>CAJFCV020000003.1:10230115-12730644 GCA_904066235.2 Bursaphelenchus xylophilus | reverse complement strand
GCCTAAGCCTAAGCCTAAGCCTAAGCCTAAGCCTAAGCCTAAGCCTAAGCCTAAGCCTAAGCCTAAGCCTAAGCCTAAGCCTAAGCCTAAGCCTAAGCCTAAGCCTAAGCCTAAGCCTAAGCCTAAGCCTAAGCCTAAGCCTAAGCCTAAGCCTAAGCCTAAGCCTCAAGCCTCAAGCCTAAGCCTAAGCCTAAGCCTAAGCCTAAGCCTAAGCCTAAGCCTAAGCCTAAGCCTAAGCCTAAGCCTAAGCCTAAGCCTAAGCCTAAGCCTAAGCCCAAGCCCAAGCCTAAGCCTAAGCCCAAGCCTAAGCCTAAGCCTAAGCCTAAGCCTAAGCCTAAGCCTAAGCCTAAGCCTAAGCCTAAGCCTAAGCCTAAGCCTAGCTCCAAGCCTAAGCCTAAGCCTAAGCCTAAGCCTAAGCCTAAGCCTAAGCCTAAGCCTAAGCCTAAGCCTAAGCTAAGCCTAAGCCTAAGCCTAAGCCTAAGCCTAAGCCTAAGCCTAAGCCTAAGCCTAAGCCTAAGCCTAAGCCTAAGCCTAAGCCTAAGCCTAAGCCTAAGCCTAAGCCTAAGCCTAAGCCTAAGCCTAAGCCTAAGCCTAAGCCTAAGCCTAAGCCTAAGCCTAAGCCTAAGCCTAAGCCTAAGCCTAAGCCTAAGCCTAAGCCTAAGCCTAAGCCTAAGCCTAAGCCTAAGCCTAAGCCTAAGCCTAAGCCTAAGCCTAAGCCTAAGCCTAAGCCTAAGCCTAAGCCTAAGCCTAAGCCTAAGCCTAAGCCTAAGCCTAAGCCTAAGCCTAAGCCTAAGCCTAAGCCTAAGCCTAAGCCTAAGCCTAAGCCTAAGCCTAAGCCTAAGCCTAAGCCTAAGCCTAAGCCTAAGCCTAAGCCTAAGCCTAAGCCTAAGCCTAAGCCTAAGCCTAAGCCTAAGCCTAAGCCTAAGCCTAAGCCTAAGCCTAAGCCTAAGCCTAAGCCTAAGCCTAAGCCTAAGCCTAAGCCTAAGCCTAAGCCTAAGCCTAAGCCTAAGCCTAAGCCTAAGCCTAAGCCTAAGCCTAAGCCTAAGCCTAAGCCTAAGCCTAAGCCTAAGCCTAAGCCTAAGCCTAAGCCTAAGCCTAAGCCTAAGCCTAAGCCTAAGCCTAAGCCTAAGCCTAAGCCTAAGCCTAAGCCTAAGCCTAAGCCTAAGCCTAAGCCTAAGCCTAAGCCTAAGCCTAAGCCTAAGCCTAAGCCTAAGCCTAAGCCTAAGCCTAAGCCTAAGCCTAAGCCTAAGCCTAAGCCTAAGCCTAAGCCTAAGCCTAAGCCTAAGCATACGCTTAGGCTAAGAATCAGACTTATCCTGAGCAGAGAATTAGGCTTAGCCTAAGCTAAATGCGCAAAAGTGCTAAGCCAAGCCAGTTTCTTACTTAGCCTTAGGTCTATGCCCGAAACCTTACGTTATTTATAAGAAACCGCTTGGATTATCAATCAAGCCTGCATATAGCGCAAAAGTCAAGCTTATTGTTAGTCGAAACTCAGTAACTAACAACTCTGCTAAATTTTTAAGAACTAGAGAAAGACAACAAAATCCTGAGTTAATCGTACTGTTTAAAACCTGCACCAGTAATGATTAAACAAAGGTCTAAGATTTGTAAGTGATAGATGCATAACTAAAAGCAATTTCCAGAAATCGGCCATCATTTTTTGTGTCTCTGGTGCATTCCGACTAAATTTGGACTTTGCTGGATCACATTTGCTTTAGACTGTTTGGCCAGAGCGGATCAAGCCCTGCAAGGCTTCTTAACTCAGAAAATAACTGGCACATCACTATAGCTTCCAAAAAAACGCCGGAGTGCCGGGAAATTTTGGCAGTGAAATCTACGCAGTATTTTACCCGACTTACCTCTGACGGCAGATCAGATAATGCTTAGTACCAGTTTTCGGGTGAGACGCGTATGGGAAGCGCGCCTCATTGCTTTTCCCAACAGACTGATAATAAAGCTGGCTCTCTTTTCGACGCTAAACGCGCAGATTCTTTTCTTACAAAAAAGCTTTGCTAGGTCGTTCATACCAGACTTACATAAGACATTGGCTTCAATAGGCTTAAAAAACAATTTTCAAACCTCAATCTATATATAAGAACGAAGAAATAAGAATTTTTTCTCGAGCTCGAGAATGTTTGCTGGATTCGCTACCAATTTCAAAAAGTAGCGAAATGATCGACTTGCGACGTGGTCTCGGTAGCGAATCCTTCTTATATTATATCAAGCCTAAGCCTAAGCCCAACCCAAGTTTTTTGGCATGTCGTTAAATTCCGGGGCCGGCTCAAATTTATGCCATTTGAGCAAGGTCAAAATTTTTCAATACGCACTTTTACACATACCATACCTGACTGGGTTGCCAAATAACGACAAAATTAGATGAAAACCCGAACGATGTCTAGACCTAATAACCGAGCTTTGATTACGTGCACACACCCATAATTTTGCTTTTTTGTATTAGTCGGTGGGTATTACTATCTGCAGCTGTAGATGTTCTCAATTGAGAAATATCTGCAATTTTTTCTTCGAGAAATTTTTTTTTGGCCTGATGTTGAAGTGTCGGAGCCTCTTATCAATACAGCTTATTGTTCCCAACAATACGTCAAGTACATGGTTTTTGATGCGGAGCGATCAAATCACAGTTTCAGCAAACAAACCGAGTCCATTAAGCAAAGGAAAAGATAAAGGAGGGAGCATTGAGGCCGACTTTTTAGATGGAGGAAAGTACAAATATTGGAGTTGGACTATAAGGATTGAGGGAAGGGAATGCGAATGTACTCAGTAAGCAGCGAGAAAGAGAGACTGGCAACGAAACAAAATTTTCGGAAAATTCCCAAACCCATGTTTATTTGTTTTTTCGCGGAACAACAAGACAGAGGTAGATCTGGTCAAACATTGCGCCACAGCTGGGAAGGAAGAGGGGTCTTGAATTATTTTTAATATTAAAATCTTGGCGTAGCCTATTACAGTCCGCCTAGCCAAAGCGTCTTGGAAAAAAGAAGAGTCCGGATAAGTTTATGCCAAGATTCGGCCGACTAAATCGTCAAGGCCATTGGCTCTCCGCCGAAGGAAGCTGGAAGCCGATTAACTAATTGTTTCCGTGGGGACGAATAAAACTAGTGCTGAAATCAACAGTTGCCTTATCGTACCATTGCCTGCAGTCTTTGGATTTCTATAAATTAAAATACGGGGTACATTTTTTCGTTTCTTTGGGATTTCTAAAATTTTTCGTACAATGGCAAAATGATTAAAATTTCCTCTCCAGAATTTTTAATTTCTTCCCAACCCCTTAGAGAAGTCGTTTTCAAAAGTCCGAACCCCTTAGTGCTCTTTGAGTGTTGAACTGTAGGGAACAAAAAGGCTTCTAATTACAGACCAGGAGTAACAAGAGTGAGTAGTTTACGTCAAATTTTCTTTGTCGGAACTACTTGAAAACGAGGTTTCTTTTTGCTCGCTGAAACGTTTAGTCTTGAACTTTTACCAAAATAGTTTAATAACCTTAGGGAATTTGGGTCGAAGTTGGGTTTACTGGACCATATGATTACCGATTTATTGCATAGAGATTTATGCAGAAGAATTAAAAAAATTTTACGATTTGTCGTCGATTTAATTTTAAATTACTCTTAATAATCACGTAAAAAAGCCATGAATCGGTACAGTTTGCGTTGTCCGGTCAGTGAAAATTCTATCCAGCGCGGGCCAGAATGCTTTTGGATATTGTCAGTCCACATCCTGGGGCACCCAATCCTGTAGTCGCTGCTCCCATCTTCAATCATCGCTTCTTACTTCCGACTTTTTCTTGAGTTTCCATTTTCGCTTCTTGGCTTCGCTACATACATTCCTTTCCACAATTTATTTTCAATACGGATACGGCTTTTTTCAAGTACAAGGTGGGGTATCTTTGTGCCCGATTTAAATTGGCTATAACTTTTTTAGTTTTTGGCTAAATCTTAAAATTATTTTTTCCCCTAAATCCTCAGACGTCTGCATTTTGTTTAATACCAAATATTTATATATATGCAAAGATCGTTGAATATCTGGGCCGCCCCTGAAAGGCGCGACCTAATACTTTCACGGATTGATATGAGGCCTGTGTCCAACACGTGTGCAAAATTTGAAGAAAATCTGAGCGCCGCACAAGGGGTACTTCCCTTGTTAAAGCATCAAAATTAGAGCTTTTTGTTTGTAGTCAGCTGCAACCTTATAAATGGGTAAAACATATTTGGTACTAAACAAGATGGGGACGTCTGAAGATTCAGGGAAAAAAGAGTTTTAAGATTTTGCCACAAACTAAAAAAATTATAGCCAATTTAGCCAAAAAAATGCCCACCCTGTAAAGTTGTTGTTATGCCCTTTTAAGATATTTCTGTTACCGCAAAAATACTACACACTTGAGCATCAGCTTGTTCCTCGAAGACAAACAAAGTTTAGTAAAAGAAGTTTTTTAGGAACAATAATTACTTCTTTTCAGGATTTGTTTGCAGTTTTCCAGAAAGGAGCAATGAAATCGGGTCAAATTTAACAGTTCCTAAAGTCAAATATCTGAAGGACTTTTGAAATTCGGATATTTAGTTGCGGCGCCTCCGCTGATTTTTCATTGGACATAGATTTTTGTAGGCCAATTACCGGTATAAGTAGAACATGAATCACTGGCTAAAGAATTGTAGTTCAAGATGTAGGAAAGATCGCAGACTTCAAAATGATGGCTAAAAAGTTGTGTCTTGAGCAATGTTTTCTGCCACGCCGCAAAACACAAATCCCCCATGGTTGTGACTAGTAGCCTCAACAAACTTGAATTGGTTCTAGTCTATATCGACAAGCTATTTAAATTTGGTAAAATGCGACTGTAAATAGCATTTTTGAACCCGCTTTGGGATTTTATTCAATGTCTTTGTTCCTAAATTTATGCAAAACCCGGTTGTAGGAATAACGTTCTTTGAGTTCCAAATACATTACTCATTTCCAACTACCTCTTCAACCAACTTCTAATTCTTTGCAAAAATATCGTATCTTGGTACAATTTTTGTCCACACAAAACTTCAAAATTTATAGTTTACGGTCAGTACGATATGCATTGTATTTATATTTCTAAATTTTACGAATTGAAAACTCGAACGTCTGGGGCGTGAGACGTTCGGCTTTATTAGTGTTGTTGCCTACTGCGTTTCTCAAAAGGAATTGTTGACTATACATACTACAAACTTTGTCGGAGTGAGAGCAGGTTTTGCATTTAATGATCTGGTACATGTACTCAAAACTACAATGGATTTCGAGTGGTTTTAATGCATCTTGTATGATACTCAAGATTAGAAATTCGCGGTTTACTTACGCAAGAAATCTTAGGTCAAAATTGTGGTTACTAAGGATTCAAGTGGAGAAAAAGGATACTGTATCGAGAAGAAGGCCGGCGAAAAAATTCTAGGGACTTCATGGCGCGACTAATATGAATCGATGAGAGTTGTGACCCCAGTTCGCGACATACTCTGCGGTCTTCGCCTTCAGAGAGAGAGCGTGAAATGAGGAGAGTTGGTCAGACGAAAGGCCAAATTTCTCATTACTGTTTCGCTTTGATTAGAATAGTTTTGGAGTCTGAAATATTTAGACCCAAAAACTGTTTATTTTCTGCGTCTTTTTTGAGTTTGTGGCTTACAAATTTAAGGTGCAATTATTGATGCATTTCCGCAAAAAATCAATGGCCCCAAAACGAAAAATGTAGTAAAAGACGTTCTATGTCCATGTCCACACGATTTCTCAAAAAAACATGAAGGTTTCCACTGAAAAGTGCAACCCAATATTTTCGGGCATTCACATACGATAGGTAGACGGCTGAAATTTCAACGAATCTGGAAAGTGGCGAGCATGTGTGTTTGTTAACAGGACCTTATCAATGTTGAGTGACATCTACCATGCTTTATCCTGATTTGACCTGTTTTAAAGCTCATTTTTATGCATTTCACTTCGGTTGCTTTTAGCCCGTCAAAATTAATGTAAACGCAGGAAATTGAAACCGGAATAGCTTGAAGTATCACGTTGTTGTCATCGAATATTAGTTTTCTGGTCGATTTTTTTGGATTGTTTAGCCACCTGTATTGACCGTCCGTTCCCCTTTTCTTCTAAACAATTTTAAAATGTTTGAGTTTAAAATTTATAGTTTTTTCTTTTAGATGGTACTATGCTCAAACCCTTCTTTTCAAAACTCAATTGGCCTTTCCAAAAGTTGGCCTACACGAAAAATGAACGTGCGCCAAAATGACTCATACTTTCATAATTCAAACTGTGGTGAATTGCACAAGGCTTCCTGTTACCTTATTTTGATACATTTCAGTACAGTGGTTTACTGTAACATGGAATCAAATTTTTTTCTTGCGAAATAGAATTGCAACCGCTTGCGAGCACCCCCAGTTAGATATAAACTGGTTAATTAGCTGGATCTATTATAAAACACGCTTTTCGTCTTTATTTCAAGACATAGGAAGTATGACAATAGTCAGTTGTGCGCAATTACAGTAATCAGCAGTGATCAAGATCTTGAAAAAATATTCGTAGTTCTAAGAGATCAAAGTCTTGAAAATTGACGTGGAACTGTTGAAGAACGGGGTCGCGAGAAGAGTTTTAATTTTTTGAGCCCATTGAACAAAGCGCGATACTCAGATTTTCTTTGAATTCTGCACACTCTCAGGCATAGGCCATATATCATTTTTTAAAGTTTTATCCCGCGCTTTTCAAGCCTACTCAAGATATTGAACGATATTGGCGGGCGAGAGCGTACGCAAAACGTGCAAGCAGTCACAAAGAAAAATACTTTTTAGTGTGCCAGTTTCGTGCGGAATTATTTTTCCAACTTTTGACTTAAAAATCCCGAGTGTCTCTACAAAAAAACCAGGAGTCCCGCATACGCATTAGAAAAAATGTTCAAAATTTGTCCATTTCATAAAAATATGAGCGTCGCACTTTGGGACTTTGCCTTTTATCATTACTATAATATTTACTTCATTTCAATGTAAGTTTTCGTGTTTTACTCTTGTTTTAATCGGTTTATAAAAGTCACGTTGTCTCAAAAAATTACAAGCTATCGAAACCCTGGAAAGGTGAACAAAATTAGGCTTTCAACTCCGCACGACAAACCAGTGACCATGTTGTTTTTGAACTCTCACAAGTTAATTTTTTCTCACAACTTTCTCCAACTAATCGTAATGTAAACCCTACCAACTGTTAGCCAATTTTTGTCTACGAAACAAACTTCTTAGTAAACTCTAAAGTGCATATTATATTCTCATGGAGTACATGACCAGTTTCACATGAAATATTGGATACTATGTTGAGAATTTAATTACGCAGGGTGCGCGTACAATATTGAGGCTAAAAAGATGGTGTTATGAGTGGCTGGGTATTTTTGGTTTATAGACATCATATGTGATCCTATAAGATGTACACGTCAATACGACCTATAAAAGTTCAAATTGAATTTCGAAATTTACAGTATACCTCAAGAGCAGGTGTTGAGTGCAGTAGAAGTGCATGTTAAATTCCAAAAATAGGGTTGTGAAAAAAATAGGTTGGATTTCTCCCAGGTAAGTGGAGCTGTTGTAGTTTAAGTCAAAACAAGATTTACGTGTTTCTGAAATAGTTTTTTAGGTTATAAACCGCGGAGCATAACGATTAAAACTATTGCGTGTTTTCTAGAGTCTGCCTAAAAATTTCTTGTTTTACTTTTCAACCTGAGGGGAAGGCTAAAAACTATCGCTGGGAGCTTTGAATAAATATACAAAGGACTCTTTCCAACTTTAACTTTTTTATTAAACCTTTATCTCTTTCAGTTGTGCAACAAATAAAAATTGTTTTTCGCGCGTTGGATGTCGGTCATCAACTTCTCTTGTATGCAAGAGTGGTTGGGCGCAAAATTTTTCCACAGTCCCATTGCTTTCCTTCCCGCACCATACAGTGAGAAATTTTTTTTATTTCATTGCACTGTGCAAATGTTTTGCTGATGTGCTTTGTCGCTTTGCACAGTGCAATAGAAAGCCGGCTATTTCGTGCACTGAGATGTCATTTTGTACGATGCAGCGGGGAGCTTTCTATGTCATAGAACCGTGCTGTCGACAATCATTGTGATCACACTGCACAGTTACACTTTTGCAACTTTTCTGCTGCTAAACTAGAATATTTACCATTCTTTTAGAACTGATATCGTCGAAAAATACGTTGTACTCTGAGCATGTGCGATGATTATTATTATTACAATAAAACTGCACCCATTTCCGCCCAAGATTTTGGGTCATTAAGGATTCATATGGAGGTTCAACGCTGTTTCCAAGATATAAACTAGACAAAAAAATGGCGGTTTGTTTGTCAACGCGAGTAAGGGGTTTTGTTTTATTTTATTATATAGTATTTTTTAGAATTCCGCTTTTCCGATGCTCTTCTGTAGGGTATTACTAAGTATGAATATTACTGAGGATAACAAAAAACATTCTCAGAATTTTGTTTTCGTTGTACTTTAATGACAAACAAAAAAAAGTAAATATTTTATCAACGCACCTAGGTATCCAAACCCCCGTTACCTTGCCCGGTTGTGAACGGTACTACCCCTGCACTATTCGTTCGCGGTGTGACCGCCCTTCCCTCAGAATCTCAAATCAAAATATTTGACAAGGAAAGTTATTCCGTAGCGTCTCGAGTTCTAAGTGGAGAGATATGTATATAAAAAAGTCCGCAAAAATTACGCTGATTTCAAATATATGTATATAAAGGTGGTCATATAAGATCTCGGAATTTTTTTTTCCCAAATCGCGATTTTCGGAGCACAAAAAAGTCGACGCCCAAATCGAAAAATTGGCGTCGACTTAAGACCCCGATTTTTAACTCGGCACCCAATTCCAAAACTTTTTAAAGTGTGCACCAAATTCCGGAATTCGGTGTTGACTTAAGCCTTCGGTGCAGACTTTTGTGGGAACAGTTGACCCATTTTATATTCCTGCTCGAGAAGATTTTTTTTGGTTTTCGCCGATCTTCATGATATATTTTATGAATGAAGACAAGGTGGAATTTGTCCAAAAAGCGAATTTTTACCAAGAGCAGGCTGCCCCGTTCGATTTGATGTCTAGATTTCCCGTTTTATGCTCGGATAAAGCACCAAATTTTGGTATTTTGTGACGGTTGTTGTACCATGGATAATGTAAGTTGATTTTCCTATTTTTTTGTGCAAACTCGCCAAAAAATGGACAGATATAGGATTAGGACTGGCCACTAGGTTAATTATACCGTGAAAATAGGACTAATTTTAAGGAACAGCAGATGGCCAAAGACGTGAAGCAAGTACAATATAAAAATTTGGTGAAACTCGATGTTTCCGGTTCGAAATTTATATTACAATAAAGATAAAAGCCTATTCTACCTTTTGCCATAATTTGATTTTCAAAGAGCACAAAAAATTAGGAAAATCGACTTACATTATCCATGGTACAACAAACATCACAAATTGCAAAATTTCGTGCTTTATTCGAGCAGAAAACGGGAAATCTAGACATCAAATCGAACGGGGCAGCCTGATCTTGGTAAAAATTCCCTTTTTGGACAAATTCCATATTGTCTTCATTCAGAAAATATACCTTGAACATTGGCGAAAAACAAAAAAAAAATCTTCTCGAGCAGGAATATAAAATGGGTCAACTGTTCCGCCGAAACCCTGCACCGAATTCCGAAATTCGGTGCCGACTTAGGGCTTTGGTGCAGACTTAAGACTTTGTGCACCGATTTCGAGGGGTTTAGAAAAAATGCACCGGATTTCGGAATTGGGTGCCGAGTAAAAATTTCGGTCGACGCCAATTTTTCGATTTGGGCGTCGACTTTTTTGGGCACCGAAAATCGCGATTTGGTGAAAAAAAAAATTCCGAGATCTTATATGACCACCTTTATATGTAAGATAGCTATCCAATTTTGGTCTATCAACAAGTTCGACCAATAAAGCCATTTTTCGAGGGCAAATCCGCGGCATGAAAAGCGCGCTCGGTCCAAAAGAGAGCGCCAAGTATATGGTTACAACGCTAGCTCGGAATCCGGTACTAGTCGCGACATAAAGTCCTGAGAAATTTGCAATAAATGGTGACGGGTTCGGGAATTTTTTCGTTGATCTCTTTTTTCCATTGACTTTTTTTAAGTCGAAGTCTTAATCAAATTTGATATTTTGGGGTTCACAATTAGTGGTAATTTTTTGAAAAAAATTATTCCTGCAAGGCGCTTACCTAAGTCTTCTTTATATTTAGAAAAATTATTTATGAGCGCGCCAAAACTAATCCGAGTGCACCTTACGATTAAAAAGGATCTTTTTCCGATTATCTCGTTTAGTAATTTTGTATAGTTATATAATGGCTCGAGCTATCCATCTGTCGGGAAAATTATGCGCACAAGGTCGCTGCGCCGATTTGAAGTCAAAAGTAATTTGGTTATGCGTACTTTATCTGCGGCAATTCGCTGTTCCCAGAGTGCTCACTATTTTCATGACAGACTGGTAAGTGTAAAGTCGTTTTGCGACACCTTGACGGCACATGCAATATTTTTTAAGGGATGGTGGAATATCTCGACAGCAATCGCATCACGAGAGCTAATTTTTCAGGAATTCAATTAAACCCTTGATATTTCAGGCCTGAGGCTTTGCGAAAAATCAGAGCCTTGAGCAGTTCCAAAGCAGCCATATTAAAATTTGGCGAGGACGTAATAGTTTTTACTGCCAATTTTGTATTACTTGAGAATAGGAAACCTCCTCAACACTGTAATTTTGAACCCTGAATAGGCCTTTGTCTCCACTTTCGTCGAAAAAAGAAATGCGTACGTTATCGAGTTATCCCCGGTTACTATGGAAATGACTCTTTAAAAAATTAAGAAGCAAATAGTGTTGTTTATCCATTGTTTTTTACGTGATTCAATTTTTAACGCGGTGGCGGTTTTGCTTCGTCTTGGGCAGTTGAAACTGCAACGGCGCTAAGTGACAACATTCTTCTGGACTGTGTTAAAACTACTTTCTAATTTATGGGTATTTCTCTAATGCCGCTCACTAATTTTTGGGCATCTTTTCGAATTTTAATTGCACAGTGCAATTGGCAGACTTCCGCATGCGCAATTTTTATTTTTGCATTTTTGTGCACTGCGCGACGTTTTTGACTCAATTTTCTCTCATCTTTGTGGGATTTTTCAAATTTCCATTTTTTTGCACAGTACAGTTTATTGTGTACTGTGCAAAATGTTTTTGATTTTTATTTTTTTTTGCCTTTCCAATTCCCCCATCGCATTTGAACACTGCGACTACTCACGGTGTCGCTTTTTCAATTCGCAGTATACAAATCGCTTTGGTTGTGCACATTGCTGTTTTGCACCTGCGTATAAAATCAAAGGTAGCTTTTTCGCTCTAACAATAGGCGCTAAGCTAGCTCAACAAAACGACTTGAATTTCATGTCTCTCAAAACACTACAAGAACTGTTGTTTATCAAAAAAGTGTAAATATGGAAGGAAACAGGTATTTATAGCAAGCCAGTTTCTGAATTTTTCCCGTTTCTCGATTCACATCAAGAATTCACAATTCTAAGAAGGGAAAAGCAAATAAATCTTTTGCGTACACAGAGCAGTTTGGCCCGAGTTTTTCGGCATTCGGCACGTAAATTGGCTGTAAAACAAAGGACTGTTGTTCAGGATGGCCTGTTCTGGGAAAAATTAAAGCTTAACGAGATAGCATTTGTTTAAGGCGAGGCTCCATAATGCGCCAAATGTGATCGTTGTCGCGGTGAGATGCGCTGCTATTGGGCGTTAGCATTTGAACAAAACATTTGTAACGTTTTTTAAACATTTCCCGCGCGCCTCAGCGAAAAACAATCAAATCACTAGACGCAGCGTTTTGGTAAAACACATAGGTTAATTTTGTTTAAAGTTACATAAATATTAAACTAAGACGTCGGAAAAAAATGCTAAAATCAGGAAAAAAACTTTCCTGACTTTAGCATGCTTTTTTTCCATTTTTTTTTTGTTTTGTAAAACTAATTTTTTGATAGACCTTTTAAAAGTTGTGATCCAATATTTTCCCTCTGAAAAGTTCATTCCGGCCGATTTTTTGTCCGTTTATATTGCGATTGTGAAATCAAAATCTATATTCAAACTTCCTCGAAAGTGCAGACGCTTATAACGCTCGCTCTTGCCTTTTTTCTCCTTTTTGGAGTCAGTAAAAACAATCTTTTTCAGACTTTTTTCGCTCCGCACAAAAAAACGACGAAATGAGGGCGACATCAGACATTGTTTTTTGGGTAGACGTCTGTTTTTTGATTCTCATTTTTTGTAGTCATTCGTGTATTCAGTTGTTAAAACTTTAGAATTTCCCTTGAGGTTTCAATGTTTGGTATTTAGGTAACGTCAATTGTAGTATGCTCGCTTTATTGCTGTAACTGAAAGCCACTTTGCGGTGTGAAGCAATTAAAAATTTTGCTGCGCCATTTTTGGTTTACAGAGAAAATACTTTAAAAAGTTTTTAGAGCAAGATTTCTAGTTTACAACGGGCAAAACCAAGCGAGATTTTTTCAAAAACAATTATTAGTTTTTTCACAAAAAAAAATCATTTTTTCGCGCGTAATTTGCAAAATTATGACAAGAAATCCTTTTTTATCACCATCCCGCATTTTTTCTATTGTCTAATATAGTTGAATATCAAGCTGTCATAGAAATTGTGAGCGTAATGCCGCATTGAAAGCAGCGTCGCTGAAGTGAAAAATGAATTATGGCGCAGCGAAATCATCGACTGCGCCGACGCGACATATTATTTCCCTCACAGACTGGTATCTCGGCTTCTAAATTAGTTCAAAGCGGAAGCTAGGATATTCAGTAATTGATACTAGAGCGCAATGAAATTGCATAATGCCCTTTCGTTTTGCGCCCAGCCGACTTTTTGCGCGTAACCTTTTCGCGAAGCACGGCACAAAGACATGCCAAAACTTTTCGGCCACCCTGCTACACAGTATGTCTCCCTAGTACAGAAATTTAAAGAAACGCTGAACAATTTGCTTCCTCTTTTGATGTTGTGTCCCGTTGACAATTTTGCTTTTTGTCGTATCGCTCCGCGATTGCTATCACACACTGTCTCACCTCCGCGCTCCACATCCTCTGTTGTTTCCCCCAATTTCGCCTTGCGCAGTGTAGATTGTATCTCTATGCACCGCATGTCAATCGGAGCCCACTTTTCGCGCACAGTGCGCTAAACTACCAGGTTTGTCGAGTTTGTAGGTTCAAAGAGACCAAATTTTTTTTGCAACTCAAGGGCTCGCCGACTAACCTCTGATCTTTAAAAGAAAATTGATTTCGATCTTTTTTCGGGGAGTTTTGGTTTCCCCGAAACTTGGGGAATTTCCCTCGCAAAGTGCAAACACACCCGGCGAGGTCAAAGGGATCGGGATCGAATGCATGGTTTTTTGCTCTGTGACATGTAAGTCGTGCGAATATAGGTTAATTACTGTGAAATCAGTTAAAAGGATTTTAAATTATTTTGTTTTGTATTTTAGAGTTTTTTTTTATTTTCTTTTGAATTTTGTCTCTCGGTTTTCGGTGCGAGTCTAAAAATTGAGCGCTTATTTTAGCTAGAGGATATGGAAGATGACGAGAGACGGTGAGGGAAGGTGTCTTTTTCCGCTACATTTTTTCTAGGAAATTCATTTTTTTGCGGAAGAAATTTTCTTGCCTGCACCGCTTTTTTCAATTTTCAAATTGAAAACAAAACAATTTTTTGAATGTGATCCTGTTGATTTTTTCACCGTGCAAGCTCAGTCATAATCTGAAATTTTTTGCCCTTTTTGCAATTAATACATATTTTTCCATCGAAAGTAAAAATGTTACTTATCACGTCCCGAATGTTTAATCATCGTTCTTTGTCTTTGTACTTTAAACTAAGTACATGCTTTTGATACTTTTCTAACCCTCTTTTACATTTTCCCAAAAAGCTCCGCCCTTAGGTTCAAAGAACGCTGAGGTTGTTGTTGGTTCTTGAACGAGTGTTTTGTCGTGCGTGTAGACGGTCTTGGCCCATTTTCAACCACGTTTAACCCCACCCGAAACACTATATAGTAGACCGTGGGCAAACAAAAAATGGGGAAAAAAAGACTGTCTCGTCTATTTCGAATTTTTTTGGTTGGTTTTTGATGCTTTATAAAAGTGCATTTGTCCCACTTCTCACGCAGTCTCTCCTCTCTCCCAAATGACGCACGCAACACTCCGACCATCAGGTGGAGGGGAGATTTGAAACCCCGCTTAAGGGAGGGCTTCTTTTCGTTTTGAAAAAAACTTGGGTTTTCAAAAAATTGGTCGAGTGAATTCGACGGGAAATTTGCGGGATCTCACGGCGACTCTTCGGCCGCTGAACCGTGATGACGGCCAAGGGAAGCTTAGACGAAAAAAAAGTATGTCTTAGAAAAAAAATATATTTGAATTTGTGTCACATTTTATTAATATAATGGGCGCCGCGTTTTTAGATTTTCCGCTGTTGATTTAGCACTAATTTTGCCAAGATCTTAAACGGGTCTTTTCACCACAGCTGTTTTCTTTTTCGTTTTGCAATTCTTCCGTCGTGATATAAACAGTGAACTATTATTATAAAGTATTGTCTACCGGCTTCCATAATTTTTGATTACCCTTTAACACCGCCATTTCCAAATTACGCTGACAATATTTACTATTCGCGGGGACTCAAAACACACTCCCGCCTGGGATCGAGACCACAAAACACACCACGTTTTTTTAGTCGGTCTTATTGCTCTCTCGCCGTGAAAAGTACTTCTCCGATGGGGAGAGTGCATTGTGCGACAAAAAGAGCTCAAACAAACAAGACGCCAGAAGCGAGAGGGAGACAGGGATCAAGTATTTGGTCGGAGGCCTGTGTTTTGATGTGTGAAACGTTATATGTCGGGGGCGGAGTCGGCGAAATGTCGAAGATTGTAAGAGTGCGGGGCTGGGATTACTGTGGGACGATTCTGTGGGTAATAGGGAGATTTTCGAGGGACGAGGCCTAGGATTGGCTGGCGCAGGCTGAGCGTTTTATTAATAGTCGCACAAGAGATTTAGGCTATGCAGTGCATAGGCTAATGATGAACTGCAAGCAATTGGGCGAGCTCGGCAACAAAAAAACCCTAACGCGGTATGAAAATAGCTGTTACGATTACGCCCGAGTTTGTCCCCAGTCTGTCTCCCCCCAACACGTTTTCGTGTTTTTGTCTCCGTCTCGGAATACGAGGGAGGGCTACGATATATTTAGACTCTAATTCTTTATGACCTTCGGCGATTTAAAGTGCTAATAAGCTAGTAAGGACCTTGATCCCATTGGTCGGTGATTATCTCTTCATATCGCGACGAAACGATATCGCTAATCCGAAGTAACATCTTTGAGCAATTTTCCAAATTTTTATTGGCCAAAAGTACTTTATGACAACACTAATTTTTCTCAATTTTTTTAAAATTTCAAGTCCAAATAACGGGCACTAAATCTTAAAGCGATTATAAATCCGATTCAAAAAGACGAAATGTCATTATAGCGTGTCTGCCCATTATTTTATAGTAGATTTTTCTTAATTATTCATTTAATGTTGACCTTGTTGTCCTTTATTCAGTTGTCCTTTATCCTCGCGGTCTGTGAATTAATTTGAACTCGGCTTTATTGCCGCCGTGACACGATAGCCGAAAAATTTTGCTGTTTTACGGGCCAAATAAAGCTTTTGGTTTTTCTAAATCTTTAGTCATCATTTTTTGCAGCCATGGACACCATGGGTCACGTATTTAGTTTCCCGGCGCCAACTTTCAGTCTAACCGAGCTGGAGTGCCAACAACTCACAGATCAACCCTTCACTTCCGAATACACTCAACTACCGGTCCAACAATCGACGTCGCCAGTTCCCGAAGAAAAAGTTGTCGTTCCCACGGATCCAGTCAACTACAGTAAGATTCATTTCTCGTTCTTTAAAAAATCGGGAATAGCGAATCATAAAGAGACAAAGAAAGGGGTCGTAACGTTGTTTCGGATCCGTCCATTTCATATTTGCGAATTTTACCAATAAGGTTTTGGAATTGCATAGTGCGATCTACTCTTTTTTTTATTGTGCTGGACGGGTTCTTGGAAATGGGTTTTACTGTTAGAGTAATTTAGAGATTAGTTTTATATAAAATATGCTACCGTAGACATTTTTTCATCTCCATTCCATAACTTGACGAACCACATTTCCTCCGCACGGTACGGAAATTTGACTGTTTTCTGCACAAAACAAAATTCTTAACAGTTCCTTCAGTTTTTTTGAAAATGCTTTTTTGTTAGTAATTATCGTATCGTATAAAAGTCGCTTGCACTCGGCCTGATTTTGTACCCCATAATTCCATTGCACCGCGCGAAAATTCAATTTTTTCTGATTGCACTGTGCAAAACACAAAGTTCTTAACAATCCTGTCAGCGCTGTTCACAAATAACTTTTTATCTCTAAGGGTGATACTGTAGGGCTTATCTTACCTCTGACATGATTCTTGCTCTTGAGATTCTCTCGCACAGCGCAAAATTTTCGCTTATTGGCTGCCCAAGACAACGGTTTCAAGATCATAATTTTGATCTCTCAATTGGAATGCTCATTAAAAAGTTACTACTCGTTTGCTAAGCGCCATGTTACGCCCTTTTCGACCCACATGATCCACAAATTCCGCTTGTTTACTTGTACTTTAAAAGCTTTCCAATTCTCGCACGCAGCAATAAAGTTTTGCACTTTTTTCGATGATTGAGTGTCTATTGATCACAATCACAAAAGCACAACCTGAAACATAACCTTTTAAGGGCCTTACAACGAGCGCTATCGAATTTTTTTGGGGTTTGAATAAAAATTCCATTTAATTTTGCGATAAAATTTTTTCCAAAGGCTGATAAAAAATGTAAATAGTTTGGAATTTTGAGTGGGAGATAAAGCAAGTAATATAAAAGGAATTAAATCAGAGATTATTTCAGTCTTATCGGAAATGAAAATTTCAGCACGATGCAAACATACCGAGGCCAATGCCAGATGTTTGGTGTGTGGCGAAGCGGTGTTATATCACAACTTTGGGATCTCGGCGTGTAATGGATGGTAAGTATTGCCTTAAATGTAGCGGAGATAAAGTTTATAACTGTGCCTAAAAATTTAAGAGACCAGAAAACAATTTTTTACCAAAAACTTTTTTCCTTGGAAGGTCCGTTTTCAGGGTACTTGATCTAACAAAGGAAATCACATTTTTCGCAGATGTACTTTGGAACGGGACCTAGTAGAATTCCAAACGTGAAGCTTCTGCGATCATAAAATTGATTTCCAAGATGTGTTTACGGGGCTTCGCGGCCGAGAAAATCGACCGCAAAGTTTAGCCGAAATCAGCAAATAGCTCCTCAAAAGAAAAAATTGCGGTCGATTTTCTCAACCGGGCAGCCCCGTAAAGACAAATGGAAAAAAGTTTCATGGTCGTGGATGCTTTGAAACCTAATAGGTCTCGTTCCAAAGTCCGTCTGCGAAAAATGTGACTTCCCTTGTAGGATGTTTTTTAATCCTGCAGACATGATCCGAATAGGTCGTTAATCAATTCCTAAAACTTTTATTTGTCTCGCATTTTTAACGACAGTCGGAGAAACTTTTCGGTCTTCTATTCAAGAGAGCACGTGAAGTGGCACGAGTGGGGCAGACGGAAAACGGTTTTAGTCTATATCTTTTCTTACTGCGTGCTAAAATTGGGGCTTTTAGCGAAAGCTTCTTTGCATTTGAAATCAAGGTTTGAATTTGTAAACCGAAATCACAAAAAGACGCCAACTTGTTTACAAATTCAGACCAAAAAGCTCGGAAATTTTAAAAAGAAAGTCAAAGTTGGGAATCTCACGTATGCTTTGCTCCAAAATGACGCCAACTTTCCTCAAATTCTGTTTGCGTCACCGCAAGCCACGTCCTTTTTCGTGACAGGTATACTAAAAAAACATTCTTTCAGTGCCGCGTTTTTCCGACGGACAATTTTACAGAGGAAAAAATACATTTGCCGGGAGTTTGGGAACTGCCAGATTTATATGAGTAAGTGGAATTCTTTGCACATTTTTTTGAAAAAAAGATTGATGAATTTGTTTTCTTTTCAGCAAAAAACAAGCGTCGCTGTGCCTACTGTCGCTTTGAGAAATGTGTAAAAGTTGGGATGAACGTTTCAAGTGAGTTACTTTTTATCTTTATTCTACTGCAAATTTGGGAGGATGCCCGTATTTTGCAAGTTAAAAGTAAATGACTTTTTATCAAACTAAAAAATTTTAGAACTGATGACCCGTTTAACTCGCGAAAATGATGATCCCCTAAGGCAGTTGATGTATTGTCATCGTGGTATCTACACTTCAAGGAAACGAAATGCCATTATTCAGCTGGGATCTCTAGTTGTGAGTCCAGAAAAGACCCTAACTTACATAATTTTTAGAAACTCGAATGCATGGCAGAGCAGCCACGAACTTCTGCCTCGTTAATTCAAGCAACTTTAGTGGAGATCTCAGTGATGAAGGAGTTCCTTCGGACCAGCAATTTCATCCCTTGTAACATGTATGATACCAAATTTGAGGTAAGTTGCTGAGAAATTACGGTAGCATCATATTACAGTATTTCAAACCTTACCCATTTATAATTACTCTCTTTGCAGGTTGCACCGTGCATTTTCAATGATTTTGCGGTTAGTCATTGCAATGTACGTTGACTCTCAAGTTTAATCTTTTTTTTCGTGCGCCGTGCAACTTCCTTCACATTTTCGCCGTCGCACGGTGCATTCGCTTCTTTGAAAAATTTTTGGTTTTTTGACATAGTGCGAACAGTTGAACGGGGTTGCACGGTGTGGAAGAGCATTTTTGTACTTTTTGGAAACGAAGCGAATCAAAATTACATTCAGTGCACGGTGCAATTAGCATTTTTAGGCCTTTTTTATCTTTGCACTGTGCAGCAACAAAAATTTCAAAATTCTCTGACGCAATAGAGGGGTTCTAATATAATATTTTGAAAAGGAATTTGAATTCAAACATATTTCGAACAATCTGAAAAAATTCCGCGACAAAAAGATGCGCTTTGCACTGTGCAATAGACTTTGCAAATTAACTGCACAGTCCGTCATAATCGGCTCACTGCACGGTGCAGCGGCAACTTTTTAGAATTTCTTGAAATGAAAAAAATTTACTAGAGGATCACGAGGCTATCGCATAGTGCAAAACTATATAAGCTCTCTTCCGCACGGTGCAACGCGACTTTCTTTTTTTGGGGAAAAATATTTTTTCTTTCATTTTTCTTAGATTTTGCTGATTTTTTAAGTTTAAGCTTTTTATTTTAGGGAACAATGTGCTCAACGTTACTACATACCTGGCTAACAATGCATTCCATTTTTGCGACCCGGTTTAACAAAGGATATACGAGTAGAAAACTGTATTTTGTTGACAACAGTTACTTACATGTGACCGAGGAAAGCGTTATCGACTACTACAGCACGAACAAGATGATTTCCGACCCTAAATTTGTTGGGATGTAAGGACTTCAACCTTTTATTCCGAAAATTTTGAATATTCATATCTTTTACTTATTTATTTTTTTTTGCATATTCAAATTTCAGCAATAGCATGCCATTGTTGAATAAAGTTCTGGAGGCGGCAAAAAAGTTGGACCAATTCCATGTAGATGAGCACGAGTTGCTGATACTGACGATGTTGGTTGTTATCCGAGCAAGTAAGTTGAAAATGCACACTAATTTGCATAGATAAAATCAAAATTACAAAATTATCGTTGTGAGTTGTAAAATACGGCATGCGTAAATCCCCATATAATTTTTTTTTCTCTGGGGGTCTGCTGCTTTTTTAGGGTCAAAAAAATTAGTCTTCTATTCGTGTTTAAGCACTTTAATACTCTTGAAACACAATGCCAAAATTATGCAAAATTTGTGTGGAATTCAGAAATTCAAATCTGAACTTCAAAGTGGCATGAATGGCATGAAAAATGAATAAAAAAATACAGTTGTATTGTATCCAAAAACGCCGACAGTTTCAAAATTTGGCGGTAAATTTGTAATTCGAATTTCACCAAACGCAAAAATAAAAATTTCAATGTTTGACTGTTGACTTTTCAGGTATTTGTCGGATGGGCCAATCCAAATATTTCATGGAATGGCAGAATCGCTTGTTCAAGGAGATCCATCAATTCTACAGTGGAATTTATGTGGATATTCCAAAACGACTAGGGGAATTAATGTTGTGTTTGGAGGCTATTGAGGTAATTTTTAAATTTGTTCTTTCAAAAAAAATTCTCAATTTTTAAACTTTGGAGATTTTTTGAGCTTTCAAAAATTTTGAATATTCAAATTTTGAAGAATTTTCTGTGCAAATCCTTACTGTTGTTTGAACAATCTGTAAAATGTTCAAGTCTTCTTTTTCAGACTGCCGATAGGAACTGTGACAAGCTGGCCGTTCTAGTCCAGCTGAATTACCGGAAAACTGAAGATGTCGGGTATAAATTATACGTGCGAGGTCATGACGAAGTCAACTGAGCAGTGTAAATGTATTTTTTGGATAATAATTGTTACGCAATCACAATGTAAATAAATAAATTATTAACACAAACATGCAATAAATTGTTTTCCATATTTTTCAAATTATAAAAAAATTTCGAATTCGAAATTTTATCAAAAAAATTACGTCAAACATGTACATATATACATCATTATGCTAATTTCTTATTCATCAAAAATTTTCTTCTTTTTCGTGCAGCAGCGGCGTCGTATGCTTCTTGACCAAAATTTTCGACAATCTTGCACATGGTCACGGATTCTAGCCAACAGATAAACGTGAGACTTTCAGGACACTTGCAGAAGTTTTCATCACAAGTTGAGCGGCCTCTCTGAGCGTCATAACATCTATCGTGCTCGAGGCAACAGTCGTCAATGACATCTGAAATTGACAGATAACTTTATAAATCGTATATATTAAAATTACACAAATTACAACTAACTGGTCAGTGCAGTATTTCGAAACTTTTCAGCTGCGCGGTGCAAAAACAGAATGTGAGGTGACTCCAGCGCAATCCCCGTACCGGCTAGAGGTGGCAATCGGGCCGGGCCTGAGCAGATTTGAAAAAGCCCTGGGCCGGCCTGACCGCTTCGGCCCGCGGGCCGGGCCGACAGTTTCGGCCCGGCCCGGCCCGGAAGGTAGATAAATAAAAATTTTTTAATGCTAAACCAGCAAAATAAAGCACAAATGCTTTGTAGAATTGATGGAAATTAGATTAAACCTTTTTTGACTTATACGCTGTTTTTCTACCTTCTAAAATTATGTATAGTATGTATATGTAACTTATTTATTATGTATATAGAAAATCCTACCCAAATATGCAAGGGTGGGGCAAAAATCTTCGATTTTTTTTATGATAAATTTAAAAATTTCACTGTAATTTTGATTCCTTGATGTAAATGAAAGTGTTTAAACATTTTTTGGTTAACCATGTAGCCTTATAACGTCCATATTTTTATATAGCTAACTTCCTATAGGATTAAAAAATTCAACACAATCCAACTTTTTGGCTAAGTTTTAGCTACCTGTACGGATGTTCCAGTCATCCGACTACACTTTTTAATGTCACGCATACATACGTAAAAACCTTCTGGAAAGCATAAGAACTTCCAGTAGAAGTGCAAAGACTTTTATCCAACTTTTTTGTATTAGCGGGCCTGAGCAAATTTGAAAAAGCCCTGGGCCGGCCTGGTCACTTCGGCCCGCGGGCCAGGCCGCAAAAATCGGCCCGGCCCGGCCCGATTGCCACCTCTAGTACCGGCTAGCCACGAAAAACGGAAAGCCAAAGATTTTCTCCAAGATTTTATTTGTAACGACACGCCGCTTGATTAAATCTTCGTCAGGAAGTAGCTTACACCGGATTGACTCGAATGTGCTAAAAGATATGGATTGAATGGTGGACGAAGAAGATAAAATCAAGTAAAATTGAACTTATTGAACTTGTTCAACTGAAAAATTCTTAAAAAAGGCCTTTTATAGATTGCAAAAAGTCAAAACTTTACGGGGCTTTGCAGAGAAAATTTTATACAACGAAAAGTTGTCTTGGTTTAGGCCGGGGTAAGCTTATCTTAGGCTTAGCCCAGGCTTACATCACCGCTAAACTTTGCCTCAGGTTACGTTAAGCTTAATTTGGGCTTATCCTAAGATTAGTTTGGCGCTTTGGCTTAGGGTTACATTCTTTCTGGCGCAGCTCGCATTGGCTTTTGATTTTTTGGACGGTGGCCAATATGCGGAACTTTTTCCAAACGAATTTAACTACAACGAGGTAAACGCAGTTCTAGACACCTACAGTGGCGGTCAAAAAAAAAACGGCCACCCCAAGATGATGCGCTCTAACGCAGAAGAGAGTGGTCAATAATAGGAAGATAAATATGGGTGCAGTAGTCCCATGGGCAACTCAAGCGTATACGAATTTGACTGTAATGCCATCCAACCTCGTTAATCCATCCGGCCGACGCTGATCCACAGTTCCATTGATGAGAGGTTCGAATGGAAAATGCCAAGACTAAGATCAAGAACCAACCTCCCATAACTATTGGGGATTTTGATAATGAATGAGAAAATCAAAGAAATTGGTTTTTTCTGAATTTCGAATTTTTGTTATTGATATTTCTTTTCAGGCATCACTAATGTAAGACTTTGAAGCGCTATATTCTGAAAACTTTGCAGTACAAATTGAGGATTAAAACGCAAGGCAAACCTTGCCGGGATTTTGAATTTTCAAAAAAGAAATTGTGGTATTCGCACATTTATTGTCCTTATATCCGATAATAATAAATCAAAAAACAAAAAATTCCGCACGATTATCCAAAGATGTTGGTAAAAATGTAAATGATCTCGCCGAGGTGACGGACAGAAAGCTCGATCCATCCGTAAGTCCTGGGGCAATCTTGCTTGACAATATTAAGACATTTGAAGAAAGTGTGGTCGCAATGGGCATGACCATTTCCTTCGGAGTAACACATGTCGTGGATCCTACAGCACTCATTGATCAGGGCTGAAAAAAAATTCACGTTTACTGAGAGTGAAAAAACCCCGATTTGGCAAAGGTTCCGCAGATTGGCTATCACTCCAAAAAAATCAGAAGTCTTGTGGAAATAAAATGCGCGACCTGCAAGGGACATTTTATACAATGAAAAGTTAGGCGCAGGCTGGGCTCGGCTTTGTTTAGACTTAGAAGGGAAGTATCCCAAGTGCAACGCTCAGGTTTTCTTTCGATTTTACACACACTTCGGGCATAGAATAAGTATCAATTCCTCAAAGCTTTAGCTTGCGCTTTGAAGGCGAAGCCGAGATATTCAACGAGGTACTTCCCCTATAGCCTAATCGTAGGATAGTGCATAGAGGCTAGGTTAAGCATAGATCAGGCTCTGCCTTCTATTTACGGCGCGCAATTGTCATTCTTGCGTTCCTTCTATTTCCTGGGCGCAGCTCGAATTGCCTTTTCATTTTCAAGGAAATAAAAACTTACTGTAATGCTCTGGACACATGTTCCAAATTCGGCCTTCTATGAAATCACTGGTCAATGCCTCGAAAATCTGCGGGCCACAGTACCATTTACCTCCAAATACGGAGGAAATCAGCAGAGCCAATAACAAGAAACGACCGACCATGGCGTGAACTTGCGACAAAACAGCGTTTTTCCATGGAATTCAGCAGAGAAAATTAGAGTAATTTGTGGTATAAACCCTGAATCGACCACAAGACGTTCAAAATTTCGAGAAATACCTGCCAATAATGCATAACGGACATAAGTAAGTCTAAGTTAATCTCATGACATTTTTATTTTCACATTTTCATCAGGACGTGGTGTAAATAATATCACATTATTCAAAATAACTTTTTCGATAAATCCTTGACTTTTCCTGCTCTTTTGTAGGCATCATATCCAAAGACTTTTACGTCTTTGCACATTGCAAAGGCGACTGACATACATCCCTCGGAGTGTTTCACACAGTCGCAGAAGATTTCATCGCAATACATTTGGGCGAGTTGTTCGCCATAACAAAGGTCGTGGGCCTTGCAACAGTTGTTGAACATGTCTAAAATAGCTTGATGAGTCTGTAAAAATAACTATAAAATTGCGGTGCGAAATTGTAGTTAGTTTACTAGAAAGCTAGATAAGCTCAAAGCATCATGGATGAAGCATTATTATATATTATAATAATTTTGACCAAAAACTATAGACAAAAACTTAAAATGAGGCCATTGAATCCTATAATCTGAATGATATTCTCTTGTTTTGTCTTATTTTTTGCGTTTTTAGCTCTGAAGTATATCATAGAATGCCAAAAAATTCTACGCCCAATGCAAAAATTAACAGGTATTGACTTACGGTACTCATCTGGACAAACATCTTTGACATCCTTTTTGGAGAATTGACTAAGCACGTCGAACAAGGACTTTCGTTCACCCCCACACTTCCATCCACTTCGACCCGAAAGAACTCAGGAAACAGAAGAGCCACGATGAAAAAACAACCTGGTAAAAGTTCCTTATTTTGGCCACAACTTATAACTTTGCGGAAACTGGTCGGAATTAGCTCAAATTTTAGCGTCCTCAATTCATCGTTGTCAATGCCCGGACAGTGGATTTAGTTAATGAGGTAGCTTCTTTTTTTCGTACCACCTTACCCTTCAAAAAGCAGCCTGTGATTTTACACTTTATACGATGAAACATGCCCGGAACTAAACTTATAGCCTCCGTATGGAACTAAATGAGTCTTCACAGCCTTCGTAGGTACCCTTAAAACTACAGAGCTATTATACAGGGTGTTTCAAGAAATTTGGAACAAATGATTTGCTTATAATTTTGTGTTCTTTGCAGCTATCAACGAATTTCTTTTTGTTTCTAAACATTGACAGCGTGCGTTTTTAGAATCTCAAAAAAAATTTTTTTTCGTCGGCGGAGGGCCCATTTCTCGGCGGAGAAAGTTAGGGCCTTTTTTAAAAATCACAGCGTATTACGTGGCGGAAACGCCGTTGCAACGGCTGAAATCAAGTTTACGTAATACATCCACCGATTTTACGGTATGCTTTTTTTGCGTTTTCGATTTTACGCACTTCCGCGGATGCGCGGCGGAGACCTCAGATTTCGGTGGACGTTGTTTTGGGCCTTTGGTTTTTGCAATTCATGTTGGAAAAGGAGGTTTGGGTGATTTTTTGTTGTCATCCGATGCACAGATGGCAAAAATTTCGTGCTTTTTATCGCCGGCGGAGGAGTCGGCGGAGGTTTTATCAAAGGGTAAAAACAAAACTCCGCCGATTTGTTCGCCGGACCAAGAAAATCAAAAATCTTTGAAAGACAATGCTGCCCTGATGGATTCTTGTAGCTGAGATTTTTCCCGGACTCGTAAGACTGCTTTTACCCTTTAATAAAGCCTCCGCCAAATCCTCCGCCGGGGAAAAAAAGCACGAAATTTTTGCCATCTGTGCATCGGATGACAACAAAAAATCACCCCAACCTCTTTTCCAACATGAATTGCAACAGACGAAGGCCCAAAACAACGTCCACCGAAATCTGAAGTCTCCGCCGCGCCTCCGCGGTGAGCGTAAAATCGAAAACAAAAAAATGCATACCGTAAAATCGACGGAGGTGTAACGTAAACTTGATTTCAGCCGTTGCAACGGCGTTTCCGTCGCGTAATACGCTGTGATTTTTAAAAAAGGCGCTAACTTTCTCCGCCGAGAAATGGGCCCTCCGCCGACGAAAAAAAATTTTTTTTTTGAGATTCTAAAAACGCACGCTGTCAATTTTTAGAAGCAAAAAGAAATTCGTTGATAGCTGCAAAGAACAAAAAGATATAAGCAAGTCATTTGTTCCAAATTTCTTGAAACACCCTGTAGTAATTCAGGGCCAGCTAGGTCGCGCGTTTTTTCCTAACTTTCGAATTTCGTAAATCCTTTTTACAAAAATCTTGGAGATTTCTCAAAATTTCCCCAAATTTGTTCCTCGGGAAACACTTGCATTTTCTTCATTTTCGATCTCCGAGTTTCCAGCGCACGGTTGTCCATCCAATCGCTGAGAACGGTGTGCAATTCGGCTAGCCAAATTTGGGATTTGCAAGATGAATCGCCGAAAAAAGTCAGCAAGTGAACTCTCCAAAAATTCTGAAGACAATGCTGGTGAGTTTCAAAGTCTACCCAAGGGATGTTCTAGCGATTTTATCCAAAAAAATTGAGTTCCGATTTTCCCGCTATTTTTGGCATTCCGTGTCAGAGATCCAAAACTTGGTTTCTTAGGCTGCAAAATTCTGAGGGATTCGACGGAAATTGCGTTTTAAATATTGTTGGGTAACACGCGTTGAAGAAACAGAGCTCTTGGTAACTGAAAATGCTGGAAAATATTGCAAACTCTTAATTTTCGGCCGGATTAACTAAATTTATTTTTCGTGTTTCAGATCGGTCATCGCGTTTCCAACGCTCCTCGCGAGATTCACAACAACCAAGCAGCGATGACGGGAGCTTATCCACCTTTTTTCCATGTAAAAAACTCTTTTCTGACCTAATTTTTTATTGTTTTAGCTTACTCTAAATCCTCCGATTCCGAAACTCATGTGTACGATGATGTGGAGCCTCTTTCTAGTCCAAAGCAGGGTAAGTATTGAGATTTTGCTTTTGAAATCTTGCGGAAGGACCGATTTCTAGGGCGAAATTTTTGGTAATTTCTGAAATAGAATCAATTTCTTCAAAATTCGTTCAATTTTTCACATTTTCCATTTCAGTCTCACCCAAGAACCGGTCCAGCTCGATGTCCCGTGGAAGTGAAAGCAATTGTAAGCAAAGAAAACGTAAGTTTTTGTCATCAACTTTCGAGGTTTTTTGTATGTTCTACTATTTTCTTTATTTTTTCATGTTTTTAGGTCGCACATGGTCCACATCGGAGTCCAGCGTCCAATCCAGCCATTCCAAGTACAATCCAACTCCGTGTAAAGGTAAGAAAAGGGACTTTTATGCATCAAATAGGGAAAAAAGTCGTGTTTTCCTCATTTTTTGGAAAATTTCCATGGCAAAACTGGAACTTCTGGCCAGCCCAGAGAAGCCACAGAACCATGTAAGGTTTTTGTTGATATCGAACACCACACAGTGTCCTGACGGTGCGCCTGTCAGGTCAGGCGCACAACCACTACACCATGTGGGCGACGCCTCTTTCCCTCTTCGTTCGAGAGAAACGATAAAATTTTTCGTTGCGGCAGAACTCTACCCTTTTTCTGAACTCTACCCCTTTTTCAACTCTACCCCTTTTTGAACTTTACCCCTTCAGAACTTTACCCCTTTTCAACTCTACCCCTTGAATGAACCCTCCCCTTTTTTGAACACTACCCCATTTTGAAAATTGAAAAAACGAGGTGTGACATGTTATACGATGGAAATTTTTTTCAAATTGAAAAGAATGAAGTGTGACATCTTATACGATGAAAAAATTTTTCAAATTGAGAAGAATAAGGTGTGACATCTTATACGATGAAAAATTTTTTCAAATTGAAAAGAATAAGGTGTGACAGCTTAAAAAATTAGGTGTGACATCTTATACGACGAAAATTTTTTTTCAAATTGAGAAAAATACGATGAAAAATATTTTCATCGTATAAGATGTCACACCTTATTCTTTTCAATTTGAAAAAATTTTTCATCGTATAAGTTGTCACATCTTATTTTTTTCAATTTGAAAAAAATTTTCATCGTATAAGATGTCACACCTCGTTTTTTCAATTTTCAAAATGGGGTAGTGTTCAAAAAGGGGTAGAGTTCAGATTGGGGTAAAGTTCAGAAAAGGGGTAGAGTTCAGGCTCAACCAAAATTTTTTGGTGTATCTTCGGTTTTTACCATTTAGCTAGGGTAAAATAGGGCGTCGCGCCACTTGCGGGCAACCACTTTTCGGGCAAATTCTTTGCGGGCAAAATTTGGGGGGGGTCACATTTGCGGGCAGCTGGGACATTTGCGGGCAACCGACACTTGCGGGTAACAGGGTGGAGGTGGAAATATTACTTCGATGTTTTGGAAATTTGCCGACATTTGCGGGCAACAGGAAAAAACAAGCACGCAGATTTGCCCCCAAATGTCGGCATTCCACAAGTATCGGCTGCCCGCAAATGTCCGAAAACTTCCACAATATAGCAGTATTTTTTTCACCTCCACCTTGTTATCCTCAAGTGCCGGTTGCCCGCAAATGTCGGCTGCCCGCAAAGAATTTTCCCGCAAAGTGGTT
Organism: Bursaphelenchus xylophilus; assembly: GCA_904066235.2. NCBI lineage: Eukaryota > Metazoa > Nematoda > Chromadorea > Rhabditida > Aphelenchoididae > Bursaphelenchus > Bursaphelenchus xylophilus. Next base: position 12,702,364 of record CAJFCV020000003.1, on the reverse strand, counting down.
GCCCGCAAGTGTGCGCCCGCCTAAAATAGCCAGAAAAGAGGAAAAATTACGAGACAAATCTTGTTTTTTGTCGAATAAAGTTGTCCTTTATTTTCAGTTCGTCCCAAGAAGCACTCCAGCGACCAATCCAGTAAAGCGGAAGACTTGTCCAAGTCAAAGAAAAGTAAATAAGGAAATCCTTTTTGTTTTTGTAAAATTTGAGGCCTATAGAACAGTTGAGCAGCATCTTTCAAGTTGATTTAAATTTAGCCCCGCCAATATCTTCCCTTCGCTTATTGAAATTTCTACTTTTAGCCCACCGCAGAAACCGTTCCAGTTCCTTGCTCCCACCCAACAAGCGCTCATCCGAATCTGAGAAGCACCGTCGCAAGTCGCAGAGGTCAAAGAAGTCCAGCGACCAGTCTAACCGGCCCAGATCCTTGTCTAGTGACGAACTTTGGCAGAAATGTATCACCCAGCTGGAAGAAGGCAGCGAGGATGCCAAACGTCTGCATGAATTGGCTATGCAGACCGCAGCTTTGGAAGCGGAGAAGCTGGAGTTTCGCCGCAAGGTTTTGGAGAAGCGTCGACCCAAAAATGGAGTTGTCAAAGAGCAGAAATGTCTCGCCGAAGAGCGCGCCAGACTGGCTGGAGTGAGAAAGGATGGTCGATACAAAGAAACGGATGTGGAGATGGCCAGCGATTCGAATTTACCCAGAAAAAAGGAGGATTTGTCGGAGGCGAGCTGCGCCCGAGCTGTTTCGAGCCGCGCATTGAGCAAGTCCAAGAGACCGAAAAAGAGGTTGAAACGGGAATATGATGAGAATAGCGATGGTCCAATCGATGACTTGCGGACTGGTTCGAAAGAGCGGAGAAAAGCGACCGAATATTTCGAAGCGGTCGAAAATTCAAAACGTGCAAGAAAGTCCAAAAAGGATGGCAAAACGAAGAAGGTGAAAAAGGAAGGTAAGGAACGGTCTAAAAAGTATGTTATTTTTAGCAGAGGCCAAAAAGTTGACCAAACATCGGAAATCGACCAAAAATGAAAAACCGGTCGATTCCTCGAGCAATGATAAATCCGGACGTTATGATGGTGTTGCCGACAAACCGGAGCGTGAGTATTATTTTGGAGGAAGTTCGAGCGAAAAAGTCCCGTCCACGGCGATCCGACGAAGGAACAAAAATTCAGCGGATGAGAGCGAAAAATTGGCTCAAAAAGCTCGCGAAAAGACGAAGAAGCGCTTGGAGAAGACGGAACAGACGGCCGTTCAAAAGATCATCAGCGAAAGTTTGACCTCGCGTGAGAAGTCGGTTGAGAAGTTCGAAAATGAACCGCACCGTGCGCAGAAAAAGAAACCGAAAAACAAAATCGACCGGGAAAAGTACCGATCGACCGGCAACAGAGGCAATAGAAGACATCGCAGCAGCAGCTCTGATGCTTTTGAAGTGAAAGATGGTCGATGCGGCGGAAGATCCAAAATTTTTGACGATTCGAATGCCAGACGCAACAAGTATAATACTCGCCGTTCTGAGGGGAAGCCAGATGTCTCCAGGAAGAAGCGCAGCCAAATCAGACGTTCTGCAAGCAGTGGTCGTCGTCCTGACGAAAAGGCAGAACGTTCCGCCTCGCAGCGTCCGTCTTTCGAGAAAGCTGGGGTTTCTTCCGACGACAAGCAACTCAAGAATTCAGCCGAAAAAGCAGATGATCAGAACTCCAAGGATGGATACTCATGGCCCACAGGCGATCCAACAAAGCTTCTGGAGGTCAAGAATGAAAAGCCAAAGAAGGAAAACGCGAGCGACCGACAGCGGCCGAAAGATACAAAGGGTTCCAAAAAGACGTCGAAGAGTACCAAAAAAACAAGAAGTTCCAAGAAGAGTAAGGATTTGTCCAGTCAAAGCTCAGTCAGCACCATTATCGACCCAGCCGAGCTGATCTGTTGCCGGCATGGACGGGTTTGTCCGGATGGGAAAAGAGAGCAGAAGGCGGAAAGAAAAAGAAGAAGGAGCAAAAAGATAAAGGAGAAGTAAGAGATGGATTTTGAAAGATTTTATTTATTTTAAAAATTTTTACATAGAGACCCCCCCCTTCCCGCCCTCCTCTTTCCTTTATTTAGCGGACCTTTCCGTCCTTCGTGCCAAAAATAGCGCATATTTTCAAATAATACCGATTTTTTGAAACACTGAGGCTTCTAATGGAGTTGTTTAAAAGAATCTACAGATCTAACTTCAATCCGCCTCAAGGCATCGATTTCAAATTTAACGTTGATTTTTGCTATTTTTTCCATTTTTTAGAAAAAAGCGGACCACATCCAGCAAAACAAGTCAATCGAAGAAATCGGCTCACTCCCTGAAGCGAGTTTTTCCAGCTGATCGTCGCAAGAAGTCCAAATCTTCGGCGACAAGGGCAGAAATTTACGAAGAAGCAGTTTGGGACGAAAGGACAACCAGGACCTGCAAAGAGAAAGAATCCACCCATGAAATGAATGATACTCCAGTAGAACCGGTGCAGATCGAACCCAAAAAGGCGAGCAAAAAGAAGGAAAGGGAGTAAGTATTTGTGATTTTGCTGTTTTTTTTTTGACTTTCTGCTCAGCGCAGAAGGCAAAAAAAATTCTGCACGGTGCGGATTTTTTTTGGTGTTTGCACAGTGCAATGGGAGTTTTTTACTGTTTCACTCTGCCGTAACGGATCAATGCACTGTGCAAACTTTTACAAAACCGTGCTAACAAGGCATTTTATAAAATTTGACGGTTTAGTCTCTGATTTTCAGGGCAATGCCCGACGTTCCGACCAATCCGGCACCTGACTTGGAAGGCGAAATCGCTTTTCCCGAGTTTTTCCTTGGCGCAATGGAACAATACGAAGCTGAAGAGAAGTGTGACAGTCTGACTGCGTTCAAATTCTACTATATGATCGATGAATACACCTGCTTCGAGTTTTTGGATCCATATCTGCCGTTGTACATTGTTTATCGGGACAGCTCGGGATCTGCATGGTAAGTGCAGTTTGCCATGGGTAATACGAAGTAAAGTCTGGGGCAAAGCTTTTTTTTGGAGAACGATTTTGTAAAAGTATTTTAGCAGTAATTCTGTCACATTTTATATTTTTAAAATTTTTATTTTCCCGTCCAAATTTTGAAATTTTGGCGTTCTGTGTCCGACTCTAATTTTGGTCATTTTCAGGCATTTCCCGGTCGTTCAAGTCGCTTCTGGCACAGATAACTTCTTTTACGTCAACTACAACCACCGTGGAGCTCCGAGATTCCGCAGCATTGCCGCACTCATCAGGTTCTACAGCGTCTACGTCCATTTCCATCAGAATGAGTTTGGAGAAATGATCACTGATGTGTTCCCGTGGTGGTATTTGTTTGGAAACAGCCCATTATCCAAGTCGATGTCAGATTTTTGAAGAACGGTGCGAGGATTTGAAAAATTTGAATCAGATTTTTGAATGGCAGTATAAATTTGAATAAATTTAGCCGTGTTCCATACGCGTCTTGTATAAACATCGATATAAAAGTGGCAGTGAGATAAATTTACTTCGAGTTAAACCGTAAATTTAAATTAATTTAGCCATTAATTTACATTTTTTACATGGAAAGACTAGAAAATGATCTTTGATATTACTGGTTCACTTGGAAAACGACTGGAGCCTGTCTCTCTCATCGCTACGGGGCAACAGTCGTCGGTGACACGAAAGTAATATTGACAATTGTCGCCAAAATCGCGGGTAATGGAGTGCTGACTTCACCAAAATGAGCAATTGCAAAGGTATCCTCGTTGCGGTCGTAGGTCTGGTCGCGGCTTGAAACTGAAAAAAGAACATATAAAAAGGAATGTCTTCTACTTATTTTGCCATCTACAAACGCGATAATACACCGTGTTTTACACTTATTCATTTCCCAAATAAGCCAGGGTGCAGCTCAAAATTTTCGTGAAACTAACAAGGGTAGTAATTTTGCCATGGGGCGCAGCTTGCCAACACAAATTTCGAAAAAACCCATGCCCAGGCGGGAAAACGATCTTACCATCGCCGGTATCGATATTCTTCTCCATCTGAGGTGTTACGTCGCCTTGAGCGGCTGCATTTTGAGTCTGCGCCAAGTCATTTCCAGGCATCGGCGGGATTGGGAATCCAGTCTCGGCGATAGACTTTTCAAGACTTGGCGGAGTCGGAAACAAATCGTTATCCGCATTCTGCTGCCCAGCAGGACCGCTAGGAGGCATTGGTGCTGTTGTTAATTCCAAATTCGGGGACACGGTGGTTCCGGCCGCGGTTTCGGCCGTTTCCGATTCTGGTAGATATGGGGCTTCAGATGGATTTTGAGGAGTGTTGTCGGATGGGCCAGACGTTATTGGCTCTAGAGGGGCTGTGGACGGTTGAGTTTCATTATCCAATGGATTTTGAGGATTTTCCGGATTTGCTTCTTGTCCGGAATTTTGATTTTGACCTTCAGGCGTTATCATTGGACCACCAGTAGCACTAGTAGTCGCTTGAGTTGTCGCATTTTCACTTTCACTCGAATTTTTTGGCTCTTCTCCGCTAACGTATTCCGGTTGGCCCGTTACCGTGATTCCAGCAGCCTCCGGTCCCAAAGTTGTTCCCATAGGGCGGTAGGTAGGCCATGCTCCCCATTCCGGAAGTTTCTCCCCATTATCATTGAACAGACTGTCGTCATTGTCAGGGGTCAAATTTTCGACCCCTTCGAAGGGAAACAATGTAAACGTATCCTTCGGATTTTCGGTGGGGAAAAGTAAATCCGTGTTCGAGTCGATGAATCCGTTGGGATTAGAGGTCCAATCCGCCCAGTTATTGTTGGCTAAAAAATCTCAACCCATAAAATTTTGTGATAAAGTACCTTTTTGAAATAACTGCGTATTTTGCAAATTTCTTTATTAAACATTGCATATTTTAGCAAAAGATCAAGGAAATTATCGAAAAAACCGATGAGAATCCTAACTTTACATAAAAACACCTAAAAAGTCAATAAAAACGGTCCAAAAAAGTAGAAAAACCATTGTCAAAATACGGGCTAAGTATAGAGGTGTTTAGTTAAAATTAATTACCGTCGAAAGGAAAGCCATTCACAGCACCATCACCTGAGTTATGCACATTATTCCCACCTTCACCACGGAAACTTTGCCCCAAAACAGGGGGAAAGTCTTCAATATTCGAGATCTCCTGGTTCATAAGTTCATTGAGATTCAGTTTGGACGTCAACCAATGGGAATCCTGTTGCTGAGAGGAGAAACTGGCTGAAAAACGAGGAAATTATAAGAGAAATTGGGGAAAATGCAGAAAACAGAAGAAGAAATCGTGTTTTAGACGACAAAAAGTCTAGCATTACATGGTATCAGGCCGTATTTTACAGAAAAATGCTTATTTTTGCTGTAAAAAAATTTAACTCTTTTGACAAAAAAAGGAATAAAAAGGGAATGAATAAGGTATGAAGAAAATTTGGTGGCTCAAAATGGCAAACACACAAACATATTTCACATTTTTTGCCGTACCTTACAAGCTGGCACCAATTTTTGCTTTTTTTCAGTTCATTTCGACCGTTAAAACAGAATGTCATAGTGGCGGGAATTTAGAGATTCAAATTTTCAATTTTCTAATATCATTGTTAATCAAAGCTCTTGCAGTCAGATTTAAATCTACAAAAATTTGATGTCGGTATTTTACCCCAAAATACCCGAAATCCTAAGAACCAGACAAGAAATTCGCCATAAATTACAGTAAGACTCACTAAGATTCTGCAAATCATATCCAGCGTAATCCACTTGAGGCTCCAGGATATGTGGAGGGGTGATTGTGCCATTTCCCCGCCCAGTGATAACCATGGCCACATTTTCTGTGGTAGTTATAAGAAGCGGGGTTTGGCCGGAAATTTGGACCAGTTGATTGGTCGCTGAGAGTTTTACCTGAAATAAAAAACAGAAATTGCAAGGTTTTCTGAACAAACTATTAATAGATTATTTACCGTGGAAAGCTCTCATTTTTTTTCAAGTTTCGATTTTTTTTTAATTGAAAAGTCCCGAACTCACCTCTGTTTTGTTTGTCGTCAAACTTAGCACCGAATTATTCGCATTGGCCAAGATCATGGGATCAGCTAGTAATTGAAGTTGCAGAACTTTTGCAATCAACTGCAGGTGGTCGACATTGTTACTCTCCCCGTTGAAATTGATGTCCACTCCATGAGATCGGTCCAAATCCGACTTTGATGGGGTTTGAATATTGATAGATATGTTTGGCGAGTTGTTTGATATTCCAACTCGAATCCGGTCCTTTAGGAAATCGAAATTTAGGGAATTTTGTGTGATTGATGCTTGAAATGTTGCGCCAAGCGTGTGAAATTCGATCCGATGTGAGGGAGAGAGGAGGATTAACCGCCGAAAATGACGGTCAACCTGGACAATTATCTGGCCGTAGGTTAGGTGGATCTGGAAATTGGAGATAAATAAAAACAGGACCAAGTACCAGTTTCAAAACTGACGTTTGCTTCGTTTTTTTAATTCCATGAATTTTTGCCGAAAAAATCATCAAGAAAATATACCGAAATATGGCGTATTCTACAACTAAAAGTTCCATTTCAACACAGCCCACGACGACGTACCAACTCTCCTCGCACTGTAACATCCACATTCGCGGTTTCATCCACAAAGTTGACTCTAAATTCATCGGTTGAATTTTCGTATCCAAATCTCAAAACCCTCGAATTTCGAGCACTTCCAGTTCTTGCCCGCAGGCTAGCCGCGGTTCCATTGAAAATCGCCAAATTAAATCTCTCATCGCTGACGCCAAAATCAACAGAATCCGCGAACTGCGCCCTCATTTCGGACTCATCTCCCTCATTTGGATTCATCCGGAGATCCAGCGAACTTTTCGCCGCCAAACAGCGTAAATGCACGCCATACAAGGACACGGCGAGATCCGAAAACGAGCCGTTTACCCGGAGAAACGAGGCTTTCGAGTCAAAGGAGGCTAAGGAAAGGTGAGAAAAGTAGCTCAAGTTGTACGGAGCCTTGTCAAATTCTAATATCGAATCCAAAGATCGGGTAACCACGGTATCCTCGAGAACTGTGACATTCGAACGGACTGAATGGACCTGGAAAATCGGATTTGTTGAGAAAAAGTAAACAGGAAAAGTGTAATCAGGGCAACGTGTCTGCCAAAAAAATTTTCAAATTGGTAAGGATACGAACAAAACCCCAATAAAAACCCGTTTTTTTTACCTGAACATGCTCCAACGGTATCAATTGTCTCCTGTATCGCTTTATAAAGACCGCTCCATCACAATTCCATATAAGTAATTGAATTGATCCAATAAAAATTAGCACACAGTTGAGCATTTTATTTGTGAAAGCACTCTCTAAAGCAGATATTTGGCCGTCAAAAGTATCAAAATTGTACATACCATTTCATTTTGTATTTGCCTGAGGGTTTTTATGAGCAGAAAAAGGGCCTAAGGGCTATAAAGTTGATAGGATTTGGCGCCAAATTTTTAATTCCTTATTAGGGCAGTGGATAATGAAGAGATGGTAGAGAAAGAGGGGAAAATTGGAGTAAAAGAAGTGCTGAAAGTAGGACATAAAAATGGGAAAAGCCCTATTCTTTGACTGAACTGTAAAAAAATACTGGGAGTTATATAGCATGCGTTTTTCGCGGCAACATACGCAAAACTATCGAAAGACTAAATTTGACACTTAGCTTGCGCTAAAATGGTCTAGTATGCACCTTGTTTGACCGCATATACAAATTTAAAGATGATATTGCAAAATTAACAGCTATGACTTATTCTGCATGCCACATTGACTTTCAGCGTCTCGTATTTTATAATCATTGAACAAAAACTCGGGTAGGTAGGCTAGAAACAATCAATCGGTCCAGGCAAGTGCTCAAATGTCAGTGGCCCACAAGTATCGCAAAGTCCGGAAAAGCTGCGACAAATGCGCAATGCAATTTTTTATGCCGCTTTGCAAAAAAAATCTCTCGTAACGGTGTGTGTAAATTAAAAATTTATGGCCGCAGCGTGCAAAAAAATAAACTAAAGAAATTGAAAAAAGGGAAGAAAACATTTTTATTTCAAAAACGATTTAGAAATACCTCATAACCCCGTTAAAATGCTTTGAAGTCTCGAAAAATTTGCTTTTATGTTACACTGGGGTTCCAAATTTTATTTGATGACTTGAAAGCACCTAGAAAATCAAGCTAAAGAGTCATAATCTCCCCTAAAAAGAGCTAAAATGACCTCCTTCCTCCATAACTTTGACGAAAAATGACCCCAACGCAACCAGTGTTACCGGTTCCGGTGGCCATTCTCGCCCTTTTCAAACAGTTTCCAAAGCGCTTTTCGCTTAAAATGCCCTGCAAATCCCCCTCGGGGATTTGGCCATAAGCGAAAGATTTGGTTGTCGGGGCACTCACCTTCCCTCCCTTATAAGGCCCACTCAAAAAAGAGCTTTACTTTCGTTTTTTATACCATTCTTATATTGTTCGGGGTGCCATTAGAAGTCAAACATGCTTAATGGCGGCATGATTAGAGAGTTTTAGCATTTTTTGTAGAGTGTACTAGTCCGTTCGTAAAGTCGCTGGAATGATTTCGGCGACGCGCACTGTGCGAAAAAACTCAGGGTGCGGGCGACAGCCCGAAAAAGCCTATTGCACTGTGCAAAAAGCCAAAAATTGCACAGTGCAAACTGAACTTTCGGTTTCGCGGAGTGCATGTCGCCGAAAACATTCCAGCGACTTTACGAACGGACTAGTAGAGCATTCAGAAATTATAATATTTTTATTTGCATTTTTATTAAATTGTTTGGTTCAATTTTTTATATAAAATAAAAAATCAACATTACGTTAAAATCTGATGCAGAAAACAACAACATTAAAAACGTACCAGATTGAAAAATAAAAAAATCAACATACCAAAATCATCAGACAGGATCCAAACATGATACTCAAAATGGAAGTGCTCGAAGTTCAACGCTCATAATTTATGTTATATATTTGGAATAAACCTTGTGTCTAGGCCACATAAATAAAAGCTTCGAAACCTTCGGCTCGCGCTTACAGCTTCAACCGAGATATTTATCAGTCTGTTGGGAAAGACTTCTCACGCTCTCCTGTGAGTTTGCATTCAGAAATATTTAGATTTAAAGTCGTCAATAGAAGAGATTTCGTATTTTACAAGATGACTTTGCATTCTCAGTTGACAAAACTTTATCGTACATTTAGAGTGATCTTTGCGAGACATATTTGAAATTTGAGACGAGCCGGCATTATACTTGAGATTCAAATTTAATTTATTGACTTTTTTTCTGTTCGCATTAATGTACGTACATAGTTTATTTATTGCTATGCGTATTTTACCCTTCTTTCTAGTGAAATTTTGACTCTTTTCAATATAAAATTTTTACGATCGTAATTAACCTGCCTTTAATCAAGATAATGTTCTCCTTATTTCCTTGAAACGTCTATTTCTCACTTTGGACCCGTTTTTTCGGTCGATTAATAGGATCCATTTCAAAGAACATCTAAATTACATCTATTCAAAACAGCTCCACACTCGTTTTAATGCCTATATCGTGTAGCCAAAAAATTTTTTCAGGCGGCCGAAAGTTTTTAAACGGCTAAAAATACGAATTTTCGGCCGTTTTTTATTTGTCTTTAATTTATTATTATATACAGAAAATGTAATAAGAAGGTTGTGTCGGATAATTTCAGGTTCCCGGAGGTGGTTGCCATATCAACAAGGAAAGGAAAGGCCATATTAGGCCCGTTTTTCAGGCCTTTAATTGGTTTCGGCCCAACTTTTGCCGCTTTTACCGAGTAAATATCATAATTTGTGGGCGATAAAGTGCCGGTGGATTTATTGTACAGGGCACGGTTGCTTTCGAAAAGAAATTTAGAGACAGAAATGAAATTTTTTTTGATAAAAGGTTTTATCATGTAAAAGAAAAAATTTTGTAAAAAATATTACTGCAACCACAATCTAAGTTATCTTGATACATCCCTTATTACTTTAAATTCGTATTTTGCCATTTTCTAAAACACGATTTTTCATTTTCCCCATTGCAAAGTCAAAATTCCCAAATTTTCCGATTTTGCACTGTGCAGTTTTGAAACCCCCGATTTTATCCCAAATTTCACGGGAAAATTATGCAATCTTGTAAAATATGCCGTGTGTGCAGTGTTTGTTCAGACCAAATCACTTCAGATCCCTTTTCACCCATGGAACAAGCCCGCGCAACCACTGAACAACTTCGAATCGAAGCCGCAGTGCAACGTAAAAAAGTGTCAGAAGTCTCAAAAGAGCAAGTGATTTAGACGAAAAATTCAACTCAATCTATTATAATTTTTCAGCCTCATAGACTATTGTGAGAAGGGCAAAACGACCGATTGTCTGGTATCCGGCCCAAGCGATCATAATCCGTTCCAGGAGAAGAAGAGTTGCGCAGTCTTGTAAAAAGTACCGGAAATCAAATGGAAAATTAAATTTTTGTAACCCGGCTGTACTGTCGTCCCATATACCAAAATAATGAAACTATTTCCACCTAAATTTTTAATTTTGACAATTTCTTGGAATAAATTTTGATGTTGTACATAATATTTGATATTCAGTTGCAAAAAAAATCATTTACTCTTTGTAAAATATATTCCAAAAGTTTTTGAATCTACCATCAATGCTTCCAAGTCGTATTTTACCAAAATTCTTGTTCGAAAACCCGATTTCTAACGTTAGTCAGGGCGCGAACTGCCTGCAGCCTGCAGAATATACATTTTATACGTAGAAATTTTTTCTAAAAAACGATGGATTTTCCCATTTTTTCGCGTTCGGAAAGGGGTTCTCTGCTCGTTTCGAACTCTTCTTTACTAAATCCCATTAATTTTTATTGATTCACTCCGAGATTTCTTATGTATATTATTTTAGAGAGCAGATTTGACTTCCGTCCAGATGGATCGCATCTAAAATGATATAATTTCCCGCAAAAAAGGCTTGAACCAGGTGGATAAATTCGCTTTCTATTTGAACAAGTCGGAAATTGTTGGAGTTGAGGATGCGATGGCCATTTACATTGACCTTTATGGGATCTTCGCAAGAATCCAACCCCGGAACATCAGAAGGCCCATCCACGAACTATGAGGCCGATTCTAACGTCCTAGAAGAGTTCAATTCTCTGGCTTTCCAAAATTGGGATGCCGAATTTGCATCTGATCCATCAGAATGGGAACGGAAGTTCAACAGCGAGTGGGAAAAGTTGATCAAGAAATTGCAGAAACCATGTAAAGATGTTGGAACGGTGAGTACTTTTGCTTTTAGAATTGTTGTTCTGGGTTTTTAGGTTGCCTTGGACAAAGGTTTTATCATTTTGGGGTAAGACTTGGCTTTGTTTTGCCAAAGAAAATCTCTGAACCTAGTGTAATATACGGAATTGCTCAGATGTTTTTGCGCTTCTAAAACTGCAAGATAAACCTAAGTTAAAAAGCTGTGGGAATCCTTTCTTCAGCTACTTCACCTTTTCGGGACAATGGAATTTCTTTGTACGAATAGATCTAGGAGTTTTTTGGATCACGTCTGTTCGGCAAGTGCAAGGTCAAAATTCTAGTCATTTTCAATGTCTTCTGCTAAATTGTTATAAACAACACCTAAATAGGCCTCCAAACTTGCTAATAGAACAATGAAGCCTTTAAAATTTACTTTTTTCACTGGATTATAGCCAGATCTTGTTGCAGGTAACAGATGTTTGCGCTCACGTCGATTCAATGTGTAAACTGTTGGTTATGGAGGTGAATTCTCTGCCAATGGCTGCTATAGGTCCTATACTCGAGTTGGTATTTACACACGACATCTTCAAGTTGATTGTGGACTGGGCAGAGGAAATTCCTATCTATCTTGTACCTACTTGTCAAGTAAGTCCATTTTGAGTTTTTGCTTCTGGTTTTAGGTGTGGAAATGGATGAAAAGGATGAAAGAAGGTTCAGCCTTTCTTTTGAGGACAAAGAATCTAAAAATTGAAGAGTTTTGCTAGAGTGAACATCAATTTTCTAAAAATTTCAGCATGTTTGCTTCAAAAGTGTATTTTTTTAATTCTCTCCTCAAAAATGACTTGAAATTTCTTCCAGGTCCTTCTCCTGCGGATTTATCAAGGTCTTGTTACCCGAAATCACTCTCAAACCCACTGTTTACTCGTGCATAAACCAATTCTTCTTCCACTTCTTCAAATTCTTCAGTGGTGCCGAAGATCGGCGGAACAAAGGTGTTTCCAGAGAAGCAGGATTGATCGAGACTTTGTCTTTCTTCTCCATGAAGTAAGTTTTGCATAGAATTTATTAAATTCACAGTTATTAGTGGAATTTTTAATATTATCCATGATGTTACATAAAAATAATCTCTACTTTTTTTAGATTTGCAAAAAAATCTCGGTGGATTCAACTCTATTGGACTTCTTTTTCAACCCCAGATCTACTGACGGCTTCGATTTGTACGAAAAAACTCAACCATTCCTCGTTTTCAATTTGTTGATCAGATATTTGTATGATTCTGATTATGAAATTTCATTTCAATGCCGAAATGCATTATTGCTGATATTGACGGCTTCCAAGGACCTGGACTTCGTTGCGAAACATGTGGCAGAGGATGTATGTTGGTTTTTTAATTGTTTTATTTTTGATGTTTAGGTATATAAGGTTGAAGACTTTGCTGGGACGAGTGTTTAATAAACTCTCCGAAGCTTTGTACGTCAAAAATTTCCTATTGCAGCTGCAATTTGTCATTATGAACGCAAAGTGCAATAATTAAAAAAATCGCACAGTGCGATGAAGATTTTCTGCCCATTTCTTGCAGTTAACCCAATATTTTCAGTCCAACTTCTGCCCAGTTCTGGCCACCGGCCTCTCCGGATGCTACTCCCAACTCCCGTTTTTCATCTGCGAAGCCCTCCGGCTAAAAGACGACGAATTTCACAAGCTTTATATCGACGCCGATTTTGACTCCGTCGCGGAGTTAATCAACTTCCATGGGGCGTTGCTGTTTTGTAATGCAGTTGTGGGCGCCGCTCACCCGTTGGTCGCAAAAAATATTGTCAATTATTTTTATGGTGGATTCCTGGAAGAAGTTGTAAAACCTTCGTTGTTGCAAGCAAGTTTTGAAATTCTTGACCAAAATTGGCGCAAAGGTGGAGCGGAATGTTTGTTTCATATAATTTTTCACCGATTTTTTTGCCGAAAAATTTGAAAATTTTAATTTTTTAAAATTTTGGTATTCCAACTTGTTTTTTAGAGCGATATTGACAAACTGATCAGCCGAATTGCCTACTTTCATCTTTGTCTGGAGACCGTAACAGAGCCGGCGATGATCCAAACCATGCTCAAACTCCTCAGCGCCTCCGAAACAAACGTCCCGGATATGAATTTATTGGAAGTTATCCTCTACAAAATGAATCAGAATGATCGGGTATGTGCTGAATTAAGTTTATTGTGGAATTCTCAGGGTTTTCAAGGGATTTTGGAGATTTGCATGGTGTCAAAAACCGGACGACGTATTTTTCAGGAAATTTGGATAACTCTTTGGAATATTTTGGCTAGTTTGGATGGATTTTGAGCATACAGTAGATTAGAATAGTTGCTTTCGTATGCGCACTGTGAAAATTTCTAGAATTGAAGGTTTCTTGATTTTGCACGGTGCGAAAGACAAAAACCAATATTTAACAATGAAATATAGGCGAGCTTGGTAGAAGATATTGTTAAATAAGGAGGAGGAGAGTTATTGATTGTTTTGCCATATGAAGTTTGCGATTTGCACATTGTTAATCTGAGGAACTTGAGATTTTTTATTTTTTCACTGTGCTAAACTTAAATTTTTGCATTTTATAGCGAATTTAATTAGTTCTTGTCTTACTTGCAGATCATAAAGGTTGTGTATGACATATTCTTTGCAAATGGGGCAGACTTTTTGTTCTTGCACGGTGAATTTTCCGAATCTTTGAGATTTTTTGATTTTGCACTGTGCAAGGAAAAAATTTCGATTTTGGTATAAAACGAAATTATTTTTCAGCTCTGCCGAGTTGTCCTGTCTCTACTACGAACACTCTTGGAACTCAGATCCGAGGATTTTCTTTGGACCGCACTTTTCCGCTATATTCTTCCATTCATCCGCCTGAAACCGCAAAAATCCCGCTTCGAACCTCAATTAACAGTCGATGCAGCGAAAGCTTTCCTCTCTTGCATACCGGAGTGCTGTCTAAACATCCCGGAGCTCGTTTCCCAAGACGCCTTTGACGCCTACAATGCGGAGGCGTATGAATTTCTCAGGACGACCAAAAGAAATTGCTGTCAATGGAAGTTCAAGTATGACGGAGTTACCCCAAATAATTTGTTGAATCTGAATATACCCGAGGACAACATCAGTGGGCGACAGGTGGGAATTTTTGGGGATAATTTTGGATTTTTTGAATAAAATTTTTTTACTGAAAAATGAAAAGATTTCGAAAAAATATTATTTCTCATTTTTAGCCATTCACCCGCCTATCCTCTGCCAGATCTTCGATGGCCTCAAATGCATGGAATCGGTATTTTACGAACCGATCGAACCATGGAACATCCGATTCGGCGTCTCTGTATGCCCCAGACTCCGGAAGGTTCCCATTGAATCAGCTGGGAGAAGACGATTTTGTCAGCAATTTGGATACAACCTACAGTGATGAGGAAGGAAGGTTCAAGGATTTGGATCTGAGGTGAAATTTTTTGAAAATGCATTTAAAAAATTTATCGGAGCCTTGTAAACTGTTTAAAGTACTGTGTTTTGCTGTTTAAAACGGATTTTTTTACAAAGTGAAGCATGGCCCGGACATTGTTGCGGTGACCATCACCGAATTTCTTCAAATTTGGCTCATAGAAGACCCACAGGGCGTACATCGAAAGTGTCAACCGTTTTTGCGAAATTTGCATTATTCGAGGATTACTGTAACATTTTGTGTTTTGTAAAGTTTTTATTGTGATGGGCTGAGGGATGGAGCGTTGCGGATGAAACTTACCGACTGGATGTTTTCGACCATGGCCAACATTTTCCTAATTGAAATGTTTTTTATATCTCTTCATCTTTTGGTAGTACCGTAACCCTCAACATACCATATCGATTACTGCCAAAAATTGGGAAAAGTGTAACCAGTTTTTATGCTTGATTATAAAGGTTGGACACACTCTCCGTAAAATAAGACCAAAAAATCCAAAATAAAAATATAAGTTTTTGAGATATACGCGTTCAAAGTTGCTATGTTCGGTTACTGTAAGACCAAAATGGAGATGACGAATTTTCAAACGGTACCATTGATTGCCATGCCTCACCCATTAATAGACTAGCCTGAGAAAAATATTTTCAGATCAAAAAATAAATATTTGAGGCTTTATTTCAGGCTTTATACGATGGTTACTGTAGTTTCTAACTTTTGTCAATTTCGCTAACCATTTTTTTCAAATGACGTTTCCCATTGAGAAATGTGTGTACAACGTAAAAATCAAAAAATCAAGGTTACAGTACTATCAATTCTTGAAATAAAGGGAGATTACGGTAGCCGTATCCGCTTTTTTCGCTGTTTGGCCGCGGCATTCTTTGGAGCTGCTAGTGTAACCAGATTTGAGACTGGAAATTCACTCAGAATGGACAGAGGAGTATCTAACAAGGAAAGTACTTTTATGGGGGCTCCTACTTTTTGACGGGACATATCTCAAAAAATCAGAAAAAATGTGCTGATCAAGGATATATAAATCTTAGCTGCCCATTTTAGGTTTTTAGGGGTGAAAACTCAATCGGAAGTTGACTTAAAGTCCTATATGAACCCCTTTTCGCTTAATTTTTCACAGGTTTACAATTTTTATTTTGGCTTAAAATGGTGTTTATTGAGTTTCTAAGACGTAATAAGACAGTCTTGGCACAAAAATTTATTTTTCCGACCTTCAACTTCAAAAAAGGTTGATTCAGCCCAAAAGGGAAATCGAACCTGTGCGGCGTCCCCCTCTTGATTCCCAGACTACGGCACTAACCACTCGGCCACACCTCTTTCTTCCGAAGGAACAGACCGAGCGCGCTTTTTATCGTTTCGAATGCCTGCGCCTTTTGTAGGGAAATTAAGCCAGTTTTTGGGCATTTTCACCCCTAAAAACCTAAAATGGGCAGCTAAGATTTATATATCCTTGATCAGCGCATTTTTTCTGATTTTTTGAGATATGTCCCGTCAAAAAGTAGGAGCCCCCATAAAAGTACTTTCCTTGTAAGCAAAAAACCGCAAAAATAAAAATATAAGTTTTTGAGAAAATCCGGGATTACGGTCATTTTAGGGGGTTTTTGGGCCGTCCGGCCGCGGCATTCTTTGGAGATGCTAGTGTAACCAGATTTGAGACTGGAAATATCTTCAGAATATACAGGGGAGTATTTTAGCAAAAAATAGCAAAAATAAAAATATAAGTTTTTGAGAAAATCCGGGATTACGGTCATTTTAGGGGGTTTTTGGGCCAAATACTCCCCTGTATATTCTAAAGATATTTCCGGTCTCAAATCTGGTTACACTAGCATCTCCAAAGAATGCCGCGGCCGGACGGCCCAAAAACCCCTAAAATGACCGTAATCCCGGATTTTCTCAAAAACTTATATTTTTATTTTTGCGATTTTTTGCTAAAATACTCCTCTGTCCATTCTGAGTGAATTTCCAGTCTCAAATCTGGTTACACTAGCATCTCCAAAGAATGCCGCGGCCAAACGGCCCAAAAACCCCCTAAAATGACCGTAATCCCGGATTTTCTCAAAAACTTATATTTTTATTTTTGCTATTTTTTGCTAAAATACTCCCCTGTATATTCTGAAGATATTTCCGGTCTCAAATCTGGTTACACTAGCATCTCCAAAGAATGCCGCGGCCGGACGGCCCAAAAACCCCTAAAATGACCGTAATCCCGGATTTTCTCAAAAACTTATATTTTTATTTTTGCTATTTTTTGCTAAAATACTCCCCTGTATATTCTAAAGATATTTCCAGTCTCAAATATGGTTACACTAGCAGCTCCAAAGAATGCCGCGGCCGGACGGCCCAAAAACCCCCTAAAATGACCGTAATCCCGGATTTTCTCAAAAACTTATATTTTTATTTTTGCTATTTTTTGCTAAAATACTCCCCTGTATATTCTGAAGATATTTCCGGTCTCAAATCTGGTTACACTAGCATCTCCAAAGAATGCCGCGGCCGGACGGCCCAAAAACCCCCTAAAATGACCGTAATCCCGGATTTTCTCAAAAACTTATATTTTTATTTTTGCTATTTTTTGCTAAAATACTCCCCTGTATATTCTGAAGATATTTCCGGTCTCAAATCTGGTTACACTAGCATCTCCAAAGAATGCCGCGGCCGGACGGCCCAAAAACCCCCTAAAATGACCGTAATCCCGGATTTTCTCAAAAACTTATATTTTTATTTTTGCTATTTTTTGCTAAAATACTCCCCTGTATATTCTGAAGATATTTCCAGTCTCAAATCTGGTTACACTAGCATCTCCAAAGAATGCCGCGGCCGGACGGCCCAAAAACCCCCTAAAATGACCGTAATCCCGGATTTTCTCAAAAACTTATATTTTTATTTTTGCTATTTTTTGCTAAAATACTCCCCTGTATATTCTGAAGATATTTCCGGTCTCAAATCTGGTTACACTAGCATCTCCAAAGAATGCCGCGGCCGGACGGCCCAAAAACCCCCTAAAATGACCGTAATCCCGGATTTTCTCAAAAACTTATATTTTTATTTTTGCTATTTTTTGCTAAAATACTCCCCTGTATATTCTAAAGATATTTCCAGTCTCAAATATGGTTACACTAGCATCTCCAAAGAATGCCGCGG
Organism: Bursaphelenchus xylophilus; assembly: GCA_904066235.2. NCBI lineage: Eukaryota > Metazoa > Nematoda > Chromadorea > Rhabditida > Aphelenchoididae > Bursaphelenchus > Bursaphelenchus xylophilus. The sequence goes on along the minus strand of CAJFCV020000003.1, from coordinate 12,684,506 downwards.
CCGGACGGCCCAAAAACCCCCTAAAATGACCGTAATCCCGGATTTTCTCAAAAACTTATATTTTTATTTTTGCTATTTTTTGCTAAAATACTCCCCTGTATATTCTGAAGATATTTCCAGTCTCAAATCTGGTTACACTAGCATCTCCAAAGAATGCCGCGGCCGGACGGCCCAAAAACCCCCTAAAATGACCGTAATCCCGGATTTTCTCAAAAACTTATATTTTTATTTTTGCGGTTTTTTGCTTAGATACTCCTCTGTCCATTCTGAGTGAATTTCCAGTCTCAAATCTGGTTACACTAGCAGCTCCAAAGAATGCCGCGGCCAAACAGCGAAAAAAGCGGATACGGCTACCGTAATCTCCCTTTATTTCAAGAATTGATAGTACTGTAACCTTGATTTTTTGATTTTTACGTTGTACACACATTTCTCAATGGGATAGCTGGTCTAAATGCGTCATTTGAAAAAAATGGTTAGCGAAATTGACAAAAGTTAGAAACTACAGTAACCATCGTATAAAGCCTGAAATAAAGCCTCAAATATTTATTTTTTGATCTGAAAATATTTTTCTCAGGCTAGTCTATTAATGGGTGAGGCATGGCAATCAATGGTACCGTTTGAAAATTCGTCATCTCCATTTCGGTCTTACAGTAACCGAACATAGCAACTTTGAACGCGTATATCTCAAAAACTTATATTTTTATTTTGGATTTTTTGGTCTTATTTTACGGAGAGTGTGTCCAACCTTTATAATCAAGCTTAAAAACTGGTTACACTTTTCCCAATTTTTGGCAGTAATCGATATGGTATGTTGAGGGTTACGGTACTACCAAAAGATGAAGAGATATAAAAAACATTTCAATTAGGAAAATGTTGGCCATGGTCGAAAACAGTCACACAAAAAGTTTTGGACTCATAGAACCATCAGCCGGCCCACAACCAACGCCACTTTATAAAATACAAAATGTTACAGTAATCCCGGAATGGATGAAATTTCGCGAAACCCTTCTTCGCTTTTTATCAGCATGCCCAAGCCCTTCTACTGGCCTAGTTTCAAGAAATTTGGTGATGGTCGTTGCAACAATGTCCGGGCCCCTTGGAGGGAAGCTTCAGTTTGTAAAAAACTCTGTTTTAAATCATTTGCGATAGCTAAAGCAAAATGCCAAAATTGGCGGGAAGTTCAAAAAAATTTGAATTTTTATACGATTTTTTTCGAAATTTTGAGATAAAAAATTTTTATGTTTAAATCATGTTTTCAGCAACGAAGAAGACCCAAATGAGATGTTCACTTCCAATTACGAACTCATGACCCAATCCCACATTGATTATTTCCAATTTGCATACGACGGAGCTTCCGAATCGGACGGGACTTCGAGAAAAAATTCGGTGAAAAGCGAGGAAAAGGAAGAAATAAAAGCAATGGGAACACCGTTGGAGCCGGCGAAATTGGAATTGATCAAGGCAATAAACGAAAAAGACTGGAGGGAGCTGAAAGAGGTGAGTTTTGAGATGTTGGTATTTGATTTTTTTGTGAAATGTTTTACTTTTTATTTAATTTTTCGCCTTTTTCTTCTAGAATATCCCCGAATTTACCTCCACATTGAAGTCAATTCCACTGACAAACAAGAATTTGGCCAGTCAGACCGTCGACGAAGCCATGGACCTGATCAACGCCCGTTTTCAGCACGTTTACGAGCTAAAAAACGAGTTGGAAGCAATAGAAAATGAGCGAAAACTGGTCGGAAATCCCTTGAAATTGGATCTAAATTTGTCGAATAACAAAAACCAGCCGCAGGGAGGCTTGCTGATGACCTGCACCACCGAAAAAGGCGCTGGATATCTGTATGAGGCCTTGATCACGTGCCTAGAACGACTGGTCGAGCATGGAATCACGACCAATGTTCAATTGGCACTCGTGTTTGAAGTCTTAACTTCATATCCGCAGCCGGTTCTGGAGACTTTGGTGTTGTATTCAGACGTCATGAAGACACCATTTTTGCCAAGAATTGTTCGAGTCCTGGAGAAACTGAAGATGCAGATTGATGCTTTTGCCACCAGCATCGATAATTTTGAGGAATATGTGAAAAGAGGAGCCAAACATCGGTGAGTTTGGAGATGAAAATTGAGATTTTAACGATTTTTTGAGCAAACAAATTGGCCGGAATTCGCTATAATAGAAATCGTTTTCAAAGGGAGATATTTGAAGTTTTCGACGTGAAAACGTGGGATTTTGACGAAACTGGGGAAAGACTTCGGATTAAAATTTGACAAGACATACGGCAGATTTTTCATCTCACAATTTCCAGAAATCATCGAGATTTTTAGATGAAAAATTGGCAGAAATTTTATGCTTTTTTGAGTTTTTCAATGTAGAAAAGTCACGTTTTATTCGAGGTATCAGCTATTACGTCAAAGAGAATGTGAATTTTCCGTTTTTGAAAAACGAAGGAGCATCAAGGTTGTGTCAATTTTTGATCGAAAAATCTCGATGATTTCTGGGAATTGCGAGTTAAAAATCTGGCATATGTCGTAGCAAATTTTAATCCAAGTCTTTGTCCGCTTTCGTCAAAATCGCGCATTTTATGACCAACAATTCGACCACGTTTAATATGTCATATTAACTCACGGGATGTTCCAAATTTGCCGTGTTTCAGTTCCAACCTCACGAACAGCTATCGCCGAGGGATGGGTTCGGGTCGTTCGACCTTCCGCCACACATTGATCGTCAAGGAACTGAGCGAAGCCGACCAGCAAAGGACCAAACACTTCGCTTATGCGGCTATAATTCTCTCCCAAATATGCCAACTTCTCGCCGCAAACGCTCTACAACATACACCAACTTATTCTGTTGATGGCTGAGGCTTTGAGTCGATGAAATTTTGGGTTTTGTTGATGAAGTTCCACATTTTTTCGCAACATTATTTTCACTTATTTTGTCTATCAAAAAAAATGGACACTTTTCTTTCTTCGATTTCTCTTGGCTTTGAATGTTTTTCGGAAAAAGGTACACATGGCATGAAACTACTATGTTATGTGTACATATTCATTGCAAAAATTGCTCACTAGCTGCAAAAGTTGCCGAGATATGGTTGCTTAAAAATTGCCGGGTCAGCGCGCCTATTCCCGCGACGAAATTTGGAAAGTTTTCGTTCCTAAATGTCTTAAGGGTGTGACAGAGACGTTCTGAGCGGCCTCAGTGAAACACAGACATCTATTCTCGAGGACCTAATAAGGATTTAATCCAGGTCTTTCAGACATTGAAAAATCAGAGACCAAAAGTTAGACAACCAGCGAGGTAAAATCAACGCTCATTTGGGCGGTTTTACAAAAACTTAGCTCTGCCGAACGTGGTCAAAGTTTTTGAACCAATTCCATTTACACCACGTTTACTGCTCTATTGTGAGTATATTAAACGCATTTGTAACAACAGTACCCTTAAATTGGCAAAACTGCAAACAAAATTTCGTCTTTTTTGACTTTTTGATGGGTCATCGCAATGATACTTGGATTCTGAAGGCTAGGTTTGTTCAAATTAACGGAGACCAATTTAGAATTGAAGAACGGACTTATATCACCAACGTATAAATGCAGCTTGTCATAGTTATGCGGCTTGTTGAAGAAAGCCAACGAAAAAGTAAAATTTTTCTGGTCAAAAAATAATGGCGTCTCTGGGTAGAGCCGGCTAAACTTTTATAAGCCCAGTACATGGCTAATGCTAGCTATAATCAAATCAACTGCTAACCCATGTAAAGCAATGTTAAATGTGTTACAGGAATTACTTTTTGCCGTTATTAGCACAAGCCAGGCCGCCCTGCAAAGTTTTGAAACCCGATCATCCCAAAAACCCAGAACTACGCGGATAAGTCTCTTGTGGATCACGTTGCGAACTGTTGGAGCGTTATTAATAGAATAATATCAGCGTTTTCGCTTCTCTAGATTCCCCTTAGTATCTTAATAAACAGTCAACACGCAGTTTTTAGCTGGCTGCAAGAATTCAGGCCGTTAAAGATTTTTGGACCTACAAAATTTTTGGAAAATTTGGTAAGAATATGGGCTGACCTAGTATTTTGGCTCGTACAACCCATTCAGCAAAAATATTTTAAAAATTGAAATAGGTGTCATGCAGCAGGATCGTTGACGATTGTAAAAATATTTTTCTTTCCACCGACTGCGGCATTCGTGGTGGGATACACCAACTTCAAAAGTTGTCCATTTTTTTTGAATCACCCTGTATTTTGAGCCTATTCGTTTATGTGATCCTTTTCTAGTCCATTTTTGAAAAACGCTACGATAAACCTAATTTGTCTGTTCATGACTGATATTTCATAACGTTGAGAGATTCATGAATAAACCGTCATAATTCCAATCAGAAGATCTTTGAAGAACTTTATGTGAATTTCAAAGCAAATTTTTGATAAGGCTTTTTGAGTTTTTGCCGCTATTTTTTGCATCACCACACCTTATTTTTGCGACATTTTATACTACAGGGTGTCCCAAAAAAAATGCATGTTTTTTTATGGCTACATTTTACATACCAAACAAAATTTAACAAAACTAACGATGGATATCAGTAACATAGAGGATTATTGATAACGTGTCAAGCCAGTTTCACAGTGGCTGCCTTTGGTGGCGATATAGAGCTCCAAACGTAACTTAAAATTTTGGGCTCGGGGCCGCAGCTGTTTTCGGGGAAATCGGTCCCGTTCTTGGCGCAACGATTGCTTTGCGACTCCAAACATTTGTGGCATGTAGTACAGGCGTTGGCCTCCAATTTAAAAAAATTTTTGGTCCATCGGATTCAGATCCGGCTCGCCGACGGCCATTTTGCAGACGGGATAAAATCGGGAAAATCGGTCCCATTCCGGGTCCTGAGTTGATTTTGCCTTGTGAGCCGGCGCTGAGTCTTGTTGGAACGCCAAATTTGCATTGCCAAGGTTCTGCTAAGTCAACAGAAGTACGAGAAAATCAAGATTAACGCGGCGCTAGAATTTTGCCCCCTTGATCCGCGAAAACCATAGAATTCTTGCCGCTGGCACAAATTCCGCCTTAGGCAATGACGGCCCGGATTTTGACGGTTTTCGACGTTAGCCGACATGCCGAGGGCCTCATCTAAAGATCCTATGGTACTGGTGGTTGTGCAGCCGCCAAATATTGAACCACGAACTGAATGCGCTCACCCCTATGAGTTGCGGCCCAGCCCTTGACTTTCCGGCATTTTTTGCGCCGCACGCACTTGCCGTCAACTTTAAAGATCTGAGCTTTTGACAGCTTATACAGCGTAACGCACAGCTCATCATAAACTATTCGGGTGACCGATCGGTCGCTGATGCCGATCTCACAGGCAAAATTTTCTTGAAAATAGCGTTTTGCTGTTGGTGATCTCCCGGTTGACAGAACCGCTGGCGGTGCGTTTTGCTTTACGTCCTGGACGCTTACTATCGTTATCAAGCTCCTTACATCGCGTGATTACTTTTGACACAACGTCCTTTCTATACTGGGCAAATTTACAACTTGAACGGCTCAAAAATAGTGACAAAATCGCAGTTCCTTTGTTTGACATCTTAAAAAACCATGCTACTTAATCGATATGAACACAAAACTGAAATGACTAGGGCAGAAAAACACGGAGATTTTAGCCGTACAAAAACCTTTTGGCCTGACCTAAACATTTTCGCGTCAGGACCCATGGAAAAAAACATGCATTTTTTTTGGGACACCCTGTATTTACTGTGCTTGAAAGTTTTACTGTCAACTTTTTAGTGTTGCAGTAATTCTGGTTATCTTTCAGGCTTTGTGGCGGGGTTTTCTGCCGTATTCCCAAAAGATAAATCTCCCCCAAACAGTCTTGCAAAACACGGTCCCATGATTTGCTACGAAAACAACCTGCAACCTCCGCGTATGCGTTGATGTGTAAATTCGGACTTGCTCTCGATTACTCATCGATATTTTTGTCCAACAAATCCAGTCTATAAATTGTCAATCCTCCCCCATCGAGAGCTATTCAAATAAATTCACACCCCCAGGCGGTGTAAATTTAGTTGCAGCCTCCGAAGAAAGTTAGTTGATTCGCTATATCGTCACTCCACTCCCGACGCGTGTTTGGCCAGCTTGCGGGCCCAGTTTTGTAACTAAAATACCACAATACTATTAGCAGAGGCGCTTACAGAACTCGACGTTTATTTGAATCTTTAGTTTGCCCATGTGGACGTGGCGGCAACTCGAATGAACAAATGTAGGCTAGGGATTGGAAACGCGGGGCTTTAGTTTGTTTTGTGCAAATTAACCAAGAATACGGATGATTGTTTGAGTGAATAACTGAGCTTTGGGACTTTTTTTGAGGATATTAATTTAGGGATGGACTTGAATTTTAATTCAATTTCTGAATTTTTGTTAAGTACCATTGTAATTCATGTTACTACATCTTCCACAAAATCTCCGAGAGGCCCGTTTTACACTATTTTTTCTTTGCACAGTGCGTTTTTTCATCTTTTTTATCGCATTGTAAAAAATAGTTTTATCAAATTTTGCACTGATTGTGAGCAAAATTGATAATTTGAAATAAAAAATGTAATAATTAAAAAACCCTCTCTACAGAATTTATTAATGGCAAAGTTCATAAGGAAGCCTTCCAAAAACTTTGCTGATTTCAAAAATGTATGTTTCTCACACTGCACTGTACAGTCATAAGATTTTCATTTTCCGTACAATGCATTTAAAAGTGAAATTACAAAGCATTTCCAATGTCAATCTTTAGTCTCATCAAAGCCAAAATACAAGAAGCCTAGCTTTAAAGTCTCAGCGTCCGTCTTAAAATTACAAAAAAGCCGTTTTTCGTCCCGGATCTGGAATCAAAATTTTTTCGCCGACTTTTCAAAAACAATTAGCCCACAAATTCCCCTTGTTTTTTGTTCGCAACGAACTCTTCGACCGATCATTTTGATTGTCTTAAGCGGTCGCGGCCGACGGTTGAAAGGGGCCTTGTTTTGTAGACAAGGTTTTTATAAAATACTGGACTTTTGAGAGGATTTTTGGAGATAGTACACTTTCCTGGTCTTTTAGGATTGATTTTGGGAAAATAACAGTACTTTTTGTTGACATAAAGGTCTGTTTTTTAGCTCAATGTTTTGAATGGCAACAGAGGAAGTTCTAGAAGCGAAACGTTCAGTTTTTGATGCTTGGCATGTATAATACATAAGGTGAATTCTTCTAGGATATGCGATGTATAGCTCGCCTTTTGAGGTGACCACCGATGTTTTTAGACCGAAAGTTGTTAATAATTTGACTCTTATACAATTTTCTCCCCTAAAAGTTCGGGCTTATTTCTACCGGAGAAGGAAATGTCTCTACAAAAAATCTTTTCCTGCCACGCAGAAATTACAGAACGATATGCCCAAAATACGGTTTTTACATTGACCTCTCTCCAAATTTTTTGTGCTTTTTCGGTGGCAAAAGTTATTGCGTAATTAGACTTTCTCTGCAAACCGAAAGCAAAAAAAAATTTTTTTGGGATTTTTATAACATAACCTTTCGAGAACGAACAAAATTTAGATTTTGAAATTTCAAAAGAAAAAAAAAACATGTAAGCCTTTGCTACACTGCATTTTTTGAATTGTTTTTTGTCGCCACAAAAGGCTTCAATTCCTCAACCAGCTCCGAAATTACCATGCAAGGCCTTGCAACAAACTTGGCTCCCTTCACGAGAGTCGTTGATTGAATTTGCAGTTGCATTTTGACTACTATAATTTTTGGTGCTACTCATTTTCGCTTCGCTGCGTTTTGATGAAGCCGAAAAAGCGGCCGCGAGTGCCGAGAGAGTAGAGTGCCGGAGGCTATGTAACAAAGAAACCTGGCTAGACATTGCAAAAAAAAAGAGAAAAAAAAATTTTTTTGGAATTTTCTTGGAGTTCAATTTTTCGGCCCAAAAATTTATTATTTTTTCGCTTCCAACGGGAGAGAAGGAAGTGGAGGGAGATGTAGTTTTTAATTGTGAATGGAAGGAATGCAACAACGCATGCGTTTTTTGACTTCTTTAGCTAATTTTTTGGGCTTTGGTGGATTACGGCAATTTTTAAAATGCATTGGAAGCTTGTTGAAATTGCGTTTTAAGACAGGTGAACTGTTTTCCAAAAGCTTTTGTTAGTTCCGGGTCTAAATAAATGTCAAAAAAAGGTCTTTTTCTTGTTTTTTTTAAATTTTTACATAATTTTAGCTTTTTTTAAGTGAAAAGATTGCCCCAATCCAACTGTCACCATCGCAATCTACCCTAAAAATTTCATAAGTTATGAGATTTCCAATTTATGACAATTTTGCAATGCACAGTGCAAAAATAAAATTTTTTTGTTTTTGCACAGTGCGTCCCAAAACAAAATATTTCTTTGCAGTGCATAAGAAAGAGTAGTAAAAGGAGTTTACAATATGATGAGCTGATCTACCACATTTTTTATTACCAGTTACACAGTGCAAAATTGAACTTCTTCCATTGCACTGTGCAGAAAATTTGGAAAAATACTGTAGCTTTACAACGACAAACTCTGCTGCACGGTTTATTTTTCAATTTGTAAAATACGCTTAGCCTACTTTATTCCTGCAAAATATTGAGTTGTTTCGATTGCATAGTTCAGAAATAAAAGATCTAATTTTTTGCACTGTGCGGAAATAAAAAATGCGGGTTACAAAAAAATTTATATGCAATAAGCCTTAATTTGTAAAATGCTATGTGTATAAATTGCCCTGGAAAATATTTGTTACCATTGCACAGCGCAAAAACAAAAGGAATGTGATTTTATTAGGAGTGTAAGGAGAATGAAGGGCTGCCGTCATAAGGTGCAAAATTATTTCCGATTATTTTTTGTTTTGATGTGGTTAAATGAATAAATGACTTTTCCTTTTTTTGCACAGTGCAAAATTTTATTTTTCCTCTTGCACTGTGCAGAATACAAATTTTTCCAAACTACACTGATGAAAAAATGAACGTGTCAAGAAGTTGTTTCAGAGCATCATTCAATTTCTTCCGATTGGATGACGCATTTTCTACAATGTTTTTTCAACTTTTCACTCCCTTGCCCCGCTAATTATTCCCCTCTTTTTCGGCAATCCACGAAACACTACTACGTAAGGGCAGGCGAATCTGTTTACAATCGAGTTCCAAAAATTTTTATGCAGCACGGCTAATCTCGGGCGCCCTGCCTCCCGATAACAAAAGCCCGCTGGGCCGCGGGGCTAATGAAGGGAAAAAGCGGCCGGCTTTTTCATTACAGCTACTGCTTAGGCGTATGAATTGGTTTTTTGGGTCCAATTTTTAAGCGGAACCAAAAATTGGGGCAAAAAGTGGCAAGTCGAGTTTTGTGACAAGCGCCCGCCGGGCATATGCGTGTAGACTTTTTCGAATACAGTGGCGGGAATCGGGAAAATTGAGGAAGGGCTGGGCCGGTTCTTTAAATTTTTTTATGCGTGGGAATCATGCGATTTTGTTGCAAAAAATTTGAAAAATTTGCCAGAGTTAACACATATATTTTGAAAAAATAAAAAAAAAATGGTAGAGTAAAAAGAGAGAGAGTTTTTTAAAATGCAAAATTTCCATCAATATGTTAATCTGTCGGGAAAAAAATGAGGACAATTTCGCGGCGCCGGTTGCATAGCTGAGGCGAAAAGAAATCTGATTTTGCCGCGACTCAATTTTTTTGATGCGACAAAGTGATGATTATTTTACCGACAGACTGATATTGTAGTCTTTTTAAACAAAAAAATATTTTCTTTCTTCAAAAAAAAATCAGTTTTTGTGAATTTTTAAATTAGCCTTTTTTATTTCACAAATTTTTATTTTTCGATCCTAAAGAAACTCTTTTATTTCCCGTTCCTCCGATTCCAATATCGAACATTTCCCCATTTATCACCCCAACGTCTGGCCGAGAACTTGTCCTCGCAATCTTATGGCAAATCTGTTGGCCCAATGCTTATTTACAGCCGCGAAAAGCGATGCTGTTACAGCGCGGCGGTTTTATGAGGGCATATGCTTATAAGAAAAGACAGTGTCGACAAAAATTAGCCGATTTTTCGGGGCTGTTTTGATGATTTTTGAAGATTTTTTGGGGTTTCGACACTTTTCATCAATTTTTTCGGGATTTTTTTTATCTGAAAATTCTTTAATTTTTAATTGTGATAACGTTTCGGAAATTTTTTTGCCATTTTTGTCAAGAAAATCGATATTTCTAGCTCAAAAATTGCCAAAGAATAGGTTTTCTTTTCCAAATCAGCTTTCTGATGCAGTCTGGAACTCTATTTGTTCACTAAAATTTCAAGTTTTTTTACAGTTTTTCCTCGTTTTACATAGTCTCTCGTATGAATATTGTCAAATATGATGGCTATTTCTGCTTAGAGCGAGCTAAAATTTTTACTGATTTTTCTATGACCCAAACATATAGTTAACATGTAAAATTTCAGGAAAAAAGAATGTGAGCATCTCTAATAACTTGGGGTTCTCTTAAACATCTTTTGTAGCCTCAAAAAACATCCTTCCCCAAATCCCGCTAAAATCCTTGATTTATTATAATTTTTCGCCCAATTACTCTACTATTTTCCACACAATGCCACCTTTTCCAAGCCCTTTTCCAGGTCACGTCGGGCTTTTCGTCGTTGACCCTGAAGACTGCTCCAGATGTCCATTCGCGGCGAGGAATCTGGAGGCTCAATTAACGCCGCTATTGACCCGGATCGGGGCTTTTGTATTCGAATACTTAAGGGATGGTATTGAACTCTTCTTTACTCTTCTTCAAAGTATTTAAAAAAATTTCGAATCCGCAAAAAATCCGAGAATTTTTTTCCCCAAAAAATCCCGAAAATTGCAGGTCATGTGGTGGGAGGAGGGGAGAGCGCCGGCTCTTTATTTTCTCGGTTACGCAACCAGTCTCTTCTTCGCCGCTTCCGGCCCTACTGTAACATCAAAAGTAACATATGTTTTTGGCGCGGAGGGGCAAAAGAGGCCGTCATGGAGAGTGTAATGGATGTTTTGGGCAAAAGATGCGGTAATCGGTCTGCGATTTTGGCTTTGATCAGAAATTCGTGGAGTCTCGGGATTTAGTGAGCGATTTTTGAGAGGAAAGTCATCGAAAGGTGATTATTTTTGCTACCTTAAAAAAATTTGTAGCTCAAAAATTTCATTCAAACAGCAAGGTTACATTTGTCGTATTTTACATGTTTTTTGTTTGTTTGGGGAAATTTTTAAATTCGATAAAAAGCTTATTTTGCTCTACGTTTTCTCAAAATTTGATTTTTTATATAGCCAGAAAGTGCAAACCTCGCAATCCACTCAAATTTTGCAGATCGCAGACGCACTCTGTGGAATTCTATTAGTATTTTTGCCGAAATTTCAAATCACAATTACACTTTACTATTAGTATTTTCATAAAGTGCACGTACATTTGTCTCGGCTTGCACCAAAAACAACCGATTTTGCACGGTGCGTTTAGCTTTTTTTGTGGTTTCGCACTGTGCATCGAAATATCGCTGCGGCGTCGCCAGGAATTTGCACAGTGCAAAAGGGTTTTTGAGGTTTGCAGTGTGCGAAGAGAGAAAAATGCACTGTGCGTTGGCGACAAGCGTGGGAAAAAGTTCAAAATGCACTGTGCATTGGCGACAAGCGTGGAAGTTCAAAACGCACCGTGCGGAACATGGAAGACATTTGTCACGGCCCGCACCGTGCACAAAAGACTCCCGATTTTTTGCACCGTGCACTCAGCTTTTTTTTATTTTGCACAGCTTTTTTAAAAAGATATTAGAATTTAAATTTTCAATTGAACTTCAAAAGAATTGCAATTTTATTCCATCGTATTTTACCCAATTTATATTTGTTTTATTACTTATAACATCAAGTCTAATATAATATTTTGCTCGCTTGATCTTCCCCCTTCCACATCCTATGTTTGCCCAATTTGAACAAAAGCCCTCCTCTCCATTTTTGCTCATGTACTTTCGGAAGTGTTGCCTTTATACCGTCCCCCCTTTCTTCCATTTCCTTTTGTGGACCGCGCACCAAAGTCATTAGTCAAGGCGAGTGGAGGGAGTGTATGGGGATTTGAAGCGCCACGACGGAGGTCAAGAAAAGCCAAGTCGAGGAAAAAGCCCGGTAAAATACGCCTTGCTATTGACTATTCCTTGACTATGAAAAAAATACAAAATTCAAGATAATCAAAAAAAATCGAACATAAAACTCGGTAAAAATTGGATGACTCTTATTAGTAAAGTACATAGACATTTTTCTGTCTTGCACAGTGCATTCCTGGCACCAGGAATACGTTGTTGGAGACCCTTGCTTACGTCGCAGCGATATTTCGATGCACAGTACGAAAACCAAAAAAAAAGGTGAAATGCACGGTGCAAAATGAGAATTTCTGTGCACTGTGCGCACCGTGACTAATGTCCATGCACTTTATGAAGCAACTAATGCGTAAACAACATCTTTCGAGCAGTAGAGGCACAAAACTTCTTTTCTTTGCATTGATTTCTTGCTATTCATATTGCTTTATGTTACACTTGACCCCAACTCACTCGGCTAATCTCTTTGGCTCATTAGGAAGTGCTGATCGCTCGATCCACGTGTTTGTCGAGACCCTCTACAATAGAAGTGAGACCAATTCTTTTCCTCGTTTTTGTGGACACTGTCCGGCCGTGTTTGCACACAAAATAATATAATGGACACCCGTGGAAGGAGGAAGAAGGTAATGGCCTTTTGTGTTGACATCCGTTGACATGTCAACCCAGCGCGAAAGGTTTAACACACTTTGCGCAAGCATTTACCTCAATGTTTGCGAGGGAATTTTTCTGAAGGATTACTGTGGCTTTTGGTAGATTTTGGATTAGTTTTCAGGGTTACTGTTACCTTTGAAGTGATTTTGGGAATTTGAGGGTAACAGTAACCTTTTGACCAAACTTACGGTATATTAAGGTTACTGTAGCATCATGGTTAACTGCCGTAGCTTTTGGAACAGTTTTGGGAATTTTGAAGATACTGTAATCTTTGGGTGGGTTTTAGAATTTGGGGGTTACTGTAACTTTTTGACCAAATTTATGGTTGAAAAAGATTACGAAAGCTTTTGAGAGATATTTTTAGAGATTTTGAATTACTGTACAAGTTTCAAAATATTTCTGTTTACTGTAATTTTTTGTAAAATTTTCCAAAAATGGCCTAAAAAATATTATTTTATTTTTAAATCTGATATAGTCTTCTTTTAACTAAGCTTGCGGAAAATTGTAATCCAGTAGTGCCTAGTCTACGGGAGGTAGAGGGCAACTAGATAAGATCAACGGGGAATAAGGCCCGGATCGACGTTACAATAGCCAACTGGGATATAGCAAGTATATTTATCCAGCAAACGTCACGATAGCACACAATACAACGACAACGTGGATGGTCTCGGGTAGTCGGAGGAGGACGAGGGAGTCGACCGTCCACCGAGCCGGAGAGTCCAATTGAATGAATGAGATCCACCGAATCGCGCGAAGTCGAGCGGTCGGAACGGATTGTCACGTAGAGCGGTTGATCATGGGAAACTCGGGGAATCGGTCGAGAATAGCTTGGATTGACGGACCATCGGGGTGCCGCTGGTCCTACTCGCCCCCCTCATATGTGATGACGTCCCGACATCAAAACCTGAAAATAAATGAAATTAAAAAGCCCCTAAACAATACCTGGATAACCCTACAACCTCCCCCCTATCCGTCAAACGACGTCTCGGCGTTTCAGATGGATGTGTTGTGTCTGAAAGCGCGAAGTGCCATAGTTCTGACAACAAATCGGTGTGAAATAAATAAATGGTCGAAGCGCGGACCAAGAAAGCAAATACCTTCGACAAGACGCAACGATAAACGGCAACCGGTACAATAATTTCAAGGAAATATTGGTAAACCAACAAGCTTGACCAAAAGATCGGTCGAGCATTCGCATTGAACCTCGATCTCTGGTATCTTGATACCACTTTCTCATTCAAAATTCGATTTGAATACCAAGGGAAATTTGCGGAACTGGAATCACTCTTTTCTTGAGCCACAATTTCGTTGATGGAAGCTGTCTTGAACTTGCAACCTTTTCCCCGAAAAGCTGGCGCAGACGTTGCGTTTTCGGTATTGCGAGAGTCCAAAATTCTCTCTTTGCGATCTGCATCACTGTAAGAGGACCAATCAAAGTAACATGAGTCTTTCAGATACTCAAAACCATCGGTACGCGCAGGTACAATGTCTTTCTTCAGCCATTTTTGGTTCATAGTCCATGACTTGAACATAGAATTCTCCAATATGTCAGGGAAATCGACGTTGTTTTCATTCTTGACTTTGGTCCAAGATGAGAAGACGGTTCCAGCCAAGTCTGGGGTGAAATCGGTCTCTTTTCCATCTCCTGAAGCTTGGGTGTCCTCTTCAAATAAGGTCTCGAAATTCCAAATTTCTTCTTCCAAATTAATTTTCACAGCATTTTGAGATTGGATGAATCTCAGATTCTCCTCTTCGAGTTCTTGCCTTCTCCGCTCTGATTTCTCGATCAAACCCTTGACGAAGTTGACGGTATAAGCATCCAAGTTAGCCTCATCGATATTCGCTTTCTGAGATCGATCGGTACTGGAAGGTTCAGTAGGAAGATGAACTTCGTTTGAATTCACAAGCTGATCTTGATCAGGGATTGAAATTTGAGGAAGAATTGGTTGAAGGTAACCACCTTGCTGTTGGAGTTGAAATTGTCTGTACGCTTCATCTTGCGACAGCAATTTTGGTGGAAGGACAACATCCATGTTGGGTGATATCGAGAGTAATTGCCGATCAAATTCAGCGGAATGCGCTAACTGAGCTGAAAGGATATCGTTGTACCTTTCCTCTTCTGGCAGGTTATTAACTTCTTCAGTCCTTTCAATAACCAAAGGAGAAGACTCGGTGGCTAACCGGTGACTGTCCAGATCCGAAGTTTCTTCAGAAATTTGAGGTTCGGTGTCCGCGTTCTGTATAATCGGAGGATTGTATGACACAATGTGGGAAATTGTTGGATCGCTTTGACTCTGGGTAGACAAATTCAGATTGATCGGGGCAGAACTCGGAATTTTTCTGATCCTTTTCCTTTCCTGGTCAGCTTTTACATTGCACTGAGCTGGATTGTGGTAGCCTCTGTGACAATAGTTACACAACTGGCGCTTTTTATGACCCGGGACCATGCGCTCTTTTACAGTCCGGGTCTCTGAAAACCCTGGTTCCCTTCGTTGGACCTGTTGTTTTCAGAAAAATTTCTAGGACCTTGATCATTGCCCTGGGCTTCTCTCTGATTGAGATTGAGCTGTTGTTGAGGATGAGAATTGTCTCGATTTCCAAATCCGATTCCTTGTTGAGGGGAAGGACGGGTGTACTGAACAGATTCTGCTCTGATAGCTACATTGACCATAGCTTGGTAGGACAGGTCCACGCACCGTGCTGACGACAATGCCAATTGGACATCCCGACTATTGACTCCAGCCAAGAACTTCTCAACTGCCATTTTTTCAAGTGTAAGGCCATCGACAGTTGGGAAAGCTTTGAGGGTGATGTCGTACACCTTGTCTGCAAACTCTTGGATAGGCATACCAGGACGACGAATTAGTGGCTTGATGAAGTCAGCCGTAAAATTCTTGGCCCCAGATACTCTGTTCTTCATTTGTCTTTCGAAATCCTCCAGTAGAACATCGAATGGCACGTCTCCGAGTTGTCTCCTGGAACGTTCAAAGAGGCTCAACGCTGAGTCAAAGAGTTTGGACAACAAAACGCTTTCTCTTTGAACGGCAGTGAGGGTCGACGAATTCAAGCGAAAAGTGATAAAGAATTTTTCGACATCAGCAGGTTTTTCTCGACCCGTCAGCTTTCCGAGGATACTTTGAAGATTATACAACTGAAACTGTGCAGCAAATGGGGTAATATCGGCTGGGATAGCGGGTTTAGGGACGACAACCGGCGTTTGAGGTTGAGGTTTGCTAGCGAGGAGCTCTTGGAGTTGTTCTTGAACCGCAGCTATGGTGGAGGTCAAGGTCGCGCTTTCACCCGCAGCCGCTTCCGCCTGGTCTAACCTAGCGTCTAGAGAAGCGAACGTGGTCTTAATTCTGTCCACTGCTTCTGCTAGCTTCCCAATATCACTCATATTGTCGCCAGCCATCTTTATCTAAAGACAGAACACACAAAATCAAATTCTTACTTGTTGATCTTGGAGAAGTTTTTGCCGCTGGGAAGACAATCAACTTCGTTTTGGACCGGTCTGCTTGATCTAGTTGTCTGAAAATAACAACTGAAACTCAAAATACAAAATTTGAGCACGACACGGACAAAACACGGAGATTCTGCAAAGGAGAATCCGATCGAATACAAAATAACCTCGTAAAATACGATAGAAATCAAGTAATTTCGATGAAACGAAGTCACAACACGAATAAAATTCAATGAGGGACAGCAAAATTATCAAAACCTGCGAAAGGCCGATATTATACTAGGTATCTGATCGATAAACCTAGAAAAAGGTTGGATTTCGGGTAGAAATCGGTTTGAAATTGGGTAACAAAGGTACCACAATTTCTCAAACACAGGAAACTGAGTTTCTGCTGCGTTGCCAACCAAAAGTTGGGAGGACAACACGATTCTTTGAAGTGAAAAACTTCAAATTTGATCCAAGTCGCCGAAAGCGGGAGTTGGATCGCCGAATTCCGAAGAAAACGGGTCGAAATTGATAGTCCAAAGGGAGTCAATTTCGAGTTCGAGCGAGACAAAAAGTTTGTCTTGGCTCTGGCG
The DNA here is from genome assembly GCA_904066235.2 of Bursaphelenchus xylophilus. Taxonomy (NCBI): domain Eukaryota; kingdom Metazoa; phylum Nematoda; class Chromadorea; order Rhabditida; family Aphelenchoididae; genus Bursaphelenchus; species Bursaphelenchus xylophilus. Next base: position 12,667,727 of record CAJFCV020000003.1, on the reverse strand, counting down.
TATGAAACAGAAGAGGTTCTGCGCGAGATCAACCAAAGTGGAAGTTCGCAATCTGGTCTACTTCACCGAAAGTCGGAGCGTGTAGCCGTGGTCGCCAAGTAGTGCCTAGTCTACGGGAGGTAGAGGGCAACTAGATAAGATCAACGGGGAATAAGGCCCGGATCGACGTTACAATAGCCAACTGGGATATAGCAAGTATATTTATCCAGCAAACGTCACGATAGCACACAATACAACGACAACGTGGATGGTCTCGGGTAGTCGGAGGAGGACGAGGGAGTCGACCGTCCACCGAGCCGGAGAGTCCAATTGAATGAATGAGATCCACCGAATCGCGCGAAGTCGAGCGGTCGGAACGGATTGTCACGTAGAGCGGTTGATCATGGGAAACTCGGGGAATCGGTCGAGAATAGCTTGGATTGACGGACCATCGGGGTGCCGCTGGTCCTACTATCCGACGATTATTTGATTTTTTTTGATTCGTAAAATTTTTCCTCAAAATGTTGCTAAAAGTCAGTTGCCGTCGATTCTAAGCGCACAAAAACAATTTGGGCCAATTATCGAATGTTCAGTGGGCTTAAGAACGACCTTCAAACCACTCTCGCCACAATTTTCTTGCCTCCATTTTTTCCGAAATTCTTGCGACCTCCCGAGAAATGAGAGCTACTGTGCATTCGGGCTTGTCTCTTATTGACAATGGGCGTACAAGATGAGGTCTGACTTATGATATCTAAAATTTTTATGTTTCCGGAGCATCGGCTATTTTCATTTTTTGTTCGCACGGTGCGGTGCAGAAGATTGAAAATTTTGGTATTACTGAGCAGATAACGTATATTTTGAAAAAATATTTTAAAAGCTTGTAAAAGAAGGCCGTAGTTTGAACTGTTATCCCGAATTTTCGACTTTTTCTTTGTACTGTGCAAGGAATTTAAATTTTAAAAGCTGCACTGTGCAGCTTAAAATTTTCTGTTTTTATTGAATCCAAATTTATTCTTTCGTATTTCGCCACTGTAAGAGTTAGATTATGACCTCTTTAATGTAATAAAAAAGCTCGCACTTCAGTTTTACTTCCCCAAGGCAAAAAATAAAGTTTTGTAATCCGCACTGTGCATTCGAAAATTTTTTCTTTTGCGCAATGTGCAATTAGTGGGTGATAAAATTTCTGATGGTAGAACTCAGCTACTTATACAATCAGTTCGAATTCTACATTTTCAAACGATTTTTTAACCTCTAGTTCGAAAAAATGAACTTTATGGAATTGCACTGTGCGATGAACGAATTAATTTATCGCACAGTGCAATCGCTGGAAAGGGTATATTTCTTGATTGTGAATGATAGAAGAGTATGTATATTTCCTTATTTTACTTTACGAAAGCCGCTTCTAATTGGTATTGCGAAAAATGAGATTTTTTGAACTGGCACAGTGCATTTTGCAAAATCGGGTGCTTCTTGACATTTTACGCACTTTCCGCCTTTTGGATGGTGAATTTATCTTCCAATCGCTATAATCAAACCTTTTCTAGCCTATCATACCCATCTTACATCGCCCTTCCCTTCTTTGTAATCATTTTCCATTCGATTGCGCAACCGTCCATTGACCTCGCGCGGCCTTTGAAGCCACTTTTTACCTCCCTTTTCACGCACTTCTCGCCATTCATCGTATTGTATGTACAAAGTTTTGGAGTGAGCCTTGTGCTTGTCGCGGCTTTTTGGGCAAAATTTCCTTCTCCTTCTTCAAGGACACGGATTACGGTAGCCCTTTAAAACGAAGGGCGAGGAAAATCATGAGGCTTGTTTACTGTATTGCCACTGGTAGCTACTTAGCTGGCGAGATCAATTTTAGGTTGTGTTGAAATGGTTTGTGATATGGAGAGGAAATTGGAGAGCTATTTCCTTTTTTGGGCGGCCAAATTGCCTGAGGTTATAGCGGGTGTTTGAGCCTTGGCCAACTGAAAAAGCAGAGGCTATTAGTGCAGAAGTGATCTGAGAAGAGAAACAGATAGTATCTAAAATATTTTACATTCTTTAAATGGCATATTTTGGAATTCGAATTCGAAATACGATCTTAAAATGACAGAGATTACATTTTTGCTATTTTTTGAAGTAATAGTTGCTCGTTTAGGACAATTTAAGCATCCACATGCAGTAAAATACGCCTCCAGACATTAAACGTGACATTTTTACCCTAGCTTTTTCAAGAAAATAGGAAATTTTGCCAATTTATATTGTTCTAGAGATCAGCATCCCGAAAATTCAAAAAATCTCAAAACATGTCTTTAATTTTTCATGTTTTCTGCCTAGCTGCTGCAAATGAATGCTTTATACTTCAACAAGCTCTTTTGTCAACATCATTTACTATCTAAATCTTCCCAAATTTCGTCGTTCTTGGCTTAAGTCGGCCGGAAATCCGCAAAATTCCCGGTCTCATCCTGTAAACTCTTCTGCTGACCTGAAAACATCGCTAATTTTCTTCTCAATTACTTTACAATTACTCATCTCGCACGAAAACCGACAAAACCATTCATCCGCGCGTACCGAGCCTACCGTACATTCGAGAGCTTATTGTTGCAAAAACGGCGGCGGATCGTCGGCGAGAGAGGAAACCTCGTGTATTACGTCCTTTAATTCGTTGAATGAGTGTCGGGAGGAGTGATGGTACGAGGTTATGGAGGGGTTATGAAGTGAAGGGGGTGGGGAGGGACCGATCCCGGCGTAAGGAGAATAACAAGAAGAAGTCGGCGGACAAGCCATAGCCATCGCCCTCTCTCGCTCTTCGCGTCTTCAATGGCTCCATTTCCGAGGCGCGACCTCCGCCTTTTCAAGCCATCGCCTTTCTTTTTTTTGGGTCCCTCCGATCCAGGGCCGAGGGTTACGGTAGTTGATCGGGGCTTTTGAGGAAGTAAAGTGAGGGCTGGCAAAGGGTAGCCGGCTTATGGAAAAGCTTACTGAGACTGTGCTAAACTGCCAACCACCATCTTTTTAGAATTTTGCCGCTGCACAATGCAAAATTAGAATTTTTAAAATTGCACTGGGCGATTTTTGTAAGTGTTAAATCGTTACTCTTTGCTATAACAAGATGCTCTTGCTGGTTTGTACAACATTGATAGGACACCAATTTTTAATCTTAAGCCATTTTTTGAACCAGATGTTTTTCTGCACGGTGTAAAATTAAATTTTTCAATTTTTGCACTGTGCAAGGTCAAAATTTTCAATTTTTTTCAATTTATGTCGAAACAAAAAGGTAATTGTCATGAAATTTCCGTATTTTACCTTGCTTTTCGTCTTGCGCAGTGCAATTTTAAAATTTCGGTTCTTCGCAAGTGCCATTTTCAAAAATCTAAAATCCTGTTTTTCAAACGTAACCGCATTGATTTTGGCGATTAATCAGTTCTATCACGCCTAGTTTGTTTACATGTAGCTGTTTTTCTCCGGTTATTTATGCAAAATATTCAACACGATCAGACTGTTTTTCCAGCTTAAGGCAAACATATAAATCTGTCTGATTATCATACTTTTTGATAACATCAGGATTGGCGTTTGATAAGGGTGGAGAGGAAATAGGGTTCGGCTTTTTGCGATATTTAGAATAAAATTTATTTTAGTTGATCCGGAAGTTTTGGGGAAAATTATCATTTTTTGATTTTTTTATCAAAAAAAGTGGCAAAGAATGATAAATTTCAAATCCAATGTTAGTGTTTTCAGGTTTTTCAAAACTTCGTTGGCAGTAGTTTTTATTTGGCCTAGAGTTCCACAGTTTTCCCAACTTGAAAAATTTTTTGACGAAATGTCACAAAAATTATTGATTTTTGAAAATCGTGTTTTTACGGTCCTCCAACGTTTGTAGAAAAAAATGCAATATATTCAACGATATTGACCTCCTTGTCAAGCAGAAGAAACAATTTTTCCGACCATTCTGATCAGTTCTCTCTCTTCGCTCAGTTCCATCAAGACATTACGTGATTTGCGCGCGTTATAATAAGTAAGACTTAAGCAACACCCCAACCCAAGGTCGTTCTCGAACCCAGAACCCATCCGACGGTTGTTTTATGACGCAGCGGCTTCTTCCCCTGCGGCGTTTTCGTCAAATTTATTCAAATTTTCGGCGACTTTCAAAGCGGAGATTTTGATGAGAAATGGAATTTTGAGATTTTTTAGTTAAAAATACGGAATATTTGGCCGGGAAGACACTGAGTGCAATAGTAGGAGCCGTATTTTACAAGTCTAAACGATTTTTTGGCAATACGTTATTTAACTTTGCAAGCTGCATTTTTAAAATTTTTTGGTTTTTTCGCAAATTCGCAAAAAAATCGATGAAAAATTTAATCTCAAATCTGTAGATAGTCGTCTAAGGATTCTTGAGATTTGGTTTATCCAACTTCTTCACCCTTTTCGATCCGATATTATAATGCATTTACCTTTTCGTCTCGAAGTGATTAGACCCCCGCGGTGATCCGTTTTTCTCTCCTTTCATATGCAAAATTGCGGTTTTTCGGCTATCGAAAAATGTTTTCGGGATTCCGAGAAATCATTTCGCCGCAATGTCGAAGAAAACGAAAGTAAAAATTTTGGGGATTTTATTCCGCTTTGCTGCGCTTGGTATATATTCATATATCTTTTGATGTCTTTTCTGATTTTTAATCTCAATAGTTTATTGCCAATGCAAAGCAATTTTTTTGAGTTTTATCCGTTGCGCTGTGCGAAACTCAACTTTTATTATTGTACGGTGCGAATTTAAAAATTTTGACGGTTGCACAGTGCAAGCATCAAAAAGATTAAAATCGCACTATGCAGTAATCCGAGCATCCTGTCTTTTCACTTTGCAGCAAAAAATTTATTGCTTGCTATATTGTACTGTGCAAAAAATAAAAAAAATTTTTTATTGCACCGTGCAAAATTTCCGTGAGAAAAATACTGCACTGTGCAAAAAAAAAATATAATCCAAAAAAACCTTAAAAAATGCCTTCCAAAAATCGGTTACGGTAACCCAAAAGGCATCCCGAATTATGCGCTTTTATGTCATGAACTCACGCTGACCGGCAACTTTTCTTAAGGAAAGGTCAATTGAGTGTGGCGGCATGTCTTTTCTCGGCTAAATGGGGTGCCTTCTTATTGTCTTCTCATTTTCCTCGCTAATTGGCCCTTTTGGCTCCGCGCTTTTATGCTCTTCAATGTCCTTAGTCATTATTTCATGCCATCTTTTGCCAAAACTTGGCATAGGCATTTTGTATTGCAAACTTTATTTTTTCGCTTTAAAATTTTTATTATTTTTTTAAAGTTTAAAATTCAAGAAATGCGAACCCCGTATTTTAAAATTTTTTCGTGATTTTTTTGCCTTTTTTTGTTTTGTTTTACAAAAATAATTAATTATTTTTACAGGAATTTCTTATCCGGGAGCCGCATTTTACCCCGCTTCAACGCTGGTTAGGGTAAGAAAAGCAAATATTTTGTTTTTTTTGCTTATCATACTGTAACATAGGTAAAAAATTATTCAACTTTTCAACCACAGACACCTTGATGTAACACTCTGTTAAAAAGGATTAGTGAACACATTTACTTCCCGGCTTTCTGCCAGAACTTCCATTTAGTGGAACTCTTCACGTCCCGTAACAATCTGCACACTCCATGCATTTCGGAGGCTGTTTTTCAACGGCTAGCCCTTCTTTTCCTTACCTACTCTCAACCTTTTAAGCCGTCATTCGTTTGGGCAGACAAGCGGGCGCTGATAGGTTGGGAGGTGTAGCGAGTGTAATATAATTGGTGTTAGAGGGCTTCTCAGTTTATTCTATACGGGGAATTGAATTTTTTCGATCGTTATTAGAGCTTAGTTAAGTGCATATATGTTAGCTTTCAAAAATTGTAAAGCTACCGTATTTTGGGAAATAGACGAAATGTCACAAATTCTATTGATTTTTTTTTGAATTTGAAACTTTAAACTTAATAAACTGGGAGCGCGGTAACCCTTTGTTTTTTCGAATTTTTGCACTGTTTGATTTTATGGACGAAATGTCACAAATTTTATCGATTCAAAAAACGAATATTTTTTTTTGACATTTTCTTTGTCTCCAAAAACATTTTTTTAAATACGGTGAAAGGACGTAAAAATGTATTCAGCGTTTTTGATGAAACCTTTATTCATTAAGTTAAGCGCAAGCCATAAAACGCATCGGTTTCAAAAAATCAAAAGACTTTTGACATTTCGTCCAACCACAAAACGGTCTAATAAATCCCGAAACTGCGCAAACAAACTACTCCAAACGAAGATGGATGGCTGTAGATGTTACAACCATAAGCCCAAGCAACTCAGTTCCCCGTCATAAGCGTCGCTTTTCAATTGTTATAGCACAAAAAAAGCGGCGGGACCGTGTTTCAATCGCCCCAATATTTATTACACTGCGCTGGGTCCAGTGTTCCCACTTTTTTCGCTGTTGACGAAGCCGTTCCGTTCCATCAACGGCCTCAGTTTGATGGGTTCGACTTTCCTTTTGGGGAAAGGGGCATTCATTCAGCAGCTGATTTTTTTCGTTAGCCCCCACAGTTTTGGCGAGCGTAAAAAGCGTTGCAGGGCGGCTTATGGGGGTTAGTTACGGTATGGTAGGTGCGTATTTGTTGGTATTGAAGTAGATTTTATCGTATGAGCTCAGTTTGGGAGCTTCCATTAGGCCAGCACTAATCGAATTAAACTAGCGATAAATTTTTTAACGTTTTATTGGGTTTTAATTCCGGCTGCGAAAATACAGTAACCTTAACAAAATTTGGGACCGGTAATTTCTTCAATAATTCCTTTCTTTGTTTTTGAAATACTTGGTAACCCTTTCAGCATAAATTTTAGATTAAGACGACCTGATATTCAAACGTGCATATTTTTTGACCTTTGACTTCTTCAAAAACTCTTAGTATACTGCAGTATAGCCTATGGGATTTATATAATTTAGCAGCAGAATCACATCTAGTGCTTTTCTTCTTTTGGTAAGGAAAGATAATCTTATGTGTAAACTATCAGTCTGTCGGGAAAATAATGGGTCCAGTGTCGTTCATCGCATCGCTTAAATAAAAAGCAATTTGATTTTGTCGCGACACAATTCATCTTCGTGGCTTGGCGGCGATGCGATTTTCCACGCGACATTGTGCTCATTATTTTCCCAAAAGGTTGATATTTTGATCAAAATGGAAGCTTTCAAGTTCAAATATTTTCCTTGCCTTTTGAGCAGTCCTAAAATAACTGTTTCCTCTTCAAATCACAACTCAAAGCTACACCAGAATCGGAGCTACAACTCTTCTTCCGTAAGAGTTCATCTAGCACCAACCTTTTAACCCGCTTAATTCCCCCCTTCCTTGACTAAACGCAAAACTTTCAAAACGTTGTAAAACCGTGGTAAACACGACGAGAAAGTGTTCAGACCTAGCCGTAAATGCTCTCTTCGACTATACCGAGTTAAGGAAGCCGTTAAGGAAGAACGGCCGAAGCAAAAAAATGCGCGGCGTTCGAAAAAAAAATGCTTTTGAAATTTTGGTCGGCTGAAACTTTTAAGAGCCCTTTTAAGGTGGGGTCTAACGAAGTTCTGGTTTTGTTTTTGTATTTTACACAATGTATACGATATGTAGATAGTGGAAAATTCAGTTTTTGAGGAGTTACTGGAGTAGAAGTAGATGTTTTTTGGCAATTTTGAATCAAAAGTAGGATTTTTTAGATTTTTTTGGAAATTAAAATCGAATTTATAGTAAAATACGTCTTGGCTAACCACTCTATCTCATTATGAGGATCGCAGAATTTATTTCCATCATCTTTTAATATATATTTTTACAGTTTTCATCAAATTTTTGTCAAAATCCTCATCTTAAACAACTTTTCCACAATTGTCCGCCAAAAATCGCTGCTTATTACCAGCAAAATCCTTTACAAGGCACGCAGCACCTTCTATCACAATCCCTTGCCCTTTTTTGCTTGACTAAACAACGCTAACCCGCGCTTACATCAACTTATTTACACTGTTTTCAATTGAAAATAAAAAAAAGAATGGGGGCTGAAGCAAAAGGTCGGAACGTTAAAACGGCTTGAAACAGGTATTTTTTTGCTTTAGCGTTCCGTAACAAACTCTCCGAACTCAACAGTAGTCGACTTTCTCTCGAGACATAATGGTAATTGAATGTTGTAAATACAGTAAGGAAGTTGTTTACAATCCAAAAAATATTGCGTGGGATTTACAGAGGGGCCCTAGAATTCATAAAATTTCATTTTCAATCTTTTCAATTTTTTCCAAATTAAACCCCTAAAGCGTTTAGACATCAAATTATGCATCAATCGCTTTTTTATCATTATGCTGATGAGGACATATAACCATTCTACAAGCCACATACAAAAGCCATATACATGTTAAACAGCCAGAGAAAGAGAAATTTGCATAAATTTCATGGCCTCGCTTTATTGGAAACTTGTCTATATTTCTGTTTGATTGCTATGCGATTGATGTTTTTGGGCCAATTGAACTGATTTGATCTCCAATTTAGGGTTGCACAGTGCATCTTTTGGAAAGCAGAGGATGAACGCACGGTGCGAAAAAGCCTTGTTTTGCTGCACTGTGCAATTTTTTATTTGCTATTTTTCGCACACAGTTCAATATTATTTTTTCTTTTAGTTTTTGCACAGTGCAAACCGATTTCTGCTAAAATTTTTTTGCACTGTGCGACAGCGGCAAATATCCGCACAGTGCAAACCCCTTTTGAAATTTCTGTTGTTTGCACTGTGCGAAATTCATTTCTTGATTCTCGCACGGTGCAGTTTTAGAAGAAATATCGCACCGTGCGTCAGCGGCAAATCGCGCAGTGCAAAGATTTTTGAGTCGGCAACTAGATGCGCCAAAATTTTCTTGCATTGTGCAGACGTAAGTTTTGACCATTGCACAGTGCAGTTTTATTTCCGCACCGTGCAATTTCCCAAACTCGTTAGACTGCACAGTGCGGTCATTTCTCTTCGCCACCATGAAAAATCCACCGAAAAGCACTTGCAACACGTTTATCTTCTATATCATCGCCTGAGACGGCGTTAGCCCCCTTCAATGTCTGCATTTTTTGTTTCTATTTATCAGTGGCAATCGAAAGGCGATCGGACTTGCGGTTTTAATGGGCAATGTTTTGATTCGGACGTTTTCCGTGAAAGCAATTTCTTCAGTCGCTTCATCAAGCCTTCAAAAACAACTGATCAATTTCATTGGACCTACTGTAGTTTGAATTACTTCAATTGGGTTTGGCGATAGGGTTTGCTTGCGTGGGCTGGGACAGTAACTATTAGTAGTCAAACAGGAAGATAAGGAAGTAAAGTTTTTCCACATTTATTGTTGTAGATGACTTTCTGTAACATTTATGTAGGCCTAGAGAATTTTTTTTGACTGCACAACGCGTAAACTAACAATTATGTTTTTGCACTGTGCAAGCTCAAAAAAACTAATTTTTTTGAAGGTAAGGCAACTTTTTTTAGTCCGTCTGAAAATTTTACACCGTATTTTACAATTTTATCATCTTTTCTTATACAAATCACATGTTTCTAAACTTTGCACGGTGCAAAAAACAATTTTTAAAAATTGCACTGTGCGAAAGAAATAGTTAAATTTTCCTGCACAGTGCCGTAGAAAAATCGCAAAAAAATTTTTTGAATATCTCAGGTCTAATTCAGTCGCCTCCTACTTCAGCTTTATCCTTTTCTTTTTTTCAGCAGCACTACGCTGAAAAAATAAAAGATTTTTTGCACCGTGCAATTTTCGGAACTCGGTTTTCTGCACCGTGCAGTACAAAAAAAAAGAAAAAAATTAAGCCTTTACGACATTCTTCTAGCATAATCGGTAATATTAGTTTGTCTATCCGTTTCAGTCGCACTATGTAAAGATCTAAAAGATCTTCCGCACAGCGCGCCTCTTCAAAATCAAATTTCCTCTCTTTCCAAAAAAAAAAATTTGCGAAAATATTAATATCAGTTCATATTTTGACCTACCCTCAAAACGTTCCCACTTCCGAAACTCCGCCACTCACGTCATTCCACCCTCTATTAGCATTTATATTATCCATGGACACAAGCTCCGAAAATTCGCAAAACTTTTTCGTGTTTAGCCAATAATCCCGCTCCGAAATATTAAACAAAATCATCGAGAGTGATCGGGAGTTGAGGGTGGAGTGAGGGTGGCCCCCCTGTTCCAAGCGGGGCCGCTGAAACGCGGCCGGCCCTTGCCCGATCAACCACAATAAACCTTGCCTTTCTTTCGCCTTTCCGTTTTTTTGTTTAATCCGAGCAGCGAAAAAAGAGAACGGCAATATCAGTTTAAGTGGGAATAAGGCTACTCCTTTTCTCTTCGTTTTATGCGAAAAAAAAGTTTTTATTCCAAAGACTTTTCGGCTCGAGAATTTTTTCCGGCTTTTCGTGGATTTCGATGGGGTCCAAGGGTCAGGGAGGTCAGAGGTGCTCTGAAATTGTTTGTAAGGCTGTAGCAATTAATTTAGCGACATTTTCGAGGCTAATTTTAATGCTTTAATCTAGGCAATATGCGCTGGATTTAATCCTAATTTTTGTACCGTGCAAGGTAAAGACTTGAATTTTTTTGATGGCTATGGAGATTTTAGCATCCTAGACAATTGTAATGTTCTACTTTACCTCCATTTTCATTTCTTCTTGCATGAAGATTGACATTTTTATTCAGTTTTGATTCAGTGGCATTGTACTCCAGACTACAGAACGGATACCGTATTTTACAACTAGTCATTGCATCAGAACAAAAAACTGTATAAATACTTCTTTCTGCGGAAAAGTTAATTTAATTTTTGGACCGTGCACGATTAAAAATTGACTTTTTCGCACAGTGTAGCAATCTTTATATAAGAGCGAAGGAATAAGAATTTTTTCTCGAGCTCGAGAATGTTTGCTGGATTCGCTACCAATTTCAAAAAGTAGCGGAAACCTCAATTTGCAACCTCCAAAAAACGCGTCGGAAGCAAATCGGCCATTTTGCGACGGCGCAAAATTGGGAGGTAGCAAATCGGCCATTTTGCGACGGCGCAAAATTGGGAGGTAGCAAATCCATCGATTTGCGACGTCCCAAAATAAGCCCCGCCCCCTCAGTTTTTCAGCCATCACGTTTTGGCTTTTTTGACGGAAAAACACCGTTTATGGTGAAAAACTTAGCTGATAAACAATACATTTACAAATCATGAATAAAAAAACGTCCCTTTTCATCGTTATCATATTTATTAATAAAAGACGTACATTTACATGTAAAATATGCGGTTTTTCCACAATATTGTCCAAATACGGCCGGAGAGTCGATGGATGGCGCTGAAGAACATTTGTTTTTTCCACAATATTGCCCAGAAATGTCCGAAAAGTCGATGGATGGGGCTGAAGAACATGGCCGCTTACTGATCTTCCTGGAAATCAAAAGTAATATAAAATTTCCTTCTGATTAGAAAAAAAGCTTTCTGTTACCTCATAGTTCATGTGTCTAATCCAAGCATTGAAATCGACATAATGTTGAGCAAAAATACGGCCGCCTGAAGTAAAACCGAATTTCAGACAACAATTTATTACCTAAAAACAAAATAATAATACTTTAATCCAATCTTACCTCCGTTGGCAACTACCATACGGCTTTTCCTTTGTTCGATTAATTGTTTCTGCCTCCTGAAAACGATTTATACATGAATAACATAAAACATTTGGAATCTCGTCTAAAACCAAAAAAGTAATATCAAAACAGCTTACCATGCTGTCAAAAAGCCTGGGTTGCCCGCCAGTTTCGTCCTCGATGTTTATAGTGATCTTCTCGTCGGTTTATCTTCAAATTCAGCTTCTTTTCTCAATCCATTTGGCCGATTTAAACAAAACATAAGAAAAGAAAATAATAGAATGTATAAAGTGGCGAATGTTTTCGCGGCGGAACGTGAAAAGAAATGCCACGCAGTCTACGAGTGTTTTTTTAGGCACAATTTTCGTGGCATTTTTATTTTTAGAAGATGTTTTACTCGATTTGAGGGCCGAATTGCTGTTTGGACATTTATGTAAGTTTCGTTCTTTGTATTTTATTGTTTTAGTAGAATCTCTTCGGCCTTATCCATGAAAGAGACTGCGTCTTTTGGCCAAATTTTGAGGTGTGGATGCATTTCCGAACCGTTTGAAAGATGGTGGCGACCACATTAGAATAGGTGTGTCCTTCGTGGGTTTTCCAGATGGTAAGCAGGTTGTTCATTTGTTTTCACTTCTTTAGGCGAACGGTTGAACGATGCGTAGATCAAAAAACGAAATTGGACGATGTGTATTGACCCCAAAAAGGCTGTAATTCGTGGGTCTTCAAGGTGGTAAGTACATTATTTATTCATTTTTATTGCTTTAGGCGAAAGAAGCGAAGATCCACCAACCATGAACACTGCGATCTTTCGCTTATGCCGCTGAACGCCCCACTAAACGTCCAAGTCCCTTGTCCATGTCTTCACAAGGACCTGAGGACCGTCTACAACACCACCATTTCAAGGCCGTATCTCTTTTTTACATTCCTTTGCCATATTAATATATCTGTTTAAAGCAATTATTGGTCATTCCAATAGGTAATTATACGTTATTAATTCTCTGTGCGCTTCCAAGAGGCAGTATTTTTTCTATTATTAGTTGTCAATTAGTAGCCTGAACTATTTTATATCAATTTAAATGTAAAATTTTTCGATTCTCTCTTTATTGCCTTGTTATTTTGTCGGATTATGTGCTTTAATAAATGGTTATTGTCAAGAAAAACATCGGAAATTCCAAAAGTGCTTTATTCACTAGCAATATATAAAAACGGTAAAAAGGAGCGCTGGAAAAAAATTCCGCCGGAGTGGGCGGAGTCAATTTGGGAGGTCGCAAATCCACGGATTTGCTACCTTCCAATTCCGCGCCGTCGCAAAAACGCCGTTTTGCTACCTCCTCTCTTGCGGAGGTAGCGAAAACGCCGATTCGCGACCGACTTTTTTCGGAGGTCGCGAAAAGAAGGATTCGCTACCGAGACCACGTCGCAAATCGATCATTTCGCTACTTTTTGAAATTGGTAGCGAATCCAGCAAACATTCTCAAGCTCGAGAAAAAATTCTTATTCCTTCGCTCTTATATAACATTTTATTTGTATTTATATATGACCGTGCGTACTTTGTCCCCTCTTATGCTTAGGCTCCACGACTAATTAAATTATCCAATTTTTTGGGTTTCACTGTCCGAAATCCAAAGATTTCTTTTTATCGCACGGCGCATGAAAATATATGCGACTCCTAAGTCTTGCTGGACAGCATATTTGAAAATCACGAAAAAGTCTTTTTGTACAAAAAAAAACAAATTTATTTTTTCCCGCACTGTGCAAAAGTCATTTTCCTTTCTTTGCATAGTGCACTCAAAGAATCAATTTTTTTGCACTGTGCACAGAATTTTGTTGTTCTATGAACAGAAGTTGCTCGTATTTTACCATTGTGCATATGAAAACACATGTGATGTAAAAAAATTTTCGCGATTTTTCCGAGTCCTTCGATTTTTTTCAAAAACCCAAATGTTAATTTTCTTTTTCAGAAGCTTCCAAGCTTTGGCCAAAGTCAATTGGCCATTTGTTCCACTCATCTTGAGGCCCACCCTCCAAGGTCCCTCCTTGCCCAACTTTGCCAGATTTTAAATTCAAATTCAAATTTCCCGCCAAAAATTTGAATTCAATTTTCCCCGCTAAAACGTTATGAATTTTTCGACAATGGCGCAATTCGGCTTCAAGGAATCCGAATTATTCGCCGCTTTTGCCAAATTCGCCAATCCTGCCTCGGGCGATGAGAATCAAGAGACCTTTTCGCGGTCTCTCTCTCCCGAGCTGCGCCCGGAGGATTTGAAAATGGAGATGGACGAGAATGAAAATTGCAATAATGAAATGAAATTTGACGACAATTTGACTGCCGAGCTCTTCAAAAGTGTTGGTCAAGTGGATGGGAGCAGCACGCCGGGGAAAAGCAATGGGTACCGAGCGGAGTTGAAGCGGCCTGATCTGAAAGGTACGTGAAAATATAAGAATTTTGGAAAGAACATGTTGTCTAGCTCGTATTTTACATTATTAAAAACCAAAAATTTTAAAAGCAAAAAAAATAAAATTTTTAGAGAAATTTTTTATGACAAAAAAATTTATTCACGATAAAATACGATGAGTTCATCAAATAAATTATGAAAAAATTATTTAAATATCTTCTTCAGGTCAATTCCGATGCACAATTTGCAACAAAGTTTTCTGCCACTCATCTTCGTTGAGCCGCCACCGAATGCAGGCTCATTTCAAGAGTTACACTTGCACTTTGTGCTCCAAGGAAATCACAAGTCAGTTTGAATTTTTTAAGGAATCCGAAAATGCGTTTTGAGAGTTTTTGGTTTCACTGTGGAATGAGAAAAATTAAATTTTATTTATAAAAAGACTAAAAAAATTGAAACGAAAATTTAATTTTTTTTTTTTTTTGAGATTTTGAAAGATATTTTTCACCAAGGTAAATTCAGAATTTTTCTTTCCGAAACAAAAAAAACATGTTTTTGCCTCAAGCAATTTTCAAAAAAGAACCCACAAAAATCAAAAAAAAATTGAAAATCCTAAAAAACCAGTCTAAAAGTTAAAGTTTCTTTTCGACCAGATAAATATTGTAAATCCATTTACAATACTTTCAACGCGACAAATTTTTTTTGCGAAACAGATTCGAACGCAGGCACCGTTTCTAAACCGATTGGTTCAAAGAACGGATGAAAATGCCTATCCAGATATCGCTTTTTGGCTTTGGTTGAAACGAGCTGGACTAGATTTCTTTCAATTTTTCACTTTTTAATCCCACTGTAGATCCACAAAAGGATATATGGATATATAAAAGGAAGGGCAAAAGTTGATCAAAAGAATTTTTTTGGTTTATTAAAATACGACAAAAATTTTCCTTAATATACTCCATTCGTACTTTACACTTTTTTCAATTTTTTCCAGTACTGTGCGAAAAAAAAGTTTTTGAATTGCGCTGTGCAGTTATTTTTTTAGTTTTTTTGCACTGTGCGAAAAGTTGGATGAAAAGTTTAGGTGTGGATACGCTTATTGCGTCGTATGTCATTCGTCAAATTCGAATTTTTCTAAAAAATTATCATACAATATGCGAAAAAATCAATATTTTCGAATTGTGCGGATTTTTTTCTCATTTTATTTATAACCGCGTTAAAATCCAGCGTATTTTAAAAAAAACTGTGCAGTCAAAAAAAAGTTTTGATTTCAGGTAGCAAAAATAACATTAAGTCTACACAAGTTTTCATTGGCGTATTTTACACTACCTCTTTTCCTAATACTTACAATTTTTACCGAAAAATTATTTGCACAGTGCAAAAAATATGTCTTATTTTCCACGTCCGCCAAAACAAACGTTGCAAATTTCACGTTCTCTTTTATCCGTTATTAACAACTTCATGTCTCTGTTTTCCTTCCAATATCGTCTCCGTTGGCCCAATTTATGTTTAAAATACATTTGATCCCTCCAAAAAAAGGGTGCCGAAAACAGGCGGCTTTGCATAGTACTGCGCAGAGTCATCTTTCGTAAACATAATTTATCATAGACATTTGCAATCTGGGATGTTGGCAATTATCGAGTAATTGAATTACTCGTTTCTGGAGCATGTCGACAAAGTTCATGGCATTTCACATAGACGGATTAATTGATCTGCCCTGAAAGCAGTAGGCGGAAGTTTCTAAATTGGCACGTATTTGAAAATTGAGATGGGCTCAAGTCGGTGATATTGGTATATGAAGTCATAAAATGAACGAACGGAACTTGTAATGGGAGTATGGTAGCTAAAAATACAGCTGTAGGCTGCTTGGTTTTGATCAAGTTTAGCGTTGTTTTCGGTTTGGGTTGCAATTTTCAGCTGGCTTCATGCAAGAGTGATTGGGATTTTTAGCAAAAAAAACTACAGGATCCGAGGGTTTTTTGTTGAAGTTTCACCTTTTACTTTGACTTCGTCATGTTTCAAACATCAGTCTGTCGGGAAAATAGTGAGCGTTATGTTGCATCAAAAATCGCATCGCCGCCGAGAACATGAATTGTGTCGCAATAAAATCAAATTACTTTTCACTTCAGCGACACCATTGCAGCGACATTGCGCTTATTCCTTTCCCGACAAACTGATAGCCGTGCCTCTGAAAAGATCGTTGAATATCTTAGCTGTGTCTGCAAAGAATAGATGAAAAATCTCAACTATCAATCCAGACGCTAGATAGATCACGCGTGGCAAATTTGAAGAAAATCTGGGCGTCAAGTCTTGAGCATTTCCCTTCCCCTCCCTGATGACGATAGTAGCATGTATTATAGACCCCGGCTGCAAAAATTGTTGAATATCTCAGCTGTCTCTGCAATGGGCAAATTAAAACCTTCGAGAATTTGAGCATCATCTAGCCAGATCATGCGTGCAAAATTTCAAAAAAATCTATAAACCCTCAGGGCATCAAAAAACAGTTTTCTCCCAAAAGCCCGACTTCTTGCTTGCTATCCAAATTTTGGTCTCAAATTCGTCAATGACTTTTCAAACACCTCCCGAAATTTAATCAATCACCATCTACGGCCCAACTCATTGCGGAACCTCATTACCGTTTGTGAACGCAAGACCAGTTTTGCTAAAAATTATTAGTAATTAGCCGCTGCAAGACAATATTATTCATCGATGTTTGGGGGCCGGATGTGAGAACGCAAATGCTCAACGCATGCAACCCCCGACTGGAACATTTCTGCGAGTCCGAATCGCCGGGTGGTCCACTTTTTGCCCGCAGGGCATTTAGGTATTTTGGGGAATTTTGCAAAAAACGAAAAAAGTTTTTCGACATTTTTTCCCGTAGTCTAAAAATTTAAATGTAATCGAGGGTTCTGTTTCAACGAAATCGTTTTTTCCAGCAGTTATGCCCTGAGGGCGGGCGGTGCGTGCCAAAAAACGTCTCCCAAAAATTTCGGATTTCGACCCTCAAGCAAAAAGGTGGGCCCGGAGTGTATTTAAGGGTGGAACGAAGAGAAAATTTGCGGATTGGGAATTTATTAGGGCTAGAGGGATACGGTAATTTTGTTGCTTTGACAATACTGGAATACGATAGTTTGGAGGGAGAAAAATACAGTAATCCATCTAATCCCTGAAATTTTTTTGACGTAAATGGCTCACAACATCTTTATTGCGCCTTGTTGTAGCATAAAATGTCATTCTGTCTTACTGTGACATCTTGAACTTAGAGAAAATCACTTTTCAAAGAAATGTTGGGTTACTGTAGCATTAGCAGTGAAAATTGCGCATTTCGGCACTTATTTTTTTAGGTAATGGTCTGTCTTAGCACTTGGGAACACCAAGAAGTCATCTGGAATACTTTTTCACTCTTATTGCCTACTGTAACCCATCGAATAAGCAAAAAATTGGAAAAAATGGGCATTTCATACGGTATTTTAGATTTAGAAGGTCTAATAACAACTTTTTTATTACAATTAATTTTCCTACTGCAGTCTGAACTCTTCACTGGCTCGCATATTACTGAACACACCTATTTTCTCGTAATCCCGCCTGTACTTCCCTCAAATCCCTAAAAATCACTTTTTTGCCCAAAAAATCCCTAAAATCCCAAATTTACGACCCATAAAATCTCGGAAAAAGTTCTAAAATCCCTCTTAACACCTTCGACTAGCCCCTGGCTATTTTCTGGCTCCCGATTTTTATTGATCTTCATCAGTATTTGTGTAAAAGACATTCTGAAAAGGGGCCTGTTTACTCAGTGAATAAATTCAATAAAAATTTTGGGATCGGTCATCTTTGGGGATTTTAGGACGAAAATTTTAGTGGCAGTGGTCAGTTAGGGTCGGAGTATTCGGGAATTTGATTTTTTCAAATATTTTTTTGAGTTAAGATTCGAAATTTTATTCTTTGTTTTTATTTTAATTTTATTTTTCTAGTTTCCTGAAAAATCTATTATTTTGACTTGTGACCCCTCATGGAAATTTTACAATTAAAAAAAATTTTATTTGTAAAATACGGAATCTTAAAATTATATTTTTTCGCATTTTAGGCCAAAAAATTTTGATTTTTAGTTGATTCGACATCTAAAACCTTGTTATTTATTTTTCTCCATTTTACCATTATTCCGAAATTTAAAAGGCGTATTTTACATAGGCATGGCTCCGGGCCGGGCTTTCCAAAATTTTCCGGCCCGGGCCGGGCCGACTAATTTCTCGGCCCGACCCCGGGCTTCGATTTTCAGGCCCGGCCCGGCCCGGGCCGGCCCGGTTTTTTTGAAATCTGACTTTTGCCCGGAAAAAGAGAGAAAAAATAAGCTTTTTCGATAGAATTTTTCATTTTTTCGAACACAATGCTGATAGCGAACGTAAAGTGACCTTATTTACCACTCGCCCAAATAAAAAAAATAATTTTCAAGTCAATTTGAAAAAAGTTTCGGAAATTCTAAAGTGCGACCTCATAGTTAATACGCTGGCATAAAGAGAAAAAGGAAAATTTTTCAAAAATACGCAATACGCTTGTAGGTTTTTTCAAATCCGATAAAAGATCTGTGATAAAATATTTTTGCTAAAATTTGGGTGACTATACACAAAATTTTATGATTTTTTGTAACCATATGGTAAAACAATTTATGGCGACTTAGTAATTTATAAAATAGTCAAGCGGCAATTGCACTATGTATAGGTTTTGCTAAATTATTCTTTACATTTTGCGAAAATGTGCCATAATTTTCCCTTCATTTCCTGTTTTGTTTCTTTCCAGCCTAGTACAAAATTTTTCCGGGCCGAACCGGGCCGGGCTTTCCAAATTTTCCAAGCCCGGGCCCGGTTTGCAGCCATGCTTAATTTTACAAGTAAAAACCTCATTTTTCCTTTACTTATCATTTTCGCACTGTGCATTCGCTCCTCTTTCCTTCCCAAAGAGAAACGGCTCCTTTGAAGAGCTGTGTTTTTATAGCGCAGTCGGTTGATCGTCGGCCTTCCAATCGAAAGGCCGAGGGTTCGGGTCCGGCTGGACACAATGAAGAATACAAGTATTCAGTCTGTCAATCCCATGAATGAACAGTGATCTAAAACGTCATACTCTGAGTGTTTTTGCAATTTTTGTGCTAAAAATATTTTTAACGTAATTTTCCTACGTATTTTACAAATTTTGATTAGAGTTTTATAGCAATAAACACTTTTTTCAGCGAATTTCAATTGTAGAACATGCTCAATGTTAAAGAAAATGAACAAAATTGCAGCAGATGGGAATCCCCCATCCTAACCGATCCAATCTCCTATCCTAACCGCAATTTTGATCTATTGCTCTTATTACCGCCCCCATCGATGAAAAGTGCAATTCCGCTATAATAAATTTTGAAACATCCGTTCAAAACATAGCTTAGGATTCCAAGAAGTTTTTCCGACCAAACATTAACATGCTTTTTCCATTTTTTAGCTGCTATTTGGGTTATGGTAGCTACCGTAACCTTGCTCGAAAAATGTCATCATTACAGTTGGAAAAAAAGTTCGCGCGGAAATTGAGATATTATTTGAGAGTAAGAAATCAAATCACCTATTTTTTGGAAAAAAATTTAATCGCGATTTTTGAAAAAAAAAATAATTTTTTTTATTTTTTGGGCTGAAACTTACAGTAATCTAAAAAATAATTTTTACTACACCCAACACTCGTATATATACCGGCAAAATCGTCAAAAACAAATTTACACAAAAAAAATTTTTGCCTAAAGTAATATAATTGATGAGAGTCCGTTCGCGGCGAGAAAGGAACGGCTCCCCGAAACGGGAACAGTCGTTTTTTCGGCGGTTTATTGGAACAACCATCCATCAATTGCACAAATACCTAACGAATTTCTGATGCTTGTCGTGGTGAAAAAAACGTGCGGGGGGTCAGCGGAGTGATAATGATAACGAATCGAATTGGATTGGCGTTTAGGGAAACGGGGATTTTGACGCATTTTTTCAACGTCAGCCGTTTTTTGCGGGATTTGATGAGGTGTTACGGTAGCTGGGGGTGGTACAGTCGTCTGCAAGCGTTCGTTATATCTATGCGTAGACAAAAATATAGTTAAAAAGCTAGTTAAAAATCGTTGAAAACCAAAAAAATTTACGAAAATTATGTTTTGATGACTAATCAAAAATAGTGAATTTCTCCAAGGATAATTTTCCAATTGTCTTAAAAATTTGGCACACATGCTATAATTTAGCCATAGATTAAGTGCTGAGAATCATAGGCCTTCCGTTAAAAGTGCCGCTGAAATATTCAACGATCATTATACAAAGGATTTTTTTTGGCTCTCAGAAGTTTTGACTCAAAAATTTTGGTCTCTTCTGCAAAGCGCGGGCTAAAAATTTCTTCAATGCCTTATAAGACCATAGTCTTTATCTATGCCAAGTTGCATCAAAATCGTTGCATCGACCGTTGAGAAATTTGCATTTTTCTCTCAAAAACCCCGAATTTCCCTCCATTTTCATCGATTTTCCACAATTTTCCCAAGTTTAACCCCATTTTTTATGACCTTTAACATCTCCCACAGAAATATTACACTTCGTCATCTGGTACGGTCTCCAACAACCGCAATTTCCATGTATTCCCGGCTTCATCGACCTTCCATTTTCGGAATTAGTGGAACTTTTTTCAGTGCAATTCGTCTTTTCCTTTCTTTTCCCCATTATTGACACTGCATTGATTGATGCTCCTCATCAAATTTATTGTTTACATTTTTCCTGATTTGGGTTTTTTTTCGAATTCAGGGCTGTTTGAAGAGAGAGTGAGTGGTGTTTGAAGAGGGTAGCAAAGAAAAAAATTTGAAAAATTTTTAGAAAACTGAGGGGAAATCGCTAAAAAATGCGCAAACGTGATCATACAATTCAAAATCATATTTTTTTTACCTTGTGGGGTTACAGTAATATCAAAAATATATCTTTTCTTCGAAAAAAATTTTTTTTTTTGAAATTAAAAAACATCTTTTATTAGAAGCTACAGTACTCTTTTCCAAACCGGAATCCCAATTTTTCCTCGAAAAAATCCAATTTTTCGCTTAATAATCCATCATTTTTCGCTATAAGCAACACCCCAAAAACCAACCTCTCATTCATGCTGACAAAAATTTAGAAAAAAAAATTCTCCGCGGCGCCTTGGTGTCTGAATCGCACCCTCAGAAGTTTTTTTTCCGATTTTTTTATTTTCAATTCTCAGAATCGAAAAATAAAAAATCCGCGGAGCCAATCAGGAAACTCGCAAAATTTCGCTATTTCTCTCTCAATTTTTTCGGTTTTGATTGATCGGCGTACGGTACGTTAAGTGATAAGAGCGATAACCGAATTGGAAATGAATTGGGAATTGATTTTTGCACTGCAAAAAACACTTGAAAGGTTTTGTGACCCAAAAACACCGCGAAACTCGGGTTTCAGCGATTGAAACAGGTGAGAAATGGTCAATGAAGGTGATAAGAGACAGGAAAAATTGAATTGAGCAATATTGCAGGGCGTATTTTAGATTTTTGTTCTAGAACTCGTGGATTTGTCATAAATTTCTGCTATTTAAAGAATTTTTTTTTGAAAAAAGTTATAATTTTTCGTATAAAATATCTGACGAATATTGAAAAAAAACTTATGCATTGCACCGATATCCGTATTTTACATTCTAAATATTGCCAAAATTAATAAATACATTTTTTTCAAAAGCTGTGATTTTTCGTATAAAATGTCTCAAAAAAAAAAAATAAAAAAATTCAACCTCAAACATTCGACAACATCAATTTTTTCGTACTTTACCTTATTTTGAAACTTTTTTATACTTCCATCGTCCAATAATCAAACTTTTTCTCCTGCACTGTGCGATAAAAAATTAATTTTTTTGCACTGTGCAAAAAAGAAAAAAATGTCGTAAAACGAATCCTGATGCAATATTTATGTCATTTTCCGCTCCTTTCCACAAAGATTCCTCTAAATCACAGCAAAATCCATCCGAAACATTGGAATTCCTCTCATTCCCACCACCCACAGACCCACCGTGGCAGTAAGCCATAAACTTGTCAAGTGCGGGTAAATAAAACAATTGAAACAAGTGCCTGAGGCGTTCGGTTTTTTATGATCGCAGACTTTTTTATCACTCTTTGATTGGAACGCTCATCCGCCGCGATTTTCCGTCGATGGGATCGGGAGCTCCACGAAAATATAAAACGAACGCCACTCGTTTCAGATCGGCTCGAATGGGGTGATAGCTTGATGTGCGGGTTATTAGGGTCGTTATTGGGATGTTTGCACTTTAAGATTGGATTTACAAGTTTCCATGACCTCTAGGGAAGATTGATTTTTTTGTTTTCTCAAAAGTTGAACAAAAGTTTTTCCAATTTAATTTTTCTTTTCAACTTAAAACTAATAAATTGTAAAATACGGCCTGGCTGCTTATCGAACCATTCTTGGCTGGTTCTCAGGCAAAATACACTGCATACCTCTAACTCATCGCTATTAAAAATTGTGGCGTCATCTTGTGCAAAGTGTTAATTTTGGAATTTTTGCCGTTCTTCTCAATGTTTGATCGTATTTTAAATTTTACTTTATGAATTGGGTAGCCATAGTGCTCACTGCGTCTTACTGTAAGATAGACAACCCCTCTTTTGCTTCGGTTTTCGATATACTTATAGTTTTATCGAGATTTAGGGATTCAAGGGTCTATTGTAATATAACCTCAATTACTATGGGAAA
This sequence comes from Bursaphelenchus xylophilus, assembly GCA_904066235.2. Taxonomy (NCBI): domain Eukaryota; kingdom Metazoa; phylum Nematoda; class Chromadorea; order Rhabditida; family Aphelenchoididae; genus Bursaphelenchus; species Bursaphelenchus xylophilus. Next base: position 12,644,990 of record CAJFCV020000003.1, on the reverse strand, counting down.
GTAATCTTTCTGTCCCATTTCTTGTCTTATTTCGACTTAAAAGTGAGCTACTGTAACTTATGTACTACTAGTCTACACCAACACTCGCGATATCCTCAAAATTTTGACTTTTTTCGAGATCTTATGGTCAAGTATAATATAACCCGGATTTCTAGTCCAATCTCTGTCATAATTTGATTTCGCCGGCTATCATCAAGTAGCCCACATTCTACTATATCTAAGCCAGCCATATTCAGCTGACCATGGCATTGGTTGATATCGCTACGCCCTTATCTTCCCCGGAACGCCGTAAAAAGAAGCCTTACAAAGAATTGACCCTCGCAGAAAAGGTGGAGCTCATTCGTCTGGCCGAAAACAACTCCAACTTGTCGCAAGCGTCGATTGCCGAGTTGTATGAGATCGCCAAGTCGAATGTCTGCCGAATTTTACAGCGAAAAACGGAGTATCTTCGGGCTTTTGAGAGTGCGAAATTTGCGGGCTCAAGGAAGCGCAAATTACGCAATTGGCTTGATGAAAATGAGCCAATAAAGGCCAAGAAGTCGACTTGCAGCGAGCCAGCGGATGCCTATGGCCTTGGTAAATAATATATCAAAATTTCAAAAATTCGAAAAGTTACAAAAATCGGATCTCAAAATTTTCAAAAAATCTCATTTCACAGTGAACACAGAAACCAAAAAAACATGAAAAACTACTGTCTACTGTTGCATGATGAATTTCAATTTCAGGTAATGAGACATTGCGCGCCCATATGCTGAAACAACATCAAATCTCGCGAATGTTTATGTGCCGCTGCTGCAATTGGGCGTTCCCTGACAAAACCTCATTACACATGCATATGCAGGTGAGTAATGGGAGAAAGTAATGACCATCATGGGTCGTTACGACCACTTACAAACTATGAGATTAGTTGCATAGTGATTACGAAAATCTGGGGGAGTCTTGGACCTTGTTTCAGGGATCAAATTCGATTTTAAAATTTTGGAAGATTACTGTAACAAAAATATTGACAAACTGTGTTTTAGATGTTAGAGGACATAGATGGTCAACCTTGATCAAAAAATCCCATTAAAACCCACGTTTTTATCTAGTATTAGCCAAGGAACATATCATCGTATAACATGTCCAAATTGAGTTAAAGTCCAAAATCCTTTCGGCAAAAGTTTGAATACCTCCTAAAAATCTATTTAAACACGTTCTCGAATAAAAATCATCTAAGAATCAATCCAAAAATCTCATTTTTCAGGGAAAATCCGAAGGAGCCAGTAAATCTCTAAATGTCCCAGTGATTGGCAAAGGGATTCCTCCAATTTCGTCTCCACCAACGCAGCCACTCAACTTCAGCAATGACGAACTTTTCAATAATGTTCTGGCCGCACAGTTGAACAACCCACAATTGCGCAACGCTTTTCCGGCTCTGAATCCAATGAATTTGGCCGGAATGGGGCTGAATCCAACTGTTTCGACCAGTTTTGCTAGCTGTAAGTTGATCTCGTGACATTTCTAAAGAACTCGGAGATTTTTGATTTTTGGATTTTGCACTGTGCGGTAAAACATGTTCTTTTTTGTTCGCACTGTGCGCCGGTTTGAAACTTTTGCAGTGTGCGGCAGCAATCAGTATGGTTTGCACTGTGAAAAGTCGATTTTTTCCGTATGGTTTGGAAAATTAGTAACCTTTCGGCAACACGGTGCAAAAACAAAAATTTGCACGGTGCAGACAAAAACTGACCGCACCGTGCAAAGTCTGACCTCAAGATTTTCTTATCATATCTCACGTAAAGGTTCATAACAAATACATCCAACCAAATACGTAACAACCAGCAATTTTTCCCTATCCTTTTACGAGAATTTTATCCATGTCGTCAGGCATTACAAAATTCTAAATTTACTCCCGGAAAATATCCTTCGAAAAAATGACCACCCAATGTGTCGGAGAGCGGAAAAAAAATTCCTCATAGCATGTTTAAATGGAACCCCAACGTGCTTCCGACATTAAATTTACCGCTTTTTATCCCACAATTGTCACGAAACAAGTGTTTTTAGTAGTATTGTAAAACGTTGGTAAAAAAGACGAAAAACTAGTGTAAAGGAAGCCCTGAGATGGCATTTGGGAGTAAAAAACGATCTACACACTTCAAATTAATTTTTTTAATTCTAAATTTTGGAACAGTACGATTATTTGTTTGCACAGTGCAAAAAGTTTCCAAAAATTTTTTTATTAGTATCTCAGAATATTCAAAAAATATTTATTTCAGCAGTTATCAAGCCCGGAATCACCTCCCCACTTACTCCCAGTAGCACTGCCTCGGGCGCGAGCTGCGAAAACCCTCAAAGCAGTCTCTTCCCACAGCTCTCCATGATGCCCAGAGATAACGCAGATTTGTTCTCCAAATTGAGAGATAGATTGTTCTTGAACAATCTCTGGCTGCCCGGAGGCAATTTGATGAATATGGCTCAGTTTGCCGCTCATAACACAACTGAAGGAACAGAGGGAAATTCAGAGGAGAATGGTGAGTTGAGAGGACAAAAAATCGATTCCGTCTGTCGTCATCATTTTCCCGCCAAAAAATATTCAAAATTTTCGAGAAATTGAAAAAAGAAACCGTTTTTACACCTATTTTTTCAGTATTCAACATCTTTTCCAACCCGAACGTTTTTGCCACCCAGCCCGACCAAATGGCTGCCAAAGCTCTCTCCACATCGCAGCAACAGGCCTTACAAACCCTGATGCAACAATTCATGCAAAAATCAGAAAAGCCGGATGTAAATGACAGCAATAACAATGATACCAACAATAATGTGGATAATGAGAAAGATGTCGAGGTCAAAGTCGAGTCAGAACCCGAGGAACCGGCGGCTCCCAGTCTGGTAAGTTCTGTGCTTTTTTTTGGCTGCAGATTCGCAGCTTTGCACTACAAAAAATGGACTAGTCTTATATCGAAAACTAAAAAATCCGTTTCAGGAGATCCAAGAAGACCACTCGTCCCATCAGCCCTTCTCTGCCGGTGCCAGCCCCACCAATTCAAACAGCAGCGCCTCGCCGAGCAACAACTCGTCTTGCTTCGACTGCCAAGTGGCCAAGACCAAACTCATGGAGCTGTCCTTGGAAATCCAGAAAATCCGTCAGCAAAAGACTCAGGCCGACCAAGAGCTGAGCGAGAAAAACGAGGCCTTGGCGCGACGACTGACCGAGATTCGGGCGCGACTCGCGAAATTCATGGAAGAGCCGGAAGCCGCGAATAATTCGGATTTTGTCCGTGAAATCATGAGGTTCACCATGCTACAATAAATGTTTTAGTATTTTAGTGCGGTCTTAGACGTCTTTCAACAGCATTTCCTCTAGTTTGGCATACTGTAATTTGAAATTTGAACCTTTTTTGGAGTTGTGAAATGCTGCAAAACTTTGCACATTTTCAAAAAATTTTTTTCTCCAAAATTTTTTGAATTGCAAAATTAAAAAAAAATCCCATTTCCGCCCATTTTACATTTTCTCCATCTTCTATCACCCATTACTTTTATTTCTAATCTTAAAATTACTTTTACCACTCTTCATTCCCATTTTGGCACGGCATTACCACTTATTCAAATTAATTTATCCAATTTTTATCTAATTTTTGCCGGTTTTTTCATGTTCACATTTCAAGAATCCATCCTTTACAATAATATCTTCACCCCACATATTACCCCCAACGTGCAATCCCGCAGTTTTGTACAATTGTAACTTTAAAAATGTCGATAATAACTCTTTTGTTTTGTAACGGTTGTCTAGAAAAGTAATAAACGTTTTGACAATAAGAAAGCCTAATTTTGATTACTAAAAAGCAAAGTTACAGCTCGATAAAAACCTAAGATTAATATAATTATGTAAAACGTCCAAAATAATCACGGACTGAATCATCAGAGCTTGACGCATTCAAAAATTAGAGACCTTTGGCTCAATGGAAAAGGTGAGAATGTGGGGTCTTATTAATTTTGTCCTATTCTCATTAATTTATGCAAGTTATGCGTCCTGTCCGGACAACTTTCGTCAATGTCCGCATGTGGACATGTGCGCACAGTTGAGCTTGGATTCGTTGGGTGAGTTTTTTGCGCTCTTCTGAAACCCAAACGGGGAATTTTTTCCCAAAACTGCCGAGATGTTTTGATCATAAATTGAAAACAATCAACCCCTGTAGAAATTTTAATTCACAATTACTACACTCCGTTACGAAAGTATACCTACCCCATTGAAAATTGCAATATCTAAAGTTTGGTGAGAGATATCGAAAAACTGCTAATGCCATTCGAAAGAGCATGTCTTAAAACCTATTACCACAAGGAATCAGCCCGTGGAAAAAATTTTGATCGGTTTGGCAACCATTTTAATATTTTTTGCCGTTTCAAAAGTATACCTACCCCTGACGGTTTTTTGGCCAATCTGGCTCGGATTTTGAATTAACTTGCCCCGATTTCTTTCCATCGTGTACCCTATGGTATTAGGAAGTGTATTAAATTCATTTCAATTGCACTTTACCCACGTAGTGCTTTTGCGAGCCATCTCTGACCTTGTACATGAGGTTAATCTTAATTTCAAAAAATTTCTTGACTAGGCTGCTTTCTTGGCAGAAAAACTACATTACCTGTTAAATTTTGCACATATAGCTCACTATGAGAGAATAAAACAGCTTACTGAAAGTTTTCAAGTATTTTCTCATCATATCATCTACAACAAGCAGCTACCGTAACACTTTAGGCTCTAAAATACCAAGACGAATGGACGCAAATCATAAAATTTGATACGCGAATTCAGACTCAGCATGTCAGAAAACATATCTCTTTAATTAGACGCCCATACAGAGCAGGCCCCAGCCCCGTAGAGTTCGTTCTTCAAAAACTTCCGAAAAACATGCAAAAATACACTAGGTTTTGCAAATGCATTTTTGAACCGAGTGTCTGCAACAGATATCACACTTCTGAAACTAGTGGAGTATAAATATAGGTTTACGGATATGCTGAGTTTGATTTTCCGGACAAAATTTTGCAATCGATACTAATTTTTTGTGTTTCTAGGGTCTGTGAAGGTTACTGTAGGAAGTATACGGTAATTTATCTCTTATGTAGATGGCTGTACATGATATTGTATTGATTTGGTTTACGTATTACCTTCGATAAGAGTTGTCTAGGTCATTTTTTTAGCGAAACAAAGACATTCATGTAGGGTTTTTTTGAAATTAAGACTAACCTCATGTACAAGGTCAGAGATGGCTCGCAAAAGCACTACGTGGGTAAAGTGCAATTGAAATGAATTTAATACACTTTCTAATACCATAGGGTACACGATGGAAAGAAATCGGGGCAAGTTAATTCAAAATCCGGGCCAGATTGGCCAAAAAACCGTCAGGGGTAGGTATACTTTTGAAACGGCCAAAAATATTAAAATGGTTGCCAAACCGATCAAAATTTTTTCCACGGGCTGATTCCATGTGTTTAGAGGTTTCAAGACATGCTCTTTCGAATGGCATTAGCAGTTTTTCGATATCTCTCACCAAACTTTAGATATTGCAATTTTCAATGGGGTAGGTATACTTTCGTAACGGAGTGTACGTATTAGGATTTTCATAAAGGGCACGGAGTTTCATGAAACGGAGAATTATCAGCAAACAGGTTTTCGTCTGGGCGGCGCTCCCAATTTCGCGTCCTCTCTCGCGAAATACCGTCAAATAAATTCACGGCTATATACTGAAAAGTCTTGTGGCTAGGTCAGAGGCTATTCGACAAACTTTTACAACCCCTCATTTGATAAACCTTAAATTTATTAAACACAATTTTTCGACACCACCTAAATTTCAGAGAACCTTCTGGACGAAACAGAACAATTTACATCGGAGTTCTCTCAAACTCACGAAGTTATCTGCAAATATTCAAACCTAACTGGCCCCCAATTGCGTCATCGCCGTTTGTTTCTTCCTTCCTTGATGTGTTCGTTGGTAAAGAACACTGGAGGAATACACAAGGTCAAATTCGCGCCTCACCGCTATGTTGCGGCGTTTGCCATTGTATTGTGTCAAGGATGGGAGAGGCAAGGATTACCGGAAATGCCGATTTTTGGTTTTTAGTCGACGAAAAATTACAACAACAACAGCAGGGCCAATGTTCAGAAGTTTGGATATGATGGAGGACCTTTGTGCAGATGAAGATCAATTACCGTACTGTGAGATGATCAGGTTCTTTTTCCTGCGTGACGACCCAAGGCGGCAAGGAGTCTGCGATGCGATGAAATTGGATAGAAGTGTTGACTGCCCAGTGACACAAGTCGACCCAAAAGACAGGTATATCGTGACCTTTAGAGAGCTAACCGTCGAGTTTAGATGTCTCAGCGAGAATCCATACGAATTTTCTTGGAACTTCCTTCGCTTTGCAGCCCTCGAAGAAAACGGCATGGAATTCTTCAAAACTTCTGTCGCCAACAAACCCGACGAATTTTTCGTTGAGTTCAATAATGCACTCAAGAATAACAGCTACTTCAACAACGTCTTCCATGAGCTCCGAGAAGTTCAAATCGTTCAAAGTCAGCTTTACCTTCACTTTATGATATCCTCCCTGATTTTGAATAATTTGGGAAAAGCGGCAAGGCAGGTGAGTTACCGTTAGTCCTGCCAAAACAACTAATGTTTGTAATCGCTACACGTCTTCGTTTAGACAGACAAATTGTTAAACGAATACTGCGAACATGGCTGTCACATAGAAGAAATGCATAACCATGAAAGCCAATGCGTTTCAAGTATCCTTCATCAACATACGGATGATCCAACACCTCCAAAGAGTCAGCATGCATACATGTAGGGTAAAATACGATGTATCCAGCTTTGAAAGATATAAAAATTTCACCGCTTTTTAGGAGGATAGAATGTAATGCGAGGAACCTCTATATACCCAGTCCATACACAATCGGCTACATTGATCTTCGGAATTTTGTTCGAACTGAAAACGTTCGATGTTTTATCATTTTCATGGCCAGCACATTTGGCATCTTCATGAACATTTATATGGTGAGAAAAGCGGTGGCAAAAAATTTCATATTCGGAGCTTTAGGTATTTCTAATTTTCCGCGGAAAAAACGGCCTCCAGCAGTTTGGAATCCGCTTGGTTTTTGTCTTCGCCTGCGCCAACCTATTGTATTTGACGATGAATTTGTACTTCATTCAGCAACAATTTTATCCGGTGTACAAGGAGAGAAGTAATGTCGACTTCTTCCGAATCACAAATTACACTCGCTATTACGATGAGACTTATTTGGCAGCAGTCTCAGCCTTGAGACTGACCTTGAATGATGTGAGTCTAGACCCAAGCATAGTTCAAGTCAAAACAAGGATGTATAAAATAGATACTACAAATCCTTTTCAGAGATATGGCGATGTGATTACCGGAAACTTCACACAGGACCTTCATGGCCTTCGTATTCTTGCGATTGCTGAGAATTTTTTAGTCAATTTCTCTCGATCCTTGGCGGCGATGGTTATGATTCTGATTGTTTGTTCTGTTTTCTACGAACTGCGGAGTGTAGGTTCCAATCATCCGGCTGTTCTAACGGTCTCTTCACATTTCTAGTCATTCTGCGGACGTCTTCGGCCTAAAGTAAAGTTGGCGTTCATTTTACTCATTTGGTTTTGCTGGCTGACAATGTTGGCCATGTACGTTTACATTGGAAGTTTGGAATACAACATGATTTATCATCTGAATGATGTAATGGGTGCTCGAGGAAATGATCAGGAGGCGATTAAACGACAGTAAGAAAGAATCTTTCTATAACAGCCTCCCCTCCAGATGCCGAAAGCTTCGGCAGGAAGAACACAAGAAAGATCAGCTGAAAGGCCATGCGTACTTTATGATTCTCTACTTCTTCGTCTCCGTTGTATCGCTAATTTCACTCTTCGCGTATCACAAGTACAAGGTTTCGCGGAGCAAAAACGGGATACCGCAACATCTTCAGGAGGAGATGCAAAAGTCCTGGAGAAGTTTGACAATCGCATCAATGATTTACATCTTGTCCAATTTTGGCACAACGTTCGTCGAAATCCGGAGTCTCATAAAGTTGCGGGATACCATAACGCAAGGTGACGTACAATCTATCGCAGAATTGTACCGATGGCTGTATCTGTTGTCGCTGATCGATCCAATCGTTCATCCCTGGATTCTGATTTACCGAATGAAGGTAGGGAAATACGAAACACGCTACAAAAAAGTTTTGTCCGACTTTTTAAACCTTGCAAATCCATTTCAGGCCCTCCGGGTTCTTCATTTTGATATTCAAAAAGAATTGACAAGTCTTCAGTTGAAATCAATTCTTCGAAAGGTCTCCACATCACTTTCAACATTTCAAAAATCGAAACCGAAAAAACAAACCCGATTTGATGATGAAGTAACCCCACCAACTCCACGTCGACTCAGGCCCAGTGTTCAGCAAGATCTTCAATGGATGTTGAATTACTTGGAGAGAGAAAAGAGAATCCGAATGGGCGAACTCTAATTATTTAAAAACGTGTCATGTATTAAAACAAGAGTTACCGTTTTTGTTATAAACAGTATCTATTGTCATGAATTTCAGTTTCTACAGTGGAGATTATTCACTTCTATTTCGAAAACATCAAATTAAACTTCTCAAATCCCACGTTTCCGCTCTTTCTATGCATTAAAACTTGAAACTAATAGATCAATTCTGCTTAGTAAAAATGTAGCTAATCCCCTGCTTATACCGTAATTATCCGCTTGATTACAGCAACATCCGTTTGTTATTTTCAATCTTTTTATGTTTTTTTGGCGTTTTCCCAGGTCACCGGCCGCATTGAAGAGTGCACTCTTATTCCGCCAATAACTCTCGTAGAGCGCTAAAGGGAGTGGCGAAAATGGAGGTTTTACCAGCGGAAATTTTGTGTTTCAGTGCTGACACACTTCACACGCACTGTGTGCCGTAAAGATTGGGTTTTTGTTTTTGCAGGAAAAATTAATTTCGATAACACTGCAATTTGCTGTTTTTTTTCCGACTACGAGTGCACGGTGCAATTCTCTCTTATTTCGATGCGCAAAATGGCTCAAATTTTTTTGGTCAAGCGTCCTTAGCCTGAACTTTGTTTTCCCAAAACAACATTTCCCGTTCGCCTGCCCCTCTTCTCAGCCCCTCTCCTCGCATAACGCGCCCTTTCCCGCAAAACACCGAGCTCCGGAGTTTTTGCGGCGGCCCGTAATAGAGATTCGGGGGGCCTCTCCTTCCTGCCCCCTCTCTAAAGCGCAGAAAAACGTGATGGGACGTGGCGGGCAGCGGGGGACGCACACTCCACACATTGCCCCTCGCCTTCGTCTCTTCACAACGCTGTTTCGTGCAAGAAAAATACGGACGAAAATTTCGCCCTTCGTCTCGGGGTTTGCCCCCTCCTGCCTTCTCGCTTTTTATGGTTTCCGCAAAAGCGCTGAAACTAGTCATTTTCCACCTTCAAGGTATTCGTTGTGCTATGCTTTGGCCGGGAATCGGAGAGCCTGCGGGAACATTAGATCTTACCTTATCCATAGTGTTGTTCCATATAAAAAACATTTTGAAAACAACTTGAAAAATTGCAATTTTCTTGCAACAGAGGATCAATCAGGCCATTTTATGGTCTTATGAAGTATTTCCCTTCCATTTTTTGCGCAACAACGCAAGAAATTAATACCTGAGGGAATCTCTGACCACATAAACAATGAATCTGTGATCCTTGACACTTGAATCATAACTTGTCGGCTAAAGAATTCCTGAAAAATTTTTCGCACACTGCAGAGCTCGCCGTTCGTTTGGAATGGCGCTGCATGGTGCGAATGTGGGTTTTCATTGCGACCATTTTCCTCTGTCGACAACTGCTAGCACAGTGCAAAAAAGTGCCATTTGCTAGCACGGTTTGAAAGGTCTCACGAATTCTTGCGTCGAATAATGTTGCACTTGATCATCTGATCAAATTTTTTGAACAAGCTGTAAAATCAAAAGAAACGCAATTATACAAGCTTTTCAAAAGAAACGTATTTTACAACTCAATTTTCTCTTTTTCCGAAACTTTTTCGTTTTTATTTTGAGAAAAAACTTGACCCAATCCGGCCAATCCAGTTGGGTCAAGTCTTTCCTTTTCCATTTTTCTTGTTGGAAATTGCATAACTTTTACAGGTTCCATTCAAATTTTTTGTCATGGTCATCTTACGACGTGTTTTGCTTTATTTTTTATTGAAAGTTGCGTTTTCTTTGTTTTTGATTTGAAATTTATATTACCCATGTTTCAGAAATGGACAATGCTTCCGAAATAGCATATAAAATAGAGCCCATGGGTACTCCCCCTCGCGTTGACCCCACTGATCCAGACTACGAGCCGAATCTGGCGGTTGACGATGGTTCCGACACCGAAGTTGCTCAATCTTCAAAGTCTGGCCTTTGGGGGAAAAAAGGTTCAGAAGATGCTCCAGAATCGCCGGAGAACAATGACATTTTCTCGGCGAATACGAATGCCTTCAGCTTCTTGACCAACGAAATGAGGGAGCAGTTGGGAATGCTAGTGAAGAGCTTGCCAAAGAGGAATCGAGAAGGTATGGATATTGTTTTAGATAATTTTTGATGCTTTTAAGGGAATTTCATGGAGAAAATAATGTTTATTATGAAGAAAAGGACTCGATTTAGGAGGGGCAGGCTTTTTTGTACGGCTGGTACCTAAAATTTAAAAAAAAATTTGCAAAAAATAGAAATTTTGTGACTAAAATAAGGTAAAGGGCTATAAGATCGATAAAAAGGCAAGTATGGTTGTAAAATATGTAATCGATACGCAGTCGATGCCCTTTTCTTCATGTTTTGACATAATAATTGAGTAATTCATCCGTTTTCATCAGTTTTTGATCAAATTTGATCAGGTGCAAAGTGTAATATACAAAATCTCTCAAGACGTCCCCGAAACTTCCTAAAATCAAACGTCTTGCAGATGACGACGAAGTGAATCCATCACCGAACAAACGAACCCGTCGAACGGTCCCATTGGCCACCAAAATGGAAATCATTGAGGCCGCCAAGAAGAAGACCTTTGTTGCTGTTGGAAAAGACTTTGATCTCGCCGAATCGACCGTCAGAATGATCGTCAAAGAGAAGGACAAGTATATTGCGGCTAATGCCATGTATCAGTGCAGTAAAAGGATCCGATTGACCAATGCAAAGTGCACCCAGTTGGATAAAGCTCTGCGGATTTGGGTAGATGGGATCAGAAAGGAGCAACCCGACTACCATTTTGACAACAAATCATTGCAGGTGAGTCTAAAGACCATTAGCTAGCTAGGAATTTACATTTGATTAAAAAGAACGCCAATTTTTTGATCTGATTATATTATCCATGGCAGAGTAAAAAGTCCCGTAAGAACTAAAAATTTCTAAAGTTTTCTAAATTTCAGGACAAAGCAAGAGAAATGGCATCAATCCTCGGCCTCAAGGACTTCAAAGCCAGCCAGGGATGGCTTTGCAAGTTCAAAATCCGCCATGGAATTGCCCAAGAGCCCAAGGAAACCCCCGAAAAGAAGATGGGCTGGCCCGCGAACCTTTCGCAACTTATAAAATATGATGAAGAACGCCCCCAGAGCAGCTCAAGCAATCATGAAACAAATGAAGACGGGGCCTTTAACGACTTATTACAGCAAATTTTGGGAAATAGCTCCAATAATTCTAATAGCCAGGTAAATTTTCGATTTTTTTGATGATTCCCTAGACTTTTTTGGAGATGTCTTGATACCATTAGCAAGCTGAACCGTCGGGCTTTCTAACACGATTTAAATTTCATAGTGCGGCGTTAGCTTTGCATATTTTGTATCGATTTTCAAGTGTAATATACTTTTAGACAAATTTATGAAAATCTCAAAATTCCACCGGAATTTCGCCGTAGATTATGGAAAAACTGGGTGGCTATGTAGTTTAGAGAGCATCGATCATAATCGACTTTAAAACGGACTAAAATAAAACTGTTTCTCTAACGAAAAGACCAAACAAATCGGGACACGTCGCCTTCCCGTTCATTCCACCCAGGAATCATTATTTCTTGTTTAATCTTGCAATTATTTCTCTCGATATACTCGTGGCATAGTTTATAATGAAACTGGGTATCTTTTGCTCAAAATTGACCTGATTTTAGACAAATTTGACCTTTTTTAGGCAAATTTGACCTTATTTGACCTTAAAGGCTTTCTTTTGCTGTTTTGATAGAAAATCCGACCGGAAATGATTGCATCTGGTGGTGAAAAAAGCAGGCATAGTCTATAATCTATTTTATTGCGCTCCCATATCAAAAAATCCGCTTCTCGCCGTATTTCGCGATATGATCTATAACAAGATTAGTCCAGCTAAAAATATAGACGGAAATGCGTCGGATGGCTTATAAATTTGTCGCTGTTGCTGTAGGAATGTCGTTTTATACTCCATCGGCTGCCTAAATACGATTTTTTCTTGGTTTGCCGGGAATTTTGTCTCCGCAAGCTGCGCCCACACCTGCAGGCTGCGTGGGGACATTTTATACGATCTAACGTCTTTTGCTGGAATTTTATTTTTTTTTTGACGGCGGAATTGGTTTTGATGACTCCTTTTCGAAATTTGGTCGTAGACTTTGATCATTTGAACTGTTTTGACACTTTTTCACCGCTTTCTTACTGATAGTCAGATGTTTATATAAAATTTTTGTTTTCAGATGTACAAACTGACTGATGAAGAGTCGATCACCTTGGCCGCTCGAGCAGCAAACGCTATGAAGAATGCCTACTGTCCGTATAGTAAATTTCAAGTGGGATCTGCGCTTTTAGGAGAAGATGGAGAAGTTTATGAAGGAGGTGAGGATTTTTGATCTTTCGATGTAATTTTAGGTGATAATCTGGGAGGAATCGTATTTGAGAAAGAACTGAACAATTTTTTGGATTTTCTCATTGAAATTTTTATGCGCTTCTTGTGATTTTGGGGTTTTTTGATGGTTTATATTATTTTGGGTACCTAAATTAATTTGTTGCGTATTTCTAGGGGTTCTTTTGTGAAAATAGGGGCGTTGTGACATAGAGGTTGTAGTAGTATCAAAATTTGTACAATGAAAGGCAATTTATAGATCTTTCTCCGATTTTTTGATTTGCTGGTCAAGTATAATATAAAAATTTTCAGTTAATGTCGAAAGTGCCTCATACCCGGTTGGAACGTGCGCCGAACGAGTTGCTATTGGAAATGCGGTCACGAAAGGAGTCAGAAAATTTAAGGGAATTGCAGTAGCCACCAGAGTTCCCGACGGCGGATCACCATGTGGAATGTGCCGTCAGATGTTGTTCGAATTCGGCGAATATGAGGTAATTTTACTATCCATGTCTTTATTGCCTATTGATTATCATTTTAGGTCCTGTTGTGCAACCCGGAAGCGAAAATTATCGTCCGAACCTCTACCACCGAACTGTTGCCTCGAGGCTTTGGACCTCATCATCTGAAGACTCAATAAGGCCCTGAATAGTGTAAAATTTGTTACTTACGCGGTTAACGCAATATTAACGCATTGAGTATGGGTTTTAGAAAAAATATCGTTGTTTTAGAGGATCTTTTCGTTTAATTATCTACGATTATATTATATAAACTGTGAATTTATTGTTGATTCAATGAAGTTGAGAAATGTAATTTTGGTGCGAGAGAGCTGTCGTCTGCAGCAATGAAAGCTGTTTATTATGTTTTAGCAAGTGGTTCATCGCGAGAAGAAGACATGGCACAGGGTCAAGTGTTTCTGTAAAATTTCTTTTCTTCAATTTTTTAGATTTGGGGAGGATAGGTTACCCCGAGAATATGTTACCCACCGGATAGGTTACCCCAAAAAACACATAACTCGGAGGATAGGTTACCCCACCGGATAGGTTACCCCACGGATAGGTTACCCCACCGGATAGGTTACTCCACGGATAGGTTACCCCTTACCAAAAAAGAAAAAATTTTTTTTTGAAATGTTTTCGCTTCGGGAGTTGAAAAAAAGGATTTTTTGTGAAAATTGAAAAAATTTTGAAATGTTTTCGCTTCGGGAGTTTAATAAGAAGGATTTTTTGTGAAAATTGAATAAAATTTGAAATGTTTTCGCTTCGGGACTTGGAAAAAAAGGATTTTTTTGTGAAATTTGAATAAAATTTGAAATTTTTTCGCTTCGGGAGCTGAAAAAAAGGATTCTTTGTGAAATTTGAAAAAATTTTTAAATGTTTTCGCTTCGGGACTTTTAACAAAAGGATTTTTTGTGAAAATTGAAAAAAATTTGAAAGGTTTTCGAGCTGACTGAGTATGAACTGACTGAATATGAAAACTGGGTTTCTGTTACCTTACTGCCTTTAGAGATTCTTTTTGAAAATTTTTCGACTTATAACACTTTTAGACGTTAATGGTGTTGTTTTGGTGCCTAGTACTGCTTAAAAAACACATTTTTAACACTTGGTACTAAATAGTACTACCTGGTACTATTTAGTACGAGGTGCAAATTTGGCCGTAAGGCGGTAATGGCGTTGGTTTGGTGCTTAGTAAAACCTAAAAACACGTTTTAACACTTGGTACTATATAGTACCAACTGGTACTGCTTTGTGAGAAGTGAAAATTTGGCCATGAGGCAGTAATGGTGATGGTTTGATGCTTAGTAGAGCCCAAAAAAACGCGGTACTATATAGTACCAGGTGGTACCATTGGTTTTAGACAAAATTTTAGTGCTGCCGGCACCACAGTTAATATTCAGTCAGACACCCTTTTTTCTACTTCCGATGCGAAAACATTTCAAATTTTTGTTGAATTTTCCAAAAAATCTTTTTTTCCCAGTCCCGAAGCGAAAACACTTAAAATTTTTTTCAAATTTCACAAAAAATCCTTTTTTTCCAAGTCCCGAAGCGAAAACATTTCAAAAAAAAAAAAAATTTTCAGGTAACCTATCCGTGGGGTAACCTATCCGCTGGGGTAACCTATTTGTTAGGGGTAACCTATCCTCCGAGAACGAATTTTTTAGCCAAAACTCGAATTTTGTCGTTATTTTTCGACCTTGCGTTTACGTTTTCGGTACGTTTGAACCATTTTGTGTTGTAGAGATTTCCTTTTTCTCTTATGTAATGTAATTTTACCCGCAAAATTCCCAATTGCTCATTAAAAGTCCGTTTATTTTTACAATTCTCAGTAGTAGGTCTCGCGTTCAACCCATCCGCCGGGATAGCGTCTGATTAAATACCGTCGGACCTCGTCAAAAAGGAAGATTATGATTGAGAAAGGGAGAGGTGGGAACCACCAGCTAAACCGAAGTCCGTACATTCGAAGAGCCTTGTCGAGGCCGGGACAGTAGCACAAAAAGGCGGCTAAAGCTGTCTCAAAGACCAGGCCAAAGTTCATGTACCAGTTGAACATTCCTTGTTGGACCAGCGAGTTGCGGCGTGTTTTGGAAACGATCAGATCGGCCCATTGAACGATAACGATTGCAACGAAATACGCGGTCTGACAGGTGTGCTCTAAGATCTTTCGGTCCTTATACGCCTGAAATTTGATTTTTTATTAGTTAAAACTTTTGCGAAGATCCAAAAACGATTTTTTTTGGCCAAAAGGTCATGTGTAATATATTTTTTTTGTTGAAACCCACCCATTCCTGTCCATAACTGTCTGGTAAGTTGTTTACTGCCACGGAATCCCATTCAGCCCGGATTTGGTACAACCTGGAAGGCATAAATCCATTATCTGCCATGATCCAGAAGTACGTGTAGAACCCGGCCATTGCTTGGATCATCCCGATTTGACCATAAGCAAGCGAGATTAGCCGCTCATTCACGAGTTTATCGCGGTTTGAATCCCTTGGTTTGCGCTTCATGATGTCGGACTCTGCCTCTTCGTAGGCCAAGGAAATCGCGGGAACCATGTCAGTGCCAAGATCAATACACAAGATCGTTATAGCACCCAATGGGAGGGGAATTCCGAAGAGAATGTAGGTAAGAAAGGGAGAGATTTCAGGAATGTTTGATGTCAAGGTGTAGGCGATCGATTTTTTGAGGTTATCGAAGATCAATCGGCCTTCTTCAACTCCCACCACAATGGAAGCGAAGTTGTCGTCCATGAGGATCATATCGGCAGCTTGTTTGGAGACATCTGAGCCGGTAATTCCCATAGCTACTCCAATGTCAGCTGAAAAAATAAAGCTTTTAGAATATTATTGTCAAAAAACGGACTTTTATCAATCAATCTGCCAAATAAAGATGCCCTTACCCTTCTTCAAAGCCGGAGAATCGTTGACACCGTCGCCAGTGACAGCCACAATCTGACCTTGTCGTTGGAAACCCTCAACAATCATCAGTTTTTGCTGTGGCGAAGTTCTAGCAAAGACAATCTCCTCATGATGTGAGATGAAGTCATCAAGCTGTTCCGAGCTCATTGCTCGGAGGTCTGAACCATGAAGAACCGCGGCTTTGGCCTCCCGAGGATTGACAAGACTAATGGCAACTCCTTTTCGCATAGCGATATCTTCAACAGTCTCCGAAGAGATGATTCCAACGGATTTGGCGATGGCCTTGGCAGTGATTGGATGATCGCCAGTGACCATTACTACCTGAAAGTTAATGGTGCTTACATTATTTGTATATTGGCTTACCTTAATTCCCGCAGAGCGACATTTAGCTACAGCATCGGGAACGGCAGCGCGAGGAGGGTCAATCATCGACATAAGCCCAACAAATCGTAAGCCAGTCATTGGGAAGTTGACCTCCTCGGCATCAAACTTGAAACCCTTTGGAAACTTTGTCTCGTCCAGACGGAAATCACAGAATCCAAGAACCCGTTCGCCAAGTCCTCCAAGTTCAAGGTAAGCCTCGTTGAAGTCGTGTTTTAGCTTATCATCCAATTCCTTCTCTTGTCCTTTGATTAACATCGTTGAGCAACGTTCCAAAATTCTTTCAGGCGCTCCTTTCATCACCAGGAGATAACCACCTTCGTTTTCATGAACCGACACTTGGAACTTATTTGTCGAGTTAAACGGAATCTCTGCGATTTTCGGGCTCTTTCGCCGATAATCCATAACATTGCCCAGCTGAAGCTCGGTAAATTTAAGCAACGCGATCTCCGACGCATCTCCAGTGCATTCCCGTCGAAGAACTGGGGCTTCGGTCTGGCCACTCTTGAATTCAGCGCGGTTGCAGAGTGCTGCAATCCGCAATAACGCTGTTTCGGACTCGCAGCGGTTACGTTGACCACCAACATAGTTCTCGGTTGTGTCGCAACTGGAAATGGTTAGGTCGAACCAAGTGTGCGCAACAGTCATTCGATTTTGAGTAAGAGTTCCCGTCTTGTCGGAGCAGATGGTCGAAGTGGAGCCGAGAGTTTCAACGGCTTCAAGATTCTTGACCAGGCAGTTCTTGGAAGCCATTCTTTTGGCTGTGAGGGTTAGGCAGACGGTCACAGTGGCAATTAGACCTAAATTCGGTATCATAAATATCGAGCAGGCTCCCTGCCGTTTAAATATCGCTAAATCCTTACCTTCCGGAACGTTTCCAACGATAATGCCGATCAAAAACACAATTGCGGTAATCCAGTGGTAACCCAAAAACAGCGAGATGATAAAGAACGTAACTCCAACAAAAATTGCGACACTTGTGATAATGTGAATGAAATGCTCAATTTCCCTGGCCAAAGGCGTCATTCCCGAGTCCAAATCCGCGGCCAGATGAGCGATTCTTCCGATTACCGTGCGATCCCCAGTGTAGATGACGATTCCCTTGCATGTTCCTTCAACAGCATTTGTTGAGAAGAACGCGATGTTCTTGGTTTCCAACGGATTCTCGTTGGTGCATTCTGGAGAGCGCGATTGCGGCTCGGATTCACCAGTCAGGGACGCGTTATCGACTTTGAATCCGGACGCTGAGATGACTCGAATATCGGCCGGAACTCTGTCGCCACTGTGGATTTCCACCACGTCTCCAACTACCAGTTTTTCGGTTTCGACTTGGATCTTCTCGCCATTCCGATATACCATGGCGTAGGTTGGAATCATCGACTTGAACGACTCCATAATCTTCGATGACTTGTTTTCTTGATAGTATTGGAAACAACCGGTGATAAT
The DNA here is from genome assembly GCA_904066235.2 of Bursaphelenchus xylophilus. Taxonomy (NCBI): domain Eukaryota; kingdom Metazoa; phylum Nematoda; class Chromadorea; order Rhabditida; family Aphelenchoididae; genus Bursaphelenchus; species Bursaphelenchus xylophilus. The sequence goes on along the minus strand of CAJFCV020000003.1, from coordinate 12,626,904 downwards.
TACAACGCTCATTAGGACAATTCCCAAATATAGATTGTCGAATGCCGGGTTTTCCATTGTAAAGTAATCGACGGCGAATGCAATGTAACAAAGGACAGAGCCAATCCAAAGGAGCATAGCGAAGCCGCCAAACAGATTTTTTGCAAATTTCACCCATTCTGCAGTGCTTTTTGGCGGAGTCAGAGAGTTGGGACCGTCGCGGGCTAACGCTTCTTCAGCTCGGAAACTGGTTAGACCCTGAAATAAAAAAAAACAATATGTAATTCTGTCGGGAAAATAATGAATACGCTTTCGCATTGAGAATTGAAGAAAATGAATTGTGTCGCAACGAAATCAAATTGCTGTTTTCTTGCACTGGGAAAGAACCTTTAGAAAATCTGCTGCGACGCAGATAGAAAAGCTTACGTCGCAGCGATATTCGAATTTCACTGTGGAAAAAGGTCGAATTTGAAAGGTTGAAAAGGTGCGGAAAGCCTCGCAATAAAAACGTCTACGCAATTAATAGGAAGAATAATAGATTCCCACTTTTTTTGACTTTTCTTGGCTTCAAAAATGTATTGTAATGGCTACTCACCTTTTCGAGATCTGTTCCAAGACGCGCGACCAATTGCTCGAGTGGAACTTGATGTTCGTCCATTCGAACTTCTTGCTTGAGCTCATCGAGCTCTCCCTTTTTGTTCTTGGCCATCTTCGGACCTGAAATTGGTAATCCTAGCCAAGTTTCTTTCAAAATCCAGCAAGATTTTTTTTGTAACGAAATGCCACAAAAATTGTGAAATTTCGTCTGATGTCGCGCAACTTCCGGTAAGAAACCCTCACCCGAAACGTCACGAAACCGGCCAGAGGCGAAAACAAAACGAGAGAGTATTCGAAGAGCGTCGTCTTGGAGGGCACTTTTTGCCCTTCGAAACTTCTCACAGAAAGTTGAGCCGTCTGCGGCTCGGCCAAGACGTCAGAGCGAAAGGGAGAAGTTGAGAGACAAAAAGCTCGAGCGGTCAGTGCGAATGACCGGTCAAAGGCGTTGAGTTAATTTACCGCTAAAGGCTTGGGTTAAAAAGTCGACAAGGGCCATTATGGAGATTAAAGAAAACTGGGCGGAGTCCTGGGCCGGGATACAATGGGAATAACTTTTTTGGGGTTTAGACCATTTTCTACACTTTTTTCGAGTTTTTAAGCCATATCATGTATGCAATTGTAGTATTTTACCTTAAGGCAAAAGGTTAAAAAATCAAAAAAAGAACAATTTTAAATGGTAGGGCTCACCACAGAGCTCAAAAATGAAGGTTTCACTGACATAAACTTTACATTTTAGGCCGAAACCCTTAGGCAATTCCTCAACACCCCCATTTCAAAATTAAACTCCCCCCTTTGAAATCCACCTGCGAAAAATCTTCCATTCTTTTTGTCTGAATAAAAAAGATACGGTGCCGAATTAAGAGCTCGAGCCCTCAAGGGGAGGGTCAGTTTTTCTGGCCGCGGCATGTTGATAGATCACACTATGCGGCGTAAGGTTAAAAATTTTATTACCGGATTACTAATTAAGGAAGAAGGTTGGAATATTACAACTGAAAGGGTATATATGTAGAATTTTTACAATTTATGGGGGGTTAAGGTTGGAGTTACAATTTAAAGCCTGAATTGTAGTGGGAGTTCCGTGTTGTAAGGAAATTACTGTACGAAAACTCCAATTGATAAATGACAATAACTGCGACAAAACCGTGCATATTACTATTTAACAAACGAAAGATAATGTATATTACAATCTATGAGCGAGTTGAAATGTATGAAATGAACCGTTCTTCTCCATTAATAGTAGGTTTCGCGTTCCACCCATCCACCGGGATTGCATCTCAAGATGTAGCGTCTGGTCTCGTCGTAGATGAAGATCAGGATCGCGAACGGTAGCGAGGGGAACCACCACGCAAACCGCAAGCCATACATGTGCAACGCTTTGTCCATGCCGGGTGCGTAGCAGAGGAAGCAGGCCAACGTGGTCTCGAAAACCAGACCGAAGTTCAATGCGCCGTTGGTCATGCCCTGTTGAACCAGCGAGTTGCGACGGGTCTTGGAGATGATTAGATCAGCCCATTGCGCGATGACGACGGCAATGAAGAAGGCGCTTTGAACAGTATGTTCGAGGACTTTGCGGTCGGTATAGGTCTAAATAAATTTGAATTAATATTGTTTGGAGGTATGAATTGGACCGTATTTTACCATGTCATCGGCATGCTAATCCCTATTTTACTGTTGTTTTATGATAAAAAACTCACCCATTGCTGGCCATAACTGTCCTCCAGATTGTTCACAGCTTTCGCTTCCCACTCGGCACGGATGCCGAGAAGTCTTGAGGGCAAGAACCCATTGTCTGCCATGATCCAGAAATATGTGAAGAATCCGGCAGCCGCTTGAATCATACCGATTTGACCATAAGCCAGCGAAATTAGACGCTCATTCACCAGCTTATCTCTCTTCGAATCCCTCGGTTTTCGCTTCATGATATCGGATTCAGCTGCTTCGTAGGCCAAAGAAATACCGGGGACGAGGTCAGAACCAAGATCAATACACAAGATGGTGATTGCGCCCAAAGCCAAGGGGATTCCGAAAACGATGTAACACAAGAACGGCGTGATCTCAGGGACGTTGGAGGTCAAGGTGTAGGCGATCGATTTTTTGAGGTTATCGAAGATCAATCGGCCTTCTTCAACTCCCACCACAATGGAAGCGAAGTTGTCGTCCATGAGGATCATATCGGCAGCTTGTTTGGAGACATCTGAGCCGGTAATTCCCATAGCTACTCCAATATCAGCTGAAAAATGAAGCGTTTAGAGTTTTAATGCCAAAGAACGGACTTTTAAATGCCAAATAGAGACGCCCTTACCCTTCTTCAAAGCCGGAGAATCGTTGACACCGTCACCAGTGACAGCCACGATTTGACCTTGTCGTTGGAAACCCTCAACAATCATCAGTTTTTGCTGCGGCGAAGTTCTGGCAAACACAATCTCGTCATGTGTTCTGATGAACTCATCCAACTGATCGTTGCTCATCTCACGGAGATCTGAACCATGAAGAACGGCAGCCTTGGCTTTTTTCACGTTCACTCTTTCGATTGGAATTCCCTTGCGCATGGCGATGTCTTCAACAGTGTCCGAAGAAATGATTCCAACCGACTTGGCGATGGCTTTGGCTGTGATCGGATGATCACCAGTGACCATTACGACCTAAAAATGGAAGGAACTTACGAAAGAAGATGATTTCACTTACCTTGATTCCAGCAGACCGGCATTTTGCCACAGCGTCGGGAACAGCCGCTCGAGGAGGGTCAATCATCGAAATCAACCCGACAAATCGGAAGCCAGACATGGGGAAGTTGACATTCTCTACATCAAATGCGAATCCTTTGGGGAACTCCTTAGGGTCAAGACGGAAATCGCAGAACCCAAGAACTCTTTCGCCCATTCCACCGAGTTCAAGGTAGGCCTCGTTGAAGTGATGGCGTAGATGCTCGTCCAACTCCTTCTCTTCTCCTTTCACCAAAATCTTCGAGCAGTGTTCCAAGATTCTCTCGGGCCCTCCTTTCATCACCAGCAAATAGCCCGGATTTCCATCGTCGGTCTCATGAATGGAAATTTGATATTTATTGGTCGAGTTGAACGGAATCTCCGCGACTTTGGGGTTCTTCTGGCGATACTGGACGACGTTTCCCAACTGTTGCTCGGTGTATTTGAGCAGCGCGATCTCTGAGGCATCTCCAGTGCATTCACGGCGAGTTACGGGCATTTCCGTCTGGCCTGGCTTGAAGTCGGCACGACTGCAAATGGCGGCAACTCGAAGAAGAGCGGCCTCCGTCTCTCCGCGTTGTCGGTTGGCGGCCCCGGCATAAGTCTCAGTGGTATCGCAAATGTTGATAGTGCGATCGAACCAAGTGTGAGCGACGGTCATTCGGTTTTGCGTGAGCGTTCCTGTCTTATCGGAGCAGATGGTCGAAGTGGAGCCGAGGGTTTCGACGGCTTCGAGGTTCTTGACCAGGCAATTCTTCGAGGCCATTCTTTTGGCTGTGAGCGTTAGACAGATGGTCACGGTACAGAGGAGACCTGAAAAAAGAATTAATTTCTGAAATAAAAAAAAACGATTTTTCAAAAAAGGTTCCATGAAATCCCTACCTTCTGGCACATTTCCAACAATAATACCGATCAAGAAGACCACCGCGGAAAGCCAATGATATCCAATCGCCAACGAGACGAAAAAGAAAGTCAGCCCACAGGTACAGGCAACTGCAGTGATCATGTGGATGAAATGCTCGATCTCAATGGCGATCGGAGTCATTCCCGAGTCCAAATCCGCGACCAAATGAGCGATTCTTCCCATCACAGTCCGATCGCCGGTGTAGATGACGATTCCCTTCGCTGTTCCTTCGACGGCATTGGTGGAGAAGAAGGCGATGTTCTTGGTTTCCATCGGATTCGGGTTGGTGCATTCGGGAGAGCGGGATTGAGGCTCGGATTCACCGGTAAGCGAGGCGTTGTCCACTTTGAAAGATGACGCTTCAATGATTCGGATGTCGGCGGGGACGCGGTCTCCGCTGCGGACCTGTAAGGAGAAATATGAATGGGAACTATATTGTACTTGGTCAACAAGCTTTGAGAGTTCAAAAGTTCAAGGGTTGAAGCTCAGCGCGCGGATTTTTTTTTTTTTTTTTTGAAACTTGTCAGTTATCACCTGTGTGGGCCAGTTTTTCAGGGAGAAAAATCTTAAATAGCGCTTTGAAACAGAACCTTGGATTTTCAACAGTCTTTCACCAGAGGGCGAAATTAATGTTAGCATTTTTGACCTTGCTATACGAAGCTTTTTAATAACTTTTTTCCCAAATTATTACCTCAACAATATCTCCGACGGCCAGTTTATCGGCTGGGATCTGAACCTTCTCCCCATCTCGATAAACCATTGCAAAAGTCGGGACCAAAGCCTTGAAAGACTCCATAATCTTCGACGATTTGCTCTCTTGATAGTACTGGAAAACACCTCCGATTATCACCACGGTCATCAAGACAATGCCCAGATAGAGATTGTCGAAGCTGGCATGCTCCATGGTGCAGAAGTCGACGGTGAAAGCGGTGTAGCAGAGAAAAGAGCCGATCCAAAGGAGCAGAGCGAAGCCGCCGAAAAGATTTTTCGCGAATTTCACCCATTCTGAGGTGGTTTTCGGGGGAGTTAGGGAATTGGGACCATCACGGGCCAGAATTTGATTGGCCTTGGTGGTTGTTAGACCCTGTAAAGGAAAAAAATAAATAAAAAAATTGAAAAATATCAAAGCACTTTTCTAAAAAAAATTTTTTTTCAAGAAATTTAAAATTTTGATTCCTAATTTTTTTTGCTTTTCATATTTTCACTTACGTTATGAACATCAGTACCAAGTCTTTGGACCAGTTCTTCAACACTAATTTGATGTTCGTCCATTCGGACCTCCTGCTTGAGGTCATCAAGCTCCTTTTTGTTCTTGACCATGTTGAGATCCGGTTAATTAACCCCGGTCGATGAGTGGGGCTGAAAATGACATTCAAGATTATATAAAAAGCTTCTTCGTATGAAATCGCAAACATCGCGGCTCAAATTTGCCAATAAAATTAAAAAACGTCTTTTAAAAATTCAAAATTTTTTTTATATTCAAAATCGAAGTCCCCAAAACATTCTCTGAGCAATAAGAAATGTCTAGAGACGACTTGACGACAGTAATAATGCCTTTTCGACCCTACAATTCGATCCGGAATGACCAGAACTGAGACAATAAACCCTCGAACAAAAGTGGGCGGAGCCTTACAATACAAACGATCAGACGGTATGTTTCGGAACTTTGATCAATTTTTAAAAGAGCAATTTGATCACTACAGACTACTCGAGCGTGAATTGTTTACTTTTTTGATTTTTCAAGTGGAAAAAAACAAAAAAAATGGGAAAAATCTAGGACTAAAAAAGCTGAATTTCTCAAAGTCTGATATGTGGATTGTCTGTAAATTTTGCATATATACTCTATGCGGCCCATGTTTCAATTGCTGAAAATTTTAGATCATGTTTTTCAGTGGTGGCTGAGATATTCGACAATTTTTACGGGCCAGTGATAATGAGGAGGAACGGTTGAGAACGTGGTTTTTGGTTGTATCTTTTCATATTTTGCGATGAAAAGAGTGATTTTTTATGGAAAAACTCACTTCCTTGTTTGGAGAGAGAACGAAATTTAAATTTTAAAATTTTGAAAAATTTAAAATTTTTTCGATTTTTTGAATTTTTCGGGCTAAAAATCAGTGTTTTTACAAAGCACAAGTTAAAAAAATAATAAAATAGAAATTAAGCTGTGTTTTTATCAAGGTTTCTCCACAAAAAAAATCCAAAAAATGAGACTTCTCCAAAAAATTTCACTTTTCACTCTACTCTTTTCCTTCAAATACAATTTCAAACCCAACAAATTATTCTCCTGCTCCAGCTGACCAAAACACAACACACTCAAGCCTCGTTATGCACTTGCTTCGTTATAAAAGAGCGTATTTTTGATCCGTTCGATTACCATTTCCCCCCGTCTTTTTTCGGATCAAATTCGAATTATTTGACCGCTCACATTTCGCTGCGTGATTTCGGCTCCGCAAAAGGGGCGAATTCGAAAATGTTTAGCGAAATGACTACTCGTCTCTTTTTTGTTACAATTTTACAAAAAAATGACTTGAGCTAAAAGCGGAGCGGGAAAAATTAAAAATTGATTTCTCAGCTCAAAGAGACGGTAAAACACGCCGGTTGAGGGGGAAAAATGGCGTTGGAAAGAGCGATTTTTTCGATGAAATGTTGAGAAAAAAGGTGAGAAATAAAAAATTAGTAAAAAGTACTTTTTTTCGAAAATAATCAGTTAAAATAAAGTAAAAAAATAAATGAAAGAAATTGATTTTTTTGACCAAAAAATCTCAATAAAAAAATTTGATTTCTGAAAAAGATAGGAAATAAGAGTGAAGGAATAAGTTTTTAAGCTAAACATGTTTCATGTTTTTAGCCTAAACATGTTTCATTTTTTATACCTAAAAATCGTGAAAATTTTTGTGAATTAGCCCAAATTTAAACAAAAAAACCGCCAAAAATTGATTTTAACCAACTAGAAAAATGGTCCCAAGTGCGACGCTCAAAATTACAAATGTCATCAATTCCTAAAAATCTTAGCTCGCAGTTTGCCGCCGAAGCCGAGATATTGAACGATCTCTGCGCCCGAGAGAGTGCGAGAAGTGCGGAGAGCGGTTAGAAAAAATTCATTTTCTGTGGAAAAATTACTCTCTTTGGTGAAAATAGGCATGCACTTTTTTGTGCCAAAATTCGCAAAAAAAAATTCATTTTTGCCAAATTTTCGACCTAAAAATCTCCTCTGTTTCTGTAAATTGCGAGCTAGGAGTGTCGCATGTGTCGTAGAAAAAATTATTCTAAAGATGTACCAAGGTTCATCAAAGAATAACCATCGCTCTTTGAGTTATTATCTTTACAGCTTTCCCGGTAAAAATAGTATGAATTAGAGAAATAAAGGTATAGAAAAATCTCTTAAAATATAATTTTTTTGAAGTTGATTTAGCTGAAAAAAATTGATATCAAACGCAAAAAAAATTTTTTTTTGATTTTTTCAAAATTTCACACATCTGAAACTTAGCCAACAACATTGAAAACCCCTAAAAGACCCCTTAAAACCCTCAAAATGCTCTATTAAACTAACTCCTAATCACTTTTAACCAAGCCTTATCAAAACTTAAGCCGCTGAAACCATCAAAAATCCGCCTCTTTATTAAAGCAGATTGCCTTATCATCCCCCTTCAGCAGGCGTTACACATCATTGTTAATCCAAAACATTTCGTTCTCACTGCTTAATAGGGATTGACACTCAAATTTGACCGCTCAATGACCGGTCATACGCTTCTTTTGGCCAAAAAGAAAAATAATTTCGGGAAAATGGACAAAAAATCTGTTTGAGGGGCCAAGAATTTAAGTGAGAGTCAAAAAAAATTTTTTGCATCGCACTTGGAATGGGGTAAAATACGAAAGAATTACAATTGAGGGCTCAACAGACAGCCGTGTGGCTTTGGTTTTCCGAGAGAAAATAAAAAGAAAAACGCTCCTCCAAACGGGGGGTTTTCATGGCGAAAAAAGCGAATTTCGGGACCGGAGAACAGCGGTAAAAATTTTTTGGGCAATCCATTGACTGTCATTAATACAAATAAAAAGTTTTGAGTCAGAAATTTGCATAATTGATTACTTCTTTAGCCTTTGCAAAAAAAGCTTGTTTTTTGGTTAAAATCGACCAAAACCCCTACGGGCGTAAGATCAAATGCCATCAAAATACACTGACTTTAACCTAACCTTCTTCTAGTAAATTTGGAAAAAAATATTCTGAAATTTGCATATTGAGCTAGTTTTTTGAGCCGTTTAAAACAAGCTCCGAAGATAAAAAATTTTTAGTCGAAAATTGACTGTAAACCCTTGAGGCTCAAAAAAAGATTTTGCAAAATACAGACAGAATCAAAATAATGCCCAGCTCAAATCACGCTGTAAAGTTTTTGCCCAAAAATTTGCATAATAAAGAAGTTTTTAACTCTTTTTAAGAAACACTGCGCTTTAAAAAAACTATTCCTCAAAGTACGCTCAGAAAATCCATAGTAGCGGCGATAAATTTCAAAAATCTTTTTACTCTCTAAAAATAAAGTCCTTTTTCGCTACATAAGAAAATTTCCAGCTCAAAAATTGCCGATTTTCACAACGTTTTTGCACCTTGAAGAATCAAATAATTTGGTCAAAAATCGACCAGAAACTCGTAAAAGTATCACCTTTTGTATGCATTTTCTGCATGACAGTAAGACCGTTTTTTTGTTGCATGTTTAAACAGTCTCTGCAGTGAGGAATTCAGACCTCTTTTTGAAGATCATAATCGCTTTTGGATGGAGATGACGACATTCTTAAATTATTTACGTCCTCTCGTTCGGGTTGGATAAAATTTCGGCCGTTTTATGGATCCTACATGTTTTAGAAGGTTCGTGGTTGTTTTTAGCGGATTTTTGAGAGCTTCCAGACGGCTTCTCATTGATTTGCGGCCATTATTGCGGGCTCGCCTGTTGCGGATGGGTGTGAAAACCGGAGATGAGATGGGGGTTTTTACTGTTTGTTCTCGGGAGTATAAATGGGAGGAGTGGGAGGAGGAAGAGAGCAGACCAAACATCCGAAGAACACTACAGATGCCTGAGGCGCGATAAGAATTGAGCTTTTGGCCTTTGGAGGTGGAAAAAGACTTTCTTTTGCGATTCTGTTGGGAAAATAATGAGCGCTCTGTCGCGTCAAAGATCGCATCGTAGCCCAGGGAATTAATTGTGTTGCAGCGAAATCAAATTGGGTTTCACTTCAGCTACGCGATTGGCACAGCAACATAGTCCCCATAATTTTACAGACAGACGAATAGAAGGAGCTATGCGAATGGAGTTCGGATATTTCATATAACGCTATGGCCACAACAATCGATCGCTTTTTAAAACAACTCTTTGACACACAATAGACAATGAATCGATAAGAAACCTAAATATTATTTCGTTATGCCTGTCTGGAAAATAATGAGCACTCTGTTGCCGCGAAAATTGCATCGCCGCCGAGAAACTGAATTGTGTTGCGGCAATATCAAATTGCTTTTTATTTAAGCGATGCGATCGGTACAGCAACATAGTGTTCATTATTTTCCCGTCAGGCTAACATAAGGGCTTTCTTGTACAGAGGCTCTTTTAGGTCCCCCGGCAACTTCTTTACAAAAGATACATTTTATGGGGCAAAAATGTGAGAAATAAACAAGTAAACATCAGTGTCCACGTGTTTTTCAGTCCAAAAGCACGAAAGGAACATGTCGGTCGGCGGCTGAAAAATCCGAAAAGCAGAAAGAAAATGCAGCAATAAAGACGATTATCTCTCTAGTATCTCGTTAAAATTGAAAAAAGGAAATATAATTATTCAAGTTTCGAAAGTAAAGGAAAATATGTAAATTCTGAAAATTACTTGTTTATCGATCAAAAAACAGGTTTTATCAGTCTGTCGGGAAAATAATGGGCACAATGCGACGATCGCTGAAGTGAAAAGCAATTCATTTTTGATGCGATTTTTCTATGCGACAAAGTGCTCATTATTTTCCCGACGGACTGATATAGTGGCTGGGAGAAAGGAAATGGCTTATAAAGATTTGTAAAGCAGATGACATCAGGCTCAAACCAGCTTTTTTGTTGCTAAGACAATGCATTTCTCCCTTAAAATTTGTTTTATGGCGATTTTGCTGGATCGGCGAAGCTGTGTAGAGATCACATAGTCTTTTTACAACCTACTTTTACTCTAAGCCATTCCATAACATCAAAGAAATCAAGTGCAAGTTCAAACCTTAATCCCGCACTAAGTCTTTCCTTTCCTCCCCTGCGGCTCAACTACCATATCAACGGAGACAAAAGCCCCTCCATTCTCTCCGCGAAGACTGACCACAAGCTAATTCCAACTCTTATATATGCGTTGACCATTCGTTGAGACTTGTATTCACCGTATTTCCATGGCCCATAAAGCTCTCGCCCTTCGCCTTCGTCGTTTTGAGCCATAATGCCGGAAGGGGAGGGGGGAGGGGGGAGAGAGCGGGCTCAAATTGTACGGTTTTTTTTGATCCGGGCTCAAATGGTTTTGCAACGGAGTGGGAGGAGTTTCCCGACACTTCCGGCAGCCCCTAACTTTGTTCCCACATGCGCAATTCTGTTAATTCCTAAAAAAGAAAATGCCGCAGGGCATGCGGGATAATTTGGGGGGAAAGTTGGGAGATTTCGAGAGAAGTTTCGACCGGTTAATGGTGAGTTTTGTGTCAAAATTTTTGCAAGAATTTTTGAATTTTTTTCGAAAGTTTGAATATTCAAATTTCAGAAATTAGAAAATTTAGCTGTCAAAAAAATTAAATAATACACTTTTTGCCGATTTCAAAGTTTTTCTTTTATTTTTTTTTTTGAATGTTCAAAAAACTAAAATTCAAAAATTTCAAAAAATTAATAATTTTCAAAATTAATTTCATTAATTTTTTGGCAAAATTCTAAAAATTTCATTTCAAATATTCAAATGTTGTGTTTAATTTGCTTTAATTTTCAAATTCCACACCAAAAAGCTAATTAATTCCCCACACTTTTTAATTCACTCCAAATTGATTATGAAAACACGATTTGAAAGCTCAACAACCCCAATTGAGCCGGGATCAAAAAACGGCTCAATCTGTGTCTGGCCATCCCGTTTCTCCTTCTCTTTTTAGCCAATGTCTCACCTTTTCTCTCTTGTTTTCATTTTCTCCGCGGCCATGACGCAAACCAGTTCGAAAGTGGAATACAAAAATTACAAAACGCTGTGAATGGAAGGAGCAAAGGTCGAAGAAGAAGGCAGACATCAAATTGGACAGTTTGAAATAATAAAATTTGATTTTATCAAGGCTCAAAATTCAAGTCAAATTTATATAAAGCTAATTATCAAAAAAAAACCAATAAAACGTCGTATAAGACTATTTAGTTCAAAGCTTCGAATAAAACGAAATGCCGCTAAAATAATTGTAGGTTTTGTCTCGGAGCTCAACGCCAACTCTTCGTGTTTCAGTGGTAAGGGATGCGGACAACGAATCCTGCCACCCAACTATCAGCTTGACGGGAAAATAATGATCATTCGATTGCATCCAAAATCGCCGCCGAGAAAATTAACTGTGTCGCTGCAAAAAAAAGTTGCTTTTCAGTTCATCAACGCGATCGGTGCAGCGACACTATTTTCCCGACAGACTGACAGTAGTGCTTTGCGATCGGCGTAGCGACATTGTGCGCATTATTTTCCTTGCAGACTGGTTCGGCGTGCTACGTATAATGTTCAATTTGTGAAATACTATGCATTAAACATCTTTGCTTGAGAGTTGTACTATATTTGTCCATTGCAAACATTTGAACATTTATTAAAAAAGCCAAAATATTACATATATTAAGTGGTCATAAACACCCTCCCGTAGTATCCGATAATTCCCCAATTTTGATGAGCCGATGTATGACACGCATGGTAACTCGCGGCTACCACCCAGAAGCAACGTCGATCCTATTCAACGACGTCTCTACAGAGTCTTGGCGGTGTTGTGGTCAATTGCAGACCGTCGAGACACTCGCGGGCAATCCCGCCGCGAAAACCAAAATCAGTGGAAAGAAGATCAAAATTGACAAAAAAAAAACAAAATAATTCCGAGAAAAATATTTTTCGGTCGGAAAATCCCACGAAAAATTCTTTTGTGACATTTCGTCGGCCGGCAAGTTGTTCGCACGACGGCGCACTGTGCTGAAATGCACCGTGCAAATGAAAAATCTTTTCTCCGCTGTGTCGCCACGAATTTTGCCCTCGCGACGAACATTGCACAGTGCAAAAAGTGGCAAAATGCACTGTGCGCTGCGAAAAAGGAATACCGGCTCCCGTGCCAAAAAATTTTTTTTAAATAATTTTCCAAAAATAGAAGTTATTAGTGCCCAGAGATCATACACCCAACGTTTTTGCAGCCAAGTGGTATGCAACACATCCTTGCCAGTATTTTTCAAGCAATTTGGTTTAACAAGATCATGAAATTTTTACTTTTTCGAACGCTAAGATGCCTGGCTCCGACTTTGGGCTCGGGGGCCGGAGCCACACCCAAAATTTCCGGCTCCATCTCTGGCTCCCGGCTCGGAACCGGAGCCGCTCAGAGTCGGAGCCAAGAGCCGGCTCCGGAGACGTGGCAATCTCTGGTTGTTACCGAAGGCGCAATAGACGAGGTCCGACCGTCGCTTGTAGCTGGAGATGCCGTTGATGGCTGGCTTGAAAACATGCGAACATGTCAAGACTTTTTTGGCAGCTGGTGACATGGTGCTTATTGCGGGAAAAAAATAACTTTATCGTTGACGCTCAATGAAGCTGGCCATTTTTTGGCTCGGCCTTTGCACAAAGATCGTAACACGGAGGATCAAGCCAAATTCTACTGTTTATTAATGCTTTTTTCATGATAATTTATCGACTCAATTCAAGGGGTATTGAAAGAAAAGAAATATAAAATATAGTACAAAAGGAAAATCGACGTGGATGTAACTACGAGAAGAACACACAACCAATGAATGGACCCTCAGGCGATGTAGTGGCAAGAGTTTTTCGAGCATGACCGAAGAAATTGTTTGAGGAGAAAATGACGAATTTTTTGAAAAAAAATCAAATCCAAAAATTTTTTTGACACTTTTGGATACTTTCTTTGCAGAAACTCGTCATTTCTTCCCCTCAAACTTACAACATACAATATATTGGACAGTAATCATTACAAGAAGTAAAAGTTGAAAGTAGGGGCGAGAGAAAAGGCTGTAAAATTTGCAAAAAGTTGTAAAAACAGAGCAAGTTTTTGGGGCAAGATTAATCGTAAGGACTCGTCTCGTAATCGGAAAGAAATTACAGCATAACAGGCAAGATAGACGGTGGTTTTACTGGAGAAAATTTTGGAACTAGTAATTAGCAAATTTTAAAAAAAAAATTAAATCTAAAAAACTTTTCTACTCTAAAAAATTTTTTTTAACTTGAAAAAATCAAATTAAGCATCTAAAACGCTAGTTACTAGTCTCAAAAAATTGGGGAAGTTTTTTTAAAACCCGTTACAATAGGAAATGTGAATAAAATGTTGTTGGTCAATGTTGATAAAAGTCCAATGTCAGGCAAGAAGATGAAGAGATTTTGGTGGCTAACTGGCGCTGAAAATAGAGAAAATTGGTTTAAAACACGAGGCAACGTCGAATAAAAGTGAAAAATTCAAAAATTAAATTTTAGTTAAAAACTCTTCGTAATTTTATGCATATTCTTTACTGAAAGATTTGTAAAATACGCCCATCTCAACTTCACGACCCATTACGGAAAAATTCACGAATTCAAAAAATAATTTTTTTTTTCGAAAATTTGATATTTAAAAATTTGAATTTGAAATTTTTTTAATGTTTTTTGCTAAAAGTTGTGTAAAACACAGCAAAAGATGTAAGAAAAATCAAAAAAAAAATATCTCAACTCACTGTATAAGGAGATTGTCCATTGATTCTTTTTCAATATACATCGTTCGGCGATGGGATCTTGTTGTTTTTTCCGCGTTTTCGGTCTTTTGCTCGGCTAAAAATAAAGCAAAATTTAAAAAAATATTTTTTCATTTTTAGAAAATATTTAATTTAAAACCATTTTTTCTATTTTTCAAAATTTTTCGTTATCGTAAACGACATTTCTATCGGTAATTTGACCCGGATCCCTATTTTTTCAAATTTCTCTTTTGTCTAATTTCCGGCAATTCGACCGGTTGTAAATCATATTTTACGAGGCAAAATATGCCCCTCACCAAAAACAATGAGGGCGCTTTTGATGCGCCACATCGATGGGAGGCCTTGGGTTTACGATAGGAGGCATCTGGCATGGATCGGACGTTCAAAACTGTATATATTCGTCAATGTAAAATGAGGAATTTTTTCAATTTTTGGTAACTTTTTGTTTGAAAAATGCCTGAGGCAAAATGCTCAGATCTTCTTAAAATTTTTTGGGCCGAGAAATTGTGGCAAATCAGGAGAGGCAGGCAGAAGAACAAAATTTTTTGCTTGGTTTTGCGAATTTTGCTCTGAAAAAACACTTTTTTGTGTTAAACTTCAATTTAGTCAGCAATTTTTTTTTATATTTTTTTGTAATTTTTTCAAAAAAAAGCTTTTTTATTTTCAATCCTACTGTAGCGTTGACAAACTTTATTTCCCCTCTAATCTCCTCCAAATTCCGGCGAGAAAATTAAAATTGACCTCGCCAAATGTGAGTGTGGTAAAACTGCCGCAGCGCCATTTGCTCAAAAACGAATGGAAAAGGCTGTGAAAATTCAACAGCTGGGCGCTTCAACGAACGGCGAAAAAGTTGGAAAAGCAAGAAATACGGCAAAAATGGGGTCATAATTGAATGTTCTTGCAGAGAACCGTGCTTTCAACGGAAACTATGAATTATATTAGAATTTTCGCATTTCACAAATCTAGGGGGATTTTTTTTTTAAAAATAGGTTTTTTTTGTTACAGTAATCCAAAAAAATAGAAAACAATTTTTGAGCTTTTTTAAATTTTTATCGTATTTTACGAAAAAATAACAAAAAAAATTAAAAATTACAGCAGCCCAAAAATATTTCTTGTTATATTACTACCGTATCTTACAAAAAAAATTCTAAGCTAAAAGTTACGGTAACCTAAACTACATTTCAAAAAAATCTCTAATTGCCCACAAGATATTCTTTCTTCCTCGTGCCTACCGTAACCCTTCGTATCACCCAATTTCCACACCGCTAATTATCTGAAAAAAAGTCTCAAACAGAAAAAATTAGTAATTTCTGATTGAAAAAATCGATTAAAATTTTTTATAAATTGCCCACTTTTGCCGACAAAGAACCGAAATGGTTGGTTTATCGACCTCAAAACGGGAGGGAGAGAGGCGATTACAAAAAACGGCTATTAAACTTTAATTACTTGTTTTACGTTTCCGGACCGATTTTTCCACGGCTACTGGTTGATTACTGGATTCGCTGAGGTCACAAGGACATTACACAACAATTTTAGTGCAAATGGGTTACTGTAATTTCAAAAATTTTTTTTTGAAATTTGAGATTTTTTTCGAAAATTTATGGATATTTGAACGACGTATCTATAGATCACGTATTTTACAAGCACAAAACATCTTGAAAAAAAAAAATTTTAAATTCAGAAAAAAAAAACATTTTATTTCTTTGCCAAAATTTCATCTTTTTTGGGATTTTTCGAGAAATATATTGTTTTTTTTACAGAAAAACCGTTTCCGGCCGTATTTTAAAAATTACTAGCTACAACAATTTTTTTTAAAATTTTTTTCCGTTTTTTCTTTAAAAAAATCGCCAAAATTTTACCAAAAATCGATTATTCCTATTATAATCAAATTTAAAACATCATATGACGCTTCCAAATTAAACTCTCGACCTCAACTTATCCAATTTGTCATAGTTATCAGCCTTTTCTTATCCCAAAAAACGCCGCCGAACCATTTGACCCCAAAGATTCGACTCGAATTGCGCAACCCTCGAGAGCGGCGAAAGTTTGGCTATACCATAAATAACAATAAAATTAATCAGATTACCCAATCAAAAAGCCAAAAACCGCTGTGTTCCCGTCGAATTTACGACACCTCAACAAGAATAATGTCAAAATATTCGAATTTACCGTAGTTTTGGGAGAAAATAAAAGGGATTAGGGATGAAATTTGATGCTTGAGATCACTAGTTGCCTCAAGGACGTTGTTAAGAAAATTTTTAGACTAAATTTGCATAAATTTTGAAAAATTTTCATTTATGCGAATTTAGGAAAAATGTATTTTTCTGTCAAAAATCATTGCTAAAAAGCTTAAAAGTGCCCCCAGCAAAAATTTCACATGATTTGCATAATTTTCAAAAATTTGCATATCAAAATTTTTCATCAAAATTCGCTTAAAAACACTTTTAAAATGTCAGGAAATGTCCAAAATGGTCCCAAAAAAATTTACTGACCGATTCTGGAACCATATTTTGATTTGTCGCTCCGTCATGTCCAATTGTGTGGCCAATCCGCATTTCCGATCCGCATTCAAGTACTCCGACTTTTTGAACTCGCTCTCCAGAACATGCCGAATCTGCTCCGAATACACCGTCCGATACTTGTCGCAAGTCCGCACTCGAACATCTGAAGGAAAATTTGATATTACCGATTTTTTTGAGAGAAAACTGAACTGCACTGTGCAAAAAATTGAGTTTGTCGGAAAATATGCAAATTTAGTGAAATTAAAACGGAAAAAAAAAATTCATCATGCTGTGACAACCTGGAAGCGACAATTTTTTTTATTTCAACTTTTTTGCAAAGCGCGAAAAATTGTAAATCTACTTATTTTTCCTTACGCACAGTGCAGTCAACAAAAGCGCAGAAATTTTGTCTTTGCACTGTGCAAAACCCAAAATTTTTGTCGCCTTTTTTTCTGCACAGTGCAGTGAACACAAAGCCCAAAAATTTGTTTTTGTTGCACCGTGCAAAATCTGAAAATTTCAAAAATTTTCCCTCTGCACTGTGCGAAATAAAAAAATTATAAAAAAGACTTTTGAAACTTTCAAAACTGTATTTTCTTGACTTACTGTTGGTCCCAGCTCCAGTTTTGTAGTTTTTATCGTCCTTTTTTCTCCCTAATCTCGAATCTGTGCAGAATGTTGAGTTCAAATCCATTGGATTTAATCGGGATTGGTTGAAGATTGGATAGTAGGGTGCATTCGGGTAGGAATGGACGGCAAATGATGTGGTTGGACAGCAGTCGGAGGTGTTCTGAAAAATTATTATTCCACTGTGCAAAACAAAAAAAAGTTTTGTGTTTGCACCGTGCAGTCAAAAAAATAAAGCAAATTTTGCATTGCACTGTGCAGAATTGAAATTTTTTTTGATTGCACTGTGCAAAATCAAAAATTTTTTCACTGCACAGCGCAGAAAAATATTCGTCAAAAAATCACATATAAACTATATAAATGCTTTAGCTTACCGTAGGAAAAAAGCTATTATGAAGTCCCGAATTGATCATTCGATTCATCGGATTCATGGCGCCCGCCATCATTCCGTTGTTGGCCCCAAAATTCAGTGCCGACGCCGTTGACGCAATATATGGCTCTAGCGGCGACGAGTTGTTGGTTATGAAATTATTGGCCTCAGGCGATGTTGAGATCTCCTCTCGGAAAGGTTTAATAGTTTCCGGAGATTCGGGCGCAGGCTGCGGATTCAAATTGTGATGGGCCATTTGATGGGAGTAGTAGTCCATGTTGAACATGCCCTGAGGCGTCACGGTGTTGAAGAAGTCGGGCATTGAGTTGAAATTGGACGAGGAATCGAAGGAATTCAGGTAGTTGTAGCCAAGGTTTGGTGGGTCTCGACCGGCTGTCATCTATAATCGTATAATTTAGGTAAGGTTAGAGTGGAAAAATGGAAAGCTGGTAAAATACGATTACTATTTCATATGGGAAAAAATACAGAATCCGCCGAAAAGAATCAAAAAATCTCGTTTTTAAACAAAAATTTTTTTGATGAAAAATGAGTACGATACGAAAAAATTACGGTATATGAAACTCGGCTAACAAAAAATTTTATATAAAAATTAATCGCCAATTCATATAATATCTTTCAAGAAATCTCCTTCATCTCCTAAAATTCCAAAGTTTCAATCAATAAACCACCTTATCACCTCATAAAACGCCTCTAAAACCCCTCGGCGTTAATTTATGGCCGCATTCCCCGCCTAAAATCGCAGCCATTTACAGTTATTTCGCTCGCCTCGTTTACAACTGTTATTGTAAACTGAATAAACCAATTCGGTTGGGGCGAAGGGAGGGGCGGACGCTGATTGGAAAGAGATCGCCGCGATGAAAGGGGGCGGAGCTTCGGCTCCAATCAAAGGAAACGAAGGGAGAGGGGGGACTGTAAGCGATCGTATAATTTATTTATCCCCCACCTTTTGCGGAGGGTATAATATCAGGGAAGTTGGAGGAGAAAGGGGAAGTTCAAGGCGTGACCAAAAATTGATTGGAGACAGTGGGAAGAGGAAATGGAATTTTTTGGGGAAAACGAAGCAAAATCAAACTTTTCTAGCAAAATTAGTCAGACCAAAAAATTCGGTGACACATTTGAAATCTTGCACAGTGCAAAAAAATTTTGAAATTTTGCACAGTGCAAAACTTTTTGTTTCTTTGCACAGTGCGAAAAAAATCGAAAATTCCGCACTATGCAAAATTTTATGAATATAAGGGAAATTTTTATGCAGATATCGGGCCATATCTTATGTAAATTACTGTTAATTCCTTCTGATTTGGAGTCTGGTAGTCATGGAAAAATCTCAAAGAAGCAGTAAGAAAGTTGCTGCACAGTGCGATCAAAATAAATCTCAAGAATCTAGTTTTTGCACAGCGCATTGATTTTCAAGTATGTCAAATTCCATTGGTCTGGTAAAATAGTCTTTTCGAAAGCCAAATGTGGGTCATAAAGGCAAGGAAAGGCAAGATATTGATCAATCTTTGAAGATGCACAGTGTGACGCCAATTTGAATAAATAGAATGGCAAAAAATAGAAAATACGGATGTTACAGTAACCCAAGGTTGCCTCCCTCTGCTCCTAAACTCTTTTACAACCCTGTTCTCGCCCTCTACGCCCTAATAAAAAGTCAAAACCTTTATTTGTGCCACAAAGACAATGTAATGCATATCTTCATTCTCTCAGCCGACCCTCTTGACACGATCATCCCCACGCTTAGCACAGAAAATTAGTCGTGTCGGACGCCGAAGAAATTTTTATGATCCCCCGCCAATCCGCTGACGCAACCGCATTACCGTCGGCCATCAGGGCGGAAGCTTGGGCTGCGAAAATTGGGCGTATCGCAGAAAAAATGAGCGCAGCGCGTTGCGCAACTGATTATAAATCGCTGCGAGCAAAAGGATGTTTGGCAGATGGCTGTACGGTTAGGTAATCGTGTTTATTTTTTTTCAAATGGTTGCACTGTGCAGAAATTTTGGGCTTTTTCGACGCCGCACCGTGCAATAGGCGGTTTCCGAAAAAGCGATTTTTCGCGTAATACCGTATTTTTTTTTTTGAAAAATTCTGTTGAATACTGAAGCTGTAGGTCTAATAATCCCTAGCGCAGATTTTTTTACAATAATTTTTAGGCTTTTCAGAAGTTATGACCAAAAATATTTTAGTTGTCTACTATAATACTCTCACTATTATTCGCCCAAAATTTGAGGCATAAGGGCATCGGAGTTGGACGATTGGGGAAAAAGACGATTGGGGAAAGGGACGATTGGGGAAAAAGACGATTGGGGAAAAGTACGATTGGGGAAACCGAAAAGTATTATTTTTCTTCCATGCAAATGTCGAAGTTAGGATAATCGAGGGTGCTCATTTCGAAAATGACATTCATTTTTTTGATTCTTACTTTTTTCCTTAAGCAGTAGTGTTAAAAAGTAATTTTTTGAAATTTTTCAAAAAATACTCGATTTAGGGGGTTTCGAGGGTGCTGATTTCGAAAATGATGTTCATTTTTTCTGAAACTTACTAGTTTTCCTTAAGCAGTAGTGTTAAAAAGTAATTTTTTGAAATTTTTCAAAAAATACTCGATTTAGGGGTTTTCGAGGGTGCTGATTTCGAAAATCATGTTCATTTTTCCTCTAGTACTATATAGTACTATTCTGATACTATATAGTACGAGGTCAAAATATGGCTTTTGACGTTAATGGTGTTGTTTTGATGCTTAGTACTCTTCAAAAACACGTTTTAAAGATTTGGTGCTATATAGTACTGTCTGATACTATGTAGTACGAAGTAAAAATAGGCGTACTAAGCACCAGAACAACACCACGAACGCCTAAAGGCCAACTTTACACCTCGTACTACATAGTATCAGGTAGTACTATATAGCACCAAGTCTTTAAAACGTGTTTTTGAAGAGTACTAAGCATCAAAACAACACCATTAACGTCAAAAGCCATATTTTGACCTCGTACTATATAGTATCAGAATAGTACTATGTAGTACTAGAGGAAAAATGAACATGATTTTCGAAACCAGCACCTTCGAAATCCCCTAAATCCAGTATTTTTCGAAAATTTTTAAAAAATTAGTACTTAACAGTACTACTTAAGGAAAACTAGTAATGTTCAGAAAAAATAAACCCGATATTCGAAATGAGCACCCTCGATTATCCTAACTTCGACATTTGCATGGAAGAAAAATAATACTTTTCGGTTTCCCCAATCGTACTTTTCCCCAATCGTCTTTTTCCCCAATCGTCCCTTTCCCCAATCGTCTTTTTCCCCAATCGTCCCAGTTCCTAAGGGCATATTTAGTATAAAATACGCATTAAGGACCATATTGAGGCCAACCGTTTACAGGCAAACACAATTTCTGATTTTTTTGATTCAAAAATAGTATTTTTTGTCTAGTACAATATAACGCCTTCAAAATATCCCCTTAAAGGGCCTGTACAGCTACTTTGAAAAGCTATTTTCTCGGCTTGGGGTGGCGTTCTGATGTATCGTTTGTTTTCGTGGTGGGACGCACGGAGAAACTCGGTGCGATTTTTTTTGGTCCAACATAGAGAATATTTGGTGTATAACGTACATTATCCAACGTAATATTGCGACATTTTGTTGTTTTTGTGTGGAGAATGGGTAAGTTGTTGTTTTGAATTATTTTTGAATAGATTTTTAGACATTTTCGACGTTGTGGATGCTTTTTGAGGCCTTTTGGATAAATTATAAGATAAAATAGGTTATGTGAGGTGGAAGGAGGGTAAACTTGTTCTAGAAGGCTTTGTTTGTGAGTGGGTGAGGTTATTTTGAAATACTCCAAATTTTTTTTACAGATCGAGGATTTTTGATATTATTTTAGGTAGAAATAAGTGGAAAATGCGTCGTGGTGTCGCATATGTGCCTGTTCTTTCACAATTAGGTTTTACAGACCTGCAGAGTTATTCGGGATTTTTATTTACTGTATTTTGTTGCGTCTGACTTTAATTTTCACATTATATTCATCATGTTTGCCTCTGTTTTCCAGGTCGAATTCCCGTTGCTCGAACATAAACCGTCGTCTCCGAAGAAAGAAATTGAGGTCCTCAATGGATCAAAACCGCTGTGGATTTCAGCAGACTTGAGCAGAACCGGCAATGGAGGAGATGCAGCCATTTTCTGTATTATGTAGACCTTTTCAAGAATTTCAACAATAAATAATTCATGTTTAATATGGGGGGCAATTAACGAGAAAGGTGATCAAAACAGCGGTCGTTGAAGCGGAGTTCTAAGCGGCTTTCACGGCAGTTGAGGTCGTTGAATTGAATTGATCGTTTGCACTTCTGAAACGATAGTGTAATATAACTTTACCTCAAAAAAGTTATTTTTGCTCCTTCATACCTTTCACGAAGATCCTAAAAGCCAAAGAAAATAATCTCAAATGAACTTACAATGGGAGCAATGCGTTTGCGGCTTTCATATTCCACTTTCCTCGTTGTCTTTCTTTAAAGCAACGAGAGATTTTTGGAGAGTTTTCTGGTTAGCACCCTCGTTGGCCTGGCACGTCTTGAACTCATGCTTGGTATTCCGTTGCCCAGACTTCTACTTGTCAAGAGTGAGCTTCGGTGTTTTCTCCTCTTCCGCAACAACAAGTTTTACCTAAAATAATATCAAAAATCCATTATTCTGTCGGAAACAATGTAGAGTATTTCAAAATAACCTCACCCACTCACAAACAAAGCCTTCTAGAACAAGTTTACCCTCCTTCCACCTCACACAACCTATTTTATCTTATAATCTATCCCAAAGACTTCAAAAAGCATCTCTAACATCAAAAATGCCTAAAAATCTACCCAAAAATATTCGAAAACAACAACTTACCCATTCTCCACACAAAAACAACAAAATGGCGCAATATTACGCTGAATAATGTACATTATACACCAAATCTTCTCCATCTTGGATCAAAAAAGATCGCACCGAGTTTCTCAGTGCGTCCCACCACGAAAACAAACGATACATCAGAACGCCACCCCAAGCCGAGAAAATAGCTTTTCAAAGTAGCTGTACAGGCCCTTTAAATCCCATCAAAGACGCCTAAAAGACTTATGATACAATACGCTGACTCTATTACTGCCAAGTCATTTGTCTGATCCAACAGTCAACTCCCGATATCCCACTGAATCATCGAATTTTCCCATTTTATACTCAAAAATTCGACGTGTCAGCGTCCCGCTCATTTACAACAACTGGAAGACGACAAATCTCACACCCCTCTGCAATGCCGACGACATAAGCTGCCCAGAAGTGTAATCGCACGCTTATTTCCCGCAGTGCCCCTTTAGCGACGCCCTAAGGGGCTTTCCCAATTTGCCGCCTAAAAGCAGAACTTTTGGGATTTTTTAATTATTCAGAGTGTTTAAAGCGATTACAATCGAAATCGGAAAACCCGAGGAACGATAATAAAAGGATTGTGACGCGCTGGATCCGGCGCAGAACATTTGGATTACAGGGATTGAGAAATTGGGAATCTGAATTTTTTGAATTTTTGCGGCTTGAAATGGTCGATTTAGAGGAGAAATTTTTTCAGAAATGATAGGAATGAAAATTTCACTATGCTGAAGCCACTGCACGGTGCAAACGTTAAAATTTTTTTCTGCACGGTGCGAATATCAGACAAAAATTTTTGCACTGTGCAGAGACCACAGGAAATTTTTGCACGGTGCAATCCTCGAAAAGATTTTCTGCACGATGCAGAATGAAAAAAAAAGAAAGAATGTTTGCACAGTGCAAAATCGACCAAAACTTTTTTTGCACGGTGCTAATAAAACGAAAACTTTTGCACGGTGCGAAATGAAAATAAAATTTTTTTGCACAGTGCAAACTTCAAAAAGATCTTTTCCACGGTGCAGAGGTAAAGCGAATGTTTTGCACGTTGCAAAACACAAAAAATTTTTTTGCACTGTGCGGAAACAATGTAAAATATCTGCACAATGCAAAATCGACCAAAATTTTGTTGCACAGTGCAGAGCGAAGGTGAAATGTTTGCATAGCGCAGAATCAACCCCAAATTTTTGCACGGTGCAAAAACCAACTAAAAAATTTTCGCACAATGCCAAATCAAAACGAAAAATTTTTTGCAAAGACTTGTTTTTTGCACTGTGCAAAACAGTTTATAAGCAAACCCGCTTTGTGGATGGCTTATCCAACCCGCAAACCCAACAAACATCTCTCAAAACAAGGACGAACCCGATTCCTCAACCGCCAAAGTGTAATCTCCTGTCAATAATCAGACGTCTAGATGCTGCAAACGGAAAAAAATGCGATTAACCGCGGTGGAATCTGAACGGATTTGCGGGTCGGGCTTGGACTGATGTTGGGTTTGGAAGGTAGTGGACATTACGGTATGCGGAAATAAGGAAGAAAATCGGATCATTTGTAGATTTTTTAGAATTTGAAAATCCAAAGTGTGAATACGGTCTATTATGTATAAAAAGACACTGCAAGAGACATCAATCGGCGGTTGTAAGATAAAATTTAGGTGTGATTTGACATTTATCAGCAATTTTTTGTTAAAAAAATCAAACAAAAAAATTCCAAATTTACAAGAGATGATCTTATTTTGGGCAAAAGTATGCCATAGATCTAAAAGTTTTGTGAAATTCAGGCATTTTTAAATTAAAATTGTAAAATACGCCACATCAATGACGCGTTTATTAGATGCATGACAAAAAAGCTATAGAAATTAAAAAAAATAAAAAAAAATCTTAAAAAAGTCCAAATTTTGCTCAAAAAGAGAAAAAAAGATGCAATTTTCCAAATTAAAATACAAAAAGTTCAACTCGAATACACTTTCCTGGAAATTTAAGCCTTATTAGATCGAATTTGATTAACAAATCCCAAAAACAAAGACTTCTCAGCAACCCCCGCACAGAGATCAGAATCCCTCTAAAACAACAAAATTATCCTCAATTTCAGTTAATTGCCCAGTTTGAATATATCCAAAAGATCATTTGCTAAGCCTTGTATATCGCTTTTTTCTCAACGAGGTGGGTTGAAATCCGATTTATCGAAAAATGTGGCTTGGAGGAAAATATTTTGGAGAAAGTGCTGTCAACGTTGCCTTAGGGAAGGTAGAGTGTGTAAACTGTCATTGCTCACCGAGCAAAGAGGAGTAGTTCGGATAATTATTTTGGGAATTATTTTGCCCTGTACGTCACGCGAGAGAAAAAATATTTATTGCACAGTGCAGCCTGAAAATATTTTTCACATTACAGTAATTAATTTAGAAGCTCGATAAACTTGACTACCCAAAAAATCGACAGGCTATTTACTGAGGAAATAAACATTTTAAATGTTTTTCATTACCGGTCGATTCAGTCCAGATATTCCCGTTCCTTTTTTTCAGACCGCACAGTGCGGAATTCTCTCAAAAAATAATGGCTGCACCGTGCGAAAAAATGTTTTTTGCACAGTGCAAATAATAGGAAAAAGGGGCACAGTGCAGAATCTTTTTTTTTTTTAATTTTCTCGCGGCGATAGAGAATTAGAGTAATTAGATTTTTGCACGGTGCAAAAGAATGTATTGCACTGTGCGGAACACAAAAAAATTTTTTAGTTTGCACCGGAAATAAAGGGTGAAATTTGTGTACAATACGAAGATTTGGTCAGTAAAAAAAAAGATGATCGGCTATCACAATAATCTTACAGAAAAAAAAATCAAAAAAAGTTTATTTTTTTTTTTTAAATAATTTTTTTGATCCAAAAAATCTCGTTTTTCAACAACTCAAACACGCTGAAAATTCAGCCAAGAATATTACCCTTAAATTTCTTTTTGACCCCCAATTACGTAACCCGCCACACAGCTCATCATCCGCTGACTTTCACTAATGATCGGCGTAATTAAACCGTCTTTCGCTTTCCGTTTTTTCATTACTCTTTAATTTCGATTTTTACCTGAGGAATTAATTTTATTAATCGCTAACGGAAACCTGCGGCTTATGATCACGTATTGCGTAATGAGTTTCGAATGGGAAAGTAATGGATGAAAGGAAAAGGTGAAAAGAAGTTGTGAGGGAAAGTGGTCAAAGTGCGACGTTAAGATTTTAGCCAAAGTCATAATAAATACAGTATAATATCAGTCTGGGCAAAAAAGAATTTCGCACTGTGCAACTGTCGCAAACCGCAAATTCCCCAAATTTGGCGATCTTTTTGCGTTGCGCGCATTTTAGCGAGTCATCACAAAAATTTAAGAAGTTTCAGCCTTTTTTCTATCATATAGTATATGTAATATATTTTAGGAGACAAAGTTTCTACAAAAAAACAAGTTTTTCCACGCGCAATGGACATTGATTTGGCTAAAAAGCGTATTTCCCTGACAGCTCATCGCATTTCACGTACTCTCTCGCTAAGAGCATTGTTGAATATCTCGGATGCCCTTGTAAACCGCGTGCTAAAATTTTCAATAATTGATATCTGACCTAGACCGAATATCTACGAATAATTCAAAAAATATTACAATTCTTTGTAAGTAGTAAAAAAATATAAAAATTAGTCTAGAAATTTCGATGAAAATCAAAAACAACCCTCAAAACAAATACCAGACATGACAAAAACAATGCCGACGGCGACAGTTTTAAACAACCCTTCTAAGGCCAAGAACTACAAAACCCCTCAAAAATCCTCGTTTCTCTGTAAAACCCGCAAATTAACTTGCTGAAATCGCCTTAGCCATATTCTCACTCCCTATATCACCGTCTGGAGTCTGACAAACGGCAAGTCTGTACAATAACTGTTCATTAGTCGGGAGGGCGGATCAAATCCGCTTTGGGCCCTGAGGAAAACAATAAGGTTAAGTGGGAGTAATGGGAACTGATGGCATCGAAATAAAGATTTACCAATAATGGGGGTTTTATTGTGTTGAAATTACACAAACGTGCTTTGGGGCATTTCAAAAATTAATTTAATTGCTCTTTGAAAAATGGTATTTCAATATCAAAAATTTCGAAATGCAGCTTGATCACTGTAACCTGTTATAACAAAACTCAGCTGTTTGATAGCCAATACTGCACAAAACATATTTTAACTAGTCTTTTTCAATTGCGTATACATGCTGGAGTGACATTTTATACGATGATCATTAATTTGAATCCGAGCTCGAATAAAATTGAAATTACAGTAGCCCAACAAGCAAAACTGCAAACGGAGTTGCATCGCATCTTATAATTTGGCTTAGAATACAAAACTGACAAAATTTTTATCCAGGGGACATTTTATACGATGCTTACGGGTTCGCCGCAAAAAAAAGCGAAAAATTTAAAATTACAGTAACCTTCGAGGTAGAAGATGTTTAAAAGGCATCCACATCGGCATTTAGGCAATTTGTCATGTTTTCTGCTAGCTGCAGCGACCAAATTTTTTTACTTGCAATAATTTAACATGTGATCCCTGTATAATAATATAAACCCTAAAAAAAGCAACCAAACTGGTTGACATTACAAAAAAATTTTTTGTTTGTAGCAATAAGGTACAATAAACACCTTGATTCCAAAACATCTTTTTAAACTATAAAATGAACGCCAAAATATTCCTTATGACCACCCAAAAAATAAAATTGCCCTAGGCGTCATAAGCGTGATTAAAGTGGAATTTGACAAAAAGCATTTAGATTAAGCTGCTATTTATAGTTATCAGTGCTTCCTGTGATTTCGATTACTCATTGGTGGGTGTAAAAAAATATTAGGGCGAGGCACACGTTTCAGTTGTTGAACTGGAACAAAAATAAGCTAAATTAAAAACTGAGTCATTGTCAAGTATGGCGGTTACTAATAAGTCATTTATTATCAGATTCCACATCTTGACTCAGATTTTTTTTTTATAATTATCTCAGCACAGTGCGACAAAAATTCAAAAATCGTTATGATTTGAGATCTTGAGAAAAATATGTATGGTTTTTGGCCTCAGTAAACTGTGCAAATAGATTTTTGCACTGTCGCGCCAAAAAAGTCCTTGGAATTTCTCTGCACTGGACATCAACCCGAAAAAATAGTTTGCACCGTGCATCGAACTCAAAAAGTGGATTTGCACAGTGCAATTTTTGTTTTTTTGTTTTTGTCGCGCACGATTCCCATTTTTTGCAGCGACACATCAATTTCTCGGAATGCGACGGAATTTGGGGCTGGAGTTCTTCAATTGCACAGTGCAAAAAACATTTTCGTTGGCACCGTGCAAAAAATAAAAATTCAAAATCCGCACAGTGCAAAAAAATAAAATTTATTTTTGTCCGCACCGGCAATAAAATAAAAATTTTACAGCGTACAAGATTTATTTCAAAATTAAAAAAAAATTTTAATTTTTTTGTCCGCACAGTACAAAAATTTTTTTCTGAATTAAACTTTGCACTGTGCGCCCACCAGTCCTGCACAGTGCACTTTTTCGACATTTCATCTAAAAGCCCATTACTTCCAAATCAGTAAATTTTTTTTTACTCTTTCACTTCAGCCAATCCAAAAACTTCCTCCCTCCCCACAAGCCATAACAATTCACTTTCTCCTTCCGAACAGTAGTTCATCCGAGTCTTGGAGGCAACGAATTTTCCCCAAATAATCAAAAAAATCAGTAGTGCCTTTAAATGAAAAGAAATGAAAAGAAGCCGCCGCCGGTGAAGGTGTTGATAAGCCGGTCAGAAACCCCGGAGGGCATTCGGGCTGATAACGGAGGAACGATGGAAATTGTTGGTTTAAAAATTATTTTTGCGGCGGACACTTTGCCCACCTTTTTTATGGGGGCAGTAAAACCATTAAACGGTGGTAAATTTGAGAGGAAATTATTGTGGATGCCCTAGATTTGGATACTGGGACATAATGGGATAAAAAATTTTTTTTGCACTGTGCAAAAATTGAGAAGATCCGCACCGTGCAAGCGAAAAATAATTTGTTTTGCACTGTGCAACACTGACATTTTGCATCGTGCACTTAAAAAAAACTTTTCTGCACTGTGCAAAGCTTGCGACAAATTTGAAAAAGCAAACGCACAGTGCAATCAGACAAAATCCTTCGCACTGTGCAATTCATGATTAATGTGCTTGCACAGTGCAAGGTTTGCGACAAACTGGAAAAACCAAACGCACTGTGCATTGAGATTCAAAACGCGTTTTATTACAAATCGTAGATTGGCCCGGACATTGTTGAGTCGATGTCTCAGAATTAAACCAAAATTGGTCAACTTGATCGTCATGACAGACAAAACATTCGCTTTCTTTATTTTTGCCCAAAATTACCGTATGACGGCATACTGTAACATTCTTTCTTAAAAAAGATATGCCCTAATCGAGAAAACGAAGCATTATTTTAGCTCAAATCGAGCTCAGTCGTACGTTTTCGACCATGTAGAACATTTTTGTAATTGTCACCAAAAACTAAAAATTACATCTAAGCTATGTTACACATGAGGTAACATACTATTTCGGGTGTAAAATGGGCTACTGTAGCTTGTAGCACTTTTAGATACGCTTAAAAAAACTTCAACCTTAACCCAATAAACAGTAGAAATTTAAAAAAAATAAAATGCACAACTTTTGAGATACAGGGATTTCAATCTGTCATGTACAAGGTCATCAGAACCCCGAAAAAAGCTGGCATTCTTGGGATTTCGGGTTGTAGCACTTTTTGATAGCCTCTAATACATTATTAGCCTTGTAAACGATGATGGTGAAAATTTCAGGCGAAAAAAATGCACAACTTTCGAGAAAATGATCAAAAGACCTTATTTTAGGTCACCAGAACCCCGAAAAAAGCTGGCATTCTTGGGATTTCAGGTTGTAGCACTTTTTGATAGCCTCTAATACATTATTAGCCTTGTAAACGATGATGGTGAAAATTTCAGGCAAAAAAATGCACAACTTTCGAGAAAATGATCAAAAGACCTTATTTTAGGTCATCAGAACCCCGAAAAAAGCTGGCATTCTTGGGATTTCGGGTTGTAGCACTTTTTGATAGCCTCTAATACATTATTAGCCTTGTAAACGATGATGATGAAAATTTCAGGCGAAAAAATGCACAACTTTCGAGAAAATGACCAAAATACCTTATTTTAGGTCATCAGAACCCCGAAAAAAGCTGGCATTCTTGGGATTTCAGGTTGTAGCACTTTTTGATAGCCTCTAATACATTATTAGCCTTGTAAACGATGATGGTGAAAATTTCAGGCGAAAAAAATGCACAACTTTCGAGAAAATGATCAAAAGACCTTATTTTAGGTCATCAGCATGTTTCGTCCGGGCAATGAAACATCGACTTAACATTCGTTGACTTAACATTCGGATTCTCCCCGGGTCCAATGTCGAAGACGAAGAATGAAATTTTTTAGTCTATGTTTTGACAATATCATAAATTTTCGTCACTTTTTTCGGGTGACCTAAAATAAGGTCTTTTGGTCATTTTCTCGAAAGTTGTGCATTTTTTTCGCCTGAAATTTTCGCCATCATCGTTTGCAAGGGCATTAATGTATTAGAGGCTATCAAAAAGTGCTACAACCCGAAATCCCAAGAATGCCAGCTTTTTTCGGGGTTCTGATGACCTAAAATAAGGTATTTTGGTCATTTTCTCGAAAGTTGTGCATTTTTTTCGCCTGAAATTTTCATCATCATCGTTTACAAGGCTAATAATGTATTAGAGGCTATCAAAAAGTGCTACAACCCGAAATCCCAAGAATGCCAGCTTTTTTCGGGGTTCTGATGACCTAAAATAAGGTATTTTGGTCATTTTCTCGAAAGTTGTGCATTTTTTCGCCTGAAATTTTCATCATCATCGTTTACAAGGCCAATAATGTATTAGAGGATATCAAAAAGTGCTACAACCCGAAATCCCAAGAATGCCAGCTTTTTTCGGGGTTCTGATGACCTTGTACATGACAGATTGAAATCCCTGTATCTCAAAAGTTGTGCATTTTATTTTTTTAAAATTTCTACTGTTTATTGGGTTAAGGTTGAAGTTTTTTTAAGCGTATCTAAAAGTGCTACAAGCTACAGTAGCCCATTTTACACCCGAAATAGTATGTTACCTCATGTGTAACATAGCTTAGATGTAATTTTTAGTTTTTGGTGACAATTACAAAAATGTTCTACATGGTCGAAAACGTACGACTGAGCTCGATTTGAGCTAAAATAACGCTTCGTTTTCTCGATTAGGGCATATCTTTTTTAAGAAAGAATGTTACAGTATGCCGTCATGCGGTAATTTTGGGCAAAAATAAAGAAAGCGAATGTTTTGTCTGTCATGACGATCAAGTTGACCAATTTTGGTTTAATTCTGAGACATCGATTTTAACAATGTCCGCCCCCTGTTAGGCTAAGCTCCAAAGTGTGGCAAAACGCGTTTCAAATCCTCGCACTGCGCGGGTGAAAAGTTGTTTTTATGCGCAGTGCAAAACTTGTGACAAACGTTTTTTCTTTGCACCGTGCGTTTTTTGCGTTTGAAAAATCCCGCACTGTGCAAAAAACGAAAATTTTTCACAGTGCAAAAACTGAAAATTTTGCACTGTGCAAAGAGATCAAAAATTCGCACGGTGCAAACAATTTTTTATCCCTCACAACCCTCCCAAAAATCAAGGTCATGAAGGTTGATATAAATACATAAACACACAAATTTCGGCTAACCGCATTTAATGTCCAGG
Source organism: Bursaphelenchus xylophilus (assembly GCA_904066235.2). NCBI lineage: Eukaryota > Metazoa > Nematoda > Chromadorea > Rhabditida > Aphelenchoididae > Bursaphelenchus > Bursaphelenchus xylophilus. Next base: position 12,595,613 of record CAJFCV020000003.1, on the reverse strand, counting down.
TATCTCTTCCCTCGGTAATAAAACGGTCGACACACAAAATGGGCTTTTATGAAGAGCGGCACGATTTTTATGCGTTTCCCGCAAATGGCGGGAGCTAAATTCGGGAGATACCATATTTTGAGAGGAACCAAGTGCGAGGAAAGGAATTTTTTATAATTTTGAAATTTTTTCGGAAAAAAATTTCCTAAATTTTGAAAATAAAAAAAGTGGAACGCGACAAAATGTCCATGCACTTTATGAAAAAACCAATATAGAGCCTAAAAACATTTCAAAATTGAAAAAAATCCCTACAAAAAGCCCTGTAAGACCTCTAATGTTATTATATTATATATTACCGTAACCCCACTTCCCCAATACACCTTTCATTCATCCAAAGCGATTTATTCATCGGATTGTCGCCACCTTATGTCCCTTCTTTTTGTTTTGACCGCCCGCTGACCTCGTCTTGAACTTGAAAGCGATCTGCTTGGCTTAGCGTGGGATCAGCGGGGGCCAAGAGGTGCGCAAAGATACGGAGGGACAAAAAGAAGAAATGTCATGAATAAAAAGCATAGTACTCAATAGCCACGAAGGATACGGTAGTTGGTGACTAAAAAAAGTCATACTGCACTGTGCGGTGGAAATTTGAAGGTAAGATAAATTAGCACGGTGCAATACCATATACTTTTTTTTCTTTGCATCGTGCGGTTTTGGTATTCAAAAAATTTGCGTCGTGCAAAGAAAATGAAAATTTTGCACCGTTCAAAAAATGGAAATTTTGCACCGTGCAAAAAATTTCTTACCACAATTACTTAAACTCTGCCAGCTTCAAAATAATTTTAAAATACGCTTATTCAAAGGGTAACGTTTTACCCGGTCAATCAAAAAAAATAATCAAAAAATTTTCTTTTTGCATATCGAACTTCTTGTATACCACAAAAATTTGGTCCTTTGCAATGTTTCCGCCTCTTCCTCTCACCTTTTTGTAATCGCATCCGATCGTTTATGTCCACATTTGGCCATAACCGATCATTTTTATTTGCGTTGACGGATCACCTGACACCTCGGCGTTTTTTTATTTATTTCTTTTGGCGGGTTTCCAAAAAAGGAGCCGTAAACAAAAAACGGATCCCGAGAAATGCGGCGCCGGATCAAGGAGAAGGCCTAATCCGAGATCCGCAAAAGTTTTTATTGCCTGGAAATTTGCATAAAACATCTTGGCAACGCGTTTTTGCCCAAAGCTTGGCTTGAAACAGAATGCCAAAAATTGCGAAAATTCGAAAATTGAAAAGTTTTGAGCTATGAAAAATTAAAAATACATGCTTTTAGCGATTTCTTAAGTGTCCTTGATATTTTTCTGTTTTTCTATTGGCAAATCGGCCGAAACAAAGCGGCTTTTCGCCCGATTCAATCAGCAAAATTTATTAGAAAACGCAAAATTTCGTTACGGAACATGACTACGACACTAATCGGATGAGGTCGCACTTTTTTGGGATAAAGAATAGATGACTTTCGCTAGAATTATTATATTACGCGGCATAAAAAAATGAAAAAAAATATTATCTTTATAGGCATAAGATTTGATAGTGATAAAATTTTTCAAAGATTGGAAAAAACTTAATTTTTACTAAAAAATATTACACGATTTTCTTGGCACTTGCTTTGCAGAGATAAACAAGACTTTTTAGCTCAAAAACTGCCCAAATTTGGCACTCTTTCCGAGCTTGAGGCTGAAAAAATTGCAGGTTTTTTTCTAACGGAGGAGGAAAAGTTTCCACTAAAAATGCGGTAATATAATAGATGCTGCAACTTTCAGGAATTGAAATGGACCCTGTGGCCGACATTGTGGCTGCTTGTAAACCAACATGGTACGCAAAAAATTTTGCTGCAAGCTAGACAAAACTACAGTCCGAAAGGCTTACTGTAATTATCGCATGCTCTCGTTTTACGAGCCAAAGCGGTTGTAAATTCCTGCTAAATAAATTGCCAACGAGATCTGCATAACTTCCGACCGTGATGTAACAGGTCGTAAACTGTGGCGACCCCTGCAAATTACAGTAATCACCCTAAAAGTGGTCCAAAATTGCGTAATTTTTACCGCGGGCACGTTGAAGATTGGTCTTTATGGTTTTATGATTTCGTCTGAGGACCACAACTGCGGAACATATTTTCACAGCGCTTGTTGTAAAATTAAGTCATCTTTGACTTCCGTTTACGGGCATTACTCAATCTTGTGCCGCTTATAACAGCTTCCCGACGATTGCGTTGAACCGATCTCGGATAATCCCAGATCGGCGTTTATTTTATATCCAAAAAGCAAAAAGTTTTATTGTCGAGAGCTTCTTTCGGCTTTTCGAATTAAAGCTGTTCAAAGAAAGCGTGATCCGGATGGGTTCTAGGGTCAAGAAGGCAATGGAATATTTACTGGATAGAAAAGTTTACAACATAAATTTTGACACAATAACCGCATCAGTGGTCCTTCAAGCGCTAAGACTGCAACAAAAGTGAGAAATTACTCATAAATTTTGAATTGAAAAAGTCTTAAGATTTGTAAAATACGTGGCCTTTATCGAGTAGCCTCAAAGCCCTTCCAAATGGGGATAATATAATATATATAAGTCCTGCAGAACGACCAATCTTTGCTTTATACCGGAAATTCATTTGGAAATAGCATCGAAAAAAGCATATGCTCATTCATAAAGTTGTGCAAAAAGAAAAAAATGTCCATGCACTCTATGTAAATAGTACTATCAATCTGTCGGTAAAATAATGAGCGTACTGTTTTTGAAAAATCCAGTGAATGGCAGAATCAACGGTCGAAGAAGAAGGCAGATTGGACAGTTTGAAATATCAAAATATATTTTTGACTTTATGCGTCTCCGTCGGGAAAATAATGAACACAATGTCGCTGCCCCAATCGTTTTGTTGAATTGAAAAGATGTTTGATTTTGCAGCGATACAATTTATTTTCTCAGCGGCGATGTGATTTCCAATGCGAAATTGCGCTCATTATTTTCCCGAAAGACTGGCGTGAACATACCAATTTTTTTAGTAAAATTTGTCTCTGATATCCTTCAAAACGAGCAAAGAAGATCTACGTAAATTTAGTTTACCTTGTACACTGCTCCACGAAATGATAGACGCACCCTGTTTTTAGCGATTATCTTCCTTGTACTAAATGATATCGAATAATGTTCAACAGATGAAATGTGGCAAATTAAACGAGAATTCATGTCCCGTAGCGATTTTGGAACAAAATTTTGCCTTGACTGAGATATGACATTTTTAGACTTTTTTGGGGTCCACAAAATGATAGACGCAATTAAGTAATTTTTTGTTTATTTAAAAGAATTTTGAGTTAACCTGCTCTTATTACACTTCCTCGTGTTCTCTGTCGTATTAGAAAGGTAATTACATTTATATCCGCTGTACTTCATCGACGCAGTGGCCTTATGAGCCATTTCCGACCTTGTACATGGGGTAAAAATTCGTTTGAAAAAAAATTTGATTAACGATTTTGCTTTCGCCAAAAAACCATCTTAAACCATCATAGATTACTAGTTGCAAATATAAGACATAAAATAAACCAATACCGATTCGCTTGAAGTCATTTAATCGACCATTAAGTTACCGTATACCTTCTACAGTAACCTTCAAAGGCTCTAAAGGTACAGAAGATCACTATCGATGGCAATTTTTTGCTCAGAAAATCAAACTCAGCATGTTAACAAACCTAAAACCGCAACTTATTGCCTGCTTAAATGTCATGATGATTGACAGATGATTGATTAAAGATAAACGTGTAAAAACAAGCCTATTTTTGTGAACTTTTTTTTGTCGAACGACGTTACCGACCAAAGGTATTCTGTAACGGCTGATGATTAAAACATTACGTTTTCAGGCATGCTCAGTTCGAATTTGCAAATTAAATTTTGTCATTCTCTTTATTCGCCTTGGTATTTCGGGGGTCTAAAAGTATTAAGGTAGCGAGTTGTTGAAGATGATATGCCAAGAAAATGCTCGGGATCCTTGAGCAAGCCGTTTTTTTTCATCAGTGAGATCTACACGTATAATGTGATAGCATTAGCTAGTTTTTCGCCCAAGAAAACAGAATCACCTACAGTTTTTTTCAAACCGAATATTTACCTCATGTACAAGGTCGGAAATGGCTCATAAGGCCGCTGCGTCGATGAAGTACGGCGGATATAAATGTAATTACCTTTCTAATACTACAGAGAACACGAGGAAGTGTAATAAGAGCAGGTTAACTCAAAATTCTTTTAAATAAACAAAAAATTACTTAATTGCGTCCATCATTTTGTGGACCCCAAAAAAGTCTAAAAATGTCATATCTCAGTCAAGGCAAAATTTTGTTCCAAAATCGCTACGGGACATGAATTCTCGTTTAATTTGCCACATTTCATCTGTTGAACATTATTCGATATCATTTAGTACAAGGAAGATAATCGCTAAAAACAGGGTGCGTCTATCATTTCGTGGAGCAGTGTATGTATAAAAGTTTAAATTTTTTGAAGACGGAGTTCCAATGAACGTATTTTACAAAACTCGCATTCTTTTCATCATTCATTATGTAAATATTTTTTATAAGGGTCCGCCGACTTACCGCAATCCATTTATATTATCATCTTATTAGGCGGATTGTTTGCAGAAGCGTTCATGAACTTTTGCCGAGAAAACGAGGCCGACAAAAAGGGCTTCTTTTTCGGGTAAATCAATCAATTATTTCTGTATGGGATTAATTGATAATGGGATTAATTGATAAGCAGAAAATTTGCATAAGGGTGAAAAATTTGCATAAAAAAATTGTCAAAGGTTTTATAAATTTATTCGAGTAAAAATACAATTTCAAAGTTGGAAGAGGAAGAGAAATAATAGTGTTCGAAAATGGGTAGAGTTAACAATGAAAGACAACCAGAGATACGATCCACATAACACAGTGCAGGAAGAGTAGATCTGAGAGGGAAAATTTGGGTTGTACAAGGGGGGATTTTGACGAGTTTTTAAATATTTGTTTTGAATTGCTCTGTGCCGTGAAAAATACAGGGTGCGGCAATTTTTCGGCCGGATTTTAAATGGCCATAACTTTTTTAGTTTTTCGGCAAATGTTAAAATTCTTTTTTCCCCTGAATCCATAACCAACCCCATTTTGTTGAATACCAAACATGTTATACCCGTTTATTATACTACAGTAAAAACTCAAGACAAAGAAAAAGCTCTAATTTTCATAGCTGACAATGGAATTACCCCTAGTACCACTCTCCGATTTTCTTTAAATTTTACACATGGGCCAGACATAGGCCACACATCAATTCCTGAAAGTTTCAGCCCGCACCTTTCAGGGGCGACGAAGATATTCAACGATTCTTTGCCGTCAGGAGGGCACATGAGTGGTTACACAGAAAAACTTTTTGGTTATATCCTCGCTAGTTTTGTGCGGAGATAGCTGATTTTTGGTGGAAACGGTATTCTCCGTGGCATGAACAGGCATGAAACATTTTACGACAAAATTCGTAAAAAGAAGTCATTTTTTCTGGCGATTTTCACACACGCCGAAAAAGCAGAGAAAACGACCGAAGGGCCAATAACTATGAACTAGGTCCCTGTATATATAACATATTTGGTATTACACAAAATGGGGTTGTCTGAGGATTCAGGGAAAAAAAGAATTTTAACATTCGGATAAAAACTAAAAAAGTTATAGCCAATTCAAATCCGGCCGAAAAATTGCCGCACCCTGTAATTGTTTTTCAAAAAAATTCTAAAAATAATATTCTCCGTCTGAAATTTTTGATTTTTATTTCTGCACAGTACAAGATTTTTTTTTTATTTTTCACAGTGCTATAAAGAAAAAATTTTCAAAATTTTGAAGTTTTTGCGCTGTGCGAAAATCGAGTTTTTATTCGCAGAATTTTTACTTTACTACCGCATAGAGCACCATCTGTCTGCCGGGAAAATAATGTGGGTTTGTCGCAGAAAATGTCAAATCCGCAGTGGTGGCTAGCCGTCGCTGCGGTGATTTGACGGACAATTCCAAGGCGCGGCCAATCCACATTATTTTCCCGACAGATTGATAGTTTTACTTTGCGGTAGCCAGGGTGCGACAAAAAAACTCATTATGTTCTTTGCACAGTGCAAAAAAATTATTTTTGTTTGGCGCACTGTGCAAAATTAAAAAATTTTTTGCACTGTGCAGAGAAAAAATCAGGAATTTCACAGTGCGGAGGAGACTTTATTTTTATTGCAGAAATTATAGTATGTCTGCAGCGTGCAAATCATTTTTTATATTGCTTTTTTTCAAAAAATAGCTGTCCAATCCCCTCTTGCACAAAATAAACGAGATTGCATGCGTGAAGTTGAGATTTTATAGAACTTTTTCGTGACTAGAGCGCCTAAAAAAGGCGAAGACAACCGAGAGAAATGACAACGGAAATTTCGGAGATTTCGGAGAAAAAAGGCCCAAAAACCGAAAATTTTGGCAGTTTTTTCGGGATTTTGTAAAATATTAATTTTTTTGGCGTTGGAAAAATTCTAAAAATTGTAAAAAAAGAAAAAATTTTTTTGTCCAACGGCCAAGCTCGAAAAATTTGGCAATGATAAAAAATCGAAAAATTTCAAAATTCAAAAATTGCGAAAAATGGAGAAATTATGGCTTTGTCGAGGCGGCGGACCGAGTCCGTTGAAATGAGAGTGTACACGTGTCAGACAAATGTGAAATAACCGTCCGATTTTCGTCGCTTCTTGCCGCGGGTCGGGTTCGAGCCGTCGAACTGCGGTTTTCCTCTAAAAATTGGGCGAAATTAATGAGAAAATTAGAGGTTTTACTGCAATAAATGAAAGGGTGAGCTTGAGGGAGCTTTTGTTTTTGCATTTTGGGGAAAATGGATGCAAATGCCCGAGGGTTTTTTGCTGATTTTTGATGGTTTAGGCCGAACAGTTATGGTAATTTCAAAAAATCTCGTTTTCAATGTGAAAAAACCGATTTTTTGCGATTAAAAATAATCAAAAATACCCTTAAATAACACCAAGTTTCATTTACATCCAGCTCCCGCAACTGTACTATGTTCAATTTTGTGTTACAAGTACAAAAACATCAAAACGAAACTATAAAGAAAATCAAACAAAATGAGAGAACAAAAAAGTTAAAATTAGTGCTGACAAAAAAGTTAGGACCGTTGAACGACAACAGTGAGCTAGTGTAAAACCACAACAAAAAGGAAGCACAGGGAAAACAAGCTATCTCTCATCACAACTTCGCTTCGTAAAGAGCCTATAAACAGATATTGAATACATGTATAGACGGTACATAGGCTAAATTCGGTAAATCTTTGGATTTTCAGCTGCCATAAGGCTTAAAAAATTCACATCTTGGGCTTTAACTGACTTATTTTTGTGTATTTTGCTGACATTGTGAGAAATTGCAATTTCAGCCGCCAAAACAGCGATTATCACGAAAAAATTGTATACTGAGAAGTTTGCCCATAATAAACAAAGATAAAAACACTTTCCCACAAAGAATTCTCAACCTTATTTCTCACCAAAATGACGTCACATGGTTTCATGAAAACAACATGTAAGACATTAGAAGATGTTTGGCAGGTTATCCGTGAAGTTAAATTTGTGAGGATCAAGATTTTAGTGGCTCTATGAACTTGTTTTTACAACGATTTTGGTGCGAAAGTCTCCTTGAGAGGAATTGTGAACGTGATTGGATAAGTTACTATGAAAGGGAAAGGTAACAAAGGCGTTGGTGAACTCATAGATAGATATAGGTATACCATGAATTTGCAATGTTGCATATGAAAGCTCAAGTAAAGCTGGGCGATTTTCTGGACAAAATATCACTTTTTGCTCATAAAAAAAGTCATGTGCAATATTGCATGGGTGAGGATACGACGATTTATAGAGATACGATGAACGGATAGCGAAAGTGGATGAGAGATAACTTGCCTGTGCCATTCCTAGTGCCCAGTCTATCTCTCGCCGAGGTGAATTTGTCGTAAGATGGTCGTATCTTCTATGCAGTTGTTGTGCCTCTCATTTCCCGCCCTCCATAATTTTTCGTTGTCATTTCTCTCGCAAGACCGATGACTTCAACTCCTCATAATCAGCAGAAAAGTTGGTGTAAGACGTCTACATCCTGAGCACTGCGCTGTAGAAGATATTGTGGGTAGAGTTGCGACGCCGAGATCGCTCCGCATCCGCCGCTTACAACCTGTACGTACATGATGAGGGTGTGCGTGGAGGTGTGAGATTACAACCAGTTGGGGTCGTGCGAGTGGCGGAACATGAGTGCGGCCGGCGACGGGCTCGAGTGTGCGTTATTCCTACTTTTTCTCTCGTTATTTCTCTCACAATTAGCCGCGTTGCAAGACCACCTATTGTCTCTACTTTTACGACCTATGACGTTTTCGGCCGCCGTTTTCACACTTACAACTACCTGTGTTATTCTCTACATCTCAACACCACCCTACGGAACCAATGAAAGAACTGTCAGAAGTTTTCGTTTAATAAAGACAAATTACATAACATAAATTACATTAAATTAGTCTAGAACAAAAAGAAAAAGGCCAAACTCATCGGTAAGCGGTTACAATTATTGATGCTGCAACTCTTATTGCTAAAAATTTGGTCGCTATTTGCTCCTAGGTGGTGCAATTTGCACGTGCACCGTGTGTAGAGTGCGAACGAGAACTTTGGAAAGAACTGTACAAAGGGCTTTTAGAAGTATAGTATTAAGCAAAAACCAAAAAGTTTTGCACTCATCTGGCTCCGAAAACGGCTCAAAACCTTTCTTTTTTTGTGTGTAGCTCAGCTAAAAATTCACGAGGTAAATCTCACAGCTCGGGGGTCAAACATGCGGTTGGGAGTAGGAATTGGTGGTGGCGTACCTGGTCTGGCCCAGAAGCCATGTCTTGAAGTTGGCGTCCAGCTTGGACGGCGACTGCGACACCCCGCCCTCGAACATCTCGATGGGCGACTTGCGGACGCGGTCGTTGAACTCGTGCCACAGCTCGATGATCAGCTCGGTGGCCATGATGTCGCCGGCGTGCGCGCTAATCATCCGCATGCAGAAGACCCCGTCGGGGCCGAGGAATTTGTGCACAAACTTCTTCACCGACTGCCGATCGGTGGCCAGGTCGGTGGCGCGAAGGTATTTGCGGACAAATTTCATGTGCTGAAAAATTGATCATTTCTACAACAACAACGAGTTGTCTACCTGTCCCGGGAAGAAGGATATTAGCATCCAGTGGACCAGCGAGAATACCGATATTAGCGCTACCATGAAGAACCAAAACCAAAGGAATAGAAAGATTTTTTCGTTGAACATGTTGATCATCAGCACACATTGAACAGTATGATGATGAACATTTCCCAGCACGCGGACCTAGAATATTACTTTTGAGTCAAGGCCACAATACGACACGTACTATTTTTACTATAAAAAATGTGTGGTTAACATGAGTTGCGTAACTTAAAACCTACTTCAAAGTCACACATTGTGACCCTGGGGAAGTTCCCGCTCACTCCCCATTCCCTGCCGCTTAACAGATCCTTCAGGATGTAGAATCCGTAGAAAATATTGTCCGTACCCAAGAACAAGTTCAGCAAGAAGATTTGTATCACAACGTTTGCAAGGTACAGTATCTTGATAAAGACATAAAGGCACGTCACGTATGATGCCCAACGCTTCCCTCCGCAGAAGAAGGAGGACACGTCAGACGCCTGAAACATCTCAAATATACCCCCGTGCAAGTGTGGTAAGAGAATCAAAGTTTGTGGCGCTAATGTTACCTTCACCGTGTGAGCTTTTGGAAATGAGTGTCCCAAAAGTTTTTCAAAAGTATACTGACATGACTTACGTCCTTTTGGATCTCCAAAGCATCCTGCATGTGCGACGCGATGGTCTGAATGGTCGCCGTCCGCGCGTCGCGATCCATCATCCGGGCGTCGCAAGCCATCTGAGCTAAGCTTTGAACGTTTATACCTGCAAAAGAAATCACAGTAAAGTCATAAATCTGGACGCATTGAAAAGACTACTTTCTTAACATAAAACACAGCCCTTACCTGAATGCCAATGCAACATTCCGCGCCACAAGACGCAAGGCACGTAGAACATGAGTGCTTCCAACGCCAAGACGAACGGCACCCATTGATAATAGCTGACTTGTCTCGCTCTGAACCTTACAAAGATAAAACTTTCAGTGAGAGAGGCCTCTAATCTTCTCTAGTTAGGACCACAACAAGGAACTGTTGGTAAAAAGCCGAAAGGTTACGCCTCACAACTCCCAAAGGCAAAGGAATGTCAAGAAAACACTGAACGCTACCGCCAACTTACCGCTGATTACCGTACTCCAACGGGAAAGCACTCGTCAATGGCAAGTAATATGTAGATTCGACCCAACAATAATTCTCTGTGTATTGCTCCCAGGCGTCGGTGAACTGGGCCGGCACCCAGCACTGGATGGGATAGCCCACGTACTGTTTGGCCGACACGATCACCGCGAACGCGAAGATGATTGCAGACGTGTAATGGTAGTTGAGTTTGTCCACAAAGTCGTCGTCGACCCGCGGGTGCATGCCCTTGAAAATGGCGGCGAGGTAGTAGAGCAGCATGATGGCGTTGTCTTGATTATAGCGTCAGATGTGCAGGTATATGTAGAGATTTGTGAAACGAGAAAGAGGAACCGGAAGTGAATCGGGATGAGAGGCGGGTTGGCTGAAAAAAACTTTCCTTTCAACGCGCTCCAACTCACCGATTAAAAGTAAAAAGCTACGAAGCCTTGGCTGAATCCGTCGTGGAGTCAACAAGTCGCGAAAAGAAAGCTCAACTCAACGGTTAACTGGCCGCGTCGTCGCTGCGGTTCCTGAGTATCAATTCGTTGTTGGAAGCGGGTTGGCGGAACGAATTGATGCGAGAGTTCGTTAACCGCCGGCCTGGCATCGCCCTGAAGCCCGTTCAACGCGGCTGGCTTCGTTTCGTTGCGGACGCGTTGTGAATGACGACAGCGGATCAACCCGAAGCGACGAGAGATTGGGCCAATTCAGAGCCGGAAAAGTGGGCAATAACGACGCTGTACGAGGGGCACGACCACCAGCTGCTGTCTATGTCCGTACGGTTCTGCAAATGTGGCGGCGGTGGTCGAGAGGAGTAGGGCGCGAACTCCGTTGAATGAAGTTAATTTTGCGGCTCCACAATATGGCAGTACCTCAAAAAAAATTCGGTAAGTAACGGGAGAGAGACGGTCGAAGTTATGAAAAAGTGCAACTGCGAACTAACACGCGTATATGGTAGAGGGGGAATGTTTTCAGCGAAAAACTAAGTAAAAATATGAAGTTATCACTGGCGATAAAAAATTCAAAGATTACTGTGGGAGCAAGTACGATAATAGGTACAGAATAAATGTGGTATTACGCAAGTTATCTCGAGATCACAAAATACAGATCACGTTGGTTCGCCAACACTGTTACAAATCACTGCCCAGCCGACAGAGTGCGCATGACGCAAAAATCCATGCTCTTCACCCCCGTCCGAAACATGCGCTGCAGGCCCGAGGCGGGCGCGAGGGCAAAACGTTAGTAAAGCGATATAAAATTTGGCTTTTTGGCGTTACTTTCACACTTGTTCATCTCGCTGGCCATCAACAGGACCGGGAATGCCGTTGAGACGAAGGGAAATTCCTCCGAAAGGCGCGCGGCCTTAAAAGCACAACAAAAAACGGGCCTTAATTGAATCGAGCCCCCCCTCGCCCCGCTCCCTACAAGGACGACGCCGCAGAAAAATAGAAGGCCGAGTTTTCAGGACGTTGAAAACGACTTCTCTAAAAGCCTTTCACCGTCTCACCCATGCGGGAAGGAACTTTTCGGCTCCGAGATTCACAATGCCTCAGGGCATGGCATCGGATTCCGGGCTCTGAAAGCACATGGTATCTTGGAAGAGGTAAGACAGTAAAAAATAGTGTGTCTTAATGGCTGGATCAAGATGTCACGGATCAAGCAGCGCGCAAACTTGACCATGCTTTGTGTTGGACAACAAAAAACGGATCGATAAACATCCCAGAGCCGAGTATTTCCCTTCGGCTCTCTAATTGACGCAATTACACCACCAAAAACGAGGGTTATTGCATTGCCAGAAGCCGACCGAAAAACGATGCCGTCTGCAAAAAAAAACGCGTCCTCCCTCCCCGACAACAAAGTTATCCCCAAACTTTATATCGTGGAAAAAATATATAATTATGATCGGATGAAAGGGAACAGTAAAGCCGTAAGTCTGTAATACTCCCATGCCCTCGAACCCCCAAACTCTCCCGTCTAGCACGACCGCCGTCCAAACCTCGGCAACAATGGGCGGCGTGGGAACGGGTGGGGAAATAAACGGCCGCCCGACGGTTTAAAGCCCAAGCAATATAAAACAATTGGGAAATATCAGAAAGCAAATTGAATTAGGCCTCCACGTTGCGGCTATAATATTCGCGAAGGGATATGGGAAGGCGACGAGGAAGTCTGGAGGAGAGAATGACTTTTAAGGATCGGTGACGTCAATAGGGACGAAGATTGTTTAACGGAATTCTGGAGGCGTGGTAAGAAAGGTTGGGAAGGAAGATTCTCTCAGTTATTCTTTGATTGGTCTTTGAGCAGAGCATTTTTTGCGTGGTGACAAAAATTGCTGCTATTGAGTAAATTGCTTCTCACTTCAGCGACGCGACTAGCGCAGCGACATTGCGCCCATTATTTTCCAGACAGACTGAGAAAAGCGGAAATTTTTAAACTTCGCACACAGCAAAAACTCACAGTTTGGATATGCACGGTGCGAATGTTTAGAATAAGAAATTGCACCGTGCAAAGGCAAAAAAATAAAAGTTGCACAGTGCAGACATCCAAGCTGCAAGTTGCACGGTGCAAAATCACCCACTTTAAAACTGCAGCGTGCAAAAATTCGGAGCTTGAAATGCACTGTGCGAACGTCTAAAATAAGAAATCGCACCGTGCGGAGGCAAAAAAAAAATAAAAATTGCACTGTGACACCAAGCCCACAAATTGCACCGTGCAAAATCACAGACTCTAAAACTGCACCGTGCAGAGCTCAGGGTTGGGAAATGCACTGTGCGGATTTATGAAGTTACAACCTGCACCGTGCAGGGGCGAAAAAACAAAATCGCACCGTGCAGCCATCTCGAACCAAAATTTGCATCGTGCAAAAAATGGCGAACGAAAAAAAACCGCCAAATATCACCGAAACCTTTCGAAAGAGCAAATATTTGCCGAAAAAGCAGCCCAACAATATTATTATTCAAAGATCTCCGGAGTTGTTCCTGTTTCAAACGAACAAAACATGTAATACTCGCATAGATTATCCGCCGCCAATTATCCGCCGCCGTTCCGCACGCGGATGAAGCATCGTTCGACGACAAAAAACATTTGTGCGCCGGCGGGCAGGAAGCCCAAGTTGGAGTCGGTTGAAGAACCCTTTCCGACGTCCTCAAGATGGACACTTGCCGGAAAGAAAGGGGGAAAAAATCTTTTCAGAAAGACAGGGATTACGTTTAATTGAGGGCCTAATGATGATTAATTCAACGGCAATACAAAGGGAATAGTGCAAAATGGGGGCTAAATGCGTCGCGGAATTAAATTTTTGAGGAGATTCTCTCTTTTTTGGCTGTGAGACTTTTTTTGCGACTGAAAGACCGAGACAGCAAAGATTGCGGAATAAATTTGCATCAGGGAAGTCTGTAAAATGGAAATTGCGAAAAACAAAAATCGGGGAAAATTGAAATTAAAAAGATTCTTATACTAGCCCTTCTAGAAGGTTGCCGGACAAAAATCGGCGGCACGCACTGTGCAAAAACAAAAATTTGTTTGCACTGTGCAATTTATTGCTTTTTGCACCGTGCAATAGGCTTTTTAGGACTGTCGCTCGCACCCTGACTTTTTTGGACTTGTAGTTGTTTCAGAAAGTGCGTAGACTTTTTTCGTGAAAATCAATTAGTAAAAATTTTAGTCGCGCTTGATAAAAAAATCGCAAACACGTCGACTAAAACAGCTATTTTTTCTCCACAAACCCTAAATAAACCCTCAGGCAATTTGAACCCCTTTTGTCAAAAAGCGTCAGACTTGGCCTTTTCCCCGTTAATTATTCCGCAATAAACAACGAGCCCGCCAACGACTCCTCTTACCAAAAAGTGTAGGCGCAATTACAGCGGTGTTCATCAAATTACAAGAAAAGCGCATAACGAAGGCTCGTAAATTATTCCGAGCCTTCGATTTTCTTTGTTTAATCGAGGAGGCCCGGAGGGCCGCGGAATATTATGGATTGGTAGGACAATTGGCGGAAAGTGCACGGGTCCTTAATGTTGTTGTAAACAGCGTTTCTAATAAGATGCCAATCCATATTTATGAGTGGCTAATGGGCGGCCATGTTTTGTGCCGAATAGGTTAGGGGAATTGCGCACGGTGCAAGCGGTTTTTGTTCGGGAATTTTATAGGGTTTTTTGCACGGTGCGGCGAAAATATTTTTTGCACTGTTCAAAGGTTAAGACATGAAAACAAGTCTGATCTGATAGATTGATTGCACGATCATCTATCAGAAAAAATCAAGAAATTGAGTGAACAGCGACAGACCGCTGCACTCTGTCGCAAACAAAAAATTCGTCGCACAGTGCAGTCGACGCTGATTTAGCGACGTGGGAGTGGTCCAAAAATACCTCCACAAAAGGCGGGCGTGGAAACCGCATGTCGGAGGGAACACTACACTATATAACATTGGCGATTACCGCCCTTTTCGGCCGCCGTTTGGGCCGTGACGCCGCGTCGTGGCGAAGCGGAATTCCGTCAAATTAGATTTAAAAGAGAAGGGGGGGTTGAAGTAGAAGCCGGCAGTCGAATGAATAGGCCTTCAAACAACCTCGGGAAGGAGAAGGGGTTCTTCTTCGTCTTCCGAGGGGTCTTGAATTTCCATTCAATCTAAGACCGGGTAAATAGATGAGGAGGAAAATAGACGTCGAAAAAGCGGCCCCGAAAGGTGAAGATTGATAAGACCAAGAGTTCTAGTAGTACTCAAACTTAGTTATAGAGCTATTATTAGGGCCATTGTTGAGTTATCGATGTTTGCAAAGGCGCGCTAAGTAGATTGCAGGAAAGGAATTGGCAGCAATAGAAATTTTACGACATTATGGGAGGGAATGGAGGGAAATCGTGTGTAAAAATGCGGAGAATACTATTTTTTTGCAAAGAAATCTACCTTGCATGGATGTATATGTTATAGAATTGAAAATAGTGCACCTCATTTTGACATTCCAAAAAAAGATGTTAGCCAATCGATATGGGCATGAAAATCAAACGCCTAGGACAGAAAAACACGGAGAATTTAAGGGTGCAAAAATTAGTCGGTTACACCTAAAGGTTTTTGTCGCAGGACCCATGAAAAAAGGTTTCTATTTTTTTGGACCGCCCTGTAAAGCTAAGCCTAGACTGCCCAATTCTTTAGAAAAAAGCTACCATCCACATCATCTTCCAAACTCTCCAGTACTACAAACCCAGCCAGCATCGTTCCAGATGTCATCATCGTTCCGTCGTCTCCAATAACGCTGGCTCCGAAACTTTTGGCCGAATTTAATTTGCGGACTTTCATTTCGAACTTGCCGGTGATGTAATCTGATGAAGGGCAAGCTTTTGACTACTCCATTAGAATGGTCGAAAAAACCTCTTTTCGCCGTGTTTTCGCCCTAATCTCGTAATGCGGAATCCAATTTGCATAAGGACATGGATATGGCCGGAAAATGTCGGAAATGAGTTACTTTCGCATGCAAAATACTGTAAATAGAAAGAGAGAAGAGTTACTCGGAAGAGTCAACGGAAGATGAAAGAGTTTCGCTATTTTTCAAAACGCTGCACTGTGCGAAGACTCAAAAAAAGATGTGTATGGTTCAAAGGAGAGAAAAACGTTGCCGCCCAGTGCAAAATTACTTATCCATTTTTTTGTCGCCGAATTTTTATTCTTTTACATCTGCACCGTGCAAATCCACAAAAAGAAAAAACAAACCTGCACAGTGCGATTTTTTCCATCAAGAAAATCAAAGTGCACAGCGCAGCCGGAATTCTTGTCGCAGTACTTTTTGCATGGTGCAGAGAGAAAATGGCTGCACCGTGCGAAGACTCAAAGAATGAGTGCACGGTGCAAAGGAAAGAAAAACCTTGCACCACAGAGCCAAATTATTTTTTTTGCTGCCAACTTTTTTTTTTTACATCTGCACCGTGCAAAGCCCTCAGAAGAAAAAAAACTGCACAGTGCACATTTTTTCATCAAAAAAGTCAAATGCGCAGTGCAGCCAAAACTTTTTTCACAGAACTTTTTGCACGATCCGAAAAAGTTACTGGGCATTTCTGCACTGTGGAATGAAAAAATGACTGCACCATGCGAAGACTCAAAAAATAGTATAGTAAGTGCACGGTGCAAGGGAAAGAAAAAAAATTCCCGCACAGTGGAGAATTATTTTTTGTCGCCGAATTTTAATTTTTATTATTTTTATTTTTTTTTGATCTGCACTGTGCCAAGCCATGAAAAAAACTGCACAGTACGCATTTTTTGGAGACATACCGCAAGTTCGAATCCGCAAGTTCGAATGCCTAAAGTTCGAATGACTAAAGTTCGAACGACCTCCAGTTCGAACTACCTAATGTTCGAATGACCGTAACTTTGAATAACCTAAAGTTCGAATGACTAAAGTTCGAAAATGAAAAAAAAGTTAATTAATATTTAAATTATAATTTGCATATAATTATTTTGCAAAATACACTTCCTCTTCAATCATTCATTCATCCTTTACGATGGAGGTTGGTTGTCCGAACACTCTGACCGACAACGAACGCGCTGTTCTTCATGTCGACCTGGTCAAGATTCGTCATGGAGCCAATCCAACTGTGGTTTTCCCGGTTTGGGTTTGTCGAACTGGATTAGGTTTGTCGAACTGGAGGTCGTTCGAACTTTAGTCATTCGAACTTTAGGCTTTCGAACTTGCAGATTCGAACTTGCGGTGGGTAACCGTTTTTTGGATACCAAAAAAAACGGCTTTGCGAGCAGAGCAGCAGTTTTTTTTCACAGGGCAAAAAAATCGCGTGTGAGGCAGATTTAAACTTGGGGTTTTTCGAACTTGCGGTAGGCGTTCGGAGACCCACCGCAAGTTCGATTCTTTTTTTTCATTCTGCATTTTTTATATTTTCATATTTCGAACTTCCGGTTTTCGATCTTTTGGTTTTTCTAATTTGAGGTTTTTCGAACTTCTAGTATTCGAACTTGCGGCATTCGAACTTGCGGCATTCGAACTTTTGGTTGTCGAACTTGGGGTTTTTCGAACTTCCGGTAGGCGGTCGCATTTTTTCACCAAAAGAAATCAACATGCGCCGAAAATTTTGTCGTAAAAGTTTTTTTGAAGTTCTCTGCACTGTGCAATGAAAAAATGACTGCACCGTGCGTACAAACTTATCGCATCGTGCGAAAAAATAGTTTGATCGCAGAAAATTCGTCAAATTTGCGCACCGTGCAGCAAAGTATGCCAAAAATAAAAACTCCACTGTGCGAAATAAAAATCAAAAAAAAAAATGCACAGTACAAAAGGCAAAACCCCTCAACGAGGGGAAAGGTCAAGTCTGCACGGTGCAAAAGCTGCAAGGTTTGGGAAATTTGCCCAATTTGGAAGCTTTATAAATAAACAGAATTTGCACCTGCGCCGTCCGTAAATAAAGAAAGTATTCTGAACCTATCAATGCTTTAGTTATGTCATATATACGAGTGATCTAATTAGAATGGGTATTTAAAATTGATTAGGTTATCGTTGGGCGACGGTTAAAGATTAATTAAAATACAATCAGTGGTAGTTTTTAAAACTACATCTGTGACAAACTTAGAGTAGGGAAAAGGTTGCGCTGTGCCGTGCTGCAAATTGATAACACACCATGAAGGCCTATAAAATTTCATTTCGCGGCGTCCTGAAATCGCCGACTTATACTGTGCAAAAACAAAAGTTTGCTTAAGGTTGTGCAATTTCTTGCTTTTTGCACCGTGCAAACGTCAAAAATCAGTCCGGCCTCTTTCTGGACGGACATTGATAAACTTCCCACTGTGCAACTTCCAAAAATAAAAATTGCACAGTGCGGAGCAAAAAAAAAATGAAAAACTAAAAAGAGAGTGATTGCACAGTGTGATAAACCAAAAAAAATAAGGAATGCACAGCGCGGAACAAAAAAAAAATGAAAATTGCACAGTGCAGTTCAACAAAAAAATTGGAATTGCACATTGCGGAACAATAAGTGAGGATTGCACAGTGCAACCTCCAAAAATAAAAATTGCACAGTGCGGAACTAAAAAATAACAACTGCACAGTGCGGTTAACCAACAAATGAAAGGTTGCACAGTGCGGCGTAAAACTTGCCAAGACAAGGGTGTCTCCTCCCAAAAACTACGCTCAACGAAAGAAACTGTCTATAAATCCTCAAAAATTTGGCCAAGCGTATGGGAGACGAAAAATTGAGGATGAAAAAAATTAGAAAACCCTGCGGATTTCCCAAAAAAACGCTCTCTACGTCCTTTCCGCTTCACCGCGCGATTCGCTTGCGCCGTGCTGGAGATGGAAGAAAGAAACTCTCCTCTCGTCTTCTTCTTTGTGATTGTCGCTCGCAGGAGGTAACCTGAATACGTAATAATGTCCGATGTTTGAAAAAATTGGGCCCATACCGTACGAGCGGGAAATGTTTGAGAAATGAAAGAATATGTTGGGTCGAGAACTCTGAACTTTACTGGATATGTGGAGAGGAGTATTGAAGGGTAAAATATGTTTCTCAAGAAGGTTTGGTTTATAATGCCGTTGATTTTGGCAAAAAATTGCAAAAAAATTGGAAATGATGACAAAAAAATCATGGATTTCTGTGTGTAACTATGCAATTCAGAAATTTGTAAGTAAAATACGCAGCTTGGTAATCGGTTGATTTATTTTTTTATCAAAAAAATCAAAATTTCATCGCCAAACAACTAAAAAACCGCAGAAAACGGGAGAAATTGAACGTTTTCAGGGAAAACGAAGAAGTAGTATTGTGATTTTTATGCTTTGAAATCATTCCCTAAAACATTTGCCAATAAAAAAATTTGCATAAAAGTTAATTTTTTGCAAAAAAATCCAAAAATGTCCTTAATTTTTTATTACTTATGCTCATAAAGACCCTCAGTAAACTTATTTCTATAGTAAAACAACTTTTATTTCTTTCCCATTCCACATAACCACATACAGCACATTTATCGCGACGTTTTCTTACTTCGGAAACCTTTTTTCACCTTCCCACTCATGACCTCAGAAGAAAGAAGCCCGTCCGCCGCCGGGACCCAGGTAGAGTACGCTTCAGCGACAAAAAACTGAAGAGCATGACATAATTGATTCGCCAGTTTCGGAAAAGTTTTGAGTGTGGGAACAGGGCGAGAACAAAGGAGTAAATGACGTACTTTTTATGTGTAGATGGAAAATTTTGAAGTGAGAAGTAATCGAATTTACCGTTTTTTGCCCTAAATTTTAGTGCATTACGATTTGTTTGTTTGAATAGGGCACAATTCTTTTTTAAGAAATGCACGGTGCGAAAATTTGCGGGAAAGGAATGCACGGTGCGAGAGGACACGGAAGAAGTTCGTCTTGCACAGTGCAAAAGAAGAGGAGAGGTTTTTGCAAAGTGCAAAAGAAAAAAACAGAATTTGCACAGTGCAAAAAAATGACATCATTTTTCAAGAAAAAGAAAAGCTGCTTGTCGCATGTGCAAAAGAAAAAGCGAGGATCCGCACAATGCAAAGAAAAGAGAAGGAATTTGCACAGTGCAAAAACAGCGACGTTTTTTTCGAGGAAAAGAAAGAATGCTTTGTCGCACGACGCAAATGAAAAATGATCCGCACAGTGCCAAAAAAAGAAAAAATTCGCGCAATGCAATTTTGGAGACATCTTTTTTCAAGAAAGAAAGGATGCAAAAGAAAAAAGAGAGAACTCGCACAGTGCAAATGAACACAAAGAAGATCGCACAGTGCCAGCACGACGACAAATTTCTTTGGAAAAAAGAGGAAACGGTTTGCACGGTGCCAGAAGCAAAATCGCGCGTTCTTTTCCCGCACCTTATGGCGAGTTGCGACAAAATGTCATGCACAGTGCAATCAACAAGAATTTCGTTCCGCACAGTGCAGATTTTAGAAAAAAACCTGCACTGTGCGGCGAATTTGTTTTTTTTTTTTCAAAGTCCTCGGTGTGCAAAAAAAATAAAAATATTTTTGCACTGTGCAAAAAACAAAATATTTTCGCACTGTGCAAAAAAATTTGAGACCAAAAAATGTGCAAAAATTTCTGGGAATTGCAAATTTTTAGTCGTCAAACGCCGTATCCAAGACTCTAAAAGCATTTGAAAGACCAAATAAACTCCATTTCATCAAAATTTCTTCAAATTTAGGCCCGATTCAATTTAATCAACGGGTTTTTTTCTTGGTCCCCTCTTATTACGCAATAGCCCGATGGCCAAAAACTTTGGAAAAACCGTTTTCTTAGCAATATGAGATTATAATGATTTTGAAATTTGTGTACTACAGTTTGTATCGACACAAAATACATAAATTAAGGAGCAATTGACAAGGACAATAAAACTTTTTGCCAGAGATTGAACCGTTTTGGGTGAAAGACACCTAAAATCAAAGGCAATACTAAAACTGAAGGAAATTTACCGCATTATTGAAATTGCGTTAATCTTGTGAGGGCGATTTCTGAAACGAAATTTTGGTTATTGCTAAGAAATTTAAAACGCGATAAAAATACACGAAACGAAAAAAATTGCTTTGCACGATAAAAAAAGAGTAATCAGTCAGAGGAATCTTGCACAGTGCAGATTTCAAATTGACCTTGCACTGTGAAAAAACGCGAAAGAAAATTTTTTTGCACGTGCGAATAAAAAATTTCGTGAAAAAATATGCACAGTGCACACAAAAAAATTCAAGTTCTTGCACAGTGCGAAATCAAAAAAACATTTGCTTGCACAGTGCAATCAAAACAAAATAAAAAAATTTGCACTGTGCAAAAAGACAAAAAAAATAATTTTTTTGCACAGTGCAAGCAAACAAATCAAACGTTCTTTCCGCACAGTGCAAAATCAAAAAAGCTTTGTTTGCACAGTGCATAAAAATACATCAAATTTTTGCACAGTGCAAAAAATAAAAATCACCTTTCCGCACAGTGCAAAGACAAATCAATAAAATCTTTCAAATGAACAAAAATCCGGCATGATATTTGTCCACTAAAAGTGCATCTCCAAAAAAAACTTTTATATCTGACCTTTCATTTCTCGGAAAACGCCCCGAGAACAAGAGGTTTTTGGCCCTGTTGAACTACAATGCACTTTATAAACGGGAAAATTATGCAAACCGGATATGGGCATGGCTAAAGAGACTGACATAATGCGGTTTTTGGTGAGTCCAATTTGCATTAGACTGGGGGAAAATTAGAGAAGAAGGAAATTAGGGTTTTTAGGGCAAAATTTTGGGGAAATATCGAGAAAAATTGTAGTTAAGGGGGTAATTTGAAAAATAAAGAAATGTAAGGTACGATGAAGAGCACGCCAAGTAAAAAATCAAAAAATATGTATTTAATAAAATAAATAAAAAATTTCTTTTAACAATAAGATAAAATACAATACGATTGAATAAAATCAATTTTTGCACCAATTATTAGACAGAGTCCCCTCCATTTCCAAGAATTTTCAAAAAATTCCGACTGAATATTAGTATTTTTGCACCTTCCTTGTCCCCAGAAACTCAAACCCTCCTCACAGATACGAAAAGATGTTCAAATTGAGGCAGGAGTGATGTTTCAGAGATGAGTTTTGACGGCTAAAGAGATCCGATTTCACCGCCGTTTCTTGTCAGGAAATATATGAATGATACAAGGCCAGAAAAGCAAGGAAGTAATAATGCACAGTGCGGAAAATCAGAAGTAGAATTTTTCGCACAGTGCAAGATTTTCTTTGGACCTTTGAAACGCATTGTGCGAAAAACGTCGGAGTGGAAACTGCACAGTGCAAAAAAAAAGGGACAAAAAACCGCAGTGTGCGCGCAAACAAAAGAAGCCAAAAAAATGGACTGCACAGTGCGAAAGACCCGAAAACAAATCTGCACTGTGCAAGAGGAACTGCGACAAAGAATAGCGATTGCACAGTGCAAAAAAAAAGAAGGGAGTGGCTGCACAGTGCGGTAAATCTGGGGCTTTTCTGCACTCTGCTTGCGCTGTGCAAAAGAAAAAGGGGCTGTACAGTGCAAAAAATAGAAACTGCACGGTGCGGAAAATCTCGGTTTTTTATGCACTGTGCAGAGACAAAATAGACGAACGCACTGTGCGGATGCGAAAGAGACAAACTATTCGGCTGCACGGTGCAGACAAATAAAGATTGCACGGTGTGGCGAATTTCGGCTCTTTTCTGGACTGTGCAAAGGAAAAATAAAAAAGTTTTTCCGGCGTACAGTGCAGGAAATAAAAACTGCACGGTGCGGAAATTCTCGGGTTTTTCTGCACTGTGCAGAGACAAAAGAGACAAGATTTTGGGCTGCACAGTGCAAGATAATAAAGACTGCACGGTCGCGCTTTTCTGCGCAGTGCAAAGGAAACAGTGACAACAATTTAGGTTGCACAGTGCAGGAAATAAAAACTGCACAGTGCAGAGAGGCTCGGTTTTTTCTGCACTGTGCAATGGAAAAATAGACAAGATTTTGAGCCGCACTGTGCGAAAGTTTCGGATTTAGAAAAAATCAAAAATTTACAGAAAGAAAAATTTTAAAAACAACCCCTGAGGCCATTAACTACATTTAACGTCCACCATAAATCCCTCGAATTACCTCAAGAATGCGGCACATAAAAATAAATCGCAAGTCGACACGTTTTATCGGCTCGAATACTCGCCCCTCTCCGAAATAAACGGTTTCCATCAGCCTTTGGGCCATTATAACGAGAGGAATTTTCAAGGAAAACCGACGCGACAGACGCGCCTGTCGCTTCCTTCGGACCCGGAGGGCATCCGCAAGAGTATTTATTTGTTTATTTATTCCAAATAAATAAATTTGAATACGGAAGAAAGGGAAGGGTTTACAATGGGGACGACAAGCGGGAAATTAGGAAGATTAGGGGAGTGTAAAGTGGATTGTGAGAGGGGAAACGAGGGAAGAGAAATTTGAATTTGATGTAGAAAGGTTGAAAAATATTATCGATTTGGCAGAAGGGACAAAAAACATAAAAGAAATTAAAATAAAATTACCTAAAATATCAAAAAAATTTTTTTTGACTCACAAATATGTTTTAAAATATGCCTACGTTTTATAACGTAATATTGTAATCAGAGATTGCCACGGTCAAAATTTTGGCTCCGGCTCCGGCTCTTAGCTCCCAGAGCCGGAGCCGAGGCCAAATTTGCAGCTCCGGCTCCGGCTCCCGGCTCCGTGCAAAATTTAAAAAACGTCTCCGGCTCCGAACCTCGGCTCCTATGCAAAATTTTTTTGAAACATTTTTTCAAAAGTAAAATTTTTTAGTGCCAGGGATCATACAGCCAACGTTTTTGCAGCCAAGTCACATCCTCCGCAATGTTTTTTCAAGCAATTTGGTTTAACAAGATCACGAAATTTTTACTTTTCTGACCGCTGGGAAGCCTGGCTCCGACTTTGGGCTCGGGAGCCGGAGCCGACCCCAAAATTTCCGGCTCCGGCTCTGGCTCCCGGCTCGGAGCCGGAGCCGCTCAGAGCCGGAGCCAAGAGCCGGCTCCGGAGCCGTGGCAATCTCTGATTGTAATTAATGTTGCTTTATATTATATGATGTAAAAAATGCATGCGGTTAGGGAAGAAAAGAGAAAAATAAGAATAATAAATAAAAATTAATACTTTTATCGATAAACCCGGAAAAAAATTTAAATTTTGACAAATTTTTAGGCTAAAAATATCACTCCTCTGAAAACCGTGATCAAAAAATGTCACAGAAGAAATGAATCTAAATTTGCGGCAAGTTCCATCAAAAAAAGACTGTCGAATTTAGACCACTTTCCTTGTGAATTCACAAAGCAAAAAATTATCTAAACCTTTAAATCCATTTTTCAAACCTTTCAGCTTTCGACAAGGTCAATCGAAATAAATTTTCGGCCCAAAAAAACGACTTTCGGCCAGTTAAACGCCGCAATAAACCGAATGGACAAAGAAGTGCCTCGAGGGGTTTTAACCCCGATTCATTAGGCCGACTTTTGGGAGAATCAAAACAAATGATCGGCTGATAAATCTTCCAAAGAGCCTCAGGGCATTTCGAGGTAATCTTCCACCTGTTCAAAAATGAATGAATGAATGATCTTTGAGATTCAATTTAAGTCTGTTGAGCGATGAGAAAGATAGTGCTTGTTATAAAAAATGTTTTATCAGTCTGTCCGGGGACGAGCCTCCATTATTTTCCCGACACAGTGCGTCATCAAAATTTTTCAAATCTGCACAGTGCAAAATCGGAGCAAAACCCTTTGAATCCATCGCACAGTGCAAAAAGATAAAAGATTATTGCACAGTGCAATGAGAAAATTTCAAAAACGGCCCGACAAATAATGCACAGTGCGTCGTCAAATTTTTGCGATCTGCACAGTGCAGAGTCGGAAAAAAGAAATGCACTGTGCAAAATTTTAGCCAAAAATTATCGCACCGTGCAGTGCAAAAGGTTCAAAAGCGGCGCGATAAATAGTGCACAGTGCGTGATCCAAGTTTCCCAAGCTGCACTGTGCAAAACTTTAGCCAAAAATAACTACACCGTGAATTGAAGATTTAAAAAAGAGAAATAAAAATCGTGCCAAACATCATCTCCAAGGCAAAAACGAAATGTTTACACATTCCATAATAAAAATTTGGCACATAAACATTAGGGAGAGGGGCAGATTTTTTGACATTTCAAAAGAAATGCCAAATTTTAGAGGAAAATGGAGAGAAAATATTCGATAATTTGGAATAAAATGACTAGTAAACTACGGAAGAACAAATTTTTTGTAACTTAAAAATAAAAATAGAACAAATTTTTTTATTTCCAACCAAAAATAGGCCCAATAACGAACACCAAAACCGATGCGCCCAACCTAAAAAACAAACCCCTCAGGGCACAAACGAGTTCCAAAAATTTTTGGCTTACTTTCTCTCAATTTTTATTCAATTTCCCTCCATTTTCGCTCCGAAAAAACATAAAAAACCGGCCGAAAAACTTTGAAATGCGGCCGAAAACGTGTCTGCAAAGTTTTTTCGTCTGGAACAAAAATAAATTGAGGTTCCAAACTTGAGAGTCAAATGCGTGTGGTCAGAGAGGCATCTGGAAAGGATTACATTAGGTTTTGAGTTATGGATTCATGGAAGGGATGAGAAAACACGATAAATTGGGATAACGTTACGATTTCGTGTGCAAAAAATCGATTTGCATAGTGGAAAAAAAACAGAAAAGATTAATGTGATGGAATTGCACGGCGCGAAAGATGGGAAGACGTTTTGCACTGTGCGACGAAAAGGAAATGTATTTTGCACTGTGCAAGGAATGGAAAATGCATTTTGCACCGTGCGATGAAAAAGAAAGGCATTTTGCACAGTGCAATAAAAACGAAATGCGTTTTGCACTGTGCGACGAAAACGGTAACTTTTGCACGGTGCGAAAGGGTGGGAAGGCGTCTTGCACCGTGCGAAAGGAAAGAAATAAATTTTGCACGGTGCGAAAAAAAGAAAAAGTTGCGATTTCTCGGCGCGACAGAAAATTGGATTTCTCTGTGCACTCAACCAAAAACCTAAACGCACTGTGCGAAAAAATAAAAATTTTTTTGCACCGTGCAAATGGAACCGGCGACAAACAAAGACATCTCACGTCGCTCAGTCAAAACTAAAGATTGGACTGCATCATGCAAGCAGTTCCTTTCGCAAAAAACATAATTTATATTCAGAGGCAACGAGGTTTTCAGCGGTTCCGATAAATTTTGCACTTTCCACACCAGTAAGAACCCATGCTAGATGACGTTTGTTTTTCCAGAGCCAAACGGAAAAGAAATTCATTGTTTTTTCCTGTTTTGTTCCCGATATGCTAATTGCAAATAAAAAATGATGCAGAACGAATGGCAAATGTACGAAAACGGAAGTGAAAATAGCGTTTAGTGCACTCAAAATCTTTCTTGGGACAGGAAAGGGTATAAAGCTGGGAGTTACTTGAGCAACTCAAAAAAAGTAAAAGTAGATTTTGCACAGTGCAAAAAATAAAATGCGCAATACAAATTTCGCACAGTGCGAAAAAAGTTCTCGAGCTTTCACAGTGCGATCGAATCTGTTGGGTTGCACTTTGCACATTAAATTTTGCAACAGAAAAATGATAAAAGTAAATTCGCACAGTGCAAAAAAGTTCTCGAGTTTGCACGGTGCAAAAAAATGAAGAACTGCACTGGGCACATTAAATTTTGCAACAAACAAGAACCGTTGGACCGTGGAGAAAATGCAAAAAAAAAAATATCGCACTGTGCAAAAAATAAAGCGGCAACTCCAAAATTAAAAATTTTGCATAATGCAAAAAAAGCTGGAGGATTGCACCGTGCCCATTAAATTTTGTGACAAACGAGGATGGTCGCGTAATGATAAAAAACGTTTAAAAAAATTTCGCACGGTGCAAAAAATAAAGCGCCAATTCCAAAATTCGCACGGTGCAAAAGTAAGTCTAGACGTTTGCACTGTGCAGATGGAATGTTGCCACATCACAGATTTGTACAGTAAGTCGGGAAAATAATGGGCTCTCTGTCGCATCGAAAATCGCATCATCGCAGAAAAAATGAATTGTGTCGCGGCAAAGTCAAATTGCTTTTGACCTCAGCGACGGGATTGGATCAGCGAAATTGCGCTCATTATTTTCCCGACAGACGGATAGCGCATAGGCAAAAAGTTTCACTCTCTGCAGAGTGTGTTTTGTGCAATGGCGCGCTCCTTGCCGATGTAGCGACATAATTTTTTATTTCTTTCTCGGCATACGTATATACATATACGTATACGTAAAAAACTTTTGATTGTACGATACGGAAAAAAACTTTTAGAAGAGCAGAGTAAAAGTGGCTAAACAGGCGGCAAAAAATAAGAATAATGGCCTCTAATTACTATTCGGCCATTTGTTTACCTCTTTTTCGTAGGCTATTTATCCCCCACCCCGACTACATATTCATCGTTTTTCCTCAAATTCAAGTCGAAAATAGAAGAAAAAAGAGTAAAAGCATTGATGCGCTCACTCGATTATTCATGGAACTGGTGAACGGCTATTGGAGCACCAGCCAAACAGCGACTTGTCTAGCCGGAAAGTTGGCAAAATACGCGGAATAAAATTTGATATACCGTTACGACGGGTTGAGGTACGTATTTACGATGAATAAAACCTAATTAGAGGGTGGCTTCGGATCTCAAATCGAGGAATGTTATGAGTTATGATCGTATTTCATTTGGGAAATTCGAACTTTTCTGAGAATTGAGATGAAAGCGATAAAATTTGGGTTCTGTCACGATTTTGGCATTCTGCATCAAGCTTCCAAGATAAACTAAATGGCTGGGTATGCTGTAAAAATCAGCAAAAAAAAGTTACAACATTGTTTTAAAATACGTTGGAGATAGGTTGCTGCCGAGTTAAAAATTTTAAAAACGACTTCCAAAAAAGTGCACGGCCATTATATGTATTATAACCCTAAAACCAGACAAAAAATAAGGTAGAAAATAGCTAGAAAGACTGTCTGTGACATCAATTATTCAGGAAGCATTTTCATGAAATCAACAGAGTAGGCCTCTCCGATCACAATAATACATATCATATTCATTCATACTACTGCAAGTGCGCATGCTTGTTGTCGCGGGGCGGGCTGCATATTTTGCACCGTGCAGTCAATTATACATACACACCAGTCTGTCGGAAAAATAATGAGCCCAACTCCGCGTCGAAAATTGCACCGCCGCCGAGGAAATGAATTGTGCCGTGAACGACGCAATCGGCGCGGCGGCATTGCGCTCATTATTTTCCCGACAAACTGATAGGCCAGCGGCAGCCTTTTTCAACAGCGTCGTCGTGAATTTAGCGCGACAGGCAATTGCACAATGCGAAACGGTTCAATATGCCCCGCGCACCGTGCGAAAAGAATCAAAATGCACACTGGGCTGCGACAGACAGTCTACGCACTTTTGAAGAAGCGAAGTACCGGCTCCGAGGCTACTGACTTACAAACGTGTTTTTCCGATTTGGAAAGAAAATTTTCTTCGCCCGGTTTTTTCGGTTCTATAGAATCTTTAAGAAAGCGCACTAAAAGTGCACCGGTAGTAATTTTTTGCGCGTGATCTTAGCGTCCTTCATGGACTTTCTATGCCAAACTTTTCTTTCTAGATTCGGGGTGGACCATCAGTATAAACATGCGGCTCTTACCCGAGACGTTTTTGTCGACAACTTGAAAAAGCCGCCGATTTTTCGCAATTTTGCCCCAAAAACGTGGAACGATGTGAGAGACCACAATCAGAGTTTAACCCGGCCGGAAAAATACAATGTAATGAAAGGTAATGAGCACCCTGTCGCATCGAAAATCACGTCGCAAAATACATATATAGCTTTTCCCTTCAGCGGCACGATCGGCGCAGCTGACAGTGAGCTCACTATTTTCCCGATAGACCTATAACTCGCCCGGGAAGAATTTTAAAACGTTCTTTCTCTGAATGTCCCCATGTTCCAAGGTAAAAGACACTGATGAATCGTGAATGATTTTCCCCTACCATTATCTACAAGAAAACAAGTGTCCGTGTACTTTATGAAAATACCAATAACTAGCCAGTCTTTTCAGCCTACCGCGGCAAATTTTCGAATCCGTGAATCCGGCAGAATACACCTCCCTTGCACCCCATCCTCTTCCATAACAACCACATCACATTCCTGTGGGCATAAAAAGCGCGACAATCCAGCGGGCCCTCCGGATCTTTTGTTACAGGCCTGGCCGCTTAAGTGACCCGTAATCTCATATAAGGGGGGCTCTTTTCGGGCCTCGCAAATCCCACCATTCTCACTTTTTTTCGGGGATATAATATATGCATAAAGTCGCAAAAAACGCGCCCCAAGAAAACGGCTTTTTGTCATTCGAAACACTTTTGACCTGAGGGCAGAAAGGCTCGCGGAGAGAGAGGGGGCACCTTTGAAAACGTACGGGAAGGGTACGTTTTTTGTTAGGCATTCTGACTTTTTGGTGACAAAGAACGAGAAAGAAAGGTTGCAAGGAAAGGGAGATTTCTTGGGGAAAAAGGATGTCTAAAAAATTGAAAATTTATAAAACCAGTAAAATAGGAAATGTTTACTATCAGTCTGTCGGGAATCTTTCAGCACTATGTTACGCCAACTTTTTTTTTTTTGTAGTTGTTTTGCACGATGCAATCATACAAAATCCCACAATTTCGGGGATTTTTTCTCGCATCATTGCCAAAATTGCGGAGCCGTAACCGTTTACAATATCAGTCTGTCGGAAAAATAACGGCGGATCGTCGCGTCTCGGTATCGCCCATCATCGCTTTGCGACTGCAAGCCGCGGCTTGGGATTTGGTGCGCGATAGCGGCGAGGCGACACATTTTGCTGCGACGATCCGCCGTTATTTTTCCGACAGACTGATATAAAAACAAGTCGCAGGCGGGGTCAAAGGAAAAAATGGTAAGGGGGACCAAGGTAACTTTTTTAAATAGTTATTTGGTGAGCTACGCGCCTGATATGAACATACATCATCCTAAAAATACGTTGCTCACGGAATCTATAGAAAAGTTTATTTTCAGGTGTTGCCGCTACTGTAAAAAATATTTTTGAGCCATCTATAAAGGCACCTTTAAATTTAAAACGTATTTTACCCTGAAATTCCTCTCTGGGAACTAAATTTTCTGTTGCTTTACACCGTGGTTTACCTTTAAAACAACGGTAAGAGAAAATAATACGATCCGAAGTTCCCGCAAATCTCCCAAAATTTGCCTCAAATTCAAACCCCAGAAAGCCCTCTGCTAATCCGTCTAACATTCAAGAACGAGAAGAGGAAAAAAGAAAACCCCCATTAGCCGTCAAGAACTACGCCATCAACAATAATATAAAAGGCTAAATGGGGCAGTACTCCAAGTGCAATGCGCAGATTTTGATGAAACTTGGCACAAATTTGGAGTAATTTTTTTTACGATATATGCGAGGTTTTAGCAAGCGTTTTGCAGAAACAACCGAGATTTCTTGGCCGGAGATTATAAAAAAAGTAATAGTTTTTTTGGAGAAAACTTTGGTATGAAAAGCTGCTTTCTACTGTAGAGCGTAATGTTTCCGCAAGAACTCAATTTTTTCACACAAAACTGGCAAAAATATGGATAAACAGCGCTCTATTTTTTGTTGAATATCTAGATTAATCTTGCAAAGCACGCGTTCAAAGTTTCAGGAAAGTGAGATGTGGCCTATGCCAGAACTGTATGCAAAATTTAATGAAAATCCGAGCGTCGCATTTGTGGTACTTTCTTTGCAAGCTACAGCAAAAACGGTGATTTTTCTCTGGCCGTTTCTCTGTATTCTTTGCTGATAAAAGAAAGTCGGATATCCAAATCGCCCATGCAAAGCAAAACTCAAAACTTTTCAGCAATCAATATCTAGACCCAAAATTTGCGCCTTATTTTCGCGACAGACTGATAATAAATATTTTCACAAAGTGCACGGATTTTCTGTCGCGATCCGCACTGTGCGTAAAAAACCTCCATTTCGCACCATTCCATTTTTTAGTTGTCGCACAGCGCATTGAAAACCGGCTTTTTTGTCATTGCACTGTGCGAAAAGAAAAAAATGCACTGTGCATAGCGAAAAAGTTCGAATGCACTGTGCAAAAGAGAACAAATGTCCATGCACTTTATGAAAATCTGTACTAACAGAAAGACACAAAAGACTTCCAAATGTCTCCAAAAATAGTAAATATGTAGTAACAAAAATTAGTGGCCAAAATTTCCAAAGATATTCTTTCTAATCTTTCCGTGAATGCGCTGCTGATTACGCAAAAAAGGAGTACGAAGATAAATCCCCAAGACCAGGAAATTGTTCATCTCGTGCCAAGACCATGATGCATTCCAAAGGCCGGAATTAAATAAACAATTGGGGAAATTAGAGAGGGAAAACGGCCCAAATCTGAGGTCCTTAGAAGACTGGCGACGACAAAACCGCCTTTTCTTGGGATGGAAAGGAGGAAAATGACAAAATCTGGATTTTTTTTTGAATTCCCGCCAAATATAATGTTTTGGCATTCTGTTGCAAGTAAAGAAAATTAAACAGATTTGTGAATTTAATAAAGAAAACGATAAAAAGAGATAAAAAAAATGATTTTTGAACTTCCAACCAACTTGTTTTAGCTTGGCATTCCGGTGCAAGCTTCAAAAAAATGTAAAATAAAATGATGAAAATGGCTGGCATATGAAGAATTTAATAAAAAATCGAAATTATAAAATATAGGCAACATAAATTTTGCACAGTACAAAAAATCAAGCAAAAAATTTCGCACAGTGCAAAAAATTAATTAATGCCCAGTGCAGTGAGAAGAAATAAAAATCTCAAACAAAGAGTCCTAAAAACGGCAACATCTAAGTTTACAGACATCATTACTAGACTACATCCACTGAAAAGTACATGGTATAAAATCAAAAATGTCGATTTTTAATTTCCAGTAATTCTGCGGGTTTTTGTCAACGTATCTAGCACTATGTAACTTAATTACTATATAATTCATTTTCATAGTACAAGTACATAGAGGACTTTCATTTTCAAAAAAAATGATTTAATCGAGGGTCGTCATATCAAAATGTTTATATTATACATGTTTATATTGTACATGGCAACAGATGGGATTTTGCAATAAAAAAGTTGGATTTTTTGGCCGTTAAAAGGATTGGAATACGTTTAATAGGTTGTAAAAAACTTGTTTTTACAATGAACGTTATAATATAGAAGTCTTAAAATTCACTTTTTTTACAAAAAAATTTGTTTAATTCTAGGTTAAAGACTATTTTTGTTTACTTTCCCAATCTAGACACCACTATTTTTATTGCAAAATAGGAATAATAATGGACCCTGGGGACAAAACAACCACTTGCGAGGGAAGCATTAGAATAAGAACCCTCAAATTAATCGAAATTAATTTATTTTGATTAAAAAACTGGCCTTTTAATGGGATTCTGGAACAAATTTAGTGGAGATTCGGATAATTAGAGGCAGTTTTTGATGCCTTGTGAAAGATGCAAAGGTCTGAAGATCAAGTATTTCGACAAAGAGATGCAATTTTGCAAAAATTTCGAGAAATTTTTTAGAAATAAAATTTTAATTTCATGCGAATCTCCCGATATTTTATGACATTTCGACCTCTGACTGATCTCACAGTGCGATAAAAATTATAAAAAAACTGCTGGGAGAAATGAAATTTTGGAACGGAAACACAAGGCTATAAAAAAGAGGAAATTATTCTGCGTATTTTATAAAAACCCTAGGATTTTTAGTGGAGACCCATAAACGAATCAGACTGCCCATTTTTTATTACTTGACCTTCCAGACTCACTATCAGCCTGTCGGGAAAATAATTGCACAGCACAAACGTTTTTGTTTTTTGCACTGTGCATTGGCGACAAGCGTGGGAAAAATGCAAAATGCACTGTGCCGAAGGAGAACAAATGTCCATACAATTTATGAAAATACCAACAGTCTGTCGGGAAAATAATGAGCACAGTGTCGGTGCAAAAATCGCGTCGCAGAAGTGAAAAACAATTTGATTTTGCCGCGACACAATTCAATTCATTTATGCAATTTTCGTTGCGACAAAATGCTCATTATTTTCCCGACAGACTGGCCAAGGCTTTTAAAAAGCAAATAAAGCCTAGAAAAATCCCGACTTTCCCGCTGATTCCCACCAAAAAGCGTCCTCGGCCCGCTTCAATCCACCGGAAATTGAGAATTCCCGGGCTTTGGACTCCTGAACATGCGCCAACCCAAAATCTCAGCCACGCCTGCGCGTTCTCCCCCCACCCCGACATTAGCATATATTTATTCCAATTTCGCGGCAAAAAACCCCTCCGGCTGTTTATGGGCTCGAAAAGTCAGAAAAGCGAGCGAAGCCCGCTTCGGGCCCCCGCCACGCACGCACACAGACAAATCCGCGCCACCGCAAAACTTTCGTCCTCACTTTTACAGGGCTTTTTCGCCGAATCCCTTTCTCCTTCGTTGTGCGGCGGCCCCAGCGGCCGTAAACAGTTCGAACCCACGGACGACGGACCGACGGCAAAAGCGAACATACGAAGCAGCGAAGCGGGGAAGGATGGGCATGGGAGGGTGGTGAAGGTGGTGAGGAATGCAACAATGAACGCTTCTCGGAGCCAATTGTCAACACGGAAGAAGATTTTTCGGAATGGCTCACAGATTGGAGAGGCAAGTATAATGTGAGATATGAAGGCCGATAGAGAGGATCTTTGGCGTAAATCTCGTTCTGCTATATTATAGCGTCATTTTTATATATACTAGGAGGGCCAAAAAGTCTGGACATATCTGCCCAGTGCAGCGGCGCGAAAAAACCTTGCTGCGGTTTTCGAAACGGTGATGACTAAAAATTAGACCCCGCACAGCGCAACATAAATTTCTTTTCTTCGAAAAGCGCAGTCCAATTGTCATTGGCTGCACTGTGCACAAGAACTCCACTTGATTTTTTGCACCGTGCAAGTGCATTATCGTAGAAATTGCACAGTGCAAACCGAAAATTAGTTTAAAATGGGCTAGAATGTGCAATGATAAAAAATAGGATCTGAATTTTGATGGTACACTTTTACTTTACTGCAAAACAAGCCTCAGGGGATAATAAACGCAATTTGCCGATTGCACAGTGCAACCGCAAAATTAGTGCAAAAACTGGACCGCACAGTGGAGTGGAAAAAATTATGCATCAAGTGGGTTGACAGTGCGGAAATCGAAAAAAAAATGTATAAAATTTTATATATAGTTAACCAAAAAATAACAGCGCTTTCCAACATCTGAAAACCCCAATATTTTTTATCCGAAAATCGCCGTCAAATCCATCAACTCCCAGTAAATCTCAAAGTTCCTCAACGCCCGCCCACAGAGCCACAAAATTGCCCCCTATAAATCAAATTCATGCCCTCCATAAAATAAAAAAATAATAAAATTCGCGCGAAAAGTTCAAATAAATTCTCGCGGCCGAACGCATAACCCAAAAACGGCCGGAATTTGGCGGCGGAACAGCGGGTAAAAAGCCGAAGACATCGGAAACGAAAAAGCTCGGAAAATATTTGTCAAAATGACAAAGCGTTTTTGTTTTGAAAAAATGAATAGAAAGAGAGGAGAGAAAAAAGAGGAAAAGGGTTTGGGATTTTGCGGAGATCCGGCTGTAAATAATACTTTATTTGGACATAAAGGATGGCGGTATCCGCGATGTCTGCAAAGGAAGTGAGGAAATCAGTGTACAGGGTGGAGGGCGAAGGTCAGAATGGCCAAAAAACAAGTTGATTTTTTCGGCCGCTCTCGGCCTAATATGAAACATTTTAATTTTTCAACAAAAAATCGCTTTGTTGGCTAATTTCAATAGTTTATGATGACATGTATGCGTTTTAAAATCTTGTCTTAAGCCTTAAACTAGCAAAAACTAATATTTTAAGTACCAAAATCACATCTTACTGCCCTTTAAAATAGCAAAATCTCCTTTTTAGCCTTATAAACCGATACAATTCGTCGGTTTGCTCCAACAGCTACTGTTAGATTATCTAGACCTTTGAAAGTCACTAGAGGTATTTAAAAAATTGTAATGTGCACTTTCGCACGTACTAATTACACCGGCGGAAATCTGGAAGAGCTTTCAACAAGAAAGGGAGAATATGGGCAAGATTTGGAATGAAACAGGCGAAATAACTTTTTTTGGCTTAATTTTATGTCATTACTCGGTAGGGAAAATAATCAGCACTCTGTCGCTGGGCCAATCGCGTCGCTGAATTGAAAAGAACTTTGATTTTGCCGCTACACAATAATTTTCGGCGGCGATGCAGTTTTCGATGCGACAGAGTGACCATTATTTTCACGACAGACTGATATACATAATGGGATGGAGAAAACATCGTGTATAAAGAATTGTCATCTTCTATAGCAAACGACATAAGGTTCGGTTAAAACAATCCATTTCTGCCTAAAAATGTGGTTTGTGGGCATTTTGCTGAATTACCGAAGCCGTTCAGGGGCACATCACCTTCTACAGCCTCGTTTTACTCTATATAATCTATTCCGTAGCATCAAAAAAATCAAGTGTAAGTCCGAACTTGGAAACTTGAGTTGTAATACGTTTTATACACACGTATATATGCAAATAATCATGTACATAGAGCCGAGCATATCAATCTGTCGGGAAAATAATGAGCACTCTGTCGCATTCAGAATCGCATCGCTGCCGAAAAAATTAATTCTGTCACGGCAAAATCGAAGTGCTTTTCATTTCAGCGACGCGATTGGCGCAGCGACATTGCGATCATTATTTTCCAGACAGAAGGATAGTCGCGCCTTGAAAAACTTAACTTCATGCTCCTTACCACGCCCCGCTAATCGTAAGAAACAAAAAAACAGACCAAAACCCGTCCTCTTGCCAAATTCCCCATCGAATTTCTTCAAATTTAGCGCGCCATTTTTGAGAGCCCACTTAGGCAACAAATTCGTCCCCTTTTCGCTTTCTTGGGCCTTCAAAAGTCATTCCACTTTTTGAGGCCGCACCAAAAAGACAACGACTTAAGAAATTTTACTCTTTTTTGCGTAAGTGCCCAAGGCAAGAGAGGAAATTTTCTCATTTTTGGCTTCGTTAAAATTAAAAATTTTTGGGCGTAAATCAAATTTATGGCTTAAAACATTAAAGTATTATCGACCGGTCGATTTTTAAGATATCTTAACAGGTCTTAGAGTAAATTTGGATGGTAAATTACAGTATTCAGAGCTTTTTAATAGCAAAAAATCCGGGTTTTCTTTTCATAAATGATGATTGGTCGTGAGTTTAGAATATGTAATAAAACACATAAAAGATGAGCTTCCGCAAGGAAGTAAGAGGTCCGAGGGGAATATAATATGAATTTTTAATTGCGGTCTACGGTAAGAGTATTATACCGCTTGAAAGTTATGTAACTAATTGCGAAAGCACTACTCCAAATGCGTCGCTCAGATTTTGAAAAAACTTTGGGGCAAATGTAGATAAGTTTTTTGAATCTTGTACAAAATTACTAGGTTTTGCTTTGCAGAAACGACCGAGATTTTTAGATTGAAGTTGGAAGAAAGACAATATTTTTTTATAAATTTTGGCATGACAAAGTTTTGCTCCTATTTATTTCTACCCTAGAAGCTAACTTTTCCACAAAAAAATCAAACTTTTCTCCACAAAACTGGTAAAGATATGGGCCAAAAAGTATTTTCCCTCCGGGACCACTCCGCGTTTCGCGTACTGTCTCGACTGCAAGGATTGTTGAATATCTCGGCGGCCTCTGCAAAGTGTGGGCTAAAATTCACACCCCTTGGCTGCGATTGTGTTTTAGAAAAGGAAATCTGAGCGCCGCACTGGAGGTACTGCTATACTAAATACTATCAGCCTGTCAGGAAAGTAATGAGCACAACGTCGCTGCGCCGATTGTAACCTGAATTTGCCATTTTTTTCGGCGGCGATGCCATTTTCGATGCGACAGGCTCATTATTTTCCCAACATACTGATACAAGCTTAAAAAATGCTCATTCCCTACAAAAAATGTCATTTTGTTGTCACCGATTTGGCCAATCTTCTTTTGGCGTCGTAAACACCGAACCGAGCAGCTTATTCTCCGCATAAACGGCCGGCAGGTCGCGAAAATAAACTTATTTACATCCCTCGAACAATTACACTTCTCTTTTGGCCACGAAAAAAAAGACCTTTTCTAGGGGAAAGGGCTTAAAAAGAGGATTTAGATGGCTTTAACAGAGAAAAAACGTCTTTTTGTATTAAATAAGGGAGTTTTTTAGGAAAATTAATGGTTTTTTGATGGAATTAGTCAAGGAAAGCGTGGACATGACAATGGTTTTACTCCGGAAAAATTATTCATGTCTTGATTTTCGCATAACAATGTTTGTTTTAGTCATGTCAAAACCTACACTAACATAAGGTCAAGGAGTAAGGGCCCCAGTGCTCTTCTACACGGTAGTAGATGAATTCTTCTAACACGCTAACAAATACAAATCCCAGCTCAAAATCGTCCATACGAGATCGGCGCGGTGCACGGCAACCCAGGGAGTCTCCCGCCTCATTTCGGCGCTTCGTCCACCTACGATCGGTTGAATTCAAACGAAATGTCAAGAATGAATTTTTTGGTTTTCGGACCGAAAAATATTTTTCTCGGAATTATTTTATTTCTTTTGTGAATTTTGACACTTCGTTTTGACAAGATTCAAAAGTGGGCGGGAGACATTTTTGTTCTATTTTGGGTTGCCGTGCGGTGGCTCGGTCGGTAGCGGCGCCGACTAGCATTCCATTTGACCTAGGTTCCAATCACCGCTCCACCACTCCCCGGCGCACTGCAGGATGAGCCAAGTCTTTCTCCTTGGATGGTCAACTCTTCCTCTCAAAATTCTTTTTTATCAAGATTAATATATCAGGCTGGAAAATAACGGCGGATCGTCGCGCCTCCGAATCGCCCATCATCGCTTTGCGACTGCAAGCCGCGGCTGGGGATTTGGTGCGCGACAGCGGCGAGCCGAGACATTTTGCCGCGACGATCCGCCGTTATTTTCCCGACAGACTGATAAACTTCTTTATGTTTTAATCTGCATATTTCGACAGGACAATAACCCCATAAGTAAGTTAAAACACGTTTTTTCTAAGGGTCGAGCGAGGCTCAACTACAGCTGCGACGTTAAATTCAGAGTTGTTCAATTTTGTTCAAACTTTCAAATATTAGTTGCCTATGAACCCTTATTACGATTTCACAAAAAAAATTCGAAAAAGTAACTGTAGCTGGGCGTACTGTAGCGGAGGTCCATTTTCAGTATCTCGGAAAGTACGCACCGTAGAGACAAGCGGTCTTCACCATCATCTTTGTCGTGTTCCAAAACCTATTTTTGTAATTTTCATCCAGGTCCTAACTCATCGGGAAGCATATGAAATTTGCATATTTTTACCCTTAATTTTAATAATCACAACTTTTCTCAAAAAATTTGAATAAATTTCAAGTGATTTTATTTCATATAAAGAAACTAGAAGTCTTTACGGTTCGAATGACACCAAAAACTCCAAAATCTGATTCGACACGGTTGCAAACGTCTCGACTGAAATTGACGACCCAAAAATTTGGATTTTTATTTTTTTTATATTTCAAATTTCAACGAGCCTAATTGTTAAAATCAGAAGCCTACTGCTCATTTGGATCTGAAAAATTGATTTTTATTCATTTTTGCATGTATTAGGCATTAAAAAAATTTTTGAAATATGAAAATTAATAATTTTAATAATCATAACTTTTCTCAAAAAATTCGAATAAATTTCCAGTGATTTTATTTCATGTAAAGAAACTAGAAGTCTTCACGGTTCGAATGATACCAAAAACTCAAAAATCTGATTCGACACGGTTGCAAACTTGTCTACTGAAATTGACCACCCAAAATTTTCGGTTTTTATTTATTCAAATTTCAAATTTTAATGAGCGCACAGCATTCCGAACTTTTTTCGCCGCCGATCGGTGTCCAAAAAAATGAAAAATTAAAAAGTGCACATTACATTTTCATATGTGTAAGGGTAGCCATAAGAGATACCGGCAAAAGCAAAAACTCTTTATGTAGAGTAATCAATTTCCTTTCAGAGTATGTAAGTTTTGTCTTCAGGTTGCCCGCTACCTTTGAGAAAATCGTCACTAAAAAAACGGAAATTTCGATTTTGAATGCCAAAAAAATGTACTTTCTTGGGGCCACCAAAAAAGATGTTGGAGTCTATCGTAAAGAGAATTTCAAGGGCTACAACATATTAAAATTTCAAGATTTTTGTGGGGGTTTGAGTCAAGTTAGAGTGAAAAAACCCCTGATTTTGGTCATTTTTTGCACTTTTTCTTGATTTGTTTGCACTTTTAGGGCAAAAATAAAAAACCATCCGTGGGCGATGGAATCTGTGTGTCATGTCGGATATGCATGCCAAACATGAAGCTTCGCCGACGCTCCGGAGTCGCTGAATATCCGTTTAAATACGAAACCTTAGAGTACTATTTCTGTCGTTTGAAATCGCTTTATGTGCTCCAAGATCCCTTTTGATCAAAAATATATTGCCTGTATACAGTGTATAACAACTGCATAACGACTTAATTGCAAAAGTCTAACTCAGCTTGGCGGTTAATTTAATTGGTTGTTGCAACAAAAATGGTCAACTGTTCCTCTCAAAATTATTTTTTGTCAAGACTAATATAAACTTCTTTATGTTTTAATCTGCATATTTCGACAGGACAATAACCCCATAAGTAAGTTAAATTATCCCTCTTACTGACTCTGCGACAATTTTTTGCATTACATAAGTTTATCCTTGCGTATTTAGACATTGTATTAGGTATATAAATTTAGCTGAATGCGGTTCATTCTTGCGATTCCATGAACGAAATTTGAAAGTCTTCCCCACAAAAGAACCGGCGTCGAGCCTTGTTGGTGCCAGAATTGCTTCAGCATGAAAGTACTTACAGTTTTTTTGTTGATTCGATTTTCGATATTACACTAGGTACTTTTATCAAGTTGCAGGCAAAATCTAATGTTTTTGACGTTTAAACCCGGAAAACTACAAAGCTGAGCCATTACTAAACCGTCCCCCACATAAATATTCTTTCAAACCCGGGTTTGACAAGGAAAGTACTTTTATGGGGGCTCCTACTTTTTGACGGGACATATCTCAAAAAATCAGAAAAAATGTGCTGATCAAGGATATATAAATCTTAGCTGCCCATTTTAGGTTTTTAGGGGTGAAAACTCAATCGGAAGTTGACTTAAAGTCCTATATAAAGGTGGTCATATAAGATCTCGGAATTTCTTTTTTCCAAATCGCGATTTTCGGTGCACAAAAAAGTCGACGCCCAATTTGAAAAATTGGCGTCGACATAATTTTTAATCGGCACCCAATTCCGGAATCCGGTGTATTTTTGCTAAACCCAACGCCCGTTTTACAAAATCCGTGCACAAAGTCTTAAGTCTGCACCGAAGCCTTAAGTCGGCACCGAATTTCAGAATTCGGTGCAGGGTTTCGGGGGAACAGTTGACCCATTTTATATTCCTGCTCGAGAAGATTTTTTTTTTGTTTTTCGCCAATGTTCAAGGTATATTTTCTGAATGAAGACAAGATGGAATTTGTCCAGAAAGGGAATTTTTACCAAGAGCAGGCTGCCCTGTTAGATTTGATGTCTAAATTTACCGTTTTCTGCTCGGATAAAACTTACATTAACCATGGTACAACAAACATCACAACATTCCAAAATTTGGTGCTTTATCCGAGCAGAAAACGGGAAATCTAGACATCAAATCGAACAGGGCAGCCTGCTCTTGGTAAAAATTCCCTTTTTGGACTAATTCCATCTTGTCTTCATTCATAAAATATATCTTGAAGATTGACGAAAACCAAAAAAAAATTCTTCTCGAGCAGGAATATAAAATGGGTCAACTGTTCCCCAAAGTCTGCACCGAAGGCTTAAGTCAACACCGAATTCCGGAATTTGGTGCACACTTTAAAAATTTTGGAATTGGGTGCCGAGTTAAGAATCGGGGTCTTAAGTCGACGCCAATTTTTCGATTTGGGCGTCGACTTTTTTGTGCACCGAAAATCGCGATTTGGAAAAAAAAAATTCCGAGATCTTATATGCCCACCTTTATATGAACCCCTTTTCGCTTAATTTTTCACAAGTTTACAATTTTTATTTTGGCTTAAAATGATGTTTATTGAGTTTCTAAGACGTAATAAATCAGTCTTGGCACAAAAATTTATTTTTCCGACTTTCAAATTCAAAAAAAGTTGATTCAGTCCAAAAGCGAAATCGAACCCGTGCGGCGTTCCCCCTATTGATTCCCAGACTACGGCACTAACCACTCTGCCACACCGCCTTCTTCCGAAGGAAGAGATCGACTGCGCTTTTTATCGTTTCGAATGCCTGCGCCTTTTGTAGGGAATTTAGCCAGTTTTTGGGCATTTTCACCCCTAAAAACCTAAAATGGGCAGCTAAGATTTATATATCCTTGATCAGCACATTTTTTCTGATTTTTTGAGATATGTCCCGTCAAAAAGTAGGAGCCCCCATAAAAGTACTTTCCTTGTGAGATGTCTTAGGGTCTAAGTGATCAAGTACAACGTGGATCTAAAAAAGTCTCAAATACCTCTCATTCTGTTCTAAACATTTTTTAGATCGACCAGGGACCTTTGAAATATGGTTTGCGAAGTATTAATACGCATCTATGGCCGCGGATACATCAAAATTGTTCTATACCTAAAATCTGAAAAAAATCAAAAACGACAATAAAAGGGGGGAAATCACTGTTACGACGTTAATAAGAATGCTAAGATAAAGTTTTATTGTCCATTTAGCCCTTACATGACGTAAAACGTGACCTAATCTCGCCTTAAACTTACAAAAGTACCTAGTGTAATATCGAAAATCGAATCAACAAAAAAACTGTAAGTCCTTTGATGCTGAAGCAATTCTGGCACCAACAAGGCTCGACGCCGGTTCTTTTGTGGGGAAGACTTTCAAATTTCGTTCATGGAATCGCAAGAACGAACAGAATTCAGCTAAATTTGTATACCTACAACAATGGCTAAATGCGCAAGGATAAACTTGTGTAACATAGGTGATAATTATCTTTATTTCTCAAGAAGGAAAACAGTGACCAAAAAGTGACCGGTCCATTACATTCATATCAACATCGGTCGGTTTATGCTAATTATTAGGAACTTCGCACGGAATCGTGACAGTAAATCAAGGGAATATCAGTCTGTCAGGAAAATAATGGGCATTCTATCGCATCGAAAATCGCGTCACCGCCGAAAAAATGAATGGTTTCATGGCAAAATCAATTTTCTCGCTTCAGTGACGCAATCGGCACAGCGTCATTTTACTCATTATTTTCCTGACAGACGTATACCTACTCAAAGAATGAAAAAAATAATTGTTTTATTCTCACAAATGTCGCATTTAAAAATTCCAAAAATTGATGACAAATTCAAATTCCAAACTTTTGCACTTTTTTTGTCCTCGAAGTCTCCAAGAGGTCAACATCAAAGAACCA
This sequence comes from Bursaphelenchus xylophilus, assembly GCA_904066235.2. NCBI lineage: Eukaryota > Metazoa > Nematoda > Chromadorea > Rhabditida > Aphelenchoididae > Bursaphelenchus > Bursaphelenchus xylophilus. Next base: position 12,553,250 of record CAJFCV020000003.1, on the reverse strand, counting down.
CGGATAATCTCAACGATACAACGATTCATTTCCAAGCCTAAAAATAATATTATATTTGGTGTGGAAAGGTCTTCGCTATTAGCTATGCACAAAGATTATCTGAATATGTTAAAACCGAGATTTATACAGTGAATTTCGTCCGCGAAATTAAAAATTTTTCGGAATTTGAAAAGATAAAAAAGGGTTCAGAAGGGCTTTTGAATAAACAAAAAAGAGAGCTGGAGAAGATCATTACTAGCACTTCAAAAACTCACTATCAGATTCACTTTCATTTTGCACAATTCATTTTCTCGGCGGGGATGCACGTCAAAAAAATAAAAAAAAATTTCAGAAAACTGAAAAAACAAGGAATCTCGGACCAGTGATTTTTTGCAAAGTGCCACAGAGTTATGGAGTTGGAAGAATTACTTTTCTCTTTGAAAAAATATTTTTTCGAAAAACAACTTTTTCTCTGTGAAATTTTTCTTTTATGACTCGATAATTCGTCAAAAATCAATGATCCGGGATCCCGTGTTTTTTCACTTTTTTGACGTGGGATGCGACAGTACGCTTATTATTTTACCGACAAACTAACGCTACACTCGGTAAAAAATCTTGGGAATTTTCTGCAGTTCTGCACTGTGCGTTTTTTGTGATAACTGCGTCGGTCTTCGAAACCCCCATTTTGCACCGTGCGGCCCAAAAAGTGAGTTTGCACAGTGCGAATTCGTTTTTTTTGCACTAAGTCGCAGGTGAGTATTCTAAAAGAGCTGTTTGTCTTCATAAAGAAAAATCTCAGCTCAATTGCACCACGTTGCCAAAACAACAACATCGTCCATCTTGTCGTCACGTTCACTTCATCTCCGGCGTTTCAAACATTCCTCCAAACATGTCTCCATTTGACATCGCACATATCATATTGTCATTTATGCGGATAAAAAATTTTTGTTCAATTCCCATGTGAGGATGGGTATTGGTTCGAGGGCACTGAAGTAAAATATTTTTGGAGTTCGTCGGACTGTTGGACTTTTATATATTTATAATATTTGACCTTGTCAGATGACCTGGTGACTTTGCTCGTATTTTACCATAAAAAGCTTTATCTTTTATTGGCGTATTTTACCATAAAAGTCTTCGAGTTCTTCGAACTTACTTATTCTGCCGGTTTTCCTTGTTAACGACCCTCCCCCAAATGTGGGCTGCGTACGCCGTATTTTAATAACTTTTTAGTCAATGTTCTCTAAAAGTTCTGTTTAACAAGTTGAAGTTCCATAGTGCAAAAACGCTTACATATATGAAAAAAGGTTGTTACACCATGGCATTTCCAATTCAAGGCTCGATCGATTCCGGCGGATTGAGAATGTCCACGTATCGGGACGCAGCTGCGCGCAGCGATGGATCGAAATGCTTCGGCCGTGACCTCATTAATGGCATAATCAAAAAAAATCTGTGGAATTCCATCCTCCCAACCGTAGAGAGATTCAAATATAGTTAATTTGGTCCTTTAACATCTCTGGTTAAGACTCATCCAATTGAAATATCTGAATCACGCTTCATTTGATTAAATGAGCAACCCTGGGAGCGGCAAAAGATCCTTTCTTATCAAAAACAATAACGAAACTACACCACATCGAACATGGGAAAAATGCAGCATAGTTTTCCCCAGACAAAGACTCACAGAGAATAGAATAGAAAAGCGTTGAACACCATGCAATTAACCATTCTTTTATTTTCTTCCGTTCTCTTGCATATCAGAGGCTGCAATGGACTTATATCTTTTACTTGGGCCTTGCAGAATATTTCTTTTGATTTTTTTGATGTAGTGAAATGTCAGACTGTCGGAAAAATATTTAGCGCTTTGTTGCATCAAAAATGACATAGCCGTAGAGGAAATGAGTTGTGTCGCTACAAAATCAAATTGGTTTTCATTTCAGCGACGCGATTGTCGCAGCGACTTTGTGCTCATTATTTTCCAGACAGACTGATATTTGTATTTTTACAAACTGAATGGACCTTTTTTGCTTTCGCACAGTGCATTCTGCCACTTTTCGCAAAGTGCAACGCAGTTGAAAAACCTTGTCGCGCGGAGGTTTCTCCTGCAAAAGGGCAAATGCAAGGTAGCTTGCGACAAAAAAGTCTACCCATTTTTATAAAAGCGTAGTATCAATATTTTCATAAAGTGCATGGACTTTTGCTATCTTTCGCACAGTGCATTTATAACTTTTTCCCACGCACAGTGCATTTTCAGTTTTTCCTCGTTTTGGCACTTCGCACTTCCAGTATCGGTCAAATTTACATAAAATGTCACAACAGAATTTTTTGTATGGTTTTTCGATGGAAGAATATGTTTCTCGAAATTATCTTATTGCTTTTGTCAGTTGTGACACTTCGTTTGGACGAAACTCAAAAGTGGGCGGGAGACATTTTTGTTCTCTTTCGGTTTGCCGTGCGTCGCAGCGATATTTCAAATGCACAGTGCAAAACCAAAAAAAGATGAGTGCACGGTGCAAGAGCTCACGGATTTTTGTGCACGGCAAAATTTCCAGGCACTTTGTGAAAATGCTAATATCCGTTTGCTCTGTGTAAATGTGATATTTCAAAGAACAGCTCAAAATCGGGTGTTTTGGGCATGATGCAGGCCACCAACAAATCTCAATGCCCTTTCTGTACATAAATACATACTAATAGCAGGGCCTTTTTTTACAACCATCAAAAGCTGCGATCCAAGCTTCTCTTTACCTTTATGCCTTTTCCTTTATACGGCTCTTCTCCGACTTTTAGGGACCCAAGAACATAATCAAAAGATTAATCCCCCTTCCATTTACAGATTGTTTCCGGTCGTGTAATACGGTTGTACGGATGTAAATACATACAAGGGCCGGCTTTTGGATTTTACGACTTAAATTTTGCTTTGGGCGAGAGGCTTTAGTGCTTTACGGAAAACGCAGTTCTTCTCGTTGATTGTCGGGGGTTTGAATAGTATACATGTAAATCAGTTTGTCGGGAAAATAAAGCACGGATCGCGTCATTGAAGTGAAAAGCAATTTTATTTTGCCGTGACACATTTCATTTCCTCGACGGCGAAGGGAGTTTCGACGCGACAGAGTGCTCACTATTTTCCCGACAAACTGATGTTTGCATTTTCATAAAGTGAGTGGACTATTTTACTGTCACTTTTTGCACAATAATGTGTCTCTCGCGCGCGCACGGTGCAAAAGGTCGACTGCAGAAACTTTGCAACAAAAAGTCTGCGCACTTTTGAAAAAGGCGTAGTATTAGTCTGTCGGAAAAATAATGAGCACCCTGTTGCTTCGAAAAGCGTATCGCCACCGAGAAAATGAATTGTGTCGGGGTAAAATCAAGTTGCTTTTCACTTCAGCGGCACGATCGACGTAGCGACACTATGCTCATTATTTTCACGACAGACTAATACTCAACAGTTTACCATTACAGCCCTCAATAAATTACATGATCCCTACAAGTCTTATATCACCCAATCCGCCTGATTTATCCCTTATTTACACCACTCATCGGGATATTTCATACGCCATTACTTGATACGAAGAAACTCTGTAATTGGATTAGATATATCCCTTCGAAAAAACGTACGAGAGGAGAAGTCTCGGGCCAAGATTTTCATTACGTAATATCCCCGCCAAACTTCCTGATTTTTGTTTTTCTCCGTCTAACCGCCAAAATATTCGTTTTGAGCCTAGCGTGACTTGATTTTCCATAAAAGATTCCGGAAATCGCCGACTTCCTTGACTGCTTTTCGTTTGTTTCGGGCTGGATGGGCTGAATTTTCCGGTCTTGTTCGGTTGAAGAGCCCATAATGGGATTTTTTTATAAGTTCAAGTGAATTTTTATTGCTGGTTTGGTTTTCAAATTGAATGTTAAAGGTAAAATCCGAGCGGGTTAAAACAGACCTTGATATATTTGGATTTTCTGACATACTACATTCGAAAAATGCCTGTAAAATGAAATTTTTGCGGTTTGCTAGGGTTAAAATGCCCTTAGTTTGTTTAGTACATCTGTAAAAACTTAGTTTCTTTATCCCTTCATGACGTCCTTCAAAAAAATTGCAAGCTTTCTTGCATTTTTTCTTTTTTTTAATTTTGCACAGTGCGTTCCGATTTTTGGCCTATTTTTGGCTTTGCACCTTGCACAAAGTCATATGGAATAAAAACGTAAATTTTGGGAGGGAAAACGTTAAAAAACATTCAAAAGTCATTTCAGGTGGTCAGTAAATCAATTTGTCAACCAAACTGAGTACACATATGTACTAGTCTTTCAGAAAGACGTAGAGTTTTTTTGGCTAAAAAGGGGTTTTGTGCACCATGCGGCCCAAGACAAAAAAATCTACGCACTTTCTGAAACGACTAGTACATTTATGCAAGTATTTTAGTTGACAGATTGATTTACTGACCACCGGAAAGACTTATGAATGCTTTTTTAACGTTTTTTCTCCAAAAATTTACGTTTTCTTCCATAAAATTTCTTTGCACTGTGCAAAGCCAAAAATAGGCTAAAAATCGGGATGCACCGTGCAAAATGAAAAAATCAAAAAAAAAAAAATGCAGAAGCGCTTGCAAAATTTTGATGGGCATCATAGAGGCATAAAGAAACTAAGCATTTACAGATGTACTAAACAAGTTAAGGGCATTTTGGTCCTACATTTTTCGGGCATACCGCGAAAAATTCATCTTAAAGGGATTTTTGGAAATTTGAAGCCTTAAAATTGCCTAAAAACTTGAGAATTTGACCGATTATTGCTTTTTACTATTACACTCCACGACTCAAAGCTCAATTTTTTATATAATAGACCTCAATTTTACAAGTTTTACCGGAAGTTTTGAGCACTTTTCCCTTCTTTTCTTCGAATTTTAAGCTTTCATCGAAAACTTTTTTCTCCCATGTTTTTTGGCCATAAATGTTTTTCGCGGGTTTTCTTTCTTCTCTCGCGTTACGACTGGTCGTTAAAGAAAGAGGCCGTTAAAATGCGATTTAGCCTTTTTTAATCCAATTCCCGAGATTTATTGTTCCGGCTTTTGGCGGGGTTTTTCGTTTCAAAAATTAATTTATTTTACTTGTAGAGACATTGCTGTGGGTCAGTGGATGTCGCCGAATATGGCGGTCAGCGATGGAGTGCCCAAAATGTCCGGTGGCTCCGGGAAATCGAATGGGAGCAGTCGTAAGTCGCAAATTTTTGTATTTATTTTACTCCTCAATATCAGTCTGTCGGGAAAATAATGAAGATAATGGCGTTATTCCGGTTGCGTCGCTGAGATGAAAAACAATTTGATTTTGCCGCGACTCAATTCATTTTTTCGGTGGCGGTGTGATTTTCGATGCGACAGGGTGCCCATTATTTTCCCGACAGACTGATAATTGACCCTTTTTATAATTTTTTTTGATCACATCAGTTTTCGCAACATGTGACCACATTTTATATGATAATCGTTGCCTGACTTATGCTGGAACACGAGGGGAAGAACTTTGAGGCATAGAGTTTAAAATATTTCAGGCAATTTCCTCTCGGAAAACGGCAATTTTCTATTTTTCTTCAACTTTTCTGCATTTGGAGGAAATTATTAACGAGATGATGTGATGTTATCTGAAATGGACGATGCGTATTTTCAGACTGAAATGGACGATGCGTATTTTACAAAATAAAAATATTACAAAAATTAATTATTTTTTGATGATTTGAGAAAAATCTTTGAATTCTACGACAAAAAGTTTAAAAAAGAAACATTTCACCTACAAAAATCTTAAATTTTTGACCTATATGAGGTGCGTATTTTACAAATTTCCTACTTTTTTCAAAATCACTCAAAAAATTCATTCGTATTTTAGCCCCTCGATTCATCCAAAATACACGTATTTTACGTGACTAATCAGACAGTTCACATGGCCCAAAGTGTTTTCTTTGATTTAAAAGAATTTTGGCCGCTTTTCGGCCGCTCTCCCCTCCTTGTTTTCCACGGGTTCAAAGACAATTGATGAGATCCATCTTTTTACCACCTGTGAGAAAATGGAAGGAAAATCGCCTGCGGGCTCTCGGGAAGTGGAAAGTTTAATGATTTGGGAGTATAAATTTTATTTAATTAAAAGTTGAATTTTGAATTTTTTTCGCACTGTGCGAAAAAGCTATAATTTTGCTAATTCTGCACAGTGCGAATTTTGGCTTTGAGTTTGCGCTGCACAGTGAAAAGAGTAAAAAGAAGTCGAAAATTTGAACGCACCGTGCGAAAAAAATTTTTTACTCTTTTCAAAAAAAAATTAAAAAATTCATGAAACTCTCACGTATTATATCACTGTAATTCTCTCGAAACGTCAAAAAACACGGCACAAACCCCAAAAGAGTTTTGTTTGGAACGGCACTTTTGAAGGGAAACGTTTTAATCGCCCCGAAAAGGGCACGGTGCGGCCAGGAAATTGGCTGCGACAATTGTCTGGGGGGAAACCCAATTTTGTCTTGAGGAATTTATCATTGGCCCGAATTTTGGTTGTTTATTGCGAAAACATTCGGGAAAAAAAGAAATGGGATTGGTTTTGGATGGGGTACAAAAGGAGAGGGGTTTCGAGGGGAGGTTTTGTAGGAAATATCACTTTTTGGAGGGAATGTGTCATCTTCACAAAGCAAAATTAGTAAAATTTCACATTTTTATTTTCGCACTGTGCAAAATCGTGGCTCATTTTTATGCACAGTGCAAAAATTTTTTATTTTTTTTCGCACTGTGCGAAAAAATAAAAAATCATTTTTCTGCACGGTGCGATAATAAAGTTGATTTTTGATGACGTGCACGTCAATCCAACGAGATTTCCTGACCTGTTTAGACGTTTCGAAGGCACATTATTGATCGGCAAAAATTTTTGATATTCAAAAATTTTTCGAAACTTTTTTTTTTGACCTTGGACTTAAAAAACCCCCAAAAAAATTAGAACATTAGTTTCTGACCTAATCGCTGGATTTTGTTTACCCAAAAAATAAAAGTCCAAAAAATTTTCTCCAAAATTCTATTTGTGACTAAATGCCACAGCGATTAAATTTAGGTCAGGAAATAGCTTCAACTACGTTGGATTGACGGGTTCAAGCAAAGATCACTGTCTATTTCTCGCAGAAAATTTTTAGTTTTCCCGCAAGAAAATATTTTTTCTGCACCGTGCAAAAAAATATTTTTTCTGCACTGTGCAAGAAAATATTTTTTTCTGCACCGTGCAAAAGAGATATTTTTGTGACGAAACGACTGCACCGTGCAATTCATTTTTATTTTTTTGTCACTCAGAAATATTCGCATAGAACAGCAATTTTTGCGGCAAATCTATTTTGCACCGCGGTGCAATTCGCACAGTGCAGAACAGAAAAATTTTTTTCCGCACTCTGCAAAAGAATAACATTTTCCCGCACTGTGCAAAAAAATTTTTATTCTGGACTGTGCAGGAAAGTAATTTTTTTCTGCACCGTGCAAAAAAAACATTGAAAAACAATTTTTTTTTCACAGTACAATTTTTAACGATTCCTTCCATTTTTAATTCCCGAAAAATCAGAAATATACTATTTCCGCGACTTTGAAGACATTCCGATCTTTGACTTACCCCCGCTCGTTTTTTTGTCAGAGAATGGACTTGCTGGACGTGGAGAGCGACCTGATTCGAAGCGGAAGCTTCCGCCAACAGCGCCGGCCCTGTGTGGATGGTAATAATGATTGACAAATGTCGAATTCGTTCGAGACAAGTCTCATAAGTTTTTGGACACAAAATTGTTTTACTCTCTCGCTTATACTTGCCTTTACGAGTATTTCTGCTAACGTTTATGGGGATACTTTTCACTGGTGCTTTATTTGAATTCGAAAAAATGTCGAAAAATTTGGGAAGAAGAGACCTGGGTAAGACAATATAAATCCTTGATTTGAGTGGGAAAATGTTGAAAGAAAAGTGGAAAATGGCATGTCAGCTGATTATAGGGGCTCTAGATATATTTTAAAGACAAAATTAAGAGCGATTTTTCTCAAAAAGTTGAAAAAAATCGAATTTTCGAAAAATCGCAAAGTTGATAGGAAGGGTAATATCGATCGCACTTTTTCGGTAAACCCAGGGCAGTGAAAGATAAAATAGATGTTGTAAGTAATGTAGTAGACCATTAGCTTCATTTTACACCACAGTTGTCAAATATTTATAACTGACCTTTTTTCTAAAATTGAACAAAAGCTCTTTAATTGAGAACTATCACAAGAGGGATAATATAGATTATTTTTAGGGGTCTACGCGGGATTTAAAGTGCATTTAGGCACTCACAGGATGCAAGGGCTATATGATATCATTTCTGAATAATAAATCTTGCCTTAAATTATTCAAATTTTCGGGGAGATTCAAGAAAACCAAAAAAAATTTCGGATTAATCTTTAAGGCAAGATTAATATAGTGTCCCTGCTCAAACGTAGCGTTAAAATCCACCATTTTTTTATTAGCTGCAGTATAGACCATAACGCGCGCAGTCAATCAAAACTGGCCAACAAATTCTATTTTATGGGACACAAAAACGGCCAAGTTTCGAGCTCGCTGTGGTCGATAAAAAGTGGTGATTAAAATCGAAAAAAAGTAAAAAGAATAAAAATCCAATAGCCTCCAAATGTCAAGCACTGCATAATAGTAGTCGTAAAGATGTAATTGCTTCGTTTTCAGCGATGATAACGTTGTATGAGCAGTTACAACTGCAGCAGATTCAAGCCAACAGCTCCATGTCGTCTTCGTCGCATGCGCAAGCCATTCAAACAATAAAATGTGTGGTGGAAGGTGAGAAACATGTTTTTTGGGCGTTGAAATATATTTTTCAGACAAAAAGGCGCATGAGAAGGAGACTTTTTGTCGACTTTTAGGAAATTTTGGTCCAAAAACCTTTGAATTTTGAGATTTTTCCTAATTTTCTTCTGTTTTAGGCGATAGAAAAGTCGGCCGAACATCTCTCTTGAAAGTTTATACCGGCGAATTGGATGACTCAAGGTTTGATGAGCCCTGCTCATCGGAGAACTCGCAAAATTCCGGCAAAACCTCGGCCCTACGCAATTTCTCGGCCGAACTTCGGATGGACGGCCGTCCAATATACCTAATAATGCATGAGACTGAAGCCGGCTCGGATTTCGACCATCTTCGAAGGCTTCACTATGCCGAAACCGACTGTTTCGTATTGTGTTTTAGTGTGGTAAAGCCGGAGACTTTTGATTCGATACGAAATTTTTGGTACTTGGAAGTCATCGAGCACTGTCAGAAGTGGCCGACGATCATTTTAGTGGGTAAGGAATATGTAGTGTATACAAAAAATATGATGACTTGAAGAAGAGAGGGACTCATTAAAGTCAAGCTATTATTATTATCAGTTGTCGGGAAAATAATGAGCACCGTGTCGCATCAAAAATCGCATCGCCACCGAGAAAATGAATTGAGTCGCGGCAAAATCAAATTCTATTCACCTCAGCGACGCGATCAGCGCAGCGACATTGTGATCATTATTTTTCCGACAGACTGATGGTATTTTCATAAAGTGCATGGACATTTTTTGCGGTTCTCACGTGCAGAAAAAAACCCTCCATTTTGCTACGTGCATTTCACCTTCCTTTTTGTTTTTCGCACTGTTTCGCATCGGAAACATCGCCGCGGCAAAGGCTTTCTTTTCATTTTCATCGTCGCGGTTTTACTCAAGAATTTGCACTGGGCAAACGGCTTTTTTGCGGTTTGCTTTGGGCGAAAAGAAAAAAGGCACAGTGCGTTGGCGACAAACGTGGGAAAAAGTTCAAAATGCCCTGTGCGAAAGACAAAAAGTGTGAAAAAAAATTTCCATGTACTTTATAAAAATAAAGTACAATAGTAATATCAGCCTGCCGGGAAAATAATGAGCACAACGTCTCTGCGCCAATCGCGTCGCTAAATTGAAAAACAATTTGATTTTGCCGCGACATAATTCATTTCCTCGGCGACGACGCGATTTTTGATGCGACAGAGTGCTCATTATTTCCCCGACAAACTGATAATAAGATCAACTTTGAAGCAACTTTTTTATTTTTTTGAAAAATAAACCATGATTTCCAGGTACTATGGTCGACCTCCGCGAGGACCCAGACACCGTGGCGGATCTACAGGAGCGCGGGAAGCAGCCTATCACTTGTGAGCAGGGAATGCGACTAGCCAAAGACATAAAAGCCGCCCGATATTTGGAGTGCTCAGCGAAGACGAAAGTCGGAATCTCAACGGTGTTTCATGAAGCCGTGCGTGCAGTATTGGCTCCGCCAGAGATCCCGAGCGGAACCAAATTACCCAAAGGCCTTCAAGACGACTGGAATTGCTCGATTATGTAAAAATTGCCTTATATAGAGACCCAGAACTGTGATAACATGAATGCTTTCATTGTTGAGTAATAATTATGCGATATTATTGTCCATTTTTGCTTAATGCAATATTATAAACTTTACCTCACTTTGCAATCCTGTAATAGTCTTTTTATAAAGTGCATTGAGTTTTGGTCGCCGAAATAAAAAATAAAAGGTGGTCATTTTTTGGAACATAATGGCTTAAAAGTGCATCTAAAAATAGCAAATCTTCAGACTTCTTATCAAAAAATTTGGATATGGGGAGGCTTTTCGAAACTTGTAGTGCAAGTTTCGAAAGAAAATTTTTACCGACATTCAGTTATTTTTGATCAAAAAGATTGTTGTTATTATTGCTCCAAATGACTTTCGAAAAGCGACATTACTTTTTGGACAACCTAATAGAAGTATTTTATCACAATTTTTTGAATGATGATCATCGTACTAGTCCTTCCGGAAAGTCGCCGGACGGAAATCGGCGACATGCACTCCGCGAAAACGAAAGTCCACTTTGCACTGTGCAATTTTTGGCTTTTTGCACTGTGCAATATTTCTCACAGTGCATGTCGCCGATTTCCGTCCGGCGACTTTCCGGAAGGACTAGTACTAGTCTTTCCATAAAATATGACTGTTTGTCGTAGCCCTTACTGGCAGAAAACCCTGTTTGAGGCGAGCATTTGACATTTTGCGAGTGCAATATCGCAAGCTTTTTTTCGATGCGACAGAGTGCTCATTATTTTCCCGGCTGACTGATAGTATTGCCCCAAAACCAAGTCATAGTAGGTTAAATTAAATTTTTATTCCATTATCACAAAAACCAGCATTGATTGAAGTCGAATAAAATTAAACGGCGAGCAAGGTCTTGGAGCAGCTTCCCTGCGCCAGCTTCAAAGCGCGATCGCAGCCGCAAGAGACGGTGTTGACCAGGGGGTAGGCCGAGTTCAGTGCGCCCTTCTGCGCCTTTACTTGGTCGAACTGCTCCTTGGTGATGGACTTGTCATTCTTCCGGTCAATAATTGTGCACCCAGGCGCAAGGAGACCACAGTTGTTGAGGACAAAGTTGTACCAACAGCCTGAAGAGAGGGAGGAATTGAATTTCAATATGAAGGGATGAGAAATATCAGTCTGTCGGGTAAATAATGAGCAAAATTTCGCTACGCCAACTGCCTCGGTGAAGTCAAAAGCAATTTGATTTTGCTGCGATGCAATTCATTTTCTCGGCGGCGACGCGACTTTTGATGAATGCTCATTATTTTCCCGACAAACTTCTAAATTGATGAAATTACCGCTGTCACTGCAGAAGGGGACAAAAGCGATGTCTTCGGGCTGAGGATTGCTGACTTGCCAGCACTGCTGGGTCACACTGTTGCAAGCGCAAAGTGGAGCTTGCCCCAGACAAGAAAGACCGGCATTTCTGTAATAATCGAGTAGTTTTGCATTACAGTTTGATTTACATGAAGAGATTCACGAAAACTCACGCCTTAATGAAAGTCGGCTTCTCATGCTTGGCCCAGTTTTCATCTTGAGCCGCAGCGAACGTAAAGGCATGGGTTTCGGGGCAAAGACAGTAGCCAGTGGCCACACCAACTGGTCCGAGGCTGAAATAATCATTATTAGAGGGTAGTAAAATGATGTTGCGAAAAAGAAATGTAAATTCCTACACAATATCGGTGAGGAGCAGAGCGTTGTTCTCCTTGGGCAAGGGGCAAACTGGAAAGAAAGTATTAATAATAAAGATGATACAGGGTAATCGATATGATACGTACTCTGAGCGGCTGGAAGTTTGGGCTCATCTACACAGCTGAAGGGCTTTGGAGTTTTGCCACAGGACAAGGATGCGACTTCTGGGTATGACGCATCCAATGGCTTGTAGATGCCATCGGCCTTTTGTTGATCAATCGAATAGACCTTTCCGTTGTCGCACCTGATCTTATCGTTGACATGTTGGAAGACCAGACGGTTCTTGCAGGCTAAAATTAAATTAAATGGCATTTGAAAAGACGAGAAAGAACCAAAGATCTGGTAGAACTCACATGTTCCATCGCAATGTGGGTAGATGCTGAAGCCGGTGAATCCGTTTGTCTCAACTTTGCAGCAACTTCCATCGACCAAACACACTTCAAACTCCTCGATGGTGGGACAGCCACGACCCGCGGCTACCACACTGCAGGAAAATGTTATATTAAACATCGAAGCATGAACTTACGCTGACAACGAAAAGACATCTGGAGTATAAGTGGCGGGATGGGCGTTCACATCGCCCTTGGTGATGATAACCTCTGCCTTGCCGGTGGGACAAGCGCAACGGCCAGTGGGAGCCTTGGGCAAGATGTGACCAAAGGAGTTGAAGATCGTCAACGCGACTTCTCCAGCGTCGGGAACGCATTTGGGAGTGTCGGCTGGAAGGGCTTTCAGGTCCAGGCCAGGGAGGCTTGGGCTACCCCAAACTGGAGAAACAGGATCACTGGAGCTAAGGTTCAGCCCAGCAAGAGGGCCAGCGGGGGCTTTCCAATCCGCAGCTATAGAAACAAGGTCAAATCAGCATACTCATTAAGCCCTTACCAGTTCCATTTCCTACGCCAACGGGCGTGATCTCCCTCTTGAAGGGATATGAATCGGCATGCGCGATGAGCTGAGATTGAAGCTCAATTGGATCATTCGAAAATGGCTTGAATGTGTGAGGATGATGAGTGGAGAAGTGGCCTGGAGCATGAGTTGAATGGCTGTGGTGTCCAGTATGTCCACTGTGATCATGAGTGCTTCCAGTATGTTCACCGTGATGAGAAGTGCTTCCACTTGTAGATACCGTAGCCGTGGCCGCTCCGTTATCAGTGGCGCCACTTGGGGTTGACGGAGAAACCGACGATTCAGTCGATTCGGAGGCGGCTTCAGTGGTGCTAGAATGCTCGGGACTAGTCGTCGAAGAAGTGGCGTCAACAGGGCTGGAATCGGAGGCTCCAGAGACCCCGGTAGAGGGCGACGAGGAATCAGAGGTTGACGATGAAGATTCAGAGGTTGACGACGGGGATTCGGAGGTTGACGACGAGGATTCAGAGGTTTGGCTCGAGCTTTCAGGGTTCGGGCTGGACGTAGAAACCGATGACACCCCAGTGACATCGCCAGAATCCGAGGATCCGGAAACGTCGGTGGTAGCTGAAGTGGATTCAGAGGCGTCAGAAGAGGTCACAGTCGATTCGGAAGGATCTGCCGATGGCTCCGATGTTGGCTCGGTGCTTGGGCAGGCTTTTTTCGTTGGATAGGGATCATAAGGACCGGGCTGAGGAGATGGCTGATTATCGTAAGGACCTGGCTGGTAGCCTTGACCTGGTTGGCCTGGGTAGCCTTGGCCTGGGTAGCCTGGTTCAGACTTGGGGTAGACTGGAACTCCATTGTTCTCGGGGTATTGATACTGTTCGCGGGGATAGTGGCCATGATGGTGATGATGATGGTAACCGCCATAAGGAGGGTATCCTCCTTGCTGGGGGTATCCGCCATATCCTCCTTGTTGGCCGTAAGGACTGGCCGACGCCAGAACGCCGAAAAATGCTAAAAATTTCAGCCTATACGTTGCTATATACTAAGGTAGTATTAAAGAATCCCAACATATAATGATTTTACCCCAAAACTTACCGATCGCAACCGCAATTCTCTTCATGGTATACTGTAATGCCTCCGTGGAGACTAACAAATTTTAACAAATACAAATTCCGACCCCTGACCTTGAGATTTATACTGCACCTCCATGATTTTCTGACATTTCATCGCTTAATGACACTTATAATTCGGCCAATCTTTTTTGAAATTTCGAATATTTTGACTAATTTGGCTAATGATTCAGTGGTCTCAGGAATGTTCCGCAATTGATTCACAGATTTGGAGTTAATCACAGTGAAATTATTAGACTTATTCCAGGCAATTTGAACAAATCGTTACGGTAACATGCACTTAGAACTAAAAAAATTTAAACCAATGTAAATTTAATGCTTATTCATTCGAAATCTCCTTTACATATTTTATTTTCTCAAATGCGTTTATTATGCCAAGCCCTCCAATAAATTGTCTTCAATTCCCTTGACCAGATTGCCACACGCTAATTTGCATAAAATGACCATTAATTACAAAAGATTGTCGCGCCTCTTGTGTTCCAAGTGCAATTCAACGGAGAAAAAAGGGGAGAACACTTTCTGAAGGCCGAGTTTGTCGCTAAACAGGCTGATTTTATAACTCTTTTTCGATTAAGCAGTTGTTGACAATTTTCGTAAAATACGCTTACAGATCTTTCCCCCTTAAACCTGAAAAAAATTATTTGACTTTTGGATTTTGATTGATTTCAATATGACTGTTCATATATAACGGCCTTTTCAGCGCTTTCATCTCGCCCCAAGCCCATTAATCTGCACAGCGGCTTCTTCGGGAACCGCCGAAAGAAAATGTGATTTATTCATAAGAATCCAAATTATTTCAAGTTTCAATTTCTGGGAACGGGTTGAACTTTAGCTTCCCAATTTAAATACAATTCCTTCTTAGACGACGCAAAGAGCAAGCTTTGATAAGTTTTGCAACATTAATATTTGCTGTGTTCTTTTCCCGCCATTTAATGACTTTTTTTTTATCACTTCTTCGGCGTCCATCATTCAGCGGTAGAGTCTGCGAAGCGCAAGTGCACTGTTAAATTGATGGTCGGGGCGGCCATGGGAGCCTTCCTTATCTTGGTCGCTTCTTACCCTGCCCTGAAGATGCGCAACTTGAATATACAAACTTTCTCTATTCTGTTCACCCTTTGCCCCCTTTAGATAGGTCCTCTCTTACCCAACCTTGCACGCCCTCTATTTCCCTGCCCACCTCTGTTCCCCTTCCTCATCTGTAATTACGCCGTTTAATCCGCCGCTGATCCAATTACTATTGTAAAAATAATATCCTTTCCAAAAACTCTCTGCCCGCTATTCCATTTCCCGTTCATTCTTCCCTCCAAAAAGAGATCGCATCATCACAAGAGACCGCTAGACAGTTTTCACCTAATATAATTCATAACCACAAAAAGAGCGATCGGTCAGCTGGTCACTCATCGCCGCGTTTTTTTTTTGGCATTCCCAAAAAAAGAGACAGGTGCGCTGAGCGGCGAGGAAGCGCATCGTTTGAAGAGAGACTGATTTGAGTCGGGGAAAATACGGGAAAATAAGGGTCGAGATCGCACTTTTTACCTTTGCGAGACGATTTCTTGGGACGTTCGAACGCGATTTTCATGCAATTTTGCGGGGTTTTTTGGGTTAATGAAAGGGCTTGATGGGACTGATTTTTTTCGGGTTTTATTGACGTTTTCGCGTTATTATTGCCAAGCCTCACCTTATATCTAGAGAGATGCGAAAGCTATTTCAAAACATTTCCAAACATTTGACTTCATTATTATTTATTTACACGTTTTTCACTGCTATTAAAAATATATGGCAACAAACAATACCCGTAAAATTACCGGAGATCTTTTTCTTCAAATCTACCCGAAAGTTTCGCAACTTAAAGCTAAAAATCCCTGAAGGCATCCGTGGTGTCAAAGTCAATGTATTTGCTGAGGACTTCCATGTTGACTTGTCCACTGGCTTGATGTAGATTTTGAATAAAAGAATTTTGCTGCTGAATTGTCAGCTTGGAGAGGTAACTAGCAATCTGGCTGATCTCCTGAAAAGAATTAGCAATTACCGCGAATTACGTTTTTTAAAAGGAAGTACCTCGAGTGTAACGCTCATTTTTTACTTTACCCACGCATTTGTTTCATTAAAATTTAAGCGCTACACTTCGGACACTTCCATTGTTGAAAATACATAGATAAAAACAAGGGTTTTAACAAGCTTACCAACTGATGTTTTTCTGGATTTGTGAGCCATTCGGAAAATGTGTTGGTGACGTCAAAGTCCAAATATTTTGTTAACACGTCGGTGTTGAATTGCCCATTGGCCTGATGCAGATTTTGAATGAATGTGAACTGCTGTTGGACCGTTAGGCTGGCAAATCGGGAAGCGATTTCGTTCATGTTCTGAAAGTATCGGGGATAAAATGCATTATTACTCCTAAACATATATATGTACAGGGTGGGCGGTGAAAAGTGGCAAGTTTGTTTTAACAAAAGCTCGACAGCCAAAGCATATTTTTTGCAAATGAAATATCAAATTGATTTGCAATATAAGATTATGTTTTTTTACGCCCTAGGGGTTAACCCGAAATTCTAGATCTTCAAAAAAAAAAACAGGTTCAGAGTTCTCTTGGAAATTTTAAACCTTAAGACACAAAAAATTTTAAAAACCATATAAATAATGGAGCCCTAAGGATCAATTTGATGTATCACTTGCTGCAAGCGATCCAATGAGTGGAGAGTTTTTACAAATACAAGTTTGTTATTTTCACTGTCCCATCCCTTTTAAAATCGCGAAAAATAAAAATATAGTTGACTAAACTGACCAGAAATAAGCTGAATCTGCCGCAATATCAGCAAATTTCAGACAGGACTAACTCACTCCAAGGCCCTGTTTACGAAAAAAGTAGTTTCGAAATTCTTACGAAACAACCCAGCTTTCGAGTAACAAAATATTCGCAATACCAATGCGGAATTTCCAAAACAGCTTCGCCTTTTGTTCCAAGACCCCTTGACGTATAATATGTTATCTTCAATTAAAGAATGCTCTGCCGAGTGAATCAGCAGGATGAAAACAGAGTCAACTCGCCTGCCTTTTTTATTCCGAACCGAAAAGCTTGTTTTTTACAAGGCGTATAAAACCGCGTGGGTATTCTGCAGTTTAGGGCAAGAAGTCACAAGCAAAACAGCAGAAATAACTCGAGATAAAAGGAATAGCTGACAGTCAGCTGGGGCCTTGGACAAAAGGTTATCGCAAAAATTATACTGTAGTTTATGAAATCTTCGGTTTTCGAAATTTATATACTAAACAAAAAACTTTTTGAGCTCTGTCGAGAGGCCCGGGGAGACAACACACACGAAGACTAGAGCTCGAGATCAAGTGATTTATTGAGTGAAAAGCGGCCCTTATATAGGGAAATCCCACGTAGGAAAGTACAATCAAATTTGAATAATAACTGATGATTTCCGTGGGAATTCGGGCTCGCAGTTCGGTCGTTCCGCCTCACATCTCCTCCAAGTGCTCAAGTCGGGCACGGCTTGGCACTTCCACCGAACTGGCTTCGGAGCTTGGCGGGAACACGGACTGGCAACAGGGCACGCCGGGACCAAACTGACTGGGTTGACCATCGGGATTGCGTTCCATCGAGCGGGTACAACCATCGAGACTTGAACATAGGGCACTTGCTTTCCACTCTTCGGTGACCGTTCCAATTTGGTTAAAACTGGGGTCGTAACGAAGTCTTTTAGGAGACTTCCGTGATCTGGAAGATCTTCTAGGTAACACACCAGCGTTAGGAACCACTGAGGTTGGCGTGACTGATGTGTCTCTGGATGACTCCATGACTTCATCTTGACTTGGGGATTCATCGATTTCGGCTCCATCCTCAAAGGATTCAGGCTCGAAATTGGGATCTGACTTTTCAGTCGACATTTCGTTGTCTTCTGAATCTGTCCGCTCTATCGCGGTTTTCAGAGTGTCAGATATCTGACCTTGATGACTTTCACGGCCAATATCCCCTCCCCCATTTCCAAACTGAGGGAAATCTTGAGATTCTTCATCAGAATCTGAGTCACTCTCCTGAGCAACTACACGACGCTTTACTTGGTCGTAATGGCGTCTCAATACACCAAATTCGGTTTGAATGGCTAAAAGCCTTTGACCGATGAGTTCTGAAACAACACCTGGAATCCAACGAATTCTAGGGTCATTGAACTTTCTGGCATATACCAGATCTCCTTGAGCGAATTTCTTTTCGCGTCTTCCTTTATTCGCATTTTCAGCGAGTTTCTGACGGTATTTGCTGACCGCTTTATGTTCTCCTTTACTAACCTTTTGAGGTTGTCTAGGAAGAATATTGAGACGAGATCTGAGTTTTCTGACTTTGGATAACGAGATCGGCCAAGACTGTTCTGCTTCAACAGCCAAGACATGCCTCTCCTCCATTCTACGAAACTTCTCAGGTTTCTCTGCTGGATCGGGTAGTCTAGATAACCCGTCCGCATTACCGAACTTGTCGGTTGACACATACTGTATTTCGAATGTGTACTGCATAAGCCTTATGGCCCATCTTTGCAGTCTTCTTGCTGCAACCGTAGGTAAACCTACTTTCGGACCGAAAATTCGAACCAATGGTTCATGATCGGTTTGCAGTATGAACTTTCGTCCATACAAATATTGAGAAAACTTCTCAACACCAAATAGGATCCCTAACCCTTCTTTTTCAATTTGGGCGTAATTTTTCTCTGCTGGAGTGAGCGTTCGACTGGCATAGCCAATGACCTTGATGCTTCCATCAGGGTATACATGCTCCAATTGAGCTCCTAGACCGTAGTCTGAGGCATCTGTACTGAGTCGAACTGGGATCTTTGGATCATAATGAACTAGCAATTCTGTACTAGTCAACCTTTCTTTGAGCTTTTCAAAAGCTTCTTTCTCTTTTCTACCCCACTGCCATTTTGCAGTTTTCTTTCTGAGGGCGTTTAGAGGAGCAGCGAGTGCTGATAGTCCTTTTACAAAGCGACTGTAATATTGAACCATGCCTAGAAAAGAAGCGAGTTGCTTCAGATCTTTTGGAGCTGGCATTTTGGTTATAGCTTCTACCTTGTTTGGCAGAGCTCTGATCCCTTCAGCATTTAACTCATGCCCTAATAGGGAAATACTCTCTTGAAAGAGTTCACATTTTTCTGGCTTCAGTCGAAGACCAGAATCTCGGAGTCTCTTGAGGACTTCTCTGAGATTTTGTATGTGGGACTGATCATCTGGACCAGTGACTGTAATATCATCAAGATATACAGCGACTCCTTGTATTCCTTGCAGGATCTGTTCGATCGTTGCTTGGAATCTCGCTGGAGCTGACGCAATACCAAACGGTAAGCGAGTGTACCTATACAGACCTTTAAAGGTACTGATAGTACAATATTCTTGCGCTTTCTCTGACAACCTGAGTTGATTGAAAGCTGCCTTTAAATCGATCTTGCTGAAAAGTTTTCCGCCATTCAGCTGCTGGAAGATCGATTCAGGAGTCGGGAGTGGGTACTCGTCGACATCGAGTTGAGGATTTATGGTCCTCTTGAAATCAACACAGAGTCGAATTTCATTGTTGGCTTTCGGAATGATTACCAATGGTGATGCGAAGTCTGAATTCATCACTCTTTTGAGTGAACCTTCGGCTTCCAATCTATCCAATTCCTTGGATACTTTTTCGACAAGTGCGAATGGCACAGGTCTACTTTTGAGGAACACTGGTTCCGGTGTTTTCTTGAACTTTAGTTCAACGGCTGGACCTTTGTAGGTTCCATGGCCAGGCTCAAAGAGCTCTCTAAACTCATTTTTCAGAGTATTCTCGGTTTCTTTATTGGCCTCCAAAGGGGCTACCGAATTGAGATTGACATGAGGTCCCATATCAACCTTGAGATCTCTAATAAGATCTCGTCCGAATAGGGCTTGACCCTTTCTGTCTCGGACAATGACCATTTCGGTCAATACTGAGTGCTTTCCAAAGGACGCGTCAATATACGCTGTTCCCAGCACATTCAATGGTTTACCACCATATCCATGAAGTTCTCCGGTATACGAAGATATTTTAGGTCGACCTATCTTTTCCCATACTGGTTTGGGGATGACTGACCGGACTGCTCCACTGTCCAGTTCCATGGCTATTTCAATGTCATTCAATTTGACCTTTAGCCAGACCGGAGGGATTGAAACCCTGCGAACTTCGACTTCTTGCTCCAAGGCAAGGCAAGCATCATCTTCATCTGATGACACCTCAGAATCGTATCTAGACTCTGGTAGGACAGCTCTTATCCCACTGTTTCTGCCGTTTTGGCGTCTTTGGTACCCTTGATTTGTGGGAGGCTGTCTTTGTCCTCTTTTTGGACAATAAGGCTGCATGTGCTGGCTGGAACCGCACGTATAGCAAGTTCCTTGAAGCCCTTTCGGCTTTCCTGATTTACCCCAAAGGGGTTTCTTTTGGCGCTTTTTATCCAGCCTGGCGATAGTGCCGGATGCGTTTGAGCCAGCCATTTCTTTGGCAGCCGATTGTGAACCTTCTACGAGTTCAACAATCTCTTCCAACTTGGTCATGTCCAAGTTTGGAGTTTCAAGGAGCTTTTCCTTGACTTTTTTGTCTTGCAGTCCAGCGATAATTGCTTGGACCTGGACAAAATCGCGAGTGTTCACAACACTCTCAAAGTCAGCCTTTATAGACCACGACTTTACCTGCTGAATAAACTGTTTGGACGTTTGGTCCGCCAGTTGTTTTGCAGTGAAGATCTTGTGTCGCGTAGACGCAACGAGACCTTTGGGTTCAAAGATACCCGTGAGAACTCTACAGAGTTCATCGAAGGACTTGGAGTCCATATTTTGACCGTTCATGGCCACTTCTAACGACTCATAAGCCGCTGGACCGATGTGGTTGAAAAGAAAGACTTTCTTTTCACCATCAGCTTCAATAGTGCGAGCAGCCAAGATTCTTCTCAGCATGCTTTCATAAGAAGCCCATCGGTTCTTCGTTGGATCAAAGATCCATAACTTCCCAAGGTTTGCCTGGGTGTTACTCATTTTTCTTGGTTGCTAGCCAAGATGACTTTTAGATTTGTACCTTGTAGTACTATTTCAACTCGCGTTTTGCGGTTTTTAAAGACTTTTATGTCTTTTCTTTCTCTATTTGAGACTTTGTACTATTTAGTACTATGTACTCTACGGTAACTTGTACCACTTGTACTGTTTAGCACCGAAGTACTAATCCTTTCCTTCCACAGAAAGGGATTTCAAAGCTCAGCCAGATGGAACAGGCGCGACCTGTATCTGGGCCTGAGTTCGAATCGGTGATCGCCACTGCGTGTGGTTGTCGAGAGGCCCGGGGAGACAACACACACGAAGACTAGAGCTCGAGATCAAGTGATTTATTGAGTGAAAAGCGGCCCTTATATAGGGAAATCCCACGTAGGAAAGTACAATCAAATTTGAATAATAACTGATGATTTCCGTGGGAATTCGGGCTCGCAGTTCGGTCGTTCCGCCTCACAAGCTCAAAACTGCCTAACATCGAATAAGAAAGAAAATTGTGATTAGCTACTATCTCCACAAATTCGCCCTACACATAGTCTACTTCCGTTTTCTTCTAAACTTCTACATAAAAATTTCCTTGGCGAACAAGAAAATGAATGGTTTACACCAACGAAAAGCGGAAATTCCGATTACTCGTTAGCTAATTTCAAGTTGTCTGAAAAATAATGAGCAAACGTCTCTACGCCGATCGCGTCGCCGAAAAGAAAAGAATATTCACGCAATTTTCTATGCGACAAAACGCTCATTATCTTCCAGACAGACATAAAATGTGACGACTCTCACTAGTTGTTTACGCAAAACAAGCGATCCCACGTAACAAACGCAGAGAAAAAAGTCCAATTCTTTCGATGATGCACTTCGCCCCAAGAGTTACGTCACATCTGGAACTCCCTCTAATTTGACTTAAAACATTTTTTATCGCTTCGAAACTGGCCGATTAAACCCTAGAATTGTGTTGATCGTTCTCGAATATATACACGTAGAAAAATCCCATATAACAAAACCTCTCTATAACGGACAATTTTGAAAGGCCAAAGGAGTTACTTTTTAAATTTCAAAAGCCAAAGTAAACCTTTATACAACAAAGAATTTCTTCAGTAAAAGTAATTTTTTGGGGCCTTACAATCCGTTGTATAAGTTTCACTATCAAAAAGCAAAAACGAAGTAAAATTTAGCCAACAAGCCATCCAAATTTCCCCTTTTTATTTGGTGTAAGCCTATGATTTTCTTGTTCGCCAAAGAAATTTTTATGGAGAAAGTGAGAAGAAACCGAACCAGACTATGTGTAAGGCGAATTTGTGGAAATAGTTGCTAATTATGAACGCGATTTGAGGTTTTATGTTTGATATTAGGTAGTTTTGAGCTCAAAAATTTGTTTTGTCTTAGTTTTGAAACAACTTAACAAGGTGGATCTTTTCTTTACCAGTCTGTCGAAAAAATAATGTCCACCATGTCGCATAGAGCATCGCGTTGTTGCCGATAAAATGAGTTGTGCGACAAAAAATTGCTTTTTCACTCACACTTTAGCGACGCGATCGGCGAAGTAACACTGCTCACGTCAAACTGAGGAGTCCGGTGACCGGAATAGACTCTTCGCTATCGGTTTTTTACACTTCGTCTATTTCGCAGAGAAAGAGAGAAAAAAAGACACGCAAAAACGTTCTCTCTCGCCCCAAAAATTCCCCATTTCTCCCCCGACAAAACGTTTTTTCGCGTCTTTTTTTGGCAAATTGCCAATCAATTCACCGGACTGTTTTAGCTTATCTCAGTTTGACGTGCTGCTCCCTATTTTCGGACTGATAAATTTACCCTCTATTTTGTGAAAAAAACTAGCTATAACAAACACATTTTCGGCTTTCCAAAGTCTCTTACATACCCCAAATGACAAATTACAGGCAAAACTTACATTAGAGGAGTTCATTTTGCAAGAGTTCAAGTTCAGAGGCAGTCCAACAAAAGATAAAGATAAAAATAAGGTGCAGCGTGAATCACAACCCGCTTATAGGTCACAATAACAGTAAAGATCAGCTGACCCTCAATTATGAAGCAACTTTTTCTGCGCCAAACGAAGGGAATGACACAAAAAATGGACGGAATATACGCAACGCAAGCCAGAAAAGGCGCGCGCGGGACTTGATCAGGCCGGAGTGTCGTTTCCACAAGTCATCGCGCGATAATGGATGACGTCATTGGGGATGATGCTTGAGTGTTTCCTAATTTTGGGCTTGGAAATTGTAAAAAGGAAATGAGCCAAGGGAAGGCGTAGAATATAAAAAAAAGTTTTTTGGAGGTTCGAATACGAGGTTCTGTATAACGAATTGCCAAGGGCAAAAAATTATTTGTCATAGGATTGTACCAACGTAGAAAGGTTTATATTGACCAAAAAATTGCTCCAAGGCATCTGAAATTGATTGTTATCTGCAAGTTTTCTGGGACAGATGTTCCGCTGTATGTTGCGTAAAAGTCCACCAGGGAAACGTTTGAAATGCGACGCTAAGAGTTTCTTGAATTCTGTGCGCATGTCGTGCGTTGGACACATATAAATGCAGGATATTTTTAGCTTGCGCTTTGGTGCACCCGAGATATCCAGCGATCTTGGCGGGCGAGATAGTGCCCGAAAGGTGGAGTTCGGTCGGAGGTAAAAACACTTTTTGCCGTATCTAGACATGGCTGGGGGGCCGGGCCGGGCCGAAAATCGCGGCCCGGCCCGGGGGCCGGAAGGGGTCGGCCCGGCCCCGGCCCCCTTCAAATTTTCTCGGCCCGGCCCGGCCCCGGCCCCCAGGGGGCCGGGCCGGGCTGGGGGCCGACAGGGGGCCGAACTGTAAATATAAATACTGCATTCATTGCGAGATATAACACATTTTTTTTGGGGCTTTGGTAGTTCAGCTCCCTACGAAAGGTAGTTCAAACCCCCACTGTTTTGTCCATTTCACACCCCCGTAATTAAAAATTAGAATTATACAAAAAATGCAAACTAGAGTAAAATGACCCCAGGCGTTTTAGTTCAAAACCCCAGTTACCGTCCAAATTCGTGTTTGTGGTTCAGGCAACGATGATCGTAGCCGAGAGAACCCAATCCCGAGTAGGCGCTTCAGATTGGATGAGGGGGTTTATACTGGGTCCAGGGGGGCTGAACTGGGCTGGCGGGTTGTACTACCCAAGTCCCCATTTTTTTGTTAACAATCGACAATAAATTTTTGAAACAAAAAATTACCAACCATTTCCTAAAGTACTTCAAAAAACCCAATCGGTTCTTGGCTCTGCGTTTTATTTTTATTGACAACCCTAATTTTCGCTTTGAGACTGAGAATTTTAATCATTGGGGGCCGATTGGGGGCCTGGCGGGGGCCCCCGGTCGGCCCGGCCCGGGGGCCGGAAGAGGTCGGCCCGGCCCCGGGGCCTTTAAAACTCGTTCGGCCCGGCCCAGCCCGGCCCCCCGGGGGGCTGGGCCGGGCCGGGCCGGGCCGGCCCGGCCCACTAGCCATGTCTAGCCGTATCTCATTGATTTCGGCGACGTGCCTGTGCAGAAAAAGTCGTGTGACAGCCCAAAAAAGCCTATCGCAAGAAATTGCACGGTAAAGTAAAACTGTGTTTTCGCACAGTGCATGTCGCAAAGGCCGCCACTGCAGCGACTTTGCGAACGATAGTAAAATTGATCTAAATTTGTGCCAAGTTTCAAAATCTAAGCGTCTCACTTGGAGTATTTCAGAATTATTTTTTTTAACTTTGCCGTTCGTTGTGCAAAGTTTGAACTGTAATTACACTCGGTGAGCAATACAATTCGACCCAAAAAAATCGTAGATAGATGAGAACTTTTAGAACAAAACTTTTGCCTGCCTCTTTTGATTCATAACCTTACTATTTTCGGTAACTAAAATACTCCGTTTTCATCCTCCTCTCCTGACTCATTTTCGGCTCGTTGAATGATTTTGAGCCCACCTCGAAATGAAGAGGAGGATTTTAGCGCGCAAAAACAAGTTGCGGTAATATTATAGGCTCGCTACAACGAGGTAAATATTCCATTATAATACGCTTATTTTTGGCTTTGATTCTACCGCGGGAGTTGGAATTATATTATAAGTAGGAGTCGGATGTTATATTCATTTTAGAGGGTTTTAAAATGTGCGCTCAAAAAGTATGTGTTTCCAGGAGAACTTATATCAGTCGGTCGGGCAAATAATGTGGATTTGTTGTGCCTTGGAATTGCCCATCATTCCGGCTGCGACATGGCGAGACATTTTGCAGCGACAAATCCTCATTATTTTCCCGACAATCTCGTATTTGTCCAAAAATCAAAACATTTTGCCACCGGCAATGTACTGAAAGATCATGATTAATAATGACATTTCAAGGCCAATATTTCGACCGCTAATTTTCTTGTTTTCTTTCCGCTCTCCTCATTTTCGCACTCTCTTGTCTGTAATATCAGTCTGTCGGGAAAATAATGTGGATTTGCTGTGCCTTGGAATTACCCATGATCGCTTTGCGACTGCGAGCTGCGGCTGGAAATTTAGAGCGCGACTACGACGAGGCGAGATATTTTACTGCGAAACATCCACATTATTTTCCCGACAATCTCATATTCGTCCAAAAATCCAGGAATTTTGGCTCAGGCAATTTACTAAACTCATGGTCAATGATGACATTTCAAGCTCAATATCCCTACCGATAATTTTCTTCTTCTTTTGTCCATCAGTTTCATATTTTCCGCCCCCACCCAAATCACTCAAAACGCGGACATTTTTCTTCGGTCTGAAGTGCATGTTGGTGGTCATTTTGTGTGTGCTTAAAAACAAGATTAAGTTCGGCGGGGTCAGATCAAGGGAGAGGAAGAGGGGGGTGCGCGGGAGTTATGTTTCGTTTCAAAGATAAAAAATTTTTGTTGCGACGCGTGTGATTCTTGAATTTCAGGGGGGCTTGCGGTCAAGAGTCGTCGTTTTTTCTCTGTATTCTTGCTACTTCCTCGAGGCTATTTTTTGTTCAATTTTTCGGGGAAAAAAGTTCCTTATGCAAGGTTTTGGTAAAAAATTTTAGTTTATTTTAAACTCTATTTTTTGAGATGAAAATTTCAAGGCGAATCAAATAGCTTTTGATTCATTTTAATTAAAGCGTGATCAGATAATGAGTTGGATCGTATTGCTCGGAAATTAGAAAAGAATGGGGGCTGGGAATATCGAATTAAAGTTGTTTTTTATTCAAAAAATTTTGGTTTTACATTTTTGTGATCTTTTATTGTGCACGGTGCAAAACTAAAATTATAACCAAAAAAGACCCTACTTTTTGCCGCACAGTGCACGTTTTTTGAATTTTTCTTTTTGTACCGTGCAAAGAACTGGACGAAAACTTTCTTGCGGCTTTTGCACAGTGCATTCAGTCCGTTTTTCACTGCACAGTGCAATTGGTCATAATCATGCACCGTGCATTCGAAAAAATCACTTTTCTTTTTGGCGCACCGTGCAAATTAATGAACTTTTTTTCCCGGTGCAGAGAATAACAAAAAACAAATTTCTTTGCGACTGTTGCACAGTGCAACCATCCGTTTTTACGGTGGAGTGAAATTGGCAAAATTTTTTGCACCGTCCATACAAAAAACGACCATGATTTTTTCCGCACAGTGCAAATTGAAAAAAAAATAAATTTTTTTTTTCTGCACTGTACAAACCTTTCTAAAATGATTTTAAATTTTTCAATATAAAAAACCTGCAAAAGTGTCAAATCTAGCCGGAATTTGTCCTCTCAACGTCCAGCAAACACTGAGAATCGAGGCTTTATTTGCATTTCCCTGGCTTAAAAATATTGTTTGAAACTAATGACAGGGGTGTTCCCACTCCTCGGCTGGAAAAGAAAAAGAAATTTTTCAACCCTCCATCATTTCCTGCTTTCTTTTTTATCCCAATTTTATCACTTCTTATCCGAGTTTCGAGAAAAAAGTTTTTCGAACAAAAAAATCTTGGAATTTATATAAAAATTTATGTGAATTTAGATTGATTAGGTGATAAAATGATGTGAAATAGAGTATTGCGCAATTCTGAGAGCTTGGGAGGTCGGGAATGCAGCTTTTTGACGGGGTTTTCACCTGATTTTTTTGAGTTTTTAGGTTGATCCAGGTGTTTTCCATGGATAGAACAACAAAAAAAAAGTTGTTTCCACAGATTTAACCTTTGGAATTTGTTGAATTTGAGTGGGATGTGCTTCAGGTCATAGGATAAGATGGGTTTTATAAGAGAGTTTTTTATAACTCGAAGGATGGCCCGGACATTTCGAAAAAACGACCAACTTAGAATCTTTTGATATTTTGCGTAATTGTTGTATTATGATAGCTGAACGTCAGTACGAATTTTTAGTTTCAGAAATTACCGTATACGGGGGTTACGGTAAGTACAATTTTCAGAAAGATTGGGTTCGTGTGTAAAAACCCCAAGGAGTAAAGACACAAAACTTCGCCGTTTTACGTTTTTGACCATGGGGAACATTTTCATAATTGACAACTTTACCGTGGGATGTTGCCTTCGACTACTTCGAAAAATACCAAGGTACCATATTGAATGTAACTTTTCGGCATTCTACTTGTCTCAACTTTTGAAACCTCTCAAAAATACTTTGACATGTGTGTAACAACATACCAAAAATGCGCGGAAATAAAAGGGGTGGTTTTGGAGTTATGGTACTTTGGATGTTGCCAATACGGTATTTCAAAAAATCATTTTTTTCAAAACCGGTGTGGAAGACACGCAAACCTTGCCAAAATACGTTTTTGACCACGGCGAACATTTTTGCAATTGACACTTTTTCTGTAGGATGCAGTCGTCGACTACTTGGGAAATGACCAATATACCATGATCAATATAACTTTGCGGCATTCTACTTGTCTCAACTTTTGAAACCTCTCAAATATACTTTGACATGTATGTAACAACATATCAAAAATGCACGAAAATAAAAGGGGTGGTTTTGGAGTTACGGTACTTTGAAGGCAGCCGGTACCGTATATCAAAATTTTATTTTTTCTAAAATTGACGTAGAAACCCCGCAAACCTCGCCGAAATACGTTTTCGACCCTCGCGAACATTTTTGTAATGGACACTTTTTTTGTAGGATGCGGCCTTCGACCGCTATGAAAAATGTCAAGATACCATGATCAATATAACTTTGCGGCATTCTACTTGTCTCAACTTTTGAAACCTCTCAAATATACCTTGGCATGTATGTAACAACATATCAAAAATGCACGAAAATAAAAGGGGTGGTTTTGGAGTTACGGTACTTTGAAGGCAGCCGGTACCGTATATCAAAATTTTATTTTTTCTAAAATTGACGTAGAAACCCCGCAAACCTCGCCGAAATACGTTTTCGACCCTCGCGAACATTTTTGTAATTGACACTTTTTTTGTAGGATGCGGCCTTCGACCGCTATGAGAAATGTCAAGATACCATGATCAATATAACTTTGCGGCATTCTACTTGTCTCAGCTTTTGAAACCTTTCAAAAATACTTTGACATGTATGTAACAACATATCAAAAATTTAGGAAAATAAAAGGGGTGGTTTTGGAGTTATGGTACTTTTAATCTTGATCATACAGTACACCGAACTTTTGTTGTAATGCTGACGTCCGAATTTGGAAGATTTTACTGTCGTATGGCACACACGACTCTACACCGTGGTAATCGGTACAAAACATTTAACAAATCGCTGATCTTGCTGTTACAGTAACCAATTATTTGCGCACGATATGTTACAGTATGCTTAGGCCAAAATTTTCTGAGTTTCCTGGTGAAAATAGTTTTTGAGGGTCGTACAACATACATAGAGCATTACATTTTGTTTTTAAGACAATCTACGTAAAGTTGAGCCGAGAATAAATCGAGGTGTACTGTATGTCCAAAATTCAAAGTACCATAACTCCAAAACCACCCCTTTTATTTTCCTAAATTTTTGATATGTTGTTACACATATGTCAAGGTGTTTTTAAAAGGTTTCAAAAGTTGAGACAAGTTGAATGCCGGAAAGTTATATTGATCATGGTATCTTGACATTTCTCATAGCGGTCGAAGGCCGCATCCTACAAAAAGAGTGTCAGTTACAAAAATGTTCGCGAGGGTCGAAAACGTATTTCGGCGAGGTTTGCGGGGTTTCTACGTCAATTTTAGAAAAAATAAAATTTTGATATACGGTACCGGCTGCCTTCAAAGTACCGTAACTCCAAAACCACCCCTTTTATTTTCGCGGATTTTTGATATGTTGTTACACCTATGTCAAAGTATTTTTGAGAGGTTTCAAAAGTTGAGACAAGTAGAATGCCGAAAAGTTACATTCAATATGGTACCTTGGTATTTTTCAAAGTAGTCGAAGGCAACATCCTACGATAAAGTTGTCAATTATGAAAATGTTCCCCATGGTCAAAAACGTAAAACAGCAAGGTTTTGTGCTTTTACTCCTCGGGGTTTTTACACACGAACCCAATCTTTGTGAAAATTGTACCTACCGTAACCCCCCTATACGGTAGTTTCAGAAACTAAAAATTCACGCTGACGTTCAGCTATCATGGTGCAACAACTATGCAAAATATCAAAAGATTCTGAGTTGGTCGTTTTTCCGAAATGTCCGGCCCTTGTTATGAGAAGCTTCAATCTGTAAAAAACTCTCTTTTATATTGTTTTAGGACATACATTTTTTTGTTTTATCCAGAAATATCGAAAATTTTGAGATTTTTGCTGGATTTTTGGTGTTTTTATGGAGAAAAAGGTATAAAAAAGTATTAAAAAATGTAAAATACGTGCTCAAGAATCCTCTGAGATCTATCATAAACCTTATAAGTCAGAAAAAATCTTCCGTTTCATCGAAATTTTTTCAATTTTCTGCTCAAAAAATCTCCAAATCCCATTAAAATAATCGACTTTAACACTGATATCGCCTAGTTCTATTTATTATATAATAAATGCCGGGTCGTAAAAATTTTTGAACCGTTTTTTCCGCCTTATTACAGCACCACATATCGCCAATTTGAACGGCATAAAAATATAAAATTGAATGCCCCGTTTTATAGGCGGGAAATGATGTCCGCACGGGGTTTTATGGCTTCCGAATCCGCCGCGTTTCTTACCTTTTGATTTACGACGAAACTTGTAAACTGGCCAATAATAGCTAGGAAATTGAGAGGGATGCGGCCTTTTTTTTGGAGATTTTGAGGGGAAATTTGCAAATTATGAAGCTGCGTTTTGCACAATGTGGAATTTTTTTGTAGACAACGAATTTTTCTTGGTGTTGCGACGCCTGGAATTCCTTCAAATTTTGTTTATATGTAAATCCTATCTGTCTGTCGGGAAAATAATGTGAATTTGTCGTCCCTTGGAGTCGCCCATCATCGCTTTGCGACGGCTAGCTGCGGCTGAAAATTTAAGCCACGACTGTGGCGAGCCGAGACATTTTTACCGACAAATCCACGTTATTTTCCCGACAATCTCATACTTTTGCGAAACATGGAGCACATTTTGCCTTCGGCAATTTCCTTAAAAATCATGATTAATAATGACATTTCAAGGCCAATATTTCAACCGTTAGTTTTCTTGTTTTTTATCCGCTCTTCTCATTTTCCCTACAAACATGACTTATCACATTTTCAAGTCTTGAAAATTTTAGCTTTTGCTTCGCAACACCACCGAGATATTCAAGGGTCTTTGAGGAGAGAGGATAGGGAGAATATTGAGAGCGGTCAGAAAGAAAGGTGTTTTTTTGTCGTATTTCTGGCAGTTTATATCAAAAATGGCCGATTTTTTGCACAAAACATTGCTTTTTCCGGTGGAAATAAGAATGAAACTTTTCATTGCAAAATGTTCTAAAAAGCCTCGAATATTCATCGACATTCTTGGACGTCGTATCTTACATCCCTTTCCCCCCGTTTTATTTCAATTAAGGTGTCATGCAGATGCGATTAGCGCGGCTGTAATACGTAGTAATTTGAGATTGAATTTCTAGGTGATCCGGGCAGTGAAGCGCAAAAACGTCGTAAAATCCCATTTCCCACAAAAGCCTTGCAGCGAACTTTTAAGAGGCGGTTTTTCCAACGATTCCCCCCAACGAATCTTTGTTGGGAAACTTTCTTTTATAGCGTTGGGAAATGGATTGGGGTTAATTTTTGCTGACGACTTTAGGGGGGCTTTTGGAATTTTTTGATAAAGTAAAAGCGAGGTTAAATGTAATGAAGACCAAGTAGAGACAAAGATTTCTGGTGTATCATTCTGTCGGGAAAATAATGTGGATTTTTCGCGCCTTGAAATCGCCATCATCGCTTTGCAACGGCTAGCTGCGGCTGGAGATCGAGCGAAGCACTTTGAAGCGACAAACCCACATTATTTTCCCGACAAACTGATATTTATGCAAATAACGGTGCATTTTGCCTCCGGCAATTTACTAACAAATCATTATCAATAATGACACGACGAGGCGAGACGTTGTGCTGCGACAAATCCACATTATTTTCCCAACAAACTGACTTAAAGTTGTTGCGTAATAATCCATTTAGGATGTTTTGGGGCCAAAAAAAGTTTTATTTTGAGTTCGGCCGCAAAAATGTGCACTGTTCCATTTTGCTACGCCAGATTTTGACAAAAGGATTTTTTGTTTTCTTCGCACAGTGCAATCGGTTTTTTTGTCTTTTTTTGCACCGTGCAGTCGATTTTGTGTTGAATTGCACTGTGCAAAATGAAATAAGATTTGTGTAGCCTGTAGAGGCAAATAAACGAAAGTCGGAGTATCTGCCCTAAGGGTATTTTGTTAAATTTTAAGCATTTTCTTTACTTTTTTTGAAAAAAAAATATATTTTTGTATGTTATCCCTTACTTTTTTGCATTTTTTTAGATTTTTAGTCTTTACCGCGATTTTTATATAGCATTAAATATGTGTAACAAATCGGTTTTCTGGATTAAACAAAAATATTTTCAGCTCCTCCAGCTCCATCGCCCTCCGGCAATGGGCGACTTGGACAGTTTCCTGGAGGCAAACCAGCTCCTCTCCAACACCCTGAAGCAATTGGACGAGGCCATGAAACAGAGTAAGTGTCCAGGAGAAATGAAAATCAGAGGGGGATGTGGGTGTCTTTTCGTTTTTTTTCGAATCAATCAGACCACAATTAGCGCCATTCCCTGAGGCAATCTGGCTTAGGGAATGGGCGAATGGCTTGATCCGCTTTATGTTTCTGAATTCTTTGGCTAATTTTGACTTGTTTTTGGGAAGGAAATTACAAAATTTTGGGATTTTTTGGAACTAAAATAAATTAAATTAAAAAAAATCTTAAAATGTAAGATACGACAGACCTTGCGTAGAAAATTATACAGGGTGGGGCATCTTTGTGGCCCGATTTGAATTGGCTATAACTTCTTTAGTTTTTGGCCAAATCTTAAAATTCTTTTTTTCCCTGAATCCTCTGACAACCCCATTTTGTTTGATACCAAATATGTTATACATAGTAAGTGTATATCTACAGTTATTGGATTTATTCTTGGAGTTCATTTTTTCGGTCGTTTTTCGGTTGTTTTTTCGGTTTTTCCCAGTGGGTCCGGAAATTGAGCACGGTATGGAAGAAAAATACGGTGGAATTTCTCCTCCTGAAAATCGACGATGAGAATAAGAACAAAAAGTGAAGATCAACCTCCAGAGTTCGTCGAATGGTCCTTGCTGAAGGCATTCCCTCGGTTCTGGCCAACCTTCGTGTACTCATATGCGAATTTTCTCGGAATTTTGACAATTTCTTAAATTTTCAGCTCCGTTCGTACTCATCTTTCCTGCTTTTTTTGTTTCCTGTTAACGCTGCCAGTCTCAAGGAACTTATTCCACCAACGTCGAATATTCTTGCGATCTGGAGGTTAGGCGTTACGTCCGTATTTCATGCGGTATCCCCGTTTGAAAATTTATCGCCGAACCGTGCTTGCTATGCCAAACCACAGACCAAGCTTTTTCTTCCACACCGGACTCCATTTTCGGACACACCGGGAAAGGCCGAAAAAACAACCGAAAAACGACCGAAAAAATGAACTCCAAGAATAAGTCCAATAACTGTAGATGACACTTACTATGCATGACATATTTGATATCAGACAAAATGGGGTTGTCTGGTGATTCAGGGAAAAAAAAGAATTTTAAGATTTGACCAAAAACGAAAGAAGTTATAGCCAATTCAAATCGGGCCACAAAGATGCCCCACCCTGTATATTTTTTGTAAATTTAAAAAATTTTAAAAAACTTCTGGATAAACGATAATTAATGTAAAATACGGCTATTGTTGCGATTACTTCACAATAAAAATAAAAAACACAGAGAAACGAAAAACAGCGGCATTTTCGATCAAAAACATGTTATTTTTTATTTTTTTCCGATTCCGTCTTCCAACTTTCTCTTCAAATCGAGGCGATCGGATAATTAGACACCAAAAAACAACAAAATCGAGGGATTTTCGGCGGATTCGAAAAAAAAATTAAATTGGGAACTTAAAATTTTTTAAATTGCAAAATATAAAAAATATATATTTTTTTTTAATTTTAATTTTTTTATTTATTTTTGGTATTTTCCCGCAATTTGCCCCCGATTTTTTACAACAATGCCCGAAATGTATTTAAAAATGACCTTGATCGGTGAAATTGCGGGGTGCAAAAGGCGAAACGAGGCGGAATATTTGCGTGAGAAATTTATGTTTCCTGTAAAATACGGTTGAATTTATTTATTTATTTTTAAACAGGGAGGCTCCAGTTTTTCACCCTCCCTTATTTTAAACTTTTGATATTGAATTTTTTTTTTTTTTTTTTTTTGTTAAATACGCTTGAGCTTTATTTTGCTTTAATCTTCAGATTTTACAAAAATAAAAAAATAAATATTTTTTTATTCAAGTGCAACGTTCAAACTGTAATAAAAACTTCAATTGTAATAAACCAAAATTAAGGAAGAACAGATTTCAAGTGCGATGCTCACATTGGCTTATAATTTTAAGCGCACTGGGCCGCAACTCCTGAAATGGGCGTTGGCACAGTGCAAACGGCTTTTTCGACGTTTGCAGGGTGCAAAAAGTGAAAAATGCACGGTGCGAAAGCGGGAAATCAAGAAGAATTTCCATTTATCTTATAAAAATACTAATAGCAACCTCCTTGCGGTAGGCTTTTTGGCTGTTACTCAAATCCTGACCTTTTTTGCGCAGTGATAAAAATCAGTCCGGCGACTTTCCGGAAGGACTTTTTTAATAGATTTCTAGCCTTCTCTCCAAGATTTGTAGTCCAAACTTTGATAAAAATTTTGCACTTTTTGCGAAAGGTGTTGCAATTCGGCCTTTTACCATGTAAATAACTGCTCCTTGTTACATGGTAAAATACGTCATCATAAATTCTCTGTACCTTTTTTTTTAAATTTTGTTCTTGTAAAATACGGGCTCTGTGCTCTTTGCTCTTGCATAATTTTATAAAAAAAAGTAAAAAAACTTTTGAACAAAACAAAATTTTCAAATTTCACTTCTTTCAGGTGACCGTCAATGGATAACCCCATTGCAATCTAGCCGTCACCGCTCCGTCTCCCCAATACCTCGCTACAAAACGAATATGGTGATGACAACGCCAGCCGACGACATTCTCAACGGGAATGTTCAAACTCAAATCGAGAATTTTGAGCGGAATAATAATCAGGAAAGACCGACGTCAGACCCCTCTTCAACCACCTGGGAAAACAAGGATACCAACTCGATTGGCAGTGGGAATACCAGTAGTAATGAGGAGTCGCCGATCTCGGATCAAGGCTCGACAGGCTCGGGCAGAATCACGTTGGAGAAGCTTTGCAAAGTGAGGATTTTTTTGTGAAATAGTCTTTCGAAACAGTACGTAGATTTTTGTCGCGGTGCACTGTGCACAAAAATCGCCCATTTTCCGGCGAAAAATGGCCGGAAAAAGTCTGCGCACTTTCTGGAACGACCAGTATTCGAAAAATCACCGCGACAGAAGCCTTTTCCAACTGTGTCGCCGCGGATTTGCTCGAAAATTTTCAAAGTGCAAACGGTTTTTTTTGAATTCATGCACAGTGCAGAGTCACAGAAAATTTCAACAATTTTTTTTTAGCATTCGTAAAGCAAAATTTTTTTTATCTTTTGATGACACAAATATTTTGCTTATTATCACTATATAAGATTTTTAAAATACGTGAGAACTAGCATTGTCCATTTTTCCAATATTTTCTTCTGTATTTCAGGCGATCGATGCGGACAAAATCGCACCACCAGATCGCAAGGTCAGATATAAGATTTTGAAGTGGGTCTACGACAACAATGGCGATGAGGCGTTGCGCGACCTTGTGGTATGTTTGCATTGATTTTTAGATTTCAAAATCAAAATGAAATATAATATAATATATAAAAAAACTTGAATTCAAATTTGGCGGGTAAATTTGGCATTCTGTTTTAAGCAGTAAAAATATGACAAAAAATGTAAAATACGGTCTGAATTATAAAAAAAATTATTCAAAAATAAAAAAAAATATTTCCTGCCAGAGGGCAAATTTTGTAAAAATTGATTTTTAAAAATTTTAATTTTTTTAAAAACTTTTATCATTTTTTTTCGAAACTTTTGCCATTAAAACCCCCGAGGCGGTGTTTTTTATCATCTCATCTGGATAAAAAATTTTTTGGAAAACTGATTGGGCCCCTCAAAGACATTGCAAAGAGACAGCTGAGCGTCAAAACTCCTCTTCCAGGTGCCCCATCCCAGTTCGATGGGCTTTCATACCTGTCCGGCCGAACCTTTCGGCCGCTCATTTCCCGAATTCCGATCTCGAGAATTTTTTTTTTCGTTTTTCCGACTCGGATAAAACGTTTATTTGAAGGGATTCTTCAAAATTCGAGGAGAGAGTCGATTTTATGACCTTCAAATTTGCGGCGAATGTCGTATTTTAGTGTTCTTTGGAACCTACATCTTCGTATTTACTATTCTAACCAGTACATTGCACGTATTTTACCATCCCATTATTGCACGGTGCGAAATTTTACTTTTTATTTTTCGCACCGTGCAAAGTTTTTTTTCGAAAATGCACGGTACAGCCTCAATTTCGATTTTTTTTTCATTTTTTTCTTGCCAATCCTCAAGAATGACATCACTTTTTATGCACCTTCTTCTTTCCACGTACATATTCTTTTGTTTTTCGCTCAAGTTGTACCCATTTTTTTTTGAGTCCTATTTTTAACTCATCACCGATTTTTTATACCTCGGCTTATTGACATCTCGAACGGCGTTCAGACCCATTATTTCCGGGATGTTTGACCGGTTGAACTTTTGTTTTTTCGATCTGATTTAATGCGAATTCCTGAAAGTTCAGCGAAGATCTTTGAAGATTTGGAAGGATTGCTTTGGAACCGCACCTTTGGAGGCTGGGCGGTGCTGAGTGGTTGAACAATCTATCGTATTGAAGCTACTGGATAACAGTATTGTCTACAGAAACTACTTTGGCCATATTTCAAGCCATCTTTTTGAATCGACCATATTTCCGATATTACACTTCCATTAGACCAGGCTTTGAATAAAAGCCGTTTTCAACGCGGCTGATAGAGCAATTTGGAAATAAAATCGACCACTCCGCTCTCTGAGGGCTCCTACTATCATACCAGTTATCTGCAGGCCAACTTTTGGCTAGCTGCCAGATAGCTGCGACATCTTTGACATTACCCACCATTTTGACCGTGGTCAAATTTGACGGCCGCTGCAGCCGTCAGAAGAGCTCTGAATAGTAGGATATTCATCGACAATCATCATCACATCATATTACAACTTTATTGACAACTGTAGTGCTAGGGAGCTACAGGATTTTGTAAAAAAACGTGAATCTCCAAAATTACTAATCTATCGGATAGCTGAGCCAAAAAAAATTATTTTCCGAGGTCAAATCGCGTATTTTACCTTATCACATTGATTTCTACACTACCATGCATAACATGAACCCGTTTGACATCTTCAACATGGGCTGGTCACAGAAACCGGCCAAAGTTCGACGCAACTCCCTGCCCTACGCCAACACCGTAAGCCGCCCGATTTCGGCGCGATTCGCGGACGAACTTCGACCAATCGCCGAGGGCCATCGACAGACCGCGCATTCCACAAATTCGGTCAATCTTTGCGCTTCGAATGGGATGAGAAGTGCGGTTTCTGGGGGCTCCATAACTTTCTCACCGGTTCGGCCAAATAATCAGCTGAGGTGAGTTGAGTGTAAAATACGTCCCTCTTTCTTCTGTTCTTGATAGTTGATTGATTTGCAGTGAAATTTGTCAACTAATATTCACATTTTTCAGCTCAAACTTTACTAGTTGCCATTAACATTAATAAATTTCAACAGAATCTGAGCCTTTTCTGCCAAAAATCACTGCTTTCTGACCTCTAACCCATAAAAGTTTCACGTAAATCCGGCCGAACGTCGAGTGTTCAATCATTTCGTGCCGCCGGTTGACATGACAATTACAAGGACAGGGCATCAAAAATCTCGCTTGTTAGACATTGTCACCCCCCTCCGCTCTTCCTCGGGGCCGGTGTGTTTATCCGCGGCGGGGATCGCAGACTTTGGGGAGAGCGGCCCGCGATCCGGAGATCACCGGGCCGCCCCGATCAAACGCGCCGTGCCGAGTGTTAAATTCCACGGGCGGGATTCCTCGCATTCCTCGCCGCCTCGAGGCCACCTCCAATAAAACGCCGGAGGGGGATTCGCTGTCGGGGCCGGAATCGCATTCCATTCGATTTTCGGCTAAAAATAGCTGCAAACCGGCCGGATCGATTGCTGATTGGGACGGAAATAGGTCGGAGCACCCGCTGCACTACTGTTTATGTTATGAAATACTTTTTGGCCGGCTAAATGAGTTAATTATTGCGCAACGAACCGAAAATTGTTTACTTTTCGGAAGAATTTGAGCTTATTTTGTGGCTCATATTTCGGCTAGTTAAAACGCTGACTCAACTTCTTTATAATGCCATATGAAAGCCAATGACCTATACTACGCATTGCCAGAAGCGTTTATGTTGATCTATCTATTACTGCTAGTAATCAACCAAACTTTGTTTACCTAATTTATTGCCTATATTCCCTAAAATCATAACTAAACCTACTTGATGTGGCTACAGTAACCCTTCAAACCGCCAACTCATTATTCCAATACAATGACCGTACTCTCCAGAAGTTTGTCAACGATTACCAACGGCTCCAATCGCAATAAACCCTACCAAAATCACTTCAGCGACTCTGGGTTCGGCTCAACTTTGAGCGCCGAAAGTAGTTGCTCCTATCTTCCGCCTCCACCGCCTTACCGGCCAAGACTTGGCACCTCTGGCTCGGACTCGCATGATGCTCAAGCCTCGACCAGTCCGCCGAAATGCATCAATTTTTCGGCGGGTGCAATTCGCATTGGAAGTGGACCAATTCCCGCCGAGTTGCTGCAAATTGAAGAGAACGTTGAGCTGAATCAAGGCGGCCATCGGATTCATCGATCGTTGTCGGACTCAAAGTATGGTTTGCTGGAAGTTCGAGGCCCGAAATTAAGTGTCGGCACGGTGCCGAGTGCCCACAGCTCACCGAGAGAGTCGAATCAAGCCTTGACGGAGAGCAATTTGGGCCTGCAGGAGCCGGTGATCAACTTGAATAAGGAAAGAGGGTCAAGTTGGGCTCATTCTCGGATCAGCCCGGTATGTTTTGGTGCTATATTACTTCAATTGGGCTAGATGGACCATTAAAAATCAAAAAATCCCGAATTTCAGCTGAAAAATAATCTTGTGACAGAATGCCAAAAACCCCGCGAAGTTTAAATTTTAAGCCTTAAAAGTGTTGAAAGAGACTTCTTACGGCCTTAGGACACATTCTTATTACTCTAAAATGGTTTTTCAAGCCATTTTTCAGCTTGATGCAGAATGCCAAAAACCCCGCAAAATTTAAAATTTAACGATAAAAATTTTGAAGATGACCACTTAACGGTCTTAGAGCACCTCCTTACTACTCTAAACCGATCTTCAAACCATTTTTCAGCCCAAGACGGAATGCCAAAAATCCCGCCAAATTTGAAATTCAAAAATTCCAAACTTTCAAAAACAACTAAAAATAGGTCCAAGAGGTCTTCAAAATGATATCCTCGAGACCTTCGCGTTACCAGGCCTTGTATACATATAAATGGGGCAGCGTGATTTATGGGGTTCGGCGGCGGGGCTGAAAAATGCCTCCGGGAAATTTATGCACGACCTGGAACAACTGGCTGCATATTTAGGGAGTGCGGGTAATTAGGGGCAGTTGGGACAAAAAATGACATTTCTGTAGGAATGGTAGGGTGGATTTTTTGAGATTTTTAAAAATTTTTGGGGGGTTTTTGAGGCTTTGAATGATTTTATATGGTTTTTTGACGAAAAAATGATAAACTAAAAAACTAAAAATTTTTTGACAGAAAAAGCCTATTAGAAATATTTGGAGTGGTAGGGCATAACGGTAAGCATAAAAATTCGTCTTAGAAGATAAAAAATTTTGTAAAAATTACAGTTTTTTTTTTGATTTTTTTTTTTATTTCTACGCGGTTTTTTTAATAAAAACTTATTCAGCTAGTAGCGATCCACGTATTTTACAATCAATATTCTATTTCGAACTTAATTATCCCTTAATTTCTAGATTCAAAACAAAATTTTATATTTTTCTCCCCTAAAAAATGAGCTCAAACAATTTTAAAAATCGTATTTTACAATCAAAATTTCCTCTCCCCTCTCCAAACCCACTCCAATTTCCCATGCAATGCGCGAAAACCCGGCGGGCATTTGGCTTTTTCCGAGACCGGAATCGAACTTCCTTCTAATAGCCGGGAATGAAGTGGGGCCTCCCAAATTGCGCCCCCACGGCTAGATTGGGGGTTCAAACGAGAAAAAAACGTTAGCCAGCGTTCCTTGTCTAACTATTTTTGGGGGCTTTTATGGGGCGGAAAGGCCGATTTTCGCCCGATCTTCGATCAAATCTGACAATTTTTCTTATTTTCCCCCGTTTTCAGATCTTTTTCGTAATTCTAGCTAAAATTTTCCCTCAAAACACGCTTCTTAGAGTGTACCACACCTTGTTTTATATTGCAAAATACTCCTCCATTCTTTCACGGGGCATTTTTCCACAAAAGCTATCGTATTTTAGCAAAAACAATCCCATTTTCGTTCGAATTTGGCTCCAATTTCTGTTTACCCACTAAAAATAACTCAAAACCCGTTCATAAATTTCCATTGCCCCGCGGCGAAGTGCGCAAATTTCCGCTCCAAATTTATGCCCTTAAGGGGTTTTTTGAGGACACAAGAATTTGGACTAGGCCTATCCATTCTTCTCGCTTCTCATCCTTAAAAATCGCTTCAAACCCGACGGAAAACTGAGGGGATATTGGGCAATTAGTGACGCCGGATTTTACCAATTTTTATTGCTTTATATTAGACATTACTTTTAGAAACAAACACAAAACTTAATCTTTTTTTTGTCTTGCACAGAGCAGAAATTTCAGAAATTTTTCATTTCTTTCTGCACCGTGCAATATTTTTTTTCTTTTGCGCAATGAAAAAAAGTTTTCATTCCTCACCGCACTGCGCAGCGACCTTCTTTTTTGGTTTTGCACTGTGCAAAAATAAAGTTTTACTTTTGCACTGTGCAAAAAATTTTCAGTTCTCTTTGCACCGTGCAACAACTTTGTCTTTTGCACTGCGCAAAAATTAAGTTTTCTTTTTGCACGGTGCGAAAAACGTTTTTTCTGTTGCACTATGCAACCAAACAAGATCTCAGTGCACTGTGCGGCCTGCATGTTTTTTTGAAATGAAGCTTTGACTTTGCACAGTGCAAATTTTCATAGCTTTCTTTTTGCACGGTGCAAAAGAAATTTTTTTCTGTCGGACTGTGAAAATTTTTTTATTCATAAAATTTGAGTGCACTGTGCAGCTAAAAATTTTGCACTGTGTAGAAATGAAGCTTTGCTTTTGCACTGTGCAAATTTTCATTGTTTTCATTTTGCACGGTGCGGAAAAATGTTTTTTTTCTGTCACACTGTGCAGTCAAAAAATTTGAATGCACTGTGCAGCCAAAAATTTTTCGCACTGTTCCAAAAACCTTTCCCTTGCACTCTGCGATCAAAAAGGATTGGCCGCACAGTGCAATGAAAATATTGCAGAAATTGCACAGTGCAAATCCAAACTATTTTTTTCATTTTTACCTTATGCCCTCCGGCAAGCTCCTCAAATGCTCCCTTCAAATTTCCTCCATCTTATCATGTTTTCGCAGAGGCAATATTGAACATGGCCTTAGGCCATTTTCTTTGTCCAAATTTAAATTTGTCCACGGGGATGAAACCAAGACTTTTTTTTCGTGGAGGGGGGATGGGAAGGCCGAAAGGTTTTGCGAAGCCGAAGAGTTTGGAAGGGCAAAGGTTTTTGCCGGAGGGGTTTTGCGCACTCGTCTAATTGGACAAGGGCCAGTTTCTTTTTGCGTTTTTTCGAATTGAAATTGGACCGTTTTTTCGTGGCGGGAACATCGCTTTTTTTTCAGTGTGCAAAAGTTGTTGAGCAAATTTTTTGGCTGGTGTCTTAAGTGTATTAGTTCGGGAAAGGAAAAAATCTAAATACTTTTGTGGAATAGAGTACTGTAGAATGACGTCGTTTGTTTGTTTTTGCACAGTGCAGTCGAATTAAGAAAGTTGGCGGAACTTCACTGTGCGAAAACAAAAATTCGGATCTGCACAGTGCAAGTGAACTTTTGAGGACTGCACTGTGCAACGGCGACAAAAAAAATTTTGATTCCGCACTGTGCAAACGCTCTCGAAGAAAAAATGTACCGTGCATAAGAAAACAAAAAGCTGCACTGTGCAGCAGCGACAAGGATTAGAAGAAAAACTGAAATCTCAATATTTGCCTCAGGGATTTGTATTTCCCTGGTCAGAGATTGACTCAATATTGTGACCAGTAGCCACATGTTTTTCCCCGAATAATATCCCGAGGAAAGCCCGAAGAAGGCCTGATCCTAACTGGATTTCGTCGGAGCCTCTTGTTTCGGCGGGCTCAACAAAAAATTCGGGATGAAAACTGCGGGGAATTAGCCCGCCCTGAGGGTAAATTTCGGGATTTTGTTTGGAAAATACGTCAAAAAAAGTAATTCATATTAGACTTGGTATCAAGTTTCAAAAAAAGTTTTTTTGAGGGTAAAATATGTTCAGAAATTAGATTTGAGGCTGTTGTAATATACATACGTGTATCATGGCCGAATAATTTTAGAGTCCTTCCCCGTCGATGTCCACGGTCTCCTGTCCGGAGTACCCCGAACTGCAAGAAAAACTTCGACGATTGGCGATTACTCGAGATACCTTGTGCTTACAGGTAGGCAACTGTAATAATTTTGCTTTCCCTTCGTCTCAAAGACATTTTGAACTAATTTTCTGAGTTTCTACACCATTTTGTCAAAAATTTTTTTTAAGTTCCCGCCAAAGTTTAAAATCAAACAAATCTTGGCATTATGTTTCAAGTACGAAAATGGGGACTTATCAGCTTCTTTAAGCTTACAACATCCTAATCTGGTGATTGTATGGTTTCCCAGCAGAATTTTTTTTTGTATTTTTAATCTTCCCGCCAAATTTTTAAGCCTCTGGCATTATGTTGCAAGCTTCTAAAACGACTAAAAATTGCAAAAAAAAATAGATTTTAAGAAACATGTTAACCAAAAATCATGTATTTTTACAAATTTCTTACTGTACTGGATTACTGTACTTTATTGACGACAAATTTCAAAAAATCTTGAATTCAGCTTATGATTACGAATTTTCTGGTATCTGTGTTGTAAAATCCTTTTTTATATTTCAGGTGGCAGTCCTAACCGACCAAGTTGGCGCACAAAGGGAACAAATCCAAGATTTGGAGACTAAATTAGCCGATAAACGAAGGATTTATTCGTATGAAGTGCTCTCAAACAGTAATGTAAGAATTTAGCCAAAATCATAGAGGCCGTATTTTACAAATTTCAGGAGGACCCCAGCTACAAGGCGGATTTGCACAAAGAAATTACCGAGCTGAAATCGCGCTTCACCGTTATGGAAAGGGAGAAAGCTGAAGCCGAAAAGAGACTGCAGAATAGTCAGGTGATTTTTTTATAAAAAACAATTGATCTCTGCAAATTTTTCCAGTAAATAAATTTTTGATTTAGGCCGAAATTGAGCGTCTCACTCATTCCATGCAGACCTTGATGAATCAACACAACTTGTCGATGAGTCGACCGGAAACGAACGAGCAAAGTAAGATTTTAACGTTTTAAAATACGTCGTTGCTAATTAGCATTGTATGAAAAAAAATTTGCTTTGCGCGGAAAATTAAAAAATTTTTTTTTGTCTTTTAAACGGAGCTCCGCGGAGCTAATTTTTCTCTTGCACAGTGCGGAATTTTTCATTGCATGGTGCAAACTTTTGTGCTCAAGATTCTTAAAAAGTTCTGTGCAATAAAAAAAATTTGTCAACTGCACTGTGCAAAATTTTCTTTCAATTTTTTTGCACCGTGCGAAATTTTTTTTTGCAACTTTAAACTGCACAGTGCAAGATTTTTTTTTTGATATTTTTTGCACAGTGCAGAATAAAGTTTTTTTATTTTCTTGCGCCGTGCAATATTTTCCATCTATTTTTTTTCTGCACTGTGCAAATTTTTTTTGATTTCTTTGCACGGTGCAAAAAAATCTGCTTTTTTTCTAAAAATTTAATTTTCAGACCAAGAAATGGAGCAGCTCCGGATAATTGTCCAGCGTCTGATGGCCGATAATGAGCAGAAAAAATTGGAAATCAACTCGCTCCGTTCCCAATTAGGCGAACAGCGATCTTCCTCTCGATCCTCTCAACTGGAAAATGGCTCAAATTCATCGCAACGCTTCCAAAATCAAAACCCCTCACCCACACCGCCGAATCGACCAAAACATCAGCCGGTCGATATAAATCAACAAATTCGGCGGTTGCTTTTCGATGACGTCAAGGAGAACATGGCGCATTCCTCGTCTTTCCCCGCCTCTCTGTGCAGTTCGGTCCATTCAAATGTGAATTTTAACGCAAGTCCGAGCCATTACATCCATCGATCGCCCATCCCTCCGTCGGCTTCGTATTTGTCGAGTTTGAGTGCCGGAGGGCAACCGCATCAGCAGAGTGTCAGCTGGCAGCCAGTGGCTTCGAATTCGACAACGCCGAGGCCGATTCATCAGACTACGTCGTTGTTTGCGCAACCGACCAATTCTGGGTGAGTTTTTTTTTGGAAAAGTGTTTTGCACAGTGCAATTCGAAA
The DNA here is from genome assembly GCA_904066235.2 of Bursaphelenchus xylophilus. Classification (NCBI taxonomy): domain Eukaryota; kingdom Metazoa; phylum Nematoda; class Chromadorea; order Rhabditida; family Aphelenchoididae; genus Bursaphelenchus; species Bursaphelenchus xylophilus. Next base: position 12,508,922 of record CAJFCV020000003.1, on the reverse strand, counting down.
AAATGTGTTTTTGCACGGTGCGGAAACAAATTTTGTGTTTCGCACGGTGCAATTGGAAATTTTTTATTTTTTTGATGTGGAAAAGAAAAAAATTATTTTTTTTTTTTTTTTTTGAAATTCACACTGCAGAAGAATAAAAAAACCAGCACAGTGCAGAAATAAGAAAAACAAAAATTTTGCACAGTGCAAAAAAATAAGAAAAATAAAGTTTCCGCACAGTGCAAAAAATAAAAAAAAAATTGCGCAGTGAAAAAATTCTGAATAAAAAGATTGAAAAATAACGCCCATTTTTTCAGAATAGCTCCATCTTCCCCAACAGCTCGTCAATTGGCCGCAGAACTGGACGAAATCCGCCGAATCGGTGGTGAACTTCATTTCCATACAAATCAGAATGGCCAAACCACTAGTCTGCCTCGCCCTCTTCATTCTAAGGTGAGTTTTTGGGAACAAATAAAAAAAAATTTTTTTGCACGGTGCAATTTTTATAAAAAAATGTAAAAACGGACTGCACTGTGCAAAAAATCAGAATTTTTTTTTTGCACTGTGCAAATAAGATTTTGAAATTTTTTCCAAAAATTTTTTAAAAAAATCGTATTTCAAAAATTTTTTCAGTCCATATCCGCCCTGAATCTTCCCCGTCCCCGGCTCTCCGCCACCAGTTCCACACACATTGGAGGTGAGTCTGAAGCCCGCCCGACGTCGCAGGTTTTGGCCGGCGATCCGGCGTTGAAGCGTTGGTTGAAATTGAATTCAGATCCCAAACTGGCGCAGGCCAAGCGCTCTCTGTCCACGCCCAATCTGAATCGTGGCGCGTGCCGTGAATTGAATGATTTGAGTGAGAGTTTGAGGTTGAATTGTCCTCAGTTCACTAACAAATTCTAATATTTTTTTTGTTTTTTTGAGGCTTGAAAAGTGCAGTTATTAACAAAAAAATAAATTTTTTGCATTTTTTCCTTATTTTTGCCCTAAAAACGTAAAAAAATCGCTGATTTCAACTAACGGCTTTGCCTAAAATTAGCCTTATATACTTTTCGACCAAGGTACATATCGTATTTTACAAATTTCAGCCGACAGCGACGACGAAATCGGCCGTTCTCGACCCAAAACCTCCAATAATTTCAAACGCGGCCGAACCCGCTCAACTTTGCGAAATCTCTTCGGCAAGTTGACCCGTTCCACCTCGCAAGAGATCAAGTCGAATGCATTCCAACGAGGCCTCAAATCCTCGGCCAGCGCGAGGATTGTCTCGTTGGGCGCCCCCTTAACCGGAGCGATTCCAATTCGGCCGTTGGCCCAAATTTTCTGCGATTGGCCCACGGAAACGGTCTGTGAGTGGCTGGCGGAAGTTGGGCTGGGACAATATGCCCCAGAGGCCGAGAAACATGTCGCAACTGGTAGATATTTGTTGAACATGGGGATGAATGCGATGGAGAAAGAGCTGGGAATCAAGAGTTGTCTGCATCGGAAGAAGCTGAGATGTTTGTTGAATGCGATTGATAGAAATCATGGAAATGTCCCGGAGCCTGCCGATAACATGGATACTCATCAGGTTAGATATTGTTTGAATTGCCTGAAATTTTGATTGTTTGCATTGCACAGTGCAAACTATAAATTTTTTGTTTTGCACAGTGCAAATTGGGGATTTAAAATTCTGCACAGTGCAGTCTAAAAAAGGATTGATTGCACTGTGTAAAATCTAATTTAAGATTTTTTTTGTGCCGCAAAAGAACAAAAAAAATGTTATTTTTTGCACCGTGCAAAAACAAAAAAAAAAAATGTTTTTGCACTGTGCAGAATTGCAAAACTTTTTTATTAAATTTTCCATTTTTCAGGTGATGCTCTGGCTCGACGACATTGGTCTACCTCAACTACGCGATGTTTTCGCTGAAAACATGATCGACGGTCAGATGTTGCTCTACCTAACAGCGCAAGACCTGGTCGAAATGAAAGTGACCTCAGCGATGAATCATGCAACTTTAGCCCGGGGAATTCAATTCCTTCGTTCTGTTGACTTCAATTCCCATCGATTGGAGAAGACGTTCAATTTGGAGATCTTGCAGAAGCCTCAAGCCCCGGAAGAGGTGGAGAAATGGGCCTATACTTGTGTGGTGCAGTGGCTGAAGAACATTGATTTGTCCGAATTTACGCCGAATTTGATGTTTAGTGGGGTTCATGGAGCTCTTATGGTAAGTTGGGGTTTTTTTTATTTTATGAAAATAAAAAAACTCTGAAAATTTAAAAAAAGCTTTTTTTTGAAAATGTAAAAAAAAAGATTTGGAAAAATTTAAAAAATCAAAATTAAAAAAAAAATTTGAAAAATTTTAAAAAATCCAAAAATATATCAAAAATTTCAAAAAATCCCAAAAAATCCGGTTCAATTTCAATACTTTTTTCCAGGTCCACGAGCCCACATTCACTGCCGAATCTCTGGCCGAAGTTCTTCAAATTCCAGCGCACAAAACCCTCCTCCGAAGACACTTGACCACCCATTATAACCGACTTTTGGGCCAAGACATCATCACCAACAAGCGAGAAGTCCTCAGCCAACCTCATGTTACTTCTTTGACTCCGAACTTGAGGATTAGAGTAAGACTGTTTTTGAAATTCTAAAAAAGAAAAAAATATTTTCAGCTGCTGAAACGTGGATTCTCGTTGCCTCGAAAACGGGCGAAGAATGAAGTTTTAGTAGAGCCGGATGTGTCGGTGTGCCCGGGAACCCTTCCAATGCAGGTAATAGGAGTTTTAAAATACGTCAAATTATAATAGATGTGGCGTTTATTTTGCGTCGTGGACGATAAAAAATTCTCAAAAATTCATAAATTATATGTTGCAAAACAAATTGAAAGTTTGCGTAGTGCAAGATTTAGCATTTTCCGTGCAAAAAAGTTTTCATTTTTACGCTTATTTTCTTTTTTTCTGCAGTGTAAAAATTCCAAAAAAAATTTTGCACAGTGCAAAAGTACAAAAGCACAAATCTTGTCTGGAACTGTTAACTACCGGTCCGTGAAAAAAATCTTTTGTACTGCGTAGACCACATAGGCCTTCAGGGCACTCAGAAACCCCAAACTTTTTATTTCTTTTTTTCTTTGCACTGTGCAAACCGTAAAAATCGTTTTTTTTGGCGTTTGCACAGTGAAAAAATAAAAAAAATTCGTTTATAGTAAACTTAGGTCCATACAAATAAATTTTGCACTGGGCAGACCACATACGCCTTTAGGACATTCCAAAACCTTAATTTTTTCTATTTTTCTTTTTGCACAATGCAAGGCTCAAAAAAGTTATGTTTCTGCCTATTGTACGGTGCAAATCTCGAAACACACCAAAAAAATCTACAAAATCGACAAATAAAAAAAAATCCTCTAAAAAATGAAATTTTCAGCTCAACTCCACGACCACTCTGAGCTCCTTCGTTGACCCAACAAGTAATGTGTAAACAAGCCCATAAAACCGCACAGTGCAATTCCTATTTTATTGTTATGATCGCTGCGTTCGATCAGCCAACTTCCCTCAGGTCCACGATACCCTAACAGTGTCGTCTCTTCAACAGGATTCATTGATATTGAATAGATGTGATATGTGTAAAATATTGGAGATTTCTTTTTTGCGATTGTTTTTTTTTAATAAATGAAAGTTTGAATGAATTTTGGGGGTTTGGCATTTTAAATATGTGGTGAAAAGTCCACAAGTTTCTCGGTTGAGAATGAGTGAAAATGCGTCGTCGACTTCTAAATCATTAATTTTGGAACGTCTTTCTTGAACGTTTTTGCATTCAAAAACTCTCAAACCTGGCTTCATGAAACACCCTGCAGTTTATACCGTAACTTGTGCTGTAACTCTGTAGCACTAATATCATAGCAGATTTCGCAATCTGCCCTAACTATACGTATAAATATGTAACCTTGATCTTCGCTGATCACTGTTTTTCCATTTCCGATTATGAAATTCTCCATCGGATATTGATGATATCAGCCTCGACACCGCGAAACCAGTCTTTGCTCTTTCGATGCGCAACTCCTTTTATCGTTGAAAAGACGGCGATCAACAAGCCCCGACCATCAATCATGACCCCATTACCGGCGATGAAGTGATCATCCAATCTTTTCCCTTCTCCTTCGATGACGAATCGTTTCCAAAAATAGATCGCTGATCTAAAACACAATCTATAAAAAGCACGCAAACTTTACAATCACCGCAGCTCTTCCGGAAATCGCCAGAATATTTTGTTTTAAAGCAGGTGTAAGCGAGCATTGTGAGCAGGTTCAGTGTAATGTTTACTGGATAAAAAAATTTACAACGTGCTTTTTGACACAATAAATGAATATGTGGGCTCTTCAAGAGCTAGAGCTGAGGAGAAACGCCAGAAACTTACAATTACTTTTGATTTTTGCCCTTCAAAGGCAATAGAAAGGATTGTAAAATACGATTTGCTCTAATAGATGTTATGACCAATCTTTGCTGTACAGTGGAAATTTATTTGCAAATCACATCAAAGAAGAAGTACATTATTAGTATATATCATTTTCTTAAGTGCATAGCTCGACTTGTAGAAAAATGTGAGTACCGTTGTAGTTGCACGACAACTGAAATAATGTCCTAGTTCAACTCGATGATTTGACCGTACTTTTCATCTTTTGAAAACACAAGAAGTGTCACAAAAAAATTCTTGGGTTTTTTCTGGTGGAACCATTTTGTGTGACTTGTGACATTTCGTTCGAACGAAACCCCAAAGCGGATTGGAGACATTTTTTCTTAATTTTGGGTTGACGTACGATGGTGGAAAGAGACAAGGTTGTGTAGAGCTGAGTCACAAAGCCATTGATTTGGCTAGACAACAAGGTCTAGCCAAGGTCTAGCAATCGTCTTTTCCCTAATTGGATTGCAATTCTGGCTATGTACCCACAGCAAGAATGTTAAATGAGGAAGGATCTGTTTGGCGATTTTATTTTTTAGTTTTCATTTGATTTGGCTGTGAGGCGGAACAACCGAGCTTCGAGGATTTTCCCACGAAGAACAATCTACATTTATTCAAATTTGATTGTACTTTCCTAGGTCCCTATAAAAGGCCTCCTTTCCAGTGAATAAATCACTTGACTCTTGAGCTCTCGTCTTGTATCGTTACTGGGTTGTCGGGCGTTTCGACATTGGCGAAAATTTGAAAACCGCAAAGAAGCAATTTAAAAAAGGGCGTACTACTCCGTTCACGAAGTCGCTTCTGCCACGTACACTGTATCAGTCAGTCAAGAAAATAAGGACAACTCTGTCGCATCAAAAGTCGTATCGCCCAGAGAAAATGAATTATGTGGCAGCAAAATCAAATTGGTTTTCACACAGTGCAAGGTGAACTCTTGTTTTCTCGAAGTACATGTTGCATAAGTTACTCCAATGACATTGCGAACGGAGTAGCTCATCACACGTCAAAATTATGGAGTGAATCAGTATGGTTTCTATTGATCAGTCAATGCAACATCCTTCCATCGGTGGCTATACATAGTGCTTTGGTCCTTCTTGTCTTCGGGCGTCCGAGATGGTGTGTGTAGGAGGTGTCCATTCCAGTAGCATCACTACCAGAACTGAACAGTACATATTCCGAGATTAGCTCCACCGTTTCCTTCTCCCAGCGTTTTGTCGACTGTACCAACTCGAAGTCCAATACTCTTAATAGCTACTGTCCCAGGCAAAGCCCTTTGCGCCCGCGACGGCATGGGTGGAAGGAAAAACCGACCGCTCTCCGAGGAGAAAAAATCGGAAATCCAGTAAGAAACTTGTCAAATTTATTTTTAAGAATTGGAAATTAAAATACGAACTTGAATTCAATCCATTCGAATATGCTAATCTTTGACAAAAATTTTTTTTTGATAACTTTAGCTGCTGCTATAATTTTCAATTTCATAAACAGCCTTAACATGGTTTATGCAATTCTACGTGCCTAACCTTGTTTTCCCGCACATCGCGTGTTGTGACTTGTTTTGAAACCGTCTGGTTTCCCGTGTCGTCGAGATGAATCACACCTCGTGACCGGCGATGACGTCGCACTTCCTTCAAACACCGCGTGGCATTGGAATTTCGTCGTAAACCACGAGGTTCTTATCAATTCCTGGTTGATAAATTATTTTTTTATAATAGCATGGATTTCAATGCAATGAAAAAAGGGGAAATAAATAATTATGGAACAATAATCGATCTTATCAACCACATGTCAATTGGACTAAAGATCAATTCAAAGTGAAGTGGAAATTTGAAAAGTTATTAATTTCAGTCTTTCGGGAAAATAATGAGCACTCTGTCGCATCGAAGATCGCATGGCGTGGGAAAAGTCCAAAATGCAATATGCGAAAGAGAAAAAATGTGTATGCACTTCATGAAAATAGTAATATCATCCGTCGGGAAAATAATGAGCACAATGCCGCTGCTAATTTTACCGCAACACAGTTAATTTTCTCGGCGGCGATCCGATTTTTCGATGTCTTCGTTATTTTCTCGACAGATTGATATGTGTTGTATCGAAAATACTTGACTTTGAAGCACAAAAATTTACTTGTACTGAAGAAAGCGACAGCGTATTTTACAACTTATTTTTGAAGAGATATTTACATATCTCTTCAAAATGCTGGCTAAAACACAAGATTTCTAGGCATTTCAGAAAAAAACGGCTTTTTTGAAGGCATAACAAGTTTGCCGCTCTTTTTTTCAAATTCGTTAAAAAAATCTCTGGCCATTGGCCAGCTCTGGCACGAACGGTTGTAGGATGCACCAGCCGCGTGCCAGGATTTTTAAAGCAAAAATTTTAGGTCAAACTTGTTGGTTTTTAGAGAATTTAGGCTATTTTGAGATTTTTAGATTTTACGTGAAATTTTAAGCTTTCTCATCCTCTTCCTTGCACAAAACACATGCTGCTTCATCCTATTTATCAGCTCATTGAGATTTTCTCCGAATTTTCAGCGACTTTCCAGCATTTTCCCTTCGACTTGAACGCATTTCCAGCCTCCCAGCCCCGTCGAGTTGATCATCCGTTTCTGGAGCGTTTCGTTGACGGGCTGCGGATGGCGGCGTTTCGTCGACAATCGCGCCCCGACCCTGCTTTCGTCGTCGGTGTGTGGCGGGTCTGTCGGCGACAGCCGCCCTGTTTGGTGATCCTTTTCTTCTTCAAAGGGAGCTGGATGGGTTCGGAGACGTGGAGAAGGTTCTGGAGGGGGGAGAGAGAGTGTTTAGGAAGTGGAAGGTGCGTAGAGAAATAAAAAATGGAGAAAATAGAGTGTTTTATAATTGAGATTTTTCGAGATTCTTCTGCATAACGCGAAATTTTTTTAATTTGTTTTTTTGCACTGTGCAGTTCTTAAAAAATCAAAAAAATTAGCATTTTAATGTAAAAAAATAAATTACAAATTGTTATAGACAGAAAATATAATTGATTTTCTATCTTACTGTTGTTGGTCAGACTGTTTTTTACATTGCGATTTAAGAGTTTTTGAGATTTTTATTTTTCAGGCATAGTGCGGTCAATTTTTTCGATAAAAATTGATCTTCCGCTACTGTACTTCCGATTTTATGCGTTGATTATTAAACTGCCCAATTGACTGGCTCTTCTACTGTCATTTAGAAGGAAGTAAACATGTTTGTTTCACCTCGAAAATCGAGCGATCATTGAAAAACTGATTCTTGGCCTAAAATTAGCTCTTTTTTGCAATTTGCGGTAACAAAACAGACTAACCAAGTTCTGAAAAAACCCACGTTGAGTCACGTTGAGCAATCGTTAGACGTGAAATATTGATAGTCAACTAAAACCAATGATTTGTTCGGCGTATTTCGGCCGAGAAGTCAGAAAATCATGACGTTTCTTTGATTTATAGTCCAAATAAATGCGATAAATGGTGTTGCGTCACGTTATAGTTTGTTTGTTGCTGTGCTAGAGAAAAAGTAGTCAAGAATAGACGAGAAATGCCGGAAGTTTCGGGATTTTTGGAGAAATAAAAAAATGGCGAGACTGCACGGTGCAGTGAAAAAGTTTTTTGTTTTTGCACAGTGCTGACATATTCAGGTAAAGAAAGAAAAGGTGAAATTAGTAATGTATGTAACCTCAATTTTTATGAAAAAAAAAATTTTGATCAATTTCACTTTTGCACTGTGCAATAATTGAAAACAAATAATTTGCACCGTGCGGTCGGAAAATTTGGCCTGTTCTATAACGCAGCGGTCCAATTTTCGGGAAATTTTTGACTTGTCGTATCTGACTGTAGATCATTTACTATGCTATTTTTATTTTTCTTAAAATTTGCATTGCACGGTGCAAAAATCTAAAAAATAAAAATTCGCACAGTGCTAAATTTTTTTTGTCTTTTTGCACAGTGCAGCATACAAAAAGTTAAAAAAACCTTTTCAATCAATTTTTATATGCTCAATGATCCTTTCGATCACAAAAAAAACTAAAAAGTTTCTGCAAATCTACGTTACACATGGCCCATTGACCACCGCCTGACCTTCCAGCTGATTTTTCACTTTTTTCTTCACAGGCGGAAGTCATTCGGGGTCACATTTACACCCGTTCTGCACAATAAATTGTAGGAATCGGCGGTTGATTGATAAATTGTAATTGTTAACCGCGAATCGATCATTCCGTAGTAATTTATAAGTATTTCGAAGACAGCTTTTTATATCTCATTTGTTATGGCGATAAGTGAGCGAGTTTAAATTTTGTTACCAAAAAAAGCCCGACCGCACCGTGCGCTGTAAAGGGAATTGGGTGGGTGCGGATGTCCGGAGGCTATTTATAGGAAAAATGTGTAAATATAGGCAGTTGTTGACTTGTCTGACATGAATACAACAGAAATATGTTTTACATGCACAGCGTAACTGTGAATTTTTAAATCAAAAAATACCGCACAGTGCAGTAGAAAAAAAACAATCTTTTGATTGCACGGTGCAGAATTGAAATTTTTATCGCTGCTTTCGCACTGTGCAAGGGTTGACTGTTTTTTATTTCGCAGTGCAAAAATTTGTCGCTTTATTTTGAGCACCGCAAATTTGATTTTATTTTTTTCGCACAGTTCAGCGAAAATTAAGCTTGATTCTTATGTTTGCACAGTGCAGAATTTTTTTGTCGTTTCTTCCGCACAGTGCAAAAAAGAATTTTTTGTCGCTACTCCTGCACCATGCAAACGGTGAAAATTTTTACTGCACATGAAAAATCTTTCACATTTTTTGCAGTGTGCAAATTAAACGGTGCATACAAAAAACATTTAGCACAGTGCGGCCAATATCAGAACTTTTTTCATAGCCCCAAAACACAAAAAATCCAACCAGCAATATCTTAATTTTTCTTGTCATTGACACTTTTTTTTCAACCGAAGGTCACATAACGCCTCTCGTTTTGCAACGAAACCTTTAAAAATCGCCAAACAATTTGAATGGCTCGTCTTGAAGGGATGATATATCAATACCTGACCTTTCCGCGACAACAAAAATTGTTTTCCAAGTGGGAAACTTTCCATTTTTGTTAATTACATTGATCTTTATACTGAAAAAGTGGAAAACGATCGTTTTTGAATTTTAACGCAAGCTTTGAAAATTCCGAAAATTTTTTGATGACAAAGTTCTGATGCAATTAGCCTAAGACATGACGGTGAGTTAAAGTCGACAAGCGAAACAGGTAAATTCAAAGCAGAACGGTCATATTTCGAACGGAACTGGAAAGCATTGTGTGTTGAATGACGAAAATTTGATGCAATTTTAAGATGATATATCATCATGTATAACATATAGTTTGAAAAGCAAGGGGTTTATAGTTATGTCTCCAGGGTTAACGTTTCACAAGTGAACTGGCCCTGCATTCATTGGGAAATTTTTTTTTGTTAAGCAGTGACCATGGCGAGCCATGTCTGTTGGGAAAATAATGTGGACCCGTCGCGTCTTGGAATCGCCAGTCATCGCTTGCGTTTGAAGATTTGGTGCGAAACTGCCACAAAACGAGAATTTTTTTGCGACAAATACACATTATTTTCCCAACAAATTGATAATAAGCACAATGCTGCTTTCGTCGCTGAAGTGAAAAACAATTTGATTTTGCCGCGCCACACAATTCAGTTTCTCAGCGGCGATGCAATTCTTCACGCCACGGACTCCTCATTATTTTCCCGACGGACTAATAATTAGCCCGTATAATTTTTTCGTTCATGTCGCATGGTAACAATCTCTGGCAGACAGTCCTGGCTCTTATCAGTCTGTCGGGAAAATAATGAGCATTCTGTCGTATCGAAAATCGCAAAAATAAATTGTATCGCAAAAAAGTCAAGCTTTGCGATTGGCACAGCGAATTCGTGCTCATTATTTTCCCGACAGACTGATATGGTTTCGGTTTGAACAAAGATTTGAATGTTCCTTGGTGGTTGCTTCCTTTAAGACGAAATTTTTCCCAAACAGCATTTACAGACGTTACATTTTTGAACTTGTTTGTCACACCGAGCTACAATTGAGGTTTAAAGTTTTTGTACATTGGATTTTACAACGAAATACAAAGGTCGATGAAGAAAAACCGTCGTTTGTTTAAATTTTTGGAATCCAATTTTAATTGGATTCCATTAAAATCTCTTTCCCTAGAATCATACACGCTTCCTGCGAGCTGATTCCTCGCGTCGACTTTTTATCAGCCCCGCTTGAAGCAAACAAGCTGGGAAGTTTCGTTGAAACCAATGGTTCAATTGTTTCGACGAAGGCGTCTGAAAATAACGTTGAAAGCCGTTGGTTGAGTTGTACTCATTAATTTGTGTGGAACTGTGGGAATAAAATTGGACTTCGGCAGGGAAAAATATGGTTTTAGAGAGAAGAAAAAAGCAAATCTATGAAAAATGGCATTTTAAATTTTAGTTTGTTTTGTACCAGTGATTTTTTTTGTTAAATTTAATAATATTTATAAATACAAAAGTCATTCAAATTTGATAAATTCCTCATCGATAAAATCTCGATCAGGAAGTAGCTTCAGCTGCGTTAGAGTGAAGCGAATTGTAAGCAATTCATAATACACGTCACGATTTTTAAATTGATGACGTTTCTGAGAATCTATAATTTCTCAAGCGATAACGAGAGAAGGGAAAATGACGTTTGTTTTGCGTCTCTCATCCCTTCGAAAAGGAAATGATAAACTCGCCATATATTATAATTGACAATGATAAAAAAATCGGATCCATTTATAGTTAATAGTGGAAAAAGTCACAGAATCGGGTAAAATATTTGAAAAATAGTGTAAATTTTTTATGTACTGCGCGAAAATGGTGTAATTTCCAGAGTCCGCAAAAATGAAAACGAAATTTTAAAATACGTGTAGCCCATTTTTTTGAAAATCAAAAGTTTTTATGCGTTGTCCAAGCAACATTTTTATGCATTATGCTTGTTGTAAAATACGACGAAGCAGAGAAATGCCGTAGCATATTTTTGGGTTCGTTTTTTGGCCGCTTTGACGAAAATTTGGCATCGTTATGAAAAACGGCATAAAAAAGGGCCTTTAAATTTTGAAATGGTCGTTTGTAAAATATATTTTAGACAATACGAAGCTAAAATATCCAGCCAAAGTCGCTGATTTTAGAGCCTAAAAAGCGTAGGTCCAAGCGGCAGCCAAAAGACGCCAGGAAAAAACTTTGTGAGAAATCAAGGTAAAGAGAGAGGACGAAAGACGTCAGAGAACCGCTGTTACCCCATCTCAAAAGCAGGATCAAAACTTTTAATCGTTTTTCCGGCTCCACAAGCAAGCTGGAATACCAGGGCTTTCGCGAAGGCTTCTTGGTCCCAGCCGGAGACGGTTCAATGAGCTGCCTTGCGTTGTCCATGCTCCGACACTGGGTCCACCAGCTGGAACAGCATCTCAAAGGCCCCCCGGTCGGCCAAAACCGCTGAGCTTTGTTTTGGTTTTTTAATAAACCTTATAAACTATGCTTTTTATGGTTTTCCTGCCAGTCCGAAGTTGGCTAGCCGTCTATAAAACTTTCGGTCCAAATAACTTTGGCTAGAAATTTAAGCCTCGAATTGTCTGCTTAGTATCGACAGTGTTATCTCGTATGGCCGGCGCACAAACCTCTCTGATATACTGAAATACGACAAAGTATATATTTACACAGTCACCTCTACTTATTCCATCGACCAAACACCTTTGAGAATCCTTTTAACATCTGACGTAACATGTTTATTTGTCGTTGCATTGATCTTTTATAACTCTATTTTTACTTCTAACCTAAAAGAAGGTTTTATTTTTGAACGTGATTTGTTTACCCGGGTAGTTTCAAAGTTGTACCCAGCCAAGTACAACGCCCAAAAAAAACCTCTCAAAAACATATTATTGTCGCCATTTGGAAGTCAATGATCATTTTCAAAAATACGGTAAACAAGAGTTTAAGAATTGTAGAATTTGTTTTTGATTTTTTTAGTTTGTGTTTGGAGCGTGTAGTTGGATTGCTGTAGGCGAAAAACACAAAATGATGAAAAGTCAGCGAGGAGAGGGACGCACCACATCGATAAGAATGATGCAACGCGAACGAATCGTTGAAATGACCGGAAAATAAAAAATTATTCCTTTGTTTCAATGAAAAATTGGCGAAAAAATGGGCTGATCAGGTCAGGAAAATTGGATTATAAGAATGCTGGATTACGGTAGTTTAGAATAGGTACAGTTAGAGCTACTAAGCAGAAAGAAAATTGTTGCACAGCACAATGCAGTTCTTAGCCTAAATTTTGGATCGCGCAATGCAAAATTTGGAAAACTTGAAAAAACGCCATTACAAGGTTGGAGGTAAAATTTACGTTAGGATTGAAGTTGAAATGCTCTAGTATATGCATACGTAGCAGACTCCTTTTTCAATTTTCGCACGAAATCACTCAAAAAATTAGTTTTTTGCTTACAAGGTGCAAAAAGAAAAAATCGTGCATTGCACGATGCAACGCAAAATTTTTATCGCTGTGCACGCCAAAAATCAAGGAAAAAATTGTCGGGAATACAATGTTATATGCTTTTTTCTCCTTGCACAGTGAAAAACAACTTCAAAATTCTCTGTCGCACAGTGCAAAGCCCAGCTTTCTATTTCATCGCACTGTGCGGGTTGTTTATTTTGTATCGAAAATTGTTACAATTGCTGCCCCACCCAGAATGACCTTGTAAATGCGTTTGCAATTTTTTTGCTTCATGGATGCTCGATTGACCTTTTCAACGCGTTCGTTGTAAAGGAAAACGGGCAGGCTGCCAATAATCGATAAAAAATCACAAAAAATGGTGGAGGTCAGTGTCAGGCTTAGTACTTTTTAAAAATTTAGGTTTTTATGCCATTTTCAGAAACTTTCAAATTATGGATAAAAAGCCTTTGACATTATGCGTCCATTTTTATGGACAGAAAACGTATTTCTTACATTTAAAAATTGGAAATAGATGACAGTTTTTCGTTTTTTTTCGTCGATTGTTTTCATCGATGAAACCAAAAACTCATCGATGAATCATGCCCAGTCAATTTTCCTTCAGTGACCGAGTTTAATCACGCCGGAAATTGAAGCGAACATCAAAAGAAAATTACTGATAAACAAGTAGAAACAAAAAAAGAAGACATTAAAGTAATAGTGCAAGTTTAACCCTTTCCGGACGAGTCGGCACGTACTGGTAAAAATGAAAGAGGGTACCCTACTGAGTAACGGCATAATAGTGGTTCAGCCCATCGAAGCGTTATTTGGGACTTATGACAAAAAATGTCCTAAAAAGTACCCCCACTTGACATATCACTTTTAAAATTTTTGCGACAAGCTGTAAATTAGAAACTACCCCTAAATGAAAGTCGAGGAGTCCTAGTATTGTTACATCCAAGAACCGTCCAAATCGGAGCACTATAGGATCTGTTATCGATTTTTGGAAATTGAATTTTTAATTTTGGTCAATTTTGGACCTAAAATCAAGTATATCTTCCGCCGGTATCAACCATTTCGGTCCAAATGTGGTTTTTCCGAATCTATTGTGATGCTAGCTTCTTCCTAGAATGATTCCAGAAAAAACCTATGAGGCATAATTCTGTAAAACGCAGAAATGTTGAAAGTTTAAAGGTTTGATCGTATAAAATGTCGCCGCGAGCCGCGAAGGGACGGGCGCAGCTCGAAACGAAAAAATAATAATTTTTTCTTCGAGAAATATTATTTTAGTGTCGAAAAGCTGATTTCAACACGAAATACAGGCAGAAATAGCACGCAAACATTACCTAAATGTCATTTTTATATTTTTACTCTGTTTTCAGGCAATTTCAATCGAGTTTAATTTGGTTTCACGCTAAAATCAAACTTGTCAAAAAATTTTTAAATCTTTTCTGGTTTCGAGCTGCGCCCGTCCCTTCTCGGCTCGCGGCGACATTTTATACGATCAAACCTTTAAACTTTCAACATTTCTGCGTTTTACAGAATTATGCCTCATAGGTTTTTTCTGGAATCATTCTAGGAAGAAGCTAGCATCACAATAGATTCGGAAAAACCACATTTGGACCGAAATGGTTGATACCGGCGGAAGATATACTTGATTTTAGGTCCAAAATTGACCAAAATTAAAAATTCAATTTCCAAAAATCGATAACAAATCCTATAGTGCTCCGATTTGGACGGTTCTTGGATGTAACAATACTAGGACTCCTCGACTTTAATTTAGGGGTAGTTTCTAATTTACAGCTTGTCGCAAAAATATTAAAAGTGATATGTCGAGTGGGGGTACTTTTTAGGACATTTTTTGTCGTAAGTCCCAAATAACGCTTGGATGGGCTGAACCACTATTATGCCGTTACTCAGTAGGGTACCCTCTTTCATTTTTACCAGTACGTGCCGACTCGTCCGGAAAGGGTTAATTATCTAAAATCGATTTTTCCTAATCATTCTTCAAGAACAAGAAAAAAACTGTAATTACAATTACTATTGTTGTAATTATAAAATAACAGCTGTAAATCTTGATGTAAAGTGCTCAAAAAAGGGTAAAAATAAAGGAGTAGTTTACATCTTGACTAATTGGGTCATATGTTTTACACTATCACACAAAAAAAAGTGTTTTTATCACCATGTGGGTGATAAAAAAAGAAAAATGAAAAAAATAAGTAATGAAAAGGTTTAATGTAAAAAGGATGACATTTTATCTTATTTTAGTCTGTCGGGAAAATAAAGTGGAATTGTCGCAGAAAAATTTTTCGCCTCGCCGCTGCCGTGGAGCAAATGAATAGACGCGGTTAGCCGTCGCAAGGCGATGACGGGCGGTTCCAAGGCGCCAATCCACATTATTTTCCCCTTAGACTGATGTGTAATGGCGAAATCTAAATTACCGTAAGGGTTTTGCTATCTATTTTTAAAGTTTGACATAAGATTATGATGTTTCACTTTTTCGACCACCCATCATCTCTTTCTCACCCTGATGTTTCGTGTTTTCGCTCGTTTTTTTGTCGGTGGTCTTAACAAATGATGCAATTCCCCTCGATCGATCAGCGTGTTTACTATTTTTAGGTGTTCCTGTTGCTTATCTCATCAAACAGCATGGTTAAACATCCTGCGAAATTTGAAAAATGAAGTGATAAAGATGAAGGGGAAAAGTCATTCAGTAGCAACTCAAGATAAAGCACGAAGAACAGCTTTAACGATTCCATTAGAATGTACGATGTCTACTTTGGTAATATTGAGAAGTTAGTCATCGTAATGTATACATATTGTATCATCATGCTTATCCAAAATCATGATTCACAGCTGCGTCATCTTTTGGGATACATTTGTAACAACCTTGTTACTTAGTAACAACTCCGAAAATTGACATGAAATTTGATAAACGATGAGTCAGAGTTGAAGGTTAAATGATGCACATCAAACCAAAAGCTCAATATTTCATCCGGAAATTTTCCGAACGGGCTTTGGTTTTGCTGCGACACTGTTCATTTTCTCGGCGGCGATGCGACTTTAGTGCTCATTATTTTCCCGACAGACTGAGAGTCCGTTCTGAAAGTCACTTTGGAGACATGCACTGTGCAAAAAAGAACGGCGCAAGCGACAGCCCAAAAGAGCCTATTGCACCGTGCAAAAAAGCAAGAAATTGAAGAGTGCTATGTTAACGACATATGTCTTTGCGCAGTGCATGTCGCCAAAATCACTCCAGCCACTTTGCGAACGGGCCATCAGCCTGTCGGGAAAGTAATGAGCACTCTGTCGCATCGAAAATCGCATCGTTGCCGAGAAAATGAATTGTGTCGCGGCGAAATTAAATTTCTTTTCACTTGAGCGAAGTTATCGGCGCCGCGATATTGTGCTCATTATTTTGCTTACGGACTGATACAGTACTAGTCGCGCCATAAAGTCCTGACACATTTTGCACCGTGCGAAAGTTCGGGATTTGGACGTCGCGCCCCCAAATTCGGGTTTGTCGCGCGCGAAAGTGCACGTCGCTAGCGCAAAAACGGGAAATCGCGGCGACAAATGCGAAATGAATGAAGAATGCACGGTGCGAAAGTTCGGGTTTTGCAAGTCGCTAGTGCAAAAAGGGGAAATCGCGGCGACAAATGCGAAAAGATGCACAGTGCGGATGAAATGAAAGAAGAATGCACGGTGCAAAATGAATTTGGGGGCGCGACGTCCAAACCCCGAACTTTCGCACGGTGCAAAATGTGTCAGGACTTTATGTCGCGACTAGTACTAGTCCTTCCGGAAAGTCGCCGGACGGAAATCGGCGACATGCACTCCGCGAAATCGAAAGTTCACTTTGCACTGTGCAATTTTTGGCTTTTTGCACTGTGCAATAAGCTTTTTCGAGCTGTCGCTCGCACCCTGAGTTTTTTCTCACAGTGCATGTCGCCGCTTTCCGTCCGGCGACTTTCCGGAAGGACTATTAGCATTTTCACAAAGTGCCTGGATATTTGTCGCGAATCGCACTGTGCACAAAGGCCCCCGATTTTTTGCACCGTGCATTGACCTTTTTTTTGGTTTTGCACTGTGCATTTGAAATATCGCTGCGACGTAAGCTTTTCTCAACTGCGCCTCCGCGAGAATGTGCACAGTGCAATCGGCTTTTCTGAGGTTTGCACGGTGCGAAAACGGGAAATTTCACAGTGCGTTGGCGACAAAGGTTCAAGATGCACTGTGCGAAAGCGAAATGATGTCCAGGCACTTCGTGAAAATGCTAATACTAGTCGTTCCAGAAAGTGAGTGCACTTTTTTTCGCGGCGCACAGTGCATTTTTCTTCTTTTTGCACTGTGCAATTGTCGTCGCGCGTCAAAAATGCGCGGCGACAGAGTTGAAAAAAGCTTATGTCGCTGCGATTTTTGAATTGCACGGTGCAAAAGGTCAAATGCACAGTGCGGAAAATTTGCGACGAAGGGTGCACGCACTTTCTGGAACGCCTAGTAGTACTAGTCGCGACATAAAGTCCGTAGAATTTTCTGCACTGTGCATAAACCCGAAAAAGCATTTTGCACTGTGCATTCACCCGAAAACACATTTTGCACTGAGCAATTTTGTTGATTTTGCCTTATTGTCGCGCGCGATTACCGTTTTTCGCAGCGACAAATCAACATTTCGGAGCGCGACGGAATTTGGGGGCCGCGAAAAATTCTATCAGTCTGTCGGGAAAATAACGGTGGGTCGTCGCAGCAAAATGTCTCGCCTCGCCGCTATCGCGCACCAAATCTCCAGCTACGGCCGCCGTCGCAAAGCGATGATGGGCGATTCGGAGGCGCGACGATCCGCCGTTATTTTCCCGACTGACTGATACGGACTTTATGTCGCGACTAGTATCTTCATGCATGATTTGAGTGCTTTTTTTTGATAGTACTAGTCGGGACAAAAAGTCCTGATAATTTTGCACCGTGCAGATTTTGCGCGGTTTTTGTCGCACTCTGAAAAAACGATTTGTCGCTCCGAAAAATGGGGAATCGCGCGCGACGTAAGGCAAACACAAACAAAAATGCACTGTGCAAATGCACTTTTCGGGTCAAATGCACCGTGCAAAACACTTTTTTTCGCGATTTTCGCAGCGACAACCCAAAACGTTCAAATCCGCACGGTGCAAAATTATCAGGACTTTTTGTCCCGACTAGTAACTTTCCATTCCCCCCAAAATCTGCCCCCTGCATTCTTTCGGCCCCCCAATCTCCGTCGTATCGGTCTGTCGGGAAAAAAACGGCGGATCTTCGCGCCTCGAAATCGCCAATCATCGCTGTGCGACTGGAAGCCGCGGCTTGGCATTTGGTGCGCGACAGCGGTGAGGCGAGACATTTCGCTGCGACAATCCGCCGTTTTTTTTCCGACAGACTGATATAAACCACAAACCAAAACTGTGTTCCATCATTCTTCCCCCGCCTCAATCAGCCCTCCACTCACCCCTCTACCATATGATTGACCTCTGTGTTATCGCGGATCAACTTTTGTTTGGGGTCGTTCCGTTCTCGCCACCTGAACCCGTCGCCGTTCCAATCGCTCTCGCCCGCTTTTTTTTCACGCCGGTGCATTTCGTGGACAGCGAGTCCGAAAAAGCGGCGACCGTCGTCGCGCGATAACACACACCGCCCGCCGACTGCATCATGCTTATAATTTTCGCCCGCTGTCGACGAAATGCGTCGACGAAATTTTGTCGGCGAAAAAAACATTGCTCTCAAAAAATGAGAGGGCCGCGCGATGGGGATGATGAAATTGGGAGAGGATGACGAAAGCATGATGCAAAAGGGGGAAATTTGCATCGAGCGATAAAAGATGGCGATCAGAGATTGGAAATGGGCGAATGCGGGTGTCCGAGACAGGTCAAGAAATGTTGTTGATGAGTAATAGTGGTTTTGTTTGATGCAATTGAGGAAGTTGGAAATGTCACGTATACGAAAAAGGAAGTTGATTTCATAAGCGCGAAATTGAGAGGGGTCAAATTTATGGAGTTGCGAGAGAGTTAAAATATTGAAAAAACAGTGTAAAATTGAGATTTTTTTGATTCTGAAAATAAAAAAATTTGTGATAAAGTAGGTTTCCTTGCGTTTCTAGACTTAATTTTGATAAAACTATGAAAAAATGAAGGCATGAAAATCAACAAATCTCATTTTTCAAAAATGAAAAAATCATATTTTTTACTTCAGAATCAAAACCAACAATGATAATAATCCCTAAACGAAATGGGAGACCATATATGACAACAACAACGAAGTTATAGCGACAAAACCCCAAAAAAAATCCCATTTTTCTACATTTTTCAATAAAAAAATCGTTTTTTTTTGTGTGTCAACACAAGCTATTTCCCACAGTACCCACTCTTACATCATCCTTCCGCTCCAGTTTCATCATGTGCTCGCAAAATTAATAACCAAAGTTCCACCAACCCACCCAACAGCTTGTTTCTTTTCGCATCGTGCAGCCGGCTGAACCCTTGCACTGTGCAGTCGCCAAAATAGAAAACAAAAAAAAAATCGACGATTCAATGAAACGATACAGTAGCCTGCAGGAAGAATTATTTATTTTTTAGATTTTTTGAAGACAATTTTTTTTGTCTTCGCAAACAAAAATGATGTAACAAGGGCTTTTTTGTCAAATCTTTAGCCTAACCGACGGTAATCAAAATGGGGAACGCAGAAATGACTAAACTACATTTTGAATAATCGGGTGACAATTGAGATTTGTTTACTCAACAATTTACAAGCTTGTTTGGAAATAAGATTTTTGAGATTTTTTGGATCTACCTTGTGCATTGTTTTGCGAAAAAAAGCTGCCGAAATCAAAAAATTTTCGAGGAAAAATGGCCTTATATGCAGTAGTTACGGCTGATAAATCCCATAGCTTTCCAAAAAGGAGATTTTTTCAATCAAGATGACGAAATTTTGAGATTTTTTGCGATATAATCGATTTTCAATACAACGCCAAAAAAATGCTATTTGATGTTATGTAGTGACAAAACAGCTATTGGCAGTCGAATACAAGATTATATGAGAGTCACAAATGCCAAAAAAACCAGTAATTTGTCATCATAGACAAGTAAACACATCGCTTTTCCAAAGCTCCTGCTTTAATATCAAGTGTAATATAACTGATGTCATAATTGTCCCAAATACGACATCAGACCATGAGTTCCGCGAATTTCATGCTCTCACTGATCTTCTTGAACATCCGGTCCCTTACTATAGACGGTTTATTTGTTTGGTTTTTGGTCTTACTGCTTTTCCGGCCCTCAGGCACGTAGAGACTCTCGACTCTCTCTGATCTCTCCGTTCTCTCCATTCCTCTCGTTTTCCCATCGCTGAATTTCTGTTTTGTTATTGGAAACACGTTGGGTCTAAAAATGGGCGCCGATTCATCAAACGCCGCTCCGCTCCGCCCCCTTCATCGCCGTTTCATCGAAACCCACGTGTTGAAAACAAAAAGACTGCGGCTGTGTCGTCAGCCCGGTTATCAACGACGATCCATCAACAGAGAGGCGGCAGAGTTGATGGGAAATGAGGAGGACGGGCGATTGGTCTTGTGTCGCGTGGCGGCGCGAGACCAATTCCGACCGAAAACGGTCGCTGTTTTTCTCACGCCGCCCATATTTCTTCGTCATGCTTGAGGAGTGGGTTGGGTGGGGGTAGAAAGGGGGACGGTACAGACTAGAGACTACGCCGACCCGCCCACTGTTTGATCAAACTGATCAAAGGCGGAGAGAAAGTGAAGAAAAAGAAGAGAAAGGCAGGGAAAGATGAGATAAAACAGAGCACAAGAAAAGAAGAGGGTGGCAGAAAGCTTGGACAAGGCGGGAAGGCGGAGAGAGATGTGTGATCTCTTTGTTCCAAAAGCCGGCTTCACGATCAGAGAAAGACTCTGCGGGCTATCATCGTTTTTCGTGATCTCTGAGAGTTCAAAGCCTCTCAGTTTTTAACGATCTCTAAAGAGCAAAGTAAAAGCTTATCTCATTGTTCTTGGTGATCTATAGCGCTGTTGTTCGGCTTCTGCGACAAGAATCGCGCTTTCTATAAGGTCTCTGTAGACTCTCTGCTACTCTACTTGTTTCATACGATATTTTGAGCCAAAAATTAACTGAATATCAGCAAGTATTAATAACATTTTTAATACAAAAAAAATTTCAAACTATCGACTGAACACTCATACTGTATACAGTCACTCAAGCAATTACTATCCTCAAAATTTGCTCAAAAATAAATTACACCTATAATTTTCAACTTTATCCCCACTTCTTCCGAAAACCCGATTATTTCTTCATTTGCAAGCCAATGGTCCGATATTTTTTATTCTTTTTGGATTTCGCACTTGGCCTTTGTTAACTGTTAGGCCATTTGTTGTCGGGGGTTCTTTGGACAAGCGTTTCTTCCCTAAAATCGCAATATTCGCAAGCTTTTTTCCAGACATTTCTCTCTGATTTTAATTATATTTCCCATTTACCCTTAGGGCATTTTGTCTTTGATCTTTGTGATCTTCTCTTTTCTGGCTGTTCTGTAAGTTTTGGGGCTGTTTTTCAAAGTGTTTGGCAAAAAATCAGCGATATTTTTGCCAATTTCTATTCACTCTTCGCGATATTCACTTGTCTCTCCACTCTTTGTACACTCTCTCGTCGCCATTGCGGTTCGATTAGTGCGCACCCGAAGAGTTTCATCATTTCGTCATTCTTTTGCGTTCCGAAGATCGAAGCGATTCGTTGAAAGCGCTCGACGTTTCGTCGCCGCCAAGTTATAGTGGGGCGGAGCGTCCGGCTACAACCCCGCGCCCCTATAAATACGCCGATCCGTTGCATGGTGGACATCAGTTTGTTCAGTGAACCTAATCTACATACAGATTCGACTGCTACTGCCTGCTACTTGATTCGTTCAGAAAATGTCGAGTTATTATTACAGTCCCCGGCCCAAGAGTTTGGGGCCCGACGAGTTGCCTCGGACGCACTCGTTGAAGAACAAAAAGTCGTTGGAGCGCTCGAGACGTGAAGCCAGTTACGGGAAGAACCCATTGTACGGACTTCATGAGTCATTGCCAAGTGTCAGCAAAGTTGCTATTGTAAGTTTATTAATCTAATTTTTCGATAGTTTGATTTTTTGATTTTTTTCTATTTTTTGATCAAAAAAGCCCTTAGGGCATAAAATATTTTTTTTCTCAAATTCAGAACCATAAAACACAACTTTCTTTCTTTCTTTTTCGATTAAATTACTCCAAACTTTATTACCAAATCCGCCTCAAAAATTGACTTACCACCTTTACAATTATTTACTACTTTTCCTAATGACTCTTTTTCAGCCCAAACGCCGTTCCGAGAAACGCGAATGGACCCCAATGAAGGCGTCTCGCCATGCCCAAGAGACCGTAAACCCGATCCGCAAAATCTGCGACAGTCTGGCCGTGCCCCCGAACCCGGCCAAAGCTCCAATCAGGCTGAATTTGGGAGATCCCACACTTACCGGCAACCTTCCACCCAGCCAAGCCGCCATCGACGCCATCCATGAGGTCGTTGATGCCCACAAACATGACGGCTATGGTCCAGCTGTTGGAGTGGCTGAGGCGCGCGACGCTGTGGTTGAGAAATTCTCCACTCCTGAAGCTCGCTTCACCGCCGATGACGTCATCTTGGCGTCGGGCGCTTCTCATGCCCTCGACATGGCCATTGTGGCGTTGGCCGATCCCGGAGAGAACATCTTGGTGCCAGCGCCAGGATTCCCTCTGTACAACACTCTCTGCCAACCCAACGGAATCCACACCAAACAGTACAACTTGAAGATGAATGACGGAGGCCTTATTGACTTGGAGCATTTGGAGTCGCTGATTGACGCCGACACCCGCGCCATCATCGTCAACAACCCCTCAAATCCCACTGGAGTTGTCTTCCCCAAGCACCATTTGGAGCAGATTCTCCGACTCGCCTTCAAACACAAATTGGTCATCATTGCCGACGAGATCTACGGTGACTTGACCTACGACGGAGCCGTCTTCCATCCAATGGCCACTCTCTCTCCCAAGGTTCCAATCATCTCTGTTGACGGAATCGCCAAGCGATACTTGGTGCCCGGCTGGCGATTGGGATGGGCTATTGTCCATGACAGATACGGAGTTTTGACCGAAGTCAAGAAGGGAATGATCGCCCTCTCCCAGAAGATTGTTGGCCCTTGCGCTTTGATTCAAGGAGCTCTGCCCAAGATCTTGAGAGACACTCCAGAAGAGTACTTCGACAACATCAAGGACGTCATTGCCCGAAATGCCGCCGTTGTCTACGAAGTTTTGAGCCGAGTTCCCGGATTGAAGCCCCTCCGCCCTCAGGGTGCTATGTACATGATGGTGGGCTTCGACAAGGACATCTTTGGCGAGGAGACCAACTTCATGCAAGGACTCATTACCGAGGAATCGGTATATTGTTTGCCCGGTTCGGCCTTCAACCTCCCTAACTGGTTCCGACTGGTGCTCACCTATGACGAGGAGGTCACCCGTGAGGCTTGCTTGAGGATCAGCTCGTACTGCCACAAACGCTTGGGACCTGTCAACTACTTGGCCCCCAAGAGAAGCATGGCTATGGATGATGGAAGCGAAGGCACCATCAGCAATGACTCTGACTAAGTTTTCTCCAATTTGAATTCCTTTTTACTCATTTTCCTATCATTACCAGCCTTTCTTATCCTGTAATCTGCGATTACTAGTTGTTTTTACCGAGTAATTAATTCAAATTTTCCCTCCAAAAAATCCTGAGCTTACTGCTTTGTATCATTCTTACAATTTAGTCATTTCCTTTACGTCATTGATCCCATTTCCAATGCAATTCACGTCTAATGATCCCAATTATCATAATATATTCAAGATTTTTTATTGTTTAGTCTACCCAATATTGTAATTTCATTCGACCAATGAGCTTACCAATGATCTTTCGTCTAGTGTAGGATGTTTGTATATACATCGATAATATATAAAATATTATAAAAATAAACAAAATCAATTGAAAACTGTCGGATAATTTCATTGAAGAAGAAGATTGGGGTAGAAATATTAGATTCAGATGAAAAAATGGGTTAATTATATTGAACTTGACATCAAAGTTAGAGATTTGGAAAAACGATGACTAATGGTGTTTACCATATAAATTTCCTAAGACTTTTGATATTTTCGGAAACTGTAGACCTTTCTTTTTTATTTTGTGATATGCTGTCATTCTTTCTGTAATAGCAGGGCTTTTTTCAGATTTTTTCCAAAAAAAAGTTCAAAAACTTTCGAACTTTTTACCAAGACTATTATATAGAAAAATGGCATTTTTTGCATTGTTTTCTTTATGATTTTAGCTTTTCAAATCTATTATACATAAATCACTTTTTTGGCAAAAAATCTCAATTTCCATCCCAATTTCCACACAAAACACAGCAGGTTTCAAAAAATCACAAACCTTTGACTCCAAACTAAATTGTGAATATTCGAGTAAACAGATCTCGATTGCCATCCGGTCGTTGATCACCGAATCTCACCCTTTTGTCATTGAATTTAATCTTAGTTAACAAGGTGAAAAATCAGAAGCTAAAAAAGAATTACATCATTCCAGCTCGCATGAAAATGTTTTTCCAAATAGATCATAACGAAAAACCAATCCTCTCTGATGAAGATCGCTACTGTATTGCTTCATTGAACTTATATACTTTATATTTTCTTCTTTACCGGTTGCACAGTGCAAGGGTTCAGTTGGAAGACTGCTCGATGCGATAAGAATCAAACCTTTGGGCGGAAGTGAAACTTTTTGCGAGCACAATGATGAAAAATACAGGGGAAAAGATAATCAAATACTGTCGGAAACAGTGTTTGTTGGAAGAAAAAGTATATAATTTAAATTTCATTCAGGGTCTGCACATATTAGTGCTCTTGTTTTGCAAGTAAACCATGCCCAATTTTTTCATTTTCTGGAGAAAGGACTCCCTGAAATTTGTTTTGTAAAATACGCCGTGAACGCACTAACACATTCGTCTATAATAAAACTTTTTATAGCCATAAATACAAGTCTAAACAACTCAAACAATACAAAAAATAAGTAAAACGTTTACAAAAATACAGTATCCTGCGTCAACGTCTTCGAATCCGAGTGCGTTAACTGTTGAGACGGTGGAGGTTGACTGTAACCGTTGGAAGTAACGGCGTCTGTGCTGAGAGATTCTTTTCGTCCATTCGTAAGCTGGACTGATACACTGGGATCGGAGCGACGAACGGAGAGCCGCGAAAACGCGGCCGATCCGCCTGAACCGGACTTGCTGGGAAATCGGTAATGCCAGCGGGTGGAGTAGCTGAAAAGAATAATGTCTTCGTTAAATTGGGGAAAATTTTAAAATACGAGCCACCATCAAGAGTTTGACAAATTTTTTTGATAAGAAGCATCTCAAACGTATGACAAAAAAGGTTGCCAAGTGGACCCGACGGCGGAGCATGGTTACGCTTGACTGCTCACCGAGCAGTGGATCTACTAGGCCAGCCCGAGGCAACTCATCCAACCGTCGGATCGGCTAAATAGTAGACAGCGAGGAGACAATTGAAAGATCTCATACTTCTTTTTGAGCTGGGGTGACACCGGTTTTCTGACGTCTTTCGCTTTCTCTCCTTCCCCTAATTTCTCACAAAATTGCGGCAAATGCAAGAAAGAAAGGCAAGATTTTTTTGTTTAGAGATACAAAAATTTCTTATGTATTATAGTCGAAAATTGTTATACTTACCGACAAAACAAGACTCTAAATGTATCCCGAAAACTGCTGGACATGTAGCAATAAATGGCAAAGTTGATGGGATATGTAGCCTAAAAGAACGAAGACATACATATCATTACTACAATACAATCTTAACCACTTTAAAAACCTACCATAACAAGCATGTTGCTGACCAACATAAACGCCACTGGGAACATCCCAGTGAACAGATCGTTGTGAATTCCCAACGTATTACTCAGACAAACCATCAACATAAACACCGCCTGGGGCAAATTGACCACCAAAAAAATGCTGACCACCATCACCAGCATAGTGCTGGTGCTGTTTGAGTCTGTTTGTCGCTGCGCTTCGCGTGCTCGTTTCTCTTTCAACAAGTGGTGCTTCCTTTTTTGGGCATTTCGGATCCCTCGCACCAACAGTAAGTTCAAGATGGTAAGGAGAAAGCTGGGCAGTAGGATGAAAAGAAATACTCGGGAAAGAAAGTAGAGATTGAAGAAGGTTGTGGGGCCGATTGTGGTGACAAGGGCCGTTAGGCCACTGACACAACTGCTAAAATACGAAAAATTAAATTTTGAAAAAAAAAATTTTTTTTGCTTTTTTGTACAGTGCTGAATTTGAAAAAAAAAATTTGAACTGTGCAAATTTTTTTTTCATGACTTGCACGGTGCAATATAAATAATTTTCCACTATGCGATATCTCAAAAATGAATTCAAAAATGTACCGTCGATAAGTCCATGTTTCGCTCCGGTCGAACGCCCAGCCATCGTAGACGTCATAATAAATGTCCATACTTTTGGGGAGGCCACACAAAATGCAGACGAATGTGATAACAGCCGTGCAGATGCGAACATTCTTCACGCTGCAGAGCTGCCGCGAACTCAGTGGATATGAGATTGAAATGTAGCTGAAATAACGAAACGTTGTGTATATATATTTGCCAATTTTGGAAGTTAAAAAATGATCAAAAAATGAGGGTTCTAAAAAAAATATTTTTAAAAGGCAGTTAGGGTGGTCAATTGGCTCATATAAGGCTAAATTTGAAAGAAAAATCGAAAATCGGCCCTACCGTTGACCAGCCAACAGCACTGTCAACCACATGGCAATGTTATGAAAGACCGGTGGGATGGCGTCCATTGAATATTTGTACATGTAACACCACCACAATTCCAGCTGATCTTCATGTTCGTAATTTCTAAAAAAATCTTTTTTATTGCCTTATTTGGCCACGTCAAGTATTATAATTACAAGAATTGCAGGTCCGAGAAATCATCATGGTTTTTGTTAATAGAGAATTATACAAAAACTCACTTCAACGTGTGATAAAAGAAATTCCAAGGCAACGGAATGACTCCAACACACAAGTCAGCCACTGCCATGTATTTCAGTACTACATTTGTCGGTGTGACCATATGTCGTTGCGATAGGACTAGAGCGACAAGAACATTGGCTATGGCGACAAGGAAGACAAGGACTGGGAAGAGCTGAAAGATAAATTTGAAGTTCTTCTTATGTAAATTTTTAGAAATTTGGTTTATAGGAATGAAAGCTGGAATATGGGGTGAATGGAAAGTTTTAGCATTTTTGGTCCAAAAAATATTGATTATCAGCGCGCAGCTAGCTAAAACATCTGCCTGGAAGGTAATGTCAATTTGTCGGAAAAATACGGAGCGAATCGGCGCCTTTTAGATTGCTAGCGACAGGTATTTGAGGTGTTAAAATCCGGAATTAGCTTTGATTTTTATCAAAAATCAGTTTAATTCCAGCTGTCGGGAAAATAATGAGCAGTCTGCCGTATCAAAAAATTTACATCGCCGCCGAGAAAATGAATTGTGTCACAACAAAATTAAATTGTTTTCACTTCCGCGACGCGATCGGCAACTTTATGCTCATTATTTTCCCGACAGACTAATACAAGAAAAATTTTTTGATTTTTCAACCAAGTTAATGTCGCCATTTGAAACATTTAGCCTAACTTTTCCTTACCAATCCATAAACGAAGTGCTCCAGCTCCATATTCCTCCCGAAACTCGCGAATTCCAAATCATGAACGCACTTCTGTCCGCACCCGTCGTAATACGCGCCAAACTCCTCGCGGATGCATCGCTCGGCGGCATTGCGCGCCTCCGCCGTCCAGATTGAGCAGTTCGCCTCGGAGCGGTTGTGGAACAACATCAAGTCACGGACTTTTCAACGGTTGAATTCATTCATCAAAATTGCGGCAATTCCTCGAAATTTCGTTCAAATTCCAATTTGTCTGACAATTAGGGAGTCTTACTTGTAAGTTTATTAGCTAACGGGCAGGTGAAAATGTTGGGAGAATGCCTGAAAAATTGGAATTATTGGGTGGGAGAAAGGCATTAATGATCGCAAAATTAAAAATAGCACGAAATTTTTAAACTCGAGGGTAAAATTTGAAAATTTAAGGCGTTATCTGGCTGTCGGGAAAATAATGAGTTCTCTGTCGCATCCGAAAAAGCATCGCCGCCTAGAAAATGAGTTGTGTTGCGGAAAACCAAATTTCTTTTCACTTTAGCGACATGATTGGCGTAGCGACAAAAGAAAAAACTAATATTATATCATCTGTCGGGAAAATAATGTGGTCTTGGACGCCCATCATCGCTTTGCGACTGCTAGCCGCGGCTAGAGATTTAGTGCACGACCGCGACTAGGCTAGACGTTTTCTTGCGACAAATCCACATTATTTTCTCGACATACCGGTAAAAAACAGTTCAAAAAGTCTTCACAGGTATTTATTTGCACTGTGCGGTGCAGGAATGTCAAGACTGTCGATCTGCGTGGATAAAACTTCAAAAAAATACAACCGGATGTTTGGATCGGATTTAGAAGATTATTTCCTTGGAATGTGGGATTCCAAGAACCGCCAAAAAGTTTAGCAATATCAGTCTGTCGGGAAAATAATGAGCACTAAGTTCTATCGAAAATCACTCAGCCGCCGAGAAAATAAATTGTTCCGCGACAAAATCAAATTGCTTTTCACTTCAGCGACGCGGCTAGCGCACTGACATCTCGCTCATTATTTTTCCAACAGGATGATGTAAGCATTTAATATTAACGGAAAAAATTAAGTGTTCCAGTTTTTCCCAAGTCTTCCGTATGTCCGACTCTCCTCATTTTGCATGTTCTCTCGCAAAGAACTCACTAAATTTATCGGCTGTTACTACAAAGCGAGTACTCACACTTTCAGGCACATAGAGGAACGGATATACACAATTTAGAAGAGAAGTTTGTGTCTATTGAATTAGAAAGTTCAGGGGAACAAGTGAGGTAATTCCTACAATTCTGCAAAGAAACAGGCCAATGAAACGGCCCAAATTAGCATTTCAATGGCTATTCTTGTATTTTGTATAAGAAAACGTCGAAAGAAGAGGCCATAAATCAAGGATACACACGATTATTGCTTTTAAAATACGGTAATTATGAGTTGCCATAGGTGAAAAATATGATCTAAAGAGTAAATGATGATTTGCAAGTCCTCATATCAGTTTGTCGGGAAAATAATGAGCATAATCTGCTGCATCTATCATTGAAGTAAAAAGCAATTCGATTTTGTCGCAACACAAGTCATTTTCTCGACGGCGACGCGATTTTCCGTGCGACAGAGTGCCCATTATTTTCCCGACAGATTGATACAATCAAAGGAATAAATGATGATTTGCAAGTGCTCATACGAACATATCGCTCAAAAAAAATTATTTTCAATAAAAAAAAAGAGTCTACAATTTTCCAGTAAGACCCAAATTCAAAAACCCAAAAAATGCCCTCAGGACAAATAGTTCAAACAATGAAAATTCAGCAAAACTGTCGCGGATTTTGACGAATTAGGTGCTCAATTAATTTCCAAACGCCGCCTAGGTTTTGACTGAATCGCGCAATTAATGCCTAATGAGCCTCCAAACAAATTTCAAGGCCCTGAAACGTGAGATTATTTCCGGAGGAATAGGAAAAAAAGTTGGATTCGAAAGGATTCAAAGGTTCGGTAAATTGCAAAAATTAGCCGGAATGGAAGTGAAAGTGTAAAAAGGCAACATAGAACGTGTTCCCGAAATCACTCTCAAAATTGAGTAAGGGCTTCACACGAAGTTTTGTGAGGCTAATTTATGAGAAGAGCTCGAAAAGTTGGAAGGATTGACTTTGCTGAAACGTGACTTCTTTTTGACATACAAGTTTGTTCGCAAAGTCGCTGGAATGAATTTTGCGACATGCGAAAACAAAAAATTTCTTTGAAATTTGCAGTTTCTTTCTTTTTAGGCTTTTTTTGGGCTGTCGCTGGCACTCTGTCTTTTTTTGCAGAGTGCAAGCTTAAAAATCGCCCCGGCGACTTTCCGGAAGGCCTAGTATAGACATATGGGGTAGGTACTCGAAGTGTGACGCTCAGATTTTGATCAAATTTGGCACAAATTTTCGATAATCTTTGTCGAAGGAATGTGCCAGATCTCTAGTCCGCTCTCCGCCAAAAGAATCGAGATTTTTTATCGAAAGACGGCAAAAACGAAATGAAACTTTTTTTGCAAATTTCGGCATGAAAGTTTCATCTAGAATTGTTCTCAGTCTGTCGGAAAAATAAGTAATGAGCACAATGTCGCTGCTCCAATAGTGTCGCAGAAAGCAATTTGATTTCGCCGCGACACAATTCATTTTCTCCGCGGCGATGCCATTTTCGATAGTGAAAAAGTGGTCATTATTTTCCCGACAGACTAATATTACGGAAAACTTTGACAATGTTCCGAATTTTAACACCTCAAATTCTTTTCGCGAGCGATCAAAAAATCAGGAAACAGAAGTGCAAGCTCTTCCGAACTTTTTGATCTTTTGAACAAGTGAAACCCCTCAAAAGCCAAATGAAACTCAATCTACTGCAAACACTTTCAATTTCCACCAATTACTTTTTTGTCCGAGAGCAAAGTCCTATGCAATTTTTTTACAATCTCTGCTTGCAAATTGTATTCTGTACTGGTTTCATAAAGTACATGGACCTTTTGTAGTGGTCCGCACTGTGCACAAAAAAACCCCGTTTTTTGCACTGTGCATTTCAGTAATTTCTTGGTTTTGCACTGTGCATTTGAAATATCACTGCGACAAAAGCAAGTTTCAACGTCGCTGCGGCGGGGCCAGGATTTGCACATTGCAAACGGCTCTTTTTGAGGCTTGCACTGTGCGAAAGGAGAAAAATGCACTGTGCGTTAGCGACAAACGTGGGAAAAAGTTCAAAAAGCACAGTGCAAAAAGGAAAAAAATGTCCATGCAGTTTATGAAAAAGTTAGAGTGATTTTCGCGACATGCACTGTGCAGAAACAAAAATTTACTTTTGCACTGTGCAGTTTCTTGTTTTTTGCAGCCTACAATAGACTTCAAATGTCCATGCACTTTCTGAAAATACTAAAAAATCAGTCCGTCGGGAAAATAATGAGCACTCTGTCGCATCGAAAATCGCATCGCAGCTAAAAAAATAAATTGTTTCGCGGCAAAATCAAATCGCTTCCAGTTCAGCGGCGCTCTCTGCGCAGCGACATTGTGCTCATTATTTTCCCGACAGACCGGTAATACGTAAACAGAAAAAAAAAACGATAAAAAGCCCGCTCTAACAGGCCGAAAATCACAAGTTTTCGGCGCTCGGGCGGTCTATTTGTACGCGAGGACAAATAAATTCAAGATGTCACTTTGAAAGGGCCATCAACTGCCTGGAAACGAGGGACATCATAACATAAAATTCAAATTAAATGTGCAAAACGTTAGACAAACATGGCCCATTCGTTTTCCCTCCATTCGCTGCATAATGTGCCGGAGGGGTTGCAAAAAACGAGCAAAATTTTCCATCGCTCCCACTTCGCAAGTGGATGATGTTTTTTTGGGGCTGATGCGGTTCTTGGATATTTTGAGCCATCACGTCATAAAGAATGGGAAAATTGTAAGTGCATCGGCTATTTTGTATTTTAAAACGCTTCGCGAATTCGGACAACAGTTTATAGTAGTAGTATTTTCATAAAGTGCGTAGACTTTTTTCGCGGCGCTCAGTGCATTTTTCTTCTTTTTACATTGTGCAATTGTCGCCGCGCGCGCAAAATTCGCAGCGACGACGCTTCGGGACAAAAAGTCTACGCATTCTGTGAAAAGACTAGCAGCATTATCATACTAGTCGTTCCAGAAAGTTCGTAGCCTTTTTTGGCATTTTCTCCCACCTCGCCGCGCACGCTGCACGACGCAATTTTTTTCGAAACATTTTGCACCATGCAAATCCCTAACCTTGCCGCACCGGCGTATATATCAGTCTGTCGGAAAAATAACGGCGGATCGTCGCAGCAAAATGTCTCGCCTCGCCGCTATCGCGCACCAAATCCCAAGCCGCGGCTTGCAGTCGCAAAGCGATGATGAGCGACTCCGAGGCGCGACGATCCGCCGTTTTTTTCCCGACAGACCGATAGTTGAAACTTGCCTATGTCGCGGCGATATTTCGAGCACAGTGCGAAAACCAAAAAAAAGCGAAACGCACGGTGCAAAATGAGGATTTTTGTGCACGGTGCGGACTGTGGCAACTATCCATCCACTTTATGAAAATATTTTTACATGGAACTCAAAAAGTGCCCAAAGCGCGACGCTCAAATTCTATTGAAAATCGGCTCGAGCTTAGATTGTTTTTTGAAAGACTTTTGCCAAAATACTGCGGTTTTCAGAAACGACCGAGATTTTTAGTCCAAAAGTTGAACCAATATTTTACATCTTTTCTCATTTCAGTCTGTCGGGAAAATAATGAAAATAATGACATCAAAAATCGTATCGCGACCGAGAAAGTGTATTGTGCCGCGGAAAAAATCAAATCGCTTTTCACTTCAGCGACGCGGTTGGCGCTGCGACATTGCGGTCATTATTTTCCTGACAGACTGATGCGACATTTTACATCAGTCTTTTTTTAATCGGAGACGGTAATGTCTTCACAGAAATCGACAAATATATGGCCAAAAAAGTTTTCTGACCGCTCTCCGCATTTCGCGTACTCTCCCGGTGAGAAAACCTAGTTTACCCTGACAAAAGGCGAGCAAAAAAATCAGGATCATTTTTGTGAGTCTGCCCTAACTTGTGTACGAAATTCGAAAAAAAGTACAGATGTACGCCACACGTTGGCCACTTCCCCTTTTAAGGCAATTATATTCCAAGACATCATATTTTCTCACCCATAATTCGAAAGAATGCTGCAAAAAAGGCTCTTGTCTCACTCAACGTTGAGCTCTCGCAGCGACGAACGTTGTCAATCTAGCCGAAAAAGAGCCGCCCTCTTCAGCACATCAAAATCGCAACCCCAAAAATCAGCGGAGCCAAAAGTTTTAGCGACGCGTCGCAAAAAGCGCGCGCGACTATGAAAAATTGCTAAATTTTGGGGAAGAAGGCGCGCGAAGGCCGGCTCTTTTTCGGCCAGACTGATTACGTAGGCAAAGCTAAAATTTTTAATTGTAAGTGGTCCACGTAGACTAAATCTTATAAGGAAAAAGTTCATTTCAATTATTTCCCCGTCTTACGTACCAAAGTTCCCCTCGAATTTCACAAAAGACTTTGTTTTTTGTCGCTGCTGACGTGAGAATACGGACAGTACAAAGAGCTTGTCCTTATTGCCCTTTTTACTACCTATTTCACACTTATTTTACTATCCGAGACAAAAAGTGCTGATAATTTACCGCGGCCGCGAATTCTGAGGGAATCGCGCGCCTTAAAGAAAAAAAACAGAAAATGCAATGTGCAAAGATATTTTTTTTTGCGGTCTCTGCAGAGCAGTGGAAAAAAAATAAATTGTAAAACCGCGCTCTGCAAATTATGAGAACTTTTCGTTCCACGACATTGCTCAGTGCAAGTCAAACTGTCGAAAATCGCTCAAATTTTTTTGCATTTTTCTTTCTCAAGCTTATCGCCAACCTACAGTGCGTTTTTTTTTCTTTTCGCACCGTGCAACCCTCAAAAAAGCCGGTTGCACTGTGCACATTGTTGATCAAAACCGCGGCGGCGCAGTTGAAAAAAGCTTAAAGCTTACGTCGCAGCGAGATTCCAAATGCACAGTACGAAACCAAGAAAAAAAATGAATGCACGGTTGCAAAAAAACGGGTTTTTTGTGCACAGTGCGGACCGCGACAAATGTCCACGCAGTTTATGAAAGTGCTGACAGTGCAACAATGCGATTCGAACTGGACAAAGATCCCCCCCAAAAATTAGGTGAGCCACATTAGCACAGGCGGGAACCGACTTCCTTTCCAACCGTCTTCAGTGGAAGGGGAGATGGAGAAGTTTCCGAAGAGACCACCGCAGAAATGGGCAGGGTTTTTTCGCGGATTTTGAGAGGCGCCCCGAAGAAAAAAAAGATTACTCAAGGAGTCGGGGGCCAAAAACACGGGATATTTAGGGACGAGATATGTAATAAAAATATTATTATCAGATTTGATTACGCGCCTTAAGGGATTTGTACGTAGGTCCAAGGGAAATGAACTTTGATGAAAAACGGGATTTTTAGAGGGAAAACGGTATTTTATGGGCGATACAAATGTCGTAAAAAGGAAAAATCTTCGTTATAAGGCGTTGGGGACAAATTTCAAAAAAATTTTGAAAAAAAAAATTTTCAAAATTTGAATTTCCCGCCAATTTCAAAAGTCCTTGGCATTCTGTTTCAATAAAATTTTTTAGTTCTAAAGAATGGCAATGACGTCTTATGAGCGATACCTTTTTTATTTTGGCAAAGAAATACGTATTTTGAACGTTCTGCTGACCAAATTTATAATTGCACTGTGCTGAAAAAAGAATTGTTCATTGGAGCTTGCGAAAAATGAAAAATGGCAAAAATGAGAAACATTCAGAAACATTACAGTATTTTAATTATTTTTTTATAAATTTTATACTAGTCGTTCCAGAAAGTGCGTGCACCTTTTTCCGCCTTTTTTTCGGACCGCACAGTGCAAGTTTCGTGTTCCCCGCGCGACGCGATCCTTTTCGAAACATTTTGCACTGTGCAATTTCTAAAAATTCGCGCCGGCTCCGTTGAGAAAAGCCTACGTCGCTGCGACATTGCAATTGCACGGTGCAAAAGGTCAAATGCACCCCGCAAGAAGGCAATTTTGTGCACAGTGCGGCCCACGACAAAAAGTGCACGCACCTTCTGGAACGACTAGTATCCTCAGTCTTGTTGCACTACGCAGTAAAAACAAATTTTCTCACTGCACCGTGCAAAAACCGAACATTTTTCCATTGCACCGTGCAAAAACCAAAAAATTTCCGAATGCACTGTGCGGTTTAGGAAAAAAACGCCGAAGCTTAAAAAAATCTATTTCCGGCTCTAGTATAATGTAAAATAGGCGGCGAAAATATAATTTCGATGATGTTCGGGGTTTGTTTTGGAAATTGGCCAACAAAAACAGAATCTAGCCGCCTCTGTTTACCTTTTCTCGATGGCGGGAAAATCCACTCAACAATGGATGGTTATCGATAGACGGAGAAGTGCCGGACAAAGTTCAAGAGTCTGAACTGTGGGTTTTCGGAATTATTCATTGTTTATTTTTAACATCATTTTTCGAAGGTTTTTTAATTTATTTTTCACTGTTCGGGTTTTGAAATTTCTCGCACGGTGCGAAAGAAAGAAAAATTGTCGCTGACGCACAGTGCGGAAGTTTTTATGCATTTTTGCACCGTGCAATGAGCGAATCAAAGTTTTGCACTGTGCAGGCCCAAAAAAACTATTTTTTTTGTCGCTGACGCACAGTGCAAAAGAAAAACGTTTTTTTGCACAGTGCAGTTTTCAAGGAAAAATTTTTCGCACTGTGCAGACCAAAAGAAATCAAAAAATTTTTGTCGCTGGCGCACAGTGCAAAAGAAAAAACTTTTGCACAGTGCAGTCTTCAAAAAACAATTTTTCGCACTGTGCAACAAAAGAAAACATAAAAATGCACAGTGCAAATGACCAAACACCATGCTACATCCCGAATCGCATACTGATGTTGTAACAGGATACTACACCCTCAAACCGGAAGTGTTGTCATCCCTAAGCCCTTCGATAAACCCCTAAACCTCCCTCCGTGACCTTTTCCAACCGAGAACTTGGACGAAAACCGCTTGAAGGATGATACCCGTATCCAATAACTTTTTCCGCCGCCGCCTTTGAATAATTCTCCGGGCTCTTTTGTGTGAAAAAACAAAGACTTAAAAGGCCATTACGGGAGCGGACTTCTGAAGAGCTAAAAATGAAACACAGTAAAAAAGGGGTTTAAAAATCTGCCCTGTTTTTTAAAACTTTTTTTAACGAGTGGGTCGCACGGTGCGTAGGAAGATGGGTTTTGGTCTCGGAGGGAGGCCCGAAGGCCGGCTTTAACGGGATTTCGTTGTTTTAGGAAAATTTAAATTTTGAATTTTTCGCCAAAGTTGCAATTTTTTGGCATTATGTTCTAGGGGGTGGGGGACATTAATGTAGAAGGAAGAAGTCATGGAATGTCATAAAATACGATAAAAAAAAGTTTTTTCGGCCGAAAAATAAATTTTTTATTTTGCACTGTGCGAAAAACGGAATAAATGTAATTGTCAGCTGTAACTGGAAAAAACAGATACTTTTTCGAACAAAAATCCACTAGTAATTTAATTTCGGACGCGGAAGATTACGTATTTTTTATTTTATCGGTTCGCACTGTGCAGTAAGAAATTTTATTTTTTATTGCACAGTGCAAAAAAGTAAAATTGCTTGTTTGGACAGTGTGTGTGACGCTGACAATGATAAAGTCAAACAAACGTTTTTGTAGAATCTAAAGCACATATCAAACGTATTTTACAACTTTTTGTTTAATGCACAGTGCAATTAAAAAATTATGATAACACTGGACAGGGACTTCAAAAATGTCACCTGTTTTTAGTTTTGAGTAGACACAAAAGGCTAAACCAACTCCATACGTATTTTACCCTTATTTTTATTGTAATATGGAGAATAAATTTCTTTCCATTTTTTGCACAGTGCGATCTTCAAAGTCAATTAAATGCAATATGCAAAACTCTAAAAATAAGATAAGGATAACCGACACTACGTATGAAGCCGTATTACACAGTAATTTCACCAAATAATTTCATAAATTTCACCGCACCGTGCAATTTTCAGAAAACTTGGAACTGCACTGTGCAAAGCCCATTGCCGATCAAATCCGGCAATAAAAAGCTTAGAAGTGCCATAAAACTTCTCAGTAGGCCTAATAAAAATAACTATCAAGCCTCTAAATTCGGGAGCGTGGATGGCATGGATAAGAGCCGTTATTTTCGAAACTTGAAATTACTGGACTTTACGTCATGGGAATTGCTGTTTAACATGAGACTAGATAATAACATAATGTCTGAAAAAATGATATGATTTTATCGATTCAAAAAGGAGTGTAAATAAAGACGGAAGAGAAATTTTTGGCTAGAGAAATTTTGAAAAATTTTGGAAAGTAAAAAAATCTAAAATATATAGATCACAAAAACTTGAACATTTTTAAAAAATTATTTTTTTGTGCGGTAAATCCTCAAACAAATTGTAAAATACGTCAGTTGTTCTTTTTGCTAAAAAAAATTTTTAATTTTTTTTTAATAAAACATCTTTGATTGTATAAAATGTCACCATCGCAAGAATCAAAAATTTATGCAAAATTTGGGGTCACAACTGAAATCTAACGCCGAAGCAACACTACGGTAAAAAAATCTTTTTTTTTTTGATAAAAAATCTTTAATCGTATAAAATGTCTCCAGCACAAAAATCAAAAGCTAACGCAAAATTCGGGGTAAAAATAAAAATTTAAAATACGTTTTAGAAAGTTTTGCTACATTTCCTGTGTCATTTTGAAACTTCAGACCGAAACTCATCCAATTATTGGCTATTCAGCCTGCTCATTGGTCTTGTAAAAGGTAAAAAAATGATGATTCGCGGAAAGATAAAGAGCTGTTTGGGTGGAACAAGAGTGCAAACGTATTTTAGAGGGCTGTAAAAAGAAATTGCGGGGATCATTTTACATTGCAGATCACAGTGTCTTACATAAAAAAAAGTTAAAAATAGATGTTTTCCTGATAAAATAAGAGATGATAACACCACAAAAAAATTAATTACGGTAAACGAATTATTTTTTCTCAAAAAAATGCTGTTTTAGAATTTTAATTTTTTTTTGTGAAAATCAAAAAAATTTAAAAAATCTCATTTTCTCCCCAAAAAATCAGAAGACACTACGCCCTAAAGATTTTTGTCTATGCCCATTGAATTAAACATCCTCGGAGGTCTGGGAATGCCCCATAAAAATATGAAATGGGTAACAAATAAAGTTTCGGAATCAAATAAAGAGGCAATTTGACGTTTTGGCAGACATAAATGTGCGGCTAACAGTGTCTACTGCGACGAAGTTTTTAGGATTTTTGAGTTCTTGGTACTCAATAGACTTGGTTTAAAGACTGAAAGTTCATTGAAATGACAAAAGTAAACCTTCATGTATATTATGGATAAAAAAGCACCTAAGACGTTATGCTGAGAGCTATCAATTTGGTAGTAAACTAAAAATTATTACTTTGTCTTAATATTTGGCCCTTACGCGATATCATCGGTTTATGATTTAACATCATTATGACACACAATAACAATGCGTCATCATTCGAATGCTCCTCTAAAAACAGATTTTTACGAATCAAGGGTCTGCAAAGTACGGTTGAGACTACCATAATAGGATGGATTATCAAATAATTATAGTAATGTGCGAGCTGATTGAAGATAAACTCTGTGATTTATAGGGCAAAGGCCATCTTAGCTTCATCAGCCCAACTTAAAAAACAAGAAGGGACTTTTTCTCGTCAAGGCGCTAGCGACATCGCCAATTGTGGTACTAGGCGGGGAATGAAGTCTTGACATCGCATATGGTGTTGCAAAGTGACTTTGCGCGACAAATAACCACCGCACTGCAACCCGAAATAGAAGAAAAATGTTTCCCGCCCAGTTTTGAGTTTCGTCCAAACGAAGTGTCAAAATTGACAAAAGAAGTAAAATATAATAATTCCGAGAAAAATATTTTTCGGCCGGAAAATCCCACTAAAAACCTTTTTGTGACATTTTGTAAAATCTCAAAAAAATCAAAAGTTTTACTTTTAGTTTTTTAAAAATTTTAAAAAGCAATAGTTAAAAGATCAAGTAAAAGCACCAGAAATAGGGGGGCCCGAAGGGACCCCCTAATTTCTGGTAAAATATAATAATTCCGAGAAAAATATTTTTCGGCCGGAAAATCCCACTAAAAACCTTTTTGTGACATTTCGTTTGATTCCAACCGAAACAAAATGGGCAATGTGTCGAAAGGAGCCAGGAAACACTTCGGGTTGCAGTGCACCGCGCTTTGCTTGCCCTGCGACAAGTTTTTAGGGCGACGGCGCACTGTGCAAGCATATCAAGACTTTTTGGCCCGCCTAGACAAGGCACAGCAGTCTAAACAGTTAAAAAAAGCATCAATCTCTAACATTTGTAAGTGTGGCGCTCAGATTTCTTTGAACTTTGCGCACATGTCGACCTTAGGCCACATATCATTTTCCGCGAAAGTTTCCTGTTCTAACCACTGTTCTGCGAGACTATGCTTGACAACGAAGAAAGTTATGCGGTCATCTGGAAGCGATAGATCAGATAGATCATAAAGATGGACAATTAAAAACTCTGAACGACTTCCATTATTTTAGGATAATTTCCCATCTTTTCTAAACGGCCAGACCTTCAGACGAACATCATAACGCAAAAATACGAGATTTCCAAGCTTAAAAAGTCAGCTCTTAGTGGTCTATGATTCCATAAGAACGCGTTGCAAGACTACAAAATCCAAAAGATCTTCCTGAGTTAAATCAAAAGTTCAAGTAAAGCGCGCTGAAAGACCCTATAAGCTTGAAGGTGTTTAGCTATCCCGTAATAAATTCAGGAAAAGAATATGGAAATTGTTCGCAAAATGTGACCGGGTCGTCATGGCAAAAACGTGGACCTTTGACCTTCTTCCGGTAAAAACGATGACTTGACAAAAACATTTACAGCGAAGGGCGGTGCTCAGATTTTGATGAAACTTGGCACAAATTTAGATTTAATTTGTTATAACAATAAGACAAGTGTACTACTTCAAACACTTCCCTTTTTAGAAGGAAGTGCTTGAAAATTTCAATGAGACTTGGCGCAAATTTAGATTGTCTTTTCTAAGACGTCAGTTTGTTGGAAAATCAACCACGACAAACAGTCTATGCACTTTTGAAAAATTGTGGTAGTCGTGCCATAAAGCCCGTAGGATTTTGCGCAGCGCGTTCACTTCACTTTTTTGCAAGTGTACTCCGCGACATCGCCGAAAAAATCTGCGGACTTTATCTAGTGTGCAGTAAAAGACGAGTAATTCAAGCTGCTAAACAAATCAAAGTCATGATTTTTACTGTTACTAAATCATCATACGAGCAGCCTCAACTCTAATTAAAGCCGAAGACTTGGACCATTCAAATTTGTAGCGCTTCAAAAACGGTTTAATTTCCGTGACAATAAGGCTACAATAAGCGCACTTGGAGATACAAATGAAGCTTGATGGCTCTTGTAAGCTGACGCAATAGAAACCAACACAAATTTTTGTGGTTTAAGCAATTTTAAGGCTCTTTAAATTCATTAAACTTTAAAAAAAAACTTTTTTAACACCCACTACCTCAAAACAACGTGCTGTTCCTAAGAATCTATCTCCTTTTCACATTTCTCAACGCCCCTAAACCCGAGCCCGGCCCCGCGAGAACTGTCAATCAAACGAACCGGGAAATTGGCCGATTAATTTGAGACTTTCGCGCGCAGTAAACAATTTGTATTCAGATTGATGAGGCTTCTTGATAGAGTGGGGATCTATAAAAGTTTAGTAACTTTTGCGGAAAGACAAGGCCATTTTTCCTTTAGAAATTAAACTTTCCTTGGCCACAAAGAGTTCTATGAGACTAGTAGACCTATTAGACCGTAACAAATACAGGGTGCGCCAAAAATATTGGGACTAATATTTTAACTTGCCCTGCGGGCTGTAATGGTACAAGAGCAAAGTGGTCGTTTGTGCAAACGTGTAATGCTCCCAAGAATCTATCTTCAAAGTTTCAGACAGAGTAGTCGTATACAACACCGTGCGGATTTGATACATTCCGAGAAGATCATCTCAGCGATTTCTTGGACATGAATCTCTGTTAGCCTTACTTGCAATTTCGGAAAGTCGCCGGGCTAAAATCGGCACTGTGAGAAAACGAAAGTTCACTTTGCACTGTGCAATTTCTTGCTTTTTTGGGCTGTCGCCCTGATCTTTTTCGCACAATGCAAACGCCAAAAATCGGTCCGGCGACTTTCAGGAATAACTATTATGATAGGTATTTCTTGACCGGTTAAGACGTTCCGTCCACACAATGTGACCTAAATTTTATCCCACACTCGTCCAATTCTAGGCCCACTTTGAGGACTTTCCTTGTCCGATGTGGTCTCAGGGCGTTTATTTCTCTGATATGACGTTTCCTGTTCTTCACGGAGGCACCGTTGACATTTCGACCTTTCGGAGTCCGAAATCGGGGAAAATTGAACAAAAATTTCAATCATTTCCAACCGACAACGAGTTTCTCAAAAGTGCGCTAAAAACAGATTTCATTTTGTCGGAAAAATAATGAGCGCTCTGTCGCTGCGCCGATCGCGTCGCTGAAGTGAAACCCAATTTGATTTTGCTGCGATATAATACATTTTGCCGGCGGCAATGCGACTTTCGATTCGCTGCAAACTGCTCGTTATTTTCCAGACAGACTACTATTTCAGCCAGGCGAGGTATAAACTCGAACGAATGAGAAATAAATCTGCCTTCTCGTGCAATCTAGACCTCAAAACTTGGTATGTGTCTCCGGGCGTAGTCGTCATCTTATTCATTTTCGATCAAAAAACGTTGGACTTTGGTGTAATAATGCTTCAAAAGGTCGTCCCGACCTCAGCTTGTACTTCAAAATTTTTGGTCTCGTAGACGAAAAATATCCTCGCTTAAGCCTACATATCCCAAACAAAAACAAAGTCTTTGCACCGCTTCCGCCGGAAGTTCTAGAGTGCGACTTTCCTTTAGGCTTGTTGTAAGACCCTGCAGATAGCCTGTATGTCAAGAAAAAATAGAAGAAAATGTTTGTCTTCAATAAATCTGAGAAAGAAACGAAACACCATAGAAACAAAGAAAACAATCGAAGAATAGACGAAATGTCACATAAATTGTCAAAAATCTGTAAAAAAATATTTTCCAAATCAGTTTTTCCTGTGTTTTGCAAAAGATTATCTCTTCGGAAAACAATAAAAATTTCAAATTTTTTGAGTTTTTTTTTGCCTCATCAGACCGATATCTCAGTTCGTCGGGAAAATAATGGTGATCTGTAGCAACAAAATTCGCCTCGTCGCTGTCGCGCGCCGTCGAAAAGCGGAAAATTTCAAGGTCCACATTATTTTTCCGACAGACTGATAGTACCTTCATATCAGTCTGTCGGGAAAATAATGAGCATTTTTTCGCATCGAAAATTGCATCGCCGCCGAGAACATGAATTGTGTTGCGGCAAAATCAAGTTGCTTTTCACTTCACCGACGCGACCGTCGCAGCTACACTTTGCTCATTATTTCCCCGACAGACTGATAATATTGTATTTATCGAAGGGAAACATTGCTCTTGACGTGCCCTTCCCCAGTCCTCGCTCTGCCCTCCGTCGAAAACAAAAGTTTCTGTCGGGGGAAAAAAAACCGGGCCTTCTCTTCATTAAAACATCAGAAATGTCATCGAAAATAAACGTGCGCCGCCGAAAAACCGCCCCAGGCAATCCGAGCACTCTGCGCGCCCTAATCGACTTATGCCTCCACAAAGTTTCGGTTGACAAGCCGTGGCATCTGCGGCGTCGGATGGCCGTGAAATCAGAGAGCGCAGCCACGGCCAAAACACTCATTATGAAGAAGCACGGTGCAAAAAGAGATGGGTTGCGTAGGTGCGGAATGAAAGAGCGATTTGTAGTCTTGTCCCATTTTGAAAGATTACGTTTTGAAAGTGCCGTTGATGCCTTCAATGCAACATTATACGTCAATATGCAACATCATGCCAAAAGGATCTTACTGTATTTTTAATTTCTAGGCTTTTCCTGACAGTGGAATACTCCAAATGGAACGTTCAGATTAGCCCACGTAATGTTTTTTCAGCCGTCAAAATCACACAAAAATCTCGGCTGAATCACACTTGGCCTCATGAAGGTCATAAAAAAGTAGCAAACACTCTGATTTATCACGAAACCTCACAAAAAACATAATTCTTTGATTTCTGATCGTATTAGTAAGGGTTTATTTGCAATTTAAAGCCCCGGAAGTTATGATAATTCGGGCAAATTTTAACATGAAAATAATAATTGTGGCTGCCTTGTTGGCAGCGGTCGTTGAGGCCAAGGTTTGCCCCTCGCCAACTACCACTGAGGCTCCAATCTCAACCGAGAGTTCAAGTGTCAGTTCGGCTTCGACTTCAGCGGTCAGTTCGGCTTCAACTTCAGCGGTCAG
Organism: Bursaphelenchus xylophilus; assembly: GCA_904066235.2. Lineage (NCBI taxonomy): Eukaryota > Metazoa > Nematoda > Chromadorea > Rhabditida > Aphelenchoididae > Bursaphelenchus > Bursaphelenchus xylophilus. The sequence continues at coordinate 12,465,738 of CAJFCV020000003.1, read as the reverse complement.
CTCGGGGTCGACTTCAACGGCCGGCTCGTCATCGACTTCTAGTTCGACTGCGGTGTCTACAACTAGCGCTGCACCCGTTAGTAAGTGTTCAAAATTTAATGTTTTTGCCCTTTGCTGAGTGTTACCTAACTTTAATTATCCAGCATGTAATCCCAGTACCGGGCAAGCCAAACTCACCTTCTTCAACGCCATCTACAACGATGTGGCGAGCAATACTCGGCAGCTCTGTCAATGCGAAGACAGTACGGTTTCCCTAATCAGCTCTGGAAGCTCTGTTAACAACATCAAATTGAGACTTAGAGCAAACACATTTTCGGCCGTTGTGTATGTTGATTTTCGGCGCTCTGTTAAGCGATATCGAATCTATCTACATTAATGTGTATAATACCTTCAGATACCCAGAATTCTCTTGCGACGATCCGAAGGACTTCCGAGTGATCTTGAATGACGGAACAGAGTGTACGGCCTTGGATAACGACCAATTCACTTTGGCGATCATTCCGTTCTGTGCCGGAGGTAAGAACCGGGCCAAAGAGTCTGTCGGGAAAATAATGTCAATTTGTCGCAGGAAGTCTTGTCGCATCACAAGATCTTCAGCCGCGGCTACCTGTCCGTCGCAACGCGATTATGATGGGCGATTCCAAGGCACAACGAATCCACATTATTTTCTCGACAGACTGATAAGATCTACATCTAGCATTGCTCTTCAAGTACTTCTCTTATAAACAAGAGTTGAGCAATCAGCATCATACTCAGTCTTCATTTTCAGCATGCCAAAACTATGGCTATATCGTCAACAAGACCGCTGGAGTCTCCATAACCTGCGGAAGCCAAGTTTTCGATATCCCAAGGCAACAAAAAAGCAATCAACTCAAATTTGTCGACACTGCCAACTCCAATCTTGTTGGACCCATCACCGGGATCAGTTGTAAATCCAAACCGGCAGCCCCGACTCAATGCTTTACCGTGAAAGCCCCGAAATATAATGGAGGTAAAATAGATTTTTTGTTGTTTAGTATCGCTTTTTAATCTGCTATTTTCAGCCTGTGCCAAGCCGAAAAACCCATTGTACACCAATGGGATACTGTAAGTGGCAGGTCTTGAGAGCAATGTTGTTTAATTTTGCAGCACAAAAAGCTGGGAGAACACGGAGACTGACTGTGCTTGTGACTCAGCCAATAAAGCAAGTCAAAGCGATTACGCCAGCGGAAAATCAGCAATTGCAAGTGACAACCGAGACAGCGGATATGCGTACATGTAAGTAGCAATATTAGAATTTTCATAAAGTGTATGGAACAAAGAAAAAATGTCAACTGCACAGTGCGTTTGATTTTTGAAGCAAAATCGCTGCGACATAAGCTTGATTTCCATTGCACCGTCGCGAAGTTTGAGACAGTTGGAGCATTCAAAAATGTTTTGAAAAGGATCGCGTCGCGCGAAGAAAGCAAACTGCCCAGTGCAAATGTCCATGCACTTTATGAAAAGACTAAATATACTATGCTTTTTTAAAGATACGTGGAATTCTTGTTGCGGCGTCTAAATGCGCTGCGACGCAGCTAAAAAGACTTGCGTAGCGCGATTTTTGAATTGCACAGTGCAAAAGTGAAATTCACGGTGCAAAAAGCCCAAAATTTAGAAGTAATGTAAGGCGAAAAAGTCTACGCACTTTATGTAAATACTAATATCAGTAAGCCCAAAACCGGAATTTTCCATACTTGCAGCAATTTATTTTTGTCCACAGAAAGGCATAATGGTCGTAGTCGTATTTTACAATTCTTTCAGAGCGGCTAGAAGTGCTTGCACCAGCACCCAGTCAGTCTGTCTCTGCAACACAAAAGATAAAGTGTGTTGGGAGGCTGGAAAGAATGACGAAGCCCCGGAGTTGATCTGGCTTTGGCCATACTGCAAAGGAAGTGGTGAGTCATCAAAAAAAATCATTCATTTTGAACAAAAAAAATAAAATTTTTCCAAAGTAAGTTTTTAATTAAGACTGCGCCTACAACGTGGGTCTGAGTGCCACCAACAAGGAAGCCTTTATTCAAAAGTCTGGAGCGTCCGACAAATTCACCGTCAAGCAGTCTGATGCCTTATACAAGAAGTCCGTCCTTGGCGAAGGCCTTCCAAATGGATACCCATTGATTGACTCGGTCGCTTGTGATTGTAAGACAGCGCTGGCGGTCAACACATGCACTGCGATTCAAAAATAAGGACAATAGAATATTCTATTTTGACTTTTACAAAATTTTCCTCCCATTATGTGATGTGTTTTTTAGTTTTGTCAATCAGTCAATAAATCATGGATTTTACTATGAACCAAACAGATGATGCAAAAATGTGCTCAGCGCATTGTTTTATCGTCGTGTCCAGTAATCAAAGAGAACACAATATCATCATAGCACAATGCGTCGAATCCGCTCCAAATTGAAATCCTTTACCACTCCGGCAAATGAGAGCACTATAACTCTTTGGCAGTTTTAAATGTAAACAAAATGTTTCGTTTTCTTGGCCAATTTGACCAAATATTTGTATGTGTAGATAGGTATATTTAATGTATTATAGAACAAATATCATCATCGTGGATGCAAAAATAATTTGCTTTTTATTTTCACAAAAAAAGTAAAAATGCTTGTGTTCATCATATTTAAATGTCAAAGAGTGGCGTAGCTCATCATTGCACGAAATGAGATTTGAAACCTCCCCGGTCCGTCCCTGGTCGGCACGTGCAACCCCTGCATTGAGCAGGAATCTGTGAAAAGATGTCCTTTTTCTGCTGGAATTCAAAAAAATTTTTCGCATGAAAATTTTTTTTTGATACAAAAACAAACCTTTAACCGGTAGATAGTGTGGACTTGTGGCAAAATATCTCGCTTTGTCGCAGCCGGAGACCGAATCTCCAGATTGCCGTTGCAAAGCGATTATGGGCGCTTTCAAGGCGCGAAGAATCTACATGATTTTTCCGACAGAGTGATACTTCAATTGTTATATTTTAAAACAGTATGTAGTCATTCGCAAAAATGAAACAAGCACTTGTGTTCTTTGTTTTATGTACTCCTGATCACGATTCAAGTGTCACATTTTTTTAAATGTTGCCTGACTAACTCTTCGCAAACTAGAAAGTGTATAAAAAAGAAACGTTCAAACTATTTCTCGTATATGTTAATCATGAGATTGCTGGTGATTTTTCTCCTCTTTGCGGCGGTCTATGGCTATAAAATTGGATGTCCCTCTAAGTCAACGGCCTCCGAAGGAACTACATCAACTGATCCTTCAACGGCGGAGTCTTCAAGTCATCCGTCAACGGCATCTCCAGCTTCAGCCGACGGTTCGAGATCGACTGCTGCGGCTCCAGTTACAGCCGATGCTTCGAGCTCAACTGCTGCGGCTTCAGTTACTTCCGAAGTTTCGAGCTCAACTGTGGCGGCTTCAGTAACAACAGATGCTTCTTCCGTATCTCCGACAGCAGGCTCCACGTCGAGTCCAGTGCCTTCGACCACACAAAGTGTCACAGCATCTTCCGCAGGTGCGGGTTTTTAAGAAAGACTTCAGTTTTTTGAAGCAAAAGTCCTAATACTGTTTTATTATGTCCCATGCTATCTTACTTTCCTCAAAAGTGTATGTACATTTTGAACGTCAATCAATAAACATTTCTTCTGGTGTTTTCCCAACACATTTCTTTAACCCCGCATTTGACTGTCCGATTTTTTTCTCTCGGTGAGCGGTCGGTTTTTCCTGGTCACCTATGGCGTTGCAAACAAAGTCCGGTGACCGGTATACACGCTTCGCTATGGGTTTTTACACTTCGTCTTGATTTCACAGAGAAGACAGAGAAAAGACGCGCAAAACGTACTCTCTCGCCTCAAAAACTCACCATTTCTTCCCCGAAAAAAGTCTTTTCGCTTCTTATTTTGGAGAATTGCCAATCAATCCGCCGGACCGTTTAGCTTATCTCATTGTCATTTTGACGCGCGCCGCTTTACAAACGACCACTTGGACGGCCCAGACTGAGACGGACGTATGATTTTCGAAAACACTACATCCTGCGATGGAAGGACCTCATCCTGGCCAGACAATGGAACCCTGACCTATATTATATTCCATAGTATTTCACACGTGATTAGTGTAGGTAAATTGAAATATTGTTTGACTGGAAGCTCTTGAATTATGCTCCTTGTTTTATAATTTTATTACACTTCTTTTTACACAAGTCCAAAATACACAGCTAAAATAAAATTTACATGCTCTATCCGCCTTCTTGATTGCTCTAGCCCTCAACCTTGCACTTCTGCAGTTGTAGTTTTCCATTGGACCGGCTTCTTATCCTCACAATCTCACCTCCGCCCACCTTGTAGCGGCACACCGACCATTCCGCCCAGGGCCCTTCGTTGGCGACTGGCAATTGCGGCGGTGGCGCAATGACTGCCGGAGGCGGTGGAGGGCCAACGACGGAAGAGACAAGAACATTTGGCTTGTAGACGGCTCTGTTGAATCCGTTGCAGCCATTTTCCACCACAACTGTGCCGGCGTCGGCGGGATAAAGGACCATGGGGTTGGCGGTGACGTCATCGGAAGTCAGAAGACATCGGGAAGCCGTGGAGACGAGGGTAGCCGACTAAATAACGATTTGATTATGTATTGACTAAATCTTTATCACAAACAACGTACTATAAAATAGACTGTCTTACCCTGCAGTGAGGCGTATTCAAACAAGCTTGAAGACATTGTGCGATCGAATAGGCTACAACCTGCAACACGATGTGGCCGCGAACTTGTTTTTGAGCATGAAGAATGAAGATGTCATCGTCCAAACATTTGCCATGATGAGCTGAAAAAATGCTAAAAATGAGGGATTCAGAGGGTAAAATCAATGAACTGGATCGACGAGGACGCCATCACTACCTTAGCAACGAATTGTGTAACATTTCTATAAAAGCTTACAATTACCGAAATTACTTGCATAAAAGACAATGACAGAGCAATACGTATTTTACCTGGCAGACAGAACTTCTCCGAGTAGATGACATGGCTATTCTCTAGCAATGCGCCTGGCCCGTGAGGCTCAGCAAGAACAGAGTAGAGCTCACATCTTTTGGTCTCATGATGATAATTAATCGAGGCACATTGCAACGACTCTCCGCTTGGGCCCTGGAAAGATATTTCGAGTTACAAGAAAAAGGTCGCACTCGGACCCTTCCCCTTCTAGAACACTCCCACTTACCCTGTTCGTACTGCACAACTGCCCACACATCGGTTGTCCCACACCTTCAAAGACATGAACCGTTCCCGGCTGTGGTGCCGAGGGAAGGACCATTTCATTGCCCGCCACGACATAATATCCCAACGACGTGGGGCAAACAATCTGCTTGGGTCTTGGGGTGGCTGGATGTTGAGTTACATGTATCTCCTGATCATGGGCTTTATGATTAGACTCTGGGACAGCCGTGGAGCTGAGAATCTTGTCCATGCCCAAGAATTGATTTAGCTGCCCGGCCAAGATGTTTACAATCGCTTCGCGACCAGCGCTCCCCGGTGGCGGCGGGGTTAAGGGCTCGGGGACTCCTTTGACTCTCTTCACGTTCACTTGGCCATCAGAATCCGAGTCCAAATCTTCCTCTTCATGAGATCTTTGATTGTCATTGGATTCGGAGAGCTCTGGACCTCTCGTCGTTCGAGCATTGTCGTCGCGGGTAGCCTCTTCTTCCGTGATAATGTCATCGTCGGTTTGGAAGTCCGCATTAGGAACGGCGACTATTTTTGAGGGTCTCGAGAGGATTTTTGGAGAATCGGAGAGGGAATCAGAAGATAGTTCGATGTCACGCTGACGAGCGGCAGATTCTGTCCAGTCTGAAGGAGAGGTTGTTAGTTTAGACATAAATTTTCTTCAAAAAAATTGGCATAGGGTGCAGTAAGCCTATAGAACAAGAAATCGCAAAAAAATAAAAAATAAATGTTACAGAAGGTTTTATCGTATGGAAGTTCATTTACATGTAAAATTAACCCTTGAGACGTCTCAAAACGAACACAGATTCTATCCTTCATTTTAAAAATGAAAAAAATTCGAAATCAAAGCGTTAGCTTACTTTCCAGATCACTGGTCGTTTCTTCCGTCGGCTTCTCAGTGGTTGTGCTTGTCGTACTACTAGTTGTTGATATCACAGGGTTTACTCGATTGGCAAATGGATCTCCCGGGTTCTCCAAGACTTCCTGCACTCTCTCTCCGTTCAATTCCCTATGAATCACCACACTTCCATCAGGCGGACTTTTGGAGACTTTTTTTGTCGCTGAGTCAAGCGAATCCTCGGGCCCTCGCTTCGTGAGGGCGCTGTCTCGGAAGAAACGCAACATTGGGCCTGAAAAACGATTTGATAAAGCGGAAAAATCAATTTTTTGTTGTTTTTTGTATGGTTACGCTACAACAGTGGCCAAGAAAAACAAAAAACAAAAAAAATATAGAAAATCTGAAATGAATTTTTGAAAACCCCACACAGCTCCATATCTCACTGAGATTGGAGAAATTTGGACCTTTTAAATAGTATTTCGTACCCAGCGCAACAAACTCCCCTGCAACAAAATCAGTCTATAACGAACATCGTCAAAAATCTCTGGAGTTAACTTTAAGCTGGAATGAACCTGCACATCAGCGTCTCGGGAAAATAATGAGCACTCTGTCGCATCGAAAATTGTATTGCGGCAAAATCTAATTGTTTTGCACCTCAGCGACGCGGCCAGCGCAGCGGCATTGTGCTCTTTATTTTCCTGACAGACTTATACATCAAAATCCTTATATACTATAACGAATAAGTTTTTTGGTCTCTTTAGATGTCTTGGAAAGAGTTTTCAACTCGCTTTGTCCAAATACTCGCCTAGAAATGTGGAAATTCCCCTCCTTCACCCTAAAATATTCGTTCTACCGACCTCCACATTCCTGCGTTGTAGCTGTCCTCACATACAGATCAAACCCAGCTGCTGGATGAGTAATCGCCGGCACCTTATTCCCGCTATGATCATACAGTCGGCAACTGTGCTGGAAGTGATCGTACACGACTGCTCTGCAAAGCCCGATCTAAAAACATCTAAATTTATTCAATTTTTACTTTCATTTACCTTAACCGCATTATTGCTGCTCAAAATACATTGATCGAGGCATTGATGAGGGGAGACGTAGAAAATCTCAACAATCGGCTGGGAATTGTCAATTGCTCTGCGTTCGGTTCGTTGGAAACATCGAACATCTGGGAAAAAGCTCGGTAAATTAAGTAAAAGGGGACATACTTACATTGTGATGCACTTTGGACGAGTGTAGCCGTCGTTAAAATGATCAACGACAACCTGGATATCACACCCATATCTGGAAAAGAAAAACCTATGTAAGGTTATTTCGAAATTGTCAGAGAGAGAAGGCATAAAATGAAAGTGTAATTAAGCTTCTTTCCGATGATAAAAACGGGATTTTAAAACGAAATATTTGTTAAAGTCATCAATGGCTACCAGACTAGGTACGTCAAGATTTGCACTGTGCCGCCGGAATATCGGGAAACATGCACGGTGCGGTGCAAAAAAGGCCGCAAAAAGTCTGCGCACTTTTGAGAAAGTGTAATAGTCGCGGCAAAGAGATCCTTTTGGCCTGTCGCTCGCACCCTGACCTTTTCCGCACCATGCAAATGCCAGAATCGGTCCGCTAACTTTCCGGAAGGGCTATTGGTCTATCGGGAAAATAACGGCGGATCGTCGCGCCTCCGAATCGCTCATCATCGCTTTGCGACGGCTGCCAAAGCTGGAGAATTCGTGCATGATGGGACGCTTTTTCGACGAAGCGAAACATTTTGCTGCGGCGATCGGCCGTTATTTTCCCGACAGACCGATAGTAAACCACAAACTCGACCTCTGGGGCGACAACCCAACTTGTCGCCCACCCCTCAATCTTCTTGGAACAGTGGAAAGAATAATATAACTTTGTCGCGTCCGAAAAAACCTCAAGCAAAGAAAACAATTAGCGCGATAAATGAAAGTAAGACCGTTTTTTCCCCTCTTTGATAGTGAATCTAAAAAAGGGGATCAGCTGGGAGTCGACTTTCGCCCAGGTGGAATATAATTCGCAGGGAAAATGACCGTGAATTACGCCTCGAGCATCTTTTTCTTTTCAATGACGGAATGGATATATAAAATATGATGTATTATAGGGGCTTTGAGGATGTTCTAGAAATGTTGGAAGGGTTGGAAAAGCAGCTTTCAAAGAGGAGCATTAAGAATAGTTAATCAGCAGTGTAGAGGAAGCCTTTGTAAGGCTATTGTAAGAGTTTATGGCTCATTAACTCACTGTAAATGAGGTGAAAAAGGGAAACGCGCAGGCACATATTGAAAAAAAAGTGCATAATTGTATTAATGATTCTTTAACGATAATGTCTCAAAATTTCTCCAGTGTTGCAAAAAATCTGCTAGGACCACAAATCAGCAGCTAAAATCTTTTTTCGCTTCAAGTGCGACGCTCATATTTTCTCTGAGCTTTGCACACATGCTTGGCATACGCCACCCATAGGTAGAAAAATTCTTACGAAAACTTTCAGGTAAAAATTTTGGAACGCTGAGAGCGGAAGACTTTCTGGCAGAATTTCCGCCAATTTCGAGTAGAAAAAAATCATTTTTTTTGGGAAGAACGGGTTTGGCAATTTTCGTGCCAAATTTTGAAAGAAGGTGATTCTGACCAAATTTTTTTGCATGTCATAGAAAACTTTGACCTACCAAAGGAAGTACCGCCAACTTTTGCGGCCGAGAAACCGGGCGAAATCCGCAGAGCGATCAGAGAGGAAAAAGTACTTGGCTATATCTTCTCCAGTTTGTCATGGAAAAACAACTATCAAACTTCTCAGGCCAAAAACCGCCAAAAAGTGTCACATTTTTTCAATACTTTCGACCAAAACATCGCGAAAAAGCAAGCCAGAAGCTTCGCGTAGTTAAAAAAAAATAATCTAAAATTTGCCAAGTTTTTTAACCTGAGCGCCGCACTTTAGAGGCTTCCCCAGTTAATAAATAATTAATATTCTAACCCCCTTCGAACACACGCAGTTTCAGCTCACCTTATCAAAAAAACTTTCCAAAATCTTTTGGATTCATCAACCCCACATCTCTCCGCATCCACCTTGAAACTGGTTTAAGGATGAAAACGAAAAGTGAAAGAATTACGCGACCGACTACGTAATTCCATTCGTCTCATTCCGAACTCCATTCATGGTCATCTCAGCGCGCGTCGAGAACGGCAGGTTTTTTAATCAAGAAGCAAGCTGCAACGGGATGGGAATAAGACGTCAGTTAATCGGGGAGTTCGAAAGAGTCCGGAGGGAAACCCGTGTGAATTGAGGGATAATTCAAAAGATGAATGCGGATTTTTTGTGATCTCGGAAAGGAACAGTTTGTAGTTTGTAAGATTCAATTCGACTTTCATTTTTCTATCCAAGCTTAAAAAAACAATGTACCGAAGACAGAAGCACCGCATTTTTTTCATGTGGATAAAAGGGCAAAAATCAAAAATCAATCCAAGAAATCCAGCCCAAAAACACGATTACATGATATAAACTCTGCCAAATTGCAGAGCACAATGTTTTTTTAAAGAGTGCGTAGAGTTTTTTTCGCAAGCATGCATTTGGCATTATTGCGCAGCGGCAAAAACCCGCCCGGCGCAATGTTTTACACAGTGCAAAAGAAAAATGCCCTGTGCGCTGCAAAAAACAAAAATGAAATTTTTTGCTACGACAAATCCACATTACTTTCCCGGCAGACTGACACTTTGAAACATTGAGGAATAAGCGCTCGGAGTAAGTACTTTCGCTCCAAGTGAGCCAAATTTTAATCATCTCCGCCGACTGACAGCCTACATATAAAGGCAGATTTTTTTTCCCAAATCGCGATTTTCGGTGCAAAAAAAGCCGACGCCCAAATCGGAAAATTGGCGTCGACTTATTTTTTTCTCGGCACCGAATTCTGAAATTCGGTAAATTTTTTTAAGTTTTTCGAAATCAGTGCACAAAGTCTTAAGTCTGCACCGAAGACTTCAGTGCTTAAGTCAGCACCGCATTTCGGAATTCGGTGCTGAAAAAATTAAGTCGACGCCAATGTTTCGATTTAGGCGTCGACTTTTTTGTGCACCGAAAATCGCGATTTGGGAAAAAAAAATTCCGAGATCTTATATGACCACCTTTATATCGACGATTATTATCCTTCTTGCTCATTTCTTCAGACCCACAGAATAACAAGATTATGGCATTTTATTTCAACTGCATGACTAACAATTCTGAGATCCATTTTCTAACAACAACAATGAAATTCCTCGCAAAATGACTCCATTTTCCTGGCTAACAAAAATGCCGTAGCCTCCTCAACCGCACCGGTCTGGCAATCAATTTGTTGGGCTTCAAATTCTGCGTGAACTCCTTTTTCGGCCGTTTTAGCCTTTGTTTGAAAGAGCTGAAAAGCAAAGTTGCCAATAAAAATCATTGACTTACCAAACCTCTTGTTTGCATCCACCCTCAGGGCATTCCTCAAAACTGCAGCGGAGTTCCATTTTTTGAGGGGAGAAATCGTCATAGGCCAGGGAAAACAGCTGCATGGTGAACTGTTTTTGGTGAGCTTCTATGGTTTTGATGTTTTTCTGATAGAGTAGAGGGTAGAATTTGGGGACAGGGCAGCTGAAAATTCACTTTTTAAAACTTTAAAATATGGATTGGTCGCAGCAAAATGTCTCGTTCGTGACAGTCGCAACTCTACATACAGTTTTCGGTAGCACAGCAATCATGGACGATACTAAGGTACGACAAGTCCGCATTATTTTTCCGGCAAACTAACAATTTTTTGCTTTATTTTTTATCATTTTTTTGCAAATTTCTAAAACTTACCCCTCAACGATAATATCCTGCCATCTGTTGAGTTTTGGTATCCCCATTCGGCATAACTTGATCCGAAAGTCTTCCTGCTTGTCGATTCTTGTAAATGTGAATTCGACCGAATTGGCGAGAGTTCCGGGCGCCCTTCTGATGTCGCCAATTTCCAGAGTAATCGAATAATGGGAATTGAACTGGACAATGTCGGTTTGTTTCTGCAAATGTTTTCAAATTGATGTAAAGTTTTAGGCAAAAAAGGGAAGATTGCGGAAATCTTTTTTTTAAACTGTTTTTTAAAATTTCAATTTTTTTGACGCTATTTTTTTGCACAGTGCAAAAAATCCATTTTTTTTTTATTTTTAGTTTTATTTTTTATTTTTTTTACTTTTATTTTGACGAGTAAGGTCTCCCAAATATTACATATTTCTGCAGAGGCAGCCCAGATTTCAATGTTTTGCGGCCCATAAGAGTACGCCAAATGCGGAGAGCGATCAGAGAAAAAAAAGTTGTTTAGCCATATCTGCCAATTGTGCCTGCGGAAAAAAAAGGTTTTTTTTGTGGAAACATTATGCTATCTACGGGAAAATCTGACCTTTTCTATAAGTTGACTCGCAAAAAAATTCTACCAATTGGTCTAAAAAATCCCGCTTTTTCAAAAAAGGTTTGCACTTTCAACACTTTGCACTAAATTTTTTACTGCATATTTTTATGCACCCCAAACCAACTTTTTTACCCACCAATAACGTCACTCACTTTAATCGGAAACAACTTTTCAACCCGGCCATTAAACTTCCTCGCGGCACTGTGCCTTCGGTAATCACAGCATCCCTGGAAAGCGGAGTCGGTCCAGGCAATTAAATTCTTCACGTGAAAATTATTAGTTATGACGAAGACGTTGAAGGCCAACTGGTTGAACTCGAGTTGGCATTGAGATAGCGACGGATGAGGCTTCATGGAGCATACAGGGATTTGAATTGAAGAGTAGTTGCCTTTGCGAACTTTGATCGTGTTTAGCCGCTGAAAAGAGGTCGTGGCTTCGATTTCAAGTACAAGTAAACGTTTTGTTTCAATAAACCAAATTGAAAAAAATGTATTTTCAGACTGTCGGGAAAATAATGTGGATTTGTCGCAGCAAAATGTCTCTCCTTGTCGCAGTGGCGTACTAAATTTCCAGCCGGGGCTAGCCGCGGCAAAACGATGATAGGCGCTTCCAAAGTCGGGAACTCTGCCGGAAAAGTCCACATTTTTTCCCGACAAACTGTTGGCCAAAAGGTCATGACACGTTTACGCATCGTGCAGTGGGCATTGCGAGTTGGCCTTGCGCGACAAAAAACAATGGGCCGAGACGAAAAACGGCCTGTTCAGTTCATGAAAGTCTATAAATGTCGGGAAAATAAAGAGCCGTAAAAAACGTGTACGTTTTGAAAAAGAGCTTTCTCAGTCTGTCGGGAAAATTATGTGGATTTCTCGCATCGAAAATCGCATCGCCGCCGAGAAAATGAATTGTGTGGTGTCAAAATCAAATTGTTTTTCAATTCAGCGCCGAGATATTACGCTTTTTCAAAAGTGCGTAAACTTTTTGTCGCGGGCCGCACCGTGCACAAAACCCCTTTTTGCGGGGTGCATTTGACCTTTTGCACCGTGCAAATGCAATATCGCAGCGACTCAAGCTTTTCTCAACTGAGGCGGCGCGATTTTTTTTGCGAAAACAAATTGCACAGTGCAAAATTTTTCGAAAAGGATTTCGTCGCTCAACATGCACTGTGCGGTGCGAAAAAAGACAGAAAAAAATCTACGCACTTTTGAAAAAGCGCAATAGGTGCCGCGACATTGTGCACCCACTCGTGGCTAGCCGTCTCAAGGAAATTTTTATCCATTTTAAAAAAATCAAAGAGAAGAAAAGCATTCCGTATTTTACCTGGCAGACAGAACTTTATAGAGAGTGCTATTATTTTCCCGACAATTTGTTATTTTGCAATTATGGAGCACAGAGCATTTGTTTTTTTTTTTTGACGGTACGCGGGCTATTTTTAAGCATTTTGCACATTGCAATTGTCTGTCACGAACGAGGCATTCGCTGCGACACCTTTGAAAAAAGGCAGGCGTACGGAGACCTTTCTATTAAGGTCGGAATCTGTACTATGCGCTACGAAAATTTGGAGCCGCTATGTGATCGCAGCGCCAAGAACGGAACCGATTTCCTAAAAAAAAAGAGCTGCGGCGTTCTGCCAAAAATTTTAAGTCACGTTTGGAGCTCTGTACCGACGCAATGAGCAGCTGCTTTAAAGCTGACTGAACATGATGTTCACAATGCTCTATGTTACTGGTATTGATTATTATTTTTGCGGAATTTGGTTTTTTGACATAAATTTTGCTACAAATACAAGTTTTCGTTTTCCTGGCCACCCTGTAATTTCACAATGCGAAAGGTACGCGACAAAAATCAAAGCACTTTCTGGGAAAGCGTAGCCAACTCACGATTTCGCTGTCCACTGGAGTGGCGTATATTTGGCCTGTAAATGGGATAACATCTTCGATTATGACTGTTACAACTCCCGGGTTGCAACGCAGTCGAACTTGGCTCTCCTCGATTTGCACGGGCGGGTCATTTCTTTCCGTTGTATTGTAGACAACTTCGCCGAGGATTGTAACAATCGGCTCGGGATTTACTGCAAAAAAAATTTTTTGTAAAATATTATACGATAAATAAAATGTCGAGAGCTCTGTTATGTTCTCTGCAATCAAACGTACCCGCCATTGCGACTAACATACGGACAACCATGACAATTTGGACATAGTTGCGCATATCCTACCAAAATTGCATGGGAAATTTACATCTCCTCTCCGCCCACGTTCAGTTGGCTGTTGAAGACGTCAACTAAACAGTCGAATTTAACGACCGGAAGGCAGTTAAAAAAAATGTTTCGCGATGAGCGAAAAAAGGGATTTGTCTCTTGTCAAACACGACAAGCACCGTAAATCAGAGCGAACGCGCAAACAACAGCGAAGATTAGCAGGTTCAAAATCAATCGCTTGCAAAAAAATATGGAAAAAATCACGTAGTAAAGAAATATAAGTTTCATCAGTCTGTCGGGAAAAAATGAGCGAAATGTCGCTGCGACGATATGAAGTGAAAATCATTTGATTTTGCCGCGATACAATTCATTTTCTCGACGGAAGTGCGATTGTCGATACGACAGAATGCTCGTTATTTTCCCGGCAGCCTGATAAATAAATATAGGCATCACTTTTGATGAAGAAGTACAGAACAACTTTTCAATGTATAAAATTCCCTCGTCCTTAATTTCCCCAAAGCTTCAATTCTTTAAGTGCCAATCTTCTCAACTTTTTACCATAATTTTACTTCCTTTTAGCGTCATTTAAAGGGGAAGTGCTTCAATTACGACGCTCAGATGTTGATGAACTTTCAGGAATTGTTATGTGGCCTAGGCTAGACATGGCTCGTCGGCCGGCCCGACCCGTTTCAAATTTTCCGTCGGCCCGGCCCGGCACGTTAAGAAAAAATAAAAGAAAAACGCGCGCCCAATGAAAAAGCCTAGAATTTTTTTTGGCATTCTGCCCGGTGCAAATCCGTTTTTGTCCAAATGGTTTGCAATATTTTGACATAAAGATTAATAGTAAATCACAAGATATTGATACCAATAGAAATCTCGAGAGCTGCTTAAGCTAATAGAACCAAAATATACCCATAATCATAGTATTTTGACAGTCTTCCAAGGCGAAGAAAACAACGTCTAAATAAAATTTTGTATCGACGATACCGAGTCAGAGAGAACTGGAAGGGGGTATAGGCTCCACGTCAAAAAAATCCTTAAACTATTCTTCGAGTATCTACATCGGTCTCGTCCCGCTTGATGGGACAGTTTTTTTGATATTCGGCCTTGAAATTTGCACTATTTTTAGCCTAGCTCGAACCGTGTTCAAAAAATGCGTCACGATGACACCCATTCAGAATGTGCCAGTGGTATAAAAAACAGTTGTATACGACTAGTAGCACTCCCTAGAGCTCCCATAAAAAAATTAGGTTAAACATTGTTGTTATGTGCAATTTGGATGACAGATTTTATGATTTTTTTTTCGCTGTGAGAACCTTTGCAATGCCCGAAATTTCTTGACGTGCCCGGCCCGGCCCGTTCTAAATTTGCTTCAGCCCGGCCGGGGCCGGCCCGGGCCGGCCCATTGAAACGAAAGTCTCCTCAAGTGTAACTCCTTATGACCAAATTTTTCCTCTATCATCATGTAAATGGATAAATATGTGTTTCCATAGCTATCTAAAAACAAAAATGCCTTTAAAAAAACGAATTGTTCTTGTCATTTCGTTTATTTTCATTATCAAACTCAAAGTTCGCTTTGAGATTCTGGATTTTAACTATTCCGGGCCGTTCCGGGCTGAAACGCCAGCCCGGCCAACGTGCCGGAAATGGCCCGGCCGGCCCGGCCGACCTGAAATCCGGCCGACGGGCCGGAATTTCGGCCCGGCCCGCGGCCAGGCCCGGGAGCCATGTCTAGTCTAGGCTGGGTGGAATTTAAAAAAAAAAACGTCATGAGAGTCCATTGCAATGGAAGCCAAGAGATTCAACAATCCTTCATGACTGTGAGTGAGAGGTCAGAAAGAAAAACACTTTTGCCATAGCTTTTACTTTACGCAACATTTTAACATATATTGCACGGTGCAAAAAACCACTGCGCTTTTTAAAACGTGCGCAGATTTTTTGTCGCGACGCCCAGTCCATTTTTGTCATTTTTTCGTACAGTGCGGGCTTTTCGAGCATTTTGCACTGTGCATTTTCACCGAACGCGAGGAATGTTTTCAGAAACACTATATTGCAGAGACTCAATTGAAAGGGGCTTTTGTCGCGTGATTTTACGATTGCACAGTGCAAAATGTATTTTTTGAATGGTTCGCCCCGCGACAAAAAATGTGCGCACTTTGGAAAAATCGTAGTACTGTAGTTATATGATGACTATTAGGCCACAAAACAATTGCAACGGAAGTTCGTATCAAATAAAATTGCCATCTCCAAGCCTGCAGTTATGTACAACGTGCAACTCGGGGTAAATACCACATTCGTAGGCGGAAATTACCCCCGTCTGGGCCAAATGTCCCGATTACAGTAAAACATTTCAAAATGTAAAGTTCAAATTTTTAAGTAATTACTCGGAAAATACGACCTAACAAAGTGAAAACCAAAGAATTACATATGTTTCCCGGAGGAATTCGCACTTTTATGCTCGATTTCCGCACGTCAGCCAGATGAATTAACCCGAGTTGACACTTCTCTTCAAGTCATTAAGATTTTCGGACTTTTACGAACATAAAAAATCAAAAGGAAGTAAATGCAACAATCGAGTCATGTTTGGGTGGAAACTCAACGAACGCAAGAGCTGAGATGTAGTTTAATCTTGGAGTTCAACGAAAATTTGCGGAGATTTTGATGAGTTAAAAATTATGTTTGTTGCAGAAGAAAAGAAGCGACAGTTTTCATTATTTTCCCGACAGACTGATGCAGTTTTTCCTGACTTCATAGACTTTTTTTGGTCGTGGGGCCGTACTGTTTAAAAAGCCCAGTCTTGCACTGTGCAATTGAAATATCGCCCGACAAAAACCGATTTCAACAGAGTCGCTAAGACATTTCTGAAGAGACTTCGCGCATTGAATAAAAAAGCACATTGCAAAGTGTTAGAAAAAATCGTGTCGTGCGGAACATTTTTTCCTCCCGTATGTCATATAAGTACATATTTTTAAAGGTGCATGGACGTTTGTTTCCTTTCGCACAGTGCATCTTGAATCTTTTGTCGCACTGTGGATTTTTGCATTCGCGCACCGTGCAAACCTGAAAAATCAGGTTTGCACGGCGAAAAATGTGCAGGCACTTTGTGAACACGCTGATAGGAAAAATTATCGGTCTGTCGGGAAAATCACGGCGGATCGTCGCGCCTCGGAATCGCCCATCATCGCTTTGCAACTGCAAGCCGCGGTTGGGAATTTGATGCGCGATAGCGGCAAGGCGCGAAATTTTCTGCGACGACCCGCCGTTATTTTCCCGACAGACGATTTTCGCGACATGCACTGTGCAAAATTTTTTTTACTTTGCACTGTGCAACGGGCTTTTTTCGGCTGTCGCTCGCACCTAGACATGGCTCCCGGGCCGGGCCGCGGGCCGGGCCAACGTTTCGGCCCGGCCCGAAATAGTTAAAATCCAGAATCTCGAAGCGAAAATTGGGTTCCATAATGAAAATAAACGAAATGTCAAGACACAATTGGTTTTTTTAAAGGTATTTTTGTTTTTAGATAGCTATGGAACACAGTATTTATCCATTTACATGATGATAGAAAAAAAATTTGGTCATAAGGAGTTAGCCTTGGGGAGACTTTCGTTTCAATGGGCCGGCCCGGGCCGGCCCAGGCCGGGCCGAAGCAAATTTAGAACCGGCCGGGCCGGGCCGACGGAAAATCTGAAGAAGGGCTCGGCCGACGAGCCATGTCTACTCGCACCTGAATTTTTCTGAACAAAATGTCCTCGCACTTTATGAAATAGCCGCGCCATTACAAACCAGTAACTTCATCAAAAATTCCAGCACCCCATAACTGACACATTATTATTAACGAATAACGACTTTGATCACAGACCTCATCGTGATACGATCAAGATTCGGAAGTATATCAATAAACAGCGACTCCATCAATCGTAATGCCTTGTAAAAAAACCCCGCTCTCCTCCGATTCAGACAACGGGGCGCTGAGGCGGCGGAGAATCGGAAATGGAAATGAACCCTACGCCTTTATCAGAAAACTTGCTCGAAAGTTCGCTAAAACAATAACAGACCATGCATCGGGAAGTGTGTGTGTTGTGGCGAGGTTGAATGACCTGATTGGCGAATCGGGTGTCATCAGCAATGTGGTTTGAGTTATGAGAGCTCGAAAGAAAAAAAATTTTTTTTTTGATCTCTGGAGTTCACAAATCATTATCACAATGAAGACGTCGTAAAATTTTTAAATATCAGTCTGTCGGGAAAATAATGAGCATTCTTTCGCATAGAAAATCATTTCCGCCGAAGAAATGAATTGTGCCGCGGCAAAATCAAATTTTTTCACTTCAGCGACCAGATTGATGCAGCTACATTGTTCTCATTAATTTCCCGACAGACTGAAAAGAGATCGTCAGGTCATCGTCAACGTGATCAGACACTGGGACTCCTATTAGCATTTTTATAAAGTGCTAATGATTTTTGCACTGTGAATATCGCTTTCTTAGCGCGAGGCGGTCCTTTACAAAAAATCTTGGCATTGTGCAATTCTCTTAAATTTCGTGGCGGCGCAGTGGAAAAAAGCTTGTGTCGCAGCGATTTTTTTTCTTTTTAATCATACAATTGACATTTTTTGTTGCACGACGAAAAATCCAGGCACTATATAGAAATGTTAATATGCTGCACGTCAAAGTGAGGAGTCCGGTGACCGGAATAGCCACTTCGCTATCGGTTTTTTACACTTCGTCTTGATTTCGCAGAGAAAGAGAGAAAAAAGACGTGCAAAAACGTACTCTCTCGCCCTAAAAATTCCCCATTTCTTCCTCGACAAAACGTTTTTTCGCGTCTTTTTTTTGCGAATTGCCAATCCATTCACCGGACTGTTTTAGCTTATCTCAGTTTGACGTGCGCTGTCCTAGACAAGCGAAGAGGAAGATATCAGTCTGTCGGGAAAATAACGGCGGATCGTCGCGCCTCCGAATCGCCCATCATCGCTTTGCGACTTCAAGCCGCGGCTGGGAATTTGGTTCGCGATAGCGGCGAGGCGAGACATTTTGATGCGACGATACGCCGTTATTTGCCCGACAGACTGACAGTGGCCGGTCGTCACAGCTAAATGTTTCGCCTCGTAGAACATTTCGATTCGTCGCGGTCTCCACTAACCGCAGTCGCTCACCAAATCTCCAGCCTCGGCTTACCGTCGCGAATGAGAGCAATTCCAAGGCGCGACCGCCACTATTTTGCCGACAGACCCATAGTTGTTTGAATTATTGCAATTTTAGGACATTTCGCATTCTAACTTCCCAAACACCGCAAATGTTTTTAAAATTTTCAGATCCAACTGCATGTCACTTTCTTCAAAATTTACGGCCGCTGTCATCGTTTCGCGGAAAAATCTAAAAAAAGTTTCACGCATAATTGGATTGTTGTTGTGTGGGAGTGCCCACAACCTGAAGTTTTTTAAAAAATCGCAATTTTTTTAATTCATACACCAAACACCGATTTTTTCATGAAATTGCATAAATTTCGGTCAGCTAAATATCCATTTTTATTCAAATGGATGTACGCTTTGGATATTTACATCTCCATTTTTAGTGACAATACATAATTGAATTCGACCTCCCCAAAACATAATCAAATTTTAAATGATTATTGTTCTTCGTAAATCTTCTTCCGCCTACTTTCTAAAAATTTAAAACCGGAGGAGACGGAGTGTGACGAATTGGAGTACGGTAAAAAAATTGGGAAATTCGAATTTTTTAGGCTTGTCTGGATTCAAAATATTTTCGAAAACATTTTATTTTATCCCTCAAAATTTTATTAGCGACAAAATCCAGATTGAAAAAGGAAGTACTTCAAGTGCGACGCTTAGATTTTCTTTAAATTTTGCACACCCGTCGGGCATGGACCAAGTATCAATTACTGAAAGTGTTAGCTCGCGCTTTGCAAGCGCCGCCGAGATATTGAACGATTTTTGCCGCCGAGAGAGCAGGCTAACCGCGGAGAGCGGTCAGAGAGAAAAACACTTTTTGGCCGTAACTTCGCTAGTTTCGTACGGAAAAAATTCATTTTTTGTGGAGGCATTACCCATTACAATAGAAATAGGCATGAAACTTTTCGTGTCGAAATTCTGCAAAAAGTGTCAAATTTTCGCCGACTTTCGGGTTAAAAATCTCGGTCGTTTCTGCAAAGCGCGAGCTAGAATTCTCTCATCTATCTTAGAAAAAAATATTCTAAATTTGTGCCAAGTTTCATCAAAATCTGAGCGTCGCACTTGGAGTACTTCCCCTGTGAGTAAATCTTGGTCGCGAAACAGCTTCAACTGCGCTGGATTGACGTGCGTTTTTGCATTCCACAGTAAGCGCAGAGTAATCCACTGCCCACTTTGTAATTATATCGGCTGGTTTTTTTTTGAGTATCATGAGCTCTTCATTTCCTGGAATAACAGTAAAAAAAGAGGAATTAAGGATGTTTTGAGGGTTGGAAATTTGTTGGTTGTCGGTCTTGTGACAAAATTTGTAAATATAATGACTCTCATAGTTTCTGTGTAGAGGTCAACGCATAAATCTCGCTGACTCTCCGCAGCAGCGTAGAGGAAAGTAACTGCCGATTTCTTCCCCGTAAGTCGGCGGGAAAGCCCAAGATTTAGCATATTGGGAGCATAAGTTCCATCTGATAGCTCGTCCAAAACGTTTGTTGGAATGAATTCCGTGACATGAAAGGCTCAATTTATTGCTTTTTGCAAAGTTCAAAGGCGGTTTTTTGCCGTCACTTGCACCCGGACATTTACCGGCCTAACTATATACTATAAAGGTGGTCATATAAGAATTGAGATTTTTCCCCAAATCGCGATTTTAGGTGCACAAAAATGTGGACGCCCAAATCGAAAAACTGGCGTCGACTTATCTTTTTCTCGGCACCGAATCCTGAAATCCGGTAATTTTTTCTAAGTTTTTCGAAATCAGTGCACAAAGTCTTAAGTCTGCACCGAAGACTTAAGTGCTTAAGTCAGCACCGCATTTCGGAATTCGGTGCTGAAAAAAATGAAGTCGACGCCAATTTTTCGATTTGGGCGTAGACTTTTTTGTGCACCGAAAATCGCGAATTGAAAAAAAAATTTGTGAGTTGTTATATGACCACTTTTGTATGTAATACTTTTCACATTCAAAAGTTTGCACAATCCGCACTGCCCATTTTTTTCATCTTCGGCAAAACACCTTGAAAATCGCGCCCTTGCTGAATGCCTTGCAGCCCAACCAATTACCGTACTGTTTATTTCATCGTAATCTCTAATTTCAAATAATTTGTAAGTTCACAACATTCAATAAACACATTATTCTCGTCATGCCCTCTGCAACCTGACAATTAACTGATTTCATTCCTTTTTCGTTCTAAAAAATCCCGTACATTATCCGAAATGAGATCGAAATTGCAGGCTTCGGCGTAGAATCATGCGTAAGTAATGGGGAAATGTAAATTATTGGTTAGCCTTCAAAATTTTCGAATTTCAGTATCTTTCGCTAACATTACTTACTTTTCCAATTTTTTACGAATTCAGAAGGTGGGGTTACGAAAGTTCCGACGTACTTGTGATGGAGATGTAATTGGTATTTACATTCGTTTGCATGTTTCGTGGAAGTTGTCATTTGATAATGAGCGCGTTCTTGCAACACTCATACTGTCTCTTCCCTATTTTACACCGTATATATTTCGTATAGGATAAAAAATGTCTTGGCCAGGAAAGAGCCGCGTGGGCTTCAAAAACATGGTTTTTGACCGCGGTAAAAAAAGAAATACACACGTGGTAAATTGAATACTTCTCCTCGTGACTAATAACAAGGACGAACAACATGTAATAATGCATATGTGAAAGGTTTGTTAATCAAGTTGGCTCACAATTTTTCATGGGTTTGTCAGCGGCGAAATACCTGAAAATTTGCTTACATTGACGCTTAAACTTTCTTAATTTTGAATGTATCGCACGTAAATGGTCTTAAAACTTTTTTTTGAGCTATAGCGACTGGAATGTTACTGTACATCTGACTAATATTGATTCTCACGGCCTCGGCCGAGAAAATCAACAAGTTCTTTATGAAGAAATTAGTCAGGGCATTGTTTTTCGGCAGGGTTATACAATGCTCAACGAGCGACCTCTCACATCCCCGCTCTCTTGCCTGTTATCGACGTTTTGTTGAGAGAGTATGAGAAAAGAGAGGCTGGAATGCGTCAGAGAGATGCTTTTACCCCAGCCTAAAAACGACGGCAAAAGTTATAAAAGGCCGGAACCTTGACCATTGTTGCTTGAGGGCTCGACCTCCTTTTCGGGTAGTCGTACCCTTGTTGCAGCCCGTTAGGGTCACCATTACGGTTTCGGAGTACCGGATCTTCCCAGAAGCGGTTGCCATTCCAGCTGATTGGTCCCATGGTCCGGTGAGGAGCGTAGCGCTGCCCATCTTATATAAACGACTGGAATAACAGTTTTGGATGAGTACTCAAGTCAGTATTGCTCCTCGGCTCTACAATGAGCCCACTCCTTTTTTGGTTTTTCAAGAACGCTTCGAATTATCAACATTACATATTCCGATTCGCATTTTATTGACGCATTCCAAGATTTCCCTACAATCTGACGTCGCCGGAATGCGGGAGGGAGCGGAATACTGGTTAATATTCAATGGAAACAACATTGTCTGGCACCATTAGCCAGCGGCCATTTGCATAATGTGGAACGTTATTTCGGGCGGCATGTTTACCGCCCAAATTTATACATATGTGTACATGACATTTCAATATTCGAACTTTGTTCAGCGTGAATATTTGACTACTGTAATTTTCTTGACTTGCGAAATTTTGTTTGAACAATGATTCTGGCAATATCATAAAGGAAATTGGAAAGTCTTTTGGGACCGTTTAGAGACCTTTTTTGTAAAAGACAATCGTTTGTTTTTGGCATAAAAGTAGGCACTAATGTTTTATTGTCGATTGTATAAAAAGGGAAATGTTCATGTCGCATAAGGAAATGACATCAAGGCTCTATGTTTCCAACGTTTTACAATCTTGAATATTGATGAGGGTTGGTATAAATTTCAATTTATTTCCCACTAACCTTTTTAATGTTCTTGCCGCATTCTCAAGCTTCATAAACAGTCGCTCTCGAGAAGCGCAAGTTAAAATTTTCAGAAATTAAAATATTTTGCCCATTAAGCACCGACAATTGTGCACGGATACTTGGCGCGGGCCACACCGCGAACAAAGCCCCCATTTTGCACCGTGCTTTAAAGGAAATTCTTTTTTCGGACATAAAGGCGCAACCAACTCACATTATCACACTGATCCTTGCCACTAGACGCGGTTTTCTCGAAAGACTTCTTTATTTGCATAAATTTTCGCCAACATATTATATTGCAATTGCGCAATCCTCCACACGTCAGATACGACGTATCCCAATACGGCACAAGTCGGAGAGATAAGACCACCCTGATCTTGTGATGTTTGCGCCGCATTTACTTACTTTCCCATGAACATTGTAATGGGATCCGTTCCGGCAAAAGTATTACATTTGTGCAAACAAAAGAACGACTATTTTAGTCATGAAGAAGTGCGGGGATTATGCAGTATATAACCAGAACATATCCATTTCTTGTGGCGGGAACCCGAGAAACGGGGCCTACATTGACGGATCGTTGGACGATGAGGGTGGGAAATGCGCGCAAATTGTTTGTAAATGATCAAACAGTAAGACCAAAGGGGTCCTACGCGTTTTCAAAAAAGTGCGTAGACTTTTTGTACAAATGTTGAAAAAATTGTATCAGTCTGTCGGGAAAATAATGCGGACATTGTCTCGAAAATCGAATCGCCGCCGAGAAGATGACTTGTGTTACGGCAAAAATCAATATTGCTGTTCAATTCAGCGATACGATTTGTGCAGCGACATTGTTCATTATTTTCCCGACAGACTGATAGCTTTTTAATAAACCGCTAACTTTTGGAAAACTGTAATTGCCGCATTTTCAACACCTTTATAGACCTTCCAAAAATACAGCCCGTGGCTAATCCCGTCGCCTGCAAAGGTCGTCGGAGAGTTGATTAATTAGTTCGCCCATGTTTCGAACAAGGATTTGAGGAAATTAATTTTTTTCTAAATTTACACCCGGCTTTGTTTTAAATTTGGATCTCCGCATTTAAATGTCGTTATCCCTTTTTGCGTGGGGTTGGAGACAAGGAGCTCGGGATTTCTGGATATTTTCGGAGGGAATGACTCGTCAAAACGTGAATAATTTCATACAATATGGGGCATAGAATAGGTCTAATCTTTTCATTGGCATTTAGTGAGCCTGTGGGCTTTCGGAAAAGTTGTTTGATGCTTTCCTAATTGTCAGAAACCTTGATGTATCGTATTTTTTTCCCTTCTACATCTTCTATTTTCTTCTATTTTTTCACTGAACACGAGCGGTAAATCGCCTTTGCAAAGATAAATGTGTGGGTCGCAATTTATCTTAATAGCCTTATGTATGGTTGTACGGATGTAAATCGACGGGAATCCACTTTTAGCGGCTAAAACGGGGGTCAAAGGCGCTTATGTCAGGCCTCGGGACAATCAGATCTTAGTATCTGTAATATGCTGTTCTGAGACAAAATGAGGAGTAATCAATGGTTGAGGAAAGGTAGATGCTAATCAGATAGTTCAAAAGGAGGCTAATACTAGTCCGTTCGTAGAGTCGCTTGAGTGATTTTTGACGTTTGAACTGTGCGGAAAAAATCAGCTAGCGGGCGATATCCGAAAAAATCTTATTGCACGTTGCAAAAAGGAAGAAATTTCACAGTGCATAAGAAACTTTTTTCTCACGGTGCGTGTCGCCGAGTTTATACCGGCTACTTTCCAGAAGAAGCCAGAAAGTTTTGTCATGTTTCTTCACTGTGCGGGCGGATGCAGAAAATATTGCGACGAGGTGTTTTTTTTGACCCTTCGAAAAAATTCCTTTTGCACTGTAACGGTCGCAATGCCCCTTGAACTTTGCCCGCCGCTGTTTATAAGGTGGCGACAAGCTTTTTGCTTCGCTACAAGGTCGTTGAATATCTTAAATACGGTCTCAAAACGTTGGCCAAAATTATGAAAAATTATGAGGTTGATACGTAAACGTCTTACAGTTCATGTGCACTATCTAAAACGCCATGTTTTTCAGTTTTTTCACATATCGCCTCCGGCATTTCCCGCTATTTTTCACGTACATTCAGCCCCATCAGCTATCAGTAGGCGTTTCGTTGCTCATAAATCGCATTATGATCCTATGTTTGTCTCCCGCTACGCAGTTTCTTTTTAAGTCCCGACTTGCTACCTACAAATAGAGGGAACTTGCAAATTTTCCATTAAATTAATGACTCTTTCAAAGCTTTCTTTTCAATTATTGTTTAGAAACTCTCCAGGCCTTCTAAAAATACCTCGATAATCGTACAACTGCTAATTATGATTCGAGTTAGCAAGGGAAATTATGAGTTTCGACGTTGGGGGTTCATTTAGGACGTTATGCGGTCGTTTAGTATTAATAAAACACAGTAATCATCGAAATTCTGTAGTTATTTTTAGTTATTTTCGTTTAGCATCGTTACAGCGACCATAAAGTTGAACTGCATCGTATTTTTTTTAGAGTTTAGGCAATATTTTTAATGCACTGTGCACTTTTCTTAATTTCCTTGTAAATTCGTCATTTTCTACGGAAATGCGAAGAAGTTTTTAGAAGATTCTTTGTTTTGGCCTCAGGGTAAATGGGCAAATAATTTTTTTTGGGAATCTATGTTGGGCATTGGGCAATTTGTCTTTTAGTTTTTACGCACTGTGCGATTAAAATTTTGTTCAAATTTAGCGATTGCACAGTGCAAAACGAAAAAAATATAATGTGAAAAAAGACACAACAGAAAATAGCGCAAATTTAACCCTTTCCAAAGATTTCAACAACTTGCACGGTGCAATAGAAGAGTAAAGGTTTTCGCACAGTGCGAATACATTTTTCCGCTTCTCTTGCTCTTTTCATAGCAAAAACAAAAGTTTTGTGATCGCGCAGCGTGAGGATTGGTACTCCTGCATTGTGCTTTCTCGGGCAATAAACTGCACTGTGCAGAGGAAAAAAAGGTGCTGGCAATTTTTTTGTCGCTAAATACAAATAAAATTAATAAAAAATTTAGAAAAAAAATTTTTTGGGTTTTTTTTATTTTTTCATTTTTTTCTTTTTTTTTTTTTTTTTGATTTTTTCCTCCATCTGATATCATGTGTAATATGAATTGTTGACTAATTCCCCCTTTATTTTACAATACCCGCTCTTGACAGTGTTGTCACGCACTCATTGCAATTTTATTTTTATTCCCCTCCTCTTTGGCCCAAAAAGTGGGCGGGGCCAGGATAAAAAGGCGAAAAAATTGGTTTTTATTTAATATCAGGAAAGCCCGTGTCATCGAACCATTTCGCGTACGCGCTTATTATAAACGTCTGTGGGAGGAGCTCTCCGCTACAAACGCGCACCGATTCCAGCTTTCATTTACACAATATTATACACAGTTGAAGATGTGGTCCGGCCTTGGATTCTCTGTACTCTGCCTGGTGCTCTGCGTCGTCATTCATGGTGCAAGTAAGTTGGAATTGCTCTTGTTTGGACTTTTTTGCTACTAAAAATTATTTTTGAAACCCCTAGGCAGTTAATTTTGCAATTTTTGCGGCTTTGAATTTCGCACTGTGCAATCTTTTACAAATTTTTTTCGCACCATGCGGAAAATTTTTTCAGTCATTTTTCTGCACAATGCAATATTTTTCTGTCTCCGCACTGTGCAAAATCGACTTTTTGCGGCTGCACCGTGCGAAAACCAGTCCTCCGCGGATTGCACCGTGCAAATGCAAAAGTTTGTCGCAGCGATTTTTTCATGCACTGTGCAGTCCATTGCCGCCAATTTGCGATGCAAAAAGCACAGTGCGCTTCTCTTGGTCTGCCCCTGCACTGTGCAAAAAAAGTTTTCAATCGCCGCACAGTGCAATCTCGAATCTCGTCTGTTAGGAAAATAATGTGGATTTTTAAAATCTCGCGCATCGTCGTCGTTGTTCACCAAATTTCCAGCCGCGGCTAGCCGTTTCGCAAAACTATGAGAGCCGATTCCAAGCCGCGACGAATCCACATTATTTTCCCGACAGACTGATATAATATGTTTTGTGATTTCTCGGAATCTCCAGACGACTGATCAAAAATCTGAGACTTCGAATACTCCAGGCAAAACTACGCAATTCTAATTACCCGGAGGCTCATTACATCGGGTTTTAAGGGGGTTTTCCGGGAAGCTTCAAATTGTTTATTGGAATAAAAATAGATTTCAAGAATTTTGAGAGGGATTTCTGACCCTTCTGATGTTTTCATTGTATTCTGGGAAAGTCTATATTGTACATACTAGACATCAAATTTTGACATTTATTTTCTCACTGTATTGTGAGATTTTTAACTTTTTCCTACTGTATTTTGATATTTTTTTATGTTTTCTTACTGTAGTTTCTCTACAAGTCAAATTGATTGAGGGCTTTGAGTAATTTTACAGTCAGTTATAGCCATTGTCTTACTGTAATTTTCAGTTTGTAGCCTTTATTATTTTCAACCTTACATCCAGTTGTAATTATAATTGTTCTCACGCTCGCAGACAGAAGTCTTTCTCATGACTAATTGAATGCAATTTTAAGAAACTAATCAAAATCCCTTAATTAATTTCATTTGTGACGCACCCTCACGTTTTCGCCTTTTGGCATATTGTAGCGTATTGGTAAACACAAGCCGGATATATGGCAAACCCACGTTTTCAATTACCCTTATTTTTTATATCGAAATTTAATTGGAGCGCACAGTGCGAAAAATAGCCGCGTTTTGTCCCGCGCACTGTGCACTTGTTCTTTGAGCAATTAGAAATAATATCTTATTATAGATGCAGCCACGATTTTTACCGTAGGTGTTTGGCATGCCGGAAAGTAACGTGGGATAACAGGAAATGCTGATGCAAAGATCGTAGCATCCGGAAATTGCGTAGAAGAAAATATTGCACAGTGCAATATAAAGTAATGGGGAATGTGCATAGGAAACGGCTTGTAGACAAAGTATTAGGTATTTATATCTATTAGTTTTCTTCTATAGACCACATGATATTTGTTTTAGCCCGTTATTTTACACACAGCCTAAGAATTTTCAATTTTGTTATCTTGCACTGTGCAGTAAAACATCCCCCAATTTATGGCCGCACTATAGGTTGTAAATGGCAAATGGCATAGCAGAATTAAGTCTCGTGGTATAATAAATCATTCTAATTGCTTTTGTCATTATGCAATTTCCGTACAGTGCGGAAATTATTGCTTCTCTAAGTTGCGCAGTGCGGTCAAACTTGAAGTTTTTGCACGGTGCAAACTCATGTTTTCTACAAATTTTCTCTTACTGTAGCTATTTAATTGCCCTCTTCTTACCCTCTGCTTCGGTCATTCTTTCGTATGAGGTCTATTGTCTGACGACATTCGCTAATTTCTACAGTAATATACGTCTGCTCTTGTAAGACTTCCAATCCCCATTTTTCGCACACTCCCGTTGCTCACAGGATTTCCAGACATTGTTCGTATCCTCCATTTTTGATGGGAGTTCATCCCCGATTAGCCGGAAAAGTATGCAAAGAACAGCTTCGTCCAAATGTCGGCGCGGGGTTAATACGGGCGCAGATTAGTTGGTTTCGAGGGTCTTTAAGGGGGTTGTATCCCAGAAAAATTGGATATATGATGGTTCAGACATATTAAGCCGTGGTTTAGCGATATCATTGGGGGTTTTGAATTCCGGTGGGATTAGTTATATTACAGTAGACATTAACGTATAGATTTGGGATTTTTGGCTATTCTGCAGCAAGTAGATGACTGTTTTGTAACTAAACAGCCTTATTAGCTCATAAACTTTTCAAAAATAGCAATTTGCCCTTAGGGTTTTTTCAAAATTTTCAAAAAATCTCAAAATTTCAAAAATTCTTATTTTGATGGATGCACCAACTACATCATCAAAATCACCTTGCATACTCTCTGTACATCATATTTCCAACATTAAAGCCGTATCAGTAACACGCACTTTTCTTAAAATTCCACTAGACTTGTTTATCCGCCATTTTGAACTCTGACGTACGGTGCAATTGCTAAAATTTCCGTTTCGTGATTTTACACTTTTTTGCGACGCACTGGCCAAGTTTACACTGTCAAATGCACAACCATGCGGTCCTGATGCAATTGCGTGCAGTTTCTGACATTAAGGCGACGAGTCATGTTGTACTGTAAATGTACCATTTCTCCGCACTCAATTAGCCCGCTTATGTAATAATTACTACGTTTATGCGGTAATTTCCGTTGATTCGACGAAAACACAGTGGTTTTTTTTCACTTCCATTATCGGATTTGCGTAGCACTTGACATGCGTAGAGTGCACTCGAGATACGTAACAAGGACATGTATGGTACATAGGATGTTAGATAGTCGTATTTGGGGAGAGATTATAATACTTGTATGACTCTAGGGAACAAAGTTTATGGTTGAGGGATCTTTGGATTCAGAGATTAGCACTGTGCAGTCAAAAAATCTAAAATGTCTCTGCACTGTGCAGTTGTAGAAACCATAATGTCGATGCACTGTGCAGTCAAAAAGCAAAAAAATTTTTTCGCACTGTGCAATCAAAAAAACGAACTAAAATTTTGATTTTCAGCTTCATCCAGCGAATCGCGTCAAGCCCACCTTCCATATCAACTCCCGGGCGCTTACAACCTCGTGGCGGACAAGTTGGATCCCAAAGTCCTCGAGATGGAGTTGGCCGGCCAGTTGCCGGTCCAAGAGAAGCCCGAACCCGACAACGACACGCCGCTAATGTCGCCCGTCTTCGAGGGCGTGGAGCCGCCGCCGGTCCCCCGGCGACAGGTCTGCTGGTGTTGTCGGGCCTACGTCTGCCACTATCAGCGTTGCCCCTGCTCTAAGTTTATGTTGTAAATGGGAGAGTAATAAAAGACACAAGTCCATCCAACCAACCCCCGTTGTTAATACTACCTTTATAAATATTTATTTGTCGTAGATTCGCATATTTGTTGAATATGTTTGTAATATTTTTCTTTTGTACCTAAATGAATGAGATCCTTGTTGATTGCGTGTGTGGGGTGGAGATTGAAATGAACGTTGAAAGGAATCGAAATTTCTTCAGCAAGATACGGTAATCTGTATGGCCGATGACTGTACGTTACAGAAGGTCTTCCTGAGACTGAGATCGGCTTACATGTACATACATATAGACATATATATGCCGAAAACCTCGATAAACCAAACTCTTATGTATTGGTTTCACCTTTAATCCAGTTCGTAACACATTGCAACACCATAACAACACTTAGAAGCCTCAATAACGCCATATCATTTTTTTTGCTAAATGTCATATGTAATATTCTAGTAATGTAATCCTCAATGGCCATATCTCCGACACAGAGGACAGTTATTTGCTCATGACGCAAAACGTATGGTAGGGTTACAATTGTAGGAACATGCAACAAGAAATATCCAACACGAATACTCATCAGACGTATCCACTTGCCCTCGATATTATTGTGTCTTAAAGCTCACAGGAAATGTTTTGTAATGCCGGGAGAAAGTACACGCAATGTTATCATTCTGCTGGGAAAATCAAGAGCACTCTGTCACATCGAAAATGGCATCGCCGCCGAGAAGATAAATTGTGTCGCAACAAAATCAAATTGCTTTTTACTTGAGCAACGCGATCGGCGGAGCGTCATTGTACTCATTATTTCCCCGACAGACTGACACACAGGTTTTGTTGTACAGATTACGTCCCAAAATAGGTAGGATCAAGAAACGAGAGAGGTTCATGAAGTGCAACAATAGGCGGTTTTATGCGTCTCATTTCAAGCAACTCTCTAGTAGATGAAATTTTGGAAATGTAAAAGCAACTTATGTGAGTGTTCTGGAAGCCAACCGCTCTACAATTTTTCCAAGGAATATTAGAGAGATACCGGCAGCAGGGTCGCAAAACAGAAACTATGCATATAAATGTATTACGTCCAGAATGTCAGTCATATCTCTGTGATGATGGCATATAAATTTCTTCTGCCAAGACTGGAGAGTCGCGATTTTGAAAATGAAAATCGGATTTTCATTAACAACTGTACTTTATCAAACCTTCTTTCGTCCAAAAGGTCCGACAGCTACACGTACATACATTGCCTTATGTATGTATTATGCATTCCGGACTACGGGAACAAAAGAAAACCTCCACTGCGAGGAACTATAGGGCTTCTCTGACCTTATAATCCGTATCCTCAAGCCATACAATTAGCAGAACATTGAAAACATTCTACTTTATCTCATCCACCGTAACCCAGTATTCTTCCAAATATTATTCTCTAAAAGACGTAATGAATCTGCTAAAAACATGACTTATTATTCGCATAGTTACAACGCAGAAAGCCCTTCCAATACTATAGTTCTGAGCAATTAGAAATAAGCCTCAAGCTGTGAACTTTACAACTAATCAGGCATTGAACTTTCAGTCGTTCTTTACTAACGAAAACACGTCGCTTAATCCGCCGAGTCGATAAACTTGTTTTCAAAAGCTGTTCGGTGGTTCCGAAAGTCATAAGACCCCCAGGGCTTCTGTCGGCATTGTTCGGGGACGTTACGAATTCGCATGGCTAATTGAGCCGGCCTTAAAACGGCTTAAATGGAATAAACCCGGAGACTTATTTGTTAGGAATTCAGTACAAGTTCGACCGGATAAAGAGACATAAACATGTACATATATCCGGTGATATCATGAGTAAATTTTAGAGTTTGAAGTCCTCTTGGAACAAAATTCGGACTCTGCGACACCCCAGCAATTGTCATGCTGTTCTATCATTCTGTCGGGAAAATAATGTGAATTCTGTCGCATAGGAAATCGTATCGCCGCCGAGAAAATGAATTGTGTCGCGACAATATCAAATTGCTTTTCATTTCAGCGAAGCGATCGGCGCAGCGACATTGTGATCTATATTTTCTCAAAAGACTGATATTGTCGAGAAAATATGTAATGTGGATTCGTCGCGCATTGGCACCGCTCATCATCGCTTTGCGACGGGCAGTTTCGGCCGGGGATTTGGCCCGTGGCAACGGCAGTGCGAGAGATTTTACTGCAACAAATGCACATTATTTTCTCGACAGACTGATATTAAGTTGCCGGGAAAATAATGAGCACTCTGCGCCAATCGCGTTGCTGAAGTGAAAAGCAATTTGATTTTGTCGCGACACAATTCAATTTATCGGCGGCGATGCGATTTTTGATGCAACATATGCTCATTATTTTCCCGACAGACTGATTTTAGGCTGTTGGGAAAATAATGTGTAATCGTCGTGCCAAGCGTTGCCTATAATCGCGCTGCGACTTGACGCGGCTGGAAATTTGGTGCGTGACAACGGCAAGTGAAAAATTTTGTTGCGACAAATCCACAATATTTTCCCGACAGAAGGATATAAAAACTGTTCGAAGCAAATTGACCTCCTGCTCGTTGCCTACAAACTTCAAACTACTTATGCTTGAAATTAGATCCTTTTTTATAACGCACTCAAGACGCTCAGCCCTTTCCTTTCCACTGTGTTGACGTCGCTGTGGAGATAAACAGCTCTATTCTTCAAAACCCCCCGTTGAATATGAAATTCAAGCCCTGCGGCATTGGAATTCCGAATTTCGCCAGCAAACGGAGTTCAAACTCGGGGCTTTATCCTATTTTAGGCCGGGAAATCTTCTTTCGATCTATTTACAATCGTCGGACCGCTAATTCCACAATGGGGATGGTGAGAAATTATTCAGTGAAATTCAAGTCCGCTTTTGGGTGACAAATATTTTTCCGAAAGCATTCTTACACCTAACCTCTGGAGTTTGAAAAGGATGCCACGGAATCCGTTGGAATGCCCGGGTAAGTTTTATTTTTGTTCATAGTGTAATGTAAGTATCAGTCTGTTGGGAAAATAATGTGGAGTTGTCGCTGCCAAAAAAATTCTCATCGAAGTGGCGCATCAAATTTCCAACCGCGGCTAGCCGTCACAAGGCGACGATGGGCGATTCGAAGATGAATCCACATTATTTTCCCGACAGACTGATATTTTCTCGGGATCTCTTAAGCCAGACTGCAACTGATCAAAAGCCAATTTTTCAACTGTGTCGCCATAAATTTTGCACGCGCGATAGACCTATAAATATCAGTCGGGAAAATAATGAGCACTATGCCTCTTTGCCGATTACATCGTCGAATTGAAAAGCAACTTTATTTTAACGCGACACAATTCATTTTCCCGGCGGCAATGCAATTTCGGACGCGACAGAAGGCTCATTATTTTCCCGACAGAGAAATAAAGATTTCGCCTCGTCGCAAATCGCCAGGCGTTGCCAGCCGTCGCAAAGCAATGATGGGCGATTCCAAGGCTTGATGAATCCACATTATTTTCCCGACAGACTCATATATATTTCGGTTGTGGCAACAAAGGCGTCGCATGTAAAATCGAAAAAGAAATAGAGAGGAGATTCTTCAAGCTGGTCTTCGGTCACAAATATCACTCTGTCGGAAAAATAATGAGCGCCCTGTCGCATCGAAAATCGCATCGTCACCGAGAAAATGAATTGTGTCGCGATAAAATCAAATTGCTTTTCACTTCAGCGACGCGGCTGGGACAGCAGGCTCATTATTTTCCCGACAGACTGACGGAGCATCCGAAAAATTCTATTTTTACCGATTCCTTGACCAATTTGGTCCTTTCTTGAACGTTGCAACGCGTTGCCCCACACGAAAGAGTTAGTATCCATAAGTAATCAATTTTTGAACACTTTAGTCTCTCATTGTTTTCTCTATTCATGTTTTTCCTCTCCATGGAGCCGCCCCATTCGAACAATGGGTTCTTTTTCAATTTTAATGAATTTGTCTGATGGATGAGCGGGCCCAATTCAAAATGTCCCACTTTTCAACACTCGTTTAAGTCGTTCTCCTTGAAGCCCTTTCACTTGACCTTTTCGAAAAAGTGACATCTGTCGGTTATGACCGTTTTTCCGAGGGCGGACGTTCGACTCATCTTTTTGATGTTTGTGTTCAAATTTTTTCCGACAATTTGCTTTCTTGAGCTTCAAAATTTATACGATTTATAGCAGAAGCATTTCATATAGCAGGTCCTACCGTTGATCATTTCATTGATAATTTTATGTCAGTCTGTCGGGAAAATAATGAGCACAATGTCGCAATATCGTCGCTGAAGTGAAAAGAAATTTGACTTTATCGCGACACAACTCATTTTCTCGGCGAATATGCGACTTTCGATTCGACACAGCGCCCATTATTTTCCCGACAGACCAATAATATACATTCTTGAAAGCGAAAAAATTGTTTTCACAACATTTGTTTAGTAATTTTTGGAACACAATTTGCCTAATAAGTTCTAAACCAATTTGACTCCCAATCTGAGCCCTGAGAATTACAACGTTTGTTTATGTCCGACCCACGTTTACTTTGGGAAAAAGGATACTTTTTGTCTTACGGAAATGTCCTCGCATAGTCAACGAAAGTTTATGCTCTCACGTTCCCTGCTTAGAACTCTAGCTAAAGGGGAAACAAGACAAGTTCAAAGCTCAGAGTTTGGTGAGATTTGTGACAAATTTAGAACACTTTTTTATAAGGCCCTGTAAAGCGCGAGCTACAGTTCTTAGCCATTGGTATATGATATATATTGATATATGTCGTATGTACAAAATGTGCGCAAAATTTAATAAAAATCTGACCGTCGCACTTGGAATACTTCCTCTGTAAACCCTATTAGGAGTTTTTTCCGTTCTCGTCTCAACAAATTGCCCAAGTAGTTTCCGTTGTTTACCCGACAGCTCTATACTACATTAGTAGTATTTTCGTAAAGTGCATGGACATTCGTCGCGTCTCGCGTCGTGCACAAAAAACACCCCTCTTGTACCGTCCATTTCACTCGCGCCCGCAGTTGAAAAAAGATTAGGTCGCAGCGATTTTTGGATTGCACAGGGACCAATTTGACAACCCCAATCTCCCATACATTTAGTGCAAAATCTGCGTAAAAATTGAATTTTTGCTGATTTGGGGGTCATTTTTATTCTAGGGTGGGGTTGTGTGGCGCTCTCTGGGAACCCTGAAAATTCGAAATTCCCATGCATGACCATCTTGTAGAGAATCGAACTCGACACACATAGGCAAAAAGAAATTTGTCAATACGATCATGCAACCTGCACTTCTGGGTTGCAGAAGTTTTAAAAATGATTTTTTTCAATTGTCATCGGGAAGTTTATGCTGCGGTGTTCCCTACAATATTTATATTTTCTGAAAGCCAGCTTTTTGCTCTATTGCCGTACCAAATTTCAGCCTTCTAGCGCCAACGGCTAGCGAGATATAGAGATAAAAAGCAAGCGAACTTCGAAAAAAATTGTAAAAGTCGCGGAGACCGGTTGTGTCCCAAAAGTACAGAATGCCGTTCCCGGCATAAAAATGAACCCGAAGTGAGCAAAAATTCAATTTTTATGCCGATTTTGCACTAAATGTATGGGAGATTGGGGTTGTCAAATTGGTCCCAGGGCAACAGGTCAAATGTGCAGTGTGAAAAGCTCTGCACTGCAGGATGAGCCAAGTCTTTCTCCTTGGATGGTCAACTCTTCCTCTCAAAATTCTTTTTTGTCAAGATTAATATAAATTTCATTATGTTTCAATCTATATACATCGACACAACAATAACTCCAAAAGTAAGTTAAATTAACCCTCTTTCTATATATGCAATGATTTTTTGCATTACATAAGTTTATCCTTGCGCATTTAGCCATTGTTGTAGGTATACAAATTTAGCTGAATTCTGTTCGTTCTTGCGATTCCATGAACGGAATTTGAAAGTCTTCCCCACAAAAGAACCGGCGTCGAGCCTTCGTGGTGCCAGAATTGTTTCAGCATGAAAGGACTTACAGTTTTTTTGTTGATTCGATTTTCGATATTACACTAGGTACTTTTATCAAGTTGCAGGCAAAATCTAATGTTTTTGAAGTTTAAACCCGGAAAACTACAAAGCTGAGCCATTACTAAACCGTCCCCAACATAAATATTCTTTCAAACCAGGGTTTGAGATGTCTTAGGGTCTAAGTGATCAAGTACAACGTGGATCTAAAAAAGTCTCAAATACCTCTCATTCTGTTCTAAACATTTTTTACATTGACCAGAGATCTTTTAAATATGGTTTGCGAAGTATTAATACGCATCTATGGCCGCGGATACATCAAAGTTTTTCCATACCTAAAATCTGAAAAAAAATCAAAAACGACAATAAAAGGGGGGAAATAAATGTTACGACGTTAAGAATGCTAAAATAAAGTTTTATTGTCCATTTAGACCTTACATGACGTAAAACGTGACCTAATCTCGCCTTAAACTTACAAAAGTACCTAGTGTAATATCGAAAATCGAATCAACAAAAAAACTGTAAGTCCTTTCATGCTGAAACAATTCTGGCACCAAGAAGGCTCGACGCCGGTTCTTTTGCGGGGAAGACTTTCAAATTTCGTTCATGGAATCGCAAGAACGAACAGAATTCAGCTAAATTTGTATACCTACAACAATGGCTAAATGCGCAAGGATAAACTTATGTAATGCAAAAAATCATTGCATATATAGAAAGAGGGTTAATTTAACTTACTTTTGGAGTTATTGTCCTGTCGATGTATTAGGGTGAACCAAAAGTCTTTTCGTTTTTTAAGGCATCTTTTTGTCCGTCTGTTTTTGTACGAAATAAAAACTTTTAGATGAATGTATTATATATATTTTTAAAGGTCTTGAACTGCTTTATCATAATATATATTAAAACTTTTAATTGGTCTTTTATTTAAAATCTTTTAACCTGTAGAAAAAACATGGAAAAATCCGAAATTCGTGTTTTTTTACGTCCTTACCGGAAACATGGCTTTAACGCAACTGCAGCAGCAAAGAAGATAAGCGAAGTTGAAGGCTACAATGTGGTCTCAGATCGTACTGCGCGATTGGTTCAAACGATTCAACGACGGCGACACGGACCTCGAGGGCAAGACATCTTAAAAAACAATTTTGAAGGCGTAATTCACTTCGAGTTGGTTCCAAATGGTCGGACTATCGACGCAGACCTCTAATACGCTCCACTCGATCGAATGTATGCGGCGCTTGGCAAAAAATATCCCGCTTTGATCAATCGAATGCGCGTACCCCTACAACAAGACAACGCAAAACCTCGCTCCGCCAAACAAACGAAGGAAAAGATCAAAACTCTCGACGCCATTGAACTTCTTCCACACCCAGCGTATATTTCGCAGCTTGCGCAATACGACTATCACCTTTTCCGGTCCATGGCGCACTTTCTGCGTGGTCGTAGCTTCAATGATCTGGACGATGTCGAAGACGGGTGCCGCGAGTTTTTCGCCTC
The DNA here is from genome assembly GCA_904066235.2 of Bursaphelenchus xylophilus. NCBI lineage: Eukaryota > Metazoa > Nematoda > Chromadorea > Rhabditida > Aphelenchoididae > Bursaphelenchus > Bursaphelenchus xylophilus. The sequence continues at coordinate 12,428,601 of CAJFCV020000003.1, read as the reverse complement.
TATGAACAAGGAGCGGTACCGCAGCGGGATCGCACAACTTGCCGATAGATGGGTTCAAGCCATAGATTCAAATGGCCTTTACTTCGAAACTTGACTAGTGTTCGTTTGTTGTAAAATTATGTTTAAAGTTTTAATAAAAAAAACGAAAAGACTTTTGGTTCACCCTAATATGTAGATTGAAACATAAAGAAATTTATATTAATCTTGACAAAAAAGAATTTTGAGAGGAAGAGTTGACCATCTAAGGAGAAAGACTTGGCTCATCCTGCAGTGCTCTGCTACAAAAAGTCTACGTATGTTTTAAGAAAAGCATGACACAAAAATTTTAATTTTTTTTACTTGCAAATCGTTTTTTTTTTTCGTCATCTCATTTTCGCCGAATTCCAAGCCCCCGAAACTCTATAAATTTGGACGCAATCAAAATTCCAAAATTCCGCCCGCTTCAAACGCGCTTCGCAAGTATCGTCGCATAGCATCAGCGGCTATTTAGGAATTCCCAAGTGGCGGAAACATTGCGTTCGCTGAGGGATGAAAGATAACAATAGAATGAGGAATAGACTCCCGCAATATCTTTCGCAAAAATGGGTCTGCACTTCGCTTTTTTTTGGAGCTGCAAACTAAATTGGGGTTTTTTGGAAGTTTGGGTGAACTTCAAAAATGGAATATTGGTATTTTCATAAAGTGCATGGATAATTTTTCCTCTTCCGCACAATGCATTTGAACTTTTTTTTTGGCAGAAAGGTCGCCAAATAACTCTTCAGTTTTTTTCAGGATTCCCCCGACTCTACGGTATAAACACGACAAAACCGGCCAACCTGGAAAGACTGCTCATCGACACACAATTCAGTCGAACTGAACTTCGACAACTTTATCGGCATTTCAAGGATGTAAGTTCCAAATTCGCAAGTCGTTTCTGCTATCAGTCTGTCGGAAAATAGTCAGCGATCTTTTGTCGATAGACATATTACGGTTTGGTATTTACATGCAAGCAAGGTTTATGTTATAATACGGCGTAAAATAAGTTTTTTACATGGCGCGGTCCGCGCGAAAAAGTCTACGCACTCTTGGCCTAGAATTGTCAAGACTTAGTTCTAAGTCGAGGTATAGGATGGCCCCTAACTTGCCCTCTACTCCTAGTATCCGCTGCCCCTACTAACCCGGAGACACAAATAGAGAACTCTATCAATAAACTGCGGACTCACGCAAAATTGATTCCACTTTGTATCGACACGACCGGACTGGATCAAACGGAAATTCCAACAATTCCAAATATATGTTTATCTCACCAACGAGTGACCGAAAAGCGGTCGATCCATTACATTTATATCAAAATATTCGTGTTCATGCTAATCTCTGGGAATTCTTCACGGAATCGTGACAGCATGCAGTCGACTGTAGTCTACTTATTTTGCTTTTAGTTCTGCCCCAATGGAGTTCTGAGTCTCGACCAATTAAAGCAATTCTACGCGCAAATCTTCCCCAAAGGCAAGTCGGAGGAATACGCGTGCTTTGTGCATCGTGCATTCGACTTGAACAATGATGGAAATGTCGACTTCGAGGTAATCTGAATAAAGTAGTCTCTGTCCCGTATTTTACCTACAATATCATCGAATTAGACACAAATTTTTATGTCCAAAGCCCTATTATAAATCATCCTTTTCGCATCTTTAGGATCTCGCTATAACCTACTCAATTCTCACTCGAGGAACAGCTGAAGACCGTGCCGAATGGGTCTTCAATTTCTATGACTCGCAAAAGGAAGACAGAGTGGGACGGATCCAACTGCTGTCAGTTATGAAGTCAATCTACGGGCTACTCGGTGATCATGTACGGCCGGTCCACGCACCCGCAATATTCAGCCATATGTGCGAGGTTTTTGAGGCAAGTATGAGTTTGTGTGTGGTGCGAAAAATTATAGTAAAATACGACGCCATTTACAAACTGTGGCTTTTTTTAGCGAATCACCAAAAACGAAAGCCAATTCATATCCCGCCAGCAATTCCTCGACTACATTCTGAATACCTCATTGTCGGAGAGCACCTGCACCCCGAGGAACTCCTCCAACGAGGACTCAGTGATCTCGCTCGACTCTCGGATGAGCACCGAGAACTTTGTCACTCCCTATTCCTCACAGTTCAGCGTCAATGATGCGCCAGAGCTGGTGATAACACCGGGTTCCAGCCAAGGCGAGGGAACTTCGTTTTTCTCAATGAATGAGAAAGAGGAAGATGTGGAAGAAGTGGAGACGCCAAGAGGATAAATGCTTACTAAACATAAAGAGCTTGCTGTTGTAAATAAAATTTAACGATTTCCTTGTCGCAAGGTAAAATTTTCAGGGGTTAACATGTAACCCATCTCCGACGTTTGCGCAAAAATTGAAGGAAATCTAAGCGTCGCATTTCAAACACTTCCCCTGCAAGATCGCCAGTCCTTTTACCGGTCCGTCGGGAAAATAATGAGCACAATGTCGCCTCGAAAGTCGGATCGTTGTCGAGAAAATGATATCGCGGCAAGATCAAGTTATTTTTCACTTCTGCAACAGAGTGCTCATCATTGTCCCGACAGACTTGATAGTCTCTCCCATCTTGGAAACCTTTGTCCAGTTTGCCAACAAAATGTGGACCAATTTCTTGTTCTTTGCATAAGAACTTTTTCCCCACTTTATTTTCAATAAGCGTCCTCTCATCCCTCCACATACACATTGTGTATGATTGTGCTCAGGAATGTAGTCTCGTCTAAAAAGAGGGAATTCCGGACCCGGCCGATTAAGCCGATGATTCATAAATTTTTTAACCACATAACTAATAGTCTTACACATTATTAAATTGAAGATTAGCGCGATTTCCTCTAGATAGAAGCGGTTTACAGACGGATTATCAGAAACAATGAGAAAGTTGTACGGATTACAGAAACGAGCGGAAATTGAGTAATCTGGAGCTGTGGGAGGAATGCTGAAACTCTTTTGGAATGTGTTTTGGCTAAGGCCTAACAAAGGATTTCATTATAAGCTGCAAATGTCGACAAGCCTTATTGAAAAAATGCTTTTAATATTAAAAAATGACGACTGAAATACGAAGAAAACATCAGAAGTAGACGGCTACTGTAAAAAAAAGTTGTGACCTTTGCTTCAAAGTATGTTTTCGGAGGCATGATGTGTATTTCAAAATATCAGTCTGTCGGGAAAATAATGAGAAAATGTTGCTGCGCGTATCACTGCGCTGAAGTGAAAAGCAACTTGATTTTGTCGCAACACAATTTACTTTTTCAGCGGCGATGCAGGTTTTGATGCGACAGAGTGTTTATTATTTTCCCGACAGACGGATACAAACCTGTTCACACAGCTACAATACTATTAACATTTTCATAAAGTGCACAGACTTTCTGTCGCAATGCTGTTCTGCACCGAGCATTACATATTTTGCATTGTGCAGTCGACACATCGCGGCGCGCAAGCCTATTTTTCAACTGTGTCGTCACAAATTTTGCACGCGCGATAGACCTATACATGTAAATATCAGTCTGTCGAGAAAATAATGAGCAAATGTCGCTTCGCCGAGAGCGTCGCTGAAGTAAAAAGCGATTTGATTTTTCCGCGACACAATTCATTTTCTCGGCAGCGATGCGACTTTCGATGCGACAGAGTGCTCATTATTTTCCCGACAGACTGGAAAAAAATTTTGATACGTTTGCCAGGCATAATCGGAAGAAATCCTGAGCAAGGCAGTCTGAGAAATTATTTTATAAACATGGTCTCGGAAGATTCAAAAATTTTCGCCATGATAAACCACGACTTTGGCCTTCAACGAACTGTTCTTTCTCCACTGAAGAAGCCTAAAATTTTGCAAAATTCAAATAATTCCTGCCACTTGTACCATTCAGAACGGCATGTGAAAAGAAAAAATTTGCAAAAAAACCGATACTGACCCTACGCAATTCAACGCCTACGACACTCGTTCTTGCAATCACCACGTATAAAAACGAACTTTCGCATCGCCATCTTCTAGAACCCCACCGAATCCACGTAGTCCACCCAAAACGCTTGTTTTCGTGAAAATTACGTTCATGCATTCGCAATATCCGGTTCGAGAAAACCGCGTCTCACACATTAGAACCAAATGTCATCCGCCGGAAAGCACTCAACCCTCGCAATTGACGTTTAATCGACGGTAAAAACCGTCGTAAATCCGATTAATCTGATTACCTACGCAAATTTCAGGAGAATTACTGCGTGACACTTGTGGAAAACATATGGAAATCGGTGCAAGAGGATGATCATTAATTGGATTTGGATGGTGTAATAGCTGATGTTTACAAGATAACAGTGGAAAAATCGGAATGACGAGAGTCCTGATAATTGCTGGAGTAAACAGGAATGTTTTCGAAGATGAAACAGAGTTGTTCCGCGAAGATATGAAAGTTATAGGAATTCACAGTTAACAATAAGACAAGATTCCCTGTATTCAGTGATGGAAACGAGAAGAACTGAATCCGGACAAACCAAAAATCACATTTGATCAAATCCGAATACAACACAAATTAAGGCCGTAAAAACAGAGGTCTTCCAAGAGTTGTTATAGTCATAGAGAACTGGTAATACGGCTGTTATGGACCTAGTTGGAACACACATGGCTCGTAGCATAATACAAGAGTGGCCAAAAAGCCTCGCCGCGCGATAAATTGTTCGCAGACGGCACACCGTGCAGACATGTCAACTTTTTGGTGATTTGGTTGGCAATTCGTCAAAAAAGACGCGAAAAAAGTTTTTGTCGGGGAAAAAATGGGGAATTTTTGGGGCGAGAGAGTATGTTTTGCGTGTCTTTTTTGTCTCTTTCTCTGTGAAATCAAGAAGAAGTGTAAAAAACCGATAGCGAAGAGACTATTCCGGTCACCGGACTCCACATTTTGACGGGAGACATACCGCAAGTTCGAATCCGCAAGTTCGAATGCCTAAAGTTCGAATGACTAAAGTTCGAACGACCTCCAGTTCGAACTACCTAATGTTCGAATGACCGTAACTTTGAATAACCTAAAGTTCGAATGACTAAAGTTCGAAAATGAAAAAAAAAGTTAATTAATATTTAAATTATAATTTGCATATAATTATTTTGCAAAATACACTTCCTCTTCAATCATTCATTCTCTACGATGGAGGTTGGTGGTGTCGAGCTGATCAAGATTCGTCACGGAGCCAATCCAACTGTGTCGTTCTCGGGATTCGTGGCTTTTTTGTGGTGGATATTGCTTCCTTCATATTTGGTAATTTGGTAACCCGTTTTTCCGAGTTCGATTTTCCGTCTTTTTTGAATGGGATCGCAAAGACTTTAAGTTAAAATTATCCTATTTTATAAACAAAATCTATTTTTCTGTTTTAATTCTTTTTTTTCATTCTGCATTTTTTATATTTTCACATTTCGAACTTCCGGTTTTCGATCTTTTGGTTTTTCTAATTTGAGGTTTTTCGAACTTCTAGTATTCGAACTTGCGGCATTCGAACTTGCGGCATTCGAACTTTTGGTTGTCGAACTTGGGGTTTTTCGAACTTCCGGTAGGCGGTCATTTTGACGTGCGCCGGCCTTAAAAATTTGCTTCAAACCGGGCCTGGGCGCCATGTCAAGCTTGGACACGACCTTGCAGGTACAATTCTCAGCCTATTCTTTTGACGCTAAACTATTGCAAAAGGGGACCTCCCTAGATCACATGCTTAATCTACCGTACCACACTACTGCGGTTAATTACTCCTCTAAAATAACTCATTAACCTAAGATTGGAAGACACTTTCTGTCGGGATTAACCAGCGGAAATAATTTGATTCTAAAATCTTTTTCCATAACATTTACGGAAATTAACACAAAGAAAGTGTTAGAGGAGAAAGTAGCAGATTGCAGAGAATGGAACAATAAAAGTGTGAGAGGATTATCTCGCACCCACGAAAATTACTACTAATAACGTGTAATACGCTCCTAGTCGCTAAGATCATCCGGTTACACTTGGTGGAAGATAACAAAAACAAGGATAAACCGCCAACTTTCATCAGTTTGCCGAGATGAACCACAATTTTAGGCGACGAAGAGCTTCAGGGTTTTTTTATCAATACGGCCAAATAAGGTTGTTTCCGCGTTGAAACGCCAGTAGCATTGACAAAACAAAATATTATATTTTTAAACTAGCGAAAACCCCCCAAAAAAAGCTTAAAAACAGCAGAAATACACTATTAATTCAAACCATCTTAACATTGACTATCATTCAATACATTTAGAGACTATTTCCATTCATTTCTTCAATGTGGCGGACCAAAAAGTCTTTACATTTTTTTCACAAGGTGCGGGCGGCGTCGCGAGGTGACTTTGCGCGAGAAACAACCTGCGGGTTGTTTGCCCGGAGTTAAAGAAATTGCACTTTGATTGGCCTAGCAAGTGATTTCGCACTGTGCGCGGTCGGTTCGCATAGTGGAATTTACAAGTTTTCTTGAGCGACAAACATGTCAAGAGTTTTTGGCCGGTCTAGAAAGCTCAATCTACCGGCCCGTCTCAAAATTTTCTTGGGCCCAGCCCGACCTGGGAGCCATATCTTAATCATCAAATGGTTGAGCCTGAAAAAGATTACTGTAAAAATTTTTTTCTTGAGAGAAGAATAATTTTTCACGCTAGTCCTTCTGGAAAGTCGCCAAACCGATTTTAGGCGTTCGCGCTATGCGAAACAGGTCAGGGTGAGAGCTACCGCCCAAAAAAGCCCATTGCACGGTGCAAAAAGAAAACTTTTGTTTTCGCACAGCACGTGTGGCCGATTTCAGTCCGGCGACATTTCGGAATAGTACGTGAGACATTGTTTCACCACCTTTCCTTTCTGCATTAATTTTTCGTGTACTTTCGCCAAAACTGGCATCCGAAATTCAATTTTCCTTCCAGCTTTACCTCTACTTTTACCGTTATTTTTAAGGCTACAAATTCGCGAGCATTTTAATCCTCATAATTAAATGTTTACATTTCCCACTTGGAGGTGAGCAAAATCGGAACGCAAGCCTTACGCAATCAGGGCTTATAAAATTATTGGCCGCGAGGAGACTCTCCCTTCGTATAATCTCCAATCGTTTTGCGCGGCGCAGCCGTTTTTTTCGTTTGACAAACAAAAAATCTCGAGGACCCGTGGAGAAAACTAGTATTTGTTCTGCGGCCCGAGAGATCGCAATGGAGGGGGGAAAGAATCCGAACAATACATGCGAGAGCTGCAGGGAGTATCGCGGCTTTTTGCGGCAATTGATTTTTTGGGAAGGGGAGATGATTGCTAATAATAGTCATTCCGGAAAGTCGCTGGAGCAAGGCTAGCTTTCAAGTTTTCTGATCGTTTGTCTTTATACAGCCATTTGAGGTTTATTCTACGCTTTTAATAAAATTTTTGAAAGAAAATTCTCGAGCTGCAATTTGCAGCCTGCAACGTTCCGGTTTTTTGCAGCATGCCACATTTCAAACAAAAAATTTTGTACTCGCTTTGCTCGTGGCGCCAATTCATTCACATATCAGTTCGTCGGGACAATATCAGTCTTTCGGGAAAATAACGGCGGATCGTCGCGCCTTGGAATCGCCCATCATCGCTTTGCGACTGAAAGCCGAGACTGAAGATTTGGTGCGCGATAGCGGCGAGGCGAGACATTTTGATGCGACAATCCGCCGTTATTTTTCCGACAGACTGATAACGGGTACAATGTCGCTGCGCGGACCACGTCGCTGCGATTTTCGATCCGACAAAGTGCTTGCCATTTTTCCAATATTAACTTTGGTGCACTATGCCAAAAAAGCCAACTAAAACTGTTATTTCTTTGACACTTCAAACACGTCCTTTTTTACCTTTTTTTCATAAATCTAATATCCATTTCTCTCAGAGCAAAGTTATTTTCGAACATTTTCCCCGTGTTTCCCCAACCTTTTTCTTTATTTTCCCACTTTTTTCTTGTTTTTGCATTTTCTATTTTTACCAATCGTAAAACCATCCGCCCTTCCCTCTGACACTGTGCAATGATCCGCAGTGTTGGAGGTCTGGATTATGTTCGCGTGTTGTCCAAACGCTTTGGCCTTTTGTTTGCGCGTGGCCACACGCGCCTGGCTGTTCGAAACAGCGGCTGATCAAATTGTCGGCCGCGCTTTTGCATGCGCTTAACGTGGGATTAGACGCCTCAGCTTTTTCTGCAATATTATTGGTATTAGTATGTCGGGAAAATAATGAGCACAATGTCGCTGCGCCAATCACATCGCTGCAGTGAATTTGTGTCGGCACACAATTCAATTTCTCAGCGGCGATACGACTTTTGATGCGACAGAGTGCTCATTATTTTCCCGACAGAACGATATTTGTATTTTCATAAAGTGCATGGACATTTTTTTCTTTCGTACAGTGAGATGTAATTTCACACAGGTGTTGCTTCAAGTGGTTTATGTGCAGGCTGAAAAGCCAAGCCAAGCCAGTTCAATTCACAGCTTGGGAAAAAACTTTTCAAGGGCTTTCCAACGTTGTATAACACTTGTCTTTGGTGGGGGTCAGTTACACTTCCCTAGTTAGAGGTTGCGGTAAAGTCCTTTAATCAACTCTTTCCCTTTATTTCGTCACGTATTTTACAACGTTAATTGACTGTAACATTTATTTTGTTAAAACTTTTCACATCTCAGTTCAACATCCGTCGAACTCAACACGCTATACGGAGGCCCATAAAACGATTGCTGGCGCAACGCCAGTAATCGCGACTATTATAAGTACTAAATGGCACAGGAACAGCGCTCACCGTGGTCTCGATGGGATACACCAGGTATATTAAGCATGATCAATTTACAATACGTATTTTAAAAGATATCACTGCTTCTTTCTGCATAAAATAATACACCAGGAAACTAAACCGATGTTTCAGGGTTCCAATATGTCCCTCATATTATCCAGCCAGTGAATACCCGGCAATTCGACGCCCCATCCTACCAACTGTCAGATTCGGGAGGACAAAGTTTGGTTGGAGCAACGTTACAAGACCAGAGGCCTAGTGGTAAGTTACAGAAAGATATTGTCTTTTTAGCCTATGTAAAACCCGATTTTTGCGCCATTACAACCGAAAGTGAGACGCATTCTTACGAAAAACTTGATTCTGAGATTTTTTGGCTGAAAATAAGCGCTAGCGATTCAGTAACAGACCAAAAATATTTTTCCCAATTATCCCCGGAAGGCATATTTTTCACAAAATGCGGCTTTGCACTTCCGAGGCAGTCATGAGCCGACTGAGACAAAGCCTGGAAGAAAGGAGCTATTGATACACAGGAATCGAAAAATCGCTGATTTTTATCGCCAGACTACCGTAACATAGTATTCTCAGTCTGTCGGGAAAATAATGCGCACTCTGTCGCATCGAAAGTCGCAACGCCGGCGAGAAAATGAATTGTATCGTGCGAGATAGACACATTATTTCCCGACAGACTGCTCTTGTAATTTCGTCCATAAAAATCGACCGTAATTTCTCTAGACCAAAAATGCCATACAATCTCGTTGCTACTAAGACCATCCCTGATGTCCTTTCTCAAAGAGGAACTTCGTATTTTAAAAAAAAAACAAACTCGAATTTCTCAAATTTTTTTGCTATAATACAACAGAAAGCACTATTTCTAGAAGCCGATCCCAATTATCTCGACTGCATTTACGGTTTTCAAGCGACCGGTCAACAAGTCATCGAGCAATGCTACGTTGACCTGGGCTGTTGTGATGGCGGTTGTTGTGAGAACGCCTCTTGGAATGCCAAATTTGCGGCGGCGTTGGCTTTGATAATAATATTCGCAATTATTGTCTTGATCGTCTTCTGCATTTGGATGTGCGTTTGGCTGGTCAACAGGGGCCGAGACAAAGCGCAACGGGCCGAATACGAGGAGCAGACCAATGTCAGCCCCACACAATCACAGGTACCGACGAGAAATCTCGCTCTATAACGAATCCCAAGGGACAAATTTTTTTCGTCGTAGAAGAGGCTTGGTGTGATTTGGGAGTTTTTTATTATACATCGAACCCCTTCGTCGATTGGGATTTGTTATATTTTAGACTTGGTTGAAATATGCAGTGCGGGAGAGGGGATGCAGTGGCCAAAAGCGCTTCCAATTGCGTCCAGGAGACATTCGGAATACTACTGAATACCGCGATCTCTGCCCGAAAAACAGCTTTCTTTTGAAGAGAGAACGAAGAAGTTTCCTTATTCAAAGGTACTACCTTCTCGCTCTTTCTACAGAAGAACGCTACTTTTCGGGCAGAGAAAAGTATTCAGTGGTATTCCGAATGTCTCGTGGACGCAATGGAAGCGCTTTGGGCCACTGCATCCTCTCCCGCACTGCATGTTTCGACCAAGTCTTTGTATAACGAATCCCAATCGACTGAACATTTTATTCGTTCTCGAAGGGGTTCGATGTAAAAAAAACTCCCAAATCACATCAAGCCTCTCGTACAACGAAAAAATTAGTCCATTGGTATTCTTTATACAGCGATTTTTTCGTTTCTTCACAACTTTCTTTACATTTTCTACATTCCATGTTTCAGCTCAATGTAAACAACGGATATGGCTATTGACCTCCATAACAACACCTTCAAAGTTTTCCACGCAGACTTTCAACGGATCAAATACAAAATTATTGGATTCATCCTTCTTGTTTGTATATTTACAAGGGATCGGCAAATAGTTGCACCCTGCTTTCTTAACGAAACATATACCGTTTGAAAGAGCATTAAAAATAGTGCACAGCGCAAAAAAATTAGCTGCCTAAATTACCTTAGGGCATAGATACGACCGCTTTTTGAAAGGGGTTATATGCGGCCAAAACGCCGGTTCCTTATATTACAGTAGTCCTGGCGGTTTGAAATCGTCTTTATTAATTTCCTGGTATCCAAAAACGTCTATCGCGGTCGTTTTATGGCTTTACCAATCCTCGGTTATATGTTATTAGACATTACTGCTAGTTACATTAAATTGTAAATAAAACTAGGTTAAAGGGAAAATTAGAGCAAAAAGCTTTGGAAATACATTTATATGATCGTAGTGGTCATTCACAAACGAAAATTTCAAAATCGAAAATTTCTTACGTCCTAGCCTTACCAATGGTTGGTCCACTGTGTCAGCAATAGTGTCTTTGGCCGATTTTACAATTTTATCTTCGTATTTTTTCGAAAAAATGTATATTTATAGGCCCTTCTAAATTGAATAATCCTCCAGTAATCATAATCGGTCAGGTTACTGGCACAACACCCTTGTAATTATACGATAGTGACATACCCACTCTCATCACCATCAAATTTGTGGTCGTTTCAAAAAAATTCAAAATCTCAGAAAAATTACGTAACCATGGATTTTGTCTGCGGAGGAACAAAAATTATTAAAAAATGTCAACATACCATGGTTTTGTGGCATATAAGAGACGAAACGAAAAATATTTACAGAGACCGGATTCGAAACCAGGACTCGCTGAGCCGGAAGTGGGCTCACTACCACTCGGCCAACTGGACACAACTCTGTTGCCATTCCGAGAGCTTATAAAGCGAGGCGGAAATTAGGCTAAAATCTGTATTTTGGCCATAACTTTGTCCAAAGTGAATTTAGGCAGCTAATTCTTTTTGCGCTGTGAACTATTTTTAAGCCTCTTTCAAATGATATAGGTTTCGTTAAGAAAGCAGGTTACAACTATTTGCCGATCCCTTGTTAGACAATATTTTTCGTTATTTTATTTGTCGTAGGGCTATTTGTAGTTATTTTTATAATATAATAGATTGTGATAAATCTTTGGCTTCTCGCGATTATTTTATAAAATTGAAACGTAACGAGAGCGGCACTGTGCGTTGGCGAGAAGCGTGGGAAAAGGTTCAAAATGCACTGTGCGAAATAAAAAAAAATGTCGGAAACCCTCTCCAACCAGTAAAATTTTCAATTTATTGTTAATTACAACTGTATCTTCCTATTCAAACGTTGCAATGCTTAACGATCCACCTCTCCGAACACTACATCCATGGTTCCGATCACAGCAACCACATCCGCCACCAGACTCATGTAGGTAATGTCGTGGATTTTGGCGAGATGAGCGAAGCCGGGAGCGCGGATATAGCATCGGTACGGCTTCGAGGTGCCGTCGGCGACCAGGTAGACTCCAAACTCACCCTTCGGACATTCGGTGGCGGTGTAGGTGGCGCCTGGAGGGACTTGGAAGCCTTCGGTGAAGAATTTGAAGTGATGGATTAAGCTCTCCATGCTGTCCTGGAATTAGACAAAGTTTACATCACATTGTTTGATCAAAATCAGGCTTCATTTTGGACTTGACATCAAAAAAACATCCAAAACTCTTGTTTAGCCAAAGATGCCAAGTGTAATATCCAAATCGCCTCTAAACTTCAAACAAACAAAGAAAAACAATACTTACTTTCATTTCCGCCCGGTTTGGAGGTACCACCTTCTTATCATCAACTTTCACTTCACCCTCGGGCATTTTGTTCAGGCATTGAAGGATAATATTCAAGGACTGGCGCATCTCTTCTACACGACACAGGTATCTGAAATAACAAAATTTAGTTGACAAACAACCGCAATCTCATTTTAACAACAGTTTCTATATAATACAGCATAAAAAATACAGTTTTTGCAAAAAAATCATCTGATGGTCAAGTATAATATAAATTTTTAATTATTACTCAAATGAGAAATGTTCAACAGCTGCCATATTTTACCACAGACAGTAACAGACCCAGATCAACGTTTTAAAACCATACCTATCATAACAATCTCCTTTGGTTCCGATTGGGACATCAAATTCCACTTGATCATAGGCATCATAAGGCTGGGTCTTCCTCAAATCCCATTTAATCCCCGATCCTCTCAACATAACCCCGGAGAATCCCCAGTTCACTGCATCAGCGGCATTGACGATTCCAATATCGATGGTTCTCTTCTTCCAGATACGATTTTCAGTCAAAACATCTTCAAGTTCATCAATTCTTTGGGGAAATTTGACGGCCCAATCGTAGATATCGTCTAGCAGTCCCAGAGGCAGATCCCATGCCACACCTCCAGGTCGAACATAATTCGCGTGCATTCGAGCGCCGCACACTCGCTCGGAGAATTCGAAAAGTTTCTCGCGTTCCTCGAAAAGCCAGAAGAATGGAGTCATAGCTCCGATATCCAAAGCGTGTGTGGTCAAACCCATAATATGGTTCTGGATACGGGTCAACTCGGCAAATAGGGCTGAAAATTTTCAAAAATAAGAGCCAAATCCCGAAAGATTGATTTTTTGTCTAGTACAATATAAACTTTTCGTCAGTTGGCCAATTATTTCCTCTTCGTTCATCCTAAAAGTACAAACACAAAAAATAAAACAAAACTCACTTCGAATCCACTTGGCTCTTGGTGGAATATCAATTCCCAGTAACTTCTCAATGGCCAAGGCAAAGGTTTGCTCATTGTTCATCATGGAGACATAATCCAACCGATCAAAGTAAGGGAGAGCTTGAGTATAGGTCTTGTGTTCGATTAGCTTCTCAGTAGCTCGATGAAGAAGACCAATGTGGGGAATAGCTTTGATCACTGCCTGAAATTAAGATCATGAGGTTATGGAGAAGAAGAAACGTGAATATTCGGTTGCCTTTAGAGAATTTTGAAGAAAACAAATATTGAGTATCAATATAAACCCTCTCTAAAGCTAATGCAACCTTTAAGAATCTGTAAATTAGCTGAATTCGAGTTCAATGTATACATTTCCAGTAACATTCTCAAAAGTCGCATGTATAACATAAAAAAGCTGCCACAAAAAGATTACAGCTAGAAAATCTCTAAAAACTGTTTACGAGGGACGAAAACCCTCGTACACAGCTCTCGAAAAAGTTCTGCCACGCTATCCGGACAAAAACCGCCTAATCCATCGACATTTACCTTCACCATCACCTAAAATCCAGAAACAAAACGAAAGAAAACTCCATACCTCTCCTTCCAACTTCAAGACCAATCGAAGCACACCGTGAGCGGCAGGATGCTGTGGACCAAAGTTGAGGATCATATTTTCGAACTGTTTCTCTCGATGAGGTCCAACGAGGTTGTCCGCCATCATTGGCAGCTTTTGATACTCCTCCAACAACTTCTTGGCGCCCAGGTCCCTTTCCATTTGACTATCCTCATAGGGGAAGTTGACCAGACCGGCTTCTCCAAGTTTCTGAAAAATTCAGAGATGGTCGCATCAAAAATAAACGATACTCAGCACGGCCTGTCTAAACACATAAAACAAGAAAGGAAATTAACTTACTTTGTACTCCCTCATAAATTTGGCATCCGGAAACCAGATAGTGGAGTTTCGGGTGGACCTGGCGGCGTGCGCGCCAAGCCGCAGCGGCTGAAGCAACAAATGGCGTGCCGCTGCCATCTAAAACAATATAAGCTATTAAAATAGTAATTTTCCTATCTAAAATTATCAAAACTGGACGAGATCTTCAACAAAGTTCTTTTTTTGATCAAGAACAACAAAATCCCTGGCATTCCGCACTATTTTTTGGCAGTTGCTTGTTTTCGTGGTGAGACTCAGGGACTTATCCCGTGTTATGCAAATTTCAACGATTTTTAAAAAATCATTGACAATTTCGGAAAAATGAAGGTGAATTTGCATAATTAGGACACTTTTACACAAAGTTTTTGAACTTTTGTTTTTCGATGGGAATTTTCGATTCCCGGCCCATTTCATTGTTTTCTTTGCTGCTCTTGGTTGACGGTCCGACGAAACGACTCTGTCCTGAACTGAAGCCAAGTCCAAGTCGTGGCACGATGAAGCGAGATTTGTTGATGTCTTTTGCGTTGGTGGCGATTCTTTTGGTTTCCGGCGTCAATTCGCAGGATGCAACAGCAGAGCCTGGAGGAGGTGGTGGCCAAGAGACTACAACTCCTCATCAGCCTTTAGAGCCAGGTCGCAACACTGAAGAGCAACCCGCACCTGCTACCGGGGAACCTTCAGACCCCCCGGCTCCTTCCGAGCAGCCTGCAGCCCCATCTGAGGCTCCCGAATCCTCTACACTTCCTCAAGAATCAGAGTCTGCTCCTCCAGTATCTTCTGATGAGCCTCCAGTCCCTTCGAATGGATCTGCCATCGACTTCCCTGCCGATATCTTCGAAGCCCAAGTCATCAAGCTTGAAGTCCCGGTTTCCAGTGTCGCCGTGGGTCTGGACACTCAAGGAATCGCTGATGATTTGAATAAAGGACTGAGAGTGAGCCAGCTCGGACAGTAGTCAAAAAATTTTTTGGTTGTTTTGGATTTTTATTTTTAATTTTTTTAGAAGAGTCAGATGAGCACGCAGAAGATCTTGGATACGATTCATAAGAAGATGAGAGAGAACGGGCCACGCGCTAGATTGTTGTCCGATAGACCCCTTAAGGTAAGGAAGCATCGAAGCGTTTCCATTTTTGTAATTTTGAGATTACACTGTGCAGAAAATTTTTTATTAAAAATGGGATTTTCCGCACGACAGAAGAGTTTATGAAAATTTTTTGCACAGTGCGAGACATTTTTTATCTTATTTTTTGATTTGCACAGTGCAAAAGATTTTTTTGACATTTGCACGGTGCAATGGCAAGCATTTTTATTTTTGCACTGTTCATTGACAAAAATTTATTTTCGCACCGTGCAGTTACAAAAATTTTTATTTTTGCATTGTGCAGTGAAAAAAATTTATTTTTTGCACAGTGCAAAAATAAAATTTTATTTTTGCACTCTCCAGTTATTTCGCTGGGATTAAATTTGCCCTACAGGTCTATTTATGGTCATATTTTCGCCTTACACTGTGCCATCTACTTTTTCCAAACACTGCACTGTGCATACACCAATCTTTTTCTTGGCACAGTGCAATTTTTCCACTTTATTTTCTGCACAGTGCAATCTGCTAATCTAATTGTTTTGACTGTAAATAATGAATACGGCGTTTCAGAAATTCCGCCGCTCCAGTTCTGAGCTCTTGGACGCATATGACAAGAACGGCATCAGCTACCTTTTGCTCACTATCTCCGACACCCCCTGAATACGAATTGCCGCTCTGAGAGTTTTTTTAGAATAAATTTGTAATTCGTATGCTTTTGGTGCTGTCCTTAATTGTTTGTTTGAATGGTAAAACGTTTTGGAATGTTTCGTAAAAGTTTGAAAAATTGCACTGTGCAGGAAACAGAGATAAATTTTTGCACTGTGCAAAGTTTTTTTGGATGATTTTTTGATTGAAAAATTCAAAAGGCTCTTTTTCTTTCACTGAAGTGTAAACAGAAACCCATTTGGCCATTGCACAGTGCATTTTCAATCGGAAACTACTCCTGCACGGTGCAATAAAAAAGCTTTGTTTTCTCGCGCAGTGCAACGGTATAATTGCAGGTTTTTGGAGCAGTGCTGTCTTCTGCCATCTGTTTCTTAATTTTAGTAATTGCTAGACGGTCTGAAATTTCTGTACAGTGCGATATTTACGACTAATTTTGGTTGCACAGTGCGATTTTGGGACATAAAAAATCCGCACAGTGCAGTCGAAATATGGGTGGTTTTTGATTAGAAATATGTTAGAAGATACTTGCTCTTTGAGTTTGGGCAGTAGCAGCATCACTAAAATTCATTGAAATTGCAATTTTTACGAATATTTTACTGCACAGTGCGTTTTTGGAGAAACGGAAATCCGCACAGTGCAGTCAAAATATTGGTCGTTTTTGAATACAAATATGCTGTTTGAGACTTGCTGGTTGAATTTAGCTATTCATAGCATCACTAGGATCATGGAAAATGCGATTTTGTTACATTTTTCTGCTGCACAGTGCGTTTTTTTAGGAATGAAAAATCCGCACAGTGCAGTCAAAATATTGGTCGTTTTTGAATACAAATATCCTCTTTGAGACTTGCTGGTTGAATTTAGCTATTCATAGCATCACTAGGATCATGAAAAATGCGATTTTGTTACAATTTTTCTGCTGCACAGTGCGTTTTTGGAGAAACGAAAATCCGCACAGTGCAGTCAAAATATTGGTCGTTTTTGACCACAAATATGCCCTTTGAGACTTGCGCTTTTAATTTTATCTATCAACAGCATCACTAGGATCATGGAAAATGCAATTTTGTTACAATTTTTCTGCTGCACAGTGCGTTTGTTTAGGAATGAAAAATCTGCACAGTGCAGTCAAAATATTGGTCGTTTTTGACCTCAAATATGCTCTTTGAGACTTGCTGGTTGAATTTAGCTATTCATAGCATCACTAGGATCACGGAAAATACGATTTTGTTACAATTTTTCTGCTGCACAGTGCGTTTTGTTAGGAATGAAAAGTCTGCACAGTGCACTAAATAATTGATTTTTTTGATGACTATTACAGTAGAATATGTGTTTCAATTTTGTTTTTAGCTGACTCAAGATAGTCAGAGAGGTGATGAATATGGTCTTCAATTGATGTTGCCAATTGGTGGAGTTGTTATTGGATTCAACGCCTCCGGCTTCGCAAAATATCTTGAGCAGGGTGTAAAGGTAATTTTTTCAATCTACAACTCTTTTACGACGTCTACACTTACTTTCAGGAGATTATTGAGCCAAATCATCGCCGTTTTATTGACGAAAAATTGCGAAATTTGACAAAACCCTGATCTTTTTTGATTGAAAAATAAATAAATTCAGTATCAAAATTCAATAAATTTGTCGTCATCAATGTAATGTTTATTCATATTACGTAACAACAATGTATTCCAAGAAGTCTTGAACAATAAACCGGGATCAATTTTTTAGAGAGAACGAATAGATATTATTAAAGGAGAATATGTGATAGAAATGGGTCGAAATCAAACGAATTAAAAGTTGCAATGCACCCTGATGTGTGTGCGATTTCACATAGGTGTGGGGGAGGTTGTGGAGAGCGAAAAATATTTGGATTTTTTGTAAAATACGGATTTTAAAAATTACATTTTTTGAGATTTTTTGATCAAAAAGGCCCGAAATTTTTGCAATCAAAGAGAAAATTAAGCTATTTTTATCATTTTCAGCGATTAAATTTACCAAAATTTGAATATTTTTCAAAAAATCTCAAAAATTTGCATAATAAAACATTTCCAAAAAAACCTCAAAAAGTATCGAAATACCCTTCGACACTCACAATCTCAAAATTACAGCAGTATCAGAGTCGAATTTTCACCGGAATGTGTGGAGAACGTCATCTACATTGGACTACAAGACTTACTACAATAATTTATAACCGAGGTCAATCGAAATGAGTCGAAGATATAAAGAAACACTGGGCTCTAGGGCTTGCTCTGATCAGAAGCAGACGGCTCGACGAGGACAAAGTTCACGAGAACAACGGTTTTTGAGGTGGGTGACATTTTATACGAACGACATTAGGAACAGGAAAAGTGGGGTGTTTGATGTCGGATGTGGGATGAATAGAGTGTGTGCGGGTTAGATAATGTGTCTTTAGCTCAGTTACGGTAATTTACAATATTTGGAACTTCTAAAATACGATTTTTTGAAAATTTGAAAAATTACTGTAATTTTTCATAAAGGCAAAAATTTCGCTAAAAATTTCATAAAATCCAGTCCGCACACTCTATACACCTCACACAAAAATTTACACCCACTACAACACGTAAAATCTTACTGTAACACAAAAAAATAAAAAAATCTCAAAAATTCCCGAAAGAAATCCCATTTCCGTCGAACCAGAAGCTCGGCTAGCCGAAGAAATTTGCCTCGTCAATGTCTTTGTGAATGTGCCATCATGTCGTGCTGTGTGCATGGTAAGTTATTGTTCGAAACCTTAAAAAACACAGAAACAGTCAGTGGTTAGTCGAAATTCCACAAAAAAGTCGGGACAGAACAAGCCCTAGAGACGGAAAAAATCATTTTCGAACAAGTTAGGACTAGATAAGGTAGTGATTTACAATATTAGAAAGGAAAAAATTTTAAAATTTTACAGTAGGAAAAATCCAAAATTACAGTAAGATTTCTAGTAAAATTAAAGCAAACAGTGCGTTCAGAATTTAGAAAAAGACTAGTAAATGCAATATTTAGAAAAAAATTTTATTAAAAATCCATGTTTCGTTGAAAAATTTAATGATTTTTGAGTTTTGCACAGTGCGGTCCAAGAAAATCATTGCACAGTGCAGTCCAGAAAATATTGCACAGTGCGGTCCAAAAAATAATGCACAGTGCGGTCTAAAAAAATTATTGCACAGTGCGGTCCAAAAAAGATCGCACTGTGCGAAAGAAGCGATAAATTGCACAGTGCAACCCAAAATGCGACAAACTGCACAGTGCAAAAAAAGTGCGACAAATTGCACAGTGCAACCCAAGATGCGACAAACTGCACAGTGCAAAAAAAAGTGCGACAAATTGCACAGTGCAGAAAAAGTGCGACAAACTTTTTCACGCCGCACTGTGCAATAATTTTTTTCCTTTCGCACTGTGCAAAAATTTTCTCAATACTGCACTGTGCATTGACAGGAATTTCATAAAATAAAAAATCAAACTCTTCAAAGACAAAATTTCGAAATAACCGGTAAGAAGTAGTCAGAATTGAGTCAAGATTTTTACAACAAAAAGAATCTACAGAGCAGACAGCGCCTCCTCGAAGATGCTGGAAGCATTCATACCTGGCAGATTGGACAGACTGGACCCACTTCCCACCGACGAGATCGACTGCCTCCGGCCATTCTTCTGCTTCGAATGCACCTTGGCATGGCGTTTCCGTTCGTCGGAGCGCGCGAATTTGCGCCCACAAACGTCGCAGGTGAAGGGCTTTTCTCCGGTGTGGGTTCGGACGTGCGTTGTGAGATGGTCGGACCGCGAAAACGAGCGGGAACAGATTCGACACTAAAAATATTAAGTGTAAAAATGATGTAGTACAATCTGGGGGGTCAAAAAATTTTTTTTGGATAGGAAATTTAGGCAGTTTTTTTCGAAAATTTCTGCACTGTGCGAAAAATAAAAATCAAAAAATACAGTAGTTTCCTATAAATTTGACCTTTTTTTTGGATGTTCTAGGTTTATTTTGTCTGCCTTAGGGCATAAATGACCAAAAAATGTAGCATTTTTTCGAACTGCGCCAAAAAATTGTTCAAAATTTGCATTGCACTGTGCAAAAATAAGAAATTAAAAAATCTCGCACTGTACAAAACTCTTGGCATAAAAATTGAAAGCAATGCGTTGGAAATTGACAGTCTAAGATAGTAAGATGTATCATCCGTGTATAAATTTCCAAAACCACGAGAAAAAACAAAAAAATTTTTTGCACGGTGCGAAAAATAGAAGAGTCAAATTATGCACTGTGCGAAAAAGTTTTACATTTTTGAGGGTTTGTAAAATACGGATTGCAAAAAGAAACGATAACAGTTATAAAGAAATTTTTCAAACTTGATGATGTCGCTGAAAATCCAATGTTTCAATGATCTAAAGATTTCGCACTGTGCGGGTTTTGTTTTTTCAAAAAAAATTTTTTTGCACTGTGCGGAGAAAATTGCATTGTAAAATACGAATTTTTAAGGCTTGGATGTATTTAAAAGTTGGGTAAAATACGTCTTTTTCAAGCACGTGATGAAAAATAAAAATTTTTTTTTTTTTTTTTTTTAATTTTGTAAAAAAATAAAAATTTTACCTGGAAGGGTTTCTGACCAGTGTGTATCCGAATATGTCTTGTCAACTCATCCGACCGACTAAACCGCCGATCACAGTCCGGTTTCGGACACTTGTGGGGTCGATCCTGCAACGGGGTTTTGGACGGCCGATTGCTCATCCGTCGCCGTGTCGACTGGACCGGCGAGTTGCCGGAGGGCGAATGACTGTCCTGCAGCGGCATCCCCACATTCTCGTAGTACTCCTCGCTGAACATGCTGGGGCCGGGGTACTGCGACATGGGGTAGTAGTCGTCCATTGGCTCGAGCTTCGGCTGAAATCCGCCCGCCATGTTCATCGTGGAGGCGGGTCGAGAGGGTGCGGCGGAGGGCGCGTTGGAGGCGGAAGGAGTGATATTCGTAAAGGATTGGGCTTCCAGTGAGGTGCGAGGGAGTTGAGGGTTGTCGGGGAAGGGGACCACTGAGCAGCTGAAGCTTTGGTGGATCTGAAACAAAATTTTTTGAATTTTTCATTGAAAAAGAGGGATTTCCTGTTACAAATTTGGGTAAAATACGTTCGGAAAATTGCCTGCATCCTTTCATTGTCCTTTCGAGAATTTAGAAAAAAAAAAAAAAAAAAAAAAAAATTTCAAAAATCGAAAAAAAAATTCGACCAAAAAATCGCCCAAAAGTAACCTACCTGATATCCGACAGGCAGTCCCAATTGCGTATGAGTGTTGGGCTCTTCCTTAATGTGAGTGTAATTCATCTGATGGGTGCTGAAACTGGGCTCCGAAGAGGTTGAGCATTTGCCGCTCTGGCATTTCTGCCCCATGTAATCGCCGGATTCATGCGATTTTTTCTCCTGAAAAATTGATTTTACAATCTTTGCAAGCGATAAAAATAATTTTTTCGCATTGCACTGTGCAGAAACTTGGAAGATGGAAATTGCACTGTGCGGTGAGAAAATTGAGATTATTGCGATGTGCAGAAACGTGAGTAGTATATAAATTTGACAGTAAAATGTTTGTAATTTACATATGCGTTGCAAAAATTTTCAAAAATTTCATCTCTGCACTGTGCAATCGGGAATTTTTTATTTTCGCACAGTGCGGTCAATCTTTTTCAAATTTTTGCACCGTGCGTAGTACAAAATGGCCAAAGATGGTGCCCTAATAAACGCTGAGGTGTAATAAACATAGTCAATGCCAAAAATATCAAAAATTTCATCTCTGCACTGTGCAGTCAGAACTTTTTTATTTTCGCACTGTGCAGCCATTTTTTTCAAATTTTTGCACCGTGCATAATACAAAATGGCCAAAAATGATACCGCAATGAACGCATAGGTGTAATTTACACATGTGACACCAAAAAATTCCGAAATTTTCATCTCTGCACTGTGCAATCGGAAATTTTTTATTTTCGCACAGTGCGGTCACTCTTTTTCAAATTTTTGCACCGTGCGGAATACGAAATGGCCGGAAATAACAATGCTACGTTTCAATAAGGTCAATGCTCCTTTGTATACAAAATTATGTTGGTAAAAACTAGTTTGACTCACTTTATCAAGCTCATTTTCAGTTTTTGCGTCCATATTGAGGAGGTTGGGGGTTTTGAAGGAATGTAGAAAGTGTTCAACGATGGGAGAGAATTGGAAAAGAGTTGCACTCAGTCCGGGCGACGTGCTGATGCTTCCTTTGATGGTGAAAGTGGTGTTCGTTTTGTGGTCCTTGGCCTGATTGACGGACGGGTCGGCATTGGTCGAGGTGGCTTCGCTTGCTGTAGATTGCGCTGTCGAGGCTGAAAACAAGTCAAAATTGCTCTACAAGTCTTCTCAGGTTCATATAGTTTACACAGACTACAGTTTTCTAACACTAAAAGAAGCCGTCACCAATTTACTGCCGAAAAATTGCAAATTTCCGAAAAAACCCAGAGTAATTTTGGCAAAATAACATGGTAAATGGCCTAGAAAGATTCACAGCACAGACAAGAACGTCGACTAATCATTTACGTACTTTGAGCAGTTGTCGTTGATTGCGACACCACTGTGGAAATTTCGATATTCGCTAAAAGCGGAAAATCATTATTCTGTACTTTTTTTGGTTTATGCAAATTTTTAAAAAATACTTTTTTTTAATTTTATGTTTTTTGATTGATTTGAAGAGATATTTTTTTAAATTTGAATAATTTTTAAAAAATTTGAATATTCAAATCTTTTGAATATGCAAATTTTTGGTAATAATTTCGTACAAAATACGCACTACGTATTTTAAAAATAAATTTTGACACATTTTTTATCGTTTTCCCAGTGAAAATTTGAAAATTCAAACTTTTTTTTAAAAAAAAATTATGCAAATTTTTGCAAAAAAAAATTCAAATTTCAAAGTAAGCAAATTTCGTGCAACCTCCTCGCTTCGCCCTTACCCGTCAGCAAGGGCTCGTGGTCGCCGAAGAACGCCTGCACCGCGTTCTTCGGCGTGGCGCTGCTCAAACACAAACTCGGCGTGTTCAAGTCGTCCGCGTGCACCAGCGACGCGGCCGTCTTCAGCGGCGACTGGATGGTGGGCGTGCGCGCCGACGTCGGCGTCTTCAGGAAGTCATTCGGCTCCACCAGCCGCAAACAACTCATCTGCTGGTTGTTTTTCAGGGTGATGCGGCGCCCGTCCGGCGTCTTCAGCGTCTCGCACGACTTCTTGCCGGTGGGCGAGGGCGCTTCGATCTTGGGCAGTTTGTCCAGCATCGTGGCGGGTTTGCGTTGATGGGCCAGCGTGGGACTCATCATCAGGAGACGCTGCAGGTCATTCACCGTCGGGAATCGCTCCTCCGACGCGCCTGAAGTGTAGGGGAAAAGGTCAGTTGGGGGTTGGGGATATTGAAGTACGCGAACAGAAGAAGCTGGGGAAAATGGCGATTTATGGAAAAAATTGAAGGGTTTTGATGGATTAAATGATAGCAGAAGATAGCAAAAGATTCATAGTTAATTTTAAGCCATGACGTAACCCTCTATAGCGTTCTAAAATACGATTTTAATACGACATTTAGAAATTTCAACGAGAAAAGACGGTTCTTGAAAAAAGTGATTTTTGAAAAAATTGCCTCAGGCAAGACGATGCAATATAGTAACACAAGAACTCTGAGCTCTGTAAAATCTTAGAAAAGCCATAACGTTTCAGGACACATCTCCCAAATTTTACTATAAGCCATTTTTCAAAAGCCTTCAAGACTAAAGGCCATGGTGAATATACTGATGTATGACAGGATAACCGAGCTTGTACAAGAAAAAAATCCTCTTTACAGCGAACCCATGACGTTTTCTTTCAGATACGAATACAATTTACATAGTATGTAGTACCAACTTTTTGATACGAACCCTTTTATCTGCACCTTATTTTAGCCCCCAAACCGGCCCGTAAACGGCTTCAAGAAGCACTCAAAATACTCGTCAAGGCCCATAAAAAGCAACACCATGCTACAATGCAATTACACCAACACACTTGGGGCCGAGTTTAATTCCGTCTCAGGGCGTTTCGCAAGTCCGAGGGCCCGCGGTTCCGAGTAAAGTCAAGCGAAGCCCCTCAAGGAAACCGAAAACGAAATTAAAATGTGTATTAGTGCGCCCACGGCGACTGCTAACACATCCGAACGAACGTTTGGGCTTGTGTGCTTATTACGCGGCAGGTAATTAAGTTTATTCAAGCCGGGTCGTACGGTAAACGGGGGCTTCATGGGAACTTTGATGGGAAGATGACGAAAAGTGCAAGATACTCATGTATTTGAATGGAATAAATTATGCGTTGGAGAGGGTATTGAAGTCAGGTCGGTGTAGTGTTTTTAAAAATCCAACATAAGTGACATTTTATACGATGAAAATGGAAAAGAAGTAAACGTTGGGATTTTTGGAGGCATCGTATAAAATGTCACATTTCGAAGAGCCCTAAGGCAGGATGAAGGAAAAAATTGTTTTTTGAGAAAGATGGTGAGTCTGAGAATGCAAAAAGCAAAAATACCTAGACAATTCTGCAGACGGTGGCATTTTATACGATAAAAATTGAAAAGAAGCAAAAGTTTGGATCTCTCGGAGACATCGTATAAAATGTCA
Source organism: Bursaphelenchus xylophilus (assembly GCA_904066235.2). Classification (NCBI taxonomy): domain Eukaryota; kingdom Metazoa; phylum Nematoda; class Chromadorea; order Rhabditida; family Aphelenchoididae; genus Bursaphelenchus; species Bursaphelenchus xylophilus. Next base: position 12,403,922 of record CAJFCV020000003.1, on the reverse strand, counting down.
CTTATTGAAGATCCTTAAGGAAAATTGAGGAAAAATTTTGTTTTTGGAAATAGATGGTGAGCCAGAGAACTCATAAAAAATAAACATCTAAACCATCCTGATAAGGGGGACATTTTATACGATAAAAACTTTTGAAAGCCGAAAAAGTATGATTTTTTCTTTTTCGTATAAAATGTGTCCTAGAAAAGCAAGACTAGATAACATCGTGTACAGTGAAGAAAAGAGTGTCCCCAACCTGTTACGAAATGGAAAAAACAAAAGCTTATCGCTTATCTGACATCCTAAAAATTCATCTCCAACATGACTCATCACATCCCTTTGCAAGAACTCCCCCAAAAAATCCCAATCCTAATCTCCACTACAGGTCGCTAGTCAAACAATAAGCCACAAAAACATCCCAGAAATCCCGGAAACTCGGTCGCGATTAGCGCATGATATCAGCCGCGAGTTCGTCCTTTGTTTTTTGCGGCCACAAAGTGACGGGTGGAGCGAGCGGAGAGCGGGTCGCGACGAAGACGAAGAGGCGGACAGAAAGACCATTAACCCTCATGAGTACTCGGTGTCGCATTCTTCTTCTTCTTCCACCACTCCCCTGTTTAATTCCGAAACGTGAACAAACAGGGCCGGTAAAAGAGGCAAAAATTCGAAAAAAATGAGACCGGCCGAAGCAAGGAAGGGAGGGGGGATTGAGCTCCCGCCGAGAAAAAATGCAAGGGTAGAAGGGGTTGAGGTGAGAATTTGGCAAGAGTCTCAAGAGCTGGAGTTGTCTTAGAGTGTGGAATAGAAGAGGCTAGGCAAGTTTTCTCCAGAAATCACAAGATATCGGTTTGTCGGGAAAATAATGAGCATTCAGCCAGATCGAAAATCGCAAAGAATGAATTGTATCGCAAAAAAATCAAATTGCTTTTCACTTCAGCGACAAGATTTGCGCAGCGACATTGTGCTCGTTATTTTCCCGACAGAAAAAAAGTTTGAAAAACTTCGAAAAATCTCAAAAAAAAATGTAAAAAAAACGTTTGTAACCAAAAGTAAATTCGTTACAGAATAGAAAATCCACGAGCTAGAGACACAACATGGGCTGTAAATATTATTTTAGACATCATTTTTTACGGCATTCGCATTTTTAGACCATAATTTTGAAAAGTCATCAAAGTTAAAAAATAGTTAGTATGCTGTAAAATTCAGATGAAAACTCAATTCTTCCTATTCAAAATGCAACTTACTATCCTACTTGACGTCTAGGAAATCAAAAAATCTACGAATTTGATCGAAAAATAGGTAAAATAGGCATTTTTGTGAGCTGATGTCTAGTACAATATAAATTTTGGTAAAAAACTAAAAATTAAACTGTAAGAAAAGAAAGAAGCTACTGTAAACAGTCTCTAAAAGCTTCCCACACAATTTGCAACCAGCACTCAGCCTATTTTTAGACCAAATTCATATCAAATATCGAAATTTACACCACCTCACTTCAGCGCCTTAAACTACAAATCCGACCGGCCTAAGGAGAACGTCGAACCCGCACAATAAAAAGCCCCCACGCCAACATATTTCCTTTGCAAATCAAACAAATTTGAGACACTATGAGTCAACGGTTTTATAAACAGTCTGCCCACTGCAAAAAAAGTTGGGAGAAATGGTAAAATAAAGTAGAAAGATTGAAATGTTTGAACGTCTAGACACAAAAAAGTGGATGAGAAAAATTTTTGGTGTTCAAAATGGCAAATTTTTCAAGGATTTTGCACAGTGCGGTTAAAAAGTTTTTTTGCACAGTGCAGTCGAAATTTTTTTGCACCGTGCAGCAAAAAAAAATTTTGCACAGTGCAATACGAAAATATTTTGCACGGTGCATTCAAAAAATTTTTCGCACAGTGCAGTGAGAAAGAATTTTGCACAGTGCAATAAAAAAAATTTTGCACGGTGCAATCTCAAAAAAAGTTTCGCACAGTGCAGAAAAAAATTTTTTGCACAGTGCAGCCAAAAATTTTTTGCACCGTGCATTCAAAAAATTTCTCGCACAGTGCAGTGAGAAAGAATTTTGCACGGTGCGGTTAGAAAAATTTTTTGCACAGTGCAGTGAAAAAAATTGCACTGTGCAGTAAAAAAATTTTTTGCACAGTGCAATCAAAAAAATTTTGCACAGTGCAAAAAATCAAAAAATTTTATCAATAAAACCTTTAATTTCCTCTGGTCTGAGGTCTAAATTGATATGAATTTGAGTGTAGGCAAACGTCCTGGTCTGATAACACGGTTGTAAAAGAAATAAAAGACCGCTCAGATAGCGGAGAAATCGTATTCTTAATATGGAAATCAAGGAGTGCCCCTTGACCAAAAGATTCTTCACCAAAATAGAATGAATTTTCGACGCCCCCGTCCTTTTCTTTCTTCTCTTTATGGTACAAAAACAAGCGAGTTTCCCGATAAATGTAATCCGACCCCCGACGCAAAGAAAATTGACACCTTTTGGCGTCATGCAAATCGAGAATTCGAATGGAATATGCAAATTTAGACGGGATATTCATCGCTTCTTATTTGGTATGCATTTGCTATTTTGGGAGGGTTGGGAAAGCGTTCTGGGAGCTGGAGTACAGGGCGAAAATTTTTTTTTTATTTTCGCACGGTGCAGAAAATCATTTTTTACCGCACTGTGCGAAAAATTTCGGAAAAGTTCGCACTGTGCCAAAGAAATTTACCGCACTGTGCAGTCGAAGCAGTTTGACTGCACCGTGCAGAAAATCATTTTTTACCGCACAGTGCAAAAAAAAAATGTTCGCATCGCGCGACAAAAATCTTAATGCACTGTGCAGTCAAAAAAAATCAACTGCACAGTGCAAGAAAATTTACTGCACTGTGCAGTTTTCAACTTTGTTTTTTTGCACTGTGCAAAAAAATTTATTGCACTGTGCAATAGTTGAGTTTGTCGCACTGTGCAAAAAAATTCGGAAAAGTTCGCACTGTGCAGTCAAAAAAATCAACTGCACAGTGCAAGAAATTCTACTGCACTGTGCAGTCAAAAAAAATTCAATTGCACAGTGCAAATCCAAAAATCTTCAAAACCCACCGCACTGTGCAAAATTTCCAACAACAGAAAATGAAATTCTCTTTTCAAATTTTCTCCCCAAACACATTCCAGACAGTGCGATTAAAAAAAAAGTCCGGCTCATTTTCACTTCCTTATTTTTAAGCCCAAAACGCGGCGTATCCCTCCCAGTCCACGGAAGCAAAGGAATATTAAAATTCGAGGATGAAAGTTTTGGGGCTTCCGAAATTCGTTGAGAGGGAATTTCAAATCGAGCGTGAGGTCGACGTCAGGAGCGTGGGCCGAAAAAAAATGATAATTGAGAGCGGAAATGCGACCGGTAGATGGGGGCAAAGAGGTAGTTTAATATGTGTGGTGGCGTGTGCATGGGGAGTTGGAGGTAATTGGGGGGAATTAGGGTTGCCTAGCGTCATTGCTAACGGCGGATTTTGGGTGTTTATAACAGCGCGACAATTGGAAATTAAAAAGAAAAAAATTTGGGCGAAAACCGATGACTTTTCCTAGGTCGCTCATTTTTCATGCCCTGAGGGGACAAAATTAAAAATCAATTGTGGTATCTAAAAGTAGATACTATGGCAGTTCTACACTCGAAATTTTGAAGAATTACAGCGAGTGGAAGTACTATTTTTGCACTGTGCAATGTGAAGACCTACAAAAAGTTGAAAACAAAAAGATTGCAGGTTTTATGGCGTTTAATCCTATGCAGTTGGGAGCTGACGTCAAAAATCGATATATAGCGACTAACTAGACTCTATGCAGAAATTTCAGTGAAAAATTTAAAGCCCTAGAGTCACTGCGGGTACTGTAACATCACTCTGAAAAGCCTCAACCCAGAAAAATCCGAAAATTTTAAACAGTATTTCTAAGCGTTTCCAGCGCGATAGTAGCTATCTAAAGGCATAACAACTATGTTCACAAAATGAAATATGCCCACCAAATCTCTCAGGCATGCCCATACCAAGATATTTAAGCCCGCCTTGAGCCGATAATTCCAGAAGCAGAACATTTGGCTAATTAGCGGATGATTAGTTCGGGTTTATCTCGCGATTTCGAGGACTCAAGAAGAATAAAAATTCTATTTTCGGCGTCTGCGGCAAGTTGTAAAAATTTTTGGATGGTAGAGCAAGCCGACAAGACGATTAGAAGGCTGCACTGTGCGGAGGATATTCTTTGTCATTGCACAGTGCGGAGGAGGGGATTTGTCGCAAAATGCGGCGAAAAAGTGAGTGAAATCATCAAAACTTGGTGCCACGAACAACGCTGACATTTGTCGTCGAAAAATTGAAAACATCGCCTGAGGGCAAAAATCATTTTATTGTAGCGGCAAACAAGGCGATTTTTTCGTAAACTCGTTTTTGTAGATGAAGATTAAACTACGATATCTTTCTTCGAATTTCAGAAACACACTTTTTGCGGAGAACTTACAGTTTCCAATTAAGAGAGTTCCAATTACAACCGATGAGAAAATTTTACAATTTTAGCCCCCGTGGGAGCAAATACGTAACCGAAACAACGCAAAGCGACGTCAATAAACTATATTTGTGATACTCACACCTACGGAAAGCCCAAAAATGTCGAAAAAACTGTGGGGTTGGGGCTGCACTGTGCAGTAGTTTGTCGGGTTTATTGCACCGTGCGAACTTTTGTAAGAGAATTGCACCGTGCGGAAAGCGTTTTTTACTGTAAAAACGGTGCAGATGTAAAAATATATGTCAGTACACTATGTCAGAAAACGCACAGTGCGATACATCTAGCCTTCCGCACTGTGCGGCCAAATCTTCCCGCTGCACTGTGCAAAAAACAATTTGGACTATCGGTCTGTCGGGAAAAAAACGGCGGATCGTCGCGCCTCGGAGTCGCTCATCATCGCTTTGCGACTGCAAGCCGCGACTTGGGATTTGGTGCGCGATAGCGGCGAGGCGAGACATTTCGCTGCGACGATCCGCCGTTTTTTTCCCGACAGACTGATATTGCACTGTGCGCAAGCGACAAATTCTTGCACTCTGCGATAAAATATCCTTGGCGAGGTGTAATCAAGTGTTTTCTTCGGATACTGCGCAAGAAATGTAGCTTCTGCCCCGTGCAATAGCCTGAAGTGATCATTGCACTGTGCAATGTCTCCAAATTAATCAAAAATGCTTACAAATGCATTTAAAAATTCAAAAAACATTTAGTGTAGACTTGAAGACTGGCTAAACACTTGATATTTTATTTTCACACATTCCTGCCAATTACCCATTCCCACGTTTTCGATGATTTGATATTTATTGCGAATTTTCAATCTGAATAGGTTGCGAGGGCGTAACTGTTGTTTTGAATGCCTAAAAAACAGTCTGTAGGCAGCTGCATTTATTAGATTACTATCAAAGGGAAAAAAGTGAAAAATCCCCTGTAAACTCAAAAAAATCAAAAAAAAAAGAGGAAACTCCCTTAAAACATTTTATTTCCCCTCAGGGCATATGACGAGTCGGATAGAAAACCAATTGGCCAGGTGCTTGAGCTCTTCCGGCCCTTGTATTTTCATTCGATTTGGGCCAAAACAACTGGTTTTTGCATCCGGTTATAACCGGGCTTTATGGGGTCGCAATATAAAGATATGGCCAAACTGTGACATGACTAAGTGTTTAGCTGACAGATAAGAGCAGAAACAAGCTTTTGAGATGGTATGAGGAAATGACAGATGTAACAGGTCATAGAAAAAGAATAAAATTTAAATTGAGGCTAGATAGATGGGAAAGGTAAGATAAAAGTTCTGTAAATGAAAAAAGTGTACAATACTTTCAATAAATCATTGTAAAATTATAACTATTGAGGAATTAGCTACATTTCAAAACTATTTTCCCGCAGGGCATTCTATGAAGAAACCTCAAAACCGACAAATCTTTGCCGGACATTAGTTTGATGGATAAGATAATATAAAGTCTTATTTTTTGATAAAACAAAATCTTCCAGACAGAAAAAACTTTCATAGTATGTTGACAAGCCTTCAAAAACTAACTAGGTTCAATTGCCCGCCAGCTACACCAACAACAACCACTTAAAATTGGCAATCTCCGAACCCCATCAAATTTATGGCTAATGTAAAACGAAATTGTTATTTCATGGAAATCTCTAATTTCATTGAAGCTTAAAGACCACAATACATAACTCGAAGACCCTCTTGAGACATTGCATCATGTTCTGCAACGAATTCGAAGAGCGGAACCGCGTTGCAGCGTCTCCAATGTCAAGCCCTCGAAATTCGACGCCGCGCATTAAAAACTTTTCCTTTCATCCGCCCGAAACGTTCGGTCCGAACTTGCCCCGAAGGCCAAGGAGGAAAAACAGGAGACGAAGAGAAAATTTTCTCAAATTCTCGCTCCATCGCCCCCCCCCTTGGCGTTCACAGCGGAAGGAAAAAAAGAAACGAGCAAGCACATTATATGCCTCGAGACCGGGCGTCCCGCAGCACACACACACCGCAGTGTGTGTCGCCCTCGGGCCCCGAGAAACACTGGGCCAAATCCGCGTTTGGAGAGAGAATTTCTTTTGGGGGGCTCGTCGGGCCGCTTTCCGGCCGCAAACGGGGGAAATCCGAACACATTGGGAGAACTGTCGCTTCGTGCAGAGGAACATTGGACAAAGCGTTCAAAGTTCTGGAAAAATTTTCGAAATTTTTGCTCGGCTTGTTTGCACCGTGCAAGATTTTGAGTTTTGAACTCCGCACTGTGCAAAAAATTAAGAAATTTTTTCGCACCGTGCGGTGGAAAAAATTGTAAAAAATGTGTCTACGGGAGAAATAAAAGCTCAAAAAAAGTCTAGGATAATTCAAAGTCCTCAAAATTGTCGCTTGCATCGTGAAAAATCTAGATTTTTCCGCCGCACGGTGCAAAATTTTCAAAACTTTCTCTTGCACTGTGCAAAAATTAAAAAATGTTTTTCGCACAGTGCAAGGAAAAATTTTGCAAAAAAATGCTATCTACGGTAGAAGTAAAGACTTAAAGATTTTTCAAGACCCTTTACATTCCTCAAAATATTTGCTTGAATCATGAAAAATCAACATTTTTTCCTCCGCACGGTGCAAGAAATTCAAAATAATTTTTCGCACCGTGCAATAAAAAATTTCGTAAAAAAATGATGTCTGTAGTAAAAGTGAACACTTAAAAAAATTATAGACACTTTGTATTCTTCAAAATTGTCCCATGCATCCTGAAAAATCAAGATTTTTCCGCCGCACCGTGCAAAAAATAAAAACATATTTTTCGCATAGTGCACTGGAAAAACCTGTAAAAAATGAAATCTACGATAGAAGTAAAGACATAAAAATTTTTTAAGACACTTTACATTCCTTAAAATTGTCGCTTAGACTATGAAAAATCAAGATTTTCCCGCCGCACCGTGCAAAATCCTCTAGATTTTAAATTGCACCGTGCAACCTCAAAAACTCATTGCCTAAAAGCACGTGCCGCGATGGAACATCGGAACGAAGTCAAGTGTCAAACAAGAACATCAAAAAGGGCGCGTATGTAAATCATGTACACACCACGAACGCGCTCCGAACGTCTTATATTATTCATAGTGGGGAGAGAGCGAGAAATTAAAACATGAAAACTGACGTGGCCGACCGGAAAATAAAAGTGCGCTGCCATATCAGAACATTCCCCGTTCTTCATTCCGAAGCCTTAGGGCATGGGATTAGAATGGACATCTCAAGGGGGGGATGAAAAAATTGCTCCGAAAATGTCGAATTGGTTCGGTTTTGGCGCACAAAGAGGTGCTTAGGAATGGTTGGGGGACCGGAAATTACAGTAGAAAGAAGATAAAGGTCAAAACATCAACTATTTTTTTGAAAGTCCAAAAAATCATCAAAAAATTGAATTTTTCTTTGTTTTTTTTAAAGGATTCAAGGTAAAGTCCAAATTTTTTTAGGATCTACCGTAATCCGAAGCCTAAATGTTGTCGATAAAAGTGCTATGGACCCTGAAAACCACGTATTTTACCAAAATTGCACAAAATTTGGCCAAAAATCGCGAAAAAGTGCAAATTTTCAATTAAAAATCAATTTTTTGAAGGTACAAGATAAAAAAAGCCTTTTATTAGGCTATTCAGGATGTTTGCTGACCCACATATGTATTACTTATGGTATCTTGAAAAAAATTTTTTTTTGAAAAAAAATTTTTTTTTAATTTCGAAAAATCGGCTAGCGAAAATCCGGCTTCGAAAGCCGTTCTTTCCCGCTTGAAAAAACACATCTGCTCGGGGAGCGATGAAAACTTTTTGGCCGCAAACTTTTTCGGCCGCTCTCTTCTCATCCAGCCCACGCATTTTGGGCCCTTTTTTTCTCGAGTCAAAGAGTCAAAAGGAAAATTTCAATTCGAATTCGGAAACTCAACGACTTAATTGAATACTCCATTAGCGGCATACCAAGTAGGGGGCGTGGGGGTGTGTGTTTTTGCGAAAGAATTAAAAGCTAACACAGTAATTGACTCATACCTCACAAACATCTGACTTCATGGAGGGCTACGGTAACGAAATGACACATTCGAGGGACATAGACGGAATTTTTATTCCATTCTTGACGCAAGTGTGCTGTAGTGGGCTGTTTTTGGGGGTTGCACTGTGCAAAAGAAAAAATGTGTTGTCAGCACGGTGCGAAACGCAGAAAAAAGTCATTGCACAGTGCGCAAAGTTAAAATCATTGCACAGTGCAGAAAAAAGATGTTTGCGACACAAAGAGCCCATCGCACAGTGCAAAATCGCCAAGACATCTTATTGCACTGTGCAAAAGAAAAAATTCGTTGTCTGCACTGTGCAAACTCTAAAAAAAGTCATTGCACAGTGCGAAAAGTTGAAATCATCGCACAGTGCAGAAAAAAGATGTTTGCGACACAAAAAGTCCATCGCACGGTGCAAAATCGCCAAGACATCTTATCGCACAGTGCAAAAGAAAAAAATTGTTGTCTGCACAGTGCGAAACTCTAAAAAAAGTCATTGCACAGTGCGAAAAGTTGAAATCATCGCACAGTGCAGAAAAAAGATGTTTGCGACACAAAAAGTCCCTCGCACAGTGCAAAATCGCCAAGACATCTTATCGCACTGTGCAAAGGAAAAAAATGTTGTCTGCACTGTGCAAAAATCTAAAAAAAAGTCATTGCACAGTGCGAAAGAAAAATTTGTTGTCTGCACTGTGCAAAACCTAGAAACAAATTTATTGCACAGTGCGAACGAAAAAATTCGTTTTCTGCACTGTGCAAAAATTGGAAAACATTGCACAGTGCAGTAAAAATACCTTCGCGACACAAAGTGTCCATCGCACCGTGCAAAAACCAATTTCCTGAAAACGTTCCACTGCACAGTGCGAAAGATGAAATACCCTTTAAGACTGTTTTCTCCACACAAAAGACCCGTAATCGGCATTATGAAACAAGATATTTTTCGTACAACTTCCACGCGTTTGCCGGATTAACCATCCCCATCTAATCGCCTCAAAAAGGGGGATATCAGATTTGTTGGAAATGAAAAGAATTCGGAGCGTCACAATAACGCAGTTCTCTAATTGCTGTACTAATTTGTATCATGGGAAGGGTGCTTTTACCGGATGATACTTTAGACTAAGTCATAATGCTTTCTTCACCTTTCGATTTGCGACGTTTGCACTGTGCAGACAAAAATTGGGAAAATTGCACTGTGCAGAGAATAAAAGAGATGTTTGCACGGTGCGGGGATACCCTGAGGGTCCTAAATTTGGTTTCTTGAAAAACTGGGGTTTCATAAAATTGATGAAAGCGAAATTTTGAAGTTTGAAGATGCTTTGCACAGTGCAATAGCAAATTCAAAAACTGCACAGTGCAATAAAAGAAATACAGTTTTTTTCGCCCTACAAGGAAAAATTGGCTATATTAGGATATGAGGATTAAAGAGTGTCCTCCACATGTCGTATGAAGACTCAAGAAATCAAAATTTATTAGAGTATTACTACTAGTCGCGGAAAAAGGTCCTGGGAATTTTCTGCGACTCTGCACTGTGCATGAACCCGAAAAGTGCTTTTGCACAGTGCAATTTTGTTGATTTTGCCTTATTGTCGCGCGCGATTCCCGCGTTTCGCAGCGACAAATCAACTTTTCGGAGCGCGACGGCCGCGAGAAATTCCCAGGACTTTTTTCCGCGACTAGTATCTAATTGCTCATTTTCGAAACTGCACTGTGCAAAACCAAATAAAATTTTCATGGCACATTACAGGACCTGATAAACATTGTCCAAAATAAACAACAGCCTACTGTAGCGCAATGTTCGACAAAACTCTGGCTAAACTTCGAAATTGCGATGAAACTTGTGGGTGTATGCAAAAAATAGTTATTTACGAATGCATAATCAATATCAGGGAGTGGGTTTTCATTTGTAGTGGCCTACATCAGACTGGGAATGGAATATTATGATAGTATCAGTCTGTCGGGAAAATAACGGCGGATCGTCGCATCAAAATGTCTCGCTTCGCCGATATCGCGCACCAAATTCCCAGCCGCGGCTTGAAGTCGCTAAGCGATGATGGGCGATTCCGAGGCGCGACAATCCGCCGTTATTTTTCCGACAGACTGATATTACGGTAGAAACTTGGAAATGATCTAGTTTTTTTATTTTTTTGGGGAAAATAGCCAAGATAGTAAGGAAATCAGCGCATTTTAGGGGAAATAATAAAAATTTAAGACGGAACAAATATTGAAAAATCAATATTCAGCAAGCTGACAGTTATTTCAAGCCAGTAAATGCATTTTTTCACCAATTTTTTAGTAATTCCACCTCCACCTACCTAGAAGAATATTCGAATCACTCGAGCTCGCCGACACCTCCTCCTCACCACTCAGTGCCGCCAAAAACCGCCGCTCCAGCATGCTGTACAACGCACTGTTGCTGTACATGACAGCCAAATGGAATTTAAACCCGCCGAATTCGGGATCAACACTTCCCGGAATGCGGCCCACTTTTCTCTTTTTGGCGGCGGAGGGATTAAACGCCCCGACATTTCGAGTTGATTTTGAGTGGAATGAATTCAAATTTTCGATGTGATTCAGCGATTTATCGGGTTTAGAATTTTTGGAATTTTTTGAAACTGTTTTTTTTTTTTTTTGAGATTTTTTGAAATTTTAGGGACTGCAGAAAGAAGAAAATGTCATTAGAATTGAATACAAGACTTTCCTGAAAGTCGCCGGACTATTTTTTAGCGCTTGCACTGTGCAAAAAAAGTCAGCCCAAAAAAAGCCAAATGCACGGTGCAAAAACCCAGAAATTGCACAGTGCAAAAAAAACTTTTGTTTTCGCACAGTGCATGTCGCTGATTTCAGTTCAAAAAGAACAGAATTCCGTGCGGAAAGACTTGTAAATTGATGTTTTATACTGAATTATGATAATTTTTGTGAAATTTGCATAATTTTGAAATTTTAAAATTTTTTGAAAATGTCGTTAAAACAGCTCAAAAATATTTTTAGCAGGCCTATTTGGCTATTTTAGCAAAGAAAAATTATAATTTATGCAAATTTAAAAATTTGCATAAAATATTTTTTTTGGAATTTTATAAAAAAAATTGTCATTTTGACTAATTTTAATATATAAAAATCATTAATAATTCATAAAAAATTTATATTCAATAAATCACTCAAGTTTTTGAAATTTCGAAATTTTCAAAAAATTAGCATAAACCCCGTTATTATCTCTCATTTTCCCACTCGTGACAGCTAGTTAAAATTTTCGAGTGCTCTGCGAAATTTTACATAATCCCTCAAAACCACCCTTCAACTGAATGCATAATGAACCCACCTCGAATCCTCGCCGCAATGTCTTTTTGGAAGCTATTCTCTTCGTAATCCGCGGCCGTCGGCGAAAACGACGATGGACCGGCTTGGGAGTAGGGCTGAAAAAATTGAAATAGAGATTATGGGAGAAGAAGAAGCATGTGCGATGATTTTGGGGTCCAAAAAACCAATTTCCGATTTTTTGAGCTTTTCGCACAGTGCAGAGAGAAAAATTTGAAAGTTTGCGCGGTGCAAACAGCAAAATAAGATTTTTTATAAAATTTTCAGAGGATACTGTTGTTTAGTACCCGACAAATCAAAATTTTTGCCTTCTTCTCTCTTCCCCACTGTGCAGCAACAAAATTTTGAGACTGCACGGTGCAACAAGAGAAATTTGAAAATTGCACAGTGCAAATAGCAAAATAAAAATTTTTATGGTATTGTCAGAAAATACTGTAGTTTTATGACCTGAAAGAACAAAATTTTCACCTTCTTATCTCTTCTGCACCGTGCAGCAACAAAATTTTAAAACTGCACTGTGCAAAAAATGAAAATTTTTGATGCACTGTGCAAGGCGAAAAACTCGTTTTTTTTTTGAAATTTTGACAAAAAACTATCGCCTATTTTGATTGTAAAATACGTAAAGGCATCCTTCGTATACACTATTCATAAAAAAATTTAATCATTTCTCACGCACAGTGCGAAAAAATACTAGAAATAATTGCACAGTGCGAAACAAAATACCTCAAACTGAGAAAATTTTATCAACTCACGCTGTCAACCATGCTATGAGACCTTGTTGGAGGGACTTTTCGGATCACTTCTGCAGCCAGAACATCAGTTTTTGACTCCACATCGTCCGACATTTTGCGCTCAATTTCCATGTACAAGTCGATCTCTCGGTTGACAATCTCTTGGTTCACCGAGACTCGCTGCTCTGACTGCCATATTCGTTTGGTTAGACATCCACCTGAAAAGTCAATGATTTACAAAAAAAATATTATTAAAAAAAGTAAGAAAAAATAAAAATTTAATATTTTTTGGTCCCACCACGAAAACCTCTTGAAATCCAACAACCTAAAAATGCTATTCACTCTAAAAAGAACCTACAACAACTTGACTATTTCATGTTTCTAAAATGTGACGTTTTTCACAACAATTTTTGGGTCCCACCACGAAAACCCTGAAAATCAGGGAAACGTCCCAAAACCATCCGAAATGATAAAAAAATCGTAGGTTTCGCTTTCCAGGCGTAAATATAACTTGTTTTTTCAAAACCCACACAAAATTCAGCATTCATTGACATCAATTTTAGGTCACACCACGAAAACCCTGAAAATCAGGGAAACGTTCCTAAAACCATCCGAAATAAAAAAAGATTGCAGGTTTGGCCCTCTAGAAATAAATAATAATTTGTTTTTTTCAAAAACTTTTCAAAAATCCGCTTTCATTGACATCAATTTCAGGTACCACCACGAAAACCCTGAAAATCAGGGAAATCCTTCAAAACCCCCTCGAAACCCCAAAAAATTGCTAAAAATAGTAAACAAAGAAACTTACGTGATCCCGAAGGCATGATTGTATGACAAAACGACGAACTCCTCGCCTGGCAGACCACCGGCCTCTCTTCTTTTACATGTTTGACGCTGAAAATGAAAATTGTAATGCCAAAAAGAGAAAAAACATAAAGGAACAACTACAAAAGCTATTTTAGAATTGCACTTGAACTTCGCAAGTAGAACTTGATGTGTTAACTAATGCAATTGTAGTTAGATTGCACTGGTTAGTTGGTCAAGTGTAATATTGGACCAAAAAAGTTTTAAAAAGCATTGAAAAAGTTGGAAAAAGGTGGTGACAAGTGGTTCGAAATTGTAAACCCTGCAGGGGTGGGTTCAGAGATTACTAGTTTTTCGGGTTTTTTTATTTTTGAACGACCGTATGGTACAAAATGAATTTCGAAATTTTTTGCACAGTGCGAAAAAAAATAAAATTTACACTGTGCAAAAAATTACAAAAATCGCACAGTGCAAAGGAATAATAAAATTTGCACTGTGCGAAAAATGAAGAAGCTTGCACGGTGCAAAAAAATGAAACTGCACAGTGCAAAAAAAATCAAAAATTTGCACTGTGCAAAAAATATAAAACTTGCACTGTGCAAAGGGATACAAAAATTTGCACCGTGCAAAAAAATATAAAATTTGCACCGTGCAAAAAAAATGAAATCTGCACTGTGCAAAAAAAATTTTATTAAATCAGCACGGTACTGTGCAAAAAAATTTAAAACTTGCACTGTGCAAAAAATTACAAAAAAACGCACCGTGCAAAGAAACACAAAAATTTGCACCGTGCAAAAAAAATTTTATTAAATCTGCACTGTGCAAAAAAAATTTTATTAAATCTGCACTGTGCGAAAAATCACAAAAATGTGCACTGTGCAAGAAGTGAGAAATTTTAAAAATTTCAAAATAAAAAAAAATAACAAAAAAAATTGTAACTCCCAAAACTGCACCGTGCAAAAAAAATGAAATCTGCACTGTGCAAAAACTGAAAAATTTTAAAAATTGCAAAATAAAAAAAAATAATAAAAAAAATTGTAATTCCCAAAACTGCACCATGCAAAAAATCCAACTCACCCACAACTCGACACCGTCTCAATTCCCCCGCTCTCCTGCTCTTGGGGGCTTTGAATGTGGAGATCATGCAAGTTGGCCAGATCGGGCGACGCATTCGGCAACGAGAGCGACGAGCTGGCCTCATCGAAGGAGTTGGCCCCACTATTGGGGTAGGACTGTGTGCCCGGCCTGGGCCAGGCCTCCACCGGCGGTTGGGCAATCGTCGTCGTGGCTGGAGTGGAGCGGCGCGGCTTGGACTGCTTTCGGGGCGTCGGCGCGGGCGGGTCCAGCTTGCTTGGACCGGACTAGAAAGAGGGCGAAAAGCGGCGGGCGCGGCGAAAACAATGTGTCGCCAGAAGGGTCGGGCTGAAGTATGGGGTGAAAGGTTTATAAATTAATAAAATTAATAAATTTGGGGTTCTTTAAAATAATTTTTTTTTGAAAGGAAAAATTTTTAAAAATAAAAAAAAATGAAAAATCCGAAATTCCAAAAATAATAAATTTAAAATTGGAAAGTTCAAGAAAAAAAATATATAAATTTTTTTAAAAATAACAATTTTTTGACTGTAAATTCCCTAAAAAAAATTTTTTGGAGCGTAAAATCCACTGAAAAAACTTTTTTTAAAATCAAAAAAAATCTAAAAAAAATAAAAATCAGCAAATAATATATTTTTTTAATTTTGATTTTTCTGATTTTTTTTTGTTTTTTTTTCACACACCAAAATCCATTTTTTTATTTTTTGCGATCTTAGCATCGCAAAAAATAAAAAAAAATAAAATTTATTTAAAAATTTTTTTCGAAAATAATAAAAAAATACTTTTATTCCACCTCAAAAAAATCATATTTTCCATCTCTCAAAATGCCTCTAAAACTATCAAAAAATAAAAAAAATCTTAATCTCACCTCACTTCCCGAGCTCCAAATCTGGCGTTGGATATGGCAGGCGGAAAAAAGGATGAGCGGAGAGAATCTGAAGAAGAGAGAAGATGATGTCATTCTGCACTCTGTTTGGGTCAGCAACCAGCAAAACGGGGCCACTGATTGCAATCTGCGCGCTCGGGCAAACGACAGCTTTTGGGGGAACGGACAAGGTAACGGGGGGACGTGAATGGACGTTTTGGTGTCACAAACCGGTCGAAAATGTAATACATAAACCGACACGGAAGTGCGATGGGGAAGTGGAGTTTGAAATAAATCGGGACGAAATTCTCAGAAATTTTAGTGTTAAAACGCTGGAAAATAAGTAAAAATTGAAAATTTAAGGGGTCGGGAAAAATTTCAAAATTTGCACTGTGCAAAAACTCAATTTTTTTTTTTTTTTTTTTTCAAATTTCGCACTGTGCAATGCCCAAAAAAGCTTAAATTGGCATTGCACAGTGCGGGAAAACGTTATTTTTTTGTTGTTTCGAAGTCTGCACAGTGCAAAAATGTAATATAAAAATTTTCATTTTTTGCACTGTGCAACGCCAAAAATAGGCTAAAATTGGCGTTGCACAGTGCGAAAAAATATTTTTTTTTGTTGTTTCGAAATCTGCACAGTGCAAAAATTTAATATAAAAATTTTCGTTTTTTGCACTGTGCAGTACAAAAAATAGGCTAAAATTGGCACTGCACAGTGCGGAAAAATATATTTTTTTTGTTGTTTTGAGGTCTGCACAGTGCAAAAATTTAACATAAAAATTTTCGTTTTTTGCACTGTGCAATACGAAATATAGGCTAAAATTGGCGTGGCACAGTGCGAAAAAAAATATTTTCTTTTTTTACAGTTTTATGATGGACTTTTTTTAAACAAATAAAAATGACAAAAAATATGCACAATAAATATTTAAAAAATTTTAAAAAAAGAAAATTTTTTAAAAATCAAGAAATATTAGGGTGGTCCAAAAGTCTTTTCGTTTTTTTTGTTAAAACTTTAAACATAATTTTACAACAAACGAAAACTAGTTAAGTTTCGAAGTAAAGGCCATTTGAATCTATGGCTTGAACCCATCTATCGGCAAGTTGTTCGATCTCACTGCGGTACCACTCCTTGTTCTTAGAGGCGAAAAACTCGCGGCACCCGTTTTCGACATCGTCCAGATCATTGAAGCTACGACCACGCAGAAAGTGTGCCATGGAGCGAAAAAGGTGATAGTCGTGTGACACAATGTGCAGACTATTCGCTGGATCTGGAAGAAGTTCAATGGCGTCGAGAGTTTTGATTTTTTCCTTCGTTTGTTTGGCGGTGCGAGGTTTTGCGTTGTCTTGTTGCAGGGGTGTGCGGGTTCGATTGATCAAAGCGGGATATTTTTTGCCAATCGCTGCATACATTCGATCGAGTGGAGCGTAGTAGAGGTCTGCGTCGCTAGTCCGAGCATTTGGAACGAAGTCGAAGTGAATTACGCCTTCAAAATTGTTTTTTAGGACGTCTTGCCCTCGAGGTCCGTGTCGCCGTCGTTGAATCGTTTGAACCAATCGCGCAGTACGATCTGAGACCACATTGTAGCCTTCAACTTCGCTTATCTTCTTTGCTGCTGCAGTTGCGTTGAAGCCTTGTTTTCGGTAATAACGTAAAAAAACACGAATTTCGGATTTTTCCATGTTTTTTCTACAGCTTAAAAGATTTTCAATAAAAGACCAATTAAAATTTTTAATATATATTATGATAAAGCAGCTCAAGACCTTCAAGAATATATATAATACATTCATCTAAAAGTCTTTATTTTGTACAAAAACAATTGGACAAAAAGACACCTAAAAAAACGAAAAGACTTTTGGACCACCCTAATAGAAAAATCCAAAAAAATATTTAATTCCGCCTCGGAAACTCTTAAAAGATATCAAA
This sequence comes from Bursaphelenchus xylophilus, assembly GCA_904066235.2. NCBI lineage: Eukaryota > Metazoa > Nematoda > Chromadorea > Rhabditida > Aphelenchoididae > Bursaphelenchus > Bursaphelenchus xylophilus. The sequence continues at coordinate 12,386,680 of CAJFCV020000003.1, read as the reverse complement.
AAAAAACGATTCCGCTACAGTAATTAAACGCTAAAAAATCTCCGAGAGACATCGCACACCTTATACGCAAAGTCACAAGATATAAAAGAAACGTCACTGACCTACAGCGCAGCGAAAAGAGAGGGCCGCGAGAGGCGAGAGACGCAAACCAAACATACTTCTTTTCAGTTAAGAAAATCGGGTTGACTTAATTTGGTGTTGCGTTGCTTTTTAGTTTCAACTAACTTAAAATTATATTTTGGGTCAAAGCTTTTGGCAATTTTTAATTCTTTTGTAGGCCACAAACTTTGCACAGTGCAATCAAAAAAATTTTTGCACGGTGCGGTCCAAAATATTTTGCACGGTGCAGACAAGAAATTTTTGCACTGTGCAATCAAAAAGATTTCGCACAATGCAATCAAGAAAGTTCCGCACTGTGCAATCGACGAAAAATTGCACGGTGCAAGCCAAAAAATTACGCACAGTGCAGTCAATAAAACTTCGCACTGTGCAATCACAAATATTTTGCACAGTGCAGTCAACAAAGAGCTTTGCACGGTGCAATCGAAAACATTTTGCACAGTGCAGCCAACAAAATTTTACACTGTGCAATCACAAATATCTTGCACAGTGCAGTCACGAAAATTCGCACGGTGCAATCGAAAACACTTTGCACAGTGCAGTCAAGAAATTTTCGCACTGTGCAATCAAAAATATCTTGCACAGTGCAATCAACAAAAAACTTTGCACGGTGCAATCGGAAACAATGCGCACAGTGCAGCCAACAAAATTTTGCACTGTGCAATCGGCAAAAAGATTTGCACAGTGCGTCCAAAAACATTTTGCACAGTGCAGTCCAAAATGTTTTGCACAGTGCAGCCAACAAAAATTCGCACTGTGCAATCAAAAATATCTTGCACAGTGCAATCAACAAAAAATGTTGCACTGTGCAATCGGCAAAAACATTTTGCACAGTGCATCCAAATACATTTTGCACTGTGCAATCCAAAATATTTTGCACAGTGCGGCCAAAAAAAAAAACTTTGCACTGTTCAATCCCAAAATCCTCATTAAAACTTCCAAATGCCCACTTTACAATGTACTGACCCTCTCAAAAAAGTTCTGAGGGGAATCCCTCAGGCTTTTTGAGACCAATCCCATCCGCCCGACCGAAATCGAAGCCGAATGGCCCGAGGGGCCGAGATCAAAAAAGTCCGGTTTCCGGATATAATGGACACAAAACAAAAAGCGAGAGAAAAGACCGCGGAAAGTGCAAACGACTGGACAAACAGCCGAATGGACTTGCTTTTGTCAAGTCCGCTCAACACTTTCAAAGAACAGCTGATGGCTATGGAGACTATCGGGAGCAGTTCGGATCATGAGCTGATGGGTTGGAAAAGGAAGTAAATTCAGGGCAGGACTAATAGTAGTATAGTACAAAAAAGATTTTTTCGGACAGCTCGATTTTTTGATGGAAAAAACAAAAGAGGTTGGAAAAATGAGGGAAAAAAACAAAAAACATGTCAAAGTGGGGCAAAATATGATGACTCTGGTTGAATGTGGATCAAAATCAAAGACTAGAGAATCTAGAGAAGCTTCGTATAGCAAGAGACAGCGGGGAAAATATAGAGAAAACAAAAAATTTGGAAAAAAATGACTAAGAACAGCTGATGACTATGGAGAAGGTCGAGAACGGTTCGGATCAAGACCTGATGAGTTGGGAAGTGATGTACAAGGAAGATAGGACAAGTAATAGTGTGTAATACGGCACAGGGCTTCGTTGACAACCCGATTTTTTGAGGGAAAAATAGTAAAAATGGAAAAGTAGCGAGAGGTACAAAGAAAATGGGGAAATGGTAAAATACGAACATTATATCTCCCCCGGAGTAAAGAAAACTATCGGAAATTACAGATAGAAGACTTGGTTATAAAATCAATCAAAAAAGTATTAAAAATTTGAGCAAATTTGTGAAAAAATCGTCAAGAATAGCTGATGGTCATGGAGAATATCGGAATCACTTTTTAGGATGGTTTCGTAGGTCAAAAAGGGAAACAAGGTTGTGAAAATGCTCAAAAAAGATAAATAAAGTAATAAAATTGTTCGACCAATAGATTTTTTGTTGAAAAAAATGAAAAACTTCAAAAAATGGGCCAAAATTACAAATTTTAGCCCAAAAATCGGCTGAATTTGTAAAATACGTGAAAATTAATTGGCTTTGGAAATCTCACAGTTTAGCGACAAAACACTGGGGAAAATTTCGTACAATAAAAATGAAGAAAAAATTCGCCGATTAAAGATCAAATTTCGACGAGCCTTCAAACAGTTTATCCGCTCAAATCTACATAAATTTTTGCGCTACGAGCCGGGAATCTTTTTCGAATCTGATAAATGTATACGGGAAACTCATGACGGCAAATTGGAGGCTAAAGTTTTCGTGCATTGAGGAAAAGTTTTTTGATTTTTTTGATATTTTTAGGGGAAAAAGTGCAAAAAAATTGTTTTATAAGAGTAAAAAATACTATAATATGTATAATTCAGCAAAAAAATGATAAAATAAAAAAAATCAAATGCAAAAAATGCAAGTTTTACTCAAAAAAAAAACATTTTTTTCTATTTTTTATCACAAAAATTCTAAAAAAAAAGGTTTTTTTAATTATTTTTTCCAAAATTTCTATTCTTTTTCTGACAAAAACTGTCTCAAAAACTCTTTGAAAAATTTGAAAATCCCGAAACAACTTGCTTATAAATGTCTTTTTTCGCTAATTACTTGTAAAGTCCGTCCAATTTACAGCGAAACACGTAACAAAATTCACGCCACTGAAACTCAGGCAATAAGAGCAAATTTTACAACGGATGTGATCTCAGAGGGTTACAATGACCTCAATAAAAGCCAAATTTTACATCGGAAAGGGGTATTTTTAGCCCAAAAAATGGCAAAATTGGAAACAATCGGAAATTGGGTAATTTTGGAATTTCTGGAAAAAATATTATTTTTGGATGTTAAAATCGACACTGGGTGATAAAATATCAAAAAATTTTTTTTTTAAAGTCGCGAAAAGTCGATGAAAAAGATTTTTATGAAATTGGACCGCTAGGTGCAGTCAAAAAATTTTTTTATGACTGCACAGTGCAACTGAAAAAAACCTTGACTGCACTGTGGGATTGACTGCACTGTGCAACTGAAAAATTTTTTAGACTGCACTGTGCAATCAAAAAAATCTTTCATGACTGCACGGTGCAATCCAAAAATAATTACGGCCGCATATTGCAATTGAAAAAAAAAAACCAGACTGCACAGTGCAATCAATACAAAATTGTACCGCACTGTGCAATCCAAAAACAATTTTTATAACTGCACAGTGCAATTCGAATAAAAAATCACAACGCACTGTGCAATCCCAAACACATTTTTATGACTGCACAGTGCGATTGAAAAGAAACCATGACTGCACTGTGCGATTCAAAAACGTGTTTATTGACTGCACTGTGCAATTGAAAAAATCTTTTAAGACTGCACTGTGCAATCCAAAAAACATTTTTATGACTGCACAGTGCAATTGAAAAAAAAAATTTTAATTGAAAAATAATAAAAAAAAAAGTAAAAGAACACAGTAAAAAAGTTCCTCAACGTCGTGATAAGCCTAGATTACACAAAAAAGTAGTTATTTATACGAGATTTTGCAATTTTTCAACCAAAACCCCAACTTTTTCCTAAAAAAGTCATCCCAAATGACAGAAAACGCGTAAAAAATTTACTCAAAACATTTATCCGCCATTCCCACAACCCTCAAAATACTCCACAACCTACAATCCATCAAAACGCACAACAATTTTCGGACTGTTCGGCTCGAAACCCCCGCATTTCCTCGATTTGAAGAGATTCTCGACAAAAAACCCCTGTTTACTGGTTATTGGTTAATCTGAATTGTATTTTCGGAGCTGGAGATTGTATTTTCTACTGTAAAATTGGGAAATCTTCGAATTTCGGATGAAAAATTTGGTTCTTGGTGGGGGTTTCCGTGAAAAACGTGGGATTTTTTGCGAAACGTCGGGAAAACATTGTGTTTCAGGGAGAAAAAGATGTGATATACGATGAAAGAATGTATTTCGTGGTCTTAGCTTATATGGAGATATAGAATTACTAGAGTAAGAGGTGATTTTTGGGGTAAAAATTTGATTTTTGGGAGAAAAAGTGCGATTTTTTGCAAAATTTTAAAATTTATCCTATTTTTGGGCCATTTTACGTAGCAAAATGTATGTTTCTGATATGAAAAATTGTTTTACAACATGTATGTTATATGGAGAACTTGATTTGAACTACAAATCTTGCTCAAATCCATTCACTTTATGCAGGTCAAGTTCGAGTTCCGCGTTGCGATAAAATCAGCGGAAAATGTCCGAAAACGCGGCGCAAAATTTCAAAGTACACAGCAGAGAAGTCAGAGGTTTGTCGTGGAGTAATATGCAACAAATTGAGAGTCAAAAAATTTCAAAATTCAAAAAAAAAAATTTTTTCGAAATAAAAAAAATTGTAAAAAATTGAAAAAAAGCGTTTTCAAGACGCCACAATCTGATTATTGACTGCTGTAATCTTTATTTTATGTAATTTTACAGCGGTTCGACGACAAAAAAAATACTTTTTCTTGGGTAATCCGGCCAAATTGCGTTGTAACGGCCGGATTTCGAGACTCAACCCGAAACATTGGGTCTAAAATTAATTTTCGGACTTTTGAAACCCCAGAAAACACATGTTCGAATTTCTTTAATCAAAAAAATATTAATTACATCGAATTTACATCATCATCCAGACGAAAAACTCAGGAAACATCATGCTTTTTGACGTTTCCTCATCAATTTTATCCCCTCAACGACGTGAATCGTCGAATATTCATGCAAAAAGAGAGACTTGTTTTCACGGAAGTCCATTTTGTTTTTTAATTTTTTGACATTCGAGAAGAAATGTAGGTTGCTCGACGAAGACGGGGTTTATTTTCAAGTACTACGTCTCCAGACATTGTAGCTACAATTTGAGGCGGTTTAACAGCCTACCGAAAGTCATGCGCACAGTGCGGAGGGATTTCAGATGAGTTGTGCACGGTGCGGAAGAAAAATGGGGGTTTGCACGGTGCAAAGAAAAAGAGATTCTTGTCGCAAAACTTGCACAGTGCAAAAACAAAAAAATAAACTTTGCACAGTGCGGAAGAAAAATAAGGCTCTTGCACAGTGCAAGGAAAAGGAGATCCTTGTCGCGAAACTTGCACAGTGCAAAAACAAAAAAAATGAACTTTGCACAGTGCGGAAGAAAAATGGGGGTTTGCACAGTGCAAATCGGAAAGCAACCGTGCCGCGAAACTTGCACAGTGCAAAAACAAAAAAAAATGAACTTTGCACAGTGCGGAAGAAAAATGGGGTTTGCACGGTGCAAATCGGAAAGCAACCGTGTCGCGGAACTTGCACAGTGCAAAAACAAAAAAAAAATGAACTTTGCACAGTGCGGAAGAAAAATGGGGGTTTGCACAGTGCAAGGAACAAAGATTCTTGTCGCAGAACCTGCACAGTGCAAAAACAAAGAAAAATGAAGCTTGCACAGTGCGGAAGAAAAATAGGGGTTTGCACGTTGCAAATCGGAAAGCAACCATGTCGCAAAACTTGCACAGTGCAAAAACAAAAAAAATGAACTTTGCACAGTGCGGAAGAAAACTGGGGGTTTGCACAGTGCAAGGAACAAAGATTCTTGTCGCAGAACCTGCACAGTGCAAAAACAAAGAAAAATGAAGCTTGCACAGTGCGGAAGAAAAATAGGGGTTTGCACGTTGCAAAGAAAAGAAGATCGTTGTCGCAAAACTTGCACAGTGCAAAAACAAAAAAAAAGAACTTTGCACAGTGCGGAAGAAAAATGGGGGTTTGCACGGTGCAAATCGGAAAGCAACCGTGTCGCGAAACTTGCACAGTGCAAAAAAAGGAAAATGAACTTTGCACAGTGCGGAAGAAAAATAGGGGTTTGCACAGTGCAAAGAAAAGTTAAAGAAATTGCACAGTGCAAAATTTTCAAAAACAAAAAATGCACAGTGCAAGGCAAAATTGACGATGTCGCGAAATCTGCACCGTGCAAAAAACAAAAATGGTAAATGCACAGTGCAAAAAAAATAGAAATCAAAAAAATTGCATAGTGCAAAAAATAAAAAATGGAAAAAATGCACAGTGCAGAGAAAAGTTGAAAAAAATTGCACAGTGCAAAATTTTCAACAAAAAAAATGCACAGTGCGGAATAAAAAAGCAGAAAAAAATAAAAAAGCAGAAAAAATAAAAAAAATAAAAATAAAAATAGGCAATGCTTCACATAGTAAGTGTCAGTACCATCCTGTAGCCGCAACCTCCCCCATCTTTCTCCTATTTAACCCCGTTTTCAATGCCTTGCAAACATATGTATTTGGTGCATAAAACGAGAAACATTATCACCCATTTGAAGGATGTACTTTTAAACTTTGCAAAGAGTCTTATAAAGAGGTCTTGAATGGGTTGGTAAATACAAGAAAATTTATGAAAAAAAGCTGATGTTTTCACTGTATTCTAAAAAAATAATCGTCACTTCATAACTTTTTTATGCTGAAAAGGTGTGTAGACTAAATAGAGTGAATAGTAAAAGACTAATTAGTCAACAAAAGAGCTTTTTTAGTCAACGAAACCATGAAAAAAATAGAAAATTAAAAAAATCTCGAAAGTTTTAACCAAAAAAAGTATTTACAGCAGTAAAATGAGCTTTAAAGTTGATGAAATTGCCAAAAAAATTGTGTGTTTTAATAAGGAAATAAAAAAAAATAAAAAAAAATGTACAATTTACCGCTTACCATACCTAAAATTGCCACAATTTTCCAAAAAATACCCCAAAAATCTCAATTCACCCGGAAGATCTCCCCTTACCCCATCAAACACCCTCCCAGCCCCAACCATTCCCCTTCCAAACTATTCGTCAACACACAGTTCAATGTGAAAAAAACAAAAAAAATACAAAATTTACCGTTTACCATACCAAAACAACCATAATTTCCGCAAAGCACTCCTAAAAATCTCAATCCACCCAAAAGATCTCCCCTTGCCCCATCAAAAACCCTCCCATGCCCAACCATTCCCCTCCACAACCAACTGAAATTACCTTTCCATCAACGCCCTGTGCAATCTGCGGACCGCCCGTTTCGGCCGAATGCCCTCGAGCGAACTGTCCACAAATGCCCTTTTATGGAGTGGAAGGGGAGGGGAGAAACGTAGGCGTACTTTCTCCCCACTCCAACGAAGAAAAGCCCCGCGTTTTTCCCCCCTCCTTCTTCTTGATATCAAAAAAAAAAACGGAGGGGAGGCATGGAATACGTCACCCCGCCGTTTCGTTCTTTGGGCCGCTTTTGGAATCGGACCGCTTGCTCCACCCCCACACACCTTGCCTTTGGGTAAATTTGGGTGTTGTTTTCCAGATGTGAATACCTGGAATTGCAAACAGGAACGGCCCAAAAACGCGGCGGAGCAAACATTTGGCAACGCACAGTGCAAGGAAGAAGATGAGAGAGACTGCACATTTTTTCAAGGAGAAAAAACGTTGAAATGCACGGTGCAGCAGCCAAAAACCCTTTGAATGCACGGTGCGAAAAGAAAAAGAGTTGAATGCACGGTGCAAAAAATTTTTTGAGTGGATTTTGCGATGCAAGCGACAAAAAAAGAAAAACAAGGTTGGTCGCACCGTGCAAAAACCAATGAAATGAAATGCACTGTGCAAAAAGCAGAAACGATGGATTGCACTGTGCGAAAAGATAAAAAATTGAATTGCACTGTGCGAAAACAAACTGACGGAATTTTGCGATGCGAGCGACAAAACAAGGTTATTGCACAGTGCAACAAACCAAGAAATGAAATGCACTGTGCAAGGAGCCCAAAACCTTTGGATTGCACGGTGCAAAAAATCTGAGTGAATTTTGCGATGCAAGCGACAAAACAAGGTTGATTGCACAGTGCAAAAAACCAAGAAATGAAATGCACTGTGCAAAGGTTCGGATGGAGAAGAATGCACAGTGCAAAAATCACTGAAACAATGCACGGTGCGAAAAAACCAAAAAATGAAATGCACTGTGCAAAAGATTTGAGTGGATTTTGCGATGCAAGCGACAAAAAGAAGAAAACACAACCCACAAAAACGCACTGTGCAAAAACCAAAAACGTTGAATTGAATTGCACCGTGCGAAAGAGAGAAAAATCAAACTTGCACTGTGCATGTACAAAAAAAGTCAAATTGCACAGTGCAAAAGCAAAAGAAAAAATGCACAGTGCAAAAATCTAAAAATATTGAACTGCACAGTGCGGCGAGAAAAAATGATAAAACCGCACATTGCAATGGAAAATATAAAAAATTGAAAGTGTAAAAAATAAAAAAAAATTTTTAAAATGAAAAAAATGAAAAATTTCAGAAATAAATTTAAAAAATCTCCAAAAAATCCCGTTGCAGCCGACTTCGCCTTCCAAATTCATCGCAATATCGAATATCCAACGTACTTCCTAAACGGAGGAGTTCCTCTCGTGTTTTCCCCCAATTTCGTATACTTTGTGAGGGTGGGAAACGCCCCAAGTTCAAGTGCAATGAGACATAATGAAATAATTGGCCTAAAAATAGAATTTATGTGCTCATTGTGGGGGTTGTGGATGTACAAAAAGGCACGGAAATGTCGCGAAAAAGTCAAAGATAAGGAAATTTTTTAAAATTGAAAGGGGGAAGTTTGAATCGTAAAAGGATATTTTTGGGGAAACAAATGCACAGTGCGACATGAAAATAACAATAAAAATTTGAACTGTGCATCAAAAAATGGTCCAAAAATTTGCAAAATTGACGAAAATTTCAGCATTGTACAACCGAAATTAATTGAAAATTTCGCACTGTGCAAAAAAATGGTGAAGAAATTTCGCACGGTGCAAACAAAATTTATCGAAATTCTTGCACTGTGCAAAAAAAAATTGACCAAAAAATTTCGCACTGTGCAAGCAAAATTTATCGAAATTTTTGCACTGTGCAATAAAAATTAAACAAAGAATTTAGCACTGTGCAAAATCAAACGGCCAAAAAATTTTGCACTGTGCACCAAAGAATTACTTAAAAATGGCACAGTGCAACAAAATTGCCCAAAAAGTTTCGCACTGTGCAGACAAAATTTACCGAAAATTTCGCACTGTGCAAATAAAATTTATCGAAAATTTCGCACTGTGCAAAAAAATTTATCGAAAATTTCGCACTGTAAAAAAATGGATCCAAAATTTTGCACAGTGCATTGAAAATGGGTGAAAAAATTTCGCACAGTGCACACAAAATTTATCGAAAATGAGACATCGAGACTCAAAAAAACATTTTTTTCTCAGTATTGCCCTTTCCACAGTAAATTCACATTCTATCTAACCATAGACCAGCTCATAACCTCTTCGCCGACAAAGCACCTGTGCCCAATTACGGCTCATAGTTTGGACTACTGTACTCTTAAACCCACTCAATTCCCAGAGCCCCATGAATTTGTGTTTTTTGGCCTTAGGGAACACGTAATTTTTCGGGGCCCATGACGCGTAATTAATTAACTCCTTTATGCAAAAAATAACCCGAAAAAGGCGTGGGAATAAATTCCTTTCGGCCCCTCTAACCACCCGAAACAATGTCAATTCGGGTATTTTTGGGAACAGTGGAGGTAAAAATAGATTGCGGGTTGATGAATGGGACAAATGCTGCAACGAATTATATGCTAATTTGATGAGAATAGGAAAGTGGGTTTGCAGGGTGCAAAAAGGGGAGAGAAAAAAGAAAAAAGTCAAAGAAAAATGATAAAAAATGGGGGAAATCTTGGAAGAAAATGGAAAATAAATATAAAAAATCTATTTTTAATGTAAAAAAATAAAAAAAATAAAAAAAATCAAAACAAATTGGATAAAAATTAATAAAAAAAATAAAAAAACCCACATAGAAATTTAAAAAAATATTTTAAAAATTTATCCATTCATTTTTAAAATTCAAAAACCCCAAAAAATCCCAAAATTCGCAAAAAAAATCTAAAAAATTTGGAAAAATCAATAAAAAAATATAAAAAATCACAAAAAAATAAAAAAAAAATACTTAAAAAATTTCCATTCATTTTTGATATTCAAAGACCACAAAAAATCCCAATATTCTCAAAAAAATCAAAAATCTCGAGTTCCACCTCCAAAAATGTCATTTGAAAAAGACACAACTTCAATAGCCACATAAAATTCGAAGAAAACATTCAAAAATGTATTCAAAACCAAAGGAAATTGTACTTTACAGTGTTAGATTGTCAAGTAGCGGAAGCAAAAAACTATAATACAAAGTTTTCAGAGTAAACTGTCGAAATTTTCGTTTGTATTTTAGAGCTATTGACTGTTCTAGATGGAAAATTTGAGGAAATAAAAATGTTCAGGAAATAAAAACAAATTCGCACAGTGCGGAGGATTTTCGAAAAAATTGAAAAACTGCACAGTGCAAGGAAATTTTGAGGGTCCATTTTGCACAGTGCAGAACTGTAAGAGCTATTTTTTGACTAGGTGAATCTTTTTTGCGATTTTTTTGATGTTTAGGTCGTTTTTTGTCGCAAGATTTTTGTTGCCTTGCACTGTGCGAGATTTTTAAATTTTTCCGCACTGTGCAATCACAAACTTTTTTTTGCACTGTGCAAAAAAATTTTGAGAGCAAATTTTGCACAGTGCAGAAGAGAAAGGGCTATTTTTTTATTATGCAAAAATTTACAGTTATTTTTCTGATGTTTACGTCATTTTTTGTCATATTTTTTTGTCGCTTTGCACTGTGCGAGATTTTTTAATTTTTCCGCACTGTGCAATCACAAAAAATTTTTTTGCACAGTGCAAAAAAGTTTTGAGAGCAAATTTTGCACAGTGCAGAACTGCAAGAAGAATTTTTTCACTACGAAAAAATTTACAGCGATTTTTCCGATGTTTAGGTCATTTTTTGTCATATTTTTTTTTGTCGCTTTGCACTGTGCGAGATTTTTTAATTTTTCCGCACTGTGCAATCACAAAATCTTTCTTGCACAGTGCAAAGACATTTTGAGAGCAAATTTTGCACAGTGCAGAACTGCAAGGCCTATTTTTTATACAACATAAAAATTTACAGTTATTTTTCTGATGTTTACGTCATTTTTTGTCATATTTTTTTGTCATCTTCCACTGCGCAAAACTTTTTTATTTTTTTTGCACGGTGCAGATTTTCATTCCGGTTTTTATCCATCGTACTCAAAAAACGTTATCAAAAACAGAGTGGCGAATAATCTCTGCATCATCCCGGCTCAGTCTAAGCCCTGATTTGACCCGTTTTCCCCCGAAAATCTTCTTAGACAAGCCTTTCAGCTCAAATTATTTTCGGCCAAACATCATCGTCTAATCCACCTCATGATACAATACAAATGAGTCAATGTTCCACCAAAAAAAACACCCATTATGGGTCAAAAACGCCGCCAAAGTTTGGAAAAAGAATTCTTTTTTCAAAAAAAAGAAGGAATTCCCCCTCGAAGCGGCTTAAAACTTGTGTTTGCCGAATTGTCTGTACTTGTTACAAAAAAAAACGGTTATTGCGGGGGAGGTGGGGGTGCGGCTTGATTGATGGTCACGTCATTTCGAATGTTTCCAGCCGCCGTTTGAACCCGCTTTAATTGGGTTGCGGTGAGACAAAACTCAAACTTTTCGGCGATGTTTGAGGCTCAGAGCAATTGCGTTACAATTAATTTAACTGAGTGGTCTATTACGTATTTTGCTTCGTATTTTGTTGAGCTGAAAGAAAAAAGTGTGGGAAAATTTGGGTGCACTGTGCGAAAAAAAGTTTTTGGAATTTTGCACTGTGCAATATGGAAAATGCGGATGAACTGTGATAAAGATATAGAATACGATCTAAAATTTTATAATGTTACATTTAAAGATGTAATTTTTAGTTGTACTTTTCAAAAAAATTGAAAAAATCTTCTGCACCGTGCAAAAAAATATTTTTTGTTTTTGCACAGTGCAACAAAGAAAATTTTTTTAAGCGGTCGGTAACTGAAAGAATATGTCTAAATAAATTATCGATGAAAAAAATTGGGCCATATCATCTCTGCACCGTGCGAAAAAATCAAAGAAAGAAGATGCACAGTGCAAGATAAAAATTTCGAGGATTTTGCGCTGTGCGGAGCTAAATTCTTTTTTGACTGGTATAAAATAAGAGAATAAACTTTTTTCTACCTTTACTACAGTCTAACGCCATGTTTCCCCCTGCAATTTCCTCAAAATTAACTACACAAAAAACTGCACCGTGCAAAAGCTAAATCCCGGGTTTATTTACCCTCAGGCTTAAAAGTCCAACTGGGCAACAATCTTGGGTTTTAATTACCTAATTTGGCATCATCTAATCGGATGATCCAAGTTCACAAACTACGGAGTGTACAAGTTCAGGCCGAAAAGTGACATGCACTGTGCATCGGGAATAAATCGCACTGTGCTGGAAATAAATTATTTTAAAGTGTGGAACAGATTGACCTGCTCGTGCACTTCGTGCATGATGTTTGGAAGACTAAAAAACATTTTTTTGAACGAAAAAGAGCTTTTTATTGCACTCGCACAGTGCAAGAATAAAAGAAGGATAAAAAGTCGACTGCACTGTGCGGAAAACAAAAATTTCTGATGCACAGTGCAAAATTAGAGTTCAATGCACAGTTCAAAATTTATTGAAAATTTTTCCGAGCCGCACAGTGCGAGAAATAAAAGTTTGCTTTTTTGCACTGTGCAAGAATAAAACAAGGATAAAAAGTCGACTGCACTGTGCGGAAAACAAAAATTTCCAAGGCACAGTGCAAAATTAGAGTCGAACGCACAGTGAAAAATTTATCGAACTTTATTCCGAGTTGCACAGTGCAAGAAAAAAAGGAGAAACAGCCGACTGCACGGTGCGAAAAAGAAAAAATTTCGATGCGCAGTGCAAAGTTAGAGTTTAATGCACCGTGCGAAATTTTTTGAACTTTCTTACGAGCCGTACCGTGCGAGAAAAAAAGTCGACTTTTTTCGCACTGTGCAAGAATAAAAAGAGCGAAAAAATCAATTGCACAGTGCAGAAAATGAAAATTTCCGATGCACAGTGCAAAATTAGAGTCCAAGGCACCATGTAAAATTTATTGAAAATTATTCCGAGCCGCATAGTGGGAGAAATAAAAGTTTGCTTTTTTGCACTGTGCAAGGAAATCAGCCCTTTTTTTCGCACAGTGCAAAGTGAGAATCGCAATTTTACGCTCTAAAAACCTGTCGCAACTGCACTGTGCATCATCTGAAGAAAGAAATTGTCGCATAATGCGAGCGCAAACCTCCAAAAATCCCACAAAAACTCGCCGCACAGTGCGTTTTTTGTGCTGTGTCCGCACAGTGCACCATGCTCGCCCAATTACCGCCCAGCCATTATATATACCGGCACTTAAGTCAATGATCCGGTCCCCGAAGCGCGTCAGCACGGGCGCGTTGTATAAACATGTCCCAAAGCCCGAAGTTCATTTCCTGTCGCCGCATGCCCTCGGGGCGGGTTATGCAATTTCCATTGCCCCACAAATGTCACACAACCCGCCAAAAGTACAGTGCGGACATGCGTAAGCGGCGCAAATGTGGTAAAAATATTTCGTGCCCTGCGGGGAATTCGCGGGTCTCACGTTTCCGGTCCGCTATTTGTTGTATTAAACGGCTGTAAACAACGGGCAAATGGGATAAACTTTCGACAAAAGGCCGGCACAAGGGCAGTATGATGTAAAATGTAAAAATAAAAATTACCCCAAAGAACAACAAATTTCGCAAAACATGAGAGAAAAACTAATATCCTATAATTGAATTAATCAACAACAAAATTTAAAATTTCATTAGGAAAAAGTTCGGAGAGCAAACTATGTACGTGAAATCAGAATACGAGATTTTATAATCTGCGTGAAATATCAATATCGATATTAACGTAAATATGAGGAAATAAAAATTGCAAAAAAAAAGTTTCTGTATCGTGCAATAGAAGAAAAAAATAAAAATATCCTTTAGTTAAATTTGAGTTCAAAGTTCGGAGATTTTAACTCAAAAATCTTGCACATTGCGGAAATTTTCTCAAAAAAATTTTTTGCACAGTGCAAAAATTTCAAATCTTTGCACAGTGCAAGCCCAAAAATAGCTTATTTTTGGCTTTGAACAGTGCAAAAATCTCTTTTCTTCGCACAGTGCACGCAAAAAATACCAAAAAAAATTTTCGCGCTATGCAAGAAACCCAAATTGTTGTACAATGCAAGCCCAAAAGTAGCCTATTTTTGGCTTCGCACAGTGCAAAAAAAAATTCTTTGTACAGGGCACAAAAAAATTTAAAAAAATTTTGCAAAGTCCAAAAATTTTCTATAAAAACTTTTTCGCACTGTGCAAAAAGTTGAAATTGTTGCACAGTGCAAGCCCAAAAATAGTTTATTTTTGGCTTCACACAGTGCAAAAATCACCTTTTTTGCACAGTGAGGAAAATTTAAATAATTATAAATTCACATAATGAGAAATCGACGACATAAAAAAATAAATGTTATAACCCCTTTGTACTCGATTTACAAGATTACCCGCACCGTCTAAGATAAGGTATCACCGGCTCTTTTCTTCATTCGGGCATTCCTTTTATATTTTCCCCAGAAAAAGTTAATGTAAATAATTCGATGTAAAGGTAATTGAATTGTAGGTAAAAGGAACCCGCTTCTCTTGTCTGCGCGCTCGCTTCCACCCACGTTGTAAAAATTGATGCAAATTTCGTGGAACTCCGCCTACGTTTCTGTTTTCGGGATGGTAATTCGTCGGTAACCACGAATTAAGCGTCACAACGTTTAGTTCGTAACACTGAAAGATAAGGGACGTTCATGCTTTGAGCAGCTCAATTTTGACTTTTCCGTCCGGGTTTCCGGACCTTATGGCACTAAAATATGGAACGCGGGCATTGCGAAAATCCGCTTTACGCCGTGAATAGGTCATTATAAGTGTTTTCATAAAGTGTGCAGACATTTTTTGCCTTTTGTCACGAGCTCACAGTGTTTTTTGCTCTTTTCCCTTATTTGTCGCGGCGCACCGTGCATTTTGGTTTTTCGCACAGTGCAAACTTGAAAAAGCGGTTTGCACTGTGCAAAGAATTGAATTATTGCACAGTGCAAGCTCAAAAAATATCTTGCACAGTGCGAAAATTTATGAAAAATCATTGCACAGTGCGTCCCAAAATTGGTGTATTTTGCGTTTTGCACGGTGCAAAAGGGAAAACTTCACGGTGCAAATTGAGGTTTGCACCGTGAATTTTGCCTCGCGGCGAAATGTCTACACATTTTATGAAATCTTTTTTTGGCATTTGTTGCCCCGCACCGTGCGCAGGAACCCCCATCTTGCACCGTGCATTCCACTTTTTTGTTTCGTTTTTGCACTGTGCGGCGAAATGTCGCCGCGACAGAAGTGAATTTCAACTTCGTCGACAAAAAAAATTTGCACAGTGCAAACGGCTTTTTTGAGGCTTGCACGGTGCGAAGAGAGAAAAATGCACTGTGCATTGGCGACAAGCGTGGGAAAAGCTTCAAAATGCAGTGCACAGTGCGCAAAAAACACCCATTTTTGCACGGTGCATTTCACCTGTTCTTTGGTTTTTGCACTGTGCGGCGAAATGTCGCCGCGACAGAAGTGAATTTAAACTTCGTCGGCGCGAGAAATTTGCACAGTGCAAACGGCTTTTTTGAGGTTTGCACGGTGCGAAAAGAGAAAGGTGCACTGTGCATTGGCGACAAGCGTGGGAAAAGGTTCAAAATGCACTGTGCATTGGCGACAAGCGTGGGAAAAGGTTCAGAATGCACTGTGCATTGGCGACAAGCGTGGGAAAAGGTTCAAAATGCACTGTGCGGAAGAGAAAAAATATCCATGCACTTTCGTTGCAAAGGTTGACGTAGTAAGCGAGCTGTTTACAAGGGCTTTTTGTTACGCGGATTAATCAAAATGATTGTTACAAAGAAAAGTTGTAAGCCGCTTTGACCCGCAAGATTCGGGTCGGAGCCGGGATTAACGAGGAAAACGAATAAATCGGACTAAAAAAGCAGATCAGTTCAGTAATGTAATCCGAAAAACGAGTTTACGACAGCTCACCGCTCCTTGAGGACCATTACAAAATTGCTTTTTGGGCACTTAACTCCGGGTCGGCGCTGGGATTAACAAGGAAAAGTGGGTTTATATTATTACTATAATGGGCTTTTCAAGACAAAGAAGATCATTTGAGTGGGTCGAAAACACCGTGAATGATACGCTTATACAACTGAGTGGGTCGAAAACAAATGACTCTTTTACAATGGCTCTTGAGTGGCAGAGAATTAGTCATACACGACAAATTTGTTGGCAATGTAATTCAGTTTTTTTGAGGGCTTTTGACATCAAAAACGCTCACAGTAAAAAATTACAAGGCTTTTTTCAAAGTGTAGAAAATTGATATATCAGTCTGCCAGGAAAATAATGAGCACTCTATCGCATTGAAAATCGCATCGTCGCCGAGAAATTGTGTCGCCACAAAATCAAATTTCTTTTTTTTTCAACGAGCAGCGACATTGTGCTTACTATTTTATTATTTTCCCGACAGACTGACACATGAATTTGATGATAAAAAACTTGCCCAAATACAACTTCAGCGTGAACTAAAAATTTTGATTTTGAGAAATCCGGGCCCACGACCACCGAGCCACTAGACTGAGCGCACTCGTGACAATCGACAATTGTAGTACTATAATAAAAAAGATGAAATGAGGGATAATGTATCGCGAATGTACCTAATGTCGGGAAAACTAAACATCTGCTTCAATTTAGTAGCCGTTTATACAGTTTTTGAAAAATTGGAGCTATAGCAATATTTTCATAAAGTCCATATACATTTTCCGCCCCCGCACCGTGCACAAGAATCCCCAATTTTTGCACCGTGCAGTTCACACTTTTTGGTTTTCGCATTGTGCAGCGAAAAATTTTTTTGAGGTTTGCACTGTGCGAAAAGAGAAAAATGCACTGTGCGTTAGCGACAAGGGCGGGAAAAAGTTCAAAATGCAATTTTTCGCACCGTGCACAAAAAACCTAAATTTGCACAGTGCGTTTCGCTTTTTTTTGGCTTCGCACTGTGCGCCGGAATATCGCCGCGACATAACCAGATTTCGACTTTGTCGCAGCGTCGGCGCCAGGATCTGCACTGTGCAAACGACCTTTCTTCACTGAAAGAAAAAACATCAAATTCAAATTCATCAAAATAAAACATCATGCATTTTTGATGTCGACGACATCAAAAGCAGGAGATTTTGATGTTTTCATCAAAAAAATTTTTTTGATGTTTGGGTTTATCAAATTGCAATTCGCAAATTGAACTCCAAAAAGAAAGATACAAGAAATCGGTCGGATTTCTATTCGTAAATTTTGCTGTTTTTTTGTAAACGATCGTGACTGTCAGGTTAGGTAAGCGAATTTTGTTGTTGTTTTCTTTTATGTTTAGATCAGTAAATGAAAGGTTATGTAACTTCTTTTGCAAGGTCTTTGGATTTAAATTTTATCGAATTTCCTTCAATTTCAGGCCTTTCTTTATATTGCACTTGACTTCAGAGCGAATCCCGTTCTGGGTGTGTTGTTTTCCCGCAAAATGAATATGCCCCATCACACAGCAACATCATCAACTGAGTAATGGAAGTTGGCACCTTCAAGACCTATCCGCTTTACCGCAAGGTCTGCCCGGGCGTGAAGGATTACCTGGACTTGCGCTCCGCCGAACTCAAAGAAGAATTACATCTATAACTATTTAGGGAATACTCGTCGTGGTATCTTATCCATGGTGAGCTCATAAAATATTTAAAGAATTTTCAAATTTTGATTGTGTAAATTTATAGGTGGATGTCGACTTTCCCGTCAAAGACCAGCATCATCAACCCGTGATAATCTCCATCGTCAGCACTAACATGGAAGAGTTGGAATGGTGTTTTCGGTAAGACGGCCTGCGGTTGATGACGGTAAAATTAACATCGTGTATTTGTAGGCCTGGGCCGTCCAGGAGCTTGATGATCAATGGAAAACAGTATAGCTTCGATATTCCAGAAGTCGGGATTCATCAAACGTGTGAGTTATTTATATTGTAGTAGTTTGATTTTTAGGCCATGCGATGCGGACACCCGGTGGTAATGGGGTGGTGAATGACATGTTCCACGACGCAACGGCCTTGTCTTCCAATCGTTGTCTGGGATCAGAGCCAGAAACACCCGTTTCATTGAGTTTAAAGGCTACATGATCAACCTCTTTGAATATTACAGCCATTTGGCCGAAATTATGTTGTGGCTAACGGTTTATTTGAATAAATCGTTTAACTAATATTATTTGTATCATTTTTTGATAAATTATCAGAAATATTTGATTTTCCAAACATCAAAAATTTTTGATGTGCGCCACATCAAAAAAAAAATATCGCATTTTTTTCTTTTTGATGAAACGAAACATCAAAAAAATTTTTTTGATGTTTTTATCAAAATCTAATAGACTGATGAAAAACATCAAAAATTTATGATGTTTTTTCTTTCAGTGTTGAGGTTTGCACTGTGCGAAAAGAGAAAATGCACTGTGCATTAGCGACGAGCGTGGGAAAAAGTTCAAAATGCAATTTTTCGCACCGTGCACAAAAAACCTAACTTTGCACCGTGCATTTCACATTGCTCTTTTGATTTTCGCACCGTGCGCCGGAATATTGCCGCGACAAGTTTCAACTTTGTCGCAGCGCCGGCGCCAGGAATTTGCACAGTGCAAACGACCTTTTTCGAGGTTCGCACAGTGCGAAAAGAGAAAAACGCATTGTGCGTTAGCGACAAGCGCGGGAAAAAGTTCAAAATGCACTGTGCGGAAGAGAACAATGTCCAGTTCGAAAATAAAGGCTAATAAAAATACGAAACAATAGTCAACCACCAAGTTGTCCTGTTCCTTTTTCGTAACACGACAAAAATTCATCAACATGTCGACTAATAAAAAAACCCCTACAAATCGATACGCCCCACTCCAGAAGATAAGTTATCAACCACGAAACAAGAGGGGAGACGTCGCAATGGGAGCGCCGCGTACGTTTGTTGTGCTTTGTCGCATATTCCCAGAAAAGCGAGACCCGTCTGCGAAACGTGACCGAAGCAGCGTCGTCCAATCAACGAACTGCGCGCGGAAGTCGGCGAAAACAGGCGATTTTTTCGGAGCAGAATTGTAAACTTGGGTCTTAATGGACCCTTGTTTTAGAAGGAAGTGACCCGAAGATTTATTACCCCACAACGCAAAAGAAAGACGGTGGTGTTCCAAGAAAGTTCAAAGAATGGGAAACAAGGAGAGCTCAAAAAGTGTAGCGGACGGTTTTTTGAGAACTTTTACAACGCCTTTTCAACAGTGCGTAGACTTTTTTCGGCCCTTTTTCGCACTGTGCATTTGACCTTTTGCACTGTGCAATTTAAAAGTCGCAGCGACGTAGGTGTTTTCTGTGTCGCGCGAATTTTGGGCGTGCGACAACAACTGCACAGTGCAAAAGAAGAAAAATGCACGGTGCGCCGAAAAAGGGTTTGTGTGCGATTCTCTTTCGCACAGTGCATTTTGAACTTTTTTCCCATGCTTGTCGCGAATGCACGGTGCATTTTCCTTTTTTTCGCACAGTGCAAACCTCGAAAAAGCCGTTTGCACTGTGCAAGTTTTAGGAAAAACACGGCGACACATCGATGCACGGTGCGAAGACCAAAAATGAAAAATTAAAATGCACAGTGCGAAAAAGAGGGGATTTTTGTGCACGGTGCGGGCTGCGACAAATGTCTCTGTTCGCACAGTGCAAAAACAAAAAGGCCGTTTGCACTGTGAAAAAGAGTCGCAAAGCTTCAAAGCAGTTGAAAAAAGCTCAAGTCGCGGCGATGTTTCGATGCACAGTGCGAAGACCAAAAATGAAAAATTGAAATGCACAGTGCAAAAATCAAAAAAAAAGTAAAATGCACTGTGCAACCAATGGGGATTTTTCTGCACAGTGCGTGGTGCGAAAAATGTCTATGGAGTTTATGAAAATACCGATGGTCAAATATCGCTTCCCGAAATACGTACATGATCGTCCCATAATGAATGTTTTTTTTTCAATTTTTCTTAATTGGGCTCTGTTGTGTTTATACGACCTAAATTGCTATGGTAGGAAAAAGTGCTCGTTATCGGACTAATAGTATAATATTTTTCATAAAGTGCGTAGACTTTCTTCCGGCATTTATCGCCAGCGCTCGGTGCATTTTGTCTTTTTTTTCGCACGGCGCGGGCTCTTCGAATATTTGGCACTGCGCATTTTTACCCATCGCGGAAAAATTGCTTCAGAAACATCGCAGCCATTGAACAAAGCGAATTTGTCTGAAAATAACGCACCCCAACCCTTTTTTGGTAGTCTCTGTGGATGTAAAATTTTTGCTGTGACAATGTAAAAAGATAAAACATAGTTTGGCGTATTTTACCCTCCTCAAACTCCCAAAGAAATCGAAAATTTCTCGCAAAACTGCACTAGATTTTCACAAAATACCAAATGAGCTAAATATAACTCATATATTTCCCATTTTCAGCCAATGCAAAAGTCAGTAAAGTTACAATGAATCAAAAATTCCGCGAGGTTTCGCGTCTCGTTCCCTTGGAAATTCGCCTACTATAACATAGCAAACATCGGGGAGACGAAAGGAGAATCAAAACGCGTCCACCGTATACCTAAAAGCGGAAGCACGAGAATCGAAAAGGACTTACTGTAAAAATGAAGCGCTGTCTCGGGAAATGCGACTAGAAATTGGGAGCGAAACTGGAAATTGACGCTGAAATCAACGATGTAATAAAAGTTATAGTGGTAAAACGCGATCAAATAGCGAGAAAAAGTGGTATGGGATACGGTAGAATACAGGATACGGCGGGAAATTGATTAAAAGTCCAGTGAAAAGGTGTTTCAGAGAATCGACAGGGCAAAAAATGGTAAAACTTGGCTACAAACATCAAATTTTCGAAAAAATAATTTTTTCTTTTCTATAGACACTCCCATCAACGTGGTTTTGAAATTCGTCTTTTTTGCACCATGCAAAAAAAATTTGATTTTTTGCACCGTGCAAAATTTCTAGAAAGAAAAAAAATGAACTTGCGCAGTGCAATGTGGGCGACAGATTTTGCACGGTGCGATAAATAAACTTTTGCTGTTCGCACGGTGCAAAATTTCAAGAAAGGAAACATTAAACTTGCACAGTGCAATGTGCGCGACAGATTTTGCACTGTGCAATGTGAGCGACAGATTTTGCACAGTGCAATGTGCGCGACAGATTTTGCACGGTGCGATAAATAAACTTTTGCTGTTCGCACAGTGCCAAATTTCAAGAAAGCAAAAATGAAACTTGCACTGTGCAATGTGCGCGACAGATTTTGCACGGTGCAATAAAAAAAATTTTGCTGTTTGCACTGTAAACACCGGGACAAAACCTTGCACAGTGCAGAAGAAAAACTTTTTCGTTTTGCACTGTGCATAAACTCAGGGAAATTCCGCACTGTGCAAGGAAATTAAAAGCTCTTTGCACTGTGCAGATCACTTTTTGAGACAAAAAAAAGCATGCTGCACGGTGCGAAACTAGTTTTTTGAGTTGATGGCTGCACTATGCCAAAAAAACATGTTATCAGTCTGTCGGGAAAATAATGAGGACTCTGTCGCAGCGAAAATCGCATCGCCGCCGAAAAAATCAATTTTGTCGCGATAAAATCAAATTGCTTTTCACTTCAGCGACACAATCGGCGCAACAAAATTTTGCTCATTATTTTCCAGACAGACTGAAAAAAGATGAAAAAACCAACGTGTTTTGAAGTAAAATTAAACAAAATTTCTATAGGAAAAGATTGTTGGGTGGAAAAAATTTTATATACCGTATACGTATATTACTTTGGCAGTAAACATTTTTTCAAATGAAAAAGTAAAATTATGGCTATCAATGACCAAAAACTCAAAAATTCCCCTTCCTCTTTCCCTCACAAACTCAACAAATTTCCCTCTCAATCGGCTCCGATCTACACACTGATTGCCCTTTTCACTCCTCGCTTTTCATTTCCTCGAAACAAAAAAATTTATGCTAAAACTTCCGGCGCAATTCTTCGCCGACTAACCCACTCACTTTTCGGAGATTGATAAAAAAAACACAAAAATCGAGTGGGTCGGTTGAATCATGGGCACTGTGACCGGGGATAGGCCCTCAGGACATTAATCAGAGAGCGCGTAAAGTCGATAAAATACGTCAGAGGAAGGAAGGGGTAGTCGGTTCGACTAGCCTTGGGATTATGATTAAAAATGGAGGAATTTTGATAAAGCATGAAGAAAATAATGAAAAAAATTTATTTTTTGAGGAAATTTTATATGCCTTTATCAAAATAAGAATTTTCTTCGCTGAAAATCGCTGAAAAATGTTGAGAAAAAACATTTTTTCCCTCATCAAAAAATATTTTTTCGGCTGAAAAAAATTCTTGAATATCTCAGCGGCAAATAAAACACGTAAGCTGCAATTTCCAGGAATTAAAATACGACCTATAAAGACAATCTCCACAAAATTTCAAAAAAATCCGCCCGGCCATCTTGGAGAAATACCCTTGATTTTTTAAACTAAAATCTGCACAGTGCAAGTCCATTTTTAGCCTATTTTTTAATCCGCACTGTGCAGACAAGAAAATTTTTTTTTCTTACGTTGAAAATAGCGATGAAAAAAGGTGTATGGCCAATTATGGCCAATATTTTTTTCAATCTTTACCCCTCCTATAACAGTCTGTCGGGAAAGTAATGAGCAAAATCTCGCTGCGCCAATCGTATCGCTGAAATGAAAAGCAATTTGATTTTGTCGCGACACAATTCATTTTCAAAACAACATCGTCGACGATCCGATTTTTGATTCGACAGAGCGCTCACTATTTTCCCGACAGACTGATAACTCACTCACTCATTTCCTTTCTCTCCCTCGCAATTCTTATTTATACATATAAGGGTGCGACTTTTAAAAAAATCTTTATCAGCAAAAAAAAAAGCCTTTTGCAGGGATGACTGTACGACCTATTATTGAATTGTCAGAGAGTAGGTCATGAATTCATATGATGACTAATGATTCCTTGAGCTTATCTAATTGTAAATTTTGATGGTTATTTTTAATTTTTGGTGTTTACAAACAAATTAGTCATAAATAGGCGGTCTGTAAAGGGATGAGAAAGGTCAACGATGTTTGGTTGTGAATTTTAAAGCCCGCGGTTTGCAGAAATTATCGAGATTTTTAGTAAAAAAAGGGTTAAAAACTTTTTCGCCAGCTTATTCCTAGGAAAGTTTAGGAAACTTTACAAGGGAAGTAGCCCAAGTGTGACGCTCAGATTTTTTTTAAATTTTGCACACACGCCGGAAATACACTAGATATCATTTTGCAAAAGTTTCAGCTCGCGCTTTGCAGGCGCAGATATTCACAAATCTTAGCGGCAGAGAGTAAGCATGGCCGCAAAATTTGGGCGAGTGGTAAATAAGGTTACTTTACGTTCGCTATAAGCATTGTGTTCGAAAAAATTTAAAATTCTGTCGAAAAAGCTCATTTTTTTCCCTTTTTTCCGGGCAAAACTCAGACTTCAAAAAAACCGAGCCGGCCCGGGCCAGGCCTGAAAATCCAAGCCCAGGGTCGGGCCGAGAAATTAGTCGGCCCGGCCCGGGCCGGAAAATTTTGGAAAGCCCGGCCCGGAGCCATGCCTAGCAGAGAGTAGGCAAAACGCGGAGAGCGGTAAGAGAAAAACACTTTTTGGCCATAACGTTGCCAATTTCGGATGAAAAAAGTTAATTTTTTCTGAAAACATTACTCTCTGCAGTAGAATTAGGTATGAAACTTTTAGTGCCAAAATTCGGTAAAAAGTGTCAATTTTTCCCGACTTTCGATTTAAAAATCTCGGTTGTTTCTGCAAAGCGCGATCTAAAACTTTCGCAGATATTCTAAAAAACGTTATTTTAAATTTGTGCCAAGTTTTATCGAAATCTGCGCATCGCAATTGGGGTATATTTTCTATGATATAAAATATAATAGAATGATCGTTTCTATAAAAAAATCAACTTTCTTCGAGGAAAGATGGCAGAGATATGGCCAACAAAATATTTCGGCTGAGCTAAACTTTTCAAAAATTGAAATAAAGCTATAAAACGTGGTCTTATTATGGTCTATACTTCAAAAAATCTAAGCATTGCACTTTCCGTGAATTTTAAAAATCCAAAAAATCATTTTTTGATGGTTCAAAAAGTCCGGATGTCTAGCAAAACACTATTGGTCGCTAAAAAAAGTGTGGAAACCCCCCAGTTCCGACAAAACTATAAGGCAAATTTATTCGAAATTCCCCATTTTTCACCTTTTTCCGAGTAACAAGGGAAGTGCTCGAGGTGAAACGATTTTTATTTTTATAATATTTTATTTACATACACGTCAGAACTAGCCTAAAAAATTCTTGTTTTTGATATTCAACGATTTTTAGCCCAGGAGAGATCGCACAAAATATGAACTGAGAACAACATTTTTCGACTATAACTTTGCTAGTTTCGTGAGGGAAAAAATGATTTTTTGTGGAAACATTACTCTCTACAGTAGAAATAGACATGAAACTTTTCATGCCAAAATTCGAAAAAATGAACCTTTTTTTTTAGATTTTTGTCGATCTTCGGCCAAAAAATCTCGGTCTACTAACCTCGTATATAAGCCAGGTTTTAATGAAATCTGAGCGTCGCACATTGACGAAAGTCCCTACAATTTCTACTTGTAAAAAAACCGTGAAAACCCCTATAAAACTGAAAAAAACAGCCGATTTCTGAGATCCCTAATTTATATTTTTACGATTAGTCTTGTATAATAGTTTGAGTTTCAAAAAAAGATTACGCAAACAATGACCAAAACAGTTCAGACTACAGTCCTAGCCATCGAAATATTACAAATTCTAATCAAAAAGGGCCAATAAATCGGTCGGGTTAAACCTAGTGCAAACAGAGGAAACCGCGACACGAATGCGAACTAAGTTTGTGATTGGTGTGATTCGAAGCGTGTAGGCTAAACGATGATATTAGGTTGTCCCATAAATAGTGTCCCTCTTCCGAATATTTCCTTAAACTACAAAATTTACCGCAGTAACAGCCATCTATTTAATCAAAATGATTATCATCTGTTTGAGCAGGTTTAGTAGAATGTATCAAGAGCTTTCTTATGCCGGTAGCTTCAAAACTCCGGATTCTGGAGCCGATGAAACTTTCAAAGGCCTTTTGAAGGGTGTCTTAATTGACGAATTCCCTACCACGGATGAAACGTGTTAGATCCTTGAACAGGTTGTAATCTGTATAGGCTACGTTTGACGAATACGCCTAATGGGGGAGAGTCTCGTATCTCTGTTAATTTGGATTCCGGAGGGTCATTTGTGCAAGGTAAGGTTGCGCGTTCCCATCAAGAACTTTCGGACCTCTGCAGTGTATTGCTGAAGGCAGATTGTGCCACAAATTGTCTGTGTAGATACAGTAGAGGATGCTATTTACTGTTTGCCTAGGTTCTAGGAATTTGTACTGTGCGAAGCAAACGTTGCGCCATCAAAAAGTGGTCGTGACCGTCTTCTAGTGGAACTTAGAATTTGCGAAGTGCTGTGGTAGTACTCCGGGGTGCTTCATTGACCAAATCTTGTCTAGGTGTCGTAGTTAATCCACTTTTCACTACAAGCAATGATACGATCGAGGAAATATGGATGTTTGGTTCGGAAAAGCAAAAAACCCGGTGCCTTCATTCTGGGCTTTGGTCCACTAATATGGGAAGAATTTGTCGAGCTTTTTCTTGAAACTATCGACATCGAACTGTTAACCGTTGGTAATTATGATACCACCACGATCCCAGAAAGGCGTCGAATGTTGATTTCATGATTTTTGTCTACCAATGACCTCAGGGTAAATTCGCAAAGCTGAGAGGACGCATTTTGTCTTGTGGGTTCCCGCGGCCAGGTCGAATTTTTTAAAACCATCGTTTCACCGTCACCGGGCTCATAACACACTAGCTAAACATGATGTTGATATTTCGTTTAGCTTCTGAAACCTCAGCACCCTGTTTTTACTCACACAAGTTGATGGCACGGATCTACCTTTTTTCCACAATTTTGAATTGGCGCTAGATTACTGTAATTTCTCCCAAATATAGCATGCGATACATTAAACGAAAGCCTGAGATCGCAGCTATAAAATGGTAGTAACATTGCGAAATTTGGCTGATGCTGACGTTTTTTATAGACGTTTGATTTTGCCCCTCTCGAAGAGGGACACTATTTATGGGACAACCTAATAAATACGACGAGATATAAGTGTATCAAAAAAACGTTTTTCTTAACAGTTAGAAGAAATAATGGTATCGAATTTATTTTTTCGATTTTTAAAAGCAAAATTGAGGTCACAAAAAAGATCGGAAAAAAATAAAAAAAAATATTTTGAAAATTTATTTTGATTTATTTTTTTACTTTTACGACTTTTTTGCCCGACAAATCGCCAAAATTTTAGTAAATTGCCCGGAAAAGAAGCTTCAAAAAAAGTCTGGACATGTCTTTATTAGTCGTTCCATAAAGTGCGTAGACTTTTTTGCGTTGCATGTTTTTTCTTTTTTTTTGCACTGTGCAATTATTGTCGCGCGCCCAAAATAAGCTAAAACAGCCCGATGAATAGATTGGCAATTTGCGAAAAAAAACGCGAAAGAAACGTTTTGTCGGGGAAGAAATGGGGAATTTTTGGGGCGAGAGAGTACGCTTTTGCGTATCTTTTTTCTCTCTCTCTCTCTCTCTCTCTCTCTCTCTCTCTCTCTCTCTCTCTCTCTCTCTCTCTCTCTCTCTCTCTCTCTCTCTCTCTCTCTCTCTCTCTCTCTCTCTCTCTCTCTCTCTCTCTCTCTCTCTCTCTCTCCGCGAAATCAAGACGAAGTGTAAAAAACCGATAGCGAAGAGTCTATTCCGGTCACCGGACTCCTCAATTTTGAAAAAAATCGACTTTTGAATTGCACGGTGCAAAAGGTCAAATGCATAGTGCAAAAAGTGCAAAAAATTTGCGACGGAAAGTCTAAACATTTTATGAAAAGACTAGTATTTTTTGCGGTAGTTATCGCTAAATGGCTTTGAGCGACAAGAACAAGGCACTGTGTAGTTTGGTTCGCGATAACGAAAGCATTGACTGCCTTTTTGATAAGAATTATCTTGCACCGCCAGCCTAGTACAAACTACAGTATGCGTCATAATTATAACCGCACTTTAAAAATGAGTGTAACTTTTGTGATTGTGAATAGAAATGTGTCATATTTGGCACCAATGTGCATCAGTGTACTAGAAATGATGTCTCTAAAAATTATTTTGAAGAGTTTCCGTATTTTAGAAAAAAGCTGCAAAAACCAAAATTTTGGTACTTTTCGGTGCGTCAAAATTATAACCGCACTTGCGAATTTTGGCTATTAGTCTAATGAAAACACAGAATATCAATATCTGATGTTTAGCTACGCTCCCTGAGGCCTCAATAACGCCCATCACACGACTCGGAACCCTCTGGGCAAATTTTTTTGGCGCATCCTGGCCCATCTTGTGCCTGAATCGGAAAACGGCAGATTTTCGCGCAGTTAGACCGTTAGGCCCAAGTTGTGAGTAACTTTCTGGTCGCCTCGGAAGCTTTTAACAAATCTAAATGTTATGGCAGACAAAAGTTTACCACTGCTTCCGGTTGAAAAGAAATAATCCGCCGGGCTTCTAACTCTGCCATCTCTGGGGTTCACTTAAATCAAGATCTGAGCTCCAGTAGTAACGGGATCACCGTGCTGAGGGTCGGAAAACACAGCGACGTCATCACAAGGCATTATGTGACGTTGGGACCCCAGCTGACCCCAGTTTACGGCAACCTGCGGCCGAAAGTTGCCAAGGATACATTCACAACAGAGGTTGACTAGTGAAAGATCGCTGAAACCGAGGTTTGACCGTTGCAGTACAATATTCCTTGTAGATTGGGTAGTCGCGTGATAGCCTTGACGGTTTTACATACCAATGGCATGGGATTAAAAACGAATCGCGTTACTTCTTATGCCGTAATTATAGAGGCCGCCGGCTGATGGTTTGGGGCGCCTTCAAAAAAGCCGGAGGCCTTCCGTTGACGGCCACAGCGACTCAAATGAATAGCCTTAAGTACTACGAAGTCTTAATCGAACATCTGGTATCGTACCGGCAACCTGGCTATACTTTTGTTGGAGAATGCCCACGTCCACCATTGCAGGTCGGCATACCAGTTCGTTTAACAGCAAGGCATTTGCCACCATAGATTCTCTCGTATATTCCCTAGGTTTAAATCCAATAGGAAACTTGTGGGGCCTCCTCCCTCGTTAATTGCGTCGCTACAACAAGCGGTATTCTACCGTAACTGAGCGAAAATCTGCCGTTTTCCGATTCAGGCACAAGATGGGCCAGGATGCGCCAAAAAAATTTGCCCAGAGGGTTCCGAGTCGTGTGATGGGCGTTATTGAGGCCTCAGGAAGCGTAGCTAAACATCAGTTATTGATATTCTGTGTTTTCATTAGACTAATAGCCAAAATTCGCGAGTGCGGTTATAATTTTGACGCACCAAAAAGTACCAAAATTTTGGTTTTTGCAGCTTTTTTCTAAAATACGGAAAGCTTTCGAAATAATTTCTTGGGACGTCATTTCTAGTACACTGATGCACATTGGTGCCAAATATGACACATTTATATTAACAACCACAAAAGTTACACTCATTTTTAAAGTGCGGTTATAATTATGACGCATACTGTATATGTAGTATCAGTCTGTCGGGAAAATAACGGCGGGTTGTCGCGGCAAAATGTCTCGCCTCGACGCTATCGCGCCTCAAATCGCAAGGCGCGGCTTGCGTGAGGCCACGGCCGCCGCAACAGCCTTCAACCGGTCGCTGCGCCTCGCCACGAAACCCGAAAGGACACCGCAATCAACCGAACCGAGGATTTGGAAGGAAAGGAAGATCATAGTTGGGAAGTCGCAGCCTGAGCGAGCGGTTGGCCGTCAGCGCGTGTGGACAATTGGAATACATCGAGTGTGCTGGCCTGGTTGGAAAAAGTACCTTATTTTGGCCACAACAAAGGTACTCCGCGAACTGCGCCCAAGCTTGGGCACTAAAGTTAGGAAAAACGCTTCGACCTAGCTGGCACTGAATTACTATAATAGCTCTATAGTTTTAAGGGTACCTACGAAGGCTGTGACGACACATTTAGTTTCATACGGAGGCAATAAGTTTAGTTCCGGACATATTTCATCGTATAAAGTGTAAAATCACAGGCTGCAGCCGTTTTTGAAGGGTAAGGTGGTACGTAAAAAAGAAGGTACCTCACTAACTAAATCCACTGCCCGGGCATTGACAACGATGAATTGAGCGTGCGCGCTAAATTTGGGCTAATTCCGACCAGTTTCCGCAAAGTTATAAGTTGTGGCCAAAATAAGGAACTTTTACCGAGCTTGTCTAGGACAGCGTATTAGGAGACCCGGTGTCTGATCGTGTTGACGAGAAATAGATCTCTTTCTTGCAGTCGCAAAGTGATGATGGCCGATTCCAAAGCGCGACAAATCCACATTATTTTTTACCTCTCTTCTAATTGTAAATTAAAAAAAACAAATTCTAAATATTCAAATAACTACAAACTCACAAATTTTTTATTTTAATTGCCCTAACTTCGGATAAAAAAAGTTCCGCCTACCCTTGAGTCTTCCACGACAAAGCTGATAAAATTTTAACGCAGATCAAACGTTGAACCTGATCACTTGTTTAGAGGCTTATCCGAGAGAAAAGGGGGTTTTCAGATCTTTCGCTGGGTTTTTTCGAAGTTTTTTTTTCGAAAATTTTAAATTTATAGTCTACAAAAAGGTCTGCCCTTGATCATCAAGAAAATCCGCTAATAAATCTTTACAGTTGAAATAGGCATGAAACTTTTCGTACCGAAATTCGACAAAAAGTTCGAAACTTTCGCCGACTTTTCAATCTAAAAATCTCGGTCGTTTCTGCAAAGCGCGAGCAAGGATTCTCGCATACATCTTAGAAAGAATTATTCTAAATATATGCCAAGTTTCGTCTAAATCTGAGCGTCGCACTTGGAGTACTTCCCCTGTAAATTAAGTAGTACTGTAAAGGTATTTTAATATTTTTGGGATATGAAATGCAAAAAAATTATTTTGGATAAAAAAAAAGATTTCTTTGAACCGAGATTTTTTGGTTTTTTGAACTGGGTCTGAAAAATCCAGCGCTAAAAAGTGCTTTTGACCTAGAAAGAAACTACCGAATTCAAGTCTTTTTAAACGCAATTTTTTGTTTTGTTTTTCCAGGTTTTGTTTATTTAAAAAATATATTTTTTTATTTTTTAGCACATTCCTAAAAATTACGTAGAAATTTAAGAAAGTTTGATGTTTTAAAAATTGCGTAAAAATTCTGAATATCGACAAAAAAATCTTAAACGAGATTTTTTGATTTTTTCACAAATTTGGAAATTTTTTTTTTTTTTTTTTGAGTCTTCAACACGAGATTTTTTGATTTTTAGTTCAAAAATTCTATAATTTGCTATTATTTTTTATTTTTTCGGTTGATTTCTAGAAAATAAAGTTAAAAAAGATCAATTTTCGATATTTTAAAAAGTTTTTTAATACAAAAAAATCATCAAAAATGGGATTTCTATAATTTTTCCAGCTATCATGTACCCAGAAAAAATAAATTTTTTGTATCTAAAATTAAAAAAAAAAAACTTTTTTTGAGTATCAATAAAAAATCAAAAACAAATTTTTATTTTATTTTTTGCCTTTTCATATGATATTCCCACAAATTCCCTTAAAAATTCCCAAAAAACCCCACAGTTCCTTAAAAAACAAGTTCCTCAAAATTTGTGTTACAACAAACTAAATTTACCGTACCTGCCTTCCCTCCTCAAGCCGTCGAAAGTGAGGTGCGCGCGCAGCGCGTAAACACATAACTTAAGCATGGAGAATTCCAGGAATAAGGTGAGTTAATTTCCGCTGATACGACCAAAAACTTTTTACGACGTTCTGGGGGCTTTCCTGGAAAAGTCGCGGCGTTTATTACCCCCCGTTCGAAAAAAGCCGACCAAGACGCGGTGCGGAAGTAAAATCGCGGAATGGGGGGAGAAATTGAAACAAGACGCGGTACAGTTTTTTTTCGGCGCAATGGGTTCATGTTATCAGATTGTTTTTTGCGAATTTTGAAGGTAAACAAAAATTTTTTGATTTTTTTTAGGGATGAATGCAACAAAGTGTGTGAAACTCTTATCAGTCCGTTCGTAAAGTCGCTGGAATGATTTTGTCGATGTGCACTGTGCAAGAAAACTCAGGGTGCGAGCGACAGCCCCAAAAAGCCTATTGCACTGTGCAAAAAGCCAAAAATTGCACAGTGCAAAGTGAACTTTCGGTTTCGCGGAGTGCATGTCGCCGAAAACATTCCAGCGACTTTAAGAACGGACTATCAGTCTGTCGGAAAAATAACGGCGGATCGTCGCAGCAAAATGTCTCGCCTCGCCGCTATCGCGCACCAAATCCCAAGTCGCGGCTTGCAGTCGCAAAGCGATGATGAGCGACTCCGAGGCGCGAAGATCCGCCGTTTTTTTCCCGACAGACCGATATCATGCCTCTCGGAAAAATAACGGCGGATCGTCGCATCAAAACGTCTCGCCTCGCCGCTATCGCGCATCAAATCCCAAGCCGCGGCTTGTAGTCGCAAAGCGATGATCGGCGATTCCCAGGCGCGACGATCCGCCGTTATTTTCCCGACAGACCGATAGTCAGGTGAGAAGACTTTTTTTGCGGCGCGATATATTATATAATAGTTAAAAAAGCTTATGTCGCAGCGACTTTTGAATTGCACGGTGCAATTTAGGACTTTTTGCCGAATTTTGGCACGAAAAGTTTCATGCCTATTTCAACCGTAAAGGATAATGTTTCTACAAAAAATCAAATCTTTCCGCACGAAACTGCCAAAATTATGGCCAAAAAGCGCTTTTCTCTCTGACCGCTCTCCACGTTTAGTTCTCAAATGCACAGTGCAAAACCAAAAAAATGTGAGTGCACTGTGCAAAAAATCGGGGAGTTTTGGGCACGGTGCGGGCCGCGACAAATGTCCAGGTACTTTGTGAAAATGCAAATAGTGACCGACCTTCCCCAGAAGTTTTGACTACTTCACCTTTGCCCATCACAGGAAACGAAGAGCATAGATTGCAGCTGAATTGTTAAACCCAAACAACCAAACAATCAAGCGCAAAGAAACTTTATTATGATGTTTTGATTTGCGCTGAAAAGAAATTGCTTTTTTGCACGAAGAATTTGAACCTCATCTATCAAACCGTCGGGAAAATAATGAGCATTCTTTCGCAAAATACATCGCTGCCGGGTAAATAAATTGTGTCGCAAAGTCGAGCTGCTTTTCACTTCAGCGACGCGATCGGCCCAACAACATTATGCTCATTATTTTCCCGACAGAATGAAAGAAAATAACGGCTATTTTGAAGCAAACAATATCAAAATTAAAAATAACGCGATTGGATGACAAATCACTTCACTTTTTATAGTAGAACGCCTAAAGAAAACATATACGTAGCTGAAGCAAAAAAATGAAACGTGTTTTTTTAACGGGGGAAGTGTTCCAAACGGCGCTCAGATTGAGGAACTTGGGAGAGACTTATGTTAGAGGGGAATTGCTACAAGTTTAGCCGTATTCTCATAGGAGAAGTGCTACAAGTGCGACGCTCAGACTTTAATGAAACTTAGCACATATATTATACTATTTTTTCAAGGAAATGTGCAAGATTTCTAGCTCGCGCTTTGCTCAAATGACCGAGATTTGAGATTTTTCTGGGTCGAAAGTTGAAAAAAAAAACTTTTTTAAGAATTTTAGCATGCAAAGTTTCATGCGAGTTCTACAGAAGAATTTAGTGTTTCTGCAAAGAATCATTTTTTTCCGTTCGAAATTGGCAAAGATAGCGACAAAAACATGCGAAAAAAGTGCAAATTTCTTCCCGAAATTCGGCAAAAAAATGTGAGAAAATTTATTATTTTTTGCTTTTTTCCCTAAAAATCCCGATTGTGTTGACGCGGGGCCGCTAAAAACCTTACGAAATCCCGGTGCAAACACCATTAAGTGCAACGCCAACTTGTTTTTGCACAGTGCAGTTTGTCGAACTCACTACAAAAATATTATAAATCCATTTCTAAATATTATAAATCCATCCTATAGTATCCAAAATCATCCTTTTTAAACCCGCAAAATTAAAATTTCAACAAAAATTTGATTGTTTGAGAAAACCCCCTCGCCGCCCGCACTTTGAGCCCACTTCAAACAACAAGCCTACATCATAACGAACCACTTTGTACTGATCCTCCACCCGCATCCACCCCCACCGTTGGAGTGCGAGCGGTCCAAAAACCGGGGTCGCTTTTAATGAGGGATTAAAATCTCGAAACGGCCCGCTGATCAAACAGGGCCCGCGAGGGTGGAGCTAGCTGGACCGTTCGCCTCAGGCAATCAAGCTTGATGACTCAGGGATTTGCGGAGATTGCGTCTGAGCAAATCCGCGGCAGCAGCGTGTTTGGGCAGATGGCCGTGGGGAATGCTGCAGGAAGCCGCGATTACAAGTCAAAAAGCGTTGTTTTTACAGCGGTTTTGTGGGGGATAGGAAACAAGTCTTGTATGGACAACATAGTGGTGTATTTAGACAGTTGTTAAAAGAGGCAAAACTACAAGTGAGCAAATTTTAAACCACAAAAGTTCAGATTTGATATTGAGGTCAACCTGAGGCAAAAGTTTCGCTTACATTGCAAGATACGAACATAGAAATTTCTTCAAATTCAACAATTATGCTTTCAGCAGGGCACATAGTAATTGCTAAAAATTTCAGTTCGAAATTTACAGTGGCTTCCGAGATATTCAACTATATTGAAGACAAGTAACGTTGGAGAATGACAAGTCAAAATAAGTTGTTTTCTCAACATACGACACTAATTTTTTCATAATTTTTTGCACACATCTTGAGCCTAGGCTGCCTATCAATTTTTCCAAATTTAGGCTAGCGCTTTCCAAAAAAAAGAATGCGAGAAAAGCGAAATTCACGGCGTAAAACTCTACGCACTGTATGATACGGACACGGCAACGATGAACAGACGCCCAAGGGCGAACAAACGAAAATTCCTGTTAAATTGTGACACGGGTCGAGAGAGGACTTCTTCGCGAATACAACGATACCCAAATCATGTCTTAGCGTCCTCTGGCTTATGATTTGCAAACATTTTTTCAAAGTGGAAAGAAAATTTTGTCATCCGTTTTTTGCCGTTTGGATAAGAAAGCTGAAAGTGCATCAAATGGTATGATTTTTTGGGTATGGTGTTGGATTGTCCCAGGATGTTTCTATGCCGAATTTGGAAGTTCTAGGCCCAGCGGTTCCCGAGATACGAGGTGGAAAGAAAATTTTGTCAACCAGTATAGTAGCATCTTTTTCAAAAAGATTCTATCAAGGAATATTGTCGAGAGGCCCGGGAGACAACTACACACATACGACAAGAGCTCGAGATCAAGTGATTTATTGAGTGAAAAGCGGCCCTTATATAGGGAAATCCCACGTAGGAAAGTACAATCAAATTTGTATAATAAAAGATGATTTCCGTGGGAATTCAGGCTCGCAGTTCGGTCGTTCCGCCTCACAAATATGTCGCGCGACAAAAATGCACGTGCATTCCAAACTCGCAACAAGCCAATTTTTTCGCCGCGCAAAGCCCCTCCAAGCCGTCGACCACACCGTGCGCGAAGCTTGTCAAGACTTCTCGACCCGCTTGGACCCACACCCCAAACCACTCAAATACGTATTTTGCGAATTCGTGGGGGGAGCGCGCCACTCTAAAATTCGGTTCGCACGGTGTGTACAATCGCAAGGAAGAAATGCAAACTTTTTTTGCGATCAATTGTAAGGTCCGCGACCGGAAGTGGCGAGTAAACACAGTAAACGTTGCAACTGTTGAATAATGGGAAAAGGTCGTCTTTATTTGCTCTTTAAAACGTTTGATATACCTTTTGGCGACCAATCAATTCGAAATTTTGTGATCTCTTTGATTTTTTGGGGAATTTTAGAAAATTGAGTTGAAAAAATAAAAAAATTTGGAATTTTGGAAAATTTGCATGATTTTTAAAATTTGCATAAGTTTCAAAATCCGTCCACTTTTTTGAAGTTTCTCTATTTTTAAGATATGCATAATATCCCTGAAATTCACGTTTTTTTTCCAAAAATCTCAAAAAATTTCAAAAATTGCATAATTTTTTAAAATTTGCATAAGTTTCAAAATTAGCATAATTTTGAAACTTTGCAATTTTTGTAATACCCCCTAAATGTATCTATTTTCAACAGTTTATGTCATTTTCAAAAAAATTGCTTATTTTTTTAAATTTGCATAAGTTTCAAAAACTTATTTTTAAAATATGCACCCTGAAATTCACGTTTTTCCTAAAATGCAAAGAAATTCAAAAATCAACATAATTTTTTAAAATCTGCATAAATTTCAAAATTAGCATAATCTTTGCGATTTTTATAATACCCCTTAAATTTACCAATTTTTCAACAGCTTGTGTCATTTTCAAAAAAAAAAAAAATAGAAAATTTTTTTTTAATTTGCATAATTTTTTTTTTAATTTTTGCGTAATGTCTCAAAAATTTTCATATTTTCCTAAAGTTCCCAACATTTTCAAAAATTTGCATAGTTTCCAATATTTTCTTAAATTTGCATATTTACCGCTAATTTTTTTTCACTTCCAAAATTTGCATAATTTCTCATGCCCATCACGACTTTTGATCACGCAAAAATTCCTATGGTTTTTCAAATTTTTATCGCCAAAACTAGCCGCTGTTTGTTTTCTTTCAATTCCCAATCGGAAATGACGTCATCCCGCAGTCTTTCCCTCTCAAGTTTTATTCCTAATTTCCCCCTTATCAAACAGCAAATTCCCCCCATTCTCGAACTTTTGCTGACGTTTTTTGTTTGCTCTGTTGCAAAAGAGAGCAAAACGTTCCAAAAAAAAACAGAACAGACCGTAGTCGACACCCACTCAATCCGCCCACCCGCTGACCTCGTAATTGTATTCGAATTCGGGCTCAGCGTTCGGACATGACCCGATGACGAGGTGCGGGAGAGGTTTAGACCACCAAACCGCATCTATGTAAACTCTGCGAATCAAGTTTACCCCCCCCCCCCTTTTTTCAAAAAAAACAAAATAACTCGGCCAAAGTGGACTAGGTGGTCGCGACAAATTTTAAATATTATTGAGAATAAGATAGCAGTGCGAATCATAGAGTCGTATTTCAAGTCCAAACGGAGAGCTTTCAAAAGAAATATAAATAAAAATAGGGAAAAATGCAACTACAAATAGAAGCTTTTTTGCAATCACCCTCACAGGGGAAGTACTCCAAGTGCGACGCTTAGATTTTGATGAAACTTGGCACAAATTTAGAATAATTTTCTTTAAGATTTATGCGAGAATCCTAGCTCGCGCTTTGCAGAAACAACCGAGATTTTTAGATCGAAAGTTGGCGAAAATTTCGGACTTTTTGCCGAATTTCGGCACGAAAAGTTTCATACCTATTTCTACCGTAAAGGATAATGTTTCTACAAAAAAACAAATTTTTCCGCACGAAACTGCCAAAGTTATGGCCAAAAAGAGTTTTTCTCTCTGACCGCTCTCCACGTTTAGCGTGCTCTCTCGGCGGCAACAATCTTTCGATATCTCGGCGGCGCCCGCAAAGCGCGAGCTAAAACTTTCAGGAATTGATATTTAGTCCATACCCGACGTGTGTGCAAAATTTAAAGAAAATCTGAGCGTCGCACTTGGAGTAGTTCCCCTGTAAGCTTTTTGCAATCACCCTAAAGTAATTCTTGGCCCAGTACAACTCAAGAATCTCTTTTCCCACAAATCTTTCGTTGCATTAAGGCAAAAATAAAATAAATCCCTATTAACCGACAATGTCACAAAAAAGACTGCTGAAAACGTTCCTAATCAGCTATTTAAGGCGAGAAATTAAAGCGAAACCAACTCAAAAAGTCACGCAAATCTTCAGGACGTCAACTTGGCCGCCTATAAATTACCCCTCCACCCACATATTTAATATTAATTATGCCACTAATTTGGATATTTGTTTGTTTTTTCCCCTCAAACATATCTTGTATCACCATTCCTGGAGGCGGCTGCATATTGAAATAGTTGTTTGAGTATTCCAACTCGCTGAATTTTAGATTTCAGGTCAAAAACTGAGATTGGAGGTCAAAATTGGAGCTAGAATTTTATAATTTTTTTATTGTTTTCGCAAAAAAAAGCAGTTTTGTAATGGGTTCAGCACGTAAGTGTGGGAATTTTATATGGAATTTTACAAATTTTTGGACTTTTGGAAAAAAAATCTGTTCATGACAAATTGTTTTTCGCTCTGTGCAAAAAATAAATTAATTTTGCACTGTGCGAAAAAAATAAAGGATATTGCACAGTGCGCCAAAAAACCTTTTTTGCACTGTGCAATCAAAGATTTCTGACTGCACGGTGCAAAAAAAATGAAATAAAAAAAATACTGCACTGTGCACTCAAAAAAATTTTTTTTGCACTGTGCGAAAAAAATGAAAAATTTTGAACTGTGCAATCAACTATTTGAGACTGCACTGTGCACCCAAAGATATTTTTTTTGCACTGTGCAATCAACTAGTTGAGATTTGCAAAAAAAAATAAAAAATACTGCACAGTGCGCCAAAAAAAATTTCTTTGCACCGTGCAATCAAAGATTTCTGACTGCACGGTGCAAAAAAGATGAAAAATTGTGCACTGTGCAATCAACTATTTGAGACTGCACTGTGCAAAAAAATAAAACTGCCCCCAAATTTGTTTTTCTGTGCAATCGAATATTCAGACTGCAGCGTGCGGAAAAAAAACAAAAAATATTGCGCTGTGCTCCCAAAAATATTTTTTTTGCACTGTGCAATCAAACATTCATACTGCACCGTGCGAAAAAAAAATAAAAAATATTGCACTGTGCACCCAAAAAATAGGAATATTGCATTATGCACCAAAAAAAAATATTTTGCACTGTGCAAACAAATAAGTTCGGACTGCACAGTGCGAAAAGAAATATATTCAAAAAATATTAAAAATCCAGATTTCATGAAAAAAAAATTAAAACTCCTGCAAACCTAATTCCAACCGCATTACTACAAAACGCTCACCATTGTCACAAACCAAACCCCGCGAAACACAAACGCCCGATCACAGCAAACATATCCATCCCAATACTTCAAGACCCGCGAAAAGACGATCCGAAAAAAACCTTTTTGAAAAAAAACGAAACGAACTGGAATTCCGTGATTTTAACCGAATTACTGACCGCAAAACTACAAGTTCTAAAGTTTGCGGGTATTCCAAGAAATTGTTATTAATGCACTGTGCCAGGGAAAAGTCAGAAAACGCACAGTGCTAAAGTCAGAAAGCGCACAGTGCAAAAGTCAAAACAATTGTAACCGCACCGTGCAGTCAAAAATTTCAATTTTTGACTTTTGCACCGTGCGAAAGCGACGGGAAGATTGCACTGTGCGGTCAAATGGAAGATGCACAGTGCAAAGAGAAATTGGAAACTGCACAGTGCAGTCAAAAAAACAATTTTAAAATTGCACAGTGCAGTCAGAAGAACATTTTAAAAATTGCACAGTGCAATCGAAACCTTTGCGATATTTTGCACTGTGCGTTCATAAATTTTGCTTGGACTGTGTAATCAGAGAAATAAAAAATCTGCACGGTGCAGTCAAAAATGTTGTGGCATTTCGCACCGTGCAACCCCAAAATTTGAGTGCACAGTGCAATGTCGCTTGCACCTTGGCTTTTTTTGCACAGTGTAAAAGCCAAAAATCAGCCGCAAAATTTGAGTGCACAGTGCAATAAAAAATTTGGTCTGCACAGTGCAAAAAAAATTTTTTCTGCACGGTGCAATAAAAAATTTGGTCTGCACAGTGCAAAAAAATCTGGTCTGCACAGTGCAAAGAAAATTTCGTCTGCACAGTGCAAAGAAAATTTCGTCTGCACAGTGCAAAGAAAATTTTTTCTGCACAGTGCAAAGAAAATTTCGTCTGCACAGTGCACGGTGCAAAAAAATGTTCCGCACAGTGCACAAAAAATTTCCATAACTTTCCACTGCAAAGTAAACGATCCAACAATAAATATAAAACGGGAACCACACGA
Source organism: Bursaphelenchus xylophilus (assembly GCA_904066235.2). NCBI lineage: Eukaryota > Metazoa > Nematoda > Chromadorea > Rhabditida > Aphelenchoididae > Bursaphelenchus > Bursaphelenchus xylophilus. The sequence continues at coordinate 12,347,330 of CAJFCV020000003.1, read as the reverse complement.
AACTGACCACAACGCCCCGAACCGGGAAAAGTGCGCGAAACCCGAAAAGTTTGCAGCTTTTTAAGCCCGCTTTTTTCTGTTTTTTCTCCGTTGGGCGAACGGGTCGACTCTTGAGTCGATTTTGATTTAAACCCGAAAAGGAGAAAAAAAAGAGGGGAGGCGACTTCGGGAACGGGGCTGTTTTTTTGTAACATGCACTTTGTAATCGTTTTTCTTCGAAAAGTCGGTTTTTTTATAGCACAGCTAGTGTAAAGTTTCATGGCTTTTCGGGGTTTGCAGGCTTGCTGGAAGCATTTGGAATGGCATTTCTATTTTTGCAGGAATTCTCAGTAGGATAAGTTTACAATATCAGTCTGTCGGGAAAATAATGAACACTCAGTAGCAGTGAAAAACGCATATTCGCCGAGAAAATGAATTGTGTCGCAGCAAAATGAAATTGCCCTTCACTTCAGCGATTTTTTAAAGAAAATATAACGTCTTTGGTTACTATATATGTACAATCATGAATTGTCATCATTTTTTCAATTTTCGATTTTCCCTATCCCTTACCGCTAATAAACTTTCCATTTTTGGTAAATGCATTGGCATTGTTTAAAAAACGCACTTCCAATGAACGTATTTTACCTTCATTGCATTGCAAAGGTCCGCTTTTTTGTCTGAAGAAGTCATCGGACCGATTTCGGTAATACGCACTGTGCATAAACAAAATTTCATTTTGCACTGTGCAAATGGCTTTTTTGGGCTGCTGCGCTGACTTTTCGCACACTGCAGACGTCAAAAATCAAAAAAAGCGACTTTCCTCATGGTCTATAAGTCTGTCGGGAAAATAACGGCGGATCGTCGAGCCACGGAATCGCTCATCATCGCTTTGCGACTGCAAGCCGCGGCTTGGGATTTGGTGCGCGATAGCTTTTGCTGCGACGAGCCGCCGTCATTTTTCCGACAGACTGATATTGTCAGTTTGTCGGGAAGATAATGCGTTCAACGTTGCTGCGCCGATTGCGTTGCTGAAATGAAGACGCAATTTACGACACAATTCATTTTCTCGAGAAGCGATGTGATTTTCGATGTGACAGAGTGCTCATTATTTTCCCAAATGACTGAATTTAGAGAGTATGAGAGATGAGGAGAGTCTGCGTGAGAAACTAACAGAGATCTTCGCCGTATTTTACCTCACCATTACCAACTGCTTTGAGGTCTTTTTTTACCCTACCCATCTCTCTCTCTCTCAACCCTCTCTCGTCCCTTTCCATCCGAACGTTCCGTCCGAACTCTTCTTGACCAACGACGTCACCACCCTTTTCTCGCAATATTTAATTGACTGAAAGGAGAAGAGAAATCAACGAAGAGAACAATTTCAACGAAACGTTGCGGGTCCGTCAACCGACCCGGACGACCTGAAGCGATCTTACACCGAAATGACGCGGGTTTCGAATCAAATTCGGGTCGAGTTTAAAAAAAGGCAAGTTCAAATCGGAACCAGGGTTCAAACACGGATCAAACTCAAGGACAAAGTAAAAATTACTGCAAAATAAATAAAAATAAAGAGAAAAATTAAAATTTGATGACAATTCAGGACGTGGGATGTAACCGAGATTGCATTGCGAAAAGGCATCGGCGAAGAGAGTTCGGCAAACTGTGTATTTTCAGTTATTTTCGGCTACAAGTCAGAAGGTGATTCAATTTTTAACGAGTAAGTTCGAAAGTTCATGATCCGAGAATCACTGTTTTGTGTAATAACCAAATTTCAGAGGCTCTTGAAAATGTGTTTAAAAATAAATGAAATGCGCTAGTTTGTCGGGAAAATAATGTGGACACAGTACCTGTCGCAAAGATCACTCTGGCGACTTTTCTAACCGACTACTAGTCGTTTCAGAAAGTGCGTAGACCTTTTCGACCTTTTTTCTCACCGCACAGTGCATGTAGCCCGATTGTGCAGAAATTGAAATGCACGAGCGAAAAAGGGCTTTTGTCAACGGTGCATCCTACGATAAAAAGTCTACTCTCTGCTGTGCGAAGCAGAAAAACGTCCAGGCACATTGTGAAGAATGCTAATAAAACTATCCAATCCTGAGCGTCGCATTTCTAGCACTCCCTGCACGGCAAACCAGGGAGTCTCCCTTCACTTCGTACACCCAGTATCGGTCAAATTCACACGAAATGTCACAACAGTATTTTTCGTGTGGTTTTTCGATGGAAAAATATTTTTCTCAAAATTATTTTATTGCTTTTGTCAGTTGTGACACTTCGTTCGGACGAAACTCAAAAGTGGGCGGGAGACATTTTTGTTCTACAAATTTCGGTTTTCCGTGCCCTGTGAGTCACAAACTATTTGTTTTCGAATAATTTCCACCTCATTCCTTGACTTCTTCAACTCATTTCGACCAATGCTCTCCTCTTTGATCAACTCAAACTCATCGTTTGTTTTCAGGAAGTCCGGTCATCTTCGCTGAACCTTTTTTCGCTTCAATCAACGGCCGACCCGAACTTTCTTGCGACCGCTCGCTGTAAAATGATGTGTTTACCAGTTGTAATTTATAAACCGAACTGTAATTCTCTCGTTCCTTTTTCGAAGCCAATTTTATGTTAAAAAATACACGTTTCTCCCGACGTTCCGTCTTTATCGAGTGACTATTTTCGAGAGTTCAACTAGTCACATAGTCAGTTATTGGAAAGGGCGACGAGAAAGTCGCAAGGTTCAGGCAGATTGAGTAAACAAGGAAGAGCAAAAAAAATTTTCGTCGAAAGAATCGCCGAGGCTTCCGAGAATCTACAGAAATGGGTTTTTGGAATGGCATCAGGATACAAACTGCTGTGGTCGCAATCGTAATAAAAAAAGCTTGGGTTCAACGAACCGAACTTTGGAGTTGGAAGCAAAAATAAGAGAAAAATAACAGCTGAAAATAAACATAAGCATGATGAAATATAATATATCAATCTGTCGGGAAAATAATGGGCAAACGTGTACGCGTCTCTGAAGTGAAAATAAATTTGATTTTGCAGCGACACACGCCAAAAAAATCTTTCGGAAAATTGAAACGACATGGAATCTCGGATCATTGATTTTTTTGCGAAGTGCCACAGAATTATGAAGATAGAAAAATGATTTTTCTCTTCGAAAAAAAACTTTTTCTCTGGGAAAGTCTTCTTTTGTGACTCGATAATTCAGCGACAAGAGATTCCTTGTTTTTTCACTTTTTCTTTGACATGCGACACAATTCATTTTCTCAGCTGCGATGAGATTTTCGAGCGACAAAGTTCTCATTATTTTCCCGACAGACGCATTTATTCTCACCCTTGCCTTCATCGACAATCTTTGCGAGTTCAAGCCTTTGCGGCGTACAGTGCAAATGTAAGCTTTCAATTGAAAAAAAGTTGCCCATCGGACTGAGAAAGTGGCCGTTTTTGTACAAAAAACGTCTCCTTTTGCGTCCCAGAAGGGACCAAAATGACTCCAAACCATTCCCTTCTCTAAGCTAAAAAACTCCGCTTTGAAAAGCGCGCCCTTTCCTTCAAGGCTTAGGGCCCTTCAAAGCGGGGTTCTTTAGCTTAGAGAAGGGAAGGGTTTGGAGACATTTTGGTCCCCTCCGGGATGCAAAATGAGACGTTTTTGCCATTGGATCCGGTCCCTTACTGTAAACGGAATGAAATTAATGAAATTGGGAAAATCGGTGCCTTTCTTGGCTTTGAGTGGTTTTTGCCTTGTTAAATTTGTCTCGCCGAAGTGCCACTGAGCTAATGGGAGCACGACAGAGTTGAGGTCGTCTCGCCGATGTTAATTATGACACCTTACTCCACGAACGCTCTGGATTCCATGCTGCTGGCACAATTCCAGGGTAAAAGTTCCTTATTTTGGCCACAACTTAAAACTTTGCGGAAACTGGTCGGAATTAGCCCAAATTTAGCGTGTACGCTCAATGCGTCGTTGTCAATGCCCGGACAGCGGATTTAGTTAGTGAGGTACCTTCTTTTTAACGTACCACCTTACCTTTCAAAAACGGCTGCAGCCTGTGATTTTACACTTTAGACGATGAAACATGCCCGGAACTAAACTTATTGCCTTTGTATGGAACTAAATGAGTCGTCATAGCCTTCGTAGGTACCCTTAAAACTATAGAACTATTATAGTAGTTCAGTGCCAGCTAGGTCGAAGCGTTTTTTCCTAACTTTAATGCCCAGGCTTGGGCGCAGTTCGCGGAGTACCTCTGTTGTGGCCAAAATAAGAAAATTTTTTCCAATTCCAGCTTGGACCATGACACAATTCATTCTTTTCTTTGATGATCAATCCGACATTGTGCCCATTACTTTCCCGACAGACTAACATGCAAAATTTGAAATTTTTATTTTATCTCAAGGAATGTAAATCAGGGTGTGTTCCTTGTGCTCCTCTGCTCTCGGTTTTCCAAAACATCTGGGAAACGGATTGTTTGTGGGGTTTGTATAAACGTAGTGATCTCATCTCCAAAGAATAGCCGAAATCGCAACCGAAAAAAAAAACAATTTTGCAAATTTTTTTGCAACAAAAGACGCGGGTCTCTTTGGGAGTCGGGAATTGGGATTTTTTTAATTTTTTTGTGAAAAAAAAATTTTGCACTGTGCAAAAAAATTAAAAAAAAAATTGCACAGTGCAGAATTTACTGTAATTTTGATCCAAAAATAGCAGTAAATACTGTAATTTTGATCCAAAAATCGCAGTAAATACTGTAATTTACTGTAAAAAAATGCTTTTTTGCTCTTTTCACCCCACATGTGGCGATGTCGCAATTCGATTTCCGTTAATTTTATGTTTGAATTTCGATTAAAATGGTCTTTATACAAAAGAATGGCCCCTTTCTCCGAAGTCGGACTGTCCCTTCATCCGTTTTTTTCCTGTGTGGCCAAAGACTGAAAATTCATTTTCTTTGAAGACGCAATTTTTTGAAGTCAACTTTTGACGGGGAGATTTTGAGTTGGCCCCGATGATTTTGGACTTTTTTAAATGAAAATTGAATTAATTAGGTCTCTTACATGGCCAATATTGGAAAAAATAAATAATTTTTTTTCCATTTTTTGGCCAAATTTTTGAGATTTTTTACTTTTTCAAGTGGAAATGGCCAAGTTTTGGGGATAGAAATGGCCGGAAATAATTTCTTGGCGAAAAACAATTTGTAACCTGTCTGAAAATTGATACTCGAGTTTTTTATGGCCCTCATAAGTCAGGAAAAAACAAGTTTCGAGATTTTTTTTCGGAATTTTGCACAGTGCAATGAATTTTTATCTTTGCACAGTGCAATTTGTTTTTTCTCCGAACTTGTCGCGAAATCCGCACCGTGCAGCAAAACTTTCCATGCACAGTGCAAGGGCAATTTTTATCTTTTGCACTGTGCAATCAATTTTTATTTTTGCACAGTGCAATTTGTTTATTCTCCAAACTTCCTGCGATATCCGCACCGTGCAACAAAACATTTCGTAAATGTCGCAGCTTTTGCACGGTGCGGTCAAAAAACCGGCTCTGTGCACAGTGCAATCAATTTTTATTTTTGCACAGTGCAAACACTACTTATTTTCGCACAGTGCAGCCAGTTTTTATTTTTGCACAGTGCAATTTGTTTGTTTTCCAAACTTCCCATTTAGTAAATGTCGCAGCATTTGCACGGTGCGGTCAAAAAACCGGCTCTGTGCACAGTGCAATTAATTTTTTCTTTTGCACAGTGCAATTTGTTTGCTCCCCAAACTTTCCGCAAAATTCGCACCGTGCAGCAAAGCTTTCGGGAAAGGTCGCAACTTTTGCACGATTCGGTCAAAAAACCGGCTCTTTGCACAGTGCAACCAACCTTTTCTTTTGCACAGTGCAATCATTTTTTTTGCGCAGTGCAGCCAGTTTTTATCTCTGCACAGTGCAATTTGTTATCCTCTCCGAAGTCGCGAAATCCGCACCGTGCAGCAAAACTTTCCGGGAATATCGCAAAATTAATGTTGCGCAGTGCAAACAACAAAAAATATGTACCGTCCAACTAGTATACACATATAATGGAGCTTCCATGAATTTTCTGAAAACTGGGTGATAAATTTATAAATAGTATTTTTATTCCAAATTTTTCAACCTTTGATCTTCCGGACTTCAAAAAAATCCTTTCAAAATCCTACTAAAAACGATCACTTCTTTCTTGCCTATGGTCAAGAGCTTTTCCAAACATAATTTCTCAAGTCCTTTCGCCACCCTTCGATCTTTGGTATTGCAGAAAATTTACTATTAGGGTTTTCATAAAGTGCATGTACTTCTTTTCAATCTGTGCACAAAAACCCTATTTTCCGGGCAACAACTTTTTCGAAATGTGCGAAAAAAGAAAAAATCAATGTGCGGAAACGAAATGTCCATACACTTTATGAAAATGCTAATAATATGATATATTATCATCCTGACGTTTTGTGAAAAGTTTTTTTTTCAGACACGTAAAGTGTAGCGGAAAATGGGAATTTCTGTGTCAGTTCCATTGAGTTTTCTCCTCTTTTTTGTCTGTTTCTTTGATTCGTTTTCTCTTTTTTTAGAGTAGACTTGATGTTAGCGAAATCGTTGAAAATTTTTTGTATAATTTTTATTTCTTATTTTTTTAATTAATTCTGTAAATTCCAAAAATAGTTTTTTTTTATTGAAAAAAAAGAATTTCTGATTGGAAACAGGGTAAAATACGAACATATATTTCTTTATTATCTTAAAAAACAATAAAAATCAAGAAAAATACGGAAATTCTTCATCATCTTTGTTGTCCTTGTCGAAATTCTTCCCACCGAAATGCCATTCAAAATCAAAAAAAAATCCTTGTTTTCGTTTGAGGTTTGATTGACATTCCTATCAGTCTGTCGGGAAAATAATAAGAACAGTGTCGCCGCGTAAATCGCGTTGTTGAAGTGAAAAGAATTGATTTTTGCCGTAACACAATTCTTTTTATCGGCGGCGCTGCGTATTTCGATGCGACAGAGTGCTCATTATTTTCCCGACAGACTGATATTCCTAACACTTGATCAAGAATCGAGAAAAGATTATTTTTTGGACAAAAAAAATTAGAAAATATGTTAAATTGCAATTTTCGGTGCACAGTTTTATGAACGCGAAAAAACATTTTGCACCGTGCAGTGGTGGGCTTGCACAGTGCAATTTTGCTTTTTTTGTCTTGCATCGCCCGCAATTCTCTTTTTGGAAAAAGTTCCTTATTTGGCCACAACAAAGGTACTCCGCGAACTGCGCCCAAGCTTGGGCACTAAAGTTAGGAAAACACGCTTCGACCTAGCTGGAACTGAATTACTATAATAGCTCTATAGTTTTAAGGATACCGACGAAGGCTGTGAGGACTCATTTAGCTCCATACGGAGGCAATAAATTTAGTTCCGGATATGTTTCATCGTATAAAGTGTAAAATCACAGGCTGCAGCCGTTTTTGAAGGGTGGTACGTAAAAAAGAAGGTACCTCACTAAATAAATCCACTGTCCTTGCATTGACAACGATGAATTGAGCGTGCACGCTAAATTTGGGCTAATTCCGACCAGTTTCCGCAAAGTTATAAGTTGTGGCCAAAATAAGGAACTTTTACCCTCTTTTTTCACAGCGACAAAGCAATTTTTTGGAATGCGATCAAACTTTGGGGCCGCGAAAAAATGCAAGAGCTTTTTACCGCGACAAAAAAATACAATTTTTTTATTTTTCTATTTTTTTTTATTTATTTTTTTTTTGAAAAATCCGATTTTTCATCTTTTTCCTCAATTTTCAGTGCAAAACCTTTCCAATTTTCACCCCAGTTACCCTCCTTTTCCCTAAAAAGTAATGTCTTTTTATCGTATAAATCATAAAATATTCAGTCTAATTCCCCCCACAAAAATGCAAATCGAACAGAACAAAAGTGCGAAGAAATGAAAGGAACGTTCCAATTTTTCTTTATTTCCGCAGGCATTCCCCATTTTTCCGCTTTAACCCTTTCCGGACGAGTCGGCACCTCCATGCAGAAATGAAAGAGGGTACCCTACTGAGTAACGGCATAATAGTGGTTCAGCCCATCGAAGCGTTATTTGGGACTTATGACAAAAAATGTCCTAAAAAGTACCCCCAGTTGACATAACCCTTATAAAATTTTGCTAACGACCTGTAAATTAGAAACTACCCCTAAGTTAAAGTCTAACACTCCTACTACTGTTACATCCAAGAACTGTCCAAATCGGACCACTACGGGATTAGTTATCGACTTTTGGAAATTGAATTTTAAATTTCGACCAATTTTTGGCCCAAAATTGAGTATATCTTCCGCCGGAATCAACCATTTCAGTCTAAATGTGGTTTTTCTGAATCTAGAGTGACGCTAGCTTCTTCCCAGAATGTTTCCAGAAAAAACCTACAGGGCACGTTTCTGTAAAAAGCGAAAAGGTTGAAAGCGTAAAGGTTTCAGCGTATAAAATGTCGCCGCAAGCCGAGAAGGGTCGGGCGCAGCTCAAAAGGCGAAAATAATATATATTTTTTTGAGAAATACTATTTTAGTGTGAAACTAAAGCAAAATCCAATGAAATTGCCTGAAAACGCATTAAAAATATTAAAATGACATTGAGTTAATGTTTGCGTGCTCTGTCTGTCTGTATTTCATCTGAATTCAGCTTGTCGACACTAAAATAATATTTTTCGAAGAAAAAATATTATTTTCGCCTTTTGAGCTGCGCCCGACCCTTCTCGGCTTGCGGCGACATTTTATACGCTGAAACCTTTACGCTTTCAACCTTTTCGCTTTTTACAGAAACGTGCCCTGTAGGTTTTTTCTGGAAACATTCTGGGAAGAAGCTAGCGTCACTCTAGATTCAGAAAAACCACATTTAGACTGAAATGGTTGATTCCGGCGGAAGATATACTCAATTTTGGGCCAAAAATTGGTCGAAATTTAAAATTCAATTTCCAAAAGTCGATAACTAATCCCGTAGTGGTCCAATTTGGACAGTTCTTGGATGTAACAGTAGTAGGAGTGTTAGACTTTACCTTAGGGGTAGTTTCTAATTTACAGGTCGTTAGCAAAATTTTATAAGGGTTATGTCAACTGGGGTACTTTTTAGGACATTTTTTGTCATAAGTCCCAAATAACGCTTCGATGGGCTGAACCACTATTATGCCGTTACTCAGTAGGGTACCCTCTTTCATTTCTGCATGGAGGTGCCGACTCGTCCGGAAAGGGTTAAACAATGCGATCGCAGTTTTTGCATATCGGAAGCCGCGTTTCTCCCCAATCATTCGCCTGTTTTATTCGTTTTATGGGGGAGTTTTGGGAAATTTTGATTAAGTTTCAGATGGGAGTTCGAAAACGTTTGAAAAGTTCATGTATTTTTTACTTTTTTAGGAGTTTTACTGTGGAAAATTTCAAAAAAAGTGAAAAAACGTCAATTTTTTGACAATTTTCAGCAAAAAATGATGAAAAAATAGACTTTTCAGGTAAAATACGTCGCAGAACGCTATATGCTCTGCTGTAGAATACTGTAGGACACAACATGTTCAGTGGCGAAAGAGAAAATTAAAGAAAAAATCAATTTTTAAAAAGATTTTGGGCAAAAATATGTGAAAATTGTAATTTAGGGGTAAAATACGGTCAATATATCGTCTAGGTATTTTTCATGCGTTGCAAGTTGCTTAGAGGTATTGTATGTTCTGTAGAAAACAAGAAAACCTTGAAAAACATTGAAAAACACCCCACTTTTGACGATTTTCAGCAAAAAATTATGAAAAAATAGACTTTTTAGGGTAAAATACGTGGCAGAACGCTATATGCTGTACTGTAGAATAATTTAGGACACAGTGTGTTCAGTGGCGAAAGTGAAAATTAAAGAAAAAATCGATTTTTAAAAATATTTTCAGCAAGCAAACCCTGAAAAAACCTGAACGTCAACTTTTTGACAATTTTCAGCAAACAGATATGAAAAAAGACCTTTTAGGGTAAAATACGTCGTCCAGCAATATTTCCTGTACTGTAGAATACTGTGAGATACTGTATGTTCCGTGTCGAAAGAGAAAATTCAGAAAAAAATCGATTTTGTTACGATTTTTGGCAAGCATGTCTAAAAATTTCTAAAAAGAAATGCTGTATGTCCTGTAGAAGAGTACGATGACCTCGAAAAAAGCAGAAAAGCATAAATTTTTTTTGACAATCTTCGGCAAAATATCATAAAAGAATATTGATTTTGGAGTAAAATACGTCACCGCTAATGTTGCGCTTACTGTAGGTACTGTATATTCCGTGGCGAAAAAGAAAATGAAAGAACAAAGCAATTTTTAAAAGATTTTCTGCAAAACCGTTAAAAATAATATTTTTTGGGCAAAATACGGTGGGAAAATCATCTAAATAAGCGTCGTGCGTTGCGAGTCGCTTAGAGGCATTGTATGTTTTGTGGAAGAGTAAGAAAACCTTGAAAAAAGTCAAAAAAAAATCTATTATTTTTATTTTTCTTTGTAGAACATTGTGTTAGCGGCAAAAAATCGTAAAAGGTAACAATTTGAAGGTAAAATACGACGGTGGTCACGGCTTTGTGACTCTAGTATTTATATGGGGTGCCTAATGACACCGTGTATTCTGTGACAAAAAAAATATGAAAGAAAAAAGTGGAAAATTTTTGTTTTTTTTTAATCATAAAAAATGTAGTTTTTATGGAAAATACCATTATTTTTCTGTAATTTTAATATTTTCCGACATGCCTAGATGTCTTTTTCTATACAAATTTTGTCTTAAAAATAAAAAAAGTGCATTGATGTGTTTTTCGCAAATTATTTAAAAAAATCAAAATTATTAACATAAATTTTAATTTTGGCGTAAAATACGGCAACTGATCTTTCGGTGATCATTATTTTTTTCTTCGAGACCTTCAAAAAATTAAAATTTTTTTTTGCAAAATTCACAGGAAATGTTACTTCAATAAACACCGTTTTTTGACCCATTCATACGGTAACTAATAATGTATCGTACCCTCTGGCCATGTGTAATATCCGGCAAGTCCATTAGGGGGGCATTTCGGAAATGTCCGATTGTTTTTCTATTTGTTTTCTCTCCATTTTTTACGACCATTAAAGGTATCCGATTGCGTTTGCGGCAAAAAAAAATTGTGGACGTTGGTCAGAATTCGGCGCTCTGAAGGAATTGGAAACCAATTTTTTTAACGAAATGCACTGTGCAAAAGAGAACGAATGCCCATAAGCTTTATGAAAATGGAGCGGTGTGTTCTTGAGCTTGTTCGTTTTCGCAATCTTGATTATTTTTTATTTTTTCCGGTTTTCATATTTTTTCTTGCTGCTTCTTCAGCACTGTCGCGACTCAGCTATGAGTCGAGGCATAGGATGGCCCCTAACTTGCCCTCTACTCCTAGTATGCACTGCCCCTACTAACCCGGAGACACAGATTAGAGGACCGTAGCAATAAAACTGTGGACTCACGCAAAATTGATTCCACTTTGTATCGGCATGACCGGGCGGGATCAAACGGAAATTCCAAAACCAATTTGACCTACCGTGACAGTCACCTGTGCGCGATGCTTTGGAGTATATCCCGTCGGCGAAGTGAACCACATGATGCACTATTTCAGCAACGAGTGACCGAAAAGCGGTCGATCCATTACATTTATACAATTTATCGGTCGGTTTATGAAAATTCCTGGGAATTCTTCACGGAATCGTGACAGCATGCAGTGTGTTATGACCTCATTCGTATGTTTGCATATCAATTCTCAATTTCGGGCTGATCCCTTTTTTACGATTGCTGCGGGGTGCAATCATTTGATTTTGTGGTGCTTTTCGAAGAATGCAAATTTTTGGAGTTTTTGAACACTTCATTCAATGCATTTGTTACAGTTAGAAATTACTTTTCATTTTTTAAAAAAATTTTTTTGGATCGTTGAATATCTCAGCTACACCTGAAAATTTTATACCATTTTTTTTTTTAAAATGAATGTCTTTAGTAGATGTGTGATTCACATAAAATCTGGGGAAGATACGATCATCGGATTTCGAGATATTTCAATTTTATTCCCTAGGCATTTCTGCGTTTTCAAAGTTTTATGTAGTGTTGAATTTAGCACAGTGAATTCATCTTTTTTCATATTCATATCGGCAATGCGATTTTCGCTCCGACAGAGTGCTCATTATTTTCCCGACAGACTGATGTCCTCCCTAAGATCACGTTTTCTTTCATATTTTTCCTAACCTATCCCTCTCCGACTGACCGTTTGCTCTCGACTTTATGAAACATGATTTATTCCCCCGCACACTCAACAAACAAAAAAAAAGAAAATGTATTAGCCGCTTATGACACAAGGGCTACAAGAGTCGAGAGTTTCGGGATTGGAGTGCTCGCAAAAACCCGCTGGGAGGTCGTGATCAAGGCTTTTGTGATAAGATGATGACAAAAGAGTCAGCTTTCGGGTGTTAGTCAATATTGTCGTATTCTCATAGGGGAAGTGGCGAAGGTGTGACGGTCAAATTTTGATGGAACTTGGTACAGATTTCGAATCTTTTTTTTTTGCAAAAACCGCTGAGATTTTCAGATCAAGAGTTGACAAAAAATCTGACATTTTTTTTATAAATTTTGGCATAAAAAGTTTCATGCCTTGTTCTACCATGGAATGTAATCTTTCCACAAAAAATCGAATTTTTCCCTGTGAAACCGGCAAGGATACCCCAAAAAATGTTTTCTGTCTAATCGCTCTCCACATTTTTCATACTCTCTTGGCCGCAAATTTCGTTCAATATCTCGGCTGCGCCTGTAAACCGCGAGCTAAAATTTTCAGGAATTAACATGTGGCCTATGTTCGAAACGTGCCAAAAATTTTAAAGAAAATTTGAGTATCGCAATTCGGACACTTCCCTTGCAAAGATATTCCATTTCTCATAATTTTTTGGACAAAAATCTATTAGTATTTCTGCATCCTTTGCGGCAAAAAATGGGAAATGCGAAAAATAACTGCACTGTTCACTTTTTGGGCCGAGTGCACGGTGCAAAATGTTTTTTTTCGAATTACTTATCGCACAAAATGCACAATGCAGAGAAAATTTCAAGGATTTTTTGGACCGCCTACTACTGTGGAGTACTTAATCCAATGGCAAAGACGTACCATTTTGCATCCGGGAAGTATCAAAAATGTGGCAAAATGCTTCCCTCTCCAAGTGAAAAAACTCAGATTTCAAAAGCGCGTCCGTTCTTTTTGTGAGACAAGGGGCGCGCCCTTCAAGACGAAGTTTTTTTTTCGCTTGGAGAGGGAAGCCTTTTGCCACATTTTCGATGCTTCCCGGATCCAAAATGGTACGTTCTTTGCCACTGGATCGGTTCTGTCACTGTAGCTGTAGACAATTTTTCCGGCAGCTTTTACGCCGAGCACTCTAACTGACGTTGGACCTCTCTGCACCACGATGACCATCGGCTACCATGACAATTGCCTGTCCACGATGCTTTAGAGTATATCCCGTCGGCGAAGTGAGCCAGCTCGAGCACAAACGAAATTTCCCAGCCAAACTCACTTAATTTCAAGTGGTTCTAGTTAATCTTCTTCCCAGAAATCAATTTTTTCCTCCCATAAAATCGGATTTTCTCCCCAATTCCTTCAATTTCCCTCTTTATCAACAAATTTTTCGCTTTCCAAAAAAGATCAACGAGCCGTTTTTTCCCCGAATTTTAATCGACGAACATGTTTTTTGTGGGGGTTTTGATTGTTTCTCCCTTTGTTTACATACATACCCCGCTAATTGGATAAATATTGGTTTTATAAGCGGTTCCAACGCGTATTTTAGCTCAATTTTTTACATTGAAACCCATTTTTTTATGCCAAAAATGGAATTTTTACTTTTTTTGGAGATTTTTTCATTTTCCGAAATGTATTTTTCATTTTGAAAAAGCATTATTTCCTTCAAAAATCATCTATTCAGATTTTCTTACAATTTTTTCTACTTTATTTCCCATTTTACAGCCCACTTGTCATTCAAAAGACCTAAAACAATATCATTTTTTGTCTGATTGTCCCTGAATTTTTGTTGTTTCGGTTACGTTTATGACTCTTTGCTCTTATCAGCGGCGAGTTCATAAAAAATACGGAAGCATTATTATTTGGATTATAAAAACGGGGTCTGAAAAAACTCAATGATCACCCTTTTGTCTGGGTTTATTTATTCCGAGGGCTTTGTTTATCCCCAAATTAATTGGTTTTTACTTTTTAATCTGTCAATTTCACACTACTGCTAAACGATTTTTAGTTGTTTTTTATTATTTTTAGAGATTTTCGTTTTGAAATTTTTTTGCACAGTGCGAAAAATAGCGATTTTGATTTTTTGCACAGTGCAAAAAAATTTCATTTTTGCACAGTGCGTGAAAAAAGAATTGTTTCTGCACGGTGCGCGAATTTTTATTTGAAGTTTGCGCAGTGCGAAAAGCTGTCGATTTTGCACGGTGCGGAGATTTTTTATTTTTACACGGTGCAGAAAAATTCCATCTTCGCACTGTGTGTAGTTTTTACTTTTTGCGCAGTGCGTGAAAAAATTGCTTTTGCACGGTGCAAAAATTTTGATTCCGCACGGTGTAGGAATTTTGATTTTTTGCACTGTGCGAAAAATCCTTGCTTCCGCACAGTGCAAAGAAAGAAAAAACAAAAATTTTTTTGCACTGTGCTGAAATTTCATTTTTAATTATTTATCTCAGCCCATTTAAAGAACACCTATACATGATTCACCCTCCTTCGAAATTGATTATCATCATGTTTTTACGGTCGCAAATCCATGTTTATGGGTTTGATTTTTTAATGAGAGAAACAAATTTTTGATCGCATTTCCGTGAAAAGTAACGCAAAAAAGATTCGAAAATTCCTTTTGGAGGGAACGTGTCAGAGATGATTCTTCTTTTCAATTTATGTTATACATACTATATACATATTTATAAAAAGAAAAAGGGGAAACTGTGGAGAATTTTTTGAATTGATTTTTATTTTTTGGGGAGTTTTAGAGAAGACGGGAAGTTAGGAGACGGACAGATATTAATTTTTTTTTTGAATTTTCATTTTTTTTTTGCTATTTTTGTTTTTTGTTATTTTTTGCTTTTATCCGCCTTGAAATACAAGTTTTTTTACAGAATCGACACTCAAACGGGCGTATTTTACATTTTAATAAAAAAATTTTTTTGTCCAAAACTCCATAACACTTTTTCAGCTCTCTAATCGCTTTATGGACATCTCTATCTAATCTACCCCACCACGAAACCTCTAAAAATGCGGGTGGCGTATTCGCGAGCGCCGGACGCCACCCGCTCCAGTGCGTCGTCCTCCTCGTCCACCCTGACCTCTTTTTTGAGCAAGTCCTCAGAACGACCATATCGCACCATCACTGTCATCA
Organism: Bursaphelenchus xylophilus; assembly: GCA_904066235.2. Taxonomy (NCBI): domain Eukaryota; kingdom Metazoa; phylum Nematoda; class Chromadorea; order Rhabditida; family Aphelenchoididae; genus Bursaphelenchus; species Bursaphelenchus xylophilus. The sequence continues at coordinate 12,331,974 of CAJFCV020000003.1, read as the reverse complement.
TCCTACTCCTCACAGTCTTGCTGAGTCTTGGAGTGCTTTTGGGACTCTTTGACAGCTTCATTTTGGCGATGTTTCAACCGAATTTTGAGAGCGATGAGTTTGATGAGGCTGAAGAAAAATTTGAAAATTTCAGCGAAATCCGATTTGAGCGAGTTTTGGAGCCAAATGACATAAAATTCACTGTAAGTTGGGAGGTGGGACTGAATTAACTGGAGGAAAAGTGAAAAAAATACGTGGAAAAGTTGACACACGTGTGTCGGGTGTTTCACACGAAATACAATTTCTTTTTCCAAGTTCGGAATTCCAGGGAATCAAGAAGGTGAATTCGTAATCATTTGACAAAGGTTTAATTATCTTATTAATTCATAAAGAATAGGTAAAATTATAAACAACATCTAAAAAAATCAAGAAAACAAAAACATCATTATACGTCTTCGGAAGCTTTTACGCCGGGCACTATAACTTCCGTTGGACCTTTCTGCACCACAATGACCATCGGCTACCATGACACTAGCCTGTCCACGATGCTTTGGAGTATATCCCGTCGGCGAAGTGAGCCAGCTCGTGTATCACAACTCCAAGCACGAGTCTGCCACCAGATTCAACAAACGGGACGTTTGTTTAGGACGTTCTTGTGCGTACACCATTAATGTTGACCTCGGAACGAATTCAAACCTTCTGAAGACCATCCGCCCAGACGCTAGTATTGATACAGTACCACCTCTTGGACCTCTTGAGGCGATGTACTCCGTGGCGGCTGTTCGGGCAACCGCTGTATTGCACCCGCCTTCTATATATAGGTCCTCTTCAAAAAGACGGTCGGGTATTTCATACTGTCGTTCACAAACTTTGGGTCCACCTCTAATCTCTGTGTTTGGGCATCCAGTTCGACCTACCGTGACAGTCACCTGTTCGCGATGCTTTGGAGTATATCCCGCCGGCGAAGTGAGCCACCTCATGTATCACAGTTCCAAAGAAAGAACCTGCCGGCCGGTAATCTCAACAACGGACGGCCTTTGTATTCCTCACGCCTTCCATAGAAGGCTTCTAGCGATCAATCCCCCAGTCCCAAAAAAATTTCAATTTCCTTGCCAATTTTAACAAAAATATCTCAAAACTTTCTCAAATATAAAGCTCTTCCCCGTTTTTTCGTACTTTATCTAAACTTTTCTTTTTCAGGACGATCTCCTTCATCTAGGTCATTTGCCTTTTCAACGGGTCATAGCCTCGGCGCCAGTCACCGGACAATTTCCAATATCAACAACCACGGACCCCATCTCTAGTCAAACCCCATCTCAACCCGAAATGATAACGAGTACGCCGAAATTGAGCGAAAAATCGACCAAAATCCAAAGAAATTTCACTTTTAAAGCAACTTTTACGACCAAAAGCAGTGCAAAATTGGAGAATTTGGTGAGTAAATTTTTTTTGGGCTTGGTAATTGCTGTGGAGTAACAAACAAAATAACTTTTTTCGGTTTTTTCTTATTTTTATTTTTTATTTTTTGATTTTTTTTTGAGTGCCGTATTTTAGCCCAAACCTGTGTGGAGAAAAACCCCTGAAGAATTGGCCTCCGAATTATTGGCAACCACAGATCTGGAAGTCATAAATCAAGCGTTTGAGGAGATTCGAAGCGGCGAGAAACAAGTTTGGAGTGCCCAAAATAACACTTTTGTAATTTTTTTGTTTGGTTGGCCGTTTTCTAATTTTTATCCTTGTTTTTCCATTTATTTTTGCTGCACAGTGCAGAAAAAATATTTAAAAAATTTTTTTGAGACTTCACTGCAAAATACGAAAAGCTTTTTCTACACCGTGCAATTTTTTAACTCAAAATTTTTGAAAAAAAAATCCATTTCCTACCTCCAATTTCCCTGAAAATCTCAATTTTTCAGCCTCCAATCATTGTCACCGCTCTCTTCGACATCGGTCGCGGCGATTGGATTCAATTTACCCGCCCGTTCGACCTCTACCTCGAATCTCTCAACCACTTAATCCGAATGCCAAATCCTATAGTAATTTTTGGAGACGAAAAAGTTGCGCAATATATCAAAATCTACCCCGAGGAAATTCAGCGTCGCATTCAGATGGTGACCATGCGTTTGAAGGACCTGCCCTTCTACGGGCATCGGCGCGAGATTGCGGAGATTCTGCAAAACGAACAGGAGAATTGGGATGAGAAATGGCCTTCGCGGTTCCGGACACACCCGGAGGCGTGGAGTGCGGACTACAACATTGTAGTCAACTCCAAGTCGTATTTCATGTACAAAGCGACGCTCATCTCCAAATTCAAGTCCAATTTTTTCGCTTGGATCGATGCGGGATACAGTAAGTGTAGTGCAATATACATATGTAATAATTTTTTTAGAAATACCATTCTGTCATTATTTTCCCGACAGGCCCATAAAAAAAATTTTTTTGAAATTAAAAAAAATTTTCTCTCAATCTTTTCTAATTTATCTGTAAAACGGTCTAAAAAATTTATTTCAGGTCACGGCGAACGTGACAAAATTCCCCGCTGGACTTGGCGTCCAAAGCTTCCACATGGAAAGATAACCTTGATCCAAGTCAGTCCGCCGACCGAGAAAATTGAAAAGTAAGTCCGCTGAGAGCGATCGCATTTTGGTCCCTTCCGAACGCAAAAATTCTCATTCTCCCATCTCATCGTTTCCCAATTCCAGATACGAGTTGTCCAAGGTCTACCGGCAGACTCGAGATGTCATCAGTGGCGGTGTCTTGGCCGGCGACACTCCAACCATCAAAAGATTCCACGTTTTCTTCCTCAAAACCTTTGTGGAGCTCTTGGATGCGGGGAAAGTTGATGACGACCAGACAACCCTACTGTTCACCATCAAAAACTACCGCTCCACGTTCAATATCCTGCATGGAGGCTGGCTGGATGCCTTCAAGGTCATCCCCAGAGAGCCGTTTCAGCGACAGCGGAAGCGATTCGCCAATCGCCTCTTATAACCCTTGATCCTTTTGATTTTTTGCATATATTATGTATTTTTGGTCTGAAAATTATTTCTGAAATCTCAAAAAACACCCAGAGTCATGAAGTAGAGCATTTCTGATATCCAGAATTACACTTACTATCCTTTTTAACGGTTCGATTTGTCTTCGCATATCTCTAAACTGTAATTTATGACATCTTTCACGCAATGTTTACTGCCATTGAGTAAATTCTGCCATTCAATCGGAGTTATAAATAAATAAATAAATAAATAAATGCTATGTTTGGTCCTGTAGAAAAAACCTGTAAAAAAATCCACATTTTTTTGCGGATTCTACTATAATAATCGTAAAATAATTTGATTTTGCGAGACCTCAACCCCTCTTTTCGGCGGTAATTTTCCAAGAACTGCAAAAAGAATCTGAAATTCTGAGCAGCACACGTCGAGAGTCGAAGTCGAGCCTTCAGAAGTCCTGAAGCCGAAAAGAGGGCCGCGTTCCCGCAAAAGAAGTGGATATGGGGACATCTGCCGGCCCTAAAACGCGGAAAAAAGATTTTTTTCCGGCCCCATTCTTGGCGCCTGAGGCGTTTTCAAGGAGAGCGAAAGCGTCTTTTCCCCTCCGCTCGCTCATAAACGATATGAAATATTATATAAGCGGGGCTTGAGGTGCCGAAATTTTATTTTCGTTTGTTCTGAAGGCCGAAATCAGACTTGCACGACGAACCTTTTTTTCCGACGAAGATTTTGTTTGATGACATAGAGGATGGGTGTTTTGATGACATTGTAAAGGTAGTTGAGGCTGTTATTCATAAAGTGTAGGGAGATTTTTTGTCGCGGTCCGCACTGTGCACAAAAATTCGCCAGTTCTGCACGGTGTATTTCATCTTTTGTTTAGTTTTTGCACCGTACACGATCGCGCATGAAAATATGAAAAATAGGAAATATACGAAAGCTTTTTCCCACCGCATCTCATGTCAGAAGAAGAAGCTTTTTTGGATGAAAAATATGCACAGTGCAAGCGGCTTTTTTGAGGTTGGCTTCAAACTACAAGGAGCGTCTTTTCAACGAGGTCTTTCATTTGTTGTACCGCTGTGTGATATATATTACGCCTTTTCAAAGTGCGCGAACTTTTTTGAGGCACATAACTTTACATCTGTTTGCACGGTGCGCCGGTGATTTTGATCCATTTTTCACAGTGCAATTATCGGTGGGATGCTTGACTCTACCAACACAAGAGACCATAGACCAATCAATAATAGACAGTAGAAAATATGACGGTTTATTGCACACAACACAACCGGGAAAGAACAGACACAAAAATAATAATCATGATTGGCCGATTTCTCTTCTTTTTATACCAATTTGTCGGTCATTCCGTGGGAATATGCAAATTCGCACGCGAAGTCGTGACAATTAGCGGCAATTTTCAAATTGCACAGTGCGAGAATTTTTGCGACAAAGATTCTATGCATTTCTGAAAAATTATGCTATTCGCTGTATCCTGTTCAACTTTGTGATTTTCTACAACAACACGCTTGGGCTCAGCTCCATATTCCTCCGCTTTTTATTGCGCCTTCTCGTCTAGCCCGCTGTTTGCCAACGGAACGTCTTTAATTTCGAAGGGGACTTTTATGGCGTCAAAGGATTTTCCCTTTTAGCCTGAAGAAAGAATAAGGATCCCTTTGGGAATCGAATTGGTTTCTTCTCGGCTTCATGTCACTCCTAATTTTTTTGAGATAAGGAAAAGACGGGTTTTTGGGACGGCCGAGATTTTCCGACGACACTTTTTTCGGTTGTAACTTCCCGAAATTTTTGTTCGCGCTTCGCAGAGGCATCCTATGTATTTTGCGAACGCGGAGAGCGAAGAACTTTTTGCAATTGTTAGTATTTCCATAAAGAGCATGGAGAGATCCCCCTTTTGCAGAGTGCATTTTGAACGTTTTCCCATGCTTGTCTCCTTGCACAGTGCAAACCTCAAAAAAACCATTTTTCACTGTGCAAGGAGACAGAGGCGCGCCGACATTGTTACAACAATTTTTTGCATATTCTGGGATTTTTTTGACATATGTCTCGACATGCAACTCCATTCGCCATTGAAGTACTTCCTTGTGAACTAATCTCTGTTTCAGCAGCCGAAAGAGACCACAACACTGGATTTTTCATTCTTGATTGAAGGCAAAATAATGATGATGACATTTATCACATAAAACAGCCCAAATTGACCATCAATTTTCGAAGCAGCTCCTCTAAAATCCGCTTCTCTGCTTCTCCTTTCTACCTCATCTCTTCTACAGGATCTTTGTCATGCCGCTTCTTCAATTTGCCCAAGAAATTTTCGCTTCAAGCTCTCATTTCTCAACGATTCGAATACTAAAACTGCTCCTCCTGTTGCTGTTCAATTTCGCACAAGCTTCTCGAGATTACTGTGCCAATGAGACGGATATCATCGACCATATCTTGTACGACACAACGGTTCATTACAATCGCCACAAAACGCCGAACGATCCGGTGGAGGTGCGGATTGAATTATGGGTGCAGGAAGTGACGTCAGTGTCGGAGATGACGCAGGATTTCGAAATTGGTGAGCGTTTTGGCCATACAAATATTTTTTTTTATTTTTTTGGCTTGAAGTTTAGTCTGTCGGGAAAGTAATGAGCACAATGTCGCAGCGCCGATCGTGTCGCTGAAGTGAAAAGCAAATTGATTTTTGTCATTGTTAATTCATTTTCGCGGCTTCGATGTAATTTTCGATCCGACAGAGTGCTCATTATTTTCCCGACAGAGCTATAAGAATACTCAAGAGTTTGCCCACTTAAATCTCGAGACTCTTGCAAAAGTTCGCCGTTTTCGTCTCCGCAAATTGGAGAGTTCCGATGTGGCGACGCGTAAAATTATGCAAAATGGGAGGATGTGGGTTTCCGCCGGCGAAAGTGTCCACTAAACGTAGAATTTCCATAGTTTTAGGAAAAAAATAGTCTCGAAATTACAAAAAAGAACAGCCGATAAATCTATTTACAACAACCGTCAAAGCGTTAAACACCGATAATGATTACCTTGACGGAATTTATGCATAAAAAATATTGCTTTATTATAAAAAAGATCAGAGAAAAAATCCAACGCCGACGTTAGAACCATCTGCACTTCGTCAGTTTAATTAATGCTGCCACCATTATTGAACGAATATGCCGCGGTGAACACGTGATCCACGTTATCCAAGCTCACTTCCCACGGACAGAAATAGCCTTCAATTTTAAAGCATACGGCATTTGTTTCCCCGGTTATGAGGCTTTTGGATAAGAGGCCCCGCTGTTTCAGCCAATTCAGTGACGCAGCTGAAGTTAGGTGCTTGAGTTGACTGAAAGTTGCTCATTTCCAAAGGTTCGGATGATGTTGTCCAGGTACTCTTCATCCATTTCGGGGAGATCTTGATGACTGTAAGAGAGAAACGTTCGTATGTGCTGAAAAGACTTCAATTTTAAAGCATACGGCATTTGTTTCACCGGTTATGAGGCTTTTGGACAAGAGGCCCCGCTGTTTCAGCCAATTCAGTGAAGCAGCTGAAGTTAGGTGCTTCGGGTTGACTGAAAGTTGCTCATTTCCAAAGGTTAGGATGATGTTATCTAGGGACTCTTCATCCATTTCGGGGGAGATCTTGATCACTGTAAGAGAGAAACGTTCGTATGTGCTGAAAAGACTTGTTTTAATCAGATTCCCTGTTTTCAGTATATGCGTCGGCTGCCCGCAAGGAGCAACAGGCGCGAAGAAAAATTTTGGAAACTTTTACCTTCTCATTTCAAACTCTACAATCACTAATATAACAATACTTTTTTCACTTATGAGTAATCAAATTTCAAAAAGGAAAAAATAAAACTTTCAGCTTATCTTCTTGATGGCGTATTTTACCAAGCCTTATAATCATTCATCTGGAGTCTAAAATCTTATAATTTATTTTTTCATCTCAAAAATACCCCTTTTAGATCTCTATGTCAATGAATTTTGGGAGGACCCCGCTCTGGCCTACGATTACATGAGGCCATGTAAAATGAATCTATCTTTTGACCACACCATGATGAATACAATTTGGATCCCGAACACCGCATTTATCAATTCGAAAAGCGCTCAAATCCACAGCTCGCCATTTCGGAATGTGTTTTTGATGATCTTCCCGAACGGCTCAATCTGGTCTTGCTGGAGAATCAAGAGCAGAGGACCTTGTTTGTTGGATCTGTATCAGGTAGAACTGTTTTTAGTTTGTGTTTTAGTATTTAGAATAATTGAAAAAAAGGTCGATGAATTTCACTGTGCAAAAAAGGTGGATCAAAAATTTGCACCGTGCAATAAATTTTGTCGAAATTTTTCCACGGTGCAAAAAAAATAAAACTGAATTTTTTTTCTCACTGTATGAAAAAAAGTCGAAAAAAAACTCGATTGAAATTTGTGCATTGTGCGAAAAAAGAAAAGCGAAAGTTTTCTGCACTGTGCGAAAAAATCGAAAAAAATTTTTTGCACCGTGCAAGAAAAAAAAATCAATAATAGTTTTTGCACTGTGCATGAAATCGATCAAAATTTTTTGCACTGTGCAAATTAAAAATTCTTCTTTTCAGTTTCCCATGGACAAGATAACTTGTTTCTTGACCTTCGAATCCTACAATTACAATCGAAATTTGGTCAGGATGATGTGGAATGCCCCTTCAGCGGTGCTTCTTTATAAGGACATTGAATTGCCCGACTTTTCATTGACAAATTACACTTGGAACATTATCGAGAAGGTAAGCGAGACACGATGATTCAGTTCGTATTTTACAACTCATATTTTTCAGCAATACGCTGCTGGCGTTTGGGATGAACTTTCTGTTCATTTCGCGTTCAAACGACGCTATGGTTGGTATCTTCTGCAAGGCTATATTCCAACATACCTCACAATTTTCATATCGTGGATTCCGTTTTATTTGGGCCCCAGGGCGATCCCAGCCAGAACAATGATTGGCGTGGTAAGAGGGGAACTTTTTAGGTTTTTTTTGGCTTTTGCACAATGCGTGAAAAATAAGTTTGATGCATTTATTATATTTTTAACCGCACTGTGCAATTGCACAGTGCAAAAAAAGTTTTGATTGCACTGTGCAAAAGCGACAAATTTTGCACAATGCGGCGCGACAAACCTTGGGTTTTTTGTTTTTGCACTGTGCAGCCAGAAAATTATGATTATCGCACTGTGCCAAAGCGACAAAGTTTGCACAGTGCAAACGTAAGTGTTATTTTTTGCCGCACTGTGCGCTGAGAAAAAAGCTTTTGTTTTTTGCACCGTGCAAAGAGAAAAATTTTTGCACTGTGCGAAAAAATGTTTGCACTGTGCAAAAGCGACAAATTTTGCACAGTGCGGCGCGATAAACCTTGGGTTTTTAGTTTTTGCACTGTGCAGCCATAAAATTTAGATTATTGCACTGTGCAATCAGAAATTGTTATTTTTTGCCGCACTGTGCGCCGAGAAAAAAGCCTTTGTTTTTTTGCACCGTGCAAAGAGAAAAATTTCTGCACTGTGCGAAAAAATGTTTGCACTGTGCAGCAAAAAAATTTCGAAAAGTGCACAGTGCGGAAAGATGAAGAATTCTATAAAAATCGGCGTACTAAGCACCAGAACAACACCACGAACGCCTAAAGGCCAACTTTACACCTCGTACTACATAGTATCAGATAGTAAGCACCAAGTCTTTAAAACGTGTTTTTGAAGAGTGCTAAGCATCAAAACAACACCATTAACGTCAAAAGCCATATTTTGACCTCGTACTATATAGTATCAGAATAGTAATGTATAGTACTAGAGGAAAAATGAACATGATTTTCGAAACCAGCACCTTCGAAATCCCCTAAATCCAGTATTTTTCGAATTGTCGCAAACCATATAGTGCACAGTGCGTTAATGATTTTTTTTTTTTTTTTTTTTTTTTTTTTTTTTTTTAATTTTTTGCGGAAAATTGCTGACATAATAGCAAAATTCCAGAACGCTCTTCTCGCTATGACTTTCCAATTCGGCAATGTGATCCGAAACTTGCCACGGGTCAATTACATCAAAGTCATCGATTGGTGGGTCCTGTCCGGGATGTCGTTCGTTTTTGGCTCTTTGATCGAGTTGGCCGTGATTGGATTCAAAATGAGGAATGAGGGAAATTCGCTGAAGATCAAGGATTTGAGCAAAAAACGCAAATTTAAGAAGAAAACGGCAGTGGTAATACGATGCGAAAGGTTGGATTTGATGTCAAGGTACCTGTTTCCGTGTAAGTCGACTTTTAGTTTTGTTTTGTTTTTGAAAAAAATTTGGTGGAAATTTTGGATTTTTAAACCGAAAAAGTAGAGAAAAAACCGCACTGTGCGGTGATTTTATCGCACTGTGCAATAAATTTTTTTTGCACTGTGCATTTTGCATTGTTTTTTTTAATTTCATCGCACAGTGCAATAAAATTTTTTTGCACTGTGCGATACAAAAAAAAACTTTTGCACAGTGCGACGATTTTATCGCACAGTCCAATGAAATTTTTCGCACAATGCAATAAAATTTTTTTGCACTGTGCGATACAAAAAAAAACTTTTGCACAGTGCGACGACTTTATCGCACAGTGCAATGAAATTTTTTCGCACAGTGCAATAAAAATTTTTTTGCACTGTGCGATACAAAAAAAAGCTTTTGCACAGTGCGCCGCAGAAATTTGCACAGTGCGACGATTTTATCGCACAGTGCAATGAAATTTTTTCGCACTGTGCGATAAAAAATTTTTGCACTGTGCGATACAAAAAAAAATTTTGCACAGTGCGTAGCAAAAATTGCACTGTGCGACGAGCCTTCTAACCGTGCAATAAAAAAACTATAATTTTTCAAAAAAAATTACTACTAAAAAGCGCAATTTCAGTGATGTTTACGTTGTTCAATCTTGTCTACTGGGGTCGAATGATCATCAACAACGAGTTCTAGCCGAAACTCATCAAATTCATCGTCTCACGTCAGCTTTGTGGACATTCCTCGTTTATCAAGTGCCTTTCGACTGAATTTTTGGTCAATTTTGGAGGTGGAAAGTAATGTAAAAAGAATTTTTGTAAGATTTTGAATAAGTTTTGATAAATATTTTGTTATACTGGACGTGTTTATATTTTTTTACTTTTTATTTTAAAAAAATAATTAAAAAAATTGCATAAATTTCAAAAATTGAAAAATTACGTAATCCCCCAAATCACCGAAAAAATCGAAAATTTGCATAATTTTGCTGTTTTATAAAAATTCAAAAATTTGCATAATTCCCCTATATTACCCAAAAAACCATAAAATTTGCATAATTCCCCTATATTACCCAAAAAAACCGTGAAATTTGCATAAAAGTTCATCCTCCCCCAAAAATCTCCCTCATTTCATTCGCATCCCTCTTGTTGGGTGGTCTTTCCAATGTGTCGCTGCAAAAAGAAGGCCAAAGTTGTGCAACCGGCGCCGCCGCCGCCGCCGCCGCCAGCGCCTCCGGCGCCGGCGAAGCCAGCGGCTCCAGCGGCTCCAGTGCCCTCTCCGAATGCCCCAATACAGCCCGTACCAAAAGCGGAGGCTAAACAAAAGAAAGTTCTGGTAAGTTGGGGAAAGTAATTCATCTAGGGAAGCAAGAAGTCCGAAACTGATGCCTATTCCGACACAAAAATTGGGTAAAAGTTCCTTATTTTGGCCACATAACTTTGCGGAAACTGGTCGGAATTAGCCCAAATTTGGCGTTCAGGCTCAATTCTTCGTTGTCAATGCAAGGACAGTGGATTTAGATAGTGAGGTACCTTCTTTTTTACGTACCACGTTATCCTTCAAAAACGGCTGCAGCCTGCGATTTTACACTTTATACGATGAAACATGTCCGGAACTGAACTTATTGCCTCTGTGTAGAACTATTATAAATGAGCCGTCACAGGTTTAGTAGGTACCCTTAAAACTATAAAGCTACTATAGTAATTCAGTGCCAGCTAGGTCGAAGCGTTTTTTCCTAGCTTTAGTGCCCAAGCTTGGGTGCAGTTCGCGGAGTACCTTTGATGTGGCCAAAATAAGGAACTTTTTCCAACATGCTAATAGCTCGTTTTACAATGGGTCAAAATCCCTGCAAATTGACCTGAAAATATTTTGCACACCTCCGTTTTGCACTGTGCAGGTTTTTCTGTTGTCTGCACGATGCAAGATTTGGTTTTTCTATCGCACTGTGCGCCAAAATTTTTGAATTTACGATGAATTTTTTTGGACCCGTACTTCTTGCTTGACCTTATTTTGTCACGGTAAAACCAAAATTATTGATATTTCCTAATTTATTCAAATTTCAGAAGGACTTGGAGGAGATGTTATGGATTCAAAAGGTATTCTGCGAACTGCGCTATGTTAGGAAAAAAGGCTTCGGCCTAGCTGGCACCAGAGATTGCCACGGCTCCGGAGCCGGCTGTTGGCTCCGGCTCTGAGCGGCTCCGGCTCCGAGCCGGGAGCCAGAGCCGGAGCCGGAAATTTTGGGGTCGACTCCGGCTCCCGAGCCCAGAGTCGGAGCCAGGCTTCCCAGCGGTCAGAAAAGTAAAAATTTCGTGATCTTGTTAAACCAAATTGCTTGAAAAAACACTGCAGAGGATGTGACTTGGCCGCAAAAACGTTGGCTGTATGACCTCTGGCACTAATAACTTTTATTTTTGGAAAAATATTTAAAAAAAAAAACATTTTGCATAAGAGCCGGGATTCGGAGCCGGAGGCCTTTTTAAATTTTGCACGCAGCCAAGAGCCGGAGCCGGAGCTGCAAATTTGGCCTCGGCTCCGGCTCTGGGAGCTAAGAGCCGGAGCCGAAATTTTGACCGTGGCAATCTCTGGCTGGCTCTGAATTACTACAGCCGCTCTATAGTTTTAAGGGTACCTACGAAGGCGATAACGTCTCATTTTGTTGGACACGTAGGCAATAAGTTTAGTTCCGGACAGGTTTCCTCGTATAATGTGAAAAATCGCAGGCTGCAGCCGTTTTTTGAAGGGTAGGGTGGTACGTAAAAAAGAAGGTACCTCAATAACTAAATCCACTGTCCGGACATTGACAATGGTGAATTGAGCCTGCACGCTAAATTTGGACGAATTTTGACCAGTTGCCGCAACGTTATAAGTTGTGGCCAGAATAAGGAACTTTTATAGAAGTTCAATAAAACACCCGACGATCCGAAAAAAGTAAAATCGACAAGATCCAAGGCATTATCGAAGAATACATGCAGTGCCAGATCCAGTGAGTTTTCTAAACTTATTCATTTTGTATTGATGTTTTAAGTCGGGTGATCAGAACGAAAAAAGGTCTGTGGCCACAACGAGTGCTATAGCGAATCCAGTTTCTCTGAATTTTTGAATTTTTTTGATGACTTTATGTTATACTTGACCAACTGATGTCTAGTGAGCTTTTCGATGATATTTAAAACAGCTAAGGAGTTCTAAGTGACATGAATAGGGCTTATAAGGGTTTACTAACCTGTGGTATTTCTTGTGGAGGCATATTTTGTTTATTTTTAGCTTTTTTTGACTTTATATATTATACTTGACCAGCTGATGTCTAAAGAGCTTTTTGATGAAATTAAAAAAGAAGCTGTGACCTTCTTTATGACATGACTAGGGCTTATAAGGGTTTACTAACCTGTGGTATTTCTTGTGGAGGCATATTTTGTTTATTTTTAGCTTTTTTTGACCTTATATATTATACTTGACCAGCTGATGTCTAAAGAGCTTTTTGATGAAATTTAAAGAAGCTGTGACCTTCTTTATGACATGACTAGGGCTTATAAGGGTTTACTAACCTGTGGTATTTCTTGTGGAGCCATATTTTGTTTATTTTGAGATTTTTTGAACATTTTATATTATACTTGACCAGCTGATGTCCAAAGAGGTTTTTGATGAAATTTAAAAGAGCTAAGGAGTTCTAAGTGACATGACTAGGGCATATAAGGGTTTAGTAACCTGTGGTATTTCTTGTGGAGCCATATTTTGTTTATTTTTCGCTTTTTTTTGACCTTGTATATTACACTTGACCAACTGATGTTGAAGAGGCTATAAAATGTTTCTGATTGCTTGAAAACATTTATTTTTGGTTTGCAAAGTGCTGTTCTGCTCTATAGATTTGGTTTATAAGTGAATTTAGGATATTTTGGCTTTTTGAACAGCTATTCGACTACTTATATTACACTTGGCAAATTGTTGTCCAATTTGAATAAAGAAAGTCGTATCGTTGTTTTTTTCACGTATTTCCCTCTGCTCGCTTCATTTTTACATATGGTTTTGTCAGAAAATTCAAATGCCTTTTTTCCCGCCATTTTTTTAAAAAATTGGCATTCTGTTGCACCAGCGATTTTTACGATAAATCAACTTCCCATTGGCATTTCAGGCGACATCGAGAACCCGTTAGCGAACACGCGCAGAATTGGGACGACCTCGATGATCGAAACCGGCGACACTGCGATGGCGACATTGGAGAAAGTTTGGAGACGAAAGGACTATGTCAAGCAAGTTGACCCTACTCGCCCAAGAGTTTGCTGTTTTTCAGAGATCCCTCCTTGTCCTCTACCCAATCCGAGTGCGCTGAAGATGCTGAAGACGAGCTGGATTCGGAGCTGGATGCGGATCCCACGGACGAGAACTTCATGTACAACAAGACGGATATTTTGTTCTGCCAACATGACTTGTTTCGAGGTTCTTTTGACAAGACGGAGGAACAGGTGATGGCGGTCCGTTTTTATTTGGGTTTTGATTGTTTTGCGCGGTGAAATTGTTTGTTTTTTTTTGCACTGTGCGCCGGCGACAACTGTTTGTGCAGAAAAAAATTTTTGGTTTTTTGCACGGTGCAGAAAAAAATTTTTGTTTTCTGCACGGTGCAGAAAAAAAATTGTGTTTTGCACGGTGCAGAAAAAAAATTTTGGTTTTTTGCACGGTGCAGAAAAAAATTTCGGTTTTTTTGCACAGTGCAGAAAAAAAAATTTTTGTTTTTTGCACGGTGCAGAAAAATTTTTTTGGTTTTTGCACGGTGCAATGGCAAAAATATGAAACTTTTGTCGCACATGACGATTTTATTTTCGTTGCACGGTGCAGAAAAAATTTTTGGTTTTTTGCATAGTGCAGAAAGAAATTTTTGTTTTTTGAACGGTGCAGAAAGAAATTTTTGTTTTTGCACGGTGCAATGGCAAAAATATGAAACTTTTGTCGCACATGACGATTTTATTTTCGTTGCACGGTGCAGAAAAACATTTTTGTTTTTCGCACAGTGCAGAAAGAAATTTTTGTTTTTGCACGGTGCAATGGCAAAAATATGAAACTTTTGTCGCACATGACGATTTTATTTTCGTTGCACGGTGCAGAAAAACATTTTTGTTTTTCGCACGGTGCAATGGCAAAAATTATGAAACTTTTGTCGCACAGTGCAGCAAAAAAATTTTTTTGGTTTTTCGGATTGTAAAATTTTTTTGCCTGCACCGATTTTATTCTCGTGCACGGTGCAGAAAAAATTCTTGGTTTTTTGCACGGTGCAATGGCAAAAAATATGAAGCCGGCGGCAATTTTTGTTGCACAGTGCAGCCAAAATTTTGTTTGGTTCTTTGCACTATGCAAAAAATTTTTCCGCCTGCACCGTGCAACTTGTTTTTAATTTTTGCACGAAAAAAATTTTTTAAGATTTTTTCAGTACTTGGCAGAGCCGCGGAAGGTAATCCCGGAATTGAAATGGGACCCATACACGCCGTTGAGCGACATGCTCACCCCGGAAAAGGATTGTTTCTTCAGTCCGCATACGCTGAGATGTGGCACCTTGATTTCAAATATCGAGGTAGTTGGGTTCCCTTGTCAGAAATCACCGAAGGAGCGCTGTAAATGGGAGTGAGTTTTGAGATTATTTGTTTTTGGGGGTTTTTGAATTTTTTTACAATTATATTTTTAAAATAATTTTCCGAATTTTAGTTCATTTTTTATTTTTTTATAATTACATTTTTAAAATAATGTTCCGAATTTTAGTTAATTTTTTATTTCTGTTTTTATTTAAAAATTTTTTTTTTTATTTTTTTACAATTATATTTTTAAAATAATTTTCGGAATTTTAGTTTATTTTTTATTTTTTTTATTGTTTAAAATATTTTTTTTTATTTTTTTACAATTATATTTTTTAAAATAATTTTATGAATTTTAGTTTATTTTTTATTTTTTTTTATTGTTTAAAATATTTTTTTTTATTTTTTTACAATTATATTTTTAAAATAATTTTCGGAATTTTAGTTTATTTTTTATTTTTTTTATTGTTTAAAATATTTTTTTTTATTTTTTTACAATTATATTTTTAAAATAATTTTATGAATTTTAGTTTTTTTTTTATTTTTTAAAATTATTAATTTTTTTAAGTAATTTTTTTGTTTTTTTTATTTTCCGAATTTCAGACCACTAGAAGTCGATGATTCCCCAATTGAACTTGATCTCTTCCCAACCCCCACTGCGGAAATCCCCGAAGAATCCATCGGCGACGTCAATTTCTTTGATTGGCCAAGGAAATCTAAAGGAATAAAAACCAAGCCGACACAGACAACAGCCACAAAGTCTAGAGATACGACCAGAACAGGAGAACGGAAATCCTCCGTAAGAAGCAAGAAAAAAGAGCATTGAGATGAATGTATATTCAGGCTTTAAATGAGTATTGTATTTATAGGAAAATAAACGATCTTTCTATAATATTAAAAAAAGTTTATTTACTTTTTTTTGAATTTTTGGATTTTTCCAAAATTTTTATTGGAAGTATTTATTTTAAAAAACTTTTTTTTTTATTATTTTTTGATTTCTGATTTTTTATCAAAATCTGTATTTTTTCGTTCAAAAATATTTTATATATTTTTAATTGTTTTTGTTTTGTTTTTTTTTATTTTTTGGATATAATATTTATTTTTTTAAAATTATTTTTTTAAATGTTTTTTAATTGATATTTTTGCATTTTAAAATTTTATTTATTTTTATTTATGTTACATTTTTTTATTTAAATCAATTTTTTTATCATTTTAAACTTGATATTTTCAAAGTTTTTATTTCTTTTTTATTTTGAAAAATTTATTTTGTGGACTGTTCCGATCAATTATATTTTTATTTCTGATTTTTTATCAAAATTTGTATTTAAATTCACGATAATAATATTTTTAAAATATAACATTTTTTAAAAATTTATTTTCAGGGTTTTTTTATTTTTAAATATGATTTTTTATTCAAAATTTAGTGTAACTTTTTCTTTTTTGTTAACACGGTATTTTTGTTCAAAAATATTTTATATATTTTATAATACTTTTTGCATTTCCAAATTTTTTATTTTTTATTTAAATTAATTTTTATAATTTTTAAAATTGATATCTTTTAATTTTTTAATATTTTATTCATTTTTCAATTGTTTTTATTATTCTAAATTCGATATTTTCAAATTTTTTTTATTTTTTAATATTTGATTTATTTTACAATTTTTTTAGTATTCTAAATTCAATATTTTCAAACTTTTTTATTTTAAAAAAAATTTTCATTTTCACTTTTCACGACAAGTTTCAAAACACTATCGAATCCACCCTCCTTTTTCTATATTTCTCATCCCTCGAGGGAGACGGTAATCGAAAACATGAAAATGAGTAGGAAATACGGGGGGCTAATCTCGCTTCCATCGCCGCCCACAAAGACGAGTTTTTTTATCGTTGCGCGAGATCTG
The DNA here is from genome assembly GCA_904066235.2 of Bursaphelenchus xylophilus. NCBI lineage: Eukaryota > Metazoa > Nematoda > Chromadorea > Rhabditida > Aphelenchoididae > Bursaphelenchus > Bursaphelenchus xylophilus. The sequence continues at coordinate 12,315,302 of CAJFCV020000003.1, read as the reverse complement.
GCAGAAAGTAAGTTCGCCAGAAAAAAACTCGAATATTTTAATAAGCCCACAATCTCGGAACGACGTTCATTTGAGCAAATGGGCTGGGATGAGTCGGGTCTTCTTCCTGGGGGCTTCCGAGGGCTTCTAATTTGGATTAGAGGGTGCTGGGAAGGGGAGAAAAGTTTAGGGGTGCTCAAGATCTAATAACTACTAATAATATTTACAGAGGAAGTACTCCAAGTGCGACGCTTGGATTTTCTTTAAATTTTGCACACACGTCGGGTATGGACTAAATATCAATTCCTGAAAGTTTTAGCTCTTGCGTTGCGAGCGCAGCCGAGATATCGAACGATCTTTGCCGCCGACAGTAGGCATGGCTCCGGGCCGGGCTTTGCAAAATTTTCCGGCCCGGGCCGACTGATTTCTCGGCCCGCCTCCGGGCTTTGATTTTTAGGCCCGGCCCGGTCCGGTTTTTTTGAAATCTGAGGTTTGCCCGGAAAAAAAAGGAAAAAACAAGCTTTTTCGATATAATTTTTCATTTTTTCAAACATAATGCTGATAGCAAACGTAAAGTGACCTTATGTACTTAGGTTTTGCTAAATTTTTCTTTACATTTTGCAAAAATTTGGCATAATTTTCCTTTCATGTCCGCTTTCTTTCTTTCCAGCCTAGTATGAAAAATTTCCGGGCCGAACCGGGCCGGGCTTTCCAAATTTTTCAAACCCGGGCCGGGCTGTCCCGGTTTGCAGCCATGCTTAGCCGAGAGAGCACGCTAAACGTGGAGAGCGGTCAGAGAGAAAAAACGCTTTTTGTCCATAACTTTGGCAGTTTCGCGCGGAAAAATTTGATTTTTTGTAGAAACATTATCCTTTACAGTTGAAATAGGCATGAAAATTTTCGTGCCAAAATTCGGCCAAAAGTACAAAATTTTCGCCAACTTTCGATCTAAAAATCTCGGTTGTTTCTGCAAAGCGCGAGCTAGGATTCTCGCATATATCTTAGAAAAAATTATTCTAAATTTGTGCCAAGTTTCATCAAAATCTGAGCGTCGCACTTGGAGTACTTCCCCTGTAAGTTTCACATCAGTCCGTCGGGAAAATAATGGGCACTCTCTTGCTAGTGGTTTCATAAATTGCGTAGACTTTTTTTTCACGGCGCACAGTGCCGTAGATATTTTTGAATTGCACGGTGCGAAAGTCAAATGCATAGTGCGGAAAATTTGTGAGGAAAAGTCCACGTTCTGTAGGGAAAATAATGAGGAAATTCTCTTAAAAACAGATTGCTTTTCACTTCCAAGTTGTTTCAGAAAGTACGTAGACTTTTTTCGGCCTTGCACAGTGCAAGTTGCCTGTTTCCCGCGTTTCATGTTTGCGACACGATCGGCGCAGCGACGTTGCGATTATTTTTTCCCCACTCACTGATCCTATTACAGTAATTCTTTATCAGTCTGTCGGGAAAATAATGTGGATTCTTGAAGCAACGTATAGTCACTTTTAGACGGCTAGTTGCGGCTGGAGATTTGGTCGAGCGACTGATGTATTTTACTTACTGCGACAACTCCACATTATTTTCCAGACAGAACGAAAACACTATTTTTGATTTGAAAATAATAGGAATTTTTGATTTTCGCCCTGATTTCCCCTTGATATCCAATCAAAAATCCCAATTATTTTTCTCGAAGCCCCCATTCCAGTAGCTTAATTAGCCGGCTAATTACAACAAACGCGGATGTAATTGGCTTTCTAATTACTCTCATAGGTATTCCGCGCTAACTTCTTTCAATAAGTTAGCATTCTTCCAATAAAGATCCTCCGAAATCGGAGGTTCAAAGGGAAGAAAGCGACCCTACAAACAGACCCTTTTGTATTCGTGGTTTGTTTTGGAGAGTGAAAGTAATTAGTTTTGTATCGCTTTTTAAGGATGTTTCGAAAGGTTTTTGGCGGCAAGGAAGCGTTCGCTGGACTTTGATGAGCAAAATAGCCCGTCCAGAAAGTGCGTGGACTTTTCGTCGCAAACCTTTTTTGCTTTGTGCATTTGAATTTTGCACTCCGGAAAAAAGAAAAATGCGCCACAAAAAAAAGTCTACGCACCTTATGAAAGTGGTTTTTGATATCAGAGGGTCAAATTCGATCACCTGCAGGGCTAAAAGGTATTAATTTTCGGCACAAAAACTTATTTTTTATTTTTTATAAAAATCTTATTTTTGCACAGTGCAAAGAGAGAAAAAAACTTTTTCGTGTGCTTGCACGGTGCAAAAATAAAAAATTTGTCTTCGCACAGTGCAATCGACATCTCGTTTTTTTCGGCACCGTGCAATATACTTCTTGCCAATTTCTTTTTTTTGCACTGTGCACAAGGAAAGATCTCCTTGAAGCAACTCGTTGCGCCAGAACTCTACCCCTTTTTCAACTCTCCCCCTTTTTGAACACCCCCCTCATTTTGAAAATTGAAAAAATGAGGTGTAACATCTTATACGATGAAAATTTTTTCAAGTTGAAAAGAATGAGGTGTCACATCGTATTTTTCTCAAAATTTTTCTCAATTTGAAAAAATTTTTCATCGTATAAGATGTCACACCTCATTCATTTCAATTTGAAAAAAAATTTCCATCGTATAACATGTCACTTTTTTTCTTCTTCGCACAGTGCAGTTCCAACATTCAATTTTGCAAAAAATTCCAAATTTACGTCAAGATACGAAGATTTTGTTTACCCAGATCCACCGAGGTGTTGAGTTCTCGGAAATTTCATAACACCCCAAAAAATTTTTCGTTCCGAAAAACGGCGAAACTGGAGGGTGCCCCTCAAGCTCAAGTGCCGCATCAAATCAAAAAAAATGCGCCATTGGCGAAAAAAATCGAAAGCGATGAAACAAAAGCGGGAGGGAGGAATTTTGTGAAACTTTTAATTTTTCAGCCTCAGGGCATTTAATATGATTTTTGAACGGATTACGAATTTTTTTGAATTTCTGCACTGTGTAAGAAATTTTTTTTGATGCACTGTGCAAAAAAAGTTTATTTGGTTTGCACTGTGCGATTCGAAAAAACTTTCTTTTGCCTGCACTGTGAAATTTCTTTTGTTGCTCACTGCACAGTGCGTTCTTATTTTTCTTTTTTCGCATTTTCATTGCACAGTGCAGACGATTTTTCGATTTCACAGTGCAAAAGGCGTTCAAAGAAGCGTTTGTTCATTTGCTGCACTGTGCAATATTTGTCGCTAAAACTGCACTGTGCGATGAAAAATGTCCTTCTTTTTGTTGCACTGTGCAATATTTGTCGCTAAAATTGCACTGTGCAGTAAAACGAAAAATACTTTTCGCTGCACTGTGCAAAGAATCTTTTTTTTTCAAAACCGCACGGTGCAATCGGCTGACAGTCTGTCGGGAAAATAATGTGGATTCGTCATTTTTTGTCGCTCTGTGAAGGCTAGTCGTGGCTGGAGATTTGCTGCGCGACTGCGAAAAGGCGATAAATTTTTCTGCGACAAGTCCACATTATTTTCCCGACAGGCTTAATTTTTTTTTTTTTTTTGAATCGATATTTAATTTCTATTTTGATTTCTCCACATTATTTTCCCGACAGGCTTTTTTTTTTTTGATTTACCGAACCCAATGTCATAAACAGAATATTGAATGGCTGTGACCCCGTTAAACTGTTTACGACCAGTCGTTTTACCCTCTCTTTTTTTGAAACCGGAAGCTGAGGAGGGCAACTCGACTTTCACTTGTCCGCGCCTTTTTTTGGAGGCTAACGGAACTGCGAGGAGGGTTTACAGTATGACTCGGTTTTAGTTTTTTACTGCTTTAATCGTGTGAGTATAAAAAAAAAACAAGTTGAGCTGGAGAAAAACAGATGCAATAAAAATTTTCACGTTTTTTAGGTTGCAAATCGTGAAAAAGTGGTATTTATATTTGAATTGAGTTTCAGCAAGATTTTTGCGACCTTACCGTGACATATTTACCATAAAATTTCATCGCACCGTGCAAGAAATTCAATTTATTTTTTCTGCACAGTGCAGCTTCGATAAAAATCAAAAATTTTTTGGCCAGTGAATTCTGACCAGAAAAATAAATTTTTTGGCAGAAAAAGTCACACTGTTTATGCACCGTGCAAAAAAATCCAATTTATTTTTCTGCACGGTGCAAAAATTTAAGTTTTTTTATTGCACAGTGCACTTGTCAACAAAAATAAAAAAATTTTTTGGCCATTTACCACTGAATTTTGGATTGATAAATGTTACTTTTTTCGCAGAGAGGATCCCCTGCAAAACAAATTGTTTATTTTTTTCCGCACAGTGCAAAATTTTTTACATTTTTATTGTAGCCTTAGTAATGGCGGTAAAAAAATTTTTGGCAATGTTACACCGACTATTAGGTGGAAAAAAAAGAATTTTGGGACATAAAAAATCCCCCTTTCATTGCACTGTGCAAAAAAAAATAAATTTATTTTTTCCGCACAGTGCGAAATTTCCAACTTTTTTTTAAAATTGTATCCTCATCAAAAAAAACTCCAGGCAATTTTACGATGACTATTAGGCAGAATGAACTGAATTTTTAGGACACAAAAAACCCCAATTGAACTGCACTGTGCAAAAAATAATTTTATTTTTTCCGCACAGTGCATCCAACATCCCATACAAAAAACACTGTTCTGCTTCCCGAAACCCGCAATTAATTATGGGTTTTGTTTGTCTTCCATTCCGTTCGAATTCCTTTCCAACCGTGTAATCTTTGTAGCATCAAATACGAATTTCCGAATCCCTTCCGAAGGAAAAGATGAAACGGTGCCGCCGGCAAAAACGAAACAAAAAAGCATTCGAAAAGCCGTTTTCGAATAATTAAACCGTTTATTTATTTTCTTCAGCGCGATTAAAATCCAATTCGATTGAACTTTTACGGGATAGCAGTGCTTCTTTTCGAAATTTGTTTCGTGATTTTTTTGAATTTTTTTTATTTTTTTTTGTTCAGAATTTATTTAAATTTGGAGACAAAGGCCGAATGTAATTTTTTGGGACCTTTTACCGATTTTCAGCTTTGGTTTTGGCCATTTTATTTATTTTTTTTATTTAAAATTTTTTTTTTTAATTTAAAAATTCCAAAAAATACGAAAAAAAAATTATTTTTTACTCTAGATGATTTGAATATACAAATTATAAATTTTTTTTCTCTATTTTTTTCTTTTTTCCTGTGAAAAAAAAATTTTTCTTTCTGCACTGTGCAAAATTTTGTTTCATTTGCACGGTGCGAATAAATAATAAAAAATTTTTGCACTGTGCGGAAAAAAATATCAATTTTTGCACGGTGCAAGATGCGAAAAAACATTTTGGTGGCTGCACTGTGCAAAAAATTGACTTATTTTCCCAACCGCACTGTGCGATATTTTTAATTTTTGCACGGTGCAGTTTGCGAAAAAAAATTTTCTCTTTTTCTGCACTGTGCAATATTTTGTTTCATTTGCACGGTGCGGATAAATAAAAAAATTGCACTGTGCGGAAAAAATATCATCAATTTTTGCACGGTGCAAGATGTCAAAGAAAATTTTTGAAATTTATTTTTCCAGCCGCACTGTGCGAGATTTTAAATTTTTGCACGGTGCAGTCGTAAAAAAACTTTTTTTTTCGTTCTGCACAGTGCAATCAATATATTTTTTAGTTTGCACGGTGCGAATGACTAAAAAAATGACTAAAAATTGCACTGTGCGAAAAAAGAAATCTTTCACGTGCAATTTTTTTATTTTTTTTTTTTTACTATTTTTTTTATTTTTGAAATTTTTTTCCTAATTTTTTTTTTTTTTATTTTATTTTTATTTATATTTTTTTTTATTTTTCTCAAAAAATTATATGCAATTAAAAAAATTTTTTTTCAAATTTCAAAAAATTGATCTTCACAAATTACCTCGGCATTTTCACTATTTTTCCCCACTTTTTTCTCCCCCTAAACACCCCATTTCCAGCCTCAAAGTTCAAAAAATCTTGTTTTCTCAGCCCCGTCTCCAGTGTGGAAAGCTCAAGTTCAAATCCCCCGCCGAACCATTTCCTGGTCAACTTTTCCCTCGCCTTTGTATCCAATAAAAAGCGCCGCAAGAGTATAATATAATACAAAAGTTCCAGTCGATTGACGCTGTAAAAAAATTTTTTACACGAAACACTGAAAAAAAACAAATTTTCAAATCGATCGTTTTTTTTATTTGAATAGCCACTCGGTGGGTGAGAAAAATCGAGGGAAAACGGGGGATTTTACCATTAACGGAAAGGGAGTAATGTCATAAAACTGTCATCGTATTTTGACGGAGGGCGAATTCCGCGAGTTTGGAATTTTTTTCACTTTTTCCGGTTCGGTTTTTGTGGTTTTGGAATTTCAATTTTGTTACTCTCACTGTGCCGATTTCATAAAATTTTTTGAGTTTTTGCACTGTGCGATAAATTTTTAAAATTTTTTCTTCCCGCACTGTGCAATGAACAAAAAAATTTTGCACTGTGCGGAAAAAAGTAGGCCAATTTTTGCACTGTGCAGGTCGTAAAAAGAAAAAACTGCGGCATCGTGCAATTTTTTTCGAATTTTTGCACGGTGCAGTTAGACAAAAAAAGTTTTTTTCTTCCTGCACTGTGCAGTAAAGTGCATTTTTTTTATTTGCACGGTGCAAACCACTAAAAATTTTTTGCACTGTGCGGAAAAATAGATCAATTTTTTGCACGGTGCGTGTCGCAAAAAAAAAAGATTTGGTTGCTGCACAGTGCAAGGAACACTAAAAAATTCCGCACTGTGCAAAAAAATTAATTTTTTTTTTCATCCGCACCGTGCGATTTTTTAAAAAAATTTTTTGCAAAAAAAAGATTTGGTTGCTGCACAGTGCAAAAAAATGACTGATTTTTTCCGCAACACCGGCCAATTTTTTAAATTTCTGCACAGTGCAAATATAAATATATCTGATCGTTTGCACGGTGCAAAAAAATCAAAAATTTTGCACTGTGCGGAAAAAAAAGTTTCTTTGTGCGCTGTGCAGGCGATGAAAAAAAATTTTTTTTTGGTTGCTGCACTGTGCAATGAACACAAAAAAATCCGCACTGTGCAAAAAGAATTAATTTTTTTTTCCAGCCGCACCGTGCGATTTAAAAAAAAAAAAATTTTTTGCACGGTGCAAAATTTAGGTTTCTTTGCACGGTGCAATTGAAAAATCAAAATAAAAATTTGCACTGTGCCAATTTTTTTTGATTTTTCTTTGATTTTTTTCGCCGCATAGTGCAGTAAAATTGCCAGGAGGCGTTTTTATTCTCCATAAGTTATTGTTAATGACTTTTTGAGAATTTTACAGCTCTCATTTTTTTGAAATTTTTGAAATTTCATTGATTTTTAAACCGAAAATTTTCATTTTTTTGCAAAAAAGGAATATTTCTTTTTACGTATTTTACCTTTTTTTACGTTTAATTCCACTAAAAACCCCACTAAATTTACATTTTTTCAGGTATTTCTCCGCCATGACACTCTCAAATCCCCCAATTTTTCGGATACGACATCTGATTTTCGCTTTTCTCCTAATCTCCCAAATATCACCTCAAAAATCGCCTGAGGGCAAACCGAACTTCCTCAGTCAGCCAACTCGACTGGACCTTCTGAACACCGTCCCGGATTCGATTACAACAACCACCGTGATGCCCAAACTACTCCCAAATTTGTTGGCCGAGATCGGCCGCGATCCTAGAGAATATTTCGCGGAAGAAGCGGGCAAATCGGACAGCTACAAAACGGCTGTGGAGAAGACGAAAAAACCACAAAAGAGCGATGAAACCTCGGACAGTGAGGATCTAAAAGCGCTGTTGGAAGGGGTAAATTCCGGCGCCGAGGAATGGTGGAAACCAGTGGAACAGCAACAGCCTGAGGGTAAGTGTGCAATTTTTGAAGTTTTTTTCCATTTTTGGGTACTTATTTGGCCTGAAAAATTAAAGTTTTTAGAATTTTTAAATTGAAAAAAAAAAAAAAAAAAGTTTTCTTAAAATTTTTAATCTTCAAATTTTCATTTTTTTTTATCCAATTTCGGGTATCTTTAAAAGACGATTTCTGAGTCAGTGCGTCAGCCGTGGACATAGAAAAAAATCGATTTTGAGTTTTTTGCACTAAAATGGCTGTTGGAAGGTGCTAAGCAAAAGCGAACAATATTTTTTCCCAAAACCTTCATCAAGGTATATTTTTTTACAATTTACTGTTTTAGAAGTAACCGCGTCCAGCTGTCGTATCTTACCTTACTGGACGATGATTTGACGGTTACTGAAGTTTTCGACCCTTGCGATGACGATGGTATCATTATTTTTCCGATTTTCCTACTGTAACATACCGTAATGCTGTATCGACCGCTAAAAAACGACCGTAGAATCTTTCTTTCTGAAAATTTCACAGGCGATTTTACGATTTTTGGAATCAGCATAAAATTCTGCTCTAGAGGCAATCAAAAAAAGTTCAAAAAAAGCTGCGACAAATTTCGTGGTATAGTGGTTAGTGGTCGGGACTGCCAATCCAGCGACCCGGGTTCGATTCCGGCTGGGTGCGAATATCGAAAAGAAGTCGGAAATTAAATTTATTGTGATTCAGAGGATTGTATATTTTGACACAAGCAATTATTAATGTCAATCGTAGCTGGATTCGAGGTTAAAACGGGATTTATATAATTTTAGGGGCTCAATACATGAAAAAATAAAAGTGCTTCAAACCGGTTGAAATTGATAATACTTATTCTAAGGGCTATTCTAAGACACTTTCTCGTTAACTTTTTTTCGTAACTTACTGTAACATGGATTACTGTGACATGAAATCCAATTTTATTTTTCGCATACCACGGGGCGTAGACAGCTCGGACTATCGCCATATTGATAGAGATGGTTAATAACGAGTTGGTTTGCATACAAAATTTTTTTTATGGCCGCACAGTTTGAAACAACCGGGTTATTTCACGAAGTTTTGTCAGATAGCGATGATATCAAGACACACTGGAAGTGAAGCGGAACTTTATTTTTTATACCTATAGTGGACCTTCGTTGCTGTTTGAACGACCTAGTCAAAAAAACTCGAGAGTGGATGCAACAATCTTGAAGAAAATCCCGTTTAAGTACAAAATCATTATCTTACTGTAGTGCATGGAACAGTAAGCTACCAAAAAAAAGTTAACGAGAAAGTGTCTTCGAATAGCCTTTAGAATAATTATTATCAATTTCAACCGGTTTGAAGCACTTTTATTTTTTCATGTATTGAGCCCCTAAAATTATATAAATCCCGTTTTAACCTCGAATCCAGCTACCATTGACATTAATAATTGCTCGTGGCAAAATATACAATCCTCTGAATCACAATAAATTTAATTTCCGACTTCTTTTCGATATTCGCACCCAGCCGGACTCGAACCCGGGTCGCTGGATTGACAGTCCCGACCACTAACCACTATACCACGAAATTTGTCGCAGCTTTTTTTGAACTTTTTTTGATTGCCTCTAGAGCAGAATTTTATGCTGATTCCAAAAATCGTAAAATCGCCTGTGAAATTTTCAGAAAGAAAGATTCTACGGTCGTTTTTTAACGGTCGATACAGTATTACGGTATGTTACAGTAGGAAAATCGGAAAAATAATGATACCATCGTCATCGCAAGGGTCGAAAACTTCAGTAACCGTCAAATCATCGTCCAGTAAGGTAAGATACGACAGCTGGACGCGGTTACTTCTAAAACAGTAAATTGTAAAAAAATATACCTTGATGAAGGTTTTGGGAAAAAATATTGTTCGCTTTTGCTTAGCACCTTCCAACAGCCATTTTAGTGCAAAAAACTCAAAATCGATTTTTTCCTATGTCCACCCCTAACAGACGGCTGATGCACTGACTCAGAAATCGTCTTTTAAACATACATTCACTAGGTCATTATTTTCGCACTGTGCGGTTTCCATTTTGACCTTGCACCGTGCAATTTGTCATTCATTTTTTTGCACTGTGCAGTCGAATCAAAAATTTCACTGCACTGTGCGGAATGTCAGTTGGGTAAAAAAGGTCGATAAAATGGAATAAATCGACCGTTTCAAAACGAAAAAAATATAGGTAGTCAAATTATTCGTTATACTAAATAACTTTTTAACAAAAACAAATAAAAACGAAAAAAAAAATTACGAAAAATTTAATTAAAACATTTTTTTTGGAAAGTAAAGCTTCATTTACAATTCTGATCTACACATAAAAGCGTTTTTATTCCTCTACTAGTCGGTCCATAAAAGAAAAATTTTCTCTGCACCGTGCAATAGGCTTTTTTGGCAGACTTTTTTTCGCACAGTGCAAACGTCAAAAATCATTCCAACAACTTTTTTCGGATGGACTAGTCTCAGTCTGTCGGGAAAATAACATGGATCAAGCCTTGGAATCGCCCATCACCGGTTTGTGACGGCTAGCCGCGGTTGGGCGATACATTTAGCTTCCAAATCCACATTATTTTCCCGACAGACTGAAAATCCTTTTTTTAACGATAAAAACTTTGGTTGTTTTAGAGTCTGTCGGGAAAATAATATGCATTTTGTCGCTGCACCAATCATGTCGCTAAAGTGAAGAGCACTTTGATTTTGTCGCGACACTTCATTTTCCCTGCGGCGATGTGATTTTCAATGCCACAGAGTGCTCATTATTTTCCCGACAGACTGATAAAATCATTTTTTTTTTGCCTCCAATTCAGCTTACATCCATATTTTTTCAGTTGCCCCTGCAGTCAAGACCTCGGAGTCGGAGCGAGTTCTCACCTCCCATTCCATCGACCAAGACCCTCTGGCGCATTTCCGCGAGACCGACGACGACGACGACGAGGAAGAGCCGCAGTTCCGAATCCGCCTCAGTCCGCGCAAGATCTCCGGTGACACCACTTCCGAGACCCTGACCATGGGCGGTGGGTCCTACAGCGAGAAGGCGTTGGTCAATTTTGACAGCTCGTCGGAAGAGGAGTTGCTGCAGAAGGGGCTGCTCAAATACGATCCCAAGATCTCGAAGATATTTTGGAGTGAAATGCTGAAGAGTGAGGGCCCGAGGATGCAGAAGGGACCCAGTTTTGCGAATATTCCCGGACGATTTGAATCGCTCAAACATAGAAGTCATGAAGAAGGTAGGGAAAACGAACTTAATATGTGTACAGTGTGGGACCTGATCCAGTGGCAAAAAACGTGCAGTGAGGGACCTGATCCAGTCGCAAACAACGTCTCCTTTTGCATCCCGGAACGGACCAAAATGACTCCAAACCATTCCCTTCTCTAACTAGGGAAGTGTACAAACGAACGCCAAATGGCAAGTGTTATACACCATTGGAAAGCCCTTGAAAAATGGTGCAAGACACCATTTTCATTTTTTGCAGAATGCCTCAGGGCAAAAAATTATAAACGTTTGATTTGTCCCATAAGGAGTTACAATATCTGCTGTGGGGCATAATAAATTTTATTTCAAAACGCTAAATGGTACGGAATGCTACTAGGTTAGCATAAGGATCATTAGCGCTTGCCCGTAAGACCATTTTACCTATGATATTTACTGGTTTTAAATACCCATAATGTAAAAACCGCTTTTCACTTTTTTTAATGTTGAAAAACATGTAAGTTTTATGGTTTTAACCGTAAGCGACCGTCTTCCAGTAAAATTAAAGCGTTTGTAAAAGTTTAACGCAAATATTTTCCTAACTGTAAGAACGCAAAAATGATTTTTCCCAGGCCGGGAACTGAACCCGGCTTGCTTTGTCTTATGCCCAGCAACCACTACACTATTGAAGCAACCCTCTTCTAGGATTTTTTCCTGCCCAAGAGAAAGAAAGATTTTTGTTGCAAAATGGCCTAATAATAATACAATTTACAGTATGTCGTCGCGGAAATGCATTCTGCAAAAAATGAAAATGGTGCCTTCTGCCATTTTTCAAGGGCTTTTCAACGACGTATGTCACTTATCATTTGGTGAGGGTTCGTATGTGCACTTCCCTAGTTAGAGAAGGGAAGGGTTTGGAGACGTTTTGGTCCCTTCCGGGATGCAAAGTGGGACGTTTTTTGCCACTGGATCCGGTCCCTCACTGTAGACAGTGTGAGACCTGATCCAGTGGCAAAAAACGTAACATTTTGCATCCAGAAAGTATCAAAAATGTGGCAAAATGCTCCCCCTCCAAGCGAAAAAACGCCGATTTGAAAAGCGCGCCCGCTCTTTTTGTGAGGGAGCCCCTTCAAAACGAAGTTTTTTCACTTGGAGAGGGAAGCATTTTGCCACATTTTTGAAGCTTCCCGGATGCAAAACGGTACGTTTTTTGCCACTGGATCAGGTCTCTCACTGTAGCAATTCAAAACGATTATTTTGTATGTAAAATACGATCGATTGAACTGCTCTTTCTTTATATCTTTGCATTTAAAAAAATGTCTCTCAAAAAAGTACACTACAATTTTTTCAGGAGCCAAAGATTCCCCAGACACCACCAGCGACCAAGCCTTGGAGCACCTACGCCCATTTCGGACTCGAATTTCCGCGGTCCCAGTGTTCGTTCCGACCAAAGACACAACCAATCAGCGGCCTCGAAACGACCAAAAATCCGTCGAAAAACAAAATCCAGAAGTCGACATGATAAGCAAGGAGATTGCGGCGCTGAAGGCGACAATCGACCAAAAAAAGGAGGACGAGGAAAAGAGCGCGGCCCGAGAGGAGCGGGACCGGGAAAGCGAGCGTTTCTTCAGCGACGACGACAGCGACGAGGAGCTGCGAGAGCGCGTCGACTCCACGGGCCGGCCCTTGAATCGGGGGCTGAATATCCGGCCTTTAGAGTCGGTGGATCAGGAGACAAATGAGGGAAATTCGAGGCCAGTTGCAGTGAGGCCAATTGAGGTGGAGAGACCCAGTTTGATCGGGGAAAATCTGCGGACAAATCAGCAATCGGTTCAGGCTGGACAAGAGGCGTTGATTGAGACGATTCGAACTACCGTTCCACCCAGATTCGAGGCCAATTCGGGTGGATCAGCGGCTGAGAATTCGAATTTGAGCCAAAATCAGGCGAATTTGGGGGGAACTCAACAAAATCAGCAGCCACCTGCATCGAATCAGGCTGTCGCTCCTTCCGCTTTGCCTACACCTCAGACTAGCCTTACTGGTGCTGCTGGTTCACAAATTTCGCAAAACCTGCCCTCAGGGCAAGTGGCTCAGCCAGTTGTTTTCGCAGCGCCGGCATCTCAACAATTTCAATTCCCAGCGGCGGCAGGGCAGCCTTTTGGGCTAGGCGCTTCTGCAGTGCAACCTGGACAACCTTTGGGAGTTGTGGGTCAACCGGGGTTCACACTGTTCCCCACGGTGGCTCCGCCCACAACCGCGGATCCGCGGAGGTTCGGGAACCCGCCACGGACTCATTTGGATAATTTCCCGTTGAGGAATGATCCCAACTTTCAGCAGATGTACCACAACTTTCGCAGTGCCTTTTTGAGCTCGCCTGGGGACCATTCGGATACTGTAATCTATGACTTTACCAATGATCCACATCATATTGTCTGATGGAGAGAATCGGGCCGCGAAATCGTTGTTAATATTATATTTATTGATTGTATATAAACGAATATATATTACAGGTTCTTGAACTGGGCGAAAATATTTTCAAAAATTTTCAAAAATTTCAAAAAATAAAAAAAATAAAAAATTTGCATAACTAAAATTACCGTGCAGTAGACGAATGAAGAGTAGAAAACAACGAGGTCAATAGGGTTTTCGGCGCGAGCCAAGACAATCTTTTGTAAGGCGACAAGGGGATAAGGCGGTTTCGCGACTATATTCATGTTATAAAAACGTGGTTTTCCATGGGATTTGGGTGGGGAATTTTGGAATAACTCAAAAATTTTCTGTACAATTTTGCTCAAATTTTCGATAGATCAAAATCAAAGTGTGTTAACAATTTTCAGAAATTTTCCGGATGCTTATGCAGAAACAATCAAAATATGAGGGGTTTAAGTTAAAAAATCGGTGTTTTCAAATTTTTCGAGGAAAAAATCTCATTTTCGATAGAAAATTTTAACATAAAATTCCCCAAAAAAATCTATTACAATTTTAGAAATTTTCAATAGCGTTTTGGAGAATTCCTCAAGACATTTTGAGTTCAAATCGAAAATTTTGAAATTTTATTGAAAAAATCGGTCGTAAATTTTTCTAAACTTACTCTCGAGGTAATTTAAAACATACCACATCGCTTTTTCGCAAAAATTAAAAAAATTTTTTCAAAAAATTTCAAATCCCAAAACTCCCTCCCAGACATTACTTTTTACATTCCACATGCGTTCCATTCATTTCATGTCGACGGAATATCCGGAACAGGAGTTTGAAGGTCTTTCTGGTGTTGCGGTAGTACTGTCGCTTCACTTCGCTCATTTTCATCTCGTTGGGCAGTGGTCGAAAGGGGTACTGGATGGCCAGCATTTGATTCGGGGTCTTGAAGGGTGGTTCCTTTGCGTCTATGGAGTCGATAGACCTTCGTGACGGCTTCTCTTGGGTCGGTCGGAACAAAACGGCCGTGGAGGGGAGTTGGTCGGGCAAAAAGTCGGGTTTGTCGAAGATCACCGGCGCGAATTCGACTAGAAAATCGTCAGGATTGGGGTCGGGGTTTTTGGTTTCCACTTTCGTTCGGATCAGGATGAAATTGGCTAGGTGGTGGACTGAAATGGAAAAGTGTCATGGATAATATAAAAATTTGAAATTTAAAAAAATTTGTGCTCGAAACTGAAGAAAATTGGACTGAATGTAATTTAGACCCAGTAGAGTGGACTAGATGCAATTTTAGGTCCACTATACGCAAAAATTATTTTGACTGCACAGTGCAAAAATTTTATTTTTTTCGCACAGTGCAATTTCCAGGTTCAAACAAAATAAAAACCCAAAATTCTAGACCAAATCAAGTCCCAGATTAGATGATCCATCAAAAAAACCTAAAATCCAACCAAAAATTATATTAATTTAGCCACCTGTTGTTGTGGTCCCATCCACGATCACATATCGCACTCGATTTGCGGCGCGAGGAAGTCGTCTGGCCGACACATCGGGCCATAACACCACACACACCTCGTCTTCCATTTTCAGTTGTTTTCGAAGGTTTAAAATCTGAGATTGAGTCATGGCACCGTTAACATTACGGGTTTCTTTTAGTCTCTAAAATTGGGAAAAAATAATATTTTCGCACCTTCATAGGCTTGAAAAACCAAAAAAAACTTACATAGACGCAGACGATCCGTTCGAATTCGGGATCCAGCTCCCAATTCTCTCGGCCGTCATCCGCGATAAGGGAGTGAGAACAGGATGGGCATTGGCGGTGGTGAGCTCGCCGATAACTATGCATACAAACTCCACAGAAGCGATGCGAACAGCTCTAAAAGTTGGTGAGAACATCGCAACAAATTTGGTTTACCATGATTATAATTGCACCGTGCAAAAAATGTTCGGTTTTTTGCACAGTGCGAAGAAAAAACATTGGAAATTGCACAGTGCAACGGGCACGAAATTCGATCAAAACTTTATTAAATTTTGCATGGACCTCTAGGACGCTCATAAAACACCACAGCATTCTTTATTTTGTTCTCTGCACAGTGCAATAGACAAAAAGAGCAATTGCACAGTGCGGCCCAGGAAATTTGAAGTTCAGATCGCTCGCAAAGACACAACATAACCAGAGCTATGAAATTTGGCCCACCGTCCCTAATACCATCCAAAAATTTGAGTGTCATACCAGCCGACACTCCATACGACAAAATATCTCTCAAAATTTATATTGCACTGTGCAGTTCAATCATTTTCTCCCATTTTTTGTCAATTCATCCCTAAAAGTCGAAAGCAATAATGCAAAAAACACTTACCTTCACTCTCACCGGTTGTATTAACATCATCTTGCACAGGGCACAATTTAAAGCGGCGATATTACTCTTGTGCGAGTTCATGCTCGGCTGAGGTAACGATTCCAATGCAGCGTTCATAGAATTACAATAACACACCTATGTACATCACCGAGAGAAAAAACGGCTTATTGTACCTGAAAATGGACAGTTTGTAAACGAGTTTCGGAATGGACGCTCGAAATTTTTTTTGATAAGAGAAATTTTGAAATTGCCTAAAACAAGGTGAGATAAGGCAAATGGAACTGGTTGTAAATAAAAATAAAGCTGTAATTTTACTAATTGGACAGTATTCGAAAGAATGAATGGGATTTTTGGCGATTTTCTAACTCATTTTTTGTTATCTATCAGATTTGGGTATGAATAAAATAAAAATTGATGGGATTGATAAAAAAAGATTGATTGTTATGTCTTCACTGGATGTTGTGAAGGTATGTAGTCAGCCAGATGTAGGGTAAAGCTCCCTTTTCTTCTAGGCTTCGAGAAGCTTCGAATGAAACGGAATGCCAATAACGTAGTCGTAGGTTTCGTCTCGGGACTCAACATCTCCCTTTGTGAAGAAGGATCAGCGCTTGGATCGGTAGGTGGAGAGTTGACTGTAGTCCGGTAGCTTCTTGGCATTTTGGCTTGGCTTCTACTCGACGGGCTAGGGGATTGCGGTCTTCAAGCACGCCACGAAAAACGTAAGGCAAAATTGGAAATAGAGATTTCGAGCTGCGCCCAATATTTTTGATTTTTTTGAAAGAATGAATATTGTGTTAGATGCTATTGTAACTCTGCGATTTGGAATAATTTAGGGATGAATAGTATGTCAAAAATTACGTTGTTCTCAGTTTCAAGTGTTGAATATAATGGATGAGTCCATGGAGCCCGGCCCATCGCGCTGTGACCCAAACATTGATCTTCCATCTACCGACGTGCCTCCAGAAAATGTAAGATTTCTCTTTCGTTTGGGTTCTTTAGTGGTACGTTGGGGGATGGATATTGTGTGGAACATCCTAGCGGACGTTGTAAAAAAGAAATCTGGAAATTTGACAGTTGAAAAGGGCACTTGTCGGTTCATTATTGCATCATGTTGCAGGAACTGAAGGAGATACGCAAGAAAGGACTGGAGAAGGCGTGAGCAAAGCTGGATCAGTGGAAGCAGACGACGTTTAGAACATTTCAGGGTAAGTTTGTGACGTTTCCTTTTTGATTTTTTGTTTTTCTAGACCATTGAGCTAACAATTTTCTCTGGTTATACCTAAAATAATATAATTGATATTTCAGCCGATTCATGTTGAAGTAGAATGTGAAAGCCAGCATAATGTACCAATGGGTGTAGAGATTGAATTCCGAATTCAGATTGCATCCGACAAATTCGATGGATTGTCGAAAATTTACGTAATTTTAATTATTCTTACTGGTTTGATGTTTAGGTGGAAATAAAGAAGATTTGATGAATTTCAATTTAGTAGTGGTCTGTTGTAGCAGGATCATTACTCTTGTAAACCCCGGAAGAGCTCGAATTCGGTCAGATTCATCGATTTTGATCCAATTTTGCCTAGTACAATATAATTTCTTTTTTCTTTTTCGATCAATCTAAGAAGTTCGGGGTGCACCTCCTAGAATCCTTTCGATGCTTTCTCGCCGGTTTCACACGTAAATTGTTGTTTATTAGAATTTTGGAATCGTTTTGTTATTTATTTTTAAATGTTTCAGCGTATCAGATGTCGAAAACATTTTCCCGCAATTTTCTCTATTTCCACTTTTTTCGTGGCGTGCTTCAAGTCCGTTGTATCGGTTCGGAATCGGAAAATAGGCGGATAGATTAGAAGAGGAACTTGCCGTGGGTGTACTATTCACTTCTTCCACCATCTCATCGTACTCGTAGTCGTCGTGTACTCGTTTCCGTACTTGAATGAGTTTCCCAGTGACTTGTTTTCCAGTAACAAGTGGTATCGCGACCATCTCTCCCTTTGTTAATTAATGAGGTCTGGCTCCATGAATGGGTTTGGAATGTTCTTTCATGATCTTCAGGGATCCATTGAATGAGTTATGGCCAAGTTAATTCAAAAGCAAGATTATGGTCTTATCTTGCTATTAAACCAAGATTTAGCAAGTACTTTAGCGACTAACATCATTTTTCAAATTAAAAAAGATCTGCACCATGTACAATAATCAAAGAAGTCAGAAAACCCCAAAATCTCTCGGCACCTCAAAAAACAACTAGGAATTGAAGGAGATTGCGGCGTTGAAAGAAGGAGATTGCGGCGTTGAGAGCGACAATCGACCAAAAAAAGGAGGACGAGGAACGCATCAGGACATTTCCGGAATTTGGACACTTCCGGAATGGCGGAATAGTGACACTTCCGGAATGGCGGAACAGTGACACTTCCGGAACCGGGGAAAAATCAAAGAAGAGGCTTAGACCTGCCATCTGAACCATCTGACTGGATTTATTGTTATTAATCTCAAAAATTTTGTTATTTTTTTTCTGATTGTTACTTTTTTTTTAAGTAGTAGTGTTAAAAAGTAATTTTTTGGAATTTTTCCAAAAATACTGGATTTAGGGGTTTTCGAGGGTGCTGATTTCGAAAATCATGTTAGCTTTCCTCTTCATAGTACTATCTGGTACTATACAGTACGAAGTGAAAATATGGCTTTGGGCGTTAATGGTGTTGTTTTGATGCTTGGTACTCCTCAAAAACACGTTTTAAATAATTGGTACTGTTTAGTACTGTCTGGTACTATGTAGTACAAGGTGAAAATAGGAGTACTAAAGAACAGAACAACACCACTTACGCCTAAACGTAGTGGACGTTTTTGTCCCCACCCCGGTTTTGTCCCCAAGACGGTTTTGTCCCCAGGACGTTTTTGTCCCCACTTTTTTCGAGCCTTTTTGTCCCCAGGACGGTTTTGTCCCCAAGACGTTTTTGTCCCCACTTTTTTTATTTTTTTGTCCCCACACCGGTTTTGTCCCCAGGACGTTTTTGTCCCCAAGCTGGATAGTGCGATTAAAAATTATGCATTCAAATGTTAATGCTGTTGGTTTGGTGCCCAGCACTGCTCAAACAACATGTTCTTAGCGCTTGGTACTGTATAGTACGAGGTGGTACTATATAGTACGAGGTAAAAATTAAGCTATAACGCGTGAATGACGTTGTTTTGGTATGCAGTACTGATCAGACGTTCATTTTGTGCAAAAACAAATTCGTGCTATATAGTACCATGTGCTAAAACACATTTTTGAGAAGTACTGGGCTTCAAACCCATAGCATTGACGTGTTATGGCTTAATTTTTACCTCGTGCTATGTAGTACCACCTCGTACTATACAGTACCAAGCGCTAAGAACAAGTTGTTTGAGCAGTACTGTGCAACAAACCAACAGCATTAACATTTGAATGCATAATTTTTAATCGTACTATCCAGCTTGGGGACAAAAACGTCCTGGGGACAAAACCGCTGTGGGGACAAAAAAATAAAAAAAGTGGGGACAAAAACGTCTTGGGGACAAAACCGTCCTGGGGACAAAAAGGCTCGAAAAAAGTGGGGACAAAAACGTCCTGGGGACAAAACCGTCTTGGGGACAAAACCGGGGTGGGGACAAAAACGTCCACTACGTTTAGGCGTAAGTGGTGTTGTTCTGTTCTTTAGTACTCCTATTTTCACCTTGTACTACATAGTACCAGACAGTACTAAACAGTACCAGTTATTTAAAACGTGTTTTTGAGGAGTACTAAGCATCAAAACAACACCATTAACGCCAAGAGCCATATTTTCACCTTGTACTGTATAGTACCAGATAGTACTATGAAGAGGAAAGCTAACATGATTTTCGAAATCAGCACCCTCGAAAACCCCTAAATCCAGTATTTTTGGAAAAATTCCAAAAAATTACTTTTTAACACTACTATATACTTAAGAGAAAAGTAACAATCAGAAAAAAAAATAACAAAATTTTTGAGATTAATAACAATAAATCCAGTCAGATGGTTCAGATGGCAGGTCTAAGCCTCTTCTTTGATTTTTCCCCGGTTCCGGAAGTGTCACTGTTCCGCCATTCCGGAAGTGTCACTATTCCGCCATTCCGGAAGTGTCCAAATTCCGGAAATGTCGTGGTGCCACGAGGAAAAGAGCGCGGCCCGAGAGGAGAGGGACCGCGAAAGCGAGCGTTTCTTCAGCGACGACGACAGCGACGAGGAGCTGCGAGAGCGCGTTGACTCCACGGGCCGGCCCTTGAATCGGGGGCTGAATATCCGGCCTTTAGGGCAAGTGGATCAGGATACAAATGAGGGGAATTCGAAGCCAGTTGCTGTGAGGCCATTGGAAGTTGAGAGACCCAGTTTTATCGGCGCAAATCTGCGGATAAATCAGCAGTCGGTGCAAGCCGGACAAGAGGCGTTGATTGAGACGATCCGAACTACCGTTCCACCCAGATTCGAGGCCAATCCAGGCGGATCAGCGGCTGAGAATTCGAATTTGAGCCAAAATCAGGCGAATTTGGGGGGAACTCAACAAAATCAGCAGTCATCTGCATCCAATCAGGCTGTCGCTCCTTCCGCTTTGCCTACAGTTCAGACTAGCCTTACTGGTGTTGCTGGTTCACAAATTTCGCAAAACCTGCCCTCAGGGCAAGTGGCTCAGCCAGTTGTTTTCGCAGCGCCGGCAGTTCAACAATTTCAATTCCCAGCGGCGGCAGGGCAGCCTTTTGGGCTAGGTGCTTCTGCAGCACAGCCTGAAGATGTACCACAACTTTCGTAGTGCCTTTTTGAGCTCGCCTGGGGACCATTCGGATACTGTAATTTACGACTTTACCAATGATCCGCATCATATTGTCTGATGGAGAGAATCGGGCGCGAAATCGTTGTTAATATTATATTTATTGATTGTATATAAACGAATCTATATTACAGGCTCTTGAACTGGGCGAAAATATTTTCAAAAAATTTCAAAATTTTCAAAAATTTTCAAAATTTTTCAAAAAATAAAACAAAATAAAAATTTTGCATAATCAAAATTACCGTGCAGTAGACGAAGGAAGAGTGGAAAACAACGAGGTCAATAGGGGTTTCGGCGCGAGCCAAGACAATCTTTTGTAAGGCGACAAGGGGATAAGGCGAGTTTCGCGACTATTTTCAAGTTATAACTCGGGGATTTGGGTGGGAAATTTTGGAAGAACTCGAAAATTTTTTGTACAATTTTTCTCAAATTTTCCAGCGATCAAAATCAAAGTTTCTCAACAATTTTCAAAAAATTTCCAAACGCGTTATGCAGAAAGAGTCAAAATATGAGGGGTTAAAGTCAAAAAAATCCGGGTTTTTCAAATTTTCCGACAAAAAAATCGCATTTTCAAAGGAAAAATTTTAAAATAAAATTTCCCAAAAAAAATCTACGGAAATTTCCGAAATTTCGCACCGCGTTTTGCAGAAATTCCCAAAAATTTTTTTTTTTATTTTCCAAAATTTTCGTCAAAAAAACATTTTTCAGAATAAAAAAATCGGTCATAAATTGTTCTAAACTTACCCTCAGGCAATTTAGAACAAATGACATCACTTTTTCCGAAAATTTTCAAAATTTTTAAATTTCAAAAAAAAAATTTTTTCAAAAAATTTCGTCTCCCAAAACCTCCCAAAACTCCCTCCCAGACATTACTTTTTACATTCCGCATGGGTTCCATTCGTTTCGTGTCGATGGAATATGCGGAACAGGAGTTTGAAGGTCTTTCTTGTGTTGCGGTAGTACTGTCGCTTCACTTCGCCCATTTTCATCTCGTTGGGCAGTGGTCGGAAGGGGTACTGGATGGCCAGCATTTGATTCGGAGTCTTGAAGGGTGGCTCGTCGGCGTCCGGGGGGTCGGCGGAGCGTCGCGGGGGCTTCACTTGGTTCGGGCGGAACAAAACGGCCGTGGAGGGGAGTTGGTCGGGCAAAAAGTCGGGTTTGTCGAAGATCACCGGCGCGAATTCGACTAGAAAATCGTCAGGATTGGGGTTGGGGTTTTTGGTTTCCACTTTCGTTCGGATTAGGATGAAATTGGCTAGGTGGTGGACTGAAATGGGAAAAGTGTCATGGGTAATATCAAAATTTGAAATTTTGAGGAATTTATGCGCCAAAATGGAGAAAATTTAATCGAATATTAAATTTTAGACCCAGTAGAGGAGCCTAGATGCAATTTCAGACCCATTATACGAAAAAAAAATTTTTTTGACTGCACGGTGCAAAAATTTAAAAATTTGAAATTTTGAGGAATTTATACTCTAAATTAGAAAAAAATGGAGAGAATATTGAATTCTAGACCCAGTAGACTAACCTACATGCAATTTTAGGCCTATTATACGAAAAAATTTTTTTGACTGCACGGTGCAAAAAAAAATTTTTTTTCGCAAAGTGCAATTTCCAGGCTCAAATAACATAAAACCCCAACTCCTGTGCTCAATCAAGTCCCAGATTAAATAATCCATCAAAAAAACCTAAAATCCAACCAAAAATTATATTAATTTACCCACCTGTTGTCGTGGTCCCATCCATAATCACATATCGAACCCGATTCGCGGCGCGAGGCAGTCGTCTGGCCGATACATCGGGCCATAACACCACACACACCTCGTCTTCCATTTTCTGCGCCCTCCGGAGTTGTTTTCGAAGGTTTAAAATCTGAGATTGTGTCATAGCACCGTTAACATAACGGGTTTCTTTTAGTCTCTAAAATTGGAAAAAATAATATTTTCGCACCTTTATAGGCTTGAAAAACCAAAACTAAACTTACATAGACGCAGACAATGCGTTCGAATTCGGGATCCGGCTCCCAATTCTCTCGGCCGTCATCTGCGATAAGGGAGTGAGAACAGGATGGGCATTGGCGGTGGTGAGCTCGCCGATAACTATGCATACAAGCTCCACAGAAGCGATGCGAACAGCTCTAAAAGTTGGTGAGAACATTGCAACAAACTTGGTTTACCATGATTATAACTGCACCGTGCAAAAAATGTTCGGTTTTTTGCACAGTGCGGAGAAAAAAACTGGAAATTGCACAGTGCAACGGGCATGGAATTCGATCAAAACTTTATTAAATTTTGCATGGACCTCTAGGACGCTCATAAAACACCACAGCATTCTTTATTTTGTTCTCTGCACAGTGCAATAGACAAAAAGAGCAATTGCACAGTGCGGCCCAGAAAATTTGAAGTTCAGATCGCTCGCAAAGACACAACATAACCAGAGCTATGAAATTTGGCCCACCGTCCCTAATACCATCCAAAAATTTGAGTGTCATACCAGCCGACACTTCATACGACAAAATATCTCTCAAAATTTATATTGCACTGTGCAGTTCAATCATTTTCTCCCATTTTTTGTCAATTCATCCCTAAAAGTCGAAAGCAATAATGCAAAAAACACTTACCTTCACTCTCACCGGTTGTATTAACATCATCTTGCACAGGGCACAATTTAAAGCGGCGATATTACTCTTGTGCGAGTTCATGCTCGGCTGAGGTAACGATTCCAATGCAGCGTTCACAGAATTACATTAACACACCTATGTACATCATCGAGAGAAAAAACGGCTTATTGTACCTGAAAATGGACAGTTTGTAAACGAGTTTCGGAATGGACGCTCGAAATTTTTTTTGATAAGAAAAATTTTGAAATTGCCTAAAACAAGGTGAGATAAGGCAAATGGAACTGGTTGTAAATAAAAATAAAGCTGTAATTTTACTAATTGGACAGTATTCGAAAGAATGAATGGGATTTTTGGCGATTTTCGAACTCATTTTTTGTTATCTATCAGATTTGGGTATGAATAAAATAAAAATTGATGGGATTGATAAAAAAAGATTGATTGTTATGTCTTAACTGGATGTTGTGAAGGTATGTAGTCAGCCAGATGTAGGGTAGAGCTCCCTTTTCTTCTAGGCTTCGAGAAGCTTCGAATGAAACGGAATGCCAATAACGTAGTCGTAGGTTTCGTCTCGGGACTCAACATCTCCCTTTGTGAAGAAGGATCAGCGCTTGGATCGGTAGGTGGAGAGTTGACTGTAGTCCGGTAGCTTCTTGGCATCTTGGCTTGGGTTCTACTCGACGGGCTAGGGGATTGCGGTCTTCAAGCACGCCACGAAAAACGTAAGGCAAAATTGGAAATAGAGATTTCGAGCTGCGCCCAATATTTTTGATTCTTTTGAAAGAATGAATATTGTGTTAGATGGTATTGTAACTCTGCGATTTGGAATAATTTAGGGATGAATAGTATGTCAAAAATTACGTTGTTCTCAGTTTCAAGTGTTGACGTTGTAAAAAAGAAATCTGGAAATTTGACAGTTGAAAAGGGCACTTGTCGGTTCATTATTGCATCATGTTGCAGGAACTGAAGGAGATACGCAAGAAAGGACTGGAGAAGGCGTGAGCAAAGTTGGATCAGTGGAAGCAGACGACGTTTAGAACATTTCAGGGTAAGTTTGTGACGTTTCCTTTTTGATTTTTTGTTTTTCTAGACCATTGAGCTAACAATTTTCTCTGGTTATACCTAAAATAATATAATTGATATTTCAGCCGATTCATGTTGAAGTAGAATGTGAAAGCCAGCATAATGTACCAATGGGTGTAGAGATTGAATTCCGAGTTCAGATTGTATCCGACAAATTCGATGGATTGTCGAAAATTTATGTAATTTTAATTATTCTTATTGGTTTGATGTTTAGGCGGAAATAAAGAAGATTTGATGAATTTCAATTTAGTAGTGGTCTGTTGTAGCAGGATCAAAGCCCTGCTACTCTTGTAAACCTCGGAAGAGCTCGAATTCGGTCAGATCCATCGATTTTGATCCAATTTTGCCTAGTACAATATAATTCCTTTCTCTTCTTCGATCAATCTAAGAAGTTCGGGGTGCACCTCCTAGATGCCTTTCGATGCTTTCTCGCCGGTTTCACACGTAAATTGTTGTTTATTAGAATTTTGGAAAGATTTTTATTATTTATTTGTAACGGTTTCAGCGTATGAAATGTCGAAAACATTTTCCCGCGAATTTCTCTATTTCCACTTTTTTCGTCGCGTGCTCAGGGCAAGTGGCTCAGCCAGTTGTTTTCGCAGCGCCGGCATCTCAACAATTTCAATTCCCAGCGGCCGCAGGGCAGCCTTTTGGTCTAGGCGCTTCTGCAGCGCAACCTGGACAACCTTTGGGAGTTGCGGCTCAACCGGGGTTCACACTCTTCCCCACGGTGGCTCCGCCCACAACCGCCGATCCGAGGAGGTTCGGGAACCCGCCACGGACACATTTGGATAATTTCCCGTTGAGGAATGATCCCAACTTTCAGCAAATGTACCACAACTTTCGTAGTGCCTTTTTGAGCTCGCCTGGGGACCATTGGGATACTGTAATTTACGACTTTACCAATGATCCGCATCATATAAGGCGCGTGCGTTCTACTTTTCTTCGGACTTCCTCGCAGAAAACCCGCATTTCTTGTCTGTGGGCTCGCTAGACAAGAAACGCGCATTTCTTGTCTAAAATTGCGCAACATTGCGCAATATTGCGCAATTTTCTGCTCTCTCTCCGTGAAGATTTTTTTCTTTTTTTCTCTGCTCAGCCAAGAATTGCGCATTTCTTGTCTAGCGGGCCCACAGACAAGAAATGCGGGTTTTCTGCGAGGAAGTCCGAAGAGAAGTAGAACGCACGCGCCTTATATTGTCTGATGGAGAAAATCGGACCGCGAAATCGTTGTTAATATTATATTTATTGATTGTATATAAACGAATCTATATTACAGGCTCTTGAACTGGACGAAAATATTTTCAAAAAATTTCAAAATTTTCAAAAATTTTCAAAATTTTTCAAAAAATAAAACAAAATAAAAATTTTGCATAATCAAAATTACCGTGCAGTAGACGAAGGAAGAGTGGAAAACAACGAGGTCAATAGGGGTTTCGGCGCGAGCCAAGACAATCTTTTGTAAGGCGACAAGGGGATAAGGCGAGTTTCGCGACTATTTTCAAGTTATAACTCGGGGATTTGGGTGGGAAATTTTGGAAGAACTCGAAAATTTTTTGTACAATTTTTCTCAAATTTTCCGTAGATCGAAATCAAAGTTTCTCAACAATTTTAGAAAAATTTCCAAACGCGTTATGCAGAAAGAGTCAAAATATGAGGGGTTAAAGTCAAAAAATCCGGGTTTTTCAAATTTTCCGGCAAAAAAATCGCATTTTCAAAGGAAAAATTTTAAAATAAAATTTCCCAAAAAAATCTACGGAAATTTCAGAAATTTCGAACCGCGTTTTGCAGAAATTCCCAGAAAATTTTTTTTTATACTCCCCGTACAATGTTTTGACCCCCCTCCTAACTCGGTCCAAGGTGTACTAATTCGGACCAAATTTGGTATGTAGTATACTCACAGGCTAGTAACAAAAAATAACATAGCTGGACCTACCTTATAGTTGAATTTCAAAAGCTAGGGGCAATTTTCAAAAATCACCTTAAAAAATCGAGGAAAAAGTTTTGACCCCCCCTAAAAAACGTTAGATATCGCCAGCGGATGCCACGCAAACCTATTGTAATCGACGTCCCATACCTGAATACAGGTTAATAAATGGTTTTCCGTTGAATCCTTCGTTGCATTTGAGGATTCAACGCATTAAACCGTTTTGGATGAAGAGCTGCACAAAATGTTAAAAATCTTGCCCTATAGCTTTCCAATAGCTCTAAATTGGATTTATATTATGTGATTTAGACCTGTATTTACCTTCTCCTTTCAATAAAAGTGCATGGTGGCCTGGCGGTGTAGATTCGGCACATACCCTCTTGTCATGCCCAGCCTTGGTGAGCCATTTGCTCTTTGACTCAAGGTCGAGATGTGGTCGTTAGGTCCTCAATGTAATCCTGAGACTCCTAGTTACTCTCAGTAATGTAAAATGTTTTGATTTGACACGTTTTGTAATGGGTTTCATTCACCTTAATCGTAAGTTTGCCGTTACTGTAGATGACCCCGAGCACTATTACATCCCCACGTCCCATTTGGCGTTTCATACGTCTCAAATGAGTATGGTGGGTGCTGTAGCGTCTTAAATTACCTGGTCCATCAAATGAAAGCCGTTTTTGGTGGCTAAAAATCCATTTGAAAAACGCGGGTTTTTCGTTAAGGTGCAGATCGGCCAAGTTGCGCCTGCAAACCATATGAGACCGTGTCAGCCGGAGTTTATTTTTTGTTTGAGAGTAACTAGGAGTCTCAGGATTACGTTGAGGACCTAACAACCCCATCTCGACCTTGAGTCAAAGAGCAAATGGCTCACCAAGGCTGGGCATGACAAGAGGGTATGTGCCGAATCTACACCGCCAGGCCACCATGCACTTTTATTGAAAGGAGAAGGTAAATACAGGTGTAAAACACGTAATATAAACCCAATTTAGAGCTCTAGGAAAGCGCTAGGGCAAGATTTTTACAATTTTGGGCAGCTCTACAACAAAAACGGTTTAACGCGTTGAATCCTCAAGTGCAACGAAGCATTCAACGGAAAACCATATATTAACCTGTATTCAGGTATGGGACGTCGATTACAATAGGTTTGCGTGGCATCCGCTGGCGATATCTAACGTTTTTTAAGGGGGGTCAAAACTTTTTCCTCGATTTTTTAAGGTGATTTTTGAAAATTGCCCCTAGCTTTTGAAATTCAACTATAAGGTAGGTCCAGCTATGTTATATTTTGTTACTAGCCTGTGACTATACTACATACCAAATTTGGTCCGAATTAGTACACCTTGGACCGAGTTAGGAGGGGGGTCAAAACATTGTACGAGGAGTATATTTTCCCAATTTATTTCAAAAAAATCACTTTTTTCAGAAAAAAAAGTCGGTCTTAAATTGTTCTAAACTTACCCTCAGGCAATTTAGAACAAATGACATCACTTTTTTCGAAAAAATTTCAAAATTTTTTAAATTTCAAAAAAAATTTTTTCAAAAAATTTCGTCTCCCAAAACCTCCCAAAACTCCCTCCCAGACATTACTTTTTACATTCCACATGGGCTCCATTCATTTCGTGTCGATGGAATATCCGGAACAGGAGTTTGAAGGTCTTTCTTGTGTTGCGGTAGTACTGTCGCTTCACTTCGCCCATTTTCATCTCGTTGGGCAGTGGTCGGAAGGGGTACTGGATGGCCAGCATTTGATTCGGAGTCTTGAAGGGTGGCTCGTCGGCGTCCGGCGGGTCGGCGGAGCGTCGTGGGGGCTTCACTTGGTTCGGGCGGAACAAAACGGCCGTGGAGGGGAGTTGGTCGGGCAAAAAGTCGGGTTTGTCGAAGATCACCGGCGCGAACTCGACCAGAAATTCGTCGGGATTGGGGTTGGGGTTTTTGGTTTCCACTTTCGTTCGGATCAGGATGAAATTGGCTAGGTGGTGCACTGAAATGGGAAAAGTGTCATGGGTAATATAGAAATTTGCAATTTTGAGGAATTTACGCTCTAAAGTAGAGAAAATTGGAGCGAATATTTAATTTTAAACCCAGTAGAGAGTTACAGATGCAATTTTATATTACTTACATGTAAAAAATTTTTTTGACTGCACGGTGCAAAAAATAAAAAAATTTGAAATTTTGAGGAATTTATGCTCTAAAATGGAGAAAATTGAAGCGAATATTGAATTTTAGAGGAAAAAGTTCCTTATTTTGGCCACAACAAAGGTACCCCGCGAACTGCGCCCAAGCTTGGGCACTAAAGTTAGGAAAAAACGCTTCGATCTAGCTGGCACTGAATTACTATAATAGCTCTATAGTTTTAAGGGTACCTACGAAGGCTGTGACGACTCATTTAGTTCCATACGGAGGCAATAAGTTTAGTTCCGGACATGTTTCATCGTATAAAGTGTAAAATCACAGGCTGCAGCCGTTTTTGAAGGGTAAGGTGGTACGTAAAAAAGAAGGTACCTCACTAACTAAATCCACTGTCCGGGCATTCACAACGATGAATTGAGCGTGCACGCTAAATTTGGGCTAATTCCGACCAGTTTCCGCAAAGTTATAAGTTGTGGCCAAAATAAGGAACTTTTACCCAAAAGTTTAAAAATTTGAAATCTTGAGGAATTTATGCTCTAAAATGGAAAAAATCGGAGCGAATATTTTATTTTAGACCCAGTAGAGTGTTATAGATGCAATTTTAGGCCCAGCATACGAAAAAATTTTTTGACTGCACGGTGCAAAAATTTTATTTTTTTCGCACTGTGCACTCAAAAAAACATAAAAAAACCCTCTCCTGTGCTCAATCAAGTCCCATATCGAATAATCCATCAAAAAAACCTAAAATTCAACCAAAAAATATAATAATTTACCCACCTGTTGTTGTGGTCCCATCCATAATCACATATCGAACCCGATTTGCGGCGCGGGGCAGTCGTCTGGCCGACACATCGGGCCATAACACCACACACACCTCGTCTTCCATTTTCTGCGCCCTCCGGAGTTGTTTTCGAAGGTTTAAAATCTGAGATTGTGTCATAGCACCGTTAACATAACGGGTTTCTTTTAGTCTCTAAAATTGGGAAAAAATAATATTTTCGCACCTTTATAGGCTTGAAAAACCAAAACTAAACTTACATAGACGCAGACGATGCGTTCGAATTCGGGATCCGGCTCCCAATTCTCTCGGCCGTCATCTGCGATAAGGGAGTGAGAACAGGATGGGCATTGGCGGTGGTGAGCTCGCCGATAACTATGCATACAAGCTCCACAGAAGCGATGCGAACAGCTCTAAAAGTTCTTGGAAATATTACAATGAACTTGGTTTACCATGATTATAATTGCACTGTGCAAAAAATTTTGGGTTTTTGCACGGTGCGGAGAAAAAAATTGGAAATTGCACAGTGCAACGGGCAAGAATTTAAATCAAAACTTGATTAAATTTTGTATGGGCCTCTAGAACACTCATAAAACACCACAGTATCCTTTCTTTTGTTCTATGCCCAGTGCAGTAGACAAAAAGAGCAATTGCACAGTGCGGCCCAGGAAATTTGAAGTTCAGATCGCTCGCAAAGACACAACATAACCAGAGCTATGAAATTTGGCCCACCGTCCCTAATACCATCCAAAAATTTGAGTGTCATACCAGCCGACACTTCATACGACAAAATATCTCTCAAAATTTATATTGCACTGTGCAGTCCAATCAATTTCCCTCACTTTTTGTCAATTCATGCCTAAAAGTCGAAAGTAATAATGCAAAAAACACTCACCTTCACTCTCACCGGTTGTATTAACATCATCCTGCACAGGGCACAATTTAAAGCGGCAATATTACTCTTGTGCGAGTCCATGCTCGGCTGAGGTAACGATTCCAATGCAGCGTTCATAGAATTACATTAACACACCTATGTACATCATCGAAAGAAAAAAACGGCTTATTTTACCTGAAAATGGACAGTTTGTAAACGAGTTTCGGAATGGACGCTCGAAAGTTTTTTTTGATAAGAGAAATTTTGAAATTGCCTAAAACAAGGAGAGATAAGACCAACGGAACTGCTTGTAAATAAAAATAAAGCTGTAATTTAACTAATTAGACAGTATTCGAAAGAATGAATCGGATTTTTGACGATTTTCTAAGTGGTTTTTTGTTGTCCATCAGATTTAGGTGTGAGTAATATAAAAATTGGTGAATGAAGGACTTACAATAGGTTAACACAGAAGATTTTGGTATCAAATTAAAGAAAATGGCACGAGCTAACTGTTCAGCCCATAATTTATACACTTCAAATTGACTTCGACTCATTTTTCAGCGAAATTCTTTCCTTTGACCAAGTGCAATATAATTGAAAAAATGAACCAAAAAATGGCGAGAAACTGACTGGTCAGTCATTTCAAAAGTAAGATTATGGTCGTATCTTGCTATTAAATCAAGACCTAGAGAGTATTTTAGCGATTAACAACATTTTTCAAACTAAAGAAGATCTTCACCATGAACAATATTCAAAGAAGCCAGAACAACCCAAAATCTCTTGGTAACTCAAGGAAGACGCCTCGAATTACTGAAAAACAACTCTTCCATGCCTTGAAAACAACTTTGAACAAAAATATTTGGGTAAACAAGTCAAAAAGATCAAAAATCCATCAAAAACAGTGAAAATTTCGATAAAACCTCTCGAAAAAGTGCAAAATTTCGCTCGTAGAACTCGTAGAACTAGAACTAGAAGCGCTAGCCACTCTCTAAAAATATTATCTATCACAAAAAGTGGAAGGAGAAAAAGAATCCAGCGATTTTCGCTCGAAAAGCGGCGCGTTGGAAGTCGGGGCGGCGAGAGAGTGCGCGGAAAGGAGAGAGTTTTCTGTGACCGCCCGTTTCGAGTGGCTATTTGAGGGGAGAACGAAAAGAATCGACAATGAGATCGGTAGAGGGGCGAGAAATGAGTGATTGTACAGTAGAAATAAGAGACGAGGTGGGGTTTGACTCGGAGGCAGAGTAAAAATTACAAAAAGTGGGGTAAGAGGGGACCAAAGAAAAATTTTTTTATAATAATCGAAAAATTGGTGGAATTTTTGGTCAGAACTCACTTGAAGTCTGAATAAAATAAAATTCAATGTGGTTGCAACAAAAATTGACCAAAAATATTATACTTGAGACTTCAAAATTTTAGTAAAAAATTTTCCAAAAATTCGCTTCCATCTTGCCCAAAATGCTTTCAAAAAATAGTTTACATGCCTCAGGGTGTCTGAAATCCTCATCACAATAATATTCTCTCATTTATCTGTGAATTATACTCCAATTTTACATAATTTCCCTTTTCCCGCACAGTGCAGTCAATTTTCGACATTTTTGACGTCAATTTTTGCAACTTGCCGGAGGGCAAAAAGGTCAAAACGTCCTTCAACAGTCCTCATGTATTGTAAAAATCCCCAGTCGTCATAAAATCCGCCAGTATGCAATCGAAATACCGTAATCGGATTCCACTTTTTCCCGCACAGTGCAGTCAATTTTCGTAATTTTCGACCTCAATTTTTGCAACTTGCCGCAGGGCACATAGGTCAAAACATCATCCAACGGTTTTCATATTACCTAAAATCCCCATTCAGCAATAAAATCCGTAAGAATACAGTCTAAAATACCGTAATCTCATTCCCTTTTTACCGCACAGTGCGCCAAGTTTCTCTCCAAAAAACCCCCGTGATCTTTCGAAATTCAACCAAAACTGATTTAAAAATTGGAAAAAAGTATTCGAAAGCCCATAATTCGTGACGACCTCGTGTGTTTGAGGCGTCTCGTCGGGTCTTTTGTGAGTATAATTATTATTCACGCGACTGCACAGTGCAGTCATAAACCAAGGGAAAAATTGCGCAATTCGCTCTGTCAAAAGAGACAAACAGTGAGAAAATGTTTGAAAAAGCTGTTTTAGGGGGTAATCAAACTGGAAAAAGTGAAAAAACCCAGAAATTTTCAAGTCTCCAAAAGCCACAGTAATCTACAAAAATATGGTCATAGCTCAGTTGTCCTTGAAAATTCTGACTTCAAATTTTCAGAGATTGCTAACAGACTTGTTTAGAAGTTATACCAAAATTTTGAGCCAATTTGAACACCTCCATGCGTGTTACTACAGTAAAAAATACAGTATACCATAACTTTCGAGAGCTCAAGTTTCAGTCATCATGCCTCAAAAGCGCATAGTAAAACCTTCCGGAAACCCTGTTAGGACCTCTATTTATCATTCCATAATAGTGCGATAACCATCTAAAAAGTTAGTGTTTGCAAATATTATATTTATCTGATTACCACGAAAAAAGTCTGAACCCCTTCCATAAAAGTCCAACCTTGAACCGCCCTCTCCGAATGCAAGTTCAGAACGCGGCAAAGACAAATGACGACGAAGAGAAACGATCGTTATCAGCATCAAAGACCGGCTGCAAGAAAACCCCTCCGGTTTGGCGAATTTTTCGGAAAAATTGTAGATAACCGAAAATACGTGGGTTTGGATGACGTAAAATGCTATCAGAAAAGAAGCTAGGGGGTTTGCGTAAGCTTGGAATTTAATTTTTGCATAGTTCGAAGTCTTAATTCCACATTTTTGAAGGAAAAATATCAGATGACCTAGTATAATATAAATCATGTTTTAATGTGTACTTAGCCGAAATTTAGGGCAAAATGAACAAATAAACAGCAAGATACTGCTATCTAACATACCTAGGCAAATTATGATCACAATTTCTTGTAATCCTATCCATGAAAAATCTATTTTTATCACTTGCCCTCTACCTACTACAATATCGCCAAATCCAAAAAACCCGAGCAGTAATGACAAAAAATAAAACAAACACGACACAACAAAGGTCAGAGTGCTCTTTGAACGCAATATTACTTCATTCGCCACTTCATTTCTATGCCCTTTGGTCAAAAACGTCAGATAGCCTAGTATAATATAAATCGTGTTTGTTCCGGGAAATTCGCGAAACACCTGGGAAAACAGTACAATTATGAGCAATGAGAAGCATTTAGCTATCTAAATTCAAAACACAACCTTGCTACAATCAATATTCTCAACGCTACAGGCATTTCTTTTCTTATCCATTAGCTAGTACAACATCAAAAAAAAAGTCATTTTTTCTCAACTTTCCAAACTGCTCTCGACTTCATAGTTACTCCCATAAATTTTCATTGCTTTAGGCTTTAAAATGACGTCATAATACAACTCCAACTTTATTTATACAAATAAAAATGGGATAAACAAAAAACAGAACAATTTACCAAAATTAGGGGGTAGAGAACTGGCTCTGAAACAATTTAGAGGTGGGGGCGAGAAGCCCACTGGGATCTACAGTAATCTCCGACAACGGAGACAAAATTTAGACAAAATTTTGCGGGTCTTTTTACAATTTTATCAAAGCTTTTATCAAAAAATCTCAAAAAATCCCAAAAATTCCGCAAAATTTCCAAAAAATTTCAATTTTTTACAAGAAAAAGTGGGATAAGTACACAGAAACGGGTGTAATGTACTCTTTGGCACATCTCGGAGGGAGGATGGTGTGCGTGAGAGTTCAACAAAAACAATATTAAGCAGAACAAACAAGAAAAAAACTTAACAAACCGTTACAACCGGGGAGGTCCTGAACAAAAACCGTCTAGACAAAACAAAACATGGTGCGAGTATGACACATACAACAGGGACAACAAAATAGGGGCTTGACTAAACATTTTCACCAAAATTCCGGGGGGAAATCACAAAAAAAATCGGCAAAAATCACAAAAAACGCCAAAAATGGTCCAAAATCGCCAAAATTGGTCCAAAATCGACAAAAAATCTCAAAAATTTAAATGATAGCTACAAAAATTCCACCGTTTCTTCCAACCAACATCTTCTCAGTTCTCTACTTCAAATTCTGACTGCAAAAAATTCCCAAAAATCGACCAAAATCCACAAAAAATCGACCAAAATCCACAAAAAATCTCCAAAAATTCCGAATTTCAGTTCGAAACTCCAGAATCGTTCAAGGCTTGGTCCGTTTTCTTGGTGATGAATCTGTAGCAGTAGAGGCGATAGTCTTTCGACGCCAACACAATCGTATTCCCATCGATTAGGGCTACGTCAAAGCACTGGGCGTGCTTCACGCGGCTTTCCATCGCCGAAATCAGCTCTCCGCTCTAAAATTAGGCCATTTATAGGTTGCAAATACAATTCACAATACTCTACAGAGTAGCTAGCTTCCATAAACATCCATTTCAGCTCAATACAGCTTCATTAAAAACCAAAAAAATCAAGATTTCCCCAAAAATCTCAAATTTTTGTCAGAAATCCCAAAAATTTCGTCAAAAAAATGTCAAATCAGCTCTCTAAAGCTGAGAAAAAACCTCCTATTCCTAACATATCCTTCTCAACACACAAAAAATCTATTTCCATATCAAAAATCCCAAAAACAATACCAAAAACTCAAAATTTCTCCTAAAAATCCCAAAAATTCGCCTAAAACAACATCCAAAACCCCCAAACACCCTTTTTTCTCCCAAAAACCAACTTCCCCACCTGCGTAAAGACAGTCAAATTGAAATTGTTATGGTTATCAGCGACCACAATCTCCCCGTTGATGGTAATTCCCATTCCAATCGGGTAGTTGGTGATGCCTTCGCCTCCAATCTGGTGCAAGAACTGGCCGTGATAATTGAAAACCTTGATGCAATGCGCGCGATTGTCCGAAATGAACAGCTGATCCTTGTCGTTGGTGCAGACCGCGTTCGGGAATTCCAGGTAGCGCGAGCAGAGGAACTTGTGCAGAACATTGCCGTAGGCGTCGAAGATGATCACACGCATCACCTGCAAATTACAGTCAAAATCAAATTTCAGAAATTCCGTCATCCCTAAACGACCGTGAAACCTGGCTTCGCACAGTGCAACAAGTCGAAAATTGCACTGTGCAAAAAAATTCCGCCTTGCACTGTGCAAAAAAATTCCGCCTTGCACTGTGCAAAAAAATTCCGCCTTGCACCGTGCAAAAAATTCCAACTCGCACCGTGCAAAAAAATTTCTCATTGCAGAGCGCAAAAAATTCTCATTGCACCGTGCAAAAAATTCTCTTTGCACAGTGCAAAAATTCCACCTTGCACAGTGCAAAAAAATTCCGCCTTGCACTGTGCAAAAAAATAAAAATAAAAAATAAACCGCACTGTGCGACCACCCTGCGACACGAAGAGAAAATATCTTTCGCACCGTGCAAAATTCCTAATTTTTTCCATCGCACAGTGCAAAATAAAAAGAAACTTTATTCGCACAGTGCAAACGCCACAAAAAATTTCGCACCGTGCAAAATTGCGAATTTGTTCTTCGCACAGTGCAAAATCAAAAGAAAACAAAGCAGCTTACTGCACAGTGCAACCCTCCAAAACAAAAAATCCGCACCGTGCACAAAAATCCCCGATTTTTTGCACTGTGCATTTGAAATATCGCGGCGACGTAAGCTTTTCTCAACTGCGCCGCTGCGGTTTGCACAGTGCAATCGGGTTTTTTGAGGTTTGCATGGTGCGCAAAGGCAAAAATCCACAGTGCGTTGGCGACAAAAATTCAAGATGCACTGTGCAAAAGCGAAAACATGTCCATGCACTTTATGAAAATGCTAATAGGTAAAACACCCCACAGCCCTCCACTCCTCTGCCCACCTTGCACTCCACAACCACAATTCTTCCTTGATAGTCCACGCAGACTCCTCTCGGATGCTGGAGGATATTGGCTCCAAATTTCCGTAGGAAATGCCCGTATTGGTTGAAGACTTGGATCTGATGCGTGGGGGAGCGTTCGGTGACGATGAATTCGCCGGTGATTCGGTTCACTGCGACTCTGTTCGGGTAGAGCAGTTGGCCGTCGCGTTTTCCGCACTCTCCGAACATGAATTTGAAGTTTCCTTCGCGGTCGAATACCTAAAACAACATGGGTAAAAAATATCGAGGAATTCCAAAAAACACGTCATGATGACACATTTTATCAAAAAATCTTAAAATCCGTCATTATGACACAATTTTCAAAAAAAAAAAAACCCATCATGTCATCAAATTCCATAAAATACGTCATCATGACCACTTCCAAAAATTGCGTCATCATGACACATTTCAAATCAAATTCGTTACCTAAAACTCAAAAACAAAATTCCCACCTGAATTCGATGATTGTTGGTGTCAGCGACCACAATTTCATTTTGAGCCGTAACGGCGACTCCGGACGGTTCCGTGAATTGGCCCTGTTGGATTCCGAACTCCCCAAACTTGTGATAATAGATCATTCGCTCTCTTCGGGTCGCAGTCACAGCTCGGGGTGCTCCGTAGACACCAAGAAGCCGAGAGTTGAGGTCCGATTGACTCGCGGATCCTAAACGTGGTCATGTGTAATATAATTTTTATCAAATTTTGACCGAATTATTGTCTCACGAATTCAAAAAGACTTTATAAATCTCATTTCCAACTTCTAAATCACTCTAAACTTTGAATTTTCCTCAAAAATCAAAAAATTTTTATCATGTGTAATATAATTTTTATCAAATTTTAACTAAACTTTAGTCTCACGAATTCAAAAAGACTTTATAAATCTCATTTCCAGCCTCAGACCGCTCAAAACCTTGAATTTTCCCAAAAATCAAAATTTTTTTTTATCATGTGTAATATAATTTTTCGTCAATTCAGTGCAAAATCCCTTCCCATCCAGCTCAACGCAGCTCATACTGCCTTAAAATTCATCTTTCTTGTCCATTTTCACCTAAAAACCAAACAAAAAACATCAAAAACCTCTCACCCTGCGGACTCGCCGACAAGTCCAATCCGGACGAGAACCTCGACAATTCCTGGAACTGTTCATTCAGAGAGTCGCGGAGGTCCTGATGGTCCAACGGGTCCGAGAAGGTGTTGTTTCTCTCGAGTGCATTCAAGTTCTGGACACTCGACGACGTCAGACCTCTGGAGATCGGGGGTAACGAGCTCAAACTGCTGGAGGAGTGTCGCAAATACTGGGACGAGCTGGGCCGGACCAAACTTTGGGGCAAAAGTGAGCCGGCGGGGTGGTGATGGGTGTGGCAAGAGTCGGCGTGGTTCCAGGAATCGGGTCGTCCGCTGAGGCAGAGCGAAGTCAGAGCTTGGACGACCTGGGTCGCCTCCACACGGGGTTGTTCAATCTCCATATTTCCGTTCAAAATCATCTCCGTTTCGGCGTTGAAGGTGAGGAACCCGCGGAGGCGCGCCTCGAGCAGCGGCTTGAAGACCAGCACCTCCGCCGGACGGCCGTATTTCAGGAGGCGTTGGGCGAATTTCACAGTTTCCGAGATTTTGCCGGTCATCTTCTGGACTCCTCGGCTGATGCTGACAATCTGCTCCTAAAACACCAAGAAATAATTTAAAAAAACTTATTTTTCCAGCTCCTCTATAGTAATATCGGAAGTGATGGGGAATGTCCTGAAACGTCTTCAAATCAAATCTCCCTACCTGTCGATGAATATACGTTGCATCCAGGTCTTTCTGAAGACAATCGTGGGCGTCCTGGATGACCTGAATCATTCGGTTCAAGGTCTCTCGGAGCTTGGCGGTGGCCTGATTCTGCGACGTGTTCACTCGTCTCTGGATGGTTTCGATCTGTTGGAAGGCTGTGCGCAGCTCTCGTTGTTTTAAATTCACCTCATCGATCAGATTTTCAATGGCCATCAGCTGGGCTTGCGCCGCGTTTTCGATGGGTTCCAGTTGGTGCATGGGGCGGGGATGATCCTTTTGAGTGCATTCCTGACACACAGCAAAGTCACAGGATAAGCAGTAAAACTGGAGAGGGCGACTACTAAAATTACTTATCAAAATTCAAGTTCAAACAAAAAATTATATTATCCATGACGGGTCAGGTCAAAAAAAATTGTCGAAAAACAAAAACTCTCAAATTTTTATAGACTAAAATAACGACAATGGCACTCCATAAGGTCTCTTCTATTTTTTCAAACAAAAAATTTGAGCCAACTAGCATCAAAAAATCACAAACTAATAAAAATATTATCCATGACCTCCAAGTCAAAAAAATCCCCAAAAAATCTGAAATTTTGAAAATTTCAAGTCTGAATCACTATTATTTACTTCAATTTGGCTTGAGACACCTAAAACAGCAAAAAAACAAATCAAAAACCTTACCGATGTTCCAAACAGTGGCATTTTTTGGTCTTGGAAACCTCGAGCTCAAATCGATCGATATTTCCTTCTAAAAATCGATGAATAAACAGCCATTACCCTTTATTACGTAACTGGCATTACTGACAAGACACTGGAAGATCTCTCACCTTTCAATTCATGAATTTTGACGGCATGAATCAACGCGTAATCGGCCAAGAGTCCATCTACTCCAAGTTGGGACAATTGAGTGCGACTGTTGCATGCTGGGCAGTTGACTCTGGACAATCCGGCCGCATGTTGGTCTAGACATTCTCTGCAAAAGCTGTGGAAGCAAGCAAGGACTCGGGGATCACGGTAGATGCCTTGGCAGAGGCCACAAAGGAGATCGCTGGGGGCTAAAATAAGGTCCATTTACTGGGATAAACAGATGCCCACAGGTGCTATGAACAATACTAGACATTTCTTAAAAGCTCTGGGCTTCTACTAGGATAGTTATTCGCCCAACCATACAAGTTTTTAACTATAAATTTGAAAAATTGCAAAGGGCACTATAGGTGTCTAAAATAAGGTCAGAAAAGCTGGATAAAAAATAAATTGGCCTTCATATCCTTTCAGATGGATCGAAGAGACCCTTGAGCTTCAACAAAAAGATTGGCATCTAAACAACTTCACTTTATCACCTTCAAATCGACCAAAATCTAAATGCCCACGTCTGATGTCTAAAATAAGGTCAGAAAAGCTGGATAAAAAATAATTTGACCTTCTAATCCTTTCAGATGGATCGAAGAGACCCTTGAGCTTCAACAAAAAGATTGGCATCTAAACGACTTCACTTTATCACCTTCAAATCGACCAAAATCTAAATGCCCACATCTGATGTCTAAAATAAGGTCAAAAACAATGATGGATGCCCAAATAAACGCCTTTCTTTTCACAACCACCTATTAGGACCTCTCCTTCCTCCTGACATAGCCAAAACAAAATTATCTTCTTGTCTTCACCCATAAATTCTCAGTTTTTTCTAATTTTTCTCAACCAGACCCCCTCCAAAAATTGCTCCAACTCACGTTGGCTAAATTCGCCGGAGATCTGGCTGAGTTGTGGGCTGAAGCTGAGGTTCGGTTTGTCCAAGCCGCCGCTCTTCGGCGTTCCCAGCAAGCTTCTGGGGAGCAGCGGATCACACATTGAGTCGT
This sequence comes from Bursaphelenchus xylophilus, assembly GCA_904066235.2. Lineage (NCBI taxonomy): Eukaryota > Metazoa > Nematoda > Chromadorea > Rhabditida > Aphelenchoididae > Bursaphelenchus > Bursaphelenchus xylophilus. The sequence continues at coordinate 12,275,691 of CAJFCV020000003.1, read as the reverse complement.
AGGCACTATCATCAATATTTTGTGCTCGGAAATTGTTCAGATGGATCTGGCGGGGCGAGAGGAGACCGTCAGAGTAGAATGGCTTCAACTGGAGGGGCGCCAGGTTGCGGGCGCGTTGCTGAAGAGGAGTGGAGGTCATGCACGGTGCGATGGTCATTGGGACTTCCATTGATCGACGAATTTCCGTTTTCCCTGAAGATTGTGGACAGAAAGTGAAGGTGTGGTGGTGGGTTTAGCGGTGTAGGGTACCACACGTTAGACTGTCCTAAAAATAACTGCAATTTAGAGGCATTTTGCGGCTTCGAATTGAAAAATTTCGAAAAAATAAAGACAAATTTCGGAAATTTTCAAAAACTTTGATGCAAACCAATATAACCCCGCAATAAATTATGCAACAACGCGCAAAAAACAATTTCAAGGAACAACAGACATTTTCGAGGAGAGAACGGCTAATTTCCCCTCAAAAAATTCGGTAAAAAGAGCCAAAAAAGATCGAACTCGAGGGGGTTCGGAAGAGCCGCGCAAAAGTGAGGAAATCGGTAATGAAAATATAAATTTTCTTAGTAAAATTACTCTTGTCATGTTGCCAACACCCTGTTCTATCTATTAGATAAGGATTTAGCCGCAAAAATATCTGAAAATTTGGGTAAAAATTCAAAATTATCTTCACCATGAAGGTTAAGGTGAAGATGGAGAAAAAACATAATTAAATAGGACAGCCAAGCGGTAAAATTTGCGGAAACAGATATAACCATCCATAAGCCAGCTGATCAACAAGTTTCAAGACATTATACACCGGCTTTCACAAACTATGATCCTTTTTCGGATCAAGTAGGGCATCTAAAATCATATCCAATTTCTCAAAGACTACCCGATCAATTGCCATAAAATTTTTAGCCCATAACAAACACTTCATTAGCAACAATAATGCGCAATATGATCCACCAATACCCCTTGGTTCAAGAGCAACAGCCATATTATACTAGACACCTAAAGGTAACAGCAAAAGTGTCAGTAAAGTTCGAATTTCTGATGAGAATCCCTGAAAAAAGTTACAAAAAGACAACAAGAGTATCAATAGTCACATCTCATGCCCAATAGCACGCATCTGAACTGCTTCAACTCGACCAGAAGAGGAATAATGAAACCCCGCCCATCCACAGCTTCTAGAAGGCGATAAAATGCCAAGAAAGGCTTGTCATCAGCTAAATTACCGGGAAAAAAGAAGTTTGAAAGTCTGTAAACTACTTTGACAAAATTTGGAGAAAATTTTGATACCTAAAATACAGTTTCGAGGCAATTATGGGCCGTAAAACCCAATAAAATAGGCCTAACCCTGAGTAAAGTGTTGTCCAAGTCCCCAAAAACGACTCAGCAACCTTATCGACCGAAATGCAAGGCGAATAAAAACGTCTGCCACGTCCCTAAATTACTGTATTCGATTTCGACGAGAAGTTGTCGGATTTACACCTTCCATCGTATAAAATGTCACCCCCACCCGCTGGGGGCTGGGCGCGAACTGCGCGAGAGAAAATAATTTATTTTTGCGGAAAATTTTATTGAATGCTAAACTAATCATTGTTGTGACTCAGGATGGAGGACGATAATGCGTTGGACATTGTGAAATGGTTATTTCGAGAGGACACAAAGGTTGATTTGGAAGGGAATTTGAAAATCATTGAGAAGGACAGTGAAAATGAGTGGAATGTAAGTTGTTTTCCATTTTTCTTTCGATTTTTAGGCTCAGATTTGGACCAAATAGCATAATAAAGATGCGTTAGACCCTGCAGATTGTTATTTATACAACAAGCAGGCTTGTCGTTGAGAATTTTCTTGGTTTTAACTGAAAATTCATTTGACTTTAGCTGTTGTGGCGAGTATAAGATAAACGGATTAGTGCGACCCAATGAAGCGGAACATCCGGGATTTTTTCCATCCAATTGCAAGAATATAGGCTGTTTGAGGTTATCCAAAGCTGTCAAGTTGTAAAGAGAGGGTTTTCCATTAATCCGAAGGCATTTTATATTACCCTTCAAGAGCAATATTTTTTCTCTTCCAAAGATAAATTAAATCTGTTTATAGGAATTTTGCGTTATATTCTTTGATTCTAGGCCAGATTAAAGGGAAATCTCCTTGCATTACGTCCTGTGGCAGCTGTAGCAGAGCCACTTTTATTGGTTTGCGAGAGAATTGTGGTGAAGCGTGTAGCGGACACAAAACAACCTCAATTTGCAATAACGTATGGTCAAAGTGAAGTGGTTTTCCAAGCCGAAGACGAGGACAAGCTTTTCGACTGGATGGTGAAGGTAATTTTTCCAATTTTTTCCAGTTTTCTGCTTTTAGTTGGCAATTTCTTCACATCAAAAGACTCAAGCCGAGCTGGACCAAGTTCTCAACGAATTCAACATGGAAGCAGCCAGAATCACAGCTGAAACGAGAGCGCCAAGTTCGCCGTTGTCACATTTCTTTCTGACCAGCCCCATCAAAAAGGATCACACCTTTTCCGTCTTTCATGTAAGCAAAAATTTTTTTTTTGTTCGAAATTTAGGTCAAACTTGATGTGAAACATGTCAAAATGAACAATATTTGTAGTCATTCAACATGCCCAACCGGACCATATCGTGCGAGGAGGCCATGTACGAATCGAAATTGTCGATTATAATCCCCACATGTATGATAAAAATCTTCGAAAAATGGTGGATCGAGCTCCGCAATGACCTCCTCGAACACTTGGCTAACCTCAGGAACGCATCGATGGATGCGGCGTCCCATTATGTGATACGACATCTCAATTCTAATCTCGAAGTTTACAGCCAAATGAGGGAATTTATGGATGATTATAGCGGGCCCAACTTTCGGTAGGAGTTTCATCATGATGTAATAGAGATTTCTTAGCATTTTGGACAAAAAATGAGCATCTAGTTTTGATTTATTGGGATTTTTCGGCGATTTTACCTTATTTTAGAGATTTTTGATATTTTCAAGTTGAAATTTAATATCTGACTGAATTATAGTAAATTTCAAGCCATCATTGTTCGTTTTTAATAACAAATTTGACATTTGAAAACGATTTTCACCTTATTTTAGAGATTTTTGACCTTATTTTAGTAATTTTTGCGATTTTTTGATATTTTCAAATTGAAATGTTATATATAAGGTAATAATGGTAAATTTCATGCCATTATTGTTTAATTTTCAATAACAAATTTGGAATTTGGAACCTATTTTTACCTTATTTTAGTGATTTTTGACCTTATTTTAGTGATTTTTGGTCTTATTTTAGTGATTTTTGGTATTTTTTTGGTATTTACAAATTAAAATGTGATATATAACTAAATAATAGTAAATTTCAGGCCATTATTGTTTATTTTCAATAACAAATTTTACATTTGAAACCGATATTCACGTTATTTTATCCATTTTTGACCTTATTTTTGAGATTTTTTGAAATTTTCAAATTGAAATATTATATCAGACTGAGTGATAGTAAATTTCAGGCCATAATTGTTAATTTTCAGTTACAAATTTAACATTTGAAACCGATTTTCAGATTATTTTAGCCATTTCTGACCTTATTTTAGCCATTTTCCCCAAAATTTTTTAATTTTCGCCAGTTTTTCAACCCAAAAATTCCAGGCCATCAAAGGAAAAGTACCGGCTCGCCTTCTCACTGGTCCCCACCAACCTGCATGTTCAAAGTTTCGAGGTCTCGGACCATAAATGGACCTACATCACATGTGGCGCCATCTCCGGAACACCCCTCCGATTCAAACAAGGAGGCCTCAGTCGACTCAGGGACACTCTAATGGCCAGCCTACAACCGAACAGTCAAGATTACTTGCTGGAGACGAGGTTTTTCACGAGACGAAAGACCTTGTTGAATGCCAAAAAAATGGTCGGAGAACTGAGTCGGCGGATCGAAAACGACTGGAAAATGGAAGTTTTCGGCAAAGTGGATAAAGTGGGAATCAAATTGTTTAGTGAAGTGAAACAGGTGAGAGGTTGGAGCTGTTTTTAAGCGAAATTTTGAAATTTTTTTGATGGATAAGATAATATTTTGGTGAAAAAAGTGTTGATGTCAATGGGTTTTGGTGGGAAAAGTTAATGTGAGCGGATAATGTACTGTCAGTTTTTTGAATATGAGTTTTGGTGGGCTTTGTATGTTGTTTTAGACATCTGCACTGTGCAGTTGCCAGATTTGTTTATTGCACTGTGCAGGATCAAAATTTTAATTGAGAATGTGTTTTGTTGTTGCTTTTAGGGCTGAAAAATGCTATACAAATCCACGGATATTCATAATTGGTTCTGCATTCTCAATTTTACATTGTTTTAGACATCTGCACTGTGCAGTTTCCAGATCCGTTTATTGCACTGTGCAGGATCAAAATTTTACTTGATAATGTGTTTTGTTGTCTCGTTTATGGCCTAACAATGCTCTACGAATCAACGGATATTCATAATTTGGTTTGCTTCCCCACTTTTACATTGTTTTAGACATCTGCACTGTGCAGTTTCCAGATCCGTTTATTGCACTGTGCAGTATTGCACTGTTTCACTTTAAAATGTGTTTAGTTGTTCATTTTAGGGTTTAACAATTCTATAAGATTCCACGGATATCCGTAATTAGTTCTGCTTCACCTATTTTACATTGTTTTAGACATCTGCACAGTGCAGTTTCCAAATTTTCGATTGCACTGTGCAGACTTTAAATTTTATTGAATATTTCGATAAATTTGTTCAAAAGAGACACAAAGGTTCTAAAATTTGTAATTTTGAATATTTTTTCAGTTATACGAACTGATTGTGGACCTAATAAACTCCTTCCCCAATATCCATAATCTCGTCGACGCCTTATGCCCCGGGGGCCTAGCTCAACTAGAAGCAGTCCAAGGACAGCCTCCAAAAGTCACAGAAACTCTAGCCGCTCAGATGGACGCATTAGAAGCGGCGGTGATAAGTTTGAACACCAAAATGGCTGTCATCGACAAAGTGGAAGATCAAGATGTAAGTTTTTTGAAGGTTTTTTGGTGTATTTGTTCTTCCTTTTGCCTGCAAATCCTGTTAACAGAAAGAGAACATGTTATGGAATCGTAATTTTTTAAAAATTCAATTTTTTGTTTTCGCACTGTGCAAAATTTTAAAAATTTGAAATTTCTCGAATGCACAGTGCAATTTTTAATTGATATATTTTTGAAAATAAAGCATCATATGTATGCTTTATTTAGTCCGAATATTTTTTTACAGATCATATTTTACAACGCCAAAAATTTTCTTTTTTTAAATTTTGCACTGTGCAAAATTTTAAAACTCACGAGGGAATGGTCTGAACTTCCCCCAGCGTTTGGGAAAATGACTATTACAGATGGATAGAGCAAGTCAACTTTGGTAAAAAGAGGCATTTTCCAGCTGCGGAATAAGCCCGGCCGACGAGAAAAATCGACCGAAAGTTCCACAAAAATTTCCTCTTTCTCTTCCCTCGGAAAAGAAGAGCGGTGTCCAGTGGTTCGGTTAGCCGAGTGGATAAAGCATCCGCTCGATGTTCGTTTGGGGGTTGGTTGGATTCCGGGGTCTCGCGAAGGGATAAGGCTTTGATGAGCAAGATCAAGCTCTAACAAACGAAAAAAAAATATTTTGCCAATTTTATACGTTTTATAGGGGCATTATACCAAAAAAATAATTGTCAAAATATGATTTTTTGGGTGCTTCCGAACCTTCAAAACGATGGTCCATTGAAGTTATACTCGTTTGGTGATTTACTTGACTTTGAAAAAAGGCAAAATAATTTTTTTTGGGTTGTTAGAGTTTGATCTTGCTCATCAAAGCCTTATCACGGTCCTTCGCGAGACCCCGGAATCGAACCCACCCCCAAAAGAATATCGAGCGGATGCTTTATCCACTCTACTAACCGAACCACTGGGCACCGCTCTTCTTTTCCGAGGGAAGAGAAAGAGGAAATTTTTGTGAAACTTTCGGTCGATTTTTCTCGTCGGCTGGGCTTATTCCGCAGCTGGAAAATGGCTCTTTTTACCAAAGTTGACTTGCTCTATCCATCTGTAATAGCCATTTTCCCAAACGCTGGGGGAAGTTCAGACCATTCCCTCGTCAGATTTTCGCACTGTGCATTAATTTTTTGAAACTAAAACTACACCGCATGACTTATTTTGCTTCAGGACGCCCGAATTTCCTTCAAAGAGAACGCGAAGACCTCGCTGAACACGGTTTTGGACATGATTTTACACCTGGTGGACTCCCTCTTTTATGGCCAACTTTTGGGCATCATTGTGGCCCTACGAAAACAGTCCGACGCCTCGAATTACTTTCAAATCCAGCTCAGATACGACATGATCATTTCACAAGCAATAACTCTGATTTCAACGTGTTTATTGATGTTAATCGAGACGTCAACCAAGGAAGAGCTGGAGATTTGGGAAGAAAGGGATCCATTGGTCACTTTCTTTGGGTTTTTATCCTGCTATGGCGATGAACGAGGCATGATGGAGGATATGCGAGAGATTTGGAGCGTGTTTTATGGAAGGGTCCAGTTCAGATTCATCCCAACCAATTCGGCGGTAAGATGGTCATGGATAAGATAATTTTTGATAAAAATGGAGGTTTTTGTGTAGAAATTAGATTTTTAAAGATGAGATATAAAATTTGGAGGTGATTGAGACATTTTAGAGGGTGTGGTAAGGGGTGACCATCAAGATTTTGCCGTTTTTTGGAGGTTAGATGGTCATGGATAATATAATTTTTGATAAAAATGGAGGTTTTTGTGGAGAAATTAGGTTTTTTAAGATGAGAGATGAAACTTAGAGATGATTGAGACATTTAAGAGGGTGTGGTAAGGGGTGACCATCAAGATTTTGCCGTTTTTTGGAGGTTAGATGGTCATGGATAATATAATTTTTGGCGGTTTTGAAAGAAAGTGTTGATCGCAGGAGATGCCAGAAGGCGTGAAAAGATGTTTGAGATGTTTTGGAGGGCATGGAAATAGTTTATTTGACCATTTTTCGGGGTTTTCAGGATAGGTCATGGATAATATAATTTTTGATAAAAATGGAGGTTTTGGTGGAAAGATTGAATTTTTGTGAACGATTTATGAAATTTAGAGATGATTGAGGCATTTGAGAGGGTGTGGTAAGGGGTGACCATTAAAATTTTGCCGTTTTTTGGAGGTTAGATGGTCATGGATAATATAATTTTTGGCTGGAAATGACAGTTAGAGGGAAAATATTGGCTTATAAAGCTGATTGAAGAATTTTTAGGGGTATGGCGAGGGGTGATTTTTAAATTTTCACATATTTTTTGGATTAAAAAAAATTTTTTTTTTTGAAAAAATTTGGTAAAATACGATATTTTGTGATGTAAAAATGGATTTTTTCTCTTTTTTAGATCACAAAAACCTGCACCCCGCAAGTGGAAGGTGAAAATCCCACGGATATCACCGTCACTATTCCACTAATCCCCGAAATGATCTCCAAATTACCTCCACGAATGCTGAATGGCGACAAATTCCGCGTCAGAACGTTGTATTTTAACGTTGGAGTGAACCATGAAGCCACCTACGCCATGAGGCTGGGCGATATCTCCCTAGAAGAGAGTATAAATTTGGCAGCGACGACTTTATTCAACCAATATATCAATTCCGTACCCGAAAAAGTAACGGAAAATGTACAAAGATTGTTCTCAGAGCTGAAAAGAACGGTAGGTTTGGTGTGGAAAATTTTTGTGAACCATTTTTGTTTACATTGCAAAAAAAATTACGAAAATTTTGCAATGATTTTGCGAAAAAAAATTTTTTTTGACGCGGCACTGTGCGCGAGAATTTATTATTTTTATTTTTTTTCGCACAGTGCAGGCGCGACGAACCATTTTTTTTGTCTTGCACTGTGCAAATGATTTTTTTTGCGATTTGCACCGTGCGGAAGGAAAAAAATCTTGTTTCGCACTGTGCAGTCGAACAAAAAATTTTTTTTCCGCACAGGGCAGCCGCGACGAAGACTTGTTTTTTGCGATTTGCACCGTGCAAATGAACTTGTTTTTTGCGATTTGCACCGTGCAAATGAACTTGTTTTTTGCGGTTGCACAGTGCAGAAGAAAAAATCATTTTGCACTGTGCGGTCGAAATAATAATTTTTTGATTTTTGACGGGCTAAATAACCGGAATATGACTTCCAGGTAGAAGAATGCCCCTCAAAGAAGAACGTATGGATCTTCCCGAAGGTCCAGGAACTCACCCGAGCCCTCAATGGAGTGTGTGTAATCTCATGCAAGAGTGGGAAAGATCGATCGTCGATGGCCGTCACACTGGAAGAAGGCCGCGCCCTCAGGGAAACTATTGGCATATCACAGCAACAGGTGTGTTTTTCAACAAAATTTTTGGACATTTGCACTGTGCAATTGGATAAAATAGGGATTTTTTGCGGTTTGCACTGTGCGGAGGTTTTTGGACGCGATTTTAGGCTTTTAAAATACGGAAATTTGGATTTTTTGAGTAAATATTTTATTGAAACACTCAGTAGATTTTGTTTAGATGGTATTTTCCCGGTTACTGCACTGTGCATTCAAAAATTTTTGAGATTTTTTATTTCTGCACGGTGCAAATTTTTGTGGTGTAAATTTTTGATGTTTAAAATACGAAATGGAATTTTATATGAAATTTATTTATTGAATACATGCCTCAGTGTCCATCTTGACCAAATTTGGACAGTTTTCTCCCATCGCGATCAAAAATTTTTGAGATTTTTTATTTATGCACTGTGCAAATTTTTGTGATGCAATTTTTTGATGTTTAAAATACGAAAATCAATTTGATATGAAGTTAATTTATTGGATGCATCCCTGAACGTCCATCTTAGCCAAATTTGGCCAAGTTTTTCCCGTCGCGATCAAAGATTTTTGAGATTTTTTATTTCTGCACAGTGCAATCAAAAATTTTCGATTTTTTTCTTGAATTTCCCATTTTTCAGGTCGATGAAATGGTCGACTGCCTCAGGCGAGACGGTGTTCGTCGTGAGAACTGCCGCAAAAACGTCGGCAAAGCGATGTACTCCTTCAGTCCCATCCAAATGCACTTTTTACCCCGCGAATTCCGACCTCCAGCCGGCACTTTCACCCACAATGTATCATCCTAGCCCATCATCATCATGTTCACTGCGATTGTTACACTTGAACCCACCCAGTTTCGCTTATATTGTTGGTTGTTTGTATCTATTTGGATTAAAATCGCTAAAATTTTTATTATTTTTGATGGAAATTGATGTAGAATCTAGACTAATATGGTCATATATACATTTAAATTACATTTACCTGCTTTTTTCAACTATTTTTGTCGTTTTTGAACAGAAAATTTGACAAAATTTGTCATCAGATGTCTAGTGTAATATAATTTTTCTTTATTTTTCATCGAATTCCTGTACAGTTTGGAAGATTAAAGGGTATAAAGAATATCTAGCACCGTTACAATAACATTTGACTCAATTAATTTGAAAAAAGTAAAAGAAATTTGTAAAAAATGCCAAAAAATTGGGATTTTTTGCAATTTTGATGACTAAAATCACGTTCCAACGCATAAAACCACCATTTTGATGGAGCACGAGCCTTTCTGTGCATGGCTGAACAGTGGACGATGTGCGGATAGAGGAGAAGCCCAGGCGAAATGAGCGGAATCCCCGGAACGCCAATCCAAACAATTCTGGAGGTCGGATTCGCTTTCGGCTGGCGGAATTCCATGCCAAAGCCAGCCGTCGGACCTGAAAATAATTTTTTTTGTCGTTTGAAGTTAATTTGAGATCGCAATTTGCTGCACTGTGCGCGCTTTTTTGCACTGTGCAATTTGATCGCCGGGGCCAATGCGCTATCTGAAAGTTTGCTGAAAATGGTAGGGCGCAGCTCGGAAAACTAGCATGGGCGCAGCTCGCATCTCGGGCGCAGCTCGGCTTTCGCAGTTCGCCGGAGCTAGGTTTCAGCTTGTTTTCGAGCTGCGCCCAAGACGCGAGTTGCGCCCGTGCAAGTTTTCCGAGCTGCGCCCTACCATTTTCAGCTAACTTTCAGCAAACTTTCAGATATCGCATTGGCCCCCGCACAGTGCAGTGGGTTTTGAAAGTAAAATTTTGACTGCACTGTGCAATCTGATTCTTATCAGTCTGTCGGAAAAATAACGGCGGATCGTCGCATCAAAATGTCTCGCCTCGCCGCTGTCGCGCACCAAATCCCAAGCCGCGGCTTGCAGTCGCAAAGCGATGATGGGCGATTCGGAGGCGCGACGATCCGCCGTTTTTTTCCCGACAGACCGATATTTGAGATCGCCATTTGCTGCACTGTGCAATTTTTGACGGCCGCACAGTGCAATCTGGTTCTTACTTGAGATCGCAATTTGTTGCACTGTGCGAGTCTTTTTTTCGCACTGTGCAGTTTGAACGCCGCACAGTGCAATCTTTTCTGAAAAGACAATTTTACCCCCGCACTGTGCAATCTCAATTTTTTCATTCGCACAGTGCGGTTTCCATTTTTATATGTATTTTCGGTCGCACAGTGCAAACTCACTGTGCAATTTGCTCGCTGCACAGTGCAACCAGTTCGGAAACAAAAATTTCGCGACCGCACTGTGCAACCCCATCCAAACTTCCGATCGCACAGTGCGGTTTATTTATTTTTGATCGCACGGTGAAAACTGTAGACTGCACGGTGCAATGGATTTTCAGCACAGTGCAGTGGGTTTTGAAAAGAAAATTTTGCCCCTGCACTGTGCAATCTCATCCAAATTTTCAATTGCACAGAGCAAACTGTCGACTGCACGGTGCGACGGATTCTTTGCACTGTGCAATTTGACCGCCGCACAGTGCAACCGGTTCCGAAAAGAAAATTTCGCGAGCGCACTGTGCAACTTGGTTCCATTTTTCATTTGCACAGTGCGGTTTATTTATCTTTTTTTCGGTCGCACTGCAGACTGCACGGTGCGATGGATTTTCTGCACTGTGCAGTTTGCAAATTTTTTGACTGCACTGTGATGAGACTGCACGGTGCGATTTCTGATTGCACTGTGCGGTTCCGAATTTTTTGACCGCACAGTGCAAAAAAGATTTTTATTTTGCTCCAAATTACAAACTGACTTACCAAGCGCCATTGTGGAGGACATTTCTTTTGTCGAAGGTGTACAACGAGGCGGCTTGAAGACTAACATCGCCAAAAACTCGCTCCCAAGAGTCAAAAAGTCGAGCGCCGAAGATATTTACGACTGGCCAGGAACTTTGGCCAGATGAAATTAGCGCTTTAGGGTTCTAAAATAGGAAAATTTATTGTTTTGAGTTGATTTTAGGGTATTTTTTGATTAAATTTTGAAATTTTTTCAAATTTTTTTTCAAAAAAAACTTTTTTTTCAAAATGAAAGATTTCAAAAAATCAACTTACCCGTCCTTTCGCACTGACCAATGCACTAAACTCGCCACTAATTCCACTTTCTCTCGCCTCTTTTTTGCACTGTGCATCCAAATTTTCGACTCCCCCGGCAAGCCCGCTGATTGGTCGATTCAGCGGCACCAATTTCACGGTCCCACCGAGCCCATCATGAATCAGCGGCGCACGGGGACGCAGATTGAATATCCGATATTGCTCTTCGTCGATTAAATCCGTGGAAATTTGGGGTTCTTGAGAGCGACAGGTCTGGTAAGAGAGGCCCCCAGTGGAGGGTTCGGTCGAAAAATGCGGACGACAAGGGCGGGGAGGACGTTTAGGAGGAGGTGGATGCGGTAAGGGGTCCAGAATAGTCTCATCGAGCTGGAAATTGTGGGATTTTAGGGGAATTTTTGATTTTTTTTGTCATGGATAATATAATTTTTGGTTATTTTTTCACCTAAAAAGGGGTAAATCAAGCAAAATCGGTCTCAATATTACTAATAAAAGTCTTTAGGAGTAATCTGCAAGCTTGATCCATCGGTTTTTTTCTCAATTTTTAAATTTTTTTGCCCTGGATAATATAATTTTTGACTTTTTTGAAGCCAAACAGTTGTCCTAAAATTATGGTTGACTATTATTTATACTCTGAGATGAACAACTGAGGATTTAAAAGGCTTATTTCTCAAAATTTCGAATTTTTTTTGTCATGGATAACATAATTTTTGGTCATTTTTTGGCGTAAAAAGGGATAAACTAACTAAAATCGGTCTCAATATTACTAATAAAAGGCTTTAGGAGTAATCTACGACCTTGGTCCACCTGTTTTTCACAATTTTTTTTCAATTTTTTTGTCATGGGTAATATAATTTTTGGCTCATTAGTTCTCAAAAAACCGCTTATTGAGTAAATTCTGGCCTAATATTGAAGAAAATAGATGAAAAGTTAATAAAACAATACAGCCGGTTTCGTATTTTACAAAAAAAAACTCACTCTGACCAAAGAAAAGCCATTTTTTGTGCGAATAAAGAGCCGTTGCGTGTCCAAAGCGAATGCCAAAAGTCCTTCATGCACTGTGCTCTTCAGCAATTCGTCTTCTCGCGGGAAGACTTTGCTCTGAAATAAAAATTTTTTTAAATTTATAATAGCCAAATTGGTTTTTTTTCTCGTATTTTACAACTCACATTACTGCCCGGGGCATTTTCTGTGCTCCTCAAGGTCTCTTCAACCCTCTGTCGAACGGCCTGGTCGATTTTTTCCTCGAGTTCTTTCGCGTTGCATCCGCACTGAAAAAAATGTTGCTAGAAAAACGCACAGTGCAAATTTTAAACCTCATTTTTTCGCACAGTGCAAACTTTAAACCTCATTTTTTCGCACAGTGCAAATTTTAAACCTCATTTTTCCGCACAGTGCAAATTTTAAACCTCATTTTTTCGCACAGTGCACTTGGCAAAAGAAAATTTTCTTATGCACAGTGCAAAAAGAGAACTTTCTGTCGCCCGTTTTCCGCACTGTGCAGTTGAAAAATCGCCGTGGCGCAAGGGCGTTTGACTGTGTTATCGCGAATTTTGCTCGCGCGACAAGTCGGGGCTGCTTTCTTTTGCAATTTCTGCTCAAAAGGATCAAACAAATGTGTGCACAGTGCAGTCAAAAAAAGTTTTTGTTTTTTTGGTTTTTGCACGGTGCAGTCAACAAATTCTTATTTTTGCACAGTGCAATAGAAAAAAATGAAAATTCGTTTTGCACAGTGCAATCAATTTTTTTATTTACTACAAACCAATTTGAAAGATAAAAATCATAAAAAAGTTGTCGCTTACTTTTCCTGGAGCTCCAGGCGGCCCGGTCTCCCCTCTTTCTCCCTTTATCCCCTGAGGCTTTCGATATGGATATCCCGGAAATCGACGGGGCGTTCCATTTAGGGTGCTCTAAAGTTGTGAAAATCAAAAAATATTGCAATTATCACTTACATTTTGCGGTCTTGCGACTTCTTCAACCTCAACAGAATCCCCGTGGTAGTCAATGGCTACGGATTTGACGCTGTGATCTCGAGCCTTGAATGTCGACCTGGTTTGGGAATTTACCAGTAGTGGGAGGAGAAGAAGGAAGAGAATTTTCATCTAAAAAAAATTTTTTTTAATTGTCGAGTTGTCGGGAAAATAGTTTGGAATCGTCGTGCCTTGGAAACGCCCAGCATTTGATGCCCAACATACATACTGTTGCGAAATTTTGACTGCACTGTGCAATGGAAAAAAATATACATGATTTTCGAAACCAGCACGTTCGAAATCCCCTAAATCCGGTCTTATTCGTCAATTTAAAAAAAAGTAGTACTTAACAGTACTACTTAAGGAAAACTAGTAAAGTTCAAAAAAAAATGAACCCGAAATTCGAAATCAGCGCCCTTGAAAACCCCTAAATCGAGTATTTTTGGAAAAATTTCAAAAAATTACTTTTTTAACACTACTGCTTAAGGAAAACTAGTAAAGTTCAGAAAAAATGTACATCATTTTCGAAATCAGCACCCTCGAAAACCCCTAAAGCAAGTTTTTCCCGAAGAGAATCAAAGAATTTTCATCCCGGGGTCGCTTTACCCCATTTTGGGTCGCAATCGATGCGGGGTCGCAATCGAAGGATTCCCTTTGCACAGTGCATTAGCGACATAACTGTTTCTGTTGACTGCACAGTGCAATAGAAAAAATTTTTGTTTTGCACAGTGCATTATTAGAAATTTTTTCTTGCACCGTGCAAAAACTTTATTGAACTTTTCGCAACATGGCAAAATAAAAGGTCCGTTATAGAGAGGTTTTGCAAAAAAAAAAACAATTTTTGAAAAATCAAAAATTGTCAATTTGAATGTAAAATACGACACTTGGTCCCGACTAAAAATCCAAAAGTAAAAATAAATTCCACAAATCAAAATGAATCGCAGATTTACAAAGCCCTTGGATAAATAGGCCATGTCTGAAAACTAAAAGTGTCTCCTTTCGGCCATTTTTTGCTTTTTCGTGCTTCTTTCGGGGCCGGAGACCAAGAAATTGAATTTTGTTACAATAAAAAATCGGATCTTTTATTATCCCCAGTTCCGGTCAAGATCCGAACAGGCCTGGAGTCAGTCAAATGGAATCTCAAATCACAAAGAGGAATATAAAAAGTAACGCGATAAGAACGGATTGCAAAAAATGCGAAGGAAAAATCATCAGATCGGAATTTGAATTGATGAAATAATCGAGAAGCGTGGTGAAATTAGAGAGTAAAAACAATAAAAAAATAGACGAAATTATTTTAAAAATGATTTTTAAAAAATTTGTGACACTTGTAATGGTTCAAACACAAACTTTTTTTGCACTGTGCAGTCGGAAAAAGTCAATTTTTTCGCACTGTGCGGTCGAGAAAAAATATTATTTTTCCGCACTGTGCACTCCGGTAAAGTCAATTTTTTCGCACTGTGCAGTTTGAAAAAATCGTTTTTTTTTTGCACAGTGCAGCCGGGAAAAGTCAATTTTTCGCACTGTGCAGCCGTGAAAAGTAAATTTTATTGCACTGTGCAGCCGGTTGGAATCTATTTTTACGCACTGTGCAGTCCCAAAAAGTTAATTTTCTGCACTGTGCGATCGGAAAAAATCAACTTTTTTTTTGCACTGTGCAGTCGGAAAAAGTCAATTTTTTCGCACTGTGCGGTCGAGAAAAAATATTATTTTTCTGCACTGTGCAGTCGCAAAAAGTTGTTTTTTTCGCACTGTGCAGCTTACAGAACAAGCCAAAAATTTTTGCGTAGTGCATAAAAACTGATTTTTTTCTTGCACAGTGCAAATTTTATAAATTTTCTATTGCACTGTGCGGAAAAATATAATTGAGTTTTCGCACTGTGCAATCGTAAAGAAATCAAATTTTGCACAGTGCAAATACAAAAAAAAGACAAAAATATCTATTCACAGTAAAAAAGAGACCATTTTTCCTTCAATGCTCAGTAAAAAAGAGCATTTTTTTTTGGTGCAGTGCGAGAAAATATTTAAAATTAAAAATCGCACAGTGCAGTCCCAAAAACTCTGATCCTCTTTTATAAGCCACTCATATGACAAAAAACGGCTCAGCGTAAATTGAGATGGCCATTAATTCCAAGGGAGATCGCGCTTTAAATCAAGTTGGGTGGCCACAATGGTCGAAAAAAAACTTTGGAATGTTTACGTTTGGGTAATGATGATTCAGATGGAAGGACTTTTTGAAATACGACTTTTTTATGGATGGACCAGGGGTGATGATTGCATTGTGCAATTTAAAAAAAAAAAAAAAAAAAAAATTTTTTTTTTTTTTTAATTGCACAATGCGAAAAAATGATCTTTTCAGACTGCACAGTGCAAAAAAATGATCTTTTCAGACTGCACAGTGCAAAAAAATGACTTTTTCCGACTGCACAGTGCAAAAAAATGACTTTTTCCGACTGCACAGTGCAAAAAAATGACTTTTTCAGACTGCACAGTGCAAAAAATTGACTTTTTCCGACTGCACAGTGCAAAAAAATGACTTTTTCCGACTGCACAGTGCAAAAAAATGACTTTTTCCGACTGCACAGTGCAAAAAAATGACTTTTTCAGACTGCACAGTGCAAAAAAATGACTTTTTCCGACTGCACAGTGCAAAAAAATGACTTTTTCAGACTGCACAGTGCAAAAAATTGACTTTTTCCGACTGCACAGTGCAAAAAAATGACTTTTTCCGACTGCACAGTGCAAAAAAATGACTTTTTCCGACTGCACAGTGCAAAAAAATGACTTTTTCCGACTGCACAGTGCAAAAAAAAAAAATAAAATAAAAATTGCACTGTGCGGAAAAAAGAAAATAAAAAATTGCAAAAAAAATTTGGACTGCACAGTGCGGAAAAAATTATTAAATTGCACGGTGCGAAATTTTTTTTTTTTTTTTTTTTTTTTATTTTTTTGTGGTTGCACTGAGCAGAAAAAGCAGTTTTGATAATTGCACAGTGCAAAAAATGTTTTGGAACTGCACTGTGCGGAAAAATTATATTGCACAGTGCAACTTCTTTTCCCTCAAAAATGTCATGATTTCATACCCAAGAAAGACCAGTTAAACTACAAATTCACTCTTTATTTTTTCATTTCATAACCCGTAAGCTCCTGAATCAAGGGAAAATGCCTTTTAGCCCATTGACAAATGACTGGATATAACGTGATTCTTAGTGCGAGCTGTTAATTCGAAAAAAAAGGAGAAGAAAGGGCAAGAAGACAAGCAAAAAATCAGAGATTATTTTTTTGTAGCAAAAAAAATTTTTTTGTAGTGCACTGGGTATAGAGACGGTTATTTTTCTTGCACTTTGCAAATTACTTCCTTTCTGCACTGTGCGAAACATCAAGATAATTTTTGCACTGTGCAAGATAAAAATTGTCGCTTGGTTTTTGCACTGTGCATAAACGAAAAAATTATTTTCCTTCTGCACTGTGCAGAAAATCTGAAGTTTTATTACTGCACTGTGCAAAACGTTAAAACGCGTTTTGCCACACTTTGGAGCTTATCGTCAGTCGTACGTTTTCGACCATGTGGAACATTTTTGTAATTGTCACCAAAAACTAAAAATTACATCTAAGCTATGTTACACATGAGGTAACATACTATTTCGGGTGTAAAATGGGCTACTGTAGCTTGTAGCACTTTTAGATACGCTTAAAAAAAACTTCAACCTTAACCCAATAAACAGTAGAAATTTTAAAAAAATAAAATGCACAACTTTTGAGATACAGGGATTTCAATCTGTCATGTACAAGGTCATCAGAACCCCGAAAAAAGCTGGCATTCTTGGGATTTCGGGTTGTAGCACTTTTTGATATCCTCTAATACATTATTGGCCTTGTAAACGATGATGGTGAAAATTTCAGGCAAAAAAATGCACAACTTTCGAGAAAATGACCAAAATACCTTATTTTAGGTCATCAGAACCCCGAAAAAAGCTGGCATTCTTGGGATTTCGGGTTGTAGCACTTTTTGATAGCCTCTAATACATTATTAGCCTTGTAAACGATGATGGTGAAAATTTCAGGCGAAAAAAATGCACAACTTTCGAGAAAATGACCAAAATACCTTATTTTAGGTCATCAGAACCCCGAAAAAAGCTGGCATTCTTGGGATTTCGGGTTGTAGCACTTTTTGATAGCCTCTAATACATTATTAGCCTTGTAAACGATGATGGTGAAAATTTCAGGCGAAAAAATGCACAACTTTCGAGAAAATGACCAAAATACCTTATTTTAGGTCATCAGAACCCCGAAAAAAGCTGGCATTCTTGGGATTTCGGGTTGTAGCACTTTTTGATAGCTTCTAATACATTATTAGCCTTGCAAACGATGATGGCGAAAATTTCAGGCGAAAAAAATGCACAACTTTCGAGAAAATGACCAAAATACCTTATTTTAGGTCATCAGAACCCCGAAAAAAGCTGGCATTCTTGGGATTTCGGGTTGTAGCACTTTTTGATAGCTTCTAATACATTATTAGCCTTGCAAACGATGATGGCGAAAATTTCAGGCGAAAAAATGCACAACTTTCGAGAAAATGACCAAAATACCTTATTTTAGGTCATCAGAACCCCGAAAAAAGCTGGCATTCTTGGGATTTCGGGTTGTAGCACTTTTTGATAGCTTCTAATACATTATTAGCCTTGCAAACGATGATGGCGAAAATTTCAGGCGAAAAAAATGCACAACTTTCGAGAAAATGACCAAAAGACCTTATTTTAGGTCACCCGAAAAAAGTGACGAAAATTTATGATATTGTCAAAACATAGACTAAAAAATTTTATTCTTCGTCTTCGACATTGGACCCGGGGAGAATCCGAATGTTAAGTCAACGAATGTTAAGTCGATGTTTCATTGCCCGGACGAAACATTCTGATGACCTAAAATAAGGTATTTTGGTCATTTTCTCGAAAGTTATGCATTTTTTTCGCCTGAAATTTCATCATCATCGTTTACAAGGCTAATAATGTATTAGAGGCTATCAAAAAGTGCTACAACCCGAAATCCCAAGAATGCCAGCTTTTTTCGGGGTTCTGATGACCTAAAATAAGGTATTTTGGTCATTTTCTCGAAAGTTGTGCATTTTTTTCGCCTGAAATTTTCACCATCATCGTTTACAAGGCTAATAATGTATTAGAGGCTATCAAAAAGTGCTACAACCTGAAATCCCAAGAATGCCAGCTTTTTTCGGGGTTCTGATGACCTAAAATAAGGTCTTTTGATCATTTTCTCGAAAGTTGTGCATTTTTTCGCCTGAAATTTTCACCATCATCGTTTACAAGGCTAATAATGTATTAGAGGCTATCAAAAAGTGCTACAACCCGAAATCCCAAGAATGCCAGCTTTTTTCGGGGTTCTGATGACCTAAAATAAGGTATTTTGGTCATTTTCTCGAAAGTTGTGCATTTTTTCGCCTGAAATTTTCACCATCATCGTTTACAAGGCTAATAATGTATTAGAGGCTATCAAAAAGTGCTACAACCTGAAATCCCAAGAATGCCAGCTTTTTTCGGGGTTCTGATGACCTTGTACATGACAGATTGAAATCCCTGTATCTCAAAAGTTGTGCATTTTATTTTTTTAAAATTTCTACTGTTTATTGGGTTAAGGTTGAAGTTTTTTTTAAGCGTATCTAAAAGTGCTACAAGCTACAGTAGCCCATTTTACACCCGAAATAGTATGTTATCTCATGTGTAACATAGCTTAGATGTAATTTTTAGTTTTTGGTGACAATTACAAAAATGTTCCACATGGTCGAAAACGTACGACTGAGCTCGATATGAGCTAAAATAACGCTTCGTTTTCTCGATTAGGGCATATCTTTTTTAAGAAAGAATGTTACAGTATGCCGTCATACGGTAATTTTGGGCAAAAATAAAGAAAGCGAATGTTTTGTCTGTCATAACGATCAAGTTGACCAATTTTGGTTTAATTCTGAGACATCGATTTTAACAATGTCCGGGCCAATCTACGATTTGTAATAAAACGCGTTTTAAAATAATTATTGCACTGTGCGAAATAAAAAAAATTGTCGCTTGATCTTTTGCACTGTGCATAAACGAAAAAGCAACCTTCCTTCTGCACTGTGCAATGTGTCAAAAATTTTATTAGCGCACTGTGCGAAACACCAAGACAATTTTTGCACGGTGCGAAATGAAAAAAAATGTCGCTAGTTTTTTGCACTGTGCAAAAACAAAAAAAAAATTTTTTTGCACTGTGCAAAATGTCAAAATGATTTTTGCACCGTGCGAAAAAGGTGGCTTGATTTTTGCACTGTGCAAGCACAAAGAAATATTTTTCTTTTTGCACCGTGCGTAAGCAAAAAAAATTATTTTCTTTAGCGCACTGTGCAAAGTGTCAAAATGATTTTTGCACTGTGCAAAAAAAAAAAAAATAAAAAGATCAAACCGCAAAATTTTTTTATTTTTCTGACTTTCTCACCTTTTTGCGGTTGATTTCCCCATGGATTCGCATCGAATCTGGTGGCTTTTCCTCTGGCTATGCCCGTTTTTCCTTCGATTTGGCCACTCCATATCCGAATTCGAGGTGGATCCGGAGATTTTGTGCGGTGAGGGCTGTAAAGCAATCGAAAATGGGGATTTCAACGAGTTCTGGTGCGTTTATAAGGCCCGCAGCAGCAAGGATTTTGTGTATGCTGGGATTTGTAAGTCATTTTTGGTCAACTTTTGTGGAATAAAATACGAATTTTTTTATTTTTTTTTATTTTTTTTTATTTTTATATATTTTTTTTTTGATTTTTTTTTATTTTTTTATATTTTTTTTATTATTTTTTTTTTTATATTATTTTTTTTTTAATTTTTTTTATTTTTTTCAAATTTGCATATATTTTTTTTAATTTTTTTTATTTTTTAAAATTTTTATATATATTTTTTTATTTTTTTTATTTTTTATTTAATTTTTATATATTTTTTATTATTTCTTTTTTAATTTTTTTTTTTTTTGTTATTAGTTGTTATAAGTGTTTTAATTTTTTTTTAATTTTTTTAAATTTCTTTATTATTTTTTATATTTTTTTTTATTTCTTTTATTTTTTCAGGCGGTACCGGCAACCAAAGTGATATAAAAAAACTGGAAGTAAGGTGAGAAAGTGATAAAAACGAGATTTTTATTCGATTTTTTTTCAATTTTTTAGTGCTACCGTTCTGAAAACCCCTTCGGAAGAGAATTTCCCCGTCCGATTGATCCCATTCACCGAGCAATCAGCCTTCACCACTCATTTTGCATACGTCACTGAAGATAAGGCATGGTTTACTAGGGATCTGTAAGTTTTTTCAACTCGAAAATGAGCAAAATATTTTTTTGCACTGTGCAAAAATTCGAATTTTTTTGCACTGTGCAAAAATTCGAATTTTTTTGCACTGTGCGGTCGGAAGAAAAATAAAATTTGCGAGAGCACAGTGCGGAAAATTTTTTTTTGTTTTTCACACAGTGCAATGACAGAAAATAAAACTGTTTCCTGCACTGTGCAATCAAAAAAGTGAATTTTTTGCACAGTGCAAAAATTTGAAAAATTTCTTTTGCACTGTGCAATCGGAAAAATTATTTTGTTGCACCGTGCGATTCGGCAAAATACTTTTCTGCACAGTGCAGAAAAGTTTTGAAAAAAATTTTTGCACAGTGCAGTCGGAGGAAAAACAAAGCTCGCAATTGCACAGTGCGAAAAAAAATTATATACAGGGTGGTTCAGCTACGTTCGCGGATGTAAAATGCTTATAACTTTTTATAGGATTGTTCAATTTTTATGAGCAATACCTCATTTTATTCCTTAGTAGTTACCATTTTGTTTAAAAAAAAGATCATTAAAAATGATCAATCCTACGTCGGGTTATGACCCTTCAAAGTCAAACATGCTTTTTCACGTAAATTTTAAAAAAATTTACGGATTTTTTCGGATTTTCGGATTTTTTTGATTCCATCGTATTCTACGCAAAATTCTATGACTTTTGAAGCCCACTTACAATTTACAATTATCGACCGGTCGAAAGTTATAAGCGATTTTCGAGATTTTTCGGAAATTTTCAGATTGAAGCGTGAAAAGGCAAGTTTGACTTTGAAGGGTCATAACTCGACGTAGGATTGATCATTTTTAATGATCTTTTTTTTAAACAAAATGGTAACTACTAAGGAATAAAATGAGCTATTGCTAATGAAAATTGAACAATCCTATAAAAAGTTATAAGCATTTTACATCCGCGAACTTAGCTGAACCACCCTGTACATGAGGGAATAAAGTTTGCGATTTGCACAGTGCGAAAAAAAAATTTATTTGTTTGCACTGTGCAATCAAAAACATTTTGAAAAAACAATATTTTTTCGCACGGTGCGGTCGAAAAATTTTTTTTGCACGGTGCAGAAAAAAATTTTTTTTTGATTTTCTTGGTTTTGCACAGTGCTTACTAAAAAGTTTTTTATATGCACTGTGCAATCAAAAACATGATTTTTTGCAACGTGCATTTTGAAAAAAAAAACAATTTTTTTTCGCAACGTGCAGTCGAAAAAAAATTTTTCGCACTGTGCAGAATTAAAAAATTTTTTTTTGATTTTTTTTTCAATTTGCCTGTTTTTTTAGAATTTCCGAAGTTTGCAATCCCAACTCTTTCGACTTTCATCCAGGGGGCTTTGTGGCTGGAACCGACTTTCATCGCTCAAAAACCACTGGATATGATTCGGCGGATGTCTGCGGTTTTGTGCCACTAGCGATGTCTAGGTTTGAGAAGTTTAAATACGGGCAATGCTTTGCAAGTTTTTTTTAAATTTCAAAAAAAATAAAAAAAAAAAAATTTTTGAAATTAAAAATTTTTTTTTTTAAATTTTTTTTTAATTAAAAAAAAATTTTTTTTGAAATTGAAAAAAATTTTTTTGAAATTAGAAAAAATTTTTTTTTTATTTTTTTTTAATTAAAAAAAAATTTTTTTTGAAATTGAAAAAAATTTTTTTGAAATTGAAAAAAATTTTTTTTTATTTTTTAAATTTTTTTTTAGAAATTAAAAAAAAATTTTGAAATTAAAAAAAATTTTTTTTGAACCATTTTTTTTTCATTCTAGGAAGAAAAAATTTCTTGTGCCACCGACATGGACACACTCGAGTTGGTGTCAATCCCGGGCCGAGCTCAGAGCGTGTACACGAGAGCTGGGCTGTTTGTGTATTTGAAATGCACAAAAGCCATTTGCAGGACAATGATCCAGGATATTTTGGCAAAGTGAGTTTACTATAGTGATTACATAATTTTTTTTTATTTTTTTCTTTATTTGGTTGGCATAACCATCAATTTTTTCATTTTTCTTACCGCTGTTTGTCAAACTTTTCTTTGCACTGTGCAGTCTGAAAAAAGTTCTTTTTGCACAGTGCAATGGGAAAAAGAATTTTTTTCCGCCGCACTGTGCAGGAGAAAACTTATTTTTTTTGCACAGTGCGGTCCTGAAAAATCGATTTTTTTGCACAGTGCGGTCAGAAAAAACCTAATTCAGTGCAATTGGAAAGTATGTTTTTTCCGCCGCACTGTGCAGGAGAAAACTTATTTTTTTTGCACAGTGCGGTCGGAAAAACCATTTTTTGCACTGTGCAATCGAAAAGCAGTTTTTTTTCCGCCGCACTGTGCAGTAGAAAACCTTTTTTTCGCACAGTGCGGTCAGAAAAAAGTTTTTTTTGCACAGTGCAATCGAAAAACATGCTTTTTTGCTTCACGCTGCACTGTGCAGTCAAAAAAAGTTTCTTTTGCACCGCGCAATTGGAAAAAAGTTTTTTTTGCACAGTGCAGTCTGAAGAAATTTTTGTGATATTGCACAGTGCAATGGAAAAATACATTTTTTTCTTCTGCTGCACTGTACAATCGAAAATGAAATTTTTCTTTGCCCAGTGCGGTCAGAAAAAAGCTGTAGTTTTGCACAGTGCAATCAAAAAAACATTTTCCTTGCTTCCCGTTGCACTGTGCAGTCGGAAAATTTTCTTTTGATATTGCACTGTGCAGCCGGAAGAAGTTTCTTTTTTGCACTGTGCAATCGAAAAGTGTTGTTTTTTCCGCCGCACTGTGCAGGAGAAAACTTATTTTTTTTGCACAGTGCGGTCAGAAAAACGTTTTTTTTGCACAGTGCAATCGGAAAAAAAAATATTTCATTTTGTTGCACTGTGCGTTCCGCAAAAATAAAAAAAAAGAACTTTTGCACGGTGCTATAACTACATAGAAAACCCTCCATAAAAACATCATCTCCCCTTTTTTTCTTTTTGATTTTTATTTTCCAGCACAACCTATTACATCCCGACCGATTTGACGGTCTCCCAGGAGCCTCTGACCGATTTCCAAGAATTTTTGTACTTGGTTCCGCGCATTTATACGAATGAAACGATTTTTGAGGAGCAAAGGAGGTATAAGCATGCGATGATAACGACTTACGAAGCGTGCGACACCTACCTTTTGAAGCCGACGAATTCGACTGTTAAGGTGTCTCAATGCGGCACTTTGTAAGTTGAAAAATGAAAAAATATTGAAAAATTTAGTTTTTGAAATTGGGTAAATTTTTTTTATAAAGTTTGTAGAAAATGCCCTTAGGACATGAAATTTTATCTTTTAAAATTTTAGACCATAATTTTTTTAGTTTTTCAAAAATTACAGTTATTTTTTCATTAAAAAAATTTTATTTTCGAATTGAACAAAAAAATTGAAAAAGACATTGCCCTTAGGGTCTAAAATTTAATCAGTAAAAATTTTAGCCCAAAATTTTACATTTTCACAAAATTACAGTGATTTTTTTACCAAAAAATTTTATTTTTAAATTTCATAAAAATTGGGAAATAATGCCCTTAGGGCCTAAAATTTCATATTTTAAATGTTTAGATTATATGTATTTTTAAATTTTTGAAAAGTTGCATTAATTTTTTCTCTCAAAAAGTCTTATTTTCAAAATAAATAAAAATCGGTATAAATGCCCTCAGGGCCTAAAATTTCATCTATCAAAATTCCATATCAAAATTTTTAATTTTGACGAAATTACAGTAATTTTTTACAAAAAAAAATATTTTCATTTATCATTAAAAGTCGGTAGAAAAGCCCTGAGGGCCTAAAATTTCATCTATCAAAATTTCATACCAAAATTTTTTTATTTTCAGGAAATTACAGTAATTTTTACAAAAAAAAAATTATTTTCAAATTGCAAAAAAAAAAAACTTTTTAAAAGTTGCCCTTAGGGCTTAAAATTTCATTTACCAAAATTTCATACCAAAATTTTTTATTTTTACGAAATTACACTAAATTTTTAGAAAAAAAATTATTTTCATTTATCACTAAAAGTCGGTAGAAATGCCCTGAGGGCCTAAAATTTCATCTATCAAAATTTCATACCAAAATTTTTTATTTTCACGAAATTACAGTAATTTTTTACAAAAAAAAATTATTTTTATTTATCATTAAAAAAACTTTTTAAAAGTTGCCCTCAGGGCCTAAAATTTCATCTATCAAAATTTCATATCCAAATTTTTTATTTTCACCAAATTACAGTAATTTTTCCCCCCAAAAGCAGTAATTTTTCCCCCAAAAAGTTCCCATTTTCAGCTACATTCTCCTCTTTGTCTTGATCGCGATGGGAGTCCTCTCAGTTGCTCTCCCAGTCGCCGTGAAGCTCTTCTTCTGCATTCGAAATTGCCGTCGTCTTCGTGGCGCCTACAAGCAGCCTCAGGCCATTTCTCCGGTCACACCCAGGGTGTACCGCCCGGAACCGTCGAAGGTCCAAGTCGTGGAGGCCAAGGAGGGCGACAAGCAGAGCGACAAGCAATACGAATCGGTCCAAGGAACTGCCAGTGGGGTCACTGAGCAACAACAACAAGTCACTAATCTGGACAGTGTGCCGCTCGCAGGGCCAACTGGAACTGAGAAAAAGGAGGAGAAATGAGAAAATGAGCTGGTTCTGACGTTTTTTTGAGGAAATAAAGAGGTTTGAAGCGATTTTTTTGAAAGTTTTTTATTTTTTAGGTAGAAAATTTTTTATGCAAATTTTCGAAATTTATGAAAATTTTCGAAATTTATGCAAATTTTCGAAATTTATGCAAATTTCGCAAATTTATGCATAAATTTTCCAAATCTATGCAAATTTTTAAAAATCCATTCAAATCTATGCAATTTTTTTTAAAATCCGTTCAAAATCCATTGCACTGTGCAGTTGGAAAAAAATACTTTTTTGCACAGTGCGGTCAGAAAAAAAGCTTTGGTTTTGCACTGTGCATCCAAAAAATAAATTTGATTTCGCACTGTGCGCACAGAAAAAGGTTTTTTTGCACTGTGCAATTGGAAAAAATAAGATTTTTGCACAGTGCGGTCAGAAAAAAAACTTTTGTTTTGCACTGTGCAGTCAGAAAAAGGTTTTTTGCACTGTGCAGTTGGAAACAACTATTTTTTTTTGCACAGTGCGGTCTGAAAAAAAGCTTTGGTTTCGCACAGTGCAACGGAAAAATAAGTTTGATTTTGCACTGTGCGCACAGAAAAAGGTTTTTTTTGCACTCAGTAACAGGAAAAAATAAAATTTTTACTGTGAAGCCGGAACATTTTTTTTTCCGATTTTGCACTGTGCAGTCAGGAAAAGGTGTTTTTGCACTGTGCAGTTGGAAACAATAAGATTTTCGGTAAAACTCATGTCGGGAAAATAATAAAATTTTCCCGACAGGTTGATACGCAAGTAAAAATTTATGCGAATTTCCCAAATTTTTTTATTTCTTCAGAAAAACTTGAAATTTCGCAAATTTATGCAATTTCTTGTCATCCAATTTTCCCTCACTTTTGCATAAAAAACCCCAAAAATCCCAATTTTTTTTTTCTTTTTTCGCATTCTCACCTTTTCCTCTCCCAAATCCGGCCGCTCTCCATGAATATCCGTGTATTTCAAGCCTTCTTCTTGGCCCTATCTGCATTGTGCATCAATGGAAGTTATTCCGAAACCGAGACGAACCCCAAGGAGATGTGTGGAGAGGGCTGTCAGCCGCTGGAGAAGGGCGATTTCAGCGAGTTCTTCTGCATTTACCGAGACGAAGAGGAGACAGATCATGTCTATTATGGAATTTGTAAGCAGAATTTTGGGGGTTTGTGGATTTCGCGGAAAATTTTTGAGTGATTTTGAAAATATTCGGGAATTGTGGGGGCCTTCTCAGGATAATGATCAATTTTGAGGTTTTTGGATGCCTTTTGAGGTGTTTTGATAATTTTGGATCTTTCCAAATATATATAGTAGTTGAGGTTTACAGACCTTCAAGAAATTTTACCCTCCATAGATCACTTTTGAGATATTTGGATAACTTTTGACGTTTTTTGACTACTTGTGAGGACCTTGGATCACTTTGAAAGTATCTGGATAAGTTTTGACGTTTTTGGATTACTTTGAGGACATTGGATCACTTTTGAGATATTTGGATAACATTTGACGTTTTTGGATAACTTTGAGGACGTTGAATCACCTTTGTGATCTTTGGATCATTTTTGAAGTTTTTGGATGACTTTTGAGGACTTTGGATTACTTTTGAGATACTTGGATAACTTTTGACGTTTTTCAATTTCCTTTGAGGACTTTGGATCACTTTTGCAATTTTTGGATAACTGTTGACGTTTTTTAAGTTCTTTTGAGGACTTTAGATCACTTTGAAGGTATTTGTATAACTTTTGACGTTTTTGGATAACTTTGAGGACGTTGAATCACCTTTGTGGTCTCTGAATCATTTTGGGGTCTTTGGATCACTTTTGAGGTGTTTTGATCAATTTTGAAGTTTTTGCATCATATTTCTGGTCTCGCGATTATTTTGGGGCCTTTAGATCAAGTCTTTGGAAGACTTTTGAGATCTACGGATCGCTTTTGAGGTTTCGGGTCACTTTTTAAGCTTGTGTAGTTTTTGGATTACCTTTGAGGACTTTGGATAACTTTTGAAGTACTGGCTTTTTTTAAGACCTTTCGACTTTTCGTTTTTTTTGAAATCTTTTTGTAAATATTTTTTACAAAATTTATTTACAAAAAAAGTATTTTTAGGTCGAGATGGAGCCAAAGATTCGACCGAAATCAGCAAAATCAAAATAAAGTAAGTCATCCAACATCTTTTGAGATTTCTAATAATTTTTCAACTTTTAGAGACGACGATTTCCTTCTGAAAGAGCCGTTGAAGGAATCTGTCCCTTTACATCTGGTCCCACTCTACAGATCCGGTGAATTTCTCAACTATTTTGCGTATTTTTTACCAGAAGAGGCAGGAATATGCGATAAGTAAGTTAAAAAAATTTTTTTTTGACTGCACTGTGCAAAAAAAATCGAATTTCTTAGCATTCCAAAAATTTTTTTGCACGGTGCATACGAAAAATTTTTGCCACAGTGCAATCTAAAATTTTTTTCCCACAGTGCAGTCCAAAAAAAATTATGCACGGTGCATCCAAAAAAATTTTGCACAGTGCAATCCAAATTTTTTTTGCACAGTGCAATCCAAAAAATTTTTTGCACGGTGCAGTCTAAAAAATATCGCGGTTTTTTGCACTGTGCAAATTGAACCGCATAGTTTGCACAGTGCAAGTTGCCCATTTTGATTGCACAATACAAAAAAAAAACGTATTTCAATTACAAGTCCATCCGGAAAGCCGCCGGACTGAAATCGGCGACATGCACTGTGAGAAAAAACTCAGGGTGCGAGCGACAGCTCGAAAAAGCCTATTACACAGTGCAAAAAGCCAAAAATTGCACAGTGCAAAGTGAACTTTCGTTTTCGCAGAGTGCATGTCGCCGATTTCCGTCCGGCGACTTTCCGGAACGACTAGTATTTCCTGCGTTTTTCCAGGTTATCCATCGTAGACACACGCACGGCCAAGCCCCAGGACGGTGCTTTCGTCTCGGGAACTCGGATCTACGTGAACAACCAGACAGCGCTTACGCTCTCACATGACAATAAAACCCTCAAAAAAATGGAAAAATTTGATCTTGTTGAAGAAGAGAGAGTCTCGATTTGCTTTGTAAGTCTGTGATTTGCAGTGTGCGGGGATTACCAAGTCAATTTTGTATAGCAAACAATTTGAACCGCGCTGTGCAAAAAATTTTTGTGATTGCACCGTGCAGCGGTTTCCACTGTTATTTTTTGTTGCACTGTGCAAAATCCGCGACGTTTGTTGGACTGCACTGTGCAAAGCAATATGTATCTGTAGGCACTGTGCAAAACGGCGACGTTCAGTTTTGGCCCGCACTGTGCAAAAATTTGTTTTGTATGCACTGTGCGGCGAATTCCAAAATTTTATTTTTTGCACTGTGCAAAATCTACGACGTTTATTTTTGGCCCGCACTGTGCGAAAATGATTTTTCTTTGTCTGCACTGTGCGAAGAATTATAAATATTTTCAGACCCCAGGAACCACCTGTACCACGGATATCGACACCTTGGAGATTGTGGAGCTGGGCAAGGATGTAAAGAGTGTTTATCTCCGGAATGACATTTTTGTATACGCTGAATGCTCCAAGGTCATCTGCAGCTATATGCTTCATGATTTTCTAGCAAAGTAAGTTTGGGAAAAACGTTTTTTTTTTATTTTGCGAATTGTTTCAGCACAACCTACTACATTCCGCAGGATTTGAAGGTATCTTCGGAAGAATTGGACGATTTTGGCGGATTTTTATACCTGGTCCCAAAAATCGGATTTGATGACCGATTTTTTGATGATGAACGGAGATTCAAATACTCCAATATCCCGGAGGTCTCCGTGTGCGAAGATAGCATTTTTGGCCCTGAATTTACGGCGGTAAAACTCAAGAAATGCTATTTGTTGTAAGTCAATTTTTTTTAAATTTTTTGCACAGTGCAGAAAAATTCGAGAAAAATTTTGCAATTTTCTTCTTTGCACAGTGCAAAAAGCAAAAAAAAGAAATTCTTTGCACTGTGCAAAAATTTCTCAGAATTTCTTTTGCACTGTGCAATGAATTTATTTTTTTCATTTTGCACTGTGCAGTGAGAAAAATTTGTTTTCGCCGCACCGTGCATAAAACAAAAAAAAGGAATTCTTTGCACTGTGCAAAAATTTCTCAGAATTTCTTTTGCACTGTGCAATGAATTTATTTTTTTTTATTTTGCACTGTGCAGTGAGAAAATTTTGTTTTCGCCGCACAGTGCGAAAAGTTTCTGAAAATTCTTTTGCACAGTGCAGTCAAAAAAATCCCAAGAAATCTTGCACAGTGCAGTGAAAAAAATTTTCATCAATGCACAGTGCAAAAAATTGGGTTTTCCCGACTGCACAGTGCAAAAAAATTAGTATTTTCCGACTGCACAGTGCAAAAAAATGGGTTTTCCAGACTGCACAGTGCAAAAAATTGACTTTTCCCGATCGCACAGTGCAAAAAAATTGACTTTTCCCGACTGCACAGTGCAAAAAATTGATCTTTCTCGACTGCACAGTGCAAAAAAATTGGTTTTCCGGACTGCACAGTGCAAAAAAATTGGTTTTTCCCGACTGCACAGTGCAAAAAATTGGTTTTTCCCGACTGCACAGTGCAAAAAATTGACTTTTCCCGACTGCACAGTGCAAAAAAATTGACTTTTCCCGACTGCACAGTGCAAAAAATTGATCTTTCTCGACTGCACAGTGCAAAAAAAATTGGTTTTCCGGACTGCACAGTGCAAAAAAATTGGTTTTTCCCGACTGCACAGTGCAAAAAATTGGTTTTTCCCGACTGCACAGTGCAAAAAATTGACTTTTCCCGACTGCACAGTGCAAAAAAATTAGTTTTTTCCGACTGCACAGTGCATAAAAAAATGACTTTTCCCGATCGCACAGTGCAAAAAAATTTTTTTTTTCAGTGTGCGTATCCAAAAAAAGTCTACACAAAAATGATTTTCAGACCAATTCTGATCGGAATTTCGGCCGTTCTCGGCTTCCTTCTACTTGTTTTGATCCTCATCAGCATCATAATAATTGTCAGAAATCGGCGAAAACTGCAGAAATCCAATCGCTCCATCAGGACTGTGGACAGTCTGGGGCTGAGTTTGAGGGAGAAAAAGAAGAGGAAAGCGATGGAAAATGACAATAAAGAGACGAATACGGCACCTATTGACAATGTCGGTGATGAAAATGGGCCTCAAGAAAGTGGTGTGGAGAGCAATTTGGGCAGTCAAAGAGCACCCACACCAAGGCGAAGTTGAATTTTTTGGCGATTTTTTTTATTTTTTGAGTGAAAAATAAATATTTTTTAAAGAAAAAATGAATTTTTTATATTGTCGTAGATATAAAAAAAAAAAAAAAAAAAAAAAAAAAAAAAAAAAATTGAATTTTTAACCGCGATAAAAGGGGAATTGCCTTAGTATATCTTGTAGGAAATGCCATGGGCTTCAAAATGAGATATTTTCGATGATTCTACCTTCAATATTACTTTAGATACATCAATTTTTTCAAAAAATCGAAAATTTCAAAATTCAAATTTTTAAAATTTTTATATCAAAATCAAAATAATACATCTGGAAAACAATTCCAGAGGCTACAAAACAAGATATAAACTGGTTTTCTACCTTCAATATTGACTTAGATACATCCAATTTTCAAAAAATCCCAAAAAATTAGTAAAAATTTATGGGTAAAATAAATAGACGATAATGCTGATGACTAAATACTCGTAGTTTACAATCACAAGATATTTTGACTAAAAAAAACAAAAATTTATAAAAAATTTTGTTAAAAAAATAAAATTTTTCGACTAAATTTGTTAGGAAAAGTGGAATGTTCAGTTCAAAAGTGAAGATTCTTGTTCGCCGAGTTTGATGTTAAGTGAATTGGCCTAAAAATTATTTTATTATACAGTAAAAAGTACAAATTTAACTTACCTTTTCTATAAACACCTCTTTTGCCTTGTTATATACACCATCAACGTCTGGATTTCGTCGCAAAAGTTGGGGAATTCTGAAAAAATCGGACGTTAAATTGGCAAGTGTCAAAAAAAATTTCGCACAGTGCAAAAGATTAACAAGAAAAACTTCCGAATGCACAGTGCACTTTTAATTTTTTATTGCACAGTGCACAAAAATCAAAAAATTGCATCGTGCAAAAAAACTTGCGACAAAAAAACCCACCTGCACAGTGCAAAAAAAAATAATTTTCAAGTTGCACAGTGCAAAGAAATTTCTTTTGAAACGCACTGTGCAAGAAAACTTGCGACAAAAAATTTACCCGCACAGTACAAAGAAAGAACATTTTGAGTTGCACCGTGCAAAAAACTTGCGACAAAAACTCCATCCGCACAGTGCAAAAAAACTCTTTTGAACTGCACAGTGCATACACACCTGCGACAAAAACTCCATCCGCACGGTGCAAAAAACTCTTTTGAACTGCACTGTGCAAAAAGCTTGCGACAAAAAATTCAACCGCACGGTGCACAGATGGATGTTTTCGACTGCACAGTGCGAAGAAAACTTTTTTTACTGCACAGTGCAGAAAACTTGCGACAAAAACTCCATCCGCGCAGTGCCAAAAAAATACTTTCTACTAGTCCTTCCGTAAAGTCGCTGGAATGATTTCGGCGACGCGCACTGTGCAAGAAAACTCAGGGTGCGAGCGACGTCCCAAAAAAGCTCATTGCACTGTGCAAAAAGCCAAAAATTGCACAGTGCAAAGTGAACTTTCGGTTTCGCGGGGTGCATGTCGCCGAAAACATTCCAGCGACTTTACGGACGGACTACTAGTCGGGACAAAAAGTCCTGATAATTTTGCACCGTGCGGATTTTGCGCGGTTTCTGTCGCACTCTGAAAAAACGATTTGTCGCTCCGAAAAATGGGGAATCGCGCGCGACGTAAGGCAAAAACAAACAAAAATGCACTGTGCAAATGCACTTTTCGGGTCAAATGCACCGTGCAAAACACTTTTTTCGCGATTTTCGCAGCGACAACCCAAAACGTTCAAATCCGCACGGTGCAAAATTATCAGGACTTTTTGTCCCGACTAGTAGTAGTTGCACAGTGCGAAGAAAGATCCTTTGAAACGCACTGTGCAAAAAGCTTGCGACAAAAACTCCATCCGCACAGTGCAAAAAAACCCTTTTGAACTTCACTGTGCAAAAACCTTGCGACAAACAATCAGTCTGCACAGTGCAAAAAAACTTGCGACAGAGGTTCAGACCGCACAGTGCAAAAAATTCAAAAATCTTGCACCGTGCAGACACTCCAATCTTCCAAAAATAAAAAATCAGTGCCCCAAAACTTACAGTAGTCTCGCTTCTTTCGAAAATGCGACCGAAACCATAATCAAAGCCTTCAAATGCCTCGAAATCCTGCGACTTTTTACGTTTTGGACCTTTTCCAAGAGGAAAAATCGCACAAAATCGAGCGTTTCTTTCGGTTTTTCCTTTGCCGACCGTTGTAGAGCGTAATGTAGGAGATGGTAAAGGCATCTATCGTAGTCTCCGATGGTCTCTGACTTCTCATCCATCGAAATTAGGGCAAAAATGGTGTCGAAAAGTTCGTTCCGAGTGAAGAAAATGAGGAAAAATTCGGCGATGGGCGGTAAAAACCGTTGGATTTCCGACTTCAACGTGTAATATGAGAACCTGAAATGCAAATATTGTCTTCACTACATATTTAGCTACAAAATCACACCATGACAGATGTTTTCAGACCGATTTTTTGTCGGAAAAATTTCAAATTTCTTACAAATTCAATATTTTTTGGAACTCTTGTCGAAATTGGTCCATTTCTTGTTGAGAAAACCTCCGGTTGTCCTGGATTGAGCGATAAACACATGTGAAATATACTGATAATGCCATTGATAAGTGATTTGGACGGAGTTGATAGGTATCAAAGAGTTCTGAAAGGAAAAATCAAATTTTTGAGCGGAAAATGAGGATGTTTGGAAAATTTGATATATCTACAGTAATATAAAAGATCAGAAAATTTACTATGCCTCATTTTGAAGCTAAAGGCTTCTATTACAAAGTCTATAATTCAATTTCCCAAAATCTCCCATAAAAAATCTCAAAAAAATTAAACCAAAATTTTCATCAAAAAATCTCCGGATTTTGAAAAATTTGACGTATTTAAGGTAATATAAAAGATCAGAAAATCAACTATACCTCATTTTGAAACTAATGGCTTCTATTACAACCCCTATTATTCATTTTCCCAACATTTCCGCCAAAAAATCTCATAAAATTAAAAAAAAAATTCATCAAAAAATCACCGGATTTTTGAAAAATTTGACGTATTTAAGGTAATATAAAAGATCAGAAAATCAACTATACCTCATTTTGAAACTAATGGCTTCTATTACAACCCCTATTATTCATTTTCCCAACATTTCCGCCAAAAAATCTCATAAAATTAAAAAAAAAATTCATCAAAAAATCACCGGATTTTTGAAAAATTTGACGTATTTAAGGTAATATAAAAGATCAGAAAATTTACTATGCCTCATTTTGAAGCTAAAGGCTTCTATTACAAAGTCTATAATTCAATTTCCCAAAATCTCCCATAAAAAATCTCAAAAAAATTAAACCAAAATTTTCATCAAAAAATCTCCGGATTTTGAAAAATTTGACGTATTTAAGGTAATATAAAAGACCAGAAAATTTATTATACCTCATTTTGAAGCTAATGGCTTCTACTACAACCCCTATTATTCATTTTCCCAACATTTCCGCCAAAAAATCTCATAAAATTAAAAAAAAAATTCATCAAAAAATCACCGGATTTTTGAAAAATTTGACGTATTTAAGGTAATATAAAAGATCAGAAAATCAACTATACCTCATTTTGAAACTAATGGCTTCTATTACAACCCCTATTATTCAATTTCCCAAAATTTCCCCCAAAAAATCTCGAAAAAATAAAACCAAAATTTTCATCAAAAAATCTCCGGATTTTTGAAAAATTTGACGTATTTAAGTTAATATCAAACGCTGAATCCTTCAAAACCCCTTATATTAGAGCTAAACACATCTATTACACTCTCAACCACCTAATTTTCCCCTATCAATATCCACAACTTACCAACAGCGCAATCTCGGAAGGCCTCTGTGAAAGATGCGCTATGACAAACTAATCCCTGAATGCCATTCGAAACGATATTCTTTTGCCATGTTGGGACTCTGGGGTCCATAAGGACTGTCTTGGTGAGCTAAATTCAAATTTATAGTCAAAAAAAATTTTTGGGGTACCTTCAAAAATCGCTGATCAAATTCGGAATCGCCTCGGCCGAATTGTTCAAAAACGCGGAAGATCAGGGTCCACAAGAGTTTGTGATGTTCCATGGTCTCTAATTCACTGAAAAAACCATGCTTGCGGGTAATTTTTTATTAAAAAAAATTTCGATTTTTCAAAAAAAAAAAATTTTTTTTTTTTGATTTTTCATTAAAAAATTAACGTTACAGTACCCACAAAGCTCCTCCCAAAATTTTATAAAAAAATCAACAGCCTCAGGGCATTTTAAACTCCAATTTTTTCAAAATTCCTCAACTTTTCCAAAAAAAAAAAAATCAAAAAAATTTTAAAAAAATTTAAGTTACAGTAACCCACAAAACTCCTCACAAAATTTTATAAAAAATCAACAACCTCAGGGCATTTTCAACCTCAATTTTTCCAAAAATCCCTCATTTTTTTCAAAAAACCCCCAAAAAATCAAAAAATCTCCAAAAAAGTTACAGTAATCCCTAAAACTAACACCCCAAAACATCGCCCATCCCTTCTACAGACCCTGTAGCCTCTTTGCAAGACCATTTCACTTACTCTTCATGGATCAAATCATAGTTGGAATGGATTTTTTCCAACTTCCCGAGTACTTTTTCCCCAACCCCTTTTAATTGTTGTTGGAATTCGTCGACAATGACCGACTGTAGTAAATACAGGAGTCCATGAAGTGTGCAGTCCAGGACGAATGTGTCCTCTTCTTCTTGGGCGTCCGCGATCATGCTATCGACGATTTTTCGGGCTTCGTTTGGGTCTGAGTCGAGTCCTGAAAACCGTCTTGATTCAGTTGAAATCCGGGTATTTTAAAAAACAAAAATTAGATATAAATGAGCTAAAATCCTTTAGGATTCGTTCTAAACTCACTTTCCAAGTCGACAATGGCGGCAAATTTCAATAAACAATAATTTAGGAGACCTTGTGCTGGATGATTTTGAAGATGAAAACTAACAAAAACCTCCTTCAAATACCCGTAAACTCTCACATAGAGTTGGATATCATCAAACATGTCCGAGAGGATGGCAATCTGCAACAATTTCATCAAAAATGGGCAAAAAAATAAAATTTTTTATCAGATGTCTAGTACAATATAAAAAATCGCCACAACTCCAAAATCCGCTTACACTTTTAATGCTGGCCGCCAGTAGGGGGAGTGGTAAGGTCTTGTAGCCATTTTCGAACCAATGAAAAAAGTTTTCAAACAGCGATTTCAGCGAGCTGACCGTATCCAAGTCCGTGGACGCCTGGATTAGGTAATCGCTTACACTTTTGGGCATTCCGCTCGGTTTTTTGTTGGTTGGTTCGAGTTCGCCGGTGATGCTCCACAAATAGAAGACCGAGGTCTGTCCCAGAGCGTATTTTTGGCCGTCCGCGGCGAGTTTTTCCAAGTTTGCGGAGAAGATTTGCGCGGGATTGAAGGAATTTTCGACCTGAGTCCGAGAAATGGCGGCTTTTCGACCATTTCTGAAATTTTGAAAATGTGAAAAGTTAGTGAGAAGTGTAAAAGAAGCCATGAAAGGGCAAATGATCAACTTTTATCCAAACAAAAATGTCAATTTTTGAGTAAATTTTCATCGCACAGTGCGATATTATACTTGGTCATGAAAACGTCTATATCTTGGCCAAATCCGCGAGTTATTGTCTTAAACTCTCAGCATACTTTTTACATGGCCTAAGGGCACTGTAAAAATGCTTTGGTCGAAATTGAGAAGAAATTTTTTGAAACAGCGCAATATTGTACTTGATCATCAAATCTCTTATATCTTGGGTGAATGTCAACATTTAATCCTCAAACTTTCAGAAGTCGCTCTAAATGCCCTCAAGGCGCTATGAGTAAATTTTGAACCAAATCCAGGAGCTATTTTTTCTTCAAGGTCCAATATTACACTAGATGACAAAACCTTCAATATCTCAAAAAATACTTGAAGCAGAGCCATCAAACTTTCAACAATCAATATCTAGGCTCTAAAAACGCATTAGACATTTTTATTTTTTTATTTCACCGCCTTCTCTCCGCACAGTGCAATCCCAAAATTTCCTCATCTTCCCAAAAATCATTATTTTCCCCAAATTTTTCTCAAAAAATCAGCAAATCTCAGCTTACAATGAGTTCAAAAACAAGTAAGAATCCCTGGTCTGTCTTGTCTTGATCATGAATCGGCTATTTACGGTGTCTCCGGGCGTTGGGTATAGCAGGGACATGGTCAGCATCCCCGTGAGCGCTTCCACGGCCAGAGTGCTGGCCGAAAGTTGGTCGACAATTTGCTGAAAAAGGCAGATTTAACAATGAAACACATCGTAAGTGCAATTTTTGCAAATTTTTTTTCAAAAATCAAAAAAAATAAAAATAAAAATTTTTCGCACCGTGCAGTCAAAAAATTTTTTGATTGCACAGTGCAAAGAAAAAAAAAACAAATTTTGTTGGATTGCACAGTGCAAAAAATCTGCGACAAAAAGTTTGGTTGCACAGTGCGAAATGAAAGGAATTTTCGCACTGTGCAGTCAAATTTGTTTTTGCACAGTGCAAAAAAAATGAGTGACAAAAAGTTTGGTTGCACAGTGCAAAGTGAAAAGAAATGTTCGCACTGTGCAGCAAAACTTTTTTCCATGGTGCAAAAAAATGAGCGACAAAAAGTTTGGTTGCACAGCGCAAAATGAAAATAAATGTTCGCACCGTGCAATGAAACTGTTTTCCACCGCACAGTGCAAAAAATTTGAGACAAAAAGTTTGGTTGCACAGTGCAAAATGAAAGAAATGTTCAGCACTGTGCAGTCTTGTTTTTGCACAGTGCAAAAAATGAGCGACAAAAAGTTTGGTTGGTTGCACAGTGCAAAGTGAAAAGAAATGATCGCACTGTGCAGTCAAATTTGTTTTTGCACAGTGCAAAAAAAATGAGCGACAAAAAGTTTGGTTGCACAGTGCAAAATGAAAGAAATGTTCAGCACTGTGCAGTCTTGTTTTTGCACAGTGCAAAAAATGAGCGACAAAAAGTTTGGTTGGTTGCACAGTGCAAATAAAAATAAATTTCGCACAGTGCAGTCGAACTTTTTTGCACGGTGCAAAAAAATTTGCGACAAAAAGTTTGGTTGCACAGTGCAAAATGAAAACAATGTTCGCACTGCGCAGTCAAATTTGTTTTTGCACAGTGCAAAAAAATGAGCGACAAAAAGTTTGGTTGGTTGCACAGTGCAAAGTGAAAAGAAATGTTCGCACTGTGCAGTCAAATTTGTTTTTGCACAGTGCAAAAAAAATGAGCGACAAAAAGTTTGGTTGGTTGCACAGTGCAAAGTGAAAAGAAATGTTCGCACTGTGCAGTCAAATTTGTTTTTGCACAGTGCAAAAAAAATGAGTGACAAAAAGTTTGGTTGCACAGTGCAAAGTGAAAAGAAATGTTCGCACTGTGCAGCAAAACTTTTTTCCATGGTGCAAAAAAATGAGCGACAAAAAGTTTGGTTGCACAGCGCAAAATGAAAATAAATGTTCGCACCGTGCAATGAAACTGTTTTCCACCGCACAGTGCAAAAAATTTGAGACAAAAAGTTTGGTTGCGCA
Organism: Bursaphelenchus xylophilus; assembly: GCA_904066235.2. Taxonomy (NCBI): domain Eukaryota; kingdom Metazoa; phylum Nematoda; class Chromadorea; order Rhabditida; family Aphelenchoididae; genus Bursaphelenchus; species Bursaphelenchus xylophilus. Next base: position 12,237,549 of record CAJFCV020000003.1, on the reverse strand, counting down.
GTGCAAAATGAAAGAAATGTTCAGCACTGTGCAGTCTTGTTTTTGCACAGTGCAAAAAATGAGCGACAAAAAGTTTGGTTGGTTGCACAGTGCAAAGTGAAAAGAAATGATCGCACTGTGCAGTCAAATTTGTTTTTGCACAGTGCAAAAAAAATGAGCGACAAAAAGTTTGGTTGCACAGTGCAAAATGAAAGAAATGTTCAGCACTGTGCAGTCTTGTTTTTGCACAGTGCAAAAAATGAGCGACAAAAAGTTTGGTTGGTTGCACAGTGCAAATAAAAATAAATTTCGCACAGTGCAGTCGAACTTTTTTGCACGGTGCAAAAAAATTTGCGACAAAAAGTTTGGTTGCACAGTGCAAAATGAAAACAATGTTCGCACTGCGCAGTCAAATTTGTTTTTGCACAGTGCAAAAAAATGAGCGACAAAAAGTTTGGTTGGTTGCACAGTGCAAAGTGAAAAGAAATGTTCGCACTGTGCAGTCAAATTTGTTTTTGCACAGTGCAAAAAAAATGAGCGACAAAAAGTTTGGTTGGTTGCACAGTGCGAAACGAAAGGAATGTTCGCACCGTGCAGTCCAATTTGTTTTTGCACGGTGCAAAAAATTTGCGACAAAAATTTTGGTTGCACAGTGCGAAATGAAAGGAATGTTCGCACTGTGCAGTCAACTTTGTTTTTGCACGGTGCAAAAAAATGAGCGACAAAAAGTTTGGTTGCACAGTGCAAAATGAAAACATTGTTCCCACGGTGCAATGAAACTGTTTTCCGCACAGTGCAAAAAAAGAGCGACAAAAAGTTTGGTTGGTTGCACAGTGCAAATAAAAATAAATTTCGCACAGTGCAGTCGAACTTTTTTTACTTTTTTGCACAGTGCAAAAAAATGAGCGATAAAAAGTTTGGTTGCACAGTGCGAAATGAAAGGAATGTTCGCACTGTGCAGCAAAACTTTTTTTGCACCGTGCAATGAAGCTGTTTTCCACCGCACAGTGCAAAAAAAGAGCGACAAAAAGTTTGGTTGGTTGCACAGTGCAAATAAAAATAACTTTCGCACAGTGCAGTCGAACTTTTTTTACTTTTTTGCACGGTGCAAAACAAAATTTTTTTTTCGCATCAAAAAATATTTCCGATTGCACGGTGCAAAGGAAAAATTCGACTGCACAGTGCAATCTTCATAAAAAAATTTCGCACAGTGCGAAAAAATGCAAAATTTTTTTCGGAAAAAAAAATTTTTTTTTTGGTATTTCCATCCATTTTCAATAAATTTTCACCAATTTTTCATCAAAAAAATATAATTTTACCTGCACATCTTCTCCTTGGAGTTCATTTCCGATCGGAGTTGAGCATAAAACCCCAAAAAGTGACATCCAAATCTCCTCAAATTGGGATTTTTTGGTCCATCCGAGCAAGAAAATGCGTTGCAAAAAGTCCGAGAGGATTTCAAAGTCGCTGAGGAGGTGAATTGAGATCATTGGGATAGAAATTTTGTCTTTTTGGGGTTCAATTTGAAGGGAAACTCCTCGGACCAGCGCTTTTTGTGGGAAAAGGAACATTTTGGAGAACACATTGAGCCTTAGAATGGCTGAAAAAGGATTTTTTAGAGGGTTTTTACCTAAAACAATATAAAAAATTTCAAAATCAAAAAAAATTTTTTTAGTTTTTTGTCAAATTTGTATTAAAGCAATATAAAATACGACTGAAAATTCCGTAAAAAACAAACTGAAACTTTCTGGGAGCTTTTTAGATTCAAAAAATCATCAATTTTTACCTAAAGTAATATAAAATCTTCTCGCAAATCAAAAATTTCTTCCATTTTTACCTAAAACAATATAAATCCAACCTCAAACTGTCTTAAAATGCCTCTCTCAACCTTCAAAAATCCAAACAATCATCAATTTTCACCTAAAGTAATATAAAATTTTCTCGCAAAATAAAAATTTCTTCCATTTTTACCTAAAAAAATATAAATCCAACCTCAAAATGTCTTAAAACACCCCTCTCAACCTTCAAAAATCAAAAAAATCATCAATTTTCACCTAAAGTAATCTAAAATTTTCTCGCAAATCAAAATTTTCTTCCATTTTTATCTAAAACAATATAAATCCAACCTCAAAATGTCTTAAAACACCCCTCTCAACCTTCAAAAATCAAAAAAATCATCAATTTTCACCTAAAGTAATCTAAAATTTTCTCGCAAATCAAAATTTTCTTCCATTTTTATCTAAAACAATATAAATCCAACCTCAAAATGTCTTAAAACCCCCCTCTCAACCTTCAAAAATCCAAAAAATCATCAATTTTTACCTAAAGTAATATAAGAATTTCTCAAAACTCACATAAAATTGCCTTTTTGACCGCCTCAAAGTGCTGATTCGGCATTCCATTCAATTTTTTCATCTGTAAAATATGTGCGGCCTTCTGGGAATAAAGAAATGCCTCCAAAATTTCGTCATTTTCATCCTCTCCACTGATGACCAGCTTCCAATTTTTATCGATTTTGAGTCGATCCGTTTTTGGGATCTGCCTTTCCAGCTGGTCAATGGTCATGGAAAAGAAATTCGAAAAATTTTCGATGCAAAATTGGTCATTGTTGTCGTAGGCCGTCAAGTCCGAGCGTTTTATGAGCTCCGTGAGGGCGGTGTAGAAGTCGGCTTGAAGAGTGAGGCCAGAAAGATCGGATTCGATCTGAAAAAATTGCTTTGATTTGCTTTTTTGGGGTAACAAACTTTTGGAAATACTTTTCGCACCGTGCAGTCAAAACTTTTTTGGATTGCACAGTGCAGAAAATTAGCGACAAAAAGTTCGATTGCACAGTGCAAAACAAAAAGAATTTTCGCACACTGTGCAGTCAAGTCGAACTTTTTTGGGATTGCACACCAAAAAATTAGCGACAAAAAGTTCGTTTGCACAGGGCAAAACAAAAAGAATTTTCGCACTGTGCAGTCAAGCCGAACTTTTTGGGATTGCACAGTGCAAAAAATTAGCGACAAAAAAGTTCGATTGCACAGTGCGAAACAAAAAGAATTTTCGCACTGTGCAGTCACAACTTTCTTGGATCGCACAGTGCAAAATGAAAAGAATTTTCGCACTGTGCAGTCAAAAGTTTTTTGGATCGCACAGTGCAAAAAACTTGCGACAAAAAGTTGGATTGCACAGTGCAAAAAATTAGCGACACAAAATTTGACTGCACAGTGCAAAATGAAAACAGTTTTCGCACTGTGCAGTCAAGTCAAAATTTTTTTGATTGCACAGTGCAAAAAATTAGCGACAAAAATTTTGGTTGCACTGTGCAAAATGAAAACAATTTTCGCACTGTTTCATAACAATTTCGAAATTTAGACAAATATGTCGTGACATAATTCGTTTCTATTAGGTTGGGACGAAAGTTTTCCCCTTTTTCTTGTTTTTTTCCAAACAAATTTATTTTGACAGTTGTAACGGGAAACCAAACATAACATCCACCGTCGGTATCCACTACGTATTGCCAACGTACCGACAAGGATTCAATTGGCGAGCTTAAAAACTGGGGTATTTATAATAAAAAATGTCAGAAAGACCTGTTTTGAGGTCCCCCAAACAATCGAACCGCACATCTCCCAAACGGTAGCTTAGCAATCTGATCAAATGGTAATCAGAAGGTGCCAAGGCTGGGGTGTAGTGTGGGTAGGGCAGAAAAGTCCATGCATTCTCCCTGAATTTTTTGCGCGCGATTTTTGCAATGTGGTAGCAGGCGTTGTCGTGAAGGAGGAACATTTGTTCCACTTTTATCTAGCATTTTCGGCGACGAGGTCCAACTGGCGATAATAATGTTATATAGTGACAGTTTTACCATCAGGGAGCCATTCCTAATAAATACCTCCCATACAGGTCCACCAATCGCAGAACATGACCTTTTTTGGGGGAATTTTGGTTTTGGGGTTGGTTCACCGTGATGGTCGGGTTCAAGCTAATGAAGCTTGCGGGTATGGTTTATATACATCACCCATTTCTGGTTCCCTGTAATGATATTGGTCAGCCAAGTCAGCCTGCGGCGGTACGACAAAAATTAGGAGCAACAGTATAAGCCGTGACTCCGAAAGTTCGTGCGGAACAAATTAACCACACTTCCACACTTTTCCCAACCGATGTAGATGGTCCATAATGGTAGTATGGGAGAACCCAAAGAGCTCTCCAAGTTCACGTAATGGCAATTTGGGATAGCTCACGATTAAGCCTTTTAGGGCGTCATCATCTATCTCAGATGGCCGCCAGAACTTGGTCGTCTAACTCCTTTTTTTGAACCTCTGGAACCAATACTTGGCCACAAAATAAAAGAGGACGTCCTTGCCTATAACATCCTAGACTTCGTTTATATCTTCCATGGGCTTTGGTATTCTGCGATAGTTTTAAAATTTGACGCATCGAAACAGCAACTTTGGGACGGAAATTTTTCCACGTTTGGAGAGCGCTATGGGGACAAGTTACATATCATTCTATATGCTATCAAGTCACCCTTACATAGTCACATGATAGAACTTTCCAGGAAGTTCCACAACTTCCATAACTTTTCCCGAAAATTAAGGGGAAAACTTTCGTCCCAACCTAATAGAATGCGATAGATTTGTTTCGCAATAATTTCTGCGTTAGAAAAAAGCGAAGAGAGTTATTTTCGCGTTTCGCGAAAAGAAGAGAAAAATGAAGAGACTTTTTAGTAAACAATTGCGAGAGAAATGGAGAGTAAAGAACGCTCACAAATTTTTCCCTTTACAAACAAGAGGAAAGATAAAAATAATATAGTTGCAAAAACTTTTTACAATTCTTTGCGAGTCGAGTCGCAACAGCATTGGAACTTTTGTCTTCCCTTCTCACTTACCATATCAATAACAAATCCGTTGTTCAAAATCTCATCAAAATTTTGAATCCGAATTCGCTCAAATTCCTCAAATTCACTGGGTATCCGACTGATTCCATTCAGGACTGACTGGACATCTCTTGAATTCACATTGTTCTTCGATATCCAATTGAGCAATTCCTCCGCAAATTTCATCAAATTTGAGGAGTCTCTCATTTTGTCGATTCGGTAATTTTCGATGGTTATTTTGCGGAGTTCGTCGTTCAGATATTCGAATATTTTGGTGAGAAAAGTTGGTCGGAAAATGTTGGACTGCAAAAAAAAAAAATTTGGAAAAATAAAAAATCAAGGTCTGAGCGAGATTTTTTTTGATTTTTTTTCACTGCACAGTGCAGTTTTTTCAAATTTTTGGACCGCACTGTGCAATAAAAAAAAATTGTTTTTGCTCGAAAATGGTTCCAAATTTGGAGAAAAGTTGTTCGGAAAATGTCGGACTGCAAAAAAATTCGAAAAAATAAAAAATCACGATTTTTTTCGATTTTTTTTTCGATTTTCGCACTGCACAGCGCAGTTTTTTTAAATTTTCGGACTGCAAAAAAAAATTTTTGGAAAAATAAAAAAATCAAAATCTGTGCGACATTTTTTTTGATTTTTTTCACTGCACAGTGCAGTTTTTTCAAATTTTCGGAACGCACTGTGCAATAAAAAATTAAAAAAAATTTTTTTTTGCTGCAAAACGAAACTTGGAAAAATAAAAAATCAAAATCTGACCGACATTTTTTTTGATTTTTTTCACTGCACAGTGCAGTTTTTTCAAATTTTCGGACCACACTGTGCAATAAAAAAGAATAAAAAAAATTTTTTTTTGCTCCAAAACGCTTCAAATTTGCTCAAAACAACCTACAATTGCCTCAATAACTGCAATTCTTTCCTCTTTTTCCATTTGTAAGGCCATTTGAGCCAAGCAATCTAGGTCATCTTCCACCGTGCTACTTTTTTGATTGATTCCTTCGATTAAATTCATGTGTAAACCCGGCTCAGAGGTCAATTCGAGTCTCTTTTCACTACTATCACTTCGAATTTCCTCTTTTTCGGCCAATAAATTCAGTCCATATTCCAATCCAAGCTAAAAAATCTCAAAATTAGACAAAAAACACAAAAAAAAGCAAAAAAACATGTAAAAACTCACAATCGGGTTGCTCCTCAAATATTCTTCGCATTTTTGAACAATTTTTTCGATATTCTGCTTGCTAAATCGCTCTTTTACAGACGAAATCTGCTTTTCCGTAAGCATTTTCACAAATCGAACGGTTGTTTCCGGAGGCAATGAAAGGAGAAAGTCTTCAAATTCTGGAGAGGCAGAGGCCCTTCGATCGGTCGCTTTTTGGATCAATAATAATGTGGATAATTGCTTCGCATTGCTTAAAAAATTTTTAAATAAAAATTTCGCACAGTGCGGAAAAATAAATTTTTTTGCACAGTGCAGTCAAAAATTGAAATAAAATTTTGCACGGTGCAGTCAAAAATTGAAATAAAATTTCGCACAGTGCAGTCAAAAACTGAAATAAAATTTTGCACGGTGCAGTCAAAAATTGAAATAAAAATTTCGCACAGTGCGGACAAATAAATTTTTTTTGCACAGTGCGATAAAAAACCAAACATAAATAAATTTGCTTTTGCACAGTGCAATCCAAAAAAAATTTTTTTTGCACAGTGCGGCCGGAAAGCAAACTTCTATTGCACTGTGCAGTTAAGAAACATTTTTTGCACTGTGCAGTCAAACCAAAATAAAATAAAACCTTGCACAGTGCGATGAAACCCAGAATAAATTTTTTGCACAGTGCAGTCAAAAAAAGCTTGTCTGCACGGTGCAATCAAAAATAATTTGGTTTTGCACAGTGCGATCAAAAATTGAAATAAAATTTTGCACAGTGCGATCAAAAACCAAAAGTTCTTTTTTTTTGCACTGTGCACTCAAAAAATCTCACAAGGAAAGTACTTCTATGGGGTGTGGAATTACCGGTCGAGATATATATCAAAAAAATCGCAAAAATTTTCTGATTCAGAATATATATAAATTAGCTGCCTAATTTTGATCTGATGACATGTTTTTGTCCTCAGAAGTTTTCTCGCGACACAATGCAAGTGTCTTTTTGACCGTGTTTTTACCAATAAAAAAATTTTGTTTTGTGCTAAAATAAATTTTGAGGCCTTGACAAGCCTTAAAATATCAAATTGGATTACAACTACACCTTAAAAGTAGTTCCAATGTAAAAAATGGGTTCTAGTGTGGCAAAAAGAATCGAACCCGTTCCCCTCGGATTTCCAATCTAGCGCTCTAACCACTCGGCCACACCGCTCTCTTCCGAAGGAAGAGACCGAGCGCGCTTTTGTTTCCGCAGATTTTTTTCCTCGAGAAATACATTTATTGATAAAACTCGTTGATAGACCAAAATTAGGCAGCCAATTTTTATATATTCTGAATCAGAAAATTTTTGCGAATTTTTTGATATATATCTCGACCGGTAATTCCACACCCCATAGAAGTACTTTCCTTGTCAAAACAACTTACTGAGGCAAACAATTTGCAGAATAAAGTTTTCCAATCTCCTTTTCAAAGTAGTCCAGCTGCACCAGAATCGTCATAAAAGTTCCGTAAACTTTTGGGGTCAAAAAGGAAATTCTCAAAATTTTCTGAATGAAATCCTTTTGCCTGAGGGCGTCCGAAATCAGAGTTTTGAACTGTTTATGGAAGGCTGGGTTGGCTCTGAAGATGTGGAGGAGGGAGACTTGGAAAAACGAAAGTGCCTCCTCAACGTGCGCCAAATTCTCCGTGGATTCGAAAATTTCGTCGAGAGCTGCGAGGAGGAGTTGAGAAAGGACTCTGAAAAGATATTTTTCTTCAAATTTTTGTACCGCAAATTGAAATAAAACAAAACAAATTTTACTTCTCTGCACTGTGCGAAACAAAAGAAAAATTTTCCGACTGCACCGTGCGGAAAAATAAAAATTAGCAACTGCACTGTGCGGAAATATTGAAAATCACATTTTTTTATTAAAATATGTTTCATACATTGTAGACAACACAAAAACCTTTAAAAATTCTTTACTTTGTTCCCGCACGGTGCAAAAAATGGAGTGCAAAAAGATCTGCAAAAATCGAAGTCCTGCGCACTGTGCAAAGCAAAAAATTTTTTGTAAATTTCCTTGCGATTTTTTGCACAGTGCAAAAAACAAAAAAGATTTTTGCACCGTGCAGTCGAAAAAAATATCATTTCTCGCACTGTGCAGTCAAAAATAAATAATTTTTCTGACTGCACTGTGCGGAATTTTTTTTTGAATTTTGCACTGTGCAGTCAAAAAATTTTTTTTGTCTTTGCACCGTGCAGTCGAAAAAAAAAATATCATTTCGCACCGTGCAAATTTGTTTTTCTCGCACAGGGCAAAAAACTTTTTGAAATTTCGCACAGTGCAAACAACAGTAAAGATTTTCGCACCGTGCAACACGAAAAAAAACTTGTCGCTTCGCACCGTGCAAAAAATCTTTTTGAAATTTCGCACAGTGCAAAAAATAAAAAGGTCTGCACGGTGCAAAAAACCTAAACTCGTCGCACTGTGCAAAGCAAAAAAAATATATATTTTTTGGTTTTTCGCACCGTGCAAAACGAAAAAAAATGTTTGTCGCTGCGCACCGTGCAAAAAAATCTTTTTGAAACTTCGCACTGTGCAAAAAAATAAAAAGATTTTTGCACCATGCAAAAAATAAAAAGCTCTGCACGGTGCGAAAAACCTAAACTCGTCGCACTGTGCAAAGCAAAAAAATTTGTTTTGGCTTTTCGCACCGTGCAAAAAAATTTTTTTTTCAATTTCAACCCAAATTCCGCTCTTACCTCGACAATTTTTCCACCGGTTCGTCAATAATGTCCTTCAACTGGACTAAAACAATGTCCAGATCAATTCGGCACAACAAAAAGCTGATGAATGGCAAGCTCTCGGTCCAGCCGACGTCCAGCGACTTGATCAGCATTTCCGCGATATTATTTATTGGCTTGAAAGTGTTCGGATGACACGTTTTGAGGCCGATGATGATCGAATTTCCGATTTCAAAGGCCATTTTTCGATTTTTAAAAGTTTTGAAACCACTTTTGTCGATGAAAAGTCCAAGTTCATGGACAAAATTTGTAGATAAATCTTGGTAGAACAGGTCGGGTTGAGTTGTGCGTGCCCAGTGAAGGATTAATGTCCAAAGTTGGATGGTTTTTGCAGGGGAAATTGAAAATAACGAGGTGTTTTCTTGTTTCAAAAGGTCGATGAGAGTTTGAGGGACCTGAAATAGGCGTTTTAGTATTTATTCTGAAAGAAAAAAATCCAATTTAGGCTGAAAAATGGGAAAAAATCAAAAAATTTTTGAATTTTTGTCTAGTGTAATATAATTTTCTCTCAATTTTTTTGTAAAAACACTTTTAATTGTGACTATAAAGCTCATTTTAAAATTTAAACATCAATTCAAGAGGTTTGACCAAGAAAAAACTAAAATTTGAAGTAAAAACTTCATTTTATACCTAAAATAATATAATTTCAGGCAAAAATCGCATTTCCACCAATGGAAATCTCAAATTCTTGCCATAAAATTAAATTTCACACCTAAACAGTACTAATTATACCCAAAAACTTCCAAGCTTTCGCCTTTTTTACCCAAAAAAATCAAATTTCGACCTTTATATACCTAAAATAATATAATTTTAGGCAAAAATCGCACTTTCACCAATGGAAATCTCAAATTCTTGCCATAAAATTAAATTTCACACCTAAACAGTACTAATTATACCCAAAAACTTGCAAGCTTTCGCCTTTTCTACCCAAAAAAAATCAAATTTCGACCTTTATATACCTAAAATAATATAAAAATCCCCTTACCTTGACATAATACCCCACTGCTTCCAATAGGACGACATGCAGAGCGTCCAAGATGTCATCCGCATTTGTTTTTTCCAGCTTTTCGAGGCATTTCCCCATCAAAATGATCACTTCGTCGAAGGAAACGTCTATAACTCTGGTGGCCAGGCACACAAAAGTGAACAAATTTTTCAATTCCTCCACGTATTTTAGGGTGGGATGGCGGATGAATTGGAGGACGGACTTCCAAATCCGGCTTTGAGGGTCCAATTTGTCGTAGCGGACATCATTTGTGACAAGTACGCCGAGGAGAGATAAAATCTGCAAATTTTTGATGAAAAATTTGGCCAGAATTTTAATTGAGCTAGACAAAAGCCTAGCCTACAATTTTCCAAGATATATTTGAGATTTTTAGCGTCAAATTTGCAGAAATTACAGGGATTTAGAGTCGAAATATGTTGAAATTTAAACAATTTCGAAGATTTGGGTAGAAAAAGTGAAAATAATTTGGGTGAATATGAGCTGGGATTTGGATTAGAATTTTGTGAGAGATATTTGTGATTTTCAGCTCGAAATTTGCAGAAATTATCGAGATTTAGAGACGAAACATGTTGGAATTTTAAAAATTTCAAAAAAAATTTTTTTTAATTTTCAATTTGAAAAATTGACATTCTTCTTCGAAGTGGAGAGCACAAGATTTTTACTGAAAATTAATTTTTTCCCATGAAATTCACAAAAATATGGCCAAAAATCACATTTTCTCTGCCTAAAGTCATTTTAGGTGTTTTTAGGCCATATTTTTGTGAATTTCATTTGGAAAAAAAGTAATTTTCAGTAAATATCTTGTGCTCTCCACTTAAATTAGAATGTCAATTTTTCAAATTGAAAATAAAAAAATTTTTTTTTGAAATTTTTTGAATTTCAGCATGTTTCGTCTCTAAATCTCGATAATTTCTGCAAATTTCAAGCGGAAAGTCTCAAATATCTCTCACAAAATTCTAATCTAAATCCCAGCGCACATTCACCCAAATTATTTTCACTTTTTCTACCCAAATCTTTGAAATTCTTTAAATTTCAACATATTTCGACTCTAAATCCCTGTAATTTCCGCAAATTTTGAGCTAAAAATCTCATAATCTCTCCAAAAATTTTAATCCAAATACCATCCCATTTCTCATCAAAATTATCCTCACTTTTTCCTTCTAAAACCCAAAAAAAATCTCAAAAAATCCTACATTTTCCCTAGTTTCCTTCTGCGAATTGTTCAAAAATGCGTGCATAAGGAACGTCACAAAACGTTCAAACTGTTCCAGTCTTGCTCCAATTTCCAGCGCATGATTTGCGCTTCGTTTTGGCACGGGGGATCCGATTGTTTTGTTCATCCATCCAAAATGTCTGAGCTGGTGTAAAGTGAAGTGTTCCGAGCGGTCTAGGAAGGCGAGATAGACGGAAAAATTGTTGATGCTTCGTCCTATGTACATTTCCAGCGGGTCTGAACATTTTTATTTTTATTTTTTAAAAAAATTTTTTTTTTAATTAAAATTTTTTTTTATTTTTTATTAAAAAAAAATAAAAAAAATTTTAATTAAAAAAAATTCTTTTTTAATTAAATTTTTTTATTTTTATAAATTTTTTTTTACTTTTTTCAATTAAATTTATTTTTTATTTTTTTTTATTTTTTTTAATTAAAAAAAATGTTTAAATATTTTTCAAAAAAAAAATTCAATTAATTTTTTTTTATTTTTTAAAATTTTTTAAATTTTTTTTAATTAATTTTTTTTTAAAATTTTTTTTTTAATTAAAAAAAATGTTTAAAAATTTTTCAAAAAAAAAAAAAAAATTTTTCAAAATTTCCCTACCATTTGGCATGACCGCATTCTTCAATCTGAGCGACACCAGCGTATTTGAATTGATGTGGAATGCGTTTTTATCAAAGATATTTTTCAAAAGTTGCGTAATCACTTTTGTCACCGGCGCTAGCGAAAAATGCATCAAAGTGCGTATATAAATGAACAGCTCGTCTATGAAAGAGTTCATAATCTCTCTTGAGGTCAATTCTAAGAGTGATGAGAGTCCATCCAGCGCGGTATTGAGGAGAATTGTGACTCTTTCCTCGGTTTGTTTTTTGAGGGAGCTTTGGAGATTGGAAAAAGCTCCACGGATCAGCGGCTCGATGCGTTTTAGGGATGCGGATTGGGTGTATGAGGTGGGTCTGGTTGGATGGACACCTGTGCCGACTAGGTGGGAGATGGAGTAAGAGCTGAAAAAAAAAAAAAATTTTTGAAAAAAAAAATTTTGAAAAAATTTTTTTTTTTGAAAAAAAAAATTATCTTTTTTTTAATAAAAACCACACATAAATGTCTGTTCTACTCTCAAAACGTCTCTAGTAACCTTTTTTCTTCAAAAACCAAAGGAAAAAACCAAAAAACTCAGCAAAAAACCACCAATTTTGTCAAAAAATCCCAATTTTTACCAAAAAATCCCAATTTTTCCTCAAAAAATCTCCCAAAATTAGCTCTCATAGACATCGTAAACGATTTTGGTCGATTTGGAACCAAAAAAAAACTTTTTTTTCCTTCGCACAGTGCAAAAAAAAATAAATTTTTCCGTTTTCGCACTGTGCAGTCAACTTTTTTTTCACTGCACGATGCAATGAAATTTTTACAAAAAAAAGTGTTCGAAAAAAATTTTTTCGGAAAAAATGTGTGTCCAAAAACATGGATCTGCAAATTTTTTTCATTTTTTGACGATTTTTTATAAAAAAAAACAAAATTTCAAAAAAAAAAAAAAAATTCAAAAAAATCCTCAAAAATCCCAAAAAATCCTCACCGATTCTCATAAGCCGACGAATTCACCCCTCCTTGAACCCAATTCCTCTTTGTAAACAGCGGAGAGTTCATTGTGGACGAAAGTTTGGTCGTATTTTCTCGGATCACAGTGAAATACAAGTTCAAAACCCTTAGATAAACCGTAATCACCTGATCGAGGATGGCATTTCCTTGCAGGAAATCCTTTTCCTTGGGCTGATTCGCATATTGAGACAGCGAATTTTCCATTAATCCGCAAAAAATTAGGGAAATTAGGCGTAGGGCGTTGATAAAATCGCTGGGATTTGTTGTGAACCCGTCCGTCTGCTCCAAAACTATATCCAAGACGCTTCGTTGGCTCTTGTTGTCCGGGCAGGCCCATGCTTGGCCGTAGACACATGGTGAGAATTGCTCAGCGAGCTTCAAAAGTCCCAGGACAAAGTGGGAAAAGTCCGAATTTCGAGTCGAAACTTCTTCGTATAACATTGCAATTGTTGTTGTCAGTGAATGCTCCAATACGAGGTCGGGACAGTCGCCTCGAAAGGAGTAATTTGGATGGAGAGCGAAGACCTGGGGCTGATATGCAAAGGAGGGCGCGGCCATTTCTTCGGGCCACTGGCAGTTGAAAGTGTTCGAAAGTTGCGAAAATTCGGCGTTTTTGACGGCTCTGAAGTGAAAATATTGGCATTAAAAACCGCATAAAATCTCAGAATAGTCTATTCTTTCTTTGCACAGTGCAAAAAATAATATTTTTTTATCGCACAGTGCAAAAAAATCACTTTGATTTTTCGCACCGTGCGGTCAAAAAAATCAAAAATTTCGCACTGTGCAACCGAAAAAAATTCAATTTTTTTACAAAACAATAAAAAACATCTATAATTCTTCACATTTCGACGTATTTTCTACTCATTCCTCTATTGCACAGTGCAAAAATTCATTTTTTTTAATTTCTGCACTATGCAATTAGAAAATGCCCAAAATTCGCACTGTGCACCAATTTTTTTTTCAAATTTTTTATTGTAAACTGAACAAAAATTTACCGCACCCCGAACTTCCATATGAATTCTTCCATTTATTTCAGTACACAGTGCGAAAAAACCCTTTCCATTTTTCGCACAGTGCGAAAAATTTATTTTTGTTTATCGCACCGTACAATCACGAATTTTTGCAAAAATTTCGGACGCACAGTGCAAAAAAACCCTTTCAATTTTTCGCACTGTGCAATGACTTCGTTTCTGTTTATCGCACGGTGCAAAATGAACCTTTTGCAAACATTTTCTTTTGCACAGTGCGACAACTTCATCTTTATTTATCGCACCGCGCAGTGACGACCTTTTGCAAAAATTTCTTTCGCACAGTGCGAAAAAATCATTTTTGTTTATCGCACGGTGCAAAACAAAATCCTTTTAATTTTTCGCACAGTGCAATGACTTCATTTCTGTTTATCGCACGGTGCGAAATGAACCTTTTGCAAAAACCTTCTTTCGCACAGTGCAAACAAAAAACATTTTTTCCGTTTTGCACCGTGCAAAAAAAATCTTTTCCTCCCCGCACCGTGCAGATTCTCCAAACTCATATTTTTCCCCAAATTTCCCCCAAAAATAAAAAAATTTCCTCAACTCACACTGGAAGCAGTTCACTGACCGCGCTGGCCACTCTATAATCGCTATCAAACAGGCTTTTCATCAAGAGTTGAAAGCATTTCCGTTGATATGCCTCTCTGGTGGCCGGATTTATCAAATCCCACTTGATATGGGCCAAGAATTCGGCTCGGACCACCTTCAACAAAAAATAATCGCATTCAAAGGTGTCGATGGCCAGGTTCAGCACCGATTTTAGGGTGTTTTGATCTGCTTGGAGGAGGAGATGAGCCTTGTTGAGGACTTGGAAGAGTTCTTTGAGCTTCATTGGGTTGGGTTGGCGGGTTAGTTGGCTCAGATGCATGGAGAATTTAGCTAAAATAGGGAAAATTTAGAAGGAAATCGGCAATTTTTTTTGGTCTTTCGTATGCAAATGGCAAAAAATCGTAAAATTTGCCCAAAAATACCTTATTTTAGATTTCAACTTGTTTTTTTGCTATTTTATTGCTTTTAGAAGGAAACAAAGCCCTCTAGCTCCTTCTCAGACCAAAATACAATCCTTTGGCGGCTCAAAAATAATGTTTTTTTTCAAAAAATCATGTTTTATACCTAAAATAAGGTCTTTTTGAAAAAAATTAATGTTCCAATCACATAATCAAATGATAAAACCTTCACCATCATATTTTAGATCATTCTGCATCCTCAGAAATCAAAAAAATCTCCGTTTATACCCAAAATAATACAACTTTTGATCAAAAATACCGAATTTATACCTAAAATAAGGCCTTTTTGAAAAAAATTAATGTTCCAATCTGATAATCACATGTTAAAACCTTCACCATCATATTTTAGACCATTCTACATCCTTTGAAAGCAAAAAATCTCCATCTACACCTAAAATGACATAGTTTTTGACGAAAAATCTCAAATTTATACCTAAAATAAGGTATTTTTAGTCTAAACAATGTAATTTCTTGCAGCCAATCGCTCAAACTATCCATAAGTACTCTTGTTCATCAAAGTTTTACCTAAAATTCAACAAAAAAATCGGAAAAAAACTTGCTTGGAGGGGTAATTGGCCAGATTTTTGTGCCTTTCCTGATCATTTCCGTTTCCAAATTGGTCAAAACTTCAAAACATCGAACGGACACAGCATCATCCGAATTTTGGATCAAGATTTGGATGTCCGAGAAATGTTGCTGGCCTATTACGAGCTCATTTATCTTATAATAGACAGCTGAAATGGCGGCCAGAACTTTGAGGGCCAAAACTTTGATGGAAACTCTGACTTCCGAGTCCGATTTCAATTCCCCCGGAGTTCCAGTGAACAGAAACTTCGATAAGATCGTATAGCCAGTGTAATCGAGGAAATTCGCGGTGCTTTCCAACCTTGTTTTAGGCAGCTCCGCACATAATGGGCCATAAATCGCTTCGTGAGCCGAATGTGAGGGGGATTCTTGAGTTTCGGGCTCTTCAACGTTGTCCAAAAGGTATTCAGAAGGTGAAGAGCGGCGGAATAGAGGATCGGTTTCGATTTCGGCACCACTTTTTGAAGTCCGACCCGAATTTGTGTCTTCCTGTAAATAGCTTCGATAGAAAAAAGCATGAATATTAATTTAAAAAACCCATCTACCGCTTAGAAGATTAAAAAATCTGGTTTTCAAGCAAATTTTTCAACTTTTTTGTCATGGATAATATAATTTTTGCCCGTTTTGACAAAAAATCTTCTTCTATCTGCTGAATTACAGCTCAGAAAAGAATAAAAAGTCATTTTCACCAACCATACAAGCAGATTCCATAAAAAAATCAATATTTTTGTCATGGATAATATAAAATTTTTCCGTTTTAGGCAAACAATGAATTAAATTTGCAGCAAATAAGCTTTATAGATGCGATAAATACCTACATCGTCACTAGCATTGTTAAAAACATCTTCTTCGGAGACCTCTGACCTTGCACTTGGTGGAACGGATTCCTCCAAAGAATTGACCGAATTGAACCTTGACATTGTCGCACCCTCATCCACATCAAACGAAAGGTCCTTTTCGTTGATCTAAACACAGAATCAACAGCAAAAAACATCACTTACCGACAAATTTCCCAGACTTTCCGGAATCGAAGACCTCCCGTTATCCGAGTCTGTAAAACTGGCTGGTTGAAACTTTAAAATCTCCAATGACGTTGAGGATATTGCCTCATCCAAGAGCTCTAATCCAGCCGTTTGAATCTCGCTGGATTGAGTTCGTAACGAGCAGAGAACTCGATATAAAATTGAATGTATAACATCAGCTGACTCCAAGTTTTTCCACAGTTTTTTGAAGGTGTTGAACGCTCCAACCAGACGGTTCTTATCATTGATATCTTCAGCAGATCGCAGGGTATCTAAATACATAAAAACGAAAACTTTTCGACACTTACCCAGCAAACTATAGACGATTTTCGCTCGGATTCTCGGGAAATTTTCGAAAATCCCCGCCAAAACTGCCGATGCTGCTCGATTTGAAACTCCAGAGAGCTGAAGATTCTCCAAACACTGCATTGCGAGAGCATCTACGTAATTATAGTGCGAATCGTTCAAATCATTTTTAAAATATTCGAAAATTGGGGCAAAAAGTTGCTCTACAACACTTTGAACTGCTTGTTCTGGACGTTTGACCGCTTCTTTCAGGGAATTCAGCAGATGCATCGCGTAAACAGGCAGTCTAGCTTCTTTGGCATATCGTAGGGTAGATTCTAACATCGTCAGAGCGGCCACAAATCCTCTAGCCGAGGCTTTCCGACCCAATTCGTTGAGCAGAATGGCCAAAGTCCGGGAAGTTTGGCCTTTGGTCAAAAACTTCTGAAAAAAGTCAAAATTTAGCTTCCAAAATGAGGTTTAAAGACTCAAAAGTCTTGAGACTTAAATAACACACCCTCAGAATGCCATTGAGACATTGATCCGCCAGAATCCGCAGACTTGCATCGTCCTTATCAAGAACATCAAAGAGCCCACTCAAGGCGCGGCTCGTATACGTTTTTGGCCAGTATTCCTCATCCACCAAGACTTTGCGCACCTCATGGCAGGCCTCGACCAACGGATCCTTGTGTCTAAACACCAATAAACACATCAATAACATAAACATACCTTTTCGGAGTGGGAATTCCCGTTCTTTGCGGTGGATTTCCTTCCAAAATGCCGATGGCACGTCGAAGCTTCTTGTCCAAAGCTGAATTTGCAGCCATTATTGTTTTGTTCAGACCATTCTAGCCATTTACAGAAGCTTGTTTCAGATTTCCGGCAAAAATAAAATAATTTAGGAGGAAGAGTTGACCACGGGTCAAGTGTTTCGTCAGTTTGGAAAATCTCGTATGTTAGAGGTAAAAAGGATATAAAAGGTTTTTTGACCAGTAGACAGAATATTTAGAGTCTTTACTCTATTGTTTCTTAGAAGATGACTGTTTTATTACAAGTTTTCTATCGCCATCTTCCATGTGGCTGAGTCCCACCACGAAAACAATTGGCGAGCGAAAAGTTGGTTTGAAATGAAAACCTGCGATTTTTTTTGCAAATTTTTTGAGAGGCGAAATTTAGAGGAAATCCGGAAAGTCGCCGGAGGGAAATCGGCGACATGCACTGTGAAAATGAAAGTTCACTTTGCACTGTGCAATTTCTTCCTTTTTGCACCGTGCAATAGACTTTTTTCGGCTGTCGCTCTGGCTTTTTTCGCACAGTGCAAACGCCAAAAATTAATCCGGCGACTTTCCGGAAGGACTACTTACCCATTTACATTTACCCATGATTTATGCAAATTTTAATTTTACTATCTTTTTTCGATTTTCGAAAATGCACAGTGCAAAATTTGAAAAAAAATTATTTCGTCATTTCCAATCTTTTTATCGGCTGCTTTTGTCGCGATGAAGCGTCGCAGCAACACTCCCATTGCTCTAGAGAATCGTGTTTCCAGGATGCGTCGAGCGGATCAACCCCGAGCGAACAAGGCGTGGCACGCGGTGCTGGACTTCTTCAAAAACAACATCCCAGAGCTCCACGTGACCGAGCAGACGTTGACCTCTCCCACCGTAAGTTCGTTTATGATCCGTTTTTTCGATTTTTAGGCTGATCTCCTCATTTTTTGCATTTTCAACAAAGTTATGGCCAATATTATTTTAGGGAGATGATGTCCGAAAAGTTTATACCACAATGCTGCTGTTCACGGGGATTTGCACTCCGGCCGACCTATTTCTAGACAATATGGATCAAATGGACGAGGAAGAGTCCGCCAGACATGGAGCAGCACTTCTCCGCGAAATGTAAGAGCATGAACTTGGTGGTCTACTACAATATAATTTAGGCAGATGTTTGTCGAGAAATTCAGCCTGGACAAGAAGCACTTCAGCATCACGGACTTGGCCAACCCAGAGCCAGTCAGATTCTTGGGATTTTTGAAGGACATGATCAAGTTTTTTAACGTTAGAGTTGAGCGGCAGGGAGATCTGACGGAATTGTTTCAGAAAAGAGTAAGTTCTTCAAAATTTGTTGTTCAATGTTTAGGATGAGATTATCAAGAGGCAAGCTGAAGCTCCAATTCTTTTGGAGGCACTTCGAGGAGAGGAAGCCCAATTATTGGCAAGTTTGGACAAGATTCGAAGGAAAAAGGTCGATGTAAGTCAAATGCTGAGAGAAGCGATGAAATTATGGTGTTATTAGGGTATCTATGGAAGAATGGAAGGTTATGGAAGGTGTTTTGGACTGTTTTACAAAATTTTGGATATTACTTTAGATAAATTTTTAGAAGAAGGTTTAAAAAAAGAGTAAAGCACTGGTTGGAAAGTGAATTTTTCTAAAGAATATGTAACTACAATGCTGTTTTGAGCTTTTAGAATTTATTTTAGGATGATTGCAGTATTTCCGGATATTACTTTAGGTATAAAAATTGAATTTTTGAGCGATATTGTTATCATGAGCGTTGTTAATGCTTAGAATACTTAAAATTTTGACGATTAGGTGCTTTTAAACCCTTTTTGAATTGGTTTAGGATAATTTTATATATTACTTTAGGTATAAAATATCAATTTTTAGTCGGCCTATCAAATCGAACAGATGAAAAAGCGCGAGATTGAGTTGAAAAAGGAGATGAACGAATTGGACGAGCGAATTCCCAAGGAAGAATACGAAGTGGCCGAGGAAAAAAAGAAAGTTGAAGCGCTGAAGGAGCGCCTGAGCCAGCAAAAAGAGGAAATTAATGAACTGCGCGGCAAAATGATCCAATCTCCGGATCGCCAACGCGCCGAAATGAAGCGACAGGAGGGGGAGTTGGCGAATTTGATGACTCGAATTCAAATGAGCGAGAATTCCATCGAAAGATTCGCGAAACATATCCATGAATTGGAACAGGTTGATCATCATTTCGACAATTTTTGCGAGACCCTCAACCATGTGAAACAGGAGTTTGAGACGCTGGAACAGGCCAGACGACAGTCCACTTCACTCCAAACCAAGCTGGAGAATGTGAGAGTGAAAAGAAAAAAGATTGAGGACGAAGCGAAGAAGCTGGAACAAAAATACGAAGCCGAGAAGAATAATGAAGCCATGAAGCAAGAAAGAATGAACAATGAGATTCAACAATACGAATCGCTGCTTGGCCAGATCAATGAGTAGGTCGAGGGGGCTTTTGCACAGTGCAGAGGCGATTTTTGGAAGTTTTGAGCGTTGTAGCGGAACTTTTTATGAATTTCTTTTTGTGTGAAGAATTGAGAGGTCTAATAGAGTTTATTCAACGGGAGGTTTTTCAATTTGGGGTTTACACAGTGCATAAGAAACAGTTTTTCGAAATTTGCACAGTGCGGTTAAACTTTTTTGAATTTTTGCACAGTGCAAACGGATTTTTTTGCATTTTTGCTACGAGTAATAAATTTAGAGGTCTACCACAGTTTTCTGATCGAGCCATATTGGAATTTAGGTTCTGCGCTGTGCATAACAAAGAATTTTTCGAATTTTGCACAGTGCAGAGGCGATTTTTGGAAGTTTTGAGCGTTGTAGCGGAACTTTTTATGAAATTCTTTTTGTGTGAAGAATTGAGAGGTCTAATGGAGTTTGTTCAACGAGAGATATTTCAATTTAGGGTTTGCACAGTGCATAAAAGACAGTTTTTCGAAATTCGCACAGTGCAGAGCAGATTTTTGGAAAGTTTAGGCATTGCAATGGGACTTTTCTTGAATTTCATTTTGTATGAAGAATTGAGAGGTCTAATGGAGTTTGTTGAACGAGAGATTGTTCAATTTAGGGTTTGCACAGTGCTTAAAAAAGATTTTTCGAATTTTGCACAGTGCAGAGGCGATTTTTGGAAGTTTTGAGCGTTGTAGCGGAACTTTTTATGAATTTTGTGTTATATGAAGTATTAAGAGGGTCAATAGTTTGTTTCTAAACAAGCCATATTTTAATTTAGGGTTTGCACAGTGCATAAAAAATAGTTTTTCGAAATTTGCACAGTGCAGAGACGATTTTTGGAAGTTTTGAGCGTTGTAGCGGAACTTTTTATGAATTTCTTTTTGTGTGAAGAATTGAGAGGTCTAATAAAGTTTATTCAACGAGCCATATTTTAATTTAGGGTTTGCCCAGTACATAAGAAACAGTTTTTCGAAATTTGCACAGTGCAGAGGAGATTTTTGGAAGTTTTTTGCGTTGTAGCGGAACTTTTTATGAATTTTGTGTTATATGAAGAATTAAGAGGGTCAATAGTGTGTTTCTGAACGAGCCATATTTTAATTTAGGGTTTGCACAGTGCTTAAAAAAGATTGTTTCGAAATTTGCACAGTGCCGGGGAGATTTTTGGAAGTTCTGAGCGTTCGATAAAAGGCGGAACTTTTATCGAATTTCTGTTTGTGTGAAGGATTGAGAGGTCTAATAGAGTTTATTCGACGAGAGGTATTTCAATTTAGAGTTTGCACAGTGCATAAAAAAGAGTTTTTCGAATTTCGCACAGTGCACTTCAAACTTTCTTCTTATTGCACGTTTCGCAAATTGGATTTTTGGATATTAAAATGTGGATTAGAAATGGATTTACTTGAGGTTTTGTCACACAAAATTTTCAGAAAAACTTTCTCTGGAACTATGCAAAATCTGAAAACTTTGTTTTTGCACAGTGCATTTTTATTTATTTTTTTTATTTTTTGCACCGTGCAGACGTTTTTTTACTTGATGGAAATAAATTTGTTTTTCAGACGAAAAGAAGAGCTGGCTGCCCGATTATCAAAAATCGAATCGGCGATTGTTACAGTAGAGGGCCAAATTGAAACCCTGAGGCAAGTTGTGAAGGATTATAATGTGGAAGGAGCCCTCAAAAAGTATGAAGAAGAGAAAAGTCAACTTGAAAACAAGGTAAATTTTATTCAAATTTTGTTTTTTTGAGATTTGAAAAAAAAAAATTTTTTAATTTTTTTTTTTTTTCAGATGGTCGAATTGCTCGATTTGAAACTCGCATTGATGAATGACATCCGAAAACTCCAAAAAATTGATGAAAACACAAAGGCGAAGCTGGCTGAAGCCCTAAAAATCCATCAAGAAAGGGTGAATGGACGCAAGAAAATGGTCGAGGAACGGCAGAAAATATCCGGATTCAAAATTACTCAAAAATGACTCAAATAATACAGTGTAAATATACTGATTTTCAATGAATTAATCTAACAATAAATATAAATTTTTTAAAAGAAGTTTTGGAAAAAATAATTTTTTTTGCACGGTGCAAAAAAAAAATTTTGCACGGTGCAGATTTTTGGAAGAGTTTTTTGCACTGTGCAGTCAAACAAAATTTTTTGCACAGTGCAATAAAAATAATTTCTTTTGCACTGTGCGGAAAAACTGTTTTTTTTTGCACGGTGCGAAAAAAAACAGAAAAGAAATTTTGCACGGTGCAGATTTTTGGAAGATTTTTTTGCACTGTGCAGTCAAACAAAATTTTTTGCACAGTGCAAAAAACAAAATTTTTGAAAAAGCTTTTTTTGCACAGTGCAAAAAACCAAGCAGATTTTTGGAAGATTTTTTGCATTGTGCGAAAAAAAATAATTTTTTTGGCACGATGCGAAAAAACCAGAAAAGAAATTTTGCACAGTGCAGATTTTTGGAAGATTTTTTGCACTGTGCCAGAGCGAAAAAACAAAATTTTTGAAAAACTTTTTTGCACAGTGCAGTCAAACAAAATTTTTTGCACAGTGCAAAAAACAAAATTTTTGAAAAACTTTTTTTGCACAGTGCGAAAAAATGAAAAAAATATTGCACGGTGCAGAATTTTTCGAAATTTTTTTGCACTGAGCAGTCGAAAAATCTTGCGCACTGTGCGAAAATCAAAATTTTCTTCATTTCTTTCTCAAAAAAACTTTCGTAAAATACGATTTATTAATGGCACAAACTTTGTAAAAATAAAACGTAAAAACGGTCTCTGGAATGGATAAAACAAAGAAAATTAGAGAGAAAGAGGAGGTTCGTTGCTGATACAGATATTATTAGGACAATGAATGGATAGGATATGCAAATTTGCAAAAGACGGTAAAATACTATGATATATAGAGTGAGCAGAATAGTAAAAATTTTTTTGGGAAGGTTTGTAATACAAAATTGTTAAAAAAAAATTAAAATTTCTCAGCGCAAAATTATTCTTTTCTATTTTTTTCGCACAGTGCAATCAAAAAAAATTATTTTGTCTTTGCACAGTGCAATCAAATAATTTTTTTCGCATTGCACAGTGCGGTGAAAAACGTTTTTATTTTTGCACTGTGCGATCGGAAAAAAGTTCGATTTCGCACCGTGCAGTCAGTAAAAAAAATGGAAATATTTTTTTTTGCACAGTGCGATCAAATTTTTTTTTGTTTTTTTGCACTGTGCGGTCAAATAAATTTCTTGTTTTTGCACTGTGCGTTGAAAGGAATTTTCGGGTTTGCACTGTGCAGTCAAAAAAGGTTCACTTTGTTGCACGGTGCGGTCAAAAAAATTTTTTTGTGACTGCACTGTGCGGCGGAAAAATTTTCTTTGTTTTTTGCACTGTGCAGTAAAAAAAATTTTTTCTGTCTTTGCACCGTGCAGTCGAAAAAATTTTTTTTGTCTTTGCACTGTGCGGCGGAAAAATTTTCTTTGTTTTTTGCACTGTGCACTCAAAAAAAAAAAATTTTTTTTGTCTTTGCACTGTGCAGTCAAAAAAGAATAATTTTTCTGACTGCACTGTGCGGAAAAAATCTTTTTTTGAATTTTGCACTGTGCAGTCAAAAAATTCAAAAAAATTCAAAAAAAGTTTTTGGCTTTCTTTTATAATATTTTCTACAAAAATTTTCCAGTATTACAACCCTCCTTGCAAATAAAAATCATTTTTTGGTCTCCTTATTCTACAGCAATCCCTTTACTGATGCCCATACATGTACGGGTTAGGTGCGTAATATCCTGGCGCCTGCATTGTTGGGTAATGTCCGTAGTATGTCGAGTAAATGTCATAAGTATTGTAGGCACCGCCGTAGGGCATCATTGATTTCTCGTAGTGCTGAGCATAGAGCGCGTCAGCTTTGGCTTTGTAAATCGACTCCTTGCTTTGTTTGATGGAACGGTACGCCAGAATCAGACTGACGGCGCCGAGAAGCAGGAAAACAACACCAATCCAGGTGGTCACGTAGCTCCAGCCGTACGCAAAAGTCGTCTTTTGCTTGAGGATCAGCTGCCAGCTGCGGTAATAGGGCTCCATTTCCAACATGTGACGCTCTTGGTATTGGACCCAATGGAAGAGGGCGATCGCGGCGACGAGAAGGAGGACTGAAAGTAGAGAAATTAGAAAAAATAGCTGTAAAATGCCATTTTGAGGGGGTTTGATCACTTTTGAGCGTTTTTGGATCATCTGGATCGCTTTTGAGGGATTTTGAACAGTTTTGTGAACTTTGGATAACTTTTGAAGTATTTTGATCATTTTTTGGGAAACTTTATTTATATGTCATAAAAAACTTCTTTGAGTCAGTTTTGAGGCTTTTTGATCATTTTTGAGGCATTTGGATCACTTTTGAGGTATTTTAATCACTTTTCGCATTTTCTGTCTCTTTTTAAAATTACAATAATTACTCATTTTCAAAATCAAAAAATCGATTTTTCTTTTTCACAGTGCAAAAAAATGCCCAAAAATTAGTGCACGGTGCAAGTCTTTTTTTGTTCGATTTGCACAGTGCCTCAAATGAAAAGCCAAATTCGCACTGTGCAACAATTTTTTCTATTTTTTGCACAGTGCAAAGCAAAAGGCAGGATAAAATCTTCGCACAGTGCAACGTTTTTTCATTTTGTTTTGCACTGTGCAATCAAAAAAATCTTCTTTTTGCACAGTGCGGTGAAGTTTCTTCCCATGTTTCTGCACCGTGCATTCGAAACCATGTCAATTTTCGCACGGTGCAAAGCAAGGAGAGGGATCAAATTTTTGCACTGTGCAATTAAAGAAGTCCGCCTTTGTCGCAGTGCGACAAACGTGGAGAGCCCAAATTTTTTGCACAGTGCAATATTTTTTTTGATTTTTTTGCACTGTGCAATCAAAAAATAATCTATGTTTTGCACAGTGCAATAATTCCTTGTATAGTTCTTTGCACTGTGCACTAAAAATTTTTTGTTTTTCGCACTGTGCAGTTAAAAATTTTCATCCGGCACTCACCAACAAAGAACATGACGAATCCAGTGAACAGCGTGAATCGCGCACTTCCCTTCCAGCATCCAACCACTCCAACCAAAATCCCAACGGCCGCTGTGACAAGCCCCGCGGCGTACAAGAAGACGGTGGCCCATAAGAAGTAGTAGTGCTGGTTTTGGACGGTGCTGAAACGCTCGCGCGCCGATTGGCTGGGCTTGAGTTCGGGGTTTTGGGCGCAGTTATAGCCCAGTTTGGAGAAGCTTCCGATGCCCGAGGGCACATCGTCGGGGAAGCACACGTGGAAGAGGCCAAAGTTGCGGGGGAAGTAGATGATTTGGTTCAGATCGGTGCCTTTCTTGACTTGATTCTGCAAGTCTCGGCGGAGAACCTGAAAGTTAAAATTTTAGGGATTTTTTGAAAAATTGATCACTTTTGATACTTTTTGATCGTTTTCGGGGTTTTCAATGACGCTTATTTTATTGGAAAACACCTAAATTAACCTCATTAAATAATTTTCAGTGGTCTAATAACATTAAAAAAGGGTTGGATCACTTTTGAGGTATTTAGATAACTTTTGATACTTTTTGAATTTCTTGGGGGGTTTTCATTGAAAAATTATTTTTCTTTAGGAAATTAAGGCCTCTGTATCATTTTCCACTGGTCTAATAACATTAAAAAAGGTTTGGATCACTTTTGAGGTATTTGGATAACTTTTGATACTTTTTGAATCTTTTTGCGGGTTTTCACTGAAAATGAGTGTTTCTTCAAAACTAAATCCTCTATACCATCTTCCGGTGGTATAATAACATTTAAAAAAAGGTTGGGTCACTTTTGATACTTTTTTTGGATCACTTTTGATACTTTTTCATCATTTTTTGGATTTTCGATAAAAATTATTTTTTCGGTGAAATCAAGGTCTGTATATCATTTTCGAGTGATCAATAACTTTAGAAAAGGGCTGGATCACTTTTGAGGTATTTGGATAACTTTTGATACTTTTTGATCATTTTTGTGATTTTTAGTAAAAATTATTTTTTCGCCGAAATCTAGGTGTTCATAGCATTTTCCAATGGCTTAATAACGTTAGAGGAGGTTTGGATCACTTTTGAGGTATTTGGATCACTTTTGATACTTTTTGATCACTTTTCATTTTTTCGAAAATTTATCAAATTGTTCCTCTAAACGCAATAAAAATTCAGATTTTTCCCCAGTTCGTATTTTACAATTTCTTTTTTTTTCAAACCTTTCGCACAGTGCAAAAAAATCTTCCAAAAACCTTTCCCCAAATTCCCCTAATAACTCATACTTGTGACCTGCTTATGAATCCCAAATACGCGTTCATAAATTCTCTCTCCTTTTGCGAGAAGAGAATTCCTCGCAGCGAACGCCCGAGAGATTTGAGACAATGATTAACGACCCGGCCTTGACCTTTATCGCTCACTGTTTTTGCTCCCGTCTTGGGCTGCAATTTGAAGCGGAGTCGTTGATTACCTCACATTCCTTTCGGTGATCCAATTTCCCGACCAAACGAAGCTTATTTTGGGTACAAGAAAAGTTGGGAAATTTTGAGGGAAATTACATTATTTTAGGCAAATTTTTGGGGAAAAACGATTATTTTTTTGGTAGAAAAGAATAGAAAAAGTCTCTACAGAGCTGATAATTTCTATAAAAACTAATTTTACCATCTTAATTTTGAGTTAAACTTTGCAAAATCCAAAAAAACCGAAAAAATCGCATAATTTTTGGATTTTCCTACAAGAATAATTGAAAATCAAGTAAAGATCAAATAAATAACGTTGTAAAATACGACGTGATCTTCTTAGTCCTCTATACGCATATTTGAAACTCCAAAAATGCACAAAACCTACTGAATATTCGGCCCAATTATCGGTAATTCCTCCAAACAGAACCAGGACAAAGCCTATCAACGTAAAGAAAGTGGAGCAGGATAAAACCATAGCTGAGGCCATTTCGAAGACCCTGAAAGGTGTTTGCCAATCCGCGAACCCACTGTGGAAACACCAAGCTGAAAATATATTACTTTAGGGATAAAAGTAAAATGTAATGTCAAGTGTAATATTTTAATGTAAACGCGGAGATTTCATAAAAATTCACGTCGCAGAGGATCACTATTGATATCAATGCTCATTTGAAATTACAAAAATACGAAACAAGCAAATTTTGATGACTGCACTGTGCGGAAAACAGTTTGGGCTGCTGCACCGTGCAAAATGAAAAATTATCTGAATTTTGCCCTTAGGCGAAAGAATCAAATTTTTTAAAAGTCTAATCAGAAAGGCGTCATTAAGTTCTGACACAACAAAAAGTAAAATACGACTAGCTTACATTAGCACCGTGCGGCGGCCTTTTCTTTTTTTTGCACAGTGCAAAATGAAAAAATCTGCATTTTCCGACTTTCTCAAAGAATATTGGAATATAAATATGTTATACAATCATATTTCAAGCTATTATAGTATTTACAATTCGCAGAATTCAAATTCCTCAGCTTCGCACAGTGCACTAAAAACTTTATTTCTTTGCACTGTGCAATGGGAAAAAATTTGAAATTTTCTTCAAAGACAAGTAGAAAAATTGTGATACTGCTACGAACTGATGTCAAAACATTTACTTTCAACTTCATAAATCCTAAAATACCAAATTTTTACCATGGTATTGAGCAATCGACCAGTTTTTCCAATTGCACTGTGCAAAAATTAAAAATCCTAAAAATATCGTGTGAAATCAGGAAAATGATACAAATTTGTCTGCATTGATGATGCAACTTGTAATCGAATCAAACCTCCATTCAATATACAAAGGAAGAAACAAAAATGCGAAAAATATCCGTACCGTTCTCATAAACAAAACACCAACCCGAAAAAAGGCGCCGTTAAAAGTCATCGGAAAACCTGACGAAAGCCGCGCGACCCACTGCGAATAAAAAATCTGAGAAAACAGGCGAATATTTACAAGCAACTTTTTGAAGCTGGAACCGTTAACGTTTCCACAGCGAACAGCACAGTTCGCTGGGGGAAAAGGCGAGGACATTGGATCAGGGAACCCGGAAACGACGTGAAACTGGGGTAATTACACGTAATGAGGGCTGTTCAAGTTGATAATGTAGCGAAAATGGGGAAAAAAGACTGCACAGTGCGAAAAACTAAAAAGCAAAAAATGCACGGTGCAAAAAGAAACATGGAAAATTATTGCACAGTGCGTATAGTATGTATATCAAAAATAGTAAATAATGCATATATAAGATCCTAAAGACTATTTCCTATACTTTAGACATCAAATTTTCCCCCGCACAGTGCAAATTTTTGAAACTTAAAAAATGCACTATGCAAGAAGAAAAATGGAAAATTATTGCACAGTGCACATAGTATGAATAGTAAAAATAGTAAATAATGCATATATAAGATCCTAAAGACCATTTCCTATACTTTAGACATCAAATTTTCCTCCGCACAGTGCAAATTTTCGAAACTTAAGAAATGCACGGTGCAAAAAGAAAAATGGTAAATTATTGCACAGTGCGTACAGTATGAATATCAAAAATAGTAAATAGTGCATTAATAAGACCCTAACAATCTTTTCATATACTTTAGACATCAAATTTTCCCCCGCACAGTGCAAATTTTCGAAACTTAAAAAATGCACTGTGCGACGAAAAAAATAAAAAATTACTGTATTTTCCGTAAAATCGGCATAATAAAACATGGTTAAAATACGACACAGCCAGATTGGAAAGATTTCTTTTATCACAATTCAACATTTCTTTACTGTACTGTGCAAAAAAAATACATTTTTTGTAATGCACTGTGCAGTGGAAAAGTCGACCAATTTTTGCACTGTGCGCCACACCAAAGAAAAAAATTTTTCTGTCTGAGGTTTTACTGCCTCTGGGAGAATTTTGAATCTTTTAAAAAAACTTTTTTGTCATTGCACAGTGCAAAATAAAGATTTTTGTTTTCCGCACAGTGCAAAAATTGAAAATTTCCGGATCCTTGATCCACTAATTTTCGGAACCGCCAAATCCCACAAAGAGTATTTAAATTCAATCCACCTTGGGGCGGAAGTAAAACGACTTGAAAAAATGACCAGTCCCACCTTCCACATGACCATCAAAACCATCTGCAGTTTGAGAAAAAGTATAATTCGAAACCTCATCAAACAAAAACTTGGTTCCCAAAACAAACACCCCGCTACAATGGGGGTGTTAAGAGCGGGTGGATGATGGGACTGACCACTTGCGAAAAAACAGCCAAGAGATATCGGAGGGGGATTTGAGCGGGGATATCCGCTGAAGTGCGCTACGTAAGCACAATCTGAGTGCTAGATTAATGAAAACGAGCGTGTTACAAGGTGGAAGCTATGTGCGAAAATGTTAAATTTAAAAAACTATGTGTGAAGATGATAAATTTAAAAATTGAAGGCCTTTTGGGGATATCTGGCAAAGATATGGACAAAAAGTTGGCAACTTTTTGGGATATCTGGCAAAAATATATGGGCAGAAAGTTTGGCATGAAAATTTGCATGGTTATTTCTACCGTAGATGGTAATGTTTCCACGAAAAATCAATTTTTTCCGAGCGAAATTGACAAAGATATAACCAAAAAGAGGTTTTGCTCTGACCGCTCTCCGCATTTCGCGCACTCTCTCTTTTAATCTTACAAGGGAAGTACCCCAAGTGCGACGCTCGGATTTTCTTTAAATTTTGCACACACGTCGGGTATGGACTAAATATCAATTCCTGAAAGTTTTAGCTCGCGCTTTGCGGGCCGAGATATCGAACGATTTTTGCCGCCGAGAGAGCACGCTAAACGTGGAGAGCGGTCAGAGGAAAAACCTCTTTTTGGCCATAACTTTGGCAGTTTCGAGCGGAAAAATTTGATTTTTTGTGGAAACATTGTCCTTTACGGTAGAAATAGGCATGAAAATTTTCGTGCCAAAATTCGGCAAAAAGTCCTAAATTTTGGCCGACTTTCGATCTAAAAATCTCGGTTCTTTCTGCAAAGCGCGAGCTAGGATTCTCGAATATATCTTAGAAAAAATTATTCTAAATTTGTGCCAAGTTTCATCAAAATCTGAGCGTCGCACTTGGAGTACTTCCCCTGTTAAAAAATTGTTGAATATCTCGGCTACGCCTGCAAAGAGCAAGCTGAAATTTTCAGTGATTGATATGTGGCATATATCTGATACATGTGCAAAATTTAATGAAAATCCGAGCATCGCACAGAGAGTAATTTCTTTGCAAATCCCCCAAAAAATCATATTTTTCAAAAGCTATCAGTCTGTCGGGTAAATAATGAGCATTTTTTCGTATTGTAAATCTCCTCGCTGAAGAGAAAAGCAATTTGATTTTGTCGCGATACAATTCATTATTTCGGCGGCGATGCGATTTTGATAGTGCTAATTATTTTCCCGGCAGGCTGATAATCCGACAAGAAATCATCAAAATCATGGGTTCAAATTGCAATACACCCTAGTTAAGTGCTTTACAGACGCTTTTCAGCTGCTGAATTTTGAAAAAAATCTCGATTTTTCCGCAAAAAACGTTCAAAAAAGTCGAAAACCGCGATCTTCCGTCGAAGCCGCAAAAATAATAAACTCAGCCCACCTTGCGAAAAAGGAAGGTCTTGGACAGGTGAGGACCGCTGCGATCGGCCTTCCCCTCCCCAAATAGGGCTCGCTTTTTTCGCGAGATGCACTCAAAATGCCGTCGCGTCTTTGGGGGCCTTTGTTTGGCCGGATCGTGACCTGTTCCATCTCCTGTTGAGATCGCGAAAAAAACGACAAAACAAAAAGGGGAATGAACTGGAATTAATTGGGGGAAATATGGCCTTTAGAAGAGATGAAAATGTAAAAAAAAATTTTTTTTATTTTTTTTTTTTTTTTTTATTTTTTTTTTCAATAAAAAACGGTCAAAATAAAACGCTTAGATTTTCATAAAAGTTGCTGCAAATTAAGATTAAAAGTTTTTATCAAAAAATGAACAAATTTTACTTCGCGTTTCGCAGAAACTATCAAATTTTTAGGTAAAAAAACATTTTTTTTGCGATTTTTAAATTTAAAATCTACCATGTTTTTCTCCTCACAGGGGAAGTACTCCAAGTGCGACGCTCAGATTTTGATGAAACTTGGCACAAATTTAGAACAATTTTTTCTAAAATATGTGCGAGAATCCTAGCTCGCGCTTTGCAGAAACAACCGAGATTTTTAGATCGAAAGTCGGCCAAAATTTAGGACTTTTTGCCGAATTTCGGCACGTAAAGTTTCATGCCTATTTCTACCGTAAAGGATAATGTTTCTACAAAAAATCAAATTTTACCGCACGAAACTGCCAAAGTTATGGCCAAAAAGCGTTTTTTCCCTCTGCCCGCTCTCCACGTTTAGCGTGCTCTCTTGGCGGGAAAAACCGTTCGATATCTCGGCGGCGCCCGCAAAGCGCGACCTAAAACTTTCAGGAATTGATGTTTAGTCCATACCCGACGTGTGTGCAAAATTTAAAGAAAATCTGAGCGTCGCACTTGGAGTACTTCCCTGTCAGTTCGTAAAGTGATTTTCCCGACACGCACTGTGCAAAAAATAATTTCATTTGCACTGTGTAATAGGTTTTTTCTAGACAGTGCATGTCGCCAAAATCACTCGATCGACTTTGCGAACAGAATAGTAGAAGATACTTACAAAAAAATCGTTTTTTAAATCGAAAATCCGCCGAGAAACGTTCAAAAAATTGCAAAAATTAATTGCACGGTGCAGTCAGAGAAATTACATATTCGCACTGTGCAATAACGTGAAGAACTTTTTCGACAAAAAAATTTTTTGTTGCGCTGTAATAAGTTGCTATACGGATTCACTACACTACTAACACTTCCAGAAAGTCGCCGGACTGAAATCGGCGACACTGTGCGAAAACAAAAGTTCAGTTTGCACTGTGCAATTTCTTACTTTTTGCACTGTGCAAAAGGCTTTTTTGGGCTGACTTTTTTCGCACAGTGCAAGCGCCAAAAATCGATCCGACGACTTCCCGGAAGACCAGTAATTGCAGTCTTCTCAATTTTAACATCCAAATTCGCCATTACTTTCGAAAAAATCCGTTTCAAAAGTGAAATCGCATCGAAAAAATCGTAATAACCGTTTGGAAAGCTCCGTGGCGGCTGCATATTGCCTCCGGCGCGAACCTAATCGATTTTTCCCATTTCAAAATTCTCATTAAAGAAAGAAAAAAAAAGTTATTCACAAAAACGTCGATGGCAGGGAAGAGAGGAATTCGCCGTGGGAGATGGCATCTCTCGACGCAGGTACCCCCCGAGATTTGGCAACAGATAAGAGTGTTGGAGAGTGCGCGAAGCGCGGAGAGTGCAGAGAACGGGGCGCAGGGGATAAAGGCTTGTGTAAATGGGGGATTTGCAGAGCCGTGTACACGGAATACAGAGGCCCGGCGCGGGCAGCAAAGTGATCGGCGCCCAAGCAAAGGGAGTAAATTTATGGCTAATGAAGTCGGCGAGAGAATTGGAGTGATATATAGATATTAGAGGAGGTAATGGAAAATAATTCGAGAGGCAATATGGGGAGTTCGATGATGATGAATTTAGCCAACAAAGTCAATAAAAAGATTAATCAATTGTGAGGTCGGAGAAGGGCGATATGGTATCGGAAAAAGGCTTTAGCAAAAGCAAGGGTCATATAATCAAAACATGTACAACAAACCACAAGAAATCAAAAAAAATGTCCGTTATAGAAGAGTTTCATTGTTCAAAGGCCCAGAATCCAGCGCCGCCAGACCGGCCGCCAGCCATGAGTCCGTAGGCTGGTACAAAGTCCACAGCACGTACATTATATGCAATAAATTTGAAGAACTTTAGTGACCATTAGCAGAAATAATGGAAGAATTAATATCCCAGTCATCATCTGGAAAAAAAGTTTCTGCACCTCGAAAAAGTTTAGATGAAAGTTTAGATGTGACCGATGATGTATAGCACGGTTGGTACCCTTTCTAAAAGTGCTAAAAGTTTCCATATTTAGGCCATCCGAAAAAAGCTATATGGAATTTAGTTTTGTTCAGATTTTATTGGCGCACATGATACGACTTTTTTGGGTATGGTGTTAGACTGTTCCACAATGTTTCTCTGCCCAATTTCAAGGTTCTAGGCCCAACAATTCCTGAGATCCAGGTGGAAAGAAAATTTTGTCGACCAGTATGGCACTTACCCTATAAGAAGAAAAAGAAGCTTCATGCAACAACCTTTCTATATAACAAATAATTTTTTGGTCCCTTGCAATTCGTTGTACAAAGGTTGAACCTAACTTACATAGCGGTTATTAGACGGAAAAATCAATGGTCTTATCAAAAAGTCTTCACTTTGTTTACTGGTAAAAGCATGGCCAAAAACGTGTAGTGTTTTTTCTGCGTTCGTTCTCCGCGTTTCGCCTACTCTCTCGGCCGCAAAGATCGTTGAATTTCTCGACTGTCCCTGCAAAGTGTGAGCTGAAATTTTCGAGAATTGATATGCGGCCTATACCAGAAATATTTGCAAATTTTTAAGCAACTCATCGTTCCAGTGCGGGCGTAATTTGACTCCAAAAAAGCTGAAACTTGCCATGCCGAAATCTCATTCGATTACCTTTCGAATGGTGTATGTCTTGTCTATTCACTCCGACATCACTAATTCACTTTTCACTTGTAAAATCCCCCCAAAAACCGCAAATCCTCAAAGCTCAAAGTTTTTACAAAATACAGCCGCCTCTACATCGAATCCCCCAACCACAATTTCCGCCCCAATTCCGTGCGGCGAGCAATTCGTTTTTTGGTTGTTTATTAATGTCGTAAACCAACACAATCCTCGACCGCCGCGGCTTGCAGCAAAGGAAGGGGGGAGAAAAGTGGTAAAGTCGTAAAAAAAAAAATCTTTTCAAGGCCACAGCGATGACGCGAGCGCTGAATGAATGCCTTTGCGAATTAAAGCGATGGTCATAAAGCGCGCGCGCCTTTGGAAAGATGATATTTGATGGGGGAAATGGCCGTATTTCATGGGGAAAGTTGTAATGTAGAGGGTGTTTGCAGTGAAAATATTTGAATATAGGGCCTACGTAACTTTCTAGGGGTAAAATGGAATAAATGCCTGAGGCAAAAATGTCATGAAATGAGGCTTTTTAGAGCTGGAATTGTTGGATTTTATCGCTAACATGAAGATTGCGCTGTTTTTGTGGCTTAGACAAAAAAAATATTCAAAAAAAAAATTAAAATTTTTTTTTTTTCAAAATCCTAAAAAGTAAAAGTCATTACCCTACTTTTACTGATTCCACCTTCCCTTTCCGCCAGTTGTTTTTTATAAAAAAAACTCGAGTGAATTAATTTCACTTTGGAATTTCGATTTTATCTGCTTGCAAAGCAAAAATAAAATACCTTCGAGGTGCATTAAAGAGAGGGTAAAAATCAAAAACCATCTAGAAAAAGGTAATATTTGATCAAGTCAAGGTGTTTCAACAAAACAAAACTTGTATTTTTGTGACCAAACTCGTCACAAAAAGGTTATTTTTAATTTTGAAATTAAAAAATTTTGCACAGTGCAAAAAAAATCTTCCAAAAATTCTGCACCGTGCAAAAAATTTTCGGATTTTCCGCGTGCAAAAAATTTTTTTGACTGCACAGTGCAATATTTTTTTCGCACAGTGCAAAAAATTTTTTTTGACTGCACAGTGCAAAAAAAACCTTCCAGAAATTTTGCACCGTGCAAAAATTTTTGAGTTTTTCCGCACAGTGCAAAAAATTTTTTTGACTGCACAGTGCATAAAAAGTCTTCCAATAAATTCTGCACTGTGCAAAAATTTTTCGGATTTTCCGCACCGTGCAAAAAATTTTTTGACTGCACAGTGCAATATTTTTTTTCGCACAGTGCAAAAAATTTTTTGACTGCACAGTGCAAAAAAACCTTCCAAAAATTTTGCACTGTGCAAAAATTTTTCGGATTTTCCGCACCCTGCAAAAAATTTTTTTTGACTGCACAGTGCAAAAAAAGTTTGCAAAAATTCTGCACTGTGCAAATTTTTTTTGCAAAAATTTTTTTCGCACGGTGCAAAATTTTTTTTTCCGACCGCACAGTGCATAAAAAATCTTCCAAAAAATTTTGCACCGTGCAAAGATTTTTGGGTTTTTCCGCACCGTGCACCAATTTTTTTGACTGCACAGTGCAAAAATTTTTATTTTCAGTGCAAAATTTTGCAATTCAAAAAAAATAATATTTTTTCTCAAAAAACGCAATAGAAAATCCTTGTTGTATAGGAACTCCAAAAATTCACTGCAAACCATCCCTAAAACACTTTTTTTTCGCAATTTTTTGCTTACAAAACTAGGTTTATCCGACAAAAAATGAGGGAATGGGGTCTACTGACGGGCGGATTACAATCTTGCGCAATATGGAGATCCAGAAGCGAATAATTAGAGAAAAAACAATAAAAATGAAGAGAAGAGAAGCCCTTACATGTCTAGATCATGTTTACAAGTATAATAAAAATTGTATGTCTGGAGGGAAAAAGTTGAAAAAAATGAGATTTTCCGCGGAAAGAATAAAAAATTTTTGGGAATTTTATGAAAAAATTAAAACACCGTATTTTACAAATCCTCTAGGCTCAAAAAAAGCCTAAAAAATCGTTCAAAAAATTTTGAAGATACCATGTTATTCTTGTCGGCGGGAAGTTTATAGCTGACGTTGATCGCATTCCCGTTCGACGCCGATAATCGCCTTCGAATCCGGCTGGAAATTCCGCCGCTACAAGCTTTACAAGCCTGATTAAATTCCAGAGGCGTTCGAACAATTAATTCTCATCAACTTTTAATCGTGTTCTTGCACTTGAAACCGTACGGTTTAGAAGATTAAAAAATTTTGCAACTGTGATTTTGATGACTCGGAGCATGATCACAATTTTTTTCAAGTAAATCCTGTGCGTCCTTCCGGAAAGTCGCCGGACTGAAATCAGCGACATGCACTGTGCAAAGACAAGAATTTTTTTTGCAATGTGCAATTTCTTCATTTTTGCACTCGTGCAATAGGCTTTTTTGAGCTGTCGCTCGCACCAGAGATTGCCACGGCTCCGGAGCCGGCTCTTGGCTCCGGCTCTGAGCGGCTCCGAGCCAGAGCCGGAGCCGAAAATTTTGGGGTCGGCTCCGGCTCCCGAGCCCAAAGTCGGAGCCAGGCTTCCCAGCGGTCAGAAAAGTAAAAATTTCGTGATCTTGTTAAACCAAATTGCTTGAAAAACACTGCGGAGGATGCGACTTGACTGCAAAAACGTTGGCTGTATGATCTCTGGCACTAATAACTTTTATTCTTGGAAAAATATTTAAAAAAAAACATTTTTCATAGGAGCCGGGATTCGGAGCCGGACGCCTTTTAAATTTTGCACGGAGCCAAGAGCCGGAGCCGGAGCCAAAATTTTGGCCGTGGCAATCTCTGGCTCGCACCGTGACTTTTTCGCACAGTGCAAACGCAAAAATCAGTCCGGCGACTTTCCGGAAGAGCTAGCAATAAGAGAAGTTACTAAACCATAGGCTGGCCAAGAAATTTTGAGAAGTGCCGGCCACTGTATTTGCCGGTAAATTGAGGCCAATGACAATCGCTGATATAGGACTTTTTTCAAAAATGTACCAAGTGATGTTCAAGTTCTTCGGAGCTTTTTTGCAACTATCATTTTAATAAAGTGCATGGACATTAATCGAGCCCCATACCATACACAAAAGATCACCACTTTTCTTGGTTGCCTTGTGCGGCGAAATATCGCTGCGACGTAAGCTTTCCTCAACTGCGCCGCTGCGGTTTTGCTCAAAAATCTGCACAGTGCAAACGGCTTTTTTGAGGTTTGCACGCTGCAAAAGGAAAAAAGGAAAAATGCACTGTGCGATGACGACAAGCGTGGGAAGAAGTTCACAATGGACTGTGCAAAAGAGAAAAAATGTCTACGCTCAAAAACGTGTGGTAATAGCAGACTTGTAAACAAAATGTGAAGGAGTAAAAGTGACTTTTACTTTCAGCCTCTTCAAAAAATACTTTACCACTTTAAAGCGTTTAAAGTTGTTAAAGTATATAATAAGCCTAAAACAAGCCCTTCCACAAGCCAAACTCCCCCACTCCATAATCGAGTGGAACTCAAAAAAATTAAAGTTTGCTAGCGAGATGCAAAAAAGGAGAGGAGAAGAGGACCAAGTCTTGACCTTCAGCGCTACAAAAGAGGTAAAAATTGGAGAATAAATAAAAAAAGGAAAGGTTCGCGAAAGGTCGGCAACTAAATCTGAACAAAAGGAGAACATGGCATTGCAAATTTGGGTGGAAAATGGGGCCGGGCTTCAAGGTTTTTCACGGGTTTTTCGCGATGAGTTTATGCGGTATAATGTAGGTCAGCTTGTGAAGGGGATAATGACGTAAACAGGGTGAGTTCCGAGAACGAATTGGTCGGAAAGGTTTGAACTAATTTGAGTCAAAGAGATCAAAGTTATTTGGGAAGTAAAGGGTGTCTGCAGCAGGTGGAGAGTCTTGAAATTTTGTGAAGAGGACCTACACTAGTCACACATCAATCACAAAAAATTTTTGCGCCGACGACATTTTGAGTCAACTCAAAATCGATTTATACTAGGCATAAGACAGGCGGAGCCATAAAAAACTTTGTTGGACGTGCTTGCAAGGCCTAGCAATGGCGCTGGATGCTCGGCGAAGACTTGGCGAAGGCTTTCAACATGACTACTTTATCTAGTGTTAGGTATTGCTAACCTCAGTTTCCTTGAACCCGAACTATTGTAACATAAACAACCAAAACTTGTTTTGTAAAACTTCAACTAAGCTTTGAAGGGTTTGGAATTTTTTGGTGTAATTTTTAGTGTATTACAAGTGCGATGCTCAGATTTGAGCTTTGCAAACACGTTGGGCATATGTATATCAATTCCGGAAGCCTTTAGCCCGTGCTTAGCAGAATAAACTCGATATATTTTGAACGATGTTTGCCGCCGAGAGAGTACGCAAAACGAGGAGAGCGGAAGAAAATGAGTGAAAAACGCTTTTGGCCATGGTTGGCCATCAGCTCCGCGTGAAAAAAAAATGATTTTTTTATGGAAAGATCAACCTCTGTGGTAGAAATAGACATGAAACTTTTCATGCCAGAACCGTCAAAAAAGCATCTTTGCAAACTTTCGAGTTAAAAATCCGGTTCATTTCTGAAAATCACAAGTAATAAATCTTGCATATTTCTTGCAAAAATTTCTTCTCAATTTGTGCCAAGTTTCATCAATATCAAATCTCCGCACTTGGAGTACTTTCCATGTCAACCCACAACCCTTACAAACCCCGCTGACATAGCCCGCCGAAGGCCCCCCAAAGTTGCAAGCATTGACAAACACACTTGAGAGAATTCGATTATTGCCTGAGGAGGCGATCGAATTGCGCAAACAGTTTTCCTTTCCGGGCGACTGTTGACAAAAGCCGCTCGAGTGCGCGAAATGAACACGAGGAGAAGCGGAAGGAGGAGAAGAAGATGGCGACAATGATGAAAGCGATTAACAGAAGGCGAAAAGACTTGTTTGTATTCACAAAACCCCCATCCGAGGAGGGGATAAAACACGTTAGTTGCATAAGGCAAACAATCTCCGTATTCGGATCAATTACAACAACATGCGATTTGTCATTATGCCTAGGAAGGGCGATTAATAAAAGCGATCGGAGAGATTTAATGGATCTACGGGACTTGTCATCGTGGGAGTGAGAGAGCATTCTGCGCAACAGATACGTTGACAACAAGTCGTGTCGGTAATAAAGAATCACCGCTATTTGAAATGGCAGTGGCGGTAGGACAGTACTATGTCATTTTTTGAGTCAGAATGATACCTTCAGCTATCTTGAGCCACTCTGTAAAATCTTTTTGAAAAATATGTCATGATGACGGATTTATGAATAAATAACCTGCATGGTGAAAAATGTTTACAACGCCCATATTCTTGCAACAGAACCCTGAAAGCTTCTGGAAATGTGTTTTGGACGCTGTTCGTCACTTTTCTTGTTGACACCATTTGGTCAGGGTTACTGTAACATGACAATTTTGAAACTAAATAACAAAAAATCATCATTTTTCACCGATTTCATGAAACTTCTTTTCGTATTCCCAATCAGCATTGAATTTTGCTTCGGATGGGCTGCCACACACTCCATTACGGCTCCATCTTCCCGAATTCATAGAA
Organism: Bursaphelenchus xylophilus; assembly: GCA_904066235.2. NCBI lineage: Eukaryota > Metazoa > Nematoda > Chromadorea > Rhabditida > Aphelenchoididae > Bursaphelenchus > Bursaphelenchus xylophilus. The sequence continues at coordinate 12,198,601 of CAJFCV020000003.1, read as the reverse complement.
TATTTTCTCTGTGAAACTGTCCAGCTCATAGAAAGTTCAACTATATGGAAAATTCGTATCTTTTGCCCTACAGACCTCTGAACTGCACGAGCGAGAAACCAATTCTGTTTAACTTCCTAATTAATCATAATGAGCTTGACTCACACCGTCAAATTCAATTTCCACGTTATTAAATAATTATTAAAAACTTTTTTTTCACATTATGCTAGCTTCCGATTTGCTACTCTTGGTGGCATGTTTGTTAGTGGAGTTTTGTGCCAGCCAATATTTTGGTTGTGGCCAACGTGCAAATCGGGTGAAACGAGTAATCGGCGGGAGCCCGAGCAAAATCACGGACTGGCCATGGGTTGCGACAATATTGGCTGATGGCAAAGGTGACTTTAGTTCTAAGGGGACTTGGAAGCCTTCTCACATGTATAAGATTAAAATACAGAGAATTTTAGCCCACTGCACCGGAAGCTTGATTTCTCCGTACCACGTTTTATCTGCCGCGCATTGCTTTACCAACACTTCGAGACGGTAATCCGCATACTTCAGCCATTATTTCCTTTTAGATACCACGTTCGACTGGGCTCAGAAAATTCAGAAAATGGCGGAGAGATCTACAAAGTGATGTGGATCAGACAACATCATGATTTCTATCAAAATTCGGTGATAATTGGCAAAGACATAGCAGTCCTCACACTTCGTAAAAAAGTGAAATTTGGACCGAAAGTCTATCCAATTTGTCTCTCAAACCGCGACAGAGCTAGCAGTCATGAGTTAGTAACTGTGGCTGGATTCGGAAGTACAGAAAATGGTCGAAACGATGTTCTAAATGAAGTTAAAGTCGCTCTGAATGACGTTAAAAAGTGTGAACGGTGAGACAACCTTATGAATTGCAGTCGGTTCGTATACCCAGCAAAATTCGTACTATCGGTGTGTCGGGAAAATAATGTGCCTTGTCGCGTCTTGAAACCGACAAGCACCGCCTAGCGACAGCTAGACATCCCTCCGACCAATCCGCATTATTTTCCCGACATAAGGGTAGGTGGGCTTCAAGTATTTTCAGTGCCATCAAGATATCCAATTATCGTTTGACGTTCAACCGCAGGGAATTTTATTGTGGCGGAATGAAGGATCATGGAGTGTCAAAGGTAAACGGACAGTTAACTATTGAATGAACCGTTGTTTGCGATTGGAAAAAATGTCATTTAGGGAGACAGCGGAGCTCCATTGGTTGTCGAAGAGTCCGACATTTTCTACCAAGTGGGTATTGTCAGCATACGCACCAGTTCGAAATACGCAACGCAAAAGGACAAGTATCCAGATGGTTATTTGCGCGTTGACCAATTTTGCGATTGGATTGAATACAATACGAAAGGTTATGTTGCTTGTATGTAATCACAAGACATGCTAAATGGCAACACTAACAGGAAACGATATTTTAATAAAATTTGACACAAGTTTATGTTGCTTGTTTGTAATCCTCCTAGAATCATTCAAAACTTGCTTTATTTCCGTTTGACGAGAAAAACATAATCCAAATAACTTTCAACATTTATATTACAATCAAGTATTGTCTGCTTATTAGATGAGCAAAGACGGTGATTTGCTGTGAAAAGACATACCATTAATGTTTTGGGTAAGGCAAAATTTCTAAAAAAAATTAAAAAATTTACAAAATTAAAGTGACTAGTCAAAGAAATTTGAATAAATTAATTCGATGGGCTAAAAGAAGAGGTAAAAGACTCCGTTTTGTCGAGATTTAAATGAAATTTTTAGGAAATGACGACCTTAGAGTTGCCCACATGGCGTTCCATGGAGAAGCTGCGTTTAAGTTTCGTCGTTTTCTCGTTGAGTTTCTTTTCTTCGTAGGCTTGAGAGGTGGCCTAAAATAACGTAAATTACAGTGTGATTGCTCTTTTATCCTCCTAGACAGCAGACTAAAATGGAAACAAAGCGTACCTCCAATTTCGAGGCCCTCTCTTTACTCAATGGCTTTGTGGGTAAAGGAATGTCATTGGCGATGGCAAGACTCCTCAGATCATAGTAATACTTCGCGTAAACTGAGCATTGGACGTTGATGTTGAACTCGAGACATTCCAGGAACTGTCTTTCCAGTTCATTCATGTCGTCGATATTCGCGTTGTGGAGGATTTGGCAGAAGTCCACGTTCCACACGGCCTGGTCGTCCCAGACCTTGGACGCCAGCATTATAGCTCCTAACACAATTCGGCGCCAATTGGACGGGCAGAGATCGATCTCGGCGTAGTTTAGAAGGCGCTCAATGTAAACCAATGTAATAATGGCACACTCGGCGGTTAACTGGGCAGCTTGGAAAAGAAGGCGAACGAACTTGTAGATTGACTTTTGTGTAGGATCTTCATTCGGATTCTCCGACAGTAGTGAGTCTCTCTAAACACAGAATATCAAAATGGATGCTAAACTTACCACAGCTATTGGGTGCAACCTCTCTTCGAAGATTTCCATCAACCTTTCATGGCCGCGATGCCCTCTATTTAAAATGTGATAATAAACTGCGAAAGACATGCATAACACCGTGTTCTTCAGATGAGGCTGAGATATCGTCGAATCGTCCAAGTAAATGGTCGAGCACGAGTTCCAGCGCTTCAAACCCGTTCGTCGTTCGTTAATTTGGTCAAGAAAGTAGCTCGAATACCTGTTTGTCTTTACTGCAAATAAAATGGTTATTACTCCAAAATTCAGTCTCATAGTCTTTGGAATGCCGACAACTTACTGTTAATGCCACTTTGACTTCGTTCGATAAAAGTTGGCGGGGCAGTGGGATGCGTTGAAGGATCAAATTCGTCATCGTCGGGTAGTTCTCGATCAATTATATGGGGTATTTTATTCACCGATACCTCACGGCCTCCCGGAAGCGTTTGGTGGTTCTGGCCCTAAAAGAAGCAAGTTTTATTAAAACCAAACGAGCACTAGTATCTTGCCAACTACATATGTTCTATTACGCTTTTCTCCTAAAACCAAAACGAAAAGAATAGAAGTACTTACTCTGAACGAATTGTGCAAATTCTTGTGTTTCTTGTGATCATTTTGCTTCCGCTTGAAACATTTGCAAATGTTACCCATCCTTTTCCATGAGCAACCCCAAGTTGATCCGACTGACTCTGAAATGAACATTAATTTAGTCACTAATCACTCTTTCTTCGCGGACAACGTTAAAAAATTCTCGCTAAAACAGCTGCATTGGTGTTAAATATTAAAAGTTAAGCGGACGCTAAAGTGTAAGCCAAGGTCAAAATAACAGCGATATCTGTGAACCGAAAGGCGTTCCGTTGTTTTTCAAAGAGCTCGACTCGAGGGCTAATAGATAAATTATGGTGAAAACAGAGCAGTAAAGGAAGTAAACGGCTTGAAAACACATTTAACTGACGATTACCTAAAAAGGTCTTAACGTTAAGAAGGCGCTCTGTCTTTGGAGAAAAAGCGAGAAAACGACATTTTCCATATTACACGAAGCACTAATAAAACCCTCCTGTATTGAAAGCCTATTAAAGGCACCCGAACAGCCATTACTCGTCCTCATTAACACCGAACGACGAGAAGACCTCGTCGCCACAGCTTTCCAATCCAACGCGAGCCGCTAATTCGTTTAGAGCCGGGCGTTTGGGCCAAGAGTTTTTGTCGGGGACAATAAATTTCGCCTCTCGCCGGCAAAGTTTAAAAATGCCGAAAACGGCACAATTGTATTAAACACCATGTTCCGCCTTCATTGTCGATGCGGAAACCAGGTCAAGCGCGAGCGCAAATTTAGGCAAAAACCAACCGAAACCCGACCTTCTTCATTATATTCCACATTGAGAATATTATAATTGGATGGAGTTTCTTCGGGCGACGAGCCCGCGAATTCCGATGCCGCACGACGACGGAATCAATCACGCGAGTCGCGAAGATAAAATATTTCCCGAAAATACGGAGATTTCCCCCATAAAAAACGCGTTCGTGCAGCCATGACGTCAAATTTTATGCATTATCGCGGCGATTTTTATGGGCGGAAAACGTGCTTCGATTTTATGGCGAAATTGTGGAAAGAGCTGTTGGAAGGTTGGATTAGACTTTGGTTTAGCGCGGTTAGTATAATTTTAGTGCTGTTTTAGTGCGCTAAAGTCAGTTTTCAATTGTTTTAGTTGTTTTAAATCGAAAATTTTCGGGGTGAGCAAGCCATGAATAATATAAGATTGTCCGTTGATAAAGCCTCGCCAAGACGCACGGCAGTGATGAATAGACCGTTTCCGACTCTATTACGACGCTTTTTACGTTTCCGGATGAAGGATATTTTTGGAATCGGACGACAAAACCGACTTTTATTACCGCTGCCAAGGATAATATAAATTTTCCGTTCAGATTAATGGAAAAGAATGGGGATGAGCTTCAATAGGGTTCAATGGGATTAAGCAAGAGTAGAAAGACAAAAAATCCATGGAAATGCCAAGCAGAAGCCATTAGTTATATTATCCATGCCACAGACAATAAAAAACGATGGTTTCTCTAAAGGGAATTGGTTGAAAAGAAGAGAGTATAAACGTTATTAGCTGGTATTTGGAGCAATAAAGTGCAGGACAACAGAAAATTCTAGGAATTTCCGCAAAAAAAACTCCAAAAACATGTGTTATCCATGGCAAAAATCGAGCGATTTGGCCGCGAAAAGTTTGCAGACTACCGACAAAAAAAAGAGTTACATGTTGAGTGGCGGTCGAGACGAATGCCCTAAGGGTTTGGGGACAAAGAAAAAAGAGGACGAAAAAGTCGCTTTTTCGCCGCTTTTTCTCTCTTTTCCTCTCTGCCTTCGCTTCGTTTTTCTGCCTCGACGAGAGCGGGACGCCGCGAAGGAAAATGTCGGATTGCAGCCCAACAGAGCGGGCCACAAGAATAATAATGGACTTGATTTTTGTTTGGCCAACGCTCAGCGGAAGGACGGTCAAAAAAAGGGGGGATGAGGAAATTTTAATTAAATTAGAATGGTGGAAGTAAAAATTTGGAACGCTTGGGAATCCCTTGTGCATTGGATGCGAAAATATTTTGATTTTCCGCTTGCATCTGTACTACTTTCCTTCTAAAACATTGTTATGCGAATTTATTGTCTAAAAGAATATAGTCCCCTCAAAAAGTTTAACAAAAAATTGCCGCTAAAGCGAAAGCGAACCGCTAAAATACATTGTTCTCCGAACAAAAGTCAAAAAATGGTAAAAAAAGCCGTTCCAATAGCAGAACAATAAATTACGTCGGAGGGATTTCCTGTTTATCCCGCTCTGATGAAGCTGTGCAGGATATGATTTGTCCGGTCGAAAAGGGAGAGCTTAGATGAAGGCTCTTTGTGTCCAAAGAGTATAGTATCTAGTAAAGAGAGTGTAATAAATGGGCTCAATTCCCTTCTATTGCATAAACACTGACGATTAGGTTGCTTGTTCCAGCGACAGACAAGATATTTAGTGATTATTTGTGTTAGAGATATCTATAACGAGAAGGAAGTTTCAGCGTCAACTTTACAGAAAGATCTTGGCTAAACTTTAATTTTTACGAGAGATAATGGAAATTGAGGAGAGACGGCCGGAGAAATGGTCAAATAACGATCTTTCTCGGAACGTCTCTCCTAAATTTCCATAATCTCTCGAAAAATAAAGCTTATCCAGGATCTCGCTGTAAAGTTGAGGCTGGAACTTTCTTCTCTTGTTATAGATATCTCTCGTACAAATAGTCATTAAATATCTTGTCTGTCGCTGGAACATACAACCTAATCGTCAGTTTCTAGACAATGAAAGGTTTATAAAAAACACAAAAAAATTTAGACTTGTAAAACCCTCTCAAACACCCATAAAACTCGTTATAAATGCGAAGAGTGGGCCTAAAACAAGCCTCTCAGCTCATTAAAGTTTAATTCCCTCTCAGGGCACAGAAACTATCTCGTATCGATTACAGACCCCCCGGGGGCCCATCCGTTTCCTCGCCCCAGGGTTTTTTGATTTGAAATCCCGGGAAAAACAAATCAAGTTGATTTGAGGCATTTGGTTCTGGAAGATTTAGCGATTTTTTTTATCAAAGCACTTGCAGCTTGGATAAATTAGACGAAAAATGGGTGAGGGGTCAGTCAGCACAATGAAATATGCTAAAGCAACGGGGGTTGGGAAATTGCAAAATGCACGAATGCAAAAGCGTGATTAAACAAACTTTGAGACGACACTTGGCCAAGTAGTGCGTTTGGTGGATTTCGAAGAGGAAAGGCGTCATGAATTTGATTCCACAAGGGAAGGACAATTGTTTTTTTGTTCTCTCTTGTAACTGTCCGCTCAAATCCAAAATATGGTATGATAAAATATCCTGAAGTTGTACAGTTTTTGCACCGTGCACTTTGCCTTTCATTTTAATTTATTGCTTATGCACCGTGCGTTATTGTTTTTCGCACCGTGCAAACTTAAAAAGCAGCTTGCACTGTGCTAGTGCACGCAGACGACCTTGAGACGAGACTTGGTGGATTTTGGAAAGGATAGACAGGAAATCATGAATACGATTTGAATAATTGCGATAATTGCGACGGGTATGCAAAGTTTGAAGAAAGTCGGAGCGCGCGTATTTGGGTTACTTTCGCTGGTTAACTAACAATAAACCGTATAGTTATACTGTGACGGACCTGATCCAGTGGCAAAAAAATGTACCATTTTGCATTCGGGAGGTATCACAAAATGTAGCAAAATACCTCCCTCTCCAAGTGAAAAAACTCCGATTTCAAAAGCGCGTCCGATCTTTTTATGAGGGAAAGAGCGCGCCTTTCAAAATGGAGTTTTTTCACTTGGAGAGGGAGGTATTTTGCCACATTTTTTGATACTTCCCGGATGCAAAATGGTACGTTTTTTGCCACTGAATCAGGTCTGTATAAATTTACGATTTAGTTAACCAGTGAAGTAACTCATATACGACGCCCCGACTTTCTTCAAACTTTGCACACCCGCCGCAATTATTCAAATCGTATTCATGATTTCCTGTCTTTCCTTTCCAAAATCCGCCAAGTCTCGCCTCAAGGTCGTCTGCGTGCATTTGCACAGTGCAAATTGCTTTTTTATGTTTGCACTGTGCGAAAAACAATAACGCACGGTGCATAAGCAATCAATTAAAACGAAAGGCAAAGTGCACGGTGCAACGGCGATAAAAATGAAAAAAAATCTGTGCACTTTTGCAAAAGAAAGATGTTGACCCTAAAACTGTTGTTTACCCATAAAGTCGGGAAGTGTTAGAAAGACCTTTTGCAAAGACTGTTCTAAATTTGGACCAAACTTCATCAGTCTGTCGGGAAAATAATGAGCACTCTTTCTCATCGAAAAAAAGACTTTTTGGCCCGCGTACTACAATCAATTTTTATAACTTCTATTTTAAAACGTCCCCTGATAACTGTCAAAACAACATGCCTTTAAATTCGTCATAAGCCCCCATTAATGTTTCCGTTTCCTATGAAAATAATTTTGGGTTGTAAATTTCCCAGAAACGTCATAATTTCTTATGATTAATGTCTTCTCAGCGATGGATTTCTGTAATTATGGGCATGAAAATATTATAAATTTCATAGTCAAGCCTCTATATAACGAATTGTCAGACAAAAAATTGTTTGCTATAGAAGGGATTTGTTATGCGAAGGTTTACTTTCGACTAAAATTGGGACCTTGGACCCATTCAATTTTTCGTTATATTAGTATCAGTCTGTCGGGAAAATAATGAGCACTCTGTCGCATCGAAAATCGCATCGCAAATGAATTGTTTTCGCGGCAAAATCAATTTTTTTTCACTTCAGCGGCACGATTGACCCATCGAAATTGTCCTCATTATTTTTCCGACAGCCTGATAATTGGCAATATCGCAAATTCAACGAAAAAATAGTCGAAATCAAAGGCTAAGCAACACCGACCCGCCAGCGCAATCAATAAATCAACGCTGAACGTCGACGTCTAATTTGACTTTGATCTTCACTGCGCGATCAAATTAGTTTCCAGTAGGAGGTGGGCGATGAATCATTGGAACTCACCCCCGTTCTTTGAAAAAGGAGAGGAAAAGAGATGTCTTATTCTAACTTTCGAATTACTTTGTATCTACGGATATGACATATGTCGACTTATACTTTGTAGAAGATACTCAAAATTTGATGCAAAGAATTCGATGTAGCTTGCGGTAGATAGACATATTAGAATTTATTAAGCTTTAGAGTCCTTAAAATTTGGTAAAACTACGCTTGTACAAGCCTTTTGCGCTGTGAAATTCAAAGTAAATCGGGTTTTTGGAAACGTTGTTTCATATCACATGCACTGACGGACCTGATCTACTGGCTATTGGTTCTATCCAGTTCAACAGGCCCATTCAACCCTCCCAAAATGGTTGGTAATATTTTATGTGATCACTTCACTGTGCAATAAACCAAATTTCCCCATTGCACCATGCGACGAATTTGCCGCTTGAAAACACCTACGGCACGGTGCAGCAAAAGGTGTAACAAATATTAGTGCCTCCTGGACGTCGAATCAAGATAAACACGATTTTGATCATCCCAACATCGACTGCACAGTGCAATAAGTCAAAGTTCTCCACCGCACAGTCCGATATTTTAAAAGCCGACTAAAGCCTTCTGCACTATGCAAGGCAAACTAAACCGGCTTTTGGAACGTTGTTTCTAGCCATACAGTGACGGACCTGATCTATTGAGAAAAAACGTACCATTTTGCATCCGGGAAGTATCAAAAACACGGAAAAATACCTCCTCCTCCAAAAGAAAAGATCCCAATTTCAAAAGCGCATCCTCTGTTTTTTGTCAGGGAAAGGGCGCGAAACGGAGTTTTCTTAGTTGGAGATGGAGGTATTTTGCTGCTTTTTTGATCCTTCCCGGATTCTAAACGATACGCTTTTTGCCGCTGGATCAGGTCCGTCACTGTATGGTAGGAATCAACTTTACAAAATCCCGATTTACGCATTGCACAGTGCAAAAGGCTTCTGTCATCTTTTAATATATCGCACTGTGCGATGGAGAATTTTGGTTGATTGCACTGTGCAGGTGATGCGGGGATAATCAAAAACTTATGTAAATTGGTTGAAATACCAGTAGGCATTATTTCAAACTTGGTACAGCCTTACGCTGCACCGTGCAGAAGGTGTTCCCAAGTTACCAGATCATCGCACAGTGCAATGAAGAAATTTGGTTTATTGCACAGTGCAGTGATAGCATAAAGAACTATAACCATTTTCTAAGTTGTTGTACGAGCCTGCCGAATGGTATGAAACTTGTATTTGACGTCTACTTGTAATGTCCACAAGGCTTTTCCACTCTCGAGCCAACCGCACTGTGCAATAAAGAAATTTGGTTTATTGCACAGTGCAATGATGACATAAAGAACTATAACCATTTTCTGAGTTGTTATACGGGCCTGACGAATGGTATGGAACTTGTATGCGACGTCTATTTGTAATGTTCATAGAGCTTTTCAAGTTTGGAGTCAACTGCACTGTGCAATAAAGACATTCTTGTTTTCCGCACAGTGCAGACACCTCAACGTATAATATTGATGGTTTAGACTCAAAATCTGATTCATTGCGCCTCCGGCACTCCGCAGACATCATTTTTCTTCCGTTTCCATCGTTCCGTCACATCGTATTTCCTCCATTTTCACATCGCATTTCCTTTATTTTAGTCAAAACAATTGGGTTTTGCAAACGAAAAGTGAGAGAGAGAGAAAGAGAATCAATCCTGTAGAAAGCAGAGAGAAAAAAGAGAGAAATTCTTGTGGGGGAGAGAGGAGAGTACCGTTGATCTTAGCCTTTACACAGATAAGTACAATAAGTTAGGGATGAGAGTTCTGGATGATGTTGTTTCATGCATAATTTATTCGGAAAGAAAAATTTTTAAAGAATATTCGCCGCTATAACGCCGTTGTAGCCCCTGTAGCCGTTCGGGTTCTCTTTGGTGGTCAGAGAGAGAGTTGAAGATGTCAGTAGTTAATAATACATTCGCATTTGAAGACAAATCTCGATAGAAATTAGAAATTGCAAAGAAATGGGTGGGTTTAGAGACAAAAATGTGGGATTTATACAAAAAGAAATGGGTTTATAACGAGATTTTTCCGCATAAGTTGCAAATCACTAGTCGAGATGCTGCGTACAACCACTAGCAAACACTGTTTAACACTTTTTATAACACTTTAAAGCCGCGAGAGACCGGAGAATGGGAGATCATCGATTTTTGCGGAGACCATGTTCGCCTTGACCCTTCATTGTTGGAGGTTCTTCAGCAGCGCGCTGACCTCTTCCGCCACGCACGCGAACACCAGCTTGTACTGCTCCGCATTCCCCACCATGCCTTGGCGTTGGTCGCGCAAGAACTCCAGGGATCCGGCGATATTCAGCTCCTTGATGCCCTTGGTGATGCGGTTGATGACCATGTCCAGCAGGCAGTAGGTGCCAGTTCGTTTGGTGCCGGTGGTGCAGTGGACCAGGATGGCGGACTGCCGACCCCGGTAGGACTTGTTGACTTTGCGGCGGAACTCCAGCACCGACTTCACGCTCGGACAGCCGTCCTCGGGCCAGGCCAGGTAGTGGAACTGCGTGACGGTGCGCGTCTCGTTGGTCACGGTGTTCTTCAGGTAGAAGGAGCGCACCATGTAGTCCTCGCTCCAAATGTGCTCCGAGACCAGGTGAACCTGGAAATTGGGGAGATTAGAATCATATCTTTGACTTTTTATATTATCCATGACGTCTGATATTCATATTTTGGCGAGTTCTCAAAATTTTGGCCTAGAATTTTGATAACAGTATATAATGGTTATACAATGATCCTTACAGTAATCTTTTACTATAAGTATCATTTTTTATTTTTTGACCCATGAACGTTCCGCAATCTCATGACAAAATGACCTCACTTCCCTTGCGTGCTTCGGAATTTAAATTTGATTACATTAGCGAGAGGAATGAGAGATTGCTTCCGGACATGAAATTTCGGGTGTAAACAACCATTTTTTCCGTGATGATGTGGAAATTTCATAGTCTGATTGTTCGCACCGTGCAGTAAAGTAAAGTTCGAAACTGCACGGTGCAGTCAATTTGCACTCTTAATCTGGGGTTGGCATAGGATGGCATGACGATAACTATTCTCGAATTTACTCGAAAATAGATTAGAAGGCAGGTGGAGTCTATTTTAGGTACTAATTTTTCTTCTGCACTGTGCAAATGTCAAAACTTTTGATTGCACAGTGCAGAGAAATTTTAGCGTTTATTGCACGGTGCAGTGGAAAGTGATTGGCCCAAAAATTGGCCAGATCCCTTTTCTAGTCCTACTACACCAAGTGAATCTTAGTTTAGATACCAATCTACTTCCTGCACTGTGCAATCAAAAAAACTTTTTGATTGCACAGTGCAGTCGTCTCAAATCCCCTCTCACCTCATAAATCCCGTAGGTCTTGGCTCCTTCGTCCGGCCAGTACCGCTGATACTTCTTCTGGTCCTCTTGACCGCACAGATTCACCAACAATGTGGTTCCCTCGCTCCAGATGCACTGCCAGAAGTCGACTACCGTGTTCTCGAGTGGCGCCTGCGCTGCGATATAAGCCGCTTGTCTGGGGTCGCTGTCGGTGATCTTGGAGGCGTTGATGTAGGTCTCATTGCCTTCCTCGTCCTTCAGAATCACCACATTTTCGTCGTAGGGCAAGATGGCGGGGTCCAGGTTCTTCGATTGGTTCTCCTCTCTCTGGCCAATGGTAGTCTCGGCGTGGAGATTGCGGTAGTCGGCGACACTGTTCCATTGCTCTTCGATCTTCTCGGGGGTGTCCAGGTACTCTTGGAGGAATGACTGAAATTTTGGGAAATTTGAATATTTAATTTTGGGAATTTGAATATTACAAAAAAACTTTGAATATGCAAATTTTTTGAGAAAAAATTTAATTCATTTGAAAATCATTTTTAGCAAAAATTACAAAAAAATTATGCAAATTTAAAAATTTGCATATTCCAAAAATTTGAATATTCAAATTTTTGAGAAAAAAAATAATTAATTCAAATATCATTTCTATCAAAAATTAAAATTTTATGCAAATTCTCTTTAATTTACGCAAATTTAAAAATTTGCATATTCAAATTTTTTGGCCTCAAAACTCACCAGAATCACATGTCCAGTCGAGATATCCAAATTGCAGGACTGCAGAAGCGCCTCGTCGGGCCTAAAAATTCAAAATTTAAGTTGCACCGAGTCATATCACAGTTGCATAATTTATCCAAATTCCCCGTCATTCCGCACAAAAATTGCATATTCCACGAGTTCTCGGAGATGTGGGCAGGTGAAAGGGCCGAGTATATCAAGAAAATTACTGAATTTTTGATTCTTTCGGATTTTTTATACGAAAAACGGATGAAAAGGCTGTTTTCGCATGCAAAATGATACTTCCATGGGACTATATAGATGTTTCTATTATGCATGCACTCCCAAGACCAACATACGTTGGGTGCAGGATGAAAAAATGAAGGTTTTGGGTTTGTACGGTATGTTTTTATATTATACTTGGCCGGTAATAGATAAAATTATGAAAACTTACCAGGAAGAGGTCGAGGCTGATTTTCCAACTCCAACACTGGTCCCAACAGGGTCTTGGTAGGTCATCCGTTGACGGCACAGCTCCTGAAAATTGAAATTTTAGGCGTAAATCGGCAAAAATTTTCGGAGAAAATTTTTTGCACTGTGCGAAAAAATTGTCGGCCGCACAGTGCAATCTGAATTTTTTGGTCGCACCGTGCAGTCAAATAAATTTCTTTTGGCACTGTGCGCCAAACTATTTTTTTTTTGTTGCACAGTGCAAATTTTTTTTGGTCGCACCGTGCAATCCAAAAAAATTTTTGCACTGTGCAAAAATAATGTCGATCGCACAGTGCAATCCAAACTATAATGTTTGGTCGCACCGTGCAGTCAAAGAAATTTTTTTGCACTGTGCGACAAATAATTTTTTCAAATTGCCGACCGCACAGTGCAATCAAGCCTATTGGACTGCACTGTGCAATCAAAAAAAAAAAAAAATAGAAAATTTTTGCACTGTGCGCCAAAAAAAATTTTCCGCACTGTGCAGTTAAAAAAAAATTTCTGCACAGTGAAAAAAAAATTGCCGACCGCACAGTGCAATCTAACCTATTGGACTGCACTGTGCAGTCAAAAAAAAAAGAAAATTTTTGCACTGTGCGCCAAAAAAAATTTTTTCGCACTGTGCAGCTGAAAAAAAATTTCTGCACTGTGCAAAAATTTTTTTTTCGAAAATTTTTGAAACTCCAAAAAATGTAATTTCACCCGAAAAAATAACGTAAACCCATCCCAAAACTCACCTCATACGAAGCCTTTCCATCCAGACAATCCACAACCTCCGGGAAATTGCTTCCCTTGTAGCTGCGGCGCCGATTTCGGATCAAATGAACAGCCAAAACCGCGACCAGGGAAGTGATTGTGAACGCGCAGATGGCCAGAATGGGCATGAACAGCCAGTCACGGCCGGATTTCTCCACCGGGACCACATCCACACCGGAGCCGATTCCAGTCTCGTCGACCTTGACCCCAGCCAACGTTTGGATGTCCTTTCGGCGTTTGTCTGAAAAGCGATATTTGAAATTTTGAAAAAAAAATTTGAATGTTTGATAGGTTTTAGCACAAAAAAAAGAAAATTGAATTTTGAAAAAAATGCACAGTGCAGAAAAAATTTTTGTTTCTGCACGGTGCAGACGGAAAATTTTCTTTTGATTGCACTGTGCGATCTAGAAAATCGCTCTTCAGATCGCACTGTGCAAAGCCAAAAAAAAATTTTTGCGACTGCACCGTGCGGACGGAAAATTTCTTTTGATTGCACTGTGCGGTCAAAAAAATTTGATTGCACTGTGCAACCAAAAAATTCTTTATATTGCACGGTGCGATCTTGAAAATTTTTCGATCGCACGGTGCAATAAATAAAATTTCGTTATTGCACGGTGCGATCTTGAAAATTTTTCGATTGCACCGTGCAAAATCAAAAAAAAATTTCTTCACTGCACTGTGCGGCAAGTAGTTTTTTTCGATTTTTTTCAGTTGCACGGTGCAATAAAAAAATTGTTTGATTGCACTGTGCGATCTTGAAAATTTTTCAATCGCACTGTGCAAAATGAAAAAAAAATTTTATTGCACTGTGCAAAATGAAAAAAAAAAATTTTTCGCACTGTGCAAAATGAAAAAATAATTTTTCGCACTGTGCAAAATGAAAAAAAAATATAATTTTTTGCACTGTGCAATACAAAAAAAACTTTCCTTAAACCGCGCAATGCAGTCCCAAAACTCTCAAAACTTGACTTACACACTGCTTGGGCCACACCGCTTGCACTAGCGACTCGTTTGTCGTTCTGCTTGTAGAAGTCGTCAATTCTCGAGATTCGGAAGCTCAATTGTCCGTCATCGTATTGGAAGTCGTTGAAGTAGAGGTTGTTGGGGGTGGCGATTTTCTCATCCAAGAAGGAGACGAGTTTGTACAGCTCGTCTTCGGTGATGTTCTCTCGGCCGACCTTCAAATAGACGCGGTTGCCTTCGACTCGTTGGATGTCGCCTTTGACGATCTTGTGCTCAACATCAGCGAGACCTGAAAATGAGATTTTTTTGAATTTTTTTTTATTGTTCTAGCCAAAAAAAATAAAAGAAAAATCATTTTTTTACCGCACGGTGCAAAAAATTATTTTGATTTTTTTGCACAGTGCAGTCCAAAAATGACATCATTTTTCGACAAAAAAATTTTTTTTGAGCCTCTATTGTCTTTTCTCAAGCTCTACTTCCATTTTCCCACGAAATTCAATTTGATGCCCTCAGGGCATTAAGCCCGATTTTAAATCTGGAGACGTAAACAAGCCTCGGAACACGTTAAAATAAGGTTTTCATGAAAGTTTTGTAAGTATTTACTCGAAAAACAGCCATATCTTTACTGAATTAGTTCGTTTCACTCGAAGCGTTCGTTCTTTTTGTCGCGAAATGAACCCTAACAACAATTAGCAGTTGGTCACGAGAAAAAACTCCGTATTGTGATGTAAATTGGCTAATATGGTAATTACATGCACTTTGGGGATTCGGGATTATACGCAAATTACATTGCACCGTGCGCGGAAATTATCTTTGATTTTGCACGGTGCGAAAAAACCAATTTGAAGATTGCACAGTGCGGAGAAACAAATTTGTTGACTGCACGGTGCAGTCAACTTGAGACGTCGCAAAATCTCCGCACTGTGCGAAAAAATGAAGAGGCTTTTTTGTTTGCACAGTGCAGTTCATATTTTTTGGTTTTGCACTGTGCAAAAGATTTCGTTGTCGCAAATTTTTCGCACTGTGCGTTCATTGCGACAAATTTGTTTGCTGCACAGTGCAAAAAAACAAAAGTGATTCGAAGCGCACAGTGCAGGAGAATTTTTTGATTTTGCACGGTGCAGAGAGGGGGAAAACGGGAAATTAAAAAAAAATTTGCATATTCAAAAAAACTTTTTCAAAAATTAGCATATTAAATTTTTTTTTAAATTTGCATATTCAATTTTTTTTTGAAAATTTGCATATTCAAATTTTTTTCAAAAAATTTGAATATTCAAAAGAAATTTTTTTTTGAAAATTTGCATATTCAAATTTTTTTCGAAAAATTTGCATATTCAAATTTCTCCTCAAAATTTCTTTCCTTACCCATATCCTCATCCACAAACTTCTCGATGTCCTTCTTCAACAACAATTGTTGCCCATCATGATCCGAATTCAGCGGAACAATCTCCTCCAATTCGGCGTTGGTCTCGATTTGGGTTGGTTGAGGGTCCTCCAAGACGGTGTTCTCCAAATTCTCCTGCAGTTGGACAACAAATCCGATCAATTTCTCGATCTGCGAGGTGCTCAATTTCTTGATGTCGGTCTTTTTGGTCTCCAAAATGTCATCAACGAACTGTTTCAGCTCTTTTTGTTCGTTGTTGCTGAGCTTGTTTTCGTCGGCGGAGCGTTTTTCTAAAGAAAATTTTTTTTATTTTTTTTTATTTTTTTCATCCCCAATTTCCTCTCTAATTGCCCTCAGGGCATTACTCTTATCGTCCAAGCATGCAGACGTATTATTCCCTGAGGCGAATTAACCGTTTCATTGAAACTTTCACCGCAATGTTTCGGTCTGCTAACGTCAGTGAAAGGAAACGGTGAAAACAAATTTTTTCGGCCGTTTTTGGTCCGAAATTTGAATGAAATGTCAACTAATGACGAAAGCGGAACACGTCAATGGTTTCTAGGGAATTTGGAAGCAAAAAACTAAAAATAAAGGTGGAAATTTCGATTTTTAGTTTTAAAATAATTTCTAGCGAAAATTACTAAAACTTTTATGCAAATTTTTCTTAATTTATGCAAATTTCAAAATTTGCATATTGCAAAAATTTTTTGAAATATACAAACTTTATGAAAAAGAAGTTGATTCGAAAATAATTTTCATCAAAAATTAAAATTTTATGCAAATTTTTCTTAATCTATGCAAATTTCATAATTTGCATATTTCGTTTTTTCAAAAGAAATTTTTTTTTAAATCGCATAAAATTGTTAAAAATTGTCAAAGAAGTCATAAAAATCGATAATTTCCCTCAAAAAAATCATTTTTCCCCTCAATTTCATACCTTTTCCCTCGTCAACTTCCGTCTCCTCCTTGCGCAGCGGCTCGGTAATGGCGGTCCCATTCAGCTGCTGTAACGCCTTCTCGATGACGCTCTTGGCTTCATCCGCATCACTAACGCCCGCCTTCTCCAACGCTTGTTCCAACGCATCAGCTTCGTCGTCGCTCAGCACCAGCACTGGCCCGTCGCTGGCCAGCTCCTCGGCGGCGTTCTCGAGTTCCGCTTCTTGCTGCAGCGCGTTCTCCAGCTCGTCCTCGTCGAAGACCAGGACCGGGACGGCTTCGCCGGTCTCCTCGTCGACCAACAGCGCCTTCTCGGCGTTGAATTGGTCTTCCGAGGCCGGCACGGCGTCGTTGACGGCGTCGGGCAGGTTCTCAATGGACACCTCGTCAGCGGGCTGCGCCCCATCTGCCAAAATGTATTCGTGCGCGCGTTGACGTCGCTCTTCGTCCGTCACCTCCTCGTTGTTCAGGAAGGTCTCGATTCGCTGTAATACGATCGTATTATTGACCATGTTTGCGGTGTTACTCATGAGGAATTTAGAATGAAAAAAAGGGGGATAAAAACCAAACCCGCCGGAAAATTGATATCTAAACTGAAGTAAAAACAACTTCAGAACCTCCAAAAAATTTTTATACCTCTTTTACACTGTAAAAAATGCAATCGCCTTCGATTTTTTGCAATTGAGTCATTGCACTGTGCGAAAAAATAAAATGCTTATTGCACAGTGCAACGGACTCAAAATTGCTTTTAATTTTTTTAATGTGTTGAAAAGACACTAACTGCTATGTACATGATAAAAATCGATCATTTCCTCGTTGCATGGCCCAGACATTTTAGCCTGAAATGGACTGCACGGTGAATGATATTGAAAAAATGATTTATTGCACCGTGCAGCGGGATAATTAAGAAATTGGATTTTTAATGGACTAAAATGATATAACGGGGATTTTGAAGGGTTTGAGAAGTCTATGTAGCCATATAAAACCACAAAAAATATTGATTTCGTCATCGCTTACATTGATCAAACGCAGAACATTGGCCGGGTTGCGGACATTGCAGAACTCGGTGTCGTAGCTCAGATCGTAGGCCACGGAGACCTTGAAGTAAGCGAGGATGCACTGCGCCATCGCGTCTTGCCAGTCGAAGCCCTCGTTCGCCAAACGCTCCAGCTCCAGGCGGAGGAGGGCACGTTGCGGCAGGCTCAGGTCATTGTCGAGCAAAAGCGGCGGAGTGTCGATGGTGGACTGATCGTAACATTGGCCAAACAGGCCGTCCGATATGCACGCTTCATTGGGTTGACAGAGAGTTTCATCCAAGAGGCATCCTGCAAAGATTTTCGATGATTTTTGTATTGTACTTGAGATCTGATGGGTTATTTTTAAATTGAAGTTTATGTATAATATCATGCATGTATTCGCTGAATTCTTGACGTTTTGTTAGCGCAGTGACATCTATTTTTATGTGGTAACACTCAATCCAATTTATTTTACTTCAGTTTCCTCCTACGACCATTTCTTTATATTACACATGACATCTGATGTCCAAATTTCAAACTGCTTCTTACGTCAAAGCTATAAAATCGTAATGAATGTATTATTTAGACACAATGACGCTTACAGATGACTGTATGAAGTCTAGTTTTAGCCCTCCACCCACTGTTTTCTCAAAAATCGCGGTTTATCTTATCCTTGTCTGAAAAAACGGGCTTCCTGCGGCCCTAAAAGCGTCTCATTTGTTATTCATGGGATCCCACGCAGTCTGGAGATGATCTGCATCGCACACAACATGCAATTTCCTGATGGGTCTCAGTCGAAAAATTACTGTATTTTCAAACTAGATGCATTTTTTGCTAAACTTTTCCAAATCTCCGCTCAGATTACAGTAGTTTTCCGGCCGCAAAAGTTTGTAAAGGGCATATCACGGCGCCGACAATAGTCTAATTACATTTTGGACTTGGTTATAAACAAAAAAATTTGTAAAAAGTTCAATTTTCTGAGAATGTTATTGTCTAGTCGCCCGGAGGGCAAAAGCTTCTATTGTTCGTTGGTCCTTAAGGTTCATGTATAATGCATGTTGAGCCGGCTTTGTGGGCTCTAAATGTCATTTTTACGAACAAAAAAGTTCGAAACTCTTTGTTTTTTTGTTGTGTAATAAAATGGGCTAAATTTGAGGCGAAGACCAAAAATGATGACTAAAAATTAACTGAAATTTAGTCTTCATTACAAATTTTCGAGTTCATATGGTCAGACCAGACGTTATTCTGCAGCAAATGTTGATGTAAACTTTCAAAATATCAAAAAATGTACTACATATGTAATGATGTAGATTACACCTAAATCCCCCCAAAAATGCACTCATTTAGCGAGATTGTAGAAGAGAACGTTCGAGAAGCAAATTTGGAGGGACAGGAAACTCAAATGACGTATGTGTTACACCAAAAATTGAGGCCAATTATCTTTGGAAACAAAAAGTTTTTTTGGCGGACTGCACTGTGCAGAGATGAGATCAGTGTTTTGCACGGTGCGGAGGAAGGATTTTTTTTGCACTGTGCGGAGGCGACAAAAAAAAATTTTGCACTGTGCAGCTGCGACAAAAAATTTTTGCACTGTGCGGAGGCGACAAAAAAATTTTTGCACAGTGCAGCCACGACAAAAAATTTTGCACAGTGCAGCCGCGACAAAAAATTTTTGCACTATGCGGAGGCGACAAAAAAATTTTTGCACAGTGCAGCCGCGACAAAAAATTTTTGCACAGAGCTGAAAGAAGATTTCTTTGCACGGTGCAGCACGACAAAAAAGTCTTTCTTTTTGCACAGTGCGGCTGCGATAAAACAATCTTTCCGCACAGTGCAATAGAACAGAAATGTTGCACAGTGCGGAAAAAGATTTGTTTGCACTGTGCAGCTGCGACAAAAAATTTTTGCACTGTGCAGCGGCGACAAAAGGTTGTTTCGCACTGTGCAATGCCAAAAAATGTTGCACAGTGAGGAAAGGAATTTTTTGCACAGTGCAGTGAAAAGAAACTTTTGCACTGTGCGACGGCGACAAAAAATGTTTTTTTTTGCACCGTGCAATAGAAAGAAATAGTGCACAGTGCGGACTGCGCAGCGACAGGAAGTGAAAAGATTCTTTTGCACTGTGCGGCGGCGACACAAAAAAATTTTTTTTTTGCACTGTGCGATCTCAAAAAATGTTGCACAGTGCGGAAAAATATTTTTCCGCACAAAATATTTTTCCGCACTGTGCAGTCACCAAAAATTCCGCACTGTGCAGCCTCAATGAACTCTTTGCACTGTGCAATGGGAAATGACGAGATATCGAACCCAAACACCCCCATACGCTTTACAATATTGCTATTTACAATGTTTCCATGACGTTGTCTTCAAAAAATGGTTCCGTTTCTTTGCAGATTTGTCATTTCGTATCTTTATTTATCCGTTTCCAAGCCTGACGTGGAATGCATCCAAAAATATCGGCCGAGGGCCGAACAACATCTCCCAAAAAGGCGGCCGAAAAGCGAGGCAAGTGGGGGAAGAAAGTCGGAGTGACGTTTTTTCACGTCATTTTTTTGTTTGCATAATTCACCCGGAAACATGAAATATTCAGAAGGCGTTGTTTCGCAATAAAATTAATAAAAACGGTCTGCGATATGAGCTAATTGAACAAAACCCCAATGTTTTCTCATCGCACGGATGAAAGAACATTGGGTTTTGGACTGTTTTTTGGGGGCAACTCAAATTAAATCGGCCCAAAAAACGGAAATTGGGCCGGATAATCGAATCAACGCGTCAGATTGGCCAAAGCGGTAAACAAAAACGACTATAGTCGATTTCACAGCGCATACTATATGGAATATTAAGCGTTGAAAATAATGCCATCCACGGCAAAAACAAATTTTCTCGCGCATGGTGAGGAAAAACAAAGAAAAGAATTTTTGCACTGTGCAAAAGGCAAAAAATTTTTGCACTGTGCAAAATTTTTTTCTGGCTGCACTGTGCAAAAAAAAATAAATTTTGCACTGTGCGGAACAAAAAAATTTTTTTGCACTGTGCAAAAAAACTCTTTTTCCGACCGCACCGTGCAAAATTGAGAAAAAAAAAAGAAAAAATTTCCTGACTGCACAGTGCAAAAGATTCAAGAAACATCCGCACGGTGCAAAACTTTTTTGACCTCTCCGCACTGTGCAAACCACAAAGATTTTGCACAGTGCAAAAAACTTTCTTTCCGACCGCACTGTGCAAAAAAAATTTCGAATTTCGCACAGTGCAAAAACATTTTTTCAAATTTTGCACAGTGCAAAAAATTTTTTTTCCGACCGCACTGTGCGAAAAAAAAATCTGAATTTTGCACAGTGCAAAAAAAAATTTCAAATTTTGCACAGTGCAAAAAAACTTTCTTTCCGACCGCACTGTGCAAAAAAATTTTTTCAAATTTTGTACTGTGCAAAAAACTTTCTTTCCGACCGCACTGTGCAAAAAATTTTTTCGAATTTCGCACAGTGCAAAAAATTTTTTCAAATTTCGCACTGTGCAAAAAAATTTTTTCAAATTTTGTACTGTGCAAAAAACTTTCTTTCCGACCGCACTGTGCAAAAAACTTTCTTTCCGACCGCACTGTGCAAAAAAACTTTTTCAAATTTTGCACTGTGCAAAAAAACTTTCTTTCCGACCGCACTGTGCAAAAAAACTTTTTCAAATTTTGCACTGTGCAAAAAAACTTTCTTTCCGACCGCACTATGCGAAAAAAATTTCGAATTTCGCACAGTGCAAAAAATTTTTAATGTACTTTTAAAAATACTCCCATTACTATTTATATCCGTTCTAAATTCATCTCCCCTCTCCCATTTGGTTGTAACGCATCATCTAGGAAGCGTTTGTGCGGACCCTCGGGACCCGCACCCCCGACATTCCCATAAATTGTTCTTTCGGCCGGAAACGGCCCCAAAAACAAGCCTACACGTTAACAACCACACAGACAGCACTTGTATTGGGGTTATAGGGCAGTATATGGGGGGAGATAAAAACAAAAAAAAAAAATTTTTTATTGTCCAAAAAAATGCGATTGTCACATGTCGAGACCAATTTTCGAGGGGTTAATAGGTTTCCAGCGACAAATGGATTGCTTTAAATTCTATTTAACAAGTCAAAAAGCCTTGGAAATACCGAAAAATTGGATTTGGAAGTGACTCAAGTAGTAAACATCCCAAGTTTTCCCCAGAAACCCACATTTTTGGGCCTAAAATTAACTTAATCAGACAGAAATCGGGAAAAAATTTGTTTTTCGCAAAAAATTCAAAATGAATTTGACAAACTTGGCCTACAAAATTACGATGAACCCCGCTGATTTCATGTCATTAAAAATTTCTCTGCCCCTCTCTCCAATTTGAACGCTCTTTTTTGGCGCCGGATATTATTCATGGTCGTTGGCGGAAGTTGGCGTTCCAGTTCTGTGAACGGATTAAAAAATAGGGGAAGGGAGAGCGAAAAATATTAAAAACGTATTTTTTGAGGACAAAAATTTTTTTTTTGAAAAAAAAATTTTAAAAATCTCAAAATTTTTTTTGATTTTTTTTGCGAAAAATTACAGTAATCAATTTTGTAAATATTTAAAAAGAATTTTTTGAGCTTCAAAACATTTTATTTCGCAAAAAAAATCAAAAACTTCCAAAAAAATTAAAAAATTCCGAAAAATTTTTTTATTTTTTTTGCAAAAAATTACAGTAATCTCTCTTCTAAATAATTTTTTCAATTTTTCTGAGCTTCTAAAAATTTTATTTCGCTAAAAAATCAAAAAAAAATCCAAAAATTTCAAAAATTCGCAAATTTTTTTTTAAATTTTTTTTCGCAAAAAATTACAGTAACCCTCTCAAAAATATTTTTAAAATAATTTTTCGATCTCAAAACATTTTTATTCCGCAAGAAAAATTAAAAAAATTACAAAAAATTTCCCTTTTTTCCCCAAAAAATTACAGTAATCCCTCTCATAAGTGGCTTATTAATCCCATCGAATAACTCACTGAAGCACTCAGAGGGGATAGCAAAGATAATCTGGGATGAAAAAAGGAAAATGTTTCCTCAAAAAATTCAGACGTCAAAAAGTGATTTCATCGAGGAAACAAACGGGAAAATTCCTTCCGCTTACGCCAGAATTCCCGGATTTAAATGCAATTATGCTGACGTAGGGTTTAAACGGATAAAACGCCAAGTGAATAGCACTTTAGGCGGATAAAATTGGGGGGAAAAACAAGCGACTTTGACCTTACTTTAGTTCAAAATGGCCGAAAAAGGGAAAAATTGTCGAAAAATCGAAAAAAAAAAATAAAATACTTCCGGGCAGTTTGCTATTCTCAGCTACTCAATAGAGCATGCTGATCCAATAAAACGCTATAAAACATCAAAAAATTGTGTTAAATTGTCTTAATTCATCATTTTTCACCTTATTTTAGTCATCAATCCTCAAAAAATCGCTCAAATCCCGGAATTTTTGATTATCTCCCCATTTCCCGAGATTTTCTATATCTTTAATCTAATATTCGACTGGATTAGGTCATCCTCCCACTCGTAATTCGATATGCTCATCAAAAAAAAGTAGTAATACAACCCACGGAGCGTCAAAATTCGGCGGTATTTTTGGCAATGTTGGGGTAAATTGGAGAGAAAAAACTGAGGGAATACGAGATTACGTGCGAGATTTATTGACGATTAGGGGCATAATTAGTGAATGGAAAGGGCAAAAACGTCATTTAAATTTAATTTTGTGGGAAATTTGAAAAAATTTGAATATTCAAATTTTATGAATATGCAAATTTCCGGTAAATTATGCAAAAATTAGTCATTTAAAAAGTTGATAAGGCCATACAAATACAAAAAGAAATTTTTTGACGTTAAAAATGCTGTTTTTTCAAAAAAAATTTTTTTTAAAATATGCAAATTTTCCTCAGAAATATTCAAATTTCCCCAAAATTAACAAAAATAACGGCTAATTTTACTATTTCTTCAAGAATTCAGCCAATTCCCGCAATAAAAACTCAAGAAAAAAGTCAACGTCATAAAATGACGTCATCCCAATATGCAAATTTTTCAAAAATCCCAACCCCAAAAACGACCTTCAAACCCACCTTGATAGGTTGCAGCGTGCGTGAAGATGTTGAACAAAGAAACCAACAGGTACAGTAGGGGGAAATACGACGGGCCGGTCATGCCCGTGGAGCGCCAGTCGCCATAAGCGCCTTGGCCAGAATGCGGAGCCGTCTCGGGCCGGTGCGGGGCCTGAGGGCTGCTTTCCTTTTTTTCGGGGGGAGGCGGACGCTTCTCTCGCGCTCTCCACTCCTTCCGTGAACTCTGTGCGGGGCTCTCCGACTTTTGTGCGCTCTCTCTGCGGCTCTCTCTTCAATCAGCGCTCTCTCTGTTCACGGCACGGCACACTGAAAAAGGACGTTGAAAAAAAATGTGTGGAGGGCCACGCCTCCTTCGCCGGAGGGCAAAATTTGCCGCGAATTTATAACATCGACGTATGCGGGGTGATATAGTGGAAACGGGGATATCACAAGTGGCACGAGCAATATGGACATAATATATTAAAAACGGCTGGAGGGAATGGTCCTAAAAATGGAGTAGAGGTCGTAAATAACATAAGCTCTAAATCCGTATTCAATACACAAGGTGCATAAGATGGAATGAGTCAGTATCAGCGAGATATTAGATTATACTTACCATGTAATCGGATTACACTCGGAGAACGTGCAAAATGTACGATTATAGTGAGCATTTGTGTCATGTTTTGATGGTAATGGGTTTTAAAGGACCTATAGTAAATTTAAAAGCTATATGAAGCACAATTTTCCGTGTAAAGTGAGCAATTTATATTGTTTTAACCATTAAATCATCTTTTTTCAAGATTTAGAAGTAATTCTATTGGAATCCCAATTTCTCTGTGAAAAAATCGCAAAGCAAGGTTTAAAAAGTCTCTTGCTGTCTTTTAAGATAGTAGTGGACTCCCTAAGATATCATTTTCTTTAAGAAAAATCAGTTTGTCGGGAAAATAATGAGTCCAAATTTGCTTCGTCGATCCCGTCGCTGAAGTAAAAATATCTTTATTTTTGCCGTGATACAGTTCATTTTGATGCTATTTTTCACTGCGACAGAGTGCTCATTATTTTCCCGACAGACTGAAAACATCTTTTTTCCAAAAAATGTCATCCTTTTCCCAAAAAATCTGATGAATAACTTCCTAATCTGCGTTCCTCAAACGTCCCAAAAACCAAAAACCCCGTCTTCAAGTAACCCACACTCAGACTCCACACATCATCCACTCTCCCCTTGCTCTGTAGAAGCGAGGGAACGCCGTGGGGGAAAACGCGAAACAAACGCTGAAATCTGTTGGCCCCCCGCCGACAAACATCAAGTGTAATATCGGAGAGGGGCACACGCGCCGCGTCACAGCACGTCATGCGAACGGAACACAGAGCAAAAAGAATATAATTCTATTGGCCTAACGATCCCAAATGTCGCTGAGAATGTCAATTTTTGCACCGTGTACAAAAATTTGCGAGTATGTCCCCCACTACATCTTCCTGCAGAAGACATATCAGCGGATCTCTGTAAGTCCTCCTCCCAGCGTCCGTCGTCATCGCCCTCTTGTGCTCTGCACGTTCCACGGTACAGTTGGGACAGGATTGGGTTGCTCCAGCCGCCTTTATACCCAGGATTAGAGGTACCACCTTCAAATCACTGCAAAGCAAGACCCGTGCACTCACCTTTTTTTTGATTTTGCACTGTGCATTTGAAATATCGCTGCGACGTAAGCTTTTCTCAACTGAGCCGCTGCGATTTTGCTCAAAAATGTGCACAGTGCAAAAGGAAAAAGCCCGGTTTTTGCGGGGTGCATTTTGATTTTTTTCCGCGCACTTTATTAGAATTTTCATAAAGTGCATAGACTTTTCTTTGCAAGCTTTCCTCACAGTGCATTTTACATTTTGCACTGTGCAATTCAAAAAGTTTTCGACGCAAGTTTTTTTTCGACTACAGGCATTGCGCAGTGCAAAAAAAAAACAAAATTCACGCCGCAAAAACAAAGTCTACGCACGCATAAAATCCGAACACAACGTGCATCCTGTCAACTAGGTTCATTCGAAAGTTCCAGAAAGTTTTGCGGCTCTCTTGAAATGCCAAAACCGCGCTACAGGTGCGTCTGCGGTAATTATTCAGAAAGGTCAAAAAGAGTTTCGTATTTGGTTTGAAAATACACTGTGCATTGGCGATGAGTGTGAAAAAAAAGAAAATTGCACTGCACAAAAGCGAAAAAATGTCCACGCACTTTATGAAAATATTAATACTGCACTCTGCAATTGAAAAATCGGAATGGCGCAAGGTTTTTCGACTGTGTCGCCGCGAATTTTTCGACGGACATTGCATAATGCCAAAAGTGGCAAATTGCATTGTGCGTCGCGAAAAAAGTCTACGCACTTTGTGAAAATGCGAATATTTCCTCCCATGCCAATACAGCTCCATGTTCGTTTCGTCACGTACCAACAAATAATACGTTCCAAATATAATATACATAATAGCGGCGCTGACACGTCCTCCACTCCAAATCCCAGGGTTCTTTGCAAATCCCACCGCGATCCACTCACTTTTACACTGTGATTATAGTGCACACAACATGAACACACTCTACCCTTTGTTCTGGGTAAAACTATAGGCCCTGTGGGGATTTGTTCACGGATTATAACCAAGTATTATATGTTTCCCAGGTCCATTCGAAAAATTGCTTTGGGGAATCAACATGTATGAGGATTGCTGAGCAAAACATCAAATATTATTCATTGGCAGTTGCAATTTTGATTAAAATGGAATTTTTTATAACTCGTGAGTCGATGAAAATACTGAAAATATTGTTTTTTGGGCGATTGGAACAGACAGGGAAGTCACAAGGAAGATTAAAACTGCCGTAGTTTACAAACTATAGTCAAAGCTTTTGACGCCGAACAAAGAAGCATTCAGCGGTCGGTAAAAACCGCCTCCTCAAAAAAAAATTTTCGTTAGAATTACCCTCTCTGTGCCCTTCAGGAACAGACCGTTTGACTACTAAATTATCGGCAAAACATGCTGCGGCGGCCATAACAAATTATGTTCTTTTTATTGTTTCTCGGAAACCCACCGGAATTGGCTGATGGGAAAATGAAAAAAAGAAAAAATGGTGGAATAAAAATTGAAAACAAACGTTCATGGATGACAACTTTTACGTCTGGATAAGGAGAGAAGTCTGCGAAAAATTGAGGCAATTACCGGCATGTACAGTAAAAGTTAGTATTTTTATCAGTCTGTCGGGAAAATAATGAGCACTTTGTCGCATCGAAAATCACAATGCCGCTGAGAAAATGAATTGTGTCGCGGCAAAATCAAAATTTTTTTCATTTCAGCGACGCGATCGGCGCAGCGACATTGTGCTCATTATT
Organism: Bursaphelenchus xylophilus; assembly: GCA_904066235.2. NCBI lineage: Eukaryota > Metazoa > Nematoda > Chromadorea > Rhabditida > Aphelenchoididae > Bursaphelenchus > Bursaphelenchus xylophilus. Next base: position 12,171,499 of record CAJFCV020000003.1, on the reverse strand, counting down.
TTCCCGACAGATTGACCGGCGATGTGTCTTACAGCCGAATACTGTCCAGGAGAAATGAAGATATCATACAGCGCATTCAAAAAGAAAAAACAGGAAATTTCTGATGAAACAAACACTTACTATGCATAACATATTTAGTATCAAACAAAATGGGGTTGTCTGAGGGCTCAGGGAAAAAAAGAATTTTAAGATTTGACCAAAAACTAAAGAAGTTATTGCCAATTCAAATCGGGCCACAAAGATGCCCCACCCTCTACAAAATTTTACTTTATCAAACAGCAAAGGCAAGTCCCATTTTTTTCAGTTTTTTTCCTTGGTTAAAATACGTCGTCCGGAATGTTTTCTTTTGTAGAAAATCACATGACGATTACCTGTAGCTTCGGGGCAGCCCGAAGCGACAGGCGCTGGCAACCAACATTTTATCTCATTGCAATTTGTATTGCAACTGCCGACAAGTTTTATCGAGTCGTTAAAAAATTTATCGCATCTTCATTCACCTCTAAACTTCCCTTTAAAATTTCAGCATTCAAAGCGTCTCCCAGACTTACAGGGGAAGTACTCCAAGTGCGACGCTCAGATTTTCCTTAAATTTTGCACACACGTCGGGTATGGACTAAATATCAATTCCTGAATGTTTGAGCTCGCACTTTGCGGGTGCCGCCGAAATATCGAACGATTTTTCCCGCCGAGAGAGCACGCTAATCGTGGAGAGCGGTTGGAGAGAGAAAAACGCTTTTTGGCCATAACTTTGGCGGTTTCGAGCGGAAAAGTTTGATTTTTCGTAGAAACATTATCCTTTACTGTAGAAATAGGCATGAAACTTTTCGTGCCGAAATTCGGCAAAAAATCCAAAATTTTCGCCTACTTTTGATCTAAAAATCTGGGTTTTTTCTGCAAAACGCGAGCTAGGATTCCCGCATATATCTTAGAAAAAATTATTCTAAATTTGCGCCAAGTTTCATCAAAATCTGAGCGTCGCACTTGGAGTACTTCCCCTGTTAGAATTTTTGGCCTAGAGAGAAAAAAATGGCCGAAAAGGGAAAGAATGTCGTCAAATCTTAAAAATCTTGGCCAAGAGAAAAAATGGCCAAATTCTTAAAAAATTTGGCCAAACCCTGAAAAGTTTGGCCAAGCGGGAAAAAATGCCAAATTTAAAAGAATGTGGCCAAATTATTACCTTCTGGCCAAGCGATGGCCAAATTTTAAAATATATCTTGGCAAAAATTATTGTAAATTTGTGCCAAGTTTCATCAAAATCTGAGCGTCGCACTTGGAGTACTTCCCCTGTTAATAAATTTTTCGTAAATTCGTTTCAAATGAAGTTCCGAAATGAAATTCCGAACGATGTTCGGCAACTTCAATATCCCTAATCCTCATTTCCTTCTCAAAGCCCATCAAACAAAACTTATTGGGAATTCATAAATGGGAACGCGCTCCTCGGAAAGTAATAAAAAGATAAAAAGTAATCACGTCATACAACGAAAACGGCCCTAGACAAAAGTTTAAGTGGTTTGGCAAAGGACACTCAAATGTAATCCCGGCCAACGTCAGCGGTTTATAACAGCAAAATGAGAGTTTTTGGAGTGAAAGCGGTGAGGTAAAAATAAAGATGTAGAGGAGGGGAAAGCAATATCAAAAGAGGATGTAGAATGTTAATTCCGCATCCTCTTTTGATAATCTTATAACGGCGAAGGCAACGTTATAAATTATATTAAAAGGTTCTTCGGTTTGGCCAGATTTTTTGACATTTGGCCATTTTTTCTTTTCATGGCCAGCATTTCTAATATTTGGCCATGTATTCCCGCTTGGCCAAAAGGTAACAATTTGGCCATATTTTTAAAAATTTGGCCATTTATTCTTTCATGGCCCAAAATTTCTAATATTTGGCCATGTATCCCCGCTTGGCCAAAATGCAAAAATTTGGCCACATTCTTTTTATAAATTTGGCATTTTTTTCCCGCTTGGCCAAACTTTTCAGGGTTTGGCCAAATTTTTTTTTAAATTTGGCCATTTTTTCTCTTGGCCAAGATTTTTAAGATTTGACGACATTTTTTCCCGTTTTCGGCCATTTTTTCTCTCTAGGCCAAAAATTCTAAGTTTTAGGCTTAGTTCGCACTTAGGCTTAGCTGGTTTTGGCTTAAGCCCAGACTCAGGCTTAAGCGTAGCTTAGGCTTATTAGGCTTGCCTTGGCGCTTAGATGCACATTGCAAATGATGAACGAAACAAAAATACACCGTGAGAGGATTGTCTGAACTCTTGAGTGCGAGTCATGCGAAAGACCGGAATGTTGGTGCAAAAATCCAGGCACTTTATGAAAATGCGGAAAAAGTTCCTTATTTTGGCCACAATCAAGGTACTCCGCGAACTGCGCCCAAGCTTGGGCACTAATGTTAGAAAAAAACGCTTCGACGACTCATTTAGTTCCATACGGAGGCAATAAGTTTAGTGCCGGACATGTTTCATCGTATAAAGTGTAAAATCACAGGCTGCAGCCGTTTTTTCAAGGGTAAGGTGGTACGTAAAAAGAAGGTACCTCACTAACTAAATCCACTGTCCGGACATTGACAACGATGAATTGAGCGTGCACGCTAAATTTGGGCTAATTGGGCTTTTTGCACCGTGCAATAGACCTTTTTTTGGGTTGTCGCTCGCACCCTGACTTTGTTGGCACAGTGCAAACGCCAAAAATCAGTCCGGCGACCTTCCGGAAGAACAACTATTCCAAAACAGACTGAGAAACATTCCCTCTTTGATGAAACTAATTTTCAGTAATTTCCGCTGCCATAACACTCAAAATTAAAGTCCAACATGTAAAAATGTAATTCGTTTTTCTCCGGGGGAGGGGTTTTTTAATCACTCTTCCATGTGCCAAAGAATTGCAAATTAAAAAATTTCCCGATTAAGGCCAACGCAGGATGATCCACTAATTGCAAAAAATGGGGGCTCTAATTCTTTGGCCAAATTATAAAATAGGAAATTTAGAAGTCCCACGACAAAAAGGTCAAGATTTCAGCGAGCGAAATCTTTTCCAATTTCGCATACTGTGCTCCAAACTTCCGTCAATTAATCGAAATTAAAGGACCACACTCAAGTGTTCGTCTTGAAGATGGAAAGGCGCAAAAATAGGAAAAAGTGGTGAATGACAAATCGACATTTTTCCGTCTGTCGAAAAAATAGTGGCGGGTCGTCGCGCCTTGGAATTGGCCATCTTGTTAGGGATGGCTCAGCTTTGCAATGGCTAGCCGCGGCTGGGGATTTTGTGCGCGATTGCGCCTCTTTTCGACTCTGCGCCATCAAGTTGCGACAATTTTCCCGCTGATGTCGTACGCGAAAAGTGGGGTGAGCTAGCGAAAAGAAAGTACAGTGGGACCTGATCCAATGGCAAAAAAATCCTGCCTAGCGCAAGCTAAGGTTTCCTAGAATTGCCGTGTGGCGCAGATCCAACATACTAGTCGCGGAAAAAAGTCTTTAGAATTTTCTGCGACTCCGCACTGTGCATTCACCCGAAAACACATTTTGCACTGTGCAATTTTGTTGATTTTGCCTTATTGTCGCGCGCGATTCCGCAATTCTTTTTGAATTCAGCCTTGCGACGAGGTGTCTCGCGATAAAGACTTGGCAAGGCGCAAAAAAAGAGAGTACTGTGCTTTTGATTGCCTATGCGAATGCCCAATTGAACTTATCTCTGAAAACTACATGTTTTCCGGCTTTAAAATCCCACTAATAGCAATTGAAACCACCAATTTCGCAAGTACATTTATGTCAAATCCCTTCAATATTTCGTCATCAAAACATTAGAAGACGAAAATAAGAAATCCGATACATTTATTACTTGTTTTCGGGCCTCTCATGCAAAGTGGACGCGACTTTGATTAGATTTGTGGCCGAAAATAGCCGCGATACTATAAAACGGCCATAAAAAACCTTGTTACAGAGAACAAGAGGGGGTGTTGTCTTAATAAAAGTAGAATACAAGTCTTGTGAACACATATGAAAATGGGAAACGGCTGCGGTAATAAAAACAGTGTGTTGTGTATACAAATGTGTAACGTGGCAAGTATATATGTAAATTACGCGGTGGTAAACGTCTCAGTTTTCCTTATAAAAAACAAGAAGATGTCACAAGTTCGACACTCAAATTTTGATGAAGCTTGAGACAAAATTCCGAACTTTTTTCAAAGATATATGCTAAAATCGTGGCTCTGACTTTGCAGAAACACTTACAAGGGAAGTACTCCAAGTGCGACGCTCAGATTTTGATGAAACCTAGCACAAATTTAGAATATTTTTTTCTAAGATTTATGCGAGAATCCTAGCTCGCACTTTGCAGAAACAACCGAGATTTTTAGATCGAAAGTCGGCCAAAATTTAGGACTTTTTGCCGAAGTTCGCCACGAAAACTTTCATGCCTATTTCTACCGTAAAAGATAATGTTTCTACAAAAAATCAAATTTTTCCGCTCCAAACTATCAAAGGTATGGCCAAAAAGGTGTTTTCTTACTGAACGCTCTCCACGCTTAGCGTGCTGTCTCGGCGGCAAGGATCGTGGTTTGCACAGTGCGCAAAGGCACGCCCATAATCCACAGTGCGTTGGCGACAAGCGTTGGAAAATTTTCAGGATGCACTGTGCGGCGCACTACAAAAAATCCATGCACTTTATAAAAACGCTATCAGTCTGTCGGGAAAATAACGGCGGATCGTCGCGCCTGTTAATCGCACATCATCTCTCTGCGACTGCAAGCCGCGGCTGGGGATTTGGTGTGCGATAGCGGCGAGGCGAGACATTTTGATGCGACGATCCGCCGTTATTTTTCCGACAGACTGATAATATAGTTTGTTTCGCAGAACACGGTGGGCGAGATCATGCATTTTTCGGAAGTTGCCTAATGCCGGGTTCTACGAACCTTCGAACAAATACAATACAAATACAAGTACTGAGAAGGGAGTCGAAAATAATTTCGCAAGGAACTCGTACAACCGGCGTAATGTTCATTGGATACAATTTCGTCAAATGGTTTTTGTGGGCCTTGAAGCCGTACAAAAACAAATTTTGCAAATCCACTTCCTGGACAAACAATGAATTTGGAATGTGGGAAGCCGGAACGCTATAAATACGCTAAAAACAGTCGGCTACAAAAAAGGGAGGACTTGGAAAAATATGAAAAATTTCAGAGATCATCCAAATTACATCTTGTTTCAGTCTGTCGGGAAAATGATGAGTACAATGTCGCTGTGCTGATCATATCGCTGAAGTGAAAAGCAATTTGATTTTGTCGCAAAGACAATTCATTTTGATCCGATTTTCGCCTCGAAAGTGTGCTCATTATTTTCCCGACAGACTGATAGTAATCTCATATCAATCCGTCGGGAAAATAATGTGGATTCGTCGCAGCTTGGAATCGCCTATGCTCTGTACTTTTGGGACACACCCGATCTCCGCGACTTTTTCCATTTTTTTCGGAATGCGCTTGCTTTCTCTCTCCATATCTCGCTAGCCGTTTGAGCTAGAAGGCTAAAATTTGGCATGGCAGTAGAGTAAGAAGCCAGCTTTCAGAAAATATGAATATCGTGTGGAACCCCATCGTATAAACTTCACAGTGGCCGTTGAAAAAGTTTCATTCTTAAAGCTTCTGCGACCCAAAAGTGCAAGTTGCGTGATCGTATCAACAACTTTTACTCCTTCTTCAAATTTTGTAGACTTCCCTTGCGAGGGAAACGATGAGAATTCGAGTAAATGCCCCTAGGTCTTGTTGCAACCAGAGATTGCCGCGGTCAAAATTTCGGCTCCGGCTCTTAGCTCCCAGAGCCGAGGCCCAACTTGCAGCGCCGGCTCCCATGAAAAACTTAAAAAGGTCTGCGGCTCTGAATCCCGGCTCCCGTGCAAAAAATTTTTTTTAAATATTTTTTCAAAAAAAAACGTTATTAGTGCCAGAGTACGCCCAACATTTTTGCAACCAAGTTGTATGCAACACATCCTTCCCAGTATTTTTCAAGCAATTTGGCTTAACAAGATCATGAAAATTTTTCTCTTCTGAACGCTGAGAAGCCTGGCTCCGACTTTAGGCTTGGGAGCCGGAGCCGGCTCCGGAGCCGTGCCAATCTCTGGTTGCAACCTTTGCAATTCTTTGGATCTTTTTCGGACAGTGAATCATAGTGAATACAGCGAACCGCAAACCATAGTCATGTCTGACCCAGCCTTTTAAAATGCCCTTTAAAAAAGGGAATTTTAAAAAATTGGGTCAGGCATATCAATCATATCTATCCATCGGGAAAATAATGTGGATTTGTCGCGGCTTGGAATCGCCTATCATTCCTTTGCGACAAGCCGCGGGGATTTGCTGATTCACCCTTTTTTTAGCGAGACAAAACATTTTATTCATCCGTTATTCTCCCCGACAGACTGATACAACAAATTTTACTCTAATATCTCGCGAAAACAAAAAAAAACATCACTCATTTCTATTAATACGAATTCTGACTTATCCTCTTTGCATAACAAAAAACTTTGAGGACGAAAACATTCTTCATCCATGTCTAGCGACTGTTTACATCGGCCGAAAAGAAAGTGTTCGCGGAAAAGAAATTTTATAGTGCGAGAGCGTGATATCCATTACTTTACACCGCATTAGTACATTACTTTACACTCAGGGTTTGGTGGTGGGAATATGGCCTCATACGTCTGTAACTTTACAGTTTTTTTACAAGGGAAGTATAGTATCTCTAATGAGAACTTGGTCATGTTTGAAGCTTCATAAAAACCGCTATGTCAATCCTTACCATACCAAACATATACCATTAGATAGCGTTTTCAAAGTTCTTTCCGAAGATCTGAACAGAAATTTTAAAGCCTTACTGAAGCCTGTAAAAAAATGCAAAACAAGAAGACGGCGGAGTCATACTTCTATACCTAATAATTTTAGCTATCCTGATGCAGTGGCAAAAAACGCGCCAATTTGCATCCAGGAAGTAAAAAAATGTGGCAAAATACCTCCCTTTCCAAGTGAAAAAACTCCGATTTCAAAAGCGCGCCCGATCATTTTTTGTGAGGGAAAGGGCGCGATCTTCAAAACGAAGTTTTTTCACTTGGAAAAGGAAGCATTTTGCCACATTTTTAATGCTTCCCGGATGTAAAATGGCACGTTTTTTGCCACTGGATCGGGTCAGTTACTGTATACTTTAGCCCGCGTTTAGAGAGTGCACGAAATGCGGAGAGCGCTCACAGAAGAATATGAATGATGATTGTAGACCTAAAGCCGATTTTTAAGTTCAAATTTGGCTGAAAATTGTCGCCCTCATCTTGGAAAGCAAATCTAGAAAAATTTGCCTATTTGAAAGACTAATTTTTGTCGTTTTGAGCCGACCTGCGCCCGAGCTGCGACTTGTTTGCAATGTGAAATTTTCAACAAACATTGACACATGAAATTGACCCGTTTTTGAAGCGCGTTTTGGCCATATCTTTGCCAGATTGAAAAAAAAATTAATTTTTTATTGAATCATCATGACTATTTCTCTACAGTAAATACAGATATAAAACTTTTCATGTCAAAATTCGCAAAAAATGTCATGTTTTTATCCAAATTTCGGTCTAAAAATACGCAACATTTCCGTTGATGTCACTCTGTTTTTTTCTCAAATTCCCCCTTCAAACATGTCTAGTATAATAAATTGTATAGTCGAGTGTTTCTGACACCTTTCATAACAAGTTTTTCCTACGAATCCCCGCCGGCCGTTTGACGTCAGGTCCAACAAGCGAAAACATTGGAGAAGCCCGAAGATCTCTCAAGTTTACATTACAGGGTCTTACAAAAAACGTGAAGGAAAGTGGAAGGCTATAACTTCCGGCGGAGGCGGCGCAGAGACTTCATATTTGAAATATGTATTTTTAAAAGACATTAGTTTTTGTCTACGAAATAACAAGCTTTTAAAGTGCAAACTGGGGTCGCTACGACCTGCTGAAGTAGAGGGATCTCTACCCCGAAAACCAGGTTTTTCCAGTTGAAAATGATCGAAAAATGTCGGATTTTTTGGGGGGTTTCGATATGGGTGATGTTGAAAAAGAGGAGGAAAGTGCTAACACTTGCAATTTTTTCGACATTTACTTAAAGACTATATCAAGAAACCCCCAAAAAATCCGACATTTCCTGGTGATTTTCAACCGAACAAAACATGGTTTTCGGGGTAGAGATGCCTCTACTTCAGAAGGTCGTAGCGACCGCAGTTTGCACTCTAAGAGCTTGTTATTTCGTAGACGAAAACTAATGTCTTTCAAAAATACATATTTCAAATACGAAGTCTCTGCGCCGCCTCCGCCGGAAGTTATAGCCTTCCACTTTCCTTCACGTTTTTTGTAAGACCCATGTATACACCCTTCGATGAAATTGTCAGTTCGCAAAGTTGCTGAAGTGATTTTTGCGACATGCACTGTGCGAAAACAAAATTTCTCGTTGCACTGTGCAAATCCATCTTTTGGGCTGTCGCTCACCGCCTGACTTTTTTTGAACAGTGGATGTCACCGAAATCACTCCAGCGACTTTCGGGACGGACTATCGGTCTGTCGGGAAAATAACGGCGGATCGTCGCGCCTGGGGATCGCCCATCATCGCTCTGCGACTACAAGCCGCGACTTGGGATTTGGTGCGCGATAGCGGCGAGGCGAGACATTTTGCTGCGACGATCCGCCGTTATTTTTCCGACAGACTGATGGTATACACTCTGTCAGGAAAATAATGTGGATTCGTGGCTGAGAAATGCTTCGTCTCATCGCAATTTTGCACTAAATCTCCAGCCGTGTCTAGCTGTTGCAAAGCGATAATATCATCTCCAAAGCTCGCTGAATCCACATTATTTTCCCGACAGATTGAATAGGAAAGTATTATCAGCTTGTCGGGAAAATAATGAACACTCTGTCGCATTGAAAATCTCATCCGAAAATGTATTGTGTCGCAGCAAAATCAAAAAAATTTTTGAATTCAGCGACACGACCAAGTTGAAATTTCAAAATTGAAAATAAGAAAACAAAAATCGTGACAACAACAAATTGTCGGATCTCATGCCAAGAAAAAACTAAATTTGAACATGAACTCTGAGCATGCTCATTTTCTGTGGAAAGATTAATGAGGGAGGCGAAATGAGACAAAATGAGAAAGCATTGGCTCATGAAGGGACCATGAGTAAATTCGAGAGATCAACGAATAAATTTCCTTCAAACTTTGTGGCCTTGTTGTTACTTGGTCATAAATTCCTTCCCAAAAATTTTTAACGCACTTCTAAAGTTTTGCTGACTGACAAAACTTTATCGTACATTTTACGGAGACTGTCGAGGTATTCGGAGAACGCAAAGGATTTTTTCACAGGGGAATGGTCTAAACTTCCTCAGCGTTCGGGAAAATGACAAGTACAGCTGGATAGAGCATGCCAGCTGCGGTAAAAAGAGCCATCTTCCAGCTGCGGAATAAGCCAAACCGATAAGGAGAACCGACCAAAAGATCCGCAAAAATTTCCTCTTTATCTTCCCTCGGAAAAGGAAGGGCTCTCCGGCGGTTTGGTTGGCCGAGTGGAAAAAGCCACTGCTCGGTAATTTTTTCTTTGAGGAAAAGAAATCATCAAAAAAAAATGAATTTTACGGAAGTTTCCGAGCCTTCAAAACGATGGAATGCTACGCCTTTTCAAGAGGGGGCAGACTTTTTTGAGCCGCACAGTGCATGTATTTTGCTGCTTTTTTTGTGTAAAATGTCTGTCGCAAAAATCCGCGGTGACACCGTTGAAAAGCAGTTGAAAAATCTGTGCCAAGTTTCATCAAAACATAAGCATTGCTTCTTCGAGTTTTCAAAAAATTTTAAAAAATTAAAATTACGTTATCTTCAAAAAATTTTTTGAAATCTCAAATCTAAGAATTTCCACGTAGTCTTTGAGTCCCTTCAACCCCCCTGCACCCCCTAAAAACGCCATCTTTTTCTGCAAAAATACCACATTTTACATCATAAACCCCGTAATTTCGGCGGTTTATCCGTTCCAAACGTCATCCCGCAGGTGCTTTGAAACATTGTTATTTCGGGGAGTAGTAATTTTAGACATCCTGTAAAACCGAATCTGTCGCTTCTTATTACGTCGTAACGGCTTTTTTTGGGGCGCACGACGTAGGATTTGGCAAACATTCGAGTGGGTAGGCATGGTGAAGTAAAAAAGAAAATAAAATTATTTTTTGACAGGAAACTGCTGAATATGCGAGGGCTGGATTTTGATGAAAATTAATATAATCTTAGACTTCTTTTTTCTATCAAAGGATACATGAGTTCCTAGGCTACGCCTTGCAGAAACAACCGAGGTTTTTAGCTCGAAAGCTTGTCAAAATGCGACACTTTTTTCTTTTTTTTTATTTTCAAGCAAAGAAAGGCACCTGAACAGGGTTACGTTGAGAAAAATGATATATATAGTAAGGGCGGAACAGATTTATCCATGAAAAATTTCAGCCATATTTCTACTGTAGAGAAAAGTGTTTCCACAAAAAATCAATTTTTTCCGCCCGAAAATGGCAATGCTACAGCCAAGAATAGTTTTTCTCTGACCGCTCTCCGCATTGTGCGTACTCTCTCGGCCGCAAAGATCGCTGAATATCTTGGCCGCGCCTGCAAAGCGTGAGCTAAAACTTTGAATTGATATGTAGTCTATCTATGCCTGGCGTATGTGCAAAATCTAAAAAAATCTGAGAGTCGCACTTGAAACACTTCCCTTGCAAAGTTGCCAGAAAAATCATCAATTTAAAAGCCTCAACAGCAATTCCTATCCTAGACTTTATCAACTGAAAGAAAGAGAAAAGTGTACGAAGCGCCTTCCTTGGTCATGAGTGACTGCAAAAATTGCTATTCGCTTTCGTACAAAGTGTGTATTTTTTGCATCTGACCCGAATTTCTAATGGACACCTAAAATTATACTATACTCTACAATTAGCAATTGCTATTTTTGTACTATGAAAATTCCAGTCAAGCCTTTGTACAGCGATGGAACTAAATTTGTTATAGAAAGGTTTCATTTTCAGTTTGCGGGCAAGAGAGTACGCGAAATGTGGATAGCGAGAGATAAAAAAAAAACATTTTTGGCCGTATCTTTGGCAGTTTTGTATGGAAAAAATTGATTTTTTGTGGAAACATCGTTCTCTACAGTAGATATATATATAAACTTTTTGGTGCTAAAATCTTTTCAAAAAAGTGTGAAATCTTTGCCAAATTTCGACCAAAAAATCTCGGTTGTTTTTGCAAAGCGCGAGCTAAGATTTTCGCATATATCTTAGAAAAAATTCCTCTAAATTTGTGCCAAGTTTCATCAAAATCTCAGAGTCCCACTTTGAGCAATTTCCATATTGCTTTACCTTCAAAATTCACTCCATAAAACTCCACATCCTGAACTGTTCAACGATTACTATATGTATATAAAATAATCGCTCAATAATTCGTACTATTGATACTATATAATACGATTAAATATAACGCGGAACGGCATAATTACGAAAGGTCTGTTTTCGTACAAATGTCATTCGCATCTCAAATTTTTTTCGGCCATGAATTAATGAAAGAGTTCCGGAGTCGGATTCTGACGCCCAGACATTCGAAATTGGAGAAGCTGGGAAGTGCAGTGAGATGCAATTAAAGTGTTTGCAAAGACTGAAAAAAGTTTTTTTAAGTTTCACAAAAAAAGGAAGTGTTCGGTGTGCGACGCTCAGATTCCTGTAAAATTTTGCACAAATGTCAGGTATAGGCCACATATCAAGTCCTGAAAATTTTAGCCCAAGCTTTGCAGGGAGAGTTGAGATATTCAACATTTTTTGCGGCCGAGAGAGTACGCAAAATGCGGAGAGTGGCCAGAAAAGAAGATCATGATTTTAGGTCCGGCCCAATTTCCAGGTTAAAAAATGACTAAAAAAGATGACCGGATAAAAAGACCCAGCGGATAAAAAGACCCATTTTTGGGAAAATCTAATGTTCTTCTGATTTTGACTTTTTTTCTTAAGTAGTAATGTTAAAAAGTAATTTCTTGAAAATTTTCTAAAAATAGGCGATTTAGGGGTTTTCGAGGGTGCTGATTTCGAAAATGACATTCATTTTTTTTATAGTTACTTTTTTCCTTAAGTAGTAATGTTAAAAAGTAATTTTTTGAAAATTTTCCAAAAATTACTTTTTAACACTACTGCTTAAGGAAAACTAGTAAAGTTCAGAAAAAATTAGCCCGAAATTCGAAATCAGCACCCTCGAAAACCCCTAAATCGAGTATTTTTAGAAAAAATTCAAAAAATTACTTTTTAACATTACTACTTAAGGAAAAAAGTCACTATCAAAAAAATGAACATGATTTTTGGAATCTACGCCATCGATTACCCTATATTTGACCTTTTCGGCCATTTCGGGCAAACATCGAAAGAGACCCCCGATTCCGGGGTCTCTTTCAACTCGGGGTCTCTTTCGAGGAAAACCGAGAGAGTACGCAAAATGCGGAGAGTGGCCAGAAAAGAAAGTCATCATTTTAGGTCCGGGCCTGGCTGAAAAACAAAAAAATTGGCATATTTGAAACGATGATTCTTCTCGTTACGAGCCGAGCTGCGCCCGAGCTGCGTTTCGTTTGTCATGCAAAATTTTAAGCAAACCATCGGATATAAAATTGTCCCCTTTTTTCAGGCTCAACCGGGATATTTACCCTCAATTTTTCTGCACAGTGCAATAGACTGAAACTTTTTATGCCAAAATTCGCAAAAAAGAGTCAAGTTTTGGCCAACTTTCGTCAAAAAACGATGTTTTGTCTGCAAAGCGCGTGCTAAGAAGCTTGCAGATGTTTTCGAAAACATCAGTCTAAATGCCCACCAAACCTCATTGAAATGTGATACGGTCTTTGAGCAGTTCCGCTGTAAAATGCATAAAAAATGAGATATCACTTAAGAATTTGAATAAATAAGACAAAAAACAAGCGTTTCGCAAGCAGTTTACAGTCACAAACTCCACATCAGGGTCTACTAGCTTTGACAATTACTGCAATAACACATGTTTTTCGTATATCGAAATTATTGTCAATTATGGAAATACAAACTTATGGAAATTTCCTTATTTTTCCGACAGACTGATATTTGATATTTTCATAAAGTGCATGGACATTTTTCGCGGTCCGCACTGTGCATAAAAAAGCCCCATCTTGCACCGTGCATTCCAGCTTTTCTTGGTTTTCGCACTGTGCATCTTGAACTTTTTCCCACGCTTGTCGCTAACGCACAGTGCAGACCAAAGAAAAGTCATCTGCACAGTGCATTTCACTTCTTTTTGGTTTTCGCACAGTGCATCTTGAATCTTTTCCTACGCTTGTCGCAAAAGCACAGTGCAGGTCAAGGAAAAGTCATCTGCACCGTGCATTCCAGCTTTTCTTGGTTTTCGCACTGTGCATCTTGAACATTTTCCCACGCTTGTCGCCAACGCACAGTGCAGCCCAAAGAAAAGTCGTCCGCACCGTGCATTTCACTTTTTTGTTTTCGCACAGTGCATCTTGAATCTTTTCCTACGCTTGTCGCAAAAGCACAGTGCAGGTCAAGGAAAAGTCATCTGCACCGTGCATTCCAGCTTTTCTTGGTTTTCGCACAGTGCATCTTGAACCTTTCCCACGCTTGTCGCCAACCACAGTGCAAACCAAAGAAAAGTCGTCTGCACCGTGCATTTCACTTCTTTTTGGTTTTCGCACAGTGCATCTTGAATCTTTTCCTACGCTTGTCGCAAAAGCACAGTGCATACCAAAGAAAAGTCATCTGCACCGTACATTTCACTTCTTTTTGGTTTTTGCACAGTGCATCTTGAACTTTTCCTACGCTTGTCGCCAACGCACAGTGCATTTTTCTTTTCTCGCACAGTGCAAACTAGGCATGGCTCCGGGCCGGGCTTTCCAAAATTTCCCGGCCCGGGCCGGGCCGACTAATTTCTCGGCCCGACCCCGGGCTTCGATTTTCAGGCCCGGCCCGGCCCGGGCCGGCCCGGTTTTTTATGAAATCTGAGTTTTGCCCGGAAAAAAAGGAAAAAATAAGTTTTTTCGATAAAATTTTTCATTTTTTCGAACACAATGCTGATAGCGAACGTAAAATGACCTTATTTACCACTCGCCCAAATGAAAAAATAATTTTCAAGTCAATTTGAAAAAAAAATTCAGAAATTCTTAAGTGCGACCTCATAGTTAATTCGCTGGCAAAAAAAAACAAAAGGAAAAATTTTCAAAAATACGCAATACGCTTGTAGGTTTTTTCAAATTCAATAAAAGATCTGTGATAAAACATTTTTGCTAAAATTTGGGTGACTATACACAAAATTTTATGATTTTTTGTAACCAGATGTTAAGACAATTTATGGCGACTTAGTAATTTATAAAAATAGTCAAGCGGCAATTGAACTATGTATATGTTTTGCTAAATTATCTTTTACATTTTGCGAATTTTCCTTTCATTTCCTGCTTTGTTTCTTTCCAGCGTAGTACAAAAATTTTCCGGGCCGAACCGGGCCGGGCTTTCCAAATTTTACAAGCCCGGGCCCGGGCCGGGCTTGGAGATTTAGGCCCGGCCCGCAGGCCCGGGCCGGGCCGGGCCGGGCTGGCCCGGTTTGCAGCCATGCTTAGTGCAAACATCAAAAAGCCGTTAGCATTGGTTTTCGCACTGTGCATCGAAATATTTTTTCATAATTTTTGCGATAAATTTTCATAAATTTTTATCTCCAAATTAGAGGTGGCAATCGGGCTGGGCCGGCCCGGCCCGGCCCGGCCGGGCCCGGTGATTGGGCCGGGCCGGGCCTGAGCAGATTTGAAAAAGCCCTGGGCCGGCCTGACCGCTTCGGCCCGCGGGCCGGGCCGACGCTTTCGGCCCGGCCCGGCCCGGAAGGTAGATAAGTAAAAAATTTTAAATGCTAAACCAGCAAAATAAAGCACAAATGCTTTGTAGAATGGATGGAAATTAAATTAAACTTTTTTTGACTTGTACGCTGTTTTACTACTTTTTAAAATTATGTATATGTATATGTAACTTATTATGTATATGTAAAATCCCACCCAAATATGCAAGGGTCGGGCAAAAATCTTCGAATTTTTTATGATAAATTTAAAAATTTCACTGTACTTTTGATTCCTTGATGTAAATGAAAGTGTTTAAACATTTTTTGGTTAACCATGTACCTTATAACGTCCATACTTTTATATAGCTAACTTCCTATAGGATTTAAAAATTTAACACAATCCAACTTTTTGGCTAACGCTGGGGGAAGTAGGCATGGCTCCGGGCCGGGCTTTGCAAAATTTTCCGGCCCGGGCCGGGCCGACTAATTTCCCGGCCCGACTCCGGGCTTCGATTTTTAGGCCCGGCCCGGCCCGGGCCGGCCTGGTTTTTTTGAAATCTAAGTTTTGCCCGGAAAAAAGGAAAAAATATGATTTTTCGATAGAATTTTTCATTTTTTCGAACACACTGCTGATAGCGAACGTAAAGTGACCTTATGTACCTAGGTTTTGGTAAATTTTTCTTTACATTTTGCAAAAATTTGCCATATTTCCTTTCATTTCCCGCTTTCCTTCTTTCCAACCTAGTGTAAAAGTTTTCCGGGCCGAACCGGGCCGGGCTTTCCAAATTTTCCAAGCCCGGGCCCGGGCCGGGCTTGGAGATTTAGGCCCGGCCCGCAGGCCCGGCCCGGGCCGGGCCGGGCTGGCCCGGTTTGCAGCCATGCTTAGGGGGAAGTTCAGACCATTCCCTTGTAGGTTTTAGCTACCTGTACGGATGTTCCAGTCATCCGACTAGACTTTTTAATTTCGCGCAGACACACGTAAAAACCTTCTGGAAAGCATAAGAACTTCCAGTAGAAAGTGCAAAGACTTTCATCCAACTTTTCTGTATTAGCGGGCCAAACCGGGCCGGGCCGGGCCGGCCTGGGCTTTCATCGGGCCAGGCCGGGCCGGGCCTGAGCAAATTTGAAAAAGCCCTGGGCCGGCCCGATTGCCACCTCTACTCCAAATTAAATAGCTCCCATGATCTTTGAACACACATCTCCAGCTCTCATCAAGTACACGCTAATTTATGAAGCCATAAGCAGCTCTAAAGTGCACTGCACGCTTTACTCTCCCACATAATTCATCTTTATAAAGCGCTGGGAGCACGTAAACAAGATTGTAAAAAGATGGTAAAAACGAATTTGTACTGTATGGGAATGAGCGATGGCCCGTTGAAGATGAGTTTGAGAAAGCAATTTTCATAATTTTGGGGGCAAATGAAAAACATTTTTTTGGGGGTGGAAAAGGTCAAAGGTTGACAAAAATTTTTTGAGAAAATTTGGGATAACTTTTTACCAAGAGATATCTGAGATTTCTAGCTCGCGTTTTACAGAAACAACCAAGATTTTTAGCTTGAAAGTTGGAAAAAATGTGACAGTTTTTTTTCTAATTTGACCATGAAAATTTGCATTCCTATTTCTACCATAGACGGTTATGTTTCCACAAAAAATCAAATTTTTCCAACTTAAACTGGCAAAGATACGGCCAAAAAGTTATTTCTCTCTGACCGCTCTCCGAATTTCCCGTACTCTCTCCGAAAATCTTTGAGTATCTCGATTGTGTCTGAAAAGTTCGAACAAAAACTTTCACAACTGGACATGTGGCCCATGCCCGAAATTCGTGCGAAATTTAAAGGAAGTCTGGGCATTGCACTTCGAGCACTTCCTTGTAAGGCGTTCGGAATAGACTTTTCTCGGGCTCTTACTTTAATAATCCCAGAGGAAAATTTAACTCACACGTACAAGTCTGTAAACAATGGAATCTGTGGAAAACAACGCTACGTAAAACCAAACCTCTCAATAGCGAACAATTTTTGATTTTCGAGGCCTCAATAGGCAGATTTGGCACAAAATGAAGGCCTGAACAACGAACCCCTCTGTAAATTCATTAATGTCATTTTATCAGTATGTCGGGAAAATAATATGGATCGTCGCGCCCTGGAATCGCATATCATCGATTTGCAACGGCTAGTCGCTGCTGGAGATTTGGTGCTCATGTGCGAAAAGGAGAGACATTTTACTGCCCAAAATCCATATTATTTTCCCGACAGAATGTTGACTATCAGTCTGTCGGAAAAATAACGGCGGATCGTCGTGCCTCGGAATCGCCCAACATCGCTTTGCGACTGAAAGCCGCGGCTGGGGATTTGGTGCGCGGTAGCGGCGAGGCGAGACATTTTGATGCGACGATCCGCCGTTATTTTTCCGACAGACTGATAGTCGTTTCATAAAGTGCATAGACTTTTTTCCGCATTTTTTCGCACCGCACAGTGCTGTTTGCGCGACGCGATCCTTTTCGCAACATTTGCACTGTGCAATTTCTTTTTGAACATTTTGCACTGTGCAATCTCCTTTCGTCTCCCCAAAATTCGCGCCGACTCCGGTGAGAAAAGCTTCCGTCGCAGCGATATTGGACTTGCACGGTGCAAAAGGTCAAATGCACGGTGCAAAAATCGGGGGTTTTTTGTGCACAGTGCGGAGTCGCTAGAGTGATTTTTGCGACATGCACTGTGCAAAAGCAAAAGTTCAGTTTGCACTGTGCAATTTCTTGCCTTTTTGCACCGTGCAAATCGCTTTTTCGGTTGTCGCTGGCACCCTGACGTTTTTCGCACAGTGCAAACGCCAAAAATCAGTCCGGCGACTTTCCGGAAGGAAAAAGCGCCAAGGTGTGCCGGAAATGGCTAAATTTTGGCGTAAGGAAATGACAGGAGGGATTAGTTACACTTTTTTTGGGCTAGAAGTTATTCGTCCCGGCAAGGGAAGCCTTTCCGGTAGGGGGATTTGCACTATTAAATTTTGCGTTTTTCAATTTTTTTGATCTTTCTTGGACAGTGCGATGATAGCAAAGACAGCACCGGAAACCATAGTTAATGGGAGGATGTAAGGGGGACATAGTAAAAGACAGGGTCAAAGATATTAGACACAGTCGAGAAAATGATGACACAAAAAGTGCCCAAAAGTCTCCGCCGAATACGCTACCGTCCGCGTCGGCGGAGATAATAATTTTCTTGGGCCTAAAACCGCTCATCTTCTTCTTTATCCCGAAAAAAGAATTTTTTGGATATCTTGATTGAGCACCAAGAAATCGACAAAAACTTTAAGGGGCATTTCTTGGAAAACCCTGAAAACTTTGCTGCGAAAACTCCACATTATTTTCCCGACAAACGTATATATAATTCATAGTTCTAAATGCGATAAAAATTCATATTTCCAGGGCCCTTCCTCTGCCGAAATACCCACGAATTATGTATAAATATCCGCTCCTAATATCCAATTTCGCGCTTTCCCATCCGTCAACCGGCATTATCAGCACGAAACGACTATACGAATACGGAAACGGGATGGGAGCGGACGCCGCGGAGAAGGGCATAATACCAAATTAGAGGACGACTTCTGAAGCCCCCGAACCTCTCCAATTTCCCGTTTCGGCCATCCCGTTTGGCCTGTTCGTGGGCAAAATTGAGCCGCTGACATTCGTGCTAAGAACCGCAAAAGTGGAGGTGTAGCTGTCAATATTTGCGGCAGCTTATTCGCAATTCATTGGAATGCCAAACAAAAAACGTCTTGGCCAAGATCTTGCAGAAGGGATGGGAGTTTCGAGGAAATCCCCCGAAAAACAACATGTTTTGTCAATACTATGTCTCATGGAAAATGTAAAAATATGGCCGAATCTTATAGAATATGGGCAGTGCGAAAAGATTTGGCCAGACTGAAAAACAAACGGCCAAATGGAGAAAAAATTTTCCAAAACGAAAAAGATTCTGGCCAAGTCGGAAAAATGTGGCCAAGTTGCAGAAAAATTGGCCAGATGAAACGAAATGCGGCCAAATCGAAGAAAATTTGGCCAAACCGGAAAAAGCATGGCCAAACCGAAAAAAAATTTGGCCAGGTCGGGAAAATTGTCCAAATCAAAAAAAATTTGGCCAGATCAAACAAAATATGGCCAGATTGAAAAAAGTGTGGCCAAATCGAAGAAAATTTGGCCAAATCGAAAAAATGGGAGAGAAGTCAAAAAAAAAGCATGGCGAAACGTAAAAAATGTAGCCAAATCGAAGAAAGTGTTGCCAAATTGAAATATTTCGGCCAAATTGAAAAAATCATGGCCAAATCGAAAAAATGAGGCCAGCTCGAAGAAAATTTGGCCAAGTTGAAGAAAGAGGGGAGATGTCAAAAAAGCATGGCCAAACGTAGAAAATTTGGCGAAATCGAGGAAAGTGTGGCCAAATTGAAAAAATCATGGCAAATCGAAAAAAATGTGGCCAAATCGAAAAAAGTGTAGCCAAATTGAAGAAAATTTGGCCAAGTTGAAGAAAATTTTGAAAAATCGAAGAAGTGTGGCCAAATCAAAAAACTCCTCAGGCCAAGAAAAGCGATTCGGCTCTACGTTTTATTCGATTTGGCATCGTTTTTAAATCTGGCCAAAAATTTTTCTGATTTGGCCATATTTTTACATTTTCAATGATAAACATTGATAACACACGATTTTTTTTCAAATTCCTATCTTATTTCATCAAAAATTTTCCGTTCCTTATCCTCTATAAACTCAATGAAACCAGAAATTTTGGGTCCAAAATCTCGTTACAATGGGAATGCCTTGCAAATCCAATTCCGAATTCGGTGTTCGTTTCTCGTTTTCTAAAAGCCATTTCGCCGGCGATAATCTCGTGTAAATTAATTTGAGGATTAGAGAGGAAGTATCTCGATGCATTAAGAGAAGATAAACAGCCAGTAAGCCCTAAAGAGGGCCATGTCTCATGGACAAAGGCATCTAGGAGTGTTAGATACGCTCCAAGTGCCATAAAAATTCAAATGAAAAATGGTCGGAATAATATTTTATAATAGAAATTGGAGCACATCCCCTGTGAGACCCAGCTCGAGCCAAGTATGACAATAACTGCTTTTTACGGGCGTTTTCAAGGCTCAGTTATTGTTTAACAGACTGATATGTAAAAGGAAATAACATTAATAGAAAAAAAACAAAGCCGAGACGGCAAAAAAGTAAAATATATTACACAACAAATACGAACATGCCTTCTTTGACATTCACCCGAAGCGCAGCCTCTATATGCTCATTATTTTCCTGACAGACAAAGCTTTGTTTTCCCCGCGTTCTTTGTCGCTAATTCCAGTCCGGCGACTTTCCAGACGGACTTTAATCTGTCGGAAAAATAATGTGGATTTGTCGCAGCAAAATGTCTCGCTTCGTAATCGTGGGGCAAACCGCCAGCGCTAGCCCTCGCAAAATGATGACGGAGAGATTTCAAGGCGCGATGAACCCACATTATTTTTCCGACAGACTGATATAAAACAACTATGAGTCTGTCGGGAAAATAATGTGGATGTTGTCGCGCCTTGGAACCAAGTCATCGTACCTGGTTCCAAGCGACGAATCCACATTATTTTCCCGACAGACTGATAATTTGTATATTCTAGGTCCAAGCTTTTTATGGCCAGAAAAAAGTCGGTTTTTTTTTGGTTTTAGAAAAGCTATTTTTACATATTAGTCAATGTATTTGCTGAGGACTTCCATGTTGACTTGCCCACTGGCTTGATGTAGCTTTTGAATAAAAGAATTTTGTTGTTGAATTGTAAAAAAAAAGATAACTGGCAATCTGGCTGATTTCCTGAAAAAGTTTAGTTGTCATCGCATGATAAATCTAACGATAAAATGGTGTTTTAAAGTGCATATTCATGGCGCTGGAACGGAGGGACTTTGAGAACAACGATTTGGGGATTAGGGTTCAAAAAGATTATTCAAATTCCCAGCCGCTCTGCGGTCATAAGCTCCGCTTAGCACCATATTTACTATTCTATTTACCATCCTATACATTTACAATGCCACAAATCCCCGCAATCTCCCATCCATTATAATATAATAAAGCGCGGCGCCGAACAATATGGGATTCGTAAAGCGACTCCGTTTGGCCCCACCGAAACCGAATCCGCTTTCGGCCGCGTTTTTTATGCTCATTTTTGGAACGAAATTCAAGGAAGAACCGAAAAAAAAGCTTCGAAAATTTGAGGAATGGGAGTTGTGGGGGCTCTTATCATCGACATAAAATTCTCCCTTCGGTTTTTGGTAATAAAACTAGTATAATTTAATAAGAGGATTAGATTGAGCGAAAATGTGGAGAGCGGTTCTTGCGGAGCATTTGGAGACTACACAATTTATCGTACCAAGTTTTGGAAAATGAGGCCTTGAAATTGAAGTTGCAAAAAATCTGAACTACAGTGAGGGACCGGATCCAATGGCAAAAAACGTCTCATTTTGCATCCCGGAAGGGACCAAAATGTCTCCAAACCCTTCCCTTCTCTAAGTTAAAAAACCCCGCTTTGAAGAGCCCGCCTTGAAGGAAAGGGCGCGCTTTTCAAAGCGGAGTGTTTTAGCTTAGAGAAGGGAATGGTTTGGAGTCTTTTTGGTCTTTTCCGGGATGCTGATTGAGACTTTTTTTGCCATTGGATCAGGTCCCTCGCTGTAGTTGCGGAAAAAAGTCCTGGGAATTTTCTGCGACTCTGCACAACCCAAAAAAAAATTTCGGGTTCAAGCTCCAGCGGCTTCGCGAACGGACTAGTAAAGGGTATTTTTGCATAATCTGATTAAAATCTATGAGGTTCTCTTGAAGAAATTACAGTGAGTGACCTGATCCAATGGCAAAAAACATCTCCTTTTGCATCCCGGAAGGGACCAAAATGACTCCAAACCATTCCCTTCTCTAAGCTAAAAAACTCCGCTTTGAAAAGCGCGCTCTTTCCTTCAAGGCGGGCTCTTCAAAGCGGGCTTTTTTAGCTTACAAGTTAGAGAAGAGAAGGGTTTGGAGACATTTTGGTCCCTTCCGGGGTGCAAAATGAGACGTTTTTTGCCATTGGATCCGGTCCCTCACTGTAATAAGTTTTGTCCATGAAAATATGGAGAGCCTGAGAGTTACAGATAATTTTTGCTCATTTTTCGCTTTGTGCCACTTCAATTTTAATTACTCCCGATGAAAGGTGTTGCGGTCAGTCTGTCGGGAAATAATGAACCAAATTAAGGTTTGCTGCCCCCATCGCATCGCTGAGGTAAAAAGCAATTTGATTTTGCCCCGACACAATTCATTTTCTCGCCGGCGATTCGATTTTCGCTTCGGCAGAGTGCTCATTATTTTCCCGACAGACTGATTGAAGTTCGGTCCAAATTTAGAACACTTTTTACAAACGGCCTTTCTAATGTGTCCCGAACTCGGGTAAACAACGGTTCGGGTGAACAAAACATCTTTTTCAGAAGTGCATAGACTTTTTCGCCTTTTATTGCCGTCGCACAGTGCACTTTCATCTCTTCCTTATTTGTCGCATACGATTTCTTGGGACCCTCGATGACACTTGGAGAAAATTCAGAAAAAACATTCAATATCAGTCTGTCGGGAAAATAATGAGCACTCTGTCGCATCGCATTGCCGGCGAGAAAATGAATTGTGTCGCGACAAAAACCAATTTCTTTTCTTTAGCGACGCGATCGACGTAGCGGCATTGTGCTCATTATTTGCCGGACAAAGTCTACGCATTTTGAAAAAGCCTAGTGCCAAGTCTAAGCCTACAAACCCCCAAACATCAGGCTAATCTCCTTGTTCATCAACCGTCTATTTTCGGCCATCATTCCTCGCCAAAAAGCCCATGAATTCGGCCTCGCTTCAATGGCCCCCACTACTCCTGGCCATAGTTTTTTACTTTTTTTCTGGAAATGAAATTAATTGAATCAACCGAAACCGCCGGCGGGCAAATTCGTAGGCTTTTTGGGGGCATTTAAAATTCGGCGAAAAAATGCTTGAAAAACGAATGGCTAATGCGATACGAAACTATAAAGTTCCTGGTGTACAACCAACGCAATTAGGCACCTGAGGTCCGAAAGCGGGGGGTTTTGGTGGGGGGATCGGGTTACAGGTCCAATTGTATGCCCTTTCTACAACAAATGAATACGAAATCATGGTCAAGCATGGCGTAATGTCGCGGAAATGTTGAGTTGAACAGACAAGAAGGTCAAAACAGAGAGTAAACAGAGTAAAACTTCCTGTAAAACAAACTCTGTTTATAACCAGAAATTGCCACGGCTCTGGAGCCGGAAATTTTAGGTCCGGCTCCCAAGTCAAAAGCCGGAGCCAGGCTTCTCAGCATTCAGAAAAGTAAAAAATTCATGATCTTGGTAAACGAATTGCTTGAAAAATACTGGAAAGAACTGTAATTGTTCATAATGTTATTAATTATCTTCAAGATCATGTCATCGCTTTCTATTAAAGCCACCAAGAGCAGAGATTGCCACGGTCAAAATTCCGGCTCCGGCTCTTAGCTCCCAGAGCCGGAGCCGAGGCCAAATTTGCTGCTCCGGCTCTTGGCTCCGTGCAAAATTTAAAAAGGCCTCCGGCTCCGAATCCCGGCTCCTACGCAAAATGTTTTTTAAAAATATTTTTCCAAAAATAAAAGTTATTAGCGCCAGAGATCATACAGCCAACGTTTTTGCAGTGAAGTCACATCCTCCGCAGTGTTTTTCAAGCAATTTGGTTTAACAAGATCACGAAATTTTTACTTTTCTGACCGCTGGGAAGTTTGGCTCCGACTTTGGGCTCGGGAGCCGGAGCCGACCCCAAAATTTCCGGCTCCGGCTCCCGGCTTGGAGCCGCTCAGAGCCAAGAGCCGGCTCCGCCGTGGCAATCTCTGACCAAGAGTCAATTTTAGGAATGAAGAATCTGTACAACAAACCCCTTCCATAACAAATAAACTTTTGGTTTCCTCGCGATTCGTTGCACAGAGGCTTGAGTTGACTCCTCGGACCTCTAAAATTGTTTTGCAATCGGAAGGTTTCGTTGTGCAGGGATTTCACTTACTGAGGAGTTACTCGCGTAGGTATACTTCCAAAGTTTTTACGCTCAGAACTTTTCTTTGCGTCATAAAATCAGCAAGACAGTCAAGTTCATCATCGCATAAATGCCCTCAGAGTAAGAAGGCATAAATCATGGGCTTCATTCCTTTTTTCTCGTCAATCGTTGCGGCAGAACTCTACCCCTTTTCTGAACTCTACCCCAATCTGAACTTTACCCCTTTTTCAACTCCACCCCAAAAAAGGCTGAACTCTACCCCTTTTTTGATTTCCGCCAAAAAATCTGAACTCTACCCCTTTTTGAACACTACCCCATTTTGAAAATTGAAAAAATAAGGTGTGACATCTTATACGATGAAAATTTTTTTCGAATTGAGAAAAATCAGGTGTGACATGTTATACGATGAAAATTTTTTTCAAATTGAGAATAATAAGGTGTGACATCTTATACGATGAAATTTTTTTCAAATTGAGAAAAATCAGGTGTGACATGTTATACGATGAAAATTTTTTTCAAATTGAAAAGAATAAGGTGTGACATCTTATACGATGAAAAATTTTTTTCAAATTGAGAAAAATGAGGTATGACACGTTATACGATGAAAATTCTTATTTTTCTCAATTTAAAATAAATTTTTATCGTATAAGTTGTCACATCTTATTTTTCTCAATTTGAAAAAAATTTTCATCGTATAAGACGTCACACCTAATTTTTCTCTATTTGAAAAAAATTTTCATCGTATAAGATGTCACACCTAATTTTTTCAATTTTCAAAATGAGGGGTAGTGTTCAAAAAGGGGTAAAGTTCATTCAAGTTTCTACTGCAGAGAGAAATGTTTCCACAAAAAATCAAATTTTTCCGCGCGAAACTGACAAAGAAACGGCCAAAAACCGTTTTTTCTCTGATCCCTCTCCGCGTTTCGGGTGCTCTCTCGGCTGATCGTTCAATATCTCGGTTGTGCCTGGAAATCACGTGCTAAAATTTTCAGTAATTGATATTTGACCTATGATCAATGTGTGTGCAAAAGTTACAGGAAATCCGAAGCTCGCCCTCCGGGCATTTTCCTTGCAAAACCAAAAAAAATTTTTTTCCAAAACTTCTGCGCAATTTTACCGGCAATAAAACCAAAGCTCCAAGCTTATTTCTTCTCATGTTACATCAAATTTATTTCATTAACAACAAAAACAACACGTTTTGAACGATATACTCGATCCAGTTCACTACCCACCTAGTACAATATAAATTTCTTCTGAAAAATCAAGCTCCACTAAAAAATTTGCATTCACTTTGAAGCAAACACAATTAAAGTACAACAATCGAGTCCATTTCATCAAAAATCTTTAAGAAAATTCAAGTTTTCAGATCAAAATTATATTCTCCTTGGTATTATTCGTCCAGGCCTTCGATATTATGGGGTACATGCAAATACTTGACGAACGGTTTTTTCGGGCGATAGGATCCCCTCTGAAAAGCTCTTCTTTCCATCTGGGACCAGCGACATTGCGGGTCGGCTCCGTTTTCCATCGGCTTTTGGGGATCGTAGTTGTTGTTGTACCTTTGAAAATTCGTCCGGTCGCTGTGACAAATCGGGCTTCTGGGTGGCTCCTGATCGCCACTTCCTCTTCCTTGATTCATTTCCGACAGTCTTCGCGGTCGATAATCCTCATTTCTTTGGGGATTCTCCAAGTTTCTCTGGTTCTGACACTCTTGTTGTTTATTTGCAATGCCGCCATTTCCCGCGTTATGATTCTCCGCTCTCCAGTTGGCCACATTGCTTCTTCCGTAATTTTCGTGGCGTTGCGGAGCTCTCCAATCTAAATTCAGAACAAAAAATAAAATTTTTTTTTTTTCAAATTTACCTCGACTTTCCGCATTTCGATTGCAATATCCATTACTTAGCGCGTCAGAACGTTGATATCCTCTTGGCTCGGGACTCCGCGGACCTTGATTTTCCTTGTTCATTTGATCATTGGGGCTTTCTACAAAAAAAAATACCAATTTTTGGCAATTTATATTGTTCATGAGGAATTGGGACGATCGGAGAAACCAAAAAGTATTGTTTTTCTTCGATGCAAGTGTGAAAATAGGATAATCGAGGGTGCTGACTTCGAAAATGACATTCAATTTTTTGAAAAGGAAACTACCTCTATGAGGTATGGGGTTACAGGTCGAGACATATATCAAAAAACTCGCAAAATTTTTCTGATTCAG
The DNA here is from genome assembly GCA_904066235.2 of Bursaphelenchus xylophilus. Taxonomy (NCBI): domain Eukaryota; kingdom Metazoa; phylum Nematoda; class Chromadorea; order Rhabditida; family Aphelenchoididae; genus Bursaphelenchus; species Bursaphelenchus xylophilus. The sequence goes on along the minus strand of CAJFCV020000003.1, from coordinate 12,145,403 downwards.
AACATGTAAAAATTAGCTGTCTAATTTTGGTTTATAAGGGTGAAAAAGTCCTCGGGACTTTTCTTCTTCCTCCAGCACCACGAAAATGCCTTCTTGACCAGGTTTTTAACAAATCAAGAGCTTGTTTTTGAGCTAAGGTAAACCCAGGTATCTTGACAAGGCTTAAAATATCAAATTTGATGAATACTACACCTTAATTAGTAGTTCCAATATAAAAAGGGGCATTTGCGAATTAAATTTGATATTTTAAGGCTTGTCAAGATACCAGGGTTTACTTTAGCTCAAAAACAAGCTCTTGATTTGATAAAAACCTGGTCAAAAAGACATTTTCGTGGTGCTGGAAGAAGAAGAAAAGTTCAGAAGATTTTTTCACCCTTACAAACCAAAATTAGACAGCGAATTTTTTCATATTTTGAATCAGAAAAATTTTGCGAATTTTTTGATATATGTCTCGACCTGTAACTCTATACCCCATAGAAGTACCTTCCTTGTGATATTTACCTTTTCCCCTCGATTTGAGGTTTTCGGTGGTGCTGCTTTCAAATCAGAAAAAATGAGTAAGATTTTCGAAATCAGCACCATCGAAATCCCCCAAATCGAGTATTTATAAAAAAAAGTTCAAAAAATTACTACTTTACAGTACTACTTAAGGAAAAAAAGTAACTATCAAAAAATGAATGTCATTTTCGAAATCAGCACCCTCGATTATCCTATTTTCACACTTGGATCGAAGAAAAGTAATACTTTTTGGTTTCCCCAATCGTCCCAATTCCTCATGAACAATATAATTGCCAAAAATTGGTATTTTTTTGTAGAAAGTCCCTTTTTCCCCAATCACAACCGTCACAGTTAAAAAAAAATTTTTTAACAATTTATATTATCCATGACCAACTCATACCTTGAGGTAAAAACCGATCTCTCCCTTGTCGCTGTTGGTCGCCATGGCCATTCCGGCCCATTTTACAGCTTTCCACATCCATTGCAGACCCGTTTCTGCACGCTTTCACCTCCTGCTGAACGGGGCTGACCATTTTCTGATCGCTGATATTCCCCATGACGAAATTTCTTCTTGCTTCGTCCAATTCGTGTCTAACCGTCTGAACATAAAACGAATCGTCCCTAGTGTTCTTCCGAACGTCTCTGGAGGCCGGTTTCACCCAATCGTATTCGACTTTTCGGTTCTCTTGTCGTTGAATGATGGACGCCTTGGACGAAACTCCCATAATCGAGGCATGAATGCTGGCCTGGGTGGCGGGGAATGGTGGGGAACTATCTTCCACACTCACCACCTTCTTCCTATCCTGTAGAACATGGTCCTCGATGAATTCTGCGACCTGTCTTTCCCTCTCCTCTAAATCAATACCTTCGTTCTCCAGCAGCCATCGTAGGGCTTCCTGAAGAAAAATTCAATTACGAGCATCACCAACACACCCCACTTCTCATTTCCACGTCATGAATTCCTAAAATTCCAACAAAAAATTCAAAACACCTACATTAATATGCCTCTTGATGACGTCGTAGCGCAGTTCATGTTCGTAGGTGCATTGCTGAATGTAGTGGGCAATGTGGAACAACGGAATCGGGGTGAATTTCGTGAATTTGTCAAACTTAAAAATGGGTTTTGCCTTGATTGTGGCGAGCATTCGGTCATTTTCGTCGCCCTTCCAGGGCAAGTCGCCCTCCATCATTTCGACAACACCGAACAGCAGTGAGCACATGTCGTCACAAGGTCCTTGATCGTAGCGGAGATGGACGCGCTTGGAGCAATAACGAGAAGTTCCTAAAATGAAACAAAAAATCATGGATAACATACCTAAATCAAGGTAAAAGTTGTCAAAAAGCAAAGAAATTCTCCAAAAAATCCCCACCTCTGAACGGGACATTATCTCTTCTCTCGATTAATTTCCCATCCAGTGTTCGAAACCTCCTGGACATTCCAAAATCAATCAAAAAAACCTTGGTTCTTTCATCTGGTAGACGGCCAAGACAAAAGTTCGATGGCTTGATATCCCGATGCACATAGCCGAGGGTGTGGATTTCTTGCAGCGTCTCCACCAGCTGATAGAACACACCCAACGCAAATTTCACCGGGAATCGAAGATCTGGCGCGAACTTGCGCAACTCGAACAAATTGTCCGAGTAGACGGGTAGGACCAGGAAACAAAGCTCGTTGGTGTAGCCACTGTCAATCTAAAGCCAGAAAAATGAAAAACAAACATAACTTACGAGGTTCGGAACATGTTTGCAAGACGTCAGGTCCAACAGCACCATTCTTTCTGTGTTTATTTGTGAATGTCGATCGCGAGGTTCAACTTTAACCGCAACGTACTGCTTGGTTACCTAAAATACATATAATATTAGGCAACACAGCATAAAATCAAAGGCAAACAAAATACCAGCTTTTGGCAGCATTAATTGCCTATGAACATCGAGATATTTTTGATTTTTCCGAATAAATTATATTATTCATTATCAATTAGATAAAAAATGTTAATTCTAGCTTATTCTCAAGTAAATCTTCAATATAAAACCTTCAAAATCCCTGTAGTATCATTGCTTGTACCTTGACTGTCTAAAATCCAACAAAACAACAAGTTCTTACCATATCTTTGGCCTGAAAGACCTGCCCAAACCCTCCTCTTCCCAAGATAGTGTCGATCTTATATCGGCCGTCCAGCATCTCTCCATCTTTCAGATATGGCGGTGCATCAAGGCCCCTGGGAATCTCAGGCTTCTTGTGATAATAATACGGCTGAAAAAAAAGAGAAAATTATATTGTAGTACAGGTCTGAAAAATTTCGATCAATTTTCAGGATTCAAAGCTAATTCAGCAAAATAAACGGCAGTATGAAAGAAAAATGGGTTCAAATCACCTAACAGAACCATACTAAACCAACCATCTCCAATTTTAACAGCTATATTATCCATGATTAAAAAAGTACCTAAAATAACGTAATTTTGGAAGATTCTCAAAAATAAAGGTCGGAATTGCTATGAGAGGCCTTGTGAAAATGCCAGAAGCCCTCACGCCACCTCTAGTGTGATATTACCCATTCTTACCCGATCTTTTTTCGGTCCAAACGCCATTTTGGAGGAGCGGAATGGTGATCAACAACCGAGTGGGTGAAAATCCGAAAAAAAGAGTTTTGGAAACTCAAAACAAATGTTGAAAGTCAATGTCGATTGGTCGACATGAAGCTGCCAAATTTACCGAAAAACTGTCGAAATTTCGGTGCTTGAAACATAATGCCAATGGAGCAAATTTGACGGGATTTTTAAACATAAAATAATACTTTTTTTTACGATTTTGAGCCAAAAAAGGGATTTTTTCGATAAATTCTCTTTTTATGTAATGGATCAAGTAATTTTTTATGTAAGAATATCACTTTAAAATCGCGATTTCATCAAAAAATCAAGAAAAAACTCTATTTTTTTTAATATCTAATGGGAAATTCATATTTTACTTCCAAAAGATCCCGTCTTTTCAGCCAATCGCCGTTTTCTGGAAGGACAATGTTGATGGGAATGGATGCTCATGTCATGTTTGTGTGAATCTCCTCTTGACGCTCTTTTTTTGGCAAGTTTTCTGGGCTTGATTTTATTTAATAATGACGTCATTTTTTAGCATTCCCGGCCTTCTCCATGCCGCTTGGTACTGCTTCTGTCGAGGATAAAATACGTCGTTTCTTAAGTTTTTTTTTAATTTCAGTAAAAGTAATCAAGATGGGGACGACATGGAATACTGACTTTAGATGGCCGATCAAACAAAAACGCACATAAAAATATTTATTTTAATTTTCTTACAAAAAAATGGAATGTTTTCGGGTCTTTCTAGTATTCATCATACGACTTGAACGTGCCCACCAACTTGGCATCACGATTTGGAAAACGCACAGGAGAATGGAGCTCGTCCGACGATACGATCTGAAAGTTTTTCAAAATATAAAATGCGCTTAAAAACCAATTCGCAGGTAAAAAAATTAAATTCCACATACCGTGAAGTAATAGCTGATGAGGCCCGCGGCCACGTTTTCCATCTCCAGGTCATCCGTGTAGAGGCCCCTCATGAGACACAAGGTCGCAGCCTCCTTGATGTCGTAGAATTCTTCGGGGATCGCGTTCTCGTCGGTACACTCTAACTTGACCTTCGTGACTTCCTCAATTTTTTTCATTCCCGCCCAAGGCAGAGGAGCCATCATGCCCAATACCATGTAGAGAAGGCTCTCCGTGTCCTCCGACTTCAACGCCTTCTTCGCGTGGATGTGAGTGGTTGCCGTTTCGGGGATTGGATAGAACGCCGCACTGCAGGATGAGCCAAGTCTTTCTCCTTGGGTGGTCAAGTCTCCCTCTCAAATTTTTATTTTTTCAAGATTAATATAAATGTCTTTATGTTTTAATCTACATATATGGACAGGACAATAACTCAAAAAGTAAGTTAAATTATCTCTCTTTCTGACTATACAAAACTTTTTTCGATTACATATTGTTATTATTGCGCATTTAGGCATTATAGAAGGTGCATAAATTTAGGTAAATGCTGTTCGTTCTTGACATTAGACGAACAACATTCGAAAGTCTTACCCCAAAAAAGAACTGCCGTCGAGCCTTCTTCGTGCCAAAATTATTTCAGCATGAAAATGATCTACAGTTTTTTTGTTGATTCGATTTTTGATATTACACTAGGTACTTTTGTAAGTTTAAGGCGAGATTAGGTCACGTTTTACGTCATATAAGGTCTAAATGGACAATAAAACTTTCTTTTAACATTCTTAACGTCGTAACAGTGATTTCCCCCTTTTATTGTCGTTTTTGATTTTTTTTCAGATTTTAGGTATGGAACAATTTTTATGTATCCGCGGCCATAGATGCGTATTAATACTTCGCAAACCATATTTCAAAGGTCCCTGGTCGATCTAAAACATGTTTAAAACAGTATGAGAGGTATTTGAGACTTTTTTAGATCCAGGTTTTAATTGATCACTTACACCCTAAGACATCTCAAACCCTGGTTTGAAAGAATATTTATGTTGGTGACGGTTTAGTAATGGCTCAGCTTTGTAGTTTTCCGGGTTTAAACTTCAAAAACATTAGATTTTGCCTGCAACTTGACAAAAGTACCTAGTGTAATATCAAAAATCGAATCAACAAAAAAACTGTAGATCATTTTCATGCTGAAATAATTTTGGCACGAAGAAGGCTCGACGGCAGTTCTTTTTTGGGGTAAGACTTTCGAATGTTGTTCGTCTAATGTCAAGAACGAACAGCATTTACCTAAATTTATGCACCTTCTATAATGCCTAAATGCACAATAATAACAATATGTAATCGAAAAAAGTTTTGTATAGTCAGAAAGAGAGATAATTTAACTTACTTTTTGAGTTATTGTCCTGTCCATATATGTAGATTAAAACATAAAGACATTTATATTAATCTTGAAAAAATAAAAATTTGAGAGGGAGACTTGACCACCCAAGGAGAAAGACTTGGCTCATCCTGCAGTGCGCCGCACGTCAAGAAAAAATAAAAGAAAAACGGGCGCCCAATGAAAAAGCCTAGAATTTTTTTTGGCATTCTGCCCTGTGCAAATCCGTTTTTGTCCAAATGGTTTGCAATATTTAGACATAAAGATTAATAGTAAATCACAAGATATTGATATCAATAGAAAGCTCGAGAGCTGCTTAAGCTAATAGAACCAAAATATACCCATAATCGTAGTATTTTGACAGTTTTCCATGGCGAAGAATACAACGTCTAAATAAAAGTTTGTATCGACGATACCGACTCAGAGAGCACTGGAAGGAGGTATAGGCTCCACGTCAAAAAAATCCTTAAACTGTTCTTCGAGTATCTACACCGGTCCCGTCCCGCTTGATGGGACAGTTTTTTTGATATTTGGCCTTGAAATTTGCACTATTTTTAGCCTAGCTCGAACCATGTTCAGAAAATGCGTCACGATGACACCCATTTAGAATGTACCAGCGGTATAAAAAACAGTTGTATACGACTAGTAGTACTCCCTAGAGTTCCCATAAAAAAAATTAGGTTAAAAGTTGTTGTTATGTGCAATTTGGATGACAGGTTTTATGATTTTTTTTTCGCTGTGAGAACCTTTGCAATGCCCGCAATTTCTTGACGTGCGCCGAGCGTTCCGAGCCGATTCTGATTGCATATCCGAGGTCAGTAATGACAAACTGCAAGAAAATAAAATTTGCGCCAAGGAACATAGTGTTGTAAAATCTCTATCATATTTTTATATCAAGAAATCGATATTGAAGCCATGAAAATTGCCCCATTTGTGTCAAATAAATGGGCGGCCGGGCCCGGTGATAAAAAAAATATATGGTAAAAAAAATTTATTACTAAACCAGAAAAATAAAGCAAAAATGCTTTGCAGAATTGATGGATAGATATTAAATTAAACCTTTTTGACCTATATGCTGTTTTACTACCCTTTAAAACTGTTTAAAATCCTTGGCTAGGTTTTAGGGAAAATACAAACTCAACATGCACTCACCCGATACGTATCCCGGTCTTTCTTGACGTAGAATGCGCTCTCCTTGATGTACCGATGGCAAATCCCGTACTTGATCAGCGCTTTGGTGCAGTAAAGCAACTGGAAGAAGAGTTTTTGCGCCTCGAACGGAGCCATGAGTTGTCCTTGGCGCATCTCGCGAACGCTTGGGCCATAATTTTCGACCCGCATGCAGTAGACGCCCTCAGAGAAGTGGCAGCAGCTCAGCATGCCGCCAATGTAGATGAAGCTGAAAAAAAAAGGTTTTGGTCTGATTCCAACTTACTTTTTGTCTGGGCTCTTGGAATTCTTCTCCACCAGCTGGTAGACGCCGCTCTCGCAGGCGAGCGGTTGCTTGTATTTGGGGCCGAGGCTTGCCTCCAACTTGTACCAGTACGATGTCCCCTTGTAGTCATATTCGTAAAATGCCCCGAATTGGCCTTCGGCGACCATCCGCTTCACCTCGACATTATCGATAATTCTCTGAAAAAAAGCTCATCATTATGCACATCGGGCAATACACTTTGTGCCCTCTTATTTGCTGAACTCTACCCTCTAATCGTCCGCCTTTCCCCTCTAATTTGTGAATGGCGCCCTCTAATATAGATGCCCTCTAATCGAAACTGAACTGTGCCCTCTGAAAAACTGAATCGACGCCCTCTGATTTGATTTTCCCAAAATGGTATTGTTTCCTTACATAGTAGTGTAAGAATGCAGAGTAGTAGTGTTAAGTAGTAATTTTTGAAAATTTAGGGTGAGGTATCGATTCATAGGTAATTTGGGGTGCTGAATTCGAAAATGACATTCATTTTTTATGATTGTAACTTTTTTCTTAAATAGTAGTGTTAAGTAGTAATTTTTGAAAATTTTAGTTGAGCTATCGATTCATAGGTAATTTGGGGCGCTGAATTCGAAAATGACATTCATTTTTTATGATTGTAACTTTTTTCTTAAATAGTAGTGTTAAGTAGTAATTTTTGAAAATTTTGGTTGAGCTATCGATTCATAGGTAATTTGGGGTGCTGAATTCGAAAATGACATTCATTTTTTATGATTGTAACTTTTTTCTTAAATAGTAGTGTTAATTAGTAATTTTGGAAAATTTTGGTTGAGCTATCGATTCATAGGTAATTTGGGGTGCTGAATTCGAAAATGACATTCATTTTTTATGATTGTAACTTTTTTCTTAAATAGTAGTGTTAAGTAGTAATTTTTGAAAATTTTGGTTGAGCTATCGATTCATAGGTAATTTGGGGTGCTGAATTCGAAAATGACATTCATTTTTTATGATTGTAACTTTTTTCTTAAATAGTAGTGTTAAGTAGTAATTTTTGAAAATTTTGGTTGAGCTATCGATTCATAGGTAATTTGGGGTGCTGAATTCGAAAATGACATTCATTTTTGGGAAAAATATTTTCGCCCAGAATTAAAAATATTTTTCCCCAGAAAAGAGCATTATAGAAAAACTCCTATTTTCTCCCAGAAAAAATATATTTTCTCCCAGAAAGAAAATATTTTTCCCCAGAAAAGAGAATTTTGAAAAAAATGCTATTTTCTCCCAGAAAAGAAAATATTTTCTCCCAGAAAGTATAATTTTGTAAAAATAAAGCACGGAAGTAGTAAAAATTGATGAATAAGTAACTTTACTAGTAAAATAAATTAAGCAGTAATGTAAAATAGTATTTGTGGTAAGTTTTTGAGGAAATACTGGAAATAGATGTAATCGACGGTGCTGATTTCAAAAATGATTCTCACTTTTTGTGATTTTCACTTTTTTGTGGTCAAAGGGTGCACTGACAGCCTGTCTGTCGTCTTCAGCGCCAAGAAGAACATTCAGATTTAGAATAAGAGAAACCCATCCTTATTTTCATTGGGAACAAAAGACATCCAAGAATAAACCATTAAAGAATTCATTCATACATGTCTTTGTATAAATCATTATAATTCTTACTTGTTTTTAAACTCAATTAAGAAGTCGTCTAAAGTAATATCATCTGGAAGTTGAAAATCTGAAAAAAGATTGGAAAAACGTGGGATTTCCTTTCCAACTTTATTGCAAGTAGTAATGTAAAATACGATGCATGGGTCCCAGAGAAGTGCATAATATTGGATTCGAACTGACATATTGCCTTGTCGTGCTGAATTAAACCTTTACGGTATCTACGTCTTCGACGTCACTATCTTTTAGAAGGTAGTAATCTCTCATGTTTTATTCTTGAATGTCTTTTTTCCCGATGAGTATAAGGATGAATTTCTCTTATTGTAAATCTGAATGTTATTCCCGGCGCAGAAGGCAAAAAAAAATTCATCAATTTTTACTACTTCCGTGCTTTATTTTTACAAAATTATACTTTCTGGGAGAAAATATTTTCTTTTCTGGGAGAAAATAGCATTTTTTTCAAAATTCTCTTTTCTGGGGAAAAATATTTTCTTTCTGGGAGAAAATATATTTTTTCTGGGAGAAAATAGGAGTTTTTCTATAATGCTCTTTTCTGGGGAAAAATATTTTTAATTCTGGGCGAAAAATATAGACCCTTCATTTTTTATGATTGTAACTTTTTTCTTAAATAGTAGTGTTAAGTAGTAATTTTTGAAAATTTTGGTTGAGCTATCGATTCATAGGTAATTTGGGGTGCTGAATTCGAAAATGACATTCATTTTTTATGATTGTAACTTTTTTCTTAAGTAGTAGTGTTAAGTAGTAATTTTTGAAAATTTTGGTTGAGCTATCGATTCATAGGTAATTTGGGGTGCTGAATTCGAAAATGACATTCATTTTTTATGATTGTAACTTTTTTCTTAAATAGTAGTGTTAAGTAGTAATTTTTGAAAATTTTGGTTGAGCTATCGATTCATAGGTAATTTGACGTGCCGAATTCGAAAATGACATTCATTTTTCACGATTGTTACTTTTTTCTTAAATAGTAGTGTTAGGTAGTAATTTTTGACGCTGCTGTCAAATGTTTAGCTTGGGAGAGCCTGCCTCTAGCCCATCATTGGGCGCGCCAAAAATGGGCGCCAACACAAGTTCGGCAGAAATTATGCTGCTGTCAAATTGTTCTTAAACAGTACTGTAAAGTAGTAACTTTGAGCTTTTTTGAATTGGTAGGTTTTATGGGTGCTTATTCCAGAACGAGATTCATGATGAGTTGTGCTGTAAAGTTGTGATTTCTTATTTTTATTTTTTTATGAATAGTTAAGTGCAAGATATGTGTTATTGTTGATTCAAAAACTGTGTTCAGCTTCTGTAGTTTTTATTTACCTCCAATCTGATGGCAGAAGAATTTCCGCTCAAAAATTTCTGTCAAACCTGGCATAGCGGCAGGCTATCCCAAGCCAAACAATTTGATCGCAGAAAAATTTCTGTCAAACCCCGCCCATTTTGGCGCGCTCGATGAAGGACAGAATTCTCTGAAGTAGACGCCTTCAGAGAAGTGGCAGCAGCTCAGCATGCCGCCAATGTAGATGAAGCTGAAAAAAAAACGGTTTTGGTCTGATTCCAACTTACTTTTTGTCTGGGCTCTTGGAATTCTTCTCCACCAGCTGGTAGACGCCGCTCTCGCAGGCGAGCGGTTGCTTGTATTTGGGGCCGAGGCTTGCCTCCAACTTGTACCAGTACGATGTCCCCTTGTAGTCATATTCGTAAAATGCCCCGAATTGGCCTTCGGCGACCATCCGCTTCACCTCGACATTATCGATAATTCTCTGAAAAAAAGCTCATCATTATAAGGGTGGGCCACTCGAAACTCCCAACCTCTTTTCTAGTATTTCTCCGCCAATAATGCAACAATTTCTATAAAATTTATATCAAATTGAAGCTGAGACACCCAATTTCCTGTCCACCAAATATGGCCCGTCTAACTTCACGGAAGCACCCGTACTGACCTTTTACATTTTCATTCCAAATTTTGGAGCCCGAAATCGGTGAAACTTAGAAAATTTTTGGAATGATTTCCAATTGAGTTTCTTGGAATTGGAAAATGTTCGCGCCTTTGACTAAATAAAACTCCTATTACGCTTTTTCAAAAGTGCAGACACATTTTTTTGTCTTTTTTGCACCGCACCGTGCATGTTGCGCGACGAAATCCATTTTGCACTGTGCAAATTCTTTTCGCACGCCCAAAGTTCGCCGCGACACAGCTGAGAAAAGCTTACGTCGCAGCGATATCCGGTTGCACAGTGCAAAAGGTCAAATGCACCCCGCAAAAAGGAGGTTTGTGCACGGTGCGGCCCACGACAAAATGTGTCTGCACTTTTGAAAAAGCGTAATATAAGCAACAGAAAAAATGATGGCAGTCAACGGAATAGTCAAAATTATTCTGCAAGGCGTTGCTTTCGTGATCTGGGGCGATTTGCACACACGTCGGGTATGGACTAATCAATTCCTGAAAGTTTTAGCTCGCGCTTTGCGGGCGCCGCCGAGATATCGAACGATTTTTGCCGCCGAGAGAGCACGCTAAACGTGGAGAGCGGCCAGAGAGAAAAGCGCTTTTTGGCCATAACTTTGGGAGTTTCGTGCGGAAAATTTTGATTTTTTGTAGAAACATTATCCTTTACGGCTGAAATAGGCATGAAACATTTCGTGCCGAAATTCGGCAAAAAGTCCTAAATTTTCGCCAACTTTCGATCTAAAAATCTCGGTTGTTTCTGCAAAGCGGGAGCTAGGATTCTCGCATATATCTTAGAAAAAAAATATTCTAAATTTGTGCCAAGTTTTATCAAAATTTGAGCGTCGCACTTGGGGTACTTCCCGTGTAAGTTTCACCGATTTCGGGCTCCAAGATTTGGAATGAAAATGTAAAAGGTCAGTACGGGTGCCTCCGTGAAGTAAGACGGGCATATTTGGTGGAAAAGAAATGGGGCGTCTCAGCTTCAATTTGATATAAATTTTATAGAAATTGGTGCATTATTGGCGGAGTAATACTTGAAAAGAGGTTGGGAGTTTCGAGTGGCCCACCCTGCACATCAGATACAAAATTTTTTACTTAAATCGAGAAATCTGATTTGGAGGTTCTATTAGCATTGGTCCATATTGGAAATATCCGAAATATTATCAAAATTCGTCTATACAAAAAAAAAGTTGATGCGATTTGAAAATTTGGGATTAAAACAGGCGTTTTTGGAACTGAAAACAATTGCGATTGTAGGAATTGCGGGTTTTCTTCACCAATCATGCTCATTTAGATCTAATCTATCAATTACCGGGTAAAAAAGACGGTTTTCACAGTGTGCCATAACGTCAGCATGTTATACATGACAATATTCACCACTAAATTTTTTAAGGTTTTGAAGCTGCAAATCATTCTTACAAAAAGTGATATTGATTATAAGATCAAATTAGTTTCAAAACATCCGTTTTTACCCTAAAAAGTTCAAAAATTGAGGAACTGGGTTGTTGTATAGGTCATGTATAATATCGAAATTTGTACCAAAAAAAAGATGATAGGCTTCAAAAAAAGAATTAAAAACTATGTTACTAACTAAAACCGTCGATGGGTCAAAGAAATAATCCGTATGTTTCTCACTTTGCATGTCTGTATCAATTCCGTATTATCCATGATAGTGAGACCATCTTAGGAGGCTATGTCGCCGGCCGGCGCTTTAGCAACGCGGCAACGTCATTCTAGTTTTTATGAAAAGGGGACACCTCAACAAGTCCAAACGAGGTCTGAGCCCAACTACTAGCCCTTTTTTGGATCTTATTTTAATCATGTTGTACATGGTAAAGTTATGAAAACATATGGTGGAGATTCTTTTCCATCTAAAAAGAAATACGTAGCCAACTGAGATACCCTATAATGAATGTGTCCATGCAGTGAGCAGCCTTAGCCGTTGCAAAACCGAAAATTTTTTTGATATACCAAGTTTGATGTATTTCGCCATCGTCTCCAAAACTTGCAGACCAATTCTGCCGAAACTTTCGATATAGAAAGAAAATAACATTATTGATAACTCGTACAAATCAGATTTCTTAATATAAGTTGCGTATTGCCAAAATTGGAATCAGCGTTTTCAAAAATTCCAAATTTTGCAACCTTTTTGTAGGCTTCCCATGAGGTCGCCAGACCCCAAATTAATTTTTTAAAATAGGTAGATGTCTATAAAAAAAAAAAAAAAAAAAAAAAAAGAAAAAATAACTCACCGGTACGAAGAGTTTCTTCCCATTCTTGAGCTTGACTACAGTGCCCTCCGTGCACTTCTTTTCGGTACGCATTTCCATCGCAGTCGAGAAATCATACCGCACGTGGTATGCGCTATGAAGTCTGCAAGAAGCGGAATGGGACGATTGGGAAAAAAGACGATTGGGGAAAAGTACGATTGGGGAAACCGAAAAGTATTATTTTTGGTGCAAATGTCGAAATTAGGATAATCGAATAATCGAAAATCATGTTCTTTTCGAAATGAGCACCCTCGATTATCCTAATTTCGACATTTGCACCAACAAAAAATAATACTTTTCGGTTTCCCCAATCGTACTTTTCCCCAATCGTCTTTTTCCCCAATCGTCCCACCCCGGCTCTTCAAAACTTTATTTACCGATATTGCCTTTTCATGTGTCGTCGAATGAGAAAAATGGCCAGCACTATCAGCAGTAAGAGGAACACCAGCGCCCCGCCAATGCCTCCTCCTATCAGCGCCCAATTCGGGGATTCATCTTGGACCGTCGCAATCGTCACATCCTCGGAACTTCTAAAAAAATATAATTCACAGAAAGCGAGGACCCACGATCTTCCGTTCGGATTGTACAGGTACTTCACGTAGGTGTTGTTGAAATAATCGGCTAACTCAGGACCAGGTGGCTGACATCCTCCCACCGAAAATTTAATAAGAATGTAGTTCTGAAAACAAGAATTAGATTACAAATAAAACAAAAACAATTTTTTGGCGTTACGGCGTCTCGGGTTAGGGACAGCTCAGGTCAACGACATTTCGGGCTAACGATACCACAGCGGACCCAAATTGACTTATAAAAACATATAATGACTTATAATGAAATGATTTTTTTATAAGTCATTATCTGTTCTTATAAGTCATTTTAAATCACTTATATGTTCATATATGATTTTATAAGGGTTCTCTGTGCGCTCTTGTTGAATTGACTTATAATTTCATATATGTTTTTATAAGTCATTTTATTTATACCGCACCGTGCAAAAAAATGAACATTTATTTCAATCAATAACTCAAACAATTAAAGGACCACAAAAGGTATTTTTTGAACCGAAATTTGATCGGCTAAAAAATTGAAAATCAGGGATTTTCGCGTCGAGAAAATTCCGAAGAACAAATGTTCTTGATTTATTTTCGGATAAAAAGATTTTCTGATGTTCTGTTCTCACCGGTGAGGTGCACCTCCTTGTACATTGTTTAGCAATGTAATTCGATAAGAGGAAGCATAGTAGCCGGTTTTGCCGTTTCAATTTGGACTACCACCTGGAGAACAACATTCAGGGCAGCTCGGGTCAACGAAATTTCGCGTTAACGATACGATATCGTTTAATTTTTTCGTTTCGGGACTGGAAAAAAGAATTTTTGTGAAATTTGAACAAAATTTTCAAACGTTTTCGCTCCGGGACAAGAAAAGAAAAAAAAAATTTTTTTTGTGGATAACCGATCTGAACGTTACAATTTTCCTTTACAAAGTAGAGTAAAAATGTTATTTCTGGATTTTTTTAGATAAACTATTCCGCTGATGACTGTTAGGATAGGACGTATCTTATATGTAAACGTGAAAATTTTGTTCAATTTCTCCAAAAAATTCTTTTTTCCAGTACCGAAGCGAAAAATTTAAACGGTATCCACGCCAATTTATTTTCTTCAAAAACTATTTTTGTGGGCTGCGCCCGAGCTTTGTGAAAATGTTGCTTGCCATCTTGACTGGTTTGACTTTGGGTTGGAATTATATTAATAACTGGTGTTGATGGTGGCGGTTTAAAAATTCCGGTACATGAACTGCCGATCTTGTTTGTCATCTCTTTAATTCACCACATATCTTTGTTTTTGCAATTTTTCCGCTTCTTCTGTGAGCTCCCGAACTTTTTTCTCTGAGGAAGTTGCCACGGCCGCGCGTTCACGTTGACCGTTCATTAGAGACGTATGAGTCCTTTTTGGAGTCACGGAAGCATTTGTGATGTTAGTTAGAACGTTATAAATGCGCAAACATCATGAAAATTCAAAATTTACAATTTTTTGCCCTTAGGACCCAAACTTTAAACCCAATTTTCTCAAAAAGTTGACCACCGATTTTCGATTTTTTTACAGAATCTGGAAGCCCTCACAGCCTTCTATGTCATATCTAAAAACCAAACCAATCTTGAGATAAAAACATACCTTATTGGCCGAAATATTGAAATTTCCATTATTTCAATATTTTTCCATCGGTCATCTCAAAAGAATGTTATGAACGAAATAAATTACCTTACTCCAGCGGTAAACATTAAAGATGCCGCCAAATATGGCAGAGATTTATTTTTTTTCTGTCTTGAGTATACATTTTTCGATTTATCTGTTAATCTTCCTTACTTTGTGCAATTTCTGCGATGATTAACTCTTTTTCAGCCATGATACGGTAGTTTTTAAGCGGAGGGAAACAGTTGACCAAACGGGCCAGGGAGACACTTGACACGAATTATTTTTTCGATTTTTTGTAGAAGAAAATAAATTTTGTTCAATTCCTCCAAAAAATTCTTTTTTCCAGTACCGAAGCGAAAAAGTTAAAACACGATTTTTGAGCCACTGAATCAGCCCCCAGTTAGGCCCGGACATAGAAAAAAATGGATTTTGAGTTTTTGATCTTAAATTGACTGTAGGCATCCTATAAACATATGACCAAAATATTTTTGCCTAGTTCTCTCATTAACCTACTGTGATTTACAATTTAATGTTTTTACAGTAATCGACCATTACTAGACAACTAGGCATAGGAAGCGGCTGAAATTGAGAATACTGATGTTTCCGAGCATGCTCGTCATAATAGACACAGAATTTCGGCATACAGGTTACTGTAACATACCGCAATATAGGTTCGGCCGCACAAAATCGGCCATAAAAAATTTGTTTCTGAAAACCCGCAGCTGATTTTTACATATGTTGTTCAGCGTAAAATTCTGCCCTAGAAACATTTAAAAAAAGTTTAAAAAGTCGTGCCCCGATTTTCGTGGTGTAGTGGATTTTGGTCAAGTTTAGTAATCCGAAGGTCGCGGGTTCGATCCCCGTGGAACCAAAATCTGTAAAACCGCACAAAACTTCAAAAAATCGTGTCGAGGGGAATTGATAATATACACGCAGAGTACCAAAAACTGGATCATGGGTTATTCGCAAATTAGAAGGCATTTTTCGGAGTTAAAATTATTATTTTGGTCTTCGCGGATTCTGGCCCAAATTTAGTTAAGCAAAATGGCTAAAAATGATATAATGTACGTTTTCTAGCCATCTGAGTTCAATGGACCCAATTTTTCGGACCTAGGATTACTGTAACATCGCGAAAACGGATTTCGGCCGCTAAAATCGGCCGTAGAACTGTTCATTGCGAGTATACGCAGCTAATTCTTCGATTTTTCGAATCAGCATGAAATTCCACACTAGCGACACTGAAAGTTGACTTTCTCAGTTAAACACTTTTTTCACTGTGGTGAATTACTTTCAAGTTTGAAAATTGTAAATAAAACTACATTAGTTCTTGATTAAGCCAAAAATACTTCATATCTGAATTTAAACGATGGATCCACACATTTATAGACCAAAAACCCAAATTTTTAAATTTTTTTTTTCAACCAAAAAATTTGTATGTAATCTTCAGTGCAAAATTTCTGCGAAATAAAAATGGTCAGCTAAGACATATTATATAATGATTCTGGGGCAAAATTTCATGCTGATTCGAAAAATCGATTACTGTAAAAACATTAAATTGTAAATTACAGTAGGTTAATGAGAGAATTAGACAAAAATATTTCAGTCATATGTTTATTGGATGCCTACGGTCATTTTAAAACAAAAAACTCAAAATCGATTTTTTTTCTATGTCCACGGCTAATTCAGTGACTCAGAAATCGTGTTTTAAACGGTATCGTTAAACCGGAATGTCGTTGACCCGATCTCTTCCCGACCCGAAAAGTCGGGACGCTCTCTTTTTGACTTACTAATGGAAAAAGTAGGACGTTCTTTGAATTCAACTTGAATTTGTCGTCCTTTGCGCACTCCGACGCTTTCCAAACGTGATCCACAGCCCAATTTAATTCTTTGCAGACGTCCTCTCCCTTATTTTTGAAGACAATCTTATCTCCAAACACTGCCAGCTTGCTTTCGCAGTTGAACTGGTCCTGGGTTTCCGTTGAGTAGTCGGCAAGATAGGTTCCATTCAATAGGTATACATCATTTACGTGTGAATTTTCTAGACATCCAATCTTCACCATATTCGATCCCAGCATTTCAAATAAGGCAACGCTTGCCAATGAACAGCGATCAGGATCGAATTTCTTATCAAAAACCGGGCATCCCCTACAAAAAAATATTGTAAAAATAAAGCCCCACTTTTTATCCTTGGATCCAGAAACTCCGGTGAGAAGCTTGTCTTCTTCCAGCGCCAAGTGAAAGCGATAATTTTTCAGGCCTGTTTCTCTGACAACCAAGTCCAGTTTCTCGTCACTGAAAGTAACATTTGATGTTGATAAATCTTTCTCAAGTTTAAAGCGCGCACCCCAAATGCGTCACATTTTAATCCCTCAGAACGTCAGCTCCGAATCTACCAGCGAAGCAAAGATACAGTGGCGGACCTAATCCTGTGGCAAAAAACGTACCATTTTGCATCCGGGAAGTCTCAAAAACAAACACCAAAGTACAACATAAAAGAACTCACAATATAGGTCCGATTAACGCTCGATACTTCCGATATGACTATTTTGTCGTCAAAAATGCTTTTGCGGAACTGGATAAACGTACGGGAAGGCGGTATGTTCTTCTTCCAGCATACGCAAAGCTCAGATACAAACCAGCAAAGGCGGATAAGTATAACACGTCCAGCAATATGAAAAAATTCTAATCTAAATAATGTACCAAAGGGTGTGGAGATTGATTTCCGAGTTCAGATTGCATCCGACAAATGCGATGGATCGTCAAAAATTTATGTAATTTTGATTATTCTTATTGGTTTGATGTTTAGGTGGAATTAAAGAAGATTTGATGAATTTCAATTTAGTAGTGGTCTGTTGTAGCAAGATCAAAGCCCTGTTAGTCTTGTAAACCCCGGAAGAGCTCGAATTCGGTCAGGTTCATCGATTTTGATCCAATTGTGCCTAGTACAATGTAATTTCTTTTCTCTTCTTCGATCAATCTGAGAAGTTCGGGGTGCACCTCCTAGAATCCTTTCGATGCTTTCTCGCCGGTTTCACACGTAAATTGTTGTTTATTAGAATTTTGCAAAGATTTTTATTATTTATTTGTAACGGTTTCAGCGTATGAAATGTCGAAAACATTTTCCCGCGAATTTCTCTATTTCCACTTTTTTCGTGGCGTGCCAATCGTCGTCTTGGATCAGCGCAAGAAATTTTTATGCGAAATTTTCGATTTTTGCGTAAAAATCGAAAAGATTCGATTTTTATGCAAATTTTGCACTATGAAGATTGAAATCTAAATTGGTCCCTCCATTCTTTTCTCTCTCTCGCCTCTCCGTGCGGCGGTTCCGGCATGAGTTCTCCTTCGACAGCGGAGTTCTACTCCTCGATAACAACCTTTCTGCAGTGTCTCAACTTGACCACGAAATTTGAGGGTCAAGTCCCGAACGAGTTCCAGATAATAACCCATGCAAAAGATAATGATGGAGGGTTTATTCGATACACGTACAATCCGTCCGAGAAAAATGTGACGTAAGTGGGACGCGGGTGCAAAATTTCAATTTTATGTGCTAGAATTCATCTAGTAAGTAGGTTACCCTAATTTTGTGCAGTTTTTAAGTCCGAGGGGGAGGTATTTTGCTGCGCTTTTGAGACTTCCCGGATGCAAAATGGTACGTTTTTTGCCACAGGATTAGGTCCGCCACTGTATCTTTGCTTCGCTGGTAGATTCGGAGCTGACGTTCTGAGGGATTAAAATGTGACGCATTTGGGGTGCGCGCTTTAAACTTGAGAAAGATTTATCAACATCAAATGTTACTTTCAGTGACGAGAAACTGGACTTGGTTGTCAGAGAAACAGGCCTGAAAAATTATCGCTTTCACTTGGCGCTGGAAGAAGACAAGCTTCTCACCGGAGTTTCTGGATCCAAGGATAAAAAGTGGGGCTTTATTTTTACAATATTTTTTTGTAGGGGATGCCCGGTTTTTGATAAGAAATTCGATCCTGATCGCTGTTCATTGGCAAGCGTTGCCTTATTTGAAATGCTGGGATCGAATATGGTGAAGATTGGATGTCTAGAAAATTCACACGTAAATGATGTATACCTATTGAATGGAACCTATCTTGGCGACTACTCAACGGAAACCCAGGACCAGTTCAACTGCGAAAGCAAGCTGGCAGTGTTTGGAGATAAGATTGTCTTCGAAAATAAGGGAGAGGACGTCTGCAAAGAATTAAATTGGGCTGTGGATCACGTTTGGAAAGCGTCGGAGTGCGAAAAGGACGACAAATTCAAGTTGAATTCAAAGAACGTCCTACTTTTTCCATTAGTAAGTCAAAAAGAGAGCGTCCCGACTTTTCGGGTCGGGAAGAGATCGGGTCAACGACATTCCGGTTTAACGATACCGTTTAACTTTTTCGCTTCGGTACTGGAAAAAAGAATTTTTTGGAGAAATTGAACAAAATTTTCACGTTTACATACAGGGTGGGCCACTCGAAGCTGACAAGTTGTTTCTTTGAATTTCTCCGCGGAGACTCCGCCGATTTTTCTAAAATTCAGATTTTTCTGGAGCTGAGACCCGCCATTTTCAATCGACTGAATTTCAAAAAAAATATATTTTGAATTGACCTTTCCATGCCTTCTCAAAGCTTTGAAAAATTATTTGCAGGCCGAAACCGCTAAAACTTAGAAAATTTTTGGAATGATTTTGCAAGCTTGGTCATTTTTCCGAGTTCTTGGGTGAAATTTTCTTTGTTTTACCTCAGATAGTTATCAAATATTGTTCCGAAAACAATTTTATTTAACACTCTGATTATTAATGCTTGTTATTAATACTGAGTTATTATGCCCACCTCCTCTAACATCACAAACTTGCAGTGCCTTCGAGAGTCATGCGCAGCTAGAATTGCGTATCGTGGATATGGTTTTTAAAGTTAAAACTTCAATCAGGCCTTCGAGTGGCCCACGCTGTATAAGATACGTTCTATCCTAACAGTCATCAGCGGAATAGTTTATCTAAAAAAATCCAGAAATAACATTTTTACTCTACTCTGTAAAGGAAAATTGTAACGTTCAGATCGGTTATCCACAAAAAAAATTTTTTTTGTTTTCTTTTCCCGAAGCGAAAACGTTCGCGAGGTTTTCCGAGTTGCGCCCGACGTAATTGGAATTGCGCACCGATAGTTATACGAATATGGCTTTTACCGTTTATTATGGAACATTTAAAATAAATACACATACATACACTTTTAAATATATAAAGTTATGCCATACAACTCGGTCTGGAACAATTCGGACAGTTTTTGGACGTCTTCTGAGCAGAATCTTGCTTTAGTCGGTTAGTGCAAATTAGGGGGCGATAAGAACGTCCTTTTAGCTACAACTAGTCAAAAAGCCTTGGAACGAATCATAGATTCTATTTTCTATCAACAGTTTTTTAAGGCAAAACCAAGGCGATTTTGAGGTAAATCACAAAGCTCTTACTGTTATATATAACTAGAACGACCGATTAATCCAATAGAGCCAAGCCCCTAATCATAAATCCACTTTTACTTGCTTCCGCATGATTATTACCTAACAAGGAAAGTACTTCTATGGGGTGTGGAATTACCGGTCGAGATATATATCAAAAAATTCGCAAAAATTTTCTGATTCAGAATATGGTGTGGGCCACTAAAACGTTCCGTCCTCGTTTTTTAGATTTCTCCGCGGATACTCCGCCGACCGTCATGAAATTTGGATTTTTCTGGAGCTGAGATGCGCCATTTTCAACCGGTTGAATTTGAAAAAAAAATATCCTGAATTGACCTTTCTATGCCTTTCCAAAGTTTTTGAAAATTATTTTCGAGCCGAAACCGCTAAAACTTAGAAAATTTTTGGAATGATTTTGAAAATTTGGTAATTTTTTCGGGTTTTTGGGTGAAATCTTACTCGTTTTGCCTCATATATTTGCAAAATACTGTTGTAAAAACTAATTTATTTAACAATTTGATTATTAATATTTCTGTCTGAGTTCAACGTGTCCACCTCCTCTTGCAGCACGAACTTGTAGGGGCTTTGAAAGTTAAGAACAGCTCGAAGTGCGGATCGTGACCATGGTTTAACTTCAATCGAGCCTGTCTCCAAGCCTCGATGAGCCAATACCTGGCTTGTAGCCTTAATGTGGATTTTTTCACTCTTGTTGAAAAAAAAAATTTTTTTCAACATTCGTACCCTAAGGGTAATACAGACAACACTTTTTTTTGCTTTTAACTTGCTTTAATCAAAGTTTAGAGAAAGCGTACGGAACTTTTTACTCCACGATTTTACCAAAAAAGCCCGAAATTTTCCAAGTCCGAGAAAGGCAATTGAAAATCATTCCAAAAATTTTCAAAGTTTTAGCGGTTTCGGCTCGAAAATAATTTTCAAAAACTTTGGGAAGGCATATTAAAGTCAATTCAGAATATTTTTTCCTGAAGTTCAATGGGTTGAAAATGGCGAATCTCAGCTCCAGAAAGACCTAAATTTCATGAAAATCGGCGGAGTCTCCGCGGAGAAATCTAAAAAAAGAGGACGGAAGGTTTTAGTGGCCCACCCTGTATATAAATTAGCTGCCTAATTTTGGTCTATCAGCGAGTTTTTTCAATAAATGTTTTTCTCGAGGAAAAAAATCTGCGGCAACAAAAGCGCGCTTGGTCTCTTCCTTCGGAAGAGAGCGGTGTGGCCGAGTGGTTAGAGCGCTGGGTTGGAAATCCGAGGGAAACGGGTTCGATTCTTTTTGCCACACTAGAACCCATTTTTTACATTGGAACTACTTTTAAGGTGTAGTTGTAATCCAATTTGATATTTTAAGGCTTGTCATGGCCTCAGAATTTAGTTTAGCATAAAACAAATTTTTTTTATTGGTAAAAACACGGTCAAAAAGACACTTGCATGGTGTCGCGAGAAAACTTCTGAGGACAAAAACATGCCATTAGACCAAAATTAGGCAGCTAATTTATATATATTCTGAATCAGAAAATTTTTGCGAATTTTTTGATATATATCTCGACCGGTAATTCCACACCCCATAGAAGTACTTTCCTTGTAAAATAGGAAAAACGTAAAGCAACTCAATTCTTCTATCCGAAATTGAAGTCGTAGTAAACACCTTACGTCTTTCCAACGTTTTGCAACGTTTTGCACGACCTTTCGGTGCCTTACTGCTTCTTTATGCTTGATTCTTCTGAAAAACCCAAGTGTAACATAACGTAACTGACAGAAATTTTAAAAATTTGACAGTATCTTTTCCCGATTTTTTCCCAAAACATGCTCATATGTCTACTGAAGAATCCTACGCAGAAATGTCCAGCTCCCTGTTAATTTACAGAAGATAACTTACTTTTACTGGGACCTCCTCGTTATCATTTGATGTCGTGCGTGAACATTCAGGCTCCATATTACCTAAAATTTATCCTAAATCAAATAGTAATGCTTAAAAATAATTTTAGAAGTCAAAACATCATGAAAACAACATGATGCACTAAAGAATACAACATTGTTTTACTTGCAATATCTATAACAATACAATGTTTGAGAAGAATAAGCTGAACCTAGTGTTAGGTATTAAAAATGCTGAAACAAAAAAAATCTACATTGAATTCCCTAAACTTCATAGGAAGAAAAAAAATTTTTTTTTTGACTTTTTTTATGTGTAAACAAATTGGCGTGCGTAGCGCCAAAAAATTGTTTTTGTTTTATTTGCAATCTTATTCTTGTTTTCAGAACTACATTCTTATTAAATTTCCGGTGGGAGGATGTAAGCCACCTGGTCCTGAGTTAGCCGATTATTTCAACAACACCTACGTGAAGTACCTGTACAATCCGAACGGAAGATCGTGGGTCCTCGCTTTCTGTGAATTATATTTTTTTAGAAGTTCCGAGGATGTGACGATTGCGACGGTCCTAGATGAATCCCCGAATTGGGCGCTGATAGGAGGAGGCATTGGCGGGGCGCTGGTGTTCCTCTTACTGCTGATAGTGCTGGCCATTTTTCTCATTCGACGACACATGAAAAGGCAATATCGGTAAGTAACCCTTTGATAAAGCCTCCGCCGAATCCTCCGCCGGGGAAAAAAGCACGAAATTTTTGCCATCTGTGCATCGGATGACAACAAAAAATCACCCCAAACTCTTTTCCAACATGAATTGCAACAGCCGAAGGCCTAAAACAACGTCCGCCGAAATCTGAAGTCTCCGCCGCGCCTCCGCGGTGCGCGTAAAATCGAAAACAAAAAAATGCATACCGTAAAATCGACGGAGGTGTAACGTAAACTTGATTTCAACCGTTGCAACGGCGTTTCCGCCACGTAATACGCTGTGATTTTTAAAAAAGGCCCTAATTTTCTCCGCCGAGAAATGGGCCCTCCGCCGACGAAAAAAAATTTTTTGAGATTCTAAAAACGCACGCTGTCAATTTTTAGAAGCAAAAAGAAATTCGTTGATAGCTGCAAAGAACACAAAGATATAAGCAAATCATTTGTTCCAAATTTCTTGAAACACCCTGTATATGACTTATTGCAGACGTCATAGCGCATTCCATGTGCGCTATGATTTCTCCATTGCTATGGAAATGCGTACCGAAAAGAAGTGCACGGAGGGCACTGTAGTCAAGCTCAAGAATGGGAAGAAACTCTTCGTACCGGTGAGTTATTTTTTCTTTTTTTTTTTTTTTTTTTTTTTTTTATAGACATCTACCTATTTTTAAAAATTAATTTGGGGTCTGGCGACCTCATGGGAAGCCTACAAAAAGGTTGCAAAATTTGTAATTTTTGAAAACGCTGATTCGAATTTTGCCAATACGCAACTTATAAAATCTGATTTGTAGGAGTTATCAATAATGTTATTTTCTTTCTATATGAAAAGTTTCGGCAGAATTGGTCTGCAAGTTTTGGAGACGATGGCGAAATACATCAAACTTGGTATATCAAAAAAATTTTCGGTTTTGCAACGGCTAAGGCTGCTCACTGCATGGACACATTCATTATAGGGTATCTCAGTTTATAAAACCTTTCAGAGTCCATAATGCCAAATTAAAAGACATTTTGCCATCAATTTAGCATGAATAACATACGTCTTCACATGTTCATATTTGGGTTTGCTGCATCGGTAATCTATGTTTCGAAACCGTAGTAACGTCCTTTCGTTGGCTACGTATTTCTTTTTAGATGGAAAAGAATCTCCACCATATGTTTTCATAACTTTACCATGTACAACATGATTAAAATAAGATCCAAAAAAGGGCTAGTAGTTGGGCTCAGACCTCGTTTGGACTTGTTGAGGTGTCCCCTTTTCATAAAAACTAGAATGACGTTGCCGCGTTGCTAAAGCGCCGGCCGGCGACATAGCCTCCTAAGATGGTCTCACTATCATGGATAATACGGAATTGATACAGACATGCAAAGTGAGAAACATACGGATTATTTCTTTGACCCATCGACGGTTTTAGTTAGTAACATAGTTTTTAATTCTTTTTTTGAAGCCTATCATCCTTTTTTTGGTACAAATTTCGATATTATACATGACCTATACAACAACCCAGTTCCTCAATTTTTGAACTTTTTAGGGTAAAAACGGATGTTTTGAAACTAATTTGATCTTATAATCAATATCACTTTTTGTAAGAATGATTTGCAGCTTCAAAATCTTAAAAAATTTAGTGGTGAATATTGTCATGTATAACATGCTGACGTTATGGCACACTGTGAAAACCGTCTTTTTTACCCGGTAATTGATAGATTAGATCTAAATGAGCATGATTGGTGAAGAAAACCCGCAATTCCTACAATCGCAATTGTTTTCAGTTCCAAAAACGCCTGTTTTAATCCCAAATTTTCAAATCGCATCAACTTTTTTTTTGTATAGACGAATTTTGATAATGTTTCGGATATTTCCAATATGGACCAATGCTAATAGAACCTCCAAATCAGATTTCTCGATTTAAGTAAAAAATTTTGTATCTGATGTGCAGGGTGGGCCACTCGAAACTCCCAACCTCTTTTCAAGTATTACTCCGCCAATAATGCACCAATTTCTATAAAATTTATATCAAATTGAAGCTGAGACGCCCCATTTCTTTTCCACCAAATATGCCCGTCTTACTTCACGGAGGCACCCGTACTGACCTTTTACATTTTCATTCCAAATCTTGGAGCCCGAAATCGGTGAAACTTACACGGGAAGTACCCCAAGTGCGACGCTCAAATTTTGATAAAACTTGGCACAAATTTAGAATATTTTTTTTCTAAGATATATGCGAGAATCCTAGCTCCCGCTTTGCAGAAACAACCGAGATTTTTAGATCGAAAGTTGGCGAAAATTTAGGACTTTTTGCCGAATTTCGGCACGAAATGTTTCATGCCTATTTCAGCCGTAAAGGATAATGTTTCTACAAAAAATCAAAATTTTCCGCACGAAACTCCCAAAGTTATGGCCAAAAAGCGCTTTTCTCTCTGGCCGCTCTCCACGTTTAGCGTGCTCTCTCGGCGGCAAAAATAGTTCGATATCTCGGCGGCGCCCGCAAAGCGCGAGCTAAAACTTTCAGGAATTGATTAGTCCATACCCGACGTGTGTGCAAATCGCCCCAGATCACGAAAGCAACGCCTTGCAGAATAATTTTGACTATTCCGTTGACTGCCATCATTTTTTCTGTTGCTTATATTACGCTTTTTCAAAAGTGCAGACACATTTTGTCGTGGGCCGCACCGTGCACAAACCTCCTTTTTGCGGGGTGCATTTGACCTTTTGCACTGTGCAACCGGATATCGCTGCGACGTAAGCTTTTCTCAGCTGTGTCGCTGCGAACTTTGGGCGTGCGAAAAGAATTTGCACAGTGCAAAATGGATTTCGTCGCGCAACATGCACGGTGCGGTGCAAAAAAGACAAAAAAATGTGTCTGCACTTTTGAAAAAGCGTAATAGGAGTTTTATTTAGTCAAAGGCGCGAACATTTTCCAATTCCAAGAAACTCAATTGGAAATCATTCCAAAAATTTTCTAAGTTTCACCGATTTCGGGCTCCAAAATTTGGAATGAAAATGTAAAAGGTCAGTACGGGTGCTTCCGTGAAGTTAGACGGGCCATATTTGGTGGACAGGAAATTGGGTGTCTCAGCTTCAATTTGATATAAATTTTATAGAAATTGTTGCATTATTGGCGGAGAAATACTAGAAAAGAGGTTGGGAGTTTCGAGTGGCCCACCCTTATAATGATGAGCTTTTTTTCAGAGAATTATCGATAATGTCGAGGTGAAGCGGATGGTCGCCGAAGGCCAATTCGGGGCATTTTACGAATATGACTACAAGGGGACATCGTACTGGTACAAGTTGGAGGCAAGCCTCGGCCCCAAATACAAGCAACCGCTCGCCTGCGAGAGCGGCGTCTACCAGCTGGTGGAGAAGAATTCCAAAAGCCCAGACAAAAAGTAAGTTGGAATCAGACCAAAACCTTTTTTTTTCAGCTTCATCTACATTGGCGGCATGCTGAGCTGCTGCCACTTCTCTGAGGGCGTCTACTGCATGCGGGTCGAAAATTATGGCCCAAGCGTTCGCGAGATGCGCCAAGGACAACTCATGGCTCCGTTCGAGGCGCAAAAACTCTTCTTCCAGTTGCTTTACTGCACCAAAGCGCTGATCAGGTACGGGATTTGCCATCGGTACATCAAGGAGAGCGCATTCTACGTCAAGAAAGACCGGGATACGTATCGGGTGAGTGCATGTTGAGTTTGTATTTTCCCTAAAACCTAGCCAAGGATTTTAAACAGTTTTAAAGGGTAGTAAAACAGCATATAGGTCAAAAAGGTTTAATTTAATATCTATCCATCAATTCTGCAAAGCATTTTTGCTTTATTTTTCTGGTTTAGTAATAAATTTTTTTTACCATATATTTTTTTTATCACCGGGCCCGGCCGCCCATTTATTTGACACAAATGGGGCAATTTTCATGGCTTCAATATCGATTTCTTGATATAAAAATATGATAGAGATTTTACAACACTATGTTCCTTGGCGCAAATTTTATTTTCTTGCAGTTTGTCATTACTGACCTCGGATATGCAATCAGAATCGGCTCGGAACGCTCGGCGTTCTATCCAATCCCCGAAACGGCAACCACTCACATCCACGCGAAGAAGGCGTTGAAGTCGGAGGACACGGAGAGCCTTCTCTACATGGTATTGGGCATGATGGCTCCTCTGCCTTGGGCGGGAATGAAAAAAATTGAGGAAGTCACGAAGGTCAAGTTAGAGTGTACCGACGAGAACGCGATCCCCGAAGAATTCTACGACATCAAGGAGGCTGCGACCTTGTGTCTCATGAGGGGCCTCTACACGGATGACCTGGAGATGGAAAACGTGGCCGCGGGCCTCATCAGCTATTACTTCACGGTATGTGGAATTTAATTTTTTTACCTGCGAATTGGTTTTTAAGCGCATTTTATATTTTGAAAAACTTTCAGATCGTATCGTCGGACGAGCTCCATTCTCCTGTGCGTTTTCCAAATCGTGATGCCAAGTTGGTGGGCACGTTCAAGTCGTATGATGAATACTAGAAAGACCCGAAAACATTCCATTTTTTTGTAAGAAAATTAAAATAAATATTTTTAAGTGCGTTTTTGTTTGATCGGCCATCTAAAGTCAGTATTCCATGTCGTCCCCATCTTGATTACTTTTACTGAAATTAAAAAAAAACTTAAGAAACGACGTATTTTATCCTCGACAGAAGCAGTACCAAGCGGCATGGAGAAGGCCGGGAATGCTAAAAAATGACGTCATTATTAAATAAAATCAAGCCCAAAAAACTTACCGAAAAAGAGCGTCAAGAGGAGATTCACACAAACATGCCATGAGCATCCATTCCCATCAACATTGTCCTTCCAGAAAACGGCGATTGGCTGAAAAGACGGGATCTTTTGGAAGTAAAATATGAATTTCCCATTAGATATTAAAAAAATAGAGTTTTTTCTTGATTTTTTGATGAAATCGCGATTTTAAAGTGATATTCTTACATAAAAAATTACTTGATCCATTACATAAAAAGAGAATTTATCGAAAAAATCCCTTTTTTGGCTCAAAATCGTAAAAAAAGTATTATTTTATGTTTAAAAATCCCGTCAAATTTGCTCCATTGGCATTATGTTTCAAGCACCGAAATTTCGACAGTTTTTCGGTAAATTTGGCAGCTTCATGTCGACCAATCGACATTGACTTTCAACATTTGTTTTGAGTTTCCAAAACTCTTTCTTTCGGATTTTCACCCACTCGGTTGTTGATCACCATTCCGCTCCTCCAAAATGGCGTTTGGACCGAAAAAAGATCGGGTAAGAATGGGTAATATCACACTAGAGGTGGCTTCTGGCATTTTCACAAAGCCTCTCATAGCAATTCCGACCTTTATTTTTGAGAATCTTCCAAAATTACGTTATTTTAGGTACTTTTTTAATCATGGATAATATAGCTGTTAAAATTGGAGATGGTTGGTTTAGTATGGTTCTGTTAGGTGATTTGAACCCATTTTTCTTTCATACTGCCGTTTATTTTACTGAATTAGCTTTGAATCCTGAAAATTGGTCGAAATTTTTCAGACCTTTACTACAATATAATTTTCTCTTTTTTTTCAGCCACATTATTATCACAAGAAGCCTGAGATTCCCAGGGGCCTTGATGCACCGCCATATCTGAAAGATGGAGAGATGCTGGACGGCCGATATAAGATCGACACTATCTTGGGAAGAGGAGGGTTTGGGCAGGTCTTTCAGGCCAAAGATATGGTAAGAACTTGTTGTTTTGTTGGATTTTAGATAGTCAAGGTACAAGCAATGATACTACAGGGATTTTGAAGGTTTTATATTGAAGATTTACTTGAGAATAAGCTAGAATTAACATTTTTTATCTAATTGATCATGAATAATATAATTTGTTCGGAAAAATAAAAAATATCGAAATGTTTATAGGCAATTCAGGTCCGCAACAGCTAGTGTATTGTTTGCCTTTGATTTTATGCTGTGTTGCCTAATATTATATGTATTTTAGGTAACCAAGCAGTACGTTGCGGTTAAAGTTGAACCTCGCGATCGACATTCACAAATAAACACAGAAAGAATGGTGCTGTTGGACCTGACGTCTTGCAAACATGTTCCGAACCTCGTAAGTTATGTTTGTTTTTCATTTTTCTGGCTTTAGATCGACAGTGGCTACACCAACGAGCTTTGTTTCCTGGTCCTACCCGTCTACTCGGACAATTTGTTCGAGTTGCGCAAGTTCGCGCCAGATCTTCGATTCCCGGTGAAGTTTGCGTTGGGTGTGTTCTATCAGCTGGTGGAGACGCTGCAAGAAATCCACACGCTCGGCTATATGCATCGGGATATCAAACCATCGAACATTTGTCTTGGCCGTCTACCAGATGAAAGAACAAAGGTTTTTTTGATTGATTTTGGAATGTCCAGGAGGTTTCGAACACTGGATGGGAAATTAATCGAGAGAAGAGATAATGTCCCGTTCAGAGGTGGGGATTTTTTGGGGAATTTCTTTGCTTTTTGACAACTTTTACCTTGATTTAGGTATGTTATCCATGATTTTTTGTTTCATTTTAGGAACTTCTCGTTATTGCTCCAAGCGCGTCCATCTCCGCTACGATCAAGGACCTTGTGACGACATGTGCTCACTGCTGTTCGGTGTTGTCGAAATGATGGAGGGCGACTTGCCCTGGAAGGGCGACGAAAATGACCGAATGCTCGCCACAATCAAGGCAAAACCCATTTTTAAGTTTGACAAATTCACGAAATTCACCCCGATTCCGTTGTTCCACATTGCCCACTACATTCAGCAATGCACCTACGAACATGAACTGCGCTACGACATCATCAAGAGGCATATTAATGTAGGTGTTTTGAATTTTTTTTTGGAATTTTAGGAATTCATGACGTGGAAATTAGAAGTGGGGTGTGTTCATGATGCTGGTAATTGAATTTTTCTTCAGGAAGCCCTCCGATGGCTGCTGGAGAACGAAGATATTGATTTAGAGGAGAGGGAAAGACAGGTCGCAGAATTCATCGAGGACCATGTTCTACAGGATAGGAAGAAGGTGGTGAGTGTGGAAGATAGTTCCCCACCATTCCCCGCCACCCAGGCCAGCATTCATGCCTCGATTATGGGAGTTTCGTCCAAGGCGTCCATCATTCAACGACAAGAGAACCGAAAAGTCGAATATGATTGGGTGAAACCGGCCTCAAGAGACGTTCGGAGGAACACTAGGGACGATTCGTTTTATGTTCAGACGGTTAGACACGAATTGGACGAAGCAAGAAGAAATTTCGTCATGGGGAATATCAGCGATCAGAAAATGGTCAGCCCCGTTCAGCAGGAGGTGAAAGCGTGCAGAAACGGGTCTGCAATGGATGTGGAAAGCTGTAAAATGGGCCGGAATGGCCATGGCGACCAACATCGACAAGGGAGAGATCGGTTTTTACCGCAAGGTATGAGGTTGGTCATGGATAATATAAATTGTTAAAAATTCGTATTTTTTTTAACTGTGACGGTTGTGATTGGGAAAAAAGGGACTTTCTACAAAAAAATTACCAATTTTTGACAATTTATATTTTTCATGAGGAACTGGGACGATTGGGGAAACCGAAAGTATTACTTTTCTTCGATCCAAGTGTGAAAATAGGATAATCGAGGGTGCTGATTTCGAAAATGACATTCATTTTTTTTTGGATATTTACTTTTTTCCTTAAGTAGTACTGTAAAGTAGGAAATTTTTGAACTTTTTTTTTATAAATACTCGATTTGGGGGGCTGATTTCGAAAATCTTACTCATTTCTTCTGATTTGAAAGCAGCACCACCGAAAACCCCAAATCGAGTATTCATGAAAAAGTGTTAAAAACTACTACTTTACAGTACTACTTAAGGGAAAAAGTAAATATCACAAGGAAGGTACTTCTATGGGGTATGGAGTTACAGGTCGAGACATATCAAAAAATTCCCAAAATTTTTCTGGTTCAAAATATGAAAAAATTCGCTGTCTAATTTTGGTTTGTAAGGGTGAACAAATCCTCTGAACTTTTCTTCTTCTTCCAGCGCCACGAAAATGTCTTTTTGACCAGGTTCTTATCAAATCAAGAGCTTGTTTTTGAGCTAAAGTAAACCCTGGTATCTTGACAAGCCTTAAAATATCAAATTTGATTCGCAAATGCCCCTTTTTTATATTGGAACTACTAATTAAGGTGTAGTATTCATCAAATTTGATATTTTAAGCCTTGTCAAGATACCTGGGTTTACCTTAGCTCAAAAACAAGCTCTTGATTTGTTAAAAACCTGGTCAAAAAGGCATTTTCCTGGTGCTGGAGGATGAAGAAAAGTCCCGAGGACCAATGTTGAGCATCGAACTTACATTCTCACGATTTTGAACTTCTTTTGAAATTTGCATAATCGAAGCTTGGAATCGTGGGAATTTCGAATTTTCAGAACAAATTCGACTAAAATTCGACTTTTATGCAAATTTTCCACTAAGAAGATTGAAATCTAAATTGGTCCCTTCATTCTTTTCACACTCTCGCCTCTCCGTGCGGCGCTTCCCACCGACGAAAAATCGATTGCGGACGAGTTTCCACGGGCTGTAACGACGTGTCTCCTGACGGATCTCTACACTGATGACTTGGCAATGGAAAACGTGACCGCCGCCATTATCAGATACGACCTTATGGTAAGTGGAATTTAACTTTTTTTCTACCTGCGAATTGGTTTTTAAGCGCATTTTATAATTTGAAAAACTTTCAGACTCCACCGATGGACGAGCTCCACCTTCATGTTCGTTTTCCAAATGCTGATGTAAATTGGTGGGCACGTTCAGGTCGTATGACTAGGAAGACCCGAGAACGTTGTATTTTTTTGTAAGAAAAGTCAAATAAATATTTTTATATGTGATTTAAATCGAAAAGATTCGATTTTTATGCAAATTTTGCACTATGAAGATTGAAATCTAAATTGGTCCCTCCATTCTTTTCTCTCTCTCGCCTCTCCGTGCGGCGGTTCCGGCATGAGTTCTCCTTCGACAGCGGAGTTCTACTCCTCGATAACAACCTTTCTGCAGTGTCTCAACTTGACCACGAAATTTGAGGGCCAAGTCCCGAACGAGTTCCAGATAATAACCCATGCAAAAGATAATGATGGAGGGTTTATTCGATACACGTACAATCCGTCCGAGAAAAATGTGACGTAAGTGGGACGCGGGTGCAAAATTTCAATTTTATGTGCTAGAATTCATCTAGTAAGTAGGTGACCCTAGCTTTGTGGAGTTTTTAAGTTCGAGAAGGAAGTATTTTGCTGCGTTTTTGAGACTTCCCGGAGGCAAAATGGTACGTTTTTTGCCACCGGATTAGGTTCGCCACTGTATCTTTGCTTCGCTGGTAGATTCGGAGCTGACGTTCTGAGGGATTAAAATGTGACGCATTTGGGGTGCGCGCTATAAACTTGAGAAAGATTTATCAACATCAAATGTTACTTTCAGTGACGAGAAACTGGACTTGGTTGACAACGAGACAGGCCTGGAAAGTTACCGCTTTCACTTGGCGCTGGAACAAGACAAGCTTCTCACCGGAGTTTCTGGATACAAGGCTGCAGAGTGGGGTTTTATTTTTACAATATTTTTTTGTAGTGAATGCCCGGTTTTTGATAAGAAAGTCGCTACTAGAGACTGTTCATTGACAAGCGCTGCCTTATTTGAAATGCTGGGATCGAATATGGTGAAGATTGGATGTGTAAAAGATGCACACGGAAATCATGTATACCAATTGAATGGAACCTATCTTGGCGACTACTCAACGGAAACCCAGGACCAGTTCAACTGCGAAAGCAAGCTGGCAGTGTTTGGAGATAAGATTGTCTTCAAAAATAAGGGAGAGGACGTCTGCAAAGAATTAAATTGGGCTGTGGATCACGTTTGGAAAGCGTCGGAATGCGCAAAGGACGACAAATTCAAGTTGAATTCAAAGAACGTCCTACTTTTTCCATTAGTAAGTGAAAAAGAGAGCGTCCCGACTTTTCGGGTCGGGAAGAGATCGGGTCAACGACATTCCGGTTTAACGATACCGTTTAACTTTTTCGCTTCGGTACTGGAAAAAAGAATTTTTTGGAGAAATTGAACAAAATTTTCACGTTTACATATAAGATACGTCCTATCCTAACAATCATCAACGGAATAGTTTATCTAAAAAAATCCAGAAGTAACATTTTTACTCTACTCTGTAAAGGAAGATTGTAACGTTCAGATCGGTTATCCACAAACAAATTTTTTTTGTTTTCTTTTCCCGGGGCGAAAACGTTTCAAAATTTTGTTCAAATTTCACAAAAATTCTTTTTTCCAGTCCCGAAACGAAAAAATTAAACGATATCGTATCGTTAACGCGAAATGTCGCTGACCGGAGCTGTCCTTGACCCGAGACGCCGTAGCGCCAAAAAATTGTTTTTGTTTATTTGTAATGTAATTCTTGTTTTCAGAACTACATTCTTATTAAATTTTCGGTGGAAGGATGTAAGCCACTTGGTCCTGAGTTAGCCGATTATTTCAACAACACCTATGTGAAGTACCTGTACAATCCGAACGGAAGATCGTGGGTCCTCGCTTTCTGTGAATTATATTTTTTTAGAAGTTCCGAGGATGTGACGATTGCGACGGAATCCCCGAATTGTGCGCTGATAGGAGTAGGCGCTGGCGGGGCGCTAGTGTTCATCTTACTGCTGGTAGTGCTGGCCGTTTTTCTCCTTCAGAAGTTGGAGAATAGGTTGCTTTAGGTGATGAAAGGCATCTCTTGGATATATGTATACTGGCTGACAAAAATTTCTTTCCACCTCGTATCTCGGGAACCACTGGGCCTAGAACTTCCAAATTCGGCATAGAAACATCCTGGGACAATCTAACACCATACCCAAAAAATCATATCATTTGATGCACTTTCAGTGCACTTTTTATGCAAACGGCAAAAACGTGATGACAAAATTTTCTTTCCACTTTGGAAAAACGTTTGTAAATCATAAGCCAGAAGGCGCTAAGGCATGATTGTGGTATCGTTGTGTTCGCAAAGGAGTCCTCTCTTGATCCGTGTCGCAATTTTACAATAGTTTTCGTTTTTTCGCCCTTGGGCGTCTATTCATCATCGCCTTGTCCGTTTTCAGCTAAACTCTTGGCCAGAAAAGCTCGCAGAAGGCCCAAGGAGACGAAACTGCCCTTATTAAACCTGGTATTTATGGTTGCAACATGTTTACTCCGGCAGTAGAATTAGATTTAATTTAAGCGTGTTGCATAGGAAAATGTGCACTTCCAGGGTTCTCGTTACCAGAAAATTACGTTATTACGGGTACCCTGCAGACAATTCAAGTAACTTTTTTTGCTGATATGTTTTCCATGATACAGCCTTAAAAAAACTACAGCCTTAAAAAATAGTGACGATTTTAGTCTCTGATGTCGCGTTTAGGTTTGAGCAGAAGAAAGATTCCGCATGCCCCATGTGCAAAATTTGCAACCCTAAGCTTCCCGCGCAAGCAACTTGTCGTGCCAAAAACGTTAAAGGCAGGACGAAGTCAATGTATTAAGGTAGTCTGGTAGTCAAAAGTTCCAATATGTCAAGCATAAGTAATGCCAATTCCTCCCCGTCATATAATGCAACAACGTGCGTTACTAAAGACGACATAGACCAGAGGGGGGTAAGATAAGGTAGTAGATTTCAACACAGACTGTCGTATAATACCTAAAATGCGCCATATGTCTAGTAAACGCATGTTATTTGGACTTTTCCATTCTGTACATAAGCGGTTTTCTGGTTTCGCGAACCCTGGAAGTGCACATTTTACACTTAAATTGAATCTAATTTTACTGCCGGTGTAAACAATGTTGCAAACATAAATAGCAGACTTTTTAACGGCAGTTTCATCTCCTTGGGCCTTCTGCGAGCTTCTCGGCCACGAATTTGGCAGAAAACGGACAAGGCAACGATGGGCAGACGCCCAAGGGCGAACAAACGAAAGGTCCTGTAAAATTGTGCCACGGATCGAAAGAGGACTTTTTCGCGATCACAACGACACCACAATCATGCCATAGCGCCCTCTGGCTTATAATTTACAAGCGGTGGAAAGAAAATTTTGTCATCACGTTTTTGCCGTTTGCATAAAAAGTGCACTGAAAGTGCATCAACTGATATGATTTTTTGGGTGTGATGTTAGATTGCCCCATAATGTTTCTATGCCGAATTTGGAGGTTCTAGGCCCAACGGTTCCCGAGATACAGGTGGAAAGAAAATTTTGTCAGCCACTGTAAGTGTTTTTTACGTTTTTTTTCGTTCTTTCGAAATTTAGGTGTCGACCATCCGATGAAGAATCGACTCGGAAACGGGATTTTAGTCCAAATTTGGGGAAAAGCCTAGACAATTTTGTTTATGAGACCTTTCTGCAGGTCTCATCAAATTTTCGCTGCTCAATCTATTTTCTCCATTCTGAAAACTTCTTTTTTAGCTAAAATTTTAAGGGATTTGATCTATTTTGACAATATTTGTCACATTTGGAGTCCATAATACATCAATTTGGGTTGGATGCGACTTTTCTGAGCGTAGTTTAGTATTCTCGACGGAATCAGCTCACATATTGTTTCTCTTCTGCCTACACCAAACTTTTATATTAATTTAGGTAACAATTTAATAAAAACGTTTCGATTTTGCTGATTTTACGTTGGGACACGGAACTATTGCGACATAACATCGTTCATAGGTTATGTAACGCTGTGTTAGATGGATTAGAATATCATTAGCAATATTTACTAGCTTTCTTTCGGTGCCTAGTGTAACATTAGTTGAAATTGTCCATAATTGGAGGAAGGGACAATTATATGTTATTATTATGCCAGTATGTTGTTATGCAACACCCTAAAGCCGTATTCTTAGTTCAAGAATGCGCATTCCGACATTGTGCACCACTAAAACAACAAATTACCATTTACGTTGTATAATAGGACCGAAATTTATATCAAACGATTCCAAATTATCTCAGCATCACGTTTACGTCAACAGTTAGTCGATTCGGTGTAAGATACCATATATATACATCAAAAATCGGAATGCCAAAAGTGCCAAAAGCCCACCTCAAAAAATAATTTAAAAAATTCTTTTGTTTTCGTGCCAAGACTCAAAAACTACTTTTCCATTTCTATCAACCATTTCGGTTCGGCGTGCGAGGGCCCAAAACAAAGTCCGCCGAAATCTGAGGTCTCCGCCGCGCCTCCGCGGATGTTGCGTAAAATCGAAAACGCAAAAAAAGCATACCGCAAAATCCACGGAGGTTTAACGTAAACATGATTTTGGCCACTGTAACAGAGTTTCCACGATGTAATAAGGTGTGATTTTTAAAAAAGGCCCCAAATGCCTCCGCCGAGAACTGGCCTCTCCGCCGACGAAAAAAAAATTTTTTTTTTGTTCAGTACAAAACCGCCCGCTGTCAAGTTTTAGAAACAAAAAGAATTTCTGCGATAACTAGCAAGAGCTCAAAAATATTCGCAACTAGTTTCTGCCAAATTTCTTGAAACACCCTGTATATAAAACGGATTGTCATGATCATTGGGGTCATCCATGCCAAATTTCAACTTCCTCTGACGCTCCTGAGTCGTTGAATACGAACTTGAATATGGAACCCAAGTGTACTATTTCTGTTGATTAAAATCACGTTAAGTGCTCCAAAATCACTTTTTGAGCGAAAATATGTTGTATACATACACTCTGTGCCAAGTTTTTGTCATCAGGCCAAGATATATCTTTTTCATTTCGAAAGTTGAATTCAACAGACAATTCTAACCAATGCCAAAGTGTGAGCTTGCAAACACTTACTGAAATTACCCGTAAAGCTGAGTTTGGCCTTTGTAATCGCGACCTAAGATTTATTGCGACCAGAAGTGCTGTAATTAATGCCAGCCAAAGATTTCATTACTGTTTTCTTACAAAGTTGAAGATACGAAGTTTCCATGTTGACGTTCGTATTCAACGACTCAGGAGTGTCAGAGAAAGTTGAAATTTGGCATGGATGACCACAATGATCATGACAATCCTGGCACACTTTCTGCGTGGTCGTAGCTTCAATGATCGGGACCATGTCGAAAACGGGTGCCGCGAGTTTTTCGCCTCTAAGAACAAGGAGTGGTACCGTAGCGGAATCGAACAACTTTCCTATAGACGTGTTCAAGCCGTAGATTCAAATGGCCTTTACTTTGAAACTTAACTGGTTTTCATTTGTTGTAAAATTATGTTCAAAGTTTTAATGAAAAATCGGAAAAAAATTTTGGTTCACCCTAATAGAATACCTTCAATTTTTATTCTGAAGGTGCAAATAAGTAAAAAAAAAGTGCAAAAACCACCAAAATTAGGCCCTTTTGAACCATAACTAAGCTTAAAGGCCCAGGAAAATTATTGAATCTGTCTATGTTGTAGCTCTTGAAATTCTGCAAACGATGGAAGAAAAAAAAATGTGTGCTTAAGGGTTGGAAAATACACGTTTTTTACCTGAAGGTTGAATTTTTGATAATTTTCGATCATCATTTTCTCAACATTAACATAAGGTATGATGATGCAGTTTGTATACGTGGAATGGCAATCTCTTATAGTCTAACAACCACTTTTTATTTTAGTTACATCTATTGTAGCTAGCCAAATATACACCGACTTGTAAGCACTACTTTTCATTTTTTCCTTTTTTCGACACCGATCGGCGGCGGAAAAAATGTTCGGAACGCTGTGCTTCGACGAATATATGAAAAAGCAATATCGGTAAGATTCTTACTTTTTTTCTTAAAGTCCGAGGTTCTCCAAGCCAAGGCGCAAATAAGGAATGTTCCCGCTGTGGGACCCAAAACGGCGGGCCTCCCTCGCGAAAAAATAAAAAAATTATTTTTTTTTGTTAGAGATGGTACAAGGAAGGCGAAAGATGAGTGGAGATCACTGAAAAGGTATGTTTTTTTGTTTTTTCTTATTCAGAGCAGCACGACGCAAAATTTAAGAGTGAAGATATAAGAACGCAAGAGCCATTTTCAAAAAGCACCCTAAATTTGCTCACTTTTTGGCTCGCAGGCGGTTCTTTCATTTTGCTCACCAAAACGGCGAGCAAATCTTTCGCGGCGAGCAAACTTCTAATTTCGCCTGCCGCGGCGAGCAATTTTCTAATTTCGCCTGCCGCGGCAGGCTATGGAAAGACTTGGCTTTGAGCCAATGGAAAGACTTGGCTTTGAGCCAAGTCTTTCCATAGACTTGGCTTTGAGCCAAGTCTTTCCCCTTGGGTGGTTCTTCCTCCCAAAAATTTTTTTGTCAAGATTGATATAAATTTCTTTATGGTGTACTCTACATGCATCGACAGGACAATAACTCCAAAAGTAAGTTAAAACGCACTTCGCGAGTTGCTGAAGCAGGCTCAAACGGGGGCCTGCACAGCATTCCGAGGTTTTTTCCCGCCACCGATCGGTCCCGGTTTTCGCACAAAATGACAACAGGGCTGCGCGCCTCAGCTGATAACTAGTTAGCCCAAAAATGAAAAAGAGTAAAAATTGGTTTTCAGATAGAGTGAAAAAAGACCTATCCAAATACATAAATAGTTTCTATTATCTTTCACTCTGTAACGATTTATATCTCTTACAAAATTTCAAATTTTATTTTTTATTCATGTATAAATGCACTTTATAAGGGCATAATTTGCAAGAAATGGTACCACTCGACAGCACATCGTCTGTTCTATGAAATATCCCAAAATAAGAAAAATTCCGGCCGTTAGGGCACTACAAAATCCAAAAAATAGCGTATTTTACGTGTTTTTGCATGTTTTTTCGGGATTTTTTGCATCGTATGCACAAAAATGGGAAATCGGCTCTTATAGCGTTGTAGTGCACACTTGATTACATATATCTGCCAAATTTCACATTTTCATCTCCACTCCACCCTGCGTTCTGCGCCGGTTTAGGTGTTAAGGCAACGTCGCTGCAAAGGGCGGTGCCGGGTGCCGATTTTTAAAAAATTTTATGATCATATGAACATTGGATACCAATTTTGGTTCCAGATGACAAAATTCCGTTTCATAAATTCACGTAGTGTCAGCTACGAATTTGAGTTCAACATGCCGAAAATAAGGGAATTTTTGTTTCAGGACTAGTATTCAGGAGATAATAGACCTATTAGAATGTGCTCAGACGTTTATTTGGGCTAGAAAAAGGTATGGAATCCAGATGCAGCGACGTCCCGTAACAAGTCGCACATTTGCTATTTTACTTAAACTTACGTTATATGCATGACGCTTAAGGTCAACACGACTGAAAAGAGGAAAATTTTTAAAAAATCGGCACCCGGCACTGCCATTTGCAGCGACGCTGCCTTAACACCTAAACCGGCGCAGAACGCAGGGTGGAGTGGAGATGAAAATGTGAAATTTGGCAGATATATGTAATCAAGTGTGCACTACAACGCTATAAGAGCCGATTTTCCATTTTTGTGCATACGATGCAAAAAATCCCGAAAAACATGCAAAAACACGTAAAATACGCTATTTTTTGGATTTTGTGGTGCCCTAAGGGCCGGAATTTCTCTTATTTTTGGATATTTCATAGAACAGGCGATGTGCTGTCGAGTGGTACCATTTTTTGCAAATTATGCCCTTATAAAGTGCATTTATCCATGAATAAAAAAATAAAATTTGAAATTTTGTAAGAGGTATAAATCGTTACAGAGTGAGAGATAATAGAAACTATTTATATATTTGGATAGGTCTTTTTTCACTGTATCTGTAAACCAATTTTTACTCTTTTTCATTTTTGGGCTAGCTAGTTATCATCTGAGGCGCGCAGCCCTGTTGTCATTTTGAGCGAAAACCGGGACCGATCGGTGACGGCAAAAAACCTCGGAATGCTGTGCGCCAATAATGCACCAATTTCTATAAAATTTATATCAAATTGAAGCTGAGACACCCCATTTCTTGTCCACCAAATATGGCCCGTCTAACTTCACGGAGGTACCCGCACCTTTTACATTTTCATTCCAAATTTTGGAGCCCGAAATCGGTGAAACTTAGAAAATTTTCGGATTTCTTGCTAGAAAAAAGTCACCAAATTCGTGGAAAAAAGTTTCAAGAAATTAAAGTTTATGTCCGTACCAAGTGTGTTAAACCCATATTTCAATCAGGCGAGGTACCAATTTGGGCGAATGAGAACGAAAGCTGTTTTCTTGTGCAATCTAAGCCTGGAAAGTTTCTATGCATCTTCGGGGTGGATGTCGTCATGCATGTAGACAGTTTCGTCCATTTTTTAACATTTTGAAAAATTTCGAATAATTAAGCCTGTCGCCCCAGATCACGAAAGCAACGCCTTGCAGAATAATTTTGACTATTCCGTTGACTGCCATCATTTTTTTCTGTTGCTTGTAGGAGTTTTATTTAGTCAAAGGCGCGAACATTTTCCAATTCCAAGAAACTCAACTGGATATCATTCCAAAAATTTTCCAAGTTTCACCGATTTCGGGCTCCAAAATTTGGAATGAAAATGTAAAAGGTCA
The DNA here is from genome assembly GCA_904066235.2 of Bursaphelenchus xylophilus. Lineage (NCBI taxonomy): Eukaryota > Metazoa > Nematoda > Chromadorea > Rhabditida > Aphelenchoididae > Bursaphelenchus > Bursaphelenchus xylophilus. The sequence continues at coordinate 12,104,996 of CAJFCV020000003.1, read as the reverse complement.
GTACGGGTGCTTCCGTGAGAACTCATAAGATACGATCCACCTCGATGACCTAGGGCGCAGCGCGCCGGGTCTAAAAGTTTACACTAGCAAAAGATTTAATATGCAAATCGGTTGACGGTTGGAATGAAATATTACAATGATACTGCACAGTGTTGCCGTTACATTACAATGCATCCTCGTTGCAACGCCGAATGCACGTGCCCGCAGTGCGAATTCAATACATTATGGGTCGCCTTTCTGGGACGACATGGAATACTGCCTTTAGATAGCCGATCAAAAGAAATCACACATAAAAATATTTACTTGAATTTTCTTACAAAAAAATACGATGTTCTCGGGTCTTCCTAGTCATACGACCTGAACGTGCCCACCAATTTACATCAGCATTTGGAAAACGAACATGAAGGTGGAGCTCGTCCATCGGTGGAGTCTGAAAGTTTTTCAAATTATAAAATGCGCTTAAAACCAATTCGCAGGTAGAAAAAAAGTTAAATTCCACTTACCATAAGGTCGTATCTGATAATGGCGGCGGTCACGTTTTCCATTGCCAAGTCATCAGTGTAGAGATCCGTCAGGAGACACGTCGTTACAGCCCGTGGAAACTCGTCCGCAATCGATTTTTCGTCGGTGGGAAGCGCCGCACGGAGAGGCGAGAGTGTGAAAAGAATGAAGGGACCAATTTAGATTTCAATCTTCTTAGTGGAAAATTTGCATAAAAGTCGAATTTTAGTCGAATTTGTTCTGAAAATTCGAAATTCCCACGATTCCAAGCTTCGATTATGCAAATTTCAAATCAGAAAAAATGAGTAAGATTTTCGAAATCAGCACCATCGAAATCCCCCAAATCGAGTATTTATAAAAAAAAAGTTCAAAAAATTACTACTTTACAGTACTACTTAAGGAAAAAAGTAACTATCAAAAAAATGAATGTCATTTTCGAAATCAGCACCCTCGATCATCCTATTTTCACACTTGGATCGAAGAAAAATAATACTTTCGGTTTCCCCAATCGTCCCAGTTCCTCATGAACAATATAAATTGCCAAAAATTGGTAATTTTTTGTAGAAAGTCCCTTTTTTCCCAATCACAATCGTCACAGTTAAAAAAATTACGCATTTTTAACAATTTATATTATCCATGACTAGGGCTCGAGACTTCGCAGCCTGCGGCTGCTCACGTCTCTCGGGCAGCCCTGCGGACAAAGTCAACTTTGCGCCCGGCATCGCTGCTTTTCGCGCGATTTGGACCTGTTCAACGTCGAAAACAACATAAACGCTCGCTAAAGCTTTGCCGACGGCCTCCGGCCGCGGCAGAGAAACGCTACGCGTTAGACTGAGCCTAGTAGAAAGTTGTAGCGTTTTTAAGACCAAAAAGTTAGGATCGCTAAGCTTTCCCTAATCGCTAAGCTCAGGCCAGTCCCGGATTGCTAAGCCGGGTTAAAGAGCCCGCCGGCATGAGGCGACGGCCTACGGCCGCCGCGAGACTACATTTTGTTACCTAAAATAATCTCCCTTCCACCCAAACTTGATCAGAAGCTCATACAATAAGGAAAAATCAACTAAAAAACTCGAAAAAATAGACTCAGCACTCAAAATTATCCAAAGCCAATATTTTTCCCGAAATCGCCGTCAAATTTGGCCCTAAAACGGCCAAATCCCGAGAATCCAGGACCAAAAAAATAATTTTACAAAAATTTCTCGAAAAAATCCAGAAAACCCCGTCATGATGACCGGTTCCTCACCACCCTCCTCATTCTCAGCACTCTCTCCGTCTTATCTCTGACCGGAATTGAAAGAGAAAACCTTTGTCTAACCACCCTCCACCCCTTTCCCACTCTCTCTTTTCTCCCGCCAAACGAAGAAGGAAGCGGTTCTCTGCCCGCTCTCTCTCTTCCCCGCGCTCTTTTTTTGTGTTTTCGTCCATGGAAGTGGGCGTTTTTTCAAAACTGGCACTTGTTGCACTAAAAGTACCGGGGAAAAAGATACGACTATGTCCGAAATGACATAGAGATTCCGAATATGTAACTTTTAGACTAATTTTAGTTGGAAATTTTTGGAATTTGACGATTTTTCCGATTCGGGATTTTTTGGGACCGCCGCTTCAAACACGATTTCTGATCATATCTCTCGGAATCGTATCCCAGCTTCTGGTTGTAGAATCCTTACTAAATTGTCTATCATGTAACGGGCGGGATTTTTGAATTTCGACCTTGTTCCCGAGCTATAGTAACTTTCGTGAAAGTAAGTAAAATCCAAAAATTCGGAAATTCGAATACTGATTTTTCAACCTGTGCGTATTTTAGGAATCGACATCTGTTTCTGTAGCAGTTCCATGTGCTAAATACGATGGACAAAATTAAAATCCGAAAAAGTTCGATTCCAAGCCCTCAGGGCCGAATTTTGGCCGAAATTTCGAATTTTTTTTTCGACCGCACGGTGCGCACAGAATATTGCAAGTAGAAAGCTGAAACTTGGCACGATGGTAGTTCATTTTGTGTCCTATAGCACCCATATAATCAATTTGTTCAACCCCGCTAATTGCCCTGAGGGCGATTTTTTTCGCACGGTGCACCAAAAATCGACCGAAATTTCCGGCCGCTCTGGCGGCCGTAATATCAAAAATACGAAGACGATGTAAGCGGGTAATTTGTAGAGCTCTTCGAGCTCTACAATCTATAGTTGGACATTTTTGACATCGTTGTTGTACTTCAGAGCGAAAAATTTGAAAAAGTCAAAATTTTGAAAATTTCGAAAAATTTCGTTTTCCGTCGGGAGATTCTATTGAGGACATGGCTACGTAGAATGTTCTGAAAAAATTTTGTGACAATCTTCGAGCAAAAAGAAATCGATCAGCGAGCCGTTTTTTCGAATTTCGACCTGGGAGCCGAGAACGAATTTTTTGAAATTCGCACTGTGCAAATCGTATTTTTTACAGTAAGCCATAGCTAAAATACGAAGCGCACTACAAAAAAGAAAGACACGTACTAATAGGAAGTCGGGTACGTAGAATTCAATGGAATCGAAAAAATCCAGAAATTCCGTCATCATGACGGGGTTTTGTGTAAGTGTAAGTTTGTACATGGCCGTATCTACACATACATGGAGTTATCTCTTAGTTATGAATTTGCTTTCCCGATATGGACCTGTAGAAGCTTGCATTTCAATATTCCCCGGTCTAATTAAAAGATACGAAAAAAGGTCTTTTTTTGAGATTTTTTTTGTAAATTTTGAAATTTCGAAAAAATCTCGACAGTGATTGTCCCATTATGTACCATACGCGACGAAACCAAAAATCAAGTCCATACCTATAAAACTAAGCGAGATATGGCAGCTCAAATTTTCGACTTTTCATGACGTCATAGGTCACTCAAAATTGAAAATTTCGAAATTTTTTTTCAAATACTCAAATAGAGGATCTTAAAAGAACCACCATGCCAAAAATCAAGTCAATCGGGGCAAAACAAAAGTATAACCACAAACCCTATGAATACTTGTATTTTTTTTTAGACCAACCTCAGCGACACGATCGCCGCAACGACATTGTGGTCACTATTTTCCCGACACACCTTCTTTCGTTTACTATATTTCCCAGATATTCAATCAAATAAAATGTAATACCGCCAGTTTCGCCTTTTTTGGAGCCAAACTGCCAAACACCAGGCCTAACAACCTGATATTATACTAGGCGTCAATGATGAAAAAAGATAATAGGATATGTCGGAGTGAACTAACAAGTCCTATACCATTCGAAAGATTACAGAATAAAATTTTAACACCGCAAGTTTCACCTTTTTTGGAGCCAAATTGCGCCTGTACCAGGCCGAACACTCTGATATTACACTAGGCACTAATAAAAAATAAAGTGAATTAGAGATGTCGGAGTGAATTGACAAGACCTATACCGTTCGAAACATTACAGAATGAAATTTGAAAACCGCAAGTTGCGTCTTTTTTGGAGCCAAATTGCGCCTGTACCAGGCGGAACACTATGAACCAGTTATGAAAAAAGTTAATTAGAGATGTCGGAGTGAAGAGACGCGACCTACACCATTGGAAACGGCACCGAATGAAACTTTAACGCTGCAAGTTTCACCCTTTTTGGAGTCAAATTTCGCCCGTACCAGGCCGAAAACTCTGATATTACACTAGGCACCAATGATGAAAAAAGATAATTGGAGATGTCGTTGTGAACTGACAAGACCCTTGACAAGACCTGGACGGACTCACATTTAGAGCAAATCCTTTCACTAGCGCCTTTAGCTTAAAGGACCAAAACAACTACATTTGAATGCGAATTTTTACGGCTTGGAGGTGCGTTACGCCAAAAGTTGCGAAAATCCCGCGACAAAAATAAAGACAAAAAATAACCGAGAATTTTTCTCGAAAATGCAAAATTGAAGAAAGTTCGAACTAGTTCATGTTCCAAAGCTGCTGAAAAAGCTTGTTGATCATGTGGATCCTGCCCACACCCATTCTAATGCTCTTGGGGAAAGTCTGATGTAAGTTTTTCTTGGTTTTTGCTTGGTTTTTCACGTTTAGGTAGGAGTGAAAGATCATGTACAATATTTCTGCGGTTCTTCCAAAAAACAGCACATGCGCAGCCTTGAGGAGCAAGTGTTGGACTCAAGGCTCGTGTTGTGTCCATGTTCTTGCTTGTTCGGGCTGTTTTTGCCCATTTAGAGGTGTTTTATATATATGTTGTTTTAGTCAAGCTTTCAATTTCAGAGTTGTTCAATGGGGAAAAACATTTACCCAAGAATTTTGAAGAAAACATCTGCTAAGTAGAATAAGTTTTATGTTACAGTAATCCATGATACAGCACTCTACCAAAAAAGTTAACAGGAAAGTTTCTTACAATTAGCCATAGAATAAGTGTTATCAATTTTAACCAGTTTGAAGCAGTTTTATTTTTGATGCATTAATCCTCTAAAATTACATAAAAATCGTTTTAATCCCAAAGTCAGAGAGTTTTAATGCCTAAAATTGCTCAGCGTGCTTCAAATAACTCTCAGGTTTTCATTAAAAGTGATTTTAGGTCTTTTTCTACATTCGCACCCACCCGGATTCGAACCTGGGTGGTCAGATTACCAGTTTTGGTCAAAAACCACTGCACCACGGAAAATGGGGGTCCTATTTTTGAACTTTTTAAAATTGGTCCTAGAGCAGAATTTTACGCTGATTACGAATATGAAAAAATTGGCTGTGGCTTTTTTGAAACAAACTTTTTATGGTCGATTTTAACCGACCGATACAGTATTTTTATATGTTACCGTAACCGGATGAAATTTTTTTTGGTTTTATTGAACTCGTCATGCCCAAAAACCATAGTAGCCTTATTTTTATGACAAACGGACACCATTGTAGAAAGTTATGACGAATTACTGTATAAACAGAAAATTGTATAAAAAGTACAGTTAATGGAAGAATTGAGGAAAACTGTGGTTCGCTTTTTCCCTACTGGTGCTGTGGATCATATTTATGCAAAAAACTCAACTTCGAAAAAATCCTATGTCACGGCTTGCTTCACTGACTCAGAAATCGTCTTTTAATAAAAGGTGCGTCAGCGTTATGTCGGGAATAATAAAAGTAAAATTCACTTCAACTTTATTGCGATAGACAAGGCGCCATGATCATCCGGTTTGGTGGTGAATCTCAGCATTGGTTAGACACAGTACTGGCACGAAATTTAAATGTTTTTTGTCCTATCTTTGTTTTACAGAATGGAGTGTCAAACCTCCGTCGGCTCAGGCGATAGCGGTCCTCTTATAATACAAGTTTACCATTTACTTTCATTAGGTACTCAGTTGTTTGTTGATTTCTGACTTTCTTTGTAAGTTTAGCAAACTCGGTGGTGGCAAGATCGGGCAGGAACCCTAGGAATGTTTTACTGTGAGATGAGAGACATCAGTACTTCTGCACTGTGCGGTCAGAATATCGCCGCGACATAAGTTTTCTTTTAAATACAGTGGGGGACCTGATCCAGTGGTAAAAAACGTACCGGTTTGCGTCCGGGAAGTATCAAAAATGTGGCAAAATGCTTCCCTCTCCAAGTGAAAACACTTCGCTTTGAAGGACGCGCCCTTTTTCCTAACAAAAAGAGTAGGCGCGCTTTTGAAATCGGAGTTTCTTCACTTGGAGAGGGGGGTATTTTGCCACATTTTTTGATGCTTCCTGGATGCAAAGTGGTGCGTTTTTTGCCACTGGATCACGTCCCCCATTGTACGTCGATACGGTTTTGCGGAAGACTTTGCACAGTGCGTTTGCGAACAAGTCAACACAATTTTGTAAAAAAAATTGACAAATGCTCTTAAACTTTTAACGGAAACAATTAGACCTTTCCTTTGAAGTCGCAGACGCTTCATTTCTTTCAAATTTTTGGGGAAATGTCGAGGCGTTCTCGATCGGCCTCGAGGCAATTTCCTCACTCTCATTTCTCCTGACGCCATGCAGGGTGAGCAAGCCCCGTTTCTCATCGCAGATTCGGCCGCGTCGGCTTCGAATTCGCTAAATTTGTCGGGAAATTTTGAAGACCCACTTTTGGAGCAGGAGATTTTGGGGTGTGACGGGTTAACCGCTGCGCCACCATCGTCTCCGGAATGCCCCAGTTATCAGCAACTGTACCCGGAAGCCATTGGCTGGAGCTGGAATTTCTGGTTTTGTGGGTATTCGTGGAATGTGGACATGCGAAAACAGCCGAACACAATGGCTCCACAGCCATCTGTGATCAGATTTCGAGGAGAAAACTACGAGTATCCGGTGAAGGTGATCGGTATTGACTTGAAAGTAAGTTGTAGAAAGCAGAGAAAGCGGTTAGATTATATCAGTCTGTCGGGAAAATAATGAGCATTCCGCCGCATCGAAAATCGCATTTCCGACGAGAGAATGAATTGTGTCGCATGTCGCGGCAAAGTCAAATTGCTTTTCACTTCAGCGACGCGATCGACGCTGCGACTTTGCGCTCATTATTTTCCCGACAGACTGAGAGGAGGCCACATATCAAGTCGAGATATCCAACAATATTTTTCGTAGAGAGAGTAGGCAAAAACCGGAGGGCGGTCACAGAAAAAATATATTTTTGGCCTTTTTCCCAGCCTAGGAAAAAATATTTTGTGAAAACGTTGCCTTCTCCGGTAGAAACAGGTCAGATTTTTTTAGCACCAAAACTTGCAAAAATTGTAGACTAAAAGTCACTTTTCCGTTGTTAGATTTCATTTTTCATGACATTAACCACTTCAAAACAACATTTTTTGATGATTTTCCAAAGGTATTGGACTGATTACTCATTGATGATGCTCTTCACAATCAAAAATTTTCCCGTTTTGACCTCGAGACAAAAGGCTATAGAAAATTGAAGTTTCTTTTTTTCATACTTCTAAATGTTTCAAAGCCCGATTTTTTGCTGTAACTTTTTTTTAAATTACTTCCAGATATGGCTCCGACTGCTCTCAATCATCAACATCTTTATTGTTCTCGGATTTTCCTTTTTGGCTATTCGAATAGAACAGAATTTTCTGTGGAAAATATACAACATCAATTCCGTCTTTCAAAGTTTTACCTTTATCAACGGTGTATTTTTGATGACTTCGGCGATTAATTTTTGCTACCAAATGCATCGACGGCACTTGTGGATTGATCCGAGATACGAGGATCATGCCGTAGTGAATGTAAGAAAAATTTATTATCAAATATTGTAATTTTAAGTTTTTCATTTGTAATCTTGACTTATTTTTCAGTTTACCTGGATATTCATCAGTCTTTCATTTATACCCTCTGAGCTTCAACAAGAACACTCATCGGCGGCTTTTTGCCCACCTTCACTGTTGATGTTGGTTCTACATCTAGCGAATTATATTATGATGACTAATGCGTCATCGTATGTCGATGTAAAGTACTGTTGGCTGTCGGAAAAAAGGAAAGAGGTCTCCTACCTCTCAACGCCTTTGGATAGGGATTACTTTTATTGGCACGAGTTATTTTCGAGGAAAGGCTTGGGAATCAACAAGAAATTGAATGTAAAGTCGAAAATTTCCTTAAAAAGCCAGAGGCCAATAGCTATCTAAGAGTTCGCTGAAAAGTTGACTGAAAATGCTAGGGCACAGCTCGGAAAAAAGCTTGCGCAGCTTGCCGAGGCTACACTGGCGGACCAGTTCCAGTGGCAAAGAACGTACCGTCTTGCATCGAGGAAGGAATCAAAATTCTGCAAAATACCTCCCTTCCCTAACCAAAAAAAAACACTTCTTTGAAGATCGCGCATTTTCTTCACAAAGAGAATGCCCGAGAATTCAAAGAAATTTTTTGGTCAGAAAAAAGAGGTATTTTGCGGAATTTTGGTCCCTTCCCGGATGCAAGACGGTACGTTTTTTGCCACGGGAACAGGTCCGCCACTGAAGTGCCGGAGAGCTGCGCAAGCTTTTTTTCCGAGCCATCCCCTAGTATTTTCAGCTAACTTTTCGGCTCTTTGCCTCGTCGCAGTCGCTCATCAAATCCTCAGCCACGGCTGGCCGTCGCAAAACGGCGATGGGCGACTCCAAACCGCGACGAATCCACATTATTTCCCCGATAGACTGATAATTACTGCAAAAGCAAAATTTCAGATCTGTGGATACGCTTGCACCCTTCTAAACATCAGTTTTATGGCCATAATGGGAGTTAACTTCGTCTCTAGCAATGCCTATATCCAATTTGTTGTTTGGGGGATGCTAACCGCCATTGTGACCGCCGAATTCAGAGCCTATACTTATCAGGACAAAAACTGCTTCTACTATGCCATGGTGAGTCAAACGCAGCCAATTTGCTGTATAATATTACGGATTTCTTTCTATCTGATCACCTAAAATAATACAATTTTCAGTCCTTCGTAACTTTATACAATTTTCTCATGATGGCCCCATCTCTTGGAAAACCGCTTCTTGAGACACTAAAAGCGGTTTCAATGTTATTTGGAAGCTTTATTCTAGCCTTTTTGAACACCTTATACTACCAAGAGCTCCAAAAATTTCACCGCCAAGAATTCGAGGAGATCGAAATGACCACATGGCGAATTCATTCCGGCTCAACCACAACTTACGGATCAACTGAAAGCTCAAATAGCCCAGAAGATGGCTAGAAATTCGCTCTCTACCTCGCATTTTTTATATTATACATGCATGATCCCAATTATATAACTTTTGAGTAAATTAATGATAAAAACAAGAAAAAAGAATGAAATGTACGTCAATATGGGTTGAAAAGCTCCAAACAAAGTCATTTTTTAGGTGAAGATTGAAAATTTTCTCTTCCACCGTAACCCACTCTGCGTCCCGACGCGAAAATCGAAGGCGCCGAACGGAATGCCAAAACTGTTGTTTATCGGCGTTGTTTTCGCGAAATTTCGCAACTATCTTGATGATGAGGTTGTTGACAACTTCGATGCAACATTGTGTTTACACCGCGGCATTTTACCAATTTTAGCTTGTACTGGATGCGTAGTGTCTGTTATGGTATAAATTCTTGATGTTAGGAGTGAATAAAAAGGTGTTTTTGAGGTCCACAAGGCTCATCAGTATCTAAGTTCTGTTTAGCGGATAAACCGCTACCATATTTGGAGTTTTCAATCTGTTTTCTTCAATTTTTTGTTGTATTTGATATCTGATCTCGTGTCAGTCAAAAGTCCCCAGAAGTTGTTAAATCCAGCCTTTTTTTGAGTTTCAAATCACATACCGATACCTAAAATACCAAGTTATTTGATTTTAACTTTCATTCGTGAAATTTATTGGATTTTTTCTCCGATATTATCCATGATCCTATTCCAGTGAAAATGAGTGAATCTCCGCACAATTCGTCATCCTACCCTCTGGTACCGCCTCCTCAGCAGCCGCTAATCGATTTGTCATGTGGAAAATCTGAGCACATTCAGCGTCCAGTCCATAACAAAAATCCTATGGCAATCCGTTTCAGAGGTGTGGATTACGAATATCCGGCCAAAACTTGTGGTATTTCTGCATTGGTAAGTTGAGGGTGATGTCGTAGATGAAGATTGAGAGATATTTTTGCTGTTGCAGTTGAGCTTAATTTGCGTTTGCAGACTTGGATTCGATTTCTGGCCCTTTTGAATGTTGCCATCTCTCTGGCCGGAGTCTTGGCGATTTGGAACCCGTTTCTCATCGTATCCGTCCTTCTTTCAATTGTTTCTTCGATCTACTTCTTCATCGTCACTCTCTTTAAGAAGTCCTTCATTCGTTACGAGAACCTCGCTTTCATCAATGTAAGTTCTTTATTTTTATATTGTACTTGGTCTTTAGTATGGAAATATCCCATTCTCCGGCTTTCTCCTCGGAATCGAGTTTCACCAGTATCGTACTGGATGGGCTCTAATTCCAGCTCTCGCTCATATCATTGGCTATAGCATTGTTTGTGATGGTGCGTGTTATTTGGAGACTGGATATTGGTGCTTGTCTCGTCGATCGCCGGTGTGCCTTTCGTCCGACCCTCCAGTTGATCGGACCTTCTTCTTTTGGCATGAATTGGGAAGCAGGAAGATCTATGGGAATCGTTGCGAATGCAGAAGAGTAAGTTGGACATTATTTTAAGGATCTTATTTTAGGGTTCAATTGCATTTATTATGGATGAAAATTGAAGATTATTTTTTCAGATTCTCGGCTACGTTTGCAGTTACCTGGCTTTGACCTTGGTGTTTGCCAATATTCTTCTTTTTCCAATCTATCTCCACAACCATTCGAACTTTGCGCCAATCATCATGACTTTCTGGTATTTGGTTGGAGTCTTCTGTTTCTACGAACGAAAGGCCTTCCTTGGTTACAAGAAAGAGGGATATATCCGTGTTATGGTACGTTTCAAGTCTCATTTTTATTATTTTCAATATTAGGTTTGGACTTTCGGTTTCAACTTTGGCATCATCTTGTCCATTGTGATCAAAAAGTTGAAGGACAAGTACTATGACGGATACTACTATCTTCCCCGGACTTTTGGTCTCATCTTGATCTCAACCGTTGTCAGTGGGATCCTCGCCTATCTACACAGCAAGTTCTACAAGACTTTGACTGAGCGTAATCATCAGCAGGAGCATTATGTCGCCGTTCCATCCGAAAATCATCAGAGTGGGATCAATATCTAAATATTTTCAATTTTTTTTAAAATTTTTCAAATATTTTGTTGTCTACCTCAATGTTTTGATGCTTTTTGAGTCTAAACGAATTTCTTTTGTCTGCAAAATTCTAAATTATAATTGTCGACATCTAAATTTCTCAAAAACGTTAAAATTTTACTCGTCTTTCAAATATTCCCATGGATAATATAACTTTGATCTCTAGACGTCCCAAATTGGCTTTATTTTTATGGTTTTGTCTTTGTTTTGATATTTCCACATGTTATGTCTAATATTCAATGGCTATTTTTGTTGGTTTTTGTTGTTAATAAATTTCTTGTTATTTTAGATAGCAGATAAGGTTTTTTTAATGTTCTTCTTTCTCAACCACAGTTTTTACGTCAAAAAAGTGTAAGTCGCTGATGGAAATTATCCGGGGGTGACTACAATATTGTAAGGAGCAGTTACAGTATCAAAATTCCGTTTTCTGTGCGCTTCGTCTGCGTCCCACAACGAAAATCGCAATCGCCGAACGGAATGCCAAAACATTTTTTTGTCGACTCCGCGAACGAATGAGCTCGGCAATGGAGATTGTATCACATGCGAACACGCTTTGATGTTGGTAATTACACATTATATATAATTTTGCGCATTGCATACTTTTCGGCATAACTTTGACGCCTGATGTCTAGTATAATATTGCAGAGCTTTTATAGATGCAAAAATTGCTGTTTGGTGGGTGGTACAATGTTTTCCGGTACTCCAAATTTCCGATTCAGTGTTTTATTTTACATTATTTTGCTTTTGTTAGATTTTTTGACTCAATTTATCTTGTAATTGGCATCTGATTTTTCTTGGTGGTAGGCTCGCTGAAACTCGAACGAACATGTCTTGGAAGCGTTTAGAGAATAATCGATAAAAAAAGAGCGATCGATTTTGTTGCACGAGTTGTATTACGTGTTCTATGGTATGTATTATATTACTTTAGGTAATATGGCCGAAAACTTGCGCAAGCCTCCGATTTACGATCAGGTTCCGATCGCTGACCCTCTTCTGACCGAACCAGTCTACCGGAAATGCGAGAGCATTCAACGGGCAGTTCCGGCCAATGAACCGACAGTTATCCGGTTCAGGGGTCTGGATTATCAATATCCATCGATAATTTGTGGTGTTCCTGCATTGGTAAGCAAATTTTGATGTTTTTTTGAACGTTTAGGATGTTTTCTTTCTGTTGATGAAGCTTTCAATTTAATTTTACAGATTTGGATCCGAGTTTTTGCCATTTTAAATGTGGCTATCACTGTTCCCGGAGTTGGATTGGAGATGAGCCCATTTGTGGCCGGAAGTGTTTTACTTTCCTTTATTTCCTCCGCTTACTTCCTCATTGTCACCATGTTCAAAAAGTCGCTGATCCGTTTTGAGAACCACGCCTTCCTCAATGTAAGGTTTTTGATATTACACTTGATGTTTAGTTTGCCTGCCTGATCCTTGCGGTCCCACTGATTGTTGAGGAAGTGGCGACTACACGCACAGGAACATCAATTATCGTGTCTGCGGTTCATTTCTTGGGCTATTGTTTTGTCTCCCACGCTTCCTGTTATTTGGAGACGGGATATTGGCGTTTGTCTCGTCGAGTCCCTCTCCGCCAACTGACTGAGGCTCCGATCGACCGGTCGTTTTTCTTCTGGCATGAGCTGGAGAGCAACAAGAGCAATGAGGAGCGGGATGAGACGAAAAAAGTGAGTGTTGCGCTTTCTTTGTTCTTACTTTAGGTGATGAAAATGGAATTCGATTTTTTTTCTCGAGGGATATATGGGGCTGATGAATTATGGTGTGAAATCCATTGCATAACTACCTTAGAAGGTTTTCTTGGCTTGAGACGCCTTGAGAAGCCATTTTAGACGAAGAAAATATCAAAATTATCATGAATAAAATCCATTTTTTAAATTTTATTGTCTTATTTTCAGATTCTCGGGTATGTCTGCACAGTACTCGCTCTTCTTCTGGTTTTCGCCAATTTTGCTGTCATTCCGGTTCAGTTTCATGGGGAAGATTCCGCTACTCGTATGTTCTTATTCTGGTACATGATCGGGATTTTATGCATTTACGAGTGGAAAGCTTTCATTGGCCATAAAAAGGAAGGCTTCATTTATTTGATGGTGAGTTTTGAAAATGTTTTTGCTGTTTTTTCATAGAAAATTTGAGATTTTTTATTTAGAATAAGGTTAAAATAATATTTCAGTTGTTCGCTTGCACGCTCAATTTGATTTTGGCTGCATCGATTATCTTCTTAAACTTGGCTAGCAAGCGTTACCTATATCCCTTCCGGTTTCCCGAGGTTTTCTTCATTTCTTTGATTTCGGCCATTATCAGTGGAGCTTTGGCCGCTCTTCACATCAAATTCTACAAGTTGTTGACCGAACCCGCCGAGCTCCTCAACCGTAGCGTCTCTTCCCCGTTCAAGAATAACCCATTGTTGGCTAAAGTTTAATTTTTTGGGGTCCGATATTTTTTGAAATATTTTGTTTGCCTACTACAAAATTGCTGGTATTTTTTTTGCAGGAAGTTCTAAATTAAGCCTTTTTGGTTTTTTATTCCAAAAATCTCAATTATTTCACCTTATTCATGACAAAAATTGATGTCATCCATTTCATGGATAACATAGATTTTGGTCAGAAATTTGTTTTTTATTCCTGCAATCTCAAATTCGGGTTATTCAGATCTCCCAAAATCATATTGTTTCGTCACTTTTATCTCTGAAAATTATATTATCCATGTCATGGATAATATAATTTTTATTTCTGTTTCTCGATTTTTTTGAGGTTTTAATAAATTTTATTATATTTTCAGGCTGATGCAATATAATTTTTCTTTTTTGTCACGGGTTTGTGCCCTTGAAATACTTATTTTTTAAACTTTTCCCGATTTCAAGCGCATTTTGTCTGGTCAAAAGTCACAAAAGTACAGTAGAACGGTTCCAAGTACGCGCCGCTGTGATTTAGGTTTTGTTTTTGATAACTGTGATTTTAATTTGTTATTGATGATGTATTTTTTTTGTTGTTTATCAAGTTTTTTTTGCCAAAGGATGCACCAAGACTGAACTCTGAAAGTGCAATTGGTGTTTATTTGATCATGAATTTTTGACTTTTCATCGATTTCGTCGAAATCAGAAGGTCAGGGAGTAAGAGAGCGAAAGCTCTTTGTGATAAAGGGTTGAAACTTTGGAGAGGCTTGTGTAATATTGCTGGAAAAGGTTGCAAAACGTTGCAGACTTTAAAAAAATTGAGAGTTCTTTGGGTGGCTAATGTCATGGCCCCAATTTACAAAAATTTTTTTGATTGCGGTTTGCAGAAACCAGGATTTGGGCAAAAAATTTTATCTTGTAGAGTTACAGTGACGGACCTCACAGGGGGCCGACCTTTAAAAATCACTTTACAAAGAGAAGAAATTTTGTAATATTTGACGAGCAATAAAGTCGTGGGATTAGTGGGATCTCATGAAGATCTTATCATTGCAAATTTAAGAGATTAAAACGACAAAAACTACTTCAAAATATAAAAACCTTATAAAATTTTCCTTACTTTACGGTGGCGGACCTGATCCAGTGACAAAAAAGTACCATTTTGCATCCGGGAATATAAAAAAATGTAGCAAAATACCTCCCTCTGCAAGTGAAAAAACTCCGATTTCAAAAGCGCGCCCGCTTTTTTTGTGAGGGAGCCCCTTCAAAACGGTTTTTTCACGAGGAGAGGGAAGCATTTTGCCACATTTTTTGATACTTCCCGGATGCAAAATGGTACGTTTTTTGCCACTGGATCAGGTCCGCCACTGTAAAGTAGCGAACAACTTATTTTTTATATTTTGAAGTAGTTTTTGTCGTTTTAATCTCTTAAATTTGAAATGATAAGATCTTCACGAGATCCCACTAATTCCACGGCTTTATTGATCACCAAAGATTACAAAAATTTCATCTCTTTGTAAAGTGATTTTCAAAGGTCGGTCCCCTGTGATTATTCATTGCGAAGACCGCAAAAAAGACACAAAATTTTATGTGTCCACGGTTATTTCAAAATCTGGCCGTTTTCAACGTTCCCGAAACGCTCTCTTTCCCTCGGTCCTGGTGGACGGCGGAAAGAGTGCGTTTTACGAAGAGGCAGGCACATTTGTCTGACTCAAGGCCCCCATTTCGAGGACGGGGGAAGCCCCGGCCTTGAAATAGGGCGCTTTTTTCAATGCTTTGTCGTTTTTACATGGGAAAACGGTGGGCTACGGGTGATTATTATTTATTATTGGCACGGATTTGGCCGCGCTTTTGGGATGCATTCGATTTTGGCGTAAAATAAAGCTTGAAATGTCTTGTATTTTTGGGATGCCAGTTTTTGGTGTATTCTGACAGCCGAGACGGTTTGATAAAGATTTTGAAAACCAGTGGAAACAGAGATCCATTAGCTCCTGATGCCAAAAGATATTGCCAAGGAACCACAGCCTGCAGTGCCTTTTGATATAAAACTTGTGGTTGGCTGGATATCTTTTCCGGCGTTTTTTTGTAAAGGATTGAGCTGTAATAGGGGTAATCTTGACCTTATAGTCTGTAATTTGTTTTTCTGTATCTTCAGGGGTCGTCCGAAGCTTATCAATATTTGCACTAATAACATGACGTTAGCCGAAATGTTTATTTCGAAAATGTTTGTTTACTGTAGGTTGAAAAGTGATACCAATTTTGAAGTCTTGACAAGTCGTAAATATTTCAATTTGCGTTTATGTGGGCGAAAATTAAGGGTTAAATGAATGTGTTCAAAGATCTGTTCGTTATTTGAATTTCCGATGGATTATTGAAGCTTTATGGATGTGTATGAAGGTTTGGAAATATATTGAGGAAAAACAAGTCCATTCCACTCGACATCCCCGAAAGATTTTAAATTGTTCTCCGGAGCTGGGAAAGCTGGGTGTAGGCTTTTGAAAGTTGCATAGGACATTTTTTTAGTTTGTATTTTCTCAGGTTAAGAAAGTTCAAACTAGAAAATTTTTCTATGCGATTTTCAGAAGCCTGCACCTAACTTTCCCAGCCACGGTAGACAATTAAAATTGTCTTGGAGATGGTGGAATGGACTTGTCTTTTCTCGAACTATTTCCAAACCTTCGTAAAACGTCCCAAAACTTCAATAATCCATTTCGGAAATTCAGAGTACAAGCAAGACTTTGAACCCGCTCATTTAACGTTTTTTTCGCCCAACATAAACTAAAATTGGACGATTTATGGCATGTCAAGAGTTCAAAATTGATATCACTTTTCAACCTACCGTAAACAAAGATTTTCGAAATAAACATTTGGGGCGTAACGTCATGTTTTTAATGCAAATATTGTTAAGCTTTGGACGACCCCTGAAGATACAGAAGACAAATTACAGACTATAAGGTCAAGATTATCCCTGTTACAGCTCAATCTTTTCCAAAAAAACGCCGGAAACGACATCCAGCTAACCACCAGTTGGATATCAAAAATTATCGCAGGCCAAGCGTTCAAAATTGATATCACTTTTCTCGTTTCGGTATTTCCTCGATAGTCGATGTTCTGTGTTACTTCTTTGTTCTTTCTTTCCAATCTGAGCTCATAGTTCGTTCTTGCGTTCTGACGTCCTTGTCATGTCACAGGTGGGTGTGGGTTGATGGATTGCAATTGATATTGGCCATGGATTTGTGAACCCTTTCGCTGTGAGGGTTCGATTTTTTATGCTGAAGGGATCTCCCGGTGCTCGTGGATCTTCCGAAAGGACATGGAAATGAGAAATTTTTAGTGGTGCCAAAAATTTATTGGCCAGACAGACGTTGGTAGGGCTTCTTCCTATTTTTTTATGTTTGCATTGGAAATGAAAAAAAATAATAAGGGAAATAAGTCGAATTATGACTAGAATGCTGAATTTGAAAGCGAAAAGAAAAGGTTTATTTTTCTTGCCCTAAAATTTTTAAGTTGAACAAGTTTTATTTGGAGGCCAAGAACTGCTGTTTACGGCCCTCTGTTTATGTTTATGCATTTTCCGGCATACGGTAGATGGGACCGAAGTCGAAACGGACAAAAAAATTTATTTTTGACTTTGCACTCAATCTCGTAAATCTCTTGTTTGTTACTCTGTTTGTTGAAAATAGGTTCCAGCTTCTTCTTTTTTTGATACTTGCTTGTTTTTTGAGCTGGGAAAACTTTGGTCTTTCCGTTGTTTGGAGTAATCAAGGGATTATAGCCTTCACAATTTTTTGTAAAGTCATCGAAAAGTTAGATTTTTGTGGGCCAGAAGTAGGGACGGAATTTTGCATGTGAGAACGTTAAAGATAATTTTCTCTACAAGAAATTTGGTTGTGTTTTGTTGCAATTATCAGGTCTATTCACCTTCAAAAAAAGTGTTTCCATCAATTTATGCGTAGAAAGATTAAATTCCGCGCTAATTTTAGCCTGTAATTTGCCTCCCCGAAAAATTCTTGATAATAAAAATTCGTAGATAGAACAAAGCTTGTTCTTCTTGGGAACGTTTTCGAAATGGAAATTTCCGAGTTCCCGTGAATTGTTGTTTGTCAGGAAACCCCGTGTTTACGTCATGTCTCTCTCGGGTTTGTAGTGTAGTCATTGTACAAAGAGGAAGTGATAAATGCATTGATGAAACTTGTCTTGTCTTTTGATTTACTAGATTAACGATTTCTAGGAGACATTGTCTAGACATGGTTTATCCTAATGGAAATTTCTTTGGAACAGCTTTTTTGTCGGGGAAACCGAACAGAGAACACTTTAGGAGGAAATCAGAGGACGTGTAAACAAGTCTACACTTGCTGAAAGTAATAACTATACGAAAAATTATAGCCTGAGATTTGAGTTTTGTGATTTTTTAGGAGGTCAATAAGTGCTACCCAAAAATTTCAATGCTTTGATTTTGATTAGACATGGCACAAATTCAGATTGAAATTTTGTAAGAGACTTGCGAGATTTTTAGCTCGCGCTTTGTAGAAACCGTCTTGATTTATAATTTGAGGGTTCTTTTTGTGTTAGCTCACAAATTCACCAAATCAAGGCGATTTCTGCAAAGCGCGAGCTAAAAATCCCGCACGTCTCCTGCAAAATTTCAATCCGAATTTGTGCCATGTCTAATCAAAATCAAGCCGATGAAATTTTTGAGGTGCCCCTCTTTGGCCTCCTAAAAAATCATCACACTCAAATCTCACAAGGGCTCGGCAAAACCTCGTCCCCTGGTTTTTTCTTGAAACATATACCATTTGAAAGAGCGTAAAAAACTGGTCTAGAAGCGACTTTTATTAGCTGCTATTATCCACTTTCGCGCTGGCTAGCGAGAATTTTTTAGTTCTAGGTTAGTCTCACCCTTCTTTTGAGAAAACAAACGCGATCGGTTTCAAAAGCAAACCGAAGAAGTGCTTCAGTGGCCTAGTGGGGAAAGGCGCTGCTCAAGCCTGCGAAGCGGGTTCGAATCCTCTTTTGAACTTTTTTATTTTTCTGGCTAGTATGGAACAAATAGAGTCAGAAAGTTATATTTAATTTTGGACTAGACTTTTGTGAATACTCAGGTCCATTTTAAAAGAAAAAACTACAACTTTTTCGTTTTTTTTTTATTTTGGCCTCTTTGACCTTGTAGTGGGACATCCTGGGTGGTTGAAACTTTCGAGGTCTTTCATATTTTTACTAGGAATTCCTGCTAACGGAAAGTACGTAAAAATTGAGTCTGAAAACATCTTACATGCTTGGAACATCTTCGTTTGTCTTGAGTTACAGGACCTAAAACATCGCGCAATCACTCATTGAGTATATCAACCTGAATGTCTCAAACTCATAAAACCTTTTGTATTTTTTGACATGGGTTGAAGCGTTCAACCTCATTAATGACTAATGTTTATATGAAAAGTGATTATTCGATCTCGTTCACGTCTCAGAAGCAAAAAGTTCCAAAATTCAACTTGGAAATTTTAAAAAATGCCCGCTAGCCAGCCCGTAAGTGGATAATAGCAGCTAATTCAAGGTGATCCTAAACCAGTTTGTTACGCTCTTTCGAATGGTATATGTTTCAAGATAAAACCAGGGGACGAGGTTTTGCCGAGCCCTTGTCAGACTATAATTTTTCGGATGGTTATTATTTACAACTAGTGTAGACTTGTTTACCATGTCCTCTAATTTCCTCCCGGGCTGTTCTCTGCTCGGTTTTCCCTGACAAAAAGGCTCTTGCAAAGAAATTTCCATTACGGAACGATTTTTGAACCAAATTTCCAATCAAAAAGAAGAAGAAGAGACCCCTCAAAATCATTCGGGGCGGGGTCAGAACGATGTATAAAGCGGGCGAACCAGTTTGAAAGTGTAGTTTCAGTTCATTATTAGTTAAACTTTGATTTTTTTGCGCGATGATTACATTAGAAATTATATATTAATCAAATTGTATTTTGAATAATTTCAGAAGTCATGAGCCTCTCCAGAAGCTTACAAATGATGGCCAGACCCGTGGTCTTGGCCAGACAAGGCTCGTCGTTGTTGCAGATTCGTAGGTTTTACTGGAAGTAGAAAATTTGTGAAATTTTTGTCATGGATAATATAAAAAATTTCTAAAATTTGAGATTTTTGTCAAGAAAAATGTGAAATAACTAACTGTTTTGTATTTTCAGCCCAATACCAATTTGAACAGACCGCCTCGACATCGGTCCTCAGCTCGAAGCCCCGCCAAATCCAGCCCAAAGCAAACATCCGCTCCAAGCCATCGCAAGCCATCGAAGAGACCCGAAAACAGTTCAAAACCGACAAGAAAGCGGGGCTTGTCATCTTCGACAAAGACGGCACCCTGATCTGCTTCCATTCCATGTGGGTCCCATGGACGAAACAGACGTATCAACGGCTGAATGAGGCCACGAAACTGGACCTCTCCAACAAGTTCTACAAACTGTTGGGCTTCTGCCCCATCGAACAGAAAGTCAAAACGGGCCTTCTCGCCGAAGGCACGATGGCGCAGATTCGCCAGAAAACGGTGGAACTCCTCGTGGATCATGATGTGAGTCGAGAGCTGGCCGAAGAAATTGTTCACACCAACGTCAGGGACTGCAACACCGCCTCAACCGAGACTCTCAAAGAGATTCACGACCTGCAGACCCTGTTCCAGGAGTTGAAGTCCCACAATGTGAAGATTGCCATCTGCACGGCCGACAGCAGACAGGGAACCATCATGGCGCTGAAATCTTTTGGTCTAGAACAGTATGTTGATCTGGTTGTGTGCGGAGATGACACTGGCTCTCAGCCAAAACCACATCCTCACAACGCCTTGAATATTTGCAAAATCTTGGGAGTTGATCCAAAGGTAATTTTGGGAATGGGTTATATTGTAGTAGGTGGGGTGAAGAAAAATGATTTTTTTCTGTGAAAATGGAAAAGGCTGAGCATGTTTTTGGTTTGAATAGAAAGAGGGAAGATTTGTGGTTGTTTTGAGGTCAAAAGTTTGAAGAAATAACCTTTAGAAAGTCCTTGAAAAGCACTTATATTATACTAGGTCAGATAGGTAAAAATAATGATTTTTTTGTTTAAAAAAACGGTTTCAAATGACCGTAATATCCACACCCACGGAAATTTAATGTCATTGCGGTGGTTTCAAAACCACAAATGTCAAAGACAAGCGATCAGCTGTCTGGGAACCCCCGCTTTCTTTGAATCGACCCCCTATCCACGTGACAGGGCGAAAGCGAGGGGTTTTCCGAATATTTCGCTGACAGAGAAAGCATTTCTATGATGCAGACCTAATGGAGAAACGGTTTGGAAGAAAAGGAAACCATAAAAAAGGTTTTGAAATAGGGAAATGATCAATAATCAACATGGATAATATCCGAAATCTAAAATAATTTTATATGATTAATTTGACGCAATTTTAGGACGCTTTGATGGTCGGTGACACCTTGGCGGACATGGGAATGGGCCGTTCGGCCCAACTTGGCGGCACTGTTGGCGTATTGTCGGGCGTTGGCGACCGACATGAACTTGATCCTCATGCCGACCATCTCTTAAAACACGTCGGAGAACTCATGCCAGTCGTTCTGGGCAAATTTAATGGCCCAAACAAGCCAGGAAGCGCCTCGGCGTGATCGAATTTGAGCAACTCGGGTTATATTAACCCACTTTTAACGGTTTTTTGTTAGCTGATACTGCATGGTGTCATATATTGTTTTGAGGCTGTAAATATTGCAATAAACGCCCGGATTTCGACTAATTATAGAATAACCAGCTTTTTAGTAAAATTTGACTAATTCAGCAGGTATTTGGAAGCATTTTTGGGGCAGTTATTTCAATATTTCACCTTACTTTAGTGGTCCGAATATTCTCCATGTCTGTTGCTACGGTTTCTCTCGTTGAATACCACTTTTAAATGTCTAATTTGTTAGAACATGCTGTAACGAACAAATAATATTGAAATTGAGACTCTGTGACGTCTCCGCGAACCTTCACTATATTATCCATGAGCTTTACCCAAGATCCTCGAATTTCCCCCTCATTTTATCGTTATATTGTTGTTTTGCTAGTGTAAACTAGTTTGTTTTGAACTCCGCATTCTGTGAATGTCTAGTTTCCGTTAGAAGTTTGGGCGAACGAAAAAAAATAAATTTTATTTTCCGTCCAAACACTCGGCTTTTTCTTTTTCTGATTTTTGATCGAATCTGGACGAAGTTGTCTCAACCAACGACCGGAATTGGTTTATTTGCACGTAAAATGCCTTCCACAAGGTCCATTCTAATTTTCTTTTGCTGTTTTGCAAGATTTTTTTTTTGCTTTATCCGACTTCTTCGCCTAAAACAATTTGTCCAATTTTAGCCGCAATGCTGTCCAGAGCCAGCATTGTATCGTTGAGGAGGAACACGAACAAGTCGGGTAAACACTGGGGAGCATATCGGATTGGCGAGTTTCATCCGAAATTGCCCGACAAAAAACCGACGCATATTATCGTTGGTGCTGGAGCGGCAGGATGTGTTTTGGTAAGTTTCTTGTTGTTTGATCTTCTTGAAATTTTAGGTAAATCTGAAGCAGGATGTAGAATTAATTTTCAACGCAAAAAATCTCTGGAATTTGCCTAGTTTCCGTTGTTTTCGGGATTTTAGGTATCAGTGTCAAGTATAATATATTTTGATTGTAATCGGGATTGTGGAGCGTCGTTAACACTTGTCATGGCATATCAAGCTAAATTAAGGTTTATGAGGCTTCTTTCATTCTCTGTCTGAGCTGTTTTTCATTTCTGCTTACCTAAAATAATATAATTCTTGTTCAGGCAAATCGGCTGACAGAAAATCCGGACAACCTTGTGGTCCTTATGGAAGCTGGCCCAAAGGACAACTGGTGGAACTGGAAGATCCATATGCCGGCCGCTTTGATGTACAATCTCTGTAATGATAATTATAACTGGTAAGAAGGATAATATATTTTTTGTTGAATTTTTAGGAAATACTTGTAGAGAAGGTAGAATGGGTTGCAGCAAGTGATATTCAAAGTATTAAAAAGAAATTCTTGCAGGTTCTATCACACAGCAGCTCAAAAACACATGGACGACCGGGTCTTTTATTGGCCGAGAGGTCGAGTTTGGGGTGGATCAACGTCATTGAATGCCATGGCCTATGTTCGCGGTCACCCCATGGATTATGATCGATGGGAACTGGAAGGGTGCAAGAATTGGTCGTATAAGTAAGTTATTTTTTATTAGTCCTCTTGCTTTAGGTACTTGATGAAATCTCTGAAAATTTGGTTGAGAATTTGGCCAAGAATTTAAAAGAGAGACTGTGAATGTTGATTCTTCCTCTGTGCCAAGTTTCAGCCAATTCCAAACGTTTTTATGCGGGATGATGGCATTTTTTCGACCAAAAGTATATTATTTTAGATATAAAAATAAAGAAATTTATTTTCAAATTTTTAGACACTGTTTGCCCTACTTCAAGAAAGCCCAGACTCATGAGCTCTCCACCGGTCCAGATGATCCATATCGCGGCTATAATGGACCGTTGAAAGTGTCGGTCGGCAAGTGCGAAAACCCCTTGCATCAGGCGTGGATCAATGCCGGAAAAACGCATCGAATCGGCTACACCGAGGACATGAATGGCTACCGCCAAGAAGGAACTGCCCCCATGGACATGACTGTGCATAAAGGCAAGCGGCAGAGCGCCTCAGTCTGTTATCTTCATCCGATTTTGGAGCGGCCGAACCTCATCACCTCGACCAATATTTTGACGACCAAAATTTTGTTCAACGGCAAGAAAGCGATCGGTGTGGAGTATCTAAGGCGAACGAATAATGTATTTGGACAAGATGCGATTGATTCATATAATAGGGAGAAGATTTATTGCGAATCGGATGTTATCCTTGCTGGAGGCGCTATAAACAGCCCCCAATTGCTGTTGCTCAGTGGAATTGGACCGAGAAATCACTTGAATAGCTTGGAGATCCCGGTGATTCAGGATATGCCGGGAGTGGGCAACAATTTACAAGACCATCTGGAGATTTATGTTCAGCAGGTAAGAATTTGATTTTTTTTTTTTGATTTTTAGATTCTTGAATGAAGTTTGGAAGCATAATTGAGCTTTTTGAATGTTCTGGGGGTATTTTACAACTATTTTGAGAGATGGTAGTTTTTTATTTGAAATTCAAAAGGAGTTTTTATATTATCCATGATGACCTCTCCCCAATTTTTAATTTTTCGCCTAAAATCCCTCAATTTTCTCCAGAAATGCACCCAGCCCATCACCCTTTACGATAAGAGCTCCTGGAAATTCCCGCACAACATGATCAAAACCGGACTTCAATGGTTCTACAATCAAACGGGACTCGCCGCCAGCAGTCATCTGGAATCGGGAGGATTCTGCAGATCCAGTGATGATGTAAGTTTTAAATGCCAGAAGAAGGTAGATTGAGTATCTTGTGGATTTTTTAGCCTTATGGGGGAGATTTTAGGATGACTTTTTAAGGGTAACATACTTGATGTCTAGTGCAATATAAAATTTGCTGAGAAAAAGTCAGATATTTATAGAAATGGAGTTTTATTTGTTTCATGAGCCTTAAAATATTGTTTAGAGGGCGTGTGAAGCTACAGAATTAAAAAAAAATATTTTTTTTACTTTAGGTACCTAAAAAAATTTTGGCTGGATGATTGATATTAGCTCTGGGATTGGGCTAAAAGTTGTATCTAGATAAATTTTGATGTTTAGAAGGATTTTTTAGACTGTTTAGGCCCCTTTTTAGGCAAGGATTTACATTAATTTACCTTGTTTTAGATCCCCCACCCAGATATCCAATTCCATTTTCTCCCCTCAACGGTTCACGATGACGGCAGAACGAATGGCACGTGCCATGCCTATCAAGTTCATGTGGGCCCCATGCGATCGCAGTCCAAAGGAACGTTGAAATTGATCAGCAACGACCCCCGAGTGCACCCAGCAATGGACCCGAATTATATGGCCGAGGAGCAGGATTGGATCGAGTTCAGGAAGTGCATTAGAATCTCGAGAGAATTGTTTGCCCAAAAGTCTTTTGACGAATTCAGAGGCGACGAATTGGCCCCAGGAATTGAGTGCCAAACTGATGAACAGGTAAGTGTAATATAGGCGGAAATATAGGGAAAAATGAGGATAAGTGGAGGTGAATTTGATTGAAAAAGAAGGAATAGGGTGTTGAAGGAGAGAATAGTATATTTTGCTTATTTTTTATGCCGTATTTCACCTTCAGATTGACAAATTTGTCCGAGAAAAGGCCGCCTCAGCCTATCACCCATCTTGCACGGTAAAAATGGGCCCAAGCTCGGATGAATTCGCGTGTGTGGACCCGGAAACAATGAAATTGCATGGCTTCGAAGGTCTGAGAGTAAGTTGGAAGCAAAGTTTTTTGATTCGAGATCAGTTTTGAGGAGTTTTTGACCTTATAAGACCTTGTACTAGCTTACTTGGAGGTCCGAAAAAGAAATGGCTATAAAATTTTTGGTGTGCATGGTATAGTGATGATTGTAGGTGGTGGATGCGAGTGTGATGCCCTCTATTGTGAGCGGCAATCTCCAAGCCCCGACGATCATGCTGGCCGAGAAAGCGGCCGATATTATACAGGGCAAGAGCCCACTTCCGCCTCAAGATGTACCCATTTGGAAGCCCGAAATTGGGAAGCCCTCGAACATTCAGCCATAAGGGACTTCTAATCTACTATTTAGAGAACAGAAATAGAATTTTTATATTGATTTAGAGGCTTCTCGATATTAATTTAGGCAAAAATAGACATTTTTTTGAAAAAACAGGGATTACGCTCTGATTTTGGTCTGAAATTCATTCCAATTCATTCCCAAGAAAACTACCGTATTCTAGAAGGTAGTTGTTGTCTAAAAATTAGGATTAATATTTAATTTTATCGTTGATTTTATTTGTTTTCCAATGAAAACGCCAAAAATTAGGTCGCGATCGATTTTTTCGATCAAAAATTGTTTTGTTACGTTTTAACGGAATAAATGTTGTTGTTTGAAAGGCATGTTGTATTTCGTTGAAAGCCCTAAAACTGCTCTTTAACTCTGGGAGGCCCTAAAATTCCTATAATCTTGAAAAAAAGTCCTTAGGAAAGATTAGAGAAATACAAGAACCGTCAGAAAAACGCGATCAAATGAAACAGTGGGATTATTTTTATTTTGAGGTGCGAAGAACTGACGTTTAACTTTGGGAAAATAAAATATTTTTTTTTTCTTTTGTTTTTGATTTTTTACTTTTTTTTTCAATTTTTGGCCACCCTATGTAAAAGTAAAAATTGAAAAGCTTTGAAATGCCCCATTGTGCTCATTATTTTCCCGACAGACTGATTACAGCTCGGAAAATAATGAGCGCAATGTCGCAGCGCATAAAAACTGGTGATTGAGGACAAGAATCTGTAGGAACGTAGGGTAAATTTTTTGGGGGAAAATCGCAAAAAAATCAAAAAAAAAATTTGATCAATGTTCAACAAAAAGGATCAACCGCCAGCCAAAAAAAGTTACCTTGGTCCCCCCTTACCATATTTTTTACTTTCGACCCCGATCTGGGGGGCCACCCATTACAGTGAGGGACCTGATCTAGTGGCAAAAAACGTACCATTTTGCATCCGGGAAGTATCAAAAATGCAGCAAAATCCCTCCCTCTCCAAGTGAATAAACTCCGATTTCAAAAGCGCGGCCCCTCTTTTTGTGAGGAAAAGGGCGCGCCCTTCAAAACGGAGTTTTTTAGTTGTAGAAGGAGGTATTTTGCCACATTTTTGATACTTCCCGTATGCAAAACGGTACGTTTTTTGCCACTAGATCAGGTCCCTCACTGTAATGGCTGGCCCCCCAGATCGGGGTCGAAATTAAAAAATATGGTAAGGGGGGGACCAAGGTAACTTTTTTGGCTGGCGGTTGATCCTTTTTGTTGAACTTTGATCAAAAAAATTTTTTGATTTTTTTGCGTTTTTCCCCCAAAAAATTTACCCTACCTACAGATTCTTGACCTCAATCACCAGTTTTTATGCCCTATTTTGGAAGAGAAAGTCAGCTGACAATCAGACGAATGACATAAAAATTGGATGTTTATGACCAAAATATTTATTTTGGCTGTACTAAAAACGCTCTTTAAGCACCGAAATCAAATTGTCACTCCTTGACTTTTATTTTCTTCAGTATAGTCTGCTCAAAATTTAGAGGGAGCAAAAGTTTATTTCATCGCTTTCAAAATATGATTTTTCGCTTGAGAAAAGTCGTTTGACTCTGTTTTTTTTGTCCACTAGAGATCGATAAGGAGTCAGAAAGTCTTCGTTGGACGCTGATGATTTGCCAGTCAATTTGCAAATAACAAAAATACTTTATCGTTGGGCCGATAAGAGCCTGCTGAGGGCGGAGGAAATGGGGAAAAACTGCTATTTTTGAGGAGTTCTTGAGAAAATTCAGCTTATTTTTGATTGTATTTGAGTTATTGGTTATTAGTGTCGAAGTATGGGGATTTTTTATGCTGCTTTGGTTGAAAGTGACAGTGTTTTGGGTTAAAAAAGCCTTATTTTACAGTATATCAGTCTGTCGGGAAAATAATGTGAAGTTGTCGCAGAAAAATGTCTCGCGTCGCCGCAGTAACGCTGATCTTGACGTATGTGCATTGATATACCGCTTTTTTATATTGAATTGCCAAGATATCAGTCTGTCGGGAAAATAATGTGGATTTGTCGCGCCTGCGAATCGCCCATCATCGCTTTGCGACGTCTAAACGCGGCTGGAAATTTGTTTTGGGACGAGACATTTTTCTGCGACAAATCCACATTATTTTCCCGACAGACTGATATCTTGGCAATTCAATATAAAGAAGCGGTATATCAACGCATATACGTCAAGATCAGCGTTACTGCGGCGATTCGAGTCATTTTCTGCGACAAATCCCCATTATTTTCCCGACAAACTGATGTCGCTCTGTCGCATCGAGAATCGCATCTCTGCCGAGAAAATGAATTGTCTCGTGACAAAATCAAATTTTTTTTCTTCAGCGACACGATCGGCGCAGCGACATTATGCTCGTTATTTTCCCGACAGACTGATAACACTGTGCAATTTGCAAGTATATCTGCAGACTTGTTGGCTTGCCTAGCAGGACATTCTCAGACAAAAAGATTGCCTCTTACCATAAAAAACAGACTGTTGAACGATTGAATCAACACTTTATGTTTGCACAGACAAAGTGATTCTTGTAAAAAGTTGTTTGATAGGCTTTTATTTTCTCAATTTTCAAGTCGAAGTGTTCTTTTATTTTTTTGGCACAACACACAAAGGTTAAAAATGCTGAATCTTGAAAATTTTTGGTGCCTTTTGCTTTTATTTTCCCGACAGACATAGTGAAAAACAAAAAAATGCACCAAAAATGTTCAAGATTCAGTTTTTTTACCTTTGTGCGTTGTGCCAAAAAATGAAAAAACACTTCGACTTGAAAATTGAGAAAATAAAAACCTATCAAACAACTTTTTACAAGAATCACTTTGTCTGTGTAAACATAAATGTTGCTTCAATCGTTCAACTGTCTGTTTTTTATGGTAAGAGGCAATCTTTTTGTCTGAGAATGTCCTGGCGGGCCAACAAGTCTTCAGATGTTTGCAAAATGCACAGTGTTATCAGTCTGTCGGGAAAATAATGAGCATATTGTCGCTGCGCCGATCGCGTCGCTGAAGTGAAATGAAATTTGATTTTGTCGCGACACAATTAATTTTCTCGGCGGCCATGCGATTTTCGTTGCGACAGAATGCTCATTATTTTCCCGACAGACTGAAATTGAACTTTTTTCTGTCTGAACTTGTGAAAAATGTCGTCTAGAGCCCAATAAAACTTATTGTTTTTTTTCATTCCAAAGCACGCCGCATTAATCAAGGTGCATCGATCAAGGCTGAGTAAATAGCCTTCAGAAAAAGTCTGTAAATAGAGTTTATAAATTGCGAACAGCGGCTCGGACAGATGTGTTCCAAAGATCCGATTAATTGCCCGCCCTCAGGGAGTGTTTTCAATGTGATTTGGCTTGAGAGAGGGAAAAACTTGAATTCTATATGATTTTTCAACACTTCCCTGTTAGATTTTGCTGAGATTTTTTATTTAAATAATGTTTTGGTACTTTAAATTCCCTGAGGCGTTCGTTAGAGAAGTTTTTTTTTGACTATGCACGTAGATAAATGGATTATGGGGGTATGTTCTTTTTCACTTGAGATGTTCGTTTTTTGACCGAAATTTTACGTTATATCACATTTACATGTGATTGACAACAACAGCCATAGCAGTCATCATGTGATATCGTCATTTTGTTAGTCTGTCGGGAAAATAATGTGGGTTTACCGCGTCTTGAAATGACCTATGTACAGTATATTGCCACTTTGCGACGGCTAACCGCGACTGGAGCCCGACCAAGCGAGAGATTTTACCGCGAAAAATCCACAGTATTTTCCCGATAGGCTGATATTTTTGAACCATAAGCGATAAAGAGCCATGACTATTAGTTTGTCGGAAAAATAATGTGGATTCGTCGGGCCTTGGAATCGCCTATCATCGCTTTGCGACAGCTAGTCGCGGCTGGATATATGGTCCGCGACTGTCTTGCTGACAAAAACTCGTCAACACGATCAGACACCGGGTCTCCTAATACGCTGTCCTAGACAAGCTCTCCCAACACTCCAACAATTACCAATGACCTCTTTATTCGCCCAAATACCACAATATGCGGGTGGCCAATACACACGATGTATTATATTCCAATTGTCCACACGCGCTGACCGCTCGCTCAGGCTGCGACTTCCAAACTATGATCTTCCTTTCCTTCCAAGTCCACGTCTCGGTTGTTTGCAATGTCCTTTCGGGTTTCGTGGCGAGCGCAGCGGCCGGTAGAATGCTGTTGCGGCGGCCGTGGCTCCTTGCGAAGAAAAAAAAATGTCCACGCACTTTATGAAAATGCTGCTGTTCCACCTTCTCTGTTCCTAAAGCAATTATTGACGTACTTTTCATACTCGCCCGCCATATATGTATACTCATTTAAAGTTCGAATGTTCCGAATGCATATAACATGTATATTTTGAAACCAAAGCGTTGGACAAATGTATGTAAATGAAGGAGTAGATAATTAGAGGGAGGGTGTTGGAGGCAAAAAATTACATAAAGTACTCCACAAATTTTTGGAAGTATACGACTAATATGTGGTATATAAAAATGAAACTTTACTGAGGTTACTGTATCCGTCTGTCGGGAGAATAATGAGCACTCTGTCGCAGCGAAAATCGCATCGCAAAATGAATTGTATCGCGGCAAAATCAAATTGCTTTTAGCTTCAGCGACCCCGCAGCGATATTGCTCATTATTTTCCCGACAGACTGAAATTTCTCCATTTCTCATTATAAAATTGTTGCTGATCTTTGTGCATTATCAATTTTGTTTATCCCGAAAAATTTCTTTGACGTTCTCAATTTT
This sequence comes from Bursaphelenchus xylophilus, assembly GCA_904066235.2. NCBI lineage: Eukaryota > Metazoa > Nematoda > Chromadorea > Rhabditida > Aphelenchoididae > Bursaphelenchus > Bursaphelenchus xylophilus. The sequence continues at coordinate 12,074,961 of CAJFCV020000003.1, read as the reverse complement.
TATCATTTCCCTAATAAAAAACGGAATTTCATTAGAATTCTCCGCTTTTATGGAAATCGGATGGCCTGCAAAATAATGGGCTCTAGGTCATGAGGTCAAATGGGAATGTCTTACAAAAGGAGCGAGCGGAGGCTGACTGGGGCCTACTACACGTAGCCGCGCTGTTTCAAAAGTGCGTAGACTTTTTTCGCGATACATAGTATTTTGCTGCTCTTTGAACTGTGCAATGTTGTGCGTAGATTTTTTGTTGTGGGCCGCACTGAGTGCAAAACCCCTTTTGGCGGCGTGCATTTTACCGTTTGAACTGTGCAACCGGACTGTCGCAGTGACGCAGGCTTTTCTCAGCGGAGCTGACACGAATTTTTAGAACAGCACATGTTTCGCCTCGTCATGAAAAGGGTGCTGTCGCGCACAAAGTTGTATTATGGTTGTGGCGAGCGGTCGCAAATTGTTGATGGGCGATTCCAAGGCGCGACGACCCGCCACTATTTTCCCGACTGACTGAAATTCAATGTTTTTTATTAGAGATAAAAACACTTTTCGACTATGTCTTTGCTAGTTTCGTGTGGAAAATTTTTTTTTTTGTGGGCAGACTACTCTCTAAAGTAGAAATAGGCATGAAATTTTTCACACCAAACTTTGCTGGAAAGTTTCAATTTTGTTTAAACTGCGACCTAAAAATCTCTGTGCTTTCTGCAAAGCGCAAGGTGGATGTCTTTTGTATGTCTTAGAGAAACTTATTCGAATTTTACGCCAATTTTCATCAAAATCTGACCGTCGCGCTTTGAGCACCTCCCTGTAACATTCTTCCGAATGCTCTTTGATTTCTTTGATGAGAAATGAGCTTTTTGATTTTTAAAGACCTCTAAGATTAGGTTATAAGAGGATTATCAGTCGGACCGTAGGCATGGCTCCGGGCCGGGCTTTCCAAAATTTTCCGGCCCGGGCCGGGCCGACTAATTTCTCGGCCCGACCCCGGGCTTGGATTTTCAGGCCCGGCCCGGTTTTTTTTGAAATCTGAGTTTTGCCCGGAAAAAAGGGAAAAAATAAGCTTTTTCGATAGAATTTTTCATTTTTTCGAACACAATGCTGATAGCGAAAGTAAAGTGACCATATTTACCACTTGCCCAAATAAAAAAAAATAATTTTCAAGTCAATTTGAAAAAATTTTCGGAAATTCTAAAGTGCGACCTCATAGTTAATACGCTGGCAAAAAGAGAAAAGGAAAATTTTTCAAAAATACGCAATACCCTTGTAGGTTTTTTCAAATCCGATAAAAGATCTGTGATAAAATATTTTTGCTAAAATTTCGGTGACTATACATAAAATTTTACTAAATATTTTTTGTAACCATATGGTAAGACAATTTATGGCGACTTAGTAATTTATAAAAATAGTCGAGCGGCAGTTGCACTATGTATAGGTTTTGTTAAATTATTGTTTACATTTTGCGAAAATGTGCCATAATTTTCCCTTCATTTCCTGCTTTGTTTTTTTCCAGCCTAGTACAAAATTTTTCCGGGCCGAACCGGGCCGGGCTTTCCAAATTTTCCAAGCCCGGGCCCGGGCCGGGCTTGGAGATTTAGGCCCGGCCCGCAGGCCCGGGCCGGGCTGGCCCGGTTTGCAGCCATGCTTAGTCGGACCAGCCTTTAAACACACCCCATTACCTTAAACTTGATGTGACAACAAAAATTCTCGATTTTACCCTCTGAACCGCCCCTTGATTGATCGAAACATAAGTTTTTACAATCAAAAACGGCGCTGTAAACCCTACCAATGTAAACATTATGGTTGTAAAAAACAAACTTTTATCGGGTTATTTGCCCAGCCTAAACAGAAGTCTTTTATATAATCGAGTTGGTCCGGCGAGGGGTTCATTTCTCGTTTATCTTGTACTTGACGCGAGGTTGGTCTTTTGGTGATTTCATAAAACTTGTTTTGATCATACAGCAGGAGGAAGTGCACAAGTGCAACGGTCGGGTTTTTGATGAAAATTGGCACATATTTAGAATGATTTTTTCTAACAAGGGAAGTACCCCAAGTGCGACGCTCAGATTTTCTTTAAATTTTGCACACACGTCGGGTATGGACTAAGTATCAATTCCTGAAAGTTTTAGCTCGCGCTTTGCAGGCGCCGCCGAGATATCGGACGATTTTTGCCGCCGAGAGAGCACGCTAAACGTGGAGAGCGGTCAGAGAGAAAAGCGCTTTTTGGCCATAACTTTGGCAGTTTCGTGCGGAAAATTTTGATTTTTTGTAGAAACATTATCCTTTACGGTAGAAATAGGCATGAGACTTTTCGTGCCGAAATTCGGCAAAAAGTCCTAAATTTTGGCCGACTTTCGACCTAAAAATCTCGGTTGTTTCTGGAAAGCGCGAGCTAGGATTCTCGCATATATCTTAGAAAAAATAATTCTAAATTTGCACCAAGTTTCATCAAAATCTGAGCGTCGCACTTGGGGTACTTCCCCTGTAAAATATATGCGAGAATCCTAGCTCGCGCTTTGCAGAAACGACCGTGATTTTTGGGTCGAAAGTTGGCCATAAAGTGACAGTTTTTTGCCAATTTTGTCATGAAAATTTTCATGGCCATTTCTGCTTTCCGGTCGAAAAAAAAATTCTAGATTTTTATTCATTTGGTCATAGAAAGTTCCTTATTCTGGCCACAACTCATAACTTTGCGGAAACTGGTCAGAATTATCCCAAATTTAGCGCGCACGCTCAATTCATCGTTGTCAATGCAGTGGATTTAGTTATTGAGGTACCGGCTGCAGCCTGCGATTTTACACTTTATACGATGAAACCTGTCCGGAACTAAACTTATTGCCTGCGTATAGAACTAAATGAGTCGTCAATCGCCTTGAGAAGGGTAGTTAGGTACCCTTAAGCTATAGAGCTGTTATAGTAATTCGGTGCCAGTTAGGCCGAAGCCTTTTTTCCTAACTTTAGTTCCCAAGCTTGGGCGCAGTTCGCAGAATACCTTACTGAATGACCTAAAAATAATGAAATTTACGGTATGTCGTCGCGGAAAGGCATTCTGCAAAAAATGAAAATGGTGTCTTGCACCATTTTTCAAGGGCTTTCCAATCGTGTATATCACTTGCCATTTGGCGAGGGTTCGTTTGTACACTTTCCTAGTTAGTTGTGGCCAGAATAAGGAACTTTTTCCCTTCATTTTTCCATACCAATTCGCTCCGTAAATTCTTCCGAAAAAAGGTAATGCTGTTACAAAAAAAATTGTTTTTTGCACGAAACTGCCAAAGATATGTCCAAAAAGTGTTTTTGTCTAGAGCCAAGTCATAAGGACATATGCAATGAACCCTAACGAACGCCTCGGGGGATTTATGCGTTCCGAAAACCACTTTATAAAGTCTTTCCTTCTATATCCCGCCATAACCGGTGTCTGGACACTTTGCTGTACATAATTCTTACTATATCAGTCTGTCGGGAAAATAATGAGCATTCTGTCGAAGCGAAAATCACATCGCCGAGTAAATGGATTGTATCGCGGCAAAATCGAATTGCTTTTCGCCTCAGCGACACGATGGGCGCAGCGATATTTTGCTCATTATTTTCCCGACAGACTGGCATTTTCATTTCCGTTGCTTACTAAAAGGTCAAAAAGGTCTGAAAAAAAAAAGATTTTTATATGCTCAATGAGATCTGAAGGGGTAATCGACCGTGCTGACTTTGAAAATCCAGTCCATTTTTTCTAATCTTTACTCGTACTTGTGTGTTTTAAAACAGGTTTTGCGAGAGACTCGAGTTGGCTGTGCACAAAAAACAAGATGTTACAGTAGAGACTTGAAATTCCTACCGTAGTTAGCTAGTTACCAGTGTATTAAAATGGGCAGGTAAAATTTTAAAATTTTGGCTTACTGTAGGTATACTGTAACATTTTTAGATTTTTCGTTTCTCCTCGACTAGTTGCTGGATTGACTCCGGACCTTTTCAGTGTTATAGAATGATTGAATCTAAGCACATTCCATATTGACACCTTTTTGCTAGGACTACTGGAAGTGTGCGAAAAATTTGCATATTCAGCAAAAAATTAAAAATTCTTGAATTTTCTTACAAAAATTGCGTACTGGAAATTATAATACAGTATGTTTTGACTTTTTTGATTAGAAAAGAGAGTAAAAATCAAAAAAAAAATGGATTATTTTTTTTTTTTTTTTTTGAAATCCACGCCATAAGTCTTCACATTATATTAGTATTTTCAAAAAGTTCATGGACATTTGTCGCGCCCCGCACCGTGCACAAAAACCCCTGTTTTTTGCACGGTGCATTTTGACATTCCTTGTTTTTCGTACTGTGCATCGAAACATCGCCGCGACAAAAACGAGTTTCAACCATTGCACAGTGCAAAAAAAAATCCGAATTCGCACCGTGCATTTCATTTTTTTATTATATTTTTTTCGCACAGTGCATCGAAATCGCCGCGACGGAAGCTTTTTTCAACTGCGTCGCCGCGGTTTTGCTTGCACAGTGCAAACGGCTTTTTTGAGGTTTGCACTGTGCGAAAAGAGAAAAGTGCACTGTGCGTTAGCGACAAAAGTTCACAAGCGTGGGAAAAGGTTTCAAATGCACTGTGCAAGTTTGTCGCAGTCCGCACCGTGCACAAAAAACCCCCTTTTTGCACCGCGCGTTTCACTTTTTTTGGGTTTTTCGCACTGTGCATTTGAATTATCGCTGCGACACGGCGAAATTTCAACTTTGTCGCTGGAAGTTTGCACAGTGCAAACGGCTTTTTTGAGGTTTGCACTGTGCGAAAAGGGAAAATGCACTGTGCGTTAGCGACAAGCGTGGGAAAAAGTTCAAAATGCTCTGTTTGTGCACAGTGCGCAAAAACCCGATTTTGCACCGTGCAAAAAAAGTCTTTTCTTGATTTCTGCACGGTGCGGTCGATGCCAAGAATTTGCACAGTGCAAACGGCTGTTTTGTGTTTTGCACTGTGCAAAAAAAGAATGGCAAAAAACGCACTGTGCGTTAGCGACAAGCGTGGGAAAAAGTTCAAAATTCACTACGCGAAAGCGAAAAAATGTCCATGAACTTTATGAAAATAAATATTTACTAAATAATAAGCCTCCTAAACCACTGGGGTATCGGTCTGTCGGGAAAAAAACGGCGGATCGTCGCGCCTCGGAGTCGCTTGTCATCGCTTTGCGACTGCAAGCCGCGGCTTGGGATTTGGTGCGCGATAGCGGCGAGGCGAGACATTTTGCTGCGACGATCCGCCGTTATTTTTCCGACAGACTGATAAGAAAAGCAAATATTTTTGCCAGCCTTACTGCCCGGCGGATCTTTTCGGCACTTGCGTTCATTTCACCATCACAATAATAAACCCATAGGCGTCATTTTCTATTTTTTTTAATTCTTAACCTTCGACAAAGAATTAAACTCTCATCTTCCCAAAATCTACCTATCTTTTCGTTTTTTGATCCATTCGAATTACGGGGTTTGCATTTATCATCCAGCCGTTTCCCTCCGCTAACTAGATGTTTATTTGCCCTCCAGCTTCAGACGGAGAAAAGCACGTATATGTCATCAATCCGCGTGACCGAAAATATAAAATGCCTCGGGAGGGTTTCGTTTCGGGGGTCAAATGGTAAGGCCATTTTGGAGGTATGCGTGCAACCAGTATTTAAATATATTTAAATTCCAGTTTCGTGCAGAGGTGGCCTTTTGTAGGCGTGTGGACTAGTGAGCTATTGAGCGTTTAGCAGTCCGTTCGTATAGTCGCTGGAGTGATTTCGGTGACGTGCACTGGGAGAAACCAGAAAGTTCGTCTTGCACTGTGCGAAAACAAAAGTTTGCAATTTTTTGCTTTTTGCACTGTGCAAAAGGCTTTTTTGGGCTGTCGCTCGCACCTTGACTTTTTTCGCACAGTGCAGAGACCAAAGCCCAGTGCATTTTGATTTCTGCACTGTGCGAAAAGAAAAGTTCGCAATTTTTTGCTTTTTGCACTGTGCAAATGGCTTTCTTGGGCTGTCGCTCGCACCCTGATGTTTTTTGCACAGTGCAGGTTGCCGAAATCGCTCAGGCGGCTTCGCAAACCGACTTATTATTTTCATAAAGTGCGTAGACTTTTCCTTGTGTGCCGCACTGTGCATGAAAAATATCTTTTGCACAGTGCACTTGATCGCGTAAAACAAGACGAAAAAACCGACATGCACAGTGAAAAAGTTTACGCACTTTGTGAAAATGCTAGTATCAGTCTGTCGGGAAAATATTGAGCACATTGTCGCTACGTTGATCGCGTCGCTGAAGTGAAAGTCAATTTGATTTTTCCTCGACAGAATTCATTTTCTCAGCGGCGATGCGATTTTCGATGCGACAGAGTGCTCATTATTTTCCCGACAGACCGATAAGACCGTTTTCTCGGGATTTATCGTTAATTTTTTTTGCCAGACTTCGAGCTCTCGTTTTACAAAAATAACCGACATTTTTCGGTCGGAAGTTGGAAAAACTTCGTCACTTTTTTTGCGAGTTTTGACACGAAAAGTTTCATGACTATTTCTACCGTAGAGGATAATGTTTCCACAAGAAATCAACATTTTTCACACGAAAATGGGTCAATTTTTGTATAAGATGAACCGAATATCAGTTTGTCGGGAAAATAATGAGCACAAGTCGCTGCGCCATTCGCGTCGTGAATTGAACAGCATTTTGGTCTTTCCCCGACACAATTCATTTTTTGGCGGCGACGCGATATTCAATGCGACGGACTGCTCATTGTTTACCCGACAGACTGATTTTTGGCGTTTGCACTGTGCAGAAACAGTCAGGGAGCGAGCGACAGCCCAAAAAGCCATTTGCACAGTGCAAAGCAAGGTTTTGTTTTCGCACAGTGCAAAAACAAACAAAATGCACTGTGCACCGTCAGGGTGCGAGCGACACCCGAAGAAAGTCTACCGCACTGTGCAAAACGCAAGAAATTGCGAACTTTTGTTTTCGCACAGTGCAAAAATCAAAATGCACTGAGGTTTGGTCTTTGCACAGTGCGAAAAAGTCAGGGTTCGAGCGACAGCCCAAAAAAGCCATTTGCACAGTGCAAAAACGCAAGAAATTGCGAACTTTTGTCGCACAGTGCAAAAATCAAAATGCACTGGGGTTTGGTCTTTGCACTGTGCGAAAAAGTCATGGTGCGAGCGACAGCTTAAAAAAGCTATTTGCACAGTGCAAAGCGAACTTTTGTTTTCACACAGTGCGTGTCGCGGATTTCAGTCCGGGCGAACTCTCAAAGACACCTTCTTTTTGGAGTCCGTCAAAAAACGATTTGCATTTTCAAGCGGGCGTTTGTTTTCCAAAAATTTTTAATCCGTCTGACAAACTACCGTAGACCTGAAATCCTTTACCATGTCTGACATGGACAGTTTTCATTTTTTATCTTTGTATTTTATTGTTTTTTGCCCTCAAGTTCATGGTAATCTGGGATGAAAATCTTCGGAATCAAATTAAAATCCGTTGTTTTTCACGGTGCCCTCGGCTTAAGGACCTCCCCCATTCCAAAAAAAATTATTTTTTTTTCCAAAATTGCCTTTTTTCCCCTCAAAAATAACAAAAACACACCGAGGATCTTTGACGTACCGCTTGTCGCGTGATTTCTTTTTCTATTTTTTTCTATTTTTCGCCCTCTTTTGATCTATGCGTTCGATTTCAGCAAAAGTGACAGTTCCGAAAACATTTCTTTTTGTTGCAAAACCCCCCAAAAAACATGGCCTTCATTGTGCCGCTGGTGAAGAAGGACTACGCGTTGTACGGGCAGCGACGCTCGAACAGTGTGGGCTGTGCGCCGAGGAGGGCGGCGAACGCGGCGGCCGCTACCCATCGTGAGTTGCTTTGGAAAATTTTGAATTATACTTTTTTTACTATAATAATATCAGTCTGTCGGGAAAATAATGTGCTTTCTGTCGCATCAAAAATCGGCTCATCGCCGCTGAGAAAATGAATTGTCTCGCGAGAAAATCAAATTTTTTTTTCACTCACAATTTTCGCGGCGACACTGTGCTCATTATTTTCCCGACAGACTGATAAGATTGACAAAAAAGTTACTATGAGTATTTTCATAAAGTGCATGGACATTTGTCGCTGCCCGCACTGTGCGCAAAAAACCCCCCATTTTGCACCGTGCATTTTGCTCTTTTTTGGTTTCGCACTGTGCATCTTGAACTTTTTCCCACGCTTGTCGCCAACGCACAGTGCATTTTTTCTCTTTTTTTCTCTTTTCGCACAGTGCAAACCAAAGAAAAGCCGTTTGCACTGTGCAGACATTTTTTTGATTTCGCACTGTGCATCTCGAATTTTATTTTTTCCACTCTTGTCGCCAACGCACAGTGCATTTTTCTCTTTTTTCTCTTTTCGCACAGTGCAAACCAAAGAAAAGCCGTTTGCACTGTGCAGACATTTTTTTGATTTCGCACTGTGCATCTCGAATTTTATTTTTTCCACTCTTGTCGCCGCATGTCGCAAACTTTTCGCACTGTGCATTTGGCGTCTTGCACAGTGCATCTTGAATTTTTGTCGCCAACGCACTGTGGATCTTTCCCTTTGCGCACCGTGCAAACCTGAAAAAAGCCGATTGCACTGTGCACATTTTTGAGCAAAACCGCGGCGGCGCAGTTGAGAAAAACTTGCGTCGCAGCGATATTTCAAACGCACAGTGCAAAACTAAAAAAAAAAGATGATTGCACGGTGCATAAAATCGGGGATTTTTGTGCACAGTGCGCACTCTGAGAAACCCAGGGTTCGAGCGACAGCCCAAAAAAGCCGATTGCACCGTGCAAAGCGAACCTTTGTTTTCGCACAGTGCACAAACGCAGAATGCACTGTGCGCCGTCAGGGTGCGAGCGACACCCGAAGAAAGTCTACCGCACTGTGCAAAAAGCGAAATTGCACAGTGCAAACCGAACTTTTATTTTCGCACGGTGCAAAAAAACAAAATGCACTGTGCAAAAAGAAACTCAGGGTGCGAGCGACACCCCAAAAAGCCGATTGCACCGTGCAAAAAGCAGGAAATTGCACAGTGCAAAGCGAAGTTTTATTTTAATCGCCGATTTGCCTCCGGCGACTCTCCGGAAGAGCGTATTTTCATAAAGTGCATGGATTTTATGAAATAAAATTATGTTGTGGCATGCACCGTGCGAAAAAAAATATAAAAAGTACTCGATTTTGCACCGTGCATTTTACCTTTTTTTTGGTTTTTTCTATATTCCATATACATTTACCTTTGAAATATCGCTGCGACATCAACAAGTTTCAACTACGTCGCTGAGGCGGCGCATAGGCTATAAAAAAGCTTTTTTTCCCTCCGATTCTTCTGGAAAAGCGCAACTTAATCCCTTTATCCCGAAATCGTTGTCCCTTATCTCCATAATCGGATGACGATAATGGGAATTTGGTAACAAAATGTTCTGGAAGCCTCTTACAAACAAAAAAAAGAAAAAAAAAACAAAAAAGTGCGCTTTTGTGACGAAATTTTAATGGTTTTGCTCTATACTTTACTCCGTCTATAAAAGTTCATGTAGAAATTGACTCATATTAGCATTTTCATAAAGAAAAGAGCGAGATTTTTAGATCGAAAATCGAAAAAAAAAAAAAAAAATTTGCGAATTTTGGCTTGAAAATTTTCATGTTTATTTCTACCGTAGAGTATAATTTTTCCACAAAAAATCAATTTTTTCCGCGCGAAACTGACAAAGATATGGGCCGAAAAGCGATTTTTCTCTGACCGCTCTCCACGTTTCGCGTACTCTCTCGGCGAAAAAGGCCGTTGAATATCTCGGCAGCGTCTGCAAAGGGCGAGCTGAAATTTTCAGGGATTGATATGTGGTCTATGTATGTTGTGTGTGTAAATTTTAAAGCAAATCTGAGCGTCGCAATTGGGAGATTTTTTAAAATTTTTTTTTGGAATACGATTTTTCTGATGCAGCCAAAAATCAATTCTAAAAGTACCAATAAGACTTTTTACAGGCAAATCCTGGCAATTTTTGCCTTGAAAAACGTCTTTTCATGCTTTTTAGCGACTAAAAATTACTGCGCATCCCCCCTCGGTACAACTGTATAAGCTTTATAAAAGGGCGTTCCGCCCCAAACACCCTCCCTATTTTTTGTTTTCGTTCTCAGTAAACAAATTACCAATCATGTCACATGATCAAATTCGCTTTCATATAAGTGCTGTTTTTGCCTTTTGTGTGGCAGCGGACGGTCGAAGGCGCTGAAATTTTTTATTTATCTTTTTGAAATTTTTTTCGAAATTTTTTTTTTTGATTTTTGAAAAAATCGACTATCAGTCGTTTTTCTAATTTCTAGCGATCCTATTTTTTATGCGACAGAGTGTTCATTATTTTCCCGACAGACTGACAGGCGGCCCAAGAAGCTTTGCACTGTGCAATTTTTTCATTCTTGCACCGTGCAGTAGGCTTTACAAAAACCAAAAAAAAGTGAGATGCACAGTGCAAAATCGAGTATTTTTTCGCACAGTGCGGGCCGCGACAGAATTTTATTTCATAAAATCCATGCACTTTATGAAAATACGCCCTTCCGGAGAGTCGCCGGAGGCAAATCGGCGATTAAAATAAAACTTCGCTTTGCACTGTGCAATTTCCGGCTTTTTGCACGGTGCAATCGGCTTTTTTGGGGTGTCGCTTGCACCCTGGCGGCGCACAGTGCATTCTGTGTTTGTGCACTGTGCGAAAATAAAAGTTCGGTTTGCACTGTGCAATTTCTTGCTTTTTGCACAGTGCGGTAGGCTTTCTTCGGGTGTCGCTCGCACCCTGACGGCGCACAGTGTATTCTGTGTTTGTGCACTGTGCGAAAACAAAGGTTCGCTTTGCACGGTGCAATCGGCTTTTTGGGCTGTCGCTCGCACCCTGAGTTTCTTTGCACAGTGCAAGCGCCAAAAAAGTCAGTTCGGCGATGCGCACGGTGCGAAAACAAAAGTTTTCTTTGCACAGTGCAATTTACCCTTTTTCTGCTGTCGCTGGCACCCTGACGTCTTTCGCACAGTGCAAGCGTCAAAAATCAGTCCGGCGACTTTCCGGGCGGACTAGTATACAGTAGGAATAAAAAAAAAATTTTCGAGAAAAATGTAATATATGTATATCGCCAAAGTTCAATATTACACTCTAGACTCATAGATCAGAGAGATCAGAGAGTAAAAACTTCCTTTTTTTGTAACCTTCTCGCTCAATTCTCGAACAAAACAAAGCAACCTGGACTCGGGTTCGCTCAAAAAAGGGGATTTACGGGTTTTGAAGCCATTCTTTTCTGGTCTTTCATGTTTATGTTTGAGTTTTCAACATTTTACTTACGCTCCGCTAACAAGGAAAGTGCTCCGAGTACGACGCTCGGATTTTCTTTAAATTTGGCACGCACGTCGGGCACTGGTCAAGTATCAATTCTTGAAAATTTTAGCTCGCGCTTTGCAGAGGCAGCTGAGAAATTCAACATGCTTTGCGGCCGAGAGAGTACGTGAAATTTGGAGGGCGAGAAAAAAAACATTTTTTGGCCATATCTTTACCAATATCGCGTGGAAAAAGATTACTTTTTTTTGTAGGGAAATATCCTTTTATGGTAAAAATAAGTGTGAATGGATTCATCATTATTTTTTTTTTCAAAAGTGCGTAGACTTTTTTCCATTTTATCACATGTAAGCTGCCCGTATCGTCAAAAAAAAAATCCATTAATGAAAAAAATCCAGCCTCATTAGGCTTCTCAAAACACCGAAGGCTTTCTCTAAATTTTTCATTACGCAGAGTGCACGTCAGATTCTTCGGATCCGAAAAGGACAATTACAGGCTCATTGTCTAGCGCTCGTCTCAACTATTAGCCCTAATTTCACCCTCTCCTCTCGAAGCTTTTACTAAAAAAAACATTCCCTGAATACGATTATATACTACATATCAGTCTGTCGGGAAAATAATGAGCACTCTGTCGCATCGAAAATCGTGTCGCCGCCGAGAAAATGAAGTGTCGCGGTAAAATAATTTTTTTTTTCATTTCAGCGACGTGATCTACGTAGCGAACTTGTGCTCATTATTTTCCCGACAGACTAGAATTCTTTTCGTAAAGTGCGTAGACTTTTTTTTTCTCGGCGCACCGTGCACTATGATTCGATTTTCGAACTGCACAGTGCAAAAGGTGAAATGCACAGTGCGAAAAGTCGCAAATCTTCCGCACTGTGCATTTGACCTTTTGCACTGTGCAATTGAAAAATCGCGCGACATAAGCTTTCTCAACTGCGTCGCCGCGATTTTTGTGCGCGCGACAGACATTGCACAGTGCAAAAAAAGGGAAAGAGGAAAAATGCACTGTGCATTTTTCCAAAATGAAAGAAAAATGCACCGTGCGGAAAATTCGCGACGTCGCAGAGCTTTTTACACTGTGCATTTGACCTTTTGCACTGTGCAATTGAAAAATCGTGCGACATAAGCTTTTTCAACTGCGCCGTCGCGGTTTTGGGCGCGCGACAGCAATTGCACAGTGCAAAAAAAGAGAAAGAGGAAAAATGCACTGTGCGTTTTTCCAAAAGAAAAAAATTCATTGTGCGGAAAATTTGCGACATCGCAAAGCTTTTCGCACCGTGCATTTCATCTTTTGCACCGTGCATTTCACCTTTTGCACTCTGCAATTCGAAAATGAAAGAAAAATGCACCGTGCGGAAAATTCGCGACGTCGCAAAGCTTTTCGCACTGTGCATTTGACCTTTTGCACTGTGCAATTGAAAAATCGTGCGACATAAGCTTTTTCTTCTGCATCGCCGTGATTTTTTCAGACATTGCACAGTGCAAAAAAAAGAGAAAGAGGAAAATGCACTGTGCGTTTTTCCAAAAGAAAAAATGCACTGTGCGAAGAGTTTGCGACATCGCAAAGCTTTTCGCACGGTGCATTTCACCTTTTGCACCGTGCATTCCATCTTGCACCGTGCATTTCACCTTTTGCACTGTGCAATTCGAAAATGAAAGAAAAAGGCACCGTGCGTTTTTCCGAAAGAAAAAATGCACTGTGCGGGAAGTTTGCGACGTCGCAGAGCTTTTTGCACTGTGCATTTGACCTTTTGCACCGTGAATTTCATCTTTTGCACTGTGCATTTCATGTTTTGCACCGTGCAATTCGAAAAAAAGACGAAAAATGCACTGTGCGGAAAGTTTGCGACATCGCAAAGGTTTTCGCACCGTGCATTTCATCTTTTGCACCGTGCATTTCACCTTCTGCACTGTGCAATTCGAAAATGAAAGAAAAATGCACTGTGCGCCGGGGAAAAAAGTCTCCGCACTTTATGGAAAGCCTTGTAGGGCCTTGCAAGGCTTCCCATTACGATTTTACGATTCCACTCCTTCCTCCGAAGCCCCGGAGACTAATTTCAGGATGGAAAAGTTTGGATCCGGCTTCGAGAACATTTCTCCTTCGCACTTCTCCTTTCAAAATCTTTACCGTGTGGGATCATTGCGCCGCGCTTTAGGGGGGGATTAGACCGTATAACGGGAGGCATTGACGTCAACGCATTTCGTTAGCGGATTATTTTTAGGGCCGCAGCAGGGTGTTGTTTCCGTCAAAGAGACGAAGGGGAGGATGTTTGTCGGATATAAGGCGAGTAATGGCCGTAATTTGGTCAAAAAATTTTTTTCGATGATTCTGGGATTACTGTAGGGGAAAAGGGGCGACTTTTTGGGGGGTAAGGGCAAGTACTGTATTTGCCTTCTTGCACGGTGCAAAAAGCAAGAAATTGCACAGTGCAAAGAAAACTTTTATTTTCGCACCGTGCTTGTCGCCGATTTCAGTTCCGGCGACTTTCCGGATGGGCTATCAGTCTGTCGGGAAAATAACGGCGGATCGTCGCGCCTCGGAATCGCCCATCATCACTTTGCAAGCCGCGACTGAGGATTTGGTGCGCGATAGCGACGAGGCGAGACATTTTGCTGCGACGAGCCGCCGTTATTTTCCCGACAGACTGATATTAAAATATCAGTCTGTCGGGAAAATAATGAGCACAATGTTACCGCGAAAATCGTGTCGCTAAAGTGAAAAAAAAATTTGATTTTGTCCCCCATAATTCATTTTCTCAGCAGCGATGCAATTTTCGCGGCGACAAACCCACATTATTTTCCCGACGATTTTATATATTATATATTATATCAGCTTATAACGAATTTTGATAACTGCTATAGAAGGTGTGCGAGGATTTAGTGCCCTAAGATCAGATCCTTGGACTTTATATCAATCTGTCGGGAAAATAATGGGCACTCTGTCGCATCGAAAATCGCATCGCCGCCGAGAAAACAAATGTCTCGCGATGAAAATCAAATTGTTTTTTTTTCACTTCAGTGAAGAGACTGGCGCAGCGAAAGAGTGCTCATTATTTTCCCGACAGAATCTTTTGACTAAAAATTTATCAGTTTTTAAAAAAGATTCGATTGTTTTTTCACTGATTTTTTGACTTTTTTGTAATCATTTTTTCTAACATCTCTCTTTTTCAGCTCGCATTCCTCGCCTATCGCTCGACGACAACAACTCCAACATGATCTGCTCCTCCACTTCGTCCACACCCGACTCCTCCGCCTCGACGAGTCCCGTCTCGGCGGAGCCGCATCGTCGGCGCAGCAAGCGCATCTCGATCCGCAACCTGGACGAGAGCGCGGCGAATCCGCCCGAGTCGTCGCCGAGTTTCAGTCGGCTCACGCCCGACGACCCCATCAAACGGCACGTTCACTTCGGCTTCTGCGAGGAGATTCAGTACGGCAGTGATGAGGAGGAGGACGAAGCCGCGCAGAACAAGCCCTCGGGGCATATGACACTCCGAAAAGCGAATTCGCTGCCGGCGGAGGGCACAACGCCATTGGTTGGGGTGTTGCGGCATCGGAATGACAGTCAAATCTCGGTGCAGAAGTCGAAAATGGCTTCGGTTTTTAAATGGGTGCGATTATGTGCGCCCAAAAATTGAGTTTTTTTGTCTTTTCTGTACAACGAAACCTCTTTAGAATAATTATATATTTTTTTTTGGACTTTCGCAGAGGGTGTCCCACTTTTCTCTTAACTAAATTTTTCGTGTAAGTTTACAATTTTTACTAAATTTACGTGTGAATTTACAAGGGTAGCATTCGAAATGGGACGCTTTGCAATAGCATTCGAGATATTCGTCTGTCGGGAAAATAATGTGGATTCGTCGCGCTGGAATCGCCATCAATTGTGACGGCTCAGCGGCTAGAAATTTTTTGCGACTACGCGAGATATTTTACTGCGACAACTCCACATTATTTTCCCGACAGACTGGTATTGATTGATAACTGTCCTATAGGCTTACAGCGGCGGACCTTATTCAATGGCAGAAAACGTAGCATTTTGCATCCGGGAAGCATCAAAAAATTTGGCAAAATACCTCTCTCTCCAAGTGAAAAAACTCCGATTTCAGATTTCAGAAGCACTCCGAGCTTTTTGTGAGGGAACCCTTAAAAACAGAGTTTTTTAGTTAGACATCGAGGCATTTTGCCACATTTTTAATACTTCCCGGATGGAAAATGGTACGTTTTTTGTCACTGGATCAGATCCGTCACTGTATAAAATCGAAGAAAAGTTTGGGGCCCTCTAGTCATTGTTGTTGTTGCCTCTTTGCCCTATTTATCCCTCTCTCAACTCGTCCACATTAGCGCAGAACACTCTCTCATATTGAGCCTTAAGGTTGTTTCTTCCCAATGCAGATATAACATAACCTCCTACTCTAATCTTATATTGTTGTAAGCCTTCGAATTCAGGTCCAAACAGTGCAAATATGTATATTTTTACACACAGTAATAATCCTAATAAACACAAAAAATTGAAAATAATTTTGTTCATTGTGAATTGCACAGTAAAAAATGAAAAAAAACGGCAAGGTATCAAAAAACCGCGACCCGACTTTTCGGGTCGTCTACAGTTTGGGTCAACACAAAATCGATCGAACCGGATAGTAGGGCAGTTTTATACCCGAAAAAAGGTTGTATGAAATGTCTACGGGGCCTGGCAAACCGATGGATACTCGGCGGACACTAGGCTTGGTGTCCGATTCCACCTTCGGATAGAAAAGAAATTCAACGATCTGGCTGTGGTCTTGCGGTGGTTTCTTCTGTCGATTACCTTACGCTACCGATTCTACCTGAAATAACTCGGCCTCCCAAGTGGAAGGTTGCGTATGTGGATGTCGGGTAATCGAAAGATATCGTTCCCCTTAAATATGAACACGAGAATAAGATCAAATCAGCTCGAATAAATGATTTATCAATGGAATAACAACTACAAAAAAACTCAATAAAACACAATTACTCAAAAACAACAACACAACACTTCACAACACACGACAACTACAACACTACAACTACAACTACTTCTGACCAAAGTGAATACGGGATAAAACCTCGGCGAAGGTTACGGTGTCGTGATTCAGGATCTCCGCTTCGGGATCTCTCCATCGAACATTCTCGAACATCGGGGATAAACAACTGGGGAAACAGTTGACACAGGGGACATCTCTCTCTCCGTAAATTCCGTCGAGTTGACGCATCGTGGATAACTCCAGGTTCCGTGGAATCTGACACTTGGCGAAGACCTGGCGGAGGCTTATAATATGTCCACTTTTTCTAATTTTAGCTGTTAGTTTCTTTACCCCGAAATCTCATTCAATTGTGTTTTATACAGTTTAAAATGAACATGAATAAAAAAGACCAAAATTTTTGGCAAAAAACGAGGATCCGTAACTTTTATCTGGATACTGTAGACGTGAGTACATGTAAAATATTACTTCAAATAGGTGATGAGCTATCCGAGGAACCGATCAATCTTATTATTCCTCTCTAATTAAGCCTTCTCTTAGCCTGCCCCATACAACGGCGAACCGAGGCGGTCCCTAGTATCGCTGACCTGAACTTTTAGCTTTATTGTAATATAAATTTCGAACCAGAAACATCGAGTAGAGAAGCAAATTTACATTCTCCATTTATTCGTCAACAATAACAATAATCAAATATAGAGATCAAGAAGTTTTGATATGGTCGAAATAATGCCCACCCGTATAAAAAAACATTAGCGAAATATGTGACTTCAGTACTTTAACAAAATTTTAGAGCGACTAGAATTGTCGATAGAAATGTCTCTAACTACTGTGCTTCTTGTAGCCACGCAGCTGCCGATAGACATGCCTCCATTGCTGTTTGGTGAACGTCTTCCCGGGCATAATATTCTTTCCAGATTTGTCAAAGTAGTACTTTCTCGATGGGGAATCGACCATCCAGTCCGGCCCATAGTCGGCCTAAAATGTTCATATATACGTTAATATTAATAGGTAAATATACGTCAGCAAAAAATGAAAATCTTGCTTTATAGGGGAAGTGGGACACTCAGATTTTGATGAAACTTGGAAAAGTTTACAATAAAACTTTCGAAGACATATCCGAGAATCCTAGCGCGCACTTAGCAGAAACAACCGAGATTTTTAGCTCGAAAAGACGCCAAAATGCGATAGCTTAAAGCAAATTTTGCCATGAAAAGTTTCATCTCTATCTCTACCATGAAGGACAATGTTAGAGATATGGCTAAAAGAGTGCTTTATCAGTCTGTCGGGAAAATTATGTGCACTCTGTCGCATCAAAAATCGTATCGCCGCACGTCAAACTGAGGAGTCCGGTGACCAGAATAGACTCTTCGCTATCGGTTTTTTACACTTCGTCTATTTCGCAGAGAAAGAGAGAAAAAAGACACGCAAAAACGTACTCTCTCGCCCCAAAAATTCCCCATTTCTTCCCCGACAAAACGTTTTTTCGCGTCTTTTTTTGGCAAATTGCCAATCCATTCACCGGACTGTTTTAGATTATCTCAGTTTGACGTGCGCCGCCAAGGAAATGAATTGTGTCGCGAGAAAATCAAATTGCTTTCACTTCAGCGATGCAATTGGCGCAGGGACAGAGTGTTCATTATTATCCCGACAGAATTTTTTGACTAAAAAGTAGCCGGTTTGAAATTTTTTCGGTGTTTTTCAGACTAATTTTTGACTTTTTTGTAATCATTTAAAGCGTGAGATAAAAGATTTTCTGAAAAATTTTTGAAATTTTTCTGTTTTTACTTTTTTTTTAAAACTCTTCACCTACCCTCAAAAACTCCTCCGTATTGCACGGAACATACATCAGGCTGCCCAGCAAATTGCCGGCGCATATCCTGTCGATTTTCGGGTAGATCCAAAACAACTCTTTTCGTGCCGAAACCAGCATTCCCGAGAAATACGAATGAGTGGAGTTGTAGTCGAACAAGAAGAACAGGTCGGTTTTGACGTTGCCCACATGAAAAGAGAGCTCCATTGAGGTGTTCCCATCGCCCAATGCCCAGAACAACTCGTAGTTTCGGTCGAGGAGATGTTCGAATTCTCGGGAGTAGTTGGAGATCATGAGGCCAAAGTCAATGTCCGTGGTGTGCGGGATTATCGAGCACTCGCGGTACCATCCTGAAAGGAGATTATGAATTGATTGATTCACAAGGAGAGGGCAATTATCCTGTCGGGGAAATAATGAGGGCAATGTCGCTCGGCCAACCGTGGCGATGAAATGAAAAGCAAATTTGGTGTTGCTGCGACACTGCGGCGATGCGATTTTCGATGCGACATTGCGCTCACTATTTTTCCGACAGACCAATTTTAATCAAAGTTGGGGTGTGCAACCGAATATCGCGCGGCAAAGTGCATTTCGAACTGTGTCGCTACACTTTTAAAAAAACGTAGTGGAGTCAGTAAGTCGGGAAAGTAACGATCACAATGTCGCATCAGAAATCGCAGAGAAAATGAATTGTCTTCGCGGCGAAATCAAGTTGCTTTTCACTTCAGCGACATTATGCTCGTTATCAGTCTGTCGGGAAAATAACGGCGGATCGTCGCATCAAAATGTCGCGCCTCGCCGCTATCGCGCACCAAATCCCAAGCCGCGGCTTGCAGTCGCAGAGCGATAATGGATGATTCCGAGGCGCGACGATCCGCCGTTATTTTCCCGACAGACCGATATTATTAATAAAAAAAGAAATTGCGCTCATTATTTTCCCGACAGACGGATATGCGGCCTGGAGAGAAACCGAGGGGCATGGACGTCGGCGCAAAAAGCCCTCGCAATTCATCAGGGACCGCAAATTCTGATTCTGAAAAAAACGATTTGTCGCTGCGACAAATGGGAATCATCTACGACGAAAGCAAAAAAATCCAAAAACTCCAAATTGCACTGTGCAAAATGCGGTTTTTGGGGACTTTTTTGCAATTTCCGCAGCAACACGCCAAAGGAGCACCGTGCAAATTCTCAGAAGATTTTATGCCGAGTATCAATCTGTCGGGAAAATAATGAGAAAAATGTCGGTCGCGTCGCTGAAGTGAAAAGCAATTTGATTTTGCCGCGACACAATTCATTTTCTCAGCGGCGATGCGATTTTCGATGCGTCAGAGTCCTCATTATTTTCCCGACAGACTGATACTACAGCGGTTTCACTGTAATTTTTATGATGGCTTCATTGCCCATGAACTTTCGTGAAGTTATTTTTCATCATCAATTTCACTCACCCAATAAACTGCCACTTGTGATGAACGCAGTTCTGTTGTTTCGGTCGCAAAAATCGCGAAACGGCGCCATCACTTCCTTGACCACGCGGAGCGGCAGAACCCGCCGTGCATCCCAGAAAAGGCGGTTTTTTGCGCCAATTCCGGTGCATTCGATGGCTTCGGACTTGTGCCATTTCCTCGTGAAGGCATCAAGATCGTCAGGGACCGCAACTTCGACTTGTTCTCCATTCACCAGCCCGATTTCTTTCGGCTTCCAGAACTCGAAATTCACGATCAAACGGGTGGGATGGGTTGCGTTCAGTGGCGTGAAAGTGGTGAAATCGTGCGTGGTATCGCGGGAAAGACGATATACCGGGGAAAAGTGTGATGATACGGAGGTATTGGAGAAAGAAGCGACTTGAAGTGGCGCTTGGCAAGGGAGATTTTTGCTGAGACGGTTAAAGCAGTCCAGATCGATTAGCAACTTCCTGAAATGAAATTTTACTCAAACCTGTGTACACCGAACATCCTGTATGACAAAATTTCACTATAGAAAACAACCCACTAGTATTTTCATAAAGTGCATGGACATTTGTCACGCTCGGTCAATAAAAACCCCCTTTTTTCGTGCACCGTACGTATATATTATCTTTTCTAACACCTTTTCTTTTTGGGGTTTCGCCGTTGCGGCAAAACTCTACCCCTTTTCTGAACTCTCCCGCCCAATCCGAACACTCCTTTTTTAAACACTCCCCCTCATTTTGAAAATTGAAGAAATGAGGTGTGACATGTTATACGATGGAAATTTTTTTCAAATTGAAAAAATGAGGTGTGACATGTTATACGATGGAATTTTTTTTCAAATTGAAAAAATGAGGTGTGACATGTTATACGATGGAAATTTTTTTCAAATTGAAAAAATGAGGTGTGACATGTTATACGATGGAATTTTTTTTCAAGCGGAAAAAAATAAGGTGTGACATGTTATACGATGAAAATTTTTTCAAATGAAAAAGAATAAGGTGTGACGCTTTATACGATGGAGTTTTTTTTTTCAAATTGAAAAAAATGAGGTGTGATATGTTATACGATGAAAATTTTCTTCAATTTTGTGCGTTGACCACAAGCGTCGGAAAAAATTCCGGACGCACTGTGAGAAAGTGAAAAAATATCCATGCACTTTATGAAAATGCTAATGAGAGGCCTCAAGGCTCAACCTTGGGCAAAATTAACTTCTTTATCACTCTGTCGGAAAAATAATGTGGTTTTATCGCAACTGACCAAATCCCCAACCGCGGCAAGCCAAGCGATGATGTGCGATTTTAAGTCGCGACGAATCCACATTATTTTCCCGACAGACTGATACACTATATGCAACAAAGCACTGTTTTTTTCAAAAATGCGTAAACTTTTCCTATTTTTTTGAAAGTCCAAAAAATGGATGCAAAATTACTATCATGTATACATCTATCTACATATATGTAAAAACCTTACCAATTTTCGTCTTGAGGCGCCAATTCAAACTCGGGCGTCATGTAAAACCTGACCACCTCCTTCTGACTAACCATGAACTCAGTGTTCATATTGAACAGCAATACGACCATAGTGACCGCAATTCCTACGAAAACTACGAAGCGAACCCGTAATCGCGCCATTAGTGTGAATAAAGGCATCTGAAGAATGAAAAATACGTTCTTAAACAAACACATACATCATAACGATACTTCCGGTAGTTCTCGAAATACCACGGGTTGTTGAGAAGGATGTGGAAGACCGGGCATAAAAAAGGAGCACTTTTTGAAAGAGATCTGATCAGTCTGTAGGGAAAATAATGAGCATTCGGTCGCATCGGGAATCACATCGCCGCCGCGATGTTCTCGGCGCGCCGCGAAAATGAACTGTGTCGCGACAAAATCAAATTTCTTTTCACTTCAGTTTTGTGGGCGGCGGCGATGCAATTTTCGATGTCACATTGTGCTCATTATTTTCCCGACTGACCGAAGTTCTTTTCATAAACTGCGCGGACTTTTTTTTCTCGGCGCACAGTGCATTATGCATCTATTTTTGAATTGCACTGTGCAAAAAGAGAAGTGCACAGTGCGAAAAGCTCTGCGACGTCGCAAACCTTCCGCACTGTGCATTTTTTCTTTTGGAAAAACGCACTGTGCATTTGACCTTTTGCACTGTGCAATCGGGAACATCGCCGCGAATTTTGCGAGCGCGACAGATTGCACAGTGCAAAATGGTTCGAAATGGTCGGTGCACCGTGCAAAAAAACGCAAAGTGCCCGCGCACGGTGCAAAAAACAAGCGGAATGCACTGTGCGCACCGTGCAAGAGGGTACAAAATCGTCAACGCACAGTGCAAAAAATGATTCAAAATGGCTCGCGCACAGTGCGAAGAAATAGTTCAAAATGCGTCGCACCGTGCAAAAATGGTTAAAAATGGCACCCGCACCGTGCAGAAAAGAGGCAAAATGCACTGTGCGCACCGTGCAAGATGGTACAAAATCGTCAGCGAAGAGTGCAAAATAGTTCAAAATGACACGCGCACAGTGCAAAAAATGATTCAAAGTGGCCTCCGCACTGTGCAAAAAATGGTTCAAAATGGCCCGCGCACAGTGCAAAAAATAGTTCAAGATGCTCCGCGCACAGTGCAAGAAATGATTCAAAATGCGTCGCAACGTGCAAAAAATAGTTCAAGATGCCCCGCGCACCGTGCAAAAAATAGTTCAAGATGCCCCGCGCACCGTGCAAAAAATAGTTAAAAATGCCTCCGCACAGTGCGAAAAATGGTTCAAGATGCCCCGCGCACTGTGCAAAAAATAGTCCAAGATGCCTCGCACCGTGCAAAAAATTGTTCAAAATGGCTCGCGCACAGTGCAAAAAATTGTTCAAAATAACCCTTGCACCGTGCAAAAAATGTGAACGCACTTTCAAAAAAACCGTGGTAAGCACTTTATGAAAATGCTAGCAAGGAGCAAAACAACTTATTCATTATATTCCAAGTGTTTTTTGAGACCGGCAACCCCAAAGCCCCCTACAAATTGCCCTTTGACAAAGCTGATTTACATTCGAAGACAGCGGAGCCATAAAACAACAAAATTTTTTTAGCTCTAACTAATTTTTTTTATGTTTGTCCAGCACCAACTCGCTTCATAAATGGCTTGTTTTTCTGGGAAAACATTAATCCGACTCAAATTACATGACATGATATCGCTATTAGGCACACATTTGGGTAAAAAGAATGAATAAGAGGGTCGAAAAAAGCGTTGTAAACTGGATTATTAGTGTTTTCATAAAGTGCATGGACATTTTTTCACGTTTGCACGGGGCATTTTGAACCTTCTCCAACACTCGTCGCCAACGCACAGTGCATTTTTCCTTTTTCGCACAGTGCAGACCTCAAAAAAGCCGTTTGCACAGTGCAAAAATCAAAAAATTTTTTTTTGATTTTTTGCACAGTGCAGAATTGGGTTTTTTGTGCACTGTGCAGAAGCCATGTATTTTGAACCAACGCACAGTGCACTTTTCTCTTTTCGCACAGTGCACAAAAAAAAACCCAATTTTGCACTGTGCATTTCAAAAAAAAATTTTTTTTCTTGGTTTTTGCACGGTGCAAACTTGGGTTTTTTGTGCACTGTGCACAAGCAGTGTATTTTGAACTTTTTCCCACACTTGTCGCCAACGCACAGTGCATTTTTCTCTTTTCGCACAGTGCAGACCTCAAAAAAGCTGTTTGCACTGTGCAAATTCCAGGAACCAAGACCGCACCGTGCAAAAACCAAGAAACAAATTTTTTTGAAATGTACGGTGCAAAATTGGGGTTTTTGTGCACTGTGCACAAACAGTGTGAATTTTGAACTTTTTCCCATCGCCAACGCACAGTGCATTTTTCTCTTTTCGCACAGTGCAAACCTCAAAAAAATAGCCGTGATTTTTGGCGACATGCACTGTGCGAAAAAAAATTTGCTTTGCACTGTGCAAATTCGTGACGCACGGTGCAAAAAAGGGTTTATGCACTGTGCAGTTTGAACTTTTTCCCACGCTTTGTCGCCAACGCACAGTGCATTTTTCTCTTTTCGTAAAGTGCAGACCTCAAAAAAGTCGTTTGCACAATGCAAATTCCTGGCGTCACGCCGATATTTCGTGTGCACTGTGCGAAAACCAAAGAAAATGTGGAATGCACGGTGCAAAACCGGGGGTTTTCGCGCACTGTGCGGCCCGCGACAAATGTCCATGCACTTTATGAAACTTATGAAAAAAAATATTGATACGATTAAAGCGTGCACTGTGCACAAACAGCGCACTTATAACTTTTTCCCGCGCTTGTCGCCAATGCACAGTGCATTTTTCTCTTTTTGCACAGTGCAGACCTCAAAAAAGCCGTTTGCACTGTGCAAGTTTCCGGTCCCGGCCGCACCGTGCAAAAATCAAGAAAAGACTTTTTTGCACTGTGCAAACTCGTGGCGCACGGTGCAAAAAGGGGTTTATGCACTGTGCAGTTTGAACTTTTTCCCACGCTTTGTCGCCAACGCACAGTGCATTTTTCTCTTTTCGCACAGTGCAAAACGCAAAAAAATAGCCTTGGTTTTCGGCGACATGCACTGTGCAAAGAAAAGAGTTCGCTTTGCACTGTGCAAATTCGTGGCGCACGGTGCAAAAAAAAGGTTTTTTGTGCACTGTGCGCCGCGAAAAAAGTCTACGCACTTTATGAAAAACGAATACTACTATTAGCATTTTCATAAAGTGCCTGGACTTTTGTCGCTGCGCGCACTGTGCACAAACACCCGCGATTTTTTGCACCGTGCATTGGACCTTTCTTTGGTTTTGCACTGTGCATTCGAAATATCGCTGCGACGTAAGCTTTTCTCAACTGCGCCGCGGCGATTTTGATCAAAAATGTGCACAGTGAAATCGGCTTTTTCGAGGTTTGCACGGTGCGCGAAGACAAAAACCCACAGTGCGTTGGCGACAAAAGTTCAAGATGCACTGTGCGAAAGCGAAAACAAGTCCGGGCACTTTATGAAAATGCTAATAGTCGTTGCACAAAGTGCGTAGACTTTTTGTCGCAAATTTTTTGCACTTTCGCACAGTGCAAAAAGATGGAAAATGCACTGTGCGCCGCAAAAAAAAGTCTACTCATTTTATGAAAAAAGTGCTAATCGGATTAAAGCAAGCGCAATTTTGTAAGGCTTAAATTTTCAAAATCATCCCGAATATAATGATAATTTACATTGGGAAAAATAGATGTCGTTAGCCACATCACACTCAAACTGCAACCCAAAAGCAGAGTAGAAAAAACAAAATCTCTTTTCCCTTTGTTTGGCGGTTAAATCCGCCGGATTTCTATATAAGTTGGGGCTGTCTGCCCAACCCGAAACTCCCCAATTCTTTTGGGATTTTGCGGCAAAAAATGGGGAAAAGAAAGATGGATAATGTCGGAAATGCACCTAACCGCGGAGAGTGCCCAAGATTTTGATAAAAATGCTCAGATTTTGATAAAACTCGGGACAAATTTATTGTTATTTTTTCTAAGAATTATGTGAGATTTTTAGCTCACGCTTTGCAGAAACAACCGGGATTTTTTGGTCGAAAAAGTTGGTGAAAATTCGAAATTTTTTTTGTGAATTTTGCCACGAAAAGTTTCATGGCTATTTCTACCGTTGAGAGTGATGTTTCCACAAAAAATCAATTTTTTCCGCATGAAACTGGCAAAGATATGGCCAAAAAGTGTTTTTTCTCTGACGCTCTCCGCACTTCGCGTATTCTCTTGGCCACAAGGAGAATTTTTCCAAAAAATTTTTTTTTTTCGAAAAAGGTCAAAAGGAATTTTCGACCCAAAAAATGTCCCTCAAAAGAGTGGGGCCGGCCCCTTTCAAAACTTATAAAGATAAAGTCCAAGTACTTTGTGTGATTTCCACAAAAAATCAATTGTTTCCGCACGAAACTGGCAAAGCTATGGCCAAAAAGTGTTTTTTCTCTGACCACTCTCCGCATTTCACGTATCTCTTGTGAAAAAAGGATCGTTGAATGACTCCTTTTATCCAAAAAAAAAATTGTATTTTTGTTCCAAAAAAGAGTTGCCAAAATTAGAAATTTTGAACCTCAAAAGGTTCAAATGTCCCCCCAAAAAAGTGGGGCCGGCCCCTTTCAAAGTTTATAAAGATAAAGTCCAAGTACTTTGTGCGATTTTTACAAAAAAAAAAACAATTTTCCGCCACGAAATTGGCAAAGATATCGCCAAAAAGTGCTTTTTCTCTGACCACTCTCCGCTCTTCGCGTACTCTCTCGCCTGAAAATTTAATATCTTGGCTGTAGTTGCATAACGCGAGCTGAAATTTTCAGGGATTGATATGTGGTCTAAGCCCAACGTTTTTGCCAAATAAAATTTTTTTTTTTTAAATTTAAGCGTCGCACAACGAACAGGTCCCCGCTAAAAATAACGTCAAACTTTCTGCACAATGGAATTTACATCCTTACCTCGACAAATCAAAATTCGGAAACAAATAAATTCAGCACAAAAAAGGCTCTATATATGCGATAGGTTGGAGTGATAACAATCCTTTTTTGATTCGATTCTTTCCCTTTTTTTGGAAAGTGATAAACCCTCTCTTTATGGGTCGCTCGCCTTGTTTGCATAGCCACAAGATCGACGCGTTGCTCTGTGCTTTCACAACCATGCAGTTCTGGAACAACAAACATTTGCGGAGTTTGCTGGAGGCTAAGCATGGCTGCAAACCGGGCCCGGGCTTAAACCTCCACGGCCGGCCCGGGCCCGGGCTTGGAAAATTTGGAAAGCCCGGCCCGGTTCGGCCCGGAAAATTTTTATATGTACTAGGTTGGAAAGAAAGAAAGCGCGAAATGAGAGGAAAATTATGGCAAATTTTCGCAAAATGTAAAGAAAAATTTAGCAAAACCTAGATACATAAGGTCACTTTACGTTCGCTATCAGCAATGTGTTCGAAAAAATGAAAAATTCTATCGAAAAAGCTTATTTTTTCCTTTTTTCCGGGCAAAACTCAGATTTCAAAAAAAACCGGGCCTAAAAATCGAAGCCCGAAGGCGGGCCGAGAAATTAGTCGGCCGGAAAATTTTGCAAAGCGCGGCCTGGAGCCATGCCTACTGGAGGCACTGCCGGGATTTTTGAGGCTTTGGGAAATTTTGACAAGGGCTGGACCGACTTTGAAGGGGCCCGCGGGAAGCGAAAGCCCAGCTTTTCACTGGTCGTTCCAGAAAGTGCGTAGACTTTTTGTCGCAAATTTTCGGCTGTGCATTTGCGAGCAATTCAACGGTGCAAAGAGAAGAAAAACGCACAGAAAAAATGCGCCGCGAAAAAAAGTCCACGCACTTTTCGGAACCACTGTTAGCCATGTATTTTACTACTATTAGCATTTTCACAAAGCGGCTGGACATTTGTCGCGGTCCGCACCGTGCCCAAACGCGCCTTCTTGCACCGTGCAATCGGCGTTTTTGAGGTTTGCACGGACTTTGTGAAAACGCCAATAGTCGCTCCGTAAAGTGCGTAGACCTTTTGTAGCAAAGTTTTTTGCACTATGGTTTTCACGTATGCACTGTGCTATTCATAAGTCGACGCAACATATATCTTGTTAACTATGTGTCGCCGCGCCCCTTGGTGCACAACAATTTTTACGGTGCAAAAGAAAGAAAAGCGCACTTGCGGTACTTCCCTTGAAAGTGCAACTTTGTTTATTCGGAAATTAAAAGTGAAATTTTCAGCTCATTTTTTAATGCAAATTTATTCAAATAACCCGAGATCAATCCATAATCACATTCGAAACATTCGTCCGTCCATAAAATAAAGACAGTGTCAAGAAGCTCTTGTTTTATCCAGTTGCATGGTAACATCCGACTCAGGGCGGCCAAACTCCCCTGAGCCTGATGTTCCTGCTTCAGACATGTTTTGACTTACCTTGGGCTGTTCCATTTGTCTTTGAGTGGGCCTGGCGCTTCCTCGGGTTATGACATTGATCATCAGGGCGCTGGAAGCGTGCGTGTGTCTTCTGAGTGCTGGAATGTATTCGGTGTTTGAGTCGGACTCACCTTTGTTGGCGGAGTCCACATCTGAGGAGCTTGAGAGAGATTGCATCTCCTCGGAGATTAGACAGAAAAGACCATTAACAGAATTAGACGATTCATAAACCTGAGTACTCATCTCCGCAGAGAACTGCCTTGGACGGCATAAAATACAATAAAACATATCATTCAAAAACCCTGTAAAATTATTTAAAAGCCCTGTAAGATTCCCATTGAACGTTCGCAAAATGTCCCGAGAGTAATTCCCAATAAATGACCTCATAACCTGGCCTGGGGGCGCGCCCATAAAATTCCCGTGTACTTCCCGAGAAGGGTGGAGTGAACTCGTCTCCTCAGAGACCAAAAACTCCCCCTTGAGTTTCATAAAACTAAACCTGAGCCTTCTGATTAAGGCAGAAATTATAACAGCGCTTTCCGATCGGAGAACGCTGGGTCGACCTTGAAGGCACGTTCTTCTGTGCTTTTATACGGCCTATCGCCTACCCCTTCCGGCGTCTTATGGCCAGATCGGAGCCAGAGATAAGCGGTGGGGACGGCCTTAATCACCTTTTCCGTTGTGCAGTGGAATGTACAGTATGCGCTTTTCGCCTCCGCAGAGACATGGACTGGGGGTGCCGCCGGTCCACCATTGCACTCCTTTTCCCATTTGAAAAAAAAACAAGTGTTTGCATCGGGGTGCTGAGTGATCTAGAGGCAAAGCGCTCGAGCAATGGGGATTAGAGAATCACAAAAGTAAAAAAATGTAAGGAAACAATCAGAGAAGAACAGTCAATGTCATATTGAGGACAATGAATGATATCGGAATGCTTTGATTAACGATTTGAGTTTTGATTTATCATCTTCGCAAAGATATGGGTTTGGGAGATCGACAACGTACCTGGGATCATTAATCATGAGGATTGTATTGGAGGGAGAGCTCACTGTATCTGGGTGGCATTGGACTAGAGTAGTTGAGAATGGGTGTAAAGTGACAGCTGAAATGGCCTTTATTTTTACCGGGAGCATTGCCATTTCTTCTGGGGACATGAGCGGAAGAATGTTTCTACCAATGGCTACTGTTCGCGCCTTCATGTCGATCAGCATGGGGGGTAGTTCAGCCAAGGCTGTACAGCCAATGATGACGTCATAGCTGGCGTTGAGGAAGTTGGTGTTGTCGGAGAAGGTCATGTTAATGTTTTGGACGAGATTACCAATTTCCAACGTTACCACTTTGTCATCGAACAACCGAAGTGTATGGCCACTTGCTGAGGTTGCAAACCTTTGCGCATGCTGAGCAATGTTGAGACCTAAGGCTGGAGCCAGTGCAGCAGCCATAATTGACATGCTGGCTCCAGTATCAATGAGCCCGCAAAGAGGAACTCCATTGATCTTGAGAGGGATCTGAGCATATGGAATCCCGTTGTCACATGAGGCAACCAATGGCGGGGGCCAGACTGTCGGTTTTTCTTGGGGTACTACTACTTGCACAACCGGTTTTGGTGCTGGTGAGATCTTTTCCTTGAGGAATTTCGAGAAAGCCCAAACAATAAATATTAATTGAAGTGAGACAACACAACAACAGCCGTAAATCCACGACTGGATTAACCATTGAGGGATAGTCAAGAGGGATAGAACCGTTTGCGGTCCTTCCGGCAACTCATGAGAGAGGTCTTGACTTCTGAATCGAGCTCCAGGGGGAGTAAATGAGAGTAAGGGAGTAGGGGCAGAAAAATTGGTGATTGATTCCACTCGAAAAATATTTATCGCTAGATTAGGTGGTGCGCTGTTATTATGTTCGCTTTGCGCATGAAGCAATGTAATATTTTGAGGAAACGGAAAAGTGGAATTTCTATATGGTTGTAAAAATTGGACCCAAGAGTTATTGCCCAGGGGGAAAGCGCCGCGCGCTCCTAGGCACGGGATAGTATGACTGTCATGTTTTATGATCATGTCAACAGTATCCAAAAAAGCTGACACTACCTTTAGGTTGCTGTCAATGAAGTAAATAGGAGTAAGCTCATAGCAAAATTTTGACTCACGTATCTTGATGGTACTGAAGGGGACAGGTGTGCACTGGAGGACTTCAAGGATGGATGGTGTGACTCTTCTGGCATGGACATAGGGAAAGTTGAGGATTGATCGTGCTAAGGAGGTGGCATCTTGTTCCATGATTGCTTGTTGAAGGGCCGTGATTTGTCGCTGCTGTCTACACCGTTCCATTTGAGCAAAATGTAACGAAGACTTGATCATTAGGACAGACTGGATGCTGAGTGCCGACGCAACGCTGGACAGCAGTTCGGCATCTACTAGCTTGGCTCGTTTTGGTCGAGTCTCGTGAGTAGTGACTGCGAATCCTTGGCTGGTCAGGTTGAGGAAGGTACCACAATTGTCAACCTGGTCGGGGGATATCTCCAGTGCCATATTGTTATTTGAAGCCATCCAGAGGCGAGAGCTCACTAAACCTTTTGTTGTGCTTACCTTTATGAAGGGGCAGTTGCTGGAGGCTTTGGGAGTCCATATCAATGTAATGTGATCAGGGGTTGTACAATATCCTTGAGAGTAAGGGCAGTTGTCAAACGTTCCGAGTGGGCTTTGAACAGTATTGTCACCAAAGGCGAATTGTAGTTGGAGTGGAAGCACTTCACAATTGTGCACATGTTCAGTTTTCCAAGAGAAACTACCGAGAACTGGCCAAGGATAGTCTCTTTTGAAGTTGTTGTTGGTGAGCCACAACGTGGATCGGTTCGTGAGACTGCCGAATGCACAGTTCTTGGTCTTCAGCATGTCCCAGCATTGACGTGGGTGAACCAGCATCGTTTCTGTTGTCACTGGAGTCTCCATAACAAGTCCAGTAAGTGAAGTGGAGTATTGGATCGTGGCTTTCTGAATGCGACAGGACCAGGCTGCCTGCGAGCGAGCGTCGGTGTTGGGCTTGAATATCTCCAATGTCATTGGTACCGGGATTTCGAGCGGTGGTAGATCACAGTTTTCCATGGAAGGGATCTTGTAGAGAGTACGGGCATTGCTGTTCTGGCAGATCATGGGATTGATTTCAGTTCCTGAAATTAGTGTAATTAAGTGAAGCGCAATAAAAAGAGCAACAGAAGGTGTTAATTTGGGAGATAAAAGGGGAGTATTGAGATTGTTAAGAGTTTGAGGCCTATTGTTTTCTTGCCAATTTGAAGATTTAGTCGTGTTATGATTATTTGCCCATTGTACTACAAGTAGATGGTGACCAACATGTCGGCACATTCGCTGATCTCGTTTCCTTTGTAGGAGCTGGAGTGCCGCGTCGCGAGCATCGGTTTGAACAATCTCAGTGGGTTGCTGAAGTGGGATGTCATCAGTGAAGAGAGGTGACTCCAATAACGGCTGGACGGCATTAGCGTGTGTGTGCCGGGGCGGAAGCGCTGAGGATGGAACAAACATTTGACGCTGTCCAGAGCGTTGATTGTTGTTCATCATTTGAGTGTATTGCGCATTTCTAGGTTGTCCGTAGTTGTTGCGCTGCCATGGAGTGCCGCCATTCGGTCTGTTGGAGCTCTGTTGAGGACCCGAGTTTTGACGCGCAATATAAGCGGCAAATTTTCGGCATTCTCTCTTGACATGTCCAAGAGACTGGCAAAAGAAACAACGAATATTCTGATAAGGGCTTACCGGATAATTGTTGGTTTGTGATGGAAAAAGTTGTCCTCCAGAAGGTCGACTGGCTCCTTGGTTGGTGGGCCAGTTTTGGGCTAGGGCCGCATTCACTCCAGATCCTAGTTGCCTGAGGGCCATTTCGGTTCTTTGGACCTCTGATCTTCTGAGAGAGCTTTCAATAGTACGCGCTTTTTGTCGGGCCTCTTCTAGAGTAGTCGGTGCAAGCCATTGCAGCGGAGTGCTGATTGAATCTAACAGACGATAAGTAAATTCCTCCTTAAACCGAGTTTTTAACTCCTCAGGTGAGGCATCGGGCATTAATTTTGTCAAAACCCGCCGAAGACGACAGAAGAAGTCATCGACGGTTTCTCCGTCACGCTGTCTAGTTGCGTGAAGTTCCGAAAGAACCCCAGAGTGCAGAGAGTCTTGCTTATAAGACGCCAGCAACTTTTGTTTTGCCTGCGCATAAGTAAGGCTATCGGAATCACCACAAGTAATTTGGAATTTTTCTCTGGCTTCCCCTGATAACAAAAGTCTTAACTTAGAAAGTTTGGTTTTATCATCCCAAGGAGTGGATTGCTGATTGGCAAAATCCTCAAATTTGAGGATAAATTCGGAAAAAGATTCATCTCCTTCCCCAGAATAAAATTTCATAAGGTTGCCAAAATCAATGACATTGACCTCAAGGTTGGAGGGGATGGGAGGTAAATTTAAAAGTGATTCTTCAGCCTCTCGAGGCATAGTTTCGTTACCTGATAGTGCCAAGAGGAATTGATTGTTCTGCGAATCCTGTTCGTGAACCAGCTGCTGACGGAAGTCTTGAAGTTGTTGACCAAAATTCCTGAGTTCCTCGGAGTACTTGGCCTCAAGATTGAGCGTTTGTGTTGAGAGATCGGCCACTTGCTGTTTCAGACCAGTGATTTGTAGATTAATTTCACCAATGTAGGACTTCGTTGAATCCTCGATGGCCTCAGTAGCCATCTTGACTTCTTTGTGTAGCTCTTCTCCTTGGATTTTGACTTCGGTCTGCAGATCTGTAAACAGTGAACTACTGAACTCACCTTTGGTTGTTTTCTTCAGGAGATCCAATTCTTTTTCGATGGCTGAGAAATGTTGGTGAAGAGTGCAATGGCCCATGGCTCGGCCCCAGTCCAGCCCATGTCTCTGCGGAGACAAAAGATCGAACACTACGGTACATTCCGAAGGGCCCGATTCTCATTGCTTATCGGCTCTTCCGATCTGGCCATAAGACGCCATCACTTAACGGCGCCCCCGCTTTGGCCACAAGACGCTGAGAAAGGCGGGCGATAGGCCTGTATAAAAGCACAAAAGAAGACAGACGCGAGGTCGACCCAGCGTTCTCCGATCGGAAAGCGCTGTTATAATTTCTGCCTTAATCAGAAGGCTCAGGTTTAGTTTTATGAAACTCAAGGGGGAGTTTTTGGTCTCTGAGGAGACGAGTTCACTCCACCCTTCTCGGGAAGTACACGGGAATTTTATGGGCGCGCCCCCAGGCCAGGTTATGAGGTCATTTATTGGGAATTACTCTCGGGACATTTTGCGAACGTTCAATGGGAATCTTACAGGGTTTTTGAATAATTTTACAGGGTTTTTGAATGATAAGTTTTATTGTATTTCATGCCGTCCAAGGCAGTTCTCTGCGGAGATGAGTACTCAGGTTTATGAATCGTCTAATTCTGTTAATGGTCTTTCATGTCTAATCTCCGAGGAGATGCAATCTCTCTCAAGCTCCTCAGATGTGGACTCCGCCAACGAAGGTGAGTCCGACTCGAACACTGAATACATTCCAGCACTCAGAAGACACACGCACGCTTCCAGCACCCTGATGATCAATGTCATAACCCGAGGAAGCGCCAGGCCCACTCAAAGACAAATGGAACAGCCCAAAGTAAGTCAAAACGTATCTGAAGCAGGTACATCAGGCTCAGGGGAGTTTGGCCGCCCTGAGTCGGATGTTGCCATGCAACTATCCAGTCAGTTCTTTTGATTCAAGGCAGTCGTCGCCCACAGCTCTCTTGCTGTAGTCGTTGTATTCATAGCAAGCGGATTGCGCTGCGAAAATCATCATGACAATGAACATAATCACAGCGTACACGAAGAACTCCCATGCCATGTCTGAAAAATACATATGTATATTAAGATCAATTTTTTGCAGTCTGTACACCGTTTCAGAGGGGTCAAAAAAGAATCAATTACCGCTAAATAGGTCCAAAACCTCGATGACGACGATGATCAGATTGCCCGCCGCACTTGTGGTCAGCCAGATCGCTTGGACCAACGCTCTCATCGAGGGCGCCGCCTGAGAATAGGCAAATTCATTGCCAGTTATTGCGAACAAACATTCTCCGGCCGTCAACACCGCAATCTGAGGGAATTGCCAAAGGATGGAGACCGTGTTGTCGGGGATTAATCGCTTCGAGATTACGCGGACTTCCTAAAAATTAGGGCTCTTTTTGAAACTCTGGGAGTTTGGCATCAGTCTGTCGGGAAAATAATGTGTATTTATATCGTCTCGGAATCGTCCATCGCCACTTTGCGACGGCTAGCCGCGGCTGGAGATTTGGTCCATGACAGCAGCGAGGCGAGGCATTTTGCTTCGACAAATCCACATTATTTCCCCGACAAACTGATACTACACTTTTTCAAAAGTGCGTAGACTTTTTGTCGCAAAGTTTTCCGCACTGTGAAATTGAAAAATTTTTCCATTTTTTCACGAACATTGCACAGTGCAGGAAGCGGCAAGAGGTACTACATATTAACGCTTGATACTATACAGTACAATTAAAAATTATGCATGCAGACGTTAATGCTGTTAGTTTGGTGCCCAGTACTTCTCAAAAAATGCGTCTTTAGCGCTTGGTACTGTATAGTACTAAGTGGTACTATATAGCACGAGATGAAAATTAAGCCATAACGCGTTAATGCTGTTGGTTTCAAGCCCAGTACTTCTCAAACAATATGTTTTTAGCACTTAATTTTTACCTCGTGCTATAGGGTAGCTTCCCAATATCAGCTTGTCGGGAAAATAATAGCACTCTGTCGCTGCACCGATTGCGTCGCTGAAGCAGAAAGCAATTTGATTTTTCCGCGACACATTTCATTTTCGCGGCGGTGATGCGATTTTGGATGCGACAGAGTGCTCATTATTTTCCCGACAGACTGATAAATAGAATTTCCCAACCAAAACTCACATCCTGAATTCCGGTTCCGCCAACAATCGTCTTCAGATAGACCCCTCCTTGATCCTTATTTCTGAACCCATATCCGGTATCTTCGTAAAAAACTTGTCCATTCTTGGCGCCAATAAAATACAACTTCCATTTCCCCAATCTAACCGATTTTTGTCGAAATAGCGACGCTTTATGTACCGACAGCCCGCTCTTCGTAACGTAGGGTATTTGCGCAGTCAGATCCGAGTTTGTATGCGATGAAGTGTAGCCAGAGTATTCGATGTAATGCGAAGCGTCTTTATTGGAACATGGAGAGGCCGAAGAATCAACGCGGCAAAGCGCCATGTTATCGGAGAAGGTAAAGTTGGCCAGAGCGATGAGGAAGCTGAAATCTTTCTTTGTAATCGAATTTTTTCAGATTTTGCCAGTCTGTCGGGAAAATAATAAGCACAATGTCGACAGGCTTATTATTTTCCCGACGGACTGATATGAGGATTGTCGTTCGTTATTATATCAGTTTGTCGGGAAAATAATGTGGATTTGTCGCGCCTTGGAATCGCCCATCGTCGATTTGCGACGGAGAGCCGCGACTCGAAATCTGATGCTGACATTTTGCTGCGTCAAATCCACAATATTTTCCCGACGGACTGATACTCCAACTTCGACGCTTAGAGTTTGATGAAAGCTGGCACAAATTTAACAATATTATATACATAATGTCTCCACAGAAAATAGATTTTTTTTGAAAACTGGCAAAGATATGGCCAAAAAGACCTTTGCTGTGTGACCGCTGTACTATGTCGGCCGCAAAGATCGTTGAATTATCTCGTTCGGGCCAGCAAAGCGGCAGCTAAAATTTTCAGGAATTCATACGCGGCCTAGGCCCAATAACTGTGTTAAATTTTTAAAAAATCTGAGCATTGCACAAACAGGACACGGCCCTTGCAAAATTGTTTATAACCAGTCTGTCGCGAAAATAATGAGCAATCGCATCGAAAATCGCATCGCCGCGGGGAAAATGAATTGTCTTCGCGGCAGGATCAAATTTCTTTTCACTTCAGCGACGCTATCGGTGCAGTGACAGAGTCCTCGTTATTTTCCCGACAGACTGACAGAAAATTTTTGGCACATACCTTTGTGCGGACTCTCCATTTCCACCGGTTGGTTTTCTAAATTCAACTGGAGTGAATAGCACCCCTTGTTCCGTCAGGATCAAGCCATAGCCTTGACCACTCTTCAAAGTCGTTTTAAGGCTTATTGGCAAGTTCTTGACACAGCCATCTCCCACATAACCAAACTCAAAGGTATGTTCACCGCTTGGAAATTTCATTATCTCATCTTCGAAGGGCTCGTGGGAATTGATGATAAACTGGCAGTTTCTCAGTGTGTTTACGGTATAGAGATGTGATGTGTCGGGGGTTATTCGCTCTGGCAGAGAGTCCTGGAAATTCATTTTTTAATCATATTATACTACCTATATACAGTGGCCAGTGACAAAAAAACATATCATTTTGCGTCCGAGAGGTATCAAAAAAATGTGGCAAAATACCTCCAAGCAAAAACTCCGATTTCAAAAGCGCACCCGCTCTTTTTGTGAGTTCAAAACGGAGTTTGATTAGTTGAAGAGGGAGGCATTTGGCCACATTTCTTGATACTTCCCGGATGCAAAATGGTACGTTTTTTGTCAGGTCCGTCACTAATCTCTCTAGCTTACGTTAATCTTGATCTGAACAACCGCGGCGATGCAAAATGCGACAACTGTAAGTAGTCCACCACAAACCATCTTCCTCAAGGGTCTAAAATATAACAATATTGTAAAAAATTAGGCAAAATTTCTTTACCTTTTTCTCTTCTATGTTGCACTAACAAGAGATTTACTACAAATGCGACGCTCAGACTTTGATGAAACTTTTTTTCAAAGGTGTATCCGAGCTTCCTAGCTCGCGCTTTGGAGAAACGAGCGAGATTTTGAGGTCGAAATTTGGTGAAAAATCAAATTTTTTTTTATGAATTTTGGCATGAAAAGTTTCACGTCTATTTCTACCGTAGAGTGTGATGTTTCCACCAAAAATCAATTTTCTCCGCACAAAACTGGCAAAGATGCGGCCAAAAAGTGTTCTCTCTCTGACCGCTCTCCGCATTTCTCATACTCTCTCGTCGGAAACTTGAATATCTCGGCTGTAGTTGCAAAGCGCAAGCTAAAATTTTCAAGATTTGATATGTGACCTATAACCCAAGTTGTCAGCAATTTTTTTTGAAACCTGAGCGTCGCACTCACGATACTTCCCTTCTAAATTTCGAAAAAATCAACGTACGTCACTTTGGCGACCTTTTCGACCGCCGGAAAAATGATGACTTGAAACAACGGGATGAAGATCAAGATTAGGACAGCATTCAGTGAGAGCATCTGATCCGGAAGAATTATTGTCTCCCCGAAGATACGAAGGTCCATGTGGAGCGCCTGAATGGTCCATTTGGAGCCCTGTTGGTCGTAGAGCGCAAAGAACATGGGCAAAGGCAGGAACATGACCAAGATGCGGAGAAATGACCGGACATCCGCGACAAATGCGGCCTTAATTTGTTGTTTTTTAACAGTGAGAAGAGGTATCAGCTTGTCGGGAAAATAATGTGGATATATCATCGCTTTGCGACGGCTAACCATGACGGTAGATTTGGGGGCGCGACTGCGACGAGGCGAGACATTTTTCTGCGACGAATCCACATTATTTTCCCGACAGACTGATGTACACACTAATTAGCCGAGTGGAGCTTTAGGCACCCCGAGACAGGGCTTTTGGGGCTGCGAAAAGCTTTGAAAAATGTCTGGCCGGCCCGACCTTGACCTTGAAATAGGCCGGGCTTTCAGGTCTCTGTTTTATCAGCCCGTCGGGAAAATAATACGGTTTTGTCCAGCCACCAAATCGCCAGCCGCGGCTAGCCGTCGCAAAGCGATGACGGCCGATTCCAAGGAACGAAGAATGCACATTATTTTCCCGACAGACTGTTATATATATGATAAAAGATGTGAACTCACCCTGAAACAAGACTCAGTCGAGCCTGCCCTCCTCTTCCATTTCTTGCACTCCTCGTCCTTGTCGCAATCATGATCATCCAACGAGTATTCCACCCAATGGGAATGCGTTTTCAACGACGTTTTTTTGTTTTGCAGGGCTTTCTGTAAATTGAAATGGTAAACATGAATGCAGGACAGTCATAAAATGTTCGTCTCAAAATTTGATGACGGCATTTGAAAAGAGAGGTACTCAAAGTGGGACGCGCTGATTTTCTTGAAATTTTGTACACATATTAGGCTTGGGTTATACATCAATTCCTACAAATTTCAGCTCGAAATTGGGAGGGGAAGTCGAGATATTCAACGATCTTTGCGGCCGAGAGGGTACGCAAAATGTGGAGAGCGGTTAGCGAAAACAGCTTTTTAATCATCTAAAATACGGTTTTTTGTTGGAACATTATACGCTGTGGTAGAAATAGGCGTGAAAATTTTTATCGCAAATATTCGCAAAAATGTGTCACACTTTGAGCAACTTCTGGACTAAAAATCTCGGTTATTTTCGCAAATCGCGAACTAGAAGTCTGGCATATGTCTTACAATCAGAAAAATCACTCTCAATTTGAAAAAAAGTTACATCAAAATCTGAGCGTCTCATTTCGAGCTCTTCTATCAGTTTGTCGGGAAAATAACGAGCAAAACGTCACTGCGCCAAACGCGCCGCTGCAATGAAAAGAAAATTTGATTTTGCCACGACAAAATTCATTTTCTCAGCGGCGATGCGATTTTCGATGCGACAGCGTGCTCATTATTTTCCCGGATTGAGCCTGAACTCTCCCCCTTTTCTGAACTTTCCCTCAATCTGAACTCTCCCCCTTTTTGAACACTCCCCCAGTTTGAAAATTGAAAAAACGAGGTGTGACATGTTATACGATGGAATCTTTTTTAAATTGAAAAAACGAGGTGTGACATGTTATACGATGGAATTTTTTTTCAAATTGAAAGAACGAGGTGTGACATCTTATACGATGAAAAATTTTTTCAAATTGAGAAAAATTAGGTATGACATCTTATACGATGAATTTTTTTTTTCAATTTGAAAGGGGAAGAGTTCAGATTGAGGGAAAGTTCAGAAAAGGGGGAGAGTTCTGCCGCAACGATTTTCCCGACAGCCTGATAAGTTCAAAATTCCCGCTTACTCGAACCACAAAGAGCACGTCCGAAAAGATATTCGAGCTCGGTGGATTCTTCTTGTACCACTTGCTGCCCACCATGAACACAGCCGTCGCGGTGATCATCAACGCCGCCGGCACGCCGAACGCCAGCGGGTAGCAGCTGTCGTGGCCGAGGCAGGAGTGGGCCCGAAACAGCGGCGATACGATCGACGACAGCATGGCGCCACAGTTGATTATGAAGTAGAAGGCGGAGAAGAAGAGCGATATCATCCGGGTTTGGTGCGGCTCGAACTGATCGCCGCCAAAGGGCGAGACGCACGGCTTTATGCCTCCGGTCCCCAGCGCGATCACTCCGAGACCGAGCAGGTCCAGCCATGGATGGTAGAAGGAGGTGGTGGTGAAAGCGGACGCGGCGGCAAGGGTTATCTGGCCAAGGGTGTAGAGGAGCGAGAGGATCACAATCGTCCTAAAAATGGATGAGGCAAAATGTGGGAAAGGCGACTATCAGTCTGTCGGAAAAATAATGAGTACAATTTCACTGAGCTAGCCGTGTCGCTGCAGTGAAAGGCAAGTTGATTTTGCCGCGACACAATTTATAATTCGACGCGATTTTCGATGCGACAGAGTGCTCATTATTTTCCCGACAGAATATTAATGGGAACCAAAAATTTTTCTACGCTCAGCGAGATCTGAAAGGCGTAGGGAAATCAACCGTGCTGACTTAGAAAATCCAATTTATTTTCCCCAACCTTCATTAGTCTTAAGTATAGTACAGTAAATAACTAATAATTTGATTTTTTCGATGAGAAGTGCTTTCAAGAATTACTACCTTACTGTTGAAGCAGAGAAAGAAAAAATCAAAAAAGAAACGGTTAGATTTTATTATCAATCCACACCATAAGTTGCCCTAAACTGTTTTTTTTCCAGGGGAAGTACTCCAAGTGCGACGCTCAGATTTTGATGAAACTTGGCACAAATTTAGAACAATTTTTTCTAAATCTAAAAATCTCAAACAATCGAGATTTTTAGATAAAAAGTCGGCCAAAATTTTGGACTTTTTGCCGAATTTCGCCTCGAAAAATTTCATGCCTATTTCTACCGTAAAGGATAATGTTTCCACAAAAAATCAAATTTTTCCGCACGAAACTGCCAAAGTTATGGCCAAAAAGCGCTTTTCTCTCTGACCGCTCTCCACGTTTAGCGTGCTCTCTCGGCGGCATAAATCGTGCGATATCTCGGCGGCGCCCGCAAAGCGCGAGCTAAAACTTTCAGGAATTGAGATTTAGTCCATACCCGACGTGTGTGCAAAATTTAAAGAAAATCTGAGCGTCGCACTTGGAGTACTTCCCCTGTTAATGTTTTTGACACATGCACCACGAAACTTGCGTGCAGCCAATTTCAATGGCTCAAAAGTCACTTTCAGGCCAAAATGAACTTCCGTAAAACAAAACTCTTCAATTATTACTATTACAAACAAAAATTTTCACCCCTTTTCCCTAACTAGGGAAGTTTACAAGCTTTCCATGGCTTGTACACTTCCCTAATAAGTATTTTTTATCATTCTTTCCTCCCAAACCTACCAAAACTTCCCGATGTACCCATCGGCCAGCACCGAACCAAACAGTGGCAGGAAATAGCAGGCGATGACGAAACTTTGAAAGCAAATTGTAGCAGTTCGATCCGTGAACTGAAGAACGTTCAGAAAGTATAACGTCAAGACGGTTCGCATTCCATAGTAGGAGAAACGTTCGCAAAACTCATTGGACAATATGCAGAAGGTGCACTTCGGCCATTCCTTCCAGATCTCGGCCCAGGATTCGGCTGGCTTCCTGTAGTTTGAGGGATTGGCATTGTCTGACGTGGAAGCTGAACAAAATGAAAAGCAGCTGTGAAAATTTATAGTCAGTCGGGAAAATAATGAGTACTTTGTCGCATCGAAAATCGCATCGCCGAGAAAATGAATTTTGTCGCGGCAAAATCAAATTGCTTTTCACTTCAGCGAAGCGATTGGCGCAGATCATTATTTCTCCGACAGACTGATAATGGGAACCTAAAATTTTTTCCGTTTATGGGCTGATTGAGAAAATCCAATTCATTTTTCATAATCTTCACTTGTTTGTCTTAAGTAGTACAGTCAAAGTGATGACTTGATTTTTTCGATGAGAAGTGCTTAAAGATGGCAGAAAACCATTGGCTACGGTGCTTTCACCGACTTGCTCCGATCCTCCGAAGCAACAGGAAGCAAAGGCAACCAACAACCTTATCCTGGACAAAAAATTTCGTATGCTAGTCCAGGGTGCGAGCGACAGCCAAAAAAGCCTATTGCACGGTGCAAAAAAACAACAAATTTTCACAGTGCAGAGAGAACTTGTTTTCCCACAGCGCATGTCGCAGAAATCGCCCCACTTTGCGAACAGACTAGTAACGCAACTCCCTGGTAATTTTCCCTCCCTTACCTAGGCATGGCTCCGGGCCGGGCTTTGCAAAACTTTCCGGCCCGGGCCGACTAATTTCTCGGCCCAACTCCGGGCTTCGATTTTAAGGCCCGGCCCGGCCCGGTTTTTTTGAAATCTGAACTTTGCCTGGAAAAAAGGAAAAAATACGCTTTTTCGATAGAATTTTTCATTTTTTCGAACACACTGTGATAGCGAACGTAAGTGACCTTATGTACCTAGGTTTTGCCAATTTTTTTACATTTTGCGAAAATTTGCCATAATTTTCCTTTCATTTCGCGCTTTCTTTCTTTCCAACCTAGTATAAAAATTTCTTTAAAAAAAAAAAAAAAATTTCAAAACCGGGCCAGCCCGGGCCTGCGGCCCGGGCTGGCCCGGTTTGCACCCATGCTTACCCTTACCCTCATTGATCAGCTCGGCATTGGACAGCTTCTTCTTGCTCATTTAGCCACTACAAAACGCTGAGTAAAAGCGAATTTCGAGACGCAGCAATACCAGCCTCTCTGTTGACCAATTTAAAAGTTGGACTCTAAAATTTATTGGATTTGAAATCACGCACCATTCGAAAGTAGGTCTATGCAAACAAACGGACGGTCCCCGCTCATATTGCCCCACAAAAAATTGCAAGTTTAGCTGAGCATAGGGAGCCGGAGGCGTTGAATTTGGGCGAAGTTGAAAAGTCAAATTTCGCAAAGATCACCCGAAAAAATCCATAACGTCGTTCCTGGAGGAGGAACGCGCGAAACGTGTTTTCCACTTCCCAATTTCTTCAGCTGACGAGCGCAAGAGCCGATGGAAAATCAATTTAACTCGGTTCCTCGCAATTCACAATCTCAATTACGGTAGAAAAAAGAAAACGAAAAGGAAACAGGCAATTAGGGGCGATTGAGAGGTAAAACAGCACTGTAAAACTTGCCGGTAGGTCTCAGAGTCTAAGATTTTTTGAGTTTTTGGTAAAAGTTTGGATTTCTTCAATTTGATCAGTCTGTCGGGAAAATAATGAGCGAAATGCCGCATCCAAAATCGCATCGCCGAGAAAATGAATTTTGTCGCGCCAAAATCAAATTGCTTTTCACTTCAGCGACACGAATCGGCGCAGCCACATTATGTTCATTATTTTCCCGACAGACTCCGAAACATCGCGCGACAAAAGCAAATTTTGCACAGTGTCGCTGCGACGTTCCTGAAGCGATTTCGAGCAACGAGCCAAGTGCACAGTGCAAAAACACTTGAAAAGAGTTTGCACAGTGCGAAAAAAACAAAGTGCACAGAGCGCCCTGACAAAAAGAAAAAATTTCAAATGCACGGTGCAAACCGGAGGTTTTTGCAAAGTCTTCGCCAAGTCTCAGCGGAGAGTCCAACGGCCTTGCCAGTCCTCGTAACGCACCTCCTACAACCATTTTTTAGTCTCTCTCTGCCTGTCTCGCATCTCGTCTGGATTGATTTTGTGTTGACCTAAACTGTCACGGACTCAACTCCGGATGCGATCTGATTTTTCCACAACTCCTTTCTCATTTTTTTTTCTCGGCGACGATGCAATTTTCGATGCGACAGAGTGCTCATTACTTTCCCGACAGACTAATAGCAAAATTTCAGTGGTCTTGGGAGTTAATCTGAAGCTCGAAAATGAATCCCCATACAACGAACCCCTTTTACAACGATTACATTTTTTATTTCATTGCAATTTTTTCTACAGAGTCTTGTATTCGTTTCAATGCCATACACTTCGTTCCAAGCCGTAACCTGGGCCGGTTACTCAACCGCTTTCGCCGGATTAGACCCAGTTCACGGGCCGGCTTACGACCTGCGAAATGCGTGTTGGGATAACGAAGTGGATGAAAATATTGGAAACGGGCGCTCTCTCCGCGAATTTCCAAGGTCGCCGTTGTTGTTTGCAGTGATTTCGTATGCAAAAATGAAACCCCATTTCGATCACCCGCTGATTAGACGGATTTGAAGACTAACGCCGAGCGGAAGACTCTCGACATTTCGATTTGTGATGTCATTCCAAGTGTGTAGCGCGTTTCTGGGACTACTTTTATTTCTGCCGAAAATCCGCTCGCAAGGCTATGATTTTGGAGGGTTTTTTCTGCCTCCTCTTACTTTTGCTCCCGTCCCCACAACCACCGCAATTCCCTGCGCACCATGGACGCTGACGAACAATGTGGTGCCGGTTGCAGCGGCGGGCTCGATTGACAGTCGACCCAAGTTTGTGCAGCCAAGTTTAGCTCCTGTTACGGCAAAGAGTACGACTCTACGGCCGGTTAGTATCAAAATGACTACGACAACAAGCCCTCCATCAAGCGGGATGGTCATTCAATGGGAGCCATCGGTCAAGGTAGGCGTTGAGGGGTTTTACGACAAAAGAATCAATGATTTTAGCGTCCGTCACCGTCTGTGCCGCAAGATGTGATTGCGAACAAGTGTTTCCGAACAATTTGCAAAGATTGGGTCGACGAATGTCATTGGTTTTGTGATTGGATCCAAACAAACGTAAGTTTGCATTGTCTTGGACTAGAAAAAGGCGACAGTCCTGCATTCAATGGGAAGAATCGAGGGGGAAATCACAAGTTAGCATGCTCGAGAATGGAGGCGACAATTTTTGGCGTTTATTGCTTTTAATGTCAGCGAAATTTCGAGAGAAGGTATCCAAAATGCTCCACCAAAATTTCAGCGAAAAGTTGCATCCGTAGGAACGGCAAAAGTCGGTCAATTTTGCACGTTCATTGTGCATAGACCTAATATCAATTCCTAGGCATATTGGCTAGCGCTTTAGACCCCAGCAATTGGAGGAAAGGACATTCGAGGACAAGAAACATAAAGAAACTTCTTTTACCGCCCTGCTGGCTAACTAAATGCCAAATTCGCTTGTCCAAACCCTCAAGATCTTGTATCTTTCCATTATCGGTTAGCCATACTCTTAGTTTGCTCAGCCAGCTACTCAACCCCACACTAAATATTTGTTCAAGAGCTAGCTGGGAAAACTGAGAGTATGACTACCCGTAAATGGGAAGATCCAAGGTTTTGAGGGGCTGGGGCCAATGCGCTAACTGAAAGTTTGCTGAAAGTTAGCTGAAAATTGTAGGGCGCAGCTCGGAAAACAACGTTCAGCAGCTCGCCGGAGCTAAGTTTCAGCTTTTTTTCGAGCTGCGCCCAAGACGCGAGCTGCGCCCGTGCAAGTTCTCCGAGCTGCGCCCTATGATTTTCAGCAACCTTTCAGATAGCGCATTGGCCCCTGGACAACGGAATTTGGCATTTAGCTAGCAAACAGGGCGACAAAAGAAGTCTCTTTACGTCCCAATCGTCCCCTTTCTCGAATGTCCTTTCCTCCAATCGCCGAGGTCCAAAGCGCGAGCCAATATACCTATGAATTGATATTACGTCCAGGCACAATAAATGTGCAAAATTGCCAGACTTTTACAGCTCCTACGTACGCAACTTTTCGCTAGAATTTTGCTGGAACCTTTTGGCTACCTTCTCTCGAAATTTCGCCGACATTAAAAACAATAAACACCAAAAACAGACACCTCCATTCTTGAGGATCCTTTGATTTCCCCTTCAATTCAGCCCATTCAATGATCAATGCGCCTCTAAACTTTGATTTCAGGCCCAACAACGTCGTTGTGTTGAGTGTTTATCTTGGCGTG
Source organism: Bursaphelenchus xylophilus (assembly GCA_904066235.2). Lineage (NCBI taxonomy): Eukaryota > Metazoa > Nematoda > Chromadorea > Rhabditida > Aphelenchoididae > Bursaphelenchus > Bursaphelenchus xylophilus. The sequence continues at coordinate 12,030,273 of CAJFCV020000003.1, read as the reverse complement.
GGAAGCATTGTTTCTCCTGCTTTCAAAAGTAACAATAGTTCCTAAAGTTCAGTGAAAAATGAAAAAAATCTCGAAAGTTCAGTGAAAAATGAAAAAAATCAAGCGCAACTCAAACCACGTCCAAAGAAATTAACAAATTTATATTGTAAATAATATTTCAATAAAGGGGTTTAAAAACTTTTTGGAAGAAATCAAACATTGTTTTTGAATCAAGGCGGGTGCGGGGGTTGAGACGAGAAATCTCGATAAAAACTCGGGCGAACGACAGGACTTTCTGGACAACAGAATTTGAATATTCAGACTCTCAACAGACGGTTAGAATTTGGCGACGGGCTTTTGTTCGGGGGGCGTTTCGGCGACTAAACGCCCCAAAAATCCGGGTGGAAAATTTGGGGGACAGAGATTTTGAGGTGTTCGGACTCGAAAATCCTCAAAATTATGGTCCATTTGCGCGGCGGTGCAAAGAAAAAGGAAGCTTGCAATAAGTTATGGAAGCTTGGGGGATGTGAAGCAGGCAGACAGTAGAGTACGACGTACAATACAATGCGATTGGGAGGTTCTTGAAATCGGCGGTTTGACTGGATTCGGCGGACGCCTTCGCAGGCTTATACGAGTAATTTTTAGGGATAAAAAAGAATCTTAAAGGCTTGGAAAAAGCAAGATAATCTCTAACAAGACATTACACTTGCTCTCCATCCCTTCAAAGTCCCAATTCTCCTCAAAAAACTCGTATTTCAGACAAAAATCGATATTGACCATGACAGATATTTGGGAAAAAGACCAATTCATCGGATGAAATGACTAATTACCTTTTAATCTAATTAAAATCGTGTTTACATTAATAACAAACATAATAGACATTGGGAAAACATTTCAAACCTTCGAAAGAAACAAATCGAGCATCTCAAAAGATGGAGAGAGGAAAAAAAGTCGGCGACGTTTAGTTGTGGTTGTTGAAGGACCAAATCGAGTCTCCCCAGGTGTTGCGGAGGATGTCGGCGACGCCGGGCTCCGTGGTGTTCGTTGCGGCCGGCTTCGGGAAGTCAAAGTTGGATGGTGGGAAGAATTTGGCAGATTGGGCGACGGACTGGGCCACCGAGGCGACGGGGTCGTTCACAGGGGCTGGAAATAGATTTTTCATTGCTGTCCGTGATAAACTTCGGATCTAAATTTCAAAAAAAAAACTATTCAAAAATATCTTACCCGTGCTGATAGGGCCTCCAACACTGGCTGACGAGCTGGGCAGGTCCTTTTCCCATAGCGATCTCACATTTCTCATCTTTTCAAACTGTTCCAATTCAGCTGGAGTGCAAGATCTAGTTGGGTTGAAAGGAGTTCGATTCGTGTCCGGGAAATGTTCAAACTGCTCAAACTTATTGATCAGAGGTTCTTGGATCTGCTGATGCCTCGAGCCGATGGGTGCTTGCATGCTGTTGGGTTGGAACATCATATTGGGGGCGCGTTGTTGGTTCATGTATGGAGCCATGTGTTGATTGTGAATTGAGCCGTTTCCAAAGGGTGGGGCGCCAACAGGAGCGGGGACAGGGCCATTCGGTCCGAATGGAGGTGGATGAGGGCCACTCATGGCGGCCATGCTGCGGAATGCGGACGGTTGGACATGGGGGACATTGTGATGGGGGAGTTGGACCGGTGGGGAGATCTGCTGGCTGTTCGGCGCCGGTTGGCTGAACTTGTTCGGGATTGGAGCCGAGGTCATTGGGGTTGGATGGACGGGTTCGCGGACCAGTCGAATCGGTGGTAGGGGCGAGGTGACCGGGTAGGGCGGGGGCTTGGGGATGTTCATTTTGGGCAGTTGACTGGGCTGTTTTCCCTCCTTGACCATTTCAATGTGTTTGGCAGTTTCTTTGTTCAATTCGTCGATGAGTTTCATACATTCGGCCTTGGTCTTCTTCCAGGTCTCCATGTCCTTGGTGATGGCCGAGCGTTCCTCCTCGTTCAGGTCGTTGTGGCCCAGGCGGACCTCGCATTCCTTGGCGCGTGCCTCCGAGTCGGCACGGGCTCTTTCCAGCTTGCTCAGCGCATGCTCCGTCTTCAGTTCAATGTTCTGAATCTCGGCCTGACGCGCGCGTTCCTGTAGCTTGGAGTGGGCGTCGCGTTGGGCCTTTTTGTCGGTCTCGGCCTTCTTCAGGAGGTTCGACTTCTCTTCCAGCTGATCCTTGAGACGTTGGATTTGAGCTTGGCGTTCGGTGAGCTCCTTGGAATAGTTCCTCTTGACGTCATTCAGGCTCTGAATGTCTCGCGAATGCTGCGTTTCCTTGTCTTGGATCTCTTGACGGGCGTGATCCAGTTGTTGGCGGACCTTTTGGAGTTCGTCATCGCGGTCGGACTGGCTGAAAAAAAAGAAAATCAGCCTTCCGACAGTCCATCAAATTCTCGCCTAAATTTCGAAAACAAAAACAAAATCAAAAATCAACTTACAGATTTGAAACCTTCTTCTCCAGATTCTTCACTTGTTGTTTCAAGTTATTATTGTCCTGTTTCAGGCTTTCGGTTCTCTCTTGCATCGTCTTTTCGGCCTTTTGAAGGTTGTTCTTTTCCTTATTTAGAGCCTTTTTCTCATTCTTCACCGCCTCCAGGTCCTTCTGAAGTTCGTTGATTCTGTTTTGAAGCTTTTGCGAGAAATTCACAACATCTCGGACCATCTGCAGCGAGCTGGGGCCATTCTTGAACGGGTAGAACATGGATAACAAGCGGGCGTCGACGCTGGCGCGGAACTTCCGTTCGCCTTCCGGGTCTTGGGCTAGCTGATAGATGGAGGTGATTTCCTGAGTTGGGGCTGGTGGAGCGTCGGCCAGGTTGACTAAAAACAAAAAAAAATATAAAAAAATAAAAAATTTTTCCAAAAAAAATTTTTTTTTTCAAAATTTCAAAAAACTCCTCAAAAAAATATTTTTAAATTTCCAAAAATAACACTTACATGGTTGCTGGATATGTGCCAGTTTGTTTTCCACACAAAACTTGGTCAAAACTTCGAGGGCTTTTCCAAAATCCGTGAAATTCTTCATTTCCCCGGCCATCTTCACACTCTCCTGTTGATATAAAACACACGCCGCGAACATGTTTCCGGTCTTCGCTAGGGCTTCCATAGTCTGCGCGGCGTATCGTGAGAGGCCTTCGTTGGTGGAGGTATCAAATGTGCCTTCAGGGGCGCCGTAGGCTTGCTTGACGAGGCTCTGGATCACCTCCACATTGTCGACGGGGCCCGGCTGGTTGAGGATGCTGGCGATGGGCTGATTCAGCATTTCCACCGCCTCCAGTGGGGTGAGGTTGGCGTAGTTGGGGGTCTCAATGTTCTCCTTCATGTCGTTTTGGACGCTGGATGGGCGCTCCTTGCGCTTGCGGTTCTCCTTCTTCTCCGGTGTGAGTGGTCGATTTTTGTCGGCCGACAAACTGAGGCTACTGTTGTCGGCGCTGTTCTGGCGCTTGTGGGTTTTCTTGGTTCTGGGCGTCAACGTCCGGCGGGGCGAGACCTGCGTGGGCGACGGGTTGGACATGGCGTTGAGCTGGAGTTGATATGGATCGATGGGGTTGATGGAGTGGACCAGGGACGCCTGGAAGGCGTTGGTCGGCAGACTGGCGAGTTGAGTTCTGGGTATGAAAAGTGGGATCTGATTGGGTGCCTGGTCCTGTTTCATGCGGCTGAGCGATGGGAAGTCGGTCTGGCATTCCACATTTTGATGGGGTGCCTTCGGGGTGGCGTTGAAATCTCCGCCGCCACAGATTTTCTTCTGCAGTTTGGCCATTTCGGACTTGGTCAGCTCGAAGAGCGGCTCGGATGGGAGGGTTTGCATGTGGTCCTCCTGGAATTTACATTGTAGTAGATTGAAAAGGGGGGTATCATTTCGGGCAGGATCATGTGACAAAAACACATTCAAATGCATCTATGACGGGGCAAAATGCATCCATTTGCATCATTTTTCTGATCGAAAATAGCTTTTCCTTTGAAGAGACGAAAGTTTGGTCTTTTTAAGGGAGAAATGGATGCCAAAAAATGCTTCCATTTCTCTCTCAAAAAGGCCCAAACCCCGTCACTTCAAATGAAAAAAAAGCTATTTTCGATCAGAAAAAAGGATGCAAATGGATGCATTTTACAGCGTCATAGATGCATTCGGATGTGTTTTTGCCACATGATCCTGCCGGATACTGTATTTTAAAACCAAAAAAAGTAAATATTTAAAAACCAAATAAGTAAAAAATTCATTTCTAATCCCCTACTTCCGCCAGAGCGCACATATCTTCGATGGCGCTGCGCCAGCGCTCGTCGTTCTGTGCGGCGAGTGCGGCTTGCTGTGCGATAATCGTCAACAGCGCGTCCGATTCCTTTTGCACAATGTCCGCAAAAGTGAAGCCCCCGTCGCAGATCAGGCTGCGGGCCAGCAGCTCGAAGCGCATCGGCAGCCGGAACTTGTCCGCCTCTTCCAGGGCGGTGCTCACGCCCGAGCGGGCGCGATTCACGGCGGCCAGCAGGGCCGCCTTGTCTTCGGGGGTCGCGAACAGGGCGTCGACCAGGCGTCGGGACGCCGCCGACTCATTGGCCTGAAATTTTCGATTTCAGTGAGATATTTTCGGATCATGACGGTGGTTATTTCCGGGTGGTGGCTAGCGTGATCGGCACACAATTTCGAACCTCCAAACAGAGCCAAAAAACCCGCGTATTCTTTCCGAAACTCCCAAAAATTATTCAAAACTCCGTAAAATGGGTGAATAAAACGGCAAAAAGTTATGAAGAGGCAGGAAATCCAAACCAACACGCCTTGGGAAGCTCTTGTCCCGCACAAAACCAGTAACCTTTCTCCTACACAATCCCAAATTCGAAACCAAAAATATCTCCAGACAATCGAAATCAGGCCAATGAGAGGTGCAAAGGAGGGGGGTTAGCGATGCGGGGGGTGAGGGAAAACATAGGAAAAATGCGAAAAAATGTACAAAATTGATTCGAAATTGGCTTACCACAAGCTCCTCGAAGGATTCGAACGTTCCTTTTCCATCAAATTCATTGAGAACGTTGCATTCCTCACCATCGGCCTAAAACAACATGTTTTAGAAAAAAACCCCGATTTTCTTCCTTCTCCAGCCTAAAATTCAACAAAAAAAAGTTAAAACACCCACCTCATGTCTATGGACCAGGCTTTCCAGCTGATATTCCGCGGTTCTGTCCAACTTTTCCACATTGCACACACACTTCGGGGAATGATCGGGGTTGTCGCAGAAGCATTCGTCTTCGTCATCCAGGTCGTTCGAGTCTTTGGTGTCGTCCTTGGACTTGTTGTCGTCCACGCTTCCATTGGACGCCAGGTCGTTTTGCGCGTCGTCTTTGGAGCGCTTCTTGTCAAAGTCCTTTTGGTCTTTGCGTCTCGGTTTCTGTATCGCCGAATTCCGTTGGGAGCCACTGCCGGACATGGCGATTCGCAGTGCCGTAATGTTGGCGGTGGGATCGGTTTCGGCGACGGTATCACTTCCTGAAAAAATTGCGTAAATTTTTGGCCCAAATATCTCTGGACCGCAAAAACGATATAACCGTGGCATTTCATTTTGGGCAGTTCGAATTTATCTCTCGCAATCTACTTATCCACTCGTCTAATGACCACCCAAAAAGTCAGTTAGGTCCAAAAATCTCAGAAAGGACTTGCCAAAGAGCTGGATTGGTAGCCAAATCATATAAATCGATGGTAAAACAGCTGGATTGGCCTAAGAATCTCAATCAAATTACTTGGCTACCATTTCATACATTTGGCTTGCCATTTATGAGATTTTTAGGTCAATCCAGCTGTTTTACCATTGATTTATATGATTTCGCTACCAATCCAGCTCTTTGGCAAGTCCTTTCTGAGATTTTTGGGCCTATCTGACTTTTTGGTTGGTCATTAGACGAGTGGATAAGTAGATTGCAAGATATAAATTCGAACTGCCCAAAAATGAAGCGCAATAATTTTCTAGACCAAATTTTTTTCATTGCAAAACCTCTGACGCCTTCTCTTTACCTCTTTCTATTCTCGCAATGCTTTGTTTCAGCTTTCTCGCCACCAACTCCGCATTCTGAGCCTGCAATTTCCTCTGGCAGTCGGGATCTTTGTCTTTGCACATCTTCATGGCCATCGTATTGCATTCGATGGCCTTGTCGATTAACCCGCGTTCGCACTGCAGCGCAGCCAGCCGTATGTAGCCGGTGATTTTCTTCCGGAACTCGTCCAAGTTCATCACGTTCTTGGCGGACTCGGCCTTCACGTGCACCTCGAGAATCACGGTGTCATTGTGAATATAGCCCTGCTGATCGTCGAGGATGTCGGCCCAGGTCATGAAACATGAGTAGCCCCAATCGTTTTCCTTCGACGTGTAATTGTGGTTGGTTTTTCGGGAAAAATTTGGAACTCCTTGCTTCTGAGAGATAAGTCGCAACTCCGCCGCCGCTGAGCATGACCATGAGCTGAAAATAAGCATTTTTATCAGCTGTTCTTCATCCACAAGACCTTCAAACTCTCCATCCACAATATCTCAGCCAATCTAAATCCAGAAAACAAACAAAAAAATAATAAACTTACTCTGAATACGCATCCGGACAGCATTGAAGGAAAAATCCTAGACACTTTTGAGTGCCTTTCTTCTGTACAATGTGCTGTCTGGGCATGATCATGATGCGCCAGGGAACATTTTGAACAATCTTCGATGGTCCGCGCACCGTATCTGTCATCTTTGAGAAATTCTGTATCACTAGGCGTAATGTCCCTTCTGGTTTGCTGTCTTCCACTTGTATGGTTGCTTCTAAAATTCAAACAGGATTGAAAGGTCATAAACCGTCTTTTACAAGACAATTAATTACAAAAATTCCATGAAATTTCGAATTTTCGATGTTGTACTAGGCCTAGTTAGAAATCATAGATAACATGGAGAAATTAGCTCGAATTTAGCTAAAAACAAAGCATTTGCTAATGTAACCAGTCTCTGAACAAAAAATCAACTTTTGAACCGGTTCCTGATATTATACTTGACCTAATCTATCAGCTCTTGAAAAAAAGAACATCCGCGCTCAATCTTCTTGGAAATGAATGTCACCCCTAAATCCTTTTTGCCTCCAACAGATTTAGTCAAATTCAGGCAAAAAGGCTTATTTTCAGCAATTTCCCATGACCTTTTCAAGTTCAACATCAAAAATCGACCTAAACTCAAGAAAACAATCAGAAAAACCACTCACTATTCGACGGAAGGTCGGCAAAATTGAAGTACGCCACTTGTGAGCTCTGATCCACGAACATCATCTGCGAGTTGTGCTGTTGGGCCACGTGAAACGCGTAGAATGGGGGATAGTCGCTGTCGGGGAGGGTCTGCAACGCCACCGTCCGCTGGTCGCCGTGCACGAACGATGAGGTGGAGGCGGACGCCTCGTGCGCATCCCGCGCCATCTGCACGAACTTGTTCGTGATGGCGACGGTGGTGGGGTCGATTTGTTGGATGGGCGGGCCGCCGGCCAGGTTCGAGTAGTTGAAGAAGGGCGCCATGGATGGGTTGGCCGCCAGGGTGTTGAGGACTTCTTGGTTGGTGATGGGTTGTCCGGTGAATGGGTTTATCGGCACCGTCACGCCGTTCTGAAACGGAAAAGGCATAATCAGCGCGAGAGGCGCGATTGTGACCAAGTTTGGCCAAAGAGAAGACAGCAGATATTTTATACGATCGAACATGTTCGATCGAGACGAAAAGAAGATAATTTCCGGGCAGAACCAGGAAATTTCTTTTGATTCAAGACTGTTTTAGCTGCTCTTTCTTCCACATGACTTCAAGAGCATCTATTTTTCGAGAAAAAAGTTACACTTGAGATTGTTACCTAAAATCGAAAGCTCAAAAAACAAAAAATTTTACCTTTTGATTCGCTGGGAGATTACTCAATGCCGCCGCGAGAGTGGGACCCAGAGTTGAAGCGACGTTGTTGATGAACTGTGGCGTGAACATTTGGCCGTCGGGGGTGGTTGTTTGGGAGAGTTGGTCGTTGTAGGTGGGGCCGTTCTCGTCGAGATTTCCATTGCTCTTGGGCGGTCGTTTCTGCTCGCAATTCGGTTCACTCGCTGCGGTGGGGTCGAGGTTGGCGTAGAGTTGTTGGTGGAGGCGTTGGAGCTGGTCGGGCGCCTTGGCGAAGAGCTCTTGGACCTCGCGTTCGCTGAGCTTCTTGAGCATGGGGTCGTCGGAGCCGCGCCAAAAGTCGAACGCCAGCTGAAGGCCGGCCTGATTCAGGTCCGCCTCGTACTGCGTGGTGGAGCGGAAGCCGAGGTTCGCGCCGCCTCCGCCGCCATCCGCGCGATCATGGCTGCAGGAGGACTCGGGCTCTTCCTCATCCTCCTCCTCCTCGTCGTCGTCCCCGTACACGCTCGCATTCGAGTCCTGACTCGTGCAACTCGAGCTCTGCGTGCCGCTGCGACGTCGCGCGCGCGCTTTCAGCGACGATTTCGGTTGCGAGGAGGAGCCCGCTTCCTCTCCATTCTCATGCGCCACATCCCCGTTCACGCAGCTCGAACCCTGCACCTCGTTGCTGCTGTTCGACGGCTCCTCCTCCTCGCGCTTGGCGGGCTCGGCCGACGACGCCGCCGACGCCTGATGGTTCTTGAGCGACGCCGTTTTGTCGTCTTTCTCGGGACTCTTGTCGAAGATCGTGCGGCTCTCCACCAACGCTTGACGGCTCGCTTTGCGACGTGTAATTTTGTCGGTTTGACCTGAAAATGGGCTCATTCAATGGTTTCGACATCAAAATTCCGCGAAAATATTCAATTTTTAAAAAAAAATTCAAAAAATTTCAAAATCCAACCTAAAATAAGGTAAAATGGAGTCCAAAAATCCCCCGAAAACTTTGATCTTATCGACTGAAGAAGCAAAACAAACGTTTCATCGCCCGAAAAAATGGTCATGGGATGGGAAGTGGGTCAAAATTCAAATCGAAAACTTTGCTTTTGACATGAACAACATGTCGAAACTGACAGAAAATGATTAAAATTCCCTCAAATATACCTTTGAAATACTGATTATCAACCATAAAGTTGGGTTTTGTTACCTAAAATTATTTTTTTGCAAAAAAATTTCGAAAAAATCAAAATTTTTGGGATTTTCGCAAATTTTAGGTATAAAAAATTAGTTTTCCCTATGAAAGAATGTTTTTTATCCCTAAAAATCACTAAATTCCCTGATAAAAGGCCAAATTCGCCAAAATAAAAGAGAATTTTTGGGGCTAAAATTCTTTATCAATATCTTATCCTACCGAAAAATGGCTAAAATTGGCCAAAAATTCGAAAATTTTGTGGATTTTTTGATGAAGGATAATTCAGAGGTCCCATAGGCAACTTCTCCAGATCAGGACACCCGCAAAACCGTCGAATCCCCGCCGCAAACGACGATTTCCACGCCGGGTCCGGCTGACGAAAAAGCCCCGCTTAGGGGAAACGCACAATTTTCGAGAAAAAAGAAGAGACGACCCGAGCGGAGAGAGCGCGCCGAACGAGGAGAGCGCTCCCGACAGCGGGTTTTTTTTTTGGGGGGCAGACGCCCGTTAGAGCGAAGCGGTGCAAGGAGGGCTGGAGTGGGGAGACTTGTAGTGATTAGCTTTTGCGATTTTTACAAAAAATTTTTATATTATACTTGATGGACTTGGACATTAAATTTCGAAAAAAAAAATTTTTTTTTGAGGACGAAAATCAAGTTGGAAATTGAAGGAAAAGGTCTAAAATTATATTAGAAATTGAATTTGGACCATAAAATTGGCATAAAAATTAGTTACAGACAATAAAATTCAATCGAAAACCTACAACAAGGTCGGATTTGACAAAATCTCTCGAAAAAAGCGATCTCAAAGCTTCCCCGGGAAATTTATTGCCTAAAATTTGATTCTACAGGGCAAAAAGCTTCAAAAACAAAGCAATTTTCAACTTTCTAACCGAATTTTTATCCAAAATTTTGATGAAAAAAAAATCAAAAAATTATGACAAAAAATCGTCGTGATGACAGGATTCCAAAAATTTCTGGTGAATACACCGATATTACGAAAGAATTCCGCCGGAAAAGCCACGTATACCAAAAACAGAGCATTGAATATACGGATCGCTTCGAAATGCCTCAAAATGTCTCATGGATACTTTTGGAAAAAATTCAAAAAAATTGTCGCAAAATCCCAGCTGAATTTTGAGTTCAGACTCTCTGGAAAATCGCAGCTTAATTCGTTATGAAGATCGGATCTAAAATCGAAAAAAATAATCGCAGAATCTTACGTTCGTTGGACTTTGTGCGGAGCAGTCGATTCTGAAAAAAATCAATATTAAAGCAATGTAGAAAAGTTGAAAAAACAAATTTTAGAGCTATTACAACTGGTTGTTCACAATTTTTCAACTATTGTTTTATGTAAATAAGGCGAAGATGACGCACAAAACACACTATGTAACTATCGAATTTGATGAGTCATGGGGACGCTGGAAGCTGCGGAATGCTCTTTGATCCACAAAAGAACGCTGTGGGATGTTCTGAAGAGGGGATTTGATAAACAGGGGTAATTACAAAGTCATCAATTTTTAGTGATGACTAAATTCGGGTATAATACCTACAGTAAAGCCTCTGTATAACGAAGAAGCAAAAAAATTTTTTTTTATAGAAGATGTCCTTGTATGCAAGCTCATTTTGCCTCTAAATCGAGTGTTTAGAAATTTCAAATTTTTTGTTATAGAGAGCTTCTGTCGTATCTTCATTTTACTGAGGTTTCACTGTGAAATTTCTTTACAAAAAGCTCGCTGATTGTCCTAAAACAACTCAAAAAGAGTTGACGGTCAAAGTCGTTTTGAAATTTTAAGTCTTTCGCCCTATAAACAAACTTTCCCAACCTTTTTTCGGATTTTTGAGTCCATTTCTAACGAAATAAACTGATTTCTCTCCCCTAAAATAACTCAAATCCAATTAAAATTCGGATTCAACGCCTTTTCCCGGCTTTTCCAGCCTTCAAAACTTCCAAAATGAAGCCAGGCAAGAGCCGCAGCAGCTCAACGCTTTGTATTACAACTCTTCGGCGGCCTGACCATCAACCCTGACCGGGGGTTTTAGGCCCCCGACAAAAATAAGAAACCCTCCGATTCGCAGTGCGTTCGCCCCGCTCGCTCTCGCGCCGCTCTCTCGCCCCACCCCACGAACACTCGTTTCTGTGCGGCGGTCACTTTCTCTGCCCGCTCTCCGCATTCGGCGCGCGTCTTGGCGGGGCTTTTGAGTTGCGACGACGACAAATATTCACGCGATCCGACAAGCAGAGACGTCGAGAGCGGCGGCGAGTCGCTGAAGGGCGATGCAATTTGCAGATTGGCGATGATTTGAGGCGAAGGGGAATGCGCAAAAAAGGGGGTTTTTTGGGGGAGGTAGGGGGTTGGAAATTTGAAAAAAGGTGTTTGGGAAGACTTTAAAAAGTAAAAATTACTATGTAATTTTTCAAAAAATATCTCAAATTTAAAAGATTTAAGCCAAAATCTCCAAAATTTCAGCGATTTAAGCCAAAATCTCTCAAATTTAAGCGATTTAAGCCAAAATCTCCAAAATTTCAGCGATTTAAGCCAAAAAATCTCTCAAATTTAAGAGATTTAAGCCAAAATCTCCAAAATTTCAGCGATTTAAGCCAAAATCTCCAAAATTTCAGCGATTTAACCCAAAATATCCCAAATTTCAGCGATTTAAGCCAAAATCTCCAAAATTTCAGCGATTTAACCCAAAATATCCCAAATTTCAGCGATTTAAGCCAAAATCTCCAAAATTTCAGCGATTTAACCCAAAATATCCCAAATTTCAGCGATTTAAGCCAAAATCTCCAAAATTTCAGCGATTTAACCCAAAATATCCCAAATTTCAGCGATTTAAGCCAAAATCTCCAAAATTTCAGCGATTTAAGCCAAAATCTCCAAAATTTCAGCGATTTAAGCCAAAATCTCCAAAATTTCAGCGATTTAACCCAAAATATCCCAAATTTAAGACTTCACAACCCCCGTCTCAACACCAAAACCGCTATCGATAAACAACTCCCCCGCTCAGCCCACCCATCGCCCCTCCAACAACCAAATCCTCGGTTGACGGAACGCGCGCGCGACGACGACAGCCGGAGTGACCGCGGCTGACGTGTCGCCCCGCGATCGTTCCGCCACCGTTCCCCCTCTGCCCGCTCTCCACGCGACGCGACCTCCCTTCTTCGCGGCGGCGGCGAGCTTTTTGCCGCCGCTCTCTGACCTTGTCGTCGCTCTCTTTTTTCGGGCCCCTCTTCTCTTCTCTCGCGGCGCTTTTTCGCTTTTGCGGGGCAGCGGGAAGGCGAGGCGATGAGCGCACATTGCGATGGGAGAAAAGAACGAACGCAAACTCCTCGAGAGGGAAACGATGATGGGACTGTTGGGGGTCGGGCTGAGGACTGATCTTTTGGGAATGAGGTCACAAAAACGGCTGGAATTTTGGCGCTTTGAGCGCTTTTTGACGCGACATGGGACGAACGTTGAACCCAACGTGGCATCGTGTTTGTTGTTCGGTTGGATTTGCACTTTGAAGAAGGTTCTCGGGTGCAAATCTTGATGTAAATGCATTGATAATATACAATATAAAAGCTGTATATTTTACGGTTTTTATATTGAATTTTCAGAATATCAGTCTGTCGGGAAAATAATGTGGATCTGTCGCAGCAAAATTTTTCGTCTCGCAACGAATTTTCAGCCGTTGCAAACCCATGATGGGCGATTCCAAGACGCGACAAATCCACGTTATTTTCCCGACAGACGGATATAAGCCGGATTTTTGGCCGAATTGACGTATGAAATCTCCGAGAAAAAATGTGAAAACAAATAAACAAGCAAACTACAAGTCCATCAACTAAATTAGAATCTCCGTAAAATGGACTCCCATACAGCAAAACTTCTTGATAACAAACAATTTCAGAGGTCAAAGTTTTCAATTTTAGGTCACAATGAACCTTTTTTACTATCAGTCTGTCGGGAAAATAATGAGCACAATGTCGCTGCGCGGATCGCGTCGGGTGCGTTGGCGATAAAAGGCGGAAAAAGTTTCCGCACTTTATGAAAAAACATAATATCAGTCTGTCGGGAAAATAATGAGCACAATGTCGCTGCGCCGATGGTGTCGCTGAAGTGAAAAGCAATTCGATTTTGCCTCGAAGACGATTCATTTCCTCAGCGGCGATGCCATTTTTGATTCGAAAAAGTGGTCATTATTTTCCCGACAGACTGAAATTTGAGGTTTTTTCGTAAGACCATATTAAATTTTTTCATCTTTTGCGACTGATTTTCAACCATTCTTTGAGATTTTTATGTAAATTAAATTTAAATGATAAACAAAAATAAACATGAAATTTATCCAAAATTTCAATAAAAAATCTCGATCCGATGTTTATTTTTACAGCCTTGTTGTTTGAGGATTACCCCCCGCTAATCCGCGAACATTCCTGGCATGTTTTCCGCAGTGCCAGCGGATTTAAAATTACGCGGTTGCCAGGGTAAAAGAAAAACCGGCCGTTGGCCATTCTCGTCGGCCGCCTTTTGCGCGGAAACTCCTTTCTCCCCTCCTCAAGATTTGCTCCACTTTTCGTTCTGAATGGCCGACCTGGACTTTCCGGATGTAAGTTGCAATAAATCCGTGTCGTAAAAATTGGCGTTACGGGGTAAGGGCTCCAAGAACGACGCTCAGATTTTGATTAAACTTGGCACAAATTTAGATTAATCTTTTTTGAGACACATATGAGAATTCTAGCTCGCGGTTTGCAGAAATGACCGAGGTTTTTAGTTCGAAAGTTGGTAAAAATGTGATTTTTTTTGCGAATTTTAGCATGAAAAGTTTTGTGGTTGTTTCTACTGCAGAGATTAATACTTCTACAAAAAATTATTTTTTTTTCATACAAAACTGACAAAGATAAGGCCAAAAAGGGTTTTCTCTCTGATCGCTATCCGTATTTCGCGTATTCTCTCAGCCAAACAGATCGTTGAATGTCTCGGCTTCCCTTGCGAAGCCCGAGCTAAAATTTTTAGGAATTGATATGGAGGCTATGCCCAAAATGTGCGCTGAATTTAATAAAAATCTGAGCGTTGCAATTTGGCGTACTTGCCTCATTAAATGTCAAAATCTATATCCAAATTAAACAGTAAATAATTTTTTTTTGTTCGGTGCAATTTGATGTACGGAGCTTCCACTTTGTTTGTTATAGACAGTGTTTGTTGTAAGGCATTCGTTGAACAGATTATTGGCTTTTACTGTATCTTTACATATTTTTATTTTGCAGGAGGAAGAGGGAACAAATGAGGGAATTGTCAGCAGTCTTTTCGGCCCAAGAACGGCAGCAGTAGGTTTATTTTTCCCCTCTAACTATAATACATAAATATTTATATACTATATACGATGCGTTCTCCACGAATTCTCATCCTTTTTTTCCAGCGTCGTCGACCGGCTAGCGCAACAAATTTGCCGGCCCGCAAGCCCACCGTCAGCTTTCAGGAGCCTTCGAAGCCCGCAACTTCCGACGTCCGACGTCCCGCACCTTCCTTTGACTCGTCCTCTCCCCTCTCCTTATCGGTACCATCACGACCCGCAGCGCTTTCCTCAACGGCACCCAGCTCTTCGCGAACTCTGGACGACCTCTTTTCCACGGCCACAAAACCGCCCGAGGAACGACCACGGACGGCGTCGCGACGTCGCGAAAATGTGGAAGAGGAGAGAGCGCCGCAAAAAGATCATCAACGAGAGGAAATCGAGAGCCTGAAGAAGGAGTTGTCCACGCTAAGATACGAGAGGGAACAAGATCAACAACTGATAAATGAGTTGAGGCGGACGAACGAGAACTTACGGGAAGATCATGAGAAGGAATTGAGCAGTTTGAGGAAGGAGTTCAAGTAGGTTATTCATCAAACTTCTAAATTACTCATGATGAGTATTTGAAACGCAGGAGTGACAGATAAAAGTATAGTCAACGGTCGGTTTGTGGTTGTATGCACGGGGAGGCTAGCGGAAGGCTTAGTTATTAAAAATAGTAAGATTGATCGGGTCATAGGCGATGCCACTGTCAAAATTTTGGCTCCGGCTCTTAGCTCCCAGAGCCGGAGCCGAGGCCAAATTTGCAGCTCCGGTTCTTGGCTCCGTGCAAAATTTAAAAAGGCCTCCGGCTCCGAATCCCGGCTCCTATGCAAAATGTTTTTTTAAAGTTTTTTGCCACAAATTTTGACCTTTTTCTGCGTTAGAACAATATCTAGAATTAGAAAAATTTAACGTATTGCAAGTCTTCGCCAAGTCTCCGCCGAGCCTTCGCCGAGCATCCGCCGACCATTCAGCGGGTTTGTCAGGCCTTGTAGGCACTTCCAACAGCTTTTTTCTAGTGCCCACTTGCCCTATCCCCTCATATCGATCGATTTTGTGTTGACCCGAACTGTCGTCGACCCGAAGAGACGCGACAATTTTTTATGCCAGAATTTGCATAAAAATGCCACAGTTTTCAAAAGACGCATACCATTGTCACTGCCCTAACTTTTGATTCAATTCAGGGCCGAGATCTCCGACATGCAAGAGAAATACGAAGGTCAGCTGCGTGAAGTCCGCTCGAACATCGAGGATGACATTGATGTTGTAAAAAACGTGAAACGTCAAGAAGAGTAAGCCTGATTAGCAATATGAAAATTGAATTTCAGCCAACTAGTGTCGGTGCAGTCGCGTCTCGAGAACTTGGACTACACCTTAAGCTCACTTAAAGACACCATCAACGCCTTTGGAAACTACAACGAGCCGGTGAATCGGGTAGTCGATCTGGCCGAAAAACAAATCGAAGATGGAATGGCGTTGCTGCGGACGGAGAAAGCGGAGTTTCAAGCGAAAAAGGAGAAGATTCTGGAGACGTTGGAGAGGGAGATCGAGAAAATGACAGAGACTTATTACAAGGAAATTGCGGAGGTATGCCGCAGGCTTCGAAAATAATCCATCTGTGAACAAGATATCGTGCGAGACCAACATTTGTTCGCTGTAGAAGGGCTCCGTTTTAAGGAGTTTACTTTACGATTAGCCTAAGGTTTATTCATGCAACTTCTTCAGTGGTTTGCCATAGGTAGATCTTTTTTGAGCTTTTTGTACAGAGATTTTACTAGGGGGTCGGGGATATTTGTCACGACTTCGCGTGCGAATTTGCATATTCACACGGAATGGCCGACAAATTGGTATAAAAGGAAGAGAAATCGCCAGTTATGAAGGTATTAATTTGTGTTTTTGTCTTTTCCCGCTTATGCGGTTGTGGCCAATAAAGTCTACTATATTTACTATTTGTCTATTGATTTGTCTATGGTCACATCGTCTGGAGTCAATATCGTGAGTTCACAGTTTTATTGCCAGAGTCCTCTTGCTTGCGTCTCCGGGTTAGGTAGTGAATACTAGTAGTCAGGCAAGTTAAGGGCCATCTTACACCACGACTCATAGCTAAGTCGTGACATATTCGGAAAAACCTATGTAATCAACGTTCTCTCAACTTTCAGGGCCGGCAATGGATTCTAAACGAGCGAGTTAAACTTGAAGCGGAACGCGAAGCCTTCAAGGAGGAGCAGCAAGAGATTCTAAGTCAAATCGAAGAGAGAAAGATGGCATTGGACAAGCTGCGAGTATGTTCTTCCTTCTCCTTTTTATCTTATTTTGATCCCCATTACAGACTGACTTCGTCTCCAAAGAGCACGATCTGCTTGTGCGCGTCGTCAACGAACGTCATCAACTCGACGAGGAGCGGCGAATGTTCGAACGACAACGGCACGCGGACATCAATCGGATGCGCGCCGAGGCCGAGCATCTGGAGAAGTGTTTTTTGGAGGTTCAAAGATCTCATCAGGCACTCCAAGCAACACAATTTGAAGTGGAGTTGGAGAGGCGCAAAGTCGCAGAGCTGTATGAGGAACGGTTGAAGAAAGAGGTTGAAGGGTTTGAGCGATGGCGGTAGTTGAATTTCAAAATTTGTTTTATTGTTTCAAAAATGATGACTAAAAATTTAAAAAATAATAAACAAAACAAGAGTTTTGAGAAGGGTTGTTGAAGTCGTAAACTTGACGGTCAGTTACGTTGTCAAATCGCTGTAGTTTTTGTTATGGCATGGCAAATTGTTCTGTCCTTTCGTTGCAATATACATATTGCTCCGTCTTGTCACAACGACCGATGAAATAAGCAGCAAAACGAGTTGCAACTAACGTAATATTAACGTCATCATAGTCTAAAATTCCGACTCTTTTTTTCTGGAGACCGGTCGGTTCTTCCTGTCCACCTATGCCGTTGCGGGCCCGAAGGGCTTCGCCTGGGACAGTAGCTGTTCATCGTAATGGATTTCAAGTCCTTACTGTCAATGTTAGATCAATCCGAAACGAGGGAAAATTGAAGGAGTTCAAGAAATCGTTGGAAACGGAAGTGATCAGCATGAATTCAACATCCCCCTATACACGACCGTTTTGGCGCTTCAGCATGAGATGGATCGACGATGCTGGCAAGAACCAGGCTTTCGATGGAGCGATCTTACCCTGACCGGACAATGGGAACCGTTATGATTCACTCCATGATTTTGTTTGCATGTGATTGAAATTAAAAAGTTGAAGTCATAGTCTACGTTAAACTCGCGTGTGAAAGCTTTGTATAATACATATTTTCCACGTATATCAGAATTTTCAATTCAGCCAAAATGACTTCAATTTGATAGTAATTTGACGTCCTTTTAAAAAATTCTGTCATATTCACAACCCTAGTTTGGAGCTTAATACGAAAAAAAATTTATTTACAAATTGAAGCTTGTAAAAATTCTGTCATTGAAAAAAAACAAAACAAAGTACCCGTTGAAAAAAGTAGCGGAAATCATAAAAAGGGAGAGAAGTCTGTCGGGAAAATAATGAGTTCCCTGTCGCGTCGAAAATTGCACCGCCGCCGAGGCAATGAATTGCGTCGCGACAAAATCAAGTTGCTTTTTACTTTAGTGACGTGATCGGCGTTGCGACGGAATGCTCATTATTTTCCCGACACACTGATATGAGGGAAAGAGAAATGCCAATTACTTTTTGATGGGTGAGAGGTAAAGCCGTAACAGTAAATGGGGGAATTATTAAAGTCTTGGCTACAAACCGTCCTTTCACGGAATGAAAACCGCCTTTTCGTGGATCTCGATGTTAGCAGAGCTGGCACGACCGTGCGCAGTCCAGCCGGACGGCGCACAGCTGCATTTCGCGGACGTGGGCGCAGATCTGCGGCTCGGAGACGTCGAAGCAGCGGACGTCCGCGGCGCCGGCGCCGCTCTGCGATTCAGGTTGGGTTCGTGTTGGCTGTGGGGGGCGTTGGACCGCGAGGGCCGCGCCAAGATCGATTTGAATGGCGATTGATTGCGGTTCTTGCCCGTTGACGGCGACAACGGGCTGTTGGTTTGTTGTTGTCGCTCCTCTGGGCTCTGAATTCTGACTGTTCGCTGGTTGATTTCCGGCCTGCTCCGAATCCCTTTCGACTCCGCCGTCTCCCCCGTTTTGGGCGTTGATTTGAGCGGGGAGGATCGGACCTCCAAGCGGTCGTTCTCCGCCGCCCGCCGACGTCTCCGCAAGAATCGGCGGTGGGAAGAAGGAGGGCCTATCATCGCCCGGAACCTGGGGTTTTGGAAGAAACTCGGCGTCGGCGCAGGCTCCGCAGATCCGGGGACAGAGAAGCTGTGTGAGCGGGGACTCGCAGGAGGCGTCGTGGATTCGGGCGCACGCTGAGCTCTTGTCGACGCAGTCTGAAGGCGGAGTTCAAGTTATCAGTTCGTTTGCAAAGTCGTTGGAGTGATTTTAGCGGCATGCACTGTGCGAAAACAAAACTTAACCTTGTACTGTGCAATTTCTTGCTTTTTGCACCGGGAAAATGGCTTTTTTGAGCTGTCGCTCTGAACGTTTTTGCACAGTGCATGTCGCCGAAATAACTCCAGCGACTTTACAAACGGACTAGTATCTGTCCGTCGGGAAAATAATGAGCACTCTCTCACTGTGCCAACCGCGTCGCTGAGGTGAAAAGCAATTTGATTTTGCCGCGACACGATTCATTTTCTCTGCAGCGATACGATTTTCGATTCGACAGAGAGCTCATTATTTTCCCGACAGACTCATAGAAGACACGATTTAGAGATAAAAAAGTTAGAAGACTCACCTGGGGTTCGAGCCGAGCGATGTGGCGTACACGTCTTGCACGAGAACGGGCAAACCTGATCGCGGACTTCAGCGTACTTATCGCAGTAGCCAAACACTGACATTGACCAGAACGCGCATCGCCAGTTCTTGTCGGTGCACTCGCGACCGGGCTCGTTGAGCTCCTCTTCGGATGAGGATGACTCTAAAGTGGGGGGTTACTGCGGCTATTAGGAAATACTACAGTATCATCTACGGTATGTACAACGAACCCTGTCTATAGCAAACAACATTAAAGGTCCCTATAGTCATTTTCAGGGCCCAATAAAATAAAACTCCTTATGTCAAAAACTGTCCATAACGAACAACTTTTTTTGGGTTCCTTGCGGTTCGTTGTACAGATTATTGACGGTATATCAATTAGACACTGATATAGCGATTTCCTAGCTACTCTAACATACTTGCTGACTCCGTTGTGCCGAGTGCCTCCGTGGTGGTTGTGGTGGTGGTGGTGGTTGATGTTTCCGTTGTAGTTGTGAGCGTTGCTGTTGTGCCGAACTCGCCGCCCTGGTTCGAATTCCAGCCATGGATCGTGAAACCCCGTCCGTTCGGTTGGATGATAAAGTGACCGACTTCCTGCAATATAAATCGCTACTATCAGTCTGTCGAAGAAATATGTGTCTGTCGGGAAAATAATGTGGGTTTGCCGCTCCTTGGGATCGCCCATAATGGCTTTGCGACGGCTTACCGTGGCTGGAGATTTGGAGGGCGACTGCGGCGGGGCGAGACATTTTTTGCTGCGACAAATCCGCATTATTTTCCCGACAGGCTGATAATATTTTAATAAAGTGCGCAGACTCTTCGTGGCTAGGCAAAAAAACAAAAAAAAAAACTCGGTTTTGCTCCGTCCAGTTTTAGTATGCGCTACTTTTATCAAACCGGTGAATGGATTGGCAATTGGCTAAAAACGAGGCGAAAAATCTTTTTTGTCGGGAGAAAAATGGGGAATTTTTGAGGCGAGAGAGTACGTTTTAGCGCGTCTTTTCTCTGTCTTCTCTGTGAAATCAAGACGAAGTGTAAAAAACCGATAGCGAAGGGTCTATTCCGGTCACCAGACTCCTCAGTTTGACGTGCGTCTCAAGTATTGGAAAAAAATGCTTCGTTTGCGATAAAAGGCGGAAAAAGTTTGCGCACTTTATGAAACAACATAGTATCAGTCTGTCGGGAAAATAATGGGCAGAATCTCGCTCTGCCGGTCGCGTCGCTGAAGTGAAAAGCAATTTGACTTTGCCGCAAAGAAAATTCATTTTCTCTGCGGCGATGCGATTTTCGCTGCGACAGAGTGCTCATTCTTTTCCCGACAGACTGATAGAACTTTTAAAAACGTTTTTCTGACCCTCCGAAATTTGGTTATTAAACAAAACAGTGAAAAAAATTCGCAAAATTAACTTCATGTAGTGGCGAGGGACGCGGAAAAGCGTGAATTGGCGGTGGGTTTCGTGCGGTGACAGGGAGATGTGTGTGTTTGTGGAGTTTGCCGGCTTCGCATTATCTCCGTCGGAGCCTGTCGGAGGCATGGGCTTCTCCGGCGATGCTTTTCCCTCCGGCTCCGACTTGATTTTCGTGGGTTTCAGGGCATTTTCTTTTTTTTCCTTTGGCAATGAGGTGGTTATTGGCGAAGAAGTGGTGCTAAGTGGTGGATCGGGTGTGATTGTGGGCTCCTAAAATGGATTGGTGTGTGAGAGGTGCGGTGAAGAACCAATAAATCGAACAAAAAGACGTTGAAATGTTAGAAATTATATCTCTAAAATACGAAATCAAATAAAAAAAGTGATTTTGTGGCTGAATAAAAAGTATTTTTTAAGCGTTCAAGCAAAATTACAAGCATAAGCCATCGATAACAACTGTTTACTGTGTAAAACATGCGATTAATAAGTTAAGCAGTCAACGGAATATGTACAAAATATATGATAAGCCGTAAATGGATGTAAAATTGTTGGTATTGCACGATAAGTATGACGAAAGACTTGCAATTTCGATATAGCACCTGGCAGACACAATAGAAAGGCTTAATGTGGAGGACGAAAGCTTTTTATGAGCTGATGAAGGGACATTGTCAAGAAGAAAAGTCTTTCAGGTGGGGCACTTTGGTTTTTTTTACAATTTTGAGCAGTTGTAGACTATATCGGTGGACCTGATCCAGTGGCAGAAAAAGTACCATTTTGCATCCACAAAGTATCAAAAAATATAGCAAAATACCTCCCTATCCAACTAAAAGAACTCCATTTTGAAGGGACTTTTTGTTGAGGAGGTATCTTACAGTACTATATGTAACTAACTTGAATTTTTTAAGGTTAAAATAGCAAAAAAAGTATCAAAAGTTCCCGCCTTTGGTCAAAAAAACTCGGTAATTCCTAAATAGCGGAAGGGACGAAACTCTCATACCTCCTACAAAGTTATACTCTAAATATTAGCCAACTTTTAAGTCTGTTTGCCCCACCTCAAAGACTTCTCTTGCAAGAAGGCCCTGTTTTACTTTAGGCGATCAATTTTTAGTCTTATTGTTAGTGGGTCGGGAAAAATAATGACCGCAATGTTGCTGAGCCGATTGCATCGTTGCGGTGAAAAGCCATTTGATTTTGCGGCGACACAATTCATTTTCTTGGCGGCGATGCGATTTTCGCTGCGACCGAGTGCTCATTATTTTCCCGACAGAATAATACGAAAAATTGTTCAGATGATGTAGTATTAGACGCTAAAAACTGGACAGTGAATGTTAGTGAGGCTGTAGCGGTTAGTGTGAGCATTCCTCATCGACTCCGAATCCCGTAGGCGAATCGATTTCGGTTGAAGGGCGAGAAGGGCTTCCTCGCGAGCTGAACTGTCGCCAGTCCTTGGCCCGAGATGACCCGATTTGCAAAGTTATTAGCTCTGTTAGTTAAGCGACTTGCCGAGCCGATGGCGAGGCCGGCCGCGACGCCCGCCACGCCTTTCGACACGTTATTCATGGCGGCGGAATCGGCGGCGTTCCCGTTTACCTGAATCGGCAGCTGAGGCCGGGGCGGCTTCTTGATCATGGTCTGCGCGTCGCACTGATACAACCGATTGATTTTCCGCAAATCCACCTCACTAAACTGCACTCGTTGGCCCATTTTTTGAGAGCCCGGCCGTCGCGCCAGAATCGTCCGCTTCCCGTTCGCACTGAACGCATACGGGCCGTAGTGCATGATGGAGGAGTAGTCGTAGGGCTCGTTGAATTGGTCGATCACGTTCGTGCCGTACTTCTCGAACTGGTCGTCGGCGCCGTTGATCACGTTGGGCCACACGATTTCAATGTAATGATCACGGTCGTATCTGAAAGAGATGGTGAAAAAGTTGAAAAGGAAGGGTTGGAAGTGCGAGGCTCAAATTTTAGAGAAATTTGGGACAAATATACTAGTCGAGACAAAAATTTCAGATAATTTATCGCGGCCCTGAATTCTGTCGCACTCTGAAAAAAAATGATTCATCGCTGCGAAAAATGGGAATAGCCCATTTTGTATCAGTCTGTCGGGAAAATAACGGCGGATCGTCGCGTCTCGGAATCGCCCATCATCGCTTTGCGACTGCAAGCCGCGATTTGGAATTTGGTGCACGATAGCGGCGAGGTGAGACATTTTGCTGCGACGATCCGCCGTTATTTTCCCAACAGACTGATATGACAAAAAAAAGACAAAAAGATAAAAAATTCACAGTTCAAATTATCAAGACTTTTTGCTTTTTCTGCCCATTTGTTTTCTCAAAAAATACCCGAGAATTTTAACTTGTCCTTTGCAGAAATAATTGAGATTTTAAATCAGAAAAGTGGCTCAAAAATCGACACTTTTTTAAGAGTTTATCCATGAAAACTTTCAGCCTTGTTCCTACTGTAAAGGGTAATATTTCTATAAAAAAATCGTTTTTTCCGCGCAAAATTGGCAGAGATACTAGCCGTTCCAGAAAGTACGTAGACTTTTTGTCGTGGTTCTCACAGTGCGCAACTATCAGTTTGTCGGGAAAATAATGAGCACTCTGTCGCATCGAAAATCGCATCGCCGCGGAGAAAATGAAGTGTGTCGCGGCAAAATGAAATTGCTTTTCACTTCAGCGACGCGATCGGCACAGCCTCGTCATTCTCATTATTTTCCCGACAGACTGATAGGTAGTTCTTTCAATTTTCGTCTCACATCAGTTGTCTACAACTCCACCTACCTGGACTGCTCATGAAAGAAGCCGACCGTGTGCATGAGCTCGTGAACAATCGTCCCGGTCTGAATACATCCCGAATCCAAACTCAACGGCTGTCGTCCGCCCACACGGCCCACCAACGAATAACAACCGTCGTCGGGGTGAATGTACACATAATCACGATGTTTTTTCGTGTCCCTTGGCACGAACCTGACGCACGTCTTTGTGTGGTACTCGTTCATGGCTTTGGCGATGACTGAGCGCGAATACGTTCCGTATTGTGTGCTGAGTGTGTAGGGGATCTCGTTGTTCGGCCATTTACTGCAACAACACGAAGATTACGAGCTTAATACTTTATGAAAATACTAATATAATACTATATCAGTCTGTCGGGAAAATAATGTGGATTTGTCGCACTTTGAAATCGCTTTGCGACAGATGGGCTGCAGATTTTCTGCGACGAGGCAAAATATTTTTTTTTGCGACAAATCCACATTATTTTCCCGACAGATCTGATATTAGTACTAGTCGCGGAAAAAAGTCCTTAGAATTTTCTGCGACTCTGCACTGTGCATTCACACGAAAACACATTTTGCACCGTGCATCCGGCCCGAAAAGTGCTTTTGCACAGTGCAATTTTGTTGTTTTTGCCTTATTGTCGCGCGCGATTCCCATTTCTCTCAGCGACAAATCGACTTTTCGGGGTGCGACGGGATTTGGGGGTCGCGAAAAATTCTAAGGACTTTTTTCCGCGACTAGTATTTGCATAAAGTGCATGGACATTTTTTTTTCTTTCGCACAGTGCATTTTCAACCTTTTCCCGCACTTGCCGCCAACGCACAGTGCATTTTTCTCTTTTCGCACTGTGCGAACCTAAAAAAAAGCTTTTTGCACCGTGCAAACTTCCAGCGACAAAGTTGAAATTTCGCTTTGTCGCAGCGACATTTCAAATGCACAGTGCAAAAAACCCAAAAAAAGTGAAACGCACGGTGCAAAATGGGGGGTTTTTGTGCACGGTGCGGAATGCGACAAACTGCACAGTGCATTTTGAACTTTTTCCCACGCTTGTCGCCAACGCACAGTGCAATTTTCTCCTTTCGCACTGTGCAATCCGCAAAAAAGCCGTTTGCACCGTGCAAATTTGAAGTTGAAATTTCGCTTTGTCGCAGCAACATTTCAAATGCACAGTGCGAAAAAACCAAAAAAAAGCGAAATGCACGGTGCAAAATGGGGGTTTTTTGTGCACGGTGCGGACGATGACAAAAGTCCATGCACTTTATAAAAACACTAATATCAATCTGTCTGGAAAATAATGTGGATTTGTTGCAGCAATATTTTTTCACCTCATCGCGGTCCTAGCCGCCGGGCGATTTCAAGACGCGAGGATTCCACATTATTTTCCCGACAGACTGATAGCATCTCAGATTGTCGGGAAAATAATGTGGATTTGAATTTTTTCGCAAGATTTCAAGTCTCCCGGCAGGAGGGCAATTTTAAGGCGCGACGAATCCACATTATTTTCCCGACAGACTGATAGCATCTCAGATTGTCGGGAAAATAATGTGGATTTGATTTTTTTAGCAAAATTTTTAGCAAGAATTCAAGTCTCCTGGCAGAAGGGCAATTTTAAGGCGCGAAAATTCCACATTATTTTCCCGACAGACAGGTAAAAATATATATATAAAATTACTAATATGGATTTTCAATGTAAAAAAAATCTCACCGATAAGACTGCCGTATGGCATTCCTCCCCAAGCCAGTCCGCTCATCCAAAAACTTTTTCTCTTTTGTCTTTGGCATCAGAATGTCACCTTCCGCCTTCGAGCCCATGGTCGGGTCTTCGGGCACATTTATTCCAATCATTTTGAGATCAACATCCTTTTCCGGAGCATTCTCAAAGTCCTTGGAGTTCAGCGTGGTCTCCTCCGAGTCTTTTGTTTTATCGACTACCTGGAAATTGGTCAAAATTTTTTACTTTGTACGATATTGCTAACAAGGGAAGTACCCCAAGTGCGACGCTCAGATTTTCTTTAAATTTTGGACACACGTCGGGCATAGACTAAATATCAATTCCTGAAAGTTTTAGCTCGCGCTTTGCAAGCGCCGCCGAGATATGGAACGATCTTTACCGCCGAGAGAGTAAGTTCGCAGCCGCGAAGGCAATTCATTTTCTCGGCGGCTTGATGCGACAAAGTGCTCATTATTTCCCCGACAGACTGATAGATAGCACTTCCAAAACTCACATCGGTTTTTGTAATACTGCCAAGCGAGATTCCCGAGAGTGTGCCGAGGATCAGGAGCAACTTGAAGCAATGGGCCCGGCGATTTGTACAAACTCCCATTCTGCCTCGAAGAGATCTGAAACGAGTGAAAGGGAGTAGCCGATGGAGGCAGCGGGAAATTCGCTTTGAATGGTACGATTTGGACATGGAGATTAACGCGCGAAAAGGAGGAAGGGTCACTTTAAAAGACGATTTCTGAGTCAGTGCGTCAGCCGTGGACATAGGAAAAAATCGATTTTGAGTTTTTTGCATTAAAATGACTGTTGGAAGGGGCTAAGCAAAAGCGAACAATATTTTTTCCCAAATCCTTCGTTAAGGTATATTTTTTTACAATTAACTGTTTTATAAGTAATCGCCTCTAGCTGTGGTATCTTGCCTTACAGTGCAGTGATTTGACGGCTACTGTAGTTTTTGACCCTTGCGAACACGATGGAGTGATTATTTTTCCCGGTTTCCTACTGTAACATACCGTAATACCGTATCGACCGCTAAAAAACGGTCGTAAAATCTTTGTTTCTAAAAACCCCCAGCTGATTTTTTGATATGTTAATCAGCGTAAAATTCTGCTCTAGACCCAATCAAAAAAAGTGCAAAAAGTGGTGCGACAAATTTCGTGGTGTAGTGGTTAGTGTGCGGGACTACCATTCCAGCGTCCCGGGTTCGATCCCGGCTGGGTGCAAATGTCAAAAAAATGCCGCAAATCAATTTGAATGTAAAAATAAGGAATGTCCGAAGAACACAAAGCAATTTTAAATGATTATGACACCTCTGTTTTCGAGTAAACCCTGTTTAATGTAATATTAGCGGTTGAAAACGGAAAAAATAAAAGTGCTTCAAATGTGATAAAATTCATAGATATGGTTCTACAGGTTATAATAAGAAACTTTTCCGTTAGTCTTTTTTTGTAGCTTACAGTATAACGGATTACTGTAACATGAAACTATTTATAAAAAATCGATTTTCCCTTCGATGTTCTTGAAAAAAGGCTGGGATTTTTTGTTAGACCGCTCTGCCAGCAAAAAAAGTCGCCTTTTGTTATCCGAAACAAAATTCCAAATTATTTCGAGTATGTTCTGACGTCATCGTTGATCGCTAATACGGTGAAAGATTATTCAGGTATACCAAATCATCCTGCCATAAAAAATATTTTTTCTCACAGATAAGCTTCTTGGTAATAATTCTGCACATTATGACTTTACTTCCAGCTCTCTTTCGCCATGTAGAACGCAAAATACGAAATTCTGCATTATGCTACAGTAATCCGTTATACTGTAAGTTACAAAAAAAGACTAACGGAAAAGTTTCTTATAATAACCTGTAGAAGCATATCTATAAATTTTATCACATTTGAAGCACTTTTATTTTTTCCGTTTTCAACCGCTAATATTACATTAAACAGGGTTTACTCGAAAACAGAGGTGTCATAATCATTTAAAATTGCTTTGTGTTCTTCGGACATTCCTTATTTTTACATTCAAATTGATTTGCGGCATTTTTTTGACATTTGCACCCAGCCGGGATCGAACCCGGGACGCTGGAATGGTAGTCCCGCACACTAACCACTACACCACGAAATTTGTCGCACCACTTTTTGCACTTTTTTTGATTGGGTCTAGAGCAGAATTTTACGCTGATTAACATATCAAAAAATCAGCTGGGGGTTTTTAGAAACAAAGATTTTACGACCGTTTTTTAGCGGTCGATACGGTATTACGGTATGTTACAGTAGGAAACCGGGAAAAATAATCACTCCATCGTGTTCGCAAGGGTCAAAAACTACAGTAGCCGTCAAATCACTGCACTGTAAGGCAAGATACCACAGCTAGAGGCGATTACTTATAAAACAGTTAATTGTAAAAAAATATACCTTAACGAAGGATTTGGGAAAAAATATTGTTCGCTTTTGCTTAGCCCCTTCCAACAGTCATTTTAATGCAAAAAACTCAAAATCGATTTTTTCCTATGTCCACGGCTAACTGGCGGCTGATTCACTGACTCAGAAATCGTCTTTTAATTGGCGTTTAAAAACAAAACAGCAAGGGGTTGCTGAGAATGTAAGTTTTGAACATAAGGAATTCAGATTTGCCCATAATTTTGATGGTATATCAATTACCATGCTAATGCTCATTGAACGAAGGCAGTGGGAGAGACTTGAAGTCAATAAAAAAATTTGTATTGAAAAAAATAAAAAAAAATCAAAAACTGCTCAAAGCGCAACTCTCAGATTTTAATGAAACTAGGCACAAATTAAAAAGGGAAGGATCCCAAATGCAGCACTCAAATTTTCTTTGAATTTCGCACACACTATAATCTTTTCTGCCGAGAGAGTTCGCGAAAAGCGGAGAGCGGACAGAAAGAAAAAAAGGTTTTTTTTGCAATATCTTTATCAGCTTTGGGGCGAGAAAATTGATTTTTTGCGGAAACGTTATCATATACGATTGGAATAGCCAAGAAACTTTACATGCTGAAATTTGAAAAAAGTGCTACAATTACCGCAATTTTTGACCTGAAAACCTCGCACGTTTCTGGAAAAATTATATATGTCTTGGAAAAGATGGTCTAAATTTTGCCAAATTTCATCAAAACCTGAGCGTTTTACTTTGGGCGCCTGTTTCTGGAGAGCTCGAGGTATGAGTCAGACATGTTTTTAGAAGGACTGATCTAAATTTTTGTCAAGCTTGAGTAATATTTGAAATTTCTAGCACTGCCCAAACAGTATCTATTTCACCCGGAAAGTGTAAGCCTCCCTGCTGCCAGTACTGACTCAAATTGGTCAGAAAATTAGCCCACAGCCCGTAAAAATGATAAAAACATATTGCTCCAGGTCAGAGTTCGCCCTCCTCTCCGAGGACAAGCGATTAAACGGCTCGCGATGAGTAATACATATTATTTAAAAATCGACTGCACGAACTTTTTGGTTATTTTTGCGTCATCTGCGCAAATAAGTCCAAAACCGCTGGATGACCGCACTCACTCCCTTCGAAGTGGACAAACAGCTTAGACCCCCGCCGCGAGAATGACCTCAGGTGAAATGGACAAGAGCCAGCGATTTTTAAGGCGCAAAGTATAATTAGTACGATATTACTGCGCGAGTTTTGGACGAGGAAAAAAAGCAAAAACTTGGCGTTACAATTTCGAGGAGGTGCAGAACGTGCGACACGCAGATTTTCATGAAACTGGGCACGCATTTACTTGCATTTTTGTAAAGTGTGTAGATCTTTAACCACCAGGCAAGATGCACAGTGCAAACCCCAATTTTCACCGTGATACCTGTAGTTTTTACTTTAGCGACGTGGTCGGGCACGGCGACAAAGTGCCGATTATCAGTTTGCCGAGAAAATACGTAAATAATGTAGATTTTTCGCGCCTTAGAATCGCCCATCATCGCTTTGCGGCGGCTAGCCGCGGCTGGAGATTTGGTGTGCGGCTGCGACGAGGCGAGACATTTTTCTGCGACAAATCCACATTATTTTCCCGACAGGCTGATAGGCGGGCCAAAAAGCCTTGAATTTCTTCGCATGGTGCCGTCGGCGTCGCAAAATGCAAGCAAAGCGATAAGTATCAGTCTGTCGGAAAAATAACGGCGGATCGTCGCAGCAACATGTCTCGCCTCGCCGCTATCGCGCACCAAATCCCAAGCCGCGGCTTGCAGTCGCAAAGCGATGATGAGCGATTCCGAGGCGCGACGATCCGCCGTTATTTTCCCGACAGACTGGTATTGGATAAAAGGCAAAAAATCAACTGTGCGTCCGCGATAAAGGCGAAAAAATTCTACGCACTTTGTGAAAATATTAATAATAAATTTGATGATTTTCATAAAACCAAGCACGGATTTATTAGAAAAGAGTGCCACAAAAATCGGAATTTTTCCGTAAAAAGTGAATTGAAAATGTATGGAAATCAAATTCCCGACAGAGAAGATTAAATCCTCAAAAATCGGATATAAAGTATTATAACACTACAAGGTTGATGCGGGTCACTAAGCTTGTAGAATATCATGTTTTTTAGCGATTCAAACAAACTTATTCGCCTCAGCAATAAGTCTGTCGGGGAAATAATGTGGATTTTTCGCGGCAAAATGCCTATCTTCGTCGCAGTCGCGAATCAAATCTCCAGCTATGGCTAGCCGTTGCAAGGCGATGATGGGCGATTTGAAGGCTCGAAGAATCCACATTATTTTCCCAACAGTAAATTTTGTCAAAATTTTTTTTGTTTTTGCATCTATCAGTTTGTCGGGAAAATAATGAGCACTCTGCTGCATCCAAACTGACAGGGGAAGTACTCCAAGTGCGACGCTCAGATTTTGATAAAACTTGGCACAAATTTAGAATAATTTTTTATATGATATATGCGAGAATCCTAGCTCGCGCTTTGCAGAAACAATCGAGATTTTTAGGACGAAAGTCGGCCAAAATTTTGGACTTTTTGCTGAATTTCGGCACGAAAAGTCTCATGCCTATTTCTAGCGTAAAGGATAATGTTTCAGATAATGTTTCAAAAAATCAAATTTTTCCGCACGAAACTGCCAAAGTTATGGCCAAAAAGCGCTTTTCTCTCTGACCGCTCTCCAAGTTTAGCGTGCTCTCTCGGCGGCAACAATCGTTCGATATCTCGGCGGCGCCCGCAAAGCGCGAGCTAAAACTTTCAGGAATTGATATTCAGTCCATACCCGACGTGTGTGCAAAATTTAAAGAAAATGTGAGCGTCGCACTTGGAGTACTTCCTCTGTGAAAAACAATTGTGTTGCGGCAAGAATTTTCATTATTTTCCCGACAGATCTCCAAAAACTGATTTCGGAAATGCAGACGCTTCGGCATGCCGCCATATGCCGAAGCTTTTGAATTTTTTTCGTTTTGAACTCAACTTGATCCTTCCTTTTGTGACGCAATCTGGCCATCCACTATGTCATCTACGCATTTTTTCGGGTCCTTCAAGAAGACGAGCTCACAACAAACGAAGCATGAAGTTTATAAGAACAACGCCGAAAGTCTTAACTCCTCGAGCGCAGATTTATGGCATTACGGCGCGAAGAACACAGGGAGAATATTGAATCGGAAGCGCAATGAAGACAGGCATGAATAGATGACTACTAGTACGTTGAGTTTTACTATTTTTGGAGCCAATTTTGATGATATGGGTTGGCTGGGGTGGGGAGATTATTTGCAGCGAGGTTTTTGAGCTCTCCGATTTAAAAAAATCTGTTTGTCGGGAAAATAATGTGGATTTTTCGCAGAAAAATGCCTCGCTTTCCGTCGACCATCAAATCTCCAGCCGTGGCTAGCCGTCGCAAACCGATAATGGGCAAAGCGCAAAAAATCCACATTATTTTCCCGACAGACTGATAAATTGAGCGCTAAATTGTGGGAAGGAGCATGGCACTGCAGGATGAGCCAAGTCTTTCCCCTTGGGTGGTCAACTCTTCCTCCCAAAATTTTGTTTTTGTCAAGATTAATATAAATTTCTTTATGTTTCAATCTACATACATCGACAGGACAATAACTCGAAAAGTAAGTTAAATTAACCCTCTTTCTATATATGCAATGATTTTTTGCATTACATAAGTTTATCCTTGCGCATTTAGCCATTGTTGCAGGTGTACAAATTTAGCTGAATGCTGTTTGTTCTTGCGATTCCATGAACGAAATTTGAAAGTCTTCCCCACAAAAGAACCGGCGTCGAGCCTTCTTGGTGCCAGAATTGTTTCAGCGTGAAAGGACTTACAGTTTTTTTGTTGATTCGATTTTCGATATTACACTAGGTACTTTTGTAAGTTTAAGGCGAGATTAGGTCCCGTTTTACGTCATGTAAGGTCTACATGGACAATAAAACTTTATTTTAGCATTCTTAACGTCGTAACAGTGATTTCCCCCCTTTTATTGTCGTTTTTAATTTTTTTTTCAGATTTTAGGTATGGAACAATTTTGATGTATCCGCGGCCATAGATGCGTATTTATACTTCGCAAACCATATTTAAAAGGTCCCTGGTCGATCTAAAAAATGTTTTGAACAGAATGAGAGGTATTGGAGACTTTTTTAGATCCACGTTGTACTTGATCACTTTGAACCTAAGGCATCTCAAATCCGGGTTTGAAAGAATATTTATGTTGGGGACGGTTTAGTAATGGCTCAGCGTTGTAGTTTTCCGGGTTTAAACTTCAAAAACATTAGATTTTGCCTGCAACTTGATAAAAGTACCTAGTGTAATATCGGAAATCGAATCAACAGAAAAACTGTAAGTCCTTTCATGCTGAAACAATTCTGGCACCAAGAAGGCTCGACGCCGGTTCTTTTGTGGGGAAGACTTTCAAATTTCGTTCATGGAATCGCAAGAACGAACAGCATTCAGCTAAATTTATATACCTACTACAATGTCTAAATACGCAAGGGTAAACTTATGTAATGCAAAAAATTGTTGCAGAGTCAGAAAGAGGGATAATTTAACTTACTTATGGGGTTATTGTCCTGTCGAAATATGCAGATTAAAACATAAAGAAGTTTATATTAATCTTGACAATAAAGAATTTTGAGAGGAAGAGTTGACCATCCAAGGAGAAAGACTTGGCTCATCCTGCAGTGCATGGCTCAGATTTGCTTTACATTTTGCACGCAAGTTGGATATAGGTCGAATAAAAAAGACTGAAAATTTTACTTCACACTTTGAAGGGGCTGCCGAGATATTGAACGATCTTTGCCGCCGAGAGACTACACAAAATGGGGAGAGCAAACTGTGATCTTCCTCTGTTAGTCTAATAGTTTGAACTTTCAGGAGACCCGTGTGTTGTCAATGCCATTTGTGGAGCTCAACTTCTCAACGAATGAAGCAAATCAGAAATTTCACCAGAATTTGATCCAAATCGTAAGTTAGCGAAAGAAAAATGCCTTTTTAGCCATAGGACTGCCCAAAAAAATATTTTCTGTCGAAAACTGCCGTCTACGGTGCAAAAAAAGTGTCTTTGCCAATTTCGCGCGGGAAACTTGATTTTTAGGACTAGTCGTTTCGTGAAGTGCGTAGACTTTTTGCACGGTGCTTTTTTCTTCTTTTTGCACGGTGCACAGGCCGTTTTGAACCGTTTGGCGACGCACGTCAAGAAAAGATAAAACAAAAGCGCTCAAGAAATAAAAAATTCTTGGCATTCTGTTTCAGCGAAAGAATAATTTTTTGCTCCAAAGATAACCTGATTACACCATGAAGATGGGGTAGAATAGGGTTATTGCATACATAAATTTGAAGCTGGACATCTGCTTAACCTGAACATATATATTTCATATAAAAAAATGGTCGCCTTCTATCTGTTTGAAGCCTAAACTAACAACGCCTAAAAAATGTTGCGATTTCGAGGATTTCTCTAAGATTTTCCCTCGCCCCTGTTTGAAGTTTCGTGGAAACATAGTCTGGAACAAGGCGGATTTTTTCAGCCTAAAACGAAAAAAATCAAATGAGCCAGTTTCGAGATAGAAAATCTCTTCATTTTGCGCAATATTTCGCCTTTCCTCTGACTTCATCCAAAAAAACCGTAATTGAGACGGATTTTTTGGACACTTTCATAAGCGGGAACAGAATGCCAACTTTCGTGTTGGAAGATAACCCTTTGAGCGCAAAATCTTGACGTGCGACGCATTTGGCAAAATCCTACGTCCCGGCCGTTTTCGAATTGCCTAGTGCAAAAGGTGAAGTGCACAGTGCGAAAATTTTTTGCGACAAAAAGCCTACTGGTAATTTCGTATAGTGCATGCAAAATGCACGGTACACACCCCAATTTGCACCGTACAATTTTTCATTTTGCACAGTGCACCAAAACGCATTTCACTGCGCAAACCTGCTTTTTTCACAAGGAAAGTACTTTTATGGGGGCTCCTACTTTTTGACGGGACATATCTCAAAAAATCAGAAAAAATGTGCTGATCAAGGATATATAAATCTTAGCTGCCCATTTTAGGTTTTTAGGGGTGAAAATGCCCAAAAACTGGCTTAATTTCCCTACAAAAGGCGCAGGCACTCGAAACGATAAAAAGCGCAGTCGGTCTCTTCCTACTGCAGAGAGCGGTGTGGCCGAGTGGCTAGTGCCGTAGTCTGGGAATCATGAGGGCGAACGCCGCACGGGTTCGATTTCCCTTTTGGGCCGAATCAACTTTTTTTAAAGTTGAAGGTCGGAAAAATAAATTTTTGTGCCAAGACTGATTTATTACGTCTTAGAAACTCAATAAACATCATTTTAAGCCAAAATAAAAATTGTAAACTTGTGAAAAATTAAGCGAAAAGGGGTTCATATAGGACTTTAAGTCAACTTCCGATTGAGTTTTCACCCCTAAAAACCTAAAATGAGCAGCTAAGATTTATATATCCTTGATCAGCACATTTTTCCTGATTTTTTGAGATATTTCCCGTCAAAATGTAGGAGCCCCCATAAAAGTACTTTCCTTGTCAAATTTGCACTGTGCAAAAATCAGCAAAATGCACTGTGCGTTCGCGATAAAGCGAAAAAAGTCCGCGTAGTTTCTGAAAAGAGTGTTTGCGCTTCGCAATGCCCGCCAATATCGCCATCCTCCACTCTGCGCGAAAATAAAAGCTTTTTCAGTAAATAAAAAAGAAATTTTTTTCAAATTCTCGAAACGACCAGCCTTAAAATAACTTTTTGAAGTTACAACCCAACAAAATGCAACTACCCCCCGTGAAAAACCCACTCAACGTTTGTTGGGGCCCAGAGTAAGACGTGAGTCAGAACACTCTTTCTTTCACTCAACGTTCTTACCGCGGCGGCCTTGAGAATGGCGGGGGAATTAAGTGGGAGAATTAATAAGTTCAAGAGCTGTTTAATAAAGAGTAGAGCGCACTTTTAAAAGTAATGAGTAACCGGAGAACAACGAACCTTTCACGGTTCGTTGCTCGAACCTTCACGAACTAAATAAAGTAAATAGAAAAGTGTTTTTTGGACGAGAGAGTAGGGAAAATGAAGAGAGCTGACAAGTCGAAAAACATTTCTGGAAAAGTAAATACTAAAAAGTTCGAGTCGTTTCCTTCGTTACCTTCGTATATAGAAGTTGTCATTGATGCAAATCGACTTCAATTTTGAAAATATCAGGATGGTTCTGATATTTTCAGGGCTAGTTTTGATAACATTTTTCTGCGACAAATCCACACTATTTTCCCGACAGACTATTTTCCCGGCTGTCGCAGAGAAAACCGCATCGCCGCCGAGAAAATGACTTGTGTCGCGGCAAAATAAAATTTCTTTTCACTTCAGCGACGGGATTGGTGCAACATGCTCATTATTTTCCCGACAAACTGAGAGTCCTTCATATGTTAGGTTTTTAAAAAAGTGCGTAGATTTTTTGTCGCGCCGCACAGCGCATTTTGCGGCTTTTCGCACAGTGCACGGACCATTTCGAAGTTCGAACCATTTCGCACTGTGCAATTGTCTGTCGCGTACATAAAATTCGTGGCGACGCTGTTGAAAAAGGCTTGCACGGTGCAAGCTTTAAAATGCACGGTGCGGAGCCGCCTTGCACATTTGCGGGCGCTTGCGACAATTGCACAGTGCAAAATGACATAAAAAAATGTTTGCACGGTGCAAAAGAAACATTGCACTGTGCGAAAAAAGAGGCAAAATTCACTGTGCGCAGTGACAAAAAAAGTCTACGCACTTTATGAAAATACAAAAAAACAGTGGTAAATAGACAGTAACTACAGTAAAACGTGAAAAAAAAGTAAAATCAAAAAGTTAGACTACAAAAAAATTAGTTCAAACCATTTCAACGCCGACTCAACAAGTCGAAACGTTGAGGCAAAACCCTCTACCAATTTTCGCAATTTTGCAAAATTTGTGGCAATTAAACTCGCCCCAAAAAATTAACAAGTTCGAACGTGGCGGAAGAACCGGAAAGGTTCGTACGAGAATCTCGAAGTTTTCGCTTTCAATAATAATAAGTCTCCGCGGCTGTTCGTAACAAAGATTTACCTTGTTTGGGGGAAGTTAATTACCCCTTCATAAAGCCCGCAGCCTCCTTTTCCCGGCTACCACTTGCAAATTGTAGGTAGCCCAGTTTCAGCCGCTGCGATCGTATTCCCAAAAGGACCCCTTCCTTTTTTCAGGCGGTGTTTTGGAATACGATCGGGAAGAAAAGCGGAGCAAAAAATTGGGTAATAAAGTGAGGTGCAAGAGCTGGAGATGCTAATATGGGTGACTGGGCCAGCTGCGATGACAGATAACAGAGTCATAGGTTATATATGACTCATCATTCTGTTCAATGAATGATAAACAGCCAAAAAAATAAACTTGGTATATCAGTCTTAAAAAAAAAAAAAAAAAAAAAAAACAGTCTGTCGGGAAAATAATGTGGATTTGTCACAGAAACCATTGCGTTGCTGAAGTGAAAAGAAATTAGATTTTGCCGCGACACAATTCACTTTATCGATGCGATTTTCGATGCGACAGAGTGCTCATTATTTTCCCGACAGACTGAAAAAGCAAAAGAAAAAAAAACCCTTCTAATAAAATGAACGAATTTTTTGGTCCATTGCGTTCCGTTGTGCTAGCCCGAAGTTGCTGGTGTAATTTTTGCGACATGCACTGTGCAGAAAAGTCAGGGCGCAAACTACAGCCAAAAAAGCTATTTCACAGTGCAAAAAGCCAAATTCGATGCGACAGAATGCTCATTATTTTCCCGACAGACTGATAAAAAAAAAGAAAAAACTTGACATTTTAATTTTGAGGAAGTACTCAAAGAGCGACGCTGAGGCTTTCATGATTTTTCAATGTCAAACTGTCGGAAAAATAATGTGGAGTTGGGAAAAAATGTACGCATAAAACCTCCAGCCGAGACTATGCGTCGCCAATGGGTGATTCCAAGGCGCGACTAATCCAGATTATTTTCCCGACAGACTGATAAAAAGCCACGTTTGACTGAAACACTTTAGCTTACCTCACATGCGAGGTACCCCAAGTGCGACGCTCATATTTTCTTAAAATTTTGCACACGCTTCGGGCATAGGCCACATATCAATTTGTAAAAGTTTGAGTTTGGGCTTTCAAATAGTTGTAGCCGAGATACTGATAATCTTTGCGAAACATTAACCCCTACAGTAAAAAATAGGCAAGAATCTTTTCTTGCAAAATTCATAAAAAACTTATTTTTCGCAATTTTTGGTCTAAAAATTTCGGTCGTTTCTGCAAAGCAAAAGCTAAGAATCCCCTCTAACAAGGGAAGTACTCCAACTGCGAAGCTCAGATCTTCTATAAATTTTGCACACCCGTCGGGTATGGACTAAATATCAATTCCTGAAAGTTTTAGCTCGCGCTTTGCGGGCGCCGCCGAGATAGCACGCTAAACGTGGAGAGCGGTCAGAGAGAAAAACGCTTTTTGGCCATAACTTTGGCAGTTTCGTGCGGAAAAATTTGATCTTTTTTTGGAAACATTACTCTTTACGGTAGAAATGGGCATGAAAATTTTCGTGCCGAAATTCGGCAAGAAGTCCTAAATTTTCGCCAACTTTCGATCTAAAAATCTCGGTTGTTTCTGCAAAGCGCGAGCTAGGATTCTCGCATATACCTTAGAAAAAATTATTCTAAATTTGTGCCAAGTTTCATCAAAATCTGAACGTCGCACATTGAACACTTCCCCTCATAAAAAATCAAAACCAATTCCCCAATCATCGCATACAAACTGAACCCGACTCGGTTCGAAAAAACGGGTTGGGCTTTAGGATATACGTATATGATCCTTCAACGAGCTCTCTTGAGTTGCGGACTGTAACAAATTGAGATTCATTTTTTTTACGTAAAAAGGTCAGACGCATCCACGCGACGCGTAAATCCCATCGCTCTCGGATCAGCAAATCGTTTCACCGCGATCCAAAAGCGAATACGTCAAAAAAATTGGCGAGAGGAAGTTACTTTGTTACTCTTAGCAGCATTTTTTTTTTGCTTTTACAGAGGCAGTTGTCGAAATGCGAGGCTCAGATTTTGAGGGAAAAAAGCTGAAATTTAGACAGTAAGACGATGAGACGATATCTGATATTCCTGGCACGCGCTTTGCAGAAACAACCGCTATTTTTGAATCAAAACTTTTACACTTTTCTATAGTTTGCGCCTTTGGCCTGCTACAAAGATGTTTGGCGACCTTCGAAGCCGAGGAAAAACATTGATTTTTTGGGCAAACATTATCCTCTACGGTAGAATTAGGCATGACACTTTTAATGACAAAATTTGCGAAAAATTTATCATATTTGGGGGGTCTGCCCTAGAAATTGACCCCCACTTTTTTTTGTCTTAACTGATGACATGTAGGATGCTAAAGAACTTGGTGAATTTTTTTCGAAAAATTCGTCATCATGACCGAGATATGACGTATTTATTGAATTTCGCATAATGTGATACATTGTACTGATTTATTGCCGAAATATCTCAGAACTGAGTATGTATACGTTATTGGCCATGCTGAGCAACTTTGTAATTGGCCCGAAGTTTGTCAGGTTACTGTAACATACCGTAACGCCAATGCTCAATCAAAAAATCTCGATTTTCTCGATTTTTTTCAATAATTTTCTCGGATTTTTTTTTCATTTTTGGAATCAGCATCAAATTCTGCATCGGATAGGCTATATGCGCATCTCCAGATAGGTGTACAAAAATGTGTTAAAACATTACAATTGATGCACTTCCCTTGCAAATATCATCTGTCGGGAAAATAATGAGCACAAAGCCGCTGCACCAATCGCATTGCTGAAATGAAATGAAAAGAAATTTGATTTTGCCGGGACACAATTCATTTTCTCGACGACTATGCGATTTTCGATGCGGCAGAATGCTCATTATTTTCCCGACAAACTAACAATTAAAAAAATCAAACTTTTGCAGTTGGAACGGCTGTATCTCCCAACATACCTGATCAACAAGCTCTTTGACTTGGACAAGACCACCTGGAGTCAATGGAAATGGTACCGAAAACTGACTTATTGCGCTCACTGTGTAATTCTTCTTGGGATCATGTCGCTGACTTGTCTAGTAATTGTGTTGGAGCCTCTGTACTTTCATAAAACAATTGACTTTGTAAGTCATCAAGAATTGACTTCAAAAATCCTTTTTTTTATATGATTTGTTATGCTTTTGATGACTAAAAATTTTACAGCGCCAGTCCTGCAATAGCGTTGCATTGTTTGCGATTCGAGTCCAGGGATTTGTCGCTGCAATCTTTCTGCTCATCTGGAATTACTATGGATACCGAGTGCGGTTCTTGAGACGCTTGACAAATGCGGGATGTGGAGCTGGGATTATCAATGCAAGGGAGAGGATCGAAAGGACAAATGTAAGTGAAAATCAATATCATTTGTAATTTTTGATAAGTGGAAGTGCTTCAAGTTCGACGCTCAGATTTTGATGAAACTTGGCACAATTTTAGAATAAGTTTTTCTACGAGATATGCCAGACTTCCAGCTAGCGATATGCAAAAAATAACGAGATTTTTAGTCCAAAAGTTGGCCAAATTTTTATATTTTTTTTCGAAAATTTCAGAACGAAAAGTTTCATGCCTATTTCCACGGCAGAGGGTAATTATTCCACAAAAAATCAATTTTTCCATGCGAAACTGTCAAGGATATAGTCAAAAAGTGTTTTTCCCTTGCCGCTCTCCGCCTTCCGGGTACTCTCTCGGCCGCAAAATATCGTTCAATATCTCAGCTGGGCCCGCAAAAAGAGAGGCAAATTACCAAATTAACGCGGCCTAGGCTGAATTTGTGTGCAAAATTTTAAAAAAAACGTCGCACTTGGGGTACTTGCCTTCGTTCAGCCGATTTATCGGTCTCTCCGCCTGAGGCCAAATTTTGAGATCTTCTTGAGTCATCGTTTTATGTAAGTCTGTCGGGAAAATAATGAGCTCAATGTTGATGCGCTGATAGCGTCGCTGAATTGAAAAGCAATTTGATTTTGCCGCGAAGACAATTCATTTTCTCGGCGGCGATGCGACTTTGGATGCGACAAATTGCTCATTATTTTCCCGACAGACTGATACTTTCTGCTTTTTAAATTTTTTTCTCGATACACATATGCATTTTCATTCATTTCAGATCTCTCTAATAGTCTTCATCTTCATCACAATCCTGGTCTCCTCGACTTTTCAACTGCTCCACGCCTTCAAAGTGGACACCCCTTTAGCCAACGATCCCATAGACAAATTAGGACTACTGCCCATTATCTTGCTGGTTATTTGCACTCTATTTTGTCTCACAGCACTGATGAACAGCCTTTCTGTGATCTCCATTCACTTTCTCATAATCTGCGCCGAATATGAAAAATTGGCGGACGAATTCAGAGAGGATCTCAACACTTTTCAACTGCCAGTTGTGACTCATTATTCGCATGCTCACCACAATCTTTGGAGGCTTTGGACGGTAGTAAAGAGCATTATGAGGTGAGTA
Organism: Bursaphelenchus xylophilus; assembly: GCA_904066235.2. NCBI lineage: Eukaryota > Metazoa > Nematoda > Chromadorea > Rhabditida > Aphelenchoididae > Bursaphelenchus > Bursaphelenchus xylophilus. The sequence continues at coordinate 11,990,227 of CAJFCV020000003.1, read as the reverse complement.
TTGATGATGGTATACATATGTACGTCAGTCTGTCGGGAAAATAATGAGCGCTCTGTCGCGTCAAAAATCGCATCGCCGCCGAGAAAATGAATTGTCTTCGCGGCAAAATCAAATTGCTTTTCACTTCAGCAAGACGATCGAAGCAGCGGCATTGCGGTCATTATTTTCCCGACAGGCTGATATTGATGGAGCAACGGGGATTTACAGGGGAAGTACCCAAAGTGCACGTTAGAAGTGCCTCATTTTTTAGCTTTTTGAGAACTGAAAAGTTTCATACTTATTTCTGGAGTATATTACATTTCCACAAAAAATCAATTTTTTCGATGCGGAACAGACAAAGATACGGCCAAAAACGTTTTCTCTCTGACCGCTCTCCACATTTCGTGTACTCTCTCGGCGGCAAAGATCGTTGAATATCTCGGCTGAGCCTGGAAAGTGCAAGCTGAAATTTTCAGGAAGTCCTATGTGGGACATGCCTAATTTGTATACAAAGTTTAAAGAAAATCTGAACGTCGCACTTTGAACACTTCCCCTGTTGACCTGCCTATAGTTTTACTATAACGCATCTGAATTTTCAGCTATTACCAAACCTTCAACTTGCTCTCGAACATGATCCTTTTTATTTACCTTTTCTCCACTGTGAACTTTCAAACCAGCTGGATCGACTTTGGATTTGGACTTTATTTGGCGTTATTTTCGTTGGCATCCATTATTTTGCCATTTCTATTCGTGTCAAGTTTCCGCCATGCTTTCAAACGGCTGCAAATTGAGTGTTTAGAACTTGCAGCCAGTGGGAAAATTCTTCATGACGGGGTAAGCCAATTTTTAGCGATGAGCGATTCCAAGACGCAACGAATCCACATTATTTTCCCGACAGACTGATGGAAATTTCTTTAAAAATAAATTCCAATTTTAGGTTTACGCATTCCTCCCAGTCCTTGCCAGCTCAATTCAGCGAAAGATCTATCGCCTACGGTTGTTTGGCTTGGTCGATGTCAACATTCGAAATCTGATAAAGTTACTGTTTCTCTGCGTCGTTGTCGCCTCTGTATTACGACTTCTTTTCAACCGCAATGAGCTGAATAAAATCGTATAAAGTATCTGCTGTCACGAGTTCAGTGAGAACACGTGTATAAAGGTCCCTAATCTAGTTGCTATTTCTGATCCCAAGCCCAAATAATACTATACAAAGCACAAACGACTGACAGTACTATGGCAAAGGACTAACGATACTAATGAAACAACGTCACAAATGAACTCACAATACTTGGGGAACCAACTTCACCAGAGCTGACCATAGACCAATCAATAGACAAATAGACAATACAGTAGACTTTATTGGACACAACCGGGAAAGAACAAAACACAAAATAATAATCATAATAATTGGCGATTTCTCTTCCTTTTATACTATTTTGTCGGTCATTCCGTGGGAATAGGCAAATTCGCACGCGAAGTCGTGACACTACCCCGACAAACTGATAATTAAAGCAAAAACTTCTCCACTCCGGCCCAAATTGTTTCGCTTATGCAGTAATCCCCTCATTGGTCTCCACGGCAACCAAAAAACCCATGAAAATGGACTAACGCCAATTTCACACCTCTGGGTGTGAAATTTCCGACTAATCTGGCCACCCGCATTGTCATGCATTCCGTTGCACTTCTGCGACGCAACCTGACGCGCATGCAGGGGCTGCCGCTTAAACGGCTTGTCAAATAGCGCGAGGGTGGGCTTCGTATTCGCTGGCAATTGAAAATATTTCCTTGTAACATATGTGTTTATACGAAATTTTCATTGTTTGGAAAAATGGGACTATAAATTGGTCAAAAAAGTAATTCTCACTTTTTTTAAACTTATTAATTGCCGTAGGGCTCAAAAATCTCATCAGTTTGTGGGCCACCCGCAGCGGGCAAACCCCCGAAACTCGGGAAGGGCGCGGAGTCAAGTGGCTGTTAATCCTATCAGTACAACTTGCAGGCCCAGCCGTTTTTTGGGCCGCGTGTGGCCGGAAAAAAACTTACACCTTGGCGTATAAAAAGCACATCAATAATATATACCTATATGTATTACTGCCCCCGTCCTTGTTATACCTCAAAATTTTTACCTCATCCCCGAAAAAAGATTAGAAAATTAGTCTGTCGGGAAAATAATGAGCATTCTGTCGCTGCGCAAATCGCGTCACTGAAGAAAAAAGAAATTTGGTTTTGTCGCGACACAATTAATTTTCTCGACCTTGCGATTTTCGTTGCGACAGAGTGCTCATTATTTTCCCGGCAGAGTATATAAATCCCCAAATTACCGAAAAAGCGGATGGCAGCAACCATAAAAATTTCAGCCCGCCCGCAGCGCTTTCGATTTCCACAAGGACACAAACGCACTTCCTCAACCCGCTGAAGCCATATATCAAGTGCATCGTTGGGAGTCAACGGATTTCGAGGACATATGTCAGGAATTACCCTGATGAGTCAGGTTGCCTGCAAGTTATCATGGCTACAGATGCGGGTGGCCAAGAAAGCGAGGCCATAAATTGAGGGATTACGTGTAGAGGGAATTCAGAGGTATTTAAAAAGTGTTATTAGTAATAAATGTAGTCGAGAAAGTAAGTAAATCGTGTAGTAAAGGACCGAATGTTTTCTCTATGGCCACTCGAATGGACTCACAAAAGCGGAAAAGAGGAAGCGGAGGATCTGAGCGGACTATAATAGAATCATTCCGGTAAGCGGCCCAAATGTGGTCCGGTTGTGTGTGAAGAATTGAGAAAAAAAACTCTTGGAGTCGATGTCACAGTTGTTCGACTCGTAGTGGTGTTCGATCCAACGATGACAATGAATCAGTCGGATCGAATGTCGTAACTCTTTAACAATTTATTAGTTTTTCTATCATTTTGTGAGGCCGAGAGAAAGGCGAACCAAATCTGTCGCCGGGCCAAGTCTTTCCCATTTGTTTATCGCACCCTTTTTGAAGTGAATTGAACGTCGGGTGAATAAAATTCTAAAGCTACACCGTGGAGATAATTTTGGACTCATACTACAAGACAACACAGCAGCAACTGTAAGAAGCCACGGTTTCTTACAGGTGGACAATTCGATTCATCTGAACGGAATGATCTGGGAGATGTGAGACGGCTATAGCCATATTATCTAATGGATTAAGACAGCATCAGAATGAAGTTAAAGATATTCTATGAAGACCGGGCGGACCTCAGAGACGTCGAAAAGATCAGTCAAGAGATATCTGTGAGATTCAAGTTCGCACAATTCGATTTCTTGAAGGGTCAAGGATGGATGGAGCAAGTATGCCAGGTGGATGATGATGAAAGGAAGTAAGCCACAGTCGACTAGGTGCAAAGTTGTCGCCGGGGAGTGTTCTATCCAGAGACGGAAGTTATATGACCTGGTCGAATGCCCTTAGTACCTCAAGGATTAATTAGAAGTATTATACTATTTTTATACGTTCCTATTTTTATATCGGTTCACAACTCCCCTCCTTGTTTTCCACAATATTTATTGATAAACGCAGAGCAAAAAAGAGGGCTTCTCAAATGTCAGAGAACTGTGTGAATTTCAACAAACAAAGAAACGCATGCCGGCCGTCGCCGCCGTCGCCAGCGGAATGCCCGTAGACCATAGATTCGGATGAGAAGATTGCACAAAAAGACGTGTTACATGCGGGGCGATGTAATGAAAAAGTGTCATGAAAATGATTTTCGTATTTACAATTGGTAGTGATATGTGGAGAAGTTTGCTATATATTGGATGATTACAGAGAATTTTAGAGTTAAGTAGGACCTGTTATAAACGAGATGTATGATATGAGGGAGAGGTGGAGGATGACGTCACTAGTTTTAAGAGGGCAAAAAATTGGAAATTACAGTAGAAAATGAGGAACAGTCGGAGAAAAATGACGAATCCCATCCAGTTCAGGGTGATCTTTGGATTTGAAGCGGAGAAAAATAAGTTACACGACCTAAGAGACCAGTCACAACACTCTACGCCAGCCGGTTGTTATTCCACTGGCCGCTCTTGGCGTCAACGTCGGCGTTGCTCTTCGCCACTGTCGTCTGGTTTCCGCGATAGTTCTCGGGCATGTAGCACAGGCCCTCGTGGCAAGCGGGCGCCTCCGGCGGACACTGGCTGCAGCGCTGATTGTCGTTGTAGGCCCAGGTGAAGGCGGGAGCCTGAAATGGCTAAATTTGGGCGTGAGGAAGTGAAAAGGGAGATTAGTCACACTTTTTTTAGGGTTAGAAGTTATTCGTTCCGGCAAGGGAAGTCTTGAAAGTTGGGGGATTTTCATAAAGTTTTGTAGACTTCCCTTGCCAGGAGAACGATGATAATTCGAGTAAATTGCCTCAAGGGCTTATTTCAATCTTTGCGGTTTTTTGGATCTTTTTCGGACAGCGCGATGATAGCGAAGATGACACCGCAAACCATAGTTAAAGGGAGGATATAAGGGGATTATAAAAGACTGGGTCAGAGATATCAGTTTTCGGGAAAATTATGTGGATTAGAATCGGCCATCATCGTTTTGTGAGGGCTGGAGATTTGTTGCAAGGCGAGATATTGCTGCGACAAAACCACATTATTTTCCCGATTGATCTGATGTAAAGAATTGAGACTTAATGTTAGTTATTAGTAGTCACTGCACTCTGCATAAAGCACCTAGGCGTTAGTGTTGGTTAAGGTGGTCTAAGAACGTACTATATACGTTCTTAGTAGATAATTTCTACTTCATTTTTGGGCTTAGTCTTCCTTAATCACCCTCTTATCGAACCGTTACAGTCAAACCTCTGTACAACAAATCGCAAGGGATCAAAAAATTGTGACGTTGTAAAAAGGTGGTATTGTGCGGAGATCAGCAAAAAAATGACCTTAGCACCCGAAAAATTGTTCGTTATAGGTTTTTGTTGTACCGAGGTTCCCCTGTAGTTTCACCATTCTAGGAAAGACTGTTATTCATGTTAGTGGACCCTAGTTGTTAGCGCCCTCAATCCTACGGTAATTTTACACAAAATCAAAGTTATTCGGAGCAACTACTGACCGCAACAAGCTGTCCGTATCCATTAATGAATACCGTGTTTCCTTGTGGATTGTAGTGGCAGACGAAGACGTTGCTGTGCCCGCGTCCCAGCACTCCCCACACGTCGCGGCAACGGGCGTATCCACAGCCGACCAGGGTTGTTCGTGCCCACACCAGCTGAAATTGAGAGATTTAGAGGTTTGCTCGGAATAGCCTGAGGGTAAATTTTGATTTTTCGGGTTTTTTGGTTTTTTTAGTATACAGAGGATTTCCCTGCACTGTGCAATTTTGCTTTTGCACCGTGCAATAGCCTTTTTTCGGGCTGTCGCTCTATGCCTTTTTTTTGCACCGTGCAACCGCCAAAACTCACTCCAGCGACCTTTCAAACAGTCTAGTCACCGTCTGTCGGGAAAATAATGTGGATCTCTTCGTAGCAACACGTTTTTCCAGGCATTTTTGGGGCGGCTGTTGCTTGCACCAAGCTTTTTTTGCACCGTGCAATCTCGAAAAATTACTTCCCAAACAGTCTACTATCCGTTTGTCGGGAAAATAATGTTGATTTGTCGCAGCAACACGTTTTGCCAGGGGACTGTCGACTTTTCCGCACCGTGCAATCACCAAAGCTCGCTCCAGCGACTTTCCGGACGAACAAGTCTCCGTCCGTCGGGAAAATAATATGGATTTTTTTCATTATTAATCCCCCAAGACCCAAGCTCAGAGTACACCGGCGCATCCGGTCATTTGTCACCCCACTTTCGCCGCAATTTTTGCTCTTTTAGGGCGGCCGATCCGTCAACGGAGGAGCGATGGTTCCAGACGCCACGGAACCGGTTCCACACCTTGTCCACTGCAAAATGGAGGCGAAGAGAGAAAAAGCAACACGAACTTCCGTTGTAAAGTTGTCGCTCTCCTAATCCGACGGCCTTGAGTGCGGGGGGAAAGGCGCGTAAATGTGATGGATGTAAATTGCCGAAAATGTTGTAATTCACTGAATGTAACTCGTTGAATAAGTGGCTCAACTTTGGCAAAATTAATGGAGATGCCTTAGGGTCTTAGTGGAATAGGAGGCACTCAGATTTCAGCGATTATTTCCTTATTTTTAAGGGATTAAACTTGCTTAATGGCGTGTTCAAATGCCCCGTCCCCTTTGCCCCCGATCCCGATGCAGCGCACTTCCGCCCATTTCATCGACGGATCCCCCCGCCGATGGATGGGTTCGGTGAAGGACGTTCGAATCAGCGGAAGGAATTGTGCGGTCAACAAAAAAAAGATGGTCCGAACGGTGCAGCGGGGAGATGTACGACTTCCGGCGAGAGACAAATCGAAAGGGCGAAGGGAGAAATCAATCGATAATTCGAGGAAAGGATGACAAAAAGAACAGTGCTTTTTGTTGTCATTAAAGGGACAGTAAAGCAAATTTGGATCATTTTTTTTTGAGTCCACATAGATACCCTTCGTGTCAACGGTACCAATAATGACGGAAAAAGAACTAAAAAGTTATAGGGCGCAGCTCGAAAACCGTCAAACCGTTGGCCGGGTGCAGCTTGCAGCTCGGCAGCAGGCCGAAAGCAAGCTTAAAAATAGTTTCGGCGACCTGCGCCCTAACTTTTTAGCTAAATTTCATCAAATTTTGAAATAGATAATATTAGGCCTTCGGGCATGAAAAAATTTTGGTATTTTATAGCTGCAATGGCCCTCTAAAACGTATCTTGGTGGCTTAGACGTAGCTTCGGCGACCTGCGCCCTAGTTTTTTTAGCTAACATTGTCAAAATTTCAAGTAGCTAATATTATGCCTCAGGGCATAAAAAAACTTTTTTTAATTTTTCATATTTGAAATGACTCTCTAGTAAGTAACCTAGTCGATTTTTTTAGTCCCTTTCAAAAACAGACCTTACCAAGAACGTAGCCCAAAAATACCCCCTTCAACTCACCTGAATATAATGTCCACAGCAATGTTTGTAGCCCTGCGAGCACCCACACCGCGGGTTGTTCACCTCATCGAACCAGCGCAACACAGCATCCGAGTAGTTCGAGTAGGGCGCGGCCCAGATGTTCTCACCGACGTTGACACGGTCTCTGGAGTGGCGGAAGTCGCAGCGGTCGGCATGTCGTTGCGCGGACCTCGCCAACTCCTCCGACCAGTAAATCATTCGCATGTCGGTGGCGGGGACCATGCGTCGGTAGCGGTTGTGCTCGCCAGTCAGCCATCCCTTGTGGTACTCGGTGGGGGGTTCGGCGGAAAGCAGAAGATTTGGCCAGCCATTGTTGTTGTACTGGTTGTTGTAGCCGTAGCCGTACATGACGTCGCGTTTCACGCGTTGCTCATGGTCCAGCGGTTCGTCGAAGAATTTCTCATGCCCGTACAAGGCGTTGGTGGGGCCGGAGTGCGAGATGACCGGCTCCGAATCCTTGGCGTTCAGGGTGAAGGCGGCGGCAGAGGCGAGTGTTGAAAGGAGCAAAAGTAGTTGAAGTTCTGACATTTTTGGAGAGGGAGTTGTCGCAGTTAATGCAGTGGGACCACAAGTCAAAAAGCTGAAAATGGCGTTGTAAAATATCGTATGGAAAATATTGCAAATTCACGGGGAAAAATCGAGAAAAAATGGTCCAAAAAATCAAAAAAATTTTGTCGGGAAAATAATGAGCACTCTGTCGCGGCGAAAATGACATCGCCGATGAAAAGATTTACTGTCGCGACAAAATAAAATCGCTTTTCACATCAGCGACAAGATCCGCGAAATTCCTCATTATTTTCCCGACAAACTGTAAAAAGGTTTAAACTGCAAAATCTGCCGCTACAAACTCTCTCCAACGCCCATGAAAAGTTGTAAAAAAGCGGTCCACCGAACCTTACTCTCGATGTTGTAAACAAAAAAGCAGTCACCAGAAATCGCCGTTCGCGCCCCCCTTCAATCAACCCGCAGGTCCGCGAAATGGCGCAACTTTTTCGAACTTTGGAGGTCAGTGGATAATAACGAGAAGAGATTTATCGGAAGAATAGGTGACGAGAAATTATTTTCAAAAAAAAAACATTCTTTGGGTCAAACGAAAAAAAAACTTTTTTTTTGTGTAATTGGAAGGTACTAGTCGGTTCGTGGAGTCGCTGGAGTGATTTTTTCGCCTTTGCACTGTGCAGAAACAGGGCGCCAGCGACAGCCGAAAAAAGCCTTTTGCACGGTGCGAAAAGCAAGAAATTGCACAGTGCAAAGTGAAATTTTGTTTTCGCACCGTGCATGTCGCGAAAATCAATGCAGCGACTTTGTGAACGGACTATTTTTGAGCTTTGAATTTTGTCCGAAAAATTTGACAGAAATTGGGGAAAAAATTGGTCGATTTTTTCGGTCGATTTTTTGGTCGATTTTTTCGGTCGATTTTTCGGTCGATTTTTTCAGTCGATTTTTTCGGTCGATTTTTTTGGTCGATACCGCAGCAAAATAAAAAATTTTTCTGACCAAATTTCACATGCTCTTTCGGAATATCTAGGTCTTGTTTTTAGAAGCTGCACAGTGCAAAATGCCCTAAGGGAATTTTTCCAAAAAGTAGTTGAAAAATCGCTAAGATTGATAAAATCAAATCTTTTTATAGCAAAATCTCTCTATAACAAACAATTTGTTAGGTCCTAAGAGTCAATTTCAGGGTATGATAAGTCTCTCTGCAAAACAACACCTTCCTATAACGAATCAATTCTAAACAAATCAGTATCTGGCAGCTCGTTGTATAGAGGCTCCACTGTAGGCAAAATAGTCATCAAATCCTACAGTAGTCCCAGAGTAGAACACAAAACCTACAGTAATCCCGCAGTAGGTCGGAGCGGTCAAACCCGCTAAGTAAACAATATTTAACCGAAAAAACAAACGTTTCGCGGGGCCGTTGTTTTAAATGGTCTCTAAAAGTTGTCCGACTCCACCTTTGAACGGTTTTTTTCGCGTCGTTCCAACGCAGTGTAACATCTCTCCGCGGTGGGGTTGAAGGAAGGTCCGGAAGCAGAGAGTAATTACAGTAAGAGGGGATGAAAGATTAAAAATGTTCGAGGCGATGTTGCAAGCAAAGGTCAGCGCGTACTCCAGTCTTTGGAGTTTTGCAGAAGCGAGTGAAAAAAGTGTGAAAATTAGGGGAGATTTGAAGTTTTCAGCGATTATTTAAGTCATCAAAAAGTTCTCTTTTATCAAGTATAATCAAGGAAAGTACCCGTGAAATGTACCTCTGAATTTTGATGAGTCTATGAAGGCATCAGACTGGCTACTGCCAGCGATTTCACATGACGATTTTCGTGGGGAAAGAGATCAATTTTACACCGGAAATGCTCATAGTTCGACGTGCAGATTTTGATGAAACTTGGCACAAATTTAGATCAATTTTGTTCATGAAATATGTGAGATTTCTAGCTCGCGTTTTGCAGAAATGACCGAGATTTTTACTCCGAAAATTGGGAAAAATGTGACATTTTTTGCGAATCTTGACATCTAACTATATTTTTGAACTTGCTAAAGTATCCTACCTTCCTTTCTAAACCCCCCTTTTTGGCTCTAAAAAGTCTTCTAAACGCTTATTATCCCCTGGTATGTGCCCTATGTGTGATGCTCTGATTTTCTTTAAATTTTGCACGTACGTCAGGCATATACCGAATATTAATTCCTAAAGATTTTAGCTTGAATTTTCGAGGAGCAGCCGAGATATTCAACGATCCTTGCAGCCGAGAGAGTACCCGAAATGCGGAGAGCGGTCAGAGAAAAAACTCTTTTTGGCTGTATCTTTGCCAGTTTCGCGGGAAAAAAGTTGATTTTGTGTGGAAATATTGTGCTCTACGGTAGAAATAGACATGCAACTTTTCGCGGCAAACATCGCAAAAAAAAGTTCACATTTTTCCCAACTTTCGGACCAAAAATCTCGATCACTTCCGCAAAACGTGAGCTGAAAATCGCATATATATCTAGTGAACAATCGATCTAAATTTGTGCCAAGTTTCATCAAAATCTGCACGTCGCCCTCTGAGCATTCCCGCTGTAAAATTGCTCTCTTCCACCGCGAAAATCCGCATGCGAAATCGCTGCCAGTAGCCAGTCTGGTGCCTCCACAGCACCCATCAATCATCGCCGGAGACCTTTGAAAACTTTACAATTCAACGGTTTCTTCGCGTTTGCAGAGGGTTTGAACAAACTAACAAAAAAAAAGAGGGGTCGCTGTTAGCCACTGCTTTAAACTCGCTTCCCTTAATTGTTGGGGGGTTTCCGGCGACGGAAATTGACTCGATTACCGGCCGCCGCGCGACAAGTGTAAGTGTAAAATTGGAATGTGGAGGGAGCTGGCGCAAAGTCTATTTCAGTCTGTCGGGAAAATAATGAGGAGTCGTCGCGACTTCGGTCGCCTATCATCGCTTTGCGTCAGCTTGTCGCGACGGGAGATTTGGCGCCGACAGCGGCGGAACGAGACATTTTGCTGCGACAAATCCACATTATTTTCCCGACAAACTGATACAAATCAGTTTCTAAAGTCGCTGGAGTGATTTTGGCGACATGCACTGTGCAAAAACAAAAGTTCTCTTTGCACTGTGCAGTTTGTCGCTTTTTTGCACGGTGCAATAAATTTTTTGAGTTGTCGTTTTCACCTTGGGTTTTTCTGCACAGTGCAAAGGCAAAAAATCATTTCCGCGGCTTTAAGAACGGACTAGTAGCAGTTTGTCGGGAAAATAATGTGGAATTGCCGTATAAAAAATTCTCGCCTCAAATCTTCAGGCCGCAGCTTGCCGTCGCTAAACGATGATAGGGGATTCCAAGCCGCGACAAATCCACATTATTTTCCCGACAGACTGATATCAGTTTGTCGGGGAAATAATGTGGATTTATCGCAGAAAAATGTCTTGCCTCGTCACTGCGATAATGGGCGATACAAACTCGCGAAAAATCCACATTATTTTCCCGACAAACTGATCTTTGTTTGTCTGGAAAGTAATGTGGATTTATCGCGTCTCCCCGTCACAAAATCTCCCGCTGCGGCTAGTCGTCGCGCAAAGTTGATTTTTTCGATGCAACAGAGTGCTCATTATTTTCCCGACAGACTGAAAAAAAACCATTTTTTGGCTTTTTAATAAAAAATTCACAAAAACTTCATGCTTTTTTTACAGCGACTGTCAAGAATTGACAAAGAATATTTGTAAATTTCGCCTCCGAAATGGGTTTTGCTGCAGTTTCACCGGGTTCGCTTCCTTATGACCGCTTGATCATGTCCGCAATCGACGGGAGAAAGGGCAGACGCTCGAAGCCGTCTAACGACTTCCGGTGGACCCAATTTTGGGTGTGGTTCGCCGCAAGCGATGACCCCCAACTTGGGCAGAGTGGGGAATTGCTTTAGGGGGGAGAGCATGGAAATTGCAAAAACCGTGGGGCGCGGGCTGTGGAATGGACCGGGGCAGAGAGGGGTGAAATTTGGGGAAAAATGAGGAATTTGTGGGGGAATTTGGGCCGCTATCGGATAATTCTTTGTCTGACGACCGTATACAGAAGTGTGGTAGATATTCAGAGCATTGGAAGCGTTGCAAATGAAGATTTCAGCGGGCTTCGGGGCAGAAAAGAATAAAATTTGGGGGATACCTGGGAAAATTGAGCTAGATTTTTAAAAATGCCGGGGGCTATGGGGGTAATTCTTTGTCAGAGGACCGTATACAGAAGCCTGTTAACTATTCAAAGCCTTTGCAGCGCTGAAACTCGATATTTCAGCGGCTTTGAAGCAGAAAAAAAGCTTGCGGAAAAATTGGGGAATTTGTAGGGAAGCTTGAGAAAAAAGCGTTGAATTTTGGAAAATGCCGACGCCTATGGGGTAATTCTTCGTCTGATGACCGTAGACGGAACCTTGCTATATATTCAGAGGCTTGGCAGCGTTGAAACTCGAAATTTCAGCGGATTTGAGGCCGAAATGAAAAAAATTTGGGAAAAATGGGGGAATTTGAGGGGAGACCTGGGAAAACCGGGCAAAATGTTTAAGATTGCCTAAGGCTATGGGATGATTCTTTGTCTGATGACCGTATGCGAAAGGATGCGGAATTTCCAAAGGCTTGGGAGCATTGAAATTCGAAATTTCAGCGGGTTTGGATGCAGAAAAGAATGAGATTTTTGGGAAATCTGGAAAAATTGGACTGAATTCTGAAAAATGCCTGCGGCTATGGGGCAATTCTTCGGCTGACCACATACGGAAGTGTACTAGATATTCAAAGGCTCTGCAGCGTTAAAAATTCAAAATTTTACGATTTTCTTAGTCTGTCGGGAAAATAATGAGCACAATGTCGTTGCGCCCATCATGTCGCTGAAGTGAAAAGAACTTTGATTTTGTCGCGAGGCAATTCATTTCCTTGCGATTTTTGATGCGACAGGGCTCATTATATTCCCGACAAACTGATATCAGTCTGTCGGGAAAATAATGTGGATTAATCGCCATAAAATCTCCAGCTGCGGCTAGCCGTCGCACAAGGATATTGGTGGATTCCAAGACGCGACGGATCCGCATTATTTTCCCGACAGACTGATAGATACAAATATAATGACAAAACGGCCTAGTAAAACTCTCTAAATTACTATTCAGATAAATGAATAGTAATATTGCGGCTATTTCACTTCCCCGGCCCTGCTAAACTCACCCAGCCCCGGCTATGTTAAGCCTCGCAAAGTTTGGGAGCAGTCGATTCGCGGGGCCCTCTTAAATACCCTGCCGCCGGAAAGGGGGGCGCGCTGGGGCGGGCACCGGAAGCCCGCCCGGCTACCGTCTCTCCCGCGCATCGGAATGTCATAAAGCCCGCGCGCCAACCGCGCGATTGTCGTATTCGCGGCGGCAAAAAACGGCTGGCTTTTAACCCTCCCACTTCCGTCAAAATTCGATGTCATTTTGTTCGGGGGGAGAGATAGAGATACGAACTGGGAAGTGCTCGATCAGCTGCACGCTCCGGAAATGGGAGGGACTTGATGGTACGGTAGTGCGGGCTGGCGACAGTGTGTCTAGAATCCTTGATTTTTTGCTTGAGGAAGTAAAAAAGTGGGGGGTAGCAGGACTGTGTCGCTGAAGTGGCGGGGTAAAGTGTGACGTCACGCTTTAGGAATTTGAATGTTAGTTGATTTGAAGGTAAAATTCAGGAGATGCGAAGTAAATATTTTCCTCATTTTTTGTAAATACCATCTGTCTAGCTTACATATCAGCTGGTGAAAATTTGAGCTCATAATTTGCAAGCGCAGCCGAGATATTCAACAATCTTTGCGGCCGAGAGAGTACGTGAAATGAGGAGACACTAAATTCTAAGTGGCGATTTTTGAATTCTCAGACTGTCGGGAAAATATTGTGGATTTGTCGCGTCTTGGAATCGCCCATTCTCAGTTTGTCGGGAAAATATTGTGGATTGGTCGCGCCTTGAAATCGCCCATCCGATTTGATCTTTGAGACGGCCTGTGGCGGTGGCTGGCGATTTGTTGAGCGACAGCGGCGAGGCGAGAAATATTGCTGCGACAAATCCACATTATTTTCCCGACAGACTCTATTTTATCAGTCTGTCGGGAAAATAATGAGCGCAACGTCGTTGGGCCAATCGCGTCGCTGAAGTGGAAATCAATTTGATTTTGCCGCGAAGACAATTCATTTTTTCGGCGAAAAAGCGATTTTCGTTGCGACCGTGTGCTCATTATTTTCCCGACAGACTGATATTGCCTTTGAATCGCCATCATCGCTTTGACGGCTAGTCGAAACTTTAAATTTGGTGCGCGGCTGAACCCTTTATTCCAGGAAGCGGGATTTTAGCCTTATACAGGGTCTTTCAAGAAATGTGAAGGAAAGTAGGAGGCTATAACTTTCGGCGGAGGCGGCGCAGAGAGTTCGTTTTTGGAATATGTATTTTTAAGCGACATTATTTTTTGCCTGCGAAATAAAAAATTTTTAAGTGCAAACTGAGGTCGCTACAACCTTTTGAAAAAGGGACCTTTTAACCCGAAACCCAGGGTTTTTCGGTTGAAAATGATCGAGAAATTTCAGAGTTTTTCGGTCGAAAATCACCAAGAAATGTTGGATTTTTTCGGTATGGAGAGCGCATTCAATCACCAAAAAAAATTGAAAAAGTCGCATCGGTTGTGTCCCAAAAGTACATAATACGTTAGCCACTATTTTCCGGGCAGACTGATAAACTTAAAAAAGTTTGATGTCGATTCTTGGTCTTTGAAGTGGCAGGTTACGGAAGAAAAATTATGGTGACATGCTGCATGTGTAATAGTGATTATTTCACTCTTTGCACTTTGCCAGTTTGATGTTTGCGGCAGGAGATAAAAAACGTTTTTTTCGACATTTCACTTCCCCAAAAGTGCGATCCCAAATTAGCCCTGCGCTTGCCCTTTATACCTGATTTTACTTTGTAATTTTGCACTCACTTCCTGTCATCTGTCAGCTCGCATAACAGCCAACGGGTCATTCGATTTGCAAGATTTTACGCAACTTTTTTTCATCTTTTTTCGCTAACTGTTTTTATAAGCGAACTTCGAAAAAGGGTTGAGCAAAATTGATGGCTTCCGTTGGAAGAAATGTTTCCATCTCTTCAGCAACAATCGATAAATTATCACTCATAAGGCTTCAAACATCACAATGAAGCGAAGATTAATCGGGTCGGAAGTACGGTTCAGCGGGAGATACAGTAAAATTTTTGTAGTTTGAGGACGAAGAGACGCTCAGATTTTGATAAAAATTGATGTGCATCTAAATACTTGATTTTTCAGAGATAATTGGAACTTTTAGCTACTGCCTGGCAAAACAAAATCGACATTTTTAGGCCAAAAATCTGTCTGTCGGGAAAATAATGAGCTCTCTGTCGCATCGAAAATCGTATCGCCGTTGAGAAAATGAATCGTCTTCGCGGCAAAATCAAATTTCTTTTCGCTTCAGCGACGCGAGTGCCGCAGCGGCAGAGTGCTCATTATTTTCCCGACAGACGGTTACTAGGCTTTTTCCATAAAGTGCGTAGAAGAAGAAGTTGCAGCGGATCATGCGAAAAAAACAAACGCATCATGTGTTATAAAATTCTGCGGACTTTATGGCGCGTTAAGCAGTCTGTCGGGAAAATAATGAGGACTCTGTTGTGTAGAAAAAATTGCCTTGCCGCCTAGAAAATGAATTCAGTCACGGCAAAATCCAATTGCTTCTCATTTCAGCGACGTAATTGACGCAGCGACATTGCGCTTACTATTGTTCCGACAGACTGTAATGAAACTCGTAATAATTTTTTTTATTTTTTTTTTGACGTTTTTTGCATACTCTGAATCAGAAAAACTTCGCGAATTTTTTGATATATTAGTCTGTCGGAAAAATAACGGCGGATCGTCGCGTCAAAATGTCGCGCCTCGCCGCTATCGCGCACCAAATTCCCAGCCGTGGTTTGAAGTCGCAGAGCGATGATGGGCGATTCCGAGGCGCGACGATCCGCCGTTATTTTCCCGACAGACTGATGACTCGACCTGTTACTCCATACCCCATAGAAGTACTTTCCTCGTGAGACGTATGCGAAACCACTAACTGCTATGAGATTTTTAGGTCAAAAATTGAAAAAAAATGTGGCTAGCAATTTGAACGTGGCGTTTGACTCATATCATCAGTCTGTCGGGAAAATAATGAGCACAATTTCGCTGAGCTGATCGCGCCGCTGAAGTGAAAAGCAATTAGATTTTGTCGCGATACAATTGATTTTCTTGCTATTTTCAATGCGACAGAGTGCTCATTATTTTCCCGACAGACAATAATAAACTTCCTTCTTAATGATGACTTTACAATTTCCAAGTAATTTCTTGATCTATTGTTCTCTGATTTCCCTGAAATTTTTCTGCGCAGTTCATTGATCATCCCCTTGCATTGCCTCCAGCAAGAAACCAGCAAATTCAGTTCATAAATCAGCCACAAACTTCTTGCCTTCCCCCCGACTTCAGACGCCATTCGTTTCGTTTGTAGCAGGCCCAAGGTCATCGCGAATCCCACTGCAACGCATTCCACTTGCTGATTGGGCAAAGTTTAATTCAATCAGCGGACGTTTGCAACATTTTTCTGCCCGAAAAAGGTCAATTTTTCATCGGCAAACACCTCGGAAAACTTGTAGATACCACGCTGTAGTTGTAAACTACAGTACTCTAGCATGAACGCAAATTTTATCGCACTTTCGCAACGCTGAAACAGATTTACGGCGGCGAAATGGACGGAATAGAATGCTTGTGCCGGGCCGTAAATCGCGTTTATAGTATCGTTAAAGTTGGCGCCACACGACACTTAAAATCTCCTTCGAATTTGTTGCACTTTGCTCCAGAGGTTCTTTTCTCGTCTCGAGGAAGTAATTTCTCCCCGATGACAAGACGGATCGGCAGATTACTCAGTAAGGAAGAAGGGATGAGTCAGGGGTGAGTAAGAAAGGTCAGTCTGGGCTGGAGAGAAAGATCAATGCGATTCCAGGAAGGCATCAAAAATCAACTTGTCTTTTTATATAATAATTTATCGTCAAACCCCTGTACAACGAACCGCAAGGGTCTAAAAAATGTTTTGTCATTATATTAATAAAAAACGCCGGATAATTATGCATCAACCTAATAAAACGGGTTTGTTGTATAAATCTTCATTTTTGGCCCATAAATTGCCTCATAGGATCTTAGGATCTCTAAAATTGTTTGTTACCAGTCTGTCGGGAAAATAATGTGGATTTGTCGCGCCTTGAAGTCCTTCATCATCGCTTTGCGACGGCTAGCCGCGGCTAGAAATTTGGTGCCCGACGAGACATCTTGTTGCGACAAATCCACATTATTTTCCCGACAGACTGATACATCGGCAATTCAATATAAAAAACCTGTATATCAATGCAGTTGCGTCAAGATTTGCACCTGAGAACATTCTTAGAAAGCTTAGCCTTGTCGCAATCGCACTCCGAACCTCCAGCAGCCGTTTGCCGTTTGCCGTTGTCACGACTTAGTTATGAGTCGTGGTGTAAGATGGCCCTTAACTTGCCCGCTACTACTAGTATTCCCTACCCCCTGATAACCCGGAGACACAAACTAGAGGACTCTGGCAATAAAACTGTGAACTCACGATATTGACTCCAGACGATGTGACCATAGACAACTCAATAGACAATTAGTAAATATAGTAGACTTTATTGGACACAACCGCATAAGCGGGCAAAGTCAAAACACAAATTAATGCTAATAATTGGCGATTTCTCTTCCTTTTATACCAATTTGTCGGTCATTCCGCGGGAATATGCAAATTCGCACGCGAAGTCGTGACACCGTCGCAAAAAGATGAGGGTGATTTCAAGGAGTGGTGAGACACTTTGCTGCGACAAATCCGCATTATTTTCCAGGCAGACCGATAGTATTCTACACTGCGTCCCAGGTTTTTGGTTCCACCCCATTTTTTGGTCATATCTCGGGGTTTTTTTTTCTCAAATGCCATGAAAGTTTTGACAAGTGTTAATCAACCCTTAAGAATAAGCTATGCAAAGTTTCATCCCATTTGACTGCAGTACTCTGACGTTATGGCGATTTTTTGAAAATTTTGGGTGTCCCAGCAAAATGGCAAAGTAAAAAGAGTAGACTATGAATTTTTCTTTGTTTTTATGATGCAACTGCAAGGGCAATTAAATTCAGGAGGGTTGTAGGTGGTCACGCAACATTGGGACTGCAGATAAACAAATGTTTCACTGGCTTGTTGCCATCTTCAGATTTTCTTCGAAAAAATTGAGTTAGACGTCACAGAGGTTGCACATCAATTCTTGAAAATAGCAGGCTCTCCGTTGCAGAGATAGCCGAGATATTCAACGAGCTTTTCCGACGAGAGACTAAAGAGAATGAGGAGAGACGGTTAGAGAAAAAATTCTGTTCGAAAACAGCTGTGTTTGAATCAGTCTGTCGGGAAAATAATGAGCACTCGATGTGAGTTTTGGCTTGGGAAATTCTATTTATCAGTCTGTCGGGAAAATAATGAGCACTCGATGTGAGTTTTGGCTTGGGAAATTCTATTTATCAGTCTGTCGGGAAAATAATGAGCATTCGATGTGAGTTTTGGCTTGGGGAATTCTATTTATCAGTCTGTCGGGAAAATAATGAGCACTCCGTCGCCAAAAAAATGAATTGCCTTCGCGGAAAAATCAAGTTTCTTTTCACTTCAGCGACACGATCGGCCCAACGACACTGTGCTCATTATTTTCCCGACAGACTGATATTCCATTTATCTTATCCTAAAATCAGTTCGCAACAATTCCGCAGCCACCGCAGCTCTTGCTGCCCTGCCTGACATAAAGAAATCGGTGATCCATCAAACTCGCCTGCAGCAATTACAAAAAATCGTGACAACCGTTTTTTTATGCACAACAAATATCGGAAACGAAGGCAGCGCAAAAAATGACTGAATTGATGATCAACGGAAACACACGTGAGCTGTTTTTTGTCGATGGCGAAAATAGTGACCGGAAGGAAGTGATCGGAATGCGGATTACGGTATCCGCAAAAACTTGTAACTATTTTTATTTGATCCTGCGGGATTCGCCGACGGAATTACTCGCAAATTGTCAGCCGTTTTTTGCGGAATTTGAATTTTATAAAAAAAATTAATAAGGGAAGTACGTCAAGTGCGACGCTCAGATTTTTTTTAAAGTTTGGCACATACGTCGGGTATGGACTAAATATCAATTCCTGAAAGTTTTAGCTCGCGCTTTGCGGGCGCCGCCGAGATATCGAACGATTTTTGCCGCCGAGAGAGCACGCTAAATGTGGAGAGCGGTCAGAGAGAAAAACGCTTTTTGGCCATAACTTTGGCAGTTTCGTGCGGAAAAATTTGATTTTTCGTAGAAACATTATCCTTTACGGTAGAAATAAGCATGAAACTTTTCGTGCCGAAATTCGGCAAAAAGTCCTAAATTTCGGCCGACTTTCGATCGAAAAATCTCGGTTTTTTCTGCAAAGCCCGAGCTAGGATTCTCGCATATATCTTAGAAAAAATTATTCTCAATTTGTGCCAAGTTTCATCAAAACCTGAGCGTCACACTTGGAGTACTTCCCCTGTAAATTTGTGCCAACTCTCCGTAAAACTGGACCATTTCGAGCCCTTTTCGATCGAAAAATCTCGGTTTTTTCTGCAAAGCGCGAGCTAGGATTCTTGCATATATCTTAGAAAAAATTGTTATAAATTTGTGCCAAGTTTCATCAAAATCTGAGCGTCGCACTTGGAGTACTTCCCCTGTGAATTTTATAAAAAAATAAAAAAAATTTTAAAAATGAAAAAAAAATTACAGATAAATTATACCAAGTGCGACCCTCAGATTTTGATGAAACTTGGCCCAAATTTAGAATAATTTTTTATAAGACATATACCAGACTTCTAGCTTGCGCTCTGCAGAAACGACCGAGATTTAGCCCAAAATTTTTTTTTAAAATACGACACTTTTTTTGCGATTTTTTCCGCGAAAAGTTGCATGTCTATTTCTACCGTAGAGCACAATATTTCCACAAAAAATCAACTTTTTTCCCGCGAAACTGGCAAAGATACAGCCAAAAAGTGTGTTTTCTCTGACCGCTCTCCGCACTTCGTGTACTCTCTCGGCCGCAAAGATTGTTGAATATCTCGGCTGCGGCTGCAATTTGCAAGCTAAAATTTTTAGGAATTAATAAGTGGCTTGTCTAAATATTGTGTGCAAAATTTGAAGAAAATCTGAGGGTTGCACTTGGAGTACCGTACTGTTAAAAAAATTTTTTTTTGCAAAAATTTTTTTATTTTTTTCAAATTTTTTTGGATTGAAAAAATAAAAAATGATGAAAAGCATTAATTTAAAAATTTTAGATCAAAAATATTTGAAAAAATCAAAAAAAAATTTTTTTCAAAAAAAAAATTTTTTTTTTTTTAATTGTTTGCAAACCACATTTAAAAACTTTTCACAGCAAAATTTCTCTTCATTTCTCTATTTTTTTCAATCTTTACTGCACTTTCTTTAACTTTTTTTTGCAACTTTTTCCATCAATTCACGTCCGGCGCTAAACCCCTTCAAATTTATTGGTCCCTTCCGGTGACCATCGCTGGAATGTCGATAAAACTGACCACCCGTGTGGTTTTTCATTGGGCTGTAAACCAAGAATGAAGCGTCTTTCGAAATGGGCTTGAAATTGGGGCAAGTGTAAAGCCATAAAATACGATGTCGAAAGTTTTTGGTATCTCGAAAATTTTTGGTATTTAAAATGAACAAATCGTCATGGAATTTGACTGAAATTAAGACTGAATTTTTTCAAGGATATTTTGGAATTTTTAGCTTGTTTTTTGCAGAAGAAAACGGAAATTTTTTGATCAAAAATTTTCAAAAATTCGAAATTTTTTTGCAAATTTTAACATGAAAATTTTCACACTTATTTCTACCGTAGAGTGTAAGATTCCCACAAAAAATCAATTTTTTCCCACCTAAACTGGCAAAGATATGGCTAAAAAACGTCTTTTCTCTGACCGCTCTCCTCACTTTGCATACTCTCTCGTCGGAAAAGCCCGTTGAATATCTCGGCTCTCCCTGCAAACCGCAAGCTAAAATTTTCAGCAATTGATATGTGGCCTATACACTATTTGTCTGCAAAATTTGGAGAGAATCTGAACATTGCACTTTGAGCACCTTCCGCTGAACACAAAACCTCAAAAATTGCACAAAATTCATCGCTAAAAAAATCTGGCGTCCATTTTTCATTTCTCTTGCACAACAGATATGAAAACATGTCGTCAGCGGAAACGAACTCGAGATTTATGATGATCAATTCGGCAGAAATTTGATGAAAAAGGTCGAAAAACTTGAAACTTTCGTTTTCAAGAAGGTCTACAGTAAGCAAGAGACCATTACAGCGGGCAAATATTGTTGTTGCTGGCTATGTGAGAAGCTGAAGATTTTTATTTACAAAAAAAAACCCACTTTTACGCAAAAATTTGTACCAAAGTGAAAGACCACGGAAAAATATGAGAGACGGTCAGAGAAAAAACACTTTTTGAGCTATATCTCAGCGAATTTCGCACGGAAAAAGTTGATTTTTTGTGGAAATATTGCCCTATATAATAGAAGTAAGACTGAAAATTTTCATGCACAAACTTGCAAAAGAAATTCCAAAATTTTGAAAATTGTTAGAGACGTCAGAGAAAAAAAATTTTTTGCGATATCTCTGTCAATTTCGTGGGGAAAAATTTGATTTTTTGTACAAGTGTTGTGGATTTTATGAGAATCCATATTTCAAATTTTCAAATTGAAAATCCGAAAAAATTTTTTTCGAATTTTGAAAATTTTGGACCTAAAAATAAAAAAATGTCTATTTTTGTAAAGCGCAAGCTAAAAATTTGGTCCTCAAAAAATGTTTGATCTGAACTTGTTTCAATTTTCATTGAAATTTTAGTGTAAAATTTAAAAAAATTCAAGTTTTCACTTAAAAAATTTTTTTTGCAATTCTTAACAAATCCTTATGATATGCAAATTTGCCATATTTTTGTTCAATATATCCTCAAGTCATCCCCAAATCTCTACATTACTCTTCAACTGATCAAACAAACATATTACACCTGTTCTGCGAACGTTTTTTTTTTGATTTTTCGTCAACAATTTTTTTCTCACTGCCCGAAGAAATGGTGCCAGTTAGACTGGCGGAACCGTGAGATCCCGGCGGAATTCTGGTTGTAATGCTGATCGACGACGCCTTCGGTTTAATCAGTTTGACAATCGATGAAAAGGAAGCGGGCGCTTCTCGAAACGGGCAGAAAACACAGTAGACTTGGCGGAAACGATGATATTTCACAGCAAAAAATCGCCTCACATCCTGCTCTTTAAAAGTGCAGATCATTTTTACAACTTTTTGATCTTTTAATAAGCAATTGAAAAATCGCTTGATCAAGAATCAAAATTTTAAATTCTTTGGCAAAAATCGACTACGATAAGAAAAAACTCGACAATATATTCAAAAATTACACTTCAACACATCTTTTCCAACATAAAAACATCCGTTAATTCCGGCGTATTTTACAAACCAGAGCAGTTTCTCAAAAAAGGAACACTTGACCCGAAACCAAAACTATGTGTCAACTCTTCCACTGTCCATCAAAATTGGCGAAAAATCTTTTTTCTCGCTCGATTTTCTCGGAATTCCCAACGAAATCGATGTCAGAAGATCAGTCAACAACGACTCTGCGCAATGTTCAACGGGATTTGGCTGCATATCGACGGAAACACGAGGAAAAATTGAAATTAGCGAGGGAAAAGGAGGCAGAAGTGAGTTTTCTCATTTTCTTTTATTTTTCTTGAATTTAGAGGAGGAAAATGAGTTGCATAAGCTTAAAGAGAGCATGAAGAAGCTGTAGAAAGGCATTATAAATATTTTAAACTCCATTCTCGGCCTTTTGACCATCAAATTTTCCAGGAGGCCCAGAAATTGGCGGAAGAGCGGGAGAAACGAATGAATCCCAAGTCAAACATGTTTTTCTTCCAACTCTGGGCGATAGATGTGCTCGACATCCTTCCCTTGAGGTTGTGGCGAAACTTCAACGCCAAATACCCGCTGCAATGTTGGGTTGTGACCTTGTCCTTCTGGCTGATCGGGCAACTTTTGGCGGCGAAAGTGGAATTTGGATGTGTTTACTTTATGCTCTCCTTGTTCATTCTGATGTTCTTGAATCTGGGGGTTCGTGCTGAAGGTGAATTGAGCGCGTATTCGGTGTTTAACCCGAATTGCCATCGACTTTTGGGGCAGATGACCAGCGAACACTTTGAACGGGATATTTTGATGCAAGCCAGAGAAGATGAGGAGTAGTCGTGGCATAAATAGACCGTTTTATATGTAAATATCTGAATTCTGAACTGTGATCAGCTTGTTTTTTTACAAAAATGGGAAAATTTGCGGGTTTCTCGAATAAATTATATTATACATGAGAAAAAAGGTGGATTTGTTGTATTTTTCTCAATGTATAGGGTATTTAAAAGCTGCATCAAGGCGCTTAGGGTAGTTTTGATGTGACTAGAGGTAGATAAAAGTTTTAATTTTCTATCTAAAAACCTGAGAAAGATAAAACATTATAAATAACAGGATGCTAACAACTGAAATTCCAATTTCACTGAAGAGCAGTATATTTTATACATATTTTTTATTGTTTTGTACCTGAAAGTCGCTGAAAATGAGTCTCTGTGATTATGATACATCTTCGTAAACGGTTGGCCAATTTAAGAGCTGAAATCGCTAGCCAACGAGTTGGAATGGTCTACAAATCTCACAAATTGCTAGCTAGTAAAAAGTTGGATTAGTGGCTAAATCATCCTAAAAGTTAGTCAAAGGCCGATGCAGCACCTTTGCTAACTTTTTGGATGATTTTTTCTGCCAATCGAACTTTTTCCTAACAATTTATGAGCTTTGTAGACCATTCCAGCTCTTTGGCTAGCTATTTCACCCATTGCATTTGGCCAACCGTCTACGAAGATCTATCATAATCACAGAGGTTCATTTTCAGCGAATTTCAGATATAAAACAATAAAAAATATGTATAAAATACACTGCTCTCTGCTGAAATCCGCATTTCGGTCGTTAGCACCTTGTTATTTCCAGTGTTTTATCTCTTCTCAAACGCCAATCCCATTCGTAATGTTCGTGGGAAAAACACAAAGGCATGAGATGTCAGGTGTGTCATCACGACCTCCTGGCGCCTTTATCCAACAAAATAACATCAAGATTTTGCAGGGAAATCTTTTTATTTTTGATTACCAAACGCCGAAATGGCCCTTCGAAAATAATAATCTTGATTTTGTAAAAAAAAATTTTTGTTTACGAGTGGCGTTGAAAACACAGCTGACGGTTGGCATTTAATTGCGAGGAAATGGTGTCAATGGGCCAAGGATCACCACCCAGGTGCCATGATCGCCCGTTAATTGTGTTTGAAGAGTTGTTTTTGACGCCCCAGACTGATAAGTCATTGATTTTGGGGGTTTGGTTTTAGAAAATATGTGCAATGAAGCCTCAGGCAATCTATTTTTCTCGATTTTTGCCATAAAATCTGTAGTCTCTGGAGTGATTTTTAGCGCTTGGAATGTCCAAAAAAGTCAGCGTGCGAGCGAGAGCCCAAAAAAGCCATGAGTATCATTCTGTCGGGAAAATAATGTGGATATGCCGCAGCAAAATTTCTCGCCTCGTACGGTCGCGGACCTGATCGAATGGCAAAAAACGTGCCATTTTGCATCAGGGAAGTATTAAAAAATGTAGCAAAATGCCTCCCTCTCCAGGTGAAAAAACTCCGATTTCAAATGCCCCCTTTTTGTGAGGGAAAGGGCGCGCCCTTCAAAACGGAGTTTTTTAGTTGGAAGAGGAGGAATTCTGCTACATTTTCTGATACTTCCCATATGCAAAATGGTACATTTTTTGGCACTGGATCCGTCAATGTAGCAGTTGCGCGCTAAATCTCCAGCTACGGTTAGCTGTCGAAAACGACGCTGAGCGATTTCAAGCCACGACGAATCCACATTATTTTCCCGACAGACTGATAATCATGACTTTTTTGCGGTCTCGCCCTCACCCTGACTTTTTTTGGACAATGCAAGCGCCAAAAATCACCTCAGCGACTTTACGGACGAACGAGTACGTATCCGTCCGTGAACCTCTTCCATTCCATCCCCAAAATTTTACCTTTAACCCTGCAAATCCATTCATTATTTCCCTCCAGGTTAATGGGCCAAGAAAACAAAAGAGATGGATGTTTTGCATCACGTCCGTCCAACTACCTGGCCAAATCCACTCGACTTTCGAGAAAAAAATCGACCCGGTCCTCGAGCTTGTCCCCGCAGCGCTAATTTTTTTGGATTTTGACGTTTGCAAACGCAAAAAGTGATCAGACTATTGCTTCCCACTGACACTTGGGGGGATATTTTTAGAAAGGGTTTGGGTTTTGAGCAAGGTTTATGAATATTTTAGTCATCAGGGTGTTCGAAAATCGGTTTTGTTTTGTGAGCGGTCGATACGATCGTTTATTTTACAACCTATTAATTTTTATGCGAGCCATTGTAAAAAATTTGCTTCAGAATGACGCAAAAGCTCAGAATGCGACAAGCAGAGGCTCTGCAGGAGCTGCGAGCTCGCATTTTACGAGTAAGTATCACTACTTTACAATTTAGTATTAACGTTTTTTTAAGATTTGATTTTTCATGCCGATTAAGGTGGTCATTTATCGTTTTTAGCACACAAATTACTCCAAGTTCCATCAGGCAGATATTCGAAGGGCCGAGACTTGTGATTGGTGGCTATTGTCGTTCCTACAGTCCAGGAATTATGACCTCGATGTGGCATCGGCTGTATTTTTTGAAAGTCTCAAGTGGAGACAGGGGTTTGGAGTTCATTGTAAGGCTTGAATTATTCTGATTTGTTAGCTAAGAAGCTCTAATTTTTTAGCAAAAATGTTCTAAATTTTTTTAGCAATTGGACTTTTGGAGCTGAAAACAGCGTTGGAGAATAATTTTGTGTATTTTCATGGGAACGATAACGATGGAAATCGACTGTGTAGGTTGTCTTGATTTTCATATCATATCGATATACAGTGGAATCTCTGTACAACGAACCCTACCCTTATCGTACGATTTTTAAGTCCTTTATAACAATTTCGGTTAAAATGAACCTCCATACAACGAAACCTTCCTATAACGTATCAGTGTTTAGCTCTACGATTCTCTAGGTTACACAGCAGTTTTAATTACGTTTTGAAATTTAGTATGGATAAACTTCGATAAGAACGACGGAAACGACAAGCTGAACCAACGTCTCTTGGTATTTTGGCTAGAACGGCATTGCGTGGACACAGAGAATCAACCAATCTCAATATTTATGAACTTTAGCACAGCTACGGCCCAGACTATGGTACTTTTCTTACTCCTTTGCTTTTTGCGACTGTCCAAAAATGATGACTATTACAAAAATTGTTTTACTTTTACAGGACCTAAATTTTATCAAATTTGTATTCCACTGCATTCGTTATTATTTTCCTGGATGTTGCCGCCGCATATATGCTCATGATGTTCCGTTGCGGTTGTGTGCGAACTGGAGAGTAATCAAGCAGTATATTGAGGCTGTTGACAGCGAGATGGCCGGAAACACGGTTCAGACTGCTGGACGAACGGTTGGGACGTATATCCCGCTGCGATATATTCCCAAGTTTATGGGAGGACATGTAAGTCATAGCTGCAAAAAACCAACTTTACGTTTTCCCCACAGGACGAGTTCCGCTTTACTATGAGCGATTTGGCTAGATCCACGGGATCTCCGATGGTGCGGGCGCGCAGATTTGGCCATAATTTGTCCAACTCTCTGGATAGTGTTGATGACGAATCGGTTAGCGACGAAAGCCCGCTAAACTCCTTGATTGAGGAGGTGGAGACTCGAAGGTCAAACGGTAAACGAGAAGCGGTTACGCCAAGAGATGAAAACAACGAGAAAAAAAGAGTAAGAAGTTGATTTCAATCACCGGAAAACGTTGAAACGTTCATTTTTAGCTAGTCAAATTCGAGGCCGATTACAGCCAGAACACAACAAAAGCCGACGACACTTCCATTTTATCCACAAACATCGACTGGCAACATCGTAAATTCATGGCTGTGGCGCCAAAAAGATCGATTACAATATCCTATGATCCTGAAGATCCGGACGGAGGAGCGGTGAATCTGATCTTGCAGAGCATGTCCGCATGGTATGTCTACTTCACGGTCGGAGCAAACTCTCGGCGACATTTGAAGATTGAACCCGAAAAGGGAACTCTAGAACCAAACGAACGGACTACAGTCACCGTAAGAGCTCTAGGTAGGTATTAATTCCACAACAATGATTCGATTTATAGCCCCGATTCACAACCCACGGAAATACAAAATCGAGATTCTTGCGGCTCGTTATCGTTCCCCTCCCGATCTAGCAGGTTCTTCCAGCGAGCCAGACATTTATTCTGAAGCGCCGGAAGATCGGGTGAAATTTCATTACGATTGCTACGCGAGAGCCGACCGAAAACCGCGAAGCAGGTATCCAGATTGCTATTCCATCGAAGAGAGTGCCGAAAATGGAGTTCATGAGCATTTTCCGAGTATGGACACAACGTCACATGATTTACCATCATTACAACCGATGGAAACCTCTTTCTCCATCCGTATCCCAAGTTTCCCATTCGACGATCCGAAGTTCTGGTCGTATTTTTTAATTCTAGACGCTTGTTTAGCGTATATTGTGTATTTTTTGTATACGGCAACATGACACAACAATGTACATTAGAACTTTGATTTTACTCGTTGCAAATGGAATGAAATAAATTATTTATGATACGATATCATATTTCACCCGGCTCCCTATCACTTTGTGAGGACGGCGACTCAAATTTTCTCGAACGGATTTCTGTGTCACGGAATTTTTCAACTGCTAGCAAGCGGTTCGCTTGGTTGTCCTTCCATATTTCGGTGTATTCGTGAAGAATATCTGAAAAATGAATAATATTGGTTTAATACTCTTAAAAAACGGAGAAGCTTCGGTGACCGCAACTTACTTAACATGTCGTCATAGCTGAGCTCACAACGCGCTTCGAAGAAAGGTACCCTTTGTCTATGCCCATTGATGTCCACTTCAACATTCGGGATATCCACATCCTTCCATAGCATCATCAGAAACAGGACGATGCAAGCTACCGTCTCTGGCTTATATCGCACTGACCAATCAGTCATATGCAGGCTATCAGTTGCTAGCCAGTAGCCTATTTCCGCAGGTGCTTTCTCGTTAGGGAAGAATTTCTTGCACATTGTGAGGACAAAAGGATGAGGTACGTCCACTTTCAGGTCGAAACCGATGGTCTGCAGAATCAAGTTTTCAATCCATACAATGTATGCGGCGATTTGCTCGTAGCACTTCTTGTCGATCCGCGAATTTCGATCCCAGTCTTCTTTTGGGCAGTCAATCTCCACTTTGAGCCGGTAATAGCAAAGGACAAAGTCTTGTAACCTGCGTGGGCATTCTTCGGACTTTGAGGCCAGGAAGGCTGCTGCCGTGACTACATCCTAAAACGCAGTCCTATATTTCTGTAAGAAATTTGTATCACCTAAGAAAGAAAGACAAAAAATAATCAAAAATTACCCTGGGGTCAAACTCTGTGAGGCGATTTATCAAAAAGAATCTCCGTGTTTGAATTATTGCGACTGATATGGGCAATGAGGTTCTGAAATGATGATTTTAAACCAATGGCAGCAAATTGATGACAATTAATGAACAAGTACCTACAATTTGGTGGCGTTTGGAATGTCGTTCATTCTTTCTGCCAGAACCCGGACGAAAGCTGCTGCCTGTCGTAGTAAATGTTGCTCCTTTTCGTACGAAATCCCTCCTTGTATACTCGGCGATCGTAGAAGATCGTCCTTCGAGAAGAACCATTGTGGAGTTATTAACCCGACTGTGCTTTCTGATTTGTTACATACTAATGGACCAAATTTTAGCATTTCCATGATGAAAAAGTGAAAAAGTACCTAAAAATTTCTAAAATACATCATAGTTACACTTACCAGTAAAAACCAAAAAATAGAAAATAAAATACCCGTTGAAAAAGTGTTTGAAAGTTGAAAGGTTAAAGATCCAATCAATTTTAAAAAAGAACGCAGAAAAAATAATGTTGCAACGAAATGCCAATATTTTCTGTCATTGCAAGCAGCTCCGTTTCAGAGACAATAAGTCAGCGATCAGCTTTCTAAAAATGGACCCTGTCTATAACGAACGATTTCAGAGGCCCTAAGGATAAATTCTAGGACAAGATGGGCCTTTACGACATTAACCATAACTGTACAAACAGTCGAAAAGAAATAGAAAAAATTGTCATAGAAAGGTTTCATTGTAGGGACGTTCGTCTTGGCCTGGAATTAGCTCTTGGAACCCCTGGAATTGTTCGTTATAGACAGGTATCAATGTACAGAGGTTCACCTGTACTTCCTTCTCTTCGCATCAAGTGCCGACAAACGTTTTAATCGTGGTTTATTTAGAGTGCGCTCTTGTCTTGACTCTGACCTGTAAATGATCGCTTTTTGTCTTTTCATCTTGCCCGGAATTGCGGGGATTAGCCTTTTTCGGGATCACTATGCAAATTCCCGATGACTTTTCGAGGCAGTCATGGTATTTTTGCGTTCCTTATCCGTATTTAATATGAATAAATTGATCTCTTCAAGTTTTTCATTGGTTGCTTACAAAGATACGACCATCCAGGTACCGTTTTAAGGTAATTGGCTTTTTAGCCATTTAATTTAATCGCGTCGTATTCGATTTTCCCACAAGCAGTAAAGAAAGGTAAGCGGTGTTGAAAATAGTGGGTCCTGTTATTAGACACCTGCCTGTTCCGTTTTGTTTTCGGGTCAAGCAAATATAATGCCTCTTTTAATTTGAATCCAATGTAATAAAAGGAATCTGGGAGATTTTTTATAGGCATTTTTGCGAAAATGACGCTGGGTTTGTGTTTTTGGCAGCTCTTGGATTTCAGAGATTTGAGCTACTTGAATCCGTCAGTTATTTCCGTTTATGTTTTTGACATGTTTTCCTCGTGAACCATCATAGAAGTGCTTCTAAATCTCTATATACGTTAGTATTTGTGGCGAATTCGGTTGACCAGTTTATTTTATTTTTTCGAAATTTTCAAATATCCGAATCTTCCATCTTTTTTGCATAAATTAAAGCACTCATCCGTTACCTTTCGCCCGTCAAATGTCATTTTTGGCAGCCCGATCTCAGTGGGATGTCCGTGATTTTTGGAGGGCGCGAATTATTCGCGAGCCCATTATTTCGACTATACTTTTTTTTAAAGTACCCGGTTTATCCACTTTTACTGGGGAATCATCCGTTTCGCGCGTTATACAATTGCGACCTCTGTACAACGATTTGCAGAGGGCCGAAAAAATGTGTTTGTTATGGAAGGTCGTAGCGTACCTAGACATTTGTGCAGTTAGCCGTCTCTTAAATTTTACGATTTTTTACCGTGTGTTTTTGTCAATATTACCCAAGCACCCGCTCTTATCAATTGATCAAGAGTTTCCGGCCTCTAAAACGACTTTTAACTGGACCGTTTCAAAGAAATTTCAGGCGTCAATATGGCGCCTTTCCAACAATCAAACAGGCTTAGGAAAAGAAGTTTTTCGAGTTATCAAATTTTGGTAAAATGATAATTTTAGGTTTAGCGCTCAATAACAATAGTTATAATTACTATTTTTGAGGGCGTTTAAAAGCGTCGGAGCTGATTTTCTAATTGAAATAAAGCCCCCTGCAACTGTTCTAACAAAGCCGACAAATTGAGGATGGTGCGCGCTCTAATGATTTCGGATTAAAATTTGTGTTTACATAGGGGAAACGCAACTTATTCCACAAAAAAAGCGATGTTAGTCTTGTTTGAGGTCATTTAGTGGCGATTTTGTTTGCAATATGCGGGTTTTTAGAGCGAAGACTGTCTATAACGAACATTTTCTGAGGTCACAAGAGCCAATTCTAGGAGAAAATAAGTCTCGGTAGAATGAAACCTTTATATAACGAACATTTTTTTTAATTACATGCGATTTGATATAGAGATTTGACTGTAATTCAATATTACATAGAGTGGAGCCTCTGTACAACAAATCGAAGTGAGACAAAAGGTTATTTGTTATAGAAAGGGTTCGTTGTATGGAGGTTCAGTTTGGCCTAGAATTGGCTCTTGGGAGCTTTATAATTGTTCGTTGTTCAAAATTGCTTATCATACGTAGATTTTGTTGTACCCGAGTTCGTTTTGCAGAGGTTTCACTGTGCCAAAATGCAGTAAGACCTCTGGAAGTACCTTTTTCTGTAACAATCCGAGGTCTATTCTGTTCTTAGTTTTCCTCTATTAACTGAAAAAACATTGCTAATCGGCGCTCCTAGAATTAGCTCTTGGGGCCCTTAAAGTTGTTAGTTATAGAAATGCTTCCGTTTTAGTTGCTGACACTATCATTCTGTCGGGAAAATAATGAGCGCAATGTCGTTGTGCCAATCGCGCCGCTGAAGTGAAAAGAAGTTTGATTTTGCCGCGACACAACTCATTTCTCGATTTCTCGACGACCCGAATCTGTCGGAAAAATAATGTGGATTTGTCGCAGAAAAATATCTCACCTTGTCGCAGAAGCGCAGCAAACTTCCAGCCGCGACTATCCGTCGCTAGGCGATGATAGGCGATTCCAAAGGGCGACAAATCCACATTATTTTCCCGACAGACTGAAAATGAGCGCTCTGTCGCTGCGCCATTCGGAAATTTGATTTTGCCGCGACACAATTCATTTTCTCTGCGGCAATGCGATTTTTGATGCGACAGAGTGCTTATTATTTTCCCGACAAACTGAAAAAAAGTTGTTCGTTATAGAAAAGCCAAGCTTTTCTTTCGTTTTCTGGGGATTTGTTGTAAAAAGTTTCACTGCAACGGTCAAATTAGAATTATCGGACCGTTGTTTACAGCAGTTTTTGCGATGTTCTTGTCGCATCGCATCCTCCAGCGAGCCCAATAATTTCGTCTTCTCCCCTCGCAGCGAGCCAAAAAGTGACCTCCAATCTGGCGCTTAGATCATGCCCTGCCCACACATCGTTAATCTTGATAGAACAGGGCCCTCTCATCAGAATATCCGTCGATCCGACGGCGAGATATCTTGTGCGTTGTCCGCCACCTTTCATTTCCTATCATTAATCATTTTTTTCGCTCCGTTCTCTCCACTGTTTGATGTGTAATTTTCCGGGATTCGCACGACCCGGAGTGTTTCTGGCCGCGGCTGTTGTAATGTTTTTTGTTGCATTCGAATTTATGATGATGTTGTGTCTAAAGCCGGAGAAGAGAAGCTACTGTCAAGCCACTGTAGAGCGAACCGCAAGGCGACAGAGAATAAAAAATTTTTGTTATAGAAAGGTTTTGTTGTATGGCGGCCAAAAACTATCGGTCTGTCGGGAAAATAATGAGCACTTTGTCGCAGCGGCGATTGTGTTGCTGAAGTGAAAAGCAATTTGATTTTGCCGCGACACAATTCATTTTCTCGGCGGCGATGCGATTTTCGATGCGACAGAGTGCTCATTATTTTCCCGACAGACTGATAAAATTGAGTCTTGGGAGCTCTGAAACTGCTCGTTATCGACAGGTTCTGTTTGTCAAAAGGAGTTAACTATACGGAGTCTCTATTGGAGTTTAAATCGCAAACTTGCTGTGAGATCTCTATACAAAAAACTCCCGTAAAACAAAACCTCTCTATAACGAACAAATCCGGAGGTTCCAAGTTCAATTTTAGGGCAAAACTTAAATCTGTACAACGAAAACTTTCTATAACAAATGATTTTTCGTTTGCCCCTTGTGATTCGTTGTACAGAGATTAAATTAAGCGTATATATGCCGTATTGAATTACAGTCAAATTTCTGTACAAAAAAAAACGCAAGGAACCAAAAAAATTGATGCGTTATATAAGTCCGTCGGGAAAATAATGTGGATTTGTCGCGTCTTGGATCCCCCCATCATTGCTTTGCGACGGCTAGCCGCGGCTGGAGATTTAGTTTGCGACTGCGACGAGGCGAGGTATTTTTCTGCGACAAATCCACATTATTTTCCTGACAGACTGAAGAATTGATTTCTTGTACAAAGGCTCATTTTGTTCTCAAATTGGCTTTTGGGACGGCTAAAAGTTTCAAACCTCTGTGCAACAAATCGCAAGGGCCAAAAAAGTATTCGTTATAGAAATACGTTGCTTTAAAGAGGTTTATCGTAGCCCAAAAATTGGATGTTACTACCTCTGAACTGATTGTTCGTTATAGACAGGTTTTGTTTTATAGAACTTTTATTCCCAAATTATCCCACCAACTGCTCCCTAATTTGGCGTGCGGCCCAATTTCGGTCAAAAGTCGCTTCAAATCCTCATCATGACCTCGCGATGGCCGCCGCGAATTCCCCACGGTCCTGTTCGAAGACAGCAAAATATTCGAATTTTCTGTTTAATTACAAGTCCTCAAAAAATCGCGCTGCGCGAGGGGACTAAACAGAAAAGGAGAGGGCCGGCATCCTCGCTTCCCCTATGTCCTTTCCTCATTCAGTTTCATGGTCACAAAACCGCCTTGCTTTCGAGGCGGCCCGTCTCCGCAATTGCGGCGCTATTTCGCGGGGAAGGCGCGTAATGGACGGCGGTATGAAATGAATCGCTGTTTTCGGCGAGCTTCCGATTACGTCATCGATGAGGGCGGCGGTACTCAGGACTAGTTGAGGTGCTCAGTTAATAGTCAAAAGTTTTTTGAAAGCTTTTAACAGCTTTTACGGCCTTTATATCGTATTTTCTATCGTATTTTCGCCGATTTCCCAGGTTTTTCGAGATTTTTTCGCTTTAAAATCGAATTTAATCATAGTTTCGGGCTTTCGCAGCCCCGGAATTGCGTTAATCATGAAGTTTAAAGTGCTTTTTCGTTGGTTCTCGACCCCCGTCCCCCGTCAAAAACACATCCCAATAATTCTTTTTCCGAAATATCCAAAAAAGAAGGCCGCAAAAAGCGTCCAAGTTTTTCAATTATTTTTAGGATTTTTTCAGGGCTTTTCAAGGAGATTCGGGCGTGAAACGCCCTGAAAACCAATACTCTTCTCCCACATTAGGCCAAAAATTGGGCAAAAATTCGTTCGGAACGTATGGAACGGCCCATTTTACGGGAAATTTTTGAGTGTCCCCTTAGGGTTTTAGCACTTTCAACAGAAAATCTGAGAGATTTAAGAGGGTTTTTAAGCCTCCTTACCTCCACTAGTAGAGACGGTTCAACTCTCGGCCTCGTCGAACCATCGCTAATAGGATTATTGCGCAATATTTTCCCAAGACAAAAATTATGGCCAAATTCGTGGGGCGCCTGTAATGAAAGCCGGATTTAACTGATTTATGCTCTCGCGAGCCGGGATTTTCGCACATTTCCGGATTTTCCATTCAATGCAGATGTGCCATATTGCACATAAATTGGGGGGGGGGGGGGAGAGCCGAGACAAGCGCGAAAATCTTTGTTTTTTGGGGGAAATGGGATTTTTTGAGGGGGTTTTTGAAAATTTCGGAGTTTTTAAGGATTTTTGGTTGAAATTTTTGCCTTTTTGGCCTTAACTAGCTTTTTTATTGAAGGAAATTTATTAAAAAAAGCCTTGAAGGTTCTTTTCCAGCCTTTGGATTGGGGGAAATGGGATTTTTTTTTTTTTTTATTTGTCATTTTAAGCGATTTTTGGTTCAAATTTTGCCTTTTCGACATTTATTTTGCTCTCGTTTTGACTGTAATTTATTAAACAAGTCTTGAAGTTTATTTTGCAGCCTTTGGAAGGGGGAAAATAGGATTTTTGAGGGATTTTTTTTAAAATTTTTCATTTTTAAGCGATTTTCGGTTGAAATTTTGCCTTTTCGCCCTTTATTTCGCACTAATTTTGACTGTAGTTTATTAAACAAGCCTTGAACTTTTATCATTCGGCCATTTCCAGCCAATGGCCAGATAATAAACTCCAATTGATGGCTTTTTGAAAGGGAAAATGAGATTTTTTTAGGGGTTTTTTCTCAAATTTCCCCCGTTTTTAAGCAATTTTGAAATAAATTTTTCCTTTTCTCATCTTCTTTCTCTCTAATTTTGATGAAAATTTATTAAACAAGTCTTGGACTTTTATTATCTGGCCATTTCCAGGCAGTGGCCAGATAAAAAAGTCCAATCCGAGCGGTTTTCTCTCTATTTTTTGCAGAAAGAACGTTCGAAAAAAGCGAAAAAATCGAAAAAGATTGGAAATAAAAAAGAGAACCAAAAAGTGATCGGAGTTTTTTAGGCCAGAAATTCCACTGAATTTTGTTTTTTGGGGCGAGAATCAAAGCTTGATTTATAATGTTTGAGTTGGTGATTTTTTTTACTTTGGGGTTTTTGTTAATATTAATCCATAATATCAGTCTGTCGGGAAAATAATGAGCATTCTGTCGCAGCGAAAATCACATCGCCGCTGAGAAAATAAATTGTGTCGCGGCAAAATCAAATTGCTTTTCACTTTAGCGACGCGATTGGCGCAGCGATATTATGCTCATTATTTTCCCGACAGACTGATAGTACTTTTTTTTAAAAAGTGCATAGACTTTTTTGCGAAGCAAAATCGCGTGACTGATGCAACTTGATTATTATCAGTGTGTCGGAAAAATAATGTGGATTCGTCGCGCCTCGGAATCGCCCATCATCGCTTTGCGACTGCAAGCCGCGGCTTGGGATTTGGTGCGCGATTAGCGGCGGGGCGAGACATTTTGATGCGACGATCCGCCGTTATTTTCCCGACAGACCGATAATTTGGTGTGCTTTTTGATGAAAAAAAAACATCATGCTTTGGGGCCCTAGACGACACTGGGAGAAAATTCAGATAAAAAAGTTCAAATATCAGTCCGTCGGGAAAATAATGAGCACTCTGTCGCATCGAAAATCGGATTGTCGCCGAGAAAATGAATTGTGTCGCGGCCAAATTTTGTTTTACTTCAAAGACGCGACTGTCGCAGCGTGCTCATTTTCAGTATGTCGGGAAAATAATGTGGATTTGTCGCCCCTTGGAATCGCCTATCATCGCCTTGCGACGGATAGCCAGGCTGTTTCTTTGGAGAGCGCTGTAGAGCGACAGAATTTGGGGGCCCTAGTGCACGGCGCGAAGCCGCAGGAAACTCCCATTTGACCTAAAAATCTTGGCTGTGTCCGCATGATTAGAGCCAATCTCGTAATATGTCTTGAACAAAAATTACCTGCATTTTTTCGTATTTTCCCAAAAAAACCATGACTTTCAGTTTGTCGGGAAAATAATGTGGATTTGTCGAGCCTTAAAATCGCAAATCATCACTTTGCGACGGCTAGGAGATTTGATTCGTGACTCCAACATGTCGTCAAATTTTTCTGCGACAATTCCACATTATTTTCCCGACAGACTGGTCGGCCAAATTTCATAGAAATCCGAGTGTCGCACTTCGCTGTAGGTCCTATTGCAGCCCTGTAAGAGATCTTTTTGTCGCGATTTTTGATTATTTTTTATTTTCCCTAATAAAATCGACCTTTGCTCTATACTTGTACTTTTCCAGGGATATTGTTTATCGCGAAGCCGAAAAAAACGCCTGCAAATCGGAGAGCAGTCGCAGCGCTCCAATCTCTCGTATACATTCCGTGGAATCGGGTCGCAAAACATGTCGCTGCGGCTGGACAACGAGCAGGAGAAGCCCATCTACGACAACCCCACCAAAGATGACAAAGATGTAAGTGGAATGTAAAATTCTTTTTTTTCAAGATATACATATGTTATCTGGGTCTTCAAAATGAAGTAATCTCGTTTTTGCAGGAAGAGGAAGACCGTGGAATGGCGCTAGCGCCGTCCATCACCTTGTTCGGTGGTGTTATGGTGATTGTTGGCTGTATTATTGGCTCTGGGATCTTCATCTCACCGAAGGGAGTGCATGAAAGTAAGCGAACTTAATTTTGTCATCATTTCCCTGCAAAAAATCCCAATTTTATCAGTCTGTCGGGAAAATAATGTGGATTTTTTGCACCTTGGAAGAATTGCCCATCATCGCTTTTTGATGTCTAACCGTGGCTGGTGACTTGCAGCGGAAAGATTCAAGTTTGCAACGAAAAATTTTGCCACGACAAATCCACATTATTTTCCCGACAAACTAAAATAAAATTGTGCGATCAAAATTCCCTAAAATCAGGTTTATGCCGACAAAAATCCACTATCAGTCTGTCGGGAAATTAATGAGCACTCTGTCGCATCGAAAATCGCAGCGCCGCCGAGAAAATAAAAAAAAAACAGAAAAAAGAATTGTGTCACGGAAAAATCAAATTGCTTTTCAATTCAGTGCTCATTATTTTCCCGACAG
The DNA here is from genome assembly GCA_904066235.2 of Bursaphelenchus xylophilus. Classification (NCBI taxonomy): domain Eukaryota; kingdom Metazoa; phylum Nematoda; class Chromadorea; order Rhabditida; family Aphelenchoididae; genus Bursaphelenchus; species Bursaphelenchus xylophilus. The sequence goes on along the minus strand of CAJFCV020000003.1, from coordinate 11,953,329 downwards.
ACTGATTTCCTGAATTTTTCGAAAATAGCGGCGCTACGTAGGCTTTTTTTCCAACTGCGTCATCACGGTTTCGCCGAAGCTCCTTCGCACAGTGCAAGCTCGAAAAAGCGGTTTGCACTAGACATGGCTGGGGGGCCGGGCCGGGCCGAAAATCGCGGCCCGGCCCGGGGGGCGGAAGAGGTCGGCCCGGCCCCGGCCCCCTTCAAATTTTCTCGGCCCGGCCCGGCCCCCAGGGGCCGGGCCGGGCCGGGGGCCGACCGGGGGCCGAACTGTAAATATGAACAATGCATTCGTTACGAGATATAACACATTTTTTTGGGGCTTTGGTAGTTCAGCCCCCCAGGAAAGATAGCTCAAACCCCCACTGTTTTGTCCATTTTACACCCCCATAATGAAAAATTTAGAATAATACAAAAAATGCAAATTAGGGTAAAACGACCCCCGGCGTTTTAGCTCAAACCCCCAGTTACCGTCCAAATTCGTTCTTGTGGTTCAGGCAACGACGATCGTAGCCGAGAGAACCCAATCCCGAGTAGGAGCTTCAGATTGGATGAGGGGGTTTATGCTGGGTCCAGGGGGGCTGAACTGGACGGGTTGTACTACCTTAGCCCCCATTTTTTTGTTATAACAATCGACAATAAATTTTTGAAAAAAAATTACCAACCATTGCCTATAGTACAAAAAACCCAATCGGTTCTTGGCTCTGCCTTTCTATTTTTGTTGGCAACCCTAATTTTCGTTTTGGCTTTTAGTCATTGGGGGCCGAGGCCGGGCCGGCCCGGCCCACTAGCCATGTCTAGTTTGCACTGTGCGAAAGAGCAAAATGCACGGTGCGTTCGCGAATCGCGATAAAAGACGAAAAAAAACTATGCATTTTTTCAAGATTTAAGGACTTTTTATCGCGGGGCCGCACCCTTCAAAAAACCGCACTTTGCACTGTGCATTCAATTTTTTTAAATTTTCGCACGGTGCATTCAATTTTTTAAAAATTTTCGCACTGCGCAACCAAAATATCGCTGCGACGAAAAGTATTTTCAGCCGACAATGAGTCGCTGCGACGTTTCTGAAGCGAGTTTGCGCAATCGGTGAAAATGCACAGTGCAAAATGTTTGAAGATCCCGCACACTGCGAAAAAAAGCAAAAATGCACTCACTGTGCGTGTGCAATAAATTGTCAATGGACTTTTATCAGTCTGTCGGGAAAATAATGAGCACTCTGTCGCAGGGAAAATTGCATCGCCGCTGAGAAAATGAATTGTGTCGCGAAAAAATCAAATTTCTTTTCATTTCGGCGATGCGATCCGCGCAGCGACATTGTCCTCATTATTTTCCCGACAAACTTTTTTTTGAACAAGCAGAGTAACATACACAAATTTTCCAGATATTCAATCAGTCGGTTGGTCGATGGTGATCTGGGTGGTGTGCGGCCTGTTCTCGGCGATTGGCGCCTACTGCTACGCCGAGCTGGGGACTTTTATCCGCTCCTCGGGCGGCGATTATGCCTATGTTTTGGAGGCGTTCGGGCCTCTGATGGGCTTTATTCGTATGTGGATTGAGTGCATCATTGTGCGGCCGTGCACTATCACTGCGGTCGCGATGACATTCGCCACCTACATCCTGCAGCCGCTATATCCCCACTGTCCGCTGCCCTTTTTGGCGCCGCAGTTCTTGGCCGCTTCGGTCATCCTGCTGCTGTGCATGATCAATTGCGTCAGTGTGAAGTTTGTGACGCATGTGCAGAACCTGTTCACGATGACCAAGTTGGCGGCGTTGATTTTGATAATTGCCACTGGGCTTGTGCTCATGTTGATTGGAGATCGTAAGTTATAATTTTATATATATATATATATATATGTATATATATATATATGTATATATATATACATATATAATAATATATGCTGTCAAACCTCTGTAAAACAAATCGCAAGGGAAGAATAGAGTTATCAGTCTGTCGGGAAAATAACGAGCATTCTGTGGCATAGAAAGAATCGCAACGCCGCCGAGAAAATGAATTGCGTTGCGGCAAAATCAAATTGCTTTTCACTCCAGCGACGTGATTGGCGCATCGACAGCGTGCTCATTATTTTCCCGACAGACTGATAAAAATATGGGAAATGCTCAAAGTGCAACGTTCAGATTTTGATGAAACTAACCACAATTTAGATAAATTGTTTGGAGGCATACGAGACTTCTAGCCCCTTCTTTTCATAAGCGACCAATATTTTTTGGCCGAAAGTTGGCAAATACTTGACACTTTTTTGCGACACTTCTTTCAAAAATTTTGCGCTGTAAAGCATCATGTTTATTCCTAACATCAAGGCGTTGAAGATCTCGGCTCTCCCTGTAAAATACAGGCTAAAATCTTCCGGGATTTATCTGTGGCCTTGGCACAATATGTGGGCAAAATTTGAGGAAAATCTGAGCGTCGCGCTTTGGGGCCATTACTTGGTCAGTGGCTTCTAAAAAGCTTCTGGTCAGTGGCTTCTAAAAAGCATAGATTCTCCGTATTTTTATCAGTCTGTCGGGAAAATAATGAGCACAATGTCGGTTGCGCCGATAAAATGAAAAACAATTTGACTTTGCCGCGAAGACAATTCACTTTCTCGGCGACGATGCGATTTTCGATGCGACAGAGTGCTCATTATTTTCCCGACAGACTGAAAAGTAAAGATTTTTCTTTATTTTTCTTTATGGTAATGTTTTTTCATGTAAAAGAAATCCCACTCAATTTGCTGTCACAAAAAAGTTATTTCTCATCAAAATCAACAATTTTTGTACATTTTATTATTAAAATGATTATAAAAAAACTATTTCCAGCCTACCTCGACTCCTTCGAAGGGATGTTTGAGCTGCCCAACATTGGTGCCGGCCAAGTTGCGCTTGCCTTTTACTCGGGTCTCTGGGCCTACAACGGCTGGAACTACCTCAACTTCATCACCGAAGAGCTCATCAATCCCACGCGCAATTTGCCTCTGGCCATTTTCATTTCAATGATCACAGTCACGGTGATCTACTTGCTCGCCAATCTCGCCTTCTACGCCGGCACCTCGCCGGACGAGCTGCTCGAAAGCAAAGCGATCGCTGTGACTTTTGCCAACAAATACTACGGCCCGATGGGGATTATCATGCCGATTCTGGTGGCGGGAAGTTGTTTCGGCACCGTGAATGGAATCATGTTGACTTCGTCGCGACTTTTCTTCGTCGCCGGCCGAAACGAGCACATGCCCCGAGTGCTCAGCTATCTGAATGTTCAGTGGAAAACGCCGGTCCCAGCCGTGCTGTTCACATGCCTGTTGTCGCTGTTTTATTTACTGTTGAGCGACAACATTTACACGTTGATCAACTACGTGCAAATCGTGAACTGGCTGGCCATCGCGATCGCTACTTGCGGATTGCTTTATTTGAGGTGAGCAATAGACTTGTTTTGCATCTGAAAACAATGAGCACAATGTCGCTGCGTCGATCGAGTCGCTAAAGTCAAGACTCAATTTATTTTCTCGGTGCCGATTTTCGATTCGACAGAGCGCTCATTATTTTCCCGACAGACCGATGGACTTATGACGCGAGTAGTATTTTTTCATAAAGTGCATGGACATTTGTTCTTTTTTGCACAGTGCATTTTCAACTTTTTCCCACGCTTGTCGCCAATGCACAGTGCATTTTTCGCTTTTCGCACTGTGCAAACCTCAAAAAAGCCGCTTGCACTGTGCAAAATTATTCAGCAAATCTGCGACGGCGCAGTTGAAAAAAAGCTTATGTCGCAGCGACACTTCAAATGCACAGTGCAAAAATCAGAAAAAAACAAAAAGAGTGAAATGCACAGTGCAAAAAATCACAAATTTTTGCTTTTTTTCGCACAGTGCAAACCTCAAGAAAACCGGTTTGCACAGTGCAAAGATCAATTTCTTTGCACAGTGCGAAAATCAAAAGAAAAGAAGAAAAGTGAAACGCACAGTGCAAAAAATCGCAAATTTTTGCTTTTTTCGCACAGTGCAAAACTCCGGTGCAAATGGAGACTTTTTGTGCACGGTGCGGGCCGCTGCAAAATGTCCATGCACTTTATGAAAATACAAATACATTATATATCCTATATATCATCCACATTCCAGATACACCAAGCCCCCCAAGGACTATCCTCGACCTCTTCAGGTGGGCCTGGCATGGCCGATCATCTTCCTGCTGGGCTGTGTTTTCCTGATCGTCTTCCCCATCATCCAAGCGCCCATGGACACGGCGATTGGAATCGGAATCATGCTGACCGGACTCCCCGTCTACTTGATTTTCGTTCAGTACCGAAGAAAAGTCCCATTCATTGACAACATCATGGACGAAGCGACAGTTTTTGCGCAAAAATTACTGTTGGTGGTGCCCACGGAGAAGAAGGATTGAGTTTAGGCCTTGAAAATTTTATCAACTCTCTTGAATTCTAATTTTATCTTGTTTTATCTACGTTTTTTCATAAAGTGCGTAGACTTTTTACCGCCGACGCATGGAGAAAAAACGTGGTAGAAAAAGCCGTAAAATGTGTCCTAAATCTCTTGCAAACGCATTCCTCTATTTGTTGTTAATTTTATTTCCATTTGCGAATTCGTGCCTTCTTGATCTTTTTGGTCGAAAAATGATTGTTCCTCAACATGTCTAAGTGGTATAAATGCATCGTCAATGCCGGCGATCTGTCGGATTTCCTGCCAAAATCTTTCTTCCCTTTGATTTTGAATAAATATTGAAAATCAAAGTAAAAGGAGAGCGGAGTTGGACGATTGGGGAAAAAGACGGTTGGGGAAAAGTACGATTGGGGAAACCAAAAATTATTATTTTTCTTCGATGCAAATGTCGAAGTTAGGATAATCGAGGGTGCATATTTCGTAAATGACATTCATTTTTTTTATTCTTACTTTTTTCCTTAAGAAGTACTGTAAAGTAGTAATTTGTGACTTTTTTTCATAAATACTCGATTTCAAGGTTTTCGAGGGTGCTGATTTCGAAAATCATGTTCATTTTCTGAACTTTACTAGTTTTCCTTAAGTAGTAGTGTTAAAAAGTAACTTTTTGAAATTTTTCTAATGCTGGTCTCGAAAATCATGTTAACTTTTCCTCTAGTACTAATTAGTTCTATCTGATACTAGTAGTACTAAACCCTGCGTATCAGTTTGTCGGGAAAATAATGAGCACTCTGTCGCATCGAAAATCGCATCGCCGCCGAGAAAATGAATTGTGTCACGGAAAAATCATTTTTTTTTCATTTCAATGACACGATCGGCGCACCGATATTGTGCTCGTTATTTTCCCGACAGAAAATGTTTTTTTGTCATCTGCGATTCGTCGTACAAAGAGGAGGTCCAACTCAGTTTTTTGGTACCAAACCAGAGCCTGATCTCAAAGTTTGACGCTCAGATTCTAATATGAGTCTGTCGGGAAAATAATGTGGATTTGTCACGCTTTGAAATCGCCTATCATCGTTTCGCGACGGCTAGCCGCAACCAGAGATTGCCACGGCTCCGGAGCCGGCTCTTGGCTCCGGCTCTGAGCGTCTTCGGCTGCGAGCCAAGAGCCAGAGCCGGAGCTGGAAATTTTGGGCGTGGCTCCGGCTCCCGAGCCCAAAGTCGGAGCCAGGCATCTCAGCGTTCAGAAAAGTAAAAATTTTGTGATCTTATTCAACCAAATTTCTTGAAAAATAATGGGAAATATGTGTTGCTTACGACCTGGCTACAGAAACGTTAGATTTGTGACCTCTGGCACTGATAACTTTTATTTTTTAGAAAGTATTTAAAAAAAATTTTTTTGCACGGGAGCCGGGATTCGGAGCCGGCGACCTTTTTAGTGTTTTTACGGGAGCCGGAGCTGCAAATTTGACCTCGGCTCCGGCTCTGGGAGCTAAGAGCCGGATCCAAAATTTTGACCATGGCAATCTCTGGCCGCAACCGGAAATTTGGCGCGAGACGTCATCATTTTTTCGACGAGGTGAAAAATTTCGCTGCGACCATCCACTATTTTCCCGACAGACTGATAAAACATGGTACAAATTTTGGTTAAATTAGTCTGTCGGAAAAATAATGAGCATAATGTCGCCGCGCCGATCGCGTCGCTGAAAAAGAAAAATTTCGATTTTCGATCCGACAGAGTGCTCATTATTTTCCCGATAGACTGATAAGACATCATTTCCGGCAAAATTCTAATTTTAAACGACTTTTCTATGGCCTCACAGCAATTACAACCGCATTTTCGAAAATAATTTCCGCACTGAAAAGGAGGTTTCCATGGAAATTCGCAGCGGCCGTCGAAGGAATTGTCTTCTTAAAGTTGGAAATCGGCTTTCCCCGCGGCTTTTTAAACTTCTTAAATATGGGTTTATTCTCGACGATCGCCAAATTCTTCGCCCCTCATCAACACCCCTGCGAGGTGTTGGTGCTGGGCCTCGACAACAGCGGCAAAACGAGTATTTTGAATCAGCTGAAGCCGCCGGACAACCAGCTGAGCGCCGTGACTCCGACCGTCGGCTTCAACGTGGAAAAGTTCAATGCCGCCAACATTGCGTTCACAGCGTATGATATGAGCGGACAGAGTAAGAGTTTTACTGTTTTTGGCTTGAGGTTTAGGCGGGGATATTGTTTTTTGGATCAACAGGGGAAGTACCCCAAGTGCGACGCTCAGATTTTGATGAAACTTGGCACAAATTTAGAATAATTTTTTCTAAGATATATGCGAGAATCCTAGCTCGCACTTTGCACAAACAACCGAGATTTTTAGATCGAAAGTCGGCGAAATTTTAACACTTTTTGTTGAATTTCGACATGAAAAGTTTTATGCCTATTTCTACCATAGATAGCAATGTTTCCCCAAAAAAAAATTTTTTCCGCACGAAACTGCCAAAGTTATGGCCAAAAAAGCGATTTCTCTCTGACCGCTCTCCGCGTTTCGCGTACTCTCTCGGCGAGAAAAATAGTTCCATATCTCGGTGGCGCTTGCAAAGCGCGAGCAAAAACTTTCAGGAATCGATATTTAGTTTATGCCCGACGCGTGTGCAAAATTTAAAGAAAATCTGAGCGTCGTACTCCCTTGTAAAAAAGGAAGATTTGCAAGTGCGGCGCTCAGATTTTCTTTAAATTTTGTTCACGCCTCGGGGGTTGGCCACATATCAGCTCCTGAAAATTTTTAGAGATTTTGAACAATCTTTGTTCAATATCTCTAAAAAAAAGACTACGAAAAATTCGGAGAGCGGTCAGACAAAAAATCGCCTTTTTGCCATAATTCTGCCGGTTTCGCGCGGAAAAAGTTCGTTTTTTGTGAAAATATTGCGCTCTGTAGTAGAAATAAGGCTTAAATTTTTTCATGGGCAAAAAAATCGGACTTTGGCCGACTTTCGACATACAAAAAATGCCATTTTTTGGCAGCTTTCAACCTAAAAATTTCGGTTGTATCTTCAAAGGGCGAGCTCTGAAAAAGATAGTGCTTATTGTTAGAGAGTATATAAAAGAGAAAAAAGAACTTTTTTGGCCATATCTTTGCCAGGTTCGTTCGAAAAAAGTTACTTTTTTGTGGAAACATTACCCTCTACGGTAGGGATACAGTTCCCTTCCTACGGATACAGCGCGCCCTTTCCTTCAAGGCGGGCTCTTCAAAGCGGGGTTTTTTAGCTTAGAGAAGGTAACGGTTTGGAGACATTTTTGTCCCTTCCGGGATGCAAAATGAGACGTTTTTTGCCATTGGATCCGGTCCCTCACTGTAGGTACGAAACTTTTCATCTAACACCTGCAAAAAAGTGAAGCTAAGAATCTCAAATATGTCTTCAGCGATCGGATAAGGAATAAAATAAAAAATGCGCATCATAAGTCTTTGCTTTTACTTATACCTCTTTCCTTTCAGGTAAATACCGAACTCTCTGGGAGACCCAATACAAGACAGCACATGCAATCATCTTCGTTGTTGACAGTACGGATCGATTGAGGATGGCGGTAGCGCGCGATGAGCTTTGGATGATATTGGATCACAAAGATATCAAAGCAAAACGGGTAAGCGGTCTTGTTTTTTCTTGATATATATACGGTATATTATACCGTATATATACGTATAATACTACAGAAAATTTCTAATAAATGTAAAAACCTCGATTTCAGATACCAATCCTAGTGTTCGCCAACAAGTGCGACGACTCGCGCGCCCTCAGCACGCCTGAGATCAACATCTCGCTGGGGCTGGATGTGATCCGCGAACACAACTGGAACATTGTGCAAAGTTCGGCGATTACCGGTCAGGGATTGGTGTCAGGGATTGGATGGCTCAGTGAGCAGATCAAAGACTCCGTGAAGAAGGAGAATGGATACACGTAGCTCGTGTTCTGTCTGGATTTTTTAATAAATTGTACATTTGAATTGATCAGGAAATAAGCACTGCTTGGCGCTTCGATTTCCGTTTATTTTTGGTCACAAAGTTGGGCTTAGGCCACACATCGATTCCTGACAGGTGTATAGTTCACGCGTTCCAGGGGCAGCCGAGATATTCAGCAACAAGAGAGTACGGAAAATGTAGAGAGCGGTCAGAGAGAGGAACGCTTTCTAGCCACGTCTTTGCCAGTTTCGCGCGGAAAAATTTTATTGTTTTTTTGTGGAAACGTTGTACATATTCTTTGATAGAAATAACGCTGATTTTGTTGTCCAAACTCGAAAAAACCGTGCGCAAACCTTCATTTTGCACCGTGCATTTCACTTTTTTTTTGTTTTCGCACTGTGCATCAATATAAAGTTGCACAGTGCAAACGGTTTTTCTTGAGGTTTGCACTGTGCGAAAAGATAAAAATGCACTGTGCGTTGGCGACAAGCGTGGGAAAAAGTTGAAATGCACTGTGCGAAAGAGAAAAAAATGTCTTGGATGTTCCATAAAGTGCACGGAGACTTGTCGCGCCCGCACCGTGCACAAAACCCCCATTTTCCACTGTGCATTCCACCTTTTTTCGGATTTCCGCACTATGCATCAATATAAATTAGCACAATGCAAACGACCTTTTTGAGGTTTGCACAGTGCGAAAAGAGAAAAATGCACTGTGCGCTGGCGACAAGCGTGGGGAAAAGTTCAAATTGCACTGTGCAAAAGAGGAAAAAAGTCCATCGCCCGACTGAAATCGGCGACACGCACTGTGCGAAAACAAAAGATTTCTTTGCACTGTGCAATTTTTTGCTTTATGCACAGTGCAATAAGCATTTTTTTCGGCTCTCGCTCGATTTTTTTTCGCACAGTGCAAACACCAAAAATCAGACCGGCGACTTTCCGGAAGGACAATTACTAATAAGATTTTACACTCCTCCACTCCTTGAGCTGTTACCATAAATTTGGCTCTCCTCGCAATTCATCTCCATGAAGTGCAATAAATCCGAGTTGTGAATGACAACAAATGGACGGAAGCGGATGCGAAAGAGTGGACATTTCTTTTTTCTCTCCCGAAGACGCGGGGCGGGGGCCAAATATCTTCCCGGTCCTCATGAATATGGTCAGTCTCCGCGAAAAAAACACGTGGGAATCATTGGGCCGCATATCCGATGTAATCGCGGCGGCCCTCTCGAATGGGCGAGTATTTGCACAGTGAGGATGAGATAATGAATGGTCGGTTTTTGGGCTGGATTCTCGCTTGTTTGATCCGAAAAGTAATAGTAATACTGCTTTGGGTATTTTTGTTTTTTTCATGCTATGGCAAATTCCCTAAGGCAATGTTTTTCGGGTTAGTCAAACATTTTTTTTTGATACTATTACTTTTTTATTGCGTTATATTGCAATGGTCAGTTTAATGGGCATGGTGAATATTTTGAGGTTTGAGAGGAAAAACAGTAGATTATACGTGTTAACATCGTCCGGTAGGTATATAGCATGACCTCGCTACGACTTTTCGGGTTAGCGACACAATTTTTTCGTCATTTATATGTTATAATGACTCAGGGTAAAGAAAACGAACATTAATAATAGCTAAAATTAGAAAAAGTTCACGTATTGCAAGTCTTCGCCAACTCTCCGCCGAGCCTTCGCCGAGCGTCATACAACGGCTTTTCCAGGCCTCATAGGCGTTTCCTACAACCTTTTTAGGCGAAAAAGGGCTCCTGCAACTTCTAAAATTGTTCGCTATGAACAGGTTTTGCAATACAGAGTCTTTTGTACAGAGTTTTCACTTTCAAGACGCAAACGAATTACTGTTTTACACTCAAAAAAATTTCTAATTTTACACTTATACAGCTGTACGAAAAACCTCCGTACAACATAACCTTTCTACAAGAACAGTTCTAGTGAATCCAGATGCGAATTTCAGGCCATTTTTAACAGTCATGCAACGATATCCCTTCTATAACGAATACTTTCCTGTCCCATGCAAATTGTCATGCAGAGGTTCCGCTATATTTGCATGGTCAAAAAGGCAGGTCAAAGAGCGTAACCAACACCTTTTCCGAGCAAACAGAACTCTAATTTCGCGGTTTTGACAATTTTCCGTATTTTTCCGGCCCTAAAATGAATTAAAATCACAATATCATCCAAATTAATACTTCCAATTACTCCGCAATTCCATTAAAAAATCAGTTTCGGTTCACGGGAAATCGAAACCCGTCACTGATCGCAGCGCTGTTTACTCTAATAATCGAAAAAAGAGAAGAGGGCTTTAAAACAAATATTATTCTTGCAAACTGGTCACTCCGCCGTCTTTTCCCGGTGGGTTTGACTCGCGTTTCAAGTGCGCCGATGTCAGCCCTACAAGGCGGACATGGCTCAGGTGGAGTGCAGGGATTAGTGTGGCGAACTGACTGACAGTTTGGAGGGTGGATTTGGGGTTGACTCGAATTATGGTGACTTTAATTTTTTTTGGGGAAATGCGGAGAATTGTCGGTCTGTCGGGAGAATAATGAAAGCAATGTTGCCGATCGCGTTGCTGAAATGAAAAGCAATTTGTTTTCGCCGCGAAGACAATTCATTTTCTCGGCGGCGATGCGATTTTCGATGCGACAGAGCGCTCACTATTTTTCCGAGAACCTGATAGTCCACCAAAACCTATATGGAGTCGTTTTCGTCAAGTTGTCTTTATTGCGACAGCAACAGCAGAGCTCAGAAGGACGGTTATAACCGTATGCAAATTTCTACCTTCCGGGCATCACTGGGCAAAAAAATTTTGGGAATGTGTTTTAGTGACCTATACCAACGTTTTAGGCCAAAAAACTCATATTTTTAGTCCCTTGCAAGTCATTTTACTAGTCGCGACATAAAGTCCGTAGAATTTTTCGCGGCCCCCAAATTCCGTCGCGCTCCGAAATGTTGATTTGTCGCTGCGAAAAACGGGAATCGCGCGCGACAATAAGGCAAAATCAACAAAATTGCACAGTGCAAAATGTGTTTTCGGGTGAATGCACAGTGCAAAATGCTTTTTCGGGTTTATGCACAGTGCAGAAAATTCTACGGACTTTATGTCGCGGCTAGTACAGAGGTTTGACTGTATTTTTTCTCCTGTGACTCTCTCTGATACATTTTACATCCATTCTTAGCCGTATAAAGCCTCTAATCTCGCCCTAAACATAAAGAAAAACCAAAGGAATGTGTTGTCCATTCCGAAAATTATTATTTTTCTCTTTCCTATAAATGGTTCGCCCTCCCAGGTTTGCCCATACAAAAATAATGTTTTTTTTCTGGTTGAGTCATTCGCTATAAAAATCTGAACCATCCTTTCTTCCTGGAATTTCTTTGTTTTGGTCACGGCTACTAGCATGAGAAACGTTGACCTTCTTCCGTATAAATCTTTTTGTGAGTGTTTTTTTTTTGAAATTTTGCTCTATTTTTTGAATGCTACATGGCGCAAAAAGTCCTGAGAATTTGCCTCAAATTCCGTCGCACTCTGAAAAAATGAGTTTTCGCTGTGAAAAATGGGAACGCTCAGGACGCTTTTTTAGTATTACGTTTTTTTATAAGTGCGTAGACTTTTTGTCGTAGGCCGCACGATGCACAAACCCTCTTTTTGGGCGGGCGAAAAGAAATTGCGCTATGCAACATGTTTCGAAAAAGATAGCATCGCACATCATGCACTGTGCTTTGCGAAGGAAGGCAGAAAAGAGTCTACGCACTTTCTGGAACGACTGGTTGCCCATCCATAGAGTCGCTGGAGTGATTGTTGGCGTTCGCACTGTGCAGAAAGGGGTGGGAGGAACAGCTCAAAAAAGCCTATTAGCTTTTTTACAAAGTGCCTGGACATTTTTTCGCTTTCGCACAGTCCATCTTGAACTTTTGTCGCCAACGCATTGTGGATTTTTGCCTTTGCTTTCCGTGTAAACCCCAAGAAAGCCGATTGCACTGTGCCCATTTTTGAGCAAAACCGCGGCGGCGCGTCGCAGCGATATTTCAAATGCACAGTGCAAAACCAAAAAGAGGTGAGTGCACGGGTCCTGCTTTGCAGTGATTTGAAGGTGATACCTGTAATCATGGGTATAAAGCCGGCTGGAGCAACCCAATTCAGTCCCAACTGTACCGTGGAACGTGCAGAGCACAAGAGGGCGATGACGACGGACGCTGGGAGGAGGACTTACAGAGATCCGCTGATAAGTCTTCTGCAGGAAGATGTAGTGGGGGACATACTCGCAAATTTTTGTGCACGGTGCGGACCGCGACAAATGTCCAGGCACTTTGTGAAAACGTTAATCGTAGGTTGAACGGAACATGTATTTGCAATGTTTCAAAGGTTCATCTAGGAAACCCTCCAAATTAACTGTTCAATTTCAATTTCTTCACACTAATCACATGTAAAATCATGAAGTGAGGATTTTTATTTCTAGACTAACAAGGGAAGTACCCCAAGTGCGACGCTCAGATTTTCTTAAAATTTTGCACACACGTCGGGCATGGACTAGATATCAATTCCTGAAAGTTTTAGCTCGCGCTTTGTTCGATATCGCCGCCGAGATATCGAACGATTTTTGCCGCCGAGAGAGCACGCTATACGTGGAGAGCGGTCAGAGAGAAAGACGCTTCTTGGCCATAACTTTGGCAGTTTCGTGCGGAAAAATTTGATTTTTTGTAGAAACATTATCCTTTATGGTAGAAATAGGCATGAAACTTTTCGTGCCGAAATTCGGCAAAAAGTCCTAAATTTTCGCCAACTTTCGATCTAAAAATCTCGGTTGTTTCTGCAAAACGCGAGCTAGGATTTTCGCTTATACTTTAGAAAAAATTATTCTAAATTTGTGCCTAGTTTCATCAAAATCTGAGCGTCGCACTTGGGGTACTTCCCCTGTAAGATTTTTCAGCCCAATAATTTTTGGACATAGTATTCAAAATATTCATAGATTTTTAGATTTCTGATCCCCGACCTTCTCAAATTTCTCGGCCTTTCTTATCATTCTTTCTCGGAGACCTTTCCTCAACGCATCCCACCCTCATTCTTCCCTCCCAATCCGGAGGGCTCGGCGGGAAGACAAAAGGAAAACATTTCGGTCGGCTCTTCACACGCATCGCTCTGATATTTTCGCGGCCTCGATCTTAAAGAGTGACCTCTTCCATAGTGACCCTTGCGGAAAAAAGAAGACGGTTTGGGACAACATTTGTGGGTCAAGTGGATAAACAATGAGGGATTTGGTTACAGTGTCAATCTGAAGGGGCTAGGATGTCTTGTGATTAGTGACAGTAGCTCAAGATGAGGTGTTTAGAGATTAAGCGGCGTCTGGATTCACAAAAACGGTTGATTTTTTAGTAGTCGAATTTTTGGATAGAGAAATGTCACATTGGTTTGTCCAATAAGTAATGTCGTTTTTCGAAACATAATGTTTGTCTGTCGGGGAAAAAATGAGCACTCTGTCGCATCGAAAATCGCATCGCCACTGAGAAAATGAATTGTGTCGCGGCAAAATCAAGCTGCTTTTCACTTCAGCGAAGCGATCAGCGAAGTGGTCATTATTTTCCCGGCAGACTAAAAGTCAAACTTTTTTACAAAAATTTTTTTGGCATCATTTTTTTTATATCTTTTTGTTAACAAAAAACGCTTCAATTTAGGCAAAATATGGCAAAAACTTGGGTATGTATTAAATTTTCAGCTTACGATTTTCAAAAACCCCGGAGATTTTATGGTCGAAAATTACGAGAAATGGGATTTTTTGAGATTTCCTTGATAAAAAATCAAAGGAAAATGATGACTTCTAGCTTGACAGATTTTTAGCTTGCGTTATGCAGAAACCACCGAGAGTCAAAATTTGGCACGTTTTTGCGCATTTTGTCCCATTGCTTACCTTGCAAACTTCGAATTTTTTTCTGGCACCGCACAGCGTTCCGAACATTTTTTCCGCCGCCGATCGGTGTCGAAAAAAGGAAAAAATAAAAAGTAGTGCTTACAAGTCGGTGGATATTTGGCTAGCCGCAATAGATGTAACAAAACTAAAAAATGGCTGTTAGACTATAAGACGTTGCCATTCCACGTATACAAACTACGTCATCATACCTTATGTTAATGTTGAGAAAATAATGATCGAAAATTATTAAAAATTCAACCTTCAGGTAAAAAAAAGTGTACCTTCCAATCCTTAAGCACACAATTTTTTTTCTTCCATCGTGTACAGAATTTCAAGAGCTACAACATAGACAGATTCAATAATTTTCCTGGGCCTTTAAACTTAGTTATGACTCAAAACAGCCTAATCTTGGTAATTTTGGTAATGGCAACGTCTTATAGTCTAACAGCCATTTTTTAGTTTTGTTACATCTATTGCGGCTAGCCAAATATACACCGACTTGTAAGCACTACTTTTTATTTTTTCCTTTTTTCGACACCGATCGGCGGCGGAAAAAATGTTCGGAACGCTGTGCACCGTTAACTTTCTTATTGCGATAAAACTTATTGGAATTATTACAATATTTATATTGTAATTTTGTTTTTTCCTTAAATTTGGACTTTTTCTAACAAAATCTTTCTTGTAAAATTCTAACTTGACTTTTACTCTTCTCACTATCACTTCATCCGACTAATCTTCCAAGTTGGTCGGTATCCCTTTCAAGTCGTGAGACGTCTCCCAAAAAAGTTTCACGCGCCATTTCTTCCGTCTTTATCACTCTTATCAATCCATTAAGTGCGCAAGAATTTTCGTTTTTCTCGCCCTTCACGTAGGTCATTGCATCAAGCGAAGGGGGATTCGGACCGCGCCCAACTCCGAAGCCATCCGTTTTTTGTCAATTTGCTCAAAAAAGGGAAGCGTTCGCAGTTTTGTCAATGCATTTGTAACGGGAGGGGCTGATAAGTTGGGAATGTTTTGAGATGTTATTCCATGTTTGGGCAATTGGTTTTGCTGAATTTTTGCCCAAACTGAATGGGTCAAAGGTCAGAAAATGCAATTTTGAGGCCTGTGGGCCAAGTTGGCTTTTTTATCAGTTTGTTGGGAAAATAATGAGCACAAAGTCGTTGCGCCGATCGCGTCGCTGAAATGGAAAGAAATTTGATTTTGTCGTGATACAATTCATCTTTGATGCGATTTTCGATGCGACAGAGTGTTCATTATTTTCCCGACAGACTGATGAAATTTCAAAATTTGCGGGTTTTCAGGGTTTCCTATGCAGAAAATCACTTCCCTTGTAAAATACGGTTACCATTCTAATGTTCGTGGTTATTGTGTTTTTTCAAAAAAGCGTAGGCTTTTTTGTCGCGGCGCACAGTGCATTTTGCAATTTTTTCGCACCGTGCGGGCTTTTCGAAAATTTTTGCATTGTGCGTTTTCACCGATCGCGCAAAATTGCTTCAGAAGCGTCGGAACAACTCACATCAGCTGAAAATAGCTCTTGCCGCGCGATATTTTGATTGCAGAGTGCAAAATACGAAATGAACAGTGCAAAATAGGGCTTTTAAAAAAGTCTACGCATTTGTGAAAAAGCATAGTGTCAGTCTGTCGGGAAAATAATGAGCACAATTTTGCTGCGCCAATAACTTCGCTGAAGTGAAAAGCAATTTGATTTTGTCGCAACACACTTCATTTTCTCGGCGGCGATGGGATTTTCGATGCGACAGAGTGCTCATTATTTTCCCGACAAAATGATAAAATTTCGATTGCACAGAGTGTAGAACAGCCTCGAAACAAAAAGTCTACGCACTTTTGAAAAGGCGTGTTCTGCCCAGAATACCTCAAATTTTCAAGTGTTTGAAACGAAAAATCCTCAACTCGACGCCTCATTTTTGTATTCATGCAAATTTCCCCACCTTTGTTCTGCCCTTGTACCTTCCCCCACACACCCCCTTGTTTTGAATAATCCCCTCTTCATCGACAATTAAATTCGCGCGGTGACCTTTCCATTTCTGATCGCCTAAAGGTTTATAGCCATCTTAAAATAAATCTTTTTGTAATTCGTTGTAATGAGTTTCCGGAAACTGCAGAGTTCTGCTCTTGAACTGCGCCTTCTCCGACGGGGTTGTTGTAAAGTTGCAAGTGAATGCATTTTCAGAACCTTTGAGATATATAGTTCGTTTTATCTGTCTGTCGGGAAAATAATGAGCACTCTGTTGCGTAGAAAATCGCATCTCCGCCGAAAAAATGAGTTGTGTCGCGAGAAAATCAAATTTTTTCACTTCAGCGACGGGTTAGCACAGCGACATAATTCATTTTTCGGGCGATGCTGTTTTCGATGCGACAGGGTGCCCATTATTTTCCCGACAGACTGAGAGAATATTGAATCAATCTGTCGGGAAAATAATGTGGATTCGCCGCGCTTCGGAATCGCGCATAGTCGGTTCGCGACGATTTTTCAAAAATGCGTAAACTTTTAGGAAAAATAATGAGATAGTGTGCTCATTATTTTCCCGACAGACTTATAAAATTTAATTTGTAATGTGTTCAAAAAAATGATTTTTTTTCCGCTCGAAACTGGCCAAGATACGACTAAAAATTGTTTTTCTCTCTGACCGCTCTCCGCTTTTCGCGTACTCTCTTGGCCGCAGAGATCGTTGAATATCTCGGCTCTTGACATGCTTACCGTATGCTGTCACAATGTCGCTGCGTAAAATAAATCGAATATCAGTCTGTCGGGAAAATAATGAACATAATGTCGCTGCGCCGATCGCGTCGCTGAAAAGCAATTTGATTTTTTCACGATACAATTCATTTTCTCCTCGGCGATGCGATTTTCAACACATATTTTCCCGACAGGCTGATAGTTAATAAAACCCTTTCCAAACTTTTCATTTTTGGCTACTTTTTACATCGTTTGCCTCTTCAAACCCCCCTCTTTAAAGTCCTTTTCATTCGTCTTAATTTTGCCTCAATTTTCGCGCCTGAAGGCATTTCGACAAAGTTTTGTCGCGCGCGCGTCCAAGTGCGTTCCACGGAAATGCATTTAAGATTTCCCTAAATTATAGGGTCTTCAAACCGGATTTGTCTCGGGGATTTGCGGGGCGAAGGGAACAAAATTTTTCTAATTTTTGGCTTCACTCTTGCATGAAAGGTCTGTAAATCATACATAATACAGCCTCTGTACAGCGAATCGCAAGGGCCAAGCATTGTTTTGTTTAGTTTCAGTCTGTCGGGAAAATAATGAGCAATCCGTCGCTTCGAAAGTTAGCATCGCCGCTGGGAAAATCAATTGTCTTCGCGGAAAAATCAAATTGCTTTTCACTCCAGCGACACGATGTGTGCAGCGGCATTGTGCTCATTATTTTCCCGACAGACTGATACAAGGGTTTTGTTGTATGGAGGCCAATCTTGTGACCGTTGAAATTTTTTGTTATACAGTTGTAGAAAAGATTTTTCTAGGGCCAAGGTTTGGAGGTAATCTTGAAACCGTTGAAATTGTTCGTTATATACTCCCCTTGATAGTGTTCTAAGATATCTGAACCATGCCCCTTACTCAAGCAGACTGAGAAAACTTTAGTTATTTTAGGTGATCAGAAAGTTTTGTCCACCAATTTTTGGGAAATTTGCATAACTCGCCTAAGGACAGAGACACGAAAAACAATTTTATGTGGCACATTCTGCCTGTCATGACTAGTACACATGCCAATTTTCAAAGTGATTGCGTTATATTCACTTGAGATACGGGTGGTCAGAAATTTATGTCCGGGAGTATAGAAAGGTTTGCTAGGGTCGAAAATTTTTACCTGTTATAGAAGGGTTTCGTTGTATGGAGGCCAATCTTGAGACCGCTGAAATTGTTCGTTATAGAAAAGTTTACTAGAGTCAAGAAATTTTTATTTGTTATTGGAGGGTTTTGTTGTACGGAGGCTTATTTTTTGTCTAATTCCTTGTAGGGGAGTTAGTTATTTACCATAGGTTGCACTGCATCTGATATATAAATAATGTTGTAAGAGGTGAATTGCCTTAGAAAGCGACGTTTAGATTTGCGCCTAGCTCATAAAAGAAAATTTAAATTGCCATTTTCTAAGTCATCACCGAGATTTTTAGCTCACAAGAAAAAATCAACACTTTTTATGTCAAACTTTGGCGAAAAATTTTCAAATTTTTTCACAGTGAAGAATGACATATTGGCATTCTATTTCTCAAGTATTGCGCACTAACTTCACAAAAAATATTTTTTTTCCATGCGAAACTGACAAAGATATAAGAGTGAAGACAGAAGATTTCGGAGGAAAATTTTGAAAATTTTTCGAATTCACTTTTTTTCGATTTGGGAGTAAAAATTTTTTTTACTCCCAAAAATGCCAAAAAAAAAGTAAACATGAAGTTTACTCCAAAATTTGGAAAAAATTTTGATTTTCGGGAGTAAACTGGGAGTTTACTCGCCGGGGCCGAGAAATCGAATGGCGGCGAGTAAATCTGGATTTTGCTCGCTTCCAATTATTTCCTCAGCTATCACAGAGGCACAGATGACCCAGGACGTAAGGCGGGCGCGTATGGCGCGAGTAAATAATTCGCGCCAAACTTACGAAAAATTTTGCCGAATCCTGACTGGGAGACTCCCAGTCAGGAATAGACATGGCTAGTGGGCCGGGCCGGCCCGGCCCGGCCCGGCCCAGCCCCCCGGGGGGCCGGGCTGGGCCGGGCCGAATGAGTTTTAAAGGCCCCGGGGCCGGGCCGACCTCTTCCGGCCCCCGGGCCGGGCCGGCCGGGGGCCCCCGCCAGGCCCCCAATCGGCCCCCAATGACTAAAATTCCCAGTCTCAAGGCGAAAATTAGGCTTGCCAATAAAAATAAAACGCAGAGCCAAGAACCGATTGGGTCTTTTGAAGTATATACATGGCAATGGTTGGTAATTTTTTGTTTCAAAAACTTTTTTTTCGATTTTTATAACAAAAAATGGGGGCTAAGGTAGTACAACCCCCAGTCCAGTTCAGCCCCCCTTGACCCAGTATAAGCCCCCTAATCCAATCTGAAGCGCCTACTCGGGATTGGGTTCTCTCGGCTACGGTCAGCGTTGCCTGAACCACAAGAACGAATTTGGACGGTAACTGGGGGTCTCAGCTAAAACGCCGGGGGTCATTTTACTCTAATTTCCATTTTTTGTATTATTCTAATTTTTTACTTATGGGGTGTGTGAAATGGACAAAACAGTGGGGGTTTGAACTACCAAAGCCCCAAAAAAATGTGTTATATCTCGTAATGAATGCAGTATTTATATTTACAGTTAGGCCCCCGGTCGGCCCCCGGCCCGGCCCGGCCCCCTGGGGGCCGGGCCGGGCCGAGAAATTTGAAGGGGGCCGGGGCCGGGCCGACCTCTTCCGGCCCCCGGGCCGGGCCGCGATTTTCGGCCCGGCCCGGCCCCCCAGCCATGTCTAGTCAGGAATCCCGCGATTCCTGCAGTCAGGAATGTTTTTGACTGGGCGGCCTCAAAATCGACATCCCAGTCACCTGAGACGAAGAAACGGGGAGAAAAAACGAAGAGAGCGAGAGAAACGCGCGCTATTTCGTGCTCTCTCTGCCTCTCTGCGCCCTCTCTTCGTTTCCCGCTCTTTCGCTCTCTCTCTCCTTTTTTGCGCTCTCTCGCTCTTTCTTTCGAAAAAGAGAGAGAGCGCGAAACGGAAAGAGGGCGCTGAGAAGCAGAGACAGCACGAAATAGCGCGCGTTTCTCTCGTTCTCTTCGCTTTTTCTCCCTATTTCTTCGTCCTAGTCAACAGTTATTGACCCCTCACCCAGTCAAGAATCGCGGGATTCCTGAATGGACCACAGTCAGGAAGTTTTGACTGTACGAAGAGTCAGGAACCCCGCGAATCCTGACTGGAGCCTCCCAGTCAGGATTCGGCAAAATTTTTCGAAAGTTCGGCGCGAATTACTAACGCAAATAAAAAAAATTTTTTGCGCCCAGGGGTCAACTGTTCCCCGGGAGTAAACTCTGGATTTACTCGCCGGCACCTTCGGCGAGTAAATTCTGAGTTTACTCCAAAAAAAGGCGAAAAAAAAGTAAACTCGGAATTCACTCCAAAAATGGAAATTTTGAAAGCTATTTCGATTCCTACTCGCCGACCCATAAAATTTCTCGATTTTTACTCTCTTTTTCAAAAAAAAGTGAATTCGAAAAATTTTCAAAATTTTCCTCCGAAATCTTCTGTCTTCACTCTTATATGGCCAAAATCCGATTTTCTCTCTGACCGCTTTCCGCTTTTCACATAATCTCTACTCAAAAAAACTCGTTGAATATCTCGGCTTCCTCTGCAAAGTGCTCGCTGAAATTTTTAGAAACTGATATGTAGTCAACATGCAACACCTATGGAAAATTTGAAGAGAATCGGAGTGTCTTTTCCCTCGCCAAAAGCCCAAAAATCACCTCCGTAATTACCCCTCTAATCCCCCTTGCACGCCACGAAAAACGTAAGGCAAAATTGGAAATAGAGATTTCGAGCTGCGCCCAATATTTTTAATCTTTTTTGAGCGCATGAATATTGTGGTAGATATATTGTAACTCTGAGAGTTGGAATAATTTAGAGATGAATAGTATGTCAAAAATTACGTTTTTGTCAGTTTCAAGTGTTGAATATAATGGATGAGTTCATGGAGGCCAGCCCATTGCGCTCTGACACAAAAATGATTCTCCAGCTATTGATGTGTCTATAGAAAAGGTAAGATTTCTCTTTTTGCATCCGGTTTAGGAACAACGTAGCCAATTCATTTGTGTGAAACATCCTAGCGGATGTTTTAAAGAAGAAATTAGGAAATTTCGTAGTTGAAAAAGGTCACTTCCTAGTTCATTAATGCATCATTTTGCAGTAGCTGATGGCGTCTCCAGAAAATGTAAGTTTTCTCTTTTTTCATCCGGTTTAGGGACAAAGGAGTTGATCTGCTTTGTGCGAAACATCCCAGCGGACGTTGTAAAGAAGAAATCTGGAAATTTGACAATAGCAAAAGGGCACTTGTCAATAGATTATATACATCATTTTGCATCAGCTGATAGTGTCCCAGAAAATGTAAGATTTCTCTTTTTGCATCCAGATTAGGATCAAATTAGCCAATCCTTTTGTGTAAAACATCCTTGCACGTTATAAAGAAGAAATCTCGAAATTTGACAATGGAAAAAGGGCACTTGTCAATGGGTAATTGCATCATTTTGCAGGACTGATGGAGAAATGCGAGAAAGGGCTGGAGAAGGCGTGAGGAAAGCTGGATCAAAGGAAGCAGACGACGTTCAGAACATTTCAAGGTAAGTTTATGACGTTGCCTTTTTGATTTTTTTGTTTTTCTAGGCCATTGAGCTAACAATTTTCTCTGGTGTTACCTAAAATAATATAATTGATATTTCAGCCGGTCCATGCTGAAGTAGAATGTGAAGGCCAGCATAACGTACCAAAGGGTGTGGAGATGGAATTCCGAGTTCAGATTGCATCCGGCAAATTCGATGGATTGTCGAAAACTTACGTAATTTTAATTATTCTTGTTGGTTTGATATTTAGGTGGAAATAAAGAAGATTTGATGAATTTCAATTTAGTAGGGGTGTTTTGTAGCAATATAAAAGCCCTGCTAGTCTTGTTTACCCCGGAAAGCTCGAATTCGGTCAGATTCGTCGATTCTGATCCAATTTTGCCTAGTACAATATAATTTCTTTTCTCTTCTTCGATCAATCTGAGAAGTTCGGGTTGCATCTCCTTAAAGCCTTTCGATGCTTTCTCGTTGGTTTCACACGTAAATTGTTGTTTTGTTAGAACTTTGGGATCATTTTTATTATTTATTTGTAAAGGTTTCAGCGTATGAAATGTCGAAAACATTTTCCCGCGAATTTCTCTATTTCCACTTTTTTCGTGGCGTGCCCCTTGTTCGACGCGAACCCTAAAAGTTTATCGCTGCAAAAAACTGGCTCTCGTATTTTACGACATTGGGAAAGGTGCAATTAATCAAACCCGATGCAAAACGCTCTTATAAACACCGGTCTCGACAACAAATAGGTGGGAATTAGGAGGGCGCAGTAGGCGTTTACGATCGGCCACCAAAGTTCGTGGGTTTTTTGAGAGGAAAAGGCGATTTTTATTGGGGTAACCTGTTGAATACATCAAAAAATGGCAATATTTGTTTGTCGGGAAAATATTGAGCGCGGTGTCGCCGAAGTAAAAAGCAATTTTATTTTTCCGCGACACACTTTATTTTCTCGCCGGCGATGTGATTTTCGATGCGACAGAATGCTCATTATTTTCCCGACAGACAGATATTAGCATTTTCATAAAGTGCATGGATATTTTTTATTTTTTCCAGTGGATTTTGAACTTTTCCACGCTTGTCGCCAACGCACAGTGCATTTTTCTCCCTTTCTTTTTTCGCACCGTGCATACCAAAAAACGTCGTTTGCACTGTGCAAATTCCTGGCGCCGTCGCAGCGCCCCCGCATAGTGCAAAAATTTGTTTTGAAGTAGTGTTTTCATAAAGTGCATGGACATTTTTTTCTCTTTCGCACAGTGCATTTTGAACATTTTCCCAATGCACTGTAAACGCACAGTGAATTTTTCTCTCTTTTTCTTTTTTTCGCACCGTGCAAATCTCAAAAAAAAAAGCCGTTTGCACCGTGCAGATTTCTGGTGCCGCCGCAGCGACGTAGTTGAAACCAGAGAATGCCACGGTCAAAATTTCGGCTCCGGCTCTTAGCATCATGCAAAATTTAAAAAGGCCTCCGGCTCCGAATCCCGGCTCCTATGCAATATGTTTTTTTAAAAATATTTTTCCAAAAATAAAAGTTATGAGTGCCAGAGATCATACAGCCAACGTTTTTGCAGTCAAGTCACATCCTCCGCAGTGTCTTTCAAGCAATTCGGTTTAACAAGATCACGAAATTTTTACTTTTCTGACCGCTGGGAAGCAAAAATCAAACAAAAGTGAAATGCACGGTGCAAAAAACCGGGGCTTTTTGTGCACGGTGCGAGGATAAGAATAGTTTTAGTGACGTAGAAAAGATTGGGCTTAAAAGACGATTTCTGAGTCAGTGCGTCAGCCGTGGACATACTAAAAAATCCAATTTGAGTTTTTTGCATCAAAATGACTGTTGGTAGGTGCTAAACAAAAGCGAACAATATTTTTTCCTAAAACTTTCAACAAGGTACCATTTTTTACAATTTACTGTTTTAGAAGTAATCGCCCCCAGCTGTCGTATCTTACCTTACTGTGCGATGATTTGATGGTTACTGAAATTTTTGACTCTTGCGGTGCCGATGGAATCATTATTTTTCCGATTTTCCTACTGTAACATACCGTAATACCGTATCGGCCGCTAAAAAACGGCCGTAAAATCTTTGTTTCTGAAAACCCACAGCTGATTTTTTGATATGTTAATCAGCGTAAAATTCTGCTCTAGACGCAATCAAAAAAAGTTCAAAAAAGTGAATGACAAATTTCGTGGTATAGTGGTTAGTGGTCGGGACTAGCAATCCAGCCTCCCAGGTTCAATTCCGGGTGGGTGCAAATCGCGAGAAAATACTAGAAATCGACTTTAATGGTACAATCAAAGCTGTTTGAGTGATACTAAGTGATTTTGGACAATAAGGGCACCTGTATGTGAGCCTAAAACGGACTTTTTTAAATTTTTGGGGCTTAATACGTGAAAAATAAAACGGCTTCAAACCGGCTGAAATTGATACCACTTACTCTAGGGCTAATTATAAGACACTTTCCCGTTAACTTTTTTTGGGATCTTACTGTATCGTGGATTACTGTAACATAAAACTTAGTCTCCTAAACCGCGATTTACTTCAGAATTCTCGCACAAAATTTTTAGTTTTTTAGTTAGATATTTTAATAAGAAAACAAAGATCCACTCTTGACGTATAAATTAAAATTTCCCCCCGTCTCCAATGTGTGTTGACGTTATCAACAACTGGTGAAACTGCGTGAGATTACTCACGTGTTTCAAGTCGTACCGCCATATAAAAAAAATTTCTACGCAAACCAAGCCTTTCTTAATCATTTTAAGCGTAATGGTGGGGATACGAGCTCTCTGTGCTATGTGGTATACAAAAAATGGAAACGTGTTTCATGTTACAGTAATCCACGATACAGCAAGATCCCAAAAAAAGTTAACGGGAAAGTGTCTTATAATTAGCCCTAGAGCAAGTGGTATCAATTTCAGCCGGTTTGAAGCCGTTTTATTTTTCACGTATTAAGCCCCAAAAATTTAAAAAAGTCCGTTTTAGGCTCACATACAGGTGCCCTTATTGTCCAAAATCACTTAGTATCACTCAAATAGCTTTGATTGTTCCATTAAAATCGATTTCTAGTATTTTCTCGCGATTTGCACCCACCCGGAATTGAACCTGGGAGGCTGGATTGCTAGTCCCGACCACTAACCACTATACCACGAAATTTGTCATTCACTTTTTTGAACTTTTTTTGATTGCGTCTAGAGCAGAATTTTACGCTGATTAACATATCAAAAAATCAGCTGTGGGTTTTCAGAAACAAAGATTTTACGGCCGTTTTTTAGCGGCCGATACGGTATTACGGTATGTTACAGTAGGAAAATCGGAAAAATAATGATTCCATCGGCACCGCAAGAGTCAAAAAATTCAGTAACCATCAAATCATCGCACAGTAAGGTAAGATACGACAGCTGGGGGCGATTACTTCTAAAACAGTAAATTGTAAAAAATGGTACCTTGTTGAAAGTTTTAGGAAAAAATATTGTTCGCTTTTGTTTAGCACCTACCAACAGTCATTTTGATGCAAAAAACTCAAATTCGATTTTTTCCTATGTCCACGCATAACTGGCGGCTGATTCACTGACTCAGAAATCGTCTTTTAAATTTTCAATCGATTTTTTTCCGGAAATTTTCGAAAAATCATAATTTTTGGTCAAATTTCCGAAAAAATCCAACATTTTTTATGCCCTCAAACATGATGACAATGACTTCTAACACCCCTACAAAACATCCAGTCAACGAATTTAGCTCTTATAGACGTTTTTTACATCTAATCCATTCAAATAATTTTATGCGTATTTCGCGAGTTTCGGCGCCAAAAATCGCCGCTCATAACCGCGGCTCACCTGCTTGAACCCCCCAAATATCGTGTCAGCGAGCCATCAAACAGCTGCACAAAAACCGCGACAGGCATGAAAAATGGTCAGTCTCGGTGGGATCGACCAAAGGACAGTGATTTATCTCTTTTCCGCATAAATTAGAGGGCCGAATCATTAACTGTACAGGGAATATAATATTTACGGTTTTTCGGGGGCAATCTTGGCTCACAGCGGAAGTGCTCCAAGTGGGAGTCTCCGAATTTAGTTAGTGAAACTTGGGACAAATTTAGATGATTTTTTCTAACAGGCGAAGTACCGCAAGTGCGATGCTCAGATTTTGATGAAATTTGAGGCAAATTTAGATTACTTTTTTATAAAAAAAAAAGTGAAAATCCTAGCTCGCGCTTCGCAGAAACAACCGAGATTTTTAGATCGAAAGTCGGCCAAAATTTTGGACTTTTTGCCGAATTTCGGCACGAAAACTTTCATGCCTATTTCTACCATAGAGGGTAAGGTTTCCACAAAAAATCAATTTTTTCCAAACAAAACTAAAAAAGTTATGATTAAAAATTGTTTTTTTCTCTGCCCGCTCTCCGCGTTTAGCGTGCTCTCTCGGCGTCAAAAATCGTTCAATATCTAGGCGGCGCTTGTAAAGCGCGAGCTAAAATTTTCAGGAAGTGATATGTGGCCTATGCTAGATGGGTGTGCAAAATTTAAAGAAAATCTGAGCATCGCACTTGGGGTACTTCCCTTGAAAAAAGCTTAAAAATTTGCTGCGACAAATCCATATTTCTTTATGTCATGCAGGGTATGATGAGCTGCGGGGTGTGGGGAACTGTTGCGAATAAATGTTTTATCAGTCTGCCGGAAAAATAATGAGCACAAAGTCGCTGGGCCAATCGCGTTGCTAAAGTTAAAAGCAATTCAATTTTGCTGCGACACATTTCATTTTCTCAGCGGCGATGCGATTTTCGATGCGACAGACTGATAAATAAAGCCTTATGGTTTATCAAAGTCAAAAAATCCCACTCAATGTGCTGTCACATAAAGTTATTTCTCATTAGAATCAAACATTTTATATCAGTCTGTCGGAAAAATAACGGCGGATCGTCGCGCCTCCGAATCGCCCATCATCGCTTTGCGACTGCAAGCCGCGGCTGGGGATTTGGTGCGCGACAGCGGCGAGGCGAGACATTTTGCTGCGACGATCCGCCGTTATTTTTCCGACAGACTGATATTAGTGTGTCCCATAAGTCTTGCAAATTTTTGGGTCGTCAATTTGTGCGAATTCTTGTAAGCTTTGAAGCGCATTACGCAGTATGTTCGATATACTGGTTTGAAGCTCAGATAAAGCGCTTTGAAATCGTATATGACAAGGCCGCACAAGGTCCACCTCCTGCTGCTTAATATTACCAAGTCTAGGTAATGTCAGACTTGTCCTTCAAATTTTACATGGACAAGCCAGATAGGCCAAAAAAGTATCCCTAAAAGTTGTAGTTGTTATTCTAAAGAGACAGCCGAGATATTCAACGATCTAAAAGTTATCTTTTTGCCTTTAAAATCTAAATCCTATGTCCCAGAGCTCACCGTATTACAACCGCCAGCCTAATTAATGAGCAATAAAGTCCTCCGCCCCATCCTCTTTGTAAACCATAAATCTCCGGCGCTGTAGGAACAACATCCTCCCCAGCTCCCTGCTTGCCTCATTATTCCCCTCTGATCTCTGCGGGAGAGCATTCCTGGAGATGCAAAACAACTTGTTTCCCCGTCCGGGTAATATTCCTCCTCGTTGCGTTGTGATTGCGTGATCGGTTCGGAAACTGACAATACCCGAAAAAGGAGAGGCGCTATTTATTTTTTTTTGTCGAGGATTCGGGGCAAGTGGGATTAATCTTACATTGTTTTGCAAGAGGTTTTTTGTGCACTCGAATTTTGGTAAATTAATCGACAAAATACGATTTTTTTGATATTATCCTTGTTCTTTGGGATGAACGGTAAGCTATTAGTAGGAGGCTTAGATTTTCGGGAAATTTTGTGTACTTACTTTACCTATAACAGTGAAGAATCCCTGAAAATTTTAGCTCGGGCTTTGCTGTCGTCGCAGAGATATTCAACGATCTTTAGGACCAGGGGAGCAGGCGAAATGCGGAGAGCGGTTAGAGAAAAGAACTTTTTGGCCATATCGTTGCCAGTTTTGAGTTGAAAAATTTAATTTTTTTTTGTAAATATTTTTCCTCTCTGCAATAGACATGGCTTGGGGCAGAGCCGGGCCGAAAGTCGCGACGTGACCACGGAAGAGTGCAGCCCCCTTCAAATTCGCTCGGTTGGGGCCGGGCTGCGCCAAGGGGCGGGCCATAAATATAACTACTAGTCCGTTCGTAAAGTCGCTGGAATGTTTTCGGCGACATTCGCCCCGCGAAATCGAAAGTTCACTTTGCACTGTGCAAATTTTGGCTTTTTGCACAGTGCAATAGGCTTTTTTGGGCTGTTGCCCGCACCCTGAGTTTTCGTGCACAGTGCGCGTCGCCGAAATCATTCCAGCGACTTTACGAACGGACTATATTGCATTCATTACGAGGTATAACATATTTGTTTGTTTTTAACAATGAATTTTAAAACCGAACAATTACCAACCATTGCCTAAAATGCATCAAACACCCAATTGGGTCTGGGGCTCAGCGTTTTATTTTTCATTGGCAACCTGTATAACCTCAACCTGCACTTCCAAATCCCCTCCTCTCACACCATTGTGTGTGCCAAAAATACAATATTTCGGTCGCATTCCCTCAATAATGACCCGTGAAATCGATTCAAATCGACTGGAAGAGCGGTCGCATGTTGGGTTTGGAACCCCTCGCGCGCTCTTTGTTCATTAAAACTCCCATGGAGATCGGGCGAAGAAGTCAAAATGATGTTTAAATTTGCATAGAGAGACGGGAGCGCAAGTCTTCCGCATGCAAATTTTCTCGTTTGATTTGACGCAAAAAGACGGGGAATCGTCTCGAGGCGCGGACATGGAAATAGCTATGAATTTCAAGGGGGAGACAAAGGAATTTTTCGATTTTTTTGGAAAATTGCCAATGGTAAGAAGTCGCAGAAAATGATGATCAAATTTCTAGGCATTTTCATACTTTTCGACCGCTTTTTCGGTAAATTTTCACTGATTTTTTCTCGGAAAATCTCTCAAAAATCATGATAATCACAATTTCAAGGCATTTCAACACTTTTAAGGCTTTTAGTAACTTTTTGACCGATTTTTTTCTCTGAAAATCTCTCAAAAACTGATGATAATCAAAATTTGAAGTATTTGGACACTTTTCGGCAGCTTTTTAGCAACTTTTTGACCAATTTTTTCTTGAAAAATCTCTTAAAAAGTGATGACTATGAAAATTTCAAGGAATTTCAACACTTTTCGACCGCTTTTTCGGGTACTTTTGACCAATTTTCTCTCGGAAAAGCTCTCAAAAACTGATGATAATCAAAATTTGAGGTATTTGGACACTTTTCGACCGTTTTTTCAGGCAATTTCGACTGATTTTTTCCCGGAAAGTCTCTCAAAAACTGATGATAATCAAATTTCAAACCATTTCATCACTTTCGACCGTTTTTTTTTCAGGAAATTTCGACTGATTCTTTCCCGAAAAATCTCTCAAAAACTGATGATAATCAAATTTCAAGCCATTTCATCACTTTTCGATAACTTTTTATTAATTTTTCACCGATTTTATCACGGAAAATCCCTCTTAAACACCTCAAATTTGTTTCCCCTCCAGATTTCACTCCATTTCCCATGTAATTAATGAATATTCAATGTCAATCCGACTTCTAGTCGAGCGCAGATTAAATTCTCACGCGATCGGAGGGAGAATTCCTCCAAGAAAGTGCGGGAATTTTGCGCGGAATACAAAATTACCAAACATTTTCGCACTTTGTTGGACTTGGGGTATTTCCAGGGGCTCTTTCGTATTTTCGAGACTATTTTTTTAGGATCTAGAGCAACTTTTTAGTAGATTTTTAGCCCATTTTTTGCATTTTCATCCTAATTTTGACCTTATTTTGCCTTAAAAACCAAAAAATCTCGATTTTTCATAAAAAAATTTATTGTTTTTTAGTATCTAAAACAACTTTTTAATCGATTTTTGGCCTAATTTTTCCGTTTTAACTCTAATTTCGCCCTTATTTTGCCTTAAAAATCAAAAAATCCCGATTTCCCCAAAAAAATTCAAAATCCCCTGAGGCAAATCATCGAAATAAATATTTAATTTCGGCGCGCTTTTATTATTGTAAGACCATTTATCGCGTTCTAATCGCTTTTTTCGATGAGAATTCCTTTTTTGGCGGCCCCTCTTTTTGCTGTAATTTCCTTGAAAATTTGAAATGAAGATGGGTGTTTTTGAAGTGACCGTTCTTTTCCTTGCTCATCGCATGATCGAAATTGTTGAGCAAAACAAATTTTTCGCCGATTTGGCACGTAATTTTTTCGAAAAATCCCGTTTTTTGGACTTTTTGAACATGATTTTAGCCGCGATCTTTGTCCAGAAAGCCTTTTTTTCGCGCATTGTAATCACGAATTACTTTGGGAATGAGCTATAAGAAAGGGCGCGATTTCCAGTTCTATTCAAAGATTTTCGTTGATCGGGCTGCAAACGATTGTGTGAAAAGGGGATTAAACGGGATTTTCACCTCGAAAAATATATAAAAATAATTGTTTTTCGGATGCGAACGAGACTTTTTTGGAGGTGCCTTGGCTAACTTTACACTGTTTTTCCGTTTGCGAAGTCGCTGGAGCGATTTCGGCGACATGCACTGTGCGAAAACAAAAGTTCGTCTTGCACTGTGCAATTTTTTGTTTTTGCACCGTGCAATAAGTTTTTTCGGGTGTCGCTCGCACCCTGACTTTTTCTGCACAGTGCAAAGGCCAAACCCTCCCCTTCTTTTGCGGCGCACAGTGCATTTTGCCTTGTTTTTGTCCTTGCTTTTTTGCACCGTGCGGCTCTTTTCGGGTGTCGCTCGCACCCTGACTTTTTCTGCACAGTGCAAAGACTAAACCCTCCACTTCTGTTGAGGCGCACAGTGCATTTTAACGTTTTTGCACGGTGCGCAAAACAACAGTTTGCCTTGCACCGTGCAAGAAATTGTCGCAGGCGCAAAATTTGCGGCGACGAGGTTAAAAAAAAGTTTACGTTGCAACGTAGTTGCGACGCGTTGCAACGCGTTGCGATGATTTTCATTGCACAGTGCACAAGGTCAAATGGACAGTACAAAAGCTTTCTCGACAAAATGTCTGCGAACTTTATGGAAAAAAAACGTAATATCAGTCTGTCGGGAAAATAATGAGCACAAAGTCGCTGCGCCGATCGCGTCGCTGAAGTGAAAAGAAATTTGATTTTGCCGCGACACAATTCATTTTCTCGGCGGCGATGCGATTTCCGCTGCGACAGAGTGCTCATTATTTTCCCGACAAACTGGCATTGTCATTTCAACCCGTATTTTACTCAATTATTTCTTGAAAACCCTTAATTTTTCCGTTTTGATATTTTTTATTCAAATTTATTCAAATTTCTCGATTCTCAAGAATGCCCCCAAGTTTAAGCTGTTTTGACTGTCGGAGAATGAAATGCGCGAGATTTCAATCTTTCGTGGAGGGGCTTTGGGACATTTCAAAACGAGGATGACAACCCATTCGAATGCATTATACTTGAGGGAGTGGTAAAAACGTTTCTGAACTGGGATTATGCGGGGGTCACAGGATGTCTGGTGTGGGGTTTGGGTACCGTAATTGAGTTTGGCGTGGGGTATAGCGTGGGTTGGGTGCCGTAATATAATAGAGTTTAGTTTGTTCTGTTTAGAACTACAGTCAAACATCTGTATGTACAAAGAATGCCAAAGGAAGAAAATTATTCAATATATACAAGTTTCGTTAAATCGAGGTTAATTTTCCAGGTGAAGTACCTCAAGTGCAACGCTCAGATTTTGATCAAACTTGGGACAAATTTAGAATATTTCTACCTTACTAGTTAGTGCTAATATCTCTCCAAAAAAAATACTTTTTCAGCGCGAAAAAAGCAAAAACTTTATGGCCAAAAAGTTTTTTCTCTGTCCGCTCTTCGCATTTTGCGTACTCTCTCGGCAGCAAAAGTTTTTGTAATATCTCGCCGCAGGGTCTAAAGCGCGAGCTAAAACTTTCAGGAATTAATATCTGGCCTATGCCTGACATGTGTACAAAATTTAAAGGTAGTAACTTCGCTTGCTAGCCTAAAATTGACTCTTCGTACCCTTGAAATTGTTTGTCATACAAAGGCTTTAATTTTCAGAAAGCTGCTCTACGGCTTCTCAACATGAAAATACCTGTCAAATTTTTGCCTTTTCTTGGTTGAAACCCTTGGTTTTTTCTGCAAGGAACTGTAGATAGCAATCTCAGATATGCCTCAAAAAACTTTGGTCTTAATTCGCGCCAAATTTCTTCAGAAACGATGCTTCACACTTCGAACACCTCTTCTGTAAACTGAAATTCTTCTATGGTCCTATAAACTATTACTCTTTTGTGTATTGATCCTTAAAAGACTTGAACTTTACCCTCTGGGTACCCTCGTCTTTCCTCCATCCCCGCATTTCCTAATCCACCCTAACAGAACGCCCTTTATTACAATCCGCTTTCCTCGATAGCGATATCTGATGGGCAATCTCTTTGCATGGCCAAGTTGAGTCATCATTCTAAGGCGAACAAATGCGCGCGCCTAGATGCCATGTCGCGACACCGCGCACGTCGTTTAGAACGCATCTCCGCGGGGAATTTTGCGGGCTTGGGGTAAAATTCGTAAATTATGGGGGCTTTATAAAGACTGAGGCGTGTCGGGAAAATAATGTGGATTTTTGGGACCTTGGAATTGTCCAACATCGCTTTGCAACGACAAAATTTTCTATGACAAATCCACATTATTTTCCCGACAGACTAAAGAAGATTCTGTGTCGCGAAATTTTTATGAAAGACTTATCGTTTACACCACTTCTAAACAAAGATTCGACAATTTCAGATCTTCAATGACAGCGTTTTCAAAGTTCTTATATTGTGAGTAGCTCCTTCTAATGTCAGCAATGCTACAAGCCATCAAATTATCAGCAATACTATTGCTCCTTTCCTCCACAGTCTCCTGTTTCAAAGGCGGAGGGATCTTCAAACTTCCCGAGCTGATAGTTTCGACCAATTCCACCTACTTACTACGATCTCGGGTCACCCAATTAGACTGTAAATTGTACGACCCAAACGGAGAATGGGCCAGCACATCGCTCGATAGAACTTATTGGATGAAAGATGGGACGCCGATCAAAGAGCTGGTGGAGGATCATCCCGAGCTGGTCGAAAATGATGGAATGTAGGCTGAAGATTACCTACAGTGACGGACCTGATCCAGTGGCAAAAATCGTACCATTTGGCATCCGGAAAGCTTCAAAAAATGTAGCAAAATACCTCCCTTTCCATGTGAAAAAACTCCGATTTCAAAAGCCCGCCAGCTCTTTTTGTGAGGGAGCCCTTCAAAACGGAGTCTTTTTAGTTGGAGAGGGAGGTATTTTGCCACATTTTTTGATACTTCCCGGATTCAAAATGATACGTTTTTTGCCACTGGATCAGGTCCGTCACTCTTAGTATCTTATTCTTTGAGTAGACATCCTTTTACAGCCTGAGAAATCAAAAAAAATCTGAAATTTCAGTCTAAAAGTCCTGAAGGCCACTCATTTCGCGGAAGGCGAGTACCAATGCTCTTCGATTGTGAGGAACGTCAATCTGGCGCATGATACGACAATCAACAGCAGGCTCGTCTCGGCACCTCTAAAACTGCGACGAGCGAGGATAACCAAGTTTGAGCGATACGCAACCGAAAAGATACGAGTGAAAGCGGGAGAAGTGGCCAGATTGCCATGTTTAGGACTTCCTGATGTTGTACCGGGTAAGCGAACAACTGCATCTCCGAAATCAGACAATAAGAAAGGAGATTGATCCATAACAAGCGTTCTAAACCATATTCTTTAGGTCCACCCGAGATCTGGTTCGAGAAACAAGGTCATGAAGGTGTCCAACTTGGCCGAACTGGAAACCAACGGTTCATCTCCACTCCAACTGGCCTACAAATCGCTCTTACTCAGCCCGTAGACGCTGGAAAGTACTATTGTATGGTCCGCAACCCCTACATGAACCTAACCCGAGCCGCACCAAAACCGATGGAACTTTTGGTCGAACCGGGAATCCGCTTCCGAAGGCCAGATCAGCCCAAAAAACCGGTCATTGTGTATCCCAAGTTGAACAAATCAGCAGAACCGATTGAATATCACGTTGTGGCAGGTCAAACTGCAATTCTAGAGTGCGTTATATCGGATGCCGTGATTCGATGGAACAAACCGGACTTCTCAATGTCCGACGTGTCCATTGATGATGACAGAGCGAGAGTCAGACAGATCTGGGGCAATCTGCGGATAAAGGTAAGAAAATACCCCCTATTACAGTGACGGAACTGATCCAGTGGCAAAAAACATATCATTTTGCATCCGGGAAGTATCAAAAAATGTGGCAAAATGCTTCACTTGGAGAGGGAGGCATTTTGCTACATGTGTTGATACTTCCCGTATCCAAAATGGTATGTTTTTTGCCACTGGATCAGGTCCGCTACTGTACGAATAACGCCGTCCTTTCAGCACGTTACCGTTGATGATTCGGACGACTACGTTTGTCACGGCCTAAAAGCTCATGACGACAACGAACTTCGACGACCAGATCATCCAACAATCACATACCGTCTCATAGTTCACGCTCCAACCAACGTCCGCCTAATGCTAGCTCAACAAGTCCACGACAAGTCGTGGCAGCTATCCTGCTACGCTCATAATCTTTGGTACGAAATCCCAATGGTCTATGTGAATGGGCTCGCGTTGATCGACGCCATGGAAGAGATGGGAGTTCCGGCGCAAACAAATTTCTATACCAATCCAATCAATGTGACGTTGAAGTCAAATCATCCGCTCTCCGGAAGTGTTCAGTGTATATCTCGGCCTGCAATGGAAGAGGCCGAGATTTACGGCCCTGGTTTGGAGCGGGGCCGATCAATGAACCTGTACGTGGACAAAAGACTGAATGTCCGCCCGAACTTGATTGTTCAAGGACCCGCCAACGCAACGAGATCAATGGGAACCAGAGTTCAATTAATTTGCATTCCGTTGGGGGTTGATGACCTTAGAATTAGATGGCTAAAGGGTAACTTTCGTCCTCTTGATTCTATTCGCCGCTATTTCCACGTCTAACTAAACCCTTTTCAGACGGCAACTACCTAGACATCGCGGGAAACAGACGACTCCGAATTGTCGGAACAGCTTCGTTGGAGATCGTGGGTGTCGCTGAGACCGATGCCGGCCTCTATACGTGTGAAGTCAGCGATGCTTCTGGTGCTCATCAAAGCCGACAGAGCGCAAGATTATCAGTTGCAGCGCAAGGAACCGTCCCAAAACCCATACCACCTCCAGCCAGCTCCAAAGAAGACACTACCGACTTTATCTCTTTTGAAGTCGCAAAACCTGTGATCTTCATGGACGCGGATCACAATGCGAGAGTTCAGTGGTCAGTGAAGGTAAGTAAAAACTCAAAAGCAGTCTAAGACCCATCAATTTCCAGGCATCCCATGAGAAACACGCCTATCTTCGAGAATTTGTCGTTGAAATCCGTCAAAAGGACCCTCTAATTGAGAATTCCTCGACTTTGTGGACAGAAGCTGACCGAGTCCCAGCGCATGTGCGAGCCACCACCTTGAAGAAGCTCAACGCAACAAAGAAGTTCCAATTCCGAGTGAGTGCTCACTTCACCGGCGGATTCAATCAAATTTCGTCACCACCAACGGATTGGATGGGATTTGTGGAGCCAAAAATGGTAAGCGGTTCATAAAACTTTAACCACAAGTGTTACAGGTAATCCCGCTGTCTCCAAGAATCACACGCGTCCAAACTGTCTCTCACGAGTCGATTTTGGTCTCATGGGAGCATGTAACGGGCACCAAGTACAATATCCCGGACAAATTTATTGTAAACTACATGGACACCTCGAGCGGTGAGGTTGAAGAAGCGCGAGTCCGCAACTCAACCAATGAAGTTTTACTGGACGAATTACTGCCTGGAGCAGAATACCGAATAACGATTTTTGCCGAAAACAGCGCAGGAAGATCACTGTCAAGTCGGCCAAGAATCGCAAGAACCTACGGTAAGAGAAGCGTAGAAACGCTGGTACAGTGGCGGACCTGATCCTTTGACAAAAAAAGTACGATTTTGCGTCCGTGAAGCATCAAAAAAATGTGGCAAAATACCTCCCTCTCCAAGCGAAAAAACTCCGATTTCAAAAGCGCCCCTCTCTTTTTTGAGAGGGATCCCTTCAAAACGGAGTTTTTTTAGTTGGAGAGGGAGGCATTTTGCCACATTTTTTTACACTTCCCGGATGCAAAATGGTACATTGCTTGCCACTGGATCAGGTCAGTCACTGTATTTAAAAGTCATCTCATTCCATAACACAAATCATTTGGTTATTAGAACCCCGATATACGGTCTCTTTTCAGTTCTGGTTGATGAGCCTAGCGCCTGGAGAATCCTAGGACTTCATGGAGGAACTTTCCTCCTGCTCCTATCCTTATTAGTCCTGCTGATCCCTGTAGTTTGCGCTATTGTCTTCGCATTGTGCCGAAAATGGCAAAGGAACCGAGAGAGGCCAGTAGTCCGAAAGCGGCCAAAGAATCGCGCGCAATCGCCAAGAATGGACTTCTTCAGCCGCAAGTCGCAAGTCTACCAAGAACCGCTGTTCATGAGCAACGATCCGTTGAGCGAGCTGTCGCCTGTTAACTATACTATTCATCCGGAAGAGGAGGATCACTACGAAGACCATGATTTATATGCGAACAAACCGTTTGCCGACATTCGAGGAGGCACAATGAGAGCGAACCGGATCCACGCTAGCGAGATATCACTTAACAGTCCAAGCCGGAGTACTATCAAGGCGCATCGAGCGAAAAATAGTAAGATTTTTTGATTACAACGCCAAATCATCAATGTCAAGACAAAAATCTCATTTTCAACTTTTCAGATCACCTTCAAGGAACGACAAGCCTCGCTGGTATCTTTAATAACGCCTCCATCTATCAGAACAACCCTCGGCATGTCCAGATTTGGCAGGATTCACCGACAAAGTCCAGTCTAAGTCATCTAAAGTCCATGCCAACTGCCAGAAGCACCTTGAGCGTCTTTACTGGCGCCGATGGGAAACAACAGGCAAGTAGAGCTCCGGACAAGAGCAGATGAGATTGTGTAGGGTATATAGAAGGCGTTCAGTAGGATTATGTGGCAGAAATGGGTCCAAAGGCATCAATGAAGCAAGGAAATGCATCCGAATGCCTCCTTCTTTGGCCGAAACAGCTTCTTATTTCGAAGCAATATTTTCGGTCAAAGAAGGAAGCAAAAGGATGCATTTCAATGCTTCACTGATGCATTTGGATACGTTTTCTACCATATAATCCTGCTGAACGTCTTCTTTATACTCTACACAATCTCATCGGCTCTTAGGCGCCTTCAATTCCAAGTTACAGTGATGGACCTGATTCAGTGGCAAAAACGTACCATTTTGCACCCGGGAAGTATCAAAAATGTGGCAAAATGCTTCTCTCTCCAAGTGAAAAAAAACACTGATTTCAGAAGCGCACCCGCTCTTTTTGTGAGGGATCCCTTCAAAACGGAGTTTTTTAGTTGGAAAGGGACGCATTTTGCCGCATTTTTGACACTTCCCGGAAGCAAAATGGTACTTTTTTGCCTCTGGATCAGGTCCCCCACCGTAATCCACTCTAAATTCAAATTTTACGCCTTTTTAGGTCCAACGACACGCCCATCCCTCAATGTCCACCTCTCAACACAATTTCCACACCTTTGAGACAGCCAGACCCGAGCCAACTAATCACTACTCAAACTCGTCGAATAAATCATCTCCAAATGGGTCGGCTGGCTCTCCCTCCACTCAGATGACCAGCTCAACCCTTCTAGGGCCGGATGGGATCTCTCCGCCGCCCAACAAGTCTCCGCCGGTCCGTCAACTGCGCTCAGCGCAGTCTCAAATGGAATTGTCCAGTTTTCGGACGCAACCGCTCAAGACCTTTGGCGGAGTGAGTTTGGATGAACCGGAGGGCATGATGGACTTGCCTCCGGCGCCACCAAACCTTCGACATTACCATAACGCGAATCCGGCGTTGAGTCGGTCGCATCTTGATGGGTTTTTAAACTAAATCCGTCAACTTTTTTTCAAAAAATGGAAGTGATTTTCCACATAATATTCTCAGGGTTCAGCTCGCCATACGTCATGGTCTTTCTTCTTTTCGTATAATAAGTATGTACAGTGGCGGAGCTGATCCAGTGCCAAAAAACTTACCATTTTGCACCCGGGAAGCATCAAAAAAATGTGGCAAAATACCTCCCTCTCCAATTGAAAAAACTCCGATTTCAAAAGCCCGCCAGCTCTTTTTGTGAGGGGGCCCTTCAAAATGGAGTTTTTTAGTTGGAAAGGGAGGCATTTTGCCACATTTTTGATACTTCCCGGATGCAAAATGGTACGTTTTTTGCCACCGGATCATATCTCCCACTGTAAATTTTTTATTTTTGGCTTCAGGGATTTTATCATCGCAAAAAATTGTAAATTTCTCCACAGTGGCGGACCTGATCCTGTGGCAAAAAACGTGCCATTTTGCATCCGGGAAGTATCAAAAATGTGGTAAAATAACTCCATTTCCAAGTGAAAAAGCTCCGATTTCAAAAAGGCTCTTTTTGTGAAGGAGTTTTTTCACTTGGAAAGGGAGGTATTTTGCGGCATTTTTGATACTTCCCGGATGCAAAATGACACGTTTTTTGCCACTGGATCCGTTCCGCCACTATATAAACTCAGCGCTATTGTGATATTCCGGTGGTCCGGGAGGAAAAACAAAATTTTTCCGGACTATATTTTTTTATAAATTTTACAATTTATATATTTTTGAAGTAATAAACGATCTCTTTTTAAAATTTTTTTAATTTTTTTTGAAAAATTCAACAGTTTTACTGATGCATAAAAAGTCTAATATACAAATCTAAATAAAAATCTGGAGTATTATGTCGCCGATTATATTTATGATATACATACATTCATTCAGTTTTGGGCTGCATTCGCTTCAAATGCTCTTGAATTATGTGCCGGCGCCGCTGTTTTTCGGCGTCCGAGCTCAGATGCCGCTGAACTTTGGCGGTTTCTTTGGCAATTCGCAGCTGAAATCGGGCGTTTTTTGGGCTGGAATTTTCGACCAAAAAACATTTTTTTTAATTAAAAAATTTAAATTTAAAAAATTGAAATTTTCAGTCAAAATGAAAAAGAAAAAAGCTATTTACCTCTTCTCTTTCCTGTTCCAGCCTCCTTTCTATCCTTCTGGACATGTCTTTGAACAAATTTTGTACATGAATTGGTATCTGAAATGACTTTCCTTCCAGCAGCTCCACTTGTGTGGCATCTCTGAACAGCGGCAGGGACAGGAGTTGATCTGTTGTGGGCATTTCGGTGCCTGGGCCGAAGATTAAAGCGAGAATTTGTCCTAAAATCACAAAATTAAAAAAAAAAAATTAATAGGCAGCGCAAGTGTAATATCCCAATTTTCCTCAAATTTTGCGTAGAGACTCTAAATAGGCCAGTAATTATTTTTGGTAAATCTTAAATCAA
The DNA here is from genome assembly GCA_904066235.2 of Bursaphelenchus xylophilus. NCBI lineage: Eukaryota > Metazoa > Nematoda > Chromadorea > Rhabditida > Aphelenchoididae > Bursaphelenchus > Bursaphelenchus xylophilus. The sequence continues at coordinate 11,914,224 of CAJFCV020000003.1, read as the reverse complement.
AATTTGCAGTCGCAGCCGAGATTTTCAAAGATCATTTTTTTCGAGAGAGCACTTAAAATGAGGAGAGTCGGCTAGACAAAAAAAGTTATCGGCCCATAAATTTTGTTTCCAAGTCTAAAAAATTGATTTTTTCAGAAAACTGTGGAAAAAAATCACCTCACATCTAATTCCAAAATTTCAAAAAAATCACAAAAAAATCCGATTTTCTGACAAAAAAATGTTCCTCATTTTTCCGTGCTCCACAAAAAAACTACTCTAAATTTCCCACAAATCCCATGAAAAATCAAAAAAACATTTTTTTAGGTACCTAAATAAAAAAAATCGAAAAAAATCTAACTTTTTGATCAAAAAAAAATTTTATTTTTTTTCTATACTCCTCAAAAAAAATTTACTCTAAAATTGTCGAAAATTCCATGCAAAATCAAAAAAAAAAAAAATTTTTTTTTGCAAATTTCAACTTTTCATCTCCAAAACTTACTAAATTCCCTTGGCAAATGTTCATAAAGTTCGTCCATATCCTCGGGATACGGCACCGTAATCGAGCCGGTCAGGAATTCGTAAATTGTCGCGCCCAAATGGAAAATCCTCATTTCTTGGACGGTCCTGGCCTTCGATCTTTTTAGGGCTTCCCGATCGCTATTTGAATGTCCCGTTAACGCAAATTCGTAATCCATCAAAGAAATCAGTCCATTCTCGGCGAGGACAATGTTTCCGCAGTGGAAATTGTCTAAAATACGAGTGAAAATTAAGAAAAATTCAAAAAAATCGATCAAAAATAGGGGGAAATTGCTTACAGAAGGGATAATCCATTGAATCGAAAAGTTTGATGATCTCAATGAGTTGCCGAGTGAAGTGAACGATCTCTTTTACCATGTAATTGTCGTTGAAGACGCTGTTTAGGGTGCCAAGGCGGTATTTTTTCAGGAATGAGTCTTTTGGTTGGACCTAAAATAATATCGAAATTTATTTTTGAATTTTGCCAAAACTGGTCTAATGTTTGACCATCATTTTCTAAGGTATTTTTCAGACCTCTAGCTTTTAATTTTAGAAAAAAATCCGAGATTTTTGAAAAGAAAATTTCAAAAATAAAAAATTTCAAAAATTAAATTTTTTTTTTCGATTTTCAAAATGAAAATTTGCGAATCTACTCAAAGTGAGCTCAAAAATTTTCCCTTAAAAAATTATTTTTTTCCAAGCGAAGTTCGAAAAGTTATGGGGAAAAAACTAATTTTTGTCTAGCCGTCTCCCCATTTTTCATGCTCTCTCGAAAAAAATTTCGCTGAATATCTCCGCTCTCATTAAAATCTGCGAACTGAAATTTTTAGAAATTGATCTGTGACCTATTCAGAGGTACTATGCCAAATTTGGAGAAAATCGAAGTGATTAACTTTTTTAGGTACCTAAAATTTTACTATTTTTTTTTGCTTCAAAACTCCAAAAAAATTTTTCCCAATGTCCCGATTTCTCACATTTACTATTTAAAAATTCAAATTCATCAAAAAGCCCACCATAAAATTGAAATCTCTCATATTGCCCTTCTTCAACTTGTTCGAAATCGTATGAACTCCTCGTTCGTCCGCCGAGGCCAACAAATTCTTCGCAAAATAATTGCTGGGCAACTCCTTCAGGAATTTCAACGCATCACAAGTCAAGTTGGCTCGTTTTCGAGGGTCGGTTCCATCCGAATCCGGCCCATACGACATCCACGTGAGCACGTAATCATTATCATTATGAGGTTCCGAGTCGGTCAGCTCGGCGTGCATCTTGTAATAACGCCATCCACAAGCATGCCAGAGGCGTTTCAGACGGTATGAGGGGTTGTTTCGGGCCGCAAACAGGATGTAATTTTCATAATCTAAGAATGGAGGGAAGTATAATATAAAAGATTGGGAAAATCTCTAAAAATCAAGGAAAAAATAAGATTTTCTTACTTTTTAGACATTCCTCGGAAAGTTCAAAGAATTGAGCAGCAGTTGGTGAGCAAAACAAGAAGGGATGGCAAGCAACTCGACGCAAAAATTCCTAAAACATTATACATGATATTAACATCCAGAAAAATACAAAAAAACATATGGCAGGCCAAATTTTTAGCCTAAAAATGAATTCACAAGGCTCTAGAGACAAATTTTATTGTAGAATACACCTTCAACTATCAATATTTTACGGGTTTCCCCATAAAAAAAAATTTTTTTCTGATGGTGATCACCTCTAGCCTAAACTTCAAAAAAAAATCTCAAAAAATTCACCTGCAGTTTGACCTGTCGCTCACTGACAAACTCTTCTTTCGTATTGCCAAAGAATTTCTTCGGCGGTAGCTCCAACTCCACTCCAAGAGGCACCAATTCATCTTTCAGTTGAATAAAGTCCCGATATCGCCGTTTTATCGTCCAATTCCTCGCCGATTGAGTGCATTGTATATGATACTCCTAAATTTCAATCCACAAAATCAAAGAGCAACCTACCACGTGTTTATCAACAATTTCATGGCCAATTATCTCCACGTCGAATATTCGATTCGGATCGTTTACCATTTTTGACCCTCCAAATTCTCTAAAATCAATGATAAAATAATTTTTGCTGGCTGAAACTCGTTGCTGAAACTGTGACACGCAAAAAACACCTCGGATAAACACTGTTTTAATCAATTTTCGATCAAAACAAGAGCTAAATCGAAAAAAATAAAAAATTTTTGACTTGATATCTAAATCAATATAAAAAAGATAAAAAAATTAACCATGGTAACGAATGCACCATAAAATAGTAGAAAGTTCATCAAAGGTGAGTTTATTTATGTGTCAGTCAGTGTTTTCCGGTAAAAAGAAGAGAAATTGCAGAATGCCAAGATTTTTGGCAGTGCTCGTTTTCGTGGTGGGACCATTTTAAGTTATTCATGTATGCAGAAAAAGCGCTGAAACTCGATACTATAGTATCCATTACCTCCAAAACATCTTGAACTATCGCATTTAGACCGTTTTATCCAACAAAAATCAATAAATAACACTTTTATTGCAGCTATAAAAATTTCCCGTATAAAATCTCTATTTACAACACTCGGAGATGAAAAAATTAAACAAAATACCTAAATTCAAACAATCCCGTATTAATAACCCGTATACGTTCGATTAGTTAGTATGAGAGGGCGTTCCATTGTGAAGCTGACATCATTTACCATGGGATCGACGCCTCCACACGTAAATAACTCGTAATTCGTTGATACCACCGGAGCATATTGCTGATAATGAGGGGAGTTAAAGGCTGGAGTTTGTTGGGAAAACCTGAAAACGCTTTTTTTAATACAAAAACTAAATTTTTTGGGTTAAAATTAAAATTTTTACCTTATTTTTCCCGTTTCTCTGACATAATTGAGATCTACTGTGAAAAAAGTGGAGCTCAGCGGGGTGTCAATGATAGTTCTGTGGACTGGCACCAATGTTTGTAGTTCTAGCAGTCTCGAAATTGGAAATTCATCTAAAAAAAGGTCAAAATTACAAAAAATTTCGAAAAAATCGCAAAAATTCGAAAAAAATCGCAAAAAAGTTAAAATTAATATCTAAAATAAGGTATTACCCGATATCACAGGCTCTGTTATAATTTCTGGATCATCCTGAAGCGGGGGGAATGGCGAATTCGTGGGATATCCGCCTTGGGAAAGGCAATATAACTGATACATCGTCTTTAGAAGTCCAATTACAAAATCGTCCGTTTCCCTCGAATAAAATTGCCTCAAGCTGTTGTAGACGCATCCTCCGACCTTATAACACATCATAGAGCCTTGATGAGTGTTGCATTTGTCAGTCGGATGATCACGAGTGAGCCATAAAAGGCAGTGAAAATGGTCATGGGCATACATCGTAAATCCCCTGAGGCGTTCGACTGTGGCGACAGCGTCCCTCCATGAGTAGTTCAGGGTCTCCAGAAAGCTTTGATCATCCTCTATGTAAGTGGAGAGTCGAATCGGAGCCGTGTGTTCGAAGCTTTTGATGGCCGAAGCAAATTGATAGACATTTGATGGTTTCGGATAGGAAGAATGGTCGATTTCTCCCAATTCCGCCGCCTTATTGCGGTATAAACAAAGGAACAGGGGGAGTTTTTCATGCTTTATCTGAAACGACAGATTTTTTAAGGCAATTCCATCATCTTACATGTAAAAATTTCAAAAATTCCAAATTTTGATCACCTAAAATAACATCTTCAAAATTTCCTTACATCAAAAAATCTTTCGGTCGCTTTTCCTTGTTGAAACAATCTTTGTAAATATTGGGAATCAACCGAGACATGAGAGCATCTTGCTGGTGTGGAGACAATTATTAATTTCCCGTCTTCCGTTGATGTATGAGCATAAACTGAAGGCGGAAATATCTCTGGATTTTCGATCTAAAAGCCAAATCCAACAATAATTTAAGAAAATCTACCTCTAATTTAGTGCATTTCGCAGTTTTAAATTCATCATCAAAATCAATTTGAAAGGCATCTTCGTGTCTTGTGAAAGGCTGTTGAAGTGAAGATCGGCCGCCAATGATCAAAATTCTTCGTTGATCCAGCACACACAAAGCTGGGAGGACTCGTGGAATTGGAGGATAACTGCAAAACCATACATTAGATATCTTAAAACAATAAAATTTTCGCATAAAAATGCTCACTCAACATCGACCACTTGAATCGCTGTTGTCTCCGGAAAATAGACAAAGATCCTGTTGGTAACCTCATTCCATCGAGTAATTCCACCGAAAAATATTACTTTCTCCTCCATCACAACTGCTGAATGTCCAATTGTGTTGCCAGCCACATCCGTCGGCTTGTTTCGATAGATCTAAACTTAGGACACCATGTATAATATAAAATGTTCTTCTTACTGTGTTCCATTGTTTTGAAATCAAATCCAAGACCAGTATCCGAAATGAACTACCATAATCGTTCACAAACACACCAAACAAGATCAATGAGTCCTTATACGAGAGCAACGTTGCAAATGACATTGCTTCAGGTCCATCAAGTTGTGGGTACTCGTAGACGTCTAAACTCCATCGACGTTTCCTCTGAAAACATTGTTCAGACCTTGTTTCTAAAGCTTAGAAAAAATTAAGAGCGAAAGCTTACCAAACAAAAGTGTCTGAGGTCATTTAACATCGCCATGTTCTGGTTGACCCCTCCAAAGATGTATATCCGATTTTGAGGCTTATGAAAACACATAGCATGTCCAAATCTTGCTCCAAAATTCATCGAAGCCTCTTCGTACCTAAACATACAATTACATAATTTTTTTTCATGATAAAGGCCACACAAATTCTTGACCTTATTTTAGACACCTAAAAACTAAAAAAAAAAGAAAAATTATAAAATTATTATTAAATCTCACCATCTCAGCCGCTTGGAACGTTGAAAACCTCGACTACGTTGTGACAACAAACTGGGCTGAATCTGCATCCGCAAACTTCGACATGTTTGGCTCAAATTTATAAGATCACCTATGTTAAGAAAATGTGAAATGTGAAGCCACACCACATAAGGAAGATCGTCCAGATTCCGGTACCCGTTTATGTCCGCCATTGTTGAGCTAATGGCTGAAAAAAGAAGGTAATTCAAGGTAAAATATGAGCGGAATTTTTAGTTTCATGAATAATATCGGTAAAAAGACGTGTTTTTGGAGAAATTTTTGGCAGAAAAGAGCGAATATTGGTAAAATAATTTTAAAAAATAAAGTTACGAAGTAAGTTATTATGTAATTTACTCGTTTTCAAGGTGAAAACATCGAAAATTTCTGAAAATTTACAAATTTTCCTTTTCACATCTATATTTTCGGTGCGTCCCGCCACGAAAACTAATAACCAAAAGCAATAAAATGTCTGGAAAAAAAGTCCACCAAATTCCCGCTTTCTGCACGTTCCGCAGACTGAATTACCGATTACTTGATGTCGCTTTACTTTCTTGTGTATCATAACAGCTTTAAAGCCCACATTTACACTCCCTTATCAACTCTGCAAGTATAATGTTACCTAAAATTAAATTTATCCGCTTCCTCGGCCGCTGGTATCCGGATTAGTCGGAATCCGCTGGATAATCCCACTTTACGTCGATGCGGGCTATTGCAATTTATTTCATTCACTTTCGACATCATTCTTGTAGTAAATTTGCTATCCGGCGAGAGTTATTTGGACTTCGCGAAAATTCATTGATTTTTTGTCAAGTGGATAATGTTGATCGATTTCAGGGTGCGGATTCCCATCGAAAAGCAGCATGTTGTATTCCATATCTGCGGCAGCTTCCCGGGTACGTTTTTTCTTTGGTTTTTATTGGTTTAGGTATCGGTTGTATTGATTTACAAGGCACTTGAAGCGGCGTGGTTGGATTTGCTTGAAATTTTGAAGGGGTGCTTTTGATCGGATGTAGATCAAGGTCGGAGTTTTTGCGAGTGGAATTAGCGGCTATTTGTTGAGGTTTTTAAGATTTTATTTGATTAAGAGGTAGCTAAGACAAAGTTGAATTTTTGCATGGCCAAGTTAATTAAAATGGTAATACTTTCTTCTTTGTAATACTTTCTAATTGAGTAGTAAAATTCTTTTCTTTCTTTTGGATAAGTTTCAACGGAAAGTAAATACATTAAAAATCATTTTTTCTGATATTATCCTTGCTGGATCAAAAAAAATTTCTGCAGGGCTGTCGTCGATATATGGAAGACCGTGTTGTGATAGAACTGATGCGAGATGAAAACAAAGAGATTGACGGCATTTTCGTCGCAGTTTTGGATGGTCATGGCGGGCCTGAAGCTTCCTCCTACGTGAAAGAACACCTTTGGCCAATCTTGCAGTCGACTCCGGGATTCGAATCCACTGATAGCGAGGCTGTTCTGAAAGCAATGAAAGCGACTTTCCTGCAAATTCATGAGGAAATGAAGGATGTTCATGTCTCATGGCCCTCTCGAGCCAACGGTTTTCCGTCAACAGCTGGAACTACTGTTAGTTGTGCGCTGATACGTCATGGCAAAATTTACACTGCTCATTGCGGAGATTCAAGGATTGTTTTGGTCAGAGAAACTTCGATGGGTAGGATTTTTGCTCAAAACAAAAAATTTTTATATTACACATGACATTGATATCAAATTTTTTTTTATTTTTTTTAGGATTCTCGCACACCGACCTCACCGCCGATCACAAGCCCGAAGATCACAAAGAACTGGCCCGAATCGAACGTGACGGCGGCTCCGTTTCACGGGTATCTCTGGTCCCACGCGTCATGTGGGTCCGTCGACATTCCGATCGCACCGAATCCGTGCCATTCCTCTCCATTGCCCGCTCGCTGGGCGACTACTGGTCTTTCGTCCCAACCACCATGAAATACGCGGTCAGCCCCGAGCCGGACTTGGACGTTCGTCCCCTCACTTCCAAAGATAAATATCTAGTGCTAATTACGGATGGTATAACACATGTCATAAAGTCGGCTCAAATTGCGGATCATATGTGGGAAGCTCATCCTGGAGTTCGAAATGTATGTGGTTTTAATTTTTTTGTTTGATGTTTAGAATCGAGTCCGAAATCCGGCCAGATACTTGCTGCAGAAGACGATCGCTGGATGGAGAAATCTCAAGAGTGATAACATGTCAATACTGTGTATTGGAGTAGGTTTTCAGAACGGTTATAGTGTAATTGGACTCTTGAAAATTTTGATTTTGGCAATGGACCTTGTTTTAGACCCGAAAAAACCTAAATTTTAGTTGTTTTAGAGTTTTGATACTTAGAATTTCAAAATTTTTAGTTCCATTCCACCGCCCGCGACCCGTACGCCCCTCTCCAACCCACGAAAGAGTTCTCGGTGGATGTGAAATTGTCCCTGGAACAACATCTCACCGCATCCCCAAGGTCCATCGCCCTGGTCTCAAACCTAAGTCAACGCTTCGTCGACCCCGAGCTGGACTCGTTGTCGATCAAGGTCAACTCGGAAGATTACACGCAAAAGTTTCGTGGACCTGGATTTGCGGATCAGTCCGAGTCGGATGAAGAGGAAGAAGAGACGGATGAAGATCAAGATGAACATCTTGATAGACCGTTATATGTTTATGAAAGACATTCCATTAGAGTTGAGAGGGAAGTAAATGCAAATGGAGGTGAGTTGAGGGGTTTTTTTTGGGGTTTAGGAGCAAAAATTTTTGGTTTTGACGTCGAAAAAATTTGAATTTTTGGGCTTAAAATGCTGATTTTTTGTTGAATTTTTTATCAGAAAGTGGAAAATATAGCTCAGAGAGGCTTAATAATACTTTAGCAAGAGTTTTGGAAAAATTAAAAAAAAAAAAATTTTTTTTGGATTTTTTTACTTTTTTGAAATTGAAAGTATCGAATTTTTGGTTTTAAAATGCTGGTTTTTTATTGGATTTTTTATCAAAAAGTGAAAAATATATCTCAGAGAAGGTTAATATTACTTTAGAAAGAGTTTTGGAAAAATTTAAAAAAAAAAATTTTTGGATTTTTCTGACTTTTTTGACCAAGTATAATATAAAAAAATTCCAGAAGAATTCGACTCCATTGACGAATTCGACGAGGAAATTGTGCGCAGCCTGGAAGCGGCCGGTCCGAACGCTGCCAATCAACCGGTACGGGTGCTGAATGTACACGCGGAGCGTCGCCATTACCTGATGAATGGATCGCTGAACGGAGAAGTGAATGAAAAGACGGTGGAGACGAAGACCCTAACAAAATTGGACTTTGAAACTTCCGATGAAGTGGATCCGGACGTTGAGAAGAGGGTCCGAACCCCGGATAGAAGCTTGATTTTCGATGTGGATGAGAAGGAGACCTCGATCCTGGAGGAGTCGGGAATTGACAAGGAAGAGTCCCTGGTGGATGAGGAAAAATTGTCCAAGAAGAACAGAAAACGCCCCAGTTCGGCCATGGCCAGTGATAACAACATTCAATTGAAAGGTAAAGGGGAGAATTTTGGATTTTTGAGGGGAAATTTATATTGTAGTAGGGGAAAAGATTGTTTTGGTAAGAAGTTATGAAAGAATTGATGAAATTTTGTGGAAAAGGTGATTTTTAGAGAGTATAGGGCTTGTATTTTCTGGAAATGACGATTTTTTCGAATTATGCCCTTAGGGGATTTTTGAAATTTTGTCGGATTTTGAAGATTTTTTGAGTTTTTATGAAAAGTAAGGAGGTTTTTAAGCTTAAAAATGCATTTTTCAGATTGCCTGAAGGGCTTAATTTTAATTTTTTATGTTTTTGAGTTTGATTTTTTAGAAATTTTTTAAAAAATTTCATTTTTAGTCAAGCGTTGCTCCGATGGGAACTAACCGGCCTGAAATGGCGAAAAAGAACTCAAATGTGATGTTTTAAATGTATATTTGAGCTTTCTCACGAATTAACTTTATTTTTATGATCTTAAATTTCTCTTGTTTTCCCTTGTCTTCCATAAAAATAGTCAAAAAGCCTTAGGCGTTTGACATAGAAACGTTGAAGAAGACTGTTTTGAATCAGATTACGAACTATGTTTGATTTAAACAAATTTTTCATTTTGGCAAATTTTGATGTTTTTTGAAAGTTTTGCCCAAAGTCTAATACAGTAATGATCTTTCCGAAAATGATTCTCCAAATTAACTAATCTTTCAACTAACCCACAAACTCCCTACTTGGAAGTAGGCAAAACCCTGTCGTAACGCGTTTTTATCTCTCAAATTTTATTCGTATTTTTGAAAATTTTGATTTTTTTTTGATACAGTAATTTTTTTGTTCTGAATAAATGATTACTGCCGAAAATTTTGATTTTTTCGGATTTTTTATTATTTTTTTGGAATATTCAAATTTGTAAAAATTAAAATTTGCATAATTTTTTAAATATGCAAATTTATGAAAATTAATTTTTTAATTTTTTTACAAAAAAATGAAAAAAAAATCTTTTAAAAGTGTGCATATTTTTTTAAATATGCAAATTTATCAAAATTAATTTTTTTCTAAAAAAATGAAAAAAAAAATTGTCTTCGAGACTCATAAAAAGTTTTTTTACATCCCAGAGAACACTCAAATTGAATTAAAAATGCAAAAAATAAAATGCAGACAAGGCCGGAAACGAACGCCCGAATTTGAAGTGCGTCAGTGCGAAAAGCAATCCAAATCGAGTTAAGAATGAGTGGGAGCTCACTCATTTCCCGACACGATACTCAATTTGAGTTCACAATTTTGTTTGCACCTACTTTTGGGTGTTTTTTAAAAAGATTTTTGCATTTTCAAAAAAAAATTTTTTTTGAATTGTAGAAAAAGATTGAAAATTTTATGGTAAATTTATTCCCAACGAGAATTATCGTCAATTTTTGGTTGAAAACTTTGAAATTTTAATCGAATCCGGCGGTTTCAGACAATTTCTAGCGCAAAATTTGCCCAAACTTCCGGATGATTGGCGATGAAAAAGCTAGTGTCAAGTGCACCACTGCACGACACTTTTCGATTATCCCATTTGGAAATGGAGGTTACTGTTTTTTTTTTTTTTTTTTTTTTTTTGAATTTTGCAATAGTTTTTAAAAAAGCGAAAGTTTTTTTTTGCAAAATTTCTATTGACGACCACGAATTTTCGAAGTAAGAATTGTGCGTTACACTAGTTCACAGAAAACGGAGATGATCAAAAAAGTGTTGGAGAAAATTTTTGAGATTTTTTAAAGAAATAATTGCGAGAGATAATTCTGAATAATTTTGGGGATTTTTGTGAAAAAATTCATAAAACAGACATAAATCTGATTGATTATACTGCCGAAATTGATCAAAAAAGTGTCGAGGAAACTTTTTGAGAGATTTTTTTCGGAAATAATTGATAGAGATAATTCTAGAATAGCTTTTTTGGGGTTTTTTGTAAAAAAATTAGGAAACATTGAGGGAAAATTCAAAATATTTTTTGATTTTTTGTGTAAAAATTATGAATTTGTTTCAAAACAGAAATACTACTCCACCCAAAAAAAGTCTTGACAGTTTGCACTATGCAATTTTTTGAGCAATTTCGGGACAAAATGACGATTGGGGAAACTGAAAAATATTATTTTTCTTGCATGTAAAGAAAGTCGAAATTAGGATAATGGATGGCTTTGATTTCAAAAATCATATTCATTTTTGCCAGTCGGTACTTTTTTCTTAAGCAGTGCTGTAAATTAATAATTTCTTGAAGTTTCTTCACAACTAATCGATTTAGGGGATTTCGATAGCGCTGATTTCGAAAATCATATTATTTTTTTGATTTGAAATCAGCACCGTCGAAGTCCCCTAAATCGATTAGTTGTGAAGAAACTTCAAGAAATTACTAATTTACGGTACTGCTTGAGAAAAAAGTAACGGCTAGGAAAAACGGATATGATTTTCGAAATCAAAGCCATCGATTATCCTTACTTCGACACTTACATGCAAGAAAAATAAGATTTTTCAGTTTCCCCAATTGTCATTTTGTCCCGAAATAGCTCAAAAATTGCATAGTGCAAACTCTCAAGACTTTTTTTGGGTGGAGTAGAACTTTCCTTGTGAAACAAATTCATAATTTTTACACAAAAAATCAAAAAATATTTTGGATTTTTCCTCAAACTTTCCTAATTTTTTCACAAAAAACCCCAAAAAAGCTATTCTAGAATCATCTCTATCAATTATTTCCGAAAAAAAATCTCTCAAAAAGTTTCCTCAACACTTTTTTGATCAATTTCGGCAGAATAATCAATCAGATTTATGTCTCAAATAAAATGAATTATCAGCTCCGGAGACATGGCTTTTGTTCTCGAAGGGCCCGAGGTGTTTTCTCATGTTGTTTGTTGGCCTTTTCAACTGGCCAAGTGTGAAAGTTTCAGGGAATTTCCGCTTTTTCAATCAAAATGCGACCTCAGGATGACAATTTGTCAGGTCTGCAATCACGATAATTGAGAAGCAAATTGGGATTACTGTAGAGGTGTTGAAGGTTTCTTGCGGTTCAAAAGGAGGTGCGGTTCGTATGCTTTGATCGCTTCGACTTTGTACTACTACTTAAATGTGGGAAGTGCGAATTGAAAGACGGTTTCAAAGCCTCTGAAAAAGACGGCGGGTTCCTTGCTAATATTGCTAGTTCAATTTTTGCAATGCGACGAAATGCTAAATATTGGGTGTGTAGGGAAAATAATGTGGATTTGTCGCAGCAAAACGTCTCATCTCGCAGCAGTCGGGTTCCAAATTCCAGGCCGTGACTAGCCGTCGCAAACCGATGATGGACGATTCAAGGCGCGACGATCCGCCGTTATCAGTCTGTCGGGAAAATAACGGCGGGTCGTCGCAGCAAAATTTCTCGTCTTGCCGCTATCGCGCATCAAATTCCCAACCACGGCTTGCAGTCGCAAAGCGATGATGGGCAATTCCGAGGCGCGACGATCCGCCGTTATTTTCCCGACAGACCGATATTTTCCCGACAGACTGATATAAATGAAAATAAATATATATCAGTCTGTCGGGAAAATAATGAGCGCAACGTCGCTGCGCCGATCGCGTCGCACGGCATTCTGTATTTTTGGGACGCAACCGATCTCCGCGACTTTTTTTATTTTTTTCGTAATGCGCTTGTTTTCTCTTTCCATATCTTGCTAGCCGTTTGAGCTAGAAGGCTGAAATTCGGCATGGGAGTAGAAGTCACGTCGCTGAAGTGAAAATAAATTTAGTTTTGCCGAGACAATTTATTTTTGGCGGTGCGATTTCCGATGCGACATAGTGCTCATTATTTTCCCGGCAGACTGATACTACGCTTTTTCAAAATTGCATCGACATTTTTTCGCTAAAGAGCCATTTCGCACTGTGCAATTGTCTGTCGCGCGTGCAAGATTCGCGGCGACAAAGTCAAAAAAATGATATTCTCCGTTGCACAGTGAAAAATGTCAAAATCTGAAAACACGGTGCCAACTGGGGTATGAAAAAAGCGTAGTACAATTTGCGTCACAAAATCGTATTAATTTCATAAAGTACGTAGACTTTTTTACGCCTTTTATCACAAGCGTGCAGCGCATTCTAGCGTTTAGTGCACACTAGCGGGCCTAGACGGGATCGGGCCGCGATTTTCGGACCGGATTGCCCCGTCTAGCTGTGACGAAGCCTATTTTTGCTGTTTTTTCAACATTCGGTGTATTATTTTTCTGACAGACAGACATTTCTATCGAAAGGTCTTCCCCAATGTCTCGAGTGGTGCTCTAAATTTCACAATCCACCATATTTCCCCTCTTCTTAATTTCAACCTTTGACATTTCCAAATTTCTGACACTTTGCGGCCTGAAAATAGGTGCTGCCCCCACCCCTGTGATCTCCGGCTGGGGTGGAGAGGAAAGTGTTTTTGCTCTTGTGGATATCCTGGAAACTCGGGAGATTGACTGTTAACGTCAGCAGACTGAAAGGTGATCGTGAGGAAGTATAGGGGTTTTTTTTGGAATGGAATGTTATTTTCGTTTACAGCGAATTTTTGATGAAATGATTTAGTCGTCAAAAGTGTGCAAGTTTGTTTCCAGGAGGGATTAAAATTGCAGCAAAATACTTCCCTTTTCTTTTGCTCAGAAGAGGGAGGTATTTTGCGGTAATTTTATTCCCTCCTGGAAACAAAATTACACATTTTTGGCGATCGCGTCAGGTCCGTCCACTATACCAGCCATTTTCAATGCAACAGAGTGCTCATTATTTTCCCGACAGGCTGATAGTACGCTCTTTCAAAAGTGCGTAGACTTTTTGTCCCGGCGCACAGTGCATTTTGCCTTTTTTCGCACGATGCGCTCTTTTCGAACATTTTGCACTGTGCATTTTCGTTCATCGCGCAAAATCACTTCCGAAACGTCGCAGCGACTCCGTTGAAAATGGTTTTTGTCCTGCGATGTTTCGGCGGCTCTTTTGCGGTCCGCACGAATGGAGAAAAATGCACCGTGCGTTAGCGACAAGTGCGGGAAAAAGTTCAAAATTCACTGTGCGAAAGAGAACAAATGTCCATGCATTTTATGAAAATACAAATGTTCCACCTTCTCTGTTCGTAAAACAATTATTGACGTAATTTTCGTACCGATTTTCAATCGAAAAAGTCCGAAATTTCGAGATCATTCCCAACCGAAAAAACACTGGGGCCTGTTTCACTAACATAAAAATAAATAAAAGAGAAGTAGGGGGGAGCGAGAGAGCACCGAAAACGCGTTTGCGAGCGAGAGAAACCGGACGAAAAGCAGAAGTAGCCTACTTTTGCGGGAGTGACTTTTTACGTCCAAAACCGCGGTTCGCGGCAGTATTTTGGCCATAACTTTTTTCTCAGTTGGTCTAGGAACACCCTTCAAAATTTAGAATGAAGCTGACAGTTTCAGCTATCACCAAGATTATTTTCATTGCTGTGGTGCCAAAACCCGTCCTTAAAAAAATCGTAAAGTACGCGTGCTTTAATTTTTGAGAAAATTGGCTAAATTTTAGCTTAAAATTTCCATAACTTGGGTGAAACTTTTCGGATTGAAACCCTCCAAAGAACAACACATAGAGTTTTTCATGTAGTTTTAGACAATATGTCTTTTGAATTCGTTTGATACCCCGGCGGACCGCTAATTTTACAGTAGTACGGCCAACCATCTCGTTTTTCCTTCTTCACGGAATAAAAACGAATTTTTCTCATCAAGTTTTATAAGAATAATTGCAAATTTCATATCAGTGTGTAGAGTCGTTTTTTAGCTAAATTATTGTTTTTGAAGGGTGACGATATATCATAAACTGATAGAGTTACGAGCAATTTAATCAAGGTAACCTCCGTTTTTAACCATGAAAAGTCGGTCCGAAAGGGGCGAACTTTCCTCTTCATTTGATTTAAGGGCTCTTTTCCGGAGTTTTTTTATGACAAAAATGGAGGTAAATTTGCCATAACTCAGCCATAATAAGACCTACAATTGGCCCTCTAAAAAATCCTTATGGAAAAAAAGATGGGCTATCGACTGGTATAAATTAAAGCGTCAACATTTTGAAATTGACCGAGAAATAAAAAATTTCGTATCTTCAGTGTAAATGTACCCTGTACTTTAAGCTATATAACTAATCTACTCTTGAAAATAAAACAACGAAATTTGGATATGTTGTAGTCTCAACCGTCAGCTTTATTTGGTTTTTTGAAGGGTGTTCCTAGACCAACTGAGAAAAAAGTTATGGCCAAAATTCTGCCGCCAACCCCGGTTTTGGACGCAAAAAGTCACTCCGAAAGAGAAGTAGGCTACTTCTGCTTTTCGTCCGGTTTCTCTCGTTCGCAAACACGTTTTCGATGCTCTCTCGCTCCCCCCTACTTCTCTTTTATTTATTTTTATGTTAGTGAAACAGGCCCCTGGTTTTCGGGGGTAAAAGTGGCCTACTTCTAGAGGTGGCAATCGGGCTGGGCCGGCCCGGCCGGGCCCGGTGATTGGGCCGGGCCGGGCCTGAGCAGATTTGAAAAAGCCCTGGGCCGGCCTGACCGCTTCGGCCCACGGGCCGGGCCGCGACTTTCGGCCCGGCCCGGCCCGGAAAGTACAAAAGTCAAAAAAAAATTTTATATTAAACCTGCAAAATAAAGCACAAATGCTTTGCAGAATTGATGCATGGATATTAAATTAAACCTTTTTGACCTATATGCTGTTTTACTACCTTTTTAAACTCCTTAAAATCCCTGATTATGTATATGTAAAATGCCACCTAAATATACAAGGGTCGGGCGAAAATCTCCGAATTTTTGATGATAAAATTAAACATTTCACTGTAACTTGATGACTTGATGTAAATGAAAGTGTTTAAGCAGTTTTTGATAAAACATGTTGCCTTGTAACGCCCATATTTTTCCATACCTAATTTCCTATAGGATAAAAAAATCGACACATTTCAACTTTTTGGCTAGGCTTTACATACCTGCTCGGCTGTCCCAGTCATCCGACTAGACGTTTTAATTTCACTTATACACACGTATAAACCTTCTGGAAAGCATAAAAACTTCCAATAGAAAATGCAAGGACTTTTATCCAACCTTTTTGTATTAGCGGGCCAAACAGGGCCGGGCCGGGCCGGCCTGGGCTTTCACCGGGCCGGGCCGGGCCTGAGCAAATTTGAAAAAGCCCAGGGCCGGCCTGGTCACTTCGGCCCGCGGGCCGGGCCGCAAAAATCGGCCCGGCCCGGCACGTCAAGAAATTGCGGGCATTGCAAAGGTTCTCACAGCGAAAAAAAATTCATAAAACCTGTCATCCAAATTGCACATAACAACAATTTTTTAACCTAATTTTTTTTATGGGAACTCTAGGGAGTGCTGCTAGTCGTATACAACTGTTTTTTATACCGCTGGTACATTCTAAATGGGTGTCATCGTGACGCATTTTCTGAACATGGTTCGAGCTAGGCTAAAAATAGTGCAAATTTCAAGGCCGAATATCAAAAAAACTGTCCCATCAAGCGGGACGGGACCGGTGTAGATACTCGAAGAACAGTTTAAGGATTTTTTTGACGTGGAGCCTATACCTCCTTCCAGCGCTCTCTGACTCGGTATCGTCGATACAAACTTTTATTTAGACGTTGTATTCTTCGCCATGGAAAACTGTCAAAATACTACGATTATGGGTATATTTTGGCTCTATTAGCTTAAGCAGCTCTCGAGCTTTCTATTGGTATCAATATCTTGTGATTTACTATTAATCTTTATGTCAAAATATTGCAAATCATTTGGACAAAAACGGATTTGCACAGGGCAGAATGCCAAAAAAAATTCTAGGCTTTTTCATTGGGCGCCCGTTTTTCTTTTATTTTTTCTTGACGTGCCCGGCCCGATTGCCACCTCTACCTACTTCAAAAGGCCGTAGCGACCTCAGTTTGCCCTTTAAAATCTTGTTATTTGATAGGCAAGAATTAATGTCGCTTAAAAATACATATTCCAAAAACGAAGTCTCTGCGCCGCCTCCGCCGGACGTTATAGCCTCCGACTTTCCTTCACGTTTCTTGAAAGACCCTGTAATGTAGAGGGAACAAAAAAGGTTTAAAAATTGTCGAATTTTGGCAAACTTTTGGACTAAAAATCTCGCCTGTTTGTGGAGCTAAAAACCTCGCATATGTGCTAGAAAAAAATTGTCGAAATTTGTGCCAAATTTCATAAAAATCTGAGCGCCGCACTTTGAGCAACCCCCCCCCCTTTTTTTTAAAAGTAGCCTCCCACAGCTATTTTCTCGAAAATTTTAAAAAAATTCTATGCCGTTCTTTGAGCCGAGAATATAAACTTTTTTGCAATTCTCCAATCCCATTCTCCCCCAATTTATTTTTATTGCCCAATTTTTTGCATCTTCTTGATGTCATGTACGCTCCTCTGCAAACGTTTCCCGCCACAATCAGAGAAGAAAAGGGAAGTGTGACTGCGGCCGTGGTGGTATTAGTGATGTCCCAATGAGCACCAAAATTTTTTATTTTGTTTTACTTTTCCATCTCTGCGCTTTGTCGGTTATGCCATTCATAAAGTGGAATTAGGCAGTAATCGGACACTTTTTTGGGCAAGTCACAGCCATCTATGGGCAGTAAAAATGTCTTGGGCTTACTGTAAAAACATGCTTTTTATGGTGATGTGATTTTTGGACTCTGAAAATTGAAAAAATTATTGGAGATTTTCAGAGGACCTTCTCGAAAAAAGAGTGCGTTTGCACAGTCTTTTTTGATTTCTGCGACATCCACTGTGCAGTAAAAAGTACAGCGACTTTGCCACTGTACTATTAAGAACCTATGCCAGAAGTTATCACCGTCTTTAGCCCTTCAACCACACTCCTTTTTCTCTAAACTATTAGGTTTTATACAATGTTATGACCATTTTTTCGCTAAGGTTTGAAGTCGATTATTTTCTAGCTCGGATCACTTTTTATTTCAACGTACATATCGGCTAATAGAGGGCTTATCGAAGCTTCATCTGGGGTGTGTTGCTCAGCCTTACCGCTAAGCCGAAAGCTTCTATTGCTAAAAAATCGGAAGTGCCTCGATTTTGGTAGGGTATGAAGCAACTCAAGTCATGTCCCTTTGCCAGTCGCTGCTGGTCTCGGATTGGTGTTATTATAATCCTCAAGGATCGTAGAAGACGCTGACACATCATAGTTACTAGGTAGCAGTGAAAACTTCTTTTATAAGCTGTTTTTTTCATTTTGGTTGCAAATTGTCACGACTTCGCGTGCGAATTTGCATATTCCCACGGAGTGACCGACAAATTGGTATAAAAGGAAGAGAAATCGCCAATTATGATTGTATTATTCGTGTTTTGTCTTTTCCCGCGTATGCGGTTGTGTCCAATAAAGTCTACTGTATTTACTATTTGTCTATTGATTTGTCTATGGTCTCTTGTGTTGGTGGAGTCAAGCATTGTGAGTTCATATTGAAGTTGTTGCCTTGGGCATAGTGAGTTGTATTGTCGCTTGTTTGTGTAGTCGTTGTCGTTGTATTCGCATAGGGCTGGGGATCTTGGGTAGAACTAGATTAGGGACCCTTATTACTTGACCTATAGCAAGGTCTTGACAAAATACAAGACAAGACTTTTTGATCCACTTTCAATGATATTGGTCCCCAAAAAAATTGGGAGAGCACTCCTCTCCTTTGGTTTCCTTTTTGAATTCCCACTCAAGTCAACTGGCCTTTCATTATAACAAACGAGCTGCCGAGCAATTGTCGATTCTCTTCGGCCCCGCTCAAAGAACGGCCTCATTATCTGCCGGCATTCCCGGTAGAGCTACAGTATGGTAATCTCTCAAGGCCCCGATCCCTTTCTTACTTTTGCGAAATTAATGGCTATTTGGAGGGAAAACTTGCCGTTTTCGGAGACACAATTGCCGGATGTATTGTGGAGGAAAGGGTTGAGAAATCGAGTATATAGATTCGCAGAACATTTGCAATTTTCATAGAAAAGTTGGCATTGCAAGTCGTGGGGGAGTCAAAAATATGCTATTTATAGAGAGTATTTTCTGCTACTAGTCGTTCCAGAAAGTGCGTAGAATTTTCGTCGCAAATTTTCCGCACTGTGCAGTTGACCTTTTGCACCGTGCAATTGAAAAATCGCTGCGGCGCAATGTGAATCTTGAGTTCGCGACAGACATTGCACAGTGCAAAAAGCTGAGAAATGCACTGTGCGCCGCGAAAAAAGTCTACGTCGCTGAAGCGATTTTTGCGACGTGCACTGTGCGAAAACTAAAAGTTCACTTTGCACTGTGCAATTTCTTGCTTTTTGCACCGTGCAATAGGCTTTTTTGGGCTGTCGCTCGCACCCTGAAAATAATTTTTTCTGCACAGTGCAAGGGCCAAACCCTCCTCTTCTTTTGCGGCGCACAGTGCATGTTGACTTTTTTGCACTGTGTGAAAATTAAAAGTTCACTTTGCACTGTGCAATAGACTTTTTTGGGTTGTCGCTCTCCTCCTTATTTTTCTGCACTGTGCAAACTTTAAAAATTACCTCAGCGACATTACGAACGGATTCTGTCTGTCGGAAAAATAATGAGCAAGGCCCGACGAATCCACATTATTTTCCCGACAGACTGATATAGTACTACCACTCTGTCGGGAAAATAATAAGCCCTGTGGTGCATTGAAAATCGCACCGCCGCCGAGAAAGTGAACTATGTCGCGGCTCATTATTTTCCCGACAGACTGATATTTTAGAGAGTAATTGCTATAAAAACGCGTAATTTGACATAAAATCATTTTCAAAATGCCTATGAAATTGATTTCTCCCCATAAATTTTATTGAATCAAGGTGCTTGCTTTCCTTGATTTGTAACTCTTTTTGTCCAATTTCCCCAAAGATCCGACCTATTTTTGCACCACTTCCTCGGCCATTCAGCTTATGGCCAATGATTTGGGGATGATGGATGGATAGGAAATGGCAAACTCAAATTCCAGCCATCGGAAATTGAGCTTCTTGGAGGGGGAAATGGAACCAAAATCCATTACTTTTAACTGGCGGAAAAAGTTGGAATTTCGGTTTAACATGTATCTTATGTAAATGGGGTGATGAAATTTGAGGAATGCAAGGCATAAGTGATAAAAAAAATTTTTGATTTTTTGGAAAAAATAGAAAGTTTGGTCGGACAAAAAATGATGACTTTTTGACATAAAAGTACACGCCTTGAAATGTCTGCGGAGACGTTTGTCGCGTCTCTCCAAACGGCGATTTTCAATGCGACAGAGTGCCAATTATTTTCCCGACACAATGATAGTATCAATCGACAAACACTGACCTTTTAGACATCATGTTTTTCATTCGCCTTTTTATCTTTTTCAATTCCTTTCGTATCAAACCATATGGCATATGTCAGAGTCTGATTGGAAGGGGATTTTTCGTATGTTCTCCGTTTTTCCATGTTTTGGTTTTCAATTATTGGGCTGTCGGGAAAATAATGAGCACTTTGTCGCTGCGACAATCGTGCCGCTGAAGCGAAGAGCAATTTGATTTTGACGCGACAAAATTCATTTTTTTTTGTGATTTTGGATGCAACAGGGCTCATTATTTTCCCGACAGACCAATAATTATGATAGTAACAGTCTGTCGGGAAAATAATGTGGACCCCTGGGCAATTATCGGTTACTTTGCGACGGCTGGAGATTTGGTTTGCGGCTTCGACAAGGCCAGAAATTTTGCTGCGACAAATCCACATTATTTTCCCGACAGACTGATACGACAAATCCTGTCTATAACGAGCTATTTCAGAGATCCCAAGAGTCGATTTCAAGTCAAAATGAGCCTTTTTATTATGAAACCTTTCTTTTTATAACAATTTTTTGGTCCTTTTGCGACTTTACAAGCAAAGATAATCTCAAAAACCTACATTTTCTCCTCGTCTACCTACTACCTTTTGCCCAAAAATTTCCCTGCAATTTCTTGTTGACTCTGCGGTTTCTTTTGCAATTACTCGATTGTTTTTCCGCCTTTGACCGTAGCGCAATTTTCAATTAAGATCCGAACGATTGATGCGGAAATGAGCTGGTTTTTCTAATCAAAAAAATTCCCGGGGACGTTTGTTTGCAGGCGCTCGGATTCAACGAAGATTGAAGATTGGCCCTCCGGCTGTGACAACCATTAGTTTTTTCCCCTGCGAAATTTATCTTGTTTGTGCCCCGAGGGTCTTGCGACTTTCGGAACAGGGCCTTTGATTTACGCTTTTGGCAGTGCTTGATCAATCAGAAAAACATGAAGTTCAACGAGACTAAGTTTATTAAAAAAAGGCATTTTTTAATATTCAAATACCTTGTTATCAGTCTGTCGGGAAAATAATGTGGATTTGTCAAAACAAAATTTGAGTCGCGCATCAAATTTCCAGTCGCGGCTAGCCGTCGCAAAGCGATGATGGACGATTTGAAGGCCCGACAAATCCACATTATTTTCCCGACAGACTGATATTTTGATCAAAATTGATAATTATTTGATCCTTTTCCAAGTCAAAGCAAGCTCAATTCCGCAAAAACAAAGGTGTTCCAATAGCAAAATATTGCTTTGTAGTCATTCCGGAGTTCGGGAGATCTTTTTGTCCACGGTAAACTTACACGTTTCTGCCGTCGCGCCAAAAAAGCCGTTAGAAAAAATTGGTCTCCGTCTGTCGGTAAAATAATGAGCACTCTGACGCTGCGCCGATCGGGTCGCTGAAGTGAAAAGAAATTTTATCAGTCTGTCGGGAAAATAACGGCGGATCGTCGCCCTTCGGAATCGCCCATCATCGCTTTGCGACTGCAAGCCGCGGCTTGAGATTTGGTGCGCGATAGCGGCGAGGCGAGACATTTTTCTGCGACGATCCGCTGTTATTTTTCCGACAGATTGATATTTTGTCACGACACAATTAATTTTCTCGGCAGCGATGCGACTTTCGAAGCGACAGTGCGTTTTTCCTTTGCACCGTGCTGATGGCTTTGCGACGCGAACCGAACGGTTCGAAGACATGAAAGTCCTTCTTGCCCGTTATCGTGTACTGTAGTAGAGTGGCAATGCGATGAGCAGAAGACTTGGAAAGAGCTGAGTTCGACCCTTGCCGACGTAAAATTGAAGCTCATGCGATGAATGATGTAGTTATAACCTTCTGTAGCTGAAACCTTTCATGATAAGTGATAAAAAATGAGCAACGATCTTTTACTATACGCTCCTTTAGCCAAATTATAAGTTTTTTGGGAAAATAATCGACATAATGAAAAAACTTCCACTTTTGGGGGCCTGTTCGGCTTTTTTGGAGCCTTTTGCATCTTACCACGCCCAGCAGCTGTCTGTCGGGAAAACAATGAGCACAATGTCGTTGCGCCGATCGCGTCGCTGAAGTGAAATGCAATTCGATTTTGTCGCGACACAATTCATTTTCTCGGCGGCGTTGCGATTTTCGATGCGCCAAATCGCTCATTACTTTCCCGACAGACTGATAACGCCTCCAATGTGACCTTATATTATTGATGACCACAAATCCGCTGCTCTATAGACCTTTATCACACCATTATCTTCTAATCCATTTCGCCGCAAACACCTGCTCTGAAAAGACCAATTATCGGCGCCCATATTTACGCCTATATATCATACCATTTGACACTCGGATTGTTGTCGCGTCAAGAAATCAACTGCTTTGGCCTGATTAATCGATACCCGACTTTTAATCGGGGGCCATATCATGTGCGGCTGCAGAGGGTTTTTGTTCCGCCTTTTAATCGAATTATCCCCCAATTCAGGAAGTAATGGAATTTACGTTCCGGCATTCCTTTAATTTGTTTTTTGTTTTGTGTCTCTTTTTTATTTTGAGTCTGTGAGGGGATGGGGGCATTGTCGGCGCGGATAAATTAAAAAAGTTTTGTAGTTTAGAGAAAGCGTGGGGTGGTTGGGGGCAAAAGACGGTGGTAATTTCCGGTATAGACCCTTACTATCAGTCTGTCGGGAAAATATCAGTCTGTCGGGAAAATAACGGCGGATCGTCGCGCCTCGGAATCGCCCATCATCGATTGGCGACTGTAAGCCGCGGCTTGGGACTTGGCGCGCGATAGCGGCGAGGCGAGACATTTTGCTGCGACGATCCGCCGTTATTTTCCCGTCAGACCGATAGTAGCTGGTTGTCGCAAATTAAATGTTTTTCCCTGTTGATAAAAAGGTGCAGTCGCGCATCAAATCTCCAGTTGCGGCTAGCATTCGCAAAGCGATGATGGGCAATTCCAAGGCGCCACAAATCCACATTATTTTCCCGACAGACTGGTAGTCCTTTGGCAAAGTCGTTGGGGTGATTTTGCGACAAGCACAGTTAGAAATAAAACTTTACCTTGCACTGTGCAACTTTCGTTTTTTGCACCGTGCAGTAGGCTTTTTTGCGCTGTCGCACCTGATTTTTTTGCACAGCGTATGTCGCCAGAAATCCCTCCAGCCACTCTCCAAACGGACTAATATCAGTCTGTCGGGAAAAATAATGTGGATTAGTCGCGCCTTGGAATCGCCCATCATCACTTTGCAACGACCAGCCGCTGCTGGAGGTCTGAAATCACTTTAGCGCCTTTGCGAACGTACTATGCAGTAAAAAGCTGGCTGATGTCGAAACTGGCCTTCGTATAGCGAATTGTTTACAAAGCTGATCAATTTTTAATGGGGTTTTCAGCAAATGAAAAGGACTAAAAGATGACTTGGAAAAACAAGGATTGTGTCCCAAGTGTGACGCTGAAATTTTTTTTTTCATTTTTTGCTTACATTTCAGGCATTGGCCACATATCAAATCCTGAAAATATAGGATCGTATTTTGCAGGCGCGGCGGAGATATTCAGCGATCTTTGCGGGCGAGAGAGTACGCGAAATGAGGAGAGCCGTCAGAGAAAAAACAAACCCCTTTTTGGCCGTATTTTTGCCAGTTTTTCGTGGAAAAAAATGATTTTTTGTGGAAACATCACTCTCTACAGTAGAAATATGTGTGAGTCTTTTTCATGCCAAAATTCGCAAAAAAGTGCCAATTTTTTTTCAACTTCCGAGCCAAAAATCTCGGTCGTTTCTGCAGAGCGCAAGCTAGAAATCTGGCATATGTTTTACAAAGAAGTTATCTAAACTTTGGCCAACTTTCATCAAAAACATAACGTCCCACTATGAGTATTCCCTCTTCAAAAGTAATCGCTATAATTCATTGATTACATCACCGTTGTTAACGTTTTTGTTATTTACAAAGGTCCAAACATCTGGTCGATCTTGATTTTGGTCCTCAAGTTCTCTTGCACCTGAGGCAGCAACTATTCAATGCGATCTTCGGCATTGGGGCTGACCAGAAGACAAATGACTTACATTGTTAAAGGACATGCTTGTTCTTGCCGGAGTACAAACAAAGGATGTTTTTGTTGTTATTCGAACAAAATTCCAGACAGATAGGGTCCATTGACATCCTACTTCGGAAAACCGGAACGCTCCTTAGGTTCTAATGTAATTTTTTAAATAATTTTTTGTTGTCATCTTTACAGGTGAAGAACTGCAAAGTGCGAGGCTTAGATTTTGATGACACTGGACCAAATTTAGAATAATTCTTTATATGGCATATCCGAGACTCCTAGTTTGCGATTTGCAGAAACGACCGAGATTTTTGGGTCGAAAGTCGACAGAAATGTGAATTTTTTCTTGAGAATTTTCGCACGAAAAGTTCGGTGATTATTTCTACTGTAGACAAGGCTTTTATAAAGATCAATTTTTCCCGTATGAAACTGGCAAAGGTATGTCCAAAAAGTGCTCATTCTCTTATATCTCTCCGAATTTCGCGCTCTCTCTCCCGGCCGCAAGGATCGTTGAATATTTTGCCTACACCTACAAAGAGCGAGCTAAATCTGCGTGTCGCACTTCCCACTTTTTTTATATGTAGAACAAACTTTGTACTTTTTACTGACCTACCCTGTTCTGTCATTTTTTTTACTAGTCCGTTCGCAAAGTCGCCAGAGTAATTTTTGACGTTTGCACTGTGCAGAAAAGTTAGGTTGCGAGGAATTCCATCGATTGCGACCCCGCATCGATTGCGACCCAGCATCGATTACGACCCCGCATCGATTGCGACCCAAAATGGGGTAAAGCGACCCCGGGATGAAAATTCCTTGATTCTCTTCGGGAAAAACTTGCTTTAGGGGTTTTCGAGGGTGCTGATTTCGAAAATGGTGTTAATTTTTCCTCTAGTACTACATAGTACTGTCTGATACTATATAGTACGAAGTCAAAATATGGCTTTTGACGTTAATGGTGTTGTTTTGATGCTTAGTACTCTTCAAAAACACGTTTTAAAGGCTTGGTGCTATATAGTACTGTCTGATACTATATAGTACGAAGTCAAAATATGGCTTTTAACGTTAATGGTGTTGTTTTGATGCTTAGTACTCTTCAAAAACACGTTTTAAAGACTTGGTGCTATATAGTACTGTCTGATACTATATAGTACGAAGTAAAAATAGGCGTACTAAGCACCAGAACAACACCACGAACGCCTAGAGGCCAAATTTACACTTCGTACTATATAGTATCAGACAGTACTATATAGCACCAAGTCTTTAAAACGTGTTTTTGAAGAGTACTAAGCATCAAAACAACACCATTAACGTTAAAAGCCATATTTTGACTTCGTACTATATAGTATCAGACAGTACTATGTAGTACTAGAGGAAAAATTAACATCATTTTCGAAATCAGCACCCTCGAAAACCCCTAAAGCAAGTTTTTTCCGAAGAGAATCAAGGAATTTTTATCCCGGGGTCGCTTTACCCCATTTTGGGTCGCAATCGATGCGGGGTCGCAATCGATGCGAGGTCGCAATCGAGCGGGGTCGCAATCGAAGGATTCCGTTGCGAGCGACACCCCAAAAAAGCATTGCACCGTGCAAAAGCCGACAAATTGCACAGTGCAAATTGAACTTTTGTTTTCGCACAGTGCATGTCGCGAAAATCACTCCAGCGACTTTGCGAACGGACTAGCAAATTTTTAAGGCTCAAACAATTGTTTTTATGTTGGTCTGTCAACATTGACGTCCTTTAAACAAAAGCTTTTAGGTCTTGCTTATTAACCATTACTCAGCCTCCATTTATCCACTTTTTTTCGGGAATTTCGACATTTTCTTTTTTTCTGTCCCGTTTTCTCAGACATTTAGGAATTTCTCCGTCTAAATCACTCGGCACTCGATTATTTACCTTCCCGAACACATGTTTCAATCGGCGCCTCGGGGGCCAACGAGCTTGACCCTTGTGTTCCTGAACGTTCATGATATCAAGGGGAATACGGAGTTGAGGAATGGCGCCCCGACCCCGTCGGATTAGAGTCGAAATTTATTGGGCAAACTGCCAGAATGCCTTCTTTTCGCGTTTCCTTTTGCTTCTGGCATAAGCACTATTGGTTGGACGAACTTTTTCGCGTGATGACATTGATTGGGCTTGCTTGAGGATTGACATGGTTATCGGGCAATGTTTTTCGCTCTTTTCGGTCTGTTGGAAAAATAATGAGCACTATGTCGCTGTGCGGATCGTGTCGTGCAGTGATAAGCAATTTGATTTTGCTGCGACACAATTCATTTTCTCGGCGGCGATGCGATTTTCGACGCGAGAAAGTGCTCATTATTTCCACGACCGACTGATAGAACTTCCATGTATTGAAAAGTATACCATGCTTGAGGGGAACTCTTCTAGATTTTCTTCAAATTACGCCTTGATTTTATCTATTTATATATGTATAGGCGTGGCAGCAATCAGAGATTCCCACGGTCAACATTTTGGCTCTGGCTAAGGCTTTTAGCTCCCAGAGCTGGAGCCGAGGCTGAGCGGCCTCTCAGAGCCGGAGCCAAGAGCCGGCTCCGGAGCCGTGGCCGTCTCTGGCAGCAATTCCTAAAAATTTTAGCTTTCTTTTTGGAGCGACGGCTGATATTCAGCAATCTTTTCCGATAAAAGCTGAAAAATGTAGAGATCAGACTTATTGTGAGAGAAGCTCTTCGAATTTTGCGCGGAAAAAATTGATTTTTACTCTAGCTTACAATTAGCAACTTTGAATGCGACATGTGCTCATTATTTTCCCGGCAGACTGATAGAAATATTGCCCTCAACAGTGGAATTTTTATAAAGTTGAAGCTTCTGTTGCCAAAAATTAAAAAAAACCTGGATTTCTTTTTTATTTTTCGACAAAAAAATCTCGGTTTTTTGCAGTAGTGTAAGCTACAGACCTTGTATATGCTGTAGTAAATCACAATCTTAATTTATGCCAAGTTTCATCAAATTCTGAGCGCCCAATGTTAGCACTACGCTTTTTACAAAAAACCTTTCACAACACCAGTATATCAGTCTGTCGGGAAAATAATGTGGATTTGTCACGCCTTGTCTATCATTTACGACGGCTAACCATGGCCGAAAATTCGGTCTGCGAAAGCAAAAAGCGAGACATTTTGCAAATCCACATTATTTTCCTGATGACCTTGATTACCTCTCTGTTTCTAAAAATGTTTCTCTTGTTTCTCCCATAAAACTTAATGAATTAACCTACGTAAACGCGCTATTTTGGTCCCTGGCTCCGAGCCATCCATCTTCGACCATCTCGGTCACAGTTTTCCGGCCAATAAATATCGAAAAAAATCGAATTGAACGGGCTATTTCTGCCAACAAAATTGCTTACATTTGGCCGATCAAAGAATGTGCGGGGATCTTGATTACGTTGTTTGTCGCTGGTTTATAGGCTAAGGATGTTTTTGAGGCGTCAGCAGGGAATGGAATGCGTCTGTTTTGCAAATGCACGGACGAGTTTCAAACGGGTGGTTAAAGGAGGCCGGGTTAATGGGGTATTTTGAAAGTTTTGAGCTCCGATTCTGACGTAGTTCTGTCTGAAAGGAGAGGGAGCTTACTGTAGCAATAGCATTGACTTTTTGAGCATTTAAAAGTGGGGCCTAAGACTTGTTGTCTGTTATCAGTCTGGCAGGAAAATATAGTGTGAGTTTGTCGCTGCAAAACGTTGCATTCCCCAGCCGCGATTAGCTGTCGCATAGCGATGATGGGCGATCCTAAGGCGCGAAAAATTCACACTATTTTTCCGACAGGTTGACAATCATTTTCAAAGCTTAATATCAGTCTGTCTGAAAAATAATGAGCACAATGTCGTTGGCCGATTGTGTCGCTGAAGTGAAAAGCAATATGATTTTGCCGTGACACAATTCATTTTTTTGCGATTTTTGATGCGACAGAGTGCTCATTATTTTCCCGACAGACTGATGAAAGACCAATATTTCGATCGGACTTTTATCTCGCCGATATCATGAATAACTCTTTTTCCAACTTTTTTATCAACATTCCAACTGGATCAAACTGTTAATAAATAACAGGGGAAGTCCTCCAAGTGTGACACTCAGATTTTGATCAAACTGAGCGCAAATTGTGTTTCAAGAAAGACTTGGGAACTCTAGGTCTTACGTTGCAGGAACGGCCGAGATTTTACGGTCGAAAGTTAGCAAAAATGTTGCACTTTTTGTGTAATTCTGCATCAAAGTTTTCATAGCCAAATCTTGTTTTTCTCTCCGACCGCTCTCCGTGTTTTGCGTGCTGTTTCGGCCGCAAAGATTGTGGAATATCCCGGCAGTCCTTGCAAAGCAAGAGCCAAGATTTTGAGGAGTGGATATGTGGTCTATGCCCGCAGTGTGTGTATACCAAAATTTGAAGAAAATCTGTCGCATTTGGAGCACTTTAGCAAAAATTTTGCACGAAGATTAACTTCGATTTTCTAAAAACGAATGCAAAATTCAAGGTAAAAATTTCCGTAGATTAGAACCACTCAAAAAAACTGTCTTGGGAAAATGGAAGGGGCGCGACCTGCAGGGGACATTTTATACAATGAAAAGTTGGCTGGGATCAATATCGGCGTAGATTTTGCTTGGCTTTCCTCACACTAACTCTTAGGCTTAGACGGGGTTAGCTTAGTTTAGGCTTAAATTGTACTTGCAAGGGAAGTACTCCAAGTGCGACGCTCAGATTTTGATGAAACTTGGCACAAATTTAGAATAATTTTTTCTAAGATATATGCGAGAGTCCTAGCTCGCGCTTTGCAGAAACAACCGAGATTTTTAGATCGAAAGTTGGCCAAAATTTAGGACTTTTTGCCGAATTTCAGCACGAAAAGTTTCATGCCTATTTCTACCGTAAAGGATAATGTTTCTACAAAAAATCAAAAATTTCCGCTCGAAACTGCCAAAGTTATGGCCAAAAAACGTTTTTCTCTCTGACCACTCTCCACGTTTAACGTGCTCTCTCAACGGCAAAGATCGTTCGATATCTCGGCGGCGCCCGCAAAGCGCGAGCTGAAACTTTCAGGAATTGATATTTAGTCCATAACCGACGTGTGTGCAAAATTTAAAGAAAATCTGAGCGTCGCACTTGGAGTACTTCCCCTGTTAGATTGGCGCTTAGTTTCAAACTCTGTTTTTTACTGGGCGCAGCTCGCATGGACTCATTTTTTACCATTCTGTGGAACTTTTTCAAAATTCAGAAAAACAGTGACCCCTATGTTTTATTCCAAATCTTTAGTATTTTTCTGTATCATTTATCGTGCAGTTTTTCGCAAAATTTGACGAAAATCCGAGGATTGAAAGCTTAATTTTCCCCAAACTTTTATCCCCTCCCTCCCTCTTACTATTACTCTACAATCTCCCCAATTTCACGTCGATGATGATGCGACGAATGCACTCGGCACATATTTTTTCCAGCAGTTTTATTGTTTACGAGCGCGCGAAGAGCGGCCGAATGAGGGAGGCTGTTGATGGCTCTCCCGAGATTACATAAACCCGAACTCATGGCGGAACGGTCGGGTAAAAAATCTCTGGCAAAGTTATAGCAACTTATGGGGGAGAAGAAACATCTTTCGGGTTGACGGGACGTTTATGACAGCCATTTCTTGAAGGGGGAAGTCGGGAGGAGAGAGCAAAGATTTTTCAAATTTTTTGCGTTTTTACTATGTACTTTTCATTGGCAAATTTTTTGATTTTTTTTTTGATTTTTAAAATTTGCTGTTATCATTGCTTTTTCTCAGTTTGTCGGGAAAATAATGAGCACTCTAGCAAATCCAAAATCGCATCGTCAAAAAAAACAAAAAAAAAAAGTAAATGAATTTTGTCGCGGTAAAATCAAATTGTATTTGACTTCAATGACATTGCGCTCATTATATTCCCGACAGAGTCATATTGGGTTTTTAGGTAAGAAAATTTTTTGATTGTTTTATTTTTAAATTTTTGAAATATTTTTTTTAATTTTTTCTTTTATTTTTTAGATTTTTTTTGCTTCATTCAGGTTAAAAAGCCTTATTTTTTGAAGTTTTATGTTATCACAATTTTTATGGGGTTTTTCAAAAGAAAGTTTTTTGATTCTTTTTTATTTTAAAATTTCTAAAATTTTTTTAAAATTTTTTTATACTTTTTTTTATTTTTAAAATATTTTTTAAATTTTTTTAAATATTTTTTAATTTTTTTTTAAATATTTTTTAATTTTTTTAAATATTTTTTTTTGATTTTTTTAAATATTTTTTTAATTTTTTAAAATATTTTTTTAATTCTTTTAAATATTTTTATTAGTTATTTTTTTAATTTTTTAATTCTGCTTTTTTGTTATTTTTTTATTTTTAAAATTTTTCCGCGATTTTCCCGCAATATTTACACTTTCCTCAAAATTTATTCCTTTTTAGTCTCCTTCGACTGGTCGAATCACTGTTTATAAAAACAAAACTTTCCAAAACCTCGAAACATGGCATTAATTTACGCGTCCGCCGTAAATAAACGAATGAATGCGCCGAGAAAGAAGCGCTCAGTGAACAACAATGAAATGGAGGCCAGTTTCTGCTCGTCAGTCCATTCTCGACAACGCTCCAACGATTCGGCGAGCCAGTCCATCGATGGGATGACAAAATCACAGAGAAAACGGTAGGGGGATTTTTTTGGAATTTTTGGAATTTTTTTTGATTTTTTTTTTGATTTTTTACGATTTTAAACGAAATTTTTGGAGTCCGATTTTTACGAAATTTGGGGAAAATGAACTTCAAAGCTTCTTGATAATTTTTCCTAATTTTTACCCTGGGTTTTGCAGGAATAATCAAGATTTTTTGGTGAAAAATTAAAAAAATTTTGTTTTTTTTTTATTTTTTTTATGAAAATTTATTTATTTCTTCAGTCTGCGAGATCAAAAATACTAAAAAAATCAATTTTTTTTTCACCGAAAAATCCCGAAAAAATCATCAAAAATATTTTTTTCTCTGACCGTCTCTCTTCATTTTCCATACTCTCTCGGCTCCAAAAATCGTTGAATATCTCTTAACAATCCTCAAATCAAAGTCTAAAACTGTCAAAAATCAATATCTACCCTGCATAAAACACGCCCACAAAATTTCATAAAAATTGCCTTAGGGTATCTACTTTAATTTTTTGATTTTTTAATCTACAGGGGAAGTACTCCAAGTGCGACGCTCAGATTTTGATGAAACTTGGCACAGATTTAGGATAATTTTTTCTAAGATATATGCGAGAATCCTAGCTCGCGCTTTGCAGAAACAACCGAGATTTTTAGATCGAAAGTCGGCCAAAATTAGGACTTTTTGCCGAATTTCGGCACGAAAAGTTTCAAGCCTGTGTCAACCGTAAAGGATAATGTTTCTACAAAAAATCAAATTTTTCCGCCTGAAACTGCCAAAGTTATGGCCAAAAAGCCTCTTTTCTCTCTGACCGCTCTCCACGTTTAGCGTGCTCTCTCGGCGGCAAAAATCGTTCGATATCTCGGCGGCGCTTTCAAATCAAAGCCTAAAATTTTCAAAAATGAATACCTACCCCATCTACAACATGCCTACAAAATTTCATAAAAATCGCCTTAGGGCATCTATTTCAATTTTTTGATTTTTAAATTTAGTTATCTATCAAAATACCGCTCTAAATTTGTTTGTTTTTGCTCTCTAAATTTCCGAAATTTTCAACCTCCTCCACTCCCTCTAAAGCGGGTTGAAAACCGGCAATAGGCGAAATAAATGTCTCCAGGGCATTTGCGGCCCATCCACTTATCCGCTGAGGGGGTTCCGAACCTAACACCCTTTTTTCTTGAAACCAAATTAACGAAAATAAGATTCTCAATTCTCTCTCCGCGCTTTATCCTTTCTCCTCGCCACCATTGCGAATGGCCTTGAGGCGCCGACCGAATTGGTTTATCGGCCCTGATCTTCCTCCTCATTTCTGCGTGTTTTTTGGCGTCGCAAGGCCGACCGGTCCAACGGACGGAGCTAGTTTTTGCGGAGCATAGGCTTGGTTATTGTTTTTTGAATTGTTATAGTACTGTAATTTTTAGTGGGCCTTTTTGGACTTTCTTTGTGAAAATGAAGAAAGGGTGGCTTCTTCGGCTTTTTTGGGGGACCTCTTGGGCTGAAATGGCAACAGTCTGTCGGGAAAATAATGAGGGCAAATTCGCTTTGCCGCTAACAGGGAAGTACTCCAAGTGCGACGCTCAGATTTTCTTTAAATTTTGCACACACGTCGGGTATGGACTAAATATCAATTCCTGAAAGTTTTAGCTCGCGCTTTGCGGGCGCCGCCGAGATATCGAACGATTTTTGCCGCCGAGATAGCACGCTAAGCGTGGAGAGCGGTCAGAGAGAAAAACGGTTTTTGGCCATGACATTGGCAGTTTCGTGCGGAAAAATTTGATTTTTTGTAGAAACATTGTCCTTTACGGTTGAAATAGGCATGAAACTTTTCGTGCCAAAATTCGGTAAAAAATTCCTAAATTTTCGCCGACTTTCGATCTAAAAATCTCGGTTATTTCTGCAAAGCGCGAGCTAGGATTCTGGCATATATCTTAGAAAAAATTATTCTAAATTTGTGCCAAGTTTTGGTGACAAAACTCGGACCCTCGGACTTACTTTGTGAAAATGAAAAAAAGGGGCCTTTTCGACTTTTTTGCGGGCCTCTTGGGCTGC
Organism: Bursaphelenchus xylophilus; assembly: GCA_904066235.2. Lineage (NCBI taxonomy): Eukaryota > Metazoa > Nematoda > Chromadorea > Rhabditida > Aphelenchoididae > Bursaphelenchus > Bursaphelenchus xylophilus. The sequence continues at coordinate 11,881,362 of CAJFCV020000003.1, read as the reverse complement.
AACGTTTTACCACCCTTGCAGCAGTCTGTCGGGAAAATAATGAGGACCATTTCGCTTTGCCGCCGCGTCAATTACTCAATGTTTTCCTGTAATTGGGGTTATCAGTCTGTCGGGAAAATAATGTGGATTTGTCGCAGAAAAAAGTGTTTCCTCGTCGCAGTCGCATATCAAATCTCGGGCCGTCGGAAAGTAACCGATGATTGCCCAGGAGTCCACATTATTTTCCCGACAGACTGATACTATCATAATTATTGGTCTGTCGGGAAAATAATGAGCCCTGTTGCATTTTGGGCTATTCCAAGGCGCACCGAAGCCACATTACTTTCCCGACAGAACTTTTTGACCAACCTAAAACTGTAGAAGGTCAAATGTCGACTAAATCTCCGGTATATGTCAAAAAAAGACGCTTTTAAAAGCAAATTGAGCTAATAAAATATCCTGTCTAGACGGGTTCACCAAAAGCAGCAAAACAAACGGGTATTTGGTTGTTTTATCCAGCACTTGCAGCAGCTAGCCGGCTTTTTTTCTTTTTTGTTCATAAGCGTTGTGCTGAGAAAGTCAACGCTGCGATTTCATATCAAATTATGCAACCATGATCTGTCTAGCCTATGTAATAAGTTTTTGAAAGTTTTCGCTCGTTTTTTGCAGTCGCAGCTGAGATATTCAGCGGTCGGCGAGAGAATGTGCGAAAAGGGGAGAGCGGACAGAGAAAAAACCGCCTTTTGGGCATATCTTTGCCAGTTTTGTGAGGAAAAAATTGATTTTTTGTGGAAATACTGCCAATTGCAATAGAAACAAGACTGAAAAATTTCGTGGTGAAATTTGCAAAAAAATTTTTGGAGTTTTTAAAAATTTTGGATTAAAAATCTCGGTTTTTTTCACTGAGAGACTTATATATGTCTAAGAAATGTTCTGAAAAAGTCAAATCTAAATTTAGAATTTAAAATTTTTTTTTCTAAAATTTTGTTTTTTTTACTTATTTTTTAAAAAATCCCGTTTTTTATCAAAAAAAAAATAAAAAAAATTCTAATTTTTCCTTCAAGAATATCCCCCAAATATAATAATTAGCTCGTTGTGTGTGCCCAATAAAAAGTTTTGAAACGTTCCCAATTGCCTTTTACTTGCAGGAAGAGCTTATCGCTCTTCCCTGAAATTTCTGTTTTCCGTCCATTTCCTCACCCCTTCTTTCGATGTTTTATGTATGAATTTCCGCACGAGTTTTGATCGACATCTGTCATACGATAATTCGAGGTCACAATTTCCGCGATTTTAAGGGAGAAAGGGGAGATTTTTTTACGATTTTAGGCAAGGTGAGAATTGGATTTTTTTGGGTTTTTTTTTGAAAAATTGCATTCAAATTTGGATAAAATTTGGCAAAAATTAAAAGGAATGTATATCAAGGCATATGAAAAAAATTTAGCTTGCCTTTGCTTCAAAATTTTTCGAAATTTTTTTTATCAAAAATTGAAAAATTAAAAAAAATTTTTCTCGATTTTTGGGCCAAAAAATTCTGAATTTATTAGAAGTAACTAGTGTAATATTCCTCCAAAAAATCAATTTTTTCCGACGCAAATTGACAGAGATATAGCCAAAACAAAAATTCTCTCTGACCGACTCTCCTCATTTTGCATGCTCTCTCGTCAAAAAGACCGTTGAATATCTCGGCTCTCCGCGCAAATTCTGAGCTAAAATTTTCAACAATTAATATGTATACCAAATACAGTAACTGGCAGAAAATTTAAGTAAATTCAAAAAAAATTTTTTGAATGGTCAAAAAATTTTTCAAAAAAAAATCTAATTTTTCGAGTTTTGCTTTGTTGATGTCGCCTATTTTTGACTTTATTATGGATATAAAAGGCGAAGGGTGCTCGAATTAGATTAGCATGCTAATCAGAGCGAGAAAGAGGAAGGATGCGCTAAAAAGTTCGTTTTTTCGCGTCTTTCTCCATAAGAATTTCGCTTTTCCTTCGAGATTTTACTTGAAAAAGTGCTAAATATAACTTTCCGATTTTCTCCAAATTTTGCACACAAGTTGGGTATAGTTCACATAAGAAATCCTAAAAATTTTAGCTCGCAATTTGAACGGGCAGCCGAGATATTCAACGAGCTTTGCGGACGAGAGAGCACGCGAAATGCGGAGAGCGGTCAAAGAGGAAACACTTTTTTGGCCATATCTCTGCCAGTTTCGCATGGAAAAAATTGATTTTTTGTGGAAACATTACACTCTATAGTAGAAACAAGCATGTGAATTTTCATGCCAAAATTGGCAAAAAAAATTGTCGAATTTTGGCCAAGTTTCGGGCGAAAAATCTTGGTTGTTTCTGCAAAACGCGAGCTAGAAATCTCACATATTTCTAAGAAAAAATTTATTTAAATTTCTGAAAATTTTTATCATAATGCGAGCGTCATATTTTTGATCACTTCTTCTATGAATTTACCCGCAAAATCTCAGCTTTTTAACCAAAAAAATATATTATATAATAATTTTAATAAATTTTTTTCCAGTTCAACCTCTCAGCACAGTGCAACTCCAACTTCTCTCCACGATCTCCCCGCGACTCCCAGCTCCACCGGAACTGCCAGCGGACTCAGCCATAAGGACTCTTTCAATTCAGAGAGATCTCATCGGACCGGCGTGAAACGATCCAAAACTTCGTGAGTTTTTTTTTGAAATATAAAAAAAATTATAGTTTTTGAAAATTTAGATATTTTTTTTGTAAAAATAAGGTTTATTTTTTCTTTTAAAAATATGAAATTCAAAATGTAAAAAATAAAAAATGGATAATTCAAAAAAAAAAACGATTCAAAAAATAAAAGAAAAACAAAAAAATTTTCATTTTCTATTTTTAAAATACGCCTACTGGCACTGATAAAACAAAGGTTAACTTCAAAATTATAGTTTTTGAAAATTTAGATATTTTTTTGTAAAATACGGAAAGCATAATTTTGCCATTATGAAAGCAAAAAAAAAATAAGAAAAAAAATAATTAAAAAGACAGATAATCTCACTTCAAAAAAAAAAAAAAAAAAAAAAAAAAAAAAAAAAAGAAAAGAAAAAAGACAACAATTTTTTAATTCTCATGTTTAAAATACGTCTACTGGGACACTTTCTATTAAAAAAAAATCAGTCTGGCGAGTTTCTTGAAGCACCTTAAAGATATTTTTTTTTACAATTTTTGTCTCGAAAAAAATATTTTAAAAACCGTAAAAATATTTAAAAAAATAAAAAGAAGTTTTAATATAAGATTTGTAAAATACGTTTAGTACAGTGATTCTTTTTATTATAAATTGAAAAAATAATTTATAAAACTTTGCCATTTCATTTTTTAAAAATAAAAAAAATAAAATAAGAAATCGAAAAAATAATAAGATTTTTGCCAAAATTTTTAACGAAACTTTTTTTATAAAAAAAATATAAAACATAAAAAAGATATTTTTTTTTTATTTTTTTATTTTTCAATTTTTTTTTTTTTTTTTTTTTTGTAAAATTAGCATTTGTTTTGACTATCCTCACACTTTCTAATGTCAAACCAATTTGCTCAAAAAAAAACTGGCCAATTGTTTTTTGAATCGCAAATTTTCCGCCCAAACGCGCCTCTCATCCCTTTGTGGGGCTCGAAATTGGAATTTTTAGTGGGTTTAAATGTCGAATTGTTGAGTGGATCGAGTGCCGGAGGGGCACTCAGGCAGACTCGGCTTCAATTTTTATTCCATTTCACACGTTACAACATAATTTTTTTTTAAATATTTTTGATATCAAATTTTATTTTACTGTGTAAAACTCCATGAAATTTTGGCAATTTCAGAGTCTCCGACGTCAAACGCAAGAACACCTCGGTTCATCCGCCATCTTCGCATCACGTCAAAGTGAGATCACGTAAAATTTCGACGCCAACTATGTCGCAGAGTCTGATTATTGAGCCTTGTTCGAATTGCGGACAAAATGGACAAAACAAGGAGAAGTCGCTGAGGAAAAGCTTGGCCAAGAAGAGAATGGTTCAGGTGAGAGCTGATTTGTTTTGAAAAAATGGCCCTAGTGGCCTCAGAGGCTACAGATTCGGGAGCTGCTATTAGCATTTTCACAAAGTGCGTGGACATTTTTTCGTTTTCGCACAGTGCATCTTAAATTTGTGTCGCCAACGCACTGTGGAATTTTGGCTTTGCGCACGGTGCAAACCTCAAAAAAGCCGGTTGCACCGTGCACATTTTTGAGCAAAACCGCAGCGGCGCAGTTGAGAAACGCTTACGTCGCAGCGATATTTCAAATGCACAGTGCAAAACCAGAAAAAGGTGAGTGCACGGGTCTTGCTTTGCAGTGATTTGAAGGTGGTACCTCTAATCCTGGGTATAAAGGCGGCTGGAGCAACCCAATTCTGTCCCAACTGTACCGTGGAGCGTGCAGAGCACAAAAGGGCGATGACGACGGACGCTGGGAGGAGGACTTACAGAGATCCGCTGATAAGTCTTCTGCAGGAAGATGTAGTGGGGGACACACTCGCAAATTTTTTGTGCACGGTGCGGCCCGCGACAATGTGATACTTTGTGAAAATGCTAAGAGGCTCTTTTGGGCTGTCGCTTGCACCATGGCTTTTTTTCGCAATTCAAACGCAAAAAATCAGTCCGGCGACTTTTTGAAAGTCTCAATTTATAGATTCTGTAATCGGGTGCTATAGCTTACAATTAGAGGAGAAGTCTCCCCAAGGGCGACGCATTAATTTTTTTTCCAATTTTGCATGCACTTCAGGCATAGGCATCGGTCATATATCAATTCCTGTAGATTCCCCTGTAAATAAAAGCGTACAATAGATGCATATAATTATAATCTCTGCACAAGAAAAAGTGTCAGGAACAGAAAATTTTAGACTTGTTGGGCGTCGTATTTTTAGGCCGACGCAGACCGACGCACGTCAAACTGAGGAGTCCGGTGACCCGAATAGACTCTTCGCTATCGGTTTTCTACACTTCGTCTATTTCGCCGAGAAAGAGAGAAAAAAAGACACGCAAAAACGTACTCTCTCGCCCCAAAAATTCCCCATTTCTCCCCTGACAAAACGTTTTTTCGCGTCTTTTTTTGGCAAATTGCCAATCCATTCACCGGACTGTTTTAGCTTGTCTCAGTTTGACGTGCGACGTACCACGGAAACTCTCTATAACAAATAAATTTATTTCTTGCGCCCTTCATATTCATTATACATAGTGTTCGCTATCATTCTGTCGAAAAAATAATGAGCAATCTGTCGCATCGAAAATCGCATTGCCGCCGAGAAAATGAATTTTGTCGCGGCAAATCAATGAAAAATATCATCAAATTAAAAAAAAAACATTGTTTTAACTTTTTCTTCATTTCAGGAGGCCTCCACCGACCCAGAAGAACGTATGTGCCTTGCGATTTCCGACGAAAACTCGGATATCAACGAAGAAGAGGACACGGCGAGCCGTCGCCGGAGTGTCAGCGTTGACGTGAACCACAGCAAAAGCGGGGAATACGAGGACTTGTTGGGAGGGAAACGGCGACAAACGCAGTCGGTGCGGGTCTCCACGTTCCAGAAGATGTGCAGCAAGTTCGCCAAGTGGAAGTTGGGCCAGAGAGAGGAGCCCAAAGAGACCGATCTCTAGTCCGAAACGGACTAAACATCATGTTCTTTGCCCTCTACTTCTTACTTACCATTTTGACTTGTTCCTGATCTCATAATTTTTGTTTGAGTATTGTCTCTTGGTGCGCAATGATCTCTAGTTCATTTTTTGTGTTGTATATCATTTTATGGTGCAGTTGCTGGTCGGACGAATCTCTAAAGGGAGGGTTTCTTGAAGAAACGAGAATTCTCCCTCTATAGTGGCGAACTTGAGCCAGTGGTAAGAAACGTACCATATTGTATCCGGGAAGTATCAAAAAATGTGGCAAAATACCTCCCTCTTCAAGTGAAAAAGCTCCGATTTCAAACGCACGCTCTCTCTTTTTGTGAGAGAAATGCCGTTCAAAACAGGGTTTTTTAGTCGGAGAAGGAGGCATTTTCCCACATTTTTTGATACTTCCCGAATGCAAACTGGTACTTTTTCTTGCCACTGGATCAGGTCCGTCATTGTAACTCTTTGTTTCGGAAATATGATAGCCGCATTTACCTTGCCATTTGACATGGAGGAACATACCTCTCTACAACAAACAAACCTGAGTATAACAAACTTTTTTCACCGAAATTTGTTCCAAAAGACGATTTTCGAGCAAGAAGAACCTCCTGAAACCCTTTTATCAGTCTGTCGGGAAAATAATGAGCACTCTGTCGCATCGCCAAACACGTCGCTGAGGTGAAAAGAAATTTGATTTTGCCGCGACACATGTTCATTTTCGCGGCGGCGATGCGATTTTTGATGCAACAGAGGGCTCATTATTTTCCCGACAGACTAATAGACTTGTGGCAGGTACGCATCGTGCAAAAAACCCCCCATTTCGAAAGGCAAAATGCACAGTGCGCCGCGACAAAAAGTGTACGCAATTTTGAAAAATCATAGTATCAGTCTGTCGGGAAAATAGTGACCGCAGTGTTGCTGCGCCGATCTCGCCGCTGAAGTGAAAAGCAGTTCTATTTTTCAGCGACACAATTCATTTTCTTGGCGGCAACGCGACTTTCGATGCGACCGAGTGCTCATTATTTTCCCGACAGACTGATAAGTAGTAGTAAAAAGGCCTGACAATCTTGGTGTTTTGCGGCGATCATTTTTCCGAAGCCACAATATTGTATACAGTCTTTTCGTGCGGCCAGTTTTTTTTCCGACTTATCCTTGTATTATATCAAGTCTCGTCTCGCAAACACTCTTATTCGACAAAATAATCACGACTGTAGAAAGTGTTAACAGTATTTCTAATTGTTTTAATTATTATCGGAAATAAATTAGCTATTCAAAAAGGGCAGCGAGCATTTGTTTTCTTATCAGATAACAAGAGAAAAAACAATGTTTGTCTTCTTCTTGATGACAAAAAATATGAGTCATTCAAAAAACACATAGAGCTAGGTTGACTCAGCCTTCAGCGGATGTCCAGCAATTTGTCTGGAGGTCAATTCTTCCACCTTTGTATTCTAACACCAGCGTTGATGAGAAATGTCGACATTAGACTCAAATGAGCTGATTATTTATATGGAAAAAGGGTGCAAATTGCGGCGGATATATCACAATCCGTCCATTGGAAGTGTAAGTTTCTACATATACAGAGGCAGAGGGCGTCTACAGTTTTTATTTCCGAACTCACAGGGAGAGTATTCCAAGTGCGACGCTCAGATTTTGATAAAGCCTGGCGTAAATCTAAACTAGGTTTTTATCGGACATGTTAGGCCTTCCGGAATGTCGCCAGAGTGATTTTTGACGTTTGCACTGTGTAATAAAGATCAGGGCGCAAGCGACAGCCCAAAAAAGCCTGAAAGAAATTGATGATTTTTCAAAATAGCAGGCCGCTTTCTAGGTTTCGCGTACTCTCTCGGCGGCATAGTTGAATATCCCGACTGAGCCTGAAAAGAGCGAGCTAAAACTTTTAGAAATTGATATATGAATAATGCCCAAACGTGTGTACAAAATTAAAAGAAAATTTGATCGTCGCATTTTGAGTACTTACCTTATATGGTCGTTTTTAGGCTAATCTAAGTAGCCGAGAGCGATTCCTGCAGTATTTTCAAGGTCTTGGAGTGCTCTTGTACATCAATTGCCTTGTGTTTCAGTAAGTTATTTGGCAAGGATGTCAATTTTCAAAGCTGTCAAGAGCTGAAGTGATGACTTTTGGACTTCCTTATACCTAAATCAACATTTTCAGAATTGGCATTCTTGTTGATATCGCATTTTCCAACAAGCCCTACTACGCCTTCATCCCACTGATCTCATTTTTCGGTGTTATCTGCCTTCTGATCGCTGTGAAAAGGTACAGCAAGCTTATGTTGATTCCATATTTTTTATTTGAGGTAAGCTTCATCTCATTTTTACTTGAACTGTTTAGAGAAGTCCTCGTTTTTTGTAAATTCTCGCCCTAAAAAACTATTTTTAGACCAAAATTTGAGTGTCGCATTTAGCACCTTCTCACAATAAGGTTTACTACATATTTTTTTCAGTTTGCCGCAACTTCAATATACCTGTACATAGTGCTCTTGTCCAAAGCGGACTACGACTATTACATTCATCTTGATCTTGCGGTTTTCTCACAATTATTTATTTTCAAATTTGTTTTGACGGGTGTTGTTTTCAGCCAAATGTATATGATGATTGTTGTAGCATGCGATCTCTGTGATAAACTGTTAATACGGGAATAAACGAATATTTATTAAAGAATAGGAAATATACATACGAACTAATTTACATTTTGACTATTACAGTGAACTCTATTTTTACAACAGTTTTTTTTTACTAATTGTAAGTATACTATGCAGGCCAAAAGTCTTGACGAGTCACAGGGGCCAATACGCTCGCTGAATATTTGCAGAAAACTAGCTGAAAATGATAGCAGCTAATAAAATAGCCAGTTCATGGCGTGATCGCAGCTCGGCCGAAGTTCGGACACCAAGTTTAAAACATAGCTTTTTCGAGCTCCATAAGCTTGTTTTCCAAGCTGCGCCCTTGTATTTTCAGCTAAATTTCAGCGAACTTCAGATAGCTCATCAGCACAGTTCGAAGGAAAAGCACACTTTGCAGTTTCATTCAACATAAGCTTTGACTGCGTTTTTCCAAAGAATTCATTTCGCATTATGCGTGGTCAGCGTTAGCGTGGTTTTATTTGTGGCCGTGTGACAAATTTTTCGCGCCACAGCGTATCGTTGAAAAATGTCAAGACTTTTGGGCCCACCCAGCTATCAGTCTGTCGGGAAAATAATGAGCACAGTGTCGCTGAACCGAAAAGCAAGTTGATTTTGCCACAACAAAATTCATTTTCTCGCCGGCGATGCGATTTTCGATGCGAAATTGTGCTCATTATTTTCCCAACAGGATAATACCAGTATTTGCCTACGACAATTTGTCGCATCTCTTCGGCGCCGCTTCATTTCCTTGATACCAATCGCAGATGGCGGCACTCAAGTCTCTCATATGGAACTGCGCCGCTCTCATGCTGACGCCGTTGAAGAACATCCAAGGGACGCCTTGATGACGCTCCGGCCATCCGCTTTTTGTTCGGTTGAAGTTGATCTGCTGAATACGATCGGCTGTGCCATCGTAGACGCATTTTCTGAAATATATTCCATTTCATTGAAATATATTCCAATGAAATATATACATTTCATGGATTTTTATTTTGCGTAACAAAACCCACCTCATTTCTATAAGCTCCCGTTGAGTAATGTATGGTTCGCAGATTTGCAGCGAGTCCATCAATGGGATCTTGTAAAGCCAATATAGCATTGTGCAATTGAGATACGGCAATGGATTGGGGATCACTTGCAGCGCACAGGCGTGATATTTATTGCCAAGGCATTCGTCCGGACCGTGCTGACAGAGAAGGGTTCCGTTTTGCTGAAACACGGAGAAGAGAGTATAAGAATTTCTCAGATTGTCGGGAAAATAATGAGCTCTGTCGCATGGCAAATCGCCGCCGAGAAAATGAATTGTATCGGGGCAAAATCAAATCGCTTTTCATTTAAGCGACGCGATCAGTGCAGCGACATTGTGCTCATTATTTTCCCGACAAACTGATATTTTCATAAAGTGCATGGAAAAGCGCATGCATTTTTGTCACGGTTGGTTCGCACCATGCAAAAAAAACCCCATTTTGCACCGTGCATCGGAAATATCGCCGCGGCGTAAACTTTTTTCAACAGCGTCGTCGTGGTTATGCTGAAGAGTTTGCACAGTGCAAACAACGTTTTTGCAGTTTGCACTGTGCGTTGGCGACAACCGTGAGAAAAAGTTCGAAATGCACTGTGCGAACGAGAAAAAATGTCCATGCACTTTGTGGAAATATCAGTCTGTCGGGAAAATAATGAGCACAATGTCGTTGCGCCAATTGCGTCGCTGAAGTGAAAAACAATTTGATTTTGCCGCGACACGATTCATTTCCTCGGCGGCGATATGATTTTTGATGCAGCATAGTGCTTATTATTTTCTCGACAGACCGATAATACATACACTGCTCCACGAAATGATAGACGCACCCTGTTTTTAGCGATTATCTTCCTTGTACTAAATGATATCGAATTATGTTCAACAGATGAAATGTGGCAAATTAAACGAGAATTCATGTCCCGTAGCGATTTTGGAACAAAATTTTGCCTTGACTGAGATATGACATTTTTAGACTTTTTTGGGGTCCACAAAATGATAGACGCAATTAAGTAATTTTTTGTTTATTTAAAAGAATTTTGAGTTAACCTGCTCTTATTACACTTCCTCGTGTTCTCTGTCGTATTAGAAAGGTAATTACATTTATATCCGCTGTACTTCATCGACGCAGTGGCCTTATGAGCCATTTCCGACCTTGTACATGGGGTAAAAATTCGTTTGAAAAAAAATTTGATTAACGATTTTGCTTTCGCCAAAAAACCATCTTAAACCATCATAGATTACAAGTTGCAAATATAAGACATAAAATAAACCAATACCGATTCGCTTGAAGTCATTTAATCGACCATTAAGTTACCGTATACCTTCTACAGTAACCTTCAAAGGCTCTAAAAGTACAGAAGATTACTATCGATGTCAATTTTTTGCTCAGAAAATCAAACTCAGCATGTTAACAAACCTAAAACCGCAACTTATTGCCTGCTTAAATGTCATGATGATTGACAGATGATTGATTAAAGATAAACGTGTAAAAACAAGCCTATTTTTGTGAACTTTTTTTTGTCGAACGACGTTACCGACTAAAGGTATTCTGTAACGGCTGATGATTAAAACATTACGTTTTCAGGCATGCTCAGTTTGAATTTGCAAATTAAATTTTGTCATTCTCTTTGATCGCCTTGGTATTTCGGGGGTCTAAAAGTATTAAGGTAGCTAGTTGTTGAAGATGATATGCCAAGAAAATGCTCGGGATCCTTGAGCAAGCCGTTTTTTTTCATCAGTGAGATCTACACGTATAATGTGATAGTATTAGCTAGTTTTTCGCCCAAGAAAACAGAATCACCTACAGTTTTTTTCAAACCGAATATTTACCTCATGTACAAGGTCGGAAATGGCTCATAAGGCCGCTGCGTCGATGAAGTACGGCGGATATAAATGTAATTACCTTTCTAATACTACAGAGAACACGAGGAAGTGTAATAAGAGCAGGTTAACTCAAAATTCTTTTAAATAAACAAAAAATTACTTAATTGCGTCTATCATTTTGTGGACCCCAAAAAAGTCTAAAAATGTCATATCTCAGTCAAGGCAAAATTTTGTTCCAAAATCGCTACGGGACATGAATTCTCGTTTAATTTGCCACATTTCATCTGTTGAACATTATTCGATATCATTTAGTACAAGGAAGATAATCACTAAAAACAGGGTGCGTCTATCATTTCGTGGAGCAGTGTATGTATCTTTTCCTCCGACAGAGGTGACAAACATATCTTTGTATACTTACTGCATATTGCGCATTGCCCAGAGGAACCATTTCCAGGTCCACGAACTGCCCGTACTCTTCAATAAACTCCACGAGCTTCGGGAAGAACCGCTGACTATCTGGACACAAGGTCTCGTATAGCAATGTCATGTGGATCTTCTTTCCAAACGCTTTCTCCTCAATCTTTTCGCACAAGTTGTGCACATCGCAATGCTTCGCAAGTTCTTCGTTTTTGCAGTAGAAAGAAGGCGGAATATTGGCACAATCAATGGGTAAATGAACTGAATTTACGGATTGAAAGAGCATGAGGATCATAAGGAGAGAAAGTGACGTCATTGTCCTGAAAAATATAATAAGTTGTTTTTTTTGTAAACGCTGATTTTGAACTATTACGGTGAGAAAACGATAATGTAGCAAACCCGCTGAACTCAAATAAATTTCAAGAAATATACAATCCATGTCTAGCCTAAGACGACGTTTGAAAAGTTTTCCACAGTGCATTTTTTGGTGTAAGTTCCTTATTTTGGCCACAACTTAAAACTTTGCGAAAACTGGTCGGAATTATCCCGAATTTAGCGTGCACGCTCAAGTTCATCGTTCTCAATGCCCGGACAGTGAATTTAGTTAGTGAGGTACCTTCTTTTTTACGTACCACCTTACCCTTCAAAAACGGCTGCAGCCTGTGATTTTACACTTTATACGATGAAACATGTCCGGAGCTAAACTTATTGCCTCCATATGGAACTAAATAAGTCGCCACAGCCTTCGTAGGTACCCTTAAAACTATAGAGCTATTACAGTAATTCAGTGCCAGTTAGGTCGAAGTGTTTTTTCCTAACTTTAGTGCCCAAGATTGGGCACAGTTCGCGGAGTACCTTTGTTGTGGCCAAGATAAGGAACTTTTTCCCATTTTTTTTTGTGCACAAATCAAAAGAAGCCCTTTGAGCTGCGCAGATTCTTTAGCAAAGCCGCGGCGACGCAGTCGAAAAGACCTTCTATCGCAGCCATTTTGATGCACGGGTACAAAGGTAAAAAAATGCATTGTGAAAAATGCATTTTTTGCGCACATTGCAGGCCGCGACAAAATGCCCACACACTTTTGTTGCAACGAAAATATTCCTTGTAATTTCTAATCGTCCCACGCCCCCAAAAGCTCAATTACAGACCGTACTAATAACACTAAAACGTTCCACAAAATTGGCGATAACCATAACAGCCGGAAGTTTAATCAAAACGAGAGTTTTCGGTTTGAAAAGAAACGGCAATTACCGAAGATACAGACCCGAACGGGTAACCGTTCAGGTCTCAAAAACCGTCTTCTCATATGAAACTCGGGCTTCGGGAAATTTATTACAGTCCAACTTTTTTTGCAAACAAGAAATCGGAAGTGGCCCTTCTCCGAGATACCACCAAGAGATCAACACAGGCTGTTCGATGTTTCCAGTGGAGTGATTGGTTTAGTTTTTCAGTGTAAAGGAGAGTATTTTATGCGATTACAGCAATAAATACAATAAGAAAATAAAATGTCTCAAGTCAGACGATGCTTTTTATATCAGGGAAAACAATTAAAAAACGTTGTAAAACTTGGCTCAAATTGAAAGTAGAGCAGGGCCATTTTTACAAAACGACACACCGAAAGTGCAGATGTAATAATTTTCGGTCACCAGTGAAGTGGTTTGATGGTTTTTTTGGTGTTTGATCTACTTTTCATGACGCACAGTTTTGTCGCTTTCGGTAAGTGTTTCAACTGAAATACGAATCCGCACTTTCAAAGCAAATTAACAAAGAAAGCAAGGTTGATGCAATATATATTTATTTCGAAACTCGGTTACACCATGAACGTTTCAAATCTCAATTTACAATGATGGGAAGGTGACTGGGACAGGGGCTCCAGTGCCAAATTCAAAGCTCTCCAATTTGGCAATGATCTCCAAGAGCTTGGCGATCAATTCAGCGAGTGGGTTTTCGGAAGGAAGGGTGATTCCGAAGGGAATATCTCTCTTGGCACGGCCGCCCTCTTCCGAAGGGACGGTCACTTCCTCAGGGTTGATGGTGGGCAGGTGCAGACATTCCAAGATCTGGTTCAGGATGTCGAGCAACACGTCGAAAGTGGGCTCAGCGGTGACTGGCTCGAAGGCATCTCTCTTGACACGGCCAGCATCAGAAGGGATGGTGACGGCTTCAGAGTTGACGGTGGGGAGGTTCAGGGATTCGAGGATCTTGTTCAGAAGCTCGATGATTACGACCAATGGAGATGGTGGAAGGCCAGTGACTCCAGAGAAGATATCTCTCTTGACTCGATCTCCTTCAACTCCCAATTCGGGGAAGGTAACGGCTTCGGGATCGACGGTTGGAAGGTGGAGATCCTCCAGAATTTGGTTGAGAATTTGAACCAAAGCCTCCAAAAGTGGCTCTTGTGGCTCCGGCAAAGTTACAGGTAAAACATTTGGAAGGGATGGGATGTCCGGTAGAGTTACAGGCGAAAGTTTTGGAAGGGATGGAATGCCTGGGAAGCCTTGAACCATGGAGAAGGCCAAGAAGCAGAGGACCGCAACACACTTCATTTTCGGGTTTCGCTGCTTTCGAATGGAGTCGAAAGTACTTATGATAAAAAGGTTGGCCGGTGATGGCTTATATACATATTTTAAATAAGGGTACATCAAGGAAGGAGCTTAGGTGACGTCAACTTCCGTCGTGGAAACCCCCGCTTCATCAGCTTTTACAAAAAGATGAAACAAAGAAGACCACGGCACCGTTAAGGTCAAGGGATTTGAATAATTCTGATATCAAAGTGAGATGGGTTTTGAAACTGAACCCTTCAATAATGTTTAATACTGTTTTGACGAGAACAGTCAATTCGGCGGACGGTCAATTTGATCAGATTAACTGTTTTGTTATATAAGCCATCGCCCACCAACCTTTTATCAATATTTCGAATCCATTCGAAAACTGCGAAACCCCCAAAATGAAGTGTGTTGTGGTCCTCTGCGTCTTGGCCTTCCCCATGGCTCAAGGCTTTCCAAGCATCCCATCTCTTCCAAAACTTTCACCTGTAACTCTACCGGACATCCCATCCCTTCCAAAAGTTTTACCTGTAACTTTGCCGGAGCCACAAGAGCCACTTTTGGAGGCTTTGGTTCAAATTCTCAACCAAATTCTGGAGGATCTCCACCTTCCAACCGTCGATCCCGAAGCCGTTACCTTCCCCGAATTGGGAGTTGAAGGAGATCGAGTCAAGAGAGATATCTTCTCTGGAGTCACTGGCCTTCCACCATCTCCATTGGTCGTAATCATCGAGCTTCTGAACAAGATCCTCGAATCCCTGAACCTCCCCACCGTCAACTCTGAAGCCGTCACCATCCCTTCTGATGCTGGCCGTGTCAAGAGAGATGCCTTCGAGCCAGTCACCGCTGAGCCCACTTTCGACGTGTTGCTCGACATCCTGAACCAGATCTTGGAATGTCTGCACCTGCCCACCATCAACCCTGAGGAAGTGACCGTCCCTTCGGAAGAGGGCGGCCGTGCCAAGAGAGATATTCCCTTCGGAATCACCCTTCCTTTCGAAAACCCACTCGCTGAATTGATCGCCAAGCTCTTGGAGATCATTGCCAAATTGGAGAGCTTTGAATTTGGCACTGGAGCCCCTGTCCCAGTCACCTTCCCATCATTGTAAATTGAGGTTTGAAACGTTCATGGTGTAACCGAGTTTCGCAATAAATATATATTGCATCAACCTTGATTTCTTTATCAGCTTTCTTTTAAAAACATGGATTTGCAATTCTAGAGGAAAGCTAAAAAAATCTTTACGTCTGTTTCAGCTCGGGCTTCGAGATAGAAAATCTCTTCAGTTTACGCGATATTTGACCTTTTGTCTTGATCTCGTATATAAAAACGGTCACTCAAACGGATTTTTGGACTCTGATAAGGGGAAAAGGAATGTCAATTTTCGCGTTGGGAGAAAATTAGATGGCCGAAAAATCTTGACGTACAACGTTTTTCTGTCTTCATCTTCACGTAACGAGTAGAACATTTCATTCCGGACCAAGTAAAAAGCTCCATTTTTAATATGACTTGGCACAAACTTCGAAGAGTAAGTTGCTTTACGTTTTTTAGGTAATAAAATATACAGAAGCCAAAAAAAGTGGATTTATGATTTGAGGCTTCACTGTAATGCATTGGTAGCTTGTGCTGGCGACATATAACAGCAAGATCTTCGTGATTCATGCAAAAATCTGCTTGTTTTGCTGATACCTTACACTTGATACCTATAATTTAGTAATTACCGCTTTTTTGGCTTTCAATTTGTTTCAAACTTGCATTTTTGAAAGAAGGTTGAAAAAGAAAGCAAGGTTGATGCAATATATATTTATTGCGAAACTCGGTTACACCATGAACGTTTCAAATCTCAATTTACAATGATGGGAAGGTGACTGGGACAGGGGCTCCAGTGCCAAATTCAAAGCTCTCCAATTTGGCAATGATCTCCAAGAGCTTGGCGATCAATTCAGCGAGTGGGTTTTCGGAAGGAAGGGTGATTCCGAAGGGAATATCTCTCTTGGCACGGCCGCCCTCTTCCGAAGGGACGGTCACTTCCTCAGGGTTGATGGTGGGCAGGTGCAGACATTCCAAGATCTGGTTCAGGATGTCGAGCAACACGTCGAAAGTGGGCTCAGCGGTGACTGGCTCAAAGGCATCTCTCTTGACACGGCCGGCATCAGAAGGGATGGTGACGGCTTCGGGGTTGACGGTGGGGAGGTTCAGAGATTCGAGGATCTTGTTCAGAAGCTCGATGATTACGACCAATGGAGATGGTGGAAGGCCAGTGACTCCAGAGAAGATATCTCTCTTGACTCGATCTCCTTCAACTCCCAATTCGGGGAAGGTAACGGCTTCGGGATCGACGGTTGGAAGGTGGAGATCCTCCAGAATTTGGTTGAGAATTTGAACCAAAGCCTCCAAAAGTGGCTCTTGTGGCTCCGGCAAAGTTACAGGTAAAACATTTGGAAGCGATGGGATGTCCGGTAGAGTTACAGGCGAAAGTTTTGGAAGGGATGGAATGCCTGGGAAGCCTTGAGCCATGGGGAAGGCCAAGACGCAGAGGACCACAACACACTTCATTTTGGGGGTTTCTCAGTTTTCGAATGGATTCGAAATATTGATAAAAGGTTGGTGGGCGATGGTTTATATAACAAAACAGTTAATCTGATCAAATTGACCGTCCGCCGAATTGACTGTTCTCGTCAAAACAGTATTAAACATTATTGAAGGGTTCAGTTTCAAAACCCATCTCACTTTGATATCAGAATTATTCAAATCCCTTGACCTTAACGGTGCCGTGGTCTTCTTTGTTTCATCTTTTTGTAAAAGCTGATGAAGCGGGGGTTTCCACGACGGAAGTTGACGTCACCTAAGCTCCTTCCTTGATGTACCCTTATTTAAAATATGTATATAAGCCATCACCGGCCAACCTTTTTATCATAAGTACTTTCGACTCCATTCGAAAGCAGCGAAACCCGAAAATGAAGTGTGTTGCGGTCCTCTGCTTCTTGGCCTTCTCCATGGTTCAAGGCTTCCCAGGCATTCCATCCCTTCCAAAACTTTCGCCTGTAACTCTACCGGACATCCCATCCCTTCCAAATGTTTTACCTGTAACTTTGCCGGAGCCACAAGAGCCACTTTTGGAGGCTTTGGTTCAAATTCTCAACCAAATTCTGGAGGATCTCCACCTTCCAACCGTCGATCCCGAAGCCGTTACCTTCCCCGAATTGGGAGTTGAAGGAGATCGAGTCAAGAGAGATATCTTCTCTGGAGTCACTGGCCTTCCACCATCTCCATTGGTCGTAATCATCGAGCTTCTGAACAAGATCCTCGAATCCCTGAACCTCCCCACCGTCAACCCTGAAGCCGTCACCATCCCTTCTGATGCTGGCCGTGTCAAGAGAGATGCCTTCGAGCCAGTCACCGCTGAGCCCACTTTCGACGTGTTGCTCGACATCCTGAACCAGATCTTGGAATGTCTGCACCTGCCCACCATCAACCCTGAGGAAGTGACCGTCCCTTCGGAAGAGGGCGGCCGTGCCAAGAGAGATATTCCCTTCGGAATCACCCTTCCTTTCGAAAACCCACTCGCTGAATTGATCGCCAAGCTCTTGGAGATCATTGCCAAATTGGAGAGCTTTGAATTTGGCACTGGAGCCCCTGTTCCAGTCACCTTCCCATCATTGTAAATTGAGATTTGAAACGTTCATGGTGTAACCGAGTTTCGCAATAAATATATATTGCATCAACCTTGATTTCTTTATCAGCTTTCTTTTAAAAACATGGATTTGCAATTCTAGAGGAAAGATAAAAAAATCTTTACGTCTGTTTCAGCTCGGGCTTCGAGATAGAAAATCTCTTCAGTTTACGCGATATTTGACGTTTTGTCTTGATCTCGTATATAAAAACGGTCACTCAAACGGATTTTTTGGACTCTGATAAGGGGAAAAGGAATGTCAATTTTCGCGTTGGGAGAAAATTAGATGGCCGAAAAATCTTGACGTACGACGTTTTTCTGTCTTCATCTTCACGTAACGAGTAGAACATTTCATTCCGGACCAAGTAAAAAGCTCCATTTTTAATATGACTTGGCACAAACTTCGAAGAGTAAGTTGCTTTACGTTTTTTAGGTAATAAAATATACAGAAGCCAAAAAAAGTGGATTTATGATTTGAGGCTTCACTGTAATGCATTGGTAGCTTGTGCTGGCGACATATAACAGCAAGATCTTCGTGATTCATGCAAAAATCTGCTTGTTTTGCTGATACCTTACACTTGATACCTATAATTTAGTAATTACCGCTTTTTTGGCTTTCAATTTGTTTCAAACTTGCATTTTTGAAAGAAGGTTGAAAAAGAAAGCAAGGTTGATGCAATATATATTTATTGCGAAACTCGGTTACACCATGAACGTTTCAAATCTCAATTTACAATGATGGGAAGGTGACTGGGACAGGGGCTCCAGTGCCAAATTCAAAGCTCTCCAATTTGGCAATGATCTCCAAGAGCTTGGCGATCAATTCAGCGAGTGGGTTTTCGGAAGGAAGGGTGATTCCGAAGGGAATATCTCTCTTGGCACGGCCGCCCTCTTCCGAAGGGACGGTCACTTCCTCAGGGTTGATGGTGGGCAGGTGCAGACATTCCAAGATCTGGTTCAGGATGTCGAGCAACACGTCGAAAGTGGGCTCAGCGGTGACTGGCTCAAAGGCATCTCTCTTGACACGGCCGGCATCAGAAGGGATGGTGACGGCTTCGGGGTTGACGGTGGGGAGGTTCAGAGATTCGAGGATCTTGTTCAGAAGCTCGATGATTACGACCAATGGAGATGGTGGAAGGCCAGTGACTCCAGAGAAGATATCTCTCTTGACTCGATCTCCTTCAACTCCCAATTCGGGGAAGGTAACGGCTTCGGGATCGACGGTTGGAAGGTGGAGATCCTCCAGAATTTGGTTGAGAATTTGAACCAAAGCCTCCAAAAGTGGCTCTTGTGGCTCCGGCAAAGTTACAGGTAAAACATTTGGAAGGGATGGGATGTCCGGTAGAGTTACAGGCGAAAGTTTTGGAAGGGATGGAATGCCTGGGAAGCCTTGAGCCATGGGGAAGGCCAAGACGCAGAGGACCACAACACACTTCATTTTGGGGGTTTCGCAGTTTTCGAATGGATTCGAAATATTGATAAAAGGTTGGTGGGCGATGGTTTATATAACAAAACAGTTAATCTGATCAAATTGACCGTCCGCCGAATTGACTGTTCTCGTCAAAACAGTATTAAACATTATTGAAGGGTTCAGTTTCAAAACCCATCTCACTTTGATATCAGAATTATTCAAATCCCTTGACCTTAACGGTGCCGTGGTCTTCTTTGTTTCATCTTTTTGTAAAAGCTGATGAAGCGGGGGTTTCCACGACGGAAGTTGACGTCACCTAAGCTCCTTCCTTGATGTACCCTTATTTAAAATATGTATATAAGCCATCACCGGCCAACCTTTTTATCATAAGTACTTTCGACTCCATTCGAAAGCAGCGAAACCCGAAAATGAAGTGTGTTGCGGTCCTCTGCTTCTTGGCCTTCTCCATGGTTCAAGGCTTCCCAGGCATTCCATCCCTTCCAAAACTTTCGCCTGTAACTCTACCGGACATCCCATCCTTTCCAAATGTTTTACCTGTAACTTTGCCGGAG
This sequence comes from Bursaphelenchus xylophilus, assembly GCA_904066235.2. NCBI lineage: Eukaryota > Metazoa > Nematoda > Chromadorea > Rhabditida > Aphelenchoididae > Bursaphelenchus > Bursaphelenchus xylophilus. Next base: position 11,861,635 of record CAJFCV020000003.1, on the reverse strand, counting down.
CCACAAGAGCCACTTTTGGAGGCTTTGGTTCAAATTCTCAACCAAATTCTGGAGGATCTCCACCTTCCAACCGTCGATCCCGAAGCCGTTACCTTCCCCGAATTGGAAGTTGAAGGAGATCGAGTCAAGAGAGATATCTTCTCTGGAGTCACTGGCCTTCCACCATCTCCATTGGTCGTAATCATCGAGCTTCTGAACAAGATCCTCGAATCCCTGAACCTCCCCACCGTCAACCCTGAAGCCGTCACCATCCCTTCTGATGCTGGCCGTGTCAAGAGAGATGCCTTCGAGCCAGTCACCGCTGAACCCACTTTCGACGTGTTGCTCGACATCCTGAACCAGATCTTGGAATGTCTGCACCTGCCCACCATCAACCCTGAGGAAGTGACCGTCCCTTCGGAAGAGGGCGGCCGTGCCAAGAGAGATATTCCCTTCGGAATCACCCTTCCTTTCGAAAACCCACTCGCTGAATTGATCGCCAAGCTCTTGGAGATCATTGCCAAATTGGAGAGCTTTGAATTTGGCACTGGAGCCCCTGTCCCAGTCACCTTCCCATCATTGTAAATTGAGATTTGAAACGTTCATGGTGTAACCGAGTTTCGCAATAAATGTATATTGCATCAACCTTGATTTCTTTATCAGCTTTCTTTTAAAAACATGGATTTGCAATTCTAGAGGAAAGCTAAAAAAATCTTTACGTCTGTTTCAGCTCGGGCTTCGAGATAGAAAATCTCTTCAGTTTACGCGATATTTGACGTTTTGTCTTGATCTCGTATATAAAAACGGTCACTCAAACGGATTTTTTGGACTCTGATAAGGGGAAAAGGAATGTCAATTTTCGCGTTGGGAGAAAATTAGATGGCCGAAAAATCTTGACGTACGACGTTTTTCTGTCTTCATCTTCACGTAACGAGTAGAACATTTCATTCCGGACCAAGTAAAAAGCTCCATTTTTAATATGACTTGGCACAAACTTCGAAGAGTAAGTTGCTTTACGTTTTTTAGGTAATAAAATATACAGAAGCCAAAAAAAGTGGATTTATGATTTGAGGCTTCACTGTAATGCATTGGTAGCTTGTGCTGGCGACATATAACAGCAAGATCTTCGTGATTCATGCAAAAATCTGCTTGTTTTGCTGATACCTTACACTTGATACCTATAATTTAGTAATTACCGCTTTTTTGGCTTTCAATTTGTTTCAAACTTGCATTTTTGAAAGAAGGTTGAAAAAGAAAGCAAGGTTGATGCAATATATATTTATTGCGAAACTCGGTTACACCATGAACGTTTCAAATCTCAATTTACAATGATGGGAAGGTGACTGGGACAGGGGCTCCAGTGCCAAATTCAAAGCTCTCCAATTTGGCAATGATCTCCAAGAGCTTGGCGATCAATTCAGCGAGTGGGTTTTCGAAAGGAAGGGTGATTCCGAAGGGAATATCTCTCTTGGCACGGCCGCCCTCTTCCGAAGGGACGGTCACTTCCTCAGGGTTGATGGTGGGCAGGTGCAGACATTCCAAGATCTGGTTCAGGATGTCGAGCAACACGTCGAAAGTGGGCTCAGCGGTGACTGGCTCGAAGGCATCTCTCTTGACACGACCAGCATCAGAAGGGATGGTGACGGCTTCGGGGTTGACGGTGGGGAGGTTCAGGGATTCGAGGATCTTGTTCAGAAGCTCGATGATTACGACCAATGGAGATGGTGGAAGGCCAGTGACTCCAGAGAAGATATCTCTCTTGACTCGATCTCCTTCAACTCCCAATTCGGGGAAGGTAACCGCCTCGGCATCGACGGTTGGAAGGTGGAGATCCTCCAGAATTTGGTTGAGAATTTGAACCAAAGCCTCCAAAAGTGGCTCTTGTGGCTCCGGCAAAGTTACAGGTAAAACATTTGGAAGGGATGGGATGTCCGGTAGAGTTACAGGTGAAAGTTTTGGAAGAGATGGGATGCTTGGAAAGCCTTGAGCCATGGGGAAGGCCAAGGCGCAGAGGACCACAACACACTTCATTTTGGGGGTTTCGCAGTTTTCGAATGGATTCGAAATATTGATAAAAGGTTGGTGGGCGATGGTTTATATAACAAAACAGTTAATCTGATCAAATTGACCGTCCGCCGAATTGACTGTTCTCGTCAAAACAGTATTAAACATTATTGAAGGGTTCAGTTTCAAAACCCATCTCACTTTGATATCAGAATTATTCAAATCCCTTGACCTTAACGGTGCCGTGGTCTTCTTTGTTTCATCTTTTTGTAAAAGCTGATGAAGCGGGGGTTTCCACGACGGAAGTTGACGTCACCTAAGCTCCTTCCTTGATGTACCCTTATTTAAAATATGTATATAAGCCATCACCGGCCAACCTTTTTATCATAAGTACTTTCGACTCCATTCGAAAGCAGCGAAACCCGAAAATGAAGTGTGTTGCGGTCCTCTGCTTCTTGGCCTTCTCCATGGTTCAAGGCTTCCCAGGCATTCCATCCCTTCCAAAACTTTCGCCTGTAACTCTACCGGACATCCCATCCTTTCCAAATGTTTTACCTGTAACTTTGCCGGAGCCACAAGAGCCACTTTTGGAGGCTTTGGTTCAAATTCTCAACCAAATTCTGGAGGATCTCCACCTTCCAACCGTCGATCCCGAAGCCGTTACCTTCCCCGAATTGGGAGTTGAAGGAGATCGAGTCAAGAGAGATATCTTCTCTGGAGTCACTGGCCTTCCACCATCTCCATTGGTCGTAATCATCGAGCTTCTGAACAAGATCCTCGAATCCCTGAACCTCCCCACCGTCAACCCTGAAGCCGTCACCATCCCTTCTGATGCTGGCCGTGTCAAGAGAGATGCCTTCGAGCCAGTCACCGCTGAACCCACTTTCGACGTGTTGCTCGACATCCTGAACCAGATCTTGGAATGTCTGCACCTGCCCACCATCAACCCTGAGGAAGTGACCGTCCCTTCGGAAGAGGGCGGCCGTGCCAAGAGAGATATTCCCTTCGGAATCACCCTTCCTTTCGAAAACCCACTCGCTGAATTGATCGCCAAGCTCTTGGAGATCATTGCCAAATTGGAGAGCTTTGAATTTGGCACTGGAGCCCCTGTCCCAGTCACCTTCCCATCATTGTAAATTGAGATTTGAAACGTTCATGCGTGTAACCGAGTTTCGCAATAAATATATATTGCATCAACCTTGATTTCTTTATCAGCTTTCTTTTAAAAACATGGATTTGCAATTCTAGAGGAAAGCTAAAAAAATCTTTACGTCTGTTTCAGCTCGGGCTTCGAGAAAGAAAATCTCTTCAGTTTACGCGATATTTGACCTTTTGTCTTGATCTCGTATATAAAAACGGTCACTCAAACGGATTTTTTGGACTCTGATAAGGGGAAAAGGAATGTCAATTTTCGCGTTGGGAGAAAATTAGATGGCCGAAAAATCTTGACGTACAACGTTTTTCTGTCTTCATCTTCACGTAACGAGTAGAACATTTCATTCCGGACCAAGTAAAAAGCTCCATTTTTAATATGACTTGGCACAAACTTCGAAGAGTAAGTTGCTTTACGTTTTTTAGGTAATAAAATATACAGAAGCCAAAAAAAGTGGATTTATGATTTGAGGCTTCACTGTAATGCATTGGTAGCTTGTGCTGGCGACATATAACAGCAAGATCTTCGTGATTCATGCAAAAATCTGCTTGTTTTGCTGGTACCTTACACTTGATACCTATAATTTAGTAATTACCGCTTTTTTGGCTTTCAATTTGTTTCAAACTTGCATTTTTGAAAGAAGGTTGAAAAAGAAAGCAAGGTTGATGCAATATATATTTATTGCGAAACTCGGTTACACCATGAACGTTTCAAATCTCAATTTACAATGATGGGAAGGTGACTGGGACAGGGGCTCCAGTGCCAAATTCAAAGCTCTCCAATTTGGCAATGATCTCCAAGAGCTTGGCGATCAATTCAGCGAGTGGGTTTTCGAAAGGAAGGGTGATTCCGAAGGGAATATCTCTCTTGGCACGGCCGCCCTCTTCCGAAGGGACGGTCACTTCCTCAGGGTTGATGGTGGGCAGGTGCAGACATTCCAAGATCTGGTTCAGGATGTCGAGCAACACGTCGAAAGTGGGCTCAGCGGTGACTGGCTCGAAGGCATCTCTCTTGACACGACCAGCATCAGAAGGGATGGTGACGGCTTCGGGGTTGACGGTGGGGAGGTTCAGGGATTCGAGGATCTTGTTCAGAAGCTCGATGATTACGACCAATGGAGATGGTGGAAGGCCAGTGACTCCAGAGAAGATATCTCTCTTGACTCGATCTCCTTCAACTCCCAATTCGGGGAAGGTAACCGCCTCGGCATCGACGGTTGGAAGGTGGAGATCCTCCAGAATTTGGTTGAGAATTTGAACCAAAGCCTCCAAAAGTGGCTCTTGTGGCTCCGGCAAAGTTACAGGTAAAACATTTGGAAGGGATGGGATGTCCGGTAGAGTTACAGGTGAAAGTTTTGGAAGAGATGGGATGCTTGGAAAGCCTTGAGCCATGGGGAAGGCCAAGGCGCAGAGGACCACAACACACTTCATTTTGGGGGTTTCGCAGTTTTCGAATGGATTCGAAATATTGATAAAAGGTTGGTGGGCGATGGTTTATATAACAAAACAGTTAATCTGATCAAATTGACCGTCCGCCGAATTGACTGTTCTCGTCAAAACAGTATTAAACATTATTGAAGGGTTCAGTTTCAAAACCCATCTCACTTTGATATCAGAATTATTCAAATCCCTTGACCTTAACGGTGCCGTGGTCTTCTTTGTTTCATCTTTTTGTAAAAGCTGATGAAGCGGGGGTTTCCACGACGGAAGTTGACGTCACCTAAGCTCCTTCCTTGATGTACCCTTATTTAAAATATGTATATAAGCCATCACCGGCCAACCTTTTTATCATAAGTACTTTCGACTCCATTCGAAAGCAGCGAAACCCGAAAATGAAGTGTGTTGCGGTCCTCTGCTTCTTGGCCTTCTCCATGGTTCAAGGCTTCCCAGGCATTCCATCCCTTCCAAAACTTTCGCCTGTAACTCTACCGGACATCCCATCCTTTCCAAATGTTTTACCTGTAACTTTGCCGGAGCCACAAGAGCCACTTTTGGAGGCTTTGGTTCAAATTCTCAACCAAATTCTGGAGGATCTCCACCTTCCAACCGTCGATCCCGAAGCCGTTACCTTCCCCGAATTGGGAGTTGAAGGAGATCGAGTCAAGAGAGATATCTTCTCTGGAGTCACTGGCCTTCCACCATCTCCATTGGTCGTAATCATCGAGCTTCTGAACAAGATCCTCGAATCCCTGAACCTCCCCACCGTCAACCCTGAAGCCGTCACCATCCCTTCTGATGCTGGCCGTGTCAAGAGAGATGCCTTCGAGCCAGTCACCGCTGAACCCACTTTCGACGTGTTGCTCGACATCCTGAACCAGATCTTGGAATGTCTGCACCTGCCCACCATCAACCCTGAGGAAGTGACCGTCCCTTCGGAAGAGGGCGGCCGTGCCAAGAGAGATATTCCCTTCGGAATCACCCTTCCTTTCGAAAACCCACTCGCTGAATTGATCGCCAAGCTCTTGGAGATCATTGCCAAATTGGAGAGCTTTGAATTTGGCACTGGAGCCCCTGTCCCAGTCACCTTCCCATCATTGTAAATTGAGATTTGAAACGTTCATGCGTGTAACCGAGTTTCGCAATAAATATATATTGCATCAACCTTGATTTCTTTATCAGCTTTCTTTTAAAAACATGGATTTGCAATTCTAGAGGAAAGCTAAAAAAATCTTTACGTCTGTTTCAGCTCGGGCTTCGAGAAAGAAAATCTCTTCAGTTTACGCGATATTTGACCTTTTGTCTTGATCTCGTATATAAAAACGGTCACTCAAACGGATTTTTTGGACTCTGATAAGGGGAAAAGGAATGTCAATTTTCGCGTTGGGAGAAAATTAGATGGCCGAAAAATCTTGACGTACAACGTTTTTCTGTCTTCATCTTCACGTAACGAGTAGAACATTTCATTCCGGACCAAGTAAAAAGCTCCATTTTTAATATGACTTGGCACAAACTTCGAAGAGTAAGTTGCTTTACGTTTTTTAGGTAATAAAATATACAGAAGCCAAAAAAAGTGGATTTATGATTTGAGGCTTCACTGTAATGCATTGGTAGCTTGTGCTGGCGACATATAACAGCAAGATCTTCGTGATTCATGCAAAAATCTGCTTGTTTTGCTGGTACCTTACACTTGATACCTATAATTTAGTAATTACCGCTTTTTTGGCTTTCAATTTGTTTCAAACTTGCATTTTTGAAAGAAGGTTGAAAAAGAAAGCAAGGTTGATGCAATATATATTTATTGCGAAACTCGGTTACACCATGAACGTTTCAAATCTCAATTTACAATGATGGGAAGGTGACTGGGACAGGGGCTCCAGTGCCAAATTCAAAGCTCTCCAATTTGGCAATGATCTCCAAGAGCTTGGCGATCAATTCAGCGAGTGGGTTTTCGAAAGGAAGGGTGATTCCGAAGGGAATATCTCTCTTGGCACGGCCGCCCTCTTCCGAAGGGACGGTCACTTCCTCAGGGTTGATGGTGGGCAGGTGCAGACATTCCAAGATCTGGTTCAGGATGTCGAGCAACACGTCGAAAGTGGGCTCAGCGGTGACTGGCTCGAAGGCATCTCTCTTGACACGACCAGCATCAGAAGGGATGGTGACGGCTTCGGGGTTGACGGTGGGGAGGTTCAGGGATTCGAGGATCTTGTTCAGAAGCTCGATGATTACGACCAATGGAGATGGTGGAAGGCCAGTGACTCCAGAGAAGATATCTCTCTTGACTCGATCTCCTTCAACTCCCAATTCGGGGAAGGTAACCGCCTCGGCATCGACGGTTGGAAGGTGGAGATCCTCCAGAATTTGGTTGAGAATTTGAACCAAAGCCTCCAAAAGTGGCTCTTGTGGCTCCGGCAAAGTTACAGGTAAAACATTTGGAAGGGATGGGATGTCCGGTAGAGTTACAGGTGAAAGTTTTGGAAGAGATGGGATGCTTGGAAAGCCTTGAGCCATGGGGAAGGCCAAGGCGCAGAGGACCACAACACACTTCATTTTGGGGGTTTCGCAGTTTTCGAATGGATTCGAAATATTGATAAAAGGTTGGTGGGCGATGGCTTATATAACAAAACAGTTAATCTGATCAAATTGACCGTCCGCCGAATTGACTGTTCTCGTGAAAACAGTATTAAACATTATTGAAGGGTTCAGTTTCAAAACCCATCTCACTTTGATATCAGAATTATTCAAATCCCTTGACCTTAACGGTGCCGTGGTCTTCTTTGTTTCATCTTTTTGTAAAAGCTGATGAAGCGGGGGTTTCCACGACGGAAGTTGACGTCACCTAAGCTCCTTCCTTGATGTACCCTTATTTAAAATATGTATATAAGCCATCACCGGCCAACCTTTTTATCATAAGTACTTTCGACTCCATTCGAAAGCAGCGAAACCCGAAAATGAAGTGTGTTGCGGTCCTCTGCTTCTTAGCCTTCTCCATGGTTCCAGGCTTCCCAGGCATTCCATCCCTTCCAAAACTTTCGCCTGTAACTCTACCGGACATCCCATCCCTTCCAAATGTTTTACCTGTAACTTTGCCGGAGCCACAAGAGCCACTTTTGGAGGCTTTGGTTCAAATTCTCAACCAAATTCTGGAGGATCTCCACCTTCCAACCGTCGATCCCGAAGCCGTTACCTTCCCCGAATTGGGAGTTGAAGGAGATCGAGTCAAGAGAGATATCTTCTCTGGAGTCACTGGCCTTCCACCATCTCCATTGGTCGTAATCATCGAGCTTCTGAACAAGATCCTCGAATCCCTGAACCTCCCCACCGTCAACCCTGAAGCCGTCACCATCCCTTCTGATGCTGGCCGTGTCAAGAGAGATGCCTTCGAGCCAGTCACCGCTGAGCCCACTTTCGACGTGTTGCTCGACATCCTGAACCAGATCTTGGAATGTCTGCACCTGCCCACCATCAACCCTGAGGAAGTGACCGTCCCTTCGGAAGAGGGCGACCGTGCCAAGAGGGATATTCCCTTCGGAATCACCCTTCCTTTCGAAAACCCCCTCGCTGAATTGATCGCCAAGCTCTTGGAGATCATTGCCAAATTGGAGAGCTTCGAATTCGGCACTGGAGTCCCTCTCCCAGTCACCTTCCCATCATTGTAAATTGAGATTTGAAACGTTCATGGTGTAACCGAGTTTCGCAATAAATATATATTGCATCAAGCTTGCTTTCTTTTTCAAGTCGCGTTTACAAGGAGGAGTGTAGTGCCCCCTTTGGTTTTTGCAAGGTCAGATACTTGACTTTCCAGCAGGTACGTTGCCTTAAAGCTTTTTTGCACTGTGTAATTGCAAAAACGCAGCGCTGTGAGTTTTTTTTCAACTGTGTCGTCGCGAATTTAAAGTCCATGCACTTTGTGGAAAGGCTAGAAGCCGGGATCGTTTGGAGGAAAATAGACAGTATTCTGTCCGCCAAGCAAAATTACGTCAGCTCGCATTTATTATTATCTTGTAAATAATCTTGTTACAGTGCGACTAAAGGGTAACAAGGTTTACCAAATTAATTTATTTTTATGTTGAGCCGGACAGTGTACTATTGGCGCCTGGCCGGGTAATTACATCAAGCGAGACCTTCGAGGTGGTGTTCCATCGTACGACGGTCTTCTGCCTGAGATGAAGCGCCTGCAAAAGCCAGTTGCGATAATCTTTCATGAAGTAGAACGTGATTCCGGCGCCGGCGGCCGACACCCACGAGAGCGGCCACATGATCAGAGTGCCGTAGAAGTTGCTGTTGAAGCCAAAGTAGGTGCCGGTGAACAGGACGCCTGCGGGAACATTTTCCAACAGGATTATGGCAATCGTCTAGAAAAAAGTCGAGGTTTATCGCGAATAAAAAATAAAAATAAAAAGAGACAGAAACGGTGACATGAAATGTTATTTACCTGTGCCAGAATACTCTTTGTGAACTGTTTTTGCAAGCTCTTGGTCCTCGCACTGATGAAACTCAACTTCATATTGGCCGCTGAATACGATTTCCAGGCGTAGTAGGTGGTCAGCGACAAGGATATCGCCGAAATTATCGACGTAGTAAAGATCCAAGAAAGACCTTCCCAGTCCATCTGAAATTTTCGTATTCATTAAATTGACCGGCATCTTACCAGGTCAACAGCGTATAGAAAGAACGTCTGATTGTCGCCGAAAATCCATGCCGAAGGCAATGTTTCCATGTACATGTTTTTGTCTCTGGTCAGCATTTTTCGCACCGCCAGCATCCCAAAAACGGCGCAAATCAGCGATGAGAACAATGCGATTCCGACCTTTGACAGGATGCTGCGCCACTCTTCAGCGCGGCCTGGACTAAAAATGTAAAAATTAGTGCCCGAAACAAGGAAGTTCTTCAAGTGAGACACTCGGATTTCGATGAAAGTACAGTAAAGAACGACCCGACTAGTGTGTAATAACTTATTACACCCTCATCACACGCGAAAACAATTTGGGTACTTTGAGGTCTACGTTCTATTTGAATTTTCGTAAAGTTTATGGTATAAAATAGAGGGCCAACGGTTTTTTGGGAGAAAGTCAAAAACCAACCTTGACATGAGTTCATAGCGATAGCAATAGATGGCCGGGAGTAGGGAAAGACAGTTCATCAAGAGGAAGTCGTGGATGAGGAAGGTGTACGGTAGAAGCCACGTAGGGATATGTTGCTCAAATCCATGCGCATTCACAAACATTTTGTACTCGGCGACGCAGAGGAGCTGAAATTATTTATAGACGGTAATTTACCATGGTAAAAAAATAGAGAGCGACAGCCCAAAAAAACCTGTTGCCCGGTGCAAAAAAGAAAGAAAAAGTGAAGTGCAAAGGAAACTTTTGTTTTCGCACAGTTCATGTCGCCGAAATCACTCCAGCGACTTTGCGAACGGACTAGTAATACAAAACCTTGCAGTTATACAGTAGCAACTTACGTGCTGAATTCCCAGCTCGAACGCACAAAACAACAAATCGTTGAGGGACATGACAATGATCATCCTTGCATACGGATCCAATCGTCTCTTTTTCTTACTGCACACCACCGTAATGATCAGCAGGGTGTTCAAGGCGAAGCCCAGGAACGAGCCGACCAGATCGTTGATCCAGAAAAAGTCGGATATCGCGTTCATTCTGAAACTGGCCGAGGTTTAGCAAGACGCCGACGAAACGCGGCGGCGATGCGAATTAGCGTATGACTAAAATGAATTCCGTGAAGTACGTGAAAACCTAATTTGTTATTGCCTCGGTGGCGTCAAGTTCGTTTTTGAGACGACAAACTACAAATACTCGACAAATGTTATTATCGTATGTAGCCAACAATATACAGACTATGTAATGCATGTACCATAGACCAGAGATCGCTTTCATATCCGCTTCCGCTCTAGACAAGGCTCTAGGGCCGGCTTAAGGAAGGTTTGAAGCGGTCCGGCAAATTGAACGTATCATTAAAACGAATTTGTAGTGTTACAATTGAAGAAATACAGAAAAAATTTACTGTAATGTTACTAAACGATGATGAAAGTAGAGGTGGGTTCAGTTATTCGTCCATTAAAGTCGCTGTAGTGATTTTGGCGACATTCACCCTGAGAAAACTAAAGATCACTTTGCACTGTGCAATTGGTTGCTTCTTGTACCGTGCAATAGGCTTTTTTGGGCCGTCGCTCGCCTGGCTTTTGCTGCGCACTGCAATCACCAAAAAATGCTATTACTAGCAGTACAAGTACCCTAATTTGCGGATGCTCTCTATGATCCATCTCCTCATTACGCACACTCATTCGAGACCGTGGCTCTAGACGCGGAGAGCGTGCCGAGTTTCATCAAAATCTGAGGGTTGCACTTGAGGTGAGGTAATTCTTCGGTCAGAAAAAAGAACCAGCCAAAGATCTTTTCCACAATTCTATTTGCGACAAATTCAACTGCGCCGGCGCGCACCCCGCGTATATAATATATGGATACAGGGATTATAGCGGGGTAAATTTCGAAATGGGCCGTCCGTACGTTTTTTTTGATTTGGTTAAGCACATATAGGAGTGAGGCGGCACGGGGGACCCATTTAAGTTTTATCCATGTACTCTACTTTATTATGCACTTATGACAATCACTTTGCTTCCAATAAAAAGTGCAATCCACACAACAGGGTAAAATTCGATAACATAAATCTTAAATTGGTCATTCGCGGAAGAGAGTGTGGAAATAGAATAATTTGTTTTTTAGGCACCCGGAAATTCTGATCATTAGACAGCGTATAATGATTAATGCTTCCATATAGTGCATGTACATTCTGTCGCAGTCTGCAACGTGCATTTCGCTTTTTTTGCTTATGCGTCGGGAATATTATCAGAAGTTATGGAAGTTGCGGAACTTTCTAGAAGGTTCAGTCACTGCAGAACTATATTGTCGCCAACTGCATCCGTCGCAAAAAATGCTAGAGGAGAAATGGACCAAGTGTCTTTCCTGCACGACAACGCCCGACCACACATCGCAATGGTGCGCGGAAAAATCAAGGAGCATGGATGAGCTTTGCTGCCACATCCACCATACTCACCTGACATGGCACCGTCTGATTATAATTTACTCAGATCGCTAAACAGCGATTTTGGAGATATGCGGTTCGGTTGTGCGAAACCCCCAGATCTTCTCTAAATTTTACATGGATTTAAATCCGCACAAAAATTCCTGGAAATCTTAGCCCGTGCAATGCAAGTTCGGCAAAGATATTCAACGATCTTTGCCGACGAGAGAGTATGCAAAATGAGGAGACCAAGCAAAAAGAGATTAGGCCTTACTTATTGTTAGACAGTTAGACACGAGGGCGTTTTGGTATTAACAAACATTGACAGGTGCTAGCAAACACATTGAAAACATTTTGCTAAATTATTAAAGCCTTCATTTTAATCATCTTTTATGTAGTACATATTTTAGCGTAACAAAGAGTAAAACAAAAGATTCTCTAGTTTATTCCCCAACTGTCTATTACCGCAATCGTGCAGACCCATTTATACTTGCGTAAGGCAACTTTCTCAGTAATAAAAGTTAATGCCCGCTCTCTACGTGCACAACTTTTAATTTTCGAGCATAAATAGAGGAGGCAACGTAACGTATTAAGCATTCGTGAATGCAAAAGTTCATTTACCTACACGCCAATTAGTCTTGGCGTGCTCTTTGACTAAACCGTATGATTTATGGCCCAAAATTGGTAAATAAAAAACAAGAAACGTTTACGGGAATCAAAATACAAAAACGGCAAAATGTAATTTTATTAATAGTCCGTCGGGAAAATAATGAGCATTCTGTCGCTGCGCCAATCGCGTCGCTGAAATTAACAGCAAGTTGACTATGCCGCGATGCACTAAATTCTTGCGCGATGCGATTTTCGTTGCGACAATTTCGCACCGTACACACATTTGCACCGTGCAAACGGCTTTTTTATGGTCTGCACTATGCGAAAAGGGAAAAATGCACGGTGCGTTGGCGACAAGCGTGGGAACAAGGTTCAAATGCACGCTGCAAAAGACGAGTAATGTTCATGCACTTTATGAAGACATTAGCATTTCCATAAAGTGCATTAACATTTGTCGCGGCTCGCACCGTGCAGAAATACCCCCAATTTTTGCACCGCGCATTTCAAATATCGCCGCGACTTCTGCACCTTTTCAAAAGTGCGTAAATTGGAGAAAATGCGCCGAGCGGCGGACAATGCATCAAGGCAACCACTTTTTGCACTGTGCAATGTTTGTGGCGCGAGCAAAATTCGCAGAGACAAATTTGAAAGACCTTGCGCGCGGCGATTTTTCAATTGCACCGTGCATTGCCCTCTTTTCTGGTTTGCACTGTGCATCGGAAATGTCGCAGCGAGCAGCTTTTTGCACAGTGCAAACCGTATTTTTGTCCTTTGCACCGTGCGAAAGGAGAAGAATGCACAGTGCGCTGGCGACAAGTATGGGAAAGGGTTCAAATTTACTGTGCGGACGAGAAAAACGTCCATTCACTTTACGAAAATACGAATACATTCCGTAAAACCGTTTTGCCGTCAAAAAAACAATTGCCCTTAAAAACGGTTTTCTCCGAGTACACAGTTATTATTGTTGCGCAATTATGACACGTTCCTGAGCCAAACCGCCAACTAAATATGCAATTGCCTGCTCAGAGGAGTGCAGTTTATCTGCAGGCATAATAAAAAACACATGTACAAAAAGTGGTTAGCGACCATGTAATGTCGACAAAAGTAATTAGTTTTTTGCACATTTCGACTATTTACTATGCAAAAACAAGCTTATGACGGTTGTTTTTTTCGTGGACAAAATCTCAAACCAATCCTGAGCGGACAATTAAAGGATATAAAGGCGACATGCCTCATAAAATGTCATGTTTTTTTAGGCCTTAACCGCCCAAAGTTTAGTCACTGTTACACGTTACCTTGTTTATGTAAATAACTCTATTTTGTTGGTCGCTACAATTGTGTCTACGTGGGCTTTAATGGTGTAAAGTTAATTTGAGGATCGGATTTTCGAAAGTTTTGACATTCTTATCGACTTTAAAAAAAGTTCAAACCCCTCGTACTTTTATCAAAGATTAACGATGAGAGTAAATAAAAAATGTAATATAAATTTAATATTTATACATACATACATTTACCGTTCTGTCGGGAAAATTGATGTGTATTTGTCGCAAAAAACGTCTTGCCTCGTCGCAGCCGCGCACCAAATCTCCAGCCGCGGCTTGCCGCCGCAACGCGATGATGGGCGATTCCAAGATGCGACAAATCCACATTATTTTCCTGACAGACTGATACACCAGATGGGTGAAAAAGTCTTGGCAGTCCTGCACCTTTCTGAGAGCTTATCGCGAGTTGTCGCAAATTCGCGAACGGCGACGATGCAAAAGGATGTATCGTCCAAACGAAGTGTCAAAGTCCGGGGTGGCAAACGGGTCTCTTTTTCAAAATTTCAGGCCCGGGGCCCGGCTAAATTCATGCCCGGCCCGTTTCAAAATTTTGTAGGCCCGGCCCGGTAGAAACCAGGCCCGGCCCGGTAAAAGCCCGGTTAGGGCGCAAGCCGAAGAACTTGCTTTTGCCGACTGTGTGGTTCTAAAATCTGCTATGAACTATATTATATGTATGTTGTAATTTGGGTCTTATGTTATAACATATATGCAAAAAAGTACCATAAAGTAGTAAACTATTGTAGTTTATAAAAACTGGGCCGGGCTGGGATTACAAGCGGTACAAAATGGGCGAAGTGCCGGAAGGAGCCACGAAACACTTCGGGTTGCCGTGAGTCGCCTTTTAGGACGCGCGACTGCACAGCGCATTTTTGTTCGCACCGTTCCGAGGCCGCCTTGCGGTGCAAAAGTAAGTTAAGTCTTTGTCTTTACTTAACCCACCTACTGTCAGTATGTAGCGGACAGAGGTAGTAATCGGACCGGGTCGGCCCGAACTTATATTCCTGCGTATTAGCAGCGAAAATGTTTGAGAATAATGTTCGCACATTGGACGCAATAACCCAACAATTATATAAAAGTCTTGTCAAATGTACCGAGTTGTGATAAAAATAGTGGACTGACTGTTATTACACGCACTAACTTATGTGAAATTCTAAGTAAAACATAGGATTAAGGAGAAACAGAAAAGACACCGGATGTTGAACCCTTCATTTTGATGGGTTATCGACGTATTTAAAGCGACGCAGAAGGTGTCACGAGCTGGATTGGAGTACGTCGGTTTAGGGCATAGGTAGACATTGCAAGGGCCGAAATTTTCAAAAAGTACGGGGCCGACCATTCCTGGGCTCCATGTTTCAGGCTTGAGATTGAAAACATCCGGTCACATTTAAAAATTTTAAAAAGAAACTTTTTCCCATTGTAATAAGAAACTGGCATGCCAACTTTGGACTCCTGGCATTATGGAACAAGGTATATTTTTGGCTCTAAAAGGATCGTAAACATTTCCGGGCCGGGCCACAGATCCGCACGGACCGGGCTTACAGAATTTCGAGAAGGACCGGGCCAGGGGGCTTTGAGGTGGAAAAAGGAAGCGGGCCCGGAAATTCCAAAAGTCCGGCCTCTAGACATGTCTGGGTATAATAAAAGTATCCTGTTGAAGATCCCACTCCCAAAAATACTATGACAAACTAAATATTCCCTACGGTTTCTGGCCTGATCCAGTAGCAAAAAACATACCATTTTGCATCCGGGAAGTATCAAAAAATGTAGCCAAATGTCTCCCTCTACAAGTGAAAAAACTTCGATTTCAAAAGCGCGCCCGTTCTTTTTGTGAGGGCCCTTCAAAACGAAGTCCTTTCACTTGGAGAGGGAGTCATTTTGCCACATTTTTTGATACTTCCCGGATGCAAAATGGTGCGTTTTTTGCTACTTTTCCGTCACTGTATCCAAACAGCGCTACGGCCGACGACGACACTGATCAAACTCACACTGTTCGACTCCGGCTTCGGTGAGGCGCTATGATTTAGCCAGACAATACCGTACAACCGACCAATTAGGAATACAATTCATTGTGCGTAAATAGAACCACAAACTGATAGGCGGAAGTTCATTCTTTTTATACTGTTTTTTTTGTTAGTTCCATCGACCTATGCAAATCCTCACGCGAACTCGTGACAAGGGCCTTTCATTAAAGTATTCTTGAGCCCGAGAAATTCTTGTCTAGCCGAAAAAAATATCAGTCGGTCGGAAAAAATAGTGAGAAAAGAAAGTGTAGCTGCGCTGATCGCGTTGTTGAAGCGAAAAACAGTATGATTTTCGACATAGTTCATTTTCTGGAGGCCGATGAGATTTTTGATGTGACAGAGCTCACTATTTTCCCGATAAACTGATGTGAGGCGAAACGAACGCACTTCGACGATTTTCCCACGAGGAACTGTCTATATTTATTCAAATTTGATGGTAATTTTCTACGTGGGGCTTCCCTATAAAAGGCCTCCTTTCCACTGAAAAAATCACTTGACTCTTGAGCTCTCGTCTTGTCTCGTTACTGGGTTGTCGGGCCTCTGGACAACTGATAAATGTAAAGCTTAAATTCTCCGCCTGTTATTTTCTTTATTAATGGAGGCGGGTGCTGTTAAAGCAGATCTTGCATCCTGAATGGCCTACACATCCATTCAGGATGTCTGTCGGAAAAATAGTGAAGGGTCGTCGAGCCAGCCTTGAAATGTCCATCATCGATTTGCAGCTGAGGACTCGGTGCGCGACTGCACCCTTTTTTCGACGAGGCGAAACACATTGTGTCCGGCAATGGAAACTACGATTACTGTATTGGCATTCCGTTTCATTCGAAGCTTCTCCAAGCTTGGACGAGAAATAGGATTTCAGCTGTTATTTTTATTCAGTGCATGTTTGGTGTTACGCTACGTATTGTTGCTTTTATCTGATAATAAACTTATATTTATTATCTTTCTACATCTGCCTGACTCCGTATCTTCACCATCACCAGTCAAGGTACAACAGCTGGCGCGTGAAGGATACAACAAAACATCTACTGCGACGACCCGCCGCTATTTTCCCGGCAAACTGGTACCTTCTGCACTAGAGGTGACGTTCACCCAGGCCGATACGTCCGTCTGTGGTTTTTAGCTCAGCGTTGGCCCGGTGAAAGCACGGACCGGCCTTGTTTGGTTCGCTTATCAAAAAGGCCGGTTTAAAAAGCGACCAAACCATGTGCCTTTCATGTCTGCTCAGACCCGGTCCGATACAAACACCGAGGTCGCACCATATAAATATGCATAGGATTATGTATCTCCCCTAACTCTTCAAATCGAAAAAGCAAATTATAACATCGCTCGTTGTGGTGAGATGGCCGAGCGGTCTAAGGCGCTGGTTTAAGGCACCAGTCTCTTCGGAGGCGTGGGTTCGAATCCCACTCTCATCAGAAGCTTTTTTTCATTTTTTTATTGTAAAATACGATTAATTTTATCTGCAAACAATTTTATATTGATACGACGACCATTGTGTCGCGGTAAGTCCCCATTATTTTCCCAACAGACTGGTACAGAGCCCGTGATTTATTTTACCAAACCGAAAAGGTAAACCATAGCCTCGCTTGTCATTCAATCATAATAATATGTATATAGTATAATAAATTTCAATAATAATAATATGTATCGTCAATCCTTTAATGCAAAGAAGTTTTTGTGATGTTGCTGATATTCGACGACTGATAGGTCGACTTCTCCCCTTCATAGCCAAACTTATTGAACAGCCAGCGCCGATAGTCGCGGATGAAGTAGAAGGTCAGTAGTGAAGCGACCGCGGAGACCCAAGAAAATGGCCAGAGGATGAGAGTGCCCACGTAGTTGCTCTTGAATCCAAAGCAAATGCAGAACAACACCGCCCCGGCGGGCATATTCGCCATCAGGATTACGGTTAGGGTCTGAAAAAAGACTATTTTTAGAAGGGAAAAAAAGAATGACATCTCAGGTTATTGGAAAATTTGGAAACAGTCTATTCAATGAGAGAGAGCGAGAGAGAGAGAGCGAGAGAGAGAGAGAGAGAGAGAGAGAGAGAGAGAGAGAGAGAGAGAGAGAGAGAGAGAGAGAGAGAGAGAGAGAGAGAGAGAGAGAGAGAGAGAGAGAGAGAGAGAGAGTGTAAGCAAAAAGAGGAGAACGGAATTTTTTTCGTGGATTATCAACGGAAAGAAGTTAATTTTCCTAGCTCGCGCTATGCAAAACCAAACCAGAAATTTTAGTCGGACGTTGGAAAAATACGCCAATTTTTGGTAACATTTCCTTTTTCTGGCCCCAGCGAAAAGAAGGTCTTGCAGCTTGCGCCCGAACAATCCCGGTTACAAGGAATGTCGGGCTTAGGCAGGCTAGACTTAGGCTTAGTTTAGCGCTTAGGCTGTTTCCTATTTTTATTCGCAGTCGGGATACCAGGGCGCAAGCTGCGAAGCGCCGGGCCAAAAAAAACACGTCTTTCCAAATTTTTTCCTGTTTTTTGGTTTGAAAAGGCTCATACTTATAATATTTCTATTGTAGGAGGTAATGAAATTCCACAAAAACTCATTTTTTTCCGCGCGAAACTGGCAATGATACGTCCAAAAAGTGTTTTCCTCTCTGCTCGCTCTCCGCATTTTACACTCTCCGCCAGCTGAAAACCTAGTCGAATACAGCTGCCCCTGGAAAGCGCAAGCTAAAATTTTCAGGAATTAAAGTGTGGCCTATCCCCGACATGTGTGCAATATTTATAGAAAATGTATGCATTTCACTTCAACCCTTCTAATGGTGAACTCTCCTTACCTGCGCAATGATGCTCCGTGTAAACTGCGTCTGCATGCTTTTCGTTCTGGCACTTGTGAAGTGGCTCTTGTGGTTGACCAATGCATACGCCTTTGCAGCGTAATACACAGCGCCAACGATGCACAATGCACTTTCGATCACCAACGCCGCCACCCAACTCACGCCCTCCGGGTTCTCGACGTCAACCGGGTAGACGAAGTTGGTGTGGTTGTGCTCGTCAATCCAGGCGTCTGGCAAAAACTGTAGATAGTATTCGTGGCCGTTTTGTAGGGCTCGATGAACCGCCAGCCAGCCGCATGTCGCGCAGATGAAGGACAACGCGCAGGAGATGAAGACGCGGCGCAGAAGGGGCGACCAACTTTCAGCGGCGGCAGGACTGAAAATGAGATTTATGAGGGTCAAAAAAAGGTTGTAGGAAATGCCTACAAGACTGGTAAAGCCTTGCGTGCTAGGCGGAGAAGGCTTTGCGGAGACGGGGCGAAGATATTTGCAATCAAAAAAAAAACGAAGATCCGAAAGTTTTACCCGGGTATTGTTGCCTTAATACATGCAAAATACCTCAAGATAAACCCTCCTAGGACCTGAATTTTCCCCAATCTTTAAACCGTGTAGCACATAAAGAGATACTGCTAATTCCATCAGTCTGTCGGGAAAATAATGATCACAATTTGCCCGAAGAATTTCCGTAGCTCTTCTAGCTGCCCGCAAAGTGGTTACCAGTGTGGGCCCGCCATTTTGAAAAACGACACCCTGATTTTGATGAAGCTTGTGGCAAATTTAGCCCTCGTCGAGGGCACCCTGCCGTTTTGAAAATTTCCTGCGCCCCAAAAGCCCGGCCCCAGCCATATCTGGACCGACCGTACTGGGCGTTTTTGCCCTCGCTTCTTTAATTTTTTTGTCCCCAATTTCTGTCCTCCTGACTGCTCTTTTACCCTTGTTTCAAACTGTCGGGAAAATAATGAGCACAATGTCATGCGCCAATTGCGTCGCTGAAGTGAAAAGCAATTTCATTTTGCCACGGCACGATTCATTTTCTCGACAACGGAAAAATGAATTTTCAAAGCGACAGAGTGCCCATTATTTTCCCGACAGACTGATATTCAAACATCAAAAAACCTACTTTTTCATCAACTCGTATCGATACGAGTAGACCGCCGGCAGCAGAGTGATCGTATTCATGAGGAAAAACACATGAACCATGAAGGAATAGGGATGTTCGCGACTGCTCAGAAAGTGATATTCTGTGCCGTGGGCGTTGACGAACATTTTGTAATTTCCGAAAGCCAGGATCTGAAAAGGCAAACATATAAATAATGGTTGTTTAAAAAAGGGAAAGTATCAGTCTGTCGGGAAAATAATGTGGATTTGTCGAAGAAAAATGTCTGCAATGATTCGTCGCATTTTCTCATCAAATCTTCAGCTGCGACTAGCCCGTTGCAAGGCGATGGTGGACGATTTAAAGGTGCGACGAATCCACATTATTTTCCCGACAGATTGATAATATTATAGAAACAAAAATAAGTAAATACTCGAGCTATAAAGTCCTAAGAATTTCCTGCAACTTTGCACTGTGCATTTTTTCTGACGCTCTGCGAAAACCCCCCATTTGTACCGCGAATGCCATAAAAAATGAGTTTGCACAGTGCAATTTTGTTTTTCTGCACAACGTCACGCGCGATAGCGATATCAGTTTGTCGGAAATATAACAGCGGGCCTTGAAATCGCACATGATCGTTTTGCTACGGTTAGTCACTTTTTCGAAACATTTTTCTGCGACAACCACCACTATTTTCCCGACAGACTGATAATTCAGCGCGATATATACAGTACTGTCTCACTTACATGCTGCACATTCACTTCCACAAAGCAGAAGAAGAAGTCGTTCACGGCCATCACCAACACCATCCGACTGTAGGGATGAAGTTGTTTTGTCTTGCCATCGCGCCGCTGGAACACGGCGAAGATCAGCAATGAGCTCAAGATCACGCCCAACACCGATCCCAAGATGTCGTTGAACCAGAAAAATTCGATAATAAAGTTGGCCATGGGCTGCTGAAAACCAAGTTTACAATAGAAAAGACGTTTGTCCTGGATGAAAGTACGAAACAATAGGGCACGAGTGCGCTATAACCCGGGAAAATTCGATTATGTTTGGATGTTGGCGTCAGTAGAAAGTCACAATTTTAATATGTGTTTTACAATCAAATTTGGAACATTAAGTACATGAAATAACATATTATACATTTAGACTCAGAAATTTTATCTCGGCCACAAAGGTGGTTCAACATCTCGGCAGTACCCGAAGTATATGCAAAATTTTAAAAAAATCTGAACTTTGCACTTGGAGTAATTTGCTTGTTGAATGATTTAGGTCAAAAGTTCACAGTGAACTTGAACTTTGAATTGAATTTGAGTTCAAGAAGTTAAAACAGTTCAAATGGGAAGTACCCCAAGTGCGACGCTCAGATGTTGATGAAAATTGGCTCAAACTTAAAACATTTTTTTCTAAAATATATGAGACACTCCTAGCTCGCGCATTGCAAAAACCACCGAGATTTTTAGTTCGAAAGTTGGCGAAAATTTGACATTTTTTGCCGAACTTCGGCACGAAAAGTCTCATGCCTATTTCTACCATAAAGTAATCTTTCCACAAAAAATCAATTTTTTCCGCACGAAACTAGCAAAGTTATGGCGAAAAAGTGTTTTTCTCTCTGACCATTCTCCGCGCTTAGCGTACTCTCTCAGCGAGAAAGATCGTTCAATATCTCGGCTTCGCCTTCAAAGCGCGAGCTAAAACTTTCTGGAACTGATACTTAGTTCATGCCCAATGTTCGTGCAGAATTTAAAGAAAATATTAGCGTGGCACTTGGAGTACTTCCCTGTTCGGTACAAACCTAAACTTGATGTGTTTGCGAGCTTCTAATTTTAGTGAGAGAACCTTTTTTGAACCCCTGACCTAATAATAAGTATAACTACAAGTCGTTCCATAATGTATTATACGTGGACTTTCCGCACTCTATGTTTTCCGCACTTGACCTTCTGCATAGTGCAAATTAAAAGTCGCCGCGACGTAAGCTTTTTTCTACGTAAGCTTTTTTGTACTACGTCGCCACGCATTTTGGGTGCGCAACAGACACAGTTCAAAAAGAAAAAAATGCGACGTGAAGAATGTCTATGCGCTCTATGAAACGACGGGGCTAAGGTGGTACAACCCCCAGTCCAGTTCAGCCCCCCTTGACCCAGTACAAACCCCCTCATCCAATCTGAAGCGCCTACTCGGGATTGGGTTCTCTCGGCTACGATCATGGTTGCCTGAACCAGAAGAACGAATTTCGACGTCAACTGGGGGTGTGAGCTAAAACGCCGGGGGGTGATTTACTCTAATTTGCATTTTTTTTATTATTCTAATTTTTTCATTATGGGGGGTGTGAAATGGACAAAACAGTGGGGGGTTTGAACTACCTTTCGTGGGGGGCTGAACTACCAAAGCCCCGTAGAAGTTGTATAAGTTCATTCTGTGAGGATTGGTAGGAGTCTAACATTTTTATGACAGTATTCTTTTTTGGCAACTTAATT
Organism: Bursaphelenchus xylophilus; assembly: GCA_904066235.2. Lineage (NCBI taxonomy): Eukaryota > Metazoa > Nematoda > Chromadorea > Rhabditida > Aphelenchoididae > Bursaphelenchus > Bursaphelenchus xylophilus. The sequence goes on along the minus strand of CAJFCV020000003.1, from coordinate 11,839,713 downwards.
GGTCAAGTAGATACGTTGAAAACGGTAAACTTTTTCAACGTACTACAGCAGAAATGTAGCCAACAAAAGCTTAACCGGCTCTTGGAATTGGGGATCAAACCCGCTGCTTGACAAAACTGAGTATACACTTCATATTTCCAGAGTGGCTACCTACATCTACAACGGTACACAAACCAAATGAACGGGGAGAAAAAGGAGGGTGGAGGATATTAAAACCCGGGATTACATGTCGGTGTACGCAGACATGACAGGCATGCCCTTCGGCGACCGGCACTACAATGAGAAGCCACAAAAATGAACCGTATAGACGGGAATTAATTGCAGCAATGTAGTGTCTGCAAGTTGATTGTAGCACAAATTAAAAAAAGAGAATTGTGGTGTAGGATCAACTATAGATAGGTAGAGGTAATGGTAGACACGAGATTAGGAATAAGGTTTATTGGACCACCGCAAACAGGGAAAAGAGAAATGGGATTAATTATGATAATTGGTGACGAGACATTGCTTTTATATGACTTGGTTTATGCTAATTTCTGTGGGAATTGTGGAGACGTTTGACGCTCCACAACAAGAATGAAGTTCGAGTGACCTCAAGTGCGACGTTCAGACTCGCTTCAAATTTTGAACCCACCTCAAGCATGGGCCATATATCAATTCTTGGAGATTTTGGCTCGAGCTCTATTGATGCAGCGAAGATATTCAACGATCTTTGCGGCCGAGGGAGCACGCGTAACCGCGTCATGACTTTTCGGGTGGACGAAAGTTCGGGTCAAGGCAAAGCCGGTCGATATGGGGGGGTAAGGCAGGTGGATAAGTACTCAAAAGAGGCAAAAGAGGCTGTAGGAATTGCCTGCGGGGCCTAGCAAAGCCGTTGGAGGCTTGGCGAAGGCTCGGCGGAGGCTTGGCGGAGACTTGGCGAAGACTTGCAATATGTCCACTTTTTCTAATTTTGCCCATAACTAGCTTTAGTTTTCTTAACTCTGAGTTATTGTAACATATGACAGACCAAAATTTGCGGCAAAAAAAAGAAGATCTGTCACTTTTATCTACGCATTATTGATGTGAGTACATGGAAAATGCCTCAAAATAGATGATAACCTATCCTAGGACCCGATCAATTCTACATACTATTTCCACTAACTAAACCTTCTCCTAGCCTCCACTTCGTATACAATTGCCGACGCAAACTATAAGATTATTGACCTAAACTATCGCTGACCCAGAAAGACGTAGCGCACTGCGGGTCGGGTCAAGTTTTTTTCATGTGGTGGTCAAGTCTTTCCCCTAATATTATTTTTTCCCCGAAATTCAGACTGTTATATCGGAGGTTAATCAAGGTAAATCTGGTCAGTTCTTGTTGATTATTTCAAGAACAAGTCTTATTCTATTTTTAGAAATCAAATTTGATTGAATTACTGTGTGGGTTTGCCTCAATTTTTAGCATTCTTTGGGGGTATGTGTTCTATACCTAAATGATCAATTGTGAGACAGTTTCAAGTCTGATTTACGATATCGTTTCCATTTCACCTTCGGACGTACGCCACCTGTCCAATAAAGGTAAGTAACTGTGAATCTGGTAGTCCGTTTTTTAGTAATTAAAGATTTTGTATATTATTCTAGGTTATTCAGAAAATTTTGTACGGGATTTGCCTGGTTTTCCCTCAAAATCACGTCCAACATATTAATTTTACTGTCCTAACCACGTTTTCCATCACCAGAGGTCTTCACAGATGTGATCCAGACGTTATACGTTACATGGATCATGTATAACATCCGCCTGAAAAAAACGCTAGGTTGGTCTCATACACATTTTTGCTTCGCTTGATGATCCTCGAAAGTATTTTCTTTGATTTTTATGAAAATTCCGCATAGTTTGGGCGTTGAATTTCATCTCTACCTAAAATCTGCATCAACTTTGGACACAAAGAAAAAGTCTAAAAGAGAAGGAGAAACCTGTCCACTTACGTTTTTATAGGCACTAGAGACCAATATTACGCTAAATAATCTAATCCAGGCCGAAAACTTGGCAAATCTCAACAAAAATCTTCAAAAGTACCTAGTATAATATACAAAATCTTTAATTACTAGAAAACGGACTACCAGATTCACAGTTACTTACCTTTATTGGACAGGTGGCGTACGTCCGAAGGTGAAATGGAAACGATATCGTAAATCAGACTTGAAACTGTCTCACAATTGATCATTTAGGTATAGAATACATACCCCCAAAGAATGCTAAAAAATGAGGCAAACCCACACCGTAATTCAATCAAATTTGATTTCTAAAAATAGAATAAGACTTGTTCTTGGAATAATCAACAAGAACTGACCAGATTTACCTTGATTAACCTCCCATATAACAGTCTGAATTTCGGGGAAAAAATAATATTAGGGGAAAGACTTGACCACCCCATGAAAAAAACTTGACCCGACCCGCAGTGTAGCGTCGTAAAAATGACAGTAAAAAATTGTTTTATAAATTATACATTAGAGGCTCCGATTTTCCGAAGTAGGATGCCAATGGACCCTATTTGTCCGGAATTTTGTCTGAATAAGAACAAAAGACATCCTCTGCAAAAATCCTTTTTTTTTGTACTCCGGCAAGGGCAAGCACTACATTGTTAAAGCAATGCCTTAACAATAGTGGGTCGTCCATAAAGTTCGTCCGCTTTTTCATTGCTTTCTTTAGTCATTTGTCTTCGGCGCAAAGCCAAAGACCGCTTGCAATAGCTGCTGTCTCAGGTGCAAAAGAACTTCAAGGCCAAAAAAAGGATTCACTACATTGTTCAGAACTGTGTATGTAGTATAACAAAGAACGGTCGTTTTCAAAGGATTAAGCGATTGCTATTGCAGGGAGGATCCTCAAACGGCGACGGTCACACGGGAGCAACGACTTTTAAGGTCAAAGAATTCCTTTTGGAAACATTATTACATTCTTTGGTAAAGCGGTATGAAACGTTTCACGTCAAAGGTCGCAAAAAACGCTCATTTTTTAAAAATCTTGTTTCTTTCTGCAAAGCGCGAACTAGAAGTGTCGTCTTTATAAAAATAAACCCAAATTTTTCGCTGACAGAAAGAGGGATGCAACTTTTCGTGCCGAAATTCGGCAAAAAAAGGTCAAATTTTCGCCAACTTTCGATCTAGAAATCGGGGTTGTTTCTGCAAAGCGCGAGCTAGGATTCTCACATATATTTTTGAAAAAAATATTCTACGTTTGAGCCAAGTTTCATCAAAACTTTAGAATCTTACTTACAGGGCTTTCCCTGTAAATCTAAGGTCATCAGGGCTACTACAAAAGGCTTTGAGGAGACATCCAAAGCATACTAACAACAAGGAATGTTGAAAACCCTAAAAATAAGCAGCCTAAGCCACGCCAAAAGTAGACATCTTTGAACACCAATGGACACGTTGAAAAGTATGCGTCAATTGCAACGCATTCCCCGTAGGCATACCCCGCGTTGGGCTTTGATCCCGACAGACACTTACTCACTTTAATTGTTAAGTAAATTTACCCGGAAATAAAGGGCTGCAAAAAGGTTTAATGGGCACCCGCGAAAACAATGTTACTCTTTATGTGGAAAGGTACGTATCTGCGCGCATAATCCGTTCTTATTTTGGTCAGACATTAACCTAATTAGACGGTGGAAAATTTAGCGTAAATATGAAAAGGTCAGCTGGTTTACTAGTCCGTTCGTAAAATCGCTTGAGTGATTTTGGCGACGTGCACTGTGCAAATTAAGTCGGGGTGCGTGGGACACCCCAAAAAAAGGCTGTTGCACGGTGCAGAAAGCAAGAAAGTGCATAGTTGTTTTCGCACAGTGCATGTCGCGAAAATTACTCCAGGGACCTTGCGAGCGGACTAATTACATACGAAAAAGTCAACTGCTGTAAAAGATCGGTACAAGAATTCTATTATCACCCTGTCGGGAAAATAATGAGCACTCTGTCGCACCAAAAATCACAAAAAAATGGATCGTGTTGCGGCAAAATCAAATTGCTTTTCACTTCCGCGACGCTATTGGGACGGCGGCACTGCATTCTTTATTTTCCCGACAGATTGCTGTGCTCAATGAGATCTGGCGGGATGTAGGGTACTATGGACCATGCCGATTCGGAAAATACAGTCCATTTTTTTTAATTTTTTCTTGTTTGCTTAAAGTAAAGTGCTACAAAATGATCAGAAAACATAATAAAATAGGTTTTTTGGAAGCCACGTAACCGGTTACTGTAAAACCCGTCCAAATAATATCAAAAAAGAGTTCGCTTTGCACTGTGCAATTTCTTGCTTTTTGCACCGTGCAGCAAACTTTTTCGAGTATCGCTCACACCCTGACTTTTTCTGCACAGTGCAAAAGTCAAGCGACTTTGCAAACGGACTAGTATTTGCTCAAAACGCCTGATAAAACCAAAACTGCCAACCATCTTGAATTGACAAATACCTGAATAAACTACACCAGCAGTTGTAGAAAAGACAAAGAAAAATCTTGAGAGACGCAAATGTAGTTTGATGTTTGTTGGAAAACACAAAAGCACAACTTGAGAAACAAAATGACGGGCGGCTACAAGGGTTAAGGACCCGCTAAAAGCCCTTATCTATGCGCATGTTGGCCTTTGTACAGTGCCAACAAGTGCTTTGTGAGGACTTGATGTGGTGTTTGAAAGGTATAAAATGAATAAGTCATGAAAATTCGGAAAGTACGATGTAACTTCCGAGAAATAAGTTGTATACGTCGTCATAGATTCCGAATACGAAGACCGCTATATTCAGCTCTGGAATTATCAATATGGTATTGTAGCGGGTGATGTTGACCCGTTGGTTCTAGTAGCGCAATATTAATTAGCTCAATATATGCCGATATCATATTCCATTTTAAGTTTATTGAGGAGACTCCAAGGGTGCGCGTCCGCACCCAAGGCCTACAACAAACCCCGACTGAAGATCTAGGGCGAGATTCTCTTTCTCTCCCGACGGCGGGAGAGATGATTTATATCTGCCCGCAACAGTATCATGAAATCTAAAATGATATTTATTTTATTTACGATAAAGTTATGCCCTCAATGTGATTTAAAAAAAAACTGGTCCAAATCTCATGGGTGAAATAGCCCACTCTGTCTATAATAAAGGCCATGATACAGTAAATAATAAAGCTATAAGAGTCAACACACTTTGTGGAAAATACTAATAGTGCGCTCGTAAAGTCGCTGGAGTAATTATGCACGGTGCAGAAGAGGTCAGGAAGTGAGTGACAGCCCAAAAAAGTCTGAGAAAACAAAAGTTCACTTTGCACCGGGCAATTTTTTGCCTTTTCAAAAATGCGAAATATAGACATACTAGTCGCGCCATAAAGTCTGTAGAATTTTTTTCGCCAACGTCGCGGGTGCAATCGCCGAAAAGTGCATGTCGCTAGTGCAAAAACGGGGAAGCGCCGCGGTGCGTGCGAAAAAAAGGGTTGAATGCACTGTGCAAATTCTACGGACTTTATGTCGCGACTAGTACATCAAAGATGATTTTTTGAGGAAACGATTACAGAGGTCGGCGGAGATTGCCGACGAAGGAAAACGTCGAAAAAACCGCAAAAATAAAAATGTGCTTACAAAAAGGCCTAAAGTAGGCAGATGCGACTGTCGCGGCAACGTCTCCGCACAGGGCACATGTGTATCTAACAGTTTCGAACCTGTTTATCTATCAGTTTGTCAGGAAAATAACGGCGGGTCGTCGCGTCCAAATGTCTCGCCTCACCGCTATCCAGGGGTGGTCAGCGGACCCTATTTTTCCGATTTTCGGCCAGCGGCCCGGCCCGTCTAATTACCTGCCCGGCTCGTCTAGTCTTTTTCCAGGCCCGGCCCGTGCAGGCCCGTTTATAGAGGGTTCTGCGAAGTGCGCCCAAACTTGGGAACTAAAGTTAGGCAAAAAAGGCGTTGATCTAGCTGGTAAAGTATCAGTGTGATGGTTTTGTGGTTTTTATAATGCGACTATAGACTTGTAAGCGTTATAGAACTTGAGAAACAGCAACTATAACAACATCAATTAATTTTCCCGGCGCGAAAACAATGATTGCGAACGGTTTGGCATTTTAATATAGACGGGCCGGACGGGGCCGGAAAAAACTTGACGGGCCCGGCCGGTTTGTCAAATTTCCATTTTTGAACCCGGCCGGCCCGCTGACCACCCCTGCCGCTATCCCACACCAAATCCCCAGCCGCGGCTTTCAGTTGCAAAGCGATGATGGGCGATTCCAAGGCGCGACGAACAGCCGTTATTTTCCCGACAAACTGATAAAAAATTGTCGGCTCTACAATCAGTCTGTCGAGAAAATAATGAGCATTCTGTCGCATCGAAAATCGCATCGCCGCCAAGACAATGAACTGTGACTCAAACTGCTTTTCACTTCAGCAATGCAATCGGAGCTCATTATTTTCATAACAGACCTATAGGAAAGACGATGCAGGATGCAAGATCTGCAGTAATATTATAAAAGCCAGTCAACCTGCGGAGAATTGCGTTACAGAATGGCGAGAGTCGGACTGTGGATGCAAGACAAGAAAAAGATTTGGGATCAACTTTTTTAATTATTATAAATGCCGCTCTGCGTCGCCTTATATATGCCCGTGGAACGGTAAAATGAAGGGTTCAAATATCCGGCTCGTGCCCTGTTTTTTCTTAATCCTCTGTTTTACATAGAATTTCTTATAAAGTATAATAAGGTCAGTGCGTATGATAAGGGTTAGTCGGCTAATAAATATTATATTATCAGAACTAGCAGTGATGTTTGACAAGACTTATAATTGATGGTTTATTGCGTCTAATATACAAAAAATTTTTTTTTTGAAGATTTTCATTAAAAATAATGTTAGTCTGTCGGGAAAATAATGAGGGCAATGTCGCTGGACTTAAGACAGTTCATTTTTTCGACCGATTTTCCCCGCGACAGAATGCTCATTATTTTCCCGACAGACTGATATGTGTCTTTCCATAAAGTTCATAGACTTTTTGGTCGTGGCGCACAGTGCGCACTCCTTATGCGGGATGTTGCTTTTTTGCACGGTGCGCTGGCCATTTTGAAAAATTTGGCACTGTGCAATTGTTTGTCGCTGAAATTTGCTTCGTCGCGTTTAAAAAAGAGCAAAAGTCGCGGCGATTTTCGAAAAAAATTCAATTGCACAGTGCAAAAGTTAAAAAGCACGGTGCAAAAAACTGCGGGATGAAAAGTCTATTAACTTTCTGAAAAGAGCACTATCAGTCTGTCGGGAAAATAATGTGGATTAGTCGCGCCTTGGAATCGCCTATCATTGCTAAGGCTAGCCGTCGCAATAGATTATTCGAAAAATCCACATTATTTTCCCGACAGACTGATATACAATTGATATAAATGTAGTAACACACCCATTCACCATACAGTATGCGATTACATTTTGAAAAAAATCAAAAAAATCAGATGATACATATAATATATTATAATATATTCTTGAATTCTTAATACTTCGTGGTTTTCGTATCGAAATTGCTGCTCGATTGCCCGACCTCGCCCTTTCTCCGTAAGTGCAGTTTCTGCAGCAGCCATCGCCGGTACCCTCTCATGCAATACAACGTCAGCATGGCGCCGACAGCCGAAACGTAGGACATGGGGAGCATGAACATTGTGCCCAAGTAAGTGCCGTCAATGCCTAGAGCAATACAAGTGAAGAGGACGAGTGATGGGATGTTGGATAGAACTCCAATTGTAATTGTCTGGAAAAATGATTCGATTATTATCTGATGATGCAGTGAAAAAATATACAGTGGGGCCTAATCCAGTCGCAAAAAATGTACCATTTTGCATCCGGGAAGTATCAAAAATGCAGCAAAATACCTCCCCACAAAGTGAAAAAACACCGATTTCAAAAGCGCGCCCACTGTTTTTGTGAGAGCGCCCTTCAAAACGAAGTTTTTTTCACTGGCAGAGGGAGGCATTTTGCCACATTTTTAATACTTCCCGGATGCAAAAGGCTATGTTTTTTGCCACTGGATCAGGTCCGTCACTGTATTATTTTTTTTACTTTCGATTGGGAAAAAGTACCGTGTTCTATTACCAATCAGTTCAAAGAGTCGCCAGAGTGGTCCTGGCGACATGAACTGTAACAAAACTTCAATTTTCACCGTAAAATTTCCTTTTTTTTTGCCCGTGTAGCAATAATCAAATTTGATGTTTTAAGGCTTGTCAAGATGCCAGGTTTTCTTTGGCTCAAAACAAAACATTTGAATTAGCAAAAACTGGTCAAAAGAAGGCATGTTCGTGGTGTTGCGGGAAAAGTTCTGCGGACTTTTTCGCCATTACAAACCAAAGCTGGGCAGCTAATTTTTACCTATCCTGAATCAGAAAATTTTTGCAGATTTTTGATATATCTCCCGAGCTATAAACAGACATTGCTATGGTCAAAATTTCGGCTCCGGCTCTTGGCTCCGTGCAAAATTTAAAAAGGCCTCCGGCTCCGAATCCCGGCTCCTATGCAAAAATTTTTTTTGCATATTTTTTTGAGCCGACCCCAAAATTTCCGGCTCCGGCTCTCGAGCCCAAAGTCGGAGCCAGGCTTCCCAGCGGTCAGAAAAGTAAAAATTTCGTGATATTGTTAAACCAAATTGCTTGAAAAAACACTGCGGAGGACGTCACTTGACTGCAAAAACGTTGGCTCTTCGTCTTGATATCTGGCACTAATAACGTCTATTTTTGGAAGAATATTTTTAAAAAACATTTTGCACAGGAGCCGGGATTCGGAGCCGGAGGCCTTTTTAAATTTTGCACGGAGCCAAGAGCCGGAGCTGCAAAATTGGCCTCGGCTCCGGCTCTGGGAGCTAAGAACCGGAGCCGGAGCCGAAATTTTGACCGTGGTAATCTTTGCCTATAACCCATACCCCGTATAAGTATTCCAAATAATTTCCTTTTTAAAATGACATTTGAAAACAGGGTTTTACAATCCTTCCTACATACCCCTATTATTGTATGTAGAACTCACCTGTGCCAAGATTCCATTGTTAAACTGCTTCTGAATACTCTTCCCTTGATGTGTTTTCTTCTGCACGTTCGTGTTGACCAGCCGATACGCCTTGTAGGCATAATATGCCGTTATGATGATGCTCATGCAAGATAATACTATTGTCGACGCCACCCAAAGAACGCCTTCAATGTCATCCTGGAAAACATATAATTGCGTAGCGAGGTTTTAAAATAGATGTAGTTTGTAAACTACATCTTTTTTTAAAAAAAAATTGGATCGTATTGTGAACTTTGCGTGCCAATCTTTGGAGTTGTAAACGGTAATGACTAGTAAGAATGGTCCGTACAAATTGCGTGAAAACTCAAAGAACGAGCAAAACATTTTGTAAATATCTAGTAGAAAAAAATTGTTGCGATGCAGAGAAAATTTTTTTAAGATAGATTTTTAACAGTCTGTCGGGAAAATAATGAGCACAATATTGATGAGCCGATCGTGTCGCTGAAGTAAAAAGAAATTTGATTTTGCTGCGACACAATTAATTTTCTCGAGAAGTGATGCGATTTTGGATGCGACAGAGTGCTCATTATTTTCCCGACAGACTGATATTAGTCCTTCCGCAAAGTGCGTAGACTTTTGATCGTGGCGCACAGTGCACACTCCTCATGTTTCTTTTTGCACGGTGCGCCGGCCATTTTAAAAAATTTTGCACTGTGCAACTGTTTGTCGCTAAAATTTGCAGCGTCGCGTTTGAAGCAAAAAAGAAAATGCTTACGTCGCGGCGATTTTCGAAAAAGTTTTTTTGCACAGTGCAAAGACTGAAATGCACAGTGCGAAAAACTGTGGGACGAAAAGTCTACGCACTTTCTGGAAGAAACATTATCAGTCTGTCGGGAAAATAATGTGGATTGGTCGCGTCTTGGAATCGCCCATCATTGCTATGGCTAGCCGTGGCAATAGATTGTTCGAAAAATCCACATTATTTTCCCGACAGACTGATATACATATATATGTTGTAACACACCCATTCACCATACAGTATGCGATTACTTTTTGAAAAAAATCAAAAAATTCAAATGATACATATACATATTATAATCTCTCGGGAAAATAATGTGGATTGGTCGCGCCTTTGAGGTAAAAGTACAACTTTTTTTTTATCAATTCGGCGAAAATTTATTATCGAAAAAGGAAGTAAACCTTCCATAAGCTATCCATGTTTTGAGTTTAAAATTAAAAAAAATCTTTTGTATAAGGAATTGTGTTTTTTCATTTTGTCAGATTTCGCAAAACCACGTGTTATAGTTCCTCGCTTGGGGTACATTCACCCTTACAAGAACAAGGAAGAAATTCTGAGTGATTACTAAAGCTCACATGCGAAATTTTGATATTATACAAGCACGTGGTGTTTCATAATTTTTAAAAAGAATTCTCAAAACCACAATCTTTGTGTTTTCTGTCTTTTTTAATTAAAAATATCAGTCTGTCGGGGAAATCATGAGCACAATGTCGCCGATCGTGTCGCTGAATTGAAAAGCAATTTGATCTCGCCGCGAAGACAATTCATTTTCTCGGCGGCAATGCGATTTTCGATGCGTCAAAATGCTCGTTATTTTCCCGACAGACTGATATCAGAAGTTTTTTTTCTGACTTACCAAGTCCAAGGCGTAAATAAAGTTTGTTCCTCCATGCTCATCAGTCCAGGCTTTGGGCAGTTGTTCGAGGTAGAAGTCTCTTCCTCGAGCCACCGACTTTTCGATCGCCAAATATCCGGCGGTACTGCATAGGGCCGAAAATGACATGGCCAGGCCAACACGGCCGAACAGGCCTGTCCAGCCGAGAACCGAACTAAAATTTTTGTTTTAGTCTATATAGTAATATTTTTATATTATTATGCAAATTTAAATAGTATCTCAGTCTGTCGGGAAAATAATGACCATAATGTAGCTGCACCAATCGTGTCGCTGAAGTGGAAAGCAATTTGAATTTTTCGCAACAAAATTCATTTTTGATGCGATTTTCACTGCGACAGGGTGCTCATTATTTTCTCGACAGACTAATATTATTTTTCTGACAACCCCTTACTTTTTCAAATACTCGTAACGATAGCTGTAGATGGCCGGGAGGAAGGTGAAAGTGTTGAAAATGAAAAACACGTGGAAGAAGAAGGCGAGTGGCAAGAAGCTTTCGGGAATAAACCGCTCCCATCCGAACGCGTTCACAAACATTTTGCCGTTGCTGAAGCAGAGGATCTGAAAGTTGAATTTGTGAAAGTCAAAAATATTTTACAATTTGATGCATATAAGATGTGTCATTTGTAGGCCTTATTACAGTATCTTTTTATAGTAAATATAGTATATATTTTCATAAAGTGCACGGATTTTTTTCTTTTTTTCACAGCTAATTTTGAACCTTTTCCCATCCTTGTCGCCAGCGCACAGTGCATTTTTCTTTTTTCGCACAGTGCAAACCATAAAAAAGCCGCTTGCACTGTGCGAATTCCCGGCGACGCCGCCGCGATATCTCTCCGCACAGTGCAAAAACAAAAAAAAAGTTGAACGCACAGTGCGAAAAGAGGCTTTTCTTTTTTGCACAGTGCATTTCAAACTTTTTCTCACGCTTGTCGCCAACGCACAGTGCATTTTTCTCTTTTCGCACAGTGCAAATTCCAAAAAAGCCGTTTGCACTGTGCAATTCCCCGCACCGAAATTTTTGAAACTTGCATTTGTCGCAGCGATTTTTCCAAATTGCACAGTGCAGAATCAAAAAAAAAAGGTGAGATGCACGGTGCAAAATAATGAATTTTTGTGCGCAGTGCGGACAGCGGCTGAATTTCCATGCGCTTTCATCACTCTGTCGGGAAAATAATGTGGATTTTTTAAACATCAAAATCGCCTATTATCGCTTTGCGAGGGCTGGCTGCGGCTGGAGATTTGATGCGCGACTGCGGCGAGACATTTTGCTGCCATAAATCCACATTATTTTCCCGACAGACTGATATCATTTTTTTGCCTCTCTAGCCGAGTAATATCCATACAATACATAATCATCGTGACGCTATTAATATGTACTTGTTGTTAATCGAAAGAATTTTTGTACCGTCATCACCACTCGCGTTTTCCCAAGGCCTTACGAAACACCCCTTTTTAGGACGTCATATTTTCCTTACTACGAAAGAACTCTTCGTTTCCGGAATAAGAAGGTGGATTGTTGCCGTTTTCATGTGCTTAGGAGATTACCGGGCGGATTAAGAACTCGGAGTACTTGGGAACAACACAAATCTTTTTGATCTTTTTTAGAGTACTTTGTCTTAATCAAAGGCTCATAAAATAGAACAGGAAGAGTTAATCTAATTGCAAGAAGTTCCTTTTTCAGCTTTTTTACTTCTCTAAATGTACGTATACATATATAGACTGAGATTTACCATCTAATTATAACTTGTGGTTTAAGGTGTCCACCTCAGAGTATTATATAACATCATAAAAATACCAGTCTGTCGGGAAAATAATATGGATTTGTGGGGCCTTGAAAACGTCCATAAATTTTCGACGGCTAGCCACAGCTAGAGATTTCATTGACTCCAACATGTCGACGCATTTTTCTCCGATAAATCCACATAATTTTCCCGACAGACTAATATGAACTTACGTCCGCACGGTGCAAAGAACCGAAATTTTTGCACTGTGCGGAGCCTAAAATGGTCTAAAACCGACCCTGCACGGTGCAGTGAGAACAATTTTTTGCACTGTGCAAAATTTTCACACATAAAATTTTATAAAAATTTTTTGCACAGTGCAAAATTTATTATATAGCGAGCCATTTTTCTCCGAAAAATACACATTATTTTCGCGACAGACTACGACTTTTGTCCGCACGGTGCAAAGAACCGAAATTTTTGCACTGTGCGGAGCCGAAAACGGCCTAAAATCGACCCTGCACGGTGCAGTGAGAAAAATTTTTTGCACTGTGCAAAATTTTCACACATAAAATTTTATAAAAATTTTTTGCACAGTGAAAAATTTATTATATAGCGAGATATTTCGCAGCGACAAATCCACATTATTTTCCCGACAGACTAATATTTTTGTCCGCACTGTGCAAAGCACCGAAATTTTTGCACTGTGCGGAGCCCAAATTGGTCTAAAATCGAGCCTGCACGGTGCAGTGAGAACATTTTTTGCACTGTGCAAAATTTGCAAAAATTAGAGCTATGACAAAAGTGGAATTTTGATTTTTAATGCAGCTTACCTATACCTCAACTACAATTTTTTAGCTTCTCGCTCTTCAGATTCCATTAAAAATTTTCAAATCCACATTATTTTCCCGACAATCCGATACTTTATTTCACGGATAATTGCGATTTTCACAAGCTTTCTTTTTTTAAATCCCACATGCAGAATGAGTCAAGTTTATCCCCACTTTGTGTCAGGTGTTTCCCCTGGGATCTATGTCTTTTATAAAATTTAAAAAAGTTGTTTTTTATGCCATAAAAAAGCCGCATTCTACGTGTCAAACGGAAAGTCCGAGTAGCCAAAATTAATGATATTACCGGTGAGCCTATTACTCAAAATTAACGGTAAAACATAATCAAATTTTTCAAACACTTATGCGATAGTTGTTGCGAAAACAATGAAGATTCTTTGGTCGAAAAATACATACAGTGAGGGACCTGATCCAACGGCAAAAAACGTCTCATTTTGCATCCCGGAAGGGACCAAAATGACTCCAAACCCTTCCCTTCTTTAAGCTGAAAAACTCTGCTTTGAAAAAAAGTGCACCCTTCCCTTCAAGGAGGACTCTTCAAAGCGGGGGTTATTTAGCATAGAGAAGGCCAGGGTTTGGAGACATTTTAGTCCCTTCCGGGATGCAAAATGAGACGTTTTTTGCCATTGGATCCGGTTCCTCACTGCATAAGAAAAAGGTCACAAACTCTGAAATTTTCGGCAAAAAAACCGCCACTTACATGCTGCACGTTCAGCTCGTAGAAGCAGAACATTGCGTCCTGCATGGCGATCACCACCACCATTCGCCCATACAACTCCATGACGCTGTTCTTGCCGCCGCTGAAGTTGATCACCACCGTGATCAGCATGAGTTCCAGCACGAGGCCCAACGTGAGGCCGAACGTGTCCAGGCACCAAAAGAACAGCGAGACAAAGCTCATTTTTCACCGTAGTTTCGGGCGCCGCAAGGCAGTGGAGATGGTTGAAGATGGGTTGGAAAACAGTTGTAGATTATTTCAAGTAGAAATTTATAAGCGGGCGTTGTAAAATTGCCAACGATTTGAATGAAATGCTGAGTTAAGGGGTTGTCTGAAAAAAACCGGCTGAAAAATCGGCTGTAATCGCTGAAATTCCTTGAATACACTTGTCAATCACGCAACAGCCGCTAGAAATGTAGTCAAAACACTACAAGGATTTCCAAACAACGCCCTATCTAGAAGTTTTTACATCCTGTTGTCATGAAATCACATGCTACGGTACAAAAACCCTCGAAAATGAAACTACAAGATCTCCGACAAAGGTCAATGTCTATTGCTGCAGTCTTCGAACAACACAAGCGTTGTAACGGAAGCTTGTTTAGCAAAGAACACTTGGTCTTTGCACCTTCGTCGGCATTTTATTGCCGCTCAACCTACACTTTTATTTCGGGCTTTATCCATTGTTTCAGACACGTGTTCGCGAGTGAATATTTGTAGCGAAAATAGTCACAAGGGTGCCCACACTGGCGGACACGACATTTCCGGCGGGCTTCGGATAGATTCAAGTCCAAAAACGACATTTTTTCTTCTCTTGGCTGACAGGGGAAGTACTCCAAGTGCGACGCTCACAAGGGAAGTCACTTTTTTCGCAGATCGATCCATACTGGTGACCTAGTGGACTGTGAAGGCCTCAGGCTGTGTAAGAAGAATCTGGCGTCCAAAAGTTTTTACGGGCCCTGAGGGCAGAGTTATGGCTCATCAAAGTTCGCGCAAAAAGGTTCCGGAAATCATCATATTTCCAGCGTATTTTAAAAATTGCCAAATTTATATTTTCCTGCCTATTTTTTATTTACAGGGGAAGTCCTCCAAGTGCGACGCTCAGATTTCCTTTAAATTTTGCACACACGTCGGGTATGGATTATATATCAATTCCTGAAAGTTTTAGCTCGCGCTTTGCGGGCGCCGCCGACATATCGAACGATTTTTGCCGCCTAGAGAGCACGCTAAACGTGGAGAGCGGTCAGAGAAAAAAGCGCTTTTTGGCCATAACCTTGGCAGTTTCGTGCGGAAAAATTTGATTTTTTGTAGAAACATTATCCTTTACGGTAGAAATAGGCATGAAACTTTTCGAGCCGAAATTCGGCAAAAGGTCCTAAATTTTGGCCGACTTTCGATCTAAAAATCTCGGTTATTTCTGCAAAGCGCGAGCTAGGATTCTCGCATATATCTTAGATAAAAATATTCTAAATTTGTGCCAAGTTTCATCAAAATCTCAGCGTCGCACTTGGAGTACTTTCCCCTGCGTATGTCGGGAAAATAATATGGATTTGCAGAAGCAGCAAAATGCCGTCCAACCTGCAGCCGCGGCTTGCTGTCGCAAAGAGATAGTGGACGGATCGAAGGCGCGAGAAATCCACATTATTTTCCCGACGGACTAGAAAACGAATAGACATTGTATTCCTACTGTCATTACTTAGAATAAAAAGACAAAATTGCATGAAATTCGGCCCAAATTCAGAGAAATTTTCAAAAAAAATCGCTATTTTTGCAGCTTTTGGCGGGAAAAGGTCCATGTTTACTAGAGCAACAAACGTCTACAAAAAAAATTTTTTTTCCAACGCAAGATTAGCAAAAATTTGGCCAAAAAATTGTTTTTCACTGTGCTCACGCGGAGAGCGGTCGCAGGGAAAAACATTTTTTCGCCGTATCTTTGCCAGTTTGTGGGGGAAAAGGTTGATTTTTTGGGAAGATATATAGGGAAATAAATATCAGTCTGTCGGGAAAATAATGTGGATTTGTCGTGTCTTCGAACCCATCATCGCTTTGCGACATCCAGACTTCTGCTTCTACTTGCGACAGTCCGAGATTTTATGCTGCGACAAATCCACATTATTTTCCCGACAGACCGTTATCAGTGTCGCGTGTCCACTTTGAGAATAAATTTTCACAGCTGCCATCTAGTCCTTGCCCTACGGCCATCTAGGCCACTTCCGGCGGTACTTGAAAAGAAGCATTTGGCCCAATTTTGGCCACATCTTTCTACTCGAAAGTGCATCACTTTTGATGACTATTCTGATGGCAAAATTTTGGCCGAATCCTTCTACTCGAAAGTGCACCAATTCTAACAAATTATAAATCAGAAGACTATTCTAGAAACGTCTAGAATAGTCATAAAAGTCAGACACGTCTAGCCCACTGTCACAAATTATACAAAGTGATGGCAGATTCTGTAGGTTGGTAAACAGGTACAAGAAATGAGTTTTAAACCGAATTAGAGATAATTTCCGCATCCAGCTGCCATATTAGTATGTAAAATACATGGCCTGCACTTTTCCACTGCTAATTTGAGAGGGGAAGTACCAAGAGTGCAACGCTCAAACCTAGATGAAACTTGGCGTATATTTAGAACAGTTTTTTATAGGACATTTTCAAGACTTCTAGCTCGCGCTCGGCAGAAACAACCGAGATTTTTTAGGTGAAAATTGGAAAAAATTTTGAAAATTTTTTGTCGATTTTTGGCGTAAAAAGTATGATGTCTGTTTCTACCGTATAGTCTAATATTCCCACAAAAAATCAATTTTTTCCGTACGAAACTGGCAAAGATACGGCTAAAAAGTGAGAAAAGATTCTGTCTGACCACTCTCCGCGTTTTGCGTACTTTCTCCACTCCAAAGATCGTTGAATATATAGGCTGTCATTGAAAATTCCGAGCGAAAAATTGGAGTAATTTATTTGTGGCTTATGCTGCAAAATATAGAGGAAATCTGGGTAAAAGTTCCTTATTTTGGCCACAAATTATAACTTTGCGGAAACTGGTCGGAATTAGTCCAAATTTGGCGTGCACGCTCAATTCATCGTTGTCAATGCCCAGTGGATTTAGTTAGTGAGGTACCTTCTTTTTTACGTACCACCTTACCCTTCAAAAACGGTTGCAGCCCGTGATTTTACGCTTTATACGATGAAACATGTCCGGAACTAAACTTATTGCCTCTGTATGGAACTAAATGGAGCCGTCACAGCCTTCGTAGGTACCCTTAAAACTATAGAGCTATTATAGTAATTCAGTGCCAGCTAGGTCGAAACGTTTTTTCCTAACTTTAATGCCCAAGTTTGGGCGCAGTTCGCGGAGTACCTTTCTTGTGGCCAAAATAAGGAACTTTTTCCGAAATCTGAGCATCAAACTTGGTAGTTCCCTTGCAAGTTCGAGTTCTCGGATTCCAGCCAAGAGATCTTTTATCAGTCTGGCTCGTAGCAGTAACGTCTAATAACTTATAACCGAGAGTTTGTAAAGCCATAAAACGAAGGTGATAATGGGTTTTGGATACTAGGAAATCAGTTAAGACGATTGCAAGCCGCCAGGATTACTGTATTATAAGAAACCGGCGTTTTGGCCGTATATAACCCCTTTCATAAAAGGGCCATAACTTTGCCGAAGCATATATTGGGCAGCTAATGTTTCTTACGTTATACACTATTTTCAATGCTCTTTAAAATGATATAAGTTTCGTTACGAATGAAGGGTGCGACAATTCGCCGATCCCTTCCAATAGTATTGAAGAATAAGCCCAATGACAAACTCTTCCACATTCTTGGGTACTTTACCTCTGTACCCGACAAAGTTTGTAGCGAAACATTTTGCAAAATAACATCATATTTTTTCAACTAAGCAAAAAAACCGAAATGCAGACACTACAGGCTCCGTCAGGTGCTATATGCTACATAAGTAAACGTACGTGTATAAAAGGCTGATGTATTTATATAGTAACACATGTGTGTCGAATATTTGAACTGTGGGAGTTAAAAAACCATTCACCAAAGGGCAACCCAGAATTGGATTGATATTTTGTCGTCAAGTTAATATATACGTATATACTACTATCTTAATTTTCATATAACAGGGAAGTGCTCAAAATGCAACGCTTCAATTTCATAATGAAACGGTTCAAATTTACGAGCGAAATTTGTCAAGAGCGACACTAAGTTTATCGTTACATTAGCACACACATACATAGGCTACATATCATATATATATTTCATGTCGTATATCATATATATTATACATGTCACATATCATATATATGTATATCTTCCATGAAAATTCTAGCTCATGCTTTTTAGGGGTGGCCGAGATATTCAACGGCCTTTGCTGCCGAGAGAGAGAGAGCACATGAACCGCGGAGAGCGGTCACAGAAAAAAAACTTTTTTTTGGCCATATCTTTGTCAGTTTTATGCGGAAAAAATTGATTTTTTTGTGGAAATATTACCCTCTGCGGTTGAAAAGCGGCCAAAATTAGGCATACCATCGGGCCGTGCCTTTCAAGATTTTGGTCTATTATTGACGTGAGTCATCTAAAATATCTAAAAACAGGTGATAAGCTGGCAAAAAATGAAGATCCATAACTTTTATCTAGGCATTATTAGATAATATTTACATGGGAAGTACCCCAAGTGCGACGCTCAGATTTTGATGAATCTTGGTACAGATTTGGAGTAATTTTTTCTAAAATATATGCGAGAATTCTAGCTCGCGCTTTGCCGAAACAGCCGAGATTTTTAGATGGAAAGTCGGCGAAAATTTCGGACTTTTTGCCGAATTTCGGCACAAAAAGTTGCATACCAATTTCTACCGTAAAGGGTAATGTTTCCACAAAAAATCAATTTTTTCCGCACGAAACTGTCAAAGTTATGGCCAAAAAGCGCTTTTCTCTCTGATCGCTCTCCGCGTTGGGCGTACTCTCTCCACGGCAAAGATCGTCCAATATCTCAGTGGCGCTTGCAAAGCGCGAGTTAAAACTTTCAGGAATTGATATTTAGTTGGTGCCCAACGTGTGTGCAGAATTCAAAGAAAGTCTGAGCGTCGCACTTGGTGTACTTCCCGTGTTAGATAAAAGGTGATAAGCTGTCCTAGGACCCGATCAGTCTTATTATTTCTACTAACTAAGCCTTCTCCTAGCCTCCCCATGCAACGACGAACCGAAGCGATACACAGTATTGTAGACCCGACTGTCGCTGACCCGGAGAGACGTAGCGACGTAAAAATGAGAGTAAAAAAAATATTTCATTAATTTATACATATTAGAAGCTTTGTCTTTCACAAATTACATCAGAGGCTCCGATTTTCCGAAGTAGGATGTCCATGGACCCCATCTGTCTGGAAGTTTGATTGAATAGGAACAAAAGACATCCTCTGTAAACACCATTTTTTGTACTTCTGCTAGGACAGGCAAGGCCTTTGACAATGTATTATAAGTCATTTGTCTTCAGCCAGCGATCGTCTGCGGTCGCATTCAAAGGATTAAGCGATTACTTTTGCAGGAAAGGTACTAAAACGGCTGCGATTTTTGAGGTCAAAAAATTCTTTGTGGAAACAATCTCTCTTCGGTTGAAGGCGGTATGAAATTTTTCATGTTAAAGATCGGAAAAAAGTCGTTCGCTTCGAAAAAATCTCGTTTGTTTCTGCAAAGCGCGAACTAGAAGTGTCGCGTGTTTTAATAAAAATAAACCCAAATTTGTCGCTAGTCTCATCAGATTTCTCATCAAAATCTGAGCGTCGCATTTGAAGTTTGTTTTCTGACCCGAAAAGTCGACCGCCTTGATTTTCAAGCCCGCGCCGGCCCAGCTTAATAAAAATTCGGACTTTCGGAGAGTTCATAAAAGAACGGCAGCATGAAAAAACACTCGAAGAAATTATACAAAGTGTAGTGCAATATTGGATTAATAAAACAAAGCAATGTCTGGTCTGCTTCCAAGTTAACAAAGAAGAATTCCAAGACCTTCATCGCCTTTTTTTGTATTAAACCGTGCACAGTGCAAAAAATTGTACCCCCTGCACCGTGCAAGGTCAGTTTTAGGCCATTTTAGGGTCCGCACGGTGCAAAAATTACGGTTGTTTGCACTGTGCGGAAAAAAGTATTAGTCTGTCGGGAAAATAATGTGGATTCGTTACAAAAAAAAAATTGTCGATTTTACCGACAACAAATTGTATGTGTAAAAACTTTTTACAGTGCAAAAAATTGTACCCACTGCACCGTGCAAGCTAGATTTTAGGCCATTTTAGGCTGCGCACGGTGCAAAAATTACCGTTCTTTGCACAGTGCGGACAAAAATATTTGTCTGTCGGGAAAATAATGTGGATTTATCGTATAAAAAATTTTCAAGAAAATTTTATGTGTGAAAATTTGCACAGTGCAAAAAATTGTTTTCACCGCACCGTGCAAGCTCGATTTTAGGCCATTTTAGGCCGCGCACGGTGCAAAAATTACGGCTTTTTGCACAGTGCGGCAAAAGTTTTAATCTGTCGGAAAAATAATGTGGACTTATCCTAGAAATGCCTCATCTCGATCCACATTATTTTCCCGACAGAATGATAAAATCTCTATTCATTTGTTATAGAAGGGCTTTATTGTACGGAGGTTTATTTTGGCAAAATCCGCATTATTTTCCCGACAGACTGAAAATTATTCACAATCCATAGTAATGTTGACCTGAACTGTCATTTACCATAAAATACCAAAAAAAAACCAAATTTTGATGACAAAAATTGGTATCGAAAAAATCAGCTGGAGGTGATGTGAAGTCCCAATTTTTTGACATTTCACCTCCCAAAAAAGCTCTGTACGGACCCTGTAAATAGAATGTGGGCGTCCCATTGCGTATTTCGAGAAGTGCCCTTTTCAAATCTACATGCCGCAAGCTATTTATATAGCCACTGTAAAAAGCCCAACACAAATGCCACAAGGCTCGGTTTTCCGCGAAATCCGATTAGACTTGAAAACGAGAAGTGTGGTTGTGTCTGCGCACACTTATTTACACACTCGTTGTCAGTCTGTCGGGAAAATAATGTGCACTTGTCGCACTTGGGATCGCTCATTTTAGCGACTGCGACGGTTAGAGGCGGCTGGAGATTCGGTGAGGCGGGAAATTTCGCTACGACAAATCCACATTATTTTCCCGACAGGCTGATAATTTATCCGCACTGTGCAAAGAAACATATTTTTTGCACCGTGCGCAGCCTAAAATGGCCTAAAATCGACCTTGCACAGTGCAGTGAGAAAAATTTTTTGCACTGTGCAAAAAATTTTCATACATAAAATTTTACAAAATTGTGCCAAAGTTATTATAAAAGCGACAAATTTTGCTACGATAAGTCCACATTATTTTCCCGACAGACTGATAATTTGTCCGCACTGTGCAAAGAACCATATTTTTTGCACCGTGCGCAGCCTAAAATGGCCCAAAATCGACCTTGCACAGTGCAGTGGGTACAATTTTTTGCACTGTAAAAGATTATTACGCATATAATTTTTTTGTAAAATTACTGTAAAAGCGACAAATTTTTCTGCTACAAATCCACATTATTTTCCCGACAGACTGATAATTTGTCCGCACTGTGCAAAGAACCATGTTTTTTGCACCGTGCGCAGCCTAAAATGGCCTAAAATCGAGCTTGCACGGTGCAGTGATAACAATTTTTTGCACTGTGCAAGATTTTCACACATAAAATTTTATAAAATTGTGCCAAACTTATCACAAAAGCGACAAATTTTGCTACGACAAATCCACATTATTTTCCCGACAGACTGATAATTTGTCCGCACAGTGTAAAGAACGGTTATTTTTGCACCGTGCGCACCCTAAAATGGCCTAAAATCGAGCTTGCACGGTGCAGTGGGTACAATTTTTTGCACTGCAAAAGGTTTTTACGCATATATTTTTTGTAAAATTACTGTAAAAGCGACAAATTTTCCTGCTACAAATCCATATTATTTTCTCGACAGACTAATACTTTTGTCCGCACAGTGCAAAGAATCGTATTTTTCGCACTGTGCGGAGCCTAAAATGGCCTAAAATCGAGCTTGCACGGTGCAGTGAAAACAATTTTTTGCACTGTGCAAAATTTACATAAAAAACAGCTTTGAAAAAAGTGGAATTATGATTCATAAGTCATCCTTAAATACCTAAACGGCACTTTCAAACTTTTCAATCTTTGTATTCCATACTCCATCAAAGATTTTCACAAAAATGCACATTATTTTCCCCAAAAAAAATACATAACATCCAATTATGGGGAAAACATTGAATAATTCACGTACATTATGCCTTCTATAATGTACGTGAAATTGACTGTTACTTACAGTCAATTGTGCTGGCGAAAACAATACTTAAAAGGGAAAGAGTTGAGAGTTTACCGCAAAGTCCAAGTCAATTGAGGGCTAAGTACGCGAGTGTGGCAAGTGGTGACTAATTGGAGTTCGAAGAAAGGGCCTTGTTTGTCTGTATGCCACGGTATTCTCCAAAGTGCGTGGAAATTTTGTCGCAAGGCTTTTCGCAAGGCTTTTGTATTTTTGCACTGTGCAAGTAAACAGCAATTGCACAGTGCAAAAAAGCAAAATTCACTGTCCACCGAGGAAAAAAATCCACGCACTTTTTGAAAGGCGTAGTATCTTGCAAATGCTATCTGCTATTACACAGAGATTTTATACGAAATGCAACTATAGGTTCTAAAAATTTTTTACATAGTATTTTCATAAAGTGCATAGACATTTTTCGCGGCCCGCACCGTGCACAAAAAACCCCGATTTTTTGCACCGTGCATTCCACTTTTTTTGATTCTGCACTCTGCATCGAAATATCGCCGCGACATGAGCTTTTTCCAACTGCGTCGCCGCTGGATGCGCTGGAGAATTTGCACAGTGCAAACGGCATTTTTTGCGGTCTTTAATTGCACAGTGCGAAAGGAAAAAACGCACTGTGCGCTGGCGACAAGCGTGTGAAAAGTTTCAAAATGCACTGTGCGAAAGCGACAAGCGTGGGAAAAGGTTCAAAATGCACAGTGCGAAAGCAGAAAAATGTCCGCACAGTGCAAAATCAATTGTTTTCACAAGGAAAGTACTTTTATGGGGGCTCCTACTTTTTGACGGGACATATCTCAAAAAATCAGAAAAAATGTGCTGATCAAGGATATATAGATCTTAGCTGCCCATTTTAGGTTTTTAGGGGTGAAAACTCAATCGGAAGTTGACTTAAAGTCCTATGTGAACCCCTTTTCGCTTATTTTTTCACAGGTTTACAATTTTTATTTTGGCATAAAATGGTGTTTATTGAGTTTCTAAGACGTAATAAGACAGTCTTGGCCCAAAAATTTATTTTTCTGACCTTCAACTTCAAAAAAAGTTGATTCAGCCCAAAAGGGAAATCGAACCTGTGCGGCATCCCCCTCTTGATTCCCAGACTACGGCACTAACCACTCGGCCACACCGCTCTCTTCCGAAGGAAGAGACCGAGTGCGCTTTTTATCGTTTCGAATGTCTGCGCCTTTTGTAGGGAAATTAAGCCAGTTTTTGGGCATTTTCACCCCTAAAAACCTAAAATGGGCAGCTAAGATTTATATATCCTTGATCAGCACATTTTTTCTGATTTTTTGAGATATGTCCCGTCAAAAAGTAGGAGCCCCCATAAAAGTACTTTCCTTGTCAAAAGAGCAATCGAATGCACTGTGCGCTCTTTTTTCGCACCCTGCCGATTTTTTACCGCGCGACACCTCGTCGCACCATTGAATTCATGCGCCCGCACGGTGCGAGATGCGTCTTTTTCAACTTTTTCGCACAGTGCAACTTGCGCCGCCGCGATTTTTCAACTGCACAGTGCAAACGGTCGACTGCACAGTGCGGAAAGTTTGCGACAAAAATCTCACTTCTAAAACGGCGCATTAGCATTTTCATAAAGTGCGGAGACTTTTCGTTGTGCACCGTGCAAAAAATATTCTTTGCACAGTGCATTTGGCGAAAATTTTTTTCCATCCTCTGCGACTTCAAAACCCATTTTTTGCCCCATTTCTGCTGCGATTTGCCTCGTGCTTTCGCCCTTTATACGCCGCCACCGTATGCCGTGACCGCGCCCATTCGGAGGCCCGAAAAACATGGCGCAACAACACAAAAAAACAAGTGCCATGTGGCTGTAATGTTTGCGAAGTGGGATCTACAATTTTCGAGCTCATTTTTTTGCGGGCATCGCTCTACAAATCCACGTGCCGCGAAAACAATGGGGCTCGGGAAACGGGGAGGAAAGTGGTGCTGCAAATCCGGGCGCAAAGAACGCCGAAGCTTGGGCTGTCCTTTAAGTGGTCGAGCGGTTTCTTTGCGGGCTCGGCGCCACGAAAATAGGTTGCGACAATTCTCAATTAAGATGTAATACGTCGAGAAATGACCTGGCTAATGATTACACAAAATTGTAGCAGAGCAGCACGTGGAGAGGCTGTTTTTGGATGTTGTGAATTAAAATACAACTGCTTGTTTTGCAAACAAAGCCGGTTAAAGATTGAAAAATTCAGCAAAGTACGTTATGATTAGTTTGAGGCGTTTCACATGTATATACTCACATCAAAAATATCTAGAAAAAAGTTACAGGCCTTCTTTTTTGCCCTCAAATTTTGGTCTTTTATATGTTACAATCTGCCAAGGTAAAAAAAACTAACGTTCGTAATAGCTAAAATTAGAAAAGCTGGACATATTGCAAGTCTTCGCCAAGTCTCGAACGGCCGAGCATCCAACGGCTTTGCCAGGCCTCGTAGGCACTTCCTACAACTTTTGTTTAGTGTCCACAAGCCCTACGCCCGATACCAATCGATTTTGTAATGACCCGAAAAGTCGTCGACCCGAACTGTCGACAACCCAACAAGTCGGGACGCGGAAAAGATTAGCTTCAGATTTAAAGGAGTCCATATAAACTATTAATCAACCCCAAAAGTCCTAAGAATTCTTGGCCAAGCACTTTTTCCTCCCACTATCACTTTCATAAAGTGCGTGGACATTTGCCCCCACAGACAGTTCAAACGACAAAAAAGTCACTGAAGTGCATGGAAATACCAGTCGTTCCAGAAAGTGCGTAGACTTTTTTCGACCTTTTTTCGCGCCACACAATTCGAGTTTCCTGTTTCCTACGCGATGCGATCCGTTTCGAAACATTTTGCGCAATTCCCAGGAAGTATACGCACTTTCTGGAACGACTAGTATTTCCGGTTTCGCACCGTGCATTTTGAACCTTTTCCCAATGTCACCAACGCACAGTGCATTTTTGCGCTTTTCGCACAGTGCAAACCACAAAAAAGCCGATTGCACGGTGCGAATTGTCCAATGGAACCGCGGCGATATTTCCTGTGCCAGGTGCGAGAGAGAGTTTTTTTTGCGCACGTTGCAGACCTTTTTTGTTTATCTTTTTATCCACACGCAAAATAAAAATCCCCTGGTCACGTTTAAAACCGCTTTGCAGGCGCCAGATTTTCCGGTTGGCGCCGGCTCCGTTTTAAAGCAAATTCGAATTTTCCGAGAATTCATACCGCTCTGTAGCATTTACTTTGTAATTTTTGGATAAAAAACGTTTAATAAACATTATGTACAACAAAAAACGAAAAAATTGAACCGAAAACAATCGTATAACAATGGCATTCAAAACAATTCGGCTAAGATTTTTTTTGCAACCAAATTCGGAAAAATAATGGGCGCAATGCCGGACCAAAAATCGCTTAGAAAAGAATTGTATCGCGGCAAAATCAAATTGCTTCACTTCAGCGCCACGATCGGCGCAGCGACATTGGGCTCATTATTTCTCCGACAGAGCGGCAGCCGAAAACAATTCTGTGGAGTTTATAACTTCTACGCAAATTACATTTACATTTTACCTTACCCGCAAACATTCTTAAGAACAAAGCCAGCCCAAATTAGCACAACCCACGTCCCGATCCCCGCTGGCTTTAAACACATGCATGTGTGTGTACGAACATGAACCCGTCGATGTTTTCGACGGGATTAGAGGGCAAAGAAAGAACCCCAAGACTAATACCCAAGCAGTGATGGGCTACGATACAACCAGATCTCGTGACGTTTGCTACACAACCAACACTACTAATACGATTTATTAAGCACACGGGAAACAAAAGTTATCGGACCAGACGGCCCAATAACTTTTGTTGCTAAAGAAGTTACAATTACATAGGTGAGGAGTTCATTTCACGGTATGGTAGATGTCGAAAAGGAAGGATTTTTCCTGACTCGTAAAGTCCTCCAAGTGCCTCAGATTTTGATGGAACTTGGCGCAAGCTTAGAATAGTTTTTTCAAAGGCACATGCGAAATTCCTAGCTCGCGCTTTGCAGAAATGACCGAGATTTTTAGATTGAAAGTCGGCAAAAATATGACACTTTTTCGCGAATTTTGACATGAAAAGTTTCATACCTATTTCTACTCTATTTCCCTCTCACAACTCTCCGCGTTTTCTTTGAATATCTCAGCTGTGCCTGCAAAGCGCGAGCTAAAACTTTTGTCACGATTCCGTGAAGAATTCCCAGAAATTAGCATAAACCGACGAATATTTTGATATAAATGTAATAGACCGATCGCTTTTCGGGCATTCGTTTGGGAAATAAACCTATATTTCTAATTTGTTGGAAGTCTCCTTTACACAGTCCGGTGGTGGTCCAAGCTCGTTGGAGTTGTTGGGTGCTCACCCAAGTTCCCAGGAAATTTGAATAAACCAGGAAGAATAAATGCAACAGACAACCCCGATATCTTTTAATTCTGTCTCCGGATTTCGGTTGTTTGTGTGTGTGCCTCATCTCGTCTCAATAAACCCCATACTCTTCTTACTTTGGATTGGTGACCACCTCCTCCTTCTCCCAGCGTCTCTCGTCGTTATAAGAGTCAATTTGTGTGAGTTCGCAGGTTTTCAGCCAGAATTCTCTAGTTGTGGTCTCCAGGTTATTAGGGGTAGTTGATACTAGGCGTAGAGGGCAAGTTAGGGGCCTCATTAGACCTTGGCTATCTAAGTCTTGACACTTTCAAGAATGGATACGTCCCCAGCGCTTGGTAGCTCAGACATTCCCTCAAAAGTGGCGTCTCAAATTTTCAATTCCTATCTACTATGCAAAACCTGTGAGAAAAATTCAAAAGAAAGTCTGTTTGCCGCAATTGGAACACTCAAACTTATGACAAAGCAAAAAAAGGTTGACAAAAAATGTAAACTCCCATTTGTCGAGGCCACAGCAATTAGCAACTAAAATTGTAAAGTGTACGGACTGCAAATGTTTAGCATTTTGTAGTTACAGCACACTTGAAAGTTCATCTCGCACACAATTTATACGGTGCGGTTACACAAAAAAATCGAGTACTTTGACCTCTCTACGTGCCATTCGTATTTCGTAAAGTGCGGGGGCATTGTTTCTCTTTCGCACAGTGCGTTCTGAACGTTTTCCTATGCTTGTCGCCAATGCACAGTGCCTTCTGAACTTTTTCCCGCGCTCATCGCCAATGCACTGTGCATTCCAGAGTTTTTCCCACGCTTGTCGCCAATGCACAGCGCATTCCAAACTTTTTCCCACGTTTGTCGCCAACGCACAGTGCATTTTCCTCTTTTCGCACAGTGCTAACTCCAAAAAAGCCCTTTGCACTGTGCAAATTAGTTAATGGCGCCGTCGCAGCGACGTGGTTGAGACTGGCTTATGTCGCTGCGATATTTCAGTGCACTGTGCAAAAACAAAAAAAGTTGAAATGCCCGGTGCAAGTGTGGGTTCTTGTGTGCACGATGCGGAACTTTGCACCGTGCGTCCGGCCTATGGCTTGCACAGTGCAAAAAAAAGAAAAGAAAATGCGCTGTGAAGAAAGTCTACGCAATTTATGGAACCACTTGTACTAGTCGCGACATAAAGTCCTGAGACATTTTCACGGTGCGATTTTGTTTTTCTTTCGGACCCGTCGCGGCAATTCCCCGTTTTTGCACTAGCGACATGCACTTTCGCGCGAGCTCGCCAATTTTCTCGCGCGACACCCGCGACAAGATGTTTCAGGACTTTACGGCGCGACTAGTAATCCAGGCCAAAAAGTCCTGATAATTTGTCGCGTCTCCTGATCTCTGTCGCACTCTGAAAGAAATGATTAGCTAATGCGAAAATGAAAATCGCACGCGACAGTATGAAAGTTGACATGACCTTTTGTCACGACTAGTTCTTTGAATAAGTTTATTTCCATTTTTTCTTGCCCTTTGAACCTTTCGTCTTAATTAAAAAGCATGCGGTTAATCTTACATTAGGCTGAAAAACACGCCCAAACAAGTCTGACGCTCAGGGATATGATGAAACAAGTGACAACGTGAAGCATGGTCAATATTTGCATGATGTGCTCGACGTGTGATTCCATGATGACTTGGGGCGGTAATGGAAGACAACAAGGAAGTTCGTTGAGTTGGCAAAACAGTTTCTCCGGAAATGAGAAGGCCTTTGTGTCAAAGAAAAAGATGATTCGTTAAGATGTGCTTATGGTCTTGTGGTTGACCTTTGGGTTTGTAGCTGACAAACCGAGTTTCAAGTTTGAAAGGACACTCCCGTTTTTTAGTAAGGAAAGTACTTCTATGGAATCTACAATTGCTGAGATCGTATTTTACAAAGTACTTCTATGGAGTATGGAGCTACAGGTCTAGACATATATCAAAAAAGCGCAAAATTTTTCTGGTTCAAATTATGTAAAAATTAGCTGCCCAGTTTTGGCCTGTAAGGGCGAAAAAAACCCTTGGAACTTTTCTTGCAACACCACGCAAATGCCATTGGAACTACTATTATAAACTACTAATATTAAGGTGTAGTATGAATCAAATTTGATATTTTAAGGCTTGTCAAGACGTCAGGGTTTACTTTAGCTCCAAACAAAGCTCTTGAATTGGTAAAAACGTGATCGAAAAGGTTCCGCCGAGCCTTCGCCAAGTGTCCGCCGAGCCTGCGCCGAGCCGGCTTCACCAGGAAGTCTTCAGAATTTGCGGCCAGGCACCCTGGCCGGAAGAGATGGGAGTGTAGCAATGGCCTAACACCGTAGGAAGAGGATTTGTGGGAGTCAGGACTTTTCGGTCCCCCCACTTTCGGTCCCCGCCTTTTCGGGCCCGGCTTTTGGGATGGGAGACTTTTCGCTCCCCGTCCTTTCGGCTGGCGCCTTTTCGGTCCCTGGGCTTTTCGGGTGATGAGTAAAAAATTTTAAAATAAGATACTACTATTGACGCAATATTGTAAATAATTTAAAAAAAACTTTTTAATCCGCTTTTGGGGTGTTCGACTAAAAAAACAGATTCTTTTAGATAACCGACCGAGAAGAACATTGTGAATGTATCTGAATGATGACATGTGATTCGAGCCTGTCGGGAAAAATGAGATCCTGCCGCATCGAAAATCGTAAGCGCTGGGTGTAAGCAAGTTTCAAGCACAGTGACGGACCTGATCCAGTGGCAAAAAACGTTCCATTTTGCATCCGGGAAGTATGAAAAAGGTCCGCCATTGGACAGTTGTGGGTGTATTTTGGACACTGGCATTTCGATGATATAGATCTGCCCCTTCGGTAAGGCCTTGAACAAGATGGCAGAACCCCTTCAACTTCCGTCACAGTCCTCAGTGTAATATATATGTACATGTACGTAAATATATTCATTCTTCATTACATTCTTCTTTTAAACTTGCATCAAATGAAAAAAAAAATTAAATAGAAATGAGATGTTATAATACTCAAAAATTTCCCATCTTCGCGTAAGTCGAACCCCGTCGCATGTCCTCTTTTTTGATCTCGACTGTCTCGGAGGAGAACATAGAGGGACGTCGCGGATTGATCTGCATTCCAACCATTCTCCGGCACATCTTCCCCACCGCTCGTCGGTACGGGGTGATGAAGAAGATGATGCACAAATAATCGACAATACTGTGAATGGAGATTAGAGCTTCAACGATCAACATTGTTGCTTCGCCGTGGGCGTAACTGAAAAACAAAAGAAACGTGAAATGCTCGGTGAAAAAACTAGGTTTGTTGTGACAGTTGTGGACCTTGAAAAAAAGCCCATGCAGTTTTTGAAAATGCTAACAGAAGAATGAAAATATCACTGCTTTCTCAAAAGTGCGTTGACATTTTTCGTCTTTATGGCAAACGCACGCAAACCGCGCCGACGCACGTAACAGAAAATGTAGTGAAGTAATTTAAGCGCAAATCCCAGATTTTCTTAAAATTTTGCACACACGCCGACATAAGTATCAACTGATGAAAATCTTAGTTTGTATTTTGCAGCGGTTGCCAAGAAATTTGCATTTTCATCAAGTGCATGGACATTTATCGCGCTCCGCAGCGTGAAAAAAAAACCTCCGTCTTGCACCGTGCATTTCACATTTTCCAATTTTGCACTGTGCATCGAAATGTCGCTTCGACGTAAGCTATTTTCAACTGTGTCGCCGCTGGGTTTGCCGAAGAATTTGCAGAGTGCAAACGGTTTTTTGTCGCGGCCGCACCGTACACAACAATCCCCCATTTTTGCACCGTGCATTCACTTTTTTCTGGTTTTGCACAGTGCAGACGACCTTTTTGTGGTTTGCACGGTGCGCAAACAGAAAATGCACCGTGCGTTGGCGATAAGCGTGGGAAAGCGTTCAAAATGATCTGTGCGAAAACGAAAATATTTCTATGCACTTTACGAAAATAAATATTACTCTTTTTCAAAAGTGCGTAGACTTTTTTGGCCTTTTTTCGCACCGCACAGTACATTTTGCGCGACGCTATCCTTTTCGAGACATTTCGCCATGTGCAATTCTTTTGGCGTACCCAAAATTCGCGCCAATTTGGTTGAGAAAAGCTTGCGTCGCGGCGATAATCCACGGTGCAAACGGTCAAAATGCACCCCGCAAAAAGGGGTTTTTTGCACGGTGCGGCCAAAAAAAGTCTAGGCACTTCCTGGAAGACTACTACCCCAGTATTAAAAGACTAGGCACTTTTGAAAAGGCGTAGTCGCATAATTCTTACCCAAAAGTCAGCCCAACACAATCGAAGATCATCGGGAACAGCTCCAGCACGTAGTAATTGACAATCTGAATGGTCAGCGCGTAAAACAGCATGAACTGAAGTCGAGCGGTACGCTCGGTCAATGCCGCTCGATTGGCCTTCAATTTGTAATACAAAACGGCCAGCATCACTGTGCCGATCACCGCAATCACGACCAACATGACGGCGGCGCCGAAACTGATGAGGATGGCGATGAAACCGCTGCGGACGCAGATGAATGGATACGGCATCTCGGCCAAATACGGGAGTCGTAGGAACAGCTCTTCACGGGCTTCCACAGGGTCGGTGATTTGAATGGCTCGCAGTAGACCCATGAACGTGAGCGAGGAACATAATTGGAAGACGGCGAACGCAATGTAAGCGTGCTTTCTGCTCTCGAAGAATCGGGCGTTTCGCGAGTTCTGCGCCTGAAAATGGGCTTTTAAAAATGGGAAGTACAGGGTGGCCAGAAAAAACAGAAACTTTTTTTTCATGGGTTCTGGCGCGAAAATGTTTAGATGTAGCCGAATCATTCTTTTACCATTAAATTGTCCGTGCTCTTTTGGCCTAGTATAATACTTTGATTTCCATGTCCATATCGATTATTTAACATGGTTTTTTTGTATGTCAAACAGAAAGACCTCGATTTTGGACATTTTTTGGAGCTGTTTGAATTTTGTTAATTTGATTTATGGGGTATGGAGTTACAGACCGAGACATACATATATCAAAAAAATCGGAAATTTTTTTTGACTCAGCATATCCACAAAATTGCCCCTTTTTCAGATTGGAATTACCATTTTAATGCCTTAAAAGGTGTAGTAAAAATTCAATTTGATATTTTATGGCTTGTCAAGATTTCAGGGTGTACTTCAGCTACAAACAAAGCTCTTGAATTGAAAAAAACTTGAGCAAAAAGGCAAGGCTCCGCCGAGCCTTCGCCAAGTCTCCGCCGAGCCTCCGCCGAGCCTTCGCCGACCATCCAACGGCTTCACCAGGCCTCGTGAGCACTTCATACTATTTTTTTCGGGCATCCAACAGCCCTACGATCCGTATTGGTCGATTTGGTGATGACCCGAAAAGTCTACGCACTTTATGTAGTATTTAGCATCGCTTGCAAAATAAAAAAGCCTCATAGACCAGAATTTTTTTTTGTCCAAATTAGGTATTCTCGTCATATTTGTCACTCTTTTCTTGGAGTAGTTTCGCAAGCTACAAGTCACAGAGCGTGCTCCATAAATTAGCCGAAACAGCCGGCCAATTCTGAGCAAGCCAATTACCCTACCTCTTATAGGGCTTATTGCAAAGAACAGCCTGTCTGTGCGGGGAAATAAACCTTGGCCATAAATAAAGGTCTCGCAAAGAGCCATTATAAAAGTATAAAAGTAATCGGTAACACGACAACACAGGCCGACACGGACAGGTCCGCTAGTCTACCTTAATACGTCAACAATTGGAATTAGCCAGCAAATTAGCGAGATACAGTGGCGGACCTCATCCAGTGGCAAAAAAGTACCATTTTGCATCCGGGAAGTATCAAAAAATGTGGCAAAATACCTCGCTCTCCAAGTGAGAAAACTCCAATTTCAAAATCGCGCCCGCTATTTTTGCCGTGGGAAAGGAGCCCTTCAAAATGGAGTTTTTTTATGAGTCTTTTTTAGTTGAAGAAGGAGTCCTTTTCCTACATTTTTTGATGCATCCGGGAAGTATCGAAAATGTGGCAAAATGCTTCCCTCTCCAAGTGAAAAAAACTTCGTTTTGAAGGACGCGGCTCAAAAAGAAAGGGCGCGCATTTGAAATCGGAGTTTTTTCGCTTGGAGAGGGAGGCATTTTGCCGCATTTTTGATACTTCCCCGACGCAAATTGATACTTTTTTGCCACTCGATCAGGTCCCCCACTGTGTACATTATTTTCCCGACAGACTGATAACAAGCCCAATTTTTCAGGGCCCTCCAATCAAGTCAATTTTTTGGCCCGCCCCGGCCACCATACCCCTCGGACAAAGAGTTGATCTAAACCCCCTAACTCACATGACTCAGTCGATAAATGATCGTGCACGCCATGCTGGCCAGCACATTCACCACCCCAATGATGAACACATACAAATACACGGTGCTGTTGAAGTAGTCGGTGCTGAACACCGGCTCAAAGTGCACACAGGGCGCCGGGAAATGGAAGTGGATCTTGCTCGCCCACAACGTCGTGGTCAGCAGGAAACACCAGCCAATGTTGTTCAGCAGAAAGTACTTGTAGTGCTGAATGTGGCTGGAGTGATGCACGACCAGGTGGATGAGCAGTGGGACGATCGCAACCTCCAAAAGCATTGCCACATTCAGCGTCAACATTGCGGCGCTGTCGATGGTGGGGTTGACGGGCTCGGTTTGCGTGAAATTGTGCATTGTCATATGACTGAAGTGGTGGAAATTTTGAAAAATAAAGAAAAACAAAGTTTTTTATATTTTTAATAAGTCTGTCGGGAAAATAATGAGCGCAATGTCGCTCGCCGATCATGTCGCTGAAGTGAAAAGAAAATTGATTTTGCATCGACACAATTCATTTTCTTAGCGGCTATGCGATTTTCGATGCGAGCTCATTATTTTCCCGACGCCGCAAAATTTGCGCCCGCGTCAAACAATTTCACAATGCAAAATGGAGCTAAGGGTTCAGACTCCGCCCCTTTATTCGATCTTGAAACTAGGTCAACGGCCCGATCGAGGCGAATGCCCGATCGGTTGGCCAGTCGATGTGAGCGAGAGGTTGGAGCGAAGTGACCCTCGAATTGCATATCTAGGCCCTCCGAGAGGATGGGGCCGAGGGGCCCTCCGTGGTTTTTGGGGTTCTATTTTATGTTTATTATTGTATTTTACTTTTTGGTATGTCTACTAAAGACCTAAGTTACTAGGCGTTCCAGAAAGTGCGTGCACCTTTCGTCGCAAATTTTCCGCACTGTGCATTTGACCTTTTGCACCGTGCAATTCAAAAATCGCAGCGACATAAGCTTTTTTCAACTCTGTCGCCGCGCATTTTGGGCGCGCGACGACAATTGCACAGTGCAAAAAGAAGAAAAATGCACTGTGCGCCGCGAAAAAAAGTGCACTCGCTTTCTGGAACGACTAGTATATGTCGGAGTATGGCGATCCAGAACCGGCCACGCTGCTAAAACTATGGTCCGAAATGGCGAGCAAACTGCAAAATGCGATGTGCGGAGCGACAAAAAAGTCTACGCACATTTGAAAAATATTCACACTACTATTACGCTTTTTCAAAAGTGCAGACACATGTTCCGGCCTTTTTTGCACCGCACAGTGCAAGTTTCGTGTTCGCCGCGCGACGCGATCCTTTTCGAAAAATTTTGCACTGTGCAATTTCAAAAAATTCGCGCCGGCTCCGTTGAGAAAAGCTTGCGTCGCAGCGATATCCGGTTGCACAGTGCAAAAGATCAAAATGCACCCCGCAAAAGGGAGTTTTGTGCACGGTGCGGCCCACGACAAAATGTGTCTGCACTTTTGAAAAAGCGTAATAGCATGGAAGGAAAATCGAATACATCTAATAAAAAATTACTCTGAATTTTCGTCACGCTTTGGAAAAGATGTGCGTCGAATTTTGACAACAACCAGTTTTTCGCGGCGCCATTGCTACTAAAGGGTATGGAGTTACAGGTCGATACATATTGCACGGTTCAAAAGCTCAAATGCACACCGCAAAAAGCGAGTCTTGTTCGCACGACAAAAAAGTCTACGAACTTCATGCAACGACCAGTATTGCGGGGCTCCGCGATTTTTTTGACCAAAAAACTTGCAAAACTGTCACAATTGTCATCAGAAAAGGACAGTAGCAGGAGCCCGACCCATTTGCAAACTTGATTAGGAATGTATGTGTAGAGAGGGGAAGTGGAAGTCAATAAACAACGGACTCTTGCGGAGTATGAGTTTTCTTGGCTAATTGCGTTATGCGCGGGCATTTCTTGACACATGAGCAAGAAAAACAAAGAAAAACCACTGTTTGAGTGGAAGTGACGTCATTTTATTTTGAAAGAGCAAAAGTTCAGGAAATTTGCAAAAAAAAATTTATTATATAAAATACCACAAAAATTATAAAGATTTGTCGATTTGACACGTAGATTGCTGAACCTAGGGCGCAGCTCGCAAAAATTATATAAATTTTTTTGTAAGATATCGACTGTTCTCTGTCATTTCAACTAAAAACCCGCATTTTTTGCCAAATTGGGGACTAAAATTTTAAACCTAGGGCGCAGCTCGCAAAAATTAAAAAAATTAATTTCTGTGAAATAACAATTACTAACTGTAATTTCAACAAATGTCGGATAAAATAAGGCATTTTTCTGCTATTTCCACACAAAATTTTCAACCCTAGGGCGCAGCTCGGAAAAATTTTAAAAAATTTATTTAATTATTTTTATAAAATATCAACTTTTCTCTGTAATTTCAATCAAATAGAATGCCTTTCCCTCAATTTCAGACCTAAATTTTCAAAGTCTAGGGCGCAGCTCGGAAAAATTAAATTTAATTATTTTTATAAAATATCAACTTTTCTCTTTAATTTCAGTGAAATAGAAGGCTTTTTCGTCAATTTCCAGACTAAATTTGTCAACCTAGGGCGCAGCTCGCAAAAAATAAAAAATTTATTTTTATAAAATATCAACTTTTCTCTGTAATTTCAGTGAAATAGAATGCTTTTCGTCAATTTCAGACCCAAATTTTCAAAGTCTAGGGCGCAGCTAGCCAAAATCAAAATTTTTCAAATTCCTTTTTTTTTAAAGTTCATATACACTCTGACATTTTACCTCTATTTTCAGCTTGTTTACGCATCAACTTCACCAAAAGCCGTATGTTTTTCGCGCTAATTCCATTCGCATTGCTAATAAAATTGAAAAAAATTGAAATTTTTTGGTGTTGAGCTGTAAAAACTGTACAAAATTTGTAGTTTAGGGGGGTGTACGGTGGGTTGTTGATGTTTACAGAAGTAAATTTCATTACTTCTCACATGTTTTTAATGTCATCAAAAAAATTTTTTTTTGCAAAAAAAAATTTTTTTTCAATAATTCCAAAATTTCCAACAAATTTCATTTATTTACTGTTTATTTGTGATCCGCATCATCACACGTCAACAATAATCGCGGAAAAGCGGCGGAGAATGAAAATTAAAAATATCGAAGGCGCTTATATCTGGATGTCCCAAGGTCATGAGAAATTCGAGACGATTTTGTCGGGGCTCTCGCTTATTTGGCAATAACAATTTTAGTAATACGAAATGAGTGAATACAAAAAGGCACTTGATGGGCGAAAATAACCGTATTTCAAACAAATCAATAAAAAAATTGAAAAAAAGGTGAAAAATAGATGAAAAAATTGGAAAAAAGGTGAAAAATAGATGAAAAAATTGGGAAAATTTGTGAAAATTATTGAGAATGGACCCATGTAAAACTAGGCTAACTATTACAGTGGAATTTTTACAACTTTTTTTTCAAAAAATTTCAAAAAAAAAAAATTTTCAAAAAAAATTTTTTTTTTTCAAAAAAATTTTTTTAATAAAAAAATCGTTGCAAAAAATCCCACTGTGCCTCCAAATCACAAGATTTTTGGTGATAAGTGAAGGAAATCGGTAAAAATTTCAAAAAAATTAAAAAAAACTCGAAAAATTTGCAATTTTGTATAAAAATTTGAACAATATATTTTCCATAATAACTATTACTATTACAAACTCTAGTTAATAAAAGAGCAAGCTACAAAAGTGACGGCGAATAGATAGAAATTTACATATTACCATAGAATTGAAACTTTAGCTCGATATTCTCAGTAAGGCTGGTTATGATATGTTCTGGGGTGGTTATTTCTGTCGCTTCAGGAGCTGTTCGATTTGGCTGCGCGGCAGGGAAGTCAGGAGGTCCCGGAGCAGGTCAGTGTCGCTGAAAAAATATTATTTTAGACATCAAATTCAAAAAAATTCAAAAAAATTTTTTTCTCACAAGGCTCCTATGTGGTGTGGAGTTACAGGTCGAGATATATATCAAAAAATTCGCAAAAATTTTCTGATTCAGAATATATAAAAATTAGCTGCCTAATTTTGGTCTATCAACGAGTTTTATCAATAAATGTATTTCTCGAGGAAAAAATCTGCGGCAACAAAAGCGCGCTTGGTCTCTTCCTTCGGAAGAGAGCGGTGTGGCCGAGTGGTTAGAGCGCTAGATTGGGAATCCGAGGGGAACGGGTTCGATTCGTTTTGCCACACTAGAACCCATTTTTTACATTGGAACTACTTCTAAGGTGTAGTTGTAATCTAATTTGATATTTTAAGGCTTGTCAAGGCCTCAGAATTTATTTTAGCACAAAACAAAAATCTTTTATTGGTAAAAACACGGTCAAAAAGACACTTGCATGGTGTCGCGAGAAAACTTCTGACAAGGGAAGTCACTTTTTTCGCAGACGGACTTCGGAACGGGACCTAGTAGGTTTCAAACCTGAAGCGTCTGCAATCATACAACTGATTTCCAAAAGTGTTTACGGGGCTTCTCGGCCGAGAAAATCGACCGCAAAGTTTAGCCGAAATGAGCGAATAGCTTTCTGAAAAGAAACAGTTTATTTCATCTGCGGTGGTGGCCGAGTGGTCAGCGCGCTCGCTTTTTGCGCCAGAAGAGGCGGGTTCGATCCTCTTCGCGGTTTATTTTCTTTTTTGGTTCTTAAATATTGATTTAGTATGTAAACATAAAATGTATACACTTTTGTAATTTTTTACAGTAATTTAAACATAAATTCAAAGCTGAATGTTCATGAATATTGTAAAGTCAAAACAGGGCTAGGTTAATGAAGATATAGTTTCTAAATTCGTGTTCTATTAAAAATTGCTAATAATTAGCATATGTGATGTTAACGGCATCTCTCTATTTGATTCAATGGTCAAAAGAAATGCATCCGCAGACGACCGAAGTCGAACTCACGTCTTCTGGCGCAAAAAGCGAGCGCGCTGACCACTCGGCCACCACTGCAGATGAAATAAGCTGTTTCTTTTGAGGAGGCTATTCGCTCATTTCGGCTAAACTTTGCGGTCGATTTTCTCGGCCGAGAAGCCCCGTAAACACTTTTGGAAATCAGTTTTATCATCGCAGACGCTTCACGTTTGAAACCTACTAGGTCCCGTTCCAAAGTCCGTCTGCGAAAAAAGTGACTTCCCTTGCGAGGACAAAAACATGTCATCAGACCAAAATTAGGCAGCTAATTTTTATATATTCTGAGTCAGAAAATTTTTGCGAATTTTTTGATATATATCTCGACCTGTAACTCCACACCCCATAGAAGTACTTTCCTTGTCAAAAATCATCAAAAACCTTTTTTCGAAAAATACCAACAAAAAATCAGTATAAAAACTCTTTCTGCAGCAAAAAAAAATCAATTTAAACATCAAATTCAACAAAATTCAAAAAAAAATTTTCAAAAATCCTCAAAAATGTCATTTTTCCAAAAAATTCCAACAAAAAAACGGTCGAAAAACTCTTTCTGCAGCAGTAAAAATAATTTTTGACTTCAAATTCAACAAAATTCAAAAAAATTTTTTTTCAAAAATCTTCAAAAAACCTCATTTTTCTCCAAATTGCCACAAAAAAATCGGTCGAAAAACTCTTTTTGCAGCAAAAAAATCAATTTAGACATGAAATTCGATAAAATTCAAAAGAATTTTTTATCTCAAAAATCATCAAAAACCTAATTTTTCGAAAAATTCCAGCAAAAAATCAGTATAAAAACTCTTTCTGCAGCAAAAAAAAATAAAATTAGACTTCAAATTCAACGAAATTCAAAAAAAAAAAAAAAAAAAAAAAAAAATTCAAAAATCCTCAACCTGACAAAACCTCATTTTTCCTAAAAATTCCAACAAAAAATCGGTCGAAAAACTCTTCCTTCGGCAGCAAAAATAATTTTAGACCTCAAACTCAACAAAACTCAAAAATTTTTTTTTTTCAAAAATCCTCAAAAAACTTCATTTTCCCCAAATTTCCACCAAAAAGTCGCTCAAACCCACCTCAAAATGGCCTGTCGTGTCCTCTCCGACTTCAATCTTCGCAGTTCTCGCGCAAACTCTTCACTTTCCTCGTATTTGATCAAGTTTTCGGCATCATAATCGTATATCCTGTGGGTGCCTTCGTATTTGGGCTCTTTGACCGCTCGATTGAAGCGGATTCCCTTCTGATTCAGGTGGTTCAGGAGCCAGTTCTTGGCCTGTTCGAGGTGTCGGACCTTCAGGTCGTCGAGATCCTTGCCCAGGGCCTCCGCCACGTAGCGGCGGGCCATTCGGAAGAGGGAGAGTTGGACTTGGAGCAGGTGGAAGAAGTAATTCCGGGCGTCGCGCCACATCACTTCGTCCTGAAATCGGAAAATTAGAAAAATGAGAAAAACTTTTTCGTCCAGTAAAAATTTGTAAAAAAAAAATGAATTTTGCTGCGAGAAAAAAACTTTTTTTTGAAAATTTTGACTTTTTTGGGTGAAAATTGAAAAAAAAATGAATTTTGCTGCGAGAAAAAACTTTTTTTTTGAAAATTTTGACCTTTTTGGGTGAAAATTTGAAAAAAAAAATTAATTTTGCTGCGAGAAAAAAACTTTTTTTGAAAATTTTGACTTTTTTGGGTGAAAATTTGAAAAAAAAAATGAATTTTGCTGCGAGAAAAAAATTTTTTTTTGCAAATTTTATCTTTTTTGGGTGAAAATTTCAAAAAAAAAATAATTTTGCCAAGGGACCAAAAAAATTTATTTTGAAGATAAAATAGGACACTTTTAGAAAAAAATTGGGACATCAGGTACCCTTGAAAAAAATTTCGAAAAATGCTTTAGGGCCGGCCCTAAATTTTTTTTATTTCGGGGTTTTTTTACTTTTCTGGTCCTTCCGCGAAGTCGCCGGACCGATTTTTGCTTTTTTTTGGAAATTTTAATTTTTTTGGGTGAAAATTGAAAAATTTGGGACGTACAGCGGCGGACCTGATCCAGTAGCAAAAAACGTAGCAATTTCATCCAGGAAGTATCAAAAAATGTGGCAAAATGCCTCACCTTCCAAGTGAAAAAACTCCGTTTTGAAGGGCTCCCTCAAAAAAGGCGCGCCCTTTCCCTTACAAAAAGAGGCTCGCCTTTGAAATCGGAGTTTTTTCACTTGAAGAAGGAAGCATTTTGCCACATTTTTGATACTTCCCGGATGCAAAATGGTACGTGTTTTGCCACTGAATCAGGTCCGCCACTGTACGTCACAAATTTTTCAATGTACACCAAAAAAATTCAAAATTTTCAAAAAAAAACGGCAAAAATCGGTCCGGCGACTTTGCGGAAGGGCTAGAAAAATAAAAAAAAAAAACTCCCGAAATTAAAAAAAATTTAGGACCGGCCCTAAAGCATTTTTCGAAAATTTTTTTCAAGGGTACCTGATGTCCCAATTTTTTAAAAAAATCTCCAATTTTATCTCCAAAATACCAAAAATCAACTCTTAATTTCCCTTTACAACCTTACTTCTATCATAAAAAAAACAAAAAAAAAAAAAAAAAAATCGAAAATTTTTTTTGTACCCTTCATATCCAGAGCCTCTGAATTTCGTCAATTTTCTCCAAAAAATCCCAATCTTCCCTCAAAAACCCCCAAAAACTAAAAAAAACTAAAAAATCAACCCCCAAAAAAAAGCGTACATGTATCGCCCCAGTGGCCAACATTCTCGGTGTGGTATCATGCATATCACTAAACATAATCGCAGCCGCATGATAGGTCGGAGTCAGCAATTCCCTTCGCTTTTCCACGGCGGCCGCAGCCGCTGCTTTTTCCACTTTATCCAGGGTGGAATCCGCGGCCTTTTCCTCCAGTTCTCTTAGCAGCTGATCGTCTTTCCTCATCAACGCATACAACTGCGGTTGTCTGAACTTGATCTCCACGATTCCACTGGGTTCTAGGACGCCTCCTCTGGCGAGTGGGTCAGCCAGCATGGTGATACAAGTGGGGTTGATTTTGGTGTCCAGAACAGCCCATGCGCCGCCTCTGAGCTCGCCATACGGTGGGATATAGACAATCACGGGCTGGGTGTACTGTTGTAGGGCGTCGACGATTTGTGCGCCAAATTTTAGGACCATCTCGTACATGTCTTTCTGGCCTCCGGAGAAGCCGCGGATGTTTGCCAAGATAATCAAGGGCAAATGCTCTCTGTTAAAATCATTGATGAGGTCCGAGGTTTTGTGAGCCGAGTCCGGGTACCAGACCTGTCCGGCTTGATGTACGACGCGGGATTGTGAGTCGGCGGCGGCCGGATCCGCGGGGATTTCCAATTCAACAGTATTAGTTTCCGTGCAAACCACGCCGACGGCGAGTCCGCGGAGCCGGGCTCTTCCACACACAATAGTTCTGGCCCATCCGCCTACAGTCTCTTCAAAGGAGCCGTGGTCAAAGAGGCCGCCTTCTGGGCAGTCCAGGACCTGCCTCACATCGTAGGGGCCTTTCCTGGGGCTCGATTCCACATCCCTTTCGCCATCGTCTTGTTCAATTTGGCTTGTGAGGTAGCTCATTTGTCGGAGGACCTCTCTGACGCCCTCTAGGTCACTTTGCACGACCACATTCGACACTCCATTCTTGTACATGATCTGTGGGCCGCCCAGTTGGCCATTCGAGGTGTAAATGTGTCTGCCAAGCAGGGAATTCAACGCATTGTTTCCGGTGAGGATGAGATGGGAGTTGTCGACCTGGACGACTCTGTGGAGGAGTCTGGCGACGTATGCGCCGATTCCCACGGCTCTGCCGGTCACCAAACAATACGTGGGGATTTCTTCGTAGGCCCGCGAGGATTCGCCGGCAATCAGGCCGGAGCCGACCAAGTTTTCGACGCCGATATCGCGCTCCTTCCCGATCACATGATTAATCCTGTAATCGCCATTTCCCAGTCTCGTATATTCGAATTGGCTCAAGATTTCTGGTGTCACATCCTCCTGCTTGATATACAAGTAGCTGCAGCCTTCTTCCGGCTTCGTTTCGTCCACAAATCCCACATTGATCTTGGCTCGGACGCCCTCCGCGTATCCGATTCTGGCTCCGGAATTGGAGGCGATATAAAGTCGAGGCAATTTCTGGGCCCGACTGAACTCGCCCGCCTTCTGATACAGGCGATGCTCGGCCATGGAGAAGGAGCCGTGCTGGTGCGTGATGTCGTTCGAGATCACCACAATCTTCTTGCCCTCCGGCGAGTCGGGAGTGTGCAGCTCGAACACCCACGCGATCATGCCGCGCTCGTTCGTGCCGTT
Organism: Bursaphelenchus xylophilus; assembly: GCA_904066235.2. Lineage (NCBI taxonomy): Eukaryota > Metazoa > Nematoda > Chromadorea > Rhabditida > Aphelenchoididae > Bursaphelenchus > Bursaphelenchus xylophilus. Next base: position 11,797,452 of record CAJFCV020000003.1, on the reverse strand, counting down.
CGTGCTGCGCTCCAGCATGCGTTTGTCGTCTGGAATCAGCGATTATTTATTTAAAAAAATTTAAAAAAAAAATGAAAAAAAATTTAAAAAAATCAAAAATTAAATTTTTTTTTTGCCCAAAAATCGCAATTTGCAGTAACACCATGAATTTTCTGGTCCGAAAAAAAGACAAAGATGCAATTTTCAACTAGAATAATGTAAAAAAAACCTAGATTTTCAAAATCAAAAATTAAAAAAAAAATTTTTTTTGATTAAAAAATAAAATTTTTCTGCCAAAAATCGAAAATATTTTTCAAAAAATCGAAAATTTCATCAAAAACAAAAAAAATCGTTTCAAAATTTCAAAAAAATCATTTTTCTATTCAAAATCTTTTTTTTGTACCAAAACAAATCAAAATTTCCACAAAAAAAACTCCGCCTAAAATAAAAAAAAATCAATAAAAAATTTCGAAAAAACGCCAAAAAAATCAAAAAAATTTTCCCCAAAAAATCAAAAATTTCCCCTAAAAAATCCACTGTCTGCAATTTGAAAAATAAAGTTTAATTAAATTTTAATTATTTTAAAAAAATGCCAGAAAAATCTTTTTTTTTACAAAAAGAACAAATTTTCCTTTCAAAAAATCAAAAAAAATTTTTCCCAAAAAATCAAAAATTTCCCCTAAAAAACCCCCTGTCTACAATTTGAAAAACGAATTCAATAAAAAAAATAAAAAAAAAAAATAAATCATTTTTCGGACAAAAAATCGCATTTTTTATCTTAAAAAATCAGAAAAATTTTCGTGGAAAATTCAAAATTCAAAAAAAAAAAAAAAAAAAAAAAAAAAAGTCAAAAAATTCCCCCCACACCGCCAAAATTCTCAAATTCTCCACTCAAAACCCTAAAAAAAAACTCTGTTTATACCCACCCAACACCACAATTTCTCCCTCTTCCTCATCCAAGACAAGTTCATGGGCAATAGCGACGGGTCTGCTGTCTCCATTCTTGATGGCCATTTGCAGGTCTCCCCTCAGTTTATTGAAGACCTTTTGATAGGAGACCGGGTCCGTGACTTCATATCGTTTCCAGAGGTCGAGAACAGCTCTGGCAATGACTACGGGGAAGTCATATACATATGTGGTGTTCTGTTCTCGGGCTTGGTATCTTTTTTCCTGGACCTTGACCCTTTCGATTTCCCGATGTTTGGCGTAGGCGTCTTGGCCGGAGAACCTCGCAAATCCCTCTCTGATGCTGACCAGCTCATTTCCCACGACTCTGTAGACGCCCACATCGCTGATAGTGCCCGTTTCGTTGGAATAAATCACTCGGACCGAGCCGGGCGAGCGTTTCGTCGACGCCAGCCCACTAGTATCTTGATACACAATCTCCACTTCGGTGATTCGGTTGCGGATCAAGTACTGTTCGCACTGATGCAGGGCGCCTTCGGCCGCGCGCCAAAAGCCTTCGGTGGTGTCGAGGCGGCTGTCGTATTCCAGCGTGATCATCAGATGGTGGCAGTCAAAGTAGACGCGGTTCTTGTCCCGTTTGCTGGTCGTGTTGGCCGCCACCTGGACGCGGAGTTCGCCGCATGCGCCGTCGATCACGTCGACCAGTTTCTCTTGGAGCAGGTCGAGACGTCTGGAAAATTTGGAGGAAAATTAAGTTAAAATTCAAAAAAAAAAAAAAAAAAATTAAAATTGGGAAATCGCTTAATTTTGGGAAAAAAATTTTTAGAAAAAAAATTATTTTTTTTATTTTTTTAATTCGAAAAAAATTCAAAATTCGGAAAAAACATTTTTAAATCAAAAAATATTTCTTAAAAATCAAAACAAAATATTTAAAATTGGGGAAATCGCTTAATTTTGGGAAAAATATTTTTTTATGGGGAAAAAATTAGAAAAAAATTTAAAATTAGAAAAAAATTTTAAAAACAAAAATAAAAAAAAATGTTAATCCAAAAAAAAAATATATATTTAAAATTCAAAAAAATAAATATTTTTTAATCGAAGAAAAAATTTTTTAATTTTAAAATAATTTTTAATCAAAAAAAATCTTTAAAATTCGAAAAAAATATTTAAAAATCGAAAAAAAAATATTTTTAAATCAAAAAAATATTTAAAATTCGAAAAAAAAGATATTTTTTAATCAAAAACTTTTCTTTTAATTTTAAAAATACTTAAAATTCGGAAAATATAATTTTTAATCAAAAAAAAAAAACTTTTTTTAAATCAAAACAAATTTTTTTAAATATTTTTTCCCAAAAATCCCGAAAAAAATCAAAAATCCCACCTCTGATTCGAATACTTCTCCGGTTTGACCACTGCTTTCACGTCTCTGAGCAAGTATCTCACAAAAATCCTCGAGATTCTTCCGACATTGTGTTTGAACAGTAAGTACGGGCTATTCTCCACCGAGATGTCCACGATTTCCTCGGGTAATCGGAAAATTTCCAGCTTTTCATTGGACGAGAAGTCATAATGGGTGTAGAGAGGGGGCGAGCCGGCTCTGGAGATCATCAGGTCGACGGAGCCGTGGCTTCGGAGGCGTTCCGCTACCTCGTTGCGGAGCTCCTTCGCTCGGCGGCGGAGCTCCTTCTCCGCGTACTTCGCGAACTGCGCGTAGCCGTTCTGGCCGGTGGGCAGGGCGACGAACAGGAACGTGTTCTGGGCTTGGGGTTCGACGTTTTTCTGAAGAGAAAAAAAGTAAAATTTCAATTAGAAACAAGTAGAAATTACAATTTGACCGGTAAAGACCAATTTGCCCAAAAACCGGTCAGATTGAGTACATGAAAAATTCAAATTTTGGAATTTTGGCTTCTAAAAGACAAAAATTTTCGGCCAGCCATCATGTCCAATTTGACCGGTCATCTTGCCCAAGCTGACCGGTCAAATTGGGCAAATTGAAAACTCAAATTTTGGCTTTTAAAAAACAAAAAACTTTACCGGTCATCATGACCTATTTGACCGGTCAAATTAAATTTGCCCAACCTGACCGGGCAAATTGGGCAAATTTAAAAATCCTAATTAAAAAAATTTGGAATTTTGGCTTCAAAAAATAAAAATTTTTACCAGACATCAGGTCCAATTTGACTGGTAATCTTGCCCAATTTGACCGGTAAAACTGGGCAAATTAAAAACTCAAATTTTGGGTGTCAAAAAAAAAAAAAATTTTGACCGGTCAAGATCATGTTGCCCAATTTTCCCGGGCAGATTGGCAAAATTTTAAAAATCAAATTTCGTCTTTTCAAAAATAAAAATTTTTTTTTACCAGTCATCATGACCAATTTGCCCGGTCAAATTGGGCAAGTCTCAAAAAAAAATTTTTTCATAATAAAAATTTCAAAAAATCAAAAATTTTACCGGTCATCATGACCAATTTGCCCGGTCAACTTGGGCAAATTCAATTTGACCGTTAAAATTGGGCAAATCTCAAAAAAAATTATGAAAATAAAAATTTCAAAAAAATCAAAAATTTTTACCTTGAGGATGTTCAAAAGCTGCTCCGACTTCAACAAATCCAATTCCGGGAGCACACTCAAAAAGTAGACGGCTCTTTTGTTCGTTGCATGATGATGTTCAAAGAGCGGGGTGTCCTCGCTCAACTCAAACTTGAAGACCGCGGTGTTCTGTTTGATGTCAATTGGGATCTCCTTGATGTCCTTATCATTTATATAAAACGTATTTCGGATGAACATGCGGATGGCGTACGAGTTGGTCTGCTTGTTGCTGGTGAAGAAGAACTCGTGGAGGACGAGCTGATTCTCGCTCGCTTTGGTCATAAACTCGTCCAAAATTTTCACACTGTCCTTGTTCGGCTTGTTGATCAAGTCTTGGAGGGACTTTTCGGAGGAGCGGCGCGACACGGCCGCGTAAATCTGGCCGTAGTCGCGGTTCTGGTGGATTTTGTTCAACGTTTCGCGGATGAACAGGGCCAACGGCTCGTTCTCCTTGTTGAACAGGTTGGCGGCCTTCTTCAGTGGCTTCTGCAGGTCCATGATCATCGCGTTGTCCAGGCGGCGGATGATCTCCTTCAGCAGCTCGTTCTTGGCGCGGATTCGCGTGTGCGAATAGACCTTGCGCACCACGGCTTGAGGGTTGGATTCCTGAAAAAATCGAAAAATTTGACAGCCAAAAACTCAAAAACTCAAAAAAAAAAAAAAAAAAAAAAAAAATCAAAAAAATTTTTTTTTAATTTATTTTTTTCGAAAGACCAAAAAATCCCAAAAAATCTATTTTTTGATATTTTCCGTCCGAAAAAAAAGAAAAAAAAAAAAAAAAATTTTTTCAAACCAAAAACAACACTTTTCAACCATGTCTATGATAAATTACGGCCAAAAAAATCGACGAAAAAACATACAAATTTGAATTTTCACAATTTTTTGGTCAATAGACGGCACAAAATATCACCTTGGTCCCCCCTTACCCACTTTTTTTTACGTTTTTTGTCTCTTCTCTGTGGAGGAAGGGTCCCTGTTTTTCAAAATTATGGGCAATAGACTTCAAATACTGTATAGAAAAAAAATTCTATCCCAAATTCTTGGCAAATTTGGACCAAAAAATCTAAAAAATCGACAAAAAAAATCCAACAAAAATCGACCAAAGCCCTAAAAAACTTTTTTCAGGAAATACCGACCAAAAAAATTTTTTAAAAATCGACCAACGACCCCAAAAAAAGCTTTTTTTCACAAAATATCGACCAAAATTTCTTTTTTAAAAAACCGACCAACGACCCCAAAAAAATTTTTTCAGGAAATATCGACCAAAAAATCATAAAAAATCGACCACAGTCCTAATTTTTTCACTTTTTTTTAGGAAATATCGACCAAAAAAGATAAAAAAATATTTAAAAATCGACCAAATGCCCCCCCCCCCCAAAAAAAAATTTTTTTCAAAACTCCCCTAAATCTTCAAAATCCAAAACTTTCAACTCACAATGCTCTTGATGTTATTGACTCCCTTATCATAGGAGACTTCCTGAAAGTGGGTTTCGGTCTGATGGTATGCGTTGAGCAGCTCCTCCACGACCAATCTCTTGTGTCCCTTCAGGCCGCTGCGGAACTTGTCGCAGATGTTCAGCAGCGGGTCAAAATACTGCTGGTCGACGGCGGCGGCGCTCGGTTCCAGGGTCGCCATGTAGGATTCCATTTCCTCGGCCAGCTCCTGGGCGGGGAACTCGATGTTCTCCTTGGCGATCAGCTCCTTGATCTTGTTGTAGGTGCCGATCTTGTTGATGCGCGTCTCCACCACGTTCAGCATCACCTTGAACAGTGTGTAGGGCAGGGATTGGTCCTCGAGGATGGCGAACAGCTCGTCCACCAGCGCTTTTTTGCGCTGCTCGAACAGCGATTCGGGGACCGCGTAGCCGTCCAGCACGTCTTTGCAGGCCTGAAAAACCGATTTTTCAGCGTGTAAATCAAAATTTCTGACGTTTAAAATACATTTTGAGGTGCTCTGCATCAAATTCAACTTTCAAAAAAATACGTCATCATGACGGATTTTTTTCCAAAAAACCGTCATCATGACATTTTTCCGTCAAAATATAAAAATTTTCACTAATTTCGGCTCTAAAATATGGGAATGACTTTTTGGACATGCAAAAATAAATTTGCAAAATTCCAAAAAAACAGTCATCACGACCATTTTTTCCAAAAAATGTGTCATCATGACAATTATAAAATCAAAAAATAATTAAATTTTCGAAAATTTACTTTAGGGTAACCGAATAATTAAGGTGAAAAAATATCCGAAATTTCCAAAAAAATGCGTCATCATGACACATTTTCCAAAAAATCAATTTTTTTTCTCATACATCCAAATCAACCTTTTCCATGTCCAAAAAACTCGTCATCATGACATATTTTCCAAAAAAAAATCAAAAAAAAAATTTTTTACTTCCAAAAAACTCGTCATCATAACACATTTTCCAAAAAAAAATTTCTTTTACATCAAAATCAACCTTTTCCATGTCCAAAAAACCCGTCATCATGACACATTTCCATTTCCCGAACCCAAAAAACCCCCAAATTCCGCTCTTACCTGCATGAGTTGTTCGAATTTCACATTCAACCGAACTTTGCCGAGCTGTTTGCGTTCCTCGGCCTGGTTCCATTCGTCAAAGTCGTCTTCGAATTCCTCGGGCCGGGCGCTGGTCATGTCTCCCTGATCGTCCAGGCGGGCAATCAGCGTGCCGGGGAAGAGGGCCTGGCCGGGTCTGGCGACGTGGACCAGTCTTCCGCCCGCCTTCTTCACCTCCAAATTGATGACCATCTTCATGGACTCCATTTCAGCGTACGTTTCGCCTTTCTCCACCATCTCCCCGTCTTTGACGAGGTACTGGAGCAAGCGGCCGGCGTTTCGGGACCTCAACACCGAGGGGTCGTTTTCCTTTTCGAAGATGGTCAGCGAGCGGCCAATGTTCACCTTGTAGCGCTCGATTTCCTCCTCCAGGTGGCAGGTGTAGGACTGGTCCGAGTAGGTGACCAGCAGCGACTCGTGACCGAGTTCGCGGACCTCCGTGCAGATCTCGCTGTTGTTCAGCTTGACCAGGAAGTTGATGGGGCCGTAGCGGTTCACCAGCACCGAGTATTTCACGTTGTTGTGGACCAGTTCCAGCTCGAAGGTTTCGGTGAGCTCGGAGGTGGGGAGAATTTGGCCTCTGGAAGCAAAAATATAGGGTAAAAAATGAAAAAAATGTTAGCCATCAAGTTGAAAAATCTCAAAAAAAAATCAACTTTCCTTTCATTTTAACTACCAAAAATACACTCAAAAAATCCACAAACCACATCCAAATTTTTTGGCTCACACATTGCAAAATCCATCAACATTTTTATCCCGAAAAATCAAAAAATCTCAAAATTTTTTTTTCATTTTCTTAGCCAAAAATCTCTGGTTCAACTACACCTGATATACACAGCATTCCCACAAACAATCACCTTTATCCGTGCACAATCCACAGAGATACCCGCAAAAACAAACATTTTTCTCTGCCCGACTCTCCTCTTTTAACATGCTCTCTCGCAAAACCTCCGAATATCTCGGCTTCCGCAGGAAACTAAAAGCCATAATTTTCACCGCTTTACATGCGTGCTACACAAAATAAATGGGCAAAATTTCAGGGCAATCTGCATGTTGCTCACCGAGAAATTGTTCAAAAATTTTGAAAAAAAAATTTTCCAAAAAATTCCAAAAATTTTCCCCTCTCACCTCTCAATAGCCGACTGGAACTTGGAAAAGACCTCTGCAATCTTGGCATGTCCAATAACCGTCGCTCCGACGGCCAGGGTCACATTCACAGGGAGTTCGGGGACCGATTGGATGTTGTTTTGAATCCGAGTGTCCAGCCAGCCGGTGTGGAAGTCGTTTCGTTGGAATTCTTCGTCATTCAGCAAGTCCACCAGGTAGTTGATTTGGGAGGGGAACGTGGAGCGGACGCGCAGCTCCTTCAGGGCGCAGGTCATGGCCGCAATCGCTTCGTGACTAAAAATACGAAAGAATTGGGGAAAAAGAACAATTTTTTTACTTTTCTGGGGGATCTATGAAATTTAGCGGTCAAAAAATAACCTTACAAAAGCCTTGAGGCTTTTTAAAAACAAAAAAAGTTTAAAATTTTAAAATTTCAAAAAAAAATTTTTTTAATTTTATTGCAAAAACTCGGATAAAAACTTTCAAATACACATTTCAAAAATTTTAACCTTCCTTTTTCTTTAATTTTCCAACTTTTTTAGATCAAAATTTCAAAAAAAAAACCAAATTTTTTTCCAAAAAAAAATTTTTCAAAAAAAAAAATCAAAAATTTCCCAAAATTTTTTCAGCCCAAAAATCTTCCCAATATGCCCCAAGGCGCTCAAAACGCATCAAAAACCCTCAAAATCCCCATTCTCCTCTTCAAAACATTCATTTTAAATTTTTATTGCCACCTCCATCTAAAACAATATAAAAATCTCCCCAAAAGATCCAAAAATCCTCAAATTTCCCATTTTCCTACCGAGTGCTGCCTTTTGCGAACAAGTGTCCAAACTGCGAGTCCGCGTATTCATGGACCTTGCCGGTGGCGGACACCGAAAAGTATCCCCAGACATTTTGATTCGACTGGAACTGGAGGTTCATCACGGTGCCGGAGGCGGGTTTGAACTGGTCCGACGGGTCTTCAGACGTAATTCTTGCCGCAATCACGCAAATATTCACGTCGGTGCGGATCTGGTCGTCCGGCAGCGCGCTTTTGCCGTAGCGGTCCATGCCGAAAAACAGGCGGATTTCGTCGATGCGATGCAACGGCAGGCCCATCGCCACTTGCAGCTGGATGGCGGGGATGTTGATGTTGGAGATCATCTCGGTGCAGGGGTGCTCCACTTGCAGGCGGGGGTTCAATTCGAGGAAGTAGTACTTCTTTGTTTCGGGCAGGTACATGTACTCCACCGTGCCCGCCGATACATAGCCCACCTTTTTGGCGAGGTTCACTGCGTCCTGAAATGTAATTTTAGGCATGCTAAATTGTATAAAAGGGCTTGAAAATGTCGAAAAACACCATTTTCATCCAAAATCCGGGCATTTTGCCCTAAAAACTGCCTTTTTCTACCCAAAAATGCCATTTTCTCGATGAAAAAAGACCTTTCTTTACTCAAAAAACATTTCTCTCTCCATTAAAAACCCCGTTTTCCCAAAAAAAAAAAAAAAAAAAAAAAAAATCTAAAATTTTCCCCCCAAAAAACCCCCATTTCCTACCTGTTGCATTTGCCTCAAAACTTCTTTCGGTGCAATTCCGGCGGGTGCTTCTTCAATAATTTTCTGACATCTTCTTTGAATCGAACAATCACGGGTGAAGAATGGGACCACTTGGCCGTACTGGTCGGCGATCAGCTGGACTTCAATGTGTCGCGCGTTCATTAGGCACTTCATCAGGAAGATGGGGGAGCCGGGCACTTCGGTCTGCAAAATTTTTAGTAATTTTGGGGAAGAAAAAATTTTTTTGAGCTTGCCCGGTCAAATTGGTCATCATGCCCAATCACCCGCAGAATTTCAATCTTGACAAAAAATACCCCCGAAATTTCCCTATTTTTGATCTTTCCCGGTCAAATTCGAACTTGACCAAAATGACCGGTCAAATTAGGCAAGTTAGACATCTTGACCAATCACTAAAAAAATCCAAATCTCCACTAAAAATACCCCAAAATTTTGCATTTTTTGGTCTTGCCCGGTCAAATCCCAACTTGATCAAAATGACCGGTCAAATTGGGTAAGTTGGTCATCTTGCCCAATCACACAAAAAATTTAAATCCTGACCAAAAATACCCCAAAATTTTCCAATTTTTGATCTTGCCCGGTCAAATACCAACCTGACCAAAATGACCGGTTAAATTGGGTAAATTGACCAGCGAAGCTGGTCATCCTGCCCAATCACTTTTAAAATCCAAATCTCCACTAAAAATGCCCCAAAATTTTCCAATTTTTCATCTTGCCCGGACAAATCCCAACCTGATCAAAATAACCGGCCAAGTTAGTCATCTTGCCCAATCACTCTCAAAATCCGAACCTCGACTAAAAATATCCCCAAAATTGCCCAATTTCCCCCAACCCCCAAAAAATCCTATTCCCCCACCTGAACTCGACGGAAATTGATGCGGAATTCCTCGTCGTTGTTGCACTTGCGGATGCCCTTGCCGCCACCGCCTTCGGAGGCCTTGATCATGATGGGGTATGTGATATTCTTCTCTCTGAGGCATTTCAGGCCCTCTTCCACATTGTAGACACAGGCCTGTTTGTAGAGTTCGGAGGGGATGTTGACTGTGGCGCCTTGGGGGGCGTCTTCGGGGTCGTTGACGACGAGTCCGGAGCCGGACCACTCGATGGTGGGGATCTGAACGGTTTGCGCGATGATTGTGGAGGCGATTTTGTCGCCCAACGCGAACATCGCGTCGGCCGGCGGGCCGATGAAGACGATGTTGTGTTTGGCCAGCTCCTCCGGCAGGCGCGGGTTCTCCGAGGCGTGGCCCCAGCCCGCCCACACCGCGTCCACGTTGTTCAGGACGGCCTGGGAGATGATTTCGTCGACGTTCGCGTAGTTGTTGGTGTTGGCGCCGGCGGGCGCGATCGCAATGTGATCCGCGTATTTCAGGTACTCGGCCTGCGAATCAATCTCCTGGTCCGTGGTCATGCACACCATTTTGATGATGCGGTCGTTTTTGAAGAGGTTCATCATGCGTTTGCGGATGGACACCAGGCACTTGACGGCCGCGATTCCATTTGTGGCCACCAAAATCTGGAGAGAATCAAAAATTAGGTGCCTAAACCGGGGAAAAATCAAGTTTAACCGAAAAAAAACCAACAAGTGTCCTTTTATCTCTCTGAAATTCTCTCAAATTTGGAATGCAATTTTCTAAAGGCCATGGGAAAAATGGAAAAAATTTTAGCTTGCAATTTGCAGAAAATTTCGATATTTTTCAGCCGAAAAAGTCAAAAAATTTTTTTTTTCGATTTTCAATTTGAAAATTTCAGAAACAATCGTAGGCGAAGTGAATAATATTTCCGCTGAAAATCAATTTTTTCCGGCCAAAATTCCCAAAGTTATGGGCAAAAAAAATAAAAAACATTTTTTGTCACTCCGACTCCTCATTTTCCGTGCTCTCTCAAAAAAAATACAAAGAAAAAATTAGCTGAAATTTTCAGAAATTCATTTTTAGGCTATTTAGAGTGTTTCTGTAAAAAAATTTAAAAAAAAAATATTAAAAATTGCCAAAAATGATCAAAAAATTTTGTCCAATTCCAGTCCTACAGTGGGGGACCTGATCCATTGGCAAAAAACGTACCCTTTTGCATGCGAGAAGTATCAAAAATGTGGTAAAATGCCTCACTCTCCAAGTGAAAAACTCCGATTTCAAAGGTGCTCCCGCTCTTTTTGTGAGGGAGCCCTTCAAAACGGAGTTTTTTCACTTGAAGAGGAAGGCATTTTGCCACATTTTTTATACTTCCCGGATGCAAAACGGTACTTTTTTTGCCAATGGATCAGATCCGACACTGTGAAACCTCTAAAAATTTTTCAAATCAGCTGCAAATCCGCCGCAAATCCAATTCAAACCTCACTTTTTTGATGGGTCTGGCCTTCTCCAGGTCGAGGACCGTGTCTCTGATGTAGTCCTCGATGGTGGCGTAGGTCTGGCTCTGTTGGTCGAGTTGCGAATTCTCCGTCTTGCTGATGCGGAAGGTCTGCATTTTGGATGTTGTGGGCCCGGTCATCTCGGCAACAGGGGGAGCGACTCCTTTCAGTTGCCTGCAACGCCAAAATCACAGTTAAAAAGCCTTCAAAAATCGTCGAAAAAATCGTGGTTAGAGGGTCAAAATCTCCACTTCAAACTTCACAAAACGCAAGTCAAAATAAAATACAAATAAATTACATTGAAACAAAATACATGAACACATCAACAACATTCAAATTGAACACAAATTTTTCCAAATTTTAACTCCATTCTGCCGCAAATTTTCGATATTTTTTATCACCTCACAAAATCAACCCATTCAAAGTCCATTTAATGCGAATCACGTGATCCGAGGGGCGTCTGACGCAACTCCTCTGACCACAAACATTCTATTTTTGTGTTTGAGTCACTCCAAAAAAAAGCAGCAAATTCTTGATAAAACTTGAATAAAACAGGCTTAAACGACCAAAATTGAGCCGAATTCAGCCAAAATTCATTGTAAAATTCAATAACACTTCGGTGAACAAGCCTTTAAAGGTTTCAAAATGCAAAAATTCAGCGAAAAAAACCAAAAATTCACTCGGAATTTCGGCGTTTGCTCGTTTTTTGCGTCAAAAATTCCGCGCCAACCCGTTCGTCAAACGGGGGGCCAAACTGCAACGCCGACGACAAGGCTCGACCAGTTCTGATGCTGATACTATCTCTCGGGGGCGTCTCGAATTTGTATTGAACGTCGTCTGATTGCGCGACCATTCGATCGCGAATGCCATCCCCACAATGCGAGGGGGTTCGAGAAAAGGCAGAGAGAGAAAAAAAAGGTCAGTCATGTGAGAGATCTATGGTTTGAAGGGGGATTTCGACGTCACAATGGGCATTCCAGCAACGCTCAGCGTCCGCGAAACCCCAAAAATGGCGTGATTTTGAGAACCGCAAACGTTGAAACGACTACGACTTTGGGAGAAACGGCATTCTGAAGTTTTCGAAAAAATTTTCTCGAGCGGGCATGGCTCGGGCTATCACTCGAAAAGTACATCGAGAAAACAAAAAAATGTCTGGTTTTCTCCCAGAGAAAATCAAAATAGAATGGCATGAGTTTCATGGGATCCAAAAAAATCTTGCTAGGACATTTTCACAGAATGAAAATTTCCAAAATCAGTAAATTGGACGAGAAATTTTACTCGGGAAAACCCTAACACGACAAAAGCTGACAACTTTTTGACTTGCAGAACAATGTTTTTGCTTTTTTGGCAAATTTTTAAATTTTTAGACTCCGATTTTTCTGAAAAAGCATTTTTAAAGGTTGAAAAAACTTTTGAGGTGACAAATTACAATTGGTTAAGAAAATGTGACTTTGGATTGCGTTTCATCTCGGCAGATCGAATTTATAGCCTTTAAATCTACTAAACAGCAAGCCCAAGGGTTGGATTGACCGGTAAATCTTATAAATCTCTAGTCAAAGAGTTGAATTCGCCGCCAACTCATCTAAACGACTGGCAAAAGAGTTGGATTGGCATAAAAATCACAAACAGATGATTAGGCTCTCAATCCAGCTTTTTGGCAAGTCATTTAGATGCCTTGGCTGCAAATCCAACCCTTTGGCCAGAGATTTATAAGGTTTGCAGGCCAATCCAACCATTGGGCTAGCTGTTTAGTAGACAAAGGGTATAAATCCGACTTAATCAAAATGAAGCGCGCTCCAAAGTCACTTTTTCTTCACCCATTGTAATTTTTCACCTCAAAAGTTTTTTCAACCTTTAAAAATGCTTTTTCAGAAAAATCGAAGTCTAAAAATTTACCAAAAAAGCAAAAACATTGTTCTGCAAGTCAAAAAGTTGTCACTTTTTGTCGAGTTAGGTCCCCCATTCCTCACTGATTGCGATCTTTCCAAACGCTGCGTCAAAAAAACTGCCAAGTTTTCACTTCGACCGTTGCAAAACACGGGTTCCGAGCAAAGAGTTTGCGAAAATTTGCTGGAATTTTCCCTCAACGGAGAAAACAAAATTTTTACTGCTTGTAAAATTTAACTGCTTCTTCGGTTGAAAAGTGCCCTGTAACAAACCATAGATCGATTTCAACAAAATTCGTAGTGTGTTTCGAAGCCGAGAGCGCAGTGTTTCGAAGTAATAAAGAATCGGACAAAAACAATGTTACAATCTCGACTGTTTATGGCACCGTAAAGGAAGGATATCCCAAGGTCGAGAATTTTCCAGACAAGGTTGAAGATCAAAAAAAGAAAACGAAAGTTCAAAATCAAAAGTTGCAACTGTCAATTCAAACATTTAGAGGCAAGAAAACGAAAATTAAAGCCTTATAAACCCCAAAAAAGGATTGCTAAAAATATAAACTGCTTCAAGACCAAAGAAAATTTTATTCTCTTTCTAACTTCCTTATCAATCGCCTGAGGGCAGGAACGGACGACAGGAAGAACGGCTGCGGTCAGATAACAGATTTCTTGAAAATAAGACCAGCAAGATAAGCATTTATTCTCCTGATTCCGGGGCGGGGCTGGGGTGATATTGGACCACGGAGAGAAAAAACAACCAAATTCCATAATTTTTTGGGGACTCTTCGGGGGAAATATTCCTATTTCAGAGATCAGTGGGATGATTACTGTAAAATTTTGTTTCCTGCCGGAGGCAATTTTACCATATTTTCTTTAATTTTCAATTTTAAAAAAGATCAAGAATTGAAATTCATTAAAACCTCCTAAAAATATCCGCCAAACCACACCTAATTTTTTAGCCTTTTCAAAAACAATACCAAAATTTCAAAGAATAAAATCCATTTTCAAAAAATCCCAAGGTCTCCAAGTTTTGATTAGTTCCCCATTCTTTGCCCTAAAGGGATCGGCCCAAAGAACGGAGACAAAAAATTTTGTGCGTACAATACGTTTTAGGAAAGTCCATTTTGACTTTTTTTTTGATTCTTCTGCTCGCCGCTTTTTGCGTCTTCGTATCACACCACCAGAAAAGGGAGAAGAGAAAAGAAAAAAAGAAATGATTTGGGTCAAACAAAGAGACTAAACTCCTCGACCATTCCTATAATTGACCAATTCAGTGGGCAGAAGAGATCGAAACAGGCTCTACTATACACCCAATTGTCTAAAAAACTCTGTATAACAAACTTTTTCGACATAAAACCCCTAAAAATCGGACTTTCATGCCGAAAAGAGTTTGTTTAACGTGAAAATCATGTCTAAAATCACTGAAGAACAATGCTACAGGATGCTTTCTCTGCTCGTTGAACATACATCAATATAAAAATCGGTCAGCTCCATCTTTATGTAGCTTGAAGAAAAATTTTGTTACAACAAAAAAATTTGATTTTTTGCTTCCGCTGGATAAGAAATAACTTTAAAACACCATTTCGCAATATTTTTCAGATCCGCCAGGAATGATAAACAAAGAAAATTAGCATTCTTTCGATTCTGCATTGACGTTTTTGAATATTTCACGTTAATTGTTGTGTTCTATGCCGATTATTCGGCTAGAAAATCAAAATTCCTATGTTCAAATCCGATTGAAAAGATTCCTCAAGTGTTATGAAATCTTTACAATCGGATTTGAGCATCGGAATTTCAATTTTCTTCCAAGATTCACTCTATAAAAACTAAATTTTATTGAGTTTTTAGCTCTTGCCTAAAAATTTCAACGCTCCAATCCGACTGAAAAGATTCCATCAACATTATGGGAGCTTTTCAATCGGATTTCAGCATCGAAATTTCTAGCTCCTTCCAGTACCTGCAGTTTACAACCTTCCAAATTAACTTTCAACCCGTCGGACACCCTAAAACAATCGGGTTTAAACCGAAACGTGACCCGAATCATGACAACCCGACCTCCGTAATTACACACCCGTTGTCTCAAAGCACAAGAAGCAAAACTAAGCGCACAGTGAGCGACATGTATCAACAAAATAACCGCTTTATACCCGCCAATAATCATCACCAAAAATATTACCAGAATTGGGAGAGAATGCTCATGTTGGCGCCCATCCGAGCCGGATCCTCATTCCACGTTGTTACGTGACAAACAAACCCACTGGAACTACAATTCTCCACCCTCTCGCGCGCTGTAATCTCTACAAGTTTGTTTCTGATATGTGTATTTCGCACGTTCAACGTCATCAAATTGCCGAACAGTTGGGAAGTTTCGGAGGGGACAAAAGTGTGTTTTATATGCCCACAAAACCCAAACGAAGAACAATTACTCTTCAACAAGTTATGAGACTTGAAAACCGGAGCTTCTATTTTTATTTCTACCATCAAAAAGTTCAAAAAAATTACAAAAACCATGGCCCAACGATTCTAAAAATCTCCTCAAACCCCCAAAAAGCCATTGTTCGACAGCTTTTAGCTCATTTTCCCAATTCCCAGCGCAAAATTTGGATTCCTTCCAGATCAGCGTCCCCAATTTGGATCGCCGGCCGACTGGACCGGAAGCGGACGGTTTAAAACCAACAAAAAAAATAAAAATTTGATGCCTTGGGGTCGTTTCTCTTTCCCACCAACGATCCAAGGTCGTCGAAATTTTTGGAAGAAATCTACTTCACATAATTAATGACTTTGGAAGTCGGGAAATTTGATTTGTGATTAAAAATGGCGCGTTCTTGGCTGGAATTTTTGCAACTTCCCAATGGTATCCTATTCTAAGACGTGCAAAATGCAATCTTCCCGGGTTTTCTACACCTATATTCGCTATAGAATCAAAATTTTGATCAATTTTTTTGCCGTTTCTTTGATCAAAATTTTTGTTTCTACTTCCTTAACGCAAAAGTGCTAAACAAACTTTGGATAAACAACAAATTGAAGGCTTGCACTCGAAATGACCCGATGTAAAAATTACAAACCGCAAAGTCCATCCGGGAGAAATGAAACCGCAGAAACAATTATTGAGAAATTCGGAGGCGATCAAAGTACGATGGGCACATATTTCCACCGGATTTTGATTGGAAATCTTTCAAAAAACGAGATTTTCTATTTTTTCTGTTCGGCCCACGCCTTTCCCGCGAAGATCGTCGCATCATTTTCACCACAAATTTTCGGAAAATGATTCCAAAAATCGCTTTGAAAATCAAAAACAGTCGGATCTCGCGTCCAAATGGCCAAAAAATTTTCCGTGGACGCTTAAAATCGCCGAAAAAGCGCAAAAATTGCTCCAAGTCCCCGAACGAGAAGCCGCTATATTCCGCGGGAAAAAATTCGAGCCATCCGAAATTCTGCAATCAACTGCGAATGTCACGTTGCGCAGCCCGAAGGCGCGGAATCCTCCGGAAATCGCGCGCCTTTCTCCCCCCACAAACGACGCTTCAACGCGAAAATTGGTCGTCGACAAATTATAAAACTTCTCGCATCTGGTTTCGCCTCTCGATTTCAACTTCTACGCTCCACCACCGCCGGGAAGCGGGCGGAATCGAACCCTCGGAATTGGTATTAATTGGCGTAAAAAATATTGTCAATTATGCGGGAATGGGGGGAGGAAAACAAACAACACATGCGTTGAGCTACTTCAGACGGCATTTTGGAGGCAATTAGACCCGACGTTTAGGTGGACAAAGACGCAAAAGGAATGAGATCAAACTTGGGAAGACACAGTACAGTGGGGACCTGATCCAGTGGCAAAAAACGTACCATTTTGCATCCAGGAAGTATCAAAAATGTGATAAAATGCTTCCCTCTTCAAGTGAAAAAACTCGCGCCCTTCAAAACAAAGTTTTTTTCACTTGGAGACGGAAGCATTTTGCCACATTTTTGATGCTTCCCGGATAAAAAATGCTACGTTTTTTGCCACTGGATCAGGTCCCTCGCTGTAGGATCAAATTCCTCAAAATCAACTCAAAATCTCGGGAATTCAGCCTTTTCTTCATCAAAACTCTTCACAATTCAAAATTCGAAGCTCAAATCACGAAACTTTCAAAAGAAACTCTTCAAAAAAACAACTTCTCCGCTTTAAGTCGCGTCCGGAAAGGGCACAAATTCCGACGTGTAGTTCGACTCGCGCGAATTCTGACCTACTTTCGAGAAGCCCGTCTAGCAGACAACTCAAGAGTCTGCAACGTTTTGCCGAAGAAAAACAACTCATATTGTAAGCCACAAAGCCATTACCGACACATTAAATCCCATAACTAATCGCGATTAGGGCGAGAAAAAAAGTTCGGAAATCCCCAAAACGGCTTGCGGGGCGATTCGGAAAGAGAGCGACGCGTATCTTCGCCGTCTCCATTCCGACTTCAGGCTGGCTGGTGCGGAGCGTACCGAAGGGGAATGGCAAAAAAAGAAAAAAGGAAGGAAAGAGAAGATCCGCGCATCTCGCGGCCCTTTCACGTCGCGGCGCTTTAAACCCTTGGCGCTCATCGTTTCGCCGGCTACCGGAGTGCGCGACGACCCCGGGTGCGGCGAATTGTCGAACAATTTTTTGTAGGTCAAGATTGGGAACCGAATGCGGAGCGAACGGCGAGGCAATTTCTGCCCTTTTCGTCACTGTTCGTTGTCTTTTTTTTGTAACAATGACCTTCAAAGGAGTTAACAAAAGTTTCAATAGATTTTATCCCTCCAAAACTGTTTGTTTCGGCGAATTCTACCGTCAAACCGGCGTGTTTGTTCCGATTTTACCTTTAGATTACGCGAAAAATTTTTCCAGAGCCTGTTATGCCGGGTTAATTACAGTGAGGGACCTGATCCAGCGGCAA
Organism: Bursaphelenchus xylophilus; assembly: GCA_904066235.2. Classification (NCBI taxonomy): domain Eukaryota; kingdom Metazoa; phylum Nematoda; class Chromadorea; order Rhabditida; family Aphelenchoididae; genus Bursaphelenchus; species Bursaphelenchus xylophilus. The sequence continues at coordinate 11,779,600 of CAJFCV020000003.1, read as the reverse complement.
AAAAATTACCATTTTGCTTCCGGGAAGTATCAAAAATGTGGCAAAATGCTTCCCTCTCCAAGTGAAAAACTTCGTTTTGAAGTGCGCGCCCTTTCCCTCACAAAAAGAGAAGGCGCGCTTTTGAAGTCTTAGTTTTTTCACTTGAAGAAGGAAGCATTTTGCCACATTTTTGATACTTCCCGGATGCAAAACGGCACGTTTTTTGCCACTGGATCAGGTCCCACACTGTAAGTCCAAACCATCCCCAATAACCTACATCTCTCCTCTCAAAACTAAGCCCACCAACTTGCAACGCAGTCATAAATCAAAAATTAGAGCAATGAGCGGTCTTATCGTTGCGTGGAATCGCCGGAATTTCGTCTAGCTTTAATTTGCGAGATATTTGAGAAGGGTTTTTTGGGTGCTACCTCAAAAAAGAGATCCGTTGGAGGGCATAAGTGAAATTCCGAGGAAAAAGTACACGGAAGTGACGGATAAAACGGGTTCCGCCGCCGGCGGTTGTAACAAGTCACTGAGTCAGCTATGGCAACTGCTTTATGCCAATTGTAAATGAAAGCAACCTTATATGTTCCCTAAAACACTCAAAACAATGGAAAAATCAAGCACACGCCTCATAATCGAGGCTTTTATATCAGTTGTGAGGCGAATCTGGCCACCACGTCGATCTTTGCTAACAAACTGCCGACTCAAAGGTTTCTGAAACGTTCTTTCCTCCCAATTCTGGGTCACTTGAGAATCGTGCGATCGGGAGCACAGGGAACTGCTTATCAGTTCGGCCGTCGGTGCTTTCGCAAAACGTGGAAATGGTGTGGTATTTTTAGCCGCGACCTTAGTGGAGACTTTTCCATATGAGACTGCAACTTTAGACACTGGCATATGAAATGCCTGTTTTTTATTTTCGACAAGACTTATTTTCTACTCTAATGAGCGAAATTTTTCACCTCAAAATCCTTAGTTTCGCTTCTGTTATGAATTCCACGTGAAATACCGACTCCATCCCACATCAATAATGGGTGCAATACCGACTCCTATCCACATAAATAGTGGGCGGAGCCGAATCAAATTAAGCATGTATATTTTGGTTTCAAAGAATGTGAGGTCACTTTAAGGCTTTAAAAGCGGTCCTCAAAGTCAACCAAACCATAAACACTTCGATTACAGTGACTAGCCAACTCCGCTGGACGAAAATTTCAACAACGTGACCAAATTGGCCAACCATTTGTAACACAACCTGTGATGGAGACACAAAAAGACTACTTATTGTCAAGAGAGAGCATATTAACATTGGAAAAAGTATCCACAATTTCCAAATGCTCCTCTATTGACAATTACTAGTCTTTTTGTGTCTCCGTCACAGGTTGTGTTACAAATAGTTGCCAACTTGATCACATTGCCGAAATTTTCGTCCAACGAAGTTAGCAAGTCACGTAACCAAGGTGTTTTTGGGTTGGTTGACTTTGAGGACCCCTTTTATACCTTTGAAATGGCCTCAAATTCATTGGAACCAAAATTGACACACCCAAGCCCAAAATGTCGTAAAAAGGAAGACTTATCATCTAAAACTTACAGAGTATGCTCGAAGATGTCAACAACAACCATTTTTAGCGCTTATCAAATACTTCTCTACCTCTTAGACATTGATTTACCCATTTTTTCGCCAATTCTTATACCACAATGTGTGGTCATCCCACCTCACTAATCTGTGTATTAAAATCAGCCCAAATTCACATCGGCCTCAAGATTGCCCACACTATTTCCCTCAAATTTCTGTTTGCTCGACCTTTCGCAAGCACAACTCCAGCGGCTTAGACACAGTATTTATAACAACTGATAAGTATTTACAGCTCATCAAAACGGGAATTAAGCAGTAATCAAGGGTGCCCTCTCAAAGTCCGATAAGTTTTTCTGGCTACAGTGATAGTGGGGTGTCGATCAGCTCACAAGCACGTATTTCTAGGGAGACCTATCGTAAAACTTGCAAACTACAACAAGCTTGAGATCATAAACCTGCGAAAAAACGGGAAAAAAAATTGTTTTTCACTTACTTTCGCTTTCGAATTTTCAATCTTTTTTCGGAAACACGTTGAGGAAGGGAGAGAGTTGTCTCGCCGAACACTAATGATCAGACTGAGGACCGTCAAACACCTTTAAACGACTCATATTCCGTCAGTGTGTCCCGTTTCACAACGCAAATAACAAGATGCAGATCTCCATCGGCGATTAGGAAAAGAGTGTTCGCGAAATTCGCAAGACCAAAAAAAATGTCACCGTTGTTACGTAATCGGGCTTTTCTTGAGCGGGTTGTAAAGTGAGGGTCTCGTGCCATTTTTGGAAGAGAAAGAGAAAAATAAGTTTTACGAATGTTTTTGAGTTCGATAGATACGATCACGACACGTGATTTGAGCGGGAGCTCACAAAAACAGCAAAAAAAGCTAATTCAAGGCAAACAAGTGAAAATTTAAACCCAAAAATAGGCAAATGACAAAAAAATTTTAACATAGACAACAAATCAAGGTCTAATAAGTCTTCTAAAACCCAAATCCCACTAAAAACCATCGATAAAAGTATCAAAATCCACAATTTTCGTCCAAACCCCCTAAAAAAGGCAATTTTTTAAACTTTTTTCAAATTTCTTTGAATTTTTCCTCTTTATTCCGACTTTCTGCCATTTTTTGTTACTCCAAATTAAAATCAACATCAAATACAACCAAATCACGGCAAAAATGTCGCGGCAACATCCATCAAACAACAAAAAACCACACATATTCCACATGGGAGGTGTTCAATTCATCACTCAACATTCGTAACTTCCTTAGAGCCACGTTCGTGGTGACTAATCGGAATTCTCAAGGAGGCTCGACCATACAAAAGGCGATACAACAACTTCGGGAAACCTCATTTCCGCTCGAATCTTTTCTAATTCTTTTTTTTTCAAAAAAAAAGTCCAAAAAATTCAAATTTTTCCAATTTTTCTTACCTTACCAGTCCGATTTGGTCCACCGTGACCCACGCGACGAGATCATGTTCGATTGTGCCCTTCCTCACGCTATACCGGTCTTTTTCCGGTTGGCCATCGCCGGACATTGATGTGGATGCATTTTGAGAGCCAGAAAGTGTTTCCAAGGACAAATCCGACCTCACTGTAGGCTGCTGATGCTCTCTGGAGTCTTCTTGCACCTTCTTTGGCGCTTCATCCACCTTTTTCGTTGGGTTTTTGGCAGCCGACTTGATGTTGGACATCATGGATAAGGTGGGGTGGGTCGTTTCCGGCGTGTGCTTTCGCTTCTTTCGGTTGCGCTTTTTCCGCTTCTTTTTCGGCGCCCTCTCCTCGCTCTCCTCCTCGTCGCACTCTCGGAGCGGCGAGTTGTCATGGAGTTCGAGCATCGGGCGACGAGTGAGCAGGGACTTGGAGGGTCGGGCCAGCACGTAAAACACGCGTTCTCGGGGACTGAAACGGGAACAGTACGTGGACGTTGGACCGTGTCAGGACATTCCACACACTCTTTACGAACGTTTTTCGGACAATCTACATTATTTTAGGACATTTTAAAACATTTTCACAGTAAAAAAATATTTTTTTTCCAAAAATTTTTCAAATTTTTTTGCAAACTACGCTATCAAAAACATTTTTGACCCCCAAAAACATTTTTATTTCCAATTTCGCACCAAAAAACTTGCAAAAATTTTATTTTTCCCCCAAAGTGATCTCTGTTTTTGGCGTGCTTCCCGAATCGTCCGATTCAAAAAACGCTCCAATTCCGTCGACATGGGAACCGGCTGATCTTTGGTAAAGCGAAGAGAGACCATCGGGTTATCGTATACTTTAGCCCCAAAACTTTCAAATCGCGTTATAATGGGGTGAAATTTAAAAACCAAAATTTTTTTTTACAGATTCAAAAACTTTTGAATAACATATTTTACCCCTAAAATCTTCAAAAACCACTGTTTACACACTAAAATAAAAAAATTTACACCAAAAAATAAAAAGTTCGTATTTTACAAAAAAAAAATATTTCAATAAAATTTTTAAAAAATATGGTAATTTCCGCTTTTGCAAAGATTTTTTCGAGTTTAAAAATTCATTTGAGCAAAGGGGCGGAAAGAGTGATCTCTGGTTTAGTCGGAAATAGGTCAAAATTTAGAGAATTTCGAAGCAAAAAAGCAGGGGAAAGGAGAAATTAATCATGTACATTCCATAATGATTCATAATAAATTACTTTTACACAATATCACACAGAAACAGACGAAAAAAAGTCATCTCAAAAATCTCAAAAGACCTCAAAAGTTATCCAAAAAACCTCAAAAGTGATCCACAAACCAAACCCCAGAAATTTTTAAAAACCTCGAAAAGACTTCAAAAGTTATCCATAACGCTCAAAAAACCTCAAAAGTTATCCAAAAAATCTCACAGCTCTTCCCAAACCTCCAAACTCACAGAAAAACCCTTCAAAATCACTCAAACCCCCTCCAAATCACTCAAAACCCCCCAAAACTAACCGGTCATCATCAATTTTCACTCTGCTTGGAGCTGGAGTCACCTTCACATGGCCAAAATGGGTCTTGGCCACCTCCCACGAGCTTCGCAACACATTCTCCTCCTCTCTTTCTTTGTACAATTCGGTTCCCAAAACGTTCTCCGAGACGGCGCGATGTCTTCGCCGACCCATCGTGGGGACTGGGACGGCCAAAAAATTGGCCATAGCTGCGGATTTGAATACAAAAAAAAGTCGTTCAGATATGTCCGAGGCAAAGTTGGCTGGTTAGTAGAGTAATATTTGGCAAGATTCCGAGTCAATACATCGTACCTGGTTTCTGAAAATGATAATTTAGACATCAAAAATTTTCAGAAAATGGTGTGAAACGATAAAAAAACGTGTAATTTTCTCGCATGGATTGCCCTATTCATTTTGAACTCTTGTTTATGGCGTGTTTACAGAGCATTCTCTGAAAGTATTCGAACTAAACGACCTGAGGGAAATTTTTTGATAGGTTCTACAGTGGTGAAAAAAAAGACATAAAAGCTCAAAAGGCAGCAGAAAAAAGGCTGTATTTACAAACTTCGCAACAAATAAACACTTGGAACGCTATTATATTACACGATTTCCAAAGAAAACGCTAAAAAAATCCAGCAGCATTACAGTGTCGGATCTAATCCAGTGGCAAAAAATGTACCATTTTGCATCCGGGAAGTATTCAAAATGTGGCAAAATACCTCCCTCTCCAAGTGAAAAAACTCCGATTTCAAAAATGCCCCCTCTCTTTTTTGCGAGGGAGCCTTCAAAACCGACTTTTTTCACTTGGAAAGGGAGGTATTTTGCCACATTTTTAGTACTTCCCGGATGCAAAATGGTACATTTTTTGCCACTGGATCAGAATCGCCACTGTAATTCTTTTTTCGGAAATTTTTGGACGTTTTCCTTGGAATCGTGTAATATAATAGCGTTCCAAGTGTTTATTTGTTGCAAAGTTTGGAAATACAGCTTTTTTTTGCTACCTTTCGAGGTTTTATATCGTTTTCACCACTGTAGAACCTATCAAAAAATTTCCCTCAGCTCGTTTGGTTTGAATAAATTCAGAGAATGCTCTGTAAACATGCCATAAACAAGAGTTCAAAATGAATAGGGCAATCTATGGGAGCGAATTACACGTTTCTTTCACGTGAGAAATTTTTTGGAAATAAAAAAGAATTTGGAAAAAAAGGTGGGAAAGGCCAAAGAATGAGGAAGAAATAATGTGGCATCAATTAGATTTTAACAAAATAAAATTTTGAGATTTTTGAAGCAAAAAAAGGAAAAAAAAGATGAAAACTTTGATCAAAACTGAGGGAAATCTCTGAAAAAAAGAGCCTCATAAGGCTTCAAATTTCTTAAAACACCATAATAAAGGCATTTCAATATCAATTTCGAACAAAAACAACAAAAAAACACTAAAAATGTGGGTCAAATAAAAGCAATTTTCATTAACACAACTCATGGCAAGCTCCCCAAGAGGTTCAGCACGTGTGCCTCACGTCAAATGTAATTAGAATCTCGGCGAAAACCGAGAAAAAGAGACATTATAGAGACGAAAAAAAAGCAATCGAACAACTCGGTTCCTCTCACCCTTTGGCCATAGATCGGGCCTTATCACGAGCCCGGCAAGTGGTCTAAAACAACAATATAGGAGGTGGCCACAAGCTAAGAGTTATTTATTAAAGCTTGAGAGGCGTTCTACGTACGTCAGGGATCTTTTTTTTCCATGGACCTCATGGATAATATAATTTTTGGTCGAATTTCCAAATTTTTTGGCAATTTTTAGTCCAAAAAGAATTAAAATAGCCTTTAAAAACAATTATACATCCTCTGCTAAATGATTCTTCCGAAAAAAGTATCAAAATTTCAAAAAAAGGAAATTGCAAAAAAAATAATTTTTTTCAAATGAATTAGGTTCAAAACATTATGAAACAACCTCTAATCGAAGCCAAATTTAATTCTAAACAAATAGAATCAAAGATTTCGATGAATAACCCCCAAACGAGCCGAATAAAATACGAAAATAGGGCAAAAATCGAAGAAAAACGCGAAAATTCGGATGTAAAAGAAAGAAAACCGACTAAATTACAATATAAACCGGTAAACGCACTCGAATACAGTAGGTTTACAACGCACACCCACCACTTTATCTTCGCCAACCGAGAAAAAACTGATAAAATCAAAAATTTTCGCGAAAAGAAAAATTTGGGAAATTTGTGTTTTCGAATTTCCCGCGGATTTGGCGGCTGCCAAAAATTCTTTGGCATTCTGTTCGGATCGAGAATTTTTGGGAAAAAAGTCACGGACAACTTTTTCGACCATTCCTGAACATGCTTCTGACCTTTTTCGTTCCATAATTACTTGTTTGAGAGGAATTTTACCTCAATTTTGTTTGCAACATCAAAATTTATTTTGCACTCGGACTTTGGACCTAAAATAAGGTCGTTTTTGCCAATTTTTAGATGTTTTGTCCGTTTAGTCCGTGGTGTGTTGGTCGTGCTCTCTGTACGAAACATTTTTCTCCAGTCATTTCCCCCATTGTAGGCTGGTTCATGCTGATCTCCGAATTTTAGAAGCTTGATGTTCTTCTCACTTGCGAAATTTGCCACGCCACGACCAGATCGCCGTCCGCTTTACCGCCGAATCTTCACTAATCGCAGACTTGACCGACTACATCGATGTGAGTTGAAATTTATTCAGTTTGCTGTTTTCGTCTCGGATTTCTGACCAATATTGTTTTAGATACTGTTAGAGGAATCGTCGGGTTTATTTTGTTCAGCACATCGTTTTGTTTGGTAAACGGAGTGATCTATTATTGGTACGTGAGGCCGGTGAAGCAAGAGGAGCAGCAGTTGTTGGAACGAGAGCTAATCGAGGCAGATCTAGCCGGGTTCGACGTGCGGGCGAAGCATTAGTATAGTAAGTTCATTTTCTTTGCTTTTATTTGGCTTTTAGGTAAAATCCGAGGTTTTAAAGCTATATTTTTCTCTGATTGCTGTTCTGGCATACATTTCGTAGATAAAAACCAACTTTTTAAATCCAATTTATATTATCCGTGACGGAGGATTCATTTTTATTCCATTTTCCTCCAAATTGCCATTATTTCACTTTCAGCAGGTCATTTACAATAAAATATTTGGATCTTCATCCTATTCATCGTCCATTTTTATTCCATCCCACTCGTTTTGCGCCTCTTTTCCTCTTCAACAACTCCAAGTCTCCAGCGACATGAATGTCGCAGCGAAAGTCTTCTCCGAGGTCGGGCGAACCTTTCCTCGACTCTTTCTCTTCGGTATCTCCGCTGGCGCCGGCTTCGAGCTGTTCAAAATCTACTTCGCACCCAAAGGCATCTCCTACTACAAGGTCTTCAAAAAGAACAATCTGCACCGAGAACTGGAGAAGTATGAGAATGAGCTGAGGGCGACGGAATTGACGCTTATTGAGTTCGCCCAGTCCAAAGGGATCAAAGTGAACGATGGGGCGGAGTAGGCCAGCTAAAACTTGTTAGGTTTTTTTCGTTTTATTCCTTGTTGTACTTGGACCGAAAATAAATATTTTTGGAGAAAAAATGTCATTTTTTATTTTTCATAAAGTTGAAAACTTGATTTTCAATCAAAAACTATCTCAATTTCCTAGAATCGTACGATTTCAATATAAAATCAGGGTTTTTTCTAATATTTATTACTTATTTATATACCACATGATAAATTAAACGTTAGGCCGACGAAACTCGCCAGAGTTTCGCCGTAAAAACAATTTAATTCTTATAACATGCACTTGTATTCATAATGACACCTCTAGAATTACAATAATCTCCAAACCATTAGGTATTTACATCAATTCCGTGGAATTTCGAAGAGTGAGATCTCAAGTGGAATTTGTTCTGGCTGTTCATTTTCACCGGGCTTTACAGGTTGGCGCTTCGCATGTTTCCGTTTTCGGAGGAGCTCTTCCTTCGGGCTCCTCGATGGTCGTCCTCGCCATTCGACTCTTCCTCACCATTATTTCCTTTGGACTGATCGTCTAATCGTTTCGTGATTGGTCGGTATGGATGTCGGGAGGCTTCAGCTAAAGTTGAAATCAAAAATCATTACAATCGGGATAATACCTTTCAGTTCCAACGGGGTGCCGTCTTGTTTGGCGTTCACGCCGGGAACAAGAGCGCCGCGGGCCGCCAAACACGCCCTGAGGTATTTGTTTTCGGCACAAATCTCCGACATCTTCTGAAAATAATGTTTTTATAGGCTGATGAAGATTTTTGGAGCTGATTTTGACTTATCTTTTATTGATCACCTAAACCAAGAAAAAAAATATTAAAAATGATACCCACCTCAACATCCTTGACATGCTGTTCTTCCAGCTTCTTCAAAATACCCGAAGTGAGGTCTGCAAACTCATAGAAACGACGTTCATATTTCTTCTCACTGTTATTCTGCAAAAATTATATTAATCATGACATCTAATCTAATTTTTAAAATCACAACGAATTTAGTCATAAAACCCCGTGATAAATGAATGTAAATACCAGATAACTGAATTTACGATCTGCTACAACAAAACTACACTGATCCGTCACTCAAAATTGCTCCAGCTTACATTAATGTAGTGATCTCTGACAATTTGCACAAGATCGTCAGAACGGCTCATATCTCGAATGACCTTCCGATGCTTCTCCATAAGAAGAGTCATTCCGTGTTGTACATCCTCAAGTGTTTGTTTTAGCTGTCTATTTTCCTCTTGCAGGTTTAAAATCTCACGATTTTCATGCTGTAGAGACCGAACCAAATCTCCTCGATCTTTATTGCGAAAACATGAATTGAAAGCGCTTGTCTCGTTGTTGTACTAAAAGAAGAGACGATCAGTATAGGACACGTTATCTAAAAATCGAAAACAAAATAGAAGAGAATGAACCTACCACCTTCATCACCTCGATCTTCTCGCTGACCGCGTGAGACTGACTGAGAAGCTCATCGGCCTCTCCCAAACGTTCGTGCAGCTGATTCACATGCCTTCTGACATCTGCGAGCAGCTCATCTGCTACTTGGCCAAAATTGACGTCATTTGCGTATAAGCTCATCCTGAAAACATTATTTTAGGTATGTGACAGTGAAAAGAATCAACAATTAGCACGTAGACTAAAAACTAGGCACCATACAAAATTTAACCATCAGAAATTAGTTCAGTTTAATTTCACACAACGTTTTTGTTGCCCAAAATCGAGGAAAACAACAAAAAATCCGATAAACCTGGCCTAAAATAAGGTCAACTCAATTTTAAATCCGACAACAATTCTGAAAAAATGAATTGATCTCTAAAAAAGGTCGGGACAAGTGCAACTGACCACATTATCCATCATTATGAAAAGTTCTCGCTCACCAACTCTCGAGCTAAAAACCATGTCGGGCGCAGCTCGCGCCGACTTGCAGGCTGCGGGAACGTTGGAATTTCTCCCGCCGGCGGTAAAATTATTGTTTGAACGTGCGGTGACAAAATGTACTTTTCTGGAAGCTATCGGCGGTTTTTTTTGTCATTTTGCCTCAATTTGCCAGTGTCTGGGCGGAATTTTCCAAAATTTTATATTATTTTAGACAATTTTTGTCGCCTTTTTGATTTTAGACAGTTTTTCTTGTTGTAAATCAGCCCTTCTTATAGCGTTATAGCTGTTTTGAACCTCTGATTTACTTACTTTATCGGTTTTAGCCGACGATGGAGCAGGATTCCGGCAAGACGCCCGTCCAAGACATTCGGCTCGAATCCGACGAGGTGATGGACGATATTGTAGATAGTGTGGATGCGTTTGTTGCCGACTCCGCGAAGGATTCGCCGAACAAACGAGCGGCACTCGCCAACATGGACAATAATTCGAACTTGGAGCCGAGTTTCGGCGACGTTGCGGACACCAAATCGCTGGATGCGAGCATGGAGCCGGAATCCCTTGCAAGACAGTTGGAACTGAAAGGATTGGTGATCAAATCGCCGATGAGTGAAAGGATGAGGCCTGGAGCGCCGGTGGAAATTGCGACCCCGGCGAAGAAACGGAAATTAGCGGAGCCAACGCAGAAATCGACGGTTCCGAAGTATACTTCAAAGGTACGTGAATGTTTTACGATTTTCCCTTCGAAATTTAGGAAAGAAAGGTTGCTTGTTGATGGGGTAGCAAGATTATGAAGTAAAGTGTATTCTACAATTTATTTTGGCCTTTTTCAGCAAGAATCCATTGAGATGTGGCTCCAGTCCGTTCGAAATGCTGCTGACTCCAGCGACAGCTCAAATAGTGTAAGATTTTGGTATTATCTTTTGATTTTAGGGGTTTTATATCAACTGCAAGGAAGAATCTTCCTGTCTCTTTAATTCTTTGACAAAGACTACAAGATTTTGCCAGTTCATGAATAGATTTACCTTGTTTTAGGTAAATATTTTCCCAAAAATGCAGCTCTCGGATTCAAACCCATCTAATGGCTCAAACACACCTAACCCCACTTCCCCTTGCAACCCGGAGACTGGCACGTCTGCGAAGGCAGCAAATACGAGTAGTTCAACTATGAAAGCAGCAAGCTCAACAACTTCAACTCCCAGAGGCCAATCGGTGATTCAGTTGAACGTACCGTACTTGGAACGCCGTGTCACTGAACTGGAACAAGATTGTGCGTGTCTTCGGAAGGAGAAGGACAGCCTGATCAGAGAGAATTTGGAGCACAAGCTGAAGAGAGGTGAATACAAGATAAAGATGAGGGAAATGCTCATTGACAAGGCGAGAAAGGAGCGGGCTGAGGCTCGATTGCAAACCCAGAAGAACATGCTCCGGCTGGGCTCGTTCTATTTGGCCCGGAATGGCGAGAAATTCGAGGACAAATGGAAAAGCGGAACCGCGTTCGAAGAGAATCTAAAGAAAATGGTTGACTTGGGTGAAGAAAGGGACTTGGTAAATTCTCAATTGGAACAGTTGAAGAAGAGAAAAGCCGTGAGGAGGACAAGGAAGTAAGGATTTTGCGGTTTATGGCTTGAATTTTTAGATTTTTTATTTTTTTTTTTTTGTCATGAATAATATCAAAAAATTGTGATAGAAACCCCTCAAAAATGTTGAATTTTCTCCTAATCTTTGTCATTTCCAGATCCGTGGACCCAGCTGCAGACCAAAACGATGAAAATTTCGCGCGGCCGGACGATCCATCAGATGCAATTGCGCAAGAACTGTATGAACAGGAGGAAATTGTGAGGATACGAAGGGATGCGGTCAAAAAAGAAGAAGCCGACCTGATTTTGGAGAGGGAAATGTTGGAAAGGGAGAGGAATTTACACATTCGAGAGTACAAACGGATCCAGTACGAGGACCAGAGCAATTACAAGAACTATATGTGCTTCTCGGAGAAGTATCTGCTGCTCACATTGTTGGGCAAGGGAGGGTTTAGGTGAGCTGGTTTGATTTTGTAATATAAAATCAAGTAGTCATGGTATAAAATAATATAAAATTACCTAATTATAAAGCTAATCTCTGGATGAAATTCGTTCCCACAGCTCATAACTGTTCTAAAATACACATTCCTTGCAATAAAATGCATCCGTCACCCATAGCCTTCAAGAAAAATAACATTTTATATTATACTAGGTAAGCTACGGTGACGGACCTGATCCAGTGGCTAAAAACGTAGCATTTTGCATCCGGAAAGTAGCAAAAAGTGTGGCAAAATGCATCCCTGTCCAAGTGAAAAAAACTCCGATTTTAAAAGTGCCTCCTCTCTTTTTTGCGAGGGCAATTCAAAACGGAGTTTTTTCACTTGGAGAGGGAGACATTTTGCCACATTTTTTGATACTTCCCGGATGTAAAATGGTACGTTTTTTGCCACTGGATCAGGTCCGTCATTGTAGCTTACCTAGTATAATATAAAATGTTATTTTTCTTGAAGGCTATGGGTGATGGATGTATTTTATTGCAAGGAATATGTATTTTAGAGCAGTTGTGAGCTGTGGGAACGAATTTCATGCAGAGGTTAGGTTTATAATTAGTTAATTTTATATTATTTTATATTATCCATGATGACTAATGAAATCTCCCCCGAAATAACACTTATTTTTAGTGAAGTTTGGCAGGCTTACGACCTGGATGATAACCGATATGTGGCCGTCAAAATCCATCAGGTTTGCAAGGAATGGAAGGAAGAGAAGAAGGCAAATTATGTGAAGCATGCGATGCGAGAGAAGAACATACACATTTCATTGCACCACCCCCGAATAGTCCAACTTTTTGACGTCTTTCATATTGACAACCACACGTTCTGCACGGTCCTCGAGTATTGTGGAGGAAATGATCTGGATGTCTACCTGAAACAAAACAAACAAATCCCGGAAAAAGAGGCCCGGTGTATTATAATGCAGGTAGGTTAATATCGGTTTTTCTAGATGAATTTTTGATTCAAAATTTATTGGAATGCTCGTTTCAGGTGGTGAGTGCTCTCAGGTACTTGGCCTCACATGATCCCCCGATAATACATTACGATTTGAAGCCAGCGAACATTCTCCTGGAAGATGGAACGGCTTCGGGCGCCGTGAAAATTACCGACTTTGGACTGTCAAAAATGGTCGATAGTTCGGATGATGGTGATAGTATTGAACTAACGTCTCAAGGAGCAGGAACTTACTGGTGAGTTTTTGGTTTTTGAAATTTTTATTTTTGCAGGGTCATGGATAATATAAAAAGTTGAAAGATTCGTATGAAAATGAGGTTGATTTGAAGGGAAAGGAGCTTTACATTAAAGTTATAGGAGATTCTTGCTGAAATTTGAAGAATATATAAGATTTTTAGCTGTCTTTTTTATCATGGATAATATAAAAATTTTTGATTCTTTAAAAAATTTAGTGATTTTTGGCATGATATTTATCTAGAGTGATGAATCGTGAAATTTCAGGTATCTTCCACCCGAAACCTTTCAACGATTTGGCCATACGGCGCCCCGAATCTCTAATAAAGTTGATGTTTGGTCGGTTGGGATCATCTTTTTCCAATGTTTGTATGGCCAACGACCCTTTGGCCACGATCAATCTCAACAACAGCTTCTCAACGAAAGAGTCATCCTGAACGCACGCGATGTCAGGTTCCCCCCAAGCCCCAAAATCAGCGCCGGAGCGCAGGAGTTTATCCGCTCATGTCTCCGATACGAAAAGGATCTCAGGCCGGATGTGAGGATGATTGCCAACCACTCCTACCTCAAACCCCGCCCACCCCCCTCTCGCGCCGTCAGTTAGCCAGGAAACCCCGTGATTTTGTCTTTTATTTTAAAGCTTTACATATTAATTATTATTTTTTGAAGTTTTAGTCCTGAATTTAATAAAATTCGAGAATATATGTAAATAAAAGTGATGATTGATCCTTATTTATACGTTTATTACGTCATACTGAAGACTTCATAAGATTTTTACATGATTGCTAGCTTTGGAAAATGAAATCGAGAGTTCGTGGAATGTGTTGCTAGATATTATTATTGACTTTGATTCGATTTTTGGACTGTTTTTTTCCTCTTATTTTCCGGCCCCTGAGAAGGTGGGCGTGTACTGGCATTGGCTGTAATCCACCGGCGAGATCATGTTGAAGGCCTTGGTCATTACGTTGATGTAGTCTGGAAAGAAAATTTTGTAGGTTAGAGGACTCTGATATTGTTTTATAAGGAAGATACTTCTATGGGGATGGAGTTACAGGCCGAGACGTATATCAAAAAGTCGCAAATTTTTTTCTGATTCAGAATATGTGAAAATTAGCTGCCTAATTTTGGTTTGTGAGGGTGAAAAAATCCTCGGAACTTTTCTCATATATGTTGTGTTGCGAGAAAAGTTCTGAAGATTTTTTCACCCTTACAAACCAAAATTAGGCAGCTAACTTTTGCATATTATGAAACAGAAAAGTTTTGCGAATTTTTTGATATATGTCTTGACCTGTAACTCCATACCCCATAGAAGCACTTTCCTTGTTAGATTCGGGAGTTTAGATAGCTTGAAATTTGAAAAAAATGTTGACAAAACTCACTGTTGTCTTCAAGGAATTGAAGAACGGGCTTCATGTGATCCCTCTGGAAGCGCTCTGGATCACGCGCAATGACGAAGACTGGGAAACGGACCCAGTTCGAGACCACCGCGTAGTCGTATTGCTTGTATTCGTTGAGTGGTCCGAGCTTGATCACCCAGACTGAAAAGAAGTAAAATTAGAATTCGAGGCCTTTCAATTGATTTTTAAGTGGTTTGAGAGCCAAAAAATATAAGAATAATGAAAAAATAGAGCTAAAACAAGGTGAAAATCCCGGGTTTGGTTATAAAAATGACTTACAAGGCTCGGAATCGGGGGAGTTGCTGCTGTGAAGCAAGAATTGGCCAGTGTCTCCGGCCTTGAATCCATATCCAAGCGAGAATCTTGGTGGGCCGTTGGGATTTCCTTCCCTGTAGAACTTCAAGATGGTGAAGGTCGCACTGTAGGTGTTGTTGGTCAGAGCGCCAACTGAAAATTAGTTTTTTATCGAGTTTTCGGTAAATTTGCAAAGAAAAAGGAGGGTTGCAAAGGCTATAACCTCCTAAGACTTCATTTTTTGACAGTCTCGGACACGATCATGTTGCAGAAAACTCATCCAAATGCATCTTTGGAACAATAAAACGCATCCTAGGAAGCACTAGGATGCGTTTTATTGATCGAAGATGCATTTGGATGCGATTTCTGCCACATGATCCTGTCCGAGACTGTATCACCGCCACTTACAATGTGACACGGTGCAGGCTTCTCGGATCACATGAGGTGAAGTGATGACCTGGAACCAACGTCCCATCATCCTAGCCACATCGACGTTCTCAGCAGCTGGATGAACCGCTCTGAAGACGTTCTTGGCCAAGTTTTTGGTGGTGTCCTTTGGCAAAAGTCGACTGATCGAAGATCCCAACAAAGTATTGGTTGGGGGAATCATTTGAGGGATTAGTTGACCGACCTGAAAGGTAAAATACGTCGTTGTAAAAAGTACAGGCTCGATTTTCTGTTTGCGTAAAGAGTTTTGCTAGATTAACTAGTTAGGAAGGCCAATAACTTACCAAATAGTTGAAATTCCGTAGGCCGGGGATAGTGTTGACGCCGGGAACGGTTGGGTTGTCGCTTTCTCCGGGAAATCCGGGGACTGGAATGGGCGCAAGGCCAGGGATTTGACCAGAAGTCAGTCCTTGAAGATCCACTCGGTCTTGTCCCGCCGTCTCAACAATCGAGTTCAGATCGTCGGACTGATACAGAGACGAAGGAAGTGGAGGCTCTCGTCTCCTCACTTCCCTCTCATCCCCACCCCAGCTGATTCCCATCCGTTCCATGACATTGTTGGCAAAGGTTGAGACTTTTTCCAACGACTCTTTTGGAGCTAATGGATCAGTGCCGAACGAGTCAAAACTGGGCCCATTGAACTGCGACTTTGGATGCTCGGCCTGACGTCTGTATCGGAAGCTGAGTGTGGCGTCACAAAATGTGACCCCCACAAGGAGGAGGGCAAGCCAGGTGCGGCTTGACATACCTGAAGCATAGGACAGTAAATTTTTGGTCACAATGACATTTGCGCGGCTTTAATATCAAATTATGCCGAAAAATTAGGGTGGGTTTTGTGGGTTTGGTAGTCGAAAACGATAGGAGATCGATCTGTCGGGAAAATAATGTGGATTCGTCGCACCTTGAAATCATCTCGACTGCGACGGCTATCTGTGTCTGAAGAGTTGCGGGATATTTTTCTGCGACCAATCCCCATTATTTTCCCGACAAATACCCCTTACAAAACGACCCCGCAACATTCCTCAAACCCTGCACTTTGAAGATCCCCCCAGTAATTGCATTACGGCTAACTCCCGTAGACCGAAAAAATCTCGCATAGGCGGCGAAAAATGCCAGCGCAGGTAGGAGATCTGAGTATTTTATCCGCCTTCAACCCAAATCCCACGCCATCCGCGAACCGTGCCCGCCCCGAAAACACTTTTCCCTATCAAATCCACTCGTTTTTTCGGGCGGGCGGTGAAAGTCAGAACGCGCAAGATAACCAGGTCAGTGGATCAGCGAAAAAAAAAACAGCGAAGAAGATCCGTCGAGAAATTATGGGATCTTCTGACCCATCGGCGGGGATGACACAAATCAGGAAAAGCCGAAGGGCGAGAAAAGTAAAAGCTTTCGGAAGGGATTTTATAAGGAAAGGAATAAAAAGGGTTAAATAAGTGTCGTAAATTTTAGATTTGGGTTCTCTAAACGTTGTGTGAACTTTACAAGGCACTTTAATGTTGCGGTCTGTTCAACAATGCCCGAAAATCGGCAACATGTCGCCAGATTTGGTGAATTTTCGACCATAAAGGCGTATTTTGAGTCTAATACTGGCTAGTTTGTAAAGTCGCTGGAGTGATTTCGACGACATGCACTGCGCAAGAAAGGTCATGGTGCTAGCAACAGCTCAAAAAAGCTTATCGCACAGTGAAAGGAAAAACCTTTTTTCTCATATGGCATGTCGGCGAAATCACTCCAGCAACTTTACGAGCGGACTAGTATTATGCCCAAAATAGGTCCTTTTGGTCGAAAATTCATTGAATCTGCCGATAGTATTGCCGTTTTCCGGCATTTTCGGACAGACCGCTATATTAAAGTTCCTTGTAAAGTTCATAGAACCTTTAGAAAGCACAAATCTCAAATTTACGACATTGTAACCTCTTTATTCTATGTAATTTTTGACCCAAAATAAGCCCTTATGGCCAAAAATCCAGCGAATCTGCCACAAAAATCTCGTCATCGTATTCGACCAAAATTTCGCAAAACAAAATTCTCGAAAAGAACCCATTTGCCAGTTCGATTTCCATCTCTTCCGCACAACCGCCGCAGGCATTCGCAAACAATGGGAGGCGCTCAACCGGTGGCGACGCGCCGAGTTCGTTTCTGGATTTCGCCCGAATTTCCATTTTTTTGTAATCGCGTCGAGATGAATCAGGTGCGATCTGATGTGACGGTGCTTATGAATTCGGTGTATTTGCATTGCGCCGGTTGCGAAATGAGTGCGCGGGAATAAATGACGGATGAAATGACACGTGAGCAGCGAGTTAGGGAACTGAAAATTGGAGGACTTTCAATGGCAAGAAGTCATTGTTCCAAAAATTGCTGTGAGATAGTGGAGCAGCGATATTGGAAATAATAAAGTCGTTTTGTAAGAAGCTTTTTACATGCTATGCCGGTTTATAAGCATGTTTTAAAAGATATGATCAAATGGCCCTGAAAATATTCTAAAGACCGGTCAAAGGCTCGTTATGATGAGAAAGTGAAAGGTGCGCAAAAAACAAAGGTCGCGTATTTTAACAACCATGAGCTTTTCGAACACAGCATAAACCTTTTTCCAATGGCCAACAAAGAAATTGCCACGCGCAATTTCTTTTTTTCGTGTCCCCACTTTTCGGGTCGACGTCCGTTCGGGTCCACCCTGACATACGAATCCTCTCCGGATTACGACTCTTTGTCGGTATTTGCAAGGTGTGGGTCCAGAGGTCACCGATGAAAGCCCATACGATTGGGAGGGTCAGTTTGTGAACAGCCAAAGCCTCGAAATGGATTCGGAATAGAAATTTGGAGAGATAAATCCCTGAAGAAGTTTTGGGAGCCTTTGAGCCAGAACTGTCAAAAAAGTAAGAGGTTGATGCAATATGTATTTATTGCGAAACTCGTTTACACCATGAACGTTTCAAATCTCAATTTACAAGGATGGGAAGGTGACTGGGAGAGGGGCTCCAGTTCCGAATTCGAAGCTCTCCAATTTGGCAATGATCTCCAAGAGCTTGGCGATCAATTCAGCGAGGGGGTTTTCGGAAGGAAGGGTAATTCCGAAGGGAATATCTCTCTTGGCACGGCCACCCTCTTCCGAAGGGACGGTCACTTCCTCAGGGTTGATGGTGGGCAGGTGCAGACATTCCAAGATCTGGTTCAGGATGTCGAGCAACACATCGAAAGTGGGCTCAGCGGTGACTGGCTCGAAGGCATCTCTCTTGACACGGCCAGCATCAGAAGGGATGGTTACGGCTTCGGGGTTGACGGTGGGGAGGTTCAGAGATTCGAGGATCTTGTTCAGAAGCTCGATGATTACGACCAATGGAGATGGTGGAAGGCCAGTGACTCCAGAGAAGAGGTCTCTCTTCACTCGGTCTCCTTCAACTCCCAATTCGGGGAAGGTAACGGCCTCGGGATCGACGGTTGGAAGGTGGAGATCCTCCAGAATTTGGTTGAGAATTTGAACCAAAGCCTCCAAGAGTGGCTCTTGTGGCTCCGGCAAAGTTACAGGTAAAACTTTTGGAAGGGATGGGATGTCCGGTAGAGTTACAGGTGAAAGTTTGGGAAGGGATGGGACGCTTGGGAAGCCTTGAGCCATGGAGAAGGCCAAGACGCAGAGGACCACAACACACTTCATTTTGGGGTTTCGCTGCTTTCGAATGGATTCGAAAGTATTGATGAGAAAAGGTTGGCTGGTGATGGCTTATATACAATTTTTAAGTAAAAGTACATCAATCAAAGAGCTTAGGTGACGTCAACTTCCGCCGTGTAAACACTCTTCTTCGTCGGTGTTTACAAATGGATGAAACAACCAATCCCACTGTCACAGTTAGAGTCAAAGGATTTGAATAATACTGTGATCAAAATTTTGAAACTGAACCCTTTAATAATATGGAATATCGTTTTGACGAAAATAGCTCGGCGTATCACCAATACAATCAGATTAACTGTTTTGTTATATAAGCCATCGCCCACCAACCTTTTATCAATATTTCGAATCCATTCGAAAACAGCGAAACCCCCAAAATGAAGTGTGTTGTGGTCCTCTGCGTCTTGGCCTTCTCCATGGCCCAAGGCTTTCCAAGCATCCCATCTCTTCCACAACTTTCACCTGTAACTCTACCGGACATCCCATCCCTTCCAAATGTTCTACCTGTAACTTTGCCGGAGCCACAAGAGCCACTTTTGGAGGCTTTGGTTCAAATTCTCAACCAAATTCTGGAGGATCTCCACCTTCCAACCGTCGATCCCGAGGCCGTTACCTTCCCCGAATTGGGAGTCGAGGGAGATCGAGTCAAGAGAGATATCTTCTCTGGAGTCACTGGCCTTCCACCATCTCCATTGGTCGTAATCATCGAGCTTCTGAACAAGATCCTCGAATCTCTGAACCTCCCCACCGTCAACCCCGAAGCCGTCACCATCCCTTCTGATGCAGGCCGTGTCAAGAGAGATGCCTTCGAGCCAGTCACCGCTGAGCCCACTTTCGACGTGTTGCTCGACATCCTGAACCAGATTTTGGAATGTCTGCACCTGCCCACCATCAACCCTGAGGAAGTGACCGTCCCTTCGGAAGAGGGCGGCCGTGCCAAGAGAGATATTCCCTTCGGAATCACCCTTCCTTCCGAAAACCCCCTCGCTGAATTGATCGCCAAGCTCTTGGAGATCATTGCCAAATTGGAGAGCTTCGAATTCGGAACTGGAGCCCCTCTCCCAGTCACCTTCCCATCATTGTAAATTGAGATTTGAAACGTTCATGGTGTAACCGAGTTTCGCAATAAATACATATTGCATCGACGTCGTTTTCTTTTTCAATTTTCTTACAAAAATATGGGTTTGCAACTCTCATTGAAAGCGATGAAATGGCACGTCAAGAAAAGATAGATAAATCGCGGTCATGCCATTTTTTCTGTCCGATAAAACGGTTTCTTCACTTTTCGAGTTGCGCCCAAGGTAATTGGAAACAGTAAGCTATGCAACTTGGTCTCGAACAATTCAGATGGTTTTTGGAGGTCTTCGAAGCTACCTCTTGCTTTAGGTGGGTAGTGTAATTTAGGTGGCGATGAAACCCTTATTTTTAGCAACAACTAGAAACACAGCCTTGGAATGCACCACAGGTTCTATTTCCTATCACTAGTTTAAACAAGGAACCAGAAAATTAAGTTAAGCCAAGAAATTATACCATTTTAGGCAACAAGTGTAAGATGAGCAAATAAAAGCAGATTTTGTCATGAATCACGAAGGCCTTGGGGTTTCATGCACCTAGAACAGGCTACCAATGCATTACAGTCAAGCCTCTAATCATAAATCCACTTTTTTTGGCTTCTGTATATTTTATTACCTAAAATTGGAAAAACGTAAAGCAACTTACTCTTCGAACTTTGTGCCAAGTCATATTAAAAGTGGAGCTTTTTACTTGGTTCGGAATGAAATTTTCTACTCGTTACGTGAAGATGAAGACAGAGAAACGTTGTACGTCAAGATTTTTCGACCATCTAATTTTCTCTCCACGCGAAGATTGACATTCCTTTTCCTCTTATCAGAGAGTCCAAAAAATCCGTTTGAGTGACCGTTTTTATATACGAGATCAAGACAAAAGGTCAAATATTGCGTAAACTGTTAAATCCATATTTTTGAAAGAAAGCTGATAAAGAAAACGAGGTCGATGCAATATGTATTTATTGCGAAACTGGGTTACACCATGAACGTTTCAAATCTCAATTTACAATGATGGGAAGGTGACTGGGAGAGGGGCTCCAGTTCCGAATTCGAAGCTCTCCAATTTGGCAATGATCTCCAAGAGCTTGGCGATCAATTCAGCGAGGGGTTTTCGGAAGGAAGGGTGATTCCGAAGGGAATATCTCTCTTGGCACGGCCGCCCTCTTCCGAAGGGACGGTCACTTCCTCAGGGTTGATGGTGGGCAGGTGCAGACATTCCAAGATCTGGTTCAGGATGTCGAGCAGAACGTCGAATGTGGGCTCAGCGGTGACTGGCTCGAAGGCATCTCTCTTGACACGGCCAGCATCAGAAGGGATGGTGACGGCTTCGGGGTTGACGGTGGGGAGGTTCAGAGATTCGAGGATCTTGTTCAGAAGCTCGATGATTACGACCAATGGAGATGGTGGAAGGCCAGTGACTCCAGAGAAGATATCTCTCTTGACTCGATCTCCTTCAACTCCCAATTCGGGGAACGTAACGGCCTCGGGATCGACGGTTGGAAGGTGGAGATCCTCCAGAATTTGGTTGAGAATTTGAACCAAAGCCTCCAAAAGTGGCTCTTGTGGCTCCGGCAAAGTTACAGGTAAAACATTTGGAAGGGATGGGATGTCCGGTAGAGTTACAGGTGAAAGTTTTGGAAGAGATGGGATGCTTGGGAAGCCTTGAGCCATGGAGAAGGCCAAGACGCAGAGGACCACAACACACTTCATTTTGGGGTTTCGCTGCTTTCGAATGGATTCGAAAGTATTGATGAGAAAAGGTTGGCTGGTGATGGCTTATATACAATTTTTAAGTAAAAGTACATCAATCAAAGAGCTTAGGTGACGTCAACTTCCGCCGTGTAAACACTCTTCTTCGTCGGTGTTTACAAATGGATGAAACAACCAATCCCACTGTCACAGTTAGAGTCAAAGGATTTGAATAATACTGTGATCAAAATTTTGAAACTGAACCCTTTAATAATATGGAATATCGTTTTGACGAAAATAGCTCGGCGTATCACCAATACAATCAGATTAACTGTTTTGTTATATAAGCCATCGCCCACCAACCTTTTATCAATATTTCGAATCCATTCGAAAACAGCGAAACCCCCAAAATGAAGTGTGTTGTGGTCCTCTGCGTCTTGGCCTTCTCCATGGCCCAAGGCTTTCCAAGCATCCCATCTCTTCCACAACTTTCACCTGTAACTCTACCGGACATCCCATCCCTTCCAAATGTTCTACCTGTAACTTTGCCGGAGCCACAAGAGCCACTTTTGGAGGCTTTGGTTCAAATTCTCAACCAAATTCTGGAGGATCTCCACCTTCCAACCGTCGATCCCGAGGCCGTTACCTTCCCCGAATTGGGAGTCGAGGGAGATCGAGTCAAGAGAGATATCTTCTCTGGAGTCACTGGCCTTCCACCATCTCCATTGGTCGTAATCATCGAGCTTCTGAACAAGATCCTCGAATCTCTGAACCTCCCCACCGTCAACCCCGAAGCCGTCACCATCCCTTCTGATGCAGGCCGTGTCAAGAGAGATGCCTTCGAGCCAGTCACCGCTGAGCCCACTTTCGACGTGTTGCTCGACATCCTGAACCAGATTTTGGAATGTCTGCACCTGCCCACCATCAACCCTGAGGAAGTGACCGTCCCTTCGGAAGAGGGCGGCCGTGCCAAGAGAGATATTCCCTTCGGAATCACCCTTCCTTCCGAAAACCCCCTCGCTGAATTGATCGCCAAGCTCTTGGAGATCATTGCCAAATTGGAGAGCTTCGAATTCGGAACTGGAGCCCCTCTCCCAGTCACCTTCCCATCATTGTAAATTGAGATTTGAAACGTTCATGGTGTAACCGAGTTTCGCAATAAATACATATTGCATCGACGTCGTTTTCTTTTTCAATTTTCTTACAAAAATATGGGTTTGCAACTCTCATTGAAAGCGATGAAATGGCACGTCAAGAAAAGATAGATAAATCGCGGTCATGCCATTTTTTCTGTCCGATAAAACGGTTTCTTCACTTTTCGAGTTGCGCCCAAGGTAATTGGAAACAGTAAGCTATGCAACTTGGTCTCGAACAATTCAGATGGTTTTTGGAGGTCTTCGAAGCTACCTCTTGCTTTAGGTGGGTAGTGTAATTTAGGTGGCGATGAAACCCTTATTTTTAGCAACAACTAGAAACACAGCCTTGGAATGCACCACAGGTTCTATTTCCTATCACTAGTTTAAACAAGGAACCAGAAAATTAAGTTAAGCCAAGAAATTATACCATTTTAGGCAACAAGTGTAAGATGAGCAAATAAAAGCAGATTTTGTCATGAATCACGAAGGCCTTGGGGTTTCATGCACCTAGAACAGGCTACCAATGCATTACAGTCAAGCCTCTAATCATAAATCCACTTTTTTTGGCTTCTGTATATTTTATTACCTAAAATTGGAAAAACGTA
Organism: Bursaphelenchus xylophilus; assembly: GCA_904066235.2. Classification (NCBI taxonomy): domain Eukaryota; kingdom Metazoa; phylum Nematoda; class Chromadorea; order Rhabditida; family Aphelenchoididae; genus Bursaphelenchus; species Bursaphelenchus xylophilus. The sequence goes on along the minus strand of CAJFCV020000003.1, from coordinate 11,756,154 downwards.
AAGCAACTTACTCTTCGAACTTTGTGCCAAGTCATATTAAAAGTGGAGCTTTTTACTTGGTTCGGAATGAAATTTTCTACTCGTTACGTGAAGATGAAGACAGAGAAACGTTGTACGTCAAGATTTTTCGACCATCTAATTTTCTCTCCACGCGAAGATTGACATTCCTTTTCCTCTTATCAGAGAGTCCAAAAAATCCGTTTGAGTGACCGTTTTTATATACGAGATCAAGACAAAAGGTCAAATATTGCGTAAACTGTTAAATCCATATTTTTGAAAGAAAGCTGATAAAGAAAACGAGGTCGATGCAATATGTATTTATTGCGAAACTGGGTTACACCATGAACGTTTCAAATCTCAATTTACAATGATGGGAAGGTGACTGGGAGAGGGGCTCCAGTTCCGAATTCGAAGCTCTCCAATTTGGCAATGATCTCCAAGAGCTTGGCGATCAATTCAGCGAGGGGGTTTTCGGAAGGAAGGGTGATTCCGAAGGGAATATCTCTCTTGGCACGGCCGCCCTCTTCCGAAGGGACGGTCACTTCCTCAGGGTTGATGGTGGGCAGGTGCAGACATTCCAAGATCTGGTTCAGGATGTCGAGCAGAACGTCGAATGTGGGCTCAGCGGTGACTGGCTCGAAGGCATCTCTCTTGACACGGCCAGCATCAGAAGGGATGGTGACGGCTTCGGGGTTGACGGTGGGGAGGTTCAGAGATTCGAGGATCTTGTTCAGAAGCTCGATGATTACGACCAATGGAGATGGTGGAAGGCCAGTGACTCCAGAGAAGATATCTCTCTTGACTCGATCTCCTTCAACTCCCAATTCGGGGAACGTAACGGCCTCGGGATCGACGGTTGGAAGGTGGAGATCCTCCAGAATTTGGTTGAGAATTTGAACCAAAGCCTCCAAAAGTGGCTCTTGTGGCTCCGGCAAAGTTACAGGTAAAACATTTGGAAGGGATGGGATGTCCGGTAGAGTTACAGGTGAAAGTTTTGGAAGAGATGGGATGCTTGGGAAGCCTTGAGCCATGGAGAAGGCCAAGACGCAGAGGACCACAACACACTTCATTTTGGGGGTTTCGCTGTTTTCGAATGGATTCGAAATATTGATGAAAGGTTGGTGGGCGATGGCTTATATACATATTTTAAGTAAGAGTACATCAATTAAAGAGCTTCGGTGACGTCAACTTCCGTCTTGTCAACCCTCTTCGTACGTTTTTACAAACAGACCAAGCAAAGAGGACCACTGGTAGGGTCAATGGATCTGAATAATTGATCAAAATCCGGTGGGTTTTTGAAACTGAACCCTTTAATAATATGGAATATCGTTTTGACGAAAATAGCTCGGCGTATCACCAATACAATCAGATTAACTGTTTTGTTATATAAGCCATCGCCCACCGACCTTTTATCAATATTTCGAATCCATTCGAAAACAGCGAAACCCCCAAAATGAAGTGTGTTGTGGTCCTCTGCGTCTTGGCCTTCTCCATGGCCCAAGGCTTTCCAAGCATCCCATCTCTTCCACAACTTTCACCTGTAACTCTACCGGACATCCCATCCCTTCCAAATGTTCTACCTGTAACTTTGCCGGAGCCACAAGAGCCACTTTTGGAGGCTTTGGTTCAAATTCTCAACCAAATTCTGGAGGATCTCCACCTTCCAACCGTCGATCCCGAGGCCGTTACCTTCCCCGAATTGGGAGTCGAGGGAGATCGAGTCAAGAGAGACATCTTCTCTGGAGTCACTGGCCTTCCACCATCTCCATTGGTCGTAATCATCGAGCTTCTGAACAAGATCCTCGAATCTCTGAACCTCCCCACCGTCAACCCCGAAGCCGTCACCATCCCTTCTGATGCAGGCCGTGTCAAGAGAGATGCCTTCGAGCCAGTCACCGCTGAGCCCACTTTCGACGTGTTGCTCGACATCCTGAACCAGATTTTGGAATGTCTGCACCTGCCCACCATCAACCCTGAGGAAGTGACCGTCCCTTCGGAAGAGGGCGGCCGTGCCAAGAGAGATATTCCCTTCGGAATCACCCTTCCTTCCGAAAACCCCCTCGCTGAATTGATCGCCAAGCTCTTGGAGATCATTGCCAAATTGGAGAGCTTCGAATTCGGAACTGGAGCCCCTCTCCCAGTCACCTTCCCATCATTGTAAATTGAGATTTGAAACGTTCATGGTGTAACCGAGTTTCGCAATAAATACATATTGCATCGACGTCGTTTTCTTTTTCAATTTTCATACAAAAATATGGGTTTGCAACTCTCATTGAAAGCGATGAAACGGCACGTCAAGAAAAGATAGATAAATCGCGGTCATGCCATTTTTTCTGTCCGATAAAACGGTTACTTCACTTTTCGAGTTGCGCCCAAGGTAATTGGAAACAGTAAGCTATGCAACTTGGTCTCGAACAATTCAGATGGTTTTTGGAGGTCTTCGAAGCTACCTCTTGCTTTAGGTGGGTAGTGTAATTTAGGTGGCGATGAAACCCTTATTTTTAGCAACAACTAGAAACACAGCCTTGGAATGCACCACAGGTTCTATTTCCTATCACTAGTTTAAACAAGGAACCAGAAAATTAAGTTAAGCCAAGAAATTATACCATTTTAGGCAACAAGTGTAAGATGAGCAAATAAAAGCAGATTTTGTCATGAATCACGAAGGCCTTGGGGTTTCATGCACCTAGAACAGGCTACCAATGCATTACAGTCAAGCCTCTAATCATAAATCCACTTTTTTTTGGCTTCTGTATATTTTATTACCTAAAATTGGAAAAACGTAAAGCAACTTACTCTTCGAACTTTGTGCCAAGTCATATTAAAAGTGGAGCTTTTTACTTGGTTCGGAATGAAATTTTCTACTCGTTACGTGAAGATGAAGACAGAGAAACGTTGTACGTCAAGATTTTTCGACCATCTAATTTTCTCTCCACGCGAAGATTGACATTCCTTTTCCTCTTATCAGAGAGTCCAAAAAATCCGTTTGAGTGACCGTTTTTATATACGAGATCAAGACAAAAGGTCAAATATTGCGTAAACTGTTAAATCCATATTTTTGAAAGAAAGCTGATAAAGAAAACGAGGTCGATGCAATATGTATTTATTGCGAAACTGGGTTACACCATGAACGTTTCAAATCTCAATTTACAATGATGGGAAGGTGACTGGGAGAGGGGCTCCAGTTCCGAATTCGAAGCTCTCCAATTTGGCAATGATCTCCAAGAGCTTGGCGATCAATTCAGCGAGGGGGTTTTCGGAAGGAAGGGTGATTCCGAAGGGAATATCTCTCTTGGCACGGCCGCCCTCTTCCGAAGGGACGGTCACTTCCTCAGAGTTGATGGTGGGCAGGTGCAGACATTCCAAGATCTGGTTCAGGATGTCGAGCAGAACGTCGAATGTGGGCTCAGCGGTGACTGGCTCGAAGGCATCTCTCTTGACACGGCCAGCATCAGAAGGGATGGTGACGGCTTCGGGGTTGACGGTGGGGAGGTTCAGAGATTCGAGGATCTTGTTCAGAAGCTCGATGATTACGACCAATGGAGATGGTGGAAGGCCAGTGACTCCAGAGAAGATATCTCTCTTGACTCGATCTCCTTCAACTCCCAATTCGGGGAACGTAACGGCCTCGGGATCGACGGTTGGAAGGTGGAGATCCTCCAGAATTTGGTTGAGAATTTGAACCAAAGCCTCCAAAAGTGGCTCTTGTGGCTCCGGCAAAGTTACAGGTAAAACATTTGGAAGGGATGGGATGTCCGGTAGAGTTACAGGTGAAAGTTTTGGAAGAGATGGGATGCTTGGGAAGCCTTGAGCCATGGAGAAGGCCAAGACGCAGAGGACCACAACACACTTCATTTTGGGGGTTTCGCTGTTTTCGAATGGGTTCGAAATATTGATGAAAGGTTGGTGGGCGATGGCTTATATACATATTTTAAGTAAGAGTACATCAATTAAAGAGCTTCGGTGACGTCAACTTCCGTCTTGTCAACCCTCTTCGTACGTTTTTACAAACAGACCAAGCAAAGAGGACCACTGGTAGGGTCAATGGATCTGAATAATTGATCAAAATCCGGTGGGTTTTTGAAACTGAACCCTTTAATAATATGGAATATCGTTTTGACGAAAATAGCTCGGCGTATCACCAATACAATCAGATTAACTGTTTTGTTATATAAGCCATCGCCCACCGACCTTTTATCAATATTTCGAATCCATTCGAAAACAGCGAAACCCCCAAAATGAAGTGTGTTGTGGTCCTCTGCGTCTTGGCCTTCTCCATGGCCCAAGGCTTTCCAAGCATCCCATCTCTTCCACAACTTTCACCTGTAACTCTACCGGACATCCCATCCCTTCCAAATGTTCTACCTGTAACTTTGCCGGAGCCACAAGAGCCACTTTTGGAGGCTTTGGTTCAAATTCTCAACCAAATTCTGGAGGATCTCCACCTTCCAACCGTCGATCCCGAGGCCGTTACCTTCCCCGATTTGGGAGCCGAGGGAGATCGAGTCAAGAGAGATATCTTCTCTGGAGTCACTGGCCTTCCACCATCTCCATTGGTCGTAATCATCGAGCTTCTGAACAAGATCCTCGAATCTCTGAACCTCCCCACCGTCAACCCCGAAGCCGTCACCATCCCTTCTGATGCCGGCCGTGTCAAGAGAGATATTCCCTTCGGAATCACCCTTCCTTCCGAAAACCCCCTCGCTGAATTGATCGCCAAGCTCTTGGAGATCATTGCCAAATTGGAGAGCTTCGAATTCGGAACTGGAGCCCCTCTCCCAGTCACCTTCCCATCATTGTAAATTGAGATTTGAAACGTTCATGGTGTAACCGAGTTTCGCAATAAATACATATTGCATCGACGTCGTTTTCTTTTTCAATTTTCTTACAAAAATATGGGTTTGCAACTCTCATTGAAAGCGATGAAATGGCACGTCAAGAAAAGATAGATAAATCGCGGTCATGCCATTTTTTCTGTCCGATAAAACGGTTTCTTCACTTTTCGAGTTGCGCCCAAGGTAATTGGAAACAGTAAGCTATGCAACTTGGTCTCGAACAATTCAGATGGTTTTTGGAGGTCTTCGAAGCTACCTCTTGCTTTAGGTGGGTAGTGTAATTTAGGTGGCGATGAAACCCTTATTTTTAGCAACAACTAGAAACACAGCCTTGGAATGCACCACAGGTTCTATTTCCTATCACTAGTTTAAACAAGGAACCAGAAAATTAAGTTAAGCCAAGAAATTATACCATTTTAGGCAACAAGTGTAAGATGAGCAAATAAAAGCAGATTTTGTCATGAATCACGAAGGCCTTGGGGTTTCATGCACCTAGAACAGGCTACCAATGCATTACAGTCAAGCCTCTAATCATAAATCCACTTTTTTTTGGCTTCTGTATATTTTATTACCTAAAATTGGAAAAACGTAAAGCAACTTACTCTTCGAACTTTGTGCCAAGTCATATTAAAAGTGGAGCTTTTTACTTGGTTCGGAATGAAATTTTCTACTCGTTACGTGAAGATGAAGACAGAGAAACGTTGTACGTCAAGATTTTTCGACCATCTAATTTTCTCTCCACGCGAAGATTGACATTCCTTTTCCTCTTATCAGAGAGTCCAAAAAATCCGTTTGAGTGACCGTTTTTATATACGAGATCAAGACAAAAGGTCAAATATTGCGTAAACTGTTAAATCCATATTTTTGAAAGAAAGCTGATAAAGAAAACGAGGTCGATGCAATATGTATTTATTGCGAAACTGGGTTACACCATGAACGTTTCAAATCTCAATTTACAATGATGGGAAGGTGACTGGGAGAGGGGCTCCAGTTCCGAATTCGAAGCTCTCCAATTTGGCAATGATCTCCAAGAGCTTGGCGATCAATTCAGCGAGGGGGTTTTCGGAAGGAAGGGTGATTCCGAAGGGAATATCTCTCTTGGCACGGCCGCCCTCTTCCGAAGGGACGGTCACTTCCTCAGGGTTGATGGTGGGCAGGTGCAGACATTCCAAGATCTGGTTCAGGATGTCGAGCAGAACGTCGAATGTGGGCTCAGCGGTGACTGGCTCGAAGGCATCTCTCTTGACACGGCCCGCATCAGAAGGGATGGTGACGGCTTCGGGGTTGACGGTGGGGAGGTTCAGAGATTCGAGGATCTTGTTCAGAAGCTCGATGATTACGACCAATGGAGATGGTGGAAGGCCAGTGACTCCAGAGAAGATATCTCTCTTGACTCGATCTCCTTCAACTCCCAATTCGGGGAACGTAACGGCCTCGGGATCGACGGTTGGAAGGTGGAGATCCTCCAGAATTTGGTTGAGAATTTGAACCAAAGCCTCCAAAAGTGGCTCTTGTGGCTCCGGCAAAGTTACAGGTAAAACATTTGGAAGGGATGGGATGTCCGGTAGAGTTACAGGTGAAAGTTTTGGAAGAGATGGGATGCTTGGGAAGCCTTGAGCCATGGAGAAGGCCAAGACGCAGAGGACCACAACACACTTCATTTTGGGGGTTTCGCTGTTTTCGAATGGATTCGAAATATTGATGAAATGTTGGTGGGCGATGGCTTATATACATATTTTAAGTAAGAGTACATCAATTAAAGAGCTTCGGTGACGTCAACTTCCGTCTTGTCAACCCTCTTCGTACGTTTTTACAAACAGACCAAGCAAAGAGGACCACTGGTAGGGTCAATGGATCTGAATAATTGATCAAAATCCGGTGGGTTTTTGAAACTGAACCCTTTAATAATATGGAATATCGTTTTGACGAAAATAGCTCGGCGTATCACCAATACAATCAGATTAACTGTTTTGTTATATAAGCCATCGCCCACCGACCTTTTATCAATATTTCGAATCCATTCGAAAACAGCGAAACCCCCAAAATGAAGTGTGTTGTGGTCCTCTGCGTCTTGGCCTTCTCCATGGCCCAAGGCTTTCCAAGCATCCCATCTCTTCCACAACTTTCACCTGTAACTCTACCGGACATCCCATCCCTTCCAAATGTTCTACCTGTAACTTTGCCGGAGCCACAAGAGCCACTTTTGGAGGCTTTGGTTCAAATTCTCAACCAAATTCTGGAGGATCTCCACCTTCCAACCGTCGATCCCGAGGCCGTTACCTTCCCCGATTTGGGAGCCGAGGGAGATCGAGTCAAGAGAGATATCTTCTCTGGAGTCACTGGCCTTCCACCATCTCCATTGGTCGTAATCATCGAGCTTCTGAACAAGATCCTCGAATCTCTGAACCTCCCCACCGTCAACCCCGAAGCCGTCACCATCCCTTCTGATGCTGGCCGTGTCAAGAGAGATGCCTTCGAGCCAGTCACCGCTGAGCCCACATTCAACGTTCTGCTCGACATCCTGAACCAGATCTTGGAATGTCTGCACCTGCCCACCATCAACCCTGAGGAAGTGACCGTCCCTTCGGAAGAGGGCGGCCGTGCCAAGAGAGATATTCCCTTCGGAATCACCCTTCCTTCCGAAAACCCCCTCGCTGAATTGATCGCCAAGCTCTTGGAGATCATTGCCAAATTGGAGAGCTTCGAATTCGGAACTGGAGCCCCTCTCCCAGTCACCTTCCCATCATTGTAAATTGAGATTTGAAACGTTCATGGTGTAACCGAGTTTCGCAATAAATACATATTGCATCGACGTCGTTTTCTTTTTCAATTTTCTTACAAAAATATGGGTTTGCAACTCTCATTGAAAGCGATGAAATGGCACGTCAAGAAAAGATAGATAAATCGCGGTCATGCCATTTTTTCTGTCCGATAAAACGGTTTCTTCACTTTTCGAGTTGCGCCCAAGGTAATTGGAAACAGTAAGCTATGCAACTTGGTCTCGAACAATTCAGATGGTTTTTGGAGGTCTTCGAAGCTACCTCTTGCTTTAGGTGGGTAGTGTAATTTAGGTGGCGATGAAACCCTTATTTTTAGCAACAACTAGAAACACAGCCTTGGAATGCACCACAGGTTCTATTTCCTATCACTAGTTTAAACAAGGAACCAGAAAATTAAGTTAAGCCAAGAAATTATACCATTTTAGGCAACAAGTGTAAGATGAGCAAATAAAAGCAGATTTTGTCATGAATCACGAAGGCCTTGGGGTTTCATGCACCTAGAACAGGCTACCAATGCATTACAGTCAAGCCTCTAATCATAAATCCACTTTTTTTGGCTTCTGTATATTTTATTACCTAAAATTGGAAAAACGTAAAGCAACTTACTCTTCGAACTTTGTGCCAAGTCATATTAAAAGTGGAGCTTTTTACTTGGTTCGGAATGAAATTTTCTACTCGTTACGTGAAGATGAAGACAGAGAAACGTTGTACGTCAAGATTTTTCGACCATCTAATTTTCTCTCCACGCGAAGATTGACATTCCTTTTCCTCTTATCAGAGAGTCCAAAAAATCCGTTTGAGTGACCGTTTTTATATACGAGATCAAGACAAAAGGTCAAATATTGCGTAAACTGTTAAATCCATATTTTTGAAAGAAAGCTGATAAAGAAAACGAGGTCGATGCAATATGTATTTATTGCGAAACTGGGTTACACCATGAACGTTTCAAATCTCAATTTACAATGATGGGAAGGTGACTGGGAGAGGGGCTCCAGTTCCGAATTCGAAGCTCTCCAATTTGGCAATGATCTCCAAGAGCTTGGCGATCAATTCAGCGAGGGGGTTTTCGGAAGGAAGGGTGATTCCGAAGGGAATATCTCTCTTGGCACGGCCGCCCTCTTCCGAAGGGACGGTCACTTCCTCAGGGTTGATGGTGGGCAGGTGCAGACATTCCAAGATCTGGTTCAGGATGTCGAGCAGAACGTCGAATGTGGGCTCAGCGGTGACTGGCTCGAAGGCATCTCTCTTGACACGGCCAGCATCAGAAGGGATGGTGACGGCTTCGGGGTTGACGGTGGGGAGGTTCAGAGATTCGAGGATCTTGTTCAGAAGCTCGATGATTACGACCAATGGAGATGGTGGAAGGCCAGTGACTCCAGAGAAGATATCTCTCTTGACTCGATCTCCTTCAACTCCCAATTCGGGGAACGTAACGGCCTCGGGATCGACGGTTGGAAGGTGGAGATCCTCCAGAATTTGGTTGAGAATTTGAACCAAAGCCTCCAAAAGTGGCTCTTGTGGCTCCGGCAAAGTTACAGGTAAAACATTTGGAAGGGATGGGATGTCCGGTAGAGTTACAGGTGAAAGTTTTGGAAGAGATGGGATGCTTGGGAAGCCTTGAGCCATGGAGAAGGCCAAGACGCAGAGGACCACAACACACTTCATTTTGGGGGTTTCGCTGTTTTCGAATGGATTCGAAATATTGATGAAAGGTTGGTGGGCGATGGCTTATATACATATTTTAAGTAAGAGTACATCAATTAAAGAGCTTCGGTGACGTCAACTTCCGTCTTGTCAACCCTCTTCGTACGTTTTTACAAACAGACCAAGCAAAGAGGACCACTGGTAGGGTCAATGGATCTGAATAATTGATCAAAATCCGGTGGGTTTTTGAAACTGAACCCTTTAATAATATGGAATATCGTTTTGACGAAAATAGCTCGGCGTATCACCAATACAATCAGATTAACTGTTTTGTTATATAAGCCATCGCCCACCGACCTTTTATCAATATTTCGAATCCATTCGAAAACAGCGAAACCCCCAAAATGAAGTGTGTTGTGGTCCTCTGCGTCTTGGCCTTCTCCATGGCCCAAGGCTTTCCAAGCATCCCATCTCTTCCACAACTTTCACCTGTAACTCTACCGGACATCCCATCCCTTCCAAATTTTCTACCTGTAACTTTGCCGGAGCCACAAGAGCCACTTTTTGAGGCTTTGGTTCAAATTCTCAACCAAATTCTGGAGGATCTCCACCTTCCAACCGTCGATCCCGAGGCCGTTACCTTCCCCGAATTGGGAGTCGAGGGAGATCGAGTCAAGAGAGATATCTTCTCTGGAGTCACTGGCCTTCCACCATCTCCATTGGTCGTAATCATCGAGCTTCTGAACAAGATCCTCGAATCTCTGAACCTCCCCACCGTCAACCCCGAAGCCGTCACCATCCCTTCTGATGCAGGCCGTGTCAAGAGAGATGCCTTCGAGCCAGTCACCGCTGAGCCCACTTTCGACGTGTTGCTCGACATCCTGAACCAGATTTTGGAATGTCTGCACCTGCCCACCATCAACCCTGAGGAAGTGACCGTCCCTTCGGAAGAGGGCGGCCGTGCCAAGAGAGATATTCCCTTCGGAATCACCCTTCCTTCCGAAAACCCCCTCGCTGAATTGATCGCCAAGCTCTTGGAGATCATTGCCAAATTGGAGAGCTTCGAATTCGGAACTGGAGCCCCTCTCCCAGTCACCTTCCCATCATTGTAAATTGAGATTTGAAACGTTCATGGTGTAACCGAGTTTCGCAATAAATACATATTGCATCGACGTCGTTTTCTTTTTCAATTTTCATACAAAAATATGGGTTTGCAACTCTCATTGAAAGCGATGAAATGGCACGTCAAGAAAAGATAGATAAATCGCGGTCATGCCATTTTTTCTGTCCGATAAAACGGTTTCTTCACTTTTCGAGTTGCGCCCAAGGTAATTGGAAACAGTAAGCTATGCAGCTTGGTCTCGAACAATTCAGATGGTTTTTGGAGGTCTTCGAAGCTACCTCTTGCTTTAGGTGGGTAGTGTAATTTAGGTGGCGATGAAACCCTTATTTTTAGCAACAACTAGAAACACAGCCTTGGAATGCACCACAGGTTCTATTTCCTATCACTAGTTTAAACAAGGAACCAGAAAATTAAGTTAAGCCAAGAAATTATACCATTTTAGGCAACAAGTGTAAGATGAGCAAATAAAAGCAGATTTTGTCATGAATCACGAAGGCCTTGGGGTTTCATGCACCTAGAACAGGCTACCAATGCATTACAGTCAAGCCTCTAATCATAAATCCACTTTTTTTGGCTTCTGTATATTTTATTACCTAAAATTGGAAAAACGTAAAGCAACTTACTCTTCGAACTTTGTGCCAAGTCATATTAAAAGTGGAGCTTTTTACTTGGTTCGGAATGAAATTTTCTACTCGTTACGTGAAGATGAAGGCAGAGAAACGTTGTACGTCAAGATTTTTCGACCATCTAATTTTCTCTCCACGCGAAGATTGACATTCCTTTTCCTCTTATCAGAGAGTCCAAAAAATCCGTTTGAGTGACCGTTTTTATATACGAGATCAAGACAAAAGGTCAAATATTGCGTAAACTGTTAAATCCATATCTTTGAAAGAAAGCTGATAAAGAAAACGAGGTCGATGCAATATGTATTTATTGCGCAACTGGGTTACACCATGAACGTTTCAAATCTCAATTTACAATGATGGGAAGGTGACTGGGAGAGGGGCTCCAGTTCCGAATTCGAAGCTCTCCAATTTGGCAATGATCTCCAAGAGCTTGGCGATCAATTCAGCGAGGGGGTTTTCGGAAGGAAGGGTGATTCCGAAGGGAATATCTCTCTTGGCACGGCCGCCCTCTTCCGAAGGGACGGTCACTTCCTCAGGGTTGATGGTGGGCAGGTGCAGACATTCCAAGATCTGGTTCAGGATGTCGAGCAGAACGTCGAATGTGGGCTCAGCGGTGACTGGCTCGAAGGCATCTCTCTTGACACGGCCAGCATCAGAAGGGATGGTGACGGCTTCGGGGTTGACGGTGGGGAGGTTCAGAGTTTCGAGGATCTTGTTCAGAAGCTCGATGATTACGACCAATGGAGATGGTGGAAGGCCAGTGACTCCAGAGAAGAGGTCTCTCTTGACTCGATCTCCTTCAACTCCCAATTCGGGGAAGGTAACGGCCTCGGGATCGACGGTTGGAAGGTGGAGATCCTCCAGAATTTGGTTGAGAATTTGAACCAAAGCCTCCAAAAGTGGCTCTTGTGGTTCCGGCAAAGTTACAGGTAAAACTTTCGGAAGGGATGGGATTTCCGGTAGAGTTACAGGCAGAGATTGCCACGGTCAAAATTTCGGCTCCGGCTTTTAGCTCCCAGAGCCGGAGCCGAGGCCAAATTTGCAGCTACGGCTCCGGCTCTTGGCTCCGTGCAAAATTTAAAAAAGCCGTCGGCTCCGAATCCCGGCTCCTATGCAAAATGTTTTTTTTTAAAATATTTTTCCAAAAATAAATCTTATTATTGCCAGAGATCATACAGCCAACGTTTTTGCAGTCAAGTCAAATCCTCCGCAGTGTTTTTCAAGCAATTTGGTTTAACAATAACACGAAATTTTTACTTTTCTGACCGCTGGGAAGCCTGGCTCCGACTTTGGGCTCGGGAGCCGGAGCCGACCCCAAAATTTCCGGCTCCGGCTCTGGCTCCCGGCTCGGAGCCGGAGCCGCTCAGAGCCGGAGCCAAGAGCCGGCTCCGAAGCCGTGGCAATCTCTGGTTACAGGTGAAAGATTTGGAAGGGATGGGATGCTTGGGAAGCCTTGGGCCGTGGAGAAGGCCAAGAAGCAGAAGACCGCAATACACTTCATTTTGGGGTTTCGCTGCTTTCGAATGGATTCGAAAGTATTGATGAGAAAAGGTCGGCTGGTTATGGCTTATATACATATCTTAAACAAGAGTACAGCAATGAAGGAGCTTAGGTGACGTCAACTTCCGTCGTGGAAACACCCTTCTTCGTCTGTGTTTACAAATGGATGAAACAACCAATCCCACTGTCACAGTTAGAGTCAAAGGATTTGAATAATTCTGTGATCAAAATTTTGAAACTGAACCCTTTAATAATATGGAATATCGCTTTGACAAAAATAGCTCGGCGTATCACCAATACAATCAGATTAATTGTCTTGTTATATAAGCCATCGCCCACCAACCTTTTATCAATATTTCGAATCCATTCGAAAACAGCGAAACCCCCAAAATGAAGTGTGTTGTGGTCCTCTGCGTCTTGGCCTTCTCCATGGCCCAAGGCTTCCCAAGCATCCCATCCCTTCCAAAACTTTCACCTGTAACTCTACCGGACATCCCATCCCTTCCAAATGTTTTACCTGTAACTTTGCCGGAGCCACAAGAGCCACTTTTGGAGGCTTTGGTTCAAATTCTCAACCAAATTCTGGAGGATCTCCACCTTCCAACCGTCGATCCCGAGGCCGTTACCTTCCCCGAATTGGGAGTTGAAGGAGATCGAGTCAAGAGAGATATCTTCTCTGGAGTCACTGGCCTTCCACCATCTCCATTGGTCGTAATCATCGAGCTTCTGAACAAGATCCTCGAATCTCTGAACCTCCCCACCGTCAACCCCGAAGCCGTCACCATCCCTTCTGATGCTGGCCGTGTCAAGAGAGATGCCTTCGAGCCAGTCACCGCTGAGCCCATTTTCGACGTTCTGCTCGACATCCTGAACCAGATCTTGGAATGTCTGCACCTGCCCACCATCAACCCTGAGGAAGTGACCGTCCCTTCGGAAGAGGGCGGCCGTGCCAAGAGAGATATTCCCTTCGGAATCACCCTTCCTTCCGAAAACCCCCTCGCTGAATTGATCGCCAAGCTCTTGGAGATCATTGCCAAATTGGAGAGCTTCGAATTCGGAACTGGAGCCCCTCTCCCAGTCACCTTCCCATCATTGTAAATTGAGATTTGAAACGTTCATGGTGTAACCGAGTTTCGCAATAAATACATATTGCATCGACCTTGTTTTCTTTATCAACTTTCTTTCAAAAATATCTATTTACAATGCGAATTGAAAGCGAAAAAATCTTGACATTATGTTTCGGCTCGAGTTTCGGGATAGAAAACCTCTTCATTTTACGCGATATTTTGCCTTCGTCTCGTCCATAAAAACGGTCACTAAAACGGGTTTTTTAGACCCTCTGATAATAGGAAAAGGAATGCACGTCAATCCAAAATAGAAGAAAAAATTTCCCGCCCCTTTTTTGGTGATTCGTTCAAAATCCGATAAAACGCATTTTCTTATCTTTCTTCTTTCTTTTCGAGAAAAAAACAATTATTTTAGGCGAGAAAAAGTGCCGATAATTTCGCGACATTTCGTCTCTCTTTTAAACCAATGAAAACGGTACGAAGTTTCGAAACGGTTCAGGAAATGCGCTGGATTGACGTGGAATGGCTATTTCCGCGGAGAAAACACGCTGAGCGTAAAATCTTGACGTTCGCCGTCTGTCTGTATCTTCACGCAACGGATAAAAACCCTTTGGTCCGGATCAAGTTAGACGCTAATTTTAATAAAACTTGACAAAAGTCTCGAAGGACTAAGTTGTTTTATGGTTTTCCAATTTTAGGTAACAAAATATACAGAAGCTACAAAAAGTGGATTTATGCTTACGGGCTTGACTGTAATGCATTGGTAGCTTGTGCTAGGTGCATACAACACCAAGGCCTTCGTGATTCATGACAAAATCTGCTTTTATTTGCTCATCTTACACTTGTTGCCTAAAATGGTATAATTTCTTGGCTTAACTTAATTTTCTGGTTCCTTGTTTAAACTAGTGATAGGAAATAGAACCTGTGGTGCATTCCAAGGCTGTGTTTCTAGTTGTTGCTAAAAATAAGGGTTTCATCGCCACCTAAATTACACTAGCCACCTAAAGCGATAGGTAGCTTCAAAGACCTCCAAAAACTATCTGAATTGTTCGAGACCAAGTTGAATAGCTTATTGTCTCCAATTACCTTGGGCGCAAGTCGGAAAGTGAAGAAACCGTCTTATCGGACAGAAAAAATGGCATGACCGCGATTTACCTATTTTTCTTGACGTGCCATTTTATCGCCTTCAATTAGAATTGCAAATCAGCATTTTTGAAAGAAAATTGAAAAAGAAAACGAGGTCGATGCAATATGTATTTATTGCGAAACTCAGTTACACCATGAACGTTTCAAATCTCAATTTACAATGATGGGAAGGTGACTGGGAGAGGGGCTCCAGTTCCGAATTCGAAGCTCTCCAATTTGGCAATGATCTCCAAAAGCTTGGCGATCAATTCAGCGAGGGGGTTTTCGGAAGGAAGGGTGATTCCGAAGGGAATATCTCTCTTGGCACGGCCGCCCTCTTCCGAAGGGACGGTCACTTCCTCAGGGTTGATGGTGGGCAGGTGCAGACATTCCAAGA
The DNA here is from genome assembly GCA_904066235.2 of Bursaphelenchus xylophilus. Taxonomy (NCBI): domain Eukaryota; kingdom Metazoa; phylum Nematoda; class Chromadorea; order Rhabditida; family Aphelenchoididae; genus Bursaphelenchus; species Bursaphelenchus xylophilus. Next base: position 11,741,057 of record CAJFCV020000003.1, on the reverse strand, counting down.
TCTGGTTCAGGATGTCAAGCAGAACGTCGAATGTGGGCTCAGCGGTGACTGGCTCGAAGGCATCTCTCTTGACACGGCCAGCATCAGAAGGGATGGTGACGGCTTCGGGGTTGACGGTGGGGAGGTTCAGAGATTCGAGGATCTTGTTCAGAAGCTCGATGATTACGACCAATGGAGATGGTGGAAGGCCAGTGACTCCAGAGAAGATATCTCTCTTGACTCGATCTCCTTCAACTCCCAATTCGGGGAAGGTAACGGCCTCGGGATCGACGGTTGGAAGGTGGAGATCCTCCAGAATTTGGTTGAGAATTTGAACCAAAGCCTCCAAAAGTGGCTCTTGTGGCTCCGGCAAAGTTACAGGTAAAACATTTGGAAGGGATGGGATGTCCGGTAGAGTTACAGGTGAAAGTTTTGGAAGAGATGGGATGCTTGGAAAGCCTTGAGCCATGGGGAAGGCCAAGACGCAGAGGACCACAACACACTTCATTTTGGGGGTTTCGCTGTTTTCGAATGGATTCGAAATATTGATAAAAGGTTGGTGGGCGATGGCTTATATAACAAAACAGTTAATCTGATTGTATTGGTGATACGCCGAGCTATTTTCGTCAAAGCGATATTCCATATTATTAAAGGGTTCAGTTTCAAAATTTTGATGACAGAATTATTCAAATCCTTTGACTCTAACTGTGACAGTGGGATTGGTTGTTTCATCCATTTGTAAACACCGACGAAGAAGGGGGTTTGCCCGACGGAAGTTGACGTCACCTAAGCTCCTTCATTGCTGTACTCTTGTTTAAAATATGTATATAAGCCATAACCAGCCAACCTTTTCTCATCAATACTTTCGAATCCATTCGAAAGCAGCGAAACCCCAAAATGAAGTGTGTTGCGGTCTTCTGCTTCTTGGCCTTCTCCACGGCCCAAGGCTTCCCAAGTATCCCATCCCTTCCAAAACTTTCACCTGTAACTCTACCGGACATCCCATCCCTTCCAAATGTTCTACCTGTAACTTTGCCGGAGCCACAAGAGCCACTTTTGGAGGCTTTGGTTCAAATTCTCAACCAAATTCTGGAGGATCTCCACCTTCCAACCGTCGATCCCGAGGCCGTTACCTTCCCCGAATTGGGAGTCGAGGGAGATCGAGTCAAGAGAGATATCTTCTCTGGAGTCACTGGCCTTCCACCATCTCCATTGGTCGTAATCATCGAGCTTCTGAACAAGATCCTCGAATCTCTGAACCTCCCCACCGTCAACCCCGAAGCCGTCACCATCCCTTCTGATGCTGGCCGTGTCAAGAGAGATGCCTTCGAGCCAGTCACCGCTGAGCCCACATTCGACGTTCTGCTCGACATCCTGAACCAGATCTTGGAATGTCTGCACCTGCCCACCATCAACCCTGAGGAAGTGACCGTCCCTTCGGAAGAGGGCGGCCGTGCCAAGAGAGATATTCCCTTCGGAATCACCATTCCTTTCGAAAACCCCCTCGCTGAATTGATCGCCAAGCTTTTGGAGATCATTGCCAAATTGGAGAGCTTCGAATTCGGAACTGGAGCCCCTCTCCCAGTCACCTTCCCATCATTGTAAATTGAGATTTGAAACGTTCATGGTGTAACTGAGTTTCGCAATAAATACATATTGCATCGACCTCGTTTTCTTTTTCAATTTTCTTTCAAAGGTTCGGGGGTCATCGCGACACATTTTCTGGGCAATCTCTGTTGCCTTCAGCTTTGTTGTACAGAGTGCAGCTGTAGTTTGAATTCCGCGAATTTTCAAATTTAACGTTCCGTTAACCTTGTAGATTTTATCATGCTCTTCGACCTCCGCGCTTACTCTCCTGCACTCTTAAAGAGACGGATCGCTTGGAACGCCATTTCTGGACGCCCGACAGAGTGGGGGGAGCCCTGATCAGTAATGAAAAAATGAAATGAATGCGCGAAAAGACGAGTAACAGCTGCCATTTCTTCAACGTTTTATGTACATTGTTTTTGGGAATAAATCTCCTGAATGCGTCGATTCATGTGTCGGTTGGTGTAAGCGGATCTGCCTTTGGTATCTTTACGATTATTCCGCTCCAGTTTGGGGATTTCTTGGGTTTCGAGGGTTCTGAAGCCCTCGAACAAGAGGTTAAAGCGGAGTGAAAAGGTTTTCGTCATTAAAATTTTTTTGGCTGTGGCAAAATTATTTTTTTCCTCTATGATTTTGTCATCTCAGGCCTCGCTGCGTTCTTTTATATTCAACTTGCCAAAAATTGTCAATTTTTGTCAACTTTCGGACAAAAAATCTCGAATTTTCCTGCAAATATCTTTTCTGAGAATCTGACACATAAGCATATATAAAAGTGTTATCTAAATTAGTGGCAAGTTTCATCGAGATCTGAAGGTCGCAGTTTGAGAATTTCCCTATTTATTACAGCAGCGGACCTGATACAGCGGCAAAAAACGTAACATTTTGCATCCGGGAAGTGTCAAAAAATGTGGCAAAATACCTCCCTCTCCAAGTGAAAAAAAACTCCGATTTCAAAGCTCTTTTTGTGGCCCTTCAAAACGGAGCTTTTTTATTTGGATAGGGACTGACACTTCCCGGGTGGGAAATAGTACGTTTTTTGCCACTGGATCAGATTCGTCACTGTAGCTGATTTTTCCAGCTTCAACCTATGATTTCAAGCTCTACAAGATGTCCAAGCTTTTTTCATCTCAATCTGCGCGTCTAAGACCATCTAGCCTCCCCAAAACTACAGTAGCCAACACCCTTTTACCTTGAGCTCCCGGTAATCTCACAAGGGAATGGACTTTATGTGTAAATCGATTTTGGCTTGGGACCTAGTCAGATCGAAAGGTGTATGGTAGTCGATTATTCACCTGGGGGGTAATCTCTGCGCGGGGCTTCAAAGCCGAGAAAATCGGCTTCAAACTTTGGACGAAAATCAAAGGATAGGGATCCCGGAAAAGGAACAATAAAAAGTGTGAAGCAGTGGCCGAGTGGTCAGTGCGCTCGCTTTTTGCGCAAAAGCTTGCAGGTTCGAGTCTTTCCAAGCTCAAACCATCATTTATCGTTTTTACTTCTGCTTTCTTCGTGCTAATCCGGCTATACATTTAAAAAAAGTGGTATAGATAAAAAAGTTAACATAATGGAAAGTTGTTTTTGAATACATCAGGTTGATGGTGTGCTCTGCGCTCTAAAACTGTAAAAGGAAGGTGCAAAGCCGTTGAAAATGGAATGGTTCCGTTTAAAATATACTTCTTGCATCGATAATCGAGTTCAGAGGGAAAAAAATAACAGAAATTTTTGTTTAAAAAAGTTATGAATGGAAGCAGATTCGAACTTGCGACCTTTTGCGCAAAAAGCGAGCGCACTGACCACTCGGCCACTGCTTCACACTTTTTATTGTTCCTTTTCCGGGATCCCTATCCTTTGATTTTCGTCCAAACTTTGAAGCCAATTTTCTCGGCTTTGAAGCCCCGCGCAGAGATTTCCCCCCAAGTGAATAATCGACTACCATACACCTTTCGATCTGACTAGGTCCCAAGCCAAAATCGATTTACACATAAAGTCCATTCCCTTGTCAGCCATCTGTCCCTATTCACCGTACCTTCCTCCAGTTCCCAACTTCCACGAACAGTCATTAATCTCCACCTCTCCCCACCAGCATAACAACCTACGGTACACGTTTCCGACTTCAAAAAGACTGTCGGCTCATTACTTATCGGCCTACTCATAAAAACAAAAACTTTTTCCCGCCTTTTCCCCGCCACTTTTCGGATCACTTTCACCTCGGCGCGCCGCAAAAAAAACGTTCCAAACCCGTGTTGTGGGCCCAATGAAAAACTGATTTTTTGCTTGAAAAAATTGTTTTCGCTCAAGTTTTTTTGGTCAGTTGGTAAAAAGTGCCGAAACGATGCGAAAAAAAAGTGTTTTTGGAGACGACAAAAAATAGATTCAGGAACAATGGCGGTTGAAAAAAGAGCTGAAAATCGCGGCGGAATTAATTCTGGCCCCACTTTTCGATTCGAAAATGGATTTTTTGGGGTTTGAAATGCAAATTTATTGGAGGTGCTGCTTTGAAAATATCAGGCTGTCAGGAAAATAATGAGCACAATGTCGCTGAGCCAATCTTCGCTGAAGTGAAAATCGATTTGATTTTGCGGCACAATTCATTCTCTCGGCGACAAATTTCGATGCAACAGAGTGCTTATTATTTTCCCGACACTGATACTTTTCTCTGCTGGCAACTGAATCTTACATTGAATTTTGCCTTGCCATTATCGTATTTTACCTTTACTTCTTATACCAAAACCCCATAAATTTGCTTGGGGTTCACAATTCATTTTCTCGACAGCGATGCAACTTTTGATGCGAAGAGTTATCCCGACAGACTAAAAAAATTGACGAGACTACTCGCTAAGCGACTCGTCAGCCTACATTCCCAACGCGGGTTCGCGCGCAAAGCGCCAGGAAATTGGCCTAAGCAGATAGGCAAACTAATTGTTCTGTGACAAATCCACATTATTTTCCCGACAAACTGATATCAATCTGTCGGGAAAATAATGAGTTTTATGCCGCTACGATGATCACCTCGCTGAAGTGAAAAAATTGATTTTGCCGCAACACAAATCATCTTCTCGGCGGCGATGCGATTTTCTATGCGACGGAGTGCTCATTATTTTCCCGACAGAGTGATATGCAGACCAAAAAGTGTAGACATTGTTAATCGACGTTTCAGCAGTTGAAGATTTCTTATTTTCCCGACAAAGTGATAGGGAACATATACCACCGTCTGAGGAATTTGTAAAATACGCAGTAAAAAATTTTTTGAAAATTTTCAAGTTATCGTTGTAACACATAAAAATCAACATAGATCTCTGGTTTTGCATAAACTTCCTCAAAATCGCTGAACAAAACCTGCAGCTCAACTTTTTATTGCACAATCTTTCCGTCCGGCCCTAAAATTAGCATACTTTTTCCGCGCCAACGAATGGCGCAATTGCATCTCCACTATAATGAATAAGATGGACGCCGGCTTCGATTACGAAATCATTTTACATTCGCAGACTTTGCGAGGCCAATTGCGAAGAGGGGCAGGTGAACGTCGAAGGTTGGGGATAAACGCAGATTTTTTGGGCTTATTTTTTGGGGCTTGTGAAATAGTTGATATAATTGGAATTAATTGAATTTGAGGGTAAAATACGGCGTAATATGTTGAATTTTTTTAGAATTTGCGAAATCACTTGTTTAGCAATAAATTGCAAACAATTATTTGACATTAGCATTTTCATAAAGTGCATGGACATTTTTTCGCTTTTGCACAGTGCATTTTTCCCTTTTCGCGCGGTGTAAACCTCAAAAAAGCCGTTTGCACTGTGCAAACTCCAAATTTCAATGCACAGTGCAAAAACCTGTGAAATGATCGACATAATTGGTGAATTTGAGGGTAAAATACGGCATGGTGTTTGATAATATTAGTATACTTAGTTGTCTATTAGTATTATATTTTCATACAAATTTTTGTCTCTCTCGCACAGTGCGTCTTAAACTTTTTCCCACACTTGTCGCCAACGCACAGTGCATTTTTCTCTTTTCGCACAGTGCAGACCTCAAAAAAGCCGTTTGCACAGTGCAAATTCCATATTTCAATGCACAGTGCAAAGACTTGCGGAACGGTCGAAAAAATTCCTGAATTTGAGGGTAAAAAACGGGCAAGGTATTTGATAATTTTAGTATACTTACCTATCCATTATGTAGTATTTTGATAAAGTGCATAGACATTTTTTCTTTTTTGCACAGTGCATTTTGAACACTTTCCGACGCTTATTGCCAACGCACAGTGCATTTTGCTTTTTTGCACAGTGCAGACCTCAAAAAAGCCGTTTTCACTGTGCAAGTTCCATAATTCAATGCACTGCGCAAAAACAAAACTTGTGAAACGGTCGATAAAATTCGTGGATTTGAGGGTAAAATACGGCATGGTATTTGATAATATTAGTATACTTACTTGTCTATTAGCACTTTCATAAAGTTCATGGACATTTGTTCCTTTTTGCACAGTGCATTTTGAACATTTTCCCACGCTTGTAGCGCACCGTGCATTTTTCTCTTTTTGCACTGTGCAAACCTCAAAAAAGCCGTTTGCACTGTGCAGTCCCAAAAAAACCTACGTCGCGGCTATTTTGTTGATGAACGGTGCGAAATTAGCGAAAAAGGGTGAATTGCACAGTGCAAAGAAATTTTTTTGTTTTCGCACAGTGCAGACGCCAAAAATCAATCGGACGACTTTCCGGGAAGACTATTACCTCTCCTGCAACATTTGGCTGATCATTGAAGCCTCCTTCGTTTCCTCCTTTCTCCACTGTTTCCGTTTTTCCAGACCAATCCCGTCTTAGCATCAATTCCCCTACAAACATTTTGTTTAGAAAAGAAGTTCCCGTCGCAAATTGGATTGCGTGGAAATTCTTCGAATTTCTTCTCGACACTCTCTCCTTAAAAGGTCATATATCCAGTTTAAACCGAATAATTGGTTTTGGAGAAAGCTGAAGATTCGGGGGGGGGGTTCGCTTGTCATGTTGCAATAGGGTTGGGATTTTTTTGAAATTTTGATTTATTGTCTTTTTTATTAGAGGTCAGCGTGGCGTGGTTCGGAAGTGGAATATTGGGAAAAAAGTCGGACGACAACGTTGCGAATTTTGATTTTTTATAGGACTTGAAGGGAATTGCGTATTTTAAAACTGCAATTGAAGAGTTGTCAATGCGACCCTTGGATTTCCTTGAAATTTTGCATAGAACTCGGGGATAATTCACATATATAGATGCCTGAAGATTCTAGCGTTTACTATTAAGCAACAGCCGAGATATTCAACTATTTTTCAACGAGGAAAACGGTCAGAGAAATAGCATTTTTTGCCCATATTTCTGCAAATAAAAAGTGTACAGTAGTGCAAGTGCAATGCTGAGATTTTGATGAAACTTGGGACAAATTTAGAATATTCTTCCATTCAGTCAGCCGGGGAAAGAATGAGATGAAAAGAAATTTGATTTTTCTGGGGCAAAATTCATGTTCTCGGCGGCGATGAAATTTTCAATGCAACAATGTGCTCATTATTTTCCCGACGGATCGCGCTTTGCGGAAGCAACCGAAGTTTTTAATAAATCTAAAGTTGAAAAAATATGAGGGTTTTTTGCGAATTTTGACGTAAAGAGTCTTATTTCCATGTAAGGCCTTTTCGCAAAAGGCAAACTTGGCCCTAAAAAGAGGATTTCCCAAATAAACTTCTATCAGTCTGTCGGTAAAATAATGGGCACACTGTCGCTTCAAAAACCGCATCGCCGCCGAGAAAATGAATTGTGTTGCCGCAAAATCAATTTTTTTTTTCACTTCAGCGACACGATTGGTGCGGCGACAGTGTGCACATTATTTTCCCGACAGACTGATATTAGCGTTTTCGGATAGTAGTCGGACTGAACTTGGCGACACGCTGCGAAAGCAAAAGTTTTGCACTGTGCAATTTCATGCTTTTGCACAGTGCAATAGCCTTTTTTGATCCGTCGCTCCCCTGACTTTTTTCGCACAGTGCAAACGCCAAAAATCAGTCCGGCGACTTTCCGGAAGGGCTAGTAACAACAAAAAATCAAAATTGAAAGAAAATGAAAAATACCTTTCAAAAAAATCGAAAATTTCTTAAGGTTTGGTGTGCATGTAGCCTAACTTTTTTGCAAAGTGCAAACGCCAAAAATCAGTCCGGCGACTTTCCGCAAGGGCTACTAAAAACAAAAAAAAATTGAACTTTTCTCAAAAGTTCAAATCCTCCCAAGTCATTCCCGTGTCCCATTGATTAAGTTCATGGCCTTTTCCGCACCTTGTTTGTTTCCATGCGACCTGCCCATCTGCTCCATTCCCCTTTTTACCTTTACGTTTTTCTATTTTCGTCCGCCCATTCCCATTCATTGTGCGAACCATCTTCGCGTCGGGAGTTTGCTTGTAAAAAAGTGTGGTGTACAATTTTTTCACACTGGTACGGGATGTCACTGGCGTTTGCATGTATATCTCTGTTATTGTGCCCATACAAATTGCTGGGTGGTGTTTGTAGTTTGCGGTGGTAATTCGGTTATTTCGATAGTATGCTGTTATACTTTCGGCCGAATTTTTTGCTTCGGTTGTAAATTGTTTTGAAGTGAGTGTAATTCGGGGCTGGGTGTAGTGAACAAGTCGAGGTGTTGTTAATGTAATTTTTAATGTCATCACGGAAGGCTTACAGTTTAAAGAAGGTATTTTTGGCGGTCTGATTTTTAGGATTTTGGTTGGATAAATAACTAAATATGGCTCGAGGCTTATAAATCCGCGCGTCCAGAAAATGCGTCACGATGACACACTATTAAAATGTGTCGGTGGAGATATTTTACAAAGATTACTGTAGGCCATAGAAAAGGCTGTTTTTTTACGCTTTTATATACAGAGCCTTTGGCTCGAGACTTATAAATCTTTGCGTGTCCAGAAAAATGTGTCACGATGACATCCGTTGAAAATATGCCAATGGTAGCAAAAACGATTGTTTATGGCTAGAAGTACCTCTAGAGTGCCCACAAAAAAATTGGCTTCAAAACTTATGCCATTTTCATTTTGAATGACGGATTTTCTGGATTTTTGAATTTTTCCCGCGGCGAACACCCTTGAAATGCCCAAAATTTTTCTTCATGGTACAGAGTCTACTCTCTACCACCTAGCCATGTTTTTTGTATCACTGGCACACTCTCAACGGGTGTCATCATGACATATTTTTTGGACACACAATGGTTTGTAAGTTATTGAGACAAAACCCCTGTTTTAGCAGTATAAAATACTGTTTTTTGTAGATATAATATACAGTAATCTTTGCAAAATATCATTGTTAATATGCTCTTATATCAGTCTGTCGGGAAAATTTTTTCTCTGCGGCGATGCGACTTTCGATGCGACATTGTGCTCGTTTCCCGACAGACTGATATAATACTAATATTATGTGCCTTTCATTTATCCCCAAATGCCATCGAAATCTCGTAGGCCACACGTGTTTTCAGATCATTTTTTAATGTCATGTCATTCTGTTTATTATTACTCATTGAAAGCCCAAGTTTTATGCCTTTTCTTCCCATAAACTTGATAGTTTATAAAGCCGCAAAGTCCTTGATGAGAATGAGATTGATGACAACAAAGTTCTTTCCCGGAATACCTCTATAATTTGGTTGCCATGTTTGACCTCTCGACCCTTACAATTAGAGTAATTGTTCTTTGTATTGCAGTGCCGGTAAACGTGATATTTTCGGGGTTGTGCGATAAAAACGGTTGACAAGTTTGGAGTTTTATTGTTAGTACAAAACCAATTCTCCTGAGGGTTTTTTGTAGGTGCTGCACTTTGATCGCAGCGGAGTATGCGGATGGGTATATGTATATGTTGTATTTCTGCCATTTATAACTTTTTTTCGAAGGCAGGGAGGTAGGATTAGATGGCAGGGAGGTAGGATTGGAGGTGACCGGAATAGACTCTTCGCAATCGGTTTTTTACACTTCGTCTTGATTTCACAGAGAAGTCAGAGAAAAAGACGCGCAAAAACGTACTCTCTCGCCCCAAAAAATCCCCATTTCTTCCCCGACTAAAAGTTTTTTCGCGTCTTTTTTGGCGAATTGTCAACCTATCCACCGGATCGTTTTAGCCTATCTCAGTTTGACGTGCGGTGCTCTGATTTTGGTCAAAATTGGGACAAATTTAGGCCCCGTCAAGGACGCCTCGGCTTTTTTTGAAATTTTTCAGGGTCTCGAAAGCCTGGCAACAACCAATTACTGGGCCGACTGTAATGGACGGTTTTGTCCACACCCTAGCGCTTCGAAATTTCGGCCCGGATAACAGCCATGCCCAACCTAGTTTTGTCCCCACCTTTTTTATTTTTTTGTCCCCAAGACAGGTTTCTTTGCCTTATGCCGTTTTCTTCAAGTCTTGTATCAGTCTGTCGGGAACATATTGAGCGCAATGCCGACATTTTTTAAGGCATATGTGAGATTTCTAGGTCCGCTTATCAGAGAAAACCGAGATTTTGGTCCAAAATTTGGTCAAAATTCGATCTTTTTTCGAGTTTGTTCATGAAATATTGGTTTGTCGGGAAAATAACAAGCTCAATGTCGCTACACCGGTCGCGTCGCTGAAGTATAAAGAAATTTATTAATTTTGTCGGGACACAATTCATTTTCTCGCGATGCGATTTTCGATCCGTCAGGGTGCTCATTATTTTCCCGACAGACTGATAAAACCTAATTAGACATTTTTTCATCCTTCTCAACGCATTTACCGCCGATTTTTCGATACTTTTGTCGCTACTTCCTCCCCCTTCCCATCCCCTTACTTATACAAATTAAAACCCCACTCAAAACCCTTGAATTACTCGCAAATTCCTTTTGTTTTGTAAACTCTCTTCCCCCATTACTGCGCTCCTCTTCCAATGCAGTCAAAGTGGCGCTCCCAACAGCTGCCCAGGTTGTTTTTTACAGCGATTTGTTTTGGGGGAATTTGATTAGAGCGATTAATTTTTACCGTGAAAATTACGTCTTTGCGTGGTTTCAAAGTTTCCATCAATTTTTTTCTGGAAGAAACTGTTTAAGGTGGTCTTGGTTGTAATTTACAAACATGACAAACTTTACGGCGCAATTTTTCATTTTACTTATTTCGCGTTTATTTATGGTTGTTTTACGGATGGCTAAGGAATGTTTCGCATTTTTTGGGGTTAGTAGTTGCTAGAAAATTTCAGTTTGTCGGGAAAATAATGAGCGCAATGTCGCTGCGCCAATCGCGTCGCTGAAATTAAAAGGAATTTGGTGTTCCCGCGAACCAATTCGTTTTCTCGGTGGCGATGCGATTTTCGATGCGACAGAGTGCTCATTATTTTCCCGACAGACTGATATGTACACTCACAAAAAAATTGTCGAAGTTTGATGTCACGACTTAGGTATGAGTCGTGGTGTAAGGCCCTTAACTTGCCCGCTACTACTAGTATTCACTACCTAACCCGGAGAAGAGGACACCGGCAAGAAAAATGTGAACTCACGATATTGACTCCAGACGATGTGACCATAGACAAATCAATAGAAAAATAGTAAATATAGTAGACTTTATTGGCCAGAACCGGGAAAGAACAGACACAAAAACACAAATTAATGCTAGTCATAATTGGCGACTTCTCTTCCTTTTATACCAATTTGTCGGACATTCCGTGGGAATATGCAAATTCGCACGCGAAGTCGTGACATTGACCAACTTTCAGACTTAAAACCTCGGTGATTTCAGAAAGTGCGTAGACTTTTTGTCGCAAGTTTTCTGCACTGTGCAGTTGACGTTTTGCACCGTGCAATTCAGAAATCGCTTCAATATCTCGCAATATTTTGTCGCACATGCAAAATTTCAAATGCACAGTGCAAAATGGGGGTTTTGCATGGTGCGGCCGGGTGACAAAAAGTCTGCGTACTTTTCAAAAAATGCGTAATCGGGGTAATGTTTTCACAAAAAATCAATTTTTTCCGCACGGAAGTGGCAAGGATATGGCCAAAAAAGTCTTTCTCTGACCTCTCTCCGCGTTTTTCATACTCTCTCGGCCGCAAAGATTGTTGAATATCTTGGTTGCCTCTGCAAAGTGCGAGCTAAAATTTCTAATCATTGATATGTGGTATAACCCCGTCGTGTGTGCAAAATCTAAAGAAACTTTGCGCATCACGCTTGTGACTACTGCAAATTCCCAAATTTAGAAATATTTCCGAATTTTCGCGAATATTGTAAGTCACAGGGCCCAAAAAATTGTATTTTTTTACAAGTCCAGCTACAAGACGCGCTTACAAAAACTACATTCGGTTTCTAAAAACGTGACCATTTTTTGTTATTACAACAAAATTGGCAGTTTTGCACCGTGCGCAATTTTCAATGGGCTTTGCACGGTGCAGAACAAAAAAAATTTTTTTTTGTATTATAAAAGTCTCTCAGTCGCTGTAGCAATTCTTACAAGCAATTTTTGACGTCACTACAGTAGTCTTACTTGTCAAAACTCTTGACTTTTGACCTCAAACCGAGACTTTTTTGGGATTAAACGCATTTAATCCGTAAAAATCTCATTTTTCCGAGGATTTCGGGATGAGTTCGGTCAGAAAATTTGGTTAATCGTCTTTGTAAATAGTTAAAAAGTAGTGCCCTTGTACTATGGCACAGTAACGTACTAAACGGAGAACTTTTTGGCCATATAATTGACAAAAATTATCAAGGATGTCTGAAAAGTGTAAAGTAATTTCGAAAAATGATGACAAAAGTGCCCCAGACGATGTGGAAATTTCATGGCCGGGATTTTTTGGCCTAGTGAAATTTTGAAATTTTTGATTTTTGAGATTTTTTTAGACCAAAAATCTATTTTTTTTGATATTTTTTTAATTTCTTCCCCAATTTTTTGATATTCTCCATTTTTTCGAACAAAATTTCCCCATTTTATTTCGACGAACATGCACTAAAACGAACGCGGACCACGATAAAACGCGGGAGTATTGAATATCAGTGGGCCTTATTGCCCGCGAGGCCTTTTGTTTGGACTCTGATGAGGTAGATTCACAGGTTGGATCCCCTTTCGTACCAAAGTCAACATGGGCCGAAGGAACAGCGGTCCGCGACAAGTTCGTTTCGTAATTTTTGATTATTGATCTAATACACAGCGCCCCAGGGGGGGGGGTAATTATAGGGGATTGCACTGTGCAAAAAAATGATAATGGAAATTGCACTGTGCAACGGAATTTTTTGGTGCTGTTCTGTGCAAAAGAAGCTTGTAGATTTGAAATTGCACTGTGCAGGAGAAAAATATTTTTTGGAGGTTACACTGTGCAGCAGGAAGATAATTTCTTTGGTAATTGCACTGTGCAAAAGGGCAAATTTTTTTGGTAATTGCACTGTGCAAAAGGGCAAATTTTTTTGGTAATTGCACTGTGCAGCAGGAAGATAGTTTCTTTGGTAATTGCACTGTGCAGCAGGAAGAATTCTTTTTGGTAATTGCACTGTGCAAAGGGAATTCTTTTTTGGAGGTTGCACTGTGCAAAGAGAATCTTTTTTTGGAAGTTGCAGTGTGCCACAAGAAAAAAAATTTTTTTAGCAATTGCACTGTGCTGAGCAAATAATTGTTTAGAAATTGCACCGTGCAACTGGAAATTCTTTTTGAAGATCGCACGGTGTCACGACTTCGCGTGCGAATTTGCATATTCCCACGGAATGACCGACAAATTGGTATAAAAGGAAGAGAAATCGCCAATTATTATTATTATTTGTGTTCTGTCTTTTCCCGGTTGTATGTTGTGTTGTGTGCAATAAACCGTCGTATTTTCTATTGTCTATTATTGATTTGCCTATGGTCAACTCTTGTGTTGGTGGAGTCCAGTATTGTGAGTTCATTTGTGAAGTTGTTTCCTGAGTATGGTTAGTCGTTTGTCATCGTTGTTTGTATAGTATTGTTCGGGCTTGGGATCAGAAATAGCAACTAGAACAGGGACCCTATATACACGTGCTCTCACTGAACTCGTGACAACGGGGCAAAGGGCTAAAAATCGTGCTTGTTTCAGCAAATCGCGAGCTTGGAGCATGCGTCTTTGAAAAAATTATTCTAAATTGTCGCCATGTTTCATCAAAATCTGAGCGTTTTTTAGATGACTTTCATTTTAAAATACGGCATAAATCCTTTTTTTAGCTCCATTTTCCTTTAGCCAAAACTTTCTTTACAATTTGTCATTTTATTAGTACAATTCGATTAGTCTTTTAGTTCAAAAAATCAAGAAAAGTGCGTAAATTGTGAATCATGAGGGGAAATGTGATGTTTTAGACATTTTTCCGATGATTTATGGTATTGGAAGGCAATTTGGTACTTTGAAACTTTTTTGGAAAGGGCCATAAATTTCCACGGGTTGTAAAAAAAACCGGGGGTTCCTTTTTTGGAAGGGTTTTTTTACATAGGAAAAAAGTTGTTTTTTTTAACATTTTTTCGTTGTTAGATTTACTTCAGCTTTTTTTGACCAGTCAAAATTTAAGGTTAATTTTTATAAGACATGAGATTCCTAGCTCGCGTGTTGCAGAGCAGCCAAGGCGTTTTTTTTGGTCTAAAACTTGGTCTAAATTTGACTTTTTTTTTGCTATTTTGTCCATGCAATATCAATCTGTAGGGAAAATAATGAGCACAATGTTGCCGCGCCGGTCGCGTCGCTGAAGTGAAAAGCAGTTTTATCTTGCCGCGACACAATTCATTTCCTCGGCGGCGATGCGATTTTTGATGTTACAGAGTGATCATTATTTTTCCGACAGACTGATACTTCAGCTTTAATTAAAACATAGAGTTTTTCTCAGACCGCTCTCCGCGCTTCGCATACTCTCTCGGCGTCAATAATTGTTGAATATGTGACACTATATATGAGACACTTTATTACCCCCAAAAATGTCTCAAAACTAACTTTTCTTATTATTAGTTCCCTCAAAAATACTACTTTTTACCGGAGTTGGACGATTGGGGAAAAAGACGATTGGGGAAAAAGACGATTGGGGAAAAGTACGATTGGGGAAACCGAAAAGTATTATTTTTCTTCCATGCAAATGTCGAAGTTAAGATAATCGAGGGTGCTCATTTCGAAAATGACATTCATTTTTTTGATTCTTACTTTTTTCCTTAAGTAGTACTGTAAAGTAGTAATTTTTGATTTTTTTCATAAATACTCGATTTAGGGGGTTTCGAGGGTGCTGATTTCGAAAATCATGTAAATTTTTCCTCTAGTACTACATAGTACTATTCTGATACTATATAGTACGAAGTGAAAATATGGCTTTTGACGTTAATGGTGTTGTTTTGATGCTTAGTACTCTTCAAAAACACGTTTTAAAGACTTGGTGCTATATAGTACTGTCTGATACTATGTAGTACGAAGTAAAAATAGGCGTACTAAGCACCAGAACAACACCACGAACGCCTAAAGGCCAACTTTACACCTCGTACTACATAGTATCAGGTAGTACTATATAGCACCAAGTCTTTAAAACGTGTTTTTGAAGAGTACTAAGCACCAAAACAACACCATTAACGTCAAAAGCCATATTTTGACCTCGTACTATATAGTATCAGAATAGTACTATATAGTACTAGAGGAAAAATGAACGTGATTTTCGAAACCAGCACCTTCGAAATCCCCTAAATCCAGTATTTTTCGAAAATTTAAAAAAAATAACAGTACTACTTAAGGAAAAAAGTAAGAATCAAAAAAATGAATGTCATTTTCGAAATGAGCACCCTCTATTATCCTGACTTCGACATTTGCATGGAAGAAAAATAATACTTTTCGGTTTCCCCAATCGTACTTTTCCCCAATCGTCTTTTTCCCCAATCGTCCCAGTTCCACTTTTTACTACCCGAAAACTGTTACATTATTCATTCTATGTTCCGTTTCGGGTTTTATTTGCCCATATTAGACGCATGCAAGGTGTGGTTGGGGTGTGTTTTTAATATCCCCAAGGTGCCGTTTTGGGATTAATCCCCGCGCTTTTGTAAATATCGGGCTTTACGAAGGCGAATTCGCGGTTCCGACCGTGTTTTGCGAGGCCCAGCCTTCACGCACAAAGCGGCTTAATTTGTAGCAAATGGCATTAGAGTTGAGAAAAAAAACTGTTTCGATATGTTTTTCTGGCCAATGTTGTGAGCCAACTCGCTCAAAAACATCCGTTTTCAGGTGGAATTGACGTGTTTTACAGGAGAATTTGTAAAATTTGTGGCAATTTTAATGTTAGGAAATTCGAAAAAATGCGGTTTCGAATTTTACTTTATAGTCGGCACGTAGTAAACATCACTTATGCATGCCTTAAAAAGAGTTTCCGCATTGCACGCGCACTCGAAATATTCATCAATCATTGCGGCCGATATATTCAACGATTGGTGAGATGATTTTTAGCGAGAAATAACCAAAATTTCTAGTTTGAAATTTGGCCAAACTTAGACAAATCCGGTCGTAAATACGCGTGATTTCGGCGACAGCACTGTGAGAAAACAGAAGTTCACTTTGCACTGTTAAATAGGCTATTTTGGGCTGTCGCTTGTGCCCTGACTTTTCTTGCATTGTTTTTGCATAGCGACATTTTGGACGAAGAAGAAAAGGGTTATATTATTTTTAATAAAGCTATATTATGCACAGCTACGGCCACACTTTGAAAAACTTGGTCAGAAAAGCATGAGTACAACAGTTTTCATGATGGTTAAATCACCGCAGAAGTACCCATGCTTGTCTCGCAGCGCAAACTAGAATAAGATTCAAAGCTATCATGCGTCCTATTTTCACGTTTTGTGGGCCTACAGACCTGATTTTACAAAGCATATATCTATTTTAACATCAACAGCCAAGTTTTTTTTAATGTCTAGTACAATATCGGGGCAGTGTGGGTGGCAGGTGGACCTTATGTGGCGTAGTCATATATGGTTTAGAAGCGCTTTATCTGAGCTTCAAACCCGTATATCCAACATACTCCATAATGCGTTTCAAAGCTTACAAGAATTCGCGCAAATCGACAACTCAAAATTTGCAAGACTTATGGGACACCCTAATATTTCTGTGGGACACTTTTCATAAAAAAATCGCAAAAAAAAATTCAAATTTTTGGGCAACTTTTAACCTAAAAATCTCCTTGATTTATATAAAACCCATGCTATAAGAATTATCTCGTATAATTCTTAGAAAAAACTCTAGTGTCATATTTAATTTCCTTAAATTTCGCCCACTTCCAACCTAAAATAAGACTGTTTTTACAAATTTTCCCTGTTTTGAAACCAAATCTTATTTGTTCAACATGTAAAATCTCTTCCATACATGTTTTCGGGCATGTTTTTGGACTATACGAATGTAAACAGGCTAAATTTTTTATTAGTTTGTAATCTGTTTATTGTCGAAAATAGGCACTCCAATTCCGCAAATTCATTAGACAAATGATTTTCGGTGACAAAAGTAGCGAAAGATCAGATTGAGAGACGTTCTCTTTCTGTTTTTTTGCATATCATTAAAAGACGTTGAGTCAGAACGAACAACTTTCACCACCACCAAAAAAGATGTGTTTGTGGCGCATTTTTGGGGTGGAGCGGGTTGAGTGAAAGAAGTTGGGTTGTTTGGCAAAAAACGGCTGATCGATTTTGGGGGAAGTTTTTTGGGGGAAATTGAACGTACTATCAGTTTGTCGGGAAAATAATGAGAACAATGTCGCTGCGTCGCTGAAGTGAAAAGAAGTTTGATTTTGCCCCGGCACAATTCATTTTCCATGCGACGATGCGATTTGCGATGCAACAGAGTGCTCATTATTTTCCCGACAAACCGATATTATTTCTCCAAAAAGTTTGTTGTTGCTGTGCGGCGGCTAACTGAAGATTTGGTGGGCGACAGCGAGAAGGCAAGACATTTTATGCGATAAATCCACATTATTTTCCCGACAAGTGAGTAATATCAGTCTGTCGGTAGAGTAATGTGGATTTGTCGCGCCTTGGAATCGCCTATCATCGCTTTTCGACGGCTAGCCGCGGCTGTAGATTTGGTGTACGTCTGCGACGAGCCGAGACATTTTTCTACAGCAAATCCACATTCTTTTCCCGACAGACTGATAAGCTGCGTATATGTATTTAAAAGAGAGTTTTTTACAACTCGAAGGATGGCCCGGACATTTCGAAAAAACGACCAACTTAGAATCTTTTGATATTTTGCGTAATTGTTGTACTGTGATAGCTGAACGTCAGTACGAATTTTTAGTTTCAGAAATTACCTTATACGGGGGTTACGGTAGATACAATTTTCAGAAAGATTGGGTTCGTGTGTAAAAACCCCAAGGAGTAAAGACACAAAACTTCGCTGTTTTACGTTTTTGACCATGGGGAACATTTTCATAATTGACACTTTCGCCGTAGGATATAGCTTTCGACTACTTTGAAAAATACCAAAGTACCGTATTGAATGTAACTTTTCGGCATTCTACTTGTCTCAACTTTTGAAACATCTCAAACATACTTTGACATGTGTGTAACAACATACCAAAAATGCGCGGAAATAAAAGGGGTGGTTTTGGAGTTATGGTACTTTGGATGTTGCCGATACGGTATTTCAAAAAATCATTTTTTTCAAAACCGGTGTGGAAGACCCGCAAACCTTGCCAAAATATGTTTTCGACCATGGCGAACATTTTTGTAATTGACACTTTTTCTGTAGGATGCAGTTGTCGACTACTTGGGAAATGACCAATATACCATGAACAATATAACTTATCAGCATTCTACTTGTCTCAACTTTTGAAACCTCTCAAATATACCTTGACATGTATGTAACAACATATCAAAAATGCACAAAGATAAAAGGGGTGGTTTTGGAGTTTCGGTACTTTGAAGGCAGCCGGTACCGTATATCAAAATTTCATTTTTTCTAAAATTGACGTAGAAACCCCGCAAACCTCGTCGAAATACGTTTTCGAACCTCGCGAACATTTTTGTAATTGACACTTTTTTTGTAGGATGCGGCCTTCGACCGCTATGAGAAATGTCAAGATACCATGATCAATATAACTCTGCGGCATTCAACTTGTCTCAACTTTTGAAACCTTTTAAAAACACTTTGACATATGTGTAACAACATGTCAAAAATTTAGGAAAATAAAAGGGGTGGTTTTGGAGTTATGGTACTTTTAATCTTGATCATACAGTACACCGAACTTTTGTTGTGATGCTGATGTCCGAATTTGGAAGATTTTACTCTCGTATGGCACACACGACTCTACACCGTGGTAATCGGTACAAAACATTTAACAAATCGCTGATCTTGCTGTTACAGTAAGTAATTATCTGCGCACGATATGTTACAGTATGCTTACGCCAAAATTTTCTGAGTTTCCTGGTGAGAATAGTTTTTGAGGGTCGTACAACATACATAGAACATTACATTTTGTTTTTAAGACAATCTACGTAAAGTTGAGCCGAGAATAAATCGAGGTGTACTGTATGTCCAAAATTCAAAGTACCATAACTCCAAAACCACCCCTTTTATTTTCCTAAATTTTTGATATGTTGTTACACATATGTCAAGGTGTTTCTAAAAGGTTTCAAAAGTTGAGACAAGTTGAATGCCGGAAAGTTATATTGATCATGGTATCTTGACATTTCTCATAGCGGTCGAAGGCCGCATCCTACGAAAAAAGTGTCAATTACAAAAATGTTCGCGAGGTTCGAAAACGTATTTCGACGAGGTTTGCGGGGTTTCTACGTCAATTTTAGAAAAAATGAAATTTTGATATACGGTACCGGCTGCCTTCAAAGTACCGTAACTCCAAAACCACCCCTTTTATTTTCGTGCATTTTTGATATATTGTTGCATACATGTCAAGGTATATTTGAGAGGTTTCAAAAGTTGAGACAAGTTGAATGCCGGAAAGTTATATTGATCATGGTATCTTGACATTTCTCATAGCGGTCGAAGGCCGCATCCTACGAAAAAAGTGTCAATTACAAAAATGTTCGCGAGGTTCGAAAACGTATTTCGACGAGGTTTGCGGGGTTTCTACGTCAATTTTAGAAAAAATGAAATTTTGATATACGGTACCGGCTGCCTTCAAAGTACCGTAACTCCAAAACCACCCCTTTTATTTTCGTGCATTTTTGATATATTGTTGCATACATGTCAAGGTATATTTGAGAGGTTTCAAAAGTTGAGACAAGTAGAATGCCGCAAAGTTATATTGATCATGGTATCTTGACATTTCTCATAGCGGTCGAAGGCCGCATCCTACAAAAAAGTGTCAATTACAAAAATGTTCGCCATGGTCGAAAACGTATTTTTGCAAGGTTTGCGGGTCTTCCACACCGGTTTTGAAAAAAATGATTTTTTGAAATACCGTACCGGCTGCCTTCAAAGTACCGTAACTCCAAAACCACCCTTTTTATTTTCGCGCATTTTTGGTATGTTGTTACACACATGTCAAAGTATTTTTGAGAGGTTTCAAAAGTTGAGACAAGTAGAATGCCGAAAAGTTACATTCAATACGGTACTTTGGTATTTTTCAAAGTAGTCGAAGGCAACATCCAACGGTAAAGTTGTCAATTATGAAAATGTTCCCCATGGTCAAAAACGTAAAACGGCAAGGTTTTGTGCTTTTACCCCTCGGGGTTTTTACACACGAACCCAATCTTTGTGAAAATTGTACCTACCGTAACCCCCGTATACGGTAGTTTCAGAAACTAAAAATTCACGCTGACGTTCAGCTATCACAGTGCAACAACTATGCAAAATATCAAAAGATTCTGAGTTGGTCGTTTTTTCGAAATGTCCGGCCCTTGTTATGAGAAGCTTCAATCTGTAAAAAACTCTCTTTTAAATCACTGAAGATTTTAGCTCATGTAATCGCCGCTGAGCTATTCTACGACCTTTGCGGCCTTGGGTCGTAGAATAAGAGAGTACGCAAAAAGTGGAGAGCGGGCACAGACGTTGCGATAAATCCACATTATTTTCTCGACAGACTAATAGACTTTTTTCCCGGCGCAGAGTGGCTTCTACTTCTTCTTGCACTGTAAAATTTCTCATGGAAAATGAAAAGATTTTGGACCCAACAAGTGCATATTTTCGTCTAAAAATATGTTTTTTTCTTAAAAATTTACATATTTTTTCTGAGAGATCCACAAAACAATGACTGAAAATTTCAGCCAGCGCTTTGTGGCAGCAGCGGAATGGATGACCAAAATATTTGGTCATCCATTCTAGAGAGCACGCGAACTGAAGAGAGCGATCAAAGGAATCCCGCAAACCCTTGGACTAAATATATCCGACGCGTTTGTTGCTCAGCTCTAACGTTTGTTTTTCCAGCCCAAAAAACTTCCAACCCAAGTCCGAACACCTAACGGCTGATAAACAAGGGTCGGGCCTTGTGATTAGTGCGGTTTTAAGAGAGCCGACCCTGGAAGTCGCCGTGAAAAAATGGGGAAAAAAAGGTTGGCATTATAAAAAAACACGGGTTTTTCAACTGTGTTTTCGATGAGAAATTGCCTGATTTTGGTTGTGTTTTGCGCATTTTGGCAAATGTTAGGACGGCTATTTGCATACGCGACGTGAAGTCGCCGAAAACAAGACTTTATAAAGATGTTTTTTTCAAGCATGTCGCACTTTTTAATGATTACCTTAGCGACCGAAAACTAAGCCAAAAAAGGGCAATATCCACCTCCGTTTTTACTATGCTTTAGTATTTCAAGTGGCATTTCACCCCTCATTTATTACTCATTCAAACGAACAACGAAAGTGTTTACAGTCGTGAAAAATTCGTGTTGAAATTACCGTTAAAAATTTATATATTCCACAACATGACTCTCAAATTTTCTTTAAATTTTCACGTTAAGTATATGGTGGGATTTCTATTCCTGAAAGTCCTAGGTAGCGCTTTGCAGAGGCGGCCGAGATAGTGAACGATTTTTGCGGCCGAGAAAGTACAGGGGGGGGACCCGATCCAGTGGCAAAAAACCTACCATTTTGCATCTGGGAAGTATCAAAAAATGTGGCAAAATGCATCCTTCTCCAAGTGAAAAAAACTTCGTTTTGACAGTCGCGCCCTTTCTGTTATAAAATGAGCAGGCGTGCTTTTGAAATCGGAGTCTTTTTTCACTTGGATAGGGAAGCATTTTGCCACATTTTTGATGCTTCCCGGACCCAAAATGGTACGTTTTTTGCCACTGGATCAGGTCCCTCACTGTACGTGAGACGCGGAGAGCGGTCAGAAAGAAATAAATTTTCGGTCATATCTTGGCCAGTTTCTTGCTGAAAAAGTTATTTTTTTTTTGTAGAAACATTACCATCTACGGTAGAAATAGGCATGAAACTTTTCTTGACAAAATTCGCGAAAAAAAAATCCAATTTAAAATCTTACATTTTCTATCATATTCGACCTAAAAATCTGGATTGTCTCTGCAAACCGCAAGCTAATAACCTCGCATATGTCTTAAAAAATAACTCTAAATTTGTGCCAAGTTTTGTGAAAATCTGAGCGTCACACTTGGGATACTTCCCTTGTTAGAATAATATTTTTAAGAGTGATTTCCGAGCTCCTAATGTGCTCTAATCCACCGAGATTTTTGGTTGTAAAAAAGATGTTTTTTTGCGATGTCAAAGACGGATATACGGGCTTACCGGGTTATGTAATCTCTACAGTAGAAATAGGCGTGAAACTTTTCATGGAAAAATTTGCAAAAAATCTCAAATTTTCCACAATTACCGATCGAAAAATCTCTGTTTTTTCTGCAAAGCGCGAGCTATAAAATTATCACATATGCCTTACAAAAAGTTTGTCTAAATTTGTGCCAAGTTTCATCAAAATTTGAGCGTCACACTTGCAGCACTTTCCCTGTAAATGCAATACTTTCCCTGAAAATCCCTCTTGTTTTTCCCCTTTTTTCCAGGAAACACGTTACAGGAAATAGGTTTACGGCTTAATTGTAATATCCGACGCAACAGTCGGAAGAGACAAAGAAAATAAAAGTCACAAAACACAGAGAGTTTTGTGACTATGTGACTAGAAGGTACCAGTTTTGAAGGAATCAACAAACTAGACTAGAAAGAGTTTGGCGAAGAACCAGTAAACCGGTAGGAGTTCGCCAAACTCCCATTAAGCGCTCGTCAAAACAGTAGAAAGTGGCTGTACCTATTTGTGATCTATATTATTTTACTGTATATTGTTATATCGCTGCTAATTGTTATATCGCTGCTAAATAAACGTTATTGATAAGTGTTCGGCTAAGTTCAGATAATACCGAGCACAGGTATTACATAATTCCCCCGTTTCTTCAACTCTCAATGTATCGGATATGGAGCGATCAAGATGGGGATTCGAATTTTACGCGGCGTAAAATTAGAATCTTTTTTTGATCGGAGAATATAAGAAGAAAGAATCTTCTTTTGTACGAAATACGAAAGGGCTATAGGGGAATGCGCTTCTGATATCGATATTATATTCACAGGAGAAGTGCTCCAAGTGCGACGCTCAGATTTTCTTTAAATTTTGCACACACGTCGGGTATGGACTAAATATCAATTCCTGAAAGTTTTAGCTCGCCCTTTGCGGGCGCCGCCGAAATATCGAACGATTTTTGCCGCCCAGAGAGCCCGTTAAACGTCGAGAGCGGTCGGAGAAAAAACACCTTTTTGGCCATAACTTTGGCAGTTTCGTGCGGAAAAATTTGATTTTTTGTAGAAACATTATCCTTTACGGTAGAAATAGGCATGAAACTTTTCGCGCCGAAATTCGGCAAAAAGTCCTATATTTCGCCGACTTTCGATCTAAAAATCTCGGTTGTTTCTGCAAAGCGCGAGCTAGGATTCCCGCATATATCTTAGAAAAAATTATTCTAAATTTGTGCCAAGTTTCATCAAAATCTGAGCGTCGCACTTGGAGTACTTCCCCTGTCAGATTAGTCTGGATTTTGGCTTTTTTCAGGAGGTTTGCAGATCCCTTATTGAAACTAGTCCGTTCGCAAAGTCGTTGGAGTGATTTCTGCGACATGAATTGTAAAACAAAAGTGCACCTTGCAATATGAAATTTTTGATTTTTGCACCGTGCAATCGGCTTTTTTGGACTGTCGCATGCAACCTGACTTTTTTCGCACAGTGTAAACGCCAAAAATCAGTCCGCCGATTTACGGGAGGACTAGTACTTCCCCTGTGAGATTTGACTGATAATTGACGCCTCCGGCATTTCTTTATAAACTTTCAAGCTTAAGGAGCAGTAGGCTTTTTTCGGACTGTCGCTGGTATCCTGAGTTTTTTGCACAGTGAAAATGCCAAAAATTACTTGATATCTACAAAAAACCGAGATTTTTGGTCCGGAAATTGGCCAAACTTTGGGACAATTCTGCAAATTCATTTGTAAAAAAATTCAGTTTTAATGTTAATCATTAGGACAATGTTTCCAGGAAAAACCAAGTTTTCCAAAAACGTTTTTTTCCGTTTCATAACTGCTGTCCGCATTCTGCGTACTCTCTCGTCGACAATTAGCGTTTAAATTGGGCTGAACTTGGACATTCCGAGAATAACTTTCTAGGTACTAAAATTTAGCCTACGCCCTATATTTTTTCAAAATTTGAACATAAATATTGATGGTAGGCACTTTGAACTTTTCCTCTGTAATTTTGACCCTTTTTGAATCTATTTTTGTTTGCCTCAAGCTAAATACTTTGGGGCAAGGAGCTTTGTTTTCCTCTGAAAATATAATAATACCACCCACATTGCATGTGAGCTCGCGCTCAAGTATTTCCGCACATAAAAACCGGGTATTGTTTTGAGAGCCCATCGTGATTTTCATTTTGTCCCCCGCGGCCGAATAATAAGCGGTTTTCGTGTGCACAGTGCACAATGGGGGTTTTGCACAGTGCAAAATTGGGGTTTTTTGCACGGTGCAAAGTGTCAAATGCACGGTGCAAAATGGGGTTTTTGCACAGTGCAAAATGGGGTTTTTGCACAGTGCAAAATGGGGGTTTTGCACAGTGCAAAATGGGGGTTTTGCACAGTGCACAATGGGGGTTTTGCACAGTGCAAAATTGGGGTTTTTTGCACGGTGCAAAGTGTCAAATGCACGGTGCAAAATGGGGTTTTTGCACAGTGCAAAATGGGGGGTTTTGCACGGTGCAAAATGAGGAATTTTTCACGGTGCAAGATAATGGGGATTGCACAGTGCAAAATGTTAAATGCACTGTGCAAAATAGGGGTTATTGCACGGTGCAAAATGGGGGTTTTGCAGAGTGCAAAATGGGGGTTCTTGCACGGTGCAATTTAAGGGGTATTGCACAGTGCAAAAGGTCAAATGCACTGTGCAAAATGGAGGTTTTTGCACGGTGCAAACTGGGGTTTTTTGCACAGTGCAAAATGGGGGTTCTTGCACGGTGCAAAATGAGGGATTTTTCACGGTGCAAAGTGTCAAATGCACGGTGCAAAATGGGGGTTTTGCACTCTGCAAAGTGGAGATTTTTGCACCGTGCAAAGTGTCAAATGCACGGTGCTAAATGGGGGTTTTTGCACAGTGCAAAATGGGGTTTTTACACGGACGGTGCAAAGAAAAATCTTTTTTTTTGTAACCGCTCTCCGCTTTGGCCCGCAAAAATTGTTGAATATCAGTCTGTCGGGAAAATAATGAGCACTCTGTCGCGTCAAAAATCACATCGCCGCCGTGAAAACGAATTGTACCGCGACAAAATCAAAGTTTCTTTTTCACGTCAGCGACGCTTGGCTCAACGATATTGCGCTCATTATTTTCACGACAGACTGATACTATTTTTGAACTGAAAAGACGCGAGGTATACGGTGGTTTTAATTTTTAATTTTGTTTACGCGGAACTTTTTTAATTGGCGCGCACTCTAAGAAGCCAACTAATTTTTTGGCGCCGGAAGTCTTGGGCGTTTATTCTGGCGTTTCATTATCAGGCGGGGGTTTCGCCCTCACGAGACCAACGCCTCGAGAGTTCTTTTAGCGAGATTTTTTATTGGGTTATAATTTTTTTTGTGACAACGGAATTTTTCAAAGGCCTTAGACATTTGATGGAATTTTTTCAGTTTTAAAATTTTATGATTTTTTTAAATTTTTTGAAAAAAATGTTGCAATTTTCGCACGGCACCAAATTTTATTTCTTCGCACCGTGCAGAAAAAGGTTTTTTTCTGACCGCATAGTGCAAAAAAAAAACTCATGTCGCGATTTTTGCACGGTGCAACAGAAATTGCACAGTGCAAATTTCAATTTGTTTTGCACTGTGCGATTTTTGTCGCTAAACAAAACAAAACAAAAACATATTCGCACAGTGCAAATTTTAATTTATTTCGGTTTGCACAGTGCGAAAATTTGTCGCAGTTTTCTGCACGGTGCAAAAAAATAAAAAACGAAAAAATTTTTCTTCTGCACTGTGCAAAACTTTGTCGCAATTTTTGCACCGTGCAAAATTTTTTCTGCACAGTGCCAAAAAATTTCTGTCGCAATTTCCGCACGGTGCAAAAAAAAACAAAAAACAAAAAAAAATTATTTCTGCACTGTGCAAACTGTGCAGAAAAAAATTTTGCACAGTGCAAAACTTTGTTTCACTGCACTGTGCAAAACTTTGTTTCACTGCACCGTGCAAAATTTTATTCTGCACAGTGCCAAAAAATTTCTGTCGCAATTTCTGCACGGTGCAAAAAAAAAAAAAAAAATTTGCGCTGTGCGAAACTTCACTTCAATTTTTGCACTGTGCAAACCTTTGTTTCACTGCACTGTGCGAAACTTTGTCGCAATTTTTGCACCGTGCAAAATTTTTTCCTGCACAGTGCCAAAAAATTTCTGTCGCAATTTCTGCACAGTGCAGCAAAAAAATTTTTCGCACGGTGCGATAACCATTCTCCCGCACTGTGCAACTGCCAGAAAAGTTGTACTGCCAAATTTAGCTTCAAAAACGATTCCAAAAATTTTTCTTTTCGCTCTTTATCAGATACAAAAGAAAACGAGGTGCGATGAAAACAAAACATCGTTCCTTTCGCTTTTTTACGACCAGGCAAACAAAAAAAAGAGCGGTGACAGAAATCGGCCCGATATTTCTTTTCTTTCTTTTTTTTTTGGTATTCTGGAGGAAAGAACAACGTGATCTGCGTGTTTGTTTAGGGGGTTTTTTTGATGAAAATTGATTTTAAATTAATTTAAAAGTTTTTTGAAAGTTATTGATTAACTTTTTTGATTTTTATTTTTTTATGAAATTTTGAAATCTTTTTATTTTTGATATTTTTTATTCTTATTTATTATTATTTTTTGATCATTTTTTATTTTTTTTTCTGTATTTTTTTACAATTCTATAATTAAAAACCATTACTGTAACTTCAAAATTTCTCTCTCTACATACAAAA
Organism: Bursaphelenchus xylophilus; assembly: GCA_904066235.2. Taxonomy (NCBI): domain Eukaryota; kingdom Metazoa; phylum Nematoda; class Chromadorea; order Rhabditida; family Aphelenchoididae; genus Bursaphelenchus; species Bursaphelenchus xylophilus. The sequence goes on along the minus strand of CAJFCV020000003.1, from coordinate 11,714,145 downwards.
AATATTTACGCCATAAAATTTTTCAGATACATTTTTCAAATTTTTCGGAGTTTTGTAAAAGATTTGGAGGTCTTTTTGTATAATCTCCTTGTCTTTCGACTTTGTTTTCATTGTCTGTTTGTCACAAGTTCCACTTCCCGGAGGATAAATCAGGTGTTCGTTGAAAGTAATTTCTCAATTCCTATTAAAAATCGTTAAGAAGTGTTCCTAGTTGAAATTTCTTCCGTTTTCCGGGGTTTTAGATATACATGTTTATTTCGGGATTATCGCACTGTGCAATGTTTGAAACATGATTTTTTGCACTGTGCAGTCATAAGTCGGTATTTTTGAACTTCATAAATATGCAAAAATCCCATGTTATTTGTCTAACCGCATTTTGAATATATTTGTTTTTACCTTGAGTAGTGTTATCCAACGATTTTTGAACTGCACAGTGCGGAAATTCAAAATTTGTTTTTTTGCACTGTGCAGTTAGAAAAAATGGATTGCTCGGGAAGTTTTGGATACTTTTTGATACTTTTGTGATTCTGTAAAAAATAACTTGTTCTAATAATTCATATAGAAAAGCAAAATTTTGGTTTTTTAAACTGCACAGTGCAGAAATTTAGGGGCTTCGGTAGTTCAGCCCCCCACGAAAGGTAGTCTAACCCCCACTGTTTTTGCCCGTTTCACACCCCACATAATGAACAAATTAGAATAATACAAAAAATGTAAGTGGGGGTTTGATCTAAAACGTAGGGGGCTTGACCTAAAACTTAGGGGGCTTTTTCTAAAACGAAGGGGGCTTGATCTAAAACGTAGGGGGCTTGTGCTGGACCATACAACTTGGATTAATTCTTTGAAATAAATTTTGGGGTTCAGAATGGACGAGGGGGGCTGTACTGGGTCATGGGGGGCTAAACTGGACTGGGGGGCTGTACTACCTTAGCCCCGAAATTTAAAATATGTTTTTTGCACTGTGCAGTAGAAAAAATTGGTCGCTTGGGGAGGAATTGGATACTTTGTGACACTTTTGTCATTCTGAAGCAAAATATCTGTTCTAATAACTATACAGAAGAAAGATTTTTAGTTCTTTTTGAACTGCACAGTGCAGAAATTTAAAATTAGATTTTTGCACTGTGCAATCGGAAGAACATGTAATTTAGATCCGCTTTACATATCTTTTGATACATTTTTATTTCGAAGGCATTTTGTTTACCCATACGTCCACAATCGAAAGAATTTTTAGTTTTTTTTCAAATTGCACAGTGCAAAAAATAAAAAACTTAATTTCTGCACTGTGCGTTATCGAAAATCAGAGAATTTTTAGCCTGTGTTGAAAACTGATTACTTTTAGATATACCACGTTTTTAGCAGTTATTTTCGCACCCATCCATGTCAAAAAAGTGAATTTTTCTATTCCTGCACAGTGCAAATCAACCATTTTCTCCCACCGCACAGTGCAATATCCCCATCCCCTCAATTCCCCTTTTTTCAAAACACCTTTTCCCCTCCGGGCAAATTATCATAACAGCTCTGATTTCTCTCCACTTTATGAGCCCATCTGACCAATTTCGATCACTGAATTCGAACAAAAACAGTTGGAAAAAGAACCAGAAAAAAGTCCTCCACAGATCAGCTGATTTCGATTCATTCCGCTGATTCAGCTTCTGTATTTTTGGTACTACAACAAAAAAATGGTTGATGTGGGTGGGGCAATCATTGAATTAACGGAAGCAAAAAAAAACTTTTGTCAGCTGAATTCGGAATTTCGAGTGGGCCGAAAGTTTAGGCTCCGAAAAAAGTTTGTGTAATTTAAATAGCGGGGTGTTGCAATTTTTGCGACCAGTTGGAGTCAAATTTCAACTATAAAGCGGAAAATTTCTATTTTAGGTTTTGCACTGTGCAAAAAATCAAGTTTTGATTTTTGCACTGTGCAGAATCTTTTTTAGCCTTTTGCACAGTGCGATGATGAAATTTTTCAATTTTTTGTAATTTTTGGTACTCTTGGACTCTGAATTAATAATAGCTGGAAAATTTATCACTATGGTTTGCCGCACTGTGCAAGAAAATTGATTTTTCAATTCTGCACAGTGCAGAATTTCTTTTCATTTTTTTGCACTGTGCAATGATAAAAATTTGATTTTTTTTGCGGTTTTTGGGTACTGTTAGCCTCTAAATTATTACTAACTAAAAAGTTTATGAACCCTGTTTTTCGCAAAGTTCAAAAATCGAATTTTGATTTTTGCACTGTGCAGAATTTTGTTTCTCTTTTTTGCACTGTGCAATGATAAAAATTTGATTTTTTTGCGATTTTTGGGTACCGTTAGTCTCTAAATTAATCATATCTACTAAATTTATGACTTTTATTTTCCGCACTGTGCAAAAAAATCAATTTTTAAACTGCGCACAGTGCAGACAAAGTTTCTCTTTTTCTGCACTGTGCAAAAAATTCTTGAGGCAAGAATTTGTTTAGACCCCAAAAATATCAACAATATATTTTTTAGCCCTTCAGCCCTTCAGAATCATCCTTTCCGTTCAATTTTCCCCATCATTTTGTCAATTTTATATTACGAATCAACGGATGGGATGACAAAATCACGTGGGGAAAAGAAAATATAAAAAATTGGCCAAGGAATTTCCGCTTTCTTTCGTTGAAATCGTTCGATCGGGATGACGCCACGTTGGATTCGGTTTACATTGGAAAAGGAGGGCATGACGAAAGGTCGGCTTTTGTAAAATTTCTAAAAAAAGGGGTTTTGGGGGTATAAGAAGGGATAAGATGCGGCTTTTCGAAGGGGTTTTGGGTTGAAAAAGATGGGAAAAGGTTAACGGCAAGGGAGAATGTTGTCTAAAAAGGCTAATTTTCTAATTTTTTATATTATTTTTAAATCCTAAAATACGAATTTTAAAAATTTTGTTTTTTTGCACAGTGCAGTTGAAAAAATTTATTTTTTAAACATTTTTGATCAATATTTAAATAAAAAAACATTCAAAAAGAGAAAAGGTGACTTCGTGTTTTATAAATATTTTTGTAAAATACGAAGTCAGCTAATTTTGTCATTTTTTGTTTGAATTTTAATCCTAAAATACGATTTTTTTTTAATTTTCTTTTTTTGCACAGTGCAAATAAAAAAAAAATTTTTTTAAATATTTTTGATGAATATTTAAATAAAAAACATTCAAAAAAAGAAAAGCAGATCACGTATTTTAAAAATATTTTTTTAAAAATCTTTTCCACCTTTTCTCATCAAAAAACTGCTCATTTTTGCTTAGTAATGCCTAAAACAAGGTAAACAAAGACTCGACGCCCTGCACTTTGCCTTCACAAAAACATCGGGAGATTTGCTTACGTCTACCATTTCATAGGGGGTGTTTTTTCCGCACAGTGCAAAGAATTTTGAAATTTTTTGTTTTTTCACAGTGCAAAAAAATTTTTTTTAATTTGGGGATTTTTTGAGTTCAAAAACAAAAAAAGTTGTTTAGATAAAAAGTAATGAAAAGTCGACTTGTTTGCCGCAGGCAAAATTTAATTAATTTCTTTTAAAAAATTATTTTTTTAAAGTTTTCCCCCAAAAATTTTAAAAAATCCCATATTTTTATCAAAACATCGTCGTTTCAAAAACCCCCAACCCATCTGTTGTTTACATTGTCTTTAAATTCCTCTTATCTTTTTCTCATTGTAAGTTCTTTTTTTCGTACTTTCTTCTCCTTCTTGGAATTTCAAAACCCTGACGTAATCGTCTTTGAAAACATTTACTCTTCTCTTTTCTCTTATCTATTGCATTATCAACCACTGTTCGTCTCCAAAAACAGACGAGATTGGAAGCGTGAAGGGCCTGGGGTTGAAATTTTTTTAATGAAAATTTGATTTTTAGGCATTTTTTTTTAAATGCAAGGATTTTTTGAATTTTCGAAGAGAAAAAAACGATTTTTTTTGGATTTGAATATTTTAAAAAATATTTTTTTTTATTTTTTTTTAATTTCTAACAATTTCTTTTCACATTTTTAATATTTTTTTAGATATTTGATAAAAATTTTTTAAACATTTTTAATAAAATTTTTTAATTCTAAACTACTAAATTACAAATACCACCATCAACATCCTCAACATGCCATTTACACTATTTCATCCACTCCTTCCTCATCTGCAATTACCACTTTTGCAATTCTTACACTTTTTATTAACCCTACAATTTCCTTTCCTAGCTAATTATATATCGGAGAAAGGTATGGGAAAAACGTAAATATTTACATGAATATGGGCCTTCCAGTAGAAAATCATTTGACCTGTAAACATCGTGATGGGGGGTTTTCAAAATTGTCAAGGGTTTTATTGCTTTGTTGATGCCGTCTGAGGACATCTTGTGTGTTCAAAAATTTTTTATTTTTTACTTTATAGTTATTGAAGTGAATTTTTATTGAAGAAAAAAAAATATTTTTTGCATTAATTTTTTGATTTAAATTTTTTATTTTTTTTTAAATTCATTTTATTTTTTTAAATTTATTAGTTAAATTTTTAAATTTTTTTAAAAATTCGTTTTATTTTTTAAAATTTTTTATGTAAATTAAAAAATTTTTTTAAAAACTCATTTTATTTTTTAAAATTTTTATTTAAAAATTTTATTTTTTTTTTAAATTCATTATATTTTTTAAAATTTTTTATTTAAATTTTTTAATTTTTTAAAAAATTCATTTTATTTTTAAAAATTTTTTATTTAAATTTTTTATTTTTTTAACAAGCATTTTATTTTTTTAAATTTTTTATTTAAAAGTATTTTAATTTTTTTTTTATTTTAATTTATTTCAATTTCTTTTCAAATTTCTCTAAGTTTCCCCCCGCATTACTCACCTCCAGTAGCTATAAATAAAAAACTTTACAAAAAATATTTTCGTCATTGCTCATCAAGCAAGCCCCCCTAAATTCCATATGATCTCACTATAACAATGGTCCTCCTAGGTCAGAATCCACGATAATTCTGCAGGAAACACACTCAGCGATATTATACATATAGACCACGAGATGGATATGAGTCCCGGCTTCTGATTCATCGCAATTCCCAGAAGTCGGAAGAGGTGGGAATGTAGATGAATGAGGGGGGAAATATGTGAAGGTGTTGCGTCATCATGTTTTAATTTTGATATGAAATTTTGTGAATTGTTGGACTTGAGCTGGAATTTTTAATAGTCGTCATTAGAAATTCAAAAAAAAAATTTTAAATTTTTGATTTTTTTTTTGGAAATCGTTTGCCATGGTCATAAAAAGCGTGTAGAACCACTCAACTAGTCAAAAACACAAAAATTTCTAAATTTCAGGTTTTCGTGGTGGGACCCAAAAATTTATAAGAATTGCGATTTTTAAATTTTCCAAGCTTTCAATGGTAATAAAAAGCATGTTCAAACCTTCAAATATTCAAAAAAGCCAAAATTTCTGAGTTCCAGGTTTTCGTGGTGGGACCCAAAAGTATCATACGAAATGTATTTTTTTGATTTTCGGAACCTAGGAATGACCATAAAAAACGTATAGAACCCCTGAGCAATTCAAAAACAAAAAAATTTCTGAGTTTCATGATTTCGCGGTGGGACCCAAAGTTTAGGAAAATTAACCAGTTTTTGCCGACATCTTAGTCTTTGTCTATTAATTTACATATGCTACCCTTTTTTTCACAATTTTACTGTTTTTTTTTCAATTTTTCTGGACATTTCTCGCTTTATTATATGCTCTATAACCTTTGTGCAGTAAAACCTCTCTATAACAAACAAAAATAAAACAGAAGTCTCAAGAGCAAATTCAAGGCCCTTCTACAGCGAAATCCTTCTATAAAACACAATTTTTTGTCCTTCGCGATTTGTTATACAAACATTTTTCCAGTATTACATCCGTATTTTACCCTCTCATTTCAGATAAACCACAATTTCCCGCAGTGAAAATGTGGTTACCATCTCTGCTCCTCCTTCTCTGCACCTACATCTCGGCCAACGAGCTGGCCGACGACTCTCTGCCGGTCTGCAATTGCACGAACAAACCGACCAAAGACTACTACTACGACCTGGACACCCACATGGACACGTTGCCGGAGCTGGAGTGCCGGCCCTGCCTCGAGGGCTCCAAGTGCGTTCAAGTCGGCGACAAAGCGCAATGCCAGTGTGCGCCGTATCGGTTCGGCCAGTATTGCCAATACGCCGATTTGTGCCACAACGGGCGCAGTAAATGTGTGGATGGCGACTGTAAAAGTGACGTAAATTTGCATTCCAAAAAGTGTATTTGCAACGATGATCGAGGCGGTGAATTCTGCGAATTTCAACGCCCAAAAGAGCAGATTTTGCTGACGTTTGAGGTCATGGAGCCTATGGGCATTCAGAACATCTTGGATGGGCTCTCCGTGGTGACAAAGAACGCTCATTTAGGGGGATTTGACATCTTGGAGAGTGGAAAGGCGATGTTTAAAAGTACCGGCAACTTGTGTATGAAACAGAAGGTGGATCAGAATGAGGATATTGACCCGGAAGCCGAGGGATTTGGTAGGTTTTTTGGGGGTAAAAAGCTGTAAACAGGAAGGTCCTTTAGGGGGTAAAACCAAGAAATTGAACGGTCTTTGCTGTCCAAAGAGTAGGAGATATGCGGAGAACGGTCAGAGAGTAAAAGATTTAGGCGATATCTTTGCGAGTTTCATTCGAAAAAAATCGAGGTTATATGGAAAAACTTTTCTCACCGGTAGAAGTGAGTACAAGAATTTTCTTGCCAAAATTCGCTAAAACGTGAAGTATTATTTTTCGTATTTTTTGACTCAAAACATCTTGGAACTACAGTACTTCATGCCCTCTAAACTTGAGCCGGCTTTTCAGAGTTTTGTAGATAAAAACCTCCCATTATAATACAGCTTTTCACAGAGCTGTAGACCAATGTTTGCACATAGTATTACATAATATTCATCTTTAACTCACTATGTTTGCTAAAGGCATCGTATTTTACCTTATTTTTTCAGTCCCTTACAATGTAATTGTCCATGCGAGGATATTGATGGCATGCGGACGGCTGGCAGAACATCATCACACTGAGATCTTCACTTGTTATACCTCGGCCTACGATGCGGTCCATACATTAAACAATTTGAGGTTGTATGATGTGAGTTATCTGTTTTGAAATTTGGCTTATCACAAGCAACTATTTTATAATGTTTTTCGCTCTTACACTTTACAAAGTGTTATAAAATAATATAATATATTCCTTTCAGCAAACCAAACGTTTCGGTCTCAACTTTGTTCACGCGGAAGTCGACAACTCCCTCTTCGAATGCCAGCATGCCATTGGCCTGATCATCGGTCTCCTCGCGGTTGTAACGCTCTTCACGGTCGGGTACTGCCTATACCAGCGGATCTCATATCAACGGTACTTCCGGGGCTCGGGCGCGCGCGGCGCCGGCTCCGGCGACACGATGAACAAACTGATCGAACCGAACGGATACTTTTGAGCCAGTATTACGCGGCGCAGGCTTTGCGGAAACGAGTTTTAGAGGTGTTTTACTTACTTCTATTTTCTGGGTAGACTTTATGATCTAGAACTTTTATTTTTTGAAGATTACTGTATTTTTGGCTAATTTTTTGGCTGATTTTGCGGGTTTATGTTGGTATGAGGCTTTGAACAAAACTTTTGGACCATGCGGAAGTTCCGAATTTTACATTTTTCGCTTTTTTTCGGGGGTTTTTCTAATTTTTGGGTCCCACCACGAAAACCTGAAACTCAAAGATTTTAGTGTTTTTGTTAAAGTTATGAGGTTTTATACACATTTGACGGCTATAGCAAGCATTTTACATCAAAATTTCGAGTTCTTAATCAATATTTGGGTCCTACCACGAATGTTTGGCATTCTGTTTTTTCGGTCAAAACCGGTCGGAAATTGCTAGAAACACCTCAGAAAGTAAATTTTAATTAAAAATACCAACATAAACCCCCTGAAAATCTTGATTCAATTATTTGTCATCATTTATAATATATTTATGCAAATTTCCATGTAAATTCCATTATAATCAACGTCTCGGTGTTCGCCACAAATCACACTTTGCATTTTACTCCACATATTTATATCAGCACTTTAAACAATAGTTTCGTTTTGCTAGTATGCAATAATCACTCTATTTTCGTACTTTTATGTAAGATCCTTGCCATTACCCCCCACTACACACAACTCTTTCCTCTCTATTTTTACGCGACTTTCTACATCATTGGTCTCGACTATCTTTTAAAGGCGCGGGATCGCGAGATACGCATGAACATTGTACAGAGAAAAGTTCGATTCCCTGCCGACATGTACATTCAACTTTTACCGAATTTGTTCGCATTGCATTTGAATACGAATTTCGAATAAATATTCTTGGGCTGTTTGACGGTTTAAAGTGAGATTTTGAGGGCTAGGGTATGTACGATTGGAATGCTATATACGGCGAGTGGTAAGTGCAACTTTGTGCTAACAAGGGAAGGGTCCAAGTGCGACGCTTTGAAAAAATGCACTGCAGTGCGCTGTAAAGCCTCAAACCTTTTGAAAAAGAACTCATTTCCCACTGTGCGTGGTCGGCATGCACCGTAAATCCTACTCGTAACCTTGCGACAAGTTCTTTGCGCGGCGGCGCAAACATCTCAAGCCTTTTTGACCCGTCTAGTACTAGGCGGGCCAAAAAGTCTTGACATGTTTGCACTGTGCGCCGTCGTGCATGAAATTTGTCGCGCGGCGACAAGAAAAATTTACGGTGCAATGCGACACCGCACAGTGCGAAAAGATTGTTTTGAAAAAGGGTAAACAACGCACAGTGCGTTCTTCATTCGCACCCCGCCAAAGGTTTTATCGCGCGACACCTCGTCGCGACACCGAATTCATGCGCCCGCACGGTGCGAAAACATGTCAAGACTTTTTGGCCCGCCTAGTATCACTTCCTGAAAGTACGGGAAGCAGGATCTCTTTCCATCCAAGGCATCGCATGATTTCACCGCACCACCATCTCCATGACGTTCCATGCTCCTCATCAACTCAAGATCGGCGGGTATGCAAAGGCTGGCCAGAGGAGCCATTTCATGCACCAACGTCGGCACCAGGGTTGCCACAGGCTCCTTCAAAACAGCATTGAAAAACACCAGGCGTTGCGGGTTTTCCACAACCTTCTGCCTGACCTTTTCGAGTCTCCAGTCGTCTTTGAAAACGAAAACCCGTCATTTTTTTCCAATTTCGAGTTAAAAGTCTCGGCTTTATCTGCAAAGCGAAAGCTAATAGATACCTTCGAAGATGTCTTATGACAGATAAGAATAATGTGTGTACTATCAACCTTTCAGAAACCGTTTTTGCCTATAAGTTTCTCGTTTCCGCTCGGAGAAATCAAACTTTTTTCGAAATTTTTTTACATCCTGGAGTAATTAATCTTGTTTTTTTGCCAAAAATTGCAAAAGAGGAACGAATTCTTCTTGATCAAAAAAACTCGGTGATCTCGGGAAACAGAGGTTGTGTTCGGATGGAGCACGTAGAACGGGGGTCGCGCTAAACAACATTTAGGGTGGTAAATACACTGATCAACTCACAAAGTTTCACTTTGGATTCTGTGAGGCGGAACGACCGAGCTTCGAGGATTTTCCCACGAGGAACTGTCTACATTTATTTAACCCTTTCCGGACGAGTCGGCACGTATATATTAAAATGAAAGAGGGTACCCTGCTGAGTAACGGCATAATAGTGGTTCAGCCCATCGAAGCGTTATTTGGGACTTATGACAAAAAATGTCCTAAAAGTACCCCTACTTGACATATCACTTTTAAAATTTTTGCGACAAGCTGTAAATCGGAAACTACCCCTAAATTAAAGTCGAGGAGTCCTAGTATTGTTACATCCAAGAACTGTCCAAATCGGAGCACCATAGGATTTGTTATCGATTTTTGGAAATTGAATTTTTAATTTTGGTCAATTTTGGACCTAAAATCAAGTATATCTTCCGCCGGTATCAACCATTTCGGTCCAAATGTGGTTTTTCCGAGTCTATTGTGATGCTAGCTTCTTACTAGAATATTTCCACAAAAAACCTATGAGGCATATTTCTGTAAAACGCGGAAATGTTGAAAACGTAAAGGTTTGATCGTATAAAATGTCGCCGCGAGCCGCGAAGGGACGGGCGCAGCTCGAAGCGAGAAAATAATAATTTTTTCTTCGAGAAATATTATTTTGGTGTCGAAAAGCTGATTTCAACACAAAATACAGGCAGAAATAGCACGCAAACATTACCTAAATGTCATTTTTATATTTTTACTCTGTTTTCAGGCAATTTCAATCGAGTTTAATTTGGTTTCACGCTAAAATCAAGCTTCTCGAAAAATCTTAAAATATTTTCTCGTTTCGAGCTGCGCCCGTCCCTTCGCGGCTCGCGGCGACATTTTATACGATCAAACCTTTACACTTTCAACATTTCCGCGTTTTACAGAAATATGCCTCATAGGTTTTTTGTGGAAATATTCTAGTAAGAAGCTAGCATCACAATAGATTCGGAAAAACCACATTTGGACCGAAATGGTTGATACCCGCGGAAGATATATTTGATTTTAGGCCCAAAATTGACCAAAATTAAAAATTCAATTTCCAAAAATCGATAACAAATCCTATGGTGCTCCGATTTGGACAGTTCTTGGATGTAACAATACTAGGACTCCTCGACTTTAATTTAGGGGTAGTTTCCGATTTACAGCTTGTTGCAAAAATTTTAAAAGTGATATGTCAAGTAGGGGTACTTTTTACGACATTTTTTGTCATAAGTCCCAAATAACGCTTCGATAAGCTGAACCACTATTATGCCGTTACTCAGTAGGGTATCCTCTTTCATTTTAATATATACGTGCCGACTCGTCCGGAAAGGGTTAAATTTGATTGTACTTTCCGGCTTCCCTATAAAAGGCCTCCTTCCCACTGAATAAATCACTTGACTCTTGAGCTCTTGTCTTGTCTCGTTACTGGGTTGTCGGGCCTTTTCGATGGGATACGATGAGTCGAACATACGACACAACACAGAGAGACAGAATAGAATGCAATATGAAAATTCGCACTCGTGGCAAGATTTTACTGTATGTATGACAAAAGAAAGTCCTGAATTTGGTCGATTTTTGTTGTTCATGCCATTTCAGAGGTTATAAAATGCGTCTTGTTGCTGTTCCTTGCACCAGGCGAGCCAAAAATTCCCGAAAATCTTCTGCAGAATCTTCTACTATTAGTATGTATTGTAGATTAAAATTTGCAAGCACAGCGTCCGCCTAAACTCCGCTCGGATCAGCACCTTTAATTCGACTTAATGACAAACATCTTTGCCGATCAAAACAAAGGACGCGAAGAAGATAACACGGCTACTTTCGACGCCACTTAAACGACCACCTTTTATTGGCCGCACGAAGGAAATTCGTGGGCCAAAAATCCGCTCATTTAACATTAAATTAGGCGAAAGGCGGGGCATTATAGGCAGAGGCTCGAATTAGGCACAGACTTACTTGTCATTTCGGCCAATTTAAATTAAAACGGGATGGGGCCAAGTGGTTTTTCCGCGATTACCGTAATCGAAGGGGAGCTGTGTTGAGGGGCGAAATCAGATGTTTTGAGGAGGATATGAGTGGTTCTAATAGGTGATATTGTTTCAGCAGAGATTGCAAAAAATGTGCAGACTTTTTGGCTTCGGCGCCGCACTGTGCAAAAAGCATTTTGCACCGTGCAAACTGAATATCGCGCGACAAAAGCCATTTCCAACGGAGTCGCTGCGACGTTTATGAAGCGATTATGCATAAGGAGTGAAAATTCACAGTGCAAAAAGCTAGAAAAGCCCGCACCATGCGAAAAAAAGAAAAATTCACTGTGCGCCGCGACGAAAAGTCTACGCATTTTTGAAAAAGCAAAACTGCGACGCTCTGGTTTTGTCTAAAATGTGGCGCAAATTTACGCACATTAGTTTTCAAAAAAGTGTTTTCATCTTCTCTCCGCACTCCGCCTTAAGCATACTCTTTTGGCCGCAAAGATGGTTGAATTTCTTAACTATTCCTGCAAAGTGCAAGCTAAAAGTTTCAAAAAATGTATTTTTCCCTCAAAAAACTGACAACGATATCGCCAAAAATTTTGTGTCTCCGACCGCACTCCGCATTTCACGTACTCTCTTCTTAGCCCTTCCGGAAAGTCGCCAGACTGGTTTTTGGCCTTTGCACTGTGTGAAAAATCACTATGCAAAAAGATTTCCATGATCTTGGTCCCCCCTTACCATTTTTTCCGCAAACACGGCCTTGAGGGAAAACTCGCTCTCCTATTAGTCTGTCGGCAAAATAACGGCGGATCGTCTCGTCTCGGAATCGCCCATCATCGCTTTGCGACTGCAAGCCGTGGCCTGGGATTTGGTGCGCGATAGCGGCGAGGCGAAGCATTTTGCTGCGACGATCCGCCGTTATTTTCCCGACAGACTAATAGCTACGCCCTTGCTGATAGTCCTTCCGGAGAGTCGCCGGACTGATTTTTGGCGTTAGCACTGTGCGAAAAATTTCAGGGTGCGAGCGACAGCCCAAAAAAGCCTATTGCACGGTGCAAAAAGCAAATTTTTATTTTTGCACAGTGCAAAGAAAACTTTTGTTTTTGCACAGTGCAAACGCCAAAAATCAGTCGGGCGACTTTCCAGAAGGACTACGAATTTGTTGCGGCTCCGACAAGGTTTATATCAGTCTGTCGGGAAAGTAAGACAGACTGATATACTTTGCTGCGACAGATCCACATTATTTTCCCAACAGATTGATATTGTAATTTAATTTTTGGGCCAAAAAACATTCAAATTTTCGCTAATTTTTTTTTTCTTGTACTGTCGCTCAAATCATCCTGCATTTCTACAGAATGAAAGCCTTTACCGTAACATCGCTCCTCCAATCTGCGTCGGCGCCGAACCCGTTCGAGAACGGCGAGAAAAGCGAGCAGGACGAGTGCTCGCCCGACTCCGCCGCAGCCCATAAATCATCGGCGAAGAAGCGGCGACGGAACCGGACCGCCTTCACTTATGAACAATTGGCAGCCCTCGAACACAAATTCAAAACCAATAGATATTTGTCATTGTGCGAGCGGATGAAATTGGCCGTGTCGTTAAACTTGTCCGAAAATCAGGTAATCCATCAGTTTGCTCATTAATTCGCATCACTGGGAATGGGAGAGGGTTCTTTGGGCGTACGGTAATATTGTTTTTTGCTGCGAATTTTCGAAAAACAAGATTTTTTATTTGTGATAGGCATTAAAATTTTTTGTATTAGTTGAGGATGGCAATTTACCCGGTTTATGTCAAGTTGCCCAAGTTGACCGGTCAAATTTTGATTGAAAAAATAAAAAAAAAAAACCTCTTTTTCGATTCTATGCGTATTTCTGAAGCTATTTTTTTTTTGAAGAAGAAGCACACTGCACTGTGCAAAATAAAAAAAATTTTTTTTGCACAGTGCGATATGGGAAGGCTAAAAAATTTTTTTTGGAGCAATATATTTCTGTAGAAACACCCTAATATGTACTATATGTTCTCTCTCGTATTTTAAAACCGTCGTATTTCTCTATAATTCTTGGGTATTGCAAACTTTCAAATTTGAGCTTTGCACAGTGCAGCAATAAAATGTTGTCATAGAATGTTTGTTACAGTATTTTTTTACCCTAAAAAGGACAGGAAATGCCCTAGTTAACCACAAATTTGCCGCTATCAGACTTTTGAGCATTTTTTTACATTCTGCACAGTGCAAATAATGAGACTTAAATTTGCACTGTGCAAGGAAATCAAAGTTTATAAAATAGTTGTTACAGTAACCCATAAGCGAAAAATTATATAAATGTGAGAAATTAGGGTCCATTTGTTATCATCAAAGTTTTTGAGCAATATTTTTAATCGCACAGTGCGGAAAATTTAATTTTATTTTTTTGCACTGTGCAAGAAAATAAAAGTTTATAAAATAGTTGTTACAGTAATCGATTAGGTGAAAAATCACGTTATTGCTTTGAAATGACCGTGTATCTGTCATCAACAATTTTTTTGAGTAATACTTTTCCATTGCACAGTGCGAAAAATAAAATTTCATTTTCTTCGCACCGTGCAAAAAAAAAAATTTTTTAACAAACTGGAATATTGCATTTTCACAGAAAATTTTTTTAGTGTAGGCCTACATCATCTCGACGTATTTTACCCTCATTTCCAGGTAAAAATTTGGTTCCAAAACCGTCGCACCAAATGGAAAAAGTTGAATCCCGGCCAATCTCCCCTCAATTCCGCTGCCATTGCCGCTGACACCGAGAGTCAAGAGCCCTCAACGCCTTCCAACTCTCCCGAAGCCATGGAATCAATGCCTTACGAGTCGATCTTCGGCAAACCCTACACGTATCCCTACTATTTGGCGGCAATGAATTTGTGGTCCGATCCGAACATTTTTGCCAAAAATTTTGGCCTTAAATCGATGAAAAATCCAAAATTACAGTGAGAATTTTCACTCTGTATGACTTTTTTCGTATTTTTGATATGTGTATTTTACATTTTACATCTTTTTTTTATTTAAAAAAATAAAAAAAAGTTCAAAAAACTTCGTCGTATTTTACAATTTAATTAAAAATAAAACCTAAAATTCCCAAAATCAAAGGGTAATACGCATTTAATTTTGATTAGAATTGTTTTGATTCGATTTTTGGCCTTTTGATCTGGCCGCGTCGCGCTTTTACGAGCCGATTTGTGGCCATTATTCGGGGGGAGGAATTGCGGTAAATAAAAAAATGTTTGCTAAAAAATTTTTCACTGACTTGAAATTAAAAAATCATCATTTAAAACCGACAAAAATTCCTTGAAAATCTCAAAAAATCAAAAAAATCTCAATTTTTCATCCAGAAACGACCCTTTTGATCCATATTCTCGTATAGTGTCGCTATATACTGTACTAAAACCCCGTCTAATTAGCAGATGAGGCCGAATTCCTTGGCCCGAACCGTCGTTTCCATTCATTCAGACTCTCAATTAACTAAATATGCCCAACGGGGCTTAATATTCAATTAAATGGCTTTTAGAAAATGTCTTTGCGCGTTTTCGCCCAATTTGGGGATAGGGAAGACGTCAATTAGATATGTGTCAAATCCGGGAGGAGAATCGGAAAGAAAAAAAAAAAGAAATTTTGGATGAATTTTTTTGATTACTGTAAACATAATACTCTATATTCTTTAGTATTTGAGCATTCTATCGCATCGAGAATCGCATCATCGCCGAGAAAATGAATTTCGGCACAATCAAATTGTTTTTCATTTCAGCTATGCGATTGGCTCACAAGGGAATGGTCCCAACGATCCGTGGGATCCGCAAATGAAACCTAGATATTCTGAAAGAGCAGGTAAAATTTAGTAGGAATCCGTTTTTTCTACTTGCCGAATAAGTCTGTGCGACGAGAAATGTCGTCGAAAAGATCCGACCAAAAAATCGAAAGAGAGAAAAGACGAACCGAAAGGCCTTCGAGGGCGTCATCAAGTAGTCTAGTGGAAAAAGTTCCACGCGCAAATCTTTTGGGGAAGGGAGGCCTTGGAGGTTCGAGTCCACCCGGAGCCGGACATCTCCGGATTTGAACCTACGTGTTCATTACTGTATTCTACAGTTATACAAAAAAAATTTTTTTTGTTTAACCCGTTTTACAAGATTTTTTTCATCCGAAGGCTTGGCAATCACTGGTCATTACCTCTTTTTATGATGCCGCCAGGTCCGAAGTTCCAAAGAAGACAAATTTATGCAAATTTATACCTTCCGGGCAGAATTTGACAAAAATAATTTGGGCATTTGTTAAACACATGTCCACGGCCATTTTAAACCAAAAAACTCAAAATAGATTTTTTCGTAAATATTCACGGGGTCTACTACACGCTGATGCAAGGACCCAAAAATTCTCTTTTCAACTGTTCTTGCAAAATTTTATGAAAAGGTGAGATTTTGGCAACATCCTTTTTGGGAAACCGAAAAAGATCTGCAAGATCCTATACAACCTTCCAGAATCGAGTAGAAGTGTCTTGAAAATACCACTATGTCGACATCGGGCTTATCAAAAATATTGCCGAAGTGTCAACTTTTCTTAAAATTTTGCAACAAACCTTGCAAAACAGGTCAATAAACAAAAAAATCTTTTCTAGTAACTGTAGAATACAGTAATGAACACGTAGGTTCAAGCCGGAGATATCCGCTCCGGGTGGACTCGAACCTCCAAAGACTTCCTCCCCAAAAGATTTGTGGGTGGAACTTTTTCCACTAGACTATTTGGTGACGCCTTCGAAGGCCTTTCGGTTCGTCTTTTCTCTCTTTCGATTTTTTGGTCGGATCTTTTCGACGACATTTCTCGTCGCACAGACTTATTCGGCAAGTAGAAAAAACGGATTCCTACTAAATTTTACCTGCTCTTTCAGAATATCTAGGTTTCATTTGTGGATCCCACGGATCGTTGGGACCATTCCCTTGTCAACAAAATTTCGGTCATTATTTTTCCGACAGACCATTTTTTTCTAATAGACCCTAAAAATTTTAATGCCGCAGTTCTTTTTCCTTTATTTTCGAAGAAAACAAGTGTCCGTGCAGTTTGTGAAAGTACTGTCAGTCTGTCGGGAAAATAATACGGATTTGTCGCAAAACAATGTCTCCTCTCGTTGCAATAGACATCCATCCAGCTGCGGCTAGCTGTCGCAAAAAGATGATGGGCGACTCCAAGGCCCGAGAAATTCACATTATTTTCCCGACAGACTAGCAGTATTTTCATAAACTGCAAAGAGATTTTTTTCTTTTTCGTACAGTATATGTGTATTTTGAACTTTTTCACACGCTTGCCGCCAACGCACAGTGCATTTTTTTCTTTTCGCACAGTGCAAGCCTCAAAAAAGCCACTTGCACAGTGCAAGAACCGCGTTAGGAAAAGTTTATGTCATGCACAGTGCAAAGCAAAAAAAAGTGAGTGCACGGTGCATAAAAACCGGGGTATCTTGTGCACGGAACGGGCCACGCAAATGTCCATGCACTTTACGAAAATACTAATATTAGTATCTTCAAAAAGTGCATGGACATTTTTTCGCCTTCGCACAGTGCATTTTTATCCTTTTGCACAGTGCGCACAACCGTTTGCACTGTGCAAATTTTTCAGCAGAACCGTGACAACGTAGACGATATTTCCGATGGTCGGTGCGAAAGCAACAAAAAATGAGATGCACGGTGCAAAAAATGGGGGTTTTTGTGCACTTTGCGGGACGCAATAAATGTCCATGAACTTCATGAAAACGCCGTATAAATGTCGCGGTGAGATTTCCAAGAAATCCACATTATTTTCCCGACGGACTGAAAAACTTACTCTTTTTTTTCAGCCAGATATTTATAGGCATTTCTTTCAAATTTCTGTTTGCTTCAACACTCTCCTCTTCTTGCAACACCTGTTATTTTTACCGTATTCTTAGGTTCACTCCTAATTGCTAACACAGCTTAATTGTGTTTTGACATTTCCTGCCCCTCCAATTGCATATTTACCCCGTTTCGCAGATTTTAAAACAGTATTTACAGCCAACAGCGATAATCGGTACCAGCAATTACCAGAGCGCGAACGTCATCCCTTTCTCAACAATAACATAATCCGCGAGTTAAAGATTACTCGGAATTAAATTAATCGAGCAGAGTTCGTTGTGGAACGTCGTAAATGCAGTCGAATTGCCGTTCCATCGCGGTAATCGGATCAATGGAAGCCTTTGAAGGAGCTGGTTGAGTAATTTGGAGATGCGGGGGATCAACAAGATGAGGATGACGACAAAAACGGGTTCAAAAAGCAAACTTGTAGCTGAGGAATGCCGGAAATTGATGAATTTGTATTTAAAAATTTTGAAAATTATCAATAAATTTATTTTCCGCACAGTGCAAAGAAATGTTATTTTTGCACTGTGCAAGGCCAAAAATAGGCTAAAACTAGGTCTGCACAGTGCGAAAAGCATCGGATTTTGCACAGTGCAGAATTTAAAAAAATTTTTCCTTGCTTGTGATAAATTTTCAAAAAAATTTTTTTTTTGTTTTATGCACAGTGCGAAGAAATGTTATTTTTGCACAGTGCAAGGCCAAAAATAGGCTAAAACTAGGTCTGCACTGTGCGGAAAGCATCGAATTTTGCACAGTACAGAATCTTAAAAAAAAAATTCCCCTGCTTGTGATAAATTTTGAAAAAAATTTTTTTTTGTTTTATGCACAGTGCAAGGAAAGCTTAATTTTGCACTGTGCAAGGCGAAAAATAGGCTAAAATTAAGTCTGCACGGTGCAGGAAGCACCAAATTTTGCACAGTGCAAAATTTTTAAATTCTCGCACTGTGCAAGGCCAAAAAATAGGCTAAATTCAGGTCTGCACTGTGCGAGAAGAATAAAATTTTGCCCAGTGGGAAATTTCAGAATTTCTACCTTCTTTGTAACGGATTTTCAAAAACCTAAAACTTCGTTTGCGCGCAGTGCAAGGAAAAAAACATTTTTGCACCGTGCAATGCCACAAATAGGCTAAAATTAAGTCTGCACTGTGCGGAAAAAAACCAAATGCTTCACAGTGCAGAGTTTTGAATTTCTTATAATTCTTATCTTGTTTGTAACAAATTTTCAAAAGAAATTTTTTTTTGTTTCCCGCACAGTGCGAGGAGAAAAGATTTTTGCACTGTGCAAGGCGAAAAATAGGCTAAAATTAAGTCTGCACGGTGCAGGAAGTATCAAATTTTGCACGGTGCAGAACTTTGAAATTTTTGCACTGTGCAAGGCCAGAAATAGGCTAAAATTAGGTCTGCACAGTGCGGAAAGCATTAGTTTTTGCACAGTGCAAAATTATCGAAATTTTTTTTTCGGAAGATGAGTGATAACATAAAAGATGAGAAACAGTCTAAAAGATCAGCAAATTCTGAAGGAATAAAAAATAAAAAATTTATATTTTTTCTTTATTTTTTCTTTTTTTTGCAATTTTTCATGCTGATTTTTGCCTATTTTTCTCCAATTTTTGCTGCAAACCACACTAGTTTTCTCTCTACGCTTTTTTCATTCTTTTCATATTACTCTTGCCACTAATCGGAACGATTCCACCTTACGACGTAATCCAGTCGGTGGATCCTTTATGAGATTTCGTAAGAGAAAGCCCATTAATTCGGTGCGTCCGGTTTTCGACGTCACTGTTTTCCCCGCTCATTAGGGCTCTTCCAGGTGTGAATCATTTCCTTTTCAAGCATGTAAACTTTGACTGTAATAAAATGTTGTTATCGGCGGCTGAATAAGCGATTACAAAAGTTTTAATTGCGAAGTGGTTAGTCATTTTGTTTGGTTAAAATTGGGTGCGTTTGAGGATACTGTAGGGTAATTTTTATGAAATTTCAAATTTTGATTTTTAAAATTTTGAAATTTTTTGTTTTTTTTATGATTTGTTTTTGATTGCGAAAACCAAAAAAAAGTGAAATGCACGGTGCAAAATTGCGATTTTTTGTGCACAGTGCAGACCGAAAAAAACGTCCACGTACTTTGTTAAAATTAAAATATATACTAATATCAGCTTGTCGGGAAAATAACGAGCACAATGCCGCAACGAAAATCGCGTCGCTGAAGAGAAAAGCAAATTGATTTTGCTGCGACAAAATTCATTTTCTCGGCGGCGATGCGATTTTCGATGCGACAGAATGCTCATTATTTTCCCGACAGACTGATATTAGTACATACATATTTTCATAAAATAGGCAATTTTTTTCGGTCAGCACCGTGCACAAAAAATCGCAGTTTTGCACCGTGCATTTCACTTTTTTTTCGCAATCAAAAACAAATAAAAAAATTAAAAAAAAACATTTTCAAAATTTTAAATTTCATAAAAATTGGTCTACACTATCCAAAAATGCACCCAGACTGAGAAATTGACTGTGGTACAGAGGAAGCGGTATGTTTCGCTTTTTGCTCATCAGCGAATAACCAATCCGTCCACCAGAGTGATTCTTGCGACATGCACTGTGCGAAAACAAAAGTTTGCTTTGCACGGTGCAATTTCTTAATTTTTGCACCGTGCAAAAAGCTTCTTTCACCTGTTGTCCCCTCACTTTTTTTACACGGTAAATATCTCCTAAAATCACTCTAGCTTTGCAAATTGACGAGTACAACTCTTTACACTTCTTTTTTCCATAAATTTTATTTGTGACAAAACGCCACATCGAATAAATCTTGGTCCGGAAATAACTTCAACTACGCCGAGTTTACCTGATGTACGTTTAATTACACCAAGAAATACCGTAATTTCTCTGAAAACATTCAATTTTAACTGAGCGGAAATTCGAACATCCACAGTGTTTTTGCGTATTTTGTAGTAAACGATCTTCATTTGGTCTCAAATTGTTTGCAGTCTTCTCGACAAACCGTCTTCGACAACCAGAGAACGGAGATTTTCGTCAAATTGATAACCGTCAAGAACAATGAAAAAGTGGGCTGTTGCGCAAGAGTGTGACGACGGGAACAGTTTGGAGTCCGGACTTTTGAAGATGTTGTTGATAAACAAGGGTTACTGTAGATTGGTCGCGGTAGAAATGAGGGAAACTGTGGATAGGTGATTCATAAGGCGACGTTCGCATTAACTTTGAGTCACCCTTTTACGTCGGGCTTATACGATATATCAATTTCTGAAAATTTTAGCCCGTGCTTTGCTGTCAAGACTTGTGTAGTCGAGGTTTAATGAGGCCCCTAACTTGCCCTCTACTCCTAGTATCCACTGCCCCTACTGACTCGCAGACCACAAACTAGAGGACTCTAGCAGAAAAACTGTGAACTCACGATCTTGACTCCAATTAGCTTCTACCACCACCGCACTATGACAAGGGGACTTCCAACAATTCCAAAAATATGTTTATTTCACAAACGAGTGACCGAAAAGCGGTCGATCCATTACATTTATATCAAAATATTTGTGTTTATGCTAATTCCTGGGAATTCTTCGCGGAATCGTGGCATTGCAGACGCAGCTGAGATATTGAACGATCTTTGTGGCCGAGAGTACGCGAAATGCTGTCTGCGGTCAGTGAAGAAACGACTTTTTAAGTGTTTTTATCTTTTCTAGGAAAGCAATTATTGTTTTTGGAGACGTTGCTTTTTACAACAGAGATAGGTATGAAGCTTTTAACGCAAAAAATCGAAAAAATGTCATATTTTTGCCACTTTTCAACCTAAAAATCCGGGTCGTCTCTTCAAAGCGCGAGATGACAGTCTATATTATCGATTGCAATAAAATTAGCCTAAATTTGTGACAAGTATCATCAAAATCTGAACCTCACACATGGAGCACTTCTTAAATTTATTTTTTCTTTAAATTTATTAACAAAAAATATTGCAATTTTCATTGAATTTAGGGCTAAAAATCAATTTTCAATTTTTTCTGCAAATGGGAAGCTAGATACTTTTGGATTTATCATACAAAAAAAATATTTTAAATTTGTCTCAGTTTCACAATCAGTCTGTCGGGAAAATAATGAGCACTCGGTCGCATCGAAAATCGCATCGCGGTCGAGAAAAATGAATTATGTCGCGACAAAATCAAATTGCCTTTCACTTCAGCGACACGATCGGCGACCTTGCGCTCATTATTTTACCGACAGACTAATAAGTTCTGAGCGTCGCACTTTGAGCAATGTCTTTTTGAATTTTACCTACAGACTTTTCCATCATTTCCAGCCCACTCCATTCTATTTTTGCAACGAATTTGCAGTTTAGACATGGACTTTTAAATGCCCTTTTTTCCGTCAACTCAGAGGTCACTTAAACACGTTTGTTAGCGGAATTTCAGGTAGTTTGAAGAATCCTTTTCAAGATCTTTTATCATTTTTCTATGACAATATGTTCTGTGCTATCGCGGTTGATCATTTGACGTGGCTGTTCGGGCTGAAACCTCGTGTGTTTCATAGTTTATGGTTGTGTGTCAACAACAATGGTCAATGGGTGGTTTGTGACGTCATTTTTGGACTGATTTATTGATGTCTTTTTTGGGGAAAAATTGTGATTTTCATATCAGTCTGTCGGGAAAATAATGTGGATTTTTCGCGGCTTGAGATCGCCTATCATTGCTTTGCGACGGCTAGCCGCTGGAGATTTGGTACGCAACTTTAGAGACATTTTGCTGCGACAAATACACATTATTTTCCCGACAGAGCCAGATTCAGGAATTACAGTAAAATCTATATCAAAAAAAATCCTTTACAATAAACCTTGCCTACAACGAACATTTTCAGAGTTCCCATAAGTCAATTATATTCAAAATGAACCTTCGTATATATCAGTCTGTCTGGAAAATAATGTGGATTGGCATTTTTTTGCGCCAAATTCACATTATTTTCCCGACAGACTTATGTTAGTATTTTCATAAATGCGTGGACATTTTTTTTGGGTCTGCACCCTGCACAAAAAAACGACAATTTTGCACTGTGCGTTCCATATTTTTTTGGTGTTTGCACTGTGCATCGACTTTCGTCGGTCTCAGGAATTTGCACAGTGCAAAGGGCGTTTTTGGGGTGTGCACTGTGCGAAAAAGAGAAAAATGCACTGTGCGTGGGCGACAAGCGTGGGAAAAAGTTCAAAAGCACTGTGCAAGGTCAAAAAATGACCGTGCAATTTATGAAGATACTATCAGTCTCTCGGGAAAATAATGTGGATTTGTCGTAGCAAAATGTCGCTAAAGTCGCGTGCCAAATCTCCAGCCGCGGCTAGCCGTCGCAAAGCGAGGATGGGCGATTCATAGGCACGAAAAATCCACATTATTTTCCCGACAGACTGAAATGGATATCACAACATTTCCCCCAAAAAAAACATCAAGAAATCAGTCCAAAAATGACGTCACAGACCACTCATTGACCAGGGTGGTTTGCTAGTTTGTCGGGAAAATAATGTGGATTTTTCGCGCCTTGAAATCGCTCATCATCGTCTTGCGACGGCTGGTCGCGATTGGAAACTTGGTTCGCGACAAGGCGAAAAATTTTTCGGCGACAAATCCACATTATTTTCCCGACAGACGGATAAGAGCGCAACTTCTCTATAACAAACAAAATTTTTTTTGTCTTCTTGCAATTTGCTCTGCAGAGTTTTGACTGTAATGTGGTGAAAACCACCCATTGATGAATCGCATAAGCTTCACGCTCCATTAAGGCTACCCTCAACGCGCTGGAAAAGATTTATTCCATTCAGGGTTTAATGCGACAAACCTTTTGTTGAATTCCCTCCGTCTTCTTCTCTCCACCCGTTCAGAGCATGACTAATGAGTAATTAGAGGAGGGAACGGCGTTCATTCCATTACTGGATTTGCAGATCCCACTCTTGCAAGAGGAGGGAGGAATTGTCATGCCGAGAGTAGTGGCGGACGAAATCGGATCATATACCCCTGTATATATTACAAGGAAGTAAGGGGGAGCTTCAGTTCATCAACATGGCTTAGCAGTTTTGATACTACTTGGTTCGCAGAGCAGCTGGAGTTGTTTTCGGTGGCATGCAATTCGCAATCTGTTGATTTTTGCCCTGCGTAGTAGGCTGACTTCTGCTGATTTTTTCCGCAAAAATCGCTCCAGCGACTTTGCAACGGGCTAGTATTTGCACATTTTTTAAGACGTATATGTGACATTCCGAGCTCATTCTGTCCAGGGTTACTAGTCCTTCCAGAAAGCTCGTAGACTTTTTTCGTTGGTGAAAATTCGTCGCTTTTTTTGAATATATGCATATCAAACACCATATCCGTTTTTGCCAGAGAGCAGAAAATTTCCGTAAAAAATTATCAGTGATGTGTGCAAAAAAATATTTTTTGGCCTGTCACTTCGCGCACTTTCCCGTTGTCTGGCATTTTTTCATGCATACGAGTTTGCCGACTTTTTACGAAATTCGGGCAAGCTCAAAGAGCATTGATCAAATTGTGCTTCACACTTATGACATAGCTGTCGCAGACAACAAGTTATTAAATCACAGACGTTTTCTGCGCGTTTTCTGCGGTCACAACCCACAAATACAACAAGCCGAATCGTTTATTTGATAAAGTCTGTGTTCCCTAGGATACAAAATTCAGTGCTTTCCGATGTTTAAACCTGCTTGTTCTCTAAATACACATTTTTACCTCAACTCTAGATAATTTACATATAGCTTATCAGTTTGTCGGGAAAATAATGAGCACAATTTTGCATTGAAAATCGCATCACTGCCGAAAAAATGAATTTTGTCGCGGCAAAATCAAATTGCTTTTTGCTTCGATGCTCATTATTTTCCCGACAGAATATTTTTTTTGACGTACTCTAGAGTGTACTCCTAGACATATACAGCCGTTGATTATGCTACTGACACATCTTAAAAGGGTGTCATCATGACATATTTTCTGGACACGATTTATCAGTCTTGTGTCATATATCTGGAATTTCTTTTTTTAGTGATCATTTTTAAAAATTTGAAAATTTTCATTTTTTACACTCATTTCCAGTTAAAAAATTTGATCGATTACGACCTCAAAGCAGACGAAAACCGCAAGAAAATTCCTCACTTTACAACCCTCCGAATAAAGGAGGTGACGGAATTTACGTCGGGCGAGTATTTTTGGGTGTGGTGAATCTCTGGAACTCCAAAGAACAAAAGGGGAAAAAGGCGGGGCTTGCTAACGTCTTCGACGACTTTTGCTGACCAGCCACTGCTTAGTGGAGTTTGTGGCGACTTCTGCGAACAGCGGAAAGGGTGGGGAAGGGGCTGAGGTGGCGGTGGGATGAGGGTTGTGGCTAGAAGTTACAGAGTATTAGGAAATATGTGAGAACGAAGATATATAAAGGTGTAGGGGGAGATGTCGGTAACATCACTTGCTTTTAGAAGCATTGATTTTACTTTAATGAAAAAAGAACAGATTCTATTTAAATTATTGCGATACCTGGTGTCTAGAGCATATTCTCGTTTCTGAAAATCGTGGCTAGCGCTTTGCACGGAAAGTGGGGGATTTTCAACGCTTTTCATCGATGTGGGCGAAACGAGGAGGGCGGTCAGAGAAAAAGAAGACGTTTTGGCATATCACTGCCAATTTTGTGTGAAAATAGAGTAATATCAGTCTGTCGGGAAAATAATGTGGATTCGTCGCAGAAAAATTTCTAGCCCCGTCGCAAAGCAATGATGGTGTATTTTGAGGCGCGAAAAATCCACATTGTTTTCCCGACAGACTGATTGTATCTTCATAAAATGGATGGACATTTTTTTCGCTTTTGCACAGTGCATTTTTAACTTTTTTCCATGCATTTTTTGAAAACTTGCCATACAACGATTTTTGAGACAAATCCACATTATTTTCCCGACAGACTGACAGAAATAGAGCTGCAATTTTTGCTCGCAAAAAGTGTTGAATATCGACCAGTTTTCAAACAAAAAAATCTCTGCTTTTTTCAAAGCACTATCTAGAAATTTCGCAAATTTTTATTTATTATATTTCCTTTGTAAAATACGAGCTCGTCCACTTGTTCGATTTACATTTTTTCCGCTTCTTTTTAAGGTTCTGAAAAGTTTGAAAGCCCCCGAATGACGAATCAAACCGCATTCTCTCTGCGCGAGAATGAGTCAGCGAGGGAATCCGTGTAAATTTCTGATTATTAATAGCCTCAGGGGTTTGCAGAGAATGAAGTATAAAGGCGTGGTCGGTTCGGATCCGAGTTTATTGTCAATCAATTTACGACCGACTTTTTTCGACTTGTTTTTTGTTTTGCGGGGGAAGGGTTACGGTAAAATGAAAAAGAGTTTGTTCTCTTGTATTTTTGAAAGTTCGGTTTGATTTTTTGATTTTTGCTATATTGGGAGGTTGTAAAATTTTTTGCTGGGTTACTGTAACAACGTTTTCAAATTTATTGTTTTATTATTTGGATAATGTAAAAAAAAATTTATTTGGGTTACTGCAACATGTCTCCAATTTTTTGTTTTGTTACATATGTGGTTATTTTAAAACTTTATCTTGGGTTACTGTAAAAAAATTAAATTTTTTCGTTTATACTTTGGTTACTGTAACAAATTTTACTTGGGTTACTGTAACAATTTTTTAAATTTTTGTATTAGACGACGTTAAGTTGCTGTAAAATTCTTACTCGGGTTACTGTAACAACATTTTTCAATTTTTCATTTTTACAAAATTGGGTTACTGTAACAATTTTTTAATTTTTTTGTTTACCTGAAGTTTGATTACTCTTAATTTTCCATATTGGTTACTGTAAAATTTTGTCATCAAATTTATTTTTCCGACCAACATCTATAATAATAATTTTTTGTTTCTCTTTTTGCTTACTGTATTTTTACATTACTACATATCACCATATAGCTTGAATAGATCCCATTTTTTGACATTCCCTACGTCAATGTATACTTTTAGGCATCGCCGACTTTATTTATCTTCCTTCTCCCTATCAATTCCGGCTTCATTGAAGCGTGTTCGGTTTCATAAGAGAAGATAAACGTTTTGGGGGTGATTTTGGTCGGTCTCTTCGGCGAAATTGTACGGTCAGTCTTGTGGTTTTCTTGCAAGAAATTTGGGTTAGAAGAAGATGCGAGAATAATATAGAAATTAGGGTACGGTAGTGTACAGTATTTTTATAGTTTTTAGAGAAAGTGCGTGGATTTTTTTGAGAAGTTTTTCGCACTGTGCACTTCACCTTTTTTGCACAGTGCAATTTTGAAAATTGTTGCGGATTTTTTCTGCACTGTGCAAACAGAAAAAATGGCCATGCATTTTCTGGAAATACTGGTAACAGTCTGTCGGGAAAATAATGTGGATTTGTAACGGCTTATAATTGCCCATCATCGGTTCGCCGCGGCTGGAGTTTTGGTCACGCAATTCCGACGATTGCATGAAATTTTGCTGCGACAAATCCACGTTATTTTCCCGACAGACTGATTTTATGGACAGGTTGATCTGTCGGGAAAATAATGTGGATTTCATGCACCTTGGAATGACCCATCAATGCAACGGCTAGCCGCGGCTGGAGTTTTGGTCACGCAATTGCGACGATTGCGTGACATTTTGCTGCGACAAATCCACATTATTTTCCCGACAGACTGATTTTATGGACAGGTTAGTTTGTCGGGAAAATAATGTGGATTTGTCGCGCTTTGGAATCACCCATCATTGCTCTGCAAGGGCTTGCCGCGGCTGGAATTTTGGTCACGCAATTGCGACGATTGCGTGAAATTTTGCTGCGACAAATCCACATTATTTTCCCGACAGACGGATTTTATGGACAGGTTGATCTGTCGGGAAAATAATGTGGATTTATCACGGCTTGGAATCGCTGGATTTGGACTGCGGCGAGGCGAGACATTTTGCTGCAACAAATCCACATTATTTTACCGACAGACTGATTTTATGGACAGGTTGATCTGTCGGGAAAATAATGTGGATTTATCACGGCTTGGAATCGTCAATGATTGCTCTGCGAGCACTTGCCGCGGCTGGGGATTTGGACTGCGGCGAGGCGAGACATTTTGCTGCGACAAATCTACATTATTTTCTCGGAAAGCGCTTGAGGCAAAATTTTTTTAGGAGTGCAATTTTTCGTTTTCAATTGTTGAAATAAAAAATATTTTTTTTTTTATTTTTTTTTTACCAAAATTTTTTTCCCAGTCCCAAAAAAAAAAGAATAATTCCATTGTCTTCAAAAAAAAAACAAAACAAATTTTTTTTATATCTCAAAAGAAAACATTGGGCGTTATCAGCAATCCGGACACAATGAGTAAGCGCGCACCGGCTGTAATTAAATTAGTTAATTGGTAGTCACTTCCGAGTGCAGACGTTTAGTCATAACAATAAAATTAGCTTGATTAAAACTTTTTTAGTATCCTTTTTGCTTTTGCAATGGCTACAGTTACTGTTTACGGGCTCGTAAAGCAGTCGATTGGATGGTAGTGGAAATATTACGGGAAATATTGCATTTTTCACTAGTGTTTTTGAAAAAAATGCTCATTTTTGAATGTACTCAGTATTTTTCCGACAATTTTTGACCAGTAAGATTAAATTTTTTTTTTTGAAAAATTTTTGTGTGAAAAGTAAATTTAAGATAACCTTTTTGATTTGATGTCCTAAAAGAAAAACATTTGGGGAGTAGAAAACATATAAAGTGTTTATTACAAACGCTTCCGGGGAGGAGAGTTTAACTTTGATAAAAAAAAGTTTTTATGGTGCCACCGGAAGAGTTTTTGGGATGATTATCATTTCCCATTTATCGAATTTGAGGGCATAGTTATTGGTTGTGTTGGGTAAATTTTTGTTATTTTTGCGATATTTTAATTTTAAGTTTTTTGAATATTTTAGGTATTTTGCAGGTTCCTGGATGACTAACATAGTGCTCCAAGAGTAACATTCAGATAATCTTTTAATTTTGCATACATTTTGGGTTTGTGGTGCGTAGCAATTTGTGAAAATTTTAGCTTGCCCTTTGCAGGGACTTCAAAAAAGCCAGAATCCAGACTAATCTTACAGGGGAAGTACTCCAAGTGCGACGCTCAGATTTGGATGAAACTTGGCACATATTTAGAATAATTTTTTCTAAGATATATGCGGGAATCCTACCTCGCGCTTTGCAGAAACAACCGAGATTTTTGGATCGATCCACTCTGAACGCTCTCCACGTAGCGTCTCTCGGCGACAAAAATCGTTCGATAACTCGGCGGCGCTCGCAAAGCGCGAGCTAAAACTTTCAGGAATTGATATTTAGTCCATACCCGATATGTGTGCAAAATTTAAAGAAAATCTGAGCGTCGCACTTGGAGTACTTCCCCTGTAAATTTTGACCAGCTTTTTGACTAAAAATCTTCGTCGCTCCTGACAATTGCGAAACTAGAAATCTCGTATGTTTCTCAGAAAAAAAACTAATTAAAATTGCGCCAAGTTTCATCAAAATCTCAGTGTCTGAGTTAGAGTAATGCCCTCTGTAATTTTTCGAACAAAATATTTCCTGTTTTTATACTTTTTTAAAAAAATTGCAATGTTTTGGCGAGGTAAAATGCTACATTTAATCGAATTACAATTTTTGTTGGCTATTTTCATTATTCAAAAAAAAAAAAAAAAAATCTTTTTCGATTTTTTTTATTTTTCCCTCAAAGAATCTCAATAAATATCGCTGAAAATTTACCGATTCTGCCCTCTATTTCCCACAATTTACACTTTACATTCCACGGTCACGTTGCCGTCCGCTTTCTTCGAACTGTTTCTAAATCAACAGCAAAATGGTCACGAGGCTGCCCAGTTTAACACGTCGTTTTTGCGACGTGTTAATTTGCGGTTACCCTTCGTCTGGTCACACTTGTTTTGTCGCTGATTTTGCAGTAATCTGGTTTATCATTTCACCTTTGCTTTTAGTGATTTAGGGCTCTTTCAGCTTGGAAATTTTAAAAAATGAGATTTTTTAAGTTTTGGCCAGGTATTTCTGCATAACGCGGGTCAATTTTTTGGATCTAAAATACTTTTTTTGTATTTTTTCTTCAGATTTGGCGATTTTTGTCGATTTTTTCTGTATAACACGAAATACTTCTGTATAACGCGAAATAAAAAGAATGTTTCTGCATAACGCGGTTTGAATTTTTTGCTCTTAAAGTAATTTTTTTTCAATTTTTCAAAAACGCTCTGCCGTCTACCGTATTTTACAAAATTTTCTGTATTACGCGATTGACGTTATAGTATTTCTGCATAGCGCGGTTAAACATTTTATAATTTTTTTTGAAAAATTTGACGTTTTCGCGATATTTTCCTAATTTTTCGTGTAATTTCATGATTATGACATCATTATTTTCTTTTTTCAAAAATGATGTCATTATTTTTTAGACATATCAGTCACAAATCATGTTACTACGAGTTGCTTTTGTATTATTACTGCTCTTCTCGTTGTTCGTCCAACCCGCCGACGCTTATCGCAAGGGGTAAGTTGCTGAATTGGGTTCTCATTTTTGTAATCTCAACTCACGAGATCAATAAACTACAATGTTTTACGATGTCTTTGATAAAGTTTGTGACGTTTCTGTTTTCAGTTATATGCTTCGAAAGGGCTCCAAACTCGAGAAACAACACCGCCGCAGTTTGCACGAGTGGAAAAAGGCGCATCGACACAAGCATCATAAAAAGTGAGTGTTCATAATTTATAATACATAATACAACTTAAACCTCTGTACAACGAATCGCAGAGACCCCAAAAAAAAATTATTCGTTATAGTAAAGTTTTTGTTATACGGATTTTTATCAGTCTGTCGGGAAAATAATGAGCAATGAGCCGATCGCGTCGCTGAAGAAAAAACAATTTTATAAAGCTCTTTATATAGGAGTGTAAAAAACAGCTTCTTTTTTGTAAAATCTACAGTAATCTTCACAAAAATCTCACGGTAAATATCCCTTATATCGGTCTGTCGGGAAAATAATAAGCAATGAGCAGATTGTGTCACTGAAGGGATCAAAATTTTATTTTGCCGCGACACAATTCATTTTCTCGGCAGCAATGCGGTTTTCGATGCGACAGAGTGCTCGTTATTTTCCCGACAGACTGATATTTTGGCCGGAAATTTATTTTCGGGACATCTGAAATTGATTGTTATTGAAAGGTTTTGCTGAATGGCGATATGTTGTGCAGAGGTTTCACTAAATATACTAACTACTGGGTGGGCTGAGAAGTTTTAGAATTTGTACAGTAAAATTCAAAAAAAAAAAAAATTACCACACACAGTTGAAAATCAATTCTTTTGAAAATAACAATCAAAGATGATGTCGTGGGAATAAAATTGCACGTTTTTCAATCCAACTGTGCTGCTTTTTTCCTGCGGAGCCACAAATCAAGACTTTCTGGCCCTCTATTACTCTGTCGGGAAAATAATGAGCGCTCTGTCGCATCGAAAATCGTATCGCCGCCGAGAAAATGAATCGTCTTCGAGGCAAAATCAAATTGATTTTCACTTCACGATAGGCGCATCAAGATTATGCTCATTATTTTCCCGACAGACTGATTGTATTATAAATACTTGAAAAATAAACAAGATCCGTATTTTAAAACTTACCTTTCCTTCTTTTCAGACGTCAATCGATGGAATTTGAGGAGCTCTTGATGAAGATGGACTCCTTTATCCGACCGAGATTTGGCTAGAAATTGAAGTGAAATGAACATCTTCAAGAAATCCTATATCTTCTAAAATACGACATATTTCCCCCACCTTGTTGCATTATTTCAAATTCATGGTATTACTGCGTTTTTTATGTACTTAGATCGAGCTTTAGTTCACTTTTATTCATATTGACTCGTTGAATTTGCTATGTTTTTTATGTTGTTTGATTGCTCAAAAGAATCTTTGTCTTTCACTAAGTTTTCATCGGGAGTTGCATTATTTAGCTTTTGTGTTCCGGCCTTTGAAATTTCACCTCTGTATAGTTAGAGTATGTTGTATATATTTACTTGACATATCCTCAAAATTGCTTGTATATACTGGAAAATAAACTGTTACTTTACAATTGTGTAAAAGAGGGATAGTCGCTAGAAAAGTCCCGCTCAAAAACTTGCAGTTTTTTGGGTTGCTTAACGGGTTGCTTGAGGGCACACGCCGAATGTGGTGGTACAAGGTACACTCAACGTCTTTGCAGGTCCCTAAACAGTGTTTTATGATAAATGAATCATGTTGCTTGCTCAAGGTAACCGAGAAAACTTTAGTTATTTTAGGTGATCAGAAAGTTTTGTCCACCAATTTTTGGAAAACCTGCATAACTTGCCTAAGGACAAAGACACAAAAAATATTTTTATGTGGCAGATATTGCCTGTCATAACCAGTATACATGCCAAGTTTCAAAGTGATTGCGTTATATTCACTTGAGATATGGGTGGTCAGAAATTTATGTCCGGGAGTATACAATACCATTAAAAAATAAAAAAAGATGTCGTTTCGAAAAATCAATTTTTTCCTTGCGGAACTGGCAACGCTACGTGCAAAGGTATTTTTATCGTTTTCCGCGCCTCGCTATCAGCAAAAAAATCGTTTATCATCTCGGCTGCCGCTGCAAACCACGAGAGGAATTCATACGTGGCCTGCACCATGTGTGACTGTTTTTGTAGAGTAGCGGACCTGATCCATTGGCCAAAAACATACATTTATGCATCCGGGAAGTATCAAAAATGCAGCAGAGTGCCTCCCTCTCGTAGTGGAAAAAACTCCGATTTCAAAAGCGCGCCCACTCTTTTTTTTGAGAGAAACGGCGCGCAGTTCAAAACGGAGTCTTTTTAGTTGGAGAGGGAGACATTTCGCCACATTTTTGATATTTCCCGGATGCAAAATGATACGTTTTTTGCCACTGGATCAGGTCCCTCACTGTATGCACTAATTTTTTTTACTGCACTATGCGATGGCGACAAGCAAGGAAAAAGTTCAAGGATGCACTGTGAAAAAGCGATATGTCTATGCACTTTATGAAAACACTAACATTACCGGTTGCATCACAATTTCATGCTTTCTACGGTAAAAATTATATACAAGTCCATGTTTGCTGGTGTTGGCGATTTCACTGAAATCGCCAATTCTTTCCCACGAATTTTCATAAAATCAAAGGACAAAGTCATCATCAGATCAATTTCCCCTATTCTCAGAAGTCGGTGTCTCGCGATTCTCGTGTGCGGTTGTATTATTCTTGTGTCTGGCCCAATAAACCCTATCGGCCCCTTTTGTGTCTGCGTTCGTTATGTCACGACTTTGCGTGCGAATTTGCATATTCCCACGGAATGACCGACAAATTGGTATTAAAGGAAGAGAAATCGCCAATTATTATTATTATTCGTGTTCTGTCTTTCCCCGGTTGTATGTTGTGTTGTGTGCAATAAACCGTTGTATTTCTACTGTTGTCTATTATTGATTTGTCTATGGTCAACTCTTGTGTTGGTGGAGTCCAGTATTGTGAGTTCATTAGTGAAGTTGTTTCCTGAGTATGGGTAGTCGTTTGTCATCGTTGTTTGTATAGTATTATTTGGGCTTGGGATCAGAAATAGCAACTAGAATAGGGACCCTTATACACGTGCTCTCACTGAACTCGTGACATGGCGACCACGGCAGGATTCGAACTTGCAATCTTCGGAGAGAGAAACACCTTTTGGCATATCTTTGCCCATTTCGCGCGGAAAAGATTAATTTTTTCGTGGAAACATCATTCTTGACTTTAGAAGTAAGCACTTTTTATGCCATTACGACAGAACGAAAAATTTGTGAAGTTGTTTCCTGAGTATAGGTAGTCGTTTGTCATCGTTGTTTGTATAGTATTATTTGGGCTTGGGATCGGAAATAGCAATTAGAATAAGAACCCTTATACACGTGCTCTCACTTAACCCGTGACAGTTATAGCTGGAGTGATTTTTGGCGTTTGCACTGTGCAGAAACGTTCAGGAACACCCGAAAAAACCGGTATTTTCAGCACAGTGCAAATTGCACTTTTTGTTTTCTCACAGTGCATGTCGCAAAAATCACTTCAGCAACTTGGCGAACGGACTAGTAAAATAGATATTTTTTTGTTCAAACTCGGTTATTGATCAATTTTCGGACAAAAAAAGTCGAATAAAAATCTTCAAACAGTTCTCCTATACCTTCAAATTTTCAATTTGACCATTAAAAAACACTTTTTATTTTTTATTTTTAGGTCACGGTTGAATACGAGCTCATAAATAACTTTTATGAAAACTGCTCCATTATCTGCTTATTTACCTCATTGCGCAAGGTTTGAAGTAAAACTGACCGATCGCCAGGATTTTATTACTGCATAAGCCCGTTCAAAAAAACGTGTTTTCGCCCACCGTGGAAAATTTTATTTTTAACTTTTGTTTTTTGAACGTTTGAAGGGTGTGCTGTAATGATTACGCTGTAAAAAAAGATGTAAAAAAGAGCCAATTGAAACCAATTTTTATTAAAAAAATGACTGCGATTGGAAAAAAATTATTATAAAAATTACTGCCCTGTGCAATAAAAGTTTTTTTGCTTGTGCACCGTGCAATGGCATAATTTTTTTTCGCACGGTGCAATAAAACAAATTTTTTTCTGAATGCACTGTGCGGTTAAAAAAAAGGAAAAATGGTCGCACTGTGGAAGA
The DNA here is from genome assembly GCA_904066235.2 of Bursaphelenchus xylophilus. Taxonomy (NCBI): domain Eukaryota; kingdom Metazoa; phylum Nematoda; class Chromadorea; order Rhabditida; family Aphelenchoididae; genus Bursaphelenchus; species Bursaphelenchus xylophilus. Next base: position 11,680,058 of record CAJFCV020000003.1, on the reverse strand, counting down.
AAAAATGATCCGTGATTCTGCACGGTGCAATTTGAAAATAAATTTTTTGGCACTGTGCAATCGCAATACACTTTTTTGCACGGTGTCACGACTTCGCTGCAAATTTGCATATTCCCACGGAATGACCGACAAATTGGTATAAAAGGAAGATAAATCGCCAATTATTATGATTATTCGTGTTTTGTCTTTTCCCGGTTGTATGTCGTGTGCAATAAACCGTCGTATTTTCTACTGTCTATTATTGATTTGTCTATGGTCAACTCTTGTGTTGGTGGAGTCCAGTATTGCGAGTTCATTTGTGAAGTTGTTTCCTGAGTATAGTTAGTCGTTTGTCATAGTTTATGTAGTCGTTTGTCATCGTTGTTTGAAGGCTTTGCACGGTGCGTTAAAAAACAATTTTTTTGGCACAGTGCAATTGTAAAAAAAAACATTTTTTTTGTTCCGCAGTGTGTTGTTAAAAAAAATTTTTGCACCGTGCAGTAAAAAATAATTTTAGTTTCACCGCACTGTGCTGCTCGTGAACTAAATAATGTCTGCACTGTGCAACAAAAAATATTTTTTGTGCACTGTGCAATCAGAGAAATTAATTTTTTCTGCACGGTGCAGTTCAAAAAATGTGTTTTGCGTTTCTTCTCTCAAAAAATCCACCATTTTTTCCACAAGGGCCCTTAAAAATAACTATATAAATAACTATTTTTGGAAACAATTTTTGGCCCTTTCTACTCTGATAATTTGTTTATTTACACTTGTTTAATCAAAAGTACACACAAATAAAAAAATAAAAAAGAAATCTATGTAAATATTCTTGTTATTGCCATGGAATTAACTCATCGTCCGCTGCGTAATTGGAATAGGAATGGGCGTCTGATTGAGGGTGACGGATTCGCTAATTGACGGCCATCGCAAATTCTGAAAATAGGAAGTGGTTTGTAGGAATTAAAAAACGAAACAGCAAAAAAAGTGGCCTACTGGTTAAGAAAAAAAATTTTTTTTTTTGCAATTTACCGTAATTTTACTTACAGCGGAAGTACTCAAACTGCGACGCTCACAAGGGAAGTTACTTTTTCGCAGATCGGTCCATACTGGTGACCTAGTGGATGTTGAAGGCCTCAGACAGTGCAATGAGAATCTGGCTTCCAAACAGGCCCTGAGGGCAGAGCTATGGCTCATCAAAGTTCACGGAAAACCCCACCGAAAAGACCTCCAAAAAAACTGAGGCCTTCAATATCCACTAGGTCACCAGTATGGATCGATCTGCGAAAAAAGTGACTTCCCTTGTCAGATTTTCTATAAATTTCGCACACACGTCGGTCATGAACTAAATATCAATTTCTGAAAGTTTTAGCTCACGCTTTTCAAGCGCCACCGAGATATTCAACGATATTTGCCGCCGAGAGAGTACGCTAAACGCGGAGAGCGGTCAGGGAGAAAAACACTTTCTGGCCAAAACTTTGCTAGTTTTGTACGGAAAAAAATTATTTTTTGTGGAAACATTACCCTTTCCGGTAGAAATAGGTATGAAATACTTGTGGTCTTGCCCTTGTTAAAGAAGTTTAAAAAGCTTACCCTCAAAACTTATTTTGCCGTCGCCATCCACATCAGCTTCCCGAAACAGCTTGTCAATTACGTTGGTGGGGAAATATCGACCCAACGCCAGCTCCTTGACGATCTGTGTCATCTCGCCGCGCTCAATGAACCCGTCGTTGTCCTGAAATTTTTATTTTTATGTATTAGCCGTTTCGCATACGGCTTATTGTTAAAAAAATAGTCTTAATTTGCGCCAATTTTCATCAAAATCTGAGGGTGGCTGTTTGGGCACCCTTCTGTAAGAAATAAAAAAAAATAAATAATTTTTGATAGAAAAATAACGTTTATTGGAACCCTCGTATTTTAAAATTCCTTACCTTGTCGAACATCCTGAACTGCTCCCATAGCTGTTGATTGTCGTACTTTAACCTGCGATCTTGGTTTTCCATCAGGGCTGCGAACTCGTCAAATGTTATCACTCCGTTTCCTGGAAATAATATAAATTTGTTAATTGAAAATAGTATTTTAGATAAAAAAATTTAATTTTTTTACTTTTTTTATTACTTTTTTGAGATTTGTATAAAGTCAAAAAAGATGTTGTCAAACTGTTCGTATTTTACAAAGCTTCTAAGTCTTGAAATTGAGCCATATATTTAATATAAAAATAAAAAAATTTAACAGTGTTTTTATTTTTAATCCTTTCCACTTGTTTATAATCCCTTTTTTGTCCACCAAAAAAGCGAATAAAAGGGAGCAATTTAGTTATTCTTTTGTTTGACGTCAAATGTCATGCCAAATTGTTTTATAAAACGTTTCTTCTTTGATATTCTTTTTATATTCTTGCTCCCACGCCAAAATAAAAAGAAAAAATATATTTTTGGGATATAAAACTGGTTGATGGATATAATCAGATTTAAAATTTCGAAATAAAAAAAAATAATGAAGCCAAAAATAAAAAAAAATTTTGGGATTTTTTGAAATTTTTTTTATTTTAATTTTTAAAAAATATGCCAAGAATATTCAATGACGTATTTTACCCTAAAAAATCTTCAAAATCTTATTTTTTTAAAGATCGATTTCGCACTTTTTTTTTATTTTTTTTTATTTTTATGAAAAAAGCTAATGAAAGATGCCGACCACGTATTTTACCCTAAAAAATCTTCAAAATCTCACCATCCCGATCTCCCTCGCTCATCACAAATCGAAGTTCCAATTTCGACGGGTAAACTCCGCATTTATTCATCGCCAGTTCCAATTCTTGAGCAGTTATGTAACCATCGTGATTCGCGTCGAAAAATTGGAAGGCTTTTTTGAATTCTGCAAACATAATAAACATATAAATGAAATTTGATGTTTTTTTGAATTTTTTATGTTTCTTATTTTTTTGCACATTGTATTCTAGGATTTTTGATTTTTTTGGAAAGCACGGTGCAAAATAAAAAGAAAATTGTGCACTCTGCAATAAAAGAAAACTTTTTTCATTTCACTGTGCGAAAAAATTTTATAAAAAAAATTTTGCACTGTGCAAAGCAAAAATTAAATTCTGCATCATGCAGTAAAAAAATTTTTTTCTTTGAAGCACAGTGGAAAAAATGCGGTCAAAAATTCTGCACGGTGCTTTAAAAGAAAACTTTTTTTGGCCGCACAGTGCAAAAATAAATAATTTTAAATATTGCACGGTGCAGATAAAAAACTATTTTTTGGCCGCACAGTGCAAAAATAAATAATTTTAAATATTGCACAGTGCAGATAAAAAAAGCAATTGTTTGCATTGTGCGGTCAAATTTTTTTATTTATTTATTATCTTTTTATGTTTTCACTTTTTTTTCAGCCATATCAGAATATTCACGACGAAATTTTCAATCCAGTTTTCCCCCGGCGTTTATATCTGATTAAGCCAAGTCGGGGGACAAAGCAAAAAACCAAAGCCAAAAAGTCATTTGGCCATTCTTCTTGGCAATCCGAGCGTTGAAAGAGAAATTGTAAACTTGCCGAGTTTACTTATTCCGGGAGTCAAAAAAAACATTTGAGAGTTCGAAAAAGTGCAAATTGTCAAAGCGAATTTGCAATGGAAAAGATTAAAAAAAAAATAAAAATAAAAAAAAAAAAATTTTATTTTATTTTTTTTTAAATTAAATAAAAAAAATTAAGCTTAAAATTTTTTCGAACCCCTCAATTTATGCTACCAGTTTCTACTGTAATTCAAAATCTTCAAAACATCGGAATATTGCAATTTGTTTCAACGTGTGTTTGCTCACGCCTCCGTTTTGGCTAAAGTGCGATAAACAACGAGATTCTGGACAAATAAGGAGTTTGATCTTTTAGGGAGAGCTCACGAGATATTTTTCGGAAAATAATATCATTTCTATTGACCCATCAAGCTACATTTACAAAAAGAATTTAATTTTTTTTATATTCATTTAGGTATTTTCCATTCTTTATTGATTAAAAATAAAAAAAAATAAAAAAATATCGTAAAATTGTTTGTTTTATTTTATTTATTTTTTATTTTTTGAAATTTTTTAAAAACATTTTAAATATTTTTTTTTAATTTTTAGCCACGATTTTTAGACTTTCCCAAAAAATTTTGTTTTTTGGACTCTCCTTTACTCCATTCTCAGAGCCAAATGAAAAAACATCTCATAAAAACCTATCTAAATTCTATGAAACTGACCAATCTCTCAGAATCCGCAAAATTTATGCAAATTCCCCAAAGAAATTTCAAAGAAAATATCTCGCCAAAGTCAGTCCAAAAAAAACTGTTTAATTTGATCCCCCTCTTTCCGGCAGAGTCCCTAAAAAGTTCTATATACTTCCCCATTTTTTTACATTTTTGGCCCATAAAATGAGCCATTGATGCGACAAAAAGTGTGGGGTAAAACCACATACCATTCGCATTATGTTATGGCTTGTATCACACGGAAAATCCGAAGCACAGAATCTGAAATGATATCCGGCAAAACACGGGGCATCGAGATGATGTTTGGAATTGAATTATGGCCAAAAAGATTGGAATTCGCACGGTGCGGAAAGTCCAAACACCTCCGCATTTGAAATTTGCGTAGGCGTTTGAGAATAACGTTTTTGATAGTGTTTTAGGTTTGAATTGGTTAGTTATTTTTTAAGTTTTTCATTTTTTTTTTGCAATACAAAAAAATTCGCTTCGCACAGCGCAAATTTTTTTTGTTTTATTTTGCACTGTGCAAAGAAAAAAAATTTTCAAAATTTGTATTGGCTAGCGCATTTTACAAAATTTTAAGAATCCTAATTAATTTTTGCACTGAGTACATCACCTACAATACCGATTTATTCAAAAAAATTTTCCGCACTGTGCAAAATTTTTTGTTTTAGTTTGCACTGTGCAAAGAAAAAAAGTTTAATTATTATCATGTCGTGGCGTATTTTACAAAATTTTAAAAGTCACAATTAATTTTCGCACTGAATACATCACCTACATTACTGATTTATTTAAAAATTTATCTTACGCACCGTGAAAAATCGATTTTTTAAAACTTGCACGGTGCAGCTGGAAAATTTTAAGATTTCACAGTGCAGAAGAAAAACATAAATTTCTAACAATTTTTTTTCAGTGCTTCTTAGCCTATCGTAGTCGAAAAAATTTACTTCATAATTTTTCTTGATCTGCACAGTGCAGAATTTACAGTTTAATTTTTGCACTGTGCAAGGAGAAAAAAATTTCAAAAGTAATATTAGCTTGCGTATTTTACAAAATTTTAAAAGTCATAATTAATTTTTAAACTAGGTACATCACCTACATTACCAACTTCTTTAGAAATTTCTCCTCCGCACAGTGCAAAATAGACTTTACAAGTTCTGCACTGTGCAGCTCAAAAAAGTTAAGATTGCACGGTGCAGAGGAAAATGGAGAATTCCAAACTATTGTTATTGTGTTTTCCGTATCTCTACATACTCGAAAATACCTGTTTTTTTATTTTTCTCATACTGCACAGTGCAAAAATTTATAATTTAAATTTTTGCACGGTGCAGTCAAAAAATTTTTATATTGCACTGTGCAAAAAATAAAAAATGTAAAAATAGCAAAAAATCTTACCTTCGTACTCTGCGGCAGTGCATCGACGCATTTGCCCGTTGTTTTGGTTGTTTTGCCGTTGAATATTCTAAAAAATTCAAAAAAAATGTTTTTTTTATAAAATCTCAAAAGAAAAAACTTGTGTCTATCACGGAGCACAAGAGCAATTTACACATGTCAATGGGCCAGACAACTCCCCCCACCCCAAAATTTTCTTGTCAAAGAGCGGCTGAGAGCGAAATTCGTATTTATTTTTGGGGGGCCACAGTTCGTTTGCTACGGCCCAAAACAACCGCCAATACCATGGTTAAACGATCCGAAAAGCCTTTTGAATAGACGATTTTTGATGTGTACGATGAAAAGAGACTAATGAAAAAGGAATTTCAACATGTCAAGGTAAACCTTTTTGGTCCAATGCACAGTGCGGAAGCGAAAAATGACGGCACTGTGCGAAATTTTGAAAATGAATTTCCGCACGGTGCGGATTGAATGATTTTGAAATAATACAAGAATTGGAAGCCCTGAGGGTAAACAAAAAATATCAACTCCTTTTTGGCCTATCATACTCCGCCACTCCGAAGAAAACCCGAAAAAATTATTCCGCACAGTGCAAAAAATCAAAAGTTTCTTATCGCACGGCGCAGGTTGATTGTTCTGAAGCTAATATAAAAATTGGAAGCCCTGAGGGTAATCAAAAAATATCAACTCCTTTTTGGCCTATCATACTCCGCCACTCCGGAGAAAACCCGAAAAAATTATTCCGCACAGTGCAAAAAATCAAAAGTTGCTTATCGCACAGTGCAGGCTGATTGTTCTGAAGCTAATACAAAAATAGGAAGCCCTGAGGGTAAACAAAAAATATCAGCTCCTTTTTGGCCTATTATGCTCCTCCACTCCGGAGAAAATCCAAAAAATTTTATCCGCACAGTGCAAAAGTCAAATCTTTCCGATCGCACAGTGCAAAGCAACAGCGAAAAAATTTTGATTTTAAAAACGTTTTATAGAGCCTCTATGACCTCAAAGATATAATAAAAGTGTAGTTTACGCGCTCAATCCCAGTGAAAAACAGAAAATATCCTCTTTCACTGTGCGAAATTTGGGAAAATCTCGCAAAATGCCCTAATATCCAATTTCCGCGTCCTTTCTGGGGAAGAGAAAGATGGTCCGCAAAACGACGCTAATATATTCATAGGGGATGTTGCGTTCTAGACATTCGGAAAAACAAAAATTCGAATTTTTGAATTTTTGCACTGTGCAAAATCAAAAAATTTTTCTGCACTGTGCAAGTATTCAAAGTAAAATTTTTTATTTCAACAACAAATTAGACCCACCATGTTCATTTCGGCGCTCTCCTGTCGCGAGTACAATGACCGCAGCGATGATTTCGGGGGGCCGGAAATTGTCCGAAGCGCCACACAAAGTAAAAGTCGTTTGGCCGGAGGGGTTTGGCGCGGAATTTCCATTTTCCCCCTCGCTCTCTTCCGACCCAATTCCCCGTCGGCGCCACGCCCCCTTTTCGTGGATGCGAACAGATAATAAATTCACGCTTCATTGCGACGACGATTGTGACGTGCCGAGACTGTACGAAGCGCGTCGAAATTGTGAGTCATTCAAGTGGAAAAGAGAGGTTTGGCGTGTTGATAAACGATTACAATCGCTTTCTGAGTCATTCAGTGTTGATGATGAGGTGAGAAAAGGGTAATAAACAAGCTGTAAAAGGGTTAAAAGAGGGAAAATAGAGCAATTTTTTAAATGATGATAAAAATAACGCAAAAAAATAAACAATAAAAAAAAGTTCAGATTTCTTTCAAATTTTGCAGACATGTCGCGCATAGGCCACATATCAATTCCTGAAAATTTCATCTTGCACTCTGCAAGGGTAGCTGAGATATCAGTCTGTCGGGAAAATAATGTGGTCTAGTCTCGCATTGGAATCGCCCATCATCGCTTTGCAACGACTGGCCTTGGGCACATGTTGTATGATTGGACCCTCTTTTCGACGAGGTGAAATATTTTTCTGCGACGAACCGCCACTATTTTCCCGAAAGACTGATAATTGATGATAAAGATAACAAAAAAACCGATTTTCAAGAAGTCCAAGTGCGACGATCAGAGTTTCTTCAAATTTTGCGCAAATTTCAGGCATAGGCCGTGTATTAATTCCTGAAAATTTTGTCTCGTGCTTTGCAGATAAAATTTTGAATATGGGCTCTGTAATTTTATGCAGGCTCTTTGATAACAACAGTTGTATCGGTCTGTCTGAAAGTAGTGGTTAAAAATCAGATTTTTTCAATTGTCATCGGGAACTTTATGCTGCAGGGTTCCTTGCAATATTCATATTTTCTCAAAGCCAGCTTTTTGCTCTACCGGCATACCAAATTTCAGCCTTCTAGCGCAAACGGCTAGCGAGATATGAAGAGAAAAGGCAGGCGCATTCCGAAAAAAATTGAGAAAGTCGCGGAGATCGGTTGTGTCCCAAAAGTACAGAATGCCGTGTGGCGGGTCATTGCAGCAAAATATTTCGCCTCGTGGAAATAAGGGCGCAGTCGACCACCCGCCACTATTTTCCCGGCAGATTGATATGTTGTCACGATTCCGTGAAGAATTCCCAGAAATTAGCATAAACCGACGAATATTTTGATATAAATGTAATGGATCGACCGCTTTTCGGTCACTCGTTGGTGAAATAAACATATTTTTGGAATTGTTGGAAGTCCCCTTGTCATAGTGCGGTGGTGGTAGAAGCTAATTGGAGTCAATATCGTGAGTTCACAGTTTTTACTGCGAGAGTTCTCTAGTTGTGTCTCCGGGTTAGTAGGGGCAGTGGATACTTGGAGTAGAGGGCAAGTCAGGGGCCTCTTTACACCTCGACTACACAAGTCTTGACAATGTAAAAAACAATTACATTTACAATAAGTATTGTTTTTTAATGTACTTTTTGCTATCTTATTTCGAAACACCGGTCTTTCCTCACTTGCTTATAGCCCTGAAACAATTTGAGTAATCGCCGAAATACTGTATGCATTTGCTCATTCACGTGCGACATATTTAAGCTCAAAAAAGCAAACATGAAGACGTAATATTTGCCCAGAAGAACAAACCCTCCATCAGAAATATTGGAAGGGCCAAATAAAAATGAAAAAATATTATAAAATTTATTGAAGTGCACAAGCCTCGTATGTTCTATAAGAAACACAAAACATATAATACATACAATTTTTAATCCTTAATAATAAACTTTCCGTATGATGGTATCCGCAAGAGCAAGCCCGGAATTTACAGTGCGAAAAAGAAGTCCAATAGGGAAGAAAATCTTGTGAGATTGCTTGTTGTCCGTCGCCTGCGACAGTTCAAACTCCTCTTTGTAAGTTTGGGGAATTCCCAGCGAAGTGTGAGCTGCGGAAACCACTCGTTTAGTGACTTCGTATTCTCCTGAAATACGTATTAATATGCATTAGTCTGTCGGGAAAATTATGAGCGCAATGTCGCCTATCGCGTCGCTGAAGTGAAAAGCATGTTGATTTTCCGCGACATAATTTATCATATATTTTCTCAGCGGCAATGCGATTATCGATGCAACAAAGTTCTTATTATTTTCCCGACAGGCTCATATTAAATTTTTATAAAGTGCATAGACATTTGTCAGCCCGCACCGTGCACAAAAAACCCCCATTTTGCACTGTGCATTTCACTTTTTTCGTTTTCGCACTGTGCATTTGAAGTGTCGCTGCGACAAAAGCGAATTTGCACCGTGCAAACGGCTTTTTTTTAGGTTAGCACTGTGCGTTGGAGAAAAGCGTGGGAAAAAGTTGAAAATGCACTGTGCGAAAGAAAACAAGTGTCCATGAACTTTATGAAAGTGCGAATTGCCCTCATACGACCCTAAAATTCTATTTTTCGATTATTCAGATTTATTCAAAAGTGCGTAGACTCGCTTTGTCAAAAGTGCGTGGACTTTTTGGCGCGCGCACTGTGCATTTTGAACCATCTTGCAATGTGCAGTTGTCTGTGACGAGCAGTTGAAAAAAAAGCTTGCGCCATTACAGTTGAACAGTGCCAAATGTAAAATGCACGGTTGCGATTTTTGACGCGACAGGGCGCTCGCTATTTTCCCGACAGACTGATGACACATGCAATGGGAAGAGCCTTTGACGCGCACGCTGCCCTCTAAATTTTTTGGGTCTAAAATATATTTTTTCGTATTTTTTATTCAGATTTGTTGATTTTTACCGGATTTTTCTGTATCACACGGGATGTTTCTGTATAACGCGAAATAAAAAAAATGTTTCTGCATAACGCGGTTTGAATTTTTTTGGTCATAAAGTAATTTTATTTCAACTTTTTGAAGACGCTTAGTCGTTTACCGTATTTTACAAAATTTTCTCTATTACGCGATTGACGTAATATTATTTCTGCATAGCGCGGTCAAATATCTAATCCCCTCTAATCAGAGCACTTACCATTGCAGTTATGATAAATCCATAAAAGAGGCTGCTCCTTGGACCAAAGCTTGGAACTTCCCTCGATTTCAAATTTACCATCCTCGCCAGCCTCAACATCACTCAAAGCCACCTTTCTTGGTGCTAAAATCATTTTTTTTTTTGATATTTTGATGTAAATTTTACCGCCGTTTTCAAAGAGCGCTACAGAGCCGTTGATGGAGGTCCCATTGCAGAGAAGCTGGCCCACTAGTTTCAAGTGGTATGTTGGCTCTGTTAGAGGCAAACAGTCCACAAAAACTGCTGCGAAAAATAAGGCTAGGGCTCTCTGGAACATTGTTGATCAGCTAGTGAACGATACAAGTCTGTTCATTCCAGGTTTTAAATATGTTTGTATACAAGGTGAGTCGGCAAGGAATGCGCCAAAAATGACATCATACAAAATGAACATCATGGCTGTGAAATTAAAAAACTCAAAATGACATCATATTTTGGCTGTAAAATGAACAAAATCGAGAGAAATTAGGCCTTTTTTGCCGCGTGATCGCAAAAAAATGATGTGGCTCAATTGCTCATTTGTTGACATTCTTTTGCGACAGATAATTCTGCCTGACTCACATTCTGTTTTTAGACATAGCCGGGCTGTTTCAATTTTTCCTCGGCTCCGCCTATTAGCATTTTTACAAACTGCCTGGACATCATTTCGTTTTCGCACAGTGCGTCTTGAACCTTTGTCGCCAACACACTGTGAAATTTCCCGTTTGCGCACCGTGCAAACTTCAAAAAACCGTGTGCACTGTGCACATTTTTGAGCAAAACCGCAGCGGCGCCGTTGAGTTGAAATCAAAAAAAAGTGAGTGCGCGGTGCAAGAACTCGCGGATTTTGTGCACGGCGCAAACCCCGACAAATGAAGAAAAACGCACTGTGCGTTGGCGACGAGCATGGGAAAAAGTTCAAAATGCACTGTGCGAACGAAAATGTCAGTGCACTTTGCTGTCCGTCCGGCACTGTGCGAAAGAGTCAGGGTGCAAGCGACGGTCCAAAAAAGCCTATTGCACGGTGCAAAAAGCAATAAATTGAACAGTTAAAAGGGAATTTTGGTTTTCTCACAGTCCATGTACCCGATTTCAGTCCGGTGACTTTCTGGATGAACTAGTATGAAGTAGGGTTCGGAAAATTCGGGTATATTCACCACGCGGGTATATACCCGGGTATATAACCGAAATCTCGGGTATATTCGGGTATTTATAAAATTAGCCTAAATTAGTCCAATATAGTACCAATATGAAGTCGTTAATGAATAATTAGCAAGTTATTCATTAACCTAGTCAAGTTTGGAGTGATATTCTTTATTTTCCCAACTACAACAAACAAAACTAGTATTTTAACAATCAAAAAGTTTAGCAATCCAATATTTGGCAGTCAGATTTTTAATTTTTTCCCGTTTATTTTCCGACCCCGTCCAAGTAAATTTCCGCCTTACAACCAAGTTTTGAGAGGCAAAAAACAAATTATGACAAAATGTCAACATTTATTGATTTTTTATGACAAAACTCGACTTTTTTTTACATTTTTTGAATGCAAAAGTAATTTGAATATACCCATAAATACCCGAAAATTCTCGGCCTCTCGGGTATTTGGGTATATACCCCGGGTATATACCCCGTCCGAACCCTAGTATGAAGGCACTAATACTCGCCTTATGACCCTAAAATTCTTTTTTTTTCAGTTATTCAGCTTTATTCAAAAGTGCGTAGACAGGCTTTTTAAAGAGTACATAGACTGGAAAAAGTTCAAAATTCACTGTGCAAAAGAGAACAAATGTCCATGCACTTTTTGAAAATGCTAATAATACTGTATGACGCACAAATTGTGTGTTTCATTGCATTTCTTCGTGTTATAAATATCTCACTCGTATACCTTGATGTGGCAGCAATTACCCTCGATTCATCATCACTCTTCAGCTTCCACCTCGTTTTTTGCGGTCCATTTCTAATTGTGACGTCACAATGTCATCCTCTTTCTTTTTGCGGAACCGACAGAAGAAAGGAAGTCGTCGCTAAAACAACAAATAACTCAAGGTGAGCGGAGAAAAGTTACTAAATAATTGCGTTCATTTCTATTCTGCTATTCTTTTGGGTCGATTTTCTCGTATTTTGCCAAGTCTGTTGTATCATGAAGAAGTTGTTAGTTTTATTCTTGTCGCTAACACCGGTTTACTGCTTGGATATGAACAAATTTATCATGTTGAACCAGAAGTTGTGTAAGTTAATCGTGGAAAAAGTCTTGTCAGGGAAGAAATCTTCGTATTTTACATAAAATCTGGCTGTGTTATGACTGTAACTCTGCTAGTGTTTTCTCTCTATTTTGGCCATTAAAAAAGGAAATACTCCTAGTGCGATGCCGAGTTTTTGATGAGGGCTAGCACTAGCTTAGAACAGTTTTTTTCCAGTCCATATAATATACTAATAGCTTGCGCTTTGCGGAAACGACCAAGATTTTTATATCGAAAGTTTAAGAAAATGTGAATTTTTTTTGCGAATTTTGGCATGAAAAAGCTTGTGGTTATTTCTAATGTAGAAGGTAATCTTTCCTCAAAAATTCATTTTTTTCCAGACGAAACTGGCAAACATACGGCCAAAAAAGTTTTTTTTTCTCTCTGACCGCTCTCCGCGTTTCACGTACTCTCTCGGCCGCAAAGATTGTTCAATATCTCGGCTGTTCTTGCAAAGCGCAAGCTAAAACTTCCAGAAATTGATATGTGGCCTATGCCCGAAACGTGCGCAAACAATAACATTTCTGAGCGCCGCGCGAATTTTCTTTTGACTCAAAACCATTTACTAATCCGTAAAATGAACTCCCATGCAGCATGAATCTATAACAAGAAATTTTTGAGGTATTTAAAGCCGAAATGTGTCAATGGTTATAACTTTTACTAGGCGCGATATATTAAAGATCCGTAGAAATTGCACAGTGTGTAGAGCCCGCCTTGAAGGAAAGGGCGCGCTTTTCAAAGCGGAGTTTTTTAGCTTAGAGAAGGGAATGGTTTGGAGTCATTTTGATCCCTTCCGGGATGCTAAAGGAGACGTTTTATGCCATTGGATCAGGTCCCTCACTGTAGCGACATGCACTTTTGGGCGATCGCACCCGCGACATTGGCGAAGAAAATTCTACGGACTTTATGACGCGACTAGTATTACGAATTTTATGGCTGCAGCAGACATATACGAGAAATTAGGAGAGCTATCAGAGAGGAATTTTTGTTTGTCCGACTGCAATTTCGAAGCAATAAATCAGACAAGATATCTCAGAACCCCGAACAGTTACGTTTGTGAAACTTATAAGGTCAAATTCTCAGAAAAATCAATCATTTCGAAATCTATTTATATTTATCAAATTTTAGGCGGAAATCCGTTTTCGGAAGCCCAATGGATCCCCGTCCTGGATATGTGCGAAAAGGAATGTAAAGAAGACGAACTTTGCGTGGAGAACGACGACCTGGAACAGCGCTGTAACAAGTGTAAGTGCACGCGATATTAGCGGAAATTAAGATGATTTATATTTATGTAATTGTTGACATAATTACACTTGTGAAATTTTAAAATACGTCTTCTGAAATATCGCGTTTTTTTAGTGCCCAAGGAATGCGTAGAAGCGTACAAACATCAGATGAAGATGAAGGAAACGGGGCAGTCGCAGGATGATGGGATGATTTTGGAGCCCCTGAGGCGACGAGTCATTGAGATGATGGCGAGGAAATGAAAATATACATGTAATTTGGGTTGTACATACGATAACTATTCAATAAATATACCTAACAATGACAAGGGATCGGCAAAACCGCGCATCCTGGTTTTTTCTTGAGACATACACCATTTGAAAGAGCGTAAAAAACTGGTCTAGGATCACCTTTTATTAGCTGCTATTTTTGCTCTACGCCCTAGCTAGCGAGCATTTTTTTAAATTCCCAGTTGGATTTCACGACTCCTTGCTTCTGAGAGGCTAAAGAGATTGAAGAATTACATTTCATATGTCTAATGCGTATCTATGACGTTCAACGCTTCACCTTATGCCAAAGAATACATACTTTTTTCCGACCTTGACGTACCTAAGTCAATGTTCACAAAACTTTTTCAAAAGATTCAAGAAACTCTGATGCCGTAATTTATTAAAATAAAGAAAGAACTCTTAGTTTGCTTGGGATGGGCGATCAGTTTTGGCGCGCAGAATTCTGCAGATTTCATTTCCGATCGGCTTCCCGAAGAACCACTGGTCTCCCTCGGTTGTGTTCAACGTAATTCCATGAATACTATTTGCGCCAAAACTTTCACCTTCGATGGTAATGTTCAGGTACAACGTGCGCTTGTTGAAGAACTCTCGGATTGGAAGATCATCATCAAATTCCTTTTGAAAGATCGCAAAGACTTTCACGGGGACCCCAACATAGTCGGCTTCGGGGTCAACACTGATGTTGGCGTTGCTGGTAGTGTTGATGATAACTGGAAATATATCGTTTGGATGTGCAAAAATGCGGTTATTTTTTAATCGAGACGCTTATGGAACTTACGTGTACCCCTCAGATTAACTCCAAACACCACGGTGCCGGTGGTCTCATTCGCAACACATTCTTTGGCCTCAACACCGAGCACAGCCAACACAAAGACAATAGCGAGCTTTTGCATCATTCTCAACGATATCCTCTCTGGGAACTGATCCCTCTTTTATATCCCAGTTTAGTCCAAATATCCGTATTTGAGCAGTTTTTTTAGTTGCAATTGTAAGGCAACAGACTACAGAATTTGTTGGGAAACTAAGCCCACATGCTATTTTTGTGGATATAGCTGGTTGCCCACTGGAAAATTTGTGTTCGGAAATACGGAAAAATGAGCAAAAGTTCAAAAATTTTTTAATGGATGCAGTACGATCAGCTTGTTTGTTTTGTTCGATTATGGGTCCTAGGCAATGCTCCGGATGCGTGCTGTGGATTTTCAGGAGCTCTTGAAAGAACGAGTGTGGGTGATTTGGTTCTGTATTTGCTTGATTACCAATGCCGTTGCGGGCGCAAAGGGTTGTTTGTGCCGGGGCCAGTAGCCAACGATCAAAGAGATTTCAAGATATATTGGCGAGCCTGATTCAATGTGCAAGAAACGTAAAATTTTGCTTTCGGGGATTTCCAAAAGCGCAGCAAAATACCTCCCTCTACAACTAAGAAAACCGTGTTTTGAAGAGCGCGCGCCTCACAAAAAGAGCGCTTTTGAAATCGTAGTCCTTTCACTTGAAGAGGGAGCTATTCTGCCTCATTTTTGATTCTTCCCGGAAAAATGGTACGTTTTTGCCACTGGATCAGGTCCGCCACTGTACCAGCAATCAATGTATGGCCAATTCGTAGCCAACGCTAAATGGAGCAAGTCGAGAGATCGCTGGAAAAGCGAAGACGCGATGAATGAAGATGGGATCAGCAACTAATGAAACGCACGTAGATTTTATCCTCCTAGCAAGAAAAGATCTTCAAATATACATGATACACTTTCAAATTTATGTACATGATATCGGTATACAACAAAAACTTGTTAAAAACAACAGTAATCATAATGAAGTACAAGAACTTCCGCTTTCTTTTCAAACGAAAAGAACTTGTTTCTCGGACTTTAATGGAAGATCGACCTGTGTGGAGCCGGTTCGCAACGTTCCATGGGCGGAAAGACGACCGTGACGGCAGGCTCTGAAAGAATTATAGAATACTCTTTGTAAAATACGCAATGTCCCTTGATAGTTTCTATTACGGCAAGTTTTGTGTCTCGAATGTAAGACAATCACATATTGAACTGCACCAAAAAATTACTCGCTTTTAGTGCGGCTTTGCAGTAGGGAGGTTCATTTTGTTACCTAACAAGGGGAATGCCACTCAGAGATTTTTTTAACTTGGCACACATGTTGATCGTTAACCACGTATCAATTCCTGAAAGTTTTAGTTCACGCTTTGCAAACGCAGCCGAGATACTGATCTTTGGCGATCGAAAGAGTAGGCGAAACGCAGAATGCGGTCAGACAGAAAAACGCTTTTTTTGCCATGTCTTTGCCAGTTTCGCATGAAAAAAACGATTTTTTATGGGAATATTGCCCTTTACATTAAAACAGGCATGAAATTTTTGAAGCCAAAATTCAAAAAAAGTGCCAATTTTTGGAAACTTAAAGTTTCTGGAAAGCGCAAGCTAGGAATCTCGCATCTAAATTTATGTCAGATGGGAAAATAATGTGGATTTGTTGCAACAAAATATCTAGCCTCGTCGCAATAACTAAAATTCAGTCGTGGGCTAGCCGTTGCAAGCGATGATGGGCAAGTCCAAAACGCGACAAATCCACATTATTTTCCCGACAGACTGAAAATAGACATCTATCTTATGTGAATTCGTTGTACACCTATAAAAATCCACTCTTCTGTAACAAAAAACACTTCTCCGCACTCTCACACGCTTACATTTCCACAATAAAGCAAGAAGATAAAGCATCTACACGTACTCTACTCGTAATCTAAAACGGTCCGAATAACAAGACAAGCCGCTTGAACTTACTCATATCGCTGCCGAACATGCTCTTCCAGTTGCTGGAACACTTTCTTCTCTCGTCGTCGCCCCAACTGCCACATCCGCAACCAGGCGATGAAGCCGCACAGAGAGAAGACGGCCGCAGGCAGGACGAAACAGGCAATCACTAACCACATCGACATGTTGAAGGATTTGGCATTTGTGGAGGCTCAGCAATGCATTGGCATGCTCTCAAGGGCTTGGTGATGACTGAAGATACTACAATATGCATATATACTATAATATACATTTTCATTTTTGTCGGGAAAATAATGAGCATAATGTTGTACCGCGTCGCTGAAGCGAAAAGTAATTTCATTTTTATGCACTGTGCGTTGGCGACAAGGGACGGAAAGAAATTAAAAATACACCGTGCAAAAGAGAACAAATGTCCATGCACTTTGTGAATACTAATAATGAGCCGGCAGAGAACCATATTTGGCCTAGATCAGTAATTGAATTGGCTTGTTTGTTTTGCAAAAATTTGTGGGGGAAGCAATAACAAAAAACAAGAGACATTGCACTTCTTTTAAGCCACTTATCCTAGGGTCTCTTGGGATAAACAATGGGAGAAAAAAATTATTGCGACATTATGATAATAAAATTTTGAAAAAATCAAAAAAAAATTGGCTGACAGATTGGGACGCTCAGATTTTAACGAAACTTGTATACCAGTCTGTCGGGAAAAAAATTTGGATTTTTTGTGACTTCAAATCGCCCATTATCGCTTTGCGACGTCAAGCTGCGGCCGGAGATTTGGTGCGGGATTGCGAAGAAGGCTAGACATTTTACAGTGACAATTCCACATTATTTTCCCGACAGACTTATAAGACTCCTGGCTCGCAACTTGCAAAAATGACCAAGGTTTTTACATAGATCGAAAGTCGGAGAAAATGGGACACTTTTTGCAAACTTTGCCACGAAAAGTATCCCGGCTATCCCCGCAAAGCGTGAGCTAAAATCTTCAGGAATTGATACTACTAGTTATTTCAGAAAGTGCGTAGATTTTTTGTCATAGGCGTGCAAGTCCAGGAAAAAGTTCCTTATTTTGGCCACAACAAAGGTACTCCGCGAACTGCGCCCAAGCTTGGGCACTAAAGTTAGGAAAAACGCTTCGACCTAGCTGGCACTGAATTACTATAATAGCTCTATAGTTTTAAGGGTACCTACGAAGGCTGTGACGACTCATTTAGTTCCATACGGAGGCAATAAATTTAGTTCCGGACATCATCGTATAAAGTGTAAAATCGCAGGCTGCAGCCGTTTTTGAAGGGTAAGGTGGTTCGTAAAAAAGAAGGTATCTCACTAACTAAATCCACTGTCCGGGCATTGACAACGATGAATTGAGCGTGCACGCTAAATTTGGGCTAATTTCGACCAGTTTCCGCAAAGTTATAAATTGTGGCCAAAATAAGGAACTTTTACCATTTGCATAGTCAATTTTTTTCTCGCGCCACCGCAACGTCCCGTTTTTGCACTAAGCACAACCTACGACAAAAAAAGTCTACGGACTTTATGAAAATGCTAATATTTAGCCATGCCTGGCGTGTGTCCAAAGTTTCGAGAAAATCCGAGCATTGCACTTGGAAGGCTTCCCTCGTAAATCTGATTACGACAAGGAAGAGAAAAAGATAAAGAGTAAACAACAAAAATTAGCACCAAACTTGACTTTCTTGCCATGTACTATTCAAAAATTTAAATAAAAATGCCCGTAAGACCTCTAAAAAGTAACGTCAGCCAAAGTCTCTGGCAAAAAGTAACGCAAAAAGTATAGATTTATAGTCATATTGGCTTCAGAAATCCGGCCGTTTTCGCGGAAATCCCTTTCGAAAATAAAAAAAAAATGTAATTCAATTCTCACCCGAGCGTTCGCATGAAAGCGAAAAGTCGGAGAGAACCTCAAATGTCATTAGCGAGGGTTGGATATAACCAATTTATCATCAAGTGGCATTTACACCCACGTCATATCAGATGGCACTTTCGAATCATTTTTGAACTTTGGGGCCGGGGAAAAGTTCAATTCGCAGATGTGAGAGAGAAATATTTCGGGCGTGAAGAACGTTTCTATACGTTAAAAGTCCCCACTGGCATTAGATAGCCAAAAAATTCGAAAAAATAGTGCTTGTATTAGGTTGGATAATATGTTATGACCATTTTCTTGCAAAAGTTTGACGTCGACTATTTCCTAGCTCAGATCCCTCCTTAGTTCAACACACTTATAGACTAATAGAGGGCTTATCTAAGTTTCATCTAGTGCGTATTAAAAAGTCTTACGGCATAGCCGAGATTTTCTATTGCTAAAAACTCGGAAATGCCCCGATTATGGCAGGGTACAAAACAACTCAAGTCATGTCTCTCTGCCAACCGCTGCTGGTCTCGGATTGGTGTTATTATAGTCTTGCAGGGTCGTAGAAAACGCTGACACAGCATCGGAAAAAAGCATCATTAAAGTTTTAGGAATTTTAGAAGATTATGGTCATAACCAGAGATTGCCACGGTCAAAATTTCGGCTCCGGCTCTTAGCTCCCAGAGCCGGAGCCGAGGCCAAATTTGCAGCTCCGGCTCCCGGCTCCCATGAAAAATTTGAAAGGGTCTCCGGCTCCGAATACCGGCTCCCGTGCAAAATAATTTTTAAAAACACTTTTCCAAAAATAAAGGTTATTAGTGCCATAGATCATACACCCAACGTTTTTGCAGCCAAGCCGTATGCAACACATCCTTCCCAGTATTTTTCAAGCAATTTGATTTAACAAGATCATGAAATTTTTGCTTTTCTGAACGCTGAGAAGCCTGGCTCCGACTTTGGGCTCGGGAGCCGGAGCCACGCCCAAAATTTCCGGCTCCGGCTCTGGCTCCCGGCTCGGAGCCGAAGCCAAGAGCCAGCTTCAGAGCCGTGGCAATCTGGTCATAACTTATAATCCAACCTAATAGTAAAAATCACTCTAGCGATTTTGCTAAAAGACTAATGTCTTTATCAGTTTCGCATGGAAAAGATTGATTTTTTGTGGGGACATTACTCTCTACGGTAGAAATAAGCATGAAACGTTTGATGCCAAAATTTGTCAAAAATGGTCATATTTTTTCCTCCAATTTTTGGCATAAAAATCTCGGTCGTTTCTGCATAGAAACTTTTGAAAAGGGCTTCAAAAAGAAACAATCAAAATTTGTGCCCACTTTTACTAATATCCGACCGCCGCAATACACGCCCATATTCTTGTGAGACTTCAAAGTAATCTGTGATACTGTAATAACACTGATTTTTGGCTTGAAAGAATCGTGACAATAAGTGAAAGCTTTGTAAGCAATAATCCCTTCAAGCCACATAAGATTTCCCTGGCATTCTAAAAAATTCGAAAATCATGTCCCTCCGGCAAAAGACTACAGAAAACAAGAACAAGTTCGCGATAAAGACTAATTTCCCCCCACTTCTTGGCTCTAATTATCTGCCTTGTGGGAAGTGCGTTGGCCAAAGTTCTTTGTGTGGAAAGGTCGTTTGGGAAATGGCATTTCAGCTCGAGAAGGAAGTCATTGGCCATTAAAACAGCGGGATTAATTCTGAACAATTCTGGAATGAAAAAATAAAAAAAAAAAATAATTAGGTTTGCAGGGAGAGTTCTCGAACTTAGGGGTAGATCCAGATTTTGGTGAAACTTGACGTAAATTTACAGTAATTTTCTAACAATAAGATGTACGTGAGACTCCTATATAGCTCGCGCTTTGCAAAAACGACCGAGATTTTTTTGGTCGAAAATTGAAAAAATTTTGACTTTTTTTTTTGCGAATTTTGCTATGAAAAGTTTCATGCCTATTTCTACTGTAGAGGGTAATGTTTCCACAAAAAAACTATTTTTTCCGCGCAAAAAATGACAAAGATACGACAAAAAAAAGTGTTTTCACTCTGAACGTCTCCGAGTTCAGCTCACTCGCTCACAAAGATCGAGCTCAGCTGTGTTTGCAAAGCGCGAGCTAAAATTTGTGGGGTCTATAAATGACTTTCATAGGCTCACTTTGTGAAAATGCTAATAGTGTGCACAAAAATAACAACTCAGAAGTTTTTCAAGCGTATTTTACAAACAAACCTTTTCACGCTCAAAAAAATATCTTTTTCACAAAAATTTAGGGCCTGAAAATTGCCTCATTTGAGCTTTGACCGGCCAAAAACCCAATAAATACGTTCTTTTTCGCAGATTGACACACCGTGTTTAAATGTCTCGCGTTCTCCCCACTTGATTGATGATATCCCCCTTCAAGACGGAAGACAAAAACTAAAACAATTTTAATGGGATATAAACAAGCGATCGGAGGCCAATTTGTTGAAAAATCAAACGGGTGGGATATAGAAACCTAGAAAATTAAGAACAAGAGAAATATCTGGGGGATGTTTCACGTACAAGAGGGGCACTAACTTGAGTTAGCGGCATCACGCAAAAAGCGAAAAAGAGGAGTGGTAACTCGAGTGACCTGACTTTTTATCGACCTTGGCCAAACATTTTGGGCCATAACTTTTGGCACAGTAGACCAATTTACGCCCTTCAAAAAACGTGTTGATGCTGAGAACATAACGGATATGCGTATATAAAGATTTTATTAAAATACGAACTTTAAGATACCAAGAAAAATAATTTGCATATAATTTGCATAATTTAGAAGGAAATTTTAGAATTTATATCCATGCGTTCTGCGTACAACCAGCATTAATATTTTTTTTTGAAGGGCGTAAATTGGTCCACTGTATCAAAAGTTATGACCTAAAATGTCCGGCCAGGCCCATAAAAAGTCGCCCGATTCGCCGATCAAAAGGAAAAGAGGTCACTCAAGTTAGCAGTCCTTTTTTTCCCTGCTCTCTCCGCTTTTTGCGTGATGCGGCTAACTCAAGTTAGTGCCCTTTTGTACGTGAAACATCCCCCTGAAGTGTAATCCTCAGATTTTCTTGAAATTTTACGTACGCCTTGGGCATATGATACGTATCAATCTCTGAAAGTTTTAGCCCCGGCTTTCAAGGGGCAGCCGAGACATTCAAGGATTATTACGGCCGAAAGAGTATGCGAAAGGCGGAGAGCGGGCAGAGAAACACTTCTTGGTGATATTTTTGCCGGTTTCGCTCGGAAAAGTTTTATCAGTCTGTCGGGAAAATAACGGCGGATGGTCGCATCAAAATGTCTCGCCGCTATCGCGTACCAAATCCCCAGCCACGGATTGCAGTCGCAAAGCGACGAAGGGCGATTCCGAGGCGCGATGATCCGCCGTTATTTTCCCGACATACTGATATTTTTTGTGTAAATATTTATTACCTTCTACACCAGAAACATGTGAAACTTTTCGCGCTAAAATTGAAAAGAAAATGTCTCATTTTTTCCAACTTTCGGGCTAAAATTCTCCGTCGTTCCTGCAAAGCGTGAGATAGGAGCCTCGCGTATGTCTGATTGTGAGGAAAAGAGCTGATGACAGCAAGTTTATAACCCGTTCTAATACCACTTCCCAATTTCGCTAAACTTTACAACAGCAATCAACATATCGGATCACCTTTTTACGTCAAGTGTGAAGAGGAATTAGATAGAATAACGATTTTTAGGCCCTATATCTGCCAAAGTCGCGCGGAGAAAAAATATTTATTTTGGGAACGTTTCAGCAACCTAATAAGAGCAAAAAATGCTTTTCGCAGCTTTGAATTTTGTCAAAATGTGCCGCATTTGACAAGCGATGTAAAATAATATTAAAAAAAAAATTTTTAAAATATTTTCCCATCGAAAAACCCCTGCAAAATCCACTTTGAAAAGGCCTCCAAAGTGCTCAAAATTTCATAAATTTTTACTCATCCAATGTCCGTTCCACCTCAGAGCATATCAATTTTTGTTAGCATTAAAAAATTCCCCATGCGTTGTTGAATTTCCATCAAATTTTAAAACGAGGTCTAGCCAAGGAAGGGCAAGAGAGCACAAGAAATGCTAGACCTCCATGACTAGCTGATTCACTTGGCCGACTATGTAAATAAGGTCAGCGAGAGCATAAAAATTAATTGGTTTTCGCAAGCGTTAGGCAAATGGAAATGTTAATATTGAATGTGGAGGCGGGTAAAGTATAGAAAACCTGTTTTGTCAGTCTGTCGAGAAAATAATGCGGATTTTTCGGAATAATATTTCTCGCATTAAATTTTCTGCTAGCCGTCGGAAAGCGATGAGGGGCGATTCTAAGGTGCGACAAATCCACATTTTTTTCTCGACAGATAACATTTGATATTTTTTTGCTATGATATTTATTATTATTGATGCCTAAAGGCTTCAAAAATATGAAATATAACCTTTTTAATCATTTTTCCCGGCCTTGGTAGGCCGTAAAAATCCCTTTGGAATTCCTTCGATTAGAGTCGAGACATAAAATCCGTAAAAATTTTCACAGTACGCTCATATCTTTAAAAATTAAAGAAATCAAAGCTTTAGTGGCGTATTTTAACCAAAAAATTTATGAACAAAACTAACAGGGGAAGTAACTCCAAGTGCGACTCTCAGATTTTCTTTAAATTTTGCACACACGTCGGGTAGGGATAAAATCAATTCCTGAAAGTTTTAGCTCGCGCTTTGCGGGCCCCGCCGAGATATCGAACGATTTTTGAGAGAGCACGCTAAACGTGGACAGCGGTCAGAGAGAAAAACGCTTTTTGGCCATAACTTTGGCAGTTTCGCGCGGAAAAATTTGATTTTTTGTAGAAACATTATCCTTTGCGGTAGAAATAGGCATGAAACTTTTCGTGCCGAAATTCGGCAAAAAGTCCTAAATTTTGGCCGACTTTCGGTCTAAAAATCTCCGTTGTTTCAGCAAAGCGCGAGCTAGGATCCTCGCATATATCTTAGAAACAATTATTCTAAATTTGTGCCAAGTTTCATCAAAATCTGAGTGTCGCACTTGGAGTACTTCCCCTATAAACATCCTTCCCAAAAATTTAGGGCCTTAAAGTGGCCTCATTTGAGCTTTCACCGGCCAAAAACCGCCTAGTCGTCGCTTTGAGACGACTTGGCGTCCTGAAGCGGTGATCGGATACCATCTCCACAGTCTTTTTCCTGAAGAAATATAAAAAAGATTTGTTCAAAACGCATCGATCATCGACCAGAGAGAAGAGACTGAAAGCTCGAACAACATATGCTGATGAGGCGTTGTCAAAAACTAAACTCGTTTTCCGGCAATAATAAATAATAAAAAATGCTGTTCAAAAAAACAAACACGCCATGCCGAGCGAGGGTTGCGGTAAACAAAAGCAAAAAACAGAGACATCTTTGACAAGTGAAGGGCTGTTGTGGCTGTCAAACTTTACAGGAGATGTGCTTGAAGTGAGAGACTAAGGTCTTCATGAAACTTGGCATACGTGAAACTTGTAGATGTATTAGATTACATTTTTCTAAGATAAATATGTAGGATATTCCTGGCTCCTGTTTTGCAGAATTTGTCCGAAAATCGATAAAAATTCGAAATTTTTTTTTGCTTACAAGGAACTTTCGACGGCCAAAACATGCCAAAAAACCCAAAATGGGCAGCTAGGATTTATATATCCTTGATCAGCACATTTTTTCTGATTTTTTGAGATATGTCCCGTCAAAAAGTAGGAGCTAAAAGTACTTTCCTTGTTAAAAAGGCTAGCCACGGCTTATTTTACAAGGAAAGTACTTTTATGGGGGCTCCTACTTTTTGACGGGACATATCTCAAAAAATCAGAAAAAATGCGCTGATCAAGGATATATAAATCTTAGCTGCCCATTTTAGGTTTTTAAGGGTGAAAATGCCCAAAAACTGGTTTAATTTCCCTACAAAAGGCAGACATTCGAAACGATAAAAAGAGCACTCGATCTCTTCCTTCGGAAGAGAGCGGTGTGGCCGAGCGGTTAGTGCCGCAGTCTGGGAATCAAGAGGGGGGACGCCGCACAGGTTCGATTTCCCTTTTGGGCTGAATCAACTTTTTTTGAAGCTGAAGGTCGGAAAAATAAATTTTTGGGCCAAGACTGTCTTATTACGTCTTAGAAACTCAATAAACACCATTTTAAGCCAAAATAAAAATTGTAAACCTTTGAAAAAATTAAGCGAAAAGGGGTTCATATAGGACTTTAAGTCAACTTCCGACTCAGTTTTCACCCCTAAAAACCTAAAATGGGCAGCTAAGATCTATATATTCTTGATCAGCACATTTTTTCTGATTTTTTGAGATATGTCCCGTCAAAAAGTAGGAGCCCCCATAAAAGTACTTTCCTTGTTAGAAGCACTTTTCATGCCAATACAACTGCACAATTGTTTTTCAAATATTACATTTATTCCGATAAAATCTAGATTATGATATAACTTTACAGTTTGTGGACGGAAAGCTCTTCGGACTCGAAGTTGTGAAAGATTTGGCGCACGGTGCGATTCGAATATATGGCTAAACGTTGCGTGAGGTCGAAGGTTTTGTTCATTTGGATGAACTCGAGACGATGGCGCGAGCTGCGGCCGAGGATTTCCTCCAGATGGCAGAGGATGAACGGCTCCACGCGCTTCAGCAGGCGGGTGTTGTCGGTCTTCTGGAAAGTTGTTTTTTGGAATTTTTGTAAGGTTTTGAGGGATGGAATGAAAATAAAAAAAATAAAACTAAAATATCGACCTACAATAGCATGCTGATATATCGATAAGCAATTGACGACCTCGATATGATCGCTGATTGCTTTGACGATCAGTTCGGATAACTCGGACAATCCGAATCTTTCCGCCGATTGGATTGCCTTCAGTTGTTCGGAAATTGGCTCAGCTGAGATATGTTTGAGACATTCGGCGCGCTTTCCGTATACGAACTCAATTAGGGCCTAGAAATGAGATTTTTTGATTTTTTAAAACTTTTATTTTTTTGTTTTTTTTTTGTAAAAATTAATAATTTTTTAATTTTAAAAAATATTTTTTTTTATTTTTTTCAGAAAAAATTTTTATTTAAAAATTTTTCTTTTTTTTATTTTATTTTTTTTTTTTGAAAACTAAATTACGGCTTTTTTTAATTCAAAAAATGGTTTTCTTAATTTTATTTATTTAAAAAATATTTTTTCTAATTTTTTTAAATTTTATTTTTTTAATTATTTTTATTTTTTTTTATTTTTTATTTTTTGAAAAAAAATTTTTTTATTTTTTTATAATTTTCATTAAAATTCCTCACCTTAAAAGTTGCATAACTGATGTCATTCACCTTCACACTGTCAACTCCATTTTGCAAAATCGCCTCGAATTGTTGACTCGCATTTACCAATGCAATTCTATGCGCAAAGATGGTTCTCCCATCAACCACAAACTTCACATCGCTGAATTTCTCGTTATCACAATACTTGGGGTCAATCATTACGCCACAAGGCTTGGATGGGGAGATGTCTGATGAGGAGTTGTCTTTTCGGTCCTCAACATCAGTGTGGAATCCTTTGAAAATGGAGGAAATGAGCTTCAAAAGTTGGGCGAAAACGGGATTGTCCGTGAATGGATCGGTGAAATCGAGCTCAACGATGTCGAATAACTGAAAAAAAAAAATATTTAAAAAAATTTTTCATCAAATTTTTTATCAAAAAATTTCCTAAAAATTCAAAAAAAACCTCAAAAATTAAAAAAAAAATTTTTAAAATTTTAAAAAATCTTAAAAATAAAAAAAATCCCAAAAATAAAAAAAAATCTCAAAAATTCAAAAAAAATCAAAAAAATTAAAAAAAAACATCAAAAATTAAAAAAAAAATTTTTTAAATTTTAAAAAATCTTAAAAATAAAAAAAATCCCAAAAATTAAAAAAAAATCTCAAAAATTCAAAAAAAAAATTTAAAAAATTCAAAAAAAATCCCAGAAAATTAAAAAAAAATCTCAAAAATTCTAAAAAAAAATCTAAAAAATTCAAAAAAAATCACAAAAATTTTAAAAAAAAATAAAATTTTTGCAAAATTTTTTAAAATTTTTCTCAAAAAAATTAAATTTTTACCTTCCGATTGAATCCCTCGAGGGCTTGAAGTGGCGCTTGTCGCAGCTGCCTTTGATTAAAACTCTCCAAAACCAATCTAACGCCTTGATTCGACTTTTGTTGCACGGCCCATTCCAGACATTTGGTCCACAAATTTATCGTCCATTTTACTCCCAATAAATTCAAATCGAAAGCCAACTCCAAGTTACCGCATTCCACGGCGTAATAAAGGGCTTCCTGAAGAAAAAACGATTTTTGGGTGGAAAATATCCAATTTTCTTTAGTTGCACGGTGCAAAGTTTTCAATTTTTTGAGCTATTAAGGAAAAAATTTCATTTTGAAAAGCTTCAATTTATCCCAAAAAAATTTTTTTTAATCGGATTTGCACTGTGCACAAAAAAATTTTAGCGCAATTTTTTGCACAGTGCAAAAAATTCTTTAGTCACTGCACTGTGCACAAAATAAAAGTTCGCGAAATTTTTCGCACGGTGCAAAGAAGATTTTTTTCAGTCATTGCACTGTGCGCAAAAAAACTTTTACAGATTTTTCGCACTGTGCATAAACAAGATTTCAAAATTTCGCACAGTGCAAACAAAAATTCCGAATTTTCTTTTTTAGCACTACAAAAGAACACAAAAGAATTTGCATAGCACAAAAATCATGTTTTTTCTGCTCCGCTCTGCGATATCCTAGGTCAAAAATCCGATCTGCACAGTGCAAAAAACAATTTTTTTTATTTCCGCACAGTGCAAAATTTCCGAAATTTTCAAATTGCCAAAAAATAATAAACAAGCATTACTGAACTCTGCTGACTCCCAAAACAAGTTTTTTACTCAGTAAACTCGCACAGTACAAAAATTTTTTTTTTTCATAACTGCACTGTGCACCAAAAAAAATTTTGCACAGTGCAAAAAAATCATAAAATTTCAAACTCAAAAATCGAAAAAAATCAACAAAAAAACTTACCCGCATTACCAACTGCGTCATTTTTGACGACTCCGCATAATTTACAGTCTGCGTTGTTTCCTCCGCCGAATCCTTGAGCTTTCCTTTTCCCTCGGAAATCGACGTTGGGAGATCTTCCCTGCTAAATGTGGGCCTTCGCAGCTCGGTTAGGACCAAGTTAAACGCCTTGGAATTTCCAGCAGCTGCTGCCATTGCCAACGCTGATGGAGCGCCCGCCACATTCTGCTGATCTTTGTGCTCGTAATCGACGGAGGTGAAATGTGCGTCCGCACGGTGCTTGAGAAGTTGGTGGACCGCTTCTGGAGCGCCAACAGCGGCGGCTAGCTGAAAAATGAGCAGTTAATATTTAGGCTGAAGGTGTTTCTGAGCGCTTGGGAAGTGGAAAATAAACAAGTTTTGTCTGCACTGTGCAAAAAAAAATTTTTTAGAAAATTGCACAGTGCGGAAAATAAAAATTAAAAATTTTGCACAGTGCACAAAAAAATTTTGGTTTTTATATACTGGCGTCTTGAATATATCTAATAAATTTTACGCAGTAAAAAAATTATCGCCCAAGGGCATAACAAATTGGCTTTTTGAGTGAAAAATTATTTTGCACTGTGCACAAAAAAGATCTCAAAATTTCGCACGGTGCAATAAAGTTTAACAATTTTTGTCATCTGTAAAATATCAAATAAGGTGGGAGAAAGTTACGTGGCGCCAAAATTTTTATCAATCTTTTGATTTCTGCGACTTTTTGAGTGAAAATGTTTTTCGCACAGTGCAAAAAAAAAGATTTCAAAATTTTGCACGGTGCAAACGGAAATTCAAAATTTTCTTTTTTAGCACAGCGAGTAGAACACAAAAGAATTTATGTAGCACAAAAATCATGCCTTGGCAACTAAGCTTTAAGGTTTTTTAGGCCAAAAATCTGATCTGCACAGTGCAAAAGCAACTTTTTTATTTTCGCACAGTGCAAATTTCAAAAATTTTTTAAATTGCTAAAAAATAATAAACAAGCATTACTGAACTCTATGAACTCTACTGACTCCCAAAACATGTGTTTTTTACTCAGTAAACTCACCTGCAATGGCGTCTCCCGCCGCATCCATCCAGCATTGACATGCACATTCTGCGCCAGCAATTTTTTGACCATTTCCGCATCCTCCTTCGCTATGGCCCAAAACAGCGGGGTCCAGCCCAAGAAATCGTCGAATAATTTGCAATTTTTGTGAGGTCCTTTCAAATTGGCGGGTGCTATAGGAGTATCGAGGTGGGCGTTCGTTTTGTGCACTATTAGATTTGCAGCCCCATTATTTCCATTAAGAATGCAACGGGAGAGACAGGAAAGGCCCTGAAAATAAGTTTAGATGTAATTGGAAAGATTTTGGTGTTTTGTAAAAAAAAATTTTCTTTGCACAGTGCAAAAATATTCGAAAAATTTTTTGCACGGTGCAAAAAAATTTTGTTACAAAAAAATCGCACTATGCAAAAATTTTAAAAAATCTCGAAATACAATTTTTAGAGGTCGAAAAAAATTTATTTTTTTGCACAGTGCAAGCTTTTTTTATTTTTTTTTGCACAGTGCAGCACGACTTTTTAAAATTGCAGAATGACTGCACTGTGCAAGAAAAAAATAAATTTTGCACGGTGCAATTCAAAAAAAAATCTTTTTTGCACTGTGCAACAAAAAATTTTCATAAAAACTCTCTGCACAGTGCAAAAAAAACAAAACCAAAAAATGTCTGCACAGTGCAAAATACAAAAAAAAAAAAAAAAAAAAGAAATAAAAAAATTCTCACATGAGAATTGGTCCTCCCAAGATCACAGAGTCCCAGAATTTTCCGTCTCTCGGCTTGATCCACTTCCCAAAGCCTTGTCTGGTCCAGCCATTGCCATTCGAGGCAATCCGAGCTGTCAACAAAGTCGGTGGCGGGCCGTTGCGGCAGCCGGTCCACAACCTTCAGGATCCTAGCGGTTTCCATGACGTCTGAGCGGGTGATTCGCAGGGTATTTCGATGTTCCGAAAGATTTAGAAGGGTCTCCATCCAGTCGTCAAAAGTTGGGCTGAAAATGAAAAACAATGAAAAAAATTTTTTTTTTGAAAAATTACAATTTTTTTTGTTAGGTGTCTAGAAATTTTTAACAAAAATCATCCCCACTTCGAGTATTTTTTACATCTAGAAATAAAAGAACAGCCAATTGCAGCAATTTCAAAAAGAAGGAAAGACTTGACACCTTCGGTCAAGTCTTCTCCTTGAAGTTAAAATTGCCCCAAGATACCCCCGTATGCCTCTAAATTTAGTCTAAGGTGTTCAAGAATTTATTTTAAAGCCATTTAATTTCCCTCCAAAGTTCAGTCAAATTCTCACCGTTTCCCGGTGCAGTTGCAGTTCTGCCCCTCTTCATTGCATTTCACATAGAAAAAGAGACAATTCTTGGCATCCGCATCAAACCTCAGCCCCAACTTGTGATTCTCAACCCATCGTTTGTACCATTTTCTGCTTTTCGCATCTTCCATTGGCACATCAACATCCAATATCTTCTCCATGGACCTGAACCTAGGCAGGCAGATGCCATTCATCAAAGATGTGCCGGTAAATGCGTCGAACATTGAGGAATGAGTTCGCAGGACCTCGGAGAAGGACCTG
Organism: Bursaphelenchus xylophilus; assembly: GCA_904066235.2. Taxonomy (NCBI): domain Eukaryota; kingdom Metazoa; phylum Nematoda; class Chromadorea; order Rhabditida; family Aphelenchoididae; genus Bursaphelenchus; species Bursaphelenchus xylophilus. The sequence goes on along the minus strand of CAJFCV020000003.1, from coordinate 11,649,923 downwards.
GTCCCTCGATTTTTGTCGATGTTTTGGATATACGACAGTAAAAGACGTTCGAAAATCGCGGTGAGATAGACTGCGGTCTAAAAAGCGGGTGAATGTAAGTTTTGGTTCGTTAAAAAGTTCATACCACATCCACAACGATGGCTGTGAGTCCGGACAGCTTCATCCATCGATACATCTTGCCGACGTTCATTTTTAGCGACGCTCTGGCCTCTAAACTTTTGGAAAATGACGCTGAATTTGAGAAGAAGGCCAAGGTCTGAACTGCGTAGTCCATGCAGACATAGGCGATTTTCTCGGGAAGTAGAGACTGAAAATGTAATCTATGATGAGTTCCCAACGTATTTTACTATATAAAAATTAAGAAGTAGGAGATCTCCGCGGTTTTTTTGAGGAGGGAAAGACTTGACACTTTGTGTCAAGTGTTCCTTTTGGAGGTAAAAAGGTTTACGGCCGCTTTTAGAGAGAGCAAAATTTATTTTTAAATATAAAAATAAAGAGGAAGTAAATTTTTTTCAATTTCAAAAAGAGGGAAAGACTTGACACTTTTGGACACTTTGGGTCAAGTCTTCCCCTCGGAGTTAAAATTGCATCTTTTCCGTTTAAGACAGAGCTAAATTTATTTTTACATTTACAAAATCAAAAAGAAGCCAATTTCAGCGCTTTCAAAAATAAGGAGAAGACTTGACACTTTGGGCTTTGGGTCAAGTCTTCCCCTTGAGGTTAAAATTACACCTAGCTCCCCTCAGATGCCTCTAAGTTAAATCTAATGTGTTTTAAAACTAATTTCAAAGCCATTTACTTCACTTTGAAAACGTTTCTTACCATCAAAGTCAGATTAATATCCCTCACAGCGCACTTCACAAACGGCCCGATATTTCTCCTGACCTCGCTTGCAAACAAATCCATGGAATGCCGAAATCTCGTCAACAACATCATGAAGATCTCATTGCTGAAGCCCTGACTCAGCGCCGGCACAGTCTGCTCAATAACTTGTCGAATATCACTGGTCGTATACGTGAAGGGTACCTTGAAAGGCTCCGGTCGGAACGCCTGAATATCTGATTGTGTAGCGGCCGAGACACTCTGCGAAACTTGAACAACCGTAATTTTCTTCGTTGCCGCATTTTCAGCCTTCTTTTTCTCGCGTTTCAGCAGCTCCGTCGATGACAAACTCCCGTCATTGACGTAGACCATCGAAACTTCCGGTGTGTTGTTGTTCTCCAGGTCCTTTTGCAGCCGCTTATGCGAGCGATAGCCGGAGTCGGCGGCCGATCGCGAGGAGGAGGCTGAACTCGAGAGAGAAGAGGTTAAGCTGGCGTTGACGACCGGCGATCGGGGAGAAAGTGAGCCGGGCGGAGAGGACGAGGGAACCGGAGGCTTCAGCTCGATGGAGTTGAAATTGGCACTCGAGGTTCGTTTGGGCTTGAATCTGAAGTGGATGAGGTTAATATGGAATTGGCCAATGACGATTTTTTTTTACAGCATTTTTTTCAATCTATCGGAAAATAATGAGCACACTATTGCATCGAAAATCGCATCGCCGCCGGGAAAATGAATTGTGTCGCAGCAGAATCAAATTGCTTTTTACAGGGTCTTGTCACGACTTAGCTATGATCGCATCAGGCCAGCTGATGGAGAAGAGCAAGTGGCCCCCGGAGTGTCACGACTTCGCGTGCGAATTTGCATACTCCCACGGAATGACCGACAAATTGGTATAAAAGGAAGAGAAATCGCCAATTATTAGCATATTAATTTGTGTTTTGTCTTTTCCTGCTTATGCTGTTGTGGCCAATAAAGTCTACTATATTTACTATTTGTCTATTGATTTGTCTATGGTCACATCGTCTGGAGTCAATATCGTGAGTTCACAGTTTTATTGCCTGAGTCCTCTAGTTTGCGTTATCAGGTTAGGTAGTGAATACTAGTAGTAGCGGGCAAGTTAAGGGCCATCTTACACCACGACTCATAGCTAAGTCGTGACAGTCTTTCAAGAAACGTGAAGGAAAGCAGGAGGCTATAACTTTCGGCGGAGGCGGCGCAGAGAGTTCCTTTTTGGAGTATGTATTATATTTTTAAGCGACATTATTTTTTGCGTACGAAATGACAAGATTTTTAAATGCAAACTGAGGTCGCTGCAACCTTTTGAAAAAGGCCTCTTTTACCCCGAAAACCAGGGGTTTTCGGTTGAAAATGATCGAAATTTCACGATGGATTTTCCCTTTTGCTTCTACCAAAAGGGCTCCTTGTATAACTTTTTCGCTTATCTCTCGCAGGTTACATAACATTTCGGCAAATTTCCACTTACGCATTATTTGCTTCTAAATCCTCGTCCCCATCCGAAGTGGGGACATTTCGATAGAGCTGCCGTAGATCATCCAGTGTCTTTAGTTCTGCCGGAGGTGCACTTTGCAGTCTTGTCTTTGGATTTGACTGAAAAAAGGCGACAATACAATACGGCTGAGGGGGATTGGAAAAGCGACAAAGACTGGTAATCATATGGGCAAACAGAAGGGACGTGTGGAGGTTTTGAAAAGAAATATAAATTGAAGGAAAAATCGGGCAGACGTATTTTACATTGTGTTACAAACTCCCCTACAGCAAAACCCCTCCCATAACGGAGAATTTCAAAACTCGGAAAGTGAAATTTTAGGGTAATTTGAACCAAAACAAAGCTTTTTACATTAAAAAAAACATATTTTTTTACCCATTACAAGCCATTGCACAAAGATTTGACAGCACTTACATCTTTATAATTGCCCATCTCAACACCATCGTCGATTTGGTCCTGATGTCGGCAAGTTTCGTTACACATATGTCCACCTTTCCCAATGTAATCCGAATTTGTCATACGTTCATTATTCGCGAAGTAAACAACATCATCAGCGTCCACGACCATCGACTGAAACTTTGGAATTATTTGCACAGTGCTATAAAAATTTGCTTTTTCGCACAGTGCAATTTTCTGGGCTTTGAAATTTCGCACGTGCTGTTTTAGAAGCCCTAGAGTTTTGCACGGTGCATTTTTTTAACTTCAAAATTTCGCACAGTGCAGTTGTCAAGACTCTGTAGTCAGTGCATTTTTTGGGACCCCATAATTTTTGCAGTCAGCCAGCCGTATTTTACCATAAAAATTAATTTAACCCACCTTCTGTCGATTGTTATTCTGACCATGATTTAGATGAGGCCTCAACGACTTCAACGCCGACGCTAAACGATCCGGCAGACTGGGCTCCACCGAGTGGTGACTCGAGGAAGAAGCTCGAGGCTTGTGGCTGAAAGAAAAAAAATGAATTTTTATTTGATAGAAAAGGCTTTAATTTGAATTTTTTTTGGTAAAATGAGATTTATAGAGGACTCTGGGATTTTTTGGGACTGCACTGTGCAAAAATAGGCAAAAAAATTTTTGCACAGTGCAAAATTTTTTTTTTTGAAAATTTTTTTTTGTAAAATGCGGCTTTTCTAATAGGTCAGAACTGTTCGAAACAGGTTCAAAATATTATAAAAAAAAATTTTCTACTTTTTTGAAAGTTTTTCCGGTCTTTCCCACCAAAATTTGCCATATTCCCCTTACCGATAAGCCATATCTCCCAAAATCGTGGGATGCGCACTTCTGCTCCTTCTATGGTCCACACCGTTGGCTCGGCCAAACCGTGAGAGTCTCTCGAATTCGCGTGAAACCGACCCTCCGTCCAAAATCGGGTCCAGAAATCGCTTCGCCGATCTGAAACACATTTTTTTCAACGACTGAAAATAAACTCGGAAATGGTCGAAGATTACGGAATAATTAAGAGGACGGTGAGTAACGGGCTTGATTACTCGTCCCCCAAAAACTTAATGAAAGAAGGAAAAATGAACCGAATTAGGATTAGAAAATGGTAGCTGGAAAATCCAGTTTCGTGGTCAATTTTCGGTTTCGTCGAGTGTTGAAATTCGGATGGGGGAAAGGGAAGATGGGCTACTAGATGGATCAGAGAACCGAATTTTTAATTTAATTTTTTAGGGTTTGGGTTTTTTTGCACAGTGAAAAAAAAAATTTTTGTCTGCACTGTGCAAAATTTTTTATTTTCGCAAAAAATCTTGTTTGCATTGTGTAATGCAAAGAAAAATTAACTTATAATATTGCAAATGAATTACTGTAGCACTCAGTAAAAAAAGATTTAACAATTTTTTGTTTGTCGAACCGTGCAGACAAAAACAAAATTCACCGCACAGTGCAGATTTTTTCTTTATTTAAAAAACCCCGTGAAACTATTTCAAATTAATTTTTGATGACATCAAACAACCTCTACGTCATCACGACATCATCTTATAACACCAATTTTCTCTCATATAGCCCTTGCACTATGCAAAAGCTCCCGAAAATTCCATCGCACAGTGCAGACAAAGGCAAAATTGACTGCACAGTGCAAAATTTCATTTTTGACCAAAAATCCCATATGAAACTGTTTCAAATTAATTTTTACTGAGACCAAACAACCTCTATGTCATTACGACATCATCTTATAACATCAATTTTTTCTGGTATAGTCCTTGCACTGTGCAAAAGCTCCCGAAAATTCCATCGCACTGTGCGGTTCACAAAAAACCCACCGCACCGTGCGGTTTTCAAACACCTTTCCAAAGAAAGGGAAAATAATTCCTCGGGGCGAGGAAAACATATGTGTAGGACGAGCAAAAGTTTTTGGACCTGGGGAGAGTGACCAATGGTGAGCAAACATTGTATTAGACGTCTTCTAATCCATGTTCCGAAAAAGGTCATAAAGAAAAGGGATGGGGGTAGGGAAACCGATGAAAAGGTGAAGATCAAACCGTAATAAAGGATATTCAACTTTCTAAAATCATTTTTGAAGACTTTCGCACATTTTGCCTGAGGCAATTTTTCCAAAAAATTTTAAAAAATGATTTTTTTTTTGAAAAATCCCTAGAAAAAATCGGCTGAATTTATTCTAAAATCATTTTTGAAGGTCATTTCAAATTTTGCCTGAGGCGATTTTTACAAAAAATCCAAAAAAAAAATCAAAAATTTTTGAAAAATTCCAAGAAAAAGTCGGCTGAATTTATTCTAAAATCATTTTTGAAGGTCATTTCAAATTTTGCCTGAGGAAATGTTTCCAAAAAATCCAAAAAAATCAAAAATTTCTGAAAAATTCCAAGAAAAAATAGGCTGAAAATGCTCGTGGATTTTTATATAAAGCCTTTATTGTCATTTCCCGCAATTTTTTTACAATATTCTGCCCATAAACGGGACCAAAAGCCCTCTCAAGTCGATGCTGCAAAGAAAAGTCAAAAGAATAACAAGATCGAACAATGGGAAGACGGGCAGATTGCGCAACGCCTTTCAGAACATCCCCAAAACGGATCGTTCGCAAGCGGAGCGGTGAAAAAAAAAAAGTTTCTCCAGACTTGAAACGTGTCAACGGAAAATAAATAGAGATCAGCGTTCGAATGGGGTCGTAACGAGTCGAAAGTCATCGATTGTGGCTCGGATATTAATGACTAGTAATGGGAGGAGAAGTTTTTGGACAAAGAAAAGCGATTTGGCGACCGCACAGTGCGATTTTATGACCAAAGTTTTGGAGAGGCAAATCGCACTGTGCAATGGAAAGAAAGGTGAATTACTGAGCAAAATGAAGGGTAAAAACTGAAATTACAAAAGATACGAAGCTCACAGAGGATAAAAAATTGGGACAAAAATTTTTTTCCCAATTTTGCCCATCGCACCGTGCGAAATACAAAAAAAAATCAATTGCACTGTGCAAAATGAAAAATTTCAATTTACTCTGTCGCTGAGGGAACTCTTTTGATAAAAGTTGATCGTATGTTATGCGAGACTCTCGATAAGTCATATTTACAATATAGCTAGACTTACTTCGTCGAGAACAAGCTGAAAATCAAAAAAAAATTTTTGCACTGTGCAAAATAAAAAATTGCGCAAATCTTGAAAACTACAGTAACCTAAGGGTAATAATGAAGTTGAACCTTTGCAGAATGACTAGTAGATGCAATAAATGTCATAAAATTTTTTTAAATTTACACTTTACGGTATAGAATTTCATAAAAACTTGAGCGCACAGTGCAAAAACCAAAACACTAAGATCTTCAAAAATTACCGTAAACCTTCCAAAATGATTACCCATAGTGGATCACGGTGACTTACGCAACACGCTCGCCCTATTAGTCGGTTACATCATCTCGAATCTCCCCCCACAAAAACAACGCGGAATGGGTGTTTCAAATTGGACTCAATTAGAAGCGGAAAACAATTCCGTCTGAATAAATGCGCCAATTCGAAAAGGTGCGGGGACTTGGAGCGATGGACAATCGGGGCCTTCATTAATCGCCCAGCTGGCGTCAGTTCAAATTCCGACGATTGCGCGGGATTTTTGAAAATCGGGGGGATAAACGGGGATAAGTGCGGATTTGAAAGTCTTTCGGGTAAAGTGCAACCGAATAAAAGGGGGATTGAGAAAATTCGCGATGACCTACTGAGGCTGGGGACGTTAAATTTGCAGAATTTTTGAGATTTACCGCTTAAGGGGAAATTTTTTTAAATTTGAATTTTTTGATTTTTTGAAGTATTTTGCGATTTTTTTGAAGGATTATAAATAATAAAGGGTAAAATACGGCATTGCCAAAATTTTCATCTTATTTTAATCAAAAAAAAAGAATAAAAAAAAATTTTAATTTTTGAAAATTTTTTAAAATTTCAAAATTTTTAACAAAAATTAGTCTTAAAATACGATATAATGGCCTATGTAGTCATCACATAAAAAAAATTTTCAAAAGCCATCGAAAAAACCTCAATTTTCCATCAAAAATTCGACCAAATTAGCCGTCTCCCTCTCTCCTCACGCCGAAAAAAAGCGATTTCCAAATGTGAGAAACTTTTACTTACACTCAAGGTCATTGATTAAAAAAAATTACTAATTCGAGCCCCTCGGAATGCCGAAACTCCCCCCGAAAAAAGAGAATCGGAGACGCGCGAATTAGGGAGTCAAAGACGAGCCGAGAAAGGGGAGATTTACTCGGTAAAAAGTAAGATGGAATATGTTGCGGTGAAGGGTGTTGGAGAAGCAGCAGATGTCAGGGAGGGAAATTCGCACTAATACCGTGGAATTTTCGGACAAAGTTTGGGAAATAAGGGGGTTCGTCTGTTTTTGTTTTTTGCACAGTGCGGATTTTTTTTTATCGATTTTTTGCAGGTTCAGGGGATGAAAAATAAAAGTGATTGGTAAAATACGGTAAATCAAAATGCGGTTTTTTACTTTTTAAAAGGATCTTTGATTCTTTTTAATTAGGCCATACAAAATTTCAAAATCAGATTTTTGCACCGCGCGAAATTTTTCCATCGACTTTTTGCAGGTTCAAGGGATGAAAAATAGAATTGATATGTAAAATACGGTGCATCCAGCCTACTGTTTGACCTCTGTGAAAGAATCTTTGATTTTTTTAATTAGGCGATACAAAATTTCAAAGTCAATTTTTTGCACAGTGCGAAATTTTTCCATCGATTTTTTGCAGGTTCAGGGGATAAAAAACAAAATTGATTGGTAAAATACGCGTAGTTAGGGTGTTCTTTTTGACTTTTTAAAGGATCTTTCATTGTTTTTAATTAGGCCATACAAAATTTCAAAATCATTTTTTTGCACAGTGCGAATATTTTTCGTCGATTTTTTGCAGCTTCAGGGGATGAAAAATAAAATTGATTGGTAAAATACGCGTAGTTAGGGTGTTCTTTTTGACTTTTTAAAGGATCTTTGATTGTTTTTAATTAGGCGATACAAAATTTCAAAGTCAATTTTTTGCACAGTGCGAAATTTTTCCATCGATTTTTTGCAGGTTCAGGGGATAAAAAACAAAATTGATTGGTAAAATACGGTGCATCCAGCCTACTGTTTGACCTCTGTGAAAGAATCTTTGATTGTTTTTAATTAGGCCATACAAAATTTCAAAATCATTTTTTTGCACAGTGCGAATATTTTTCGTCGATTTTTTGCAGCTTCAGGGGATGAAAAATAAAATTGATATGTAAAATACGGAACTGCACCAGAATTTATCGATTTTTAAAAGGAATCTCATTTTTTTTAATTAGGCGATACAAAATTTCAAAGTCAATTTTTTGCACAGTGCGAAATTTTTCCATCGATTTTTTGCAGGTTCAGGGGATGAAAAATAAAATTGATTGGTAAAATACGCGTAGTTAGGGTGTTCTTTTTGACTTTTTAAAGGATCTTTGATTGTTTTTAATTAGGCGATACAAAATTTCAAAGTCAATTTTTTGCACAGTGCGAAATTTTTCCATCGATTTTTTGCAGGTTCAGGGGATAAAAAACAAAATTGATTGGTAAAATACGGTGCATCCAGCCTACTGTTTGACCTCTGTGAAAGAATCTTTGATTTTTTTAATTAGGCGATACAAAATTTCAAAATCAATTTTTTGCACAGTGCGGAGTTTTTTCATCGATTTTTTCAGGTTCAGGGGATAAAAAACAAAATTGATTGGTAAAATACGGAACACAGAAACGGCTGTTAATTTTGTAAAAAAAATTGCAATTTTTTAAAAATTGCACAGTGCGAAATTTTTCCATTTGCAAAGAAAATTCTGTTTTTTTTATTTTGCATTGCAAAATTTGAAAACAAGTTTTTGCACCGTGCGGAATTTCAAAATAGAAGCTTCGCACTAATTTTTAGTCAAGCCTAAAAATTTAAGTTAAGAGGTAAAATACGCGCACAGTGACAAGTCGATTTGCAGCTGGAACCAAAGGAAACAGTTGACAGGGGAAGTACCCCAAGTGCGACGCTCAGATTTTGATGAAACGTGGCACAAATTTAGAATAATTTTTTCTAAGATATATGCGAGAATTGCAGCTCGCGTTTCGCAGAAACAACCGAGATTTTTAGATCGAAAGTCGGCGAAAATTTAGAACTTTTTGTACAATTTCGGCACGAAAGGTTTCATGCCTATTTCTACCGTAAAGGATAATGTTTCTACAAAAAATTAAATTTTTCCGCGCGAAACTGCCAAAGTTATAGCCAAAAAGCGTTTTTCTCTCTGACCGCTCTCTATCTTTAGCGTGCTCTCTCGGCGGCAAAAATCGTTCGATATCTCGGCGGCGCCTGCAAAGCGCGAGCTAAAACTTTCAGGAGTTGATATTTAGTCTATTCCCGACGTGTGTGCAAAATTTAAAGAAAATCTGAGCGTCGCACTTGGGGTACTTCCCTTGTGAGTAAAAAGTCAAAATAATTTTTGTTCTGTGCAAAATGAAAAAAAGTTTTTTGTAAAAATTGAAAGTAGAAACTTTTTTTAAAATACGAGGTCGGTCCTTTCTAAGTTAGAATTACCAAAAAATGCATTAAGCCCATGCAGAAACCCTCCGGCCTCCTTACGGCATTGTCCAAAAAAAAGAAATTTTCGCACCGTGCAGTCCTCAAAAAAAAAATATAATTTTTCCCCGATCAAAAGTCGAAATGTAAGCCCTCACAACTCGAGTTCGAATAGTCTTTTCTTTCTTTCGAGTTTCTTGAAACCACGAAGAGGCTCGGTTAAAGAACCTCCGGTTACGGAATCCGTTGAGCAAACATTATTTATATGCGTTGGGAAAAGGTGGTGTACAACAGGTTTTTATGGGCGCATAAAATAGGGTCAATATTCGATTTGAAGGGGCTATCATATGTTTCCGGGATCTCTGGAGAGCTAAGAAAAGAGGGACGGGATGAACTTGAGTTTTGCACGGTGCGAGGAAATTTTGGGGTTGTTGCAGAGTGCAATGGAGTCTAAGTGTGGTACAAACGGTTCAAAAAGGGCACAATAACCTTAAAAATTATTGCTGATAAATTGTTTGAAAAATAAATAGTCTGCGCCGTGCAAAAATTAAGTTTCTGTTTATTGCACTGTGCAAAATAGGAAAGTGGCCATTGCACAGTGCAATGGAGTCTAAGTGTGGCATAAACGGTTTGAAAATGATATAATGGCTCCAGAAATATTTATTGGCAAAGGATTTAAAAGCTAAATGGTCTGCACAGTGCAAAAATTAAGTTTCTGTTTATTGCACTGTGCAAAATAGGAAAGTGGCCATTGCACTGTGCAATGGATTCTAAGTGGGGCACAAAGGGTTTTAAAATGACATAGTGACATTAAAAAGCCTTACTGACACATTTTTTAAAATAAATGGTCTGCACTGTGCAAAAATTAAGTTTCTGTTTATTTCACTGTGCAAAATAGGAAAGTGGCCATTGCACAGTGAACTCGACTCTGAGTGTGGTAAAAACAATTTGAAAATGATATAATGGCTCTAAAAATTCTTACTGATAAACTTTTGGAAAAATAAATGGCCTGCACAGTGCAAAAATGAAACTTCTTTTCCTCGCACCGTGCAAAATTTGAAAATGCCTATTGCACGGTGCGGGCGAACTTTAAACGTAATTTTTCTCTTAAAGATGTTTATTTCACTGCCAATTCGACCTATTTACTTCAAAACGCAAAGAAATTCCTGTCTTTTCCATGCAATTCCTCTTTTTCCCAACCGCACAGTGCAAATTACGAAAAATCAAAAAATTAATTTTAGACCCGAAAAAATCAAAAAAAGTCAGAAGGCCTTGGCTCCTTAACGGATCCGAAGCCATTCTAATTTTTTAACTACCATTCTTTTAAGACAAAGGAACCACGACGACGCAAATTGCCATTCGCAACACAAAAAATCTTTCCAAAACAAATATTCCGTCTTTTTTTGATTTATTCGGATCCGCATTCCCACTTTTTCGTAATCGAACATGACATTTGAAGCGAAAAGGGACAGAAATTTGATTAATAGAATGACGGGTTGTACAAATACTGATGACGAATATACCGGTTGCGGAAGGCTAATTGTCATACGTGAAGACAAGGTAATTTATGGGAATGCGAGCGAAAATAAATTGTTTTTTTACAGTGAGGCAAAACTTGAGGTGTTTTTTGCAATGTGGAAAGTTTTTTTTTTGAATTGCACTGTGCATAAAAATAAAGAAATTTCTGCACTGTGGAAAAAGCCAACTGCACCGTGCTAAAAAACTAAAAAAAAAAACTATTTCAAAATTTGCACAGTGTAATAAAGATTTTTTTTATTTGCACTGTGCACAAAAGATGTTTTTTTTAAATCTGCACGGCGCAAAAAATTTTTTTCTATCTGCACAGTGCAAAAACATTTTTTCAAAATTTGCACAGTGCAATAAAATTTTTTTTTGTTTGCACTGTGCACAAAAGGTGTTTTTTAAATCTGCACAGTGCAAATTTTTTTTTCTATATGCACAGTGCAAAAAACGTTTTTTCAAAATTTGCACAGTGCAAAAAATTTTTTTTTATTTTTCGTTAAAAATCTTAATCTGCACTGTGCATAAAAAATTTCTTTAAAACTTGCACTGTGCAAAAAAAATTTTTTCTATCTGCACAGTGCAAAAAACATTTTTTCAAAATTTGCACAGTGCAAAATTTTTTTTTTACTTTTCGTTAATGCACAGTGCAAAAAAAATCTTAATCTGCACTGTGCAAAAAAATTTTCTTTAAAACTTGCACTGTGCAAAAAAAATTTTAAATCTGCACGGTGCAAAAATTTTTTTTCAAAATGCACTGTGCAAAAAATTTTTTCAATCTGCACAGTGCAAAAAATCATAAAATTTTGCACAGTGCAAAAAAATTTTTTCAATATGCACTGTGCAAAAAATTTTTCAATCTGCACAGTGCAAAAAACATTTTTTCTAAATTTGCACAGTGCAAAAAAATTTTTTTCAATCTGCACAGTGCAAAAAATCATAAAATTTTTCACAGTGCAAATTTCAATCTGCACAGTGCAAAAAAATTTTTTTTATTTTTCGTTAAAAATCTTAATCTGCACTGTGCAAAAAACCCTAAAATTTTGCACAATGCAAAAAATGCAGTCCAAAAATTCACCCGTAAAAAGACTCCCTCCGGAAGACAAGAGACCTTCAGAATCATCCAAGAAACCGCCCTCTACTTTGCAGGACTCGAAGAATCGGACTTGTTGAAGCGGATGCTCGATCAAGAAGACTCTTGAACCATTCATGGCGAATGAAAAGAGGAAGAAGTCATCGTCTAATACAAAAAGGAATCATTTTAAAAATTTTGGGGCTCCAGCGGAAAATCCGAAATGTTTCTTACGATTCATAAAGTTCCGGGAAGTGGAAAAGAGCTTGCTCATCGCAAAAATGAGGCAAAAACGAGAGGAAAAAATACAATCTTAATTAAAAAATGACTCTTTTTGAAGAGAAAAAAAAGAATTAGTAAAAATATTAGTAAAAACACATCTTTTGGCCTATATAAAATACACCATATAGCACTCCGTTCCCGTTAAAAATTTTAGAAATGACCGAGACAAGCCTTGAAAGCCTCTAAATGACCCGAAAACATATTTACGCGTTGATTCCCGGCATAATTTTTGCGTTTCATTCATATTACATAAAAGACGAGACCTTGACACCACTGACCTCAACATGGTGAGAATTCCGAAATTAGCATGGAAACGGTTTTTTTGGATTCTAGGGAATGATTTTTTGCACTTTTTAGGTGTTTCATTTTTTACTAAAAAAATTGAAAATTTAGACCTTGGGAAAACTTGGCAAAACCTCAGAGATTAATTTTTATGAGGATTACGAGATTTTAAGCCTGCTTTTTACATGAACAGTAGACGTTTTTAGATCAAAAATTGCCAAAAAATCGACGTATTTCAGCGATTTTCTGGATGGCGAAAAATTGGCATTCTGTTTCACATCCAGTTTGTAGGATCTTTACAAAAAAAAAAAACAATTTTTTTACTCAAAATTTCACCAAGTTATAGCCGAAAAAGTCCCAAATTTCCCCTCCGCCCGCTCTCCCAACTTTTATTTTTTCCGCACAGTGCATTTTGAACCTTTTCCCATGCTTGTCGCAAATGCACAGTGCATTCTTCATTTTTCTCTTTACGCACAGTGCAAACCTCAAAAAAGCCGTTTGCACTGTGCAAGTCTCGCCGATGCAGCGACGAATCAAACTTTTCAATGTCGCAGAGATATTTCGAAAGTGCACAGTGCGAAAAGCAAAGAAAAAAAGGTGAAATGCACAGTGCAAAATGGAGTGTTTTTTGTGCACCGTGCGGGGCGCGAATACTAGTCGCGCCATAAAGTCCTGACACATTTTGCACCGTGCGAAAGTTCGGGATTTGGACGTCGCGCCCCCAAATTCGGGTTTGTCGCGCGCGAAAGTGCACGTCGCTAGCGCAAAAACGGGAAATCGCGGCGACAAATGCGAAAAGATGCACAGTGCGGATGAAATGAAAGAAGAATGCACGGTGCAAAATGAATTTGGGGGCACGACGTCCAAACCCCGAGCTTTCGCACGGTGCAAAATGTGTCAGGACTTTATGTCGCGACTAGTAAATGCCCATGGACTTTAAAAAAATGGTAATAACTCAGATGTCCTTGAAACGTGTGAGCCAAAATTATCAGGAATTGATAAGAGGTCTATGTATAACAAACAAGGAAATTTTGAAGAAAATTCCAGCCTTAAAATTTTGAGATATTTTACTATAAAATTTGTTGTAAATTTGAGATTTTGTGAAATTTAACGCGGTTAAGCCCACTGTTTTTTAAATCTTGCTAGCACTTTTTAAGGTTTGTCTATGGTTATGTTAAAACAATAACCAAAGACCAACATTTTACAAATCGTATTTTACCCCTAAACCTATTAAAATTTTCATCTAAAACCCCATATATAATACGCATCCTTCAGCCGGCTATCATACAAAACATATCCCAAAAATCTCCCTAATAGTGTTCCAATGTCATGGTCACCCGGACGGGAAACGGATGCGTCGGAAGAGAGCCCCGTTTTCGACTATTAATATCAAAAGCGCATCGTAAACATAATATCCGACGGCGGTGGTTATTAAGAGCGCTCATTAGGAATGGGGAATATGGAACGTTTAATGGGAGGGAAGAATGATTTTTGTCACGCAATTTTTGGAAATTATCAAGAAGTTTTTGCACAGAAATTCGCCTAAAATACGAAGAATAAATCAAAAATAATTTTTCCAAAAATTTTCATTCATTTTTTTGGATAAATAGCCGTCCGAAAAGTCGTTGGGCTGATTTCTGCAACTTGCACTGTGCAAAAAAATTCAGGGTGCGAGCGACAACCCAAAAAAGTCTATTGCACGGTGCAAAAAACAAAAAATTGCACAGTGCAAACTGAAATTTTGTTTTCGCACAGTGCACGTCGCTAAAATCACTTCAGCGACTCCGCACCGTGCAAAAAAACCCCCGATTCTCGCACCGTGCATTTGACCTTTTGCACTGTGCAAGCGGATATCGCTGCGACGCAAGCTTTTCTCAATGGATTCGGTGCGAATTTTGGGCGAGCAAAAAGAAATTGCACAGTGCAAAAATGTTTGGAAAAGGATCGTGTCGCGCAACATGCACGGTGCGGTGTGAAAAAGGGGTCGAAAAAAGTCAACAAAATTTGACTTTTTTCGCCGCACCGTGCACAAAAAAAAGCTCGATTTTTGCACCGTGCATTTGAATTGTCGCTGCGACAAAAGCTTTTGTCAATTTTTTGCACAGTGCAAACGGCTTTTTTTGAGGTTTGCCCTGTGCGTAAAAAGAAAAATGAAAAATGCACTGTGCCTTTGCGACAAGCATGGGAAAAGGTTCGAAGTGCACTGTGCGAAAAATATACAAATTAGGAGAGCGGGCGGAGGGGAATTTGGGAATTTTTCGGCTGTAACTTGGCGATTTTATGTAAAAAAGATTGTTTTTTTGCTCAAAATCTTACACACTGGATGTGAAACAGAATGCCAATTTTTTGCCATCCAGAAAATCGCTGAAATACGTCGATTTTTTTGCAATTTTTGATCTAAAAACGTCTACTGTTCATGTAAAAAACAAGCTTAAAATCTCGTAACCCTTATAAAAACTGCGTTGGCGCCAAGCATGGGAAAAAATTCAAAATGCACGTTGCAAAAGCAGAAAAAATGCCCATGCACTTTATGAAAATGCTAATATCCTAGGCATGTGTTCAAGACCGACCCCAAAACTCTGTTCACGCTCAAGTGTTTCGCTTTATTATTTTTTCCCCCTCAGCCTTTCCGCAATGTTTATTTTTTCTGGCCTCTGTTTATGCGCGCGGATATACAGTTCTCGAAAAACACTGAAACTGATAGCGATTGGGAAGCGATCCGGATATCGGGGAGCACGCGAAAATTACGTGCAAGCGCGTGGGGTTCAATTTTTTTATCAGACGGGATTTTTTGATAGAAAAAAATTTTTTTTTGATCCGGGTGATCGCACAGTGCAAAAAGATTTGTTTTTGATCGCACAGTGCAAAAAATTTTGTTTGGCCGCACAGTGCAAAAGAAATAAACAATTTTTATTTTATTTTTTTTTTGCACTGTGCAAATAGCTTGTTTTCAATCGCACAGTGCAAAAAAGGCATAAATTTGTATTTTTTCGCACTGTGCAAAAAAAAATATATTTTTTTGATTGCACAGTGCCGAAAAATAAATCAATTTTTATTTTTTGCACTGTGCAAATAACTTGTTTTGATCGCACTGTGCAAAAGAAAAATTTATTGCACTGTGCAGCCAATTTCAAACCTTCTTCTGTCACCGAAAAGACTGCACAGTGCAAAAAATCGCTTTACCTTTCACTGTGCGACAAGAAGTGAACTTGCGACATCATTTGCACCGTGCAAACAAAAAGATTTTTTTTGCACTGTGCAGTCAAAAAATAAATGAGAATTTGCACTGTGCGGTCAAAAAGTGAAAAAAAAAAGTTTGCACTGTGCAGATCAAAATAGCATTTTTCTGCACTGTGCAGTCAGAAAGTGAAAAAGAAGTTTGCACTGTGCAGATCAAAGTATTTTTTTTGCACTGTGCAGTCAAGAAATGAATAAAAATTTGCACTGTGCAGATCAAAATAATTTTTTTTGCACTGTGCAATCAAAAAAATGAACAAAAATTTGCACTGTGCACCCAAAATAAATTATAATTTTTTTGCACGGTGCAGATCAAAATAATTTTTTTTTGCACTGTGCAATCAAAAAAATGAACAAAAATTTGCACTGTGCACCCAAAATAAATTATAATTTTTTTGCACGGTGCAGATCAAAATAATTTTTTTTGCACTGTGCAGTCAAAAAGTGAAAAAAGTTTGCACTGTGCACTCAAAAAATAAATGAAAATTTCTTGTACACAAGCCTCTGTGACCGAAAAATAACGACAGCACAGCTCATATTGGTTTTATTACAACACAACTTCGCCGGCCAGAATAATAAAACCGTTTAATTGGGGGGAGAAGAAAAGCGATGATGATGGTCGTATTCAAATACGACCTCGAAACCGCCTCCGGGCTTTTATGGTTCATTAAATTCGGGAACAAATCCCAGCCATAATTATATCGTAAACTGATCGCGGGGGTCGCGGGGATTCATCTCCACTCGATCAAGGCCGTAAAATACGAAAAATTACGGAGATTTTTTGGAATAAAAAAGAATTTTTTTTTGTAAAATACGAAAAAAGCTATGATTTAATAATAAATTTTTAAAATACGTCCTCCTGAACCATTCTCCAGCAGTTTTACAAAAAATACTGCAAAAAATTTAATCTCCGAAAATGGTCATAAATTAGTATCAAGGCGAGAGAAAGATTGATCGCGACACGGCGGGGCACCTTTCTGGGAAAGCATATCAACAATTTTTTTTCGTTGAAAGACATTTCAAGGTTCGAAAATCAAAAAAAAAATTTTTTTGCACGGTGCAAAAGATAGTCTTTTTTGACTGCACGGTGCAAAAAAATAAACTTTTTTTGACTGCACAGTGCAAAGAAAAATATAACTTTTGACTGCACGGTGCGGAAAAACAATCCATTTTTTCACTGCACGGTGCGAAAAATAATCTTTTTTTGACCGCACAGTGCAAAGAAAAATATAATTTTTGACTGCACAGTGCAAAAAATCAATCCATTTTTTGACTGCACAGTGCGAAAAAGCAATCAATTTTTTTACTGCACAGTGCAAAAAAGCAATCCACTTTTTGACTGCACAGTGCGAAAAAATAATCTTTTTTGATTGCACGGTGCAAAAAACAGCCCTTTTTTGACTGCACAGTGCGAAAAGACAATCCATTTTTTCACTGCACAGTGCGAAAAAACAATCCATTTTTTGACCGCACAGTGCGATAAAAAAAGAATTTCATTGCATTGCACAGTGCGACAAACAATAATTTTTTGACTGCACAGTGCAAAAAATAATCTTTTTTGATTGCACGGTGCGAAACAGCAATCCATTTTTTGACTGCACAGTGCAGAAAGAGAATTTTTTTGACCGCACAGTGCAAGAAAAATCTTTACTTTTTCATTTCTATAAATTTCAAAGAAGGCATTTTGCAATAGTCCGTCGTATTTCACCTTCAAAAAATTTTTTTTATCCTAAAAAGTTGACATCTACAGTAATCCAACAAAAAAATAGATACTAAATTCCGCTAGATCTCCAATTCACTCGCCTCCGATGAGTAAGTAATCCCTATGCAATCATTTGGTCTTCTCTCGTTTGCAAAGTTCAATGTCATGAGAAAGGTTGGGGCTAATCGTTTGCGAAGCGAAAAAACAAATGGTTTCTTGACAGTTTTGTTTGATTAAAGTTGTTCCGAAGAAGCGGCGAGGAGTAGGTTTGTAAAATTGAAATTGATGGAAAATGAGAGAGGAAATAGATAACAAACTTGTTCAGAATTCATCCAGAAAGATATTTATGTAAAATACGTTGTAGCATGAGAGCCCTGGAAATTAAGTTTATGGAGCAGTACTCGAATTTTCATCAAGTGCGTGGACTTTTTCCTCCTTTATCGCACCGCACGGTGCATGTTGCGCGACTGTATCTTTTACGAACCGTTTTGCACTATGCGATTTGGCCCAAAATTCGCGCCAACTCACAGAGGAAGTACTCCAAGTGCAACGCTCAGATTTTGATGAAACATGGCACAAATTTAGAGAAATTTTTTCTAAGATATATGCGAGAATCCTAGCTCGCGCTTTGCCGAAACAACCGAGATTTTTAGGTCGAAAGTCGGCGAAACTTTAGGACTTTTTGCCGAATTTCGGCATGAAAAGTTTCATGCCTGTTTCAACCGTAAAGGATAATGTTTCTACAAAAAATCAATTTTTTCCGCACGAAACTGCCAAAGTTGTAGACTTTTTTCTATTTCGCTCTTTTCGCGCAGTGCAAACTTGAAGAAGCGGTTTGCACTGTGCGAAGGCGACCCAAGGAGTCTTCGCATGTTTGCACGGTGCGCTGTCGCGCGAAAAACCTGTCGCATTGCGACGAAAAAGCGCACGGTGCAACACTGACCACGCACAGTGCAAAATGAATTCTCATGAAAAGGGCAATCAAAAATTTGTCGCCCAAATGAAACTGCACAGTGCGTTTCGAATTTTCGCTACTTGTCGCCAACGCACCGTGCATTTCGCTTTTTTCGCACAGTGCAAACTTGAAAAAAAAGTTTGCACTGTGCAAAAGCGGGGAGAAGAAAAGTTTTCGCATGTTTGCACGGTGCGCCGTCGCGCGAAAAACTTGTCGCATTGCGACGAAAAAACGCACAGTGCAAAACTGACCGCGCACAGTGCAAGCGTGAAGAAGCGGTTTGCACTGTGCGAAGAAGACGATCCAAAATGTTCGGCATGTTTGCACGGTGCGCTGTCGCGCGAAAACACTTGTCGCATTGCGACGGAAAAACGCACAGTGCAAGATGAATTCTCATGAAAAAAGAAATCAAAAATTTGTCGCCCAAATCAAACTGCACAGTTAATTTTTATTTCGCACTGTGCGGATTGTTTGTCGCGCAAAGCCACTCCGCGACGCGGATTGCACCGTGCAAAAACTCGTCAAAACTTTTTTTTTCTTTTTGGCCCCGCTATGACTTGACCATCCCATAAAACCCTTCAAAGTCGGCACTTCTGACCACTCCAACACCTTTCCCAAAAAAAAACCACCTCTGTTCCCACAACCCGGCCACGTCCCACGCCTTTGTTCCATGCGAATGGGCCACAAAAAGTTATAATTTTTTGGCCATAAAATCATTTTTCGATCCGCATTTTTATTATATTTGTGGTTGGCGATAGAATTACACTATATTCTGATACGATTTTTCGAGAGGGAAAATCAAAGAAATTGAAGGGGAAGATTGCGCAAAAGACAAAGAAAATAATAAAAAGGAGATTTATAATAAAAACAGAGAGAAGAAATAGAGAAAAATATTCAATTTCAAGCAATTTTTGGCGGATTTTTTCGAAGAAAAACTTTGATTTTTTTTGGAATTTTTTGTAGAAAAAAATAAAAAAAGTCTAATCCACATAGATAGTGGCCTTTTCTATGGGAAAAATGCTCATTTTTAATTAATTTGTGACCGATTTTTGGATGAAAAAGCATAAAAACTTGATTGTTTTGGAATTTTTGGTCGAAAATAATCAAATTTATTTGACAGAGAGGAGTTTTCTATCGATTTTTTTCGGCGAAAATCTTTGATTTTATTGGATTTTTTTGAAATTTATTAGGAAAAAATATGAAAAAATGATAAAAAAGTTATTTTAAAATGGAAAATATTTCATTACAAACTATTCTGGGTAAAAAAAATTTTGAATTTTTGAAATTTTTTTTTTTGAAATAAAATTAAAAAAAAAATTGTCCACAGTCGCCAAAGTCCTCCCGGAGAGTCACCGGACAGATTTTTAGACTTTGCAATGTGCGAAAAAAGAGCGACAGCCCAAAAAAAGCCTATTGCACAGTGCAAAAAATCAAATTTTTATTTTTGCACAGTGCAAAAAAAAATTTTTGTTTTCGCACAGTGCGTGTCGCCGATTTGAGTCTGGTGACTTTTCGGAAGGACTAGTATTATTTGAATCATGAAAATATTCCATTTCAAGCCATTTTCGACCGAATTTTTGAAAAAAAAAAGTTTCAAAATTTTTGGATTAAAAAAAAAAAAAAAAAAAAAAAATTTTTTTAAAAATATGTTAACCCCAGGATGAGCTCGTCGTATTTTACCCGTATTTCATCTACAAAAAACGTTTTTTTCCCCTGATTTTGTTGTTAAAATACGCCGCAACGACATTTTTGAACCCCCAAAAACCCAACCAAACAACTGACTAATACGAAAACACCCAAAAAATCAAAATTAACAAGGCCTCCGGAGGGCCGAAGAGTGAAGAGAATGGTGTGGTCGGGACAATAAAAAAAATGCTCCGAACAGCTGATTTCCGCGAAAGTATGAGTAAAAAGTGAGACGAAGCATGTCGAATGCTCGAATTAATCTTAAAAATGACGCAGAAAAGGGGAAGAACGGTTCAGTTCAGGTGATATTGCTTTATATTTGATGATTTTTGATCGGAAAAAGGTTGAAAAAAGTCATCATTTCGTATTTTAAAAATTGCCAAATTTATATTTTCCTGCCTATTTTTTATTTACGGTGGAAGTACTCCAAGTGCGACGCTCAGATTTTCTTTAAATTTTGCACACACGTCGGAAATGGACTAAATATCAATTCCTGAAAGTTTTAGCTCGCGCTTTGCGGGCGCCGCCGAGATATCGAACGATTTTTCCCTCCGAGAGAGCAAACTTGGAGAGCGGTCAGAGAGAAATGGCTTTTTTGGCCATAACTTTGGCAGTTTCGTGCGGAAAAATTTGATTTTTTGTAGAAACATTATCCTTTACGGTTGAAATAGGCATGAGACTTTTCGTGCCGAAATTCGGCAAAAAGTTCTAAATTTTGGCCGACTTTCGATCGAAAAATCTCGGTTGTTTCTGCGAAACGCGAGCTGCAATTCTCGCATATATCTTAGAAAAAATTATTCTAAATTTGTGCCAATTTTCATCAAAATCTGAGCGTCGCACTTGGAGTACTTCCCCTATTAGTATTTCAAATTTCAATAAAATATTTTTTCCATAAATTTTAAAAATCTGAAAAAACGAAAAAATAAAAAAACAAATACAACGTAAGCGAACATAAAGTAAAGTCTTTCGTCGAGAGTGAACAATACGTCAATAGAGCAACAAGCGAATGATCGGGGTTTATGGGGCAAAAGAATGGAATAATTTTTAGGGAATGGGGATTTACTGAGATGATTAACAACGTAAACGGGGGGTAAAAGCTAATAAAATTTTCGATGTGTTCCCTGGAGGAATACTTTAAAAAAAAAGAAAAAAGAAAAACTCGGCTCAAATCTTTTTTTTTATTTTTTAGCTGCACTGTGCAAATATAAATAAATAAGAATGTAAAAGCGTATTTTAAAAATAAAAACATAAAAAAACTGTTCTTTTTTCATTAAAAAGTTTTTTTAAAGAAATTAGACCTATTGTAAACGTATTTTACTCTTATTTTCCAGCTTGAAGCCACTACTTTTGGACCGTCTGTGCATTAAAAAAAATTTTAGAAATAGAATTCTTTTGAACAAAATGGATTAAAAAAAATAAATTTTTTATTTGTTAAAGTAATTTTAAGTTCAGGACTGAAACTGCCTGCCGTATTTTACATTCAAAAAAAAAAGAAAAAGAAAAAAAACAATGGTCTTGTGGGCACAGGGCAAAAAAAATCTTTTGAATCCGTATTTTTACATCGTAAAAAAATCTATGAAACAATTTTTTTGTGTCTCACAAAAACATGCCGTATTTTACAAAGAAACAATTTTTTTTTAACTCTTTTTTTTGCACACTTGGCAAAATTTTATTTATTTATTTTTTTATTTTTTTTTTTTTGAACTTCGCACCGTGCAAAAACATTTTTTTTGCACTGTGCACTAAAAAAAACTGTTTTTTAAACTTTGCACTGCGCAAATTTTTTTTAAACTTTGAACTTTGCACTGCGCAGAAAGAGAATAACTTTTTTGAAATTTTCACTGTGCAAAAGAAATTTAATTTTGCACTGTGCAAAAAAATTTTTAAGATTAAGATGCCTTGCGTTATCATTTTTTTAGTATCCTTAACCAAGATGTATCTAAAAATTAAGGAACTACATAACGTATTTTAAAACATTTTTTTTTTTTTTTTTTTTTTTTAATTTTGAGAAATGAAAACATAACGTATATTAAAATTCAAAACTCACCTGCTCCATGGTGTCTCGAACAATGGCAACGGTCCCAAGTTGCTCTCGTACATTGGTCGTCTGGGCCCCACCCTGGCCCGATTGCGAAATCGGCTCTCCAGATTGACCCAAGTTGGAAAAAATCGAAAAAAGAATATCTTTTAGGAAATTTCACGGAGAATTATCCAATATACAGCTTTGTGAAGGCGCGAGGGCTCGCCAAATTCCTCGAGGCGATGCGAAAAAAATAGAAAAATAAAAAAAACCCTCATTTCTCAAGATTTTATGACATTTTTCTCAGCGACCACTGATTAGGTGGTGAAAAAAGTGTTGGCGGAGTAAAATACGAGGGAAAATAAAGCTTGAAATGTATTTTGCCTCAGGGGATTTGGGAGTTCCTAACAAAATATGGGCGCTTTGACATATTTTATGGCTGTTTTGCGGGAAAATCGTTTTAAAAAAGCGAAGAACTAACTGCTGGAAGGAGAATGAACTCGTAACGAAAAGAGCAATTAAAATTTATTTGATTTATAATATTGAAAAATAAATTTTGAGAAAAATAAACTGGTATTGCACGGTGCAATGACAAAAATTGATTTTGCACTGTGCAAAATAAAAAATATCGAAAAAACGGGTGCACAGTGCATAGAAAAAAATTATATTGATCAAAGATGTTCTATTTGGTCTATTTATCCATAAAATTAAGTAATTTTTTCCACGGCACTGTGCATTTGCGAAAAATTTCCGGAAAAATTGGCCGCACAGTGCAATTTTTAAGAACGCATGTTTTCACAGTGCCGGAAAGCAAAATGGGAATTTAAATTTGATCAAGGTGATCTACGTTGCTTGTGATTTCAAAATTAAAAATAGAAACTGTGTAATGCACTGTGAAACAATGCGAAATTTCAAATAAATCTCACTGCACAGTGCAATTTCCAAAAATCTTGTTTTAGACAAGCAGCAAAAGAAAAAACACGCCATTTTTATCTGTAAGACAGCGTAGGAAACCCGATAAGTGTAAAAGACTTCTTAAAATTCTCGATTGCACTGTGCACGGCCCAAAAACCAAGTCAAAATCGACTGCACCGTGCAATTTTTAAAAAATCTTGTTTTCACAGTGCCGCAAAGCAAATGTTAAATTTAAACTTGATCAAGATAATCTACACTGTACGCAATTTCAAAATTAAACATAGCAATTTTGTTTTTGCACCGTGCAGACACCAGAAATTTTAAAAAATTCGCTGCACGGTGCAGTTTTCAAAAGTCTAGTTTATCCGAGCAACACGGGCAAAAGCATGCCATTTTTATTTGTAAGACAGTGTAGGAAACCCGATAAGTGTAAAACACTTCTTAAAATTCTCGATTGCACTGTGCAGGGCTCAAAAATCAAATCAAAATCGACTGCACCGTGCAATTTTAAAAAAATCTTGTTTTCACAGCGCCGCAAAGAAAAGGTTAAATTTAAATTTGATGAAGATAATCTACTTAGCATGTACTATCAAAAGTAATTTCAAAAAATTGTTTTAGCACCGTGCAAACATACAAAATTTCAAAAAAATCCCACTGCACTGTGCAGAGCCCAAAAATCGAGTCAAAACGAACTGCACTGTGCAAATGTCCCCAAATTTTTTGCGAGAGTGCAAACTCTCCAAACCTTCATAAAAAAGTTTCAAAAATCATCCGAAATGACGTCATTGCCGTTCATGATGACAAATCGTGAAATCCCCTTTAACAAATCTGTTTTGCGCCAATAAATCGTGTTCGAATGGGCAGTAAAAAGATTAATAAAAACATGGGGGGATCCGCGGCGAGGAACTGCTCAACTAAACTACTAATCGCCTCGTTTCGTCTTCCATTTGGCTGATCAGAAGCAGCTCATCGGAGGCGATGAGGAGGGTGGTGGTGTGGCGCGTGAATCTCCCAATCTTTCCCCCCTTCTTCATTCTACCTGATTATGAAAGTGAAACGAAAAAATCGAAGCAATGGAGAAGATAAAGTAGTGTTAAGTTTCCGAGTTTAATAGTAAAAGTGTTTTTCTCAGCGAAAGAAAAGCGGTCAATGAGTCAGTTGGAGCGGGAAAGGAAGAAAAAAATCTTGCATTTCATTGGTCATATACATATTTTTATGGACAAAAATTATTTTCAAAATTCATTTTTAGAAAATATATCAAATGAAAGTCACAAAAATTACTGTTCCATGCCGAAAACATCGTTTACGATCGATTCGACGCCGTTGATTTGGAATGTCTTGAACAAACAGACCCGTTCGTCGTAATTACAGCGGAGGTAGAGCTGAAAAATAGAAGATTTCAATGAATACAAGATACATGACTGACCAAGGAAATGCTGATGGCGCATTCCATCAATTTTCCTTAAATTTTGAAGACCCAAATCTGTGGCTCCACGTACAGCGGCGGTCAAAAAAAAGGTCACCCCAAGGAGTAGGACCAGCGGTACCCCGATGGTCCGTCAATCCAAGCCCATTCTCGACCGATTCCCCGAGTTTCCCATGATCAACCGCTGTACGTGACAATCCGTTCCGACCGCTCGACTTCGCGCCAATCGGTGGATCTCATTCATTCAATTGGACTCTCCGGCTCGGTGGACGGTCGACTCCCTCGTCCTCCTCCGACTACCCGAGACCATCCAGTTGTTGTTGTATTGTGTGCTATCGTGACGTTTGCTGGACAAATATACCTTGATATATCCCAGTCGGCTGTTATTACGTCTAGCCGGGTCTTATTGCCCGTTGATATTTCCTAGTTGCTCTCTACCTCTCGTAGACTAGGCACTACTAAGGTGATTTTCTCTAGCGCAGAAGAAAGTAGCCGTAGATAGATAAATTACCGATACTTAAGGGCATATGCACAAAATAAGAAAAAATGGAACTGAGGTGTATTGACATACGTATTTCCCTTATATAGTTCAGTTGTGTATGGCGCCAATCCCGAAAGTAAACGGCGTTTAAAACATAGTAATATTGGGTGGCCATTTTTTGACCAGGCCGAAAGGACATATTATCCTAGTACGTGCTAGGCCAGCAATACAATACCACATGTTTATAGTTGCACGTCCTAGTATTATAAAATATTTACACTGATATCATATTTACCTACAGACGGCGACTCTCTTCTGCGCTAGAGCTTATCACCTTGGAGTAGCTATCTATTTGACCGTCACTGTACTAGCATTTTCATAAAGTGCCTGGATTTTTTCACTATGGATTTTTTTCGACGACGCGAAACATTTTGCTGCGACGACCCGCCGTTATTTCCCCGACAGGCTGAGAGTTCCGCGGGTACCAGCGGAACAACCCAACTGGTTCCGCTCCAAACGCCGAATCCCGCAGTTACAGTCGATAGCTTATTAATGGACCGCAGGAAGGGTACAGATAGGATACCAATAGATCGATCAAACGTCCCAGCGGTTGCCACAAGCTTCTCCTACGTTCTTCCCCAGCTACAAGCGAATCAAACAAGCCTGTGGACCTGATATATGTAACTGGTAATGCTCGAGCTGAACCTGATGCCCTCTTCTTTTCTGTTGAAGACACCGTTATTGATAATACTTTTTCTATAGTAAGAGTTCATGTTGTAATGTATAAAGTAAAGCAAAATTGTTTGTTTATAAGTCACAATGAGCATGAAACTTTTGTTTTCATGGCTTTCGTTTCCCAGAGCTTGCAGGCAAAGTAATTGCACTTTGTTAAACTAGTAACGAGTTTGTTTTCTTCTTTTTTGTTACACGTCATCACAAGAATGGTCTATATAAAAAAGCGGCTGTAATTCTTTGAGGAATTCTTTCGCTTTTGCGCAGCTCTTTCTGACCGAAGTAGTTGTTATGTATCTAGTTTAAATATGTCATGACTGGGTGATGATTTGGAGTACTAAATATGTAACTGAAAAAGTGAAATGAGGTGTGAATGTCTTGCAAGTAAGTACCATATTACATACTAGTCGCGGAAAAAAGTCTTGGGATTTTTCTGCGACTCTGCATGAACACGAAAAGTGCTTTTGCACAGAGGTTGATTTTGCCTTATTGTCGCGCGCAATTCCCGCGACAAATCAACTTTTCGGGGATTTGGGGGGCGCGAGATCAAGGAAAATTCGATTTCCTTGAAATTTTGCGTACACGGATAGGCCATATATCAAATACTGAACATTCTGCTCGGTCGTTATCACTATAGCGCCAAAGGAGTGATTTTATTTTGTTGAAAAGTCAGGGTGCGAGCGACAGCCCAAAAAAAGCCCTTTTGCAGCATGCGAAAAGCAACAAATCAGCAAATTTCACAGTGTAATGAGAATTTTTGTTTTATCCCACAACTTATGAAATCACTCCAGGGAATATGGGAACGGAAAAGGGCTCCAGAGACTTTACGAACCTAAGCTTTGTGTTGCATTTTGCGGTTTTTCGAACGGAGCACGGCCCGTTTTGAAGCATTGCGCAACATGCGTTCTGTCGGGAAAATAATGTGGATTTGCAAAATGCTTGGCGTAGTCGCGCACCAAAAAATATCCAGCCCTAGGCTAGCTGTCGCAAAGTGATGATGGACGATTCCAAGCGCGACAACTCCACATTATTTTTCCGACAGCCTGATATCCATATACATATTCGTTTTTTCTAGAATGTTTTGATGACTGGGTCGTAAAAATGTGTCGATCCGAAACAAAAAGTGAAGGTAGTGGCCATTCGCCTTGATTTTTTTGTAAAAAAGAGAAAAGTCTGGAAGAAGAGGGGTTATGTATATGAGAGACGGAGAGGTGGATTGTGGCCAGATGCGTTTCGTGGGCCTCGGAAAAGGCAACGATTTCTGACCTTTGGGATTTCCGAGGAAACTTTTTCTTTGTTTATTTGGAGAGAAAGAGGGGATTCTTCAATTTTTTTGGGTAGAATTGCCATTGAAAACGCCATTTTTAGCAATTTTAGGGGATTTTTGGAAATTTTTAAACCGATTTTTTCTTGGATTTTTTCTTGGAAATTTGTTTTTTTTTTGATTTTTTTATTATTTAGAAGAAAAAATTTTTTAATTTTCTTTAATTTTTTTAAACTTTTTTTTCAATTTTTTTGCCATTTTTGATTTTTAAAATAATTTCTTTGATTGACACTTATCAAACCCAAGCAAGAAATGTTGTTTTTTCCGCCCTGCTTGACCTTGTCATAAACCGCTTATCTGTTCCATTTTTCGTTGATGTCTGACCTAATTTTGAATTTACTTTTCAATCATTTCGAGGTTTTTGAAACTTCGGGAAATTTCCAAATTTTTCGATTTTTCGATTTTTTATTTTTTTATTTTTATAAAAAATATTTTTAATTTTTCGATTTTTTTTTATTTTTTAAATATTATAAAAAATAATGTTATTTTTTTGATTTTTTTATTTTAAATCTTAATTTTAATTTTTTAAAAAAAAAATATTTAATTTTTTTTTTTATTTTCCAAAAAAGATAAAAAACCCCAAAATTTTCCAGAACTTTCCAAAAATAATATCGCCGCGATTTCCCCGATTTTTTTCCAAATCACCAAATTCTTCGCTTCTCTAACCGAGCATCTTTTTCGGGGCTAACGAAAAGGGGCAGCTGTTGGGGTCATTCGAAAAAAGCGACCTCTCTTTTCTCTTTGGCAGTTCGAAAAGGGGCCTCAATGGCCAAGATGGAGGGTATTTGGCAAGGATGGAGGGTATTCTTTTGTTCATAAATATTCACAACGCAATTTTTTTATTGATTTTAGGTCTTGGAGGGGTTATTTTTAATTTAAAAAAGTAATATTTATATTTTTTATTTGTATTTTTATAAAAAATTATTTTGATTTTTTTAAGATTAAAATAATTTTTTTTTGAAATTTTCACCCATTTTTTTATTTTTTTTTTAATTTAAAAAAATAATATTAATATTTCTTATTTGTATTTTTTAAAAAAATTATTTTGATTTTTTTAAAATTTTTAAAAAAATTGAAATTTTCACCCGTTTTTTTTATTTTTTTCATTTTTTTATTTTAAATTAATTTTCTCATAAGAAATTCAAATTTCATTCACCTATCTTCTGAATTTCCATTATTTTATTTCTATTTCCCCCCAAAAAATTCTCTTTTTCTCCCCTCTTTTTTCCTCTTCATAATCCCCATTAGCAATCTCTCTCTATTAATAACCAGCGCGACGTGAACATTTCCTCGTTTCTTTTAGCCCATTTCCAACCAATTTCTTCCCACCTGACCATTCCAAAAAAAGTTTTTCTTCTCCCAAAAACCGGTCGCGAGAAACGGATAGGACAAAAAAAGACGGGGTTGCTCCGTATTTAGTCATTGTTTTCGCGGGATGTTGCGGCCATTTTTTGGATTTTTGCGGGGGAGAAAAATAGATTTTTTTGGAAGATTTTTTTGATTTTTAAAAAATAAAAATAATTTTTTTTATTTTTTTTTATTTTTTTAATTAAAATATAATAAAAAAAAGTTTTTTTCGGCCATTTTTGGGACTTTTTTGGAGGAGAAAAATTGATTATTTTTGGAAGATTTTTTTGATTTTTAAAAAATAAAAATATTTTCTTTATATTTTTTGATTAAAAAAATATAATAAATAAAAAGTATTTTTTCCATATTTTTTCCCAACTTTCCCCCTTAGGAAAAACGTTTTTCTTTTATAAACCCGAAAAATCGCAAAAAGAAGATATTTTCTTCTTTTTCTTGAATGACCTTGCCCTGCTTCGGGGCGTTTTCGAGGGGTTTTTCGAGATTTCTCCACGTCAAAACGGTCAACTTTTATCCAATTGATTCGGAAGGGTTTGAGACGACTAATCGGGGGGAGACGGATAAATTTGTAGATTTCCTTAGGGGAAAACGACAAAAAATTTATTTTAAAATAAAAGCAACTTATTTGTAGTGCGTATTTTACAAAAAAAATTTTAAAAATAAAAATATTTCTTATTTTTTTTTCAAAAATTTCGATAAAAAACAAAAAAAAAATTTCCTTGACATCTCAATCTGGTCCATATTTCACATTTCAATATAATTTCTATTACTCCGCCACTTTTTTCCCACCTTTATTAACTTCAAAATCTCCCATTAATTTCCCCACTTTTCAGCAAAAATGCGCCTATTTTTTGCGCTCGCCCTAACGACCGGCCTCGTCCTAGCCAATCATCCTCATGTCCTAAGTGACAGTGAGCACTTCAAAGGCAGCGAGCATGACAAAAAATTCGATCACGAAGCTTTCTTGGGGAAGGAAACCGCCGCTGAATTTGATGAGCTCACACCCGAGAAGTCCAAGGAGAAATTGGCGTAAGTTTTGAGGTTTTATGCCCTTAGGTAATGAAATTTCAAAAAATCTTTTATGCTGTTTTGAAGCTAGTGGTATTAGCTTCTTTTTGCGCTATAAATTTTTGATAGGTTACTGTAATTTTTAGTAACAAAAAGTGGTTTTATTTTTTGGGAGGGTGATGAAAGTTTTTTGTGTATATCATTGTCGCATAGTATAAAAATAAAAAGTCGATTTTAATATAAGAATATACAGGCTACGAAGATGCTGTAGCCAAATTTCCAGCCATTTTGGATTACTGTATCATAGTAAAATTCTCGAAAAAAGGATTTTTACCAAAAATTTCGGCTTTTTTAAATTTTTTGAATTATTTCGCCCTTAAAAGGCAATGTTTACAAAACTTTTTTGCTCTCCCTTATAGAAGACTATCTAATCTTCATTTCCACCACATAAACTTTTCGACTTTTACAGTAAACTCATCCCGAAAATGGACTCGAATGCGGACGACTTCATCGAAGAAGAGGAGCTTCGTGACCACATCCGTTTCATGCAACAGCGCTATGTAAACAACGATGTGGACCGCACCTGGAAGCACTACAAGGAGGATCAGATCAAGGACGGCCTTCTCAGCTGGGCTGATTATCGCGCTTTGGTCTACGGCAGCCCAGATGGCGCTGGCCAAGAGTTGAGCCCAGAATACGAAAAGATGATCAAAAGGGATGAGAGAAGATGGGAAGTCGCTGATTATGACAGCAATGGAAAGCTGGACAGGACTGAGTATGGATGTTTCATGCACCCAGAGGACTGTGATCACATGAGAGACATCGTTGTTCATGTAAGTTGAAGTTTTTTGGCGCAATTGAAAAAATTTAAAATTGCACAGTGCAAAAAATTCAAAACTGGATTTCTGCACAGTGCAATATAGAAATGGCAACTTTTTTGTCAAAATAATATCACATAGGGTCTATTACATCATTCTAAACCATAAAATTTTTTATTGCACAGTGCAGTTTCAAAAAAATGAAAATGTTTATATTGCACTGTGCAAAAACAAAAAACTCTGTTTTTGCCCAGTGCAGTTATAGCATTCATAATATTTTGACTGTATATAGAAGGTATCAGCTTAGAATTACTCCATGCTTCCTAAAAATTGTATTTGCACAGTGCAATTTTCTAATAATGAAACCTTTGTGTTTTGCACTGTGCAGGAACAAAACTTTATTTTTTTGCACAGTGCGGGTTTACATTTTTTTCTCATTTTGTCAAATTTGAAAGATAATAGTCTACTTTGTCTGACCATACAGTGATTTTTATTTTCTGCTCGGAAGGACTTCCAAAAAAGGCACAAGTTTCGACTGCACAGTGCAGAACAAAACTTTATATATTTTACACTGTGCAAGGTCAAGTTTTCATCTCAATTTGTCAAATTAGAATAAGAATACTCTTCCTTACCTGCTTATGCAGTGATTGTCTTTTTCTGCCCAGCAGACCTCCCAAAAAAGGCAAAAGTTTTGACTGCACAGTGCAGAACAAAACTTTATATATTTTACACAGTGCAAGGTCAAATTTTCATCTCAGTTTGTCAATTTAGAATAAGAATACTCTACTTTACCTTGTCATAGAGTAATTTTTATTTGCTGCTCGGTAGAATTTCCAAAAAAGGCAAAAATTCCGACTGCACAGTGCATGAACAAAAATTTATTTTTTGTACAGTGCGGGTTTACATTTTTTTCTCAGTTTGTCTAAATTTGAAAGATAATGGTCTACTTTATTTGTTCATATAGTAATTTTCACTTGCTGTTCAGCAGAATTTCCAAAAAAGGCAAAAATTCCGACTGCACTGTGCAGAATCCCCTTCTGTCCAAAAACCCCTCTTTTTTACCGGATTTTCTGTTTCAGGAGACCATCGAAGACATTGACAAGAACAAGGATGGTGCTGTTGACCTCGAGGAGTACATCAACGACATGTACCGGCCAAACGACTACCCAGAATTGAACGGAAAAGAGCCTGAATGGGTCCAATCGGAGCGCGAAATGTTCAAAGAGCACCGTGACAAGAACGGCGACGGGAAGTTGGACACTGAAGAGATGAGAGAGTGGATCATGCCCTTAGGCTTCGATCATGCCGACGCCGAGGCCAAGCATTTGCTGGGCGTTGCGGACGAGAACAAGGACGGGAAATTGAGTCACGAAGAGATTTTGGCCCATTATGACACCTTTGTTGGATCGCAAGCCACCGATTATGGAGAGCAGTTGCAGAAACACGACCCGGCTGACCTCTAAGCCACCTTTTGAGTTGGTTTTATATTGTGTTAGACACTAGAATTTCAAAAAAAAATTTTTTTGCAATTTTGATGACTAAAACAATATGAAATCAAACTTCTTGATGCCTTAGAACAAACACACTGTCTTTACTGTCTAACTTAACAAGTAATCTCTCCAAATTTACAATGAAACTTTGGGTATAATAATTTATGCATTTTATCTGTTTTTAATTATTCAAATTTTGTTAATTTTAATTGGATCTTTTTTTATTGGTCAATAAATTGTTTTAATCTTGAGTTGATTGAAATATATTATCTTTGATGTTGGCAAAAGACTCAGAGAAATTTGCATTCAAAGATGGGCCTAGACATGTTTCATCGTATAAAACGGCATTTTTGTCCAAGAAAGTGGTATGACAGAGAATATAAAATGCTCAAAATTATTCTTAGATCACATACCGAGGCTAGACGGTACATAACTTTTTGTTACCCGTCGTTTTGGTCAAAAAGGCATTTCATCGTATAAAACGGCATTTTTTGGAGGAAAAATACGCTTTTATTTTAGTAAATGTCTTATGTGGCCAAATAACGACTCTATATCCTAAATAAATGCCTAAATTAGTCCCCAAGTCACACCTTGACAATCCATGACTCCATTTCTCCCATCTTTGAACACTGACTCAACTTTAATCGAAAGAAAGATGTTTGACCGTATAAAACATCGCTTTTGGCCTAGTGATAACTCTAGATTCAGAATAAATGCCAAAACTTGTCTCAATGTCACACTATGACAGTCCATGACTCCATCTCATCAATTTTGAACAGCTTTTACTTCAAAAACATGTTTCATCGTATAAAATGTCTTATTTCGCCAAGTAACGACTCTAGGTCCTAAATAAATGCCCAAATTTGCCCACAGCCCTATTTTGTATCAACCCTTTCCCAAAAACATCTTTGATCATATAAAATGTCACATTTGGCCATAAAGCTACTCTAGTCCCTAAATAATTTCCAAACTTGTCCACAGGTCACACCTTGACAATCGATGACTCCTTTTCTCCCATCTTGAATCAACCCTTGTCACAAAAACATGTTTCATCATATAAAATGTCACTCTTGGCCGAACGACTACTCTAATCCCTAAATAATTTCCAAATTTGTCCACAGGTCACACCCTGACAATCGATGACTCCAGTTCCCCCATCTTTAATCGCTGACTCACCTGATCCTCTCCCTTTCCCTTTACCTTTACCCAAAAATGGAAGAGAAACGAGGAGTCGCGCTGAGATATCCGAAAAGAGCCGCTGGTCATCGGCGATCCCTGTGTGTGTGGAGAAGCCCCTAGATTCAGAAGATCGCCCCCCTGCCATCGGATTTCGCGCTCCCCAAAAGGAGACAGATCATGCCAACCTGGGCGTGGGTTTGGATTGCGTTGGCTGGGCTCCGCTGGACGCACGCCGCGTTTGAGGTGCCATGTACACGTAAGTTTGCTCAAATACTATCTGAATTTACATTGTAGCCCGTCTAAATCAGTTTTTGAGTTTTTGAAGGTCGTTAAACCAAAAATATTTTTTTCGCACCGTGCGGTTCCTTATTTTTTGCGATTCCCTTCAATTTCGAAACTTCAAGAAAACCAAAACTGGTCAGTTCTCATCTTGATAACTCTAGTAATATTATTCAAAACGCATTTCCAATTTTAGGGCGGCATTTTATACGAAAAAATCTTCTTTTATTTTTTGCACTGTGCGGTGAAAAAGATGTCGATTTTTTGGTCGGATTTTAAAAGCTAAAAAAATTAAACCTTCTCCGTATATTCTACAAAGAAAGTAAATTAAAATCGCTTTTTGATTTTTTCTAAAGAGTGACATTTTGTACGCAAATTTTGAGTTTTTAGTTTTTCGCACGGTGCAGTACGAAGAAATTGAAATTTGGTTTTAGAGTTTCAAAAAGTGAAATTTAATTTAATTTCTATGTATTACAGAATGTGCAAATTAGAATTGCAATTTGCTTTTTTCGAAAAAATGACATTTTATACGCAAATCTTAAATTTTTAGTTTTTCGCACGGTGCAGTTCAAAAACATTGAAAATTTCGGCGGAATGTTTCAGTTTCAAAAAATAAAATTTAGTTACTATATGCTACAGAGCGTACAAATTCTATATGACTTTGATTTTTTCCAAAGAGTGACATTTTATACGCAAAAAACTATTTTTTATTTTCGCACTGTGCAGTCTCAAAAATAATTTTTCAGCAAAAAAATCGGTTGAATTATCAAAATTCGTATTGCAAATAAATTGTTTTCCTTTTCAGAAAAGCTAATCCGCTCCAAATGCCTTTTCGACGAGGAATGTTACGGGCAAAACACAGTCTGCAAGGATGGACGGTGCTCTTGTCCCACGAATTTCGAAGAATACGATATTGATGAGCAGAGGACGGTCTGCCGGTTGGCTCCAGCGAAAATCGGCGACACTTGTCAACGGGACTGCAAGCCGCCGCTACTTTGCCGCGATGGGAAATGCGAGTGTTGGGGAGGAAGTGTGATCAAGGGGAAGTGCACTGTCCGTAAGTTGATTTTGATTATTTCGTTGGAATTTAGAGGCGAAATATCATCATTGGGCGTGTTTTAAAACTTCGTATGTGCTCTAGAACAAGTTAACAAGGCATTTTGGAAATTTTGATTTTCTAAAATACGAGTTTTTGAGAAATTTTATTTTTTGCACGGTGCATGAAAAATTCATTCGTAAAGACAGAAACGATATTTTGAGCGTATTTTACCATGAAACGAGTTCTTTACGATCAATTTAACGTCATTTTTTTGCTTTATTCTCACGAAAATTTAAATATTTTACAATTTTTTTCATGCACTGTGCAAAGATGAGATCACTAAAATAAAAGCTTTCTCAGAGATTTCACGAACCCTATAATTATATTGTGCGTATTTTACAACTCTCCAAAGCATTTTTCAATTGTTTTTTTTTTCTTTTTTGCCACCATTTTGTCCAGAAAGAGAGTTTTAGGAAAGAATTTTTCTGCACTGTGCAAGATTTTATTTTCAATTTTTCAGCGGCGTATATCATACATACAGCCAAAATTGTCGTATTTTACGTTTTTTCACTACCCAATCTCTCTTTTAGAACAACTTTTTGGGCCTTTTCTCATCCTAAAATACGAATTTTTAAAATAAAAAATTTTTATCCGCCGCACTGTGCAACGCCAAAAAAAAATTTTTGCACTGTGCAAAAAAAATCAAAAAAAATTTTTTTTTGAAATTTTCATGGAATTAAATCAAAAAATTTTTGTATTTTACCCGTCTTCACAACCTAATCTCTCTTTTAGAACAACTTTTTAGACCTTTTCTCATCCTAAAATACGAATTTTTAAAATAAAAAATTTTTATCCACCGCACTGTGCAACGCCAAAAAAATTTCTTTGCACTGTGCAAAAAAACAAAAAATTTTGTTTTTTTTTGACGGCTAAAGTAATGTAAAGTATAAAAAAAATATATTTTTTTCCAGCTTGCCCACCCGGTCAGCAACTCTATGGGGTCGAATGCACCCGAGTCGCTCATTGGGGACAACAATGTGAGAAGGATTCGCATTGCGTCGACCCTTTCAATGCCTGCATCGCCAATACCTGTCAATGCACCCCTGGAGCACATCGGGATCCCGCGACGAACAAGTGTTTTGCTAGTAGGTGCCGAGACTTGAAAAAAAAATCAAAAAACTGAAAAAAAAAAAATTTTTCTTTTTCGCTCAAAAAATCCGTGTTTACAAAAAAATGGCTTATTTTTTTAAAATTTCCAGCCTGTCCCGATGGAATGCACCCCCGCCAATCCTGCCGGAGGCTATTCATCAACGACGTTGATATGCTGGACAATGCGGCCACCACTGACTCCTGTCCAACCGGCTTCAGATGTGTGACATATGGATCGCCCTACATTGGTCATTGCTGTCGGCTAAAATGCCCGTATGGCGATCCGGACTTGACGTAGGTTACTGTAATTTTTTGTTTTTTGAAATTTTGTTTTTTCATTTTTTTTTCGCACTGTGCAAAAGGATTTTCCTAATGCACAGTGCAGTCAAAAAAGAAATTGGAAAAAGTCGTATTTTAGGAAAGAAAAAATTTAAAAAAATATTTTGAGGCTACAAATAGCAATGTAGGATTGTAAAATACTCTGTTAAATCAACATATTTCACTAAATTTTTTTGCGAAAATAACAAAAAAGAATTTTTTGCACCGTGCAAAAAATTTTTTCCGATGCACAGTGCAGTCAAAAAGAAGTTGTAAAAAATCGTATTTTAGGCGAAAATAAAATAAAAAAATACTTTGACATTACATATAGTAATGTAGAATTGTGAAATACTCTTCTAAATCGTCACTTTTCTTCGTATCTTTTGCAAAATTTAGAATAAAAAATTTTGCACAGTGCAAGAAAAAAATCAAAAATTCAGAAAAATCTTGATGATTTTAGATTAAAAAAAAAACTTTTTTCTTTGTTTTTAAACCGTAAATTCTATGAAAACCGTATTTTAAACCACTTTAAACAACATAATTTCAGTCAATCCTGTGACGCGGCCTCTCCGGAAGAGCAAAAGTGCCGGAAATTGACGCATTTCTGTTTCACGGTCAGTGAGCCCGGCTGGAAAGCCTCTCTGTGTTGCCCACTGCCCTGCCGCGATCCCACCCCCATCTACAGTAATGGGCAGTGTTTGAGTGTGGCGCACCGCGACGACCCTTGTCAGGACGATGCACAGTGCGAAGGAGGGGTTAGTATGCAGTGTTTGAATGGGCAATGCAGATGCAGATTGGGATTCAGAGAGGTGAGTGGGGAAGATTTGAGGGTAAAATACGTGAAGAAATCATCAAAAATTCGATCTTCGAGATTTTTGAAAAAAAATTTTTTTTAATTTCAAAAAATTTTTTTTTTTTTTTTTGAAAAAATTACCGTGCCAAAAATAAAGTTAACAATAAAAAATGTCATTGTAAAAATTGTAAAATACGACACGGACTAGTTTACCTTTTTTTGCACGGTGCAAAATTTCAATTTTTACTGCACAGTGCAAAGTATTTTTTCTAAGATTGCACAGTGCAATGAGATACATAGAAAAAAATTTTGATGCCGGACGATTGAGTAGAGGCTAAAAAATACAGTAAAAAAGTTTTTTTGCATTTTCTTCAAATTTACGATCTGCACTGTGCAATTTTCTTTTTTGCACAGTGCAAATAATACTTTTGGTAATTGCACTGTGCAATGACTGCAAATAAAAAAAATTTTGTGTCTGAAAGATTCATTAAGATCTAAAATACACAGTGGAAAAATTTTTTTTTATTTTTGTCAATCCCACGATCTGCACAGTGCAATTTATTTTTTGCACAGTGCGGAAAACTAAAACTTGCACTGTGCTGCTCGCTGCAAAAGAGTCTTGGGAATTTTTTGCGACTCTGCACTGTGCATTTTGCGCGATAATTTGGAAAAACATTTTGCACCGTGCAACCGCACTGCAGGATGAGCCAAGTCTTTCTCCTTGGATGGTCAACTCTTCCTCTCAAAATTCTTTTTTGTCAAGATTAATATAAATTTCTTTACGTTTTAATCTACATACATCGACAGGACAATAACTCTAAAAGTAAGTTAAATTAACCCTCTTTCTAAATATGCAATGATTTTTTGCATTACATAAGTTTATCCTTTCACATTTAGCCATTGTTGCAGGTATACAAATTTAGCTGAATGCTGTTCGTTCTTGCGATTCCATGAACGAAATTTGAAAGTCTTCCCCACAAAAGAACCGGCGTCGAGCCTTCTTCGTGCCAGAATTGTTTCAGCATGAAAGGACTTACAGTTTTTTTGTTGATTCGATTTTAGATATTACACTAGGTACTCTCGTAAGTTTAAGACGAGATTAGGTCACGTTTTACGTCATATATGGTCTAAATGGACAATAAAACTTTCTTTTAACATTCTTAACGTCGTAACAGTGATTTCCCCCCTTTTATTGTCGTTTTTGATTTTTTCCCGATTTTAGGCATGGAACAACTTTGATGTATCTGCGGCCATAGATGCGTATTAATACTTCGCAAACCATATTTCAAAGGTCCCTAGTCGGTCTAAAACATGTTTAGAACAGCATGCGAGGTATTTTTGACTTTTTTAGATCCACGTTATACTTGATCACGTAGACCCTAAAACATCTCAAACCCGGGTTTGAAAGAATATTTATGTTGGGGACGGTTTAGTAATGGCTCACCTTTGTAGATTCCCGGGGTTAAACTTCAAAAACGTTAGATTTTGCCTGCAATTTGATAAAAGTACCTAGTGTAATATCGAAAATCGAATCAACAAAAAAACTGTAAGTCCTTTCAGGCTGAAACAATTCTGGCACGAAGAAGGCTCGACGTCGGTTCTTTTGTGGGGAAGACTTTCAAATTTCGTTCATGGAATCGCAAGAACGAACAGCATTCAGCTAAATTTGTATACCTGCAACAATGGCTAAATGTGCAAGGATAAACTTATGTAATGCAAAAAATTGTTGCTTAGTGAGAAAGAGGGATAACTTGACTTACTTGTGGGGTTATTGTCCTGTCGAAACATGCAGATTAAAACATGAAGAAGTTTATATTAATCTTGACAAAAACAAAATTTTGGGAGGAAGAGTTGACCACCCAAGGGGAAAGACTTGGCTCATCCTGCAGTGAACCGCCCCGAAAAGTGAGTGAAAAGACCACTTGCACAGTGCAATTTCGTTTTTTGCACTTTGTCGCGCGCGATTCCCGTTTGTCGCTAGCGACAAACCGTTTCTGCGACATGTCGCGACAGGATTTTATGGGCCGAAATTCACGGTGCGAAGCCGCGGAAAATTCCCAGGATTTTTTGTCATGAGGTCTAAAAAAATGGTAAGGGGGGACCAAGGTAAAAATTAAAAAAAAATTTTTTTTTTTTTTTTTTTTTTTTGAAAAATAAATTATTCCAAGACCTCAATTTTTCCCATTTTTCAGTCCAACGACGACCGTTTCCCCTCTTGCGTGAAGACCTGTCCAATCGACGAGGTTCCCATGGCCGATAAATGTCTTGTGAAGTCAAGTCTCGGAGACCGCTGTTTGTCTTCGAAGCAATGCCCCGAATTCGCGGAATGCCGTTTCGGGTTGTGTCAATGCCAATGCGGCTACAAACAATCGAGTTTCATCGGTGGATTGAGATGCTCCAATCCGGACGACCCACTGAATATCAACACGTTTTTGAATGGGGTGGAGCAACTTTTCGGCCAAAAACAACGGGCTTTTAGTGGGCCATAAAGGCCGGATTTGATGTTAAAATGTAGTCGAAGGCTTTGAGAATTTACTAGAGAAAGAATTAACGTTGTACTTAACATCAGTTTTTTGAAATTTACGAAATGAGATTTTTCCCAAATTTTTTTGATTTTTTCTTATTTATTGGTCATAAATCGTTAAATAAACATTGTATATTGTAATGAAAATATTTTTTATATAGCTGACACTATGATAGGGTCATTTCAAATACTATTTTATAGCCAAACTGTTGTCTACTACCTTAAAATCCCCTAAAATCAAAAATTTTGGCAAAAATTCAAATTTTTTCAATTTTTTATCAAAAAATCTCAAAATTGAAATGACGGATAATGAAAATGCTGTTTAAATTACAGCATAGACATTATAAATGAACTGTGGATGCTTAGCGAACCGGTGCCATTCCCAGCAAATCCCAGCGGATCCAATTTAGTCGGGCCATTAGGTCTGAAAAAAAGTATTTTCTTTTGGGTTTCAAAATCATTTTTGGGCATGAAAAAATGTTGTGTGGCCATTAATTAATGTTTACAGAACAACTTTGATAAAAAATAAAAAAATATTTTTTTTTTTTTTTTATGAAAAATGTAATCGCAACTCACCGCTAGTCCCCCAAACCGTCTTAATTTCCTGTCCATTTCTCACCATGTTCACTGTATTCTGCACAAACGTGTGTGGGTCCACATCCGTCTCCAAGATTTCTTCCAACATATTTATGTAAGCGATGGCCAAGTTCAGCGTGTCAATCTTGGAGAGCCTCTTTTCGTAGGGGAAGGTGGGGATTTTGTTGCGAAGGTCCTAAAATACGCCTGCCGTTTTTTGAGAAAAATATATTTTTTGCCTCTAAAAAATGTATTTTTTGCTTCAGCACAG
Organism: Bursaphelenchus xylophilus; assembly: GCA_904066235.2. Classification (NCBI taxonomy): domain Eukaryota; kingdom Metazoa; phylum Nematoda; class Chromadorea; order Rhabditida; family Aphelenchoididae; genus Bursaphelenchus; species Bursaphelenchus xylophilus. The sequence goes on along the minus strand of CAJFCV020000003.1, from coordinate 11,610,155 downwards.
TGCAAAAAGAATTATTTTTATCCTTGCACTGTGCAATTTAATAAAATTTTTTTTGCACTGTGCGAAAAATCTAATTTTTTTTGGCGAAAAAAGCAAAATTTATGACTCCGTATTTTACAAATAAGCATACAATGATTTTTTGACAATATTTTTTTGGCCATTTTTGTATCCGAACAGTGCAATTTTTCAAAAAAAGATTTTGCACGGTGCAAAAAATGAAAATTATTTTTTTTGCACTGTGCGGTAAAAAATCACTTGTATCCGCCGGCGTATTTTACAAATAATCACAAAATATTTTTTTGACATCACTTTTTTTGCCATTTTATGTCCCGCACAGTGCAATTTTTGAAAAAAATTTTTTGCACTGTGCGAAAAATCTAAATTATTTTTTTGCACTGTGCGATAAAAAACCAATAGTGTGAGCAGCCGTATTTTACAAATGATCATAAGGTGACTTTTGACAACATTTTTTTTGCCATTTTTGCATCGGAAGTGTCCAATTTTTCACAAGAATTTTTTGCACCGTGCGAAAAGTCAAAATTATTTTTTTGCACTGTACAATACAGAACGCTAATCAGAACAACGTATTTTACAAATAATCACAAAATATTTTTTTGGACATCACTTTTTTGCCATTTTATGTCCCGCACAGTGCAATTTTTCAAGAAAATTTTTTGCACTGTGCGAAAAAAACACTTACCAGAACAACGTATTTTACAAATGATCATATGGTGATTTTTTGACAGCACTTTTTGCCCTTTTATGACCCGCACAGTGCAATTTTTCAAAAAAATTTTTTGCACTGTGCGAAAAATCAAAATTGTTTTTTTGCACTGTGCGAGAAAAAAGACACTAACCAAACGAATTGTATTTTAAAAATAAACACAAAAAAATTCTTTTGACATTACGTTTTTGCCACTTTTGAATCCGCGCAGTGCAATTTTTCAAAAAAAAATTCGCACTGTGCGAAACATAAAAATTATTTTTTTTTTGCACTGTGCGATAAAAAATACTTGCAAGAACCCACGTATTTTAAAAATAACCACAAAAAAGTTTTTTTGACATTACTGCGTTGCCATTTTATGACCCGCACAGTGCAATTTTTGAAAAAAAAAAGAAATAAAATTTCGCACCGTGCAAACCAAAAAATCAATTTTTTACCAAAAACGCGACGTTTATTCCACACATTCGCCGGCGTTCCCGGACATTGGCTGGCCGTTTTTCTTCTGAATCTGAAATTAGTTAGATCAATTTATTTTTTTACATCAAAAAATTGAATTATATTATACTAGACCTACCATATAATCCCTCGTTATTTTCGACCATTTCATTGCTCGGTTGCCAATTTTGTTGTGGGTAAATTGCTTTTTGAGGGTCATCATAGGTTTGTTCACCTTGCCAGGCCTAAAATACGACTTTGAAAATTTTGAAAATTCAAAAAAAAAAATCAAAAAAAATTTTTTTTTCTTTGTATTTTAGTCAAAAAAATGCCAAAACGTTGATTTTGAAGGCTTATCATAAGTTTTTTTCACCTTATTTTTGCCTAAAATACGACAAAAAAATGAAAAAATTCAAAAAAATAAAAAAAAAATTTCGAAAAAAATCCGTATTTTAGGCGAAAAAAATGCCAACGCGTTGATTTTGAAGGCCCCTCATAATTTTTTTCACATTATTTTCGCCTAAAATACGACAAAAAAATTAAAAAATTCAAAAAAATTAAAAAAAATTTTTCGAAAAAAAACCCGTATTTTAGTCAAAAAAAATGCCAAAACGTTGATTTTGAAGGCTTATCATAAGTGTTCTCACCTTATTTTTGCCTAAAATACGACAAAAAAATGAAAAAATTCAAAAAAATTAAAAAAATTTTTTTCGAAAAAATCCGTATTTTAGGCGAGAAAATGCTAAATCTCAAGGTGGCAGATCGTATTTTACCGAGTTGTATCCATTTTGTTCCACATTTTCCATTTTTACCACTTTTCAAAAAGTTAAATTGTAATTTACAAAGTAGTAATTGTAAAGTAATGTAAAGTAAGTAGCAGTCAAATTCAAAAAAAATTTAATTGAAATCCCTTCAGGGCTTCTCTGAGATGTCATATGAGAAATCTGAAGTATTTGTCGCCCGTTTTCGGCGCTTTCAAGCGGATAATTTACTTTTTTTCCCCGAAATTTCCCGCAATTTTAATAAACTTGTCAAAAACAGCCGGAAAAGTACAGTAATCTTAAGAAAAAATATTTTCTGAATGAAGCCGAAGCCTCATACTTCAATTAGGAAAAAATTTTTTTTTTGATTTTGTAAAATACGTACCAAAAAAAGATGATTTTTATTGAATAAAAACACGGCAAATGCCACTTACCGTAACCCTCTCGGCACACTTCAAAACGCCGCCGCAAGTAGGCGGTAAAATCGCGAGAGGAAAGGGGGCCAGATGAAGAACATATTTAATGGATTTCCGGCCACTGGTTAATTTGTTTAGGGCCGAAATAAACTCGGTAAACGCCAAGCAAATTTATGTTGTTTTGGTGTAATCAGTTAAGGTAAAATACGATAATTCAAACTGATGGCAAAGAAAAGTTCAATCTAAAATACGGTGGCAGTTACCATGTAGTAAAGATATAAGTCTGTCGGGAAAATAATGAGCACTTTGTCGCAGCGAAAATCGCATTGCCGCTGAGGAAATAAATTGCGTCGCGAATTAGTGGAAGAATTTATCAAAGTCTGTCGGGAAAATAGTGGCTAGTAATGGAATTTTTCGGACAATGCAATCTTCAAAAAACAGACCATCGACTTTCATGACGGATCAGTACAGTGGAAAACCTGATCCAGTGGCGAAAAACCGACCATTTTGCATCCGGAAACTATCAAAAATGTAGCAAAATACCTCCCTTTCTAACAGGGAAGTACTCCAAGTGCGACGCTCAGATTTTGATGAAGCTTGGCACAAATTTAGAATAATTTTCTCTAAGATATATGCGAGAATCCTAGCTCGCGCTTTGCAGGAACAACCGAGATCTTTAGATCGAAAGTCGGCCAAAATTTAGGACTTTTTGCCGAATTTCGGCACGAAAAGTTTCATGCCTATTTATACCGTAAAGGATAATTTTTTTACCAAAAATCAAATTTTTCCGCACGAAACTGCCAAAGTTATGGCCAAAAAGAGGTTTTCTCTCTGACCGCTCTCCACGTTTAGCGTGCTCTCTCGGCGGCAAAAATCGTTCGATATCTCGGCGGCGCCCGCAAAGCGCGAGCTAAAACTTTCGGGAATTGATATTTAGTCCATACCCGACGTGTGTGCAAAATGTAAAGAAAATCTGAGCGTCGCACTTGGAGTACTTCCCCTGTTAATTTTAACCCATATGGAGTACTACTCCGTTCGCAAACTCGCTGGAATGACTTTGGTGGCATTCGCTGTGCGAAAACAAAGGTCCGGGCCCCAGTGTGGAGGGATACTGGGGCTCCAATTTGCATTTTTGTATTGCTCTAAGTTTTTCATTATGGGTGATTTGAAACGGGCAAAACAATGGGGGTTTGAATTACCCTTCCTAGGGGGCTGAAAGGCCTTTTTGCACTGTGCAATTTCTAGCTTTCTGCACCGTGGAAAAGACTTTTTTCTATTGTTGCTCGCACCCTGACATTTTTCGCACCAAACGCTGAATATCAGTCCGGCTACTTTCCCTGGTATATTTATCAAACTTTCAAAAATAAATTTGCAAAATTGTGTTGCCAAAAAATCCATAAATCCATGTTTTTCCCGGTAACCCTCCTTTCCCCCTCTCTCCCCTCAATTTCCATTCATTTCCAGACACCTCATAAAACTACAGTATCCCCTACGCTCTCTTCCCAGCCCTCCAAACCATTTGGCCAAGCCCCGAGGCCAATCAAAAGGCCGATCAGCCCGCATCTTCGCCAACAACTTTAATGCCGCCGCTCTCTCTTTATACAACCGGGTTGGCAATTAGTCAGTGCGGCAATGTTAACAACCAGATGTGGCCGCCAAAAGACTCATCATCTCTTGGCCATAATCGAGACAAACGTCGGCTTGGCCACCGAATTGGAGTTGAACTTGGATGGGGATGAGCGGTACTGTGGAGAAGTTGAGTGGTAATTTTACGATTGACTCGATTTTGGAGAAAAATATGGGGAATTTGGAGAGGGAAAGGTAAGTGGAGTTTTTGGCTATACGATAGAACCTCTGCACAGCAAATCGCAAGAAAAATAAAAACTATTCGTTATAGAGGAGTTTCGTTGTACGGAGATTCGTTTTTACCAAAGATTGACTTTTACCGCTGAAGTTGTTCGTTATAGCGAGGTTTTGTAATGCAAAAGTTTTTTGTGGAGATTGCACCGTATTTTCATGGTATAAGTTTGTCGGGAAAATAATACTCTCCTCTTTTTTGAACACTCCCCCTCGTTTTGAAAATTGAAAAAACGAGGTGTGACATGTTATACGAAGAAAGTTTTTTCAAATTGAGAAAAATTGGGTGTGACATCTTAATTTTCAAAAAAAAATTGCATCGTATAACATGTCACACCATATTTTTTTCAATTTGAAAAAAAATTGCATCGTATAACATGTCACGCCTTATTCTTTTCAATTTGTTAAAATTTCCATCGTATAACATGTCACACCTAATTTTTCTCAAATTGAAAAAATTTTTCATCGTGTAACATGTCACCCCTCATTTTTTCAATTTGAAAAAAATTCTTCATCGTATAACATGTCACACCTAATTTTTCTCAAATTGAAAAATTTCCATCATGTAACATGTCCCTCCTCATTTTTTTCAATTTGAAAAAAAATCTTCATCGTATAACATGTGACATCTAATTTTTCTCAATTTGAAAAGAATTTCCATCGTATAACATGTCACACCTCGTTTTTTTCAGTTTTCAAAATGGGGGAGAGTTCAGGCTCAACCTTCTTTTTCATCCAAAAAACCTCTACATATTTTCATACTACATATTATATTTCCCTGCAATTCTTTCAGTGCCTCCCCCTCTTCCGACCTGCTCAAATCACAACGTCGCCGCTCCACCTTCACAGCCCTTCAAGTCCACATTTTGGAAGCCGAGTTCTTCCAGCATCGCTATGTTTCCCCGGAACGTCGCGCTTTCCTCGCCAGTCTACTGAATTTGAGCCAACAACAGGTGAAGATTTGGTTCCAAAACCGCCGTTATAAGACAAAAACCAAGCCGGAGGGTAAAGCTCGAGGAACGGAGCAGTACATGGCCAATCTACAGGCCATTTGGATGGCTCAACAAAGGTGATTTTTATTTTTATTTCAAGTTTTCTTCAAAAAATCTCGATTTTTGGTCAAAAACGGGGTTAAAATCGATTTTTTCCTCAAATTTATTAGTCAAAACATCACAAAATCTTAGAAGAATAGTAGATAATAGCTTAACAATGCATGTAGAAATAAATAATATCGGAACAATCGCTCGGCAAGTTGAATTTTCGACATTTCTTCGCCTTTCAGCGTGGTTTTCCGCAAATAAAGTGCCAACCCGATCTTATACCCAATAAAGAATACGACTTCCGCAAAGATCATGGTGCCATAAGTCACTAAAAACATTTTGAGCCACTTTATACAACATAACTTACTGCAATACGGGGTGATTTCGTAGTTGGGCGGGAGATTTGCCGCAATTCTCGCCAAAGTGATGATTAAATAGAGCAAAGCGAACAACAAAATCATCATACTGTTGTAAAAATTGATTAGGGATGCTCCCACAAGTGATAATCTAAAATTTAACATTATTTACCATGTTTTTACATGGTAATTTTGATTGTAAATTGGGCTAAAAAGGGAATTGCCCGAACCAGGATTCGAACCTAGGACCTTCTGTTTACGAGACAGACGCTCTAACCACTGAGCTACACGGGCCTGTTCGAGTCCGCTCGTCTTTTTCATTGGCTCTCTTCGGGCGCGTTTTTTCCCCGTGAGAGAGGTCATGAGAGAAATGGTCTCCACTAAAATTTGTGAAGAACACGCCGGATTTTTTTGTGTTTTATGGGTTGGAAGTGTAAAATACGCAAATTGTATGAAAGTGTTATTAGAAATAGGGTCCAAACAAAATTACTGCGGGCTAAAATGTAAATTTTTCGATTAAAAGTGTTGATAAACTGAAATAACTCCGGAATTTTTGGTTGAATGATGTAAAATACAGTTTAGGAAAAAAGGTGAAGTAGCAGAATGGCTTCTAGAGTCTTCAGGGATAAAGATAGATCAAAAAAAGATAGTTCTTTACAAAAAAAGATATAGTTTTCTCTAGAAAATAGGGAAAAATTGCAAAAAATCTTGATTCTTGGGGATTTTAAGGTAAAATACGCCACACCGAATTTTCTCTTGTTTAGTTAATCAGTCTACAAACCTTACAGATCAATTTTTATACTATTTTATATCAAAAAAAGCTTTTTGCAAAAAAAGTTTTATCTAGGAAATAGTAAAAAACCGCGAAAAATCTAGATTTTTGACGATTTTGAGATAAAATACGGTGCGGTAAACAAAAATAGGGCATGCCTGAGTAACCTACAAATCTCATCAATCATTTTTTATACTATTTTCTATCAAAAAATGAGCTTTTTGCAAAAAATAACAGTTTTCTCTAGAAAAGAGCGAAAAACTGCAAAAAAACCTTGATTTTTGAGGATTTTAAGGTAAAATACGTTGTTTAGAACGTACATAGCATCTAGCTAATTAAATAACCGTTTTCTCTCGAAAAGAACGAAAAATTGCAAAAAATCATGATTTTTGATGATTTTAAGGTAAAATACGCTGTGTAAACCATAATAAACCTAGATAATTAATCTGCAGGCCTTACCGATCAATTTTTTCTACAACTTTTTATCAAAAAAAGATGACTTTTTCCCCAACTTTCTCATCAAAAAGTCCATTCCCCCGTTTTTTCCATGTTTCCTCCAAAAATTTTATTTTATCGCTCCAAACTTACAGCGTTCCGCAATACAGAGGTAACAACACATGATGAATATAATAGCCATGATTTCTCTCGATCTGAAACTGGTACTGAACAAAAGTTCCGATGGCTTTTGTGACCGGCTCTCCCTTCTTGTACTTGACATAATCCGTGGTAACGCCCAGGCCGGTGACATAATACCGGGTGGCAGTCATATTCACCACATTGTAGGCGGCATGAACAGTCATGTTGTTCCAGCCGGCGACCGTTTCGCGGTCCATAAAAATATGTTTATCGCCAAAAGTGTAGTTCTGACTTTCGAAGTAGCGATAGGTCAGGTACAGCGAGCAACTCGGCTTGTCGTACGGATAGTTCTCCAAGTCCGACTCGCACGCCATTTTCACCGAGATTTTGCTCGCCGCCAGCACTGTTCCGTCATGTTTTATCATCAACTCAGTGTTGTATGGAGTCATGATCGTTTTGCGGATCGGCAAAATCGACTTGATCTCCACCGGAGGCACCCAAAACAAGTTGATGTCATAGCCGGTGACGGCGATTTCATTGATATTCCCGAAATCCCGCGGCTCCCAGGAAATCCGCTGGTCAGTCCAACTGGTGAGGAGAGTCGCGTCCATGCTCAGCGAGAGATCCGATTCATCCTGAAAATTTGAAAAATTTCGTTGGGAAAGTAAAAAAATTATAAAAAAAGGTAAATTTTAAAATACGATGGGGGATTTTATGTACCCTGCTATGAACACTGTCACGACTTCGCGTGCGAATTTGCATATTCCCACGGAATGAGCGACAAATTGGTACAAAAGGAAGAGAAATCGCCAATTATTAGTATTATTTTTGTGTTTTGTCTTTTCCCGCTTATGCGGTTGTGTCCAATAAAGTCTACTGTATTTACTATTTGTCTATTGATTTGTGTATGGTCTCTTGTGTTGGTGGAGTCAAGCATTGTGAGTTCATTTGTGAAGTTGTTGCCTAGGGCATAGTTAGTTGTATTGTCGCTTGTTTGAATAGTCGTTGTCTTCGTGTTCGCATAGGGCTTGGGATCTTAGGTAGAACTAGATTAGGGACCTTTATTACTTGACCTATACCAAGGTCTTGACATGGCGACCACGGCAGGATCTAGGGATCCCCCAGCTCTGGTAAAACGAATTTCAAAAAGATTGCGTCGAAGAATTTTCTTGCAGATACTATTTTTTGCATGGGAACCTTGACAAAACTGCCTAGAAAACGAGACCTCTGGATAGTTTAAATTTTACTATTTTTTTACCTGTTTTTGACCTACATTTTTTTAAATGGAGCCGTTGACAAACGAAATGTCTCAAATGCAGGACATAAGCGGAACACCTAGATTGCGCTTTGAAGGAACGACCGAGATTTTCGGGACAAAAATTGAAGAAAATTTTACATTTTTTTAGCGAGTTTTGGTGATAAGCCCCTCCTAATTCTATTGCAGAGAGCAAAAAATAACCTTTTTCACCGGAAAAATTGGCAAAGATCTGGCCAAAAAACGTTTTTTCTATTAACCGCTCCACGCATTTTTCGTAGTCCCTCGGCGACGAAGATTGCTAAAAATATATACTTCTGCAAAGCTAGAATTTTTAGTAATTGATACCACTCATTTTTTGTGCAAATTCCTGGCACCGACGCAGTGACATGGTGGAAACTTGCTCCACCACGTCATTCGCAGCGATACTTTGTGCAAATTACGAAAGAAAAAAAGGTGAAATGCACGGTGCAAAACGGGGGCGGAACGCGAAAAATGTCCATGTACTTTATGAAAATACTATCAGTCTGTCGGGAAAATAATGAGGACTCTCTCGCATCGAAAATCACAATGGTACCTATAAAATGAATTGTGTCACGGCAAAATCAAATTGCTTTTCACTTCAGCGACACAACTTGCGCAGCGACATTGTGCTCATTATCTTCCCGACAGACTGAGATTTTTGTGAAAATACTAGCCACCATTATCGTAAACCACTCACAAATTTCCTCAAATGGTCCGCAATCACAAACGTATCCAACTCAATGGCTCCTCGGCCCGGCGGTGACGTCACTTCGGGCTGCATGAACAAGTTCATCAGGCTCTCTCTGGCCTTCTTCACTTGCGCGTAATCGTCGTTGATCTCCTTTTCGGTGGGCAGTAGTGCCACCTGAAGCAGGTTTAACATTGATAACGCTCCCACAGCTCCCATTGTCCGCATTGGTTTCGCGATTTTTGGGTTTGAAATCAATTCGCGGCCCCATTTTTTGCGGATAAACAGATTTTTTGATTAGAGAGGGAATAAACAAACGGTCAAAGGGATGAGGGAAAGTGATGGAGATTGAATTTTGAGTTGCTATAAAAGTTTGTGTTGGTAAGGGGAAGAAGTTCGTATTTTAAAAATCCGTGTACAGGGGAAGTACTTCAAGTGCGACGCTCAGATTTTGATGAAATTTAGGAAGTTCGAAGAGGCGAAAAATTTCGTGTTTTGCACAGTGCAAGACACAAAAACTTAATTTTTCGAAAACTGCACTGTGCGATTTGAATTTTTACATAGCATGGGGTGACTATACGCTGAAACCTTTATATATTCTGAAAATATTCTCAATCTTGCTACTTGCACTGTGCAAAAACAGAGTTTTTGTTTTTGCACAGTGCAAGAGAAAGATTTCCATTTTTTGGAAATCTGCACAGTGCAATCAAGCATTTTATGGCTTTAAATAACATAGCAGGCCCTTTCCAATAATACTATTTTAATACAGAATTGGTATTTGCCCATTGCATTGTGCAAAAAAAAGTTTTTGTTTTTGCACAGTGCAAGAGACAGATTTTCATTTTTTCAAAAACTGCAAAGTGGAATAGCACATTTTGTGGGTTAAAATGAAGTAATAACCTCTGTATGATTTTATTTCCACAAAAAATTATACTTCTCTATTGCACTGCGCGGAAATTCAGTTTTGAGTTTTTGCACAGTGCAAGACACAAAAGCTTAATTTTTCGAGAATTGCACTGTGCGATTTGAATTTTTACATAGCATAGAGTGGCTATACACTGAAATCTTCTATACACTGTAAAAATATTGTCAATCTTGCTACTGCACTGTGCAAAAACTGAGTTTTTGTTTTTGCACGGTGCAAGACACAAAAGCTTAATTTTTCGAAAATTGCACTGTGCGATGGTATGACTATACGCTGAAGTCTTCTATATACTTTTTTGTTTTTTGGTGGTCTGCGGAACCTTTACCATTGAGTTAACTGAGGGAATGGTTTCGTATTTATATAAAATATTCGCTTCTTTTCTAATATATAATTCACCTTCAGATCCCCGCCGCCGTTCCCAGCTCCCTTGCCGAGCCTGCAGTATTATCAGCAAGTCTTCCTTCAGATGTTTCATCAACACACTCAGCAAAAGTATATGGAAAAATAGACCTTATGGTCAATAACAAGGTTTTTTCAACTTATTTTCCAATGAATTTACATAAAACATAATAAAGATTTATTAAAAACGCATAAAACTCACGAAGATGAGGGTAAACTCTGTAAAAGACGTATATGTACAAGTGAACCGTTTTGTGGAAAGTATTCGATGGGAGTCGGGGGGCAGAGAAGTGTGAAATTGTAATGCTCTGTTACGGGGTGATCAGTTTGCAACGAATGTCGCGCGGAACCCGTGCGGAAATTGAGTAAAGTTTTTTGGAGGAGAAGGTGGAATTTTCAGGGGAAATAAAATTTTTGTAAAATACGACGATGAGCCTTGTTTGGGGATTGGAAATTGACCGGTCAATTCGACCAAATCTGACCGGATAAAATCGACCAAGTAGTTTATGAAACCGTCAAAATTTTTTTTTTTTTTTTTTTTTGAATTTGGGCAGTTTACCGGGCTGACTGGGCAAATTGGACAAGTTGGGCAAATTGGTCAACTTGACCGGGAAGTTGACCAAATGTTACCGGCTATAATAGGCCAAATATTCGGTAAAACTGTCAAAAAATCCTCTTTTTTTATTTGGGCAGTTTACTGGGCCGCCTGGGCAAATTGGACAAGTTGGACAAATTGGTCAACTTGCCAGGTCAAGATATTGGTCAATTTGAAAATTTTGCTTCCAAAAGGACGGTTTATTTGCCGGATCAAAAAAATGTCAACCCAACCGGTCAAATTGGTCAACTTGCCTGGTAAGAAAAGACCGGTTAATTTGACCTAATCTGACCGGGTACAATCGACCAAGTAGTTTATGAAACCGTCAAAAAATCTTTTTTTTTTTTGAATTTGGACAATTTACTGGGCTGACTGGGAAAATTGGTCAACTTTTTTACATAGGTAAATTTGAAAATTTTGGTTACAAGAGGATTGTTTATTTGCCCGATCGAAAAAAAGTCATCTTGACCGGTCAAATTGGTAAAGATGGGCAAATTGGTCAAATTTTCTGGGCAAGTTGGTCAACTTGCCCGGTCAGATTGGTCAATTTGCCCGGTCAAATTTTGGTATCAAAAAAACGGTTTTTGCCGGACTGAAAAAAAATTCAACTTGACCGGGCAAATTGGTCATCTTGCCCGGTCAAATTGGTCAACATGATCGGTCAAATTTTGGTTCCAATCCCAATTCAACCCCCAAAAAAGACCCAATTTTTCAAATTTTTTCTAGCAAAAAATCCAAAAATCATTCAAAAAATCCCGATTTCAAAACAAATCGGGTCCCCTCCGCACTTGAAAAGACTGTTTTCGCTGGCTCTCGGAAGGCAGATAAACGGATCCATCGGGAAGTGTCAAAAACGATTTTCGCCTTCGCAACTCGCCCGGCTCTTCGTCGTCCGTCGCTGGCTCGATCACAATCCTCTCGCTGTCGTCATGCTGAAAGTCCGGCAACGAGGCGGTGGGCATGTGGATCCGGTCGATTGGGTGAGGAAGAATGGATTCGGTGGAATATTTTTTGACGATGAAGCCATTTTCGGAGACGTTTTGGGACTAAAAATAAAAAATTGTTAGGATTTTTGATTTTTTTGGGGAAATTTGGGTTAAAAAATTTCGATTTTTTTTGTGCCCGAGGGCGACCATTTTTGTCAAAAGCAATTTTTCGCTATTCTTTTTTCATCGCACAGTGCGAAAAAAATTTAAAAACCGACTGCACTGTGCAAAACTTTAGATCGTCAATTTTGCACTGCGCAATTAGAGAGATGAGTAATCATTTAAAAACTCGTTGCCGAAGACCTCTGCTAAAAATTCAGCTGTTTTAAAATTTGAAAAAATTGCCGCACCGTGCGAAATTGCAAGATTTTTGCGCTGCACTGTGCGAATTTTGGAAATTTCGTTTTTGCACTGTGCAATGGTGAAAAAATTGAAAACTCAAAAAATACATTATTTTTATACGTTGACAAGATTTTTTATTAACACAATATACTGTAAAATTGACTGCTTCGTGAAAAAATTTGAAATTTTTAGATTGCACAGTGCAAAATCTTGAAGTTCAGTTTTTGCACTGTGCAACGGTGAAAAAATTGGAAACACAAAAAATACAAAATTTTTACACTCTAACTAATAATTTTCAGTAACATAATAGACTCAAAAATGTATTGCATCATGTGAAAATTTGATGTTTTTTAACTGCACAGTGCGAAACTTTGAAATTCAATTATTGCACTGTGCAGCAGTGAAAAATTTGAAAACTCAAAAAATACAAAATTTTTACACTCTAACTAACAATTTTCGGTAACATAATAGACTCAAAAATTTATTGCACCATGTGAAAATTTGAAATTTTTTGACTGCACAGTGCAAAACTTTGAAATCCAGTTTTTGCACTGTGCAGCAGTGAAAAATTTGGAATCTCAAAAAAATACGTGATTTTCATATTCGAAAAAGATTTTTCTATGACAAAGTAGACTGAAAAAGTTACTGCACCGTGTAAAAACTTGAAATTTTTTGATTGCACAGTGCAAAACTTTGAAATTCAGTTTTTGCACTGTGCAACGGTGAAAAAACTGAAAAATGAAAAAATACATAATTTTTATACTCTAACTGATAATTTTCAATGACATAATAAACTCAAAAATTTACTGCACCGTGTAAAAACTTGAAATTTTTTGATTGCACAGTGCAAAAACAAAAATATTTTTTTTGCACCGTGCGAAAACTGAAAAATGTTAAAAATCTCAACTTTTTTCAAAAAAAAATCCTACCCTGAGCTCATCCAGCTCTTTGGCAGAGCACTCCGGAGTTTCCACATCATAAACATTGTGGAATTTCCCAAAATCGATCTTATATTCTCCATTTTCCCGTTGATAAGTCACCAATTTCTCGAACCTTTTGCCCCACAAAATCTCATTCGGCAAATAACTTGTCCTCGCTTGTGTTGTTGACCCAACTGACTCCACAACGCCCTCCAAAATGGCGATAATTTCAAAATGCGAGGAGTTGAGACCCTTTTTACTCATCTCGTACAATGGTGACGACTCGTCGATTTCGTGGCAAATTGTTATCGGCCAGATGACAAACACTCGGTCTAGACCGGTGTCATAGCCAACGTTCATGTCGAATTGGTGGAATGGGAGGATCTCGCCTTCCGCTGTCACGCATTTTTTTATCATCTGAAAAAAATTTGATTTTTGTTTATTTTTTTAAAGAGAAGTTTTTTTCTGGCACGTATTTTACAAATTAAAAAGGCTTTACAAGTTTTTTATTTTTTTTTTATATTTTTTATTTTTTTTATTTTTTTAATATAAAAAATATTAAAATTGAAAAAAATAAAAAATAAATAAATTAGAATTATCTGTTTTTTATTAATTTTTTTCTTATTTTTTATTCTGAAAAAATCGAATTGGTGGAATGGGAGGATCTCGCCTTCCGCTGTCACGCATTTTTCAATCATCTGAAAAAAAATGATTTTTTTACTCTTTTTTAAAGAGGAGTGTTTTAATTGGGCGTATTTTACAAATCAAAAAGGCTTTAATAGTTTTTTATTTTATTTTTTTTTATTTAAAGTTTTTTTATTTTTTAAAAAAATAAAAAAATAATCAAAATTGAAAAATAATAAAAAATAAATAAATTCGAATTACCTATTTTTTATTTATCTTTGTTTTATTTTCTATACTGAAAATTAAAAAAATCAAAAATATTTTCCCGTTTTTCGAAAAAGATTATTTCCTGCAATTTCTTGAAGGAAAATTTTAAAACGTGTTATTTGGCGTATTTTACAAATAAAAAAAAAACATTACTAGCCTTTTTTCTTTTTACTTTTTTATTATTTTTAAAATTTTTAAAAATCTAAAAAAATATAAAAATTGAAAGATAATAAAAAAAAAATAATAAATTCCGATTTTATCTATTTTTTAAACATTTTTTTATTTTACTATTTTTTTTTTATTAATTATAAAAATTTTTTTTTTATTAATTATAAATTTTTTTTTCTTTTTTCAAAAATTCAAAAAAAATAATTTTCCAATTTTTTCATAATCTTTTTCACCCACCTGTAACCTAACATGTGCCTCAGCCAGCGAGCTCTTCCTCATATCGCCCACTCGGAATAACAAACACAATTTTCCGTCTCTCGTGCAAATAACCGCATTTTTGCTGAACAGAATCGTCGCTGCTCGTTTAATTGGCCTTGCTAATTTAGCAAAAATCACACCCGCCATCAGTGTCTGAGCCATCACTCCGACCATAAATTGAAGACACATTGTCATCACCGTCAACGGGCAAGAATCGGTGGGATAACTGAAATTTTTTTCTTTTTTATTTTATTATTATAATTACTAAATATTTCTTTTTTTTTTTTTTTTTTAATTAAAAGTACCGTATTTTACAATTTTTTGAGATTTCTATTTGCTGCACAATGCAAAAAAATTTTTAAAAAAGTGCACTGTGCGATCAGAAAAAGTCGGTCCGCACAGTGCAATAATTTAAGAATATTTTTTTTTGCACTGTGCAAAAAGTTTTCGGTTAGAAAAACTGCACTGTGCATAATTTAAAAACGTTTTTTATGCACAGTGCAAAAAAATTGGTTCAAAAAACCGCACCGTGCAAAAGATTTTCGATTCAGAAAACTGCACTGTGCATAGTTTAAGAACGTTTTTTATGCACAGTGCAAAAAATTTTCGGTTAGAAAAACTGCACTGTGCATAATTTAAGAACGTTTTTTAAGCACAGTGCAGAAAATTTTCGGTTAGAAAAAACTGCACTGTGCAAAAAAAATCGGTTCGAAAAAATGCACTGTGCATAAATTAAGAAAATTTTTTATGCACAGTGCAAAAAATCTTCGGTTCAAAAACTGCACAGTGCAAAAGATTTTCGATTCAAAAAACTGCACTGTGCATAATTTAAGAACGTTTTTTATGCACAGTGCAAAAAAATTGGTTCAAAAAACCGCACCGTGCAAAAGATTTTCGGTTCAAAAACTGCACTGTGCAAAAAATTTCGGTTCGAAAAATTGCACAGTGCAAAAGATTTTCGGTTCAAAAAGCTGCACTGTGCATAATTTAAGAGCGTTTTTTATGCACAGTGCAGAACGCACTGTGCAAAAAATCTTTTCAAAAAATCGCACTGTGCATAATTTAAGAACATTTTTTATGCACAGTGCAAAAATTGGTTCAAAAAACCGCACCGTGCAAAAAAAATTCTTTCAGAAAATCGCACAGTGCAAAAAATTTTTGGTCCAAAAAACTGCACAGCGCAAAAAATTGGTTCAAAAAACCGCACCGTGCAAAAGATTTTCGATTTTTTAAGAACATTTTCTATGCACAGTGAAAAAAAAATTGGTCCAAATAACGGCACTGTGCAAAAAAATATCCTCTCAAAAAATCGCACCGTGCAAAAACAAATTTGCTCCAAAAAACTGCACAGTTCAAAACAAATACTTTCAAAAAATCTGCTTACCGAAATCCATATCCAATTGTGGTTTGTGTGGTGAATGCAAACAGGAACAAATTCAGAACCGAGTCTCCATTTTGAATGCACGGCTCCCAAGTTGGGTCGTTTTTATGCTCAAAGTCGCCATGATGCAATGCCAGCATATAATACATGCCAGTGAATGTTGACCAACTCAGAATGAAAGACAATGTGAAGAAGATGAGGCACCATCGCCATTTTGTTTCGATTACCGTCGTAAAAATGTCCCTGAAGATGAGAAAAGGGTTTATTAGTCTGTCGGGAAAATAATGAGCGCAATGTCGCTGTAACAATAAGGCGGGCCAAAACGTTTTCAAAACGGCTGAAATCGGATAAGGGAGTGATTTACGCGAATTTTGATCGCGCGAAAAGAAATTGCAGTGTGCAAAATGCTTCGAAAAGGATTGCGTCCCGCAACATGCATTTTCTGGGCCTGAGCAGATTTTAAAAGCCCTGGGCCGGTCCGATTGCCATCTGTATACTGAATCCATGATTAGAAAAAAAAAATGTTTGTCCTTCCAAAATGTTTGTCCTTGGCAGAAAAAGAGTAAGTTCACGCCGCACGTCAAGCTGAGGAGTCCGGTGAACGAAATAGCCCTTCGCTGTCGGTTTTTTACACTTCGTCTTGATTTGGCAGAGAAAGAGAGAAAAAAGACACGCAAAACCGTACTCTCTCGCCCCAAAAATTCCCCATTTCTTCGCCGACAAAACGTTTTTTCGCGTTTTTTTTTGGCAAATGGCCAATCCATTCACTGGACTGTTTTAGCTTATCTCAGTTTGACGTGCGCCGTAGATCGCGTGCTTGATGGCATACGAAAGATTCTTTACGCCATGGAATTTCGGAAAGTAGTTTATGTTTTACATATATCAGCCTGTCGGGAAAATAATGAGCAAAAATGTCGCTACGGCAGCCTTTTTAGGCACTCTGTCGCATTGAAAATCATGCCGCTGAAGTGAAAAGCAATTTGATTTTGCCGCGACTCAATTAATTTTCTCGGCGGCGATGCGATTTTCGGTGCGACAGAGTGCTCATTATTTTCCCAACAGACTGATAAACGTCTATCAAAAACGGTTTTTCATCGTCCATCAACTCTTTCAGCTCAATCGTAAAGTATTAGGCTGTTAAATATGAAATCTCTGCCTCATCCACCATACTCGCCGGACCTCTCGCCCACCGACTACCACTTTTTCAAGCATCTGGACAACTTCCTGCAGGAGAAATGCTTCAAAAACCGAGACGACGCCAAAACCGCCTTTGCCGACTTTATCGCCTCCAGAACTCCGGATTTTTACGCTACCGGCATAAATAAGCTTGTTTCTCGTTGGCAAAGGTGTGTTGATTCTAATGGTTTTTATTTCGATTAATAAAGTTTATTATAAAAAAAGTTATGGTGTTTTAAAGTTAAAGGTTAAAATCCGACATTTCATATTGAACAACCTAATAATATCCGCCCACCTGAAGTACTTCCGATGCTGTTTTGGCACGTTGGCCAAGCTGATATTCACAAATCCGTATTTCTGCACCAGCCGATTCCTAATCCGTCTGGAGCTCATCCTCGACCGCAGAAACCGATTCTTCTCGAACTTCTCGAGGATCGGCGTGGAGTTGTTGTTGGTCTGCGGGGAATGATTCGAAGAGCCGACCGCATTCAGGTCCGCATTCAGCAAATGCTTGGTCTCCATTTGGGAAGGGGGATTCTAAATTTTATAAATTAGATTCCTCGTTTCCGAAAAGTTAAACTTTAACTACTTTCGAGGGAAATTCGGTTAAAAATAGCTGTAAACAGAGAGAAAACTGTGCAAAAATTATTTTAATTACAATTTTAGAGTCTTCAAACCAACAATTACTGGAGGTGAAACTGACTTTATATATTTAGAAACTCTATGACAAGCGAAACGTATATTTCAAATTGCGTAAATCGAGGGGAAAAGCGACAATTAACCTTCACGTTGTGTTTCGAGCTTTGCGAGTCGCTTTTTGAGCGATCTCTGACAATTTCGAACAGTCATAGTCATTTTTTATAGTAGGAAAATGATATTTGGATCAAAATAAATGATATTTGAGAAGATTTGGGGTCAAAAAATTTTTTTTATTTTAAAAAAATGTCTGCGGTAAGCTTATGAAAGTCCAAAAAAATTTTTTTAATTGCACCGTGCAAAAAAAATTTAAAAAATTCGCACAGTGCAATACAAAAAAATAAAATATTGATTGCACTGTGCAGATTTGAAAAGAAACTGCACCGTGCAGTCGCAATAGAAAGTAACCATTTGCACAGTGCAAGGCAAAAAAAAAGAAAATTTTGACTGCACTGTGCAGATTTGAAAAGAAGCTGAAAAAATCCCATTTGCACCGTGCGGGTAAAAAAAATGCCGAATAATTTACTGCACAGTGGAAATTGAAAAAACCTTGCGCTGTGCAAAAGCGACGAAAGAAAGCGTCCGCACAGTGCAAGCAAAAAGAGAAAAAAGATGGTCGCACCGTGCAATTTGGAAGAAATGTTCTCTCGCACAGTGCAGAAAAAAAGTCAAAAAAGAGAACTTTTGCACAGCGCAAGACAAACAGCGGGAAAACATCGATTGCACGGTGCAATTTGGAAGAAAAGACCGGCCGCACTGTGCATTGGCGACAAAAGAAAGATTGCATGCACAGTGCAGCCGAAAGGAGGCAAGTTGCACAGTGCGGTTGGGGAAAAGTTTTTTGCACAGTGCAGTCACCAAACTTGGAAGAAAAGTTCGGTCGCACTGTGCATTGGCGACAAAAGAAAATTGTATGCACAGTGCGGGTGGGAAACGGTTCTTTGCACAGTGCAGTCATCAAAAAAATTGAATGCACCGTGCGATTTGGAAGAAAAGTTTGGTCGCACTGTGCAGTTGCAACAAAAGAAAGAACGCTTGCACAGTGCGGGAGGAAAACGGTTTTTTGCACAGTGCAGTCACCAAAAATAATTGAATGCACAGTGCAATTTTTAAGAAAATTGGATTGCACTGTGCAGTCTTGAAACAAAAAAAACGTTTGCACAGTGCGGGTGGAAAAGCGGTTCTTTGCACAGTGCAATCACCAAAAAAATTTATTGCACAGTGCAATTGGGAAAAAATATGATCGCACTGTGCAGTCTTGAAACAAAAAAAAAACGTTTGCACAGTGCGGTTGGAAAAAAGATTCTTTGCACAGTGCAGTCAAATCAAGCAAATAAAAGGCGATTTTTTGATGAAAAAACAAAAAAATTTGAAAAACGTTTTTTGCTAAAAAAACTCACCTTTTCAAATATCGTCAAATTCCGAGTTTCAAACTTCGGTTTACATCGGCGCGGATCACTCTCTGGAGAATATCATTGGCATTTCTCGTGAAAAATTCTTCCCTTCCTGGAATGAAATTGCAAAAAATTCGGCGATAAAAACATAATATAAAACATATGATGATAGCGGCTCGGGCTTTGGGGAATATTTTTCCTGCGTACGGCGTGGATAAAGGGGATAACAACGGGATGGGAGCGTTCTGGGAAAATTCGATCAGACTTGGAGAGAAAGTAATACGTTTTCTTGGAAGTTTTTGGAGCGATAAATATTTTGACTATACAAAAATAAAAGGGAGAATTTTGAGCTCTAAATTTTCAATTTAGAGCCACATATAAGAGATGTCCCGAGCAAGAGGCTAAAATTTGCTCCGGTCCAGCCCCATTTCAACGGCTAAAAATGAAATTTTTGGAGGAAAAATGAGATTTCGCCTACTGAAAATTTGAAAAAAAAAAATTTATTTTTCCGAGGGACCGAACTTTCTTTTTTGAAATTTTTGATTTTTTTTTTGTTTAAAAGTGTAAAATTTGGCACATACAATGACGGACTTGATCCAATGGCAAAAAAAGATGCCATTTTGATTCCGGGAAGTATCAAAAATGTAGCAAAATACCTCCCTCACCAAGTGAAAAAACTTCGATTTCAAAAGCGCCCGCTTTTTTTGTGAGGATCCCTTCAAAACAGGGGTTTTTTTAGCTGAGGGAGGCATTTTGCAACATTTTTTGATACTTTCCGGATGCAAAATGGTACTGTTTTTGGAAAAAGTTCCTTATTCTGGCCATAACAAAGGTACTCTGCGAATTGCGCCCAAGCTTGGAAAGAAAAGTTAGGAAAAAAAGCTTCGACCAAGTTGGCACTGAATTACTATAGTAGCTCTGTAGGTTTGATGGTACCTACGAAGGCTATGACGACTCATTTAGTTCCACACGGAGGCAATAAGTTTAGTTCCGGACAGGTTTCATCGTATAAAGTGTAAAATCGCAGGCTGCGGACGTTTTTAAAGAGTAAAGTGGTAGGCAAAAAAAGAAGGTAGCTTACTCAGTCCATTGTCCGGGCAATGACAAAGATGATTTGAGCCTGTACGCCAAATTTGGGCTAATTCTGACAAGTTTCAGCAAAGTTATAAGTTGTGGCCAGAATAAGGAAGTTTTTCCAAAAACAGTACCATTTTGCATCCGGGAAGTATCAAAAAATGTGGCAAAATACCTCATTCTCCAGGTGAAAAAACTCCGTTGTGAAGGGTCCCTCACAAAAAGAAGGGGGCGCTTTTGAAATCGAAGTTTTTTCGCTTGGAGGGAGACATTTTGCCACATTTTTTGATACTTCTCGGATGCAAAATGGTGATTTTTGTGACTGGATCAGGTCCGTCACTGTACCAAGAATCTAGATTCCAAGAATTTCAGGTACTTTTGTACTACTCGCGCTGAAAACTACGAACAAATTTTTGCATGAACTTTTGAGCGCAACTAATATAAGGCTCTTTAGATTTCCCAAAAAATAAAAAATCCCTTTCCTCCTTTTGTTGTACGTATAAAACCCCCATTTCGCTCAAAAAAAATTCTCAAGATTCTCTTGGATTTTGGTCATTCCGCACCTAATCAAATTACCCATATAAACCCGATGCCCACGCTCGCTAAGACGAACCCGCAATGGCCTATAAAAATATTCGAAATCCCCAAAAGAACCAAATAACAACAACAAAGTATTTAGCGAAAGAACGGAAGGAATCATAGGTAAAACACAATGGGTTTTGCGACAGTAAACAATGTTATAAGGAGACGAGAAGGTCTGGGGTTTTGATGAATTTGCGAATTTTTTGGGGGGTTCTTAAGCTTATTGTACTTTTGGAGATAAGTGAAGAAAAGTTGTTATTCTAGGCCGTTCGTAAAGTCGCTGGAATGATTTCGGCGACGTTCACTGTTGCAAGAAAACTCAGGGTGCGGGCGACAGCCCAAAAAAGCCTATTGCACTGTGCAAAAAGCCAAAAATTGCACAGTGCAAAGTGAACTTTCGGTTTCACGGAGTGCATGTCGCCGAAAACATTCCAGCGACTTTCCGAACGGCCTAGTATCAGGCTATATCACTCCAGCCACCTTACAAACCGACTAGCAGAGAAAAAAAGATGTTTTAGACAGCCCACGTAACTGTGCCGCATTTTACAAATATTTTTTATTAAAACCCTTTTTTTAAACCAATTAGAAAAACCAATTTTTGGTCGAAAAACTTCTTTTTATCTTTTCAAAAATTTACACGTCATGTCTAAATCAGCCATAAATCATTTCCTGAAAGTCTCAGCCCACACTTTCCAGCGGCAGCCAAGATATCAGTCTGTCGGGAAAATAATGTGGATTCGTCGCGGCGATTTAGAATCGCAAGCCATCGCTTTGCGACGGCTAGCCCCGGCTGGGGATTTGGTACTAGGCGGGCCAAAAAGTCTTGACATGTCTGCACAGTGCGCCGTCGTGCATGCAATTTGTCGCGCGGCGACAAGAAAAATTTACGGTGCAAAGCGACACCGCACAGTGCAAAAAAGATTGTTTTGAAAAGGGTAAACAACGCACAGTGCGTTCTTCATTCGCACCCCGCCAAAGGTTTTATCGCGCGACAGCTCGTCGCGACACCGAATTCATGCGCCCGCACGGTGCGAAAACATGTCAAGACTTTTTGGCCCGCCTAGTATGCGACTTCGGTGAGGCTAGGTATTTTGTTGCGACATGTCCACATTATTTTCCCGACAGACTGTGAAAGTAAATACTACTACGATTGTTTCTTTGTGCGTAGACATTTTACCCACATTCTGCACCGTGCATTTGAAATTATGCACTGTGCAACCGAATATCGCGCGACATAGGCTATCAGTCTGTCGGGAAAATAACGGCGGATCGTCGCATCAAAATGTCTCGCCTCGCCGATATCGCGCACCAAATTCCCAGCCGCGACTTGAAGTCGCGAAGCGATGATGGGCGATTCCGATGCGCGACGATCCGCCGTTATTTTCCCGACAGACTGATAATTTGCTTTTCTCGTCAGCAATGCGACTTGGCATTAGCCCCAAAGGCAAAAATTCACCGCGACAAAAAGTCCACGCACTTTCGAAAAGCGTCGTATACTCATTTTCCTCAAAAACCCCATTCAAAATTCAGAGATCACTACGTCACAAAGCTTTTTGATTTTTCCAATTTTCACCAAAAATCTTTTTGAATTTGCTCTGACCGCAGAGTATTTATCGGTCAATAATAAACATTGAAAGTAAAAAAACAAAAGTCCTTGTTTTGTTTATGACCCGAATGAACTAACAATAAACTTCAACGAGTACGGTGTCGCAAGTGCAAGGCTCAAATTTTCTTAAAATTAAAATGACTTGAAAGCACCTTCACCCCCAAAAATATTGTTCTTTTAACGTTCGAAAAATGAAAAAAGGAAGCTCTTTTCAAGATTATCATCTCTAAGACATTGTTTTTCAAGGTTTTCTTCAAAATGGCCGAAGAAATTCAAAGGCTTCTGTAAAAAGGCGTTGTTGAGTCGAAACACTGCTATGCTTTTTCAAAAGTGCGTAGCTTTTATTTTGCGGCGCATAATGCATTTTTCCTCTTTTTGCGCTATGCAATGTTTGTCGCGATCGCAAAATTTTTGAAAATTCGGTAAAAGTTCCTTTTTTTGGCCACAACTTATAAGTTTGCGGAAACTGGTCGGAATTAGCCCAAATTTGGCGTGCACGCTCAATTCATCGTTGTCAATTCCCCGACAATGGATTTTGCTAGTGAGGTACCTTCTTTTTTACGTACCACCATACCCTTCAAAAACGGCTGCAGCCTGTGATTTTACACTTTATACGATGAAACATGTCCGGAACTAAACTTATTGCCTCCGTATGGAACTAAATGAGTCGTCACAGCCTTGTGGGTACCCTTAAAACTATAGAGCTATTATAGTAATTCGGTGTTAGCTAGGTCGAAGCGTTCTTCCAAACTTTAGTGCCCAAGCTTGGGCGCAGTTCGCGGAGCCTTTGTTGTGGCCAAAATAAGGAACTTTTTCCGAAAATTCTAGCTTATGCTTTTCTTGGGCAGATAGTCAACGAGCTTGGCGGACGAGAGAGTACAGAAAAGGCGGAGGGCAGTCAGAGAGAAAACGTTTTTTTGCCCATATCTCAGCAAACTTTGCGCGAAAAAAAACTAATTTTTTTGGGGAAACATTCCCCTCTTTGATAGGAGTATCAATCTGTCGGGAAAATAATGTGGATTTGTCACAGCAAAATGTCTTGCCTCACCGCAGTCACGGGCCGAATCTCCAGCCACGGTAAGCCGTCGCAATGCGATTATGGGCGATTCCAAGCTGCGACAAATCCACATTATTTTCCCGACAGACTGATATTACATTACATAAGACAAGAAAATGCCGTTTTTTGGCCACCTTTCGGCCTAAAAATCTCGGTGTTTTTCTGCTATAAATCTAAAATTTTTCTTAAAAAAGTTTTCTCTAAATCACCGCCAAATCTACAGTGACGGACTCGATCCAGTGGCAAAAAAGGTACCATTTTGCATCCTTGAAGTATCAGACAATGTAGCAAAATGTCTCTCCTTCCATCTAAAAAGCTCCGTTTTGAAGGGCGCTCTCACAAAAAGGACGGTGTGTTTTTAAAATCATGAGTTTGTTCACTTGGAGAGGGAGACATTTTGCCACTTTTTTGATACTTCATGGATGCAAAACGGTGCGTTTTTGCGACTGGATCAGGTCCGCCACTGTAACTAAAATCCAGGCATTGCACTTCAAGCTCTTATGACATGTCACACGGGTTAAAAATACCTCTAATTTTACAGTAAAAACTTACTATCATCCCCCAAAATTTAACCCCAAAAAACAGTTTCATCCTCCTTCTCTGATACCAAACACTGTATGCGTAATTAATCAAGCCCGAAAGTGTCTGAAAATAAAACAAAAAAACGGCCGTATGGCGACAAGGCGTAGTGCAAAGCGCCCCTCAAAACATTAGCATTTTTGTGGCCATTTAAACGGACAGAAAAAAATTCGGGCTTTCCGGCCAAAACGCTTCGGAATGCATAACTTTGCATCAATTAATAAGGACTTATAAAAACGGCTGAGCTTGCGGAACGTTGGAGAAAGGGAATGGGAAAAATGCGAGAAAAATGTTGAATATTCATAATAAATTCTGGAAAAAGAAGTGCAAAAATCTTGAACATTGTGGTTAACAGTGGGAGAGTACTTCCAAAAAAATAGAAAAAAATATATATAAAAAGCCCACTTTACGTCATTGGGTCGTATTTTATAATAAAAATATTTTTATTTATAATAAATATATATATAAATATATCAGTCTGTCGGGAAAATAATGAGGATTTTTTGCAGCAAAATTTCTTTTTTTTGTTTCAAATCTCGGTTAGCCGTTGAAAAGCGGTGATGGGCTTGTCGGGAAAATAATGTGGATGCCAAAGCGCGATAAATCCACACTATTTTCCAGACAGATTTGTAATCGTTTTCTTTCTAAAAAATCAATTTTTTCTCAAAAAAAAATTTTCTCAAAAATTTGCATAGCGTCTCTAAATGAGCCATAAGTCGTTTTCCTGAAAGTTTCAGACCCCACTTTTCAGCGGTAACCGAAACACTAGCCCTCCCAGAAAGTCGCCGGACAGCAATCGGCCACACCCACTGTGCAAAAACAAAAGTTTTCTTTGCACTGTGCAATTCTTGCTTTTCGCACCGTGCAATAGGTTTTTTTCGGCTGTCGCTAGCAACCTGACTTTTTTGCACAGTGCAAACGTCAAAAATCGGTCAGGCGACTTTCCGGAAGGCTTGTAAACTGGTTGACAAAAATTCCTTTCCACCTCGTATCTCGGGGACCGCTGGGCCTAGAACTCCAAATTCGGCACAGAAACATCCTGGGACAATCTAACACCACACCCAATAAATCATATCATTTGATGCACTTTTAATGCAAAAGGCAAAAAACGGGATGACAAAATTTTCTTTCCACTTTGGAAAAACGTTTGTAAATGACACTATTTTTTTGGGTATGGTGTCAGACCGTTCCACAGTGTTTCCGTGGTCAATTTCAAGGTTCTAGGCCCAGCAGTTCCCGGGATCCAGGTGGAAAGAAAATTTTGGTGACCAGTATATGACAGAAAAAGAGAGAAGAACGTTTTTACATAAACAACCGGCTCTGCGGCTCTGGATCGTATTTTACAAATATTTTTATTCAAAATCCTGTTTAGAAAAATGGTTTTTAATCGAAAATTTTTTTTATTTTTTCCGCAACAGCCGAGATATCAGTCTGTCGGGAAAATAATGTGGGCTCGTGGCGCTTTGGAAAGCTTTGCGACAATGGGAATTTGGCGTTCCACTGCGAAGAGATGAAACATTTTGCTGCGACAAATCCACATTATTTTCCCGACAGACTGTTATTCAAGGGTTTTCTATGTGAGAGAGCACGCGAAATGAGGAGAGTCATCTTTATTGGTAGACAAAAACAGTTTTTGCTCATAACTTTTTTGTTTCTGCATGAAAAACCCTGATTTTTTGTAGAAACATTATACAACTCGATAGTAATTACAACTGAAATTTTTAGCCCGAAAAATGAAAAAAAAAATAAAAAAAATAAAAAAAATTTTTTATTTTTTTTTTCAAAAAAAATCGTTAAAAAATGCTCATAGACATATATTTTCACGCTATAATCGTCGTATTTTACACAACAAAATTATTTTTCGTACAAAAGTCGGTCTGAATCACGCCAAAACCTACAAAATTTGGCGAAATTCACGCAAGCCCCCCTTTTCTTAAAGATCCCTAATCGTTTATAATCCAGAAGACGATGGAATTGGAAAGGAACGAAGGAGAAGGGTCCCAGGAACAATCGGGTTTTGCGCGCGACAACATATGCTGGGGCCCGTTTCGAAACCCGGCCACATTGGAACGGCCGGCTTAGGGGAAAAGCAGCGTGTTGTCCTCGGAAAGACGAAGGGTTTTGCAGAGAATTTTCAACATAAAAATTAGATGTTACTAGTCTGTTCACAAAGTCGTTGGAGCGATTTTTGCGACACGCACTGTGCGAAAATCAAAATTTTTCTTTGCACTGTGCAATTTTTGGCTTTTTGCACCGTGCAATAGGCTTTTTTGAGCCGTCGCTCACTGAGCTTTTTTGCATAGTTCAAACACCAAAAATCATTCCAGCGACTTTGCGAACGGACTAGTACAAATTTGCTACTACAATTTCTATTTTTTTATTACTATGAGGGACCGGATCCAATGGCAAAAAACGTCTCATTTTGCATCCCGGAAGGGACCAAAATGTCTCCAAACCCTTCCCTTTTCTAACAGGGGAAGTACTAGTCCGTTCGTAAAGTCGCTGGAATGTTTCCGGCGGCATGCACTCCGCGAAACCGAAAGTTCACTTTGCACTGTGCAATTTTTGGCTTTTTGCACAGTTCAATAGGCTTCTTTGGGCTGTCGCCCGCACCCTGAGTTTTCTTGCACAGTGCGCGTCGCCGAAATCATTCCAGCGACTTTACGAACGGACTAGTACTGCAAGTGCGACGCTCAGATTTTCTTTAAATTTTGCACACACGTCGGATATGGACTATGGTAGAAATAGGCATAAAACTTTTCGTGCCGAAATTCGGCAAAAAGTGTCAAATTTTCGCCAACTTTCGAACTTAAAATATCGGTTATCTCTGCAAAGCGCGAGCTAGGATTCTCGCATATATTTTAGAAAAAATTATTCTAAATTTTTGCCAAGTTTCATCAAAATCTGAGCGTCGCACTTGGGGTACTTTCCCTGTTAGAATAATTTTTTCTTAGAGACTAGTCGCGGAAAAAAAGTCCTGGGAATTTCTCGCGGCCTCCAAACTCCGTCGCGCTCCGAAAAATTGATTTGTCGGGGGAGTCGCGCGCGACAATAAGGCAAAATCAACAAAATTGCACTGTGCAAAAGCACTTTTCGGGTTCGTGCACAGTGCAGAGTCGCCGAAAATTCCCAGGACTTTTTTCCGCGACTAGTATATGCAAGAATTCTTGCTCGCGCTTTGCAGAAACAACCGAGATTTTTAGCCGCTCTCTCGGCGGCAAAAATCGTTCGATATCTCGGCGGCGCCCGCAAAGCGCGAGCTAAAACTTTCGAGAATTGATATTTAGTCCATACCTGACGTGTCATTATTTTCCCGACAGACTGATAGTTTGTAACAATTTTCTTGTTTGTTTGTTTGCAGAGTAAAAATTTATCAAAAATTTAAAAAATAAAAATAATTTTCAAAAAGAAAAAAAAAATAAAAAATAATTTTTTTTGCAAAAATTTTTAAACCCATCAATTTTTGAACCAAAAAAATGCGGTAACGCGCTCTTTTTTATTGTCAAACTTTTCATCCCCCTCGTTCCGCCTCAATCTGAAAGTTAAATACCGGAAGAGAGGGAAAAAAGGTTGAATAAGACCTGTGTTTTGCACATTAGAGAGATAATGGGGCCTCATGACAAGATGACTAATGGCTGCAGGGTTTGTGACGTGATAATGCGTGGGGAATTACGAGAATATTCTTGGCCCAGATATTTTTAAAAAAAGAAATTTTAATGATAAAAAAATTTTTGCACAGCGCATATTTTAATGTGGAATTTTGCACTGTGCAAAAAAAATTTGCGACAAAAAAGAGAAAGATGTGCACAGTGCAGTTCGGACTTCTTTGCACTGTGCAAAAATGAAATTTTTGGCGGAAAGTTTGTGCACAGTGCAAAAAAAATCTTGATGAAAAAATTTGCGCAGTGCAAAATTAATTGTGAAATTCTGCATTGTGCAAAAAAAATTGAAAAGCAACATTGCACAGTGCAGATTTTATCGTAGAATTTTGCACCGTGCAAAACAAATTTGCGACGAAAAACTGAAAGATGTGCACAGTGCAGTTCAGACGTCTTTGCACTGTGCAAAAAATAAAATTTTGGCGGGAAGTTTTTGCACAGTGCAAAAAAATTTTGATGGAAAAATTTGCACAGTGCAGAATAAATTGTGAAATTCTGCACTGTGCAAAAAAAACTTTTGACAGAAAAATTGCACAGTGCAGAATTAATTATGAAATTCTGCACCGTGCAAAAAAAAATTTGCGACAAAAAACTGAAAGATGTGCACAGTGCAGTTCAGACGTCTTTGCACTGTGCAAAAAATAAAATTTTGGCGGGAAGTTTTTGCACAGTGCAAAAAAATTTTGATGGAAAAATTTGCACAGTGCAGAATAAATTGTGAAATTCTGCACTGTGCAAAAAAAACTTTTGACAGAAAAATTGCACAGTGCAGAATTAATTATGAAATTCTGCACCGTGCAAAAAAAAATTTGCGACAAAAAACTGAAAGATGTGCACAGTGCAGTTCGGACTTCTTTGCATTGTGCAAAAATGAAATTTTTGGCGGAAAGTTTTCGCACCGTGCAAAAAAATCTTAACGGAAAAATTTGCACAGTGCAGAATTAACTGTGAAATTCTGCACCGTGCAAAAAATTTGCGACAAAAAAGAGAAAGATTTGCACAGTGCAGTCCGGACTTTTTTGCACTGTGCGAAAAATAAATTTTTGGCGGGAAGTTTTTGCACAGTGCAAAAAAAATTTTGAGAGAAAAATTGCACAGTGCAGATTTTATTGTAAAATTTTGCACCGTGCAAAAAATTTGCGGCAAAAAACTGAAAGATGTGCACAGTGCAGTTCGGACTTTTTTGCACAGTGCAAAAAAAATAGCGATAAAAAACAGAAAGATTTGCACCGTGCAAAAATTCAAATTTTGGCGGGAAGTTTTCGCACAGCGACAAAGCAGAATGAGTGCGACAAAAACAAGCAAAAAATGCACAGTGCAACATTTATCTTTGTCGCAAAACTTCGCACGGTGCAAAAAGCAAATTTTTTGGAACTTTTTATTTCTTGCGCCGTGCAATTTATCAAAAAATTTTTTGCACTGTGCAATCAAAAAAAAAGAATTTTCACTATTTCCATGATTAAAATGTTCAATAAAAATATTGTTTAGCCCATTTTCAGCCCTCTTTAGACAAAGTTCAGCCCTCAACGAATTCAAAAGCAATAAAATCAAAAAAATTTTTTGATAAAAATCGAATAAAACCCGCCAAAATCGGAAGAATCACATGACTCAGATGGTCGCAACAAACATCTGCCACTTAAAAAAAGCTTAAAAGAAGTGTCAGAAAGGGCAAAAAAATTTTGCAACCAAAATAAAAATTTGTTTTTTCGCCCGTATTTTTGAAATCAAAAAAAAATCGTCGCTTCTTTGTCCAAAAAAAGTGAAAAAAAAATTGTTTTCGGAAGAAAATCAGCTCGAATTTTAAAGAAAACGTCTTTTGAAGAAGAGTGCAAACCAAAACAATATCCAAAATGGAAGTGTTTTTAACGTATGTTGTAAAATTAATGGAGTAATCGAGATTTTATGGCCAAAGTAGACTGTTTCCCTGTTTTGTCCTTTTTTAATGTCTGCACGGTGCAGTGGAATTTGAAAAAATTGCACGGTGCGAAAAAGCAGGAAAAATTTTGCACAGTGCAAAGACAAAAAACATTTTGCACTGTGCGAAAACAAAACACATTTTGCACTGTGCAAAAAATCAAAAAAAGATTTGCACCGTGCACAAAAACAAAAAACATTTTGCACTGTGCAAATGTCGCAAACGAATTCACGACAAATTTCTGGCTTGCACTGTGCAAATTTGCGTGGTCTTTTGAATGCACCGTGCGAACTTTTTCGCGACAAATTCAAACGCCGCACAGTGCAAAATAAAACAAAACATGAATTGCACAGTGCAAAAAAACAAAAAATTTGCACTGTGCAAACGTCGCAAACAAATTCAGGACAAATTTCTGGTCTGCACTGTGCAAATCTAGGTGGGCTTTCGAGTGCACCGTGCGAATTTTTCCGCAACAACAATAAATCCCGCACAGTGCAAAACAAAACAAGACGTGAATTGCACAGTGCGAAAACAAAAAACATTTTGCACGGTGCAAACGTCGCTAACGAATTCACAACAAATTTCTGGTCTGCACTGTGCAAATTTGCGTGGCCTTTTGAACGCACCGTGCGAACTTTTCCGCGACAAATTTGAACGTCGCACAGTGCAAATCAAAACAAAAAAGGAATTGCACCGTGCAAAATGTTTCGAAAAAGATCGCGTCGCGCAACATGCACTGTGCGATGCGATAAAGGCCGAAAAAAGTCTACGCACTTTCTGGAAAGCGGAAATTTCAACTTTTTTCCGTTTTTCTGCACTGTGCCACAAACCTCAAACCTGTTGCCCCAGCTCGAATTCCAAGACGTCAAAAACCGCAGAAACGGAACGAAATTGTAAGAGAAGAGGTTCTCACACTCTCTTCGATAGCATAAACAACAATAAGTCACATAATTAGCAGTTGTTGACCGGGTATTAGACATAATACGGGGTCCGAAATTCGATACGATGATGCGAGATGCCCTTTGATGTCTCGGATTACTTGGCCAAGTGTTAAACCGAGCTTGTTTGCGTTAAGACTATCAAGTTTTTTCTGAATGTCTGAAAACTTTCGACAAAATATTCAAAACATAAAAAAAGAAAGTTTACAAATTTGAAGTTGCGGTTCCGTTAATCGCAAGATCGTCGTCTAGAAAGCCAGTACAATGTCAGAAACGAAATTTTTTTTTGTTTCTTTTGGTTTTTTTGCGCAGTGCAACGAAAAACGAAAGAGAAAATGCACAGTGCGGTGAAAAACAAGCCTGTCGCACGGCGCAAAAAAAAAGAAGAATTATGCACAGTGCGGCGAAAACGACCTGTCGCACTGTGCGGCAGAAAAGAATTCATCGCACAGTGAAACAAAAGACAAAGGATTATGCACAGTGCGATGGAATTGAAGACGCACAGTGCAACGAAAAAAGAATGTTTATGCACAGTGCGGTGAAGAAGAGTTTGTTGCACGGTGCGAAAAAAAGAAGAATTATGCACAGTGCGGCGAAAACGACCTGTCGCACTGTGCGGCAGAAAAGAATTCATCGCACAGTGAAACAAAAGACAAAGGATTATGCACAGTGCGATGGAATTGAAGACGCACAGTGCAACGAAAAAAGAATGTTTATGCACAGTGCGGTGAAGAAGAGTTTGTTGCACAGTGCAAAAAAAAAAGAAAATTATGCACAGTGCGGCGAAAACGAACCTATCGCACAGTGCGGTGAAAAAGAACTTGTCGCACAGTGCAAAAAAAATAGCGGCACAGTGCGGTGGAATAATTTGTTGCACTGTGCAAAAATAAAAACTAAAAACATGCTGCACAGTGCGGTGAAAAAGAGCTTGTCGCACGGTGCAAAAAAAATAGCGGCACAGTGCGGTGGAATAATTTGTTGCACAGTGCAAAAATAAAAACTAAAAACATGCTGCACAGTGCGGTGAAAAAAAGAAGTTATCGCACGGTGCAACAAAGGAAATTTTGCACAGTGCGGAAGAAAAGAAGGATTTGCACAGTGCAAAAAGATGAATTGTGCACAGTGCGGCGGAAAAGAAAGTAGTTGCACCGTGCAAAAAGAGAAAGTTATGCACAGTGCGGTGAGAAAAAAAGAAATATTTGCACAGTGCAGTAAAAACATTGACCTGCAGAGCGCAATCAAGTAAACTTTTGATCGCGATTTGAATTCTGATTTCTTCAATGCCAACTGCCTATTCTTTTTCCAATATTTTTTTCACATTTTCTCCATTTTTTGACTAGTAAATTATCCGTTGTCGACAGAAATTCCGTTCTGCTCCCCGTTCAATCCCCTGAGGGGACATTCTCTTTTTTTCTTCCATGTCAATCCACTGACCTAAATGTTCTTTTCCGCTCGAATAAATCGGGCAAGGAACGTTTCGGAACGGCGAAATTTTTATTGATATTTTTTTTTACAATTTTAATCTTTCATTTCCAGAGTGTTTTGGGTGACAGTTAAAAGTGTTCTAAAGCTTTATCGCATATTTTATTTTAGATTTTTTTTTTGATTTTTGTGATTTGCACAGTGCAATTTTTTTTTGATTTTTTTTTTTTGCACAGTGCAAAATTTATAAAAATCTGCACCGTGCAGTCGAAAAAAACTTTAGTTAACATTGCACGGTGAGACAAAAAATGAAGAAATTGCACAGTGCAAACAAATCTTTTTTTAATTTTCGCACAGTGCAAAATTTTAAAAAATACTGCACCGTGCAGTTGAAAAAAACTTTAGTTAACATTGCACGGTGCGGCAAAAAAATAAACAAAAAATTTGCACAGTGCAAAAATTTTTTTATTTTTTTCTATCGCACAGTGCAGAACTTTTTTGTCGCTAATTTTTTTTAATATTGCACAGTGCGAATTTTATTTTCCAATTTTCCCATTCTGCAATGTGCAAAAAAATTTATGGTTTTAAAAAATGAAACAATATCTTTTTTTTCCACAACAAAAACTTCCAAAACACTCAAAAATTCGAAAACATTTTTTTGCAAACCGTCAATTATGACGAGGGGTTTTGGAAGTTTGCGAACAAAGCAAATAAAAAGCCGTAAAAAAGTGGAAACGTTCAAAGCACAGGGTTCGTTCCAGCAAAAGGGATAAATCTTTGGAAAGCCTTTGAAAATAACTTTGTCCGCGTGAAAAAGGAGGTTTTTTTATTTTAGATTTTTTTAGTTTTCTTTTTTTTAAAGCATTTTGCATTTTTTTTTATTTTTTACGAATTTAAACGATTTTTGACATAAATCGCACCGTGAAAAAGAAAAAACTTCTTTAATTGCACTGTGCAGTGAAGAGAAAAGTTTGCGACAAATTTTGCACTGTGCAAAAACAAAAATTAATTTTGCACCGTGCAGTCAAAAGAAAAGTTTGCGACAAATTTTGCACCGTGCGAAAAGAAAAATTAATTTTGCACTGTGCAGTCAAAAGAAAAGTTTGCGACAAATCTTGCACCGTGCGAATACAAAAATTAATTTTGCACTGTGCAGTCAAAAGAAAAGTTTGCGACAAATCTTGCACCGTGCGAATACAAAAATTAATTTTGCACTGTGCAAAAACAAAAATTAATTTTGCACCGTGCAGTCAAAAGAAAAGTTTGCGACAAATTTTGCACCGTGCGAAAAGAAAAATTAATTTTGCACTGTGCAGTCAAAAGAAAAGTTTGCGACAAATCTTGCACCGTGCGAATACAAAAATTAATTTTGCACTGTGCAGTCAAAAGAAAAGTTTGCGACAAATCTTGCACCGTGCGAATACAAAAATTAATTTTGCACTGTGCAGTCAAAAGAAAAGTTTGCGACAAATCTTGCACCGTGCGAATACAAAAATTAATTTTGCACTGTGCAGTCAAAAGAAAAGTTTGCGACAAATCTTGCACCGTGCGAAAACAAAAATAATTTTTGCACTGTGCAGTCCAAAAAAGAGATTTTCGACAAATCCTGCACTGTGCGAAGACAAAAATTAATTTTGCACTGTGCAGTCAAAAGAAAAGTTTGTGACAAATCTTGCACCGTGCGAAAAAGAAAATTAATTTTGCACTGTGCAGTCAAAAGAAAAGTTTGCGACAAATCTTGCACCGTACGAAGACAAAAATTAATTTTGCACTGTGCAATCAAAAGAAAAGTTTGCGACAAATCCTGCACTGTGCGAATACAAAAATTAATTTTGCACTGTGCAGTCCAAAAAAGAGATTTGCGACAAGTCGTGCACTGTGCGAAAAAGAAAATTAACCTTGAACTGTGCAGTCAAGAATAAAAATTTGCACATTGCGCCCGCACTGTGCATGAAAGGCTTTATTAAATTTTATTAAACGGGCTGGAAATCGTATATTACGCTTTTTCAAAAGTGCAGACACATTTTCCGGCCTTTTTTGCACCGCACAGTGCAAGTTTCGTGTTCCCCGCGCGACGCGATCCGATTCGAAACATTTTTGCACTGTGCAATTTCAAAAAATTCGCGCCGGCTCCGTTAAGAAAAGCTTGCGTCGCAGCGATATCCGGTTGCACAGTGCAAAAGGTCAAAATGCACCCCGCAAAAGGGAGTTTTGTGCACGGTGCGGCCCACGACAAAATGTGTCTGCACTTTTGAAAAAGCGTAATATAAGAAAAACTTGCGTCAATTTTTTTTACAGTTTTCTTTTCTTTGTGGTCTTTGGACTTGCACGCTTCTTGCCCAATTATTTACAGACTTTTATCCGGTTGTCCAAAGATTATGAACTCTTAAATATTTATTGTTTCCTACATGTTCAAAGGACATATGTCTACACTTTTACAGCCATTTTTGGGCAAAAAAATTACTTTATAGTGAATGAAAGTGATTTTTCAACACTACATAGACACATATGTACGCTTTCAATATAATTTTTTGAATTTTTTTAGTTTGATTTTTATTTGAGCCCCATCTCAGCTCACGTCATATGGCCGGAGGGCTTTTAATTGAATTTTTTTCAAACAAAAAAAAGGAGATTCCTTCTTTTCCCAAAAAATTTTATTAAATTTCATTTGAGAAATGAGGATTTTTTTGGTTTTTTGAGCAACAGAACTAACAGAGAGCCCAAGGAAGGGGTTTCGAACTTTTTTTGTTATTTTAATGTTTGTGAAAGTTTTATTTTCTCTTCTGTTTTTGCATTATGCTATTTTCACTCCTTTTTTTCGAAAATATTTCTTTGCACTGTGCGTAAAAAACAATGTTTTTTGCACGGTGCAAAGTGAAAGCCTATCGCACTTATTCTGTTTTTTGCACTGTGCAATCTTCTTTTTTTTCCCCGCACTGTGCCACCAAAAATACTTTCGCACCGTGCAAAGGGAGAGTCTGCCGCACCTTTTATTTTCCGCACAGTGCAAAGAGAAGTTTTGTCGTGCCCTTGTTTTTTGCACTGTGCAAGAACAAATTTTGTCGCACAGTGCAAGAAGAACTTTTGTCGCACTTTTTATTCTTTGCACTGTGCAGTCAAACCATTATGTTTTGCACGGTGCAAACAGAAATTTTATCGCACTTTTTATTTTCTGCACAGTGCAATTTTCTTTTTTCCCCGAACTGTGCCACCAAAAATGTTTTTGCACGGTGCAAAGGGAAGGTCTATCGCATATTTCATTTCTTGCACTGTGCAACCAAAACAATGTTTTTCGTACAGTGCAAGAACAACTTTTGTCGCACTTTCCGTTTTTTGCACTGTGCAGTCAAAGCAAGATGTTTTGCACGGTGCAAAGAGAAATTTTATCGCACTTTTTATTTTCTGCACAGTGCAATTTTCTTTTTTCCCCGAACTGTGCCACCAAGAATGTTTTTGCACGGTGCAAAGGGAAGGTCTATCGCACATTTCATTTTTTGCACTGTGCAACCAAAGCAAGATTTTTCGCACAGTGCAAGAACAACTTTTGTCGCACAGTGCAAGAAGAACTTTTGTCGCACTTTTTATTCTTTGCACTGTGCAGTCAAAGCAATATGTTTTGCACGGTGCAAACAGAAATTTTTTCGCACAGTGCGAACAGAAGTTTTGTCGCACTTTTTATTTTTTGCACTGTGCAATCAAAAAAATTCTTTGCACGGTGCAACCAAAAAAATTATGAAAGACCTCGAATTTTTTTTCAATTCAAAAATTTCGAAAACCAACGAGCTTACTGACACAGGCTGACCAGTTATTATCCCCGATCGCAGCTACTTATTTCCTCTTCATGCGTTTTGACGTAATAATTCTTGCTCTTTCAAAAAAAAAAAACTGTTTTCGGATATTTCAAAAACCAACTTTAATGGTGTTTACTCTGTTCGCTAAAGGAGTATTTGTCTCCCGAATGTGTTCTTCATTTGTCTATTTTTGGAAATTGTCCAAATTTTTTTTGAAGTTTCCGTGCTTTTTTTGAAGGACGAAAAAATGTCATAGATAATATAAAATAGGACTTTTTTGGCGGCTAAAATTAAAAATTGCATGTGTAAAGCTACAATCGAAGGTTTTCAAAATTTTTTGCAATATTTTTTTATTTCTTCAAGTCAAATTTTGTAATTTTTTTATTTTTTTTTTACTTTTAATGTCATGGATAATATAAAATTTGAATTTTTTTGACTACTGCAAACAAAAATTGCGTGTGTAAAATTACAATCGAAGGTTTTAAAAATTTTTGTAGTAGTTTATTTTTCCTCGGAACCAATTTTTGGGATTTTTTTATTTTTTTTTGTTTAATGTCATGGATAATATAAAATTGCTATTTATCGACGACTACAAATAAAAATTTGATGTGCAATGTTACAACCGAGTGTTTTCTGAATTTTTTTAGCGTTTTGTTATTTATCGGAACCTAATTTAGAGATTTTTTATTTTTCTTTCTTCTAATGTCATGGATAATATAAAATTGGATTTTTTTGTTGACTACACATAGAAATTTGATGTGTGAAGTTACCATTGAGGGTTTTCAGATTTTCTTATAGCATTTTGCTATTTCTTGAGGCCAAATTTTGGGATTTTTTATTTATTTTTTTTTGTTGACCTTTGATGTCATGGATAATATAAAAAGTCAAGATTTCTTATGGGTAAAGACAAAAATCTATTTCGCAAAAAAAGATAAGTAATTTTAAGACTTTGAAAGCCTATATCGACACTTTTTGAAGCCAACTTTACCAATTTTTTAATCTTTTTTACCTTTGATGAGATGGATAATATAAATTTAATTTTTTTACTAATCCCTAATAAAATCTTTCATTCAAACTACCGCCATACCTTTCTAAATACCACTTGAAGTGTATAGCTGCCGTATCTTACAACCAATTCGTCCCACATTTTTATCTTTTTTTTTATTTTCCCATCAAACGTCATGGATAATATAATTTCCCCCTTTAATTCGCAAAAAACAATCTTTTTATTTTATTGTTTGTTTGTAACTGACAATTACTTCCTTAGCGGGTCCTCGGAAAGAGTTAGGGGGATAATTGGAGTTGGCGTTGAACGCCCAGACAAATTTTCAATTAATTTTTCAGTCTCTTCACGTCAGTTTCGGGTCAATAAATTAAAGAGGGGGATTAGGGGGTGTAGTAAATGCCCTGGTAAGGGTTGTAAGGGTTCATAGAGATTACACTGTCTAATCTGCGGTTAAATTGCAGTGTTTTCTTGCTAAATTTTGGCGAAATTTTTATTTTTGTTTTTAATTTTTGATGTTTTTTTCCTAAAATAAGGTGATTTTTGATGATAAATTCTTTTTTTCACACAAAGTTTGTGTTGATAATTGTAAAATACGTTCTTTTGAATATGCACCTTCAATTTTCTCTTTGAAAACAGGATAATTATTTTCTTATTTCATGTCATTTTAAGCCAAAATACAGCAAATTTCAGCCAAAAAATCCTATTTTTTCAATGTTTACACCTCTAAAATTCCAGAAAATAGCAAATCCTTTACTTAAATTCACCTTTTCCTACCGAATTCATAGATATTTTGCGCCAAAATGGGTTTTTTAACCTTTTTTGAAGTTTTTTATTCGACCTTATCAACGGGAAAACTCCACTTCGTTTTCGGACTCATGTGTACACACAGATGTGTCTACACGAAAAATGAAATTACCCATGAAAAGTAAATGCAATTTCCCCGGGAAAACAGCGTTCTTTCCCTCTTGAAGTTTACATGTTCGTATGTAAACTCTCAAGTGTTGAGGCCAAATTGTATATAAAAAGCAATTGGATTTTCACCTGTTCAGAGGTGTTTTTGCCGGCTAACAGTTAGTGGAATTGTAATTTTTCTGTGATTTTTTGCACCGTACAGAACTGATTGACTCAAATAAAAAACTTGGGAACTTGGGGTCGATAAGGTCTAAATGTCTCCGATTTACGGACCTTTATGGTCGATTTTCATAAAAACCAGGGCCTGAATACCAAAACTACTTTACCCTCTAACAGAGATTGCCACGGCCAAAATTTCGGCTCCGGCTCCCGGTTACCGTGCAAAATTTAAAAAGGTCTCCGGCTCCGGCTTCCGACTCCCGTACAATTTTTTTTTTAATATTTTTCCAAAAAATAAAGTTATTGGTGCCAGGGATGACACGTCCAACATTTTTAGCCAAGTTCCGAGTATTTTTCAAGCAATTGGTGTATGAAGATCACGAAATATTTACTTTTCTGAACGCTGTGACACCTGGCTCTCTATGGGCTCGGGAACCGGAGCCGCTCCAAGCCGGAGCCATGAGCCGTCTCCGGAGCCGTGGCAATATCTTCCCTTTACCCCTTCCCTACTGTTTATTTGAGGTCATTTTGATAAGATCCTAAGAGTTTTAGATTTTTCGGTGGAAAAATTCCAAAAGATAAATTTTGGCTGATCGTAAATTACCCTGCGTTTTGGTGCTCATAACACAATAACAACATTTATGTAGTGTTTTTAAGCCGTCTCCAACAAGTAGAAAGCATTTTCTGAATATTTTTATATGTAGTTGTTAATTTTACCTCATGCAGGCGTCTGTAATGTTTGAGCATTTCCACTATAGATTTTTGGCAGTTTATTTATCATAATATACAGTATAATAAAAATTCAAAAATACGAGAGATAGCGCGCTATAGCGATCTTTATCCCTGTCTTCCTCTTCTTCGAGAACCTCTCCCTCGACGTCCATGTCTGTGTCTTCTAGAGCTTTTCCTTGACTTCTTTGACCCCCCTGAACGACGTCGACCATGGTGGTGGTGGCGGTGGCCGTAGTAATAAACATGGCATTCGCAGACAAGATCAACACATCTCGGCTCATAGGAACCACAACTGAAATTGTTTACTTTTACGGGATATTTCATGTGCTAGTGTAATGTCTAACTTAATTTTCAAGTTTTGGCACAAAAAATGTTAGTTCAGAGGTCCTTACTATGGCGAACAATCGTCATCAAACTCGCAATCTGCAAGTGCATGGGCCAGGCAAAACGAGAGTAAGAGAATCACAAGTAAAGTCTTTGAAGCCATGTTTAGCCGGCCCTGATTTGCCAATCTGTACGAACTTCTCGGCTTAAATAATGACGATTACAGAGAATGACTCGATCGTAATGATGTGAGATGATCACATCCATAAATTGAATAGTCATCAAATTTAGGAATCCAGCATGATGTGCCAACATTCCAGTGGCTTGAAGATGATTTTTTTTTGACGAATATTTTTGGAATGAGCATAGTAAGAGTGGTTTCATAGATATCATCTGTCTATACAGAAAATAGTTAGGGCTCCGTCGCTTCGAAAATCGCATCACCGAAGTGAAAAAGCAATTTTACCGCGACACAATTCATTTTCTCGGCGGCTGAAGTGATGAGTCAAACGTAGATAGGTATCGAGAGTAGACACAGGTTTAGGAATAAGGTTTATTGAGAAGACCACACCGAGAAAGAGAAAGGAGATAATGCACGTCAAACTGAGACAAACTAAAACAGTCCGGTGAATGGATTGGCCATTTGCCAAAAAAAGACTTGAAAAAACCTTTTGTCGGCGAAGAAATGGGGAATTTTTGGGGCGAGAGAGTGCGCTTTTGCGTGTCTTTTTTCTCTCTTTCTCTGCAAAATCAAGACGAAGCGTAAAAAACGATAGCGAAGAGTCTATTTCGGTCACCGGACTCCTGAGCTTGACGTGTGTTGCTTTTATATGAGTTGGTTTATGCTAATTTCTGTGGGAATGGTGGCGACGTTCGAGGCTCCACAACAGCTGCAATTCGATTTTCAATGCGACAGAATGCTCATTATTTTCCCGACCGACTGACATTAGTATTTTCATAAAGTGCCTAGACATTTTTTCTCTTCCGCACAGTGAATTTCGAACTTTTTTCCCGCGCTTGCCGCCAACGCACAGTGCAAAAACAAAAAAGTAAAATGCACGGTTCAAAATGTGGGTTTTTGAGTACGCTGCAGACCGCGACAAATGTCTATGCAATTAGTGAAATTATACACTAACAAGAGTGATTTCATAAATACCGGCCAGATTGTGATGATAATTGAAGGTTCGAGGCGATTACATAGTATTTTATAAAGTGCGTAGACTTCTCTTCGCCAGACAACAACTCCCACTTTGTATCGTACGTTGCACTTCCGGCCTGTAATCTTGCACATTCCTTCCGTTCAAATCATTGCCGACCAATTTTCTGCGATTTGCGTCCACTCGGACTCGAACTTGGGACCTCAGTTTGGTAGTTTTTATGGAAATCCACTGTACCGTCAAAACACACAGACAATCTTTGGACTTTTTTTAATGTTTCTAGAGCAGAATTTTACGCTGATTAACATATGTAAAAATCGAATGCGTGGGTTTAGAAAAAAAAATTTTATGGCCGATTCTGTACGGCCGAATATTGAGTTTTCTATGTTACAGTAATCCTTGCGACTTAAAACGATTTTCGTTGGATTGGCAGTGCCCAAAAACGTATATGGTAAGAGTTTCACTGCTCTGCGTATGTTCAATTTCGAGTATTTTGATGTTACTGTAAACTGCTAAGATTGTAAATAAAAGTGGGTTAACGGGAGAATTGGAGTAAAAGATTCTAGAAATACACTTATATGATGGCTGTCGTCATATTTATATGTAAATCTCATATCTGAAATTTTTTTTATTTTTTGTATATTTTTCTTTTTTCTTTTTTTTTTTCTTATTTTTACCCATTTTACAGCTACTTCTCCCCCCTCTTCCCCAAATTCCATCCCGTTTTATCCCGTGTCTTTCTCCCGTCTCATATTGTTTACACATTTCAGTCACACGTGTAGACAGTTAGGTCTTTGTTTTATATTCTCTCTCTATTTGCCTTGGGAAAGAGAAAGTGAGGGTTTGAGGTTATTTTTTTATTTTTTAGGTTCCCAGAACTTTAAATTTGGTAGGAATTTTTTGTGTGAAGTCTTGAGTCGTTAAGAAAGTCGTTAGGGAAAGAAAGTGATGTGGGTTACTTTTTCGGGAATTTTTAATTTAAAAAAGGAAAAAAATAACTAAATTTCAGGTAAAAAATATAAAAAAATTCTTTAAAATAAAAAATAAAAAAAAAATATTTAAAAAATT
This sequence comes from Bursaphelenchus xylophilus, assembly GCA_904066235.2. NCBI lineage: Eukaryota > Metazoa > Nematoda > Chromadorea > Rhabditida > Aphelenchoididae > Bursaphelenchus > Bursaphelenchus xylophilus. The sequence goes on along the minus strand of CAJFCV020000003.1, from coordinate 11,569,139 downwards.
TTAAAATATTTTTAAAAGAAAATATTTGATAAAAAAATAAATTTTATTTTGTTGTTTTTTAAATTTTAAAAAGTAAAAACAAAATAAAAAAATAAAAAATAGATATCAGGAAATAGAATAAAAAATCCAATATTTTTTTATTTTTTCAGCTAAAATTGGCCATTAATTGCCCAAAAAAGGCAATTAAAATTCTCCTTTACCAAAACTAACATAAATTTAAAAAAATAATAAAAAAAATCAAATATTTTTTAAAAAAATCTTCTAAAATTGACCATTAAGACTCCAAAAAAGCCAATTAAAACTCTTTTTTACAATCCAATTTATTACTTTACAGTTTCCTTTTTCTCGTGACAGACATTAACAAAAAATATCTCGCCGTTTCAGACCAAAAACAAAGTAATTGCTATGACATGGGGTTAATGGCATGTTTTGTGCGAATTAATTTGCTAAATGGATAATATTACATTAAAATTTGCGGAAATGAAACAAAAAATTTTGTTTTGAAAAAAAAATTTACTTTTTCTCATAAAAATCTAATAAAATCTAGTTGTAAATGAGATTATAATGTAATTTGTGGACTGTAGAAATATTTAAGATATCCAAATTTTATAATTCACCAAATTTTCGTTTCGTATTTTACCTATAAAACCAAATTTTTCCCATTTTCCCTCAATTTTTTTGCCTCTTTTCAATTGTGACGCCATAAGTAGTTTGGAAAATGCAAAAAAAAGAAGTCTAAAGAGAAATTGTTTTCGAGGACGTTCTTGGCACGTTCTTCCGCTTTTCGGCCGTTGGGTTTTCCAAAAAATTCCCAAATTTTTATTCCAAACCAAAAACGGAAAAATATTGAAAACGAAGCCGATGCCGCTATCGAGTTTCATATATGGGTATATTTTGGGATACGCCGAAAAAATACACTTCAATTTTTATTTTTTCAACTTCAAATTTTTTCATTGCACTGTGCGGCGCCAAAAATCAGCCATTTTTTTGATTGCACAGTGCGAAATTGCTCTTTCTTTTATTGCACAGTGCGAAAAAAGAGGGTTCAGTTTTTGCACGGTGCATTTTTTCTTTCTTTTCTTTCACTGCACAGTGCAAAATTGTTGCTTTTTGAACGCACAGTGCGAAAAAAGAGGTTTCAGTTTTCGCACAGTGCAATTTTTTCTTTCTTTTTTTGACTGCACAGTGCGTAAAAAGGGTCTTTCGTGTTTTGCACAGTGCAAATGACATGTCGCAGACTTCTTTTCTCGCGACTGAACTTCGGTCATTTTGCAAAGTGACTGCACTGTGCAAATCCCATTTTGTCGCTCACTGCACTGTGCGAAGTTTGTCGCACGTTGAACTGGACAGTGCAATTTGTTTTTTTATTTCTTGCACGGTGCAAATTTTTCTTTTTTTGATTGCACAGTGCAAAGGGCGTGTCGCGGATTTTTCTTTTTGCGACTGGGCTTTCTCAAATTCGCAAAATGACTGCACTGTGCAAATGATTTTTTCTTTTTGCCGCACCGTGCAAAGCCCATTTTTTGGCTCATTGCACTGTGCGAAATTTGTCGCAGGTTCCACTGCACAGTGCAATTGCTTTTTTTATTTTTTGCACAGTGCAAAAAAAAATCTTGTTTTAATTGCACTGTGCGAAAAAATGAAAGCCCATTTTGTCGCTCACTGCACTGTGCGAAATTTGTCGCATGTTCAACTGCACGGTGCAATTTCTTTTTTTATTTTTTTGATTGCACAGTGCAAAAAATCTTTTTTGATTGCACAGTGCGACAAAATGAAAGCCCAATTTGTCGCTCATTGCACTGTGCGAAATTTGTTTGCACAGTGCAAAAAAATCTTTTGTTTTAATTGCACTGTGCGAAAAAATGAAAGCCCATTTTGTCGCTCATTGCACTGTGCGAAATTTGTTTGCACAGTGCAAAAAAATCTTTTGTTTTAATTGCACTGTGCGAAAAAATGAAAGCCCATTTTGTCGCTCACTGCACTGTGCGAAATTTGTCGCAGGTTCAACTGCACCGTGCAATTTGTTTTTTATCTTTTGCACAGTGCAGAAGCGACGAACTTTTTGTTGCCAGTAAAAAGCATGACATGTCTAGCCGTTGGCTCAACCCCAAATTGATTTCTCACATCTTCTCCGTTTCCCTGTTTTATGTTCTTTTTTTCAAACAGTTGGCCTATTTATTTGAGGATTAATTTGAAGAAGCGGCCGGAAGAAAAAAAAGAACTTTGACCCGAAAAAAACTTTCCGGAAAAGCCCCCGAATTCTGATGCTCTCGTATTTTTTATGAGCCTGCTGCATATTTTATTAGCTATTTTTGAGTCGAGTTACTCGACTGCACGGTGCGGTTTTAGTTTTGTTTTTTTCGCACTGTGCGGTGGAAATTTTTCAGTTATCAGAAGTACGTGTATATACTGTGAAAAAATTAGTTTATTTTACAATTTTCTTTCATTTTCTGTCTGTTTTCATCATGAAAAACAAACTTTTTGTCATTGCACTGTGCAAAAATAAAATTTTTACTTATTGCACGGTGCAGAATAAAGATAATTTCAAACTTTTTGAATGCATACAGTCTACATTGGACCATTTTTTAATTTTACTTTCTATTTTTCCCCAGATGACGTCATGCACTGTGCAGTAAGAAATTTTTGTTTTTTCGCACAGTGCAATAGAAACTTTTTTGAGCTTTGCACAGTGCACTCTCATACTTGAGTAAAATTGATCTCTCAACTTTTTCACACAACTCTCACGGTCATTCCTACATTTTGCCCTCGGCAATTTTCTCGCCATTGTAGTGAGAAAAGTACAATTTTTTCAAACTGCACCGTGCAATTTTTTATTCTTATTTTTGCACCGTGCAAAGGGAAAAAGCCAAAAAAATGTAATTCAAATGTCATGAGATGCTACAAAATACTGGAAAATTGAGTATTGTACTGCAAATGGCCTTAGGGTCGAGAGTACTCGCAAGTTATTTTAAGTAATTCCTTTTACAACATCAATTATGACCCTGGCCGTTTGTCATGGAAACCGTCTGGGAAAAAGGTTTGAGAAAAGGCGGAAATGACAAGTTTCTGAAGAATTCAACAAGTTGAGTCGTTTTTGTGGCCTCAATACCTACTTATATTATCCTTTTGGATCTAATAGGCAGTTAAAAATAAGGTCAAAAAAGGCCTTGAAAAATGTCAAAATTTCAATATTCGAGACTATAGAGCATCTCCACACTATTCTAGGTTATTTTCCGACCAACCCCATCTCCAATCCCCCAATGATCGCAGATTGGGATCGAAAATTATATTACACTAGAGTCCAAACCGCAACGAACCAACAGTTTATTGTATAAACAGAGCGGATAAGCGGGTATTTTCGCGATATAAACGGCATTTGTGTCTGTGTTCTATTTTTCGCAGCCGATTCCGTTGTCTGGGCTGTTTATTTGTTTCGTCTGCAGAAAATGCACTTTCCGTTGGACCTTGTGCTCCGTTTTATATGATGGACGTCGTTTTAAGATGTTTTGACGTGAACATTCTTTCGGACTCACCGCGAGACTACTGTAACCAGGTGTTTTTGGCCTATTTCCAATGGGAAATTGGGTCTGCAGGCCGCGCGGACATTTTATACGATGGGGATTTTAAATTATTGTGGAAATTAGTGCTTCTAGACCTCGAATATGCCACAAATACAGAATTCTTGAATTTTTTGTTGATGCAGGAGACCTGTTTTACCAAATGGATTGAAATTCCGAGACAGTAAGAACGATTCTAAAAATTTCCTTCGGGCGCAGCTCGCCAACTAGATTTATATAAATTTCGAGCGAATAACAGACCAATTCGGGTCCAGTCGGCCGTTAGACCTTATTTTCCAACCACAGTAACTTCAAAACATCATTTCCTTTCCACGAACGCAGCTTTTCAGCGTGCACAGCGACCAGACTTTTAGCTGTTTTTTCCGGTTATGTCTTCCGGATTTCTAAAACAATTTCCCCTCCAATTTCTCGCGTTCTCAGGCATTTACGATCTCTGTCAGGCAACTCCGATGCATCTCCGACGCAAATTCTTATCTTATCTTTGCATTGGAAACGTTTTTTTCCACTAGGTTATATTATACTAGGTGATGGGGGAAAGCGGCATTTTCAGGTGACTAGTGTAATGTTATCGCGGATGTTCGGCGTTTATCAGTGAGGGGGAAGGTCGGGCTACGTGGAAGTGGGCGGAAGAGCGGTTTGAACACTTGATTTCAACGAAAATTATATTGTTTTAGATGGTCAATATCGGATGTTCGAAAATTTGACAATTTTGCTGAAGAATGAAGGCGTGTTGCTTCCGGTCGCTTTATTGCGAAGTGTTCTTGCTATTTGTCTTTGAATGTTTTATCTTTTCAGCGGTTTTATTAACTTTTGAGGAATAATATTATTCATCACGATTTGATGTCTGCTCCTCGTTTAGCCGCGAGTTTCCCGGTGATTCATGTATTTTCTATTATTACGGAGCCTGTTTCATTTTTTGAAAGCATTTTTGTCGCGATTTGAGAGAAATTTTATATTATTCATGATGTTTCTCTTTCAGAACTCTGAACTAACCTGGTAAAATTCCGAGAGTTGATGAAAGTTGGGTGTATAACTTCATTTTCGTGTGAAATACTAGTGATACGAGTAGTATAATTGAACAAGGACCGAATTAGGAGGCGAAGATGGTGCAGACGTACCAGAGTCCGGTACGCGTGTACAAGCACTCGTTCGAGATAGTCATGGCGGCCTATCAGATGCGTTTCCCCACCTGTCCGCAGATCCCGGTCTTTGTTGGGTCCGAAATTCTCTCCGAGTACCATTCTCCGGACGGCGCGGAAGAAGTGATCGAAAGGAAATGCAAACTCAATATTGAAGCCCCATATCTGTTGAAGAAGATGGCCGGCGTCGACTACGTGTATTTCAACCAGAAGAACTCGTTGGACCGACGACAGCGCACGCTGGTTATCGAGGCAACAAACATCTCCTTCTCGACTCGATTGGTTATCGTGGAAAAGTGTGTGTACTATGTGAGTTTCTTTTCTTTTTGTGTTTTCTGACTTTTAGGAGGACCAATACAATTGATCAAATATTTGAGGCTGCGTATTTTACCCAACGTACAGTTGAAATAAAGAGAAGACAAATTTTAGCCAGATTTTGTCAAATTTGACCAATTTTTGGTAGTTAAAGTTATATGAGATGGCTAAATCAGTATCTCCTTGAACTTTCTGGTCTGTTGGTCCTTTTATACCACCTCTACAAAGATCTCCCGTCTAAATTTACCAAAAATTTCTCCAAAAACATCTAATTTTACCTTTCCAAAAAGAAAATTATTTTTTTTTGGTCTCATGGATAACATAAATACATTACTTTTTTTATCAAAAGCTTCCTTATTTCTCTGTCTGTCTGCTGAACATAAAATCTTTCACTAATTTTTGCTGTAGACCACCTCAATTATCGTTTTCGATCATCCCCTCTACCTAGTATAATATAATCTCAAAAATCTTTCCAGGTACATCCCGAAAACTCCGGTTGGACTTGTTTTGAGCAAAGCGCCAGTCTAGACGTCAAGTCCTTCTTCGGCTTCGAAAGTGCAGTGGAAAAATTGGCCGTCAAGCACTATAGTGCCAATATTGCCAAGGTGAGTGTCTAAAACAACATTATTGTTCTGTGTTTAGGGCAAAGAAATCCTCGAATTCTTCATCGACGAGCTCATCAAGAAGGGTACGACCTACATTCCTCCTTTTGAGGATTCGGAAGGCGGTAAAAAATCGCCAGCAGACTCGGCAATCGATTTGTCCAAAAATCATGATGAAGATACGGATGGGTCGGAAACTGAGCGCAAAACTGCTCGCCGGGAAAGCTCAAAGTCTCAGAATGGTGTTATTTTGGAGAATGGCGACAAACGAGAGCATGAAAAGAGGCGGCGCAGCTCCTTGGTCCATCAAAATTCGGCTTCCACCAGTGGTGTCAGAGCTACTAGTTTTGATGATGGTGAGTTTATTCTGCTATAAGAAGGTGTAGAAGATGAAAATAGAGATGTTTTGGAGCATTTGCAAGCTTGTGGCATATTTTTTTGTGGATTTTTTAAAAATTTTCTCATGTGCAATATAAATTTTGGTCAAAAATTTAATAATTTGATATTATATAAGCTTGAAAATGATCTGAGATTGAATGAAATAGTACTATCTCAATTTCTAGAGGGATTTGCAACAGATTTTTCGCCTGAAATTTATTTTATTTTACCTTGTTTTAGCCGAAACCAAGCTCGAATCGGATTATATCCAAAGATTCCTCGGCCAACTCACCCCACTGGAAGAATCTCGTCTCTGTGAGCTGAAATACGGCCTTCAGTCGGCGCACAAAGGCAAACTCCCCAACGACGCCCATCTCCTCCGTTTCCTCCGGGCAAGAGATTTTGACGTCCACAAAGCCCGCGACATGGTCATCAACTCACTCCTATGGCGAAAACAACACAACATTGACAAGCTCCTCCACGACTTCCAAGCACCTCAAGTCCTGTTGGATTATTTCCCCGGCTGCTGGCATCATCATGATAAGGACGGAAGACCTTTATTTGTCCTCAAATTGGGCCAAATGGACGTAAAAGGACTGTTGAAGGCCGTTGGACCCGAACGAGTGATGAGATTCACCTTGACGATTTGTGAACAGGGCTTGGAGAAGGCAGCGGAGGCAACGAAACGACTCGGACAACCGATTAGGTAACAATTTGGGGATTTGCACGGTGCGAAAGGAAAGGTTTTTATTGCACTGTGCGAAAGGAAATTTTTTTTTGCACTGTGCGAAAGGAAAAGATTTTTTGCACTGTGCGAAAAAAGAAAGAGCAGTTTTTATCGCACTGTGCGAAAGGAAAAGGATGTTTTGCACTGTGCGAAAGTAAAAGATTTTTTGCACTGTGCGAAAAGAAAAGCTTTTTTTTGCACTGTGCAAAAGGGAAAGATTTTGTTGCACCGTGCGAACGGAAAGGATTTTCATTGCACTGTGCGAAAGACAAAGGATTTTTTTGCACTGTGCGAAAAGAAAAGCTTTTTTTTGCACTGTGCGAAAGGAGAGGATTTTTTGCACTGTGCGAAAGGAAAAGATTTTTTTGCACTGTGCGAAAGGAAAAGATTTCTTTTGCACTGTGCGAAAGGAAAAATTTTTTTTTTGCACTGTGCAAAGCACAAAGAATTTGTTTCGCACGGTGCAGTCGATTTTTTTTTTGCACTGTGCGAAAAAAGAAAGCTGTTTTTTCTACTGCACGGTGCAGAATGATAATAAATTTTTTCGCGTTTGCACTGTGCGAAAAACGAAAATTTTTATTTGAACTGTGCAGAAAATGAAAGCGAGGTTTTGGCACGGTGCAGAAATAAAAGTGTAATTATTGGATTTTTTCAGCACATGGACCTTACTGGTGGATTTGGAAGGCCTCGGAGTCCGTCATTTGTGGCGCCCCGGAGTTCAATGTCTTCTGAGGATCATCGAAACTGTTGAGGTGAGTAAAATACGATTTATTTTTTGTTTTCAAGTTTAGATTGACTCAGGAAATGGGAAAATGGATTGATAGAGATGATAGAAGAGTTCATTAAAAATCTCAGAGAATTTGAAAATAAATTTTACATCATTTTTGTATCATTTTAGGCGCATTACCCGGAAACAATGGGACTGGTCCTAATCGCCCGAGCCCCACGAATGTTCCCCGTCCTCTGGACCCTGATCTCGCCGTTCATCGACGAAAACACCCGCAAAAAGTTCATGATCAACGCCAACGAACACGTGGCCGACGAGCTGCACAAGTACATCCCACCCGAAGTGCTCCCCGATTTCCTCGGAGGCCCCGCCCACTTTGAGGCGTCCAAGGGCGGACATGTCCCCAAATCCGAGTACCTACCGCTGTCGGAAATCAACCTCGAGGAGGATGATGTACTCACCTCCATCTACACGGTCGCCACGGTCCATAAAGGAATGCCACAAGAGGCCTGCATCAAGGTCCCCACCGCAGGCTGCGTCCTCACTTGGGACTTTGATGTCATCAAAGGCTCCTGCGAGTTTGTCGTGTACCATACGAACAAGGTAGGCGTTTTTTGGAGGTTTTTGGTGGGTTTTGGGATGAAAAAAATCACAGAAAAATCAAGATTTTTTTTTGGAAGTTTGAGGAAATTTTTGAGATTTTTTGATATTTTTTGGAAATTTTGGGGTGGTTTTGTGTTTTATTGGATGAGAAAAAACTGGATTGGACGTATTTTACAATTTGAAAAGAAAAAATTAAATTTTGAAAAATTTTTCGGACCTTATATTCGTATTTTACAATTTTACATCTGAAATTTTTTATAAAAAAAAAAATTTTTTTTCCCGATTTTGAGATTTTTTGGAAATTTATTGCTAAAAAATTAAAATTTGGTATGTTTTTGGTACTGAAATTTAATTTTACACCTTAATTTTTGTTTTTTTTTTTGCACTATGCGAAAGGAAAAAGCTTTTTTGCACTGTGCGAAAGGGAAAGATTTTTTGCACTGTGCGAAAAAAGACAAAAACAGTTTTTATTGCACAGTGCAGATGATTTAGAAAGGCTTTGTCGCGAGTGCACTGTGCAAAACGACAAAGTTTTTTTTGCACGGTGCGGTCGAAATCTCCTTTTTTTTGCACTGTGCGAAAAAAGAAGAAACGGTTTTTATTGCACTGTGCAGATTATTTAGAAAGGTTTTGTCGCGACTGCACTGTGCAAAACGAAAAAGGTTGTTTGCACGGTGCGGTCCAAATCTTCTTTTTTTCTTTTTGCACTGTGCGAGAAAAGAAGGAACCGTTTTTATTGCACTGTGCAGATGGTTTAGAAAGGCTTTGTCGCGAGTGCACTGTGCAAAACGAGAAACTTTTTTTTGCACGGTGCGGTCGAAATCTTTTTTTTCTTTTTGCACTGTGCGAGAAAAGAAAAAAAAGTTTTTATTGCACAGTGCAGATGATTTTGAAAGGTTTTGTCGCGACTGCACTGTGCAAAACGAGAAAGTTTGTTTCGCACGGTGCAGTCGATTTTTTTGCACTGTGCGAAGAAAGAAAGAACAGTTTTTATCGCACCGTGCAGATTTAGAAAGGCTTTGTCGCGACTGCACTGTGCAAAACGAGAGGTTTTTTTGTGCACGGTGCGGTCGAAATCTTTTTCTTTTCTTTTTGCACTGTGCTTGCACTGTGCAGATGATTTAGAAAGGCTTTGTCGCGAATGCACTGTGCAAAACGAGAAATTTTTTGTGCACGGTGCGGTCGAAATCTTTTTTTTTTTTTTTGCACTGTGCGGTTGAAATCTTTTTTTTATTGCTGTGCAGATTTAGAAAGAAAAAAAACTTTTTTTTTGATATTGAAATTTGATTTTACACCAAAAATTTTTTAGACAATCGACCAGCCCGTCCAGCCTTCGTCCCCCACCTCCCTAAACCCAATGGAACGCATCACAAATGCGATTGAATCGGTATCCTTAGGCTCCCCACCGCACTCCGTAATCCAAGCCGATCCCGAATTGAAGCTGGGAGAAGACATCACCGTCCAAGAACAGCCAGTAATCCTGTCCGAGGGCGACTCGATGCAAGGCTCCCATTACTGCGCCCAACAAGGCACTTATATTTTGCAATGGAAGGTCACCGAAGCCCCAAATCAGCCTCCACACGCCGCGTTCGACTTCTCTTTGACTGGCCCCAAGTGCAAATTAATGTACTATCATGAGCTCTTGGACAGTGTCAACTTTCGGTAAGGGTTTTGGAGGAATTGGGGAGGATATAAAGATTTTTTGGGATTTGGAGGGGCTGGGAGAAGGATAAGGTAAAAAGTGTAAATTTTTTGAAGAATTTTACGATTTTTTTGATTGATAGTGGAAGAATAGAGCCTAAGGAGGATTTACTACTCAACTGAAATAGGAAATTATCTTTTTTGACACCTGAATTTGAAGTTTTCCCATGGAGAAGGAAAAAATTTTTAATTTTCAAATTTTTGAAATATTTTTGGTTTTTTTGGGGAGAAATGAAAAGCTATGTACTCAGTTTGTATAGTAGACGATAGTTTTGTATGTCTGATTTTTGATACGATCAAAAAATTGCGGTTTTTGGGAATTTTTCGATTTTGCACTGTGCGAAAGAAAAATTTTTGGATTATTGCACTGTGCGGTTTAAATTTTGAATCGAAGTAAAAATAATATGATTTAGAATGAACTGAGAGGTAGAATGGGCATCATAAAAATTTTCATATTTCTGCACAGTGCGAAAATTTTGAGATTTTTTGCGATTGCTCTGTGCGAAAGAAAAATTTTTGAAATTTTGCACTGTGCGGTTGAAATTTTGAAGCGAAGAAAGAATAAAATGATTTAGAATGGTCTGAGACGTAGAATGGGCATCATAAAAATTTGCATATTTCTGCACAGTGCGAAGATTTTGAGATTTTTTGGGATTGCACTGTGCGAAAGAAAAAATTTTGAATTATTGCACTGTGCGGTTGAAATTTTGAATCGAAGTAAAAATAATATGATTTAGAATGATCTGAGAGGTAGAATGGGCATCATAAAAATTTTCATATTTCTGCACAGTGCGAAAATTTTGAGGTTTTTTGGGATTGCACTGTGCAAAAAGAGAAAATTTTAAAAAATGATTTTTTTTCGATTCGAAAGTAAGGCTTGCTGTTTATTAATGAAAAATGAAATTTCAGAGGTTCGGTGGCCAGCCTAGAGTCCTGCCGCTCCTCCTTCAGCTCCCTAGCCGCCGCCGAACACAAAGACACAGCCGTTCACAGGACCCCCAAGAAGTCACCGTAATTTATATTTGAAGTCTTAATTAGTCATGTTCAATAACCGCAGTAGTTTATGGGTTCAATTAGAAAAAAATTTTTTTTTTTTTTTTTTTTGAAAATTAACATTTTTCGAGGTTTTGTAAAGAATCATATTTTACCATCTTCGTTAACGCTTGAAACCGTTTTTGATTATGAATCCAGGTCCTGAAAGGCCGTATTTTTATTAAAGTATGGGTTATTTTTCGCTTTCAAATAGCCAAAAAAATGTAACACGAAATAGTCACGGCTTACTGTAATTTTTTAATTTTTTTTATTGTATTGCGAGTTTGTGTCTGTTTTTGCACTGCTCCTGTAAATATCAGTTACTGAAAATAAACAATTTTGTCAAATCGGATTGGATTTTTTTTGATATTGGTTACTGCACCGTGCAATATTTTTTTTGAACATTTGTGCACTGTGCAATGGGACAATTGAATTGAAATTTGTTGAAGATAATTGATTGAGGTCTCAAATATCGTTTATGAATGTGAAATTGCGTTGTTTAGGTTGCACGGTGCATAAAACTTTTCGATTTTTTATTGCACTGTGCGAAAAAAAGAAACCCAAATTCCGCACGGTGCAGTGTAAAAAACGGAATAAAAATAGTCGAAGGTTGTTCGTTGTGGCCTCAGGTATTAATGTAGAGGCAAATAGTTGAAGTTTTTCCACTGAAATTTGACGAAAAAGCCGATTTATAACATCGCACTGTGCAAAAATTGAAAAATAGATTTTGCACTGTGCGAACAAGTAAGTAAATTCCGACGTAAAAAAATAGGTGTTTATTGAAGAAGTAGGTCTTTCAATGGATAAATAAGTTATTTTAAGCAAGGAATGATTAAAATATGTGCAAATATTTTCTACTCGTCGTCTCCGAATCGACTTCTATATTTCGGGGCGCTTCTCTTTGTAACATTTTTGGCTGGACAAGCCGGAATGAAGCTGCAGAGAGATTCAGTTGGAGCATAGCGAGCGTAGACATCAAGGCCGACCAGGAAGGCCTCGCAAACTGGGACCAGCTCGGATCTGTCCAGGGCAAAGAAAACGTTGCAAATTGCTAGTTCAAACTAAAAAAGTATCAAAAGACTATATACTTCGTATTTTACAATTATTTTCAATTTTAAATCTTTCCTCAACTCACCGCGAGGGAAGCTAGACCAGTGCTTTTCAGGAAGTCCTGAATAATTGGCGCCGATACACTGCACGGCTCGCAGAGATACGGTAGAGCGTACTGTAGAGGCAATTGCAATTTCCAGGCGTACTCGGAGTAGAGTGGAAGAGATTCGAGGTACTTTTTGGCGTGAGATTGCCATTCATTTTTAGCGACAAGCTCTCCAATTTGGGCCATGACTTTATCGTCAAGAGCAGCCGGCGAAAAGAAGTGGTTGATGTCGTTAACAGTCTCCGAGAAGTCGGCTAAATAGTTTTATAAATAGATAGCAGCATTTGCTTTCAGTTTTTGGGGGCTTTGAAATAGTTTTGATTTATAAAATACGAAAAATTCGAGTTATCTTACCCTTGACAAATGATGTGGAGACGGTCAAGAACAAGATAAAAAAGAACATTTTTCGAAACCAATAAATCCAAATGAGTACTTCGTGTTGATAAATGATGTATCGCAGATTATATACTCTTAATTTGGAGCAATTTTATCTAGCGAAAACATAAAATATAGGATAAATTGCAAAAGATTTGAATAATTTGGCTGTTTTACTTGTTTAGCCTATATTTTACGTAGCGTATGTTTTCGATGTCCCATATTTGGAATATATAAACTAGAGCACACGTATTATCAATGTAGAGTATTAGTTTCTGCCCAAGTTAATCGAAAAATGTTCTTTTTTACCTTGTTCTTGACCGTCTCCACATCCTTTATCAAGGGTAAAATAACTCGAATTTTTCGTATTTTATAAATCAAAACTATTTCAAAACCCCCGAAAATTGAAAGGTAATGTTTCCATTTATTAATAAAACATTTAGCCGACTTCTCCGAGACTGTTAACGACATCAACCACTTCTTTTCGCCGGCTGCTCTTGACGATAAAGTTATGGCCCAGATTGGAGAGCTTGTCGCTAAAAATGAATGGCAATCTCACGCCAAAAAGTACCTCGAATCTCTTCCACTCTACTCCGAGTACGCCTGGAAATTGCAATTGCCTCTACAGTACGCTCTACCGTATCTCTGCGAGCCGTGCAGTGTATCGGCGCCAATTATTCAGGACTTCCTGAAAAGCACTGGTCTGGCTTCCCTCGCGGTGAGTTGAGGAAAGATTTAAAGTTGAAAATAATTGTAAAATAGGCAGTACATAGATCATTCATATTTTTTTAGTTTGAACTAGCGATTTGCAACGTTTTCCTTGCCCTGGACAAATCCGAGCTGGTCCCAGTTTGCGAGGCCTTCCTGGTCGGACTGGATGTCTACTCTCGCTATGCTCCAACTGAATCTCTCTGCAGCTTCATTCCGGCTTGCCCAGCCAAAAAGGTTACAAAGAGAAGCGCCCCGAAATATAGAAGTCGATTCGGAGACGACGAGTAGAAAATATTTGCACATATTTTAATCATTCCTTGCTTAAAATAGTTTATTTATCCATTGAAAGACCTACTTCTTTAATAAATACCTATTTTTTACGTCGAATTTGACTTACATTGTTCGCACAGTGCAAAATATATTTTTCAATTTTTCGCACAGTGCGATGTTATAAATCGACTTTTTCGGGAAATTTCAGCGGAAAAACTTCAACGATTTGCCTCTACATTAGTAACTGAGACCACAACGAGCAACCTTCGACTATTTTTATTCCGTTTTTTACACTGCACCGTGCGGAATTTGTTCCTTTTTTTCGCACAGTGCAATAAAAAATCGAAAAGTTTTATGCACTGTGCAACCTAAGTAATAGTCTTATTATCAAATAAAAAGTCAAATTTGGCCCAAAAAATCTTTTATTGCTTCAAGAAATCCATAAAATTCATCATTTCCCAGTCTTGACCCCCATTTTCGGATCGTTTTTTTCGTTTTTCTTGACATTCGAAGTGCTGGTCGATGTTTTAGGAGGCAGTTTGTTGTCCTTCGTTGTCTTCTTGGCCTTTCTTTTTCTGATAACAAAAAATTCGGTCATACAAGCTGGCCTCCAAACTGAGTCATTCCTCAGCTGGACAATGATGTAAATAATGGTCGTTAGCGGCAGAATCAGGACAATTCCAATGGCCAGGAGGCTAAAATTTGGTGGTAATCGATGAAAAAAGGGAGATAGGAAACTGACCAGGATCTGAAAATAAAAAAAATTGATCAAAATAAAACAGAAAATTAGAAAATTTTTTGCTCAAAAACTTACACAATGAAGAGGGCAAGCGATGAGTCGGATTCTTCTACTCCGGAAATGTAATGACCATACTGAAAATCGAAAAATAAGTGTTTCAGGGGAAGTACCCCAAGTGCGACGCTCAGATTTTGATGAAACTTGGCACAAATTTAGATTATTTTTTAGACACATGAGGGATTTCTAGCTTGCGCTTTGCAGAAAAAACCGAGATTCTTAGGTCGAAGTTCGAAAAAAAATAATGGAAAAAATGGAAGATTTTTTTGAAAATTTTGGCATGACAAGTTTCATGGTTATTTCAACCGTAGAGGGTAATGTTCCCACAAAAAATCAACTTTTTCTACACGAAACTGGCAAAGATATCGCCAAAAAATGTTTTTTTGTCTGACCGCTCTCCGAATTTTTCCCACTCTCTCAGAGCAGAGATCGTTGAATATCTCGAATCGAAGCCAAAAAAATTAGGAAACAATGCCTGGCGGAGGCATTTCTCATTTTTAGACCCCAGAATTTGGGGTTGGAAAAAAGTTGGTAAGGGGAACCAAGATAATTTTCACTGGTGCCGCAAAAAAAATTTTACGGGTACCTCTGACCCACGAAATAGAACCCTCCCTCCCCGGACGATCTTCTCGCCCCGGATTTTAGATCAATACGCCCCTAACTACAACGTATAACTCTCTGTCTGCCCGCTCTCCACATTTCACACACTCTCTCTGCCGCAAAGGTCGTTCAATATCTCGGCTGTCCCTGCAAAGCGCAAGCCAAAAACGTTCGAAACGGAGTTTTTTTAGTTGGAGAGGGAGGTATTTTGCCACATTTTTGGTACTTCCCGAATGCAAAATGATACGTTTTTTGCAATTGGATCGGGCCCGACACTGTAAAAGTATTCTTCGCTGACCGGTCTGTGCATTTTAAATACTCTCTCGGCCGCAAAGGTCGTTCAATATCTCGGCTGTCCCAGCAAATCGCAAGCTGAAATTTTCAGGACTTTATATGTGGGCTATTCCCAAAAAATCTGAGCGTCGAACTTGGGATATTTACAATGGCGGACCTGATCCATTGGCCAAAAACGTACCATTTTGCACCCGGAAAGTATGAAAAATGTGGCAAAATGCTTCCCTATCCAAGTGAAAAAAACTCCGATTTCAAAAGCTTTGCTCTTTTTTTGAGAGAAAGGGCGCGCAGAGAGAGGTATTTTGCCACATTTTTGATGCTTCCCGGATGCAAAATGATACGTTTTTACCACTGGATCAGGTCCGTCACTGTACCTTATTAGGCCATGTATAGAAATTCACTTACCACCCCCAAATTATACCCCTTCGGCAATGCCGAACTGAGCACCTGAACGAAGACGATTCGTGTTGTCCGGTTAATCCCGCATTCCCGAAAATCGTAAAAGTCAATGTCGGTGATGGGATTCGAAAACTCGCTGCCCTCAAGGAATTGGTGCATAGTAAAATTTTGAGCAGTTCCGTTGTCCGTCTTGTAGGCTAAAATCACATTTCAAACGTTGAAAACCTCAAAAAAAACTCACTTGCATATTGTTTGCAGCCAAGTATATAGTGTCGAAAACAGTCTCCAAAACGTATGGAGACCCGTTTAGCCAGGCTAAAAAGTCATGGCGATGACAAGAGATTGTTGATAATTTTATTGTAACAAAATTTTCAGCCACTTACTTGAATGGATCACAAGTGCCATTTGCAGGTTTTTCAATAAATAAAATCGCGCGATATGTGGTGTTTAGGGCTGCATAAAATCTGATTTCCGGCTGGATTAGATGCGTCATCCTGTAGAGAAAGACTGTTGGCATTATTTATATTATTTTCATTTATTTTCATGTCAGTCTGTCGGGAAAATAATGTGGATTTGTCGCATCAAAAATCGCATTGCCGCCAAAAAAAAAGAATTGTGTCGCGGCAAAATCAAATTGCTTTTCACTTCAGCGACAAATCCACATTATTTTCCCGACAGACTGACACTCAAAAAATCGACCAAAACACCCACAGCCAGACATCTTTTTCCTCTATGACGCGATAATAATGCAGATTCTGTACGTTCAATGGCAACGACTCGTTGGTTTCGGCGATGAACACCTCAGAAGTTTCGGAATACACATCGTGGAAAAGGAGGAGCGGCAAAATCCAGCCGAATATCATGTTTGCGGTGAGAAAATAAAGTCAAAACTGGCAAGACATCAAAAAAGCGTTCCATTTTTTGCTCAAAAATTCAAAATCTCCCCATTTCTTCTATCCACCATGCCTCTATTCGGTCCAATTTTCCTATGGATTACGGTAATTTCGGTCTTGAAAGCTTTGGAAGAGCAGATTTACGTCGCTGAAAATAACGAGAGCTTGCCGGACGACGTTCGTGGACTGCATTATTACGAGTATCGCAACAATTTGTTGTATGTCTTTTTTTTAGTTTTTGCGTTTCGGAAAGCGCACAGTGCGAAGATTTGATTTTTTGATTTTGCACGGTGCAATTGAAAGATTCGCCTTTTGCACAGTGCAAAAACAAGAAAATGCCATTTTGCACTGTGCGACGCAAAAATTTGTCGCGAAATCTTATGGCACCGTGCAAAAACAAAATTTCTTGATTATGCACAGTGCAATTGAAAGATTTGCCTTTTGCACGGTGCAAAAACAAGAAAATGCCATTTTGCACTGTGCGACGCAAAAATTTGTCGCGAAATTTTATTTGCACCGTGCGAAAACAAAATTTCTTGATTTTGCGCAGTGCAGTTAAAAGATTTGTCTTTTGCACAGTGCATTTGAAAGATTTCTTAATTATGCACAGTGCAGTTGGAAGATATGTCCTTTGCACAGTGCAAAAACAAGAAAATTCAAGTTTGCACTGTGTAAACGCAATGTTTGTCGCCGAAATGTTATTGCACCGTGCAAAAATCTAGTTTCATGATCATGCATAGTGCAGTTGGAAGATTTGTCTTTTGCACAGTGCAAAAGCAAGAAAATTTCAATTTGCACTGTGCAATTGCAAAAATTTGTCGCCGAAATTTTTATGCACAGTGCAGCTGAAAGATTTGTCTTTTGCACAGTGCATTTGAAAGATTTCTTAATTATGCACAGTGCAGTTGGAAGATTTGTCTTTTGCACAGTGCAAAAGCAAGAAAATTCCAATTTGCACTGTGCAATTGCAAAAATTTGTCGCTGAAATTTCATTGCACCCTGAAAAAACCCAATTTCTTGATTTTGCACAGTGCAAAAACGGAATCCTTCGATTGCGACCCCGCTCGATTGCGACCTCGCATCGATTGCGACCCCGCATCGATTGCGACCCAAAATGGGGTAAAGCGACCCCGGGATGAAAATTCCTTGATTCTCTTCGGGAAAAACTTGCTTTAGGGGTTTTCGAGGGTGCTGATTTCGAAAATGATGTTCATTTTTCCTCTAGTACTACATAGTGCTGTCTGATACTATATAGTACGAAGTGAAAATATCGCTTTTGACGTTAAATACTCGAATTAGGGGTTTTCGAGGGTGCTGATTTCGAAAATGATGTTCATTTTTCCTCTAGTGCTACATAGTACTGTCTGATACTATATAGTACGAAGTCCAAATATGGCTTTTGACGTTAATGGTGTTGGTTTGATGCTTAGTACTCTTCAAAAACACGTTTAAAGACTTGGTGCTATATAGTACTGTCTGATACTATATAGTACGAAGTCAAAATATGGCTTTTGACGTTAATGCTGTTGTTTTGATGCTTAGTACTCTTCAAAAACACGTTTTAAAGACTTGGTGCTATATAGTACTGTCTGATACTATATAGTACGAAGTGTAAATTTGGCCTCTAGGCGTTCGTGGTGTTGTTCTGGTGCTTATTACGCCTATTTTTACTTCGTACTATATAGTATCAGACAGTACTATATAGCACCAAGTCTTTAAACGTGTTTTTGAAGAGTACTAAGCATCAAACCAACACCATTAACGTCAAAAGCCATATTTGGACTTCGTACTATATAGTATCAGACAGTACTATGTAGTACTAGAGGAAAAATGAACATCATTTTCGAAATCAGCACCCTCGAAAACCCCTAAACCGAGTATTTAACGTCAAAAGCGATATTTTCACTTCGTACTATATAGTATCAGACAGTACTATGTAATACTAGAGGAAAAATGAACATCATTTTCGAAATCAGCACCCTCGAAAACCCCTAAAGCAAGTTTTTCCCGAAGAGAATCAAGGAATTTTCATCCCGGGGCACGGCAACCCAGGGAGTCTCCCGCCTCGTTTCGGCGCTTCGCCCACCTAGTATCGGTTGAATTCAAACGAAATGTCAAAAATGAATTTTTCGTGCGGGTTTCCGACCGAAAAACATTTTTCTCGGAATTTTTTTATTTCTCTTGTGAATTTTGACAATTCGTTTGGACGAAATTCAAAAGTGGGCGGGAGACATTTTTGTTCTATTCTGGGTTGCCGTGCGGGGTCGCTTTACCCCATTTTGGGTCGCAATCGATGCGGGGTCGCAATCGATGCTGGGTCGCAATCGATGCGGGGTCGCAATCGATGGAATTCTGCAAAAACGATGTTGTTTTTTTGCACAGTGCAAGTGAAAGATTTGCCTTTTGCACAGTGCAAAGGCAAGAAAGTTCCATTTTGCACTGTGCAAGCGCAAAGTTTGTCGCCGAAATGTTATTGCACCGTGCAAAAATCTAGTTTCATGAACATGCACAGTGCAAAAAACAGATTGTTTTTTGCGCACAGTGCAAATTCATGAGATTTCCAGTTCGCACCGTGCGATCGGAAAATTCGTCGCAGAAAATTCAAATGCACTGTGCAATTGAAAGATGATTTCTTTGCACTGTGCAATTCATGAGTTCAACCGTTTCGCACTGTGCAATCTCAAAACTTGTCGCAAAAAAGGTCCTTTGCACTGTGCGAAACCCAAATTTCACTTTTGCACAGTGCAGCCGAAACATTTTGTCGCGCTCAATTTTGCACTGTGCAAACAAATTTTTCTCAAAGGGTTGCACTGTGCAATCACCAAATTTTCCCGTTGCTTCAGAGAAACAAATCTCTCAACATCCGAAATTCGATTTTATGGGAAAGCGATGAACGAGAGCGAAAAGCTGGAGATTATTTTCAATGTTCCGAAGAATTTGGACACGTCCACATGTGAAGACGATTTGTAAGTCCTTGGTCGATATTTTATTTTTACTATTTTTAGATCTTACAAGGTCTGGGTGCAAATTGGCGCCTGTTCTTTCAAACTCATTTACTTCTGCGATTCGCATTTTGGTAAGTTTACGGTAATATAATAGTTTTATTATGATGCTTCCTAAACGTTCTATTTTATTGCAATGTGCAATTCGTAGTGGAAAAAAATCCGCACAGTGTGATTTTTTGTTCAAAAAATTTTGCACAGTGCGATTTTTTCAATCACAAAATTATGCGCTGTGCGACTGTTTTGGCCCTAAATTTTTTGCACTGTGCATTTTTTTGGGCTTTAAAAGTTCGCACAGTGCACCTTTTTAAACTTCAAAATTTCGCACAGTGCACTTTTTTAAACGTCAAAATTTAGCACTGTGCAGTTTTCATGACCCTATAATTTTGCACTGTGCAGTTTTTGAGTCTTCAAATTTTCGCACTGTGCAATTTTTTAGACTTCAAAATTTTGCACAGTGCACTTTTCTAAACTTCAAAATTTCGCACAGTGCAATTTTTTTGGACTTCCAAAATTTCGCACCGTGCAGTTTTCGAGACATCATAATTTTGCACAGTGCACTTTTCTAAACTTCAAAATTTCGCACTGTGCATTTTTTTGGACTTCCAAAATTTCGCACTGTGCAATTTTTTGGACTTGCAAAATTTCGCACCGTGCACTTTTCTAAACCTCAAAATTTCGCACAGTGCACTTTTTTAAACTTCAAAATTTCGCACTGTGCAATTTTTTAAACTTCAAAATTTCGCACTGTGCAATTTTTTGCACTTCAAAATTTTGCACAGTGCACTTTTCTAAACTTCAAAATTTCGCACAGTGCACTTTTCTAAGCTTCAAAATTGTGCACTGTGCAGTTCTCGAGACCCTATAATTTCGCATAGTGCAACAGTAATACTCTCAAAAACACGCACAGTGCACTTTTTTAAACTTCAAAATTTCGCACTGTGCAAAAATAAATTTTTTTTCTAAAAATCCCAAAATAACGTCAAGAATCATCTTCAATTTTAGTATTCGAAGGTCGACAGCTTAAAAAAGAAATGAAGACATTGGAATACGCAGATTCCGTGGACCTATTTGTCGAAATGAAGCCGACAGATTGCGGAAACAACGCCGAATTGGACAGAATTTTGACAACTGAGGCGCTGATTCAAATACGAGTCACCGATTTCAACGCCGGGTTTAAGGTCAAATTGGTGAGAAATTTGAATATTTAAATTTTTTTTCAAAATTAAAATTTTTAATTTTTAAAAAATAATTTTTCAAATTTCAGCGTTTTTACTACATCGCTGCAACCGAAATCAAACAGGAACCGATCGAATATTACATTAGCATGCAAGTGAAAAAAAAATTTTCCAAAAAAAATCAATTTTTCTCCAAAAATTTGTCTAAAATAATTTAAATTTTTCAGAATTCTGACCTCAGCTATAGTTGTAGTACCTCTACTATTCGTATGCGCCGCTATTTTATACGAAAGTTGGCCAATTTTCCCGGATTTTTTTGGAAAATCTCAAAAAATCCCGCAGCCGGCTAAAAAATCCGAACATGACGAATTTATCCCCGAGCCTACTGAACACACGACTGGTTAAACTTGATAAACAGTCGTTAAATATCATCAGGAGTTGGTTCTAACAGATTTATTCGAAGAACGGACACCGGAAATGAGGGGACTTCCGAAAACATCGACGGAAATAACAACAAGCCTGACATAACAACAATTTGAGAGGGATTGCGCTGAGATCGAGGGGGGAGACACTCAGCCTAGACCAATGAACATTTCCATAGACTATCCTAACATCTTTTTTCGACGGAGTTTTTGTGGTTTACTGTAAAAAGTGCGGGAAACAGGGGGGAATTTCGAAATTTTACCCAAAATGTAGGTAAAACTTGAAATTTCAAGATTAATAGGAGGTAAGTAGAAGAAATAGAGCACTCTTTACAATTCACAACACATCCCGCCGCCTAGAGGTTCAAAGTTGGCAGTCCAAATGGAGCTGGAGTCTTGGTGGTGTCATCAAAATTGGCAGCTTCGATTTGGCTTTCTTTCTTCGTCGGCAGGGCCACTGGATCCTCGGGAGGAGGCTGCATGGTCGGATCGACCATTTGACCCATGAATCGGGTCATCACAACACCCATTCCCTCAATCATCGCCAAAACAACGCCACCCAAAACAGCTGAGCCGGCCATGATTTTCGGGCCCGAACGGATGGCCAAAAGACCTCCGGTGATGGCGCCAGAAGCAATCGAGTTCCATGAGTCCTCCTGGAATCAGATTCGAGATTATTATTGGCATCAGAATTTTGAAAAAATAAGAAACTAATAATTTTGTGATGCTTTAGGCATCAAAGATTTTTTTTGATGCGTTGTAAAAACGTGTTATCAAAAACAGCTAGACACTCAAAGAACACTTGAACCAGCCCGTCTTCTTCCTTCCCGACAGCTTTTCTTTGCAGCCGTCACCTGATTATTGGCTCGAAAAACAGGTCTAGGGTTAAACACCTAGTATAATAAAAAACCGGCCAAATCTTTTAAAAACCCCAAAAAGATCGAATACATTTGCAGACTAACAGTTAGAAGAGAGCTTCATCTTCCTACTCAACCACAATTTCATTTCGAAATTTCAGATGATGCAATAAAAAATCTGATATTGTTCATGGAACCTAAAAGTCAAAGAAAAAAACAAATTGAAATCCCTACCTTTCTTCTCAACGCAACCAAGGTGCAATCAATGGTACTGAACATTCCACCCCATGCAGCGAATTGTCCTCCCGTTACCGGACTTCTCACTCTGACTTCACGAAGAATACTCGTCAACTTCTGATTCTTCGCGGCGTTCTTGTATGCTGAGAAGGAATGGAAGATGCTTCCACCAACCAGGCCCATGGCAAAGGCTGAACCGGCATCTGCGAAGATTCTGTGTGGACTAAAACAGAAATACACCGATATTACTGTTCTCAACTTTAATCTAGACGTCAAGTATAATATAAAACGACTTACCAAGGTTCTCTGGTGTATTCGTCCATGGTGAACTAACCTGTTCCGGTGTTTGCGACGTGAAAATCGTCGAAAATGATAAAATTCACGCAAAAATCGTCGAATGAGCGAGAATAAACACAATGCCAATGAGGTCTTGGCGTTGCTCGTTTTCGTGGCGGGACTCAAGTATGTAAGGGATGTTTGCCAAAACTATTGGCATTTCGTCGCAACCCGTGGAAAATAATTGTCGAAAAATATTTTTGGCCCTCCGAACATGCTATTGAACGGCCGGGCATTATTATCGCTAGTCAATGACAAGGAATACGATCGGAAAATATGTGGGAACCTCGATATGCTCCAGGTATCATGAATAATATAATTTTTGTGTGAAATTTTAGGTTATTTTTCAATTTTTTTGCTGTAACTACTTTTAAATTTCAGGATGAGCACTGGAGGACGTTGTATGCGGTGATGACAGCCAATTTACTGTATCTTTTCGAAAGTGCTGACGACTTGAATGCCGCTCCAATGGTTTTGCTCATAGTTGAAGATTGTTTGGTGGAAATGGCAGATGATAACGTGACGGGGAAGCCCTATTCGTTCCTCTTGAGGTCGAAAACGTAAGGATTCCACTCTTTTTCTTCTTTCATATTTAGATTCAAACAATTTGGCAACAAATGGCATGTATGATTTAATTTTGATGTGGGAACTCGATATTGATGCAAATTTTTGCAGGACAAAGCGAGTATTCACGTTTGCGGCCCCAGATTTTTCCACTCTAGAACGATGGATCCACTTTTTGACCGTTTCGTCGGTCGATTATATCAGAGCCACCATGCAGACAATGTATGCCGCTCTATCGCCCAAGAACTCGCCTCAGGAACTTCAAAAACCTATAACGGATAAGAAGGAGGATGAAACTCAGGATACACCGAGTAGTACCGCGTAACGCGGATGTAATTACTTAATAATAAATATTTATCAAATTTTTTCGAGGTTTGATGGATGGTGAATATAATTTTGGTTCCCACAGATGGGACATTCGCTTTTTTGCAGGGAATTTGAGTCGAATAGATAGTCAGAATATTGAAGATTGTGCTATTAGTAATTTTGAACACTACAGAGTGGTTCAGCCGAAGCTTCCATCATTTTTTCGAGCATTTCTCCATCAATAATGCACCAATTTCTATAAAATTTATATCAAATTGAAGCTGAGGCACCCTATTTTTTATCCACCACAAAAGTCCGAGAAACTGAAAACTTGAGAACGTCATATTTGGTGGACAAAAAATGGGGTGTCTCAGCTTCAATTTGATATAAATTTTATAGAAATTGGTGCATTATTGGCGGAGAAATACTTGAAAAAATGATTGAAGCTTTGGCTGAACCTCCCTGTAGTGTTCAAAATTACTACTAGCACAATTTTCAATACTCTGACTATCTATTCGACTCAAATTCCTTGCAAAAAAAGCAAATATCCCATCTGTGGGAACCAAAATTATATTCACCATCCGTCAAACCTCCAAAAATTGTATGTAATGCGTTTTCTCGACGAAATTTCGGTTTCATTTTACCTTCCCACGAATTTGCTTGCATAACACTAAACTCTAATTACGATCGCTGTGTGGTTCAAACCCCTCCATCTCTTCTCCCAATGTTAATAAATACCTCCCGCGGTGACCTACATAATAATTCCGAGAGGAGCCGTCTGACCCTCGACCTCTGGGTCGGGCGTCTCTCGAATCCGCGCGCTCTTTCGCCGTTCGCCCGGCTGATTTAAACCTCAATCAGGTCTTTTTTCGAATGGGTGTGCCTTGGCACTGGCTGAGGGGGGAAGCGTTTCCGCAGACGGCTTTTCAACTTGGGCTGCTCGATATACGACCAGAACTTGGAGGGGGTCTTGCTCAGGTAGGATAATATCGGCAGAGTCGAAAATTTGAGGGCCTACTTCGATTTATGTGTTGATTTTTTGGCTTTATGGTAGAATTGAGCAGAAATGACTTTTCTGAATGTGAGGATCGTATTTTACCCCATTTTTCTTCATCTTCTACATCTCGACACTAGCCTACTATAAGGTGATTTGCTCAAATTTGAGCGCTTCTCATCACAACTAGCTCTTATTATCCCAAAAACAATCCTATAAACTATATTTTCTACAAGGTCCACACTTGAATCCCTCGTATTTTACCTTCTTCAGCCATTTTTCTACAATGCACCTTCTAATTGGCCGAGTTCATAATCCCGCTGCCCCTTGTTTGGTCTCTTGTGCATAAATTTGTCGCAAATCCCCCTGAAAGTCTCCAATTACACCTATTTGGTCTATAAGAGCGGCGACTAGCCGCCTTTTGTAAGTTCCGACAGTCATTTTGCACAGTCCATTGCATGGAGGTCCATCCAACTTTCGGTCGATAATTGGAGGTGAGAACGGATAAGATACTGCTGAGACATTGAATAAATAGTGAGAGTCGAGCTTGTTTTACATTTTGAGATAGTCTGCTTTCCACAAATCGGCTGGGAATCAAGTTTTTTTGGCAATATTGTACTAGGTATCTACTGCAATATAAATTTCGCTGTCTCATTATGATAACAGCTTTCTCTGCATGTGAAACCCATCTCGCTCGACTCCGAAGACCTTTTCGCACCTGTTTTCCACCATCTCATCGCATTCGGCCTATTACATAACCAGCAATTCGCTGTTTCCATCGATCTTCACCAGCTGAAAAACAAACATCACCCGCTTGCGCCGCAACCCAAATCCGCAGCCAGCTCTTCTCGAGCGCGGCACTGACCCACTGACCTCTCTCGCTGGTGGCCCGTCTCGATCCATGGCCCAAATTGGGGGGCGCTCTTCCAGCCGTTTTTGGTCGCCCATCTTTTGCTTTTGTCTCGAGCGCGCTTTGCTGCCTGATTGGAGAGGAGCGCCCGCTCGATCCGGATGCCATTATTCATTCGGCCTGCTCTTGTCCACTCAGATCTCGAAAACCAGCCACAGAGGTGCGTCGAGAGTCGGTTCCTCGATCGGTTGGTTGGCCGACATGGGTAATATAGGTGTTCTAGTCCAAATCTCTCCAATCCCCTCTTTCTTCTGTGCCTAAACTTGTGAACAAAAAATTTCAAACTGTAACTCACCTGTTCTTACCATAAGACTACGACTTCCTCCAGGGTTTTGCGGGAAAACTGAGCAAAAATATTATTTTAGGCAACAAATCCATGAAATGCCTAAAACGCGACGAAACTGTAAGCTTACTAGTTCAAAAACGTTGCAAAAGTCTAGTCTTTGTCTGCCAGTCGTCTGGAACAGTTTTTTGTCGACGAGTACGATAATATTTTTCCGGCTGTTTGCACGTTCAGTTTTATACGATGAAACCTGTCTATTAGTTGCTATGAATTCGACCAGTCTGGATTCTTGTCCACTTTGTGTGCTAAAAATCAGCCTCGTGGTACTATTTCGTATCACCAACAAGCGCACGCCGTTTTTTTGATACGCCATTGCCATTCTTCGATATTATCATAGGGCGCAGTTCGGATCACGGCCCTACTCCCGGCTGACGCCCGTCAGAAATTTTTTTGGCAGCCGGCTTTGGTCGAAAAATTGTTTTGGCGGTCGTTTTTCGCGATTTTTGTGTTAGTTTTTTGAAAACGTGTAATTTTAGATAATATTTGTTCAATTTCAGGGATATGAACCTCGACAGTGTGTTTGGCGAGGAAAACCAAGAAAACAACACTGATGAGCTGATCAACCGGATGTTTAACTCGGGTAAGTCATTAGGATTTTATTTTATTCATTTTTGAAAGGTTTCTTGAATTTTTTTGACCTGATGTCTAGTGTAATATAAATTGATGTCTGGAAATGTCATTTTTTCCATGATGATTGTTTGGATAGGTAGAACATGACCCGAATGAGCTATTTTTTAATGTCTTAAATTTTCATAAGCATTCATTTTCGATTTATCGTCGAATTTATATTATTTATGACCTATTTTTGATTTTGCAGCAAATTTCCCCGCCGCCTTTGGGACGGTCTGGCCAGAGTCCCAGAAACGCAAAGCTGATGTCCTCGACGTCTCAGAGTCGGCCGAAACCGCGACTTCCAGTGATGCGCCGCCGGTAAAACGGCCAAGAAAGCCGATCAAAGCGCCTCGCGAACAATCGCACGATCCCAGAGCCGCGGAATTCAGTCACCCTGAGGATGGGATCTACATGAATGCCGAGTTCAAGACGTGGGACGCGTTCAACGAAAAATTCCGGAACTGGATGGCCAAACACAATCAGCCCTTTCGAATTTCGTCCAGCGACAAATTCAGTAATGGAGATGGGTCTTGGAACGAGGAAATCGGCTACCGATCCATTGTTTATCACTGCCCAAGATATGGAGAGGTCAGAGTACGAGGTAAGCAAGAATTTTTTGGTGGATTACTGTAATTTGGAAACATTTTTTTGATAAAAAATTGGAGTTAAAAATTTTAAAATTTTTTGAAAAAATGTCATGGGTAATATTGAAAAAATTGAAATTTTTCGTATCTTAGAATCTGTAAAATCCTTGAAATTGACATTTTTAGATGTCCTAAGGAAGCTAGTTCATTTTGGCAACCAAAAAAATATTTTTTTTAGCATTAATTTTCTTTTATGATCAAAAAATCGCGAAAAAATTGAGAGATTCAAAAAAAAATCAAAGTTTTCGTATTTCAAAAATCTCAAATTTAAAGAACATGGAATTTCCGGGCGCTCTGATGGCCCTATTCTACTTTGAAATCAAAAATTTTGCCATTTGCCAACTCCAATATTACAGGGTGGTTCAGCCATAGGTTTCATCCTTATTTCAAGTATTTCTTCGCTAAAAACCTCAAATATTACGGGCTTAAGTTCACGAAGGCCGCCGTACTGATAAAAGTTTCATTTACCCAAAGACTCGAACCTTGAAACTGTCAAACGTCAGTACGGGGGCCTTCTTGAACTTGGTCCGGTAATATTTGGTGGAGAAAAAGTGGGGTGTCTCAGCATCAATTTGATATAAATTTTATAGAAATTGGTGCATTATTGGCGGAGAAATACTTGAAATAAGTTTGGAAGCTCCGGCTGAACCACCCTGAAATATTGGAGGTAGCAAATGGTAAAATTTTTGATTTCAAAGTAGAATAGGACCATCAAAGCGCTTGGAAATTCCATGTTCTTTAAATTTGAGATTTTTGAAATACGAAAACTTTGATTTTTTTTGAATTTCTCAATTTTTTCGCGATTTTTTGATGATAAAAGAAAATTAGTGCTAAAAAAGTATTTTTTTGGTTGTCAAAATAAACTAGCTTCCTGAGGGGATCTAAAAATGTCATTTTCAAGCATTTTACAGATTCTAAAATACGAAAAATTTCAATTTTTTCAAAATTACCCATGACATTTTTTTCAGGCGAAGGAAAACGCTCGAAACAACAATATCTCCCCTGCCACTGCACCGCAACTATTCGTCTGAACTACCATAGTGCCACACAAGTCCTCAGGATCACGACGTTCCGCCCCCTGCACAACCATGAGCTGAGTTATGAAGAGTACACCAAGCTGACGAATAAACGCAAGTCCACGGTTGGGCCCGCCTCTCCGTTGACGGTGCAGGCGAGTTCGGCGAGTACGAGCGGAGTCAGCTCGAATGGGACGAGTCCGGCGGGGACGGTCAGCCCAATTCAAGTTAGTCCGACGGAAATTTCGAGTCCCAAAAGTGGCCTGGACATTGGATTGGCTGGATTGCCAGGCTTGACTGCTCAAACTAAAGAAATTTTGGCCATGGCGAGCCAGCAGAAGGAATTTTCGCCGGTTTCTGGCCAGATTAAGGACACCGATGGTCCAAAGATTGCTACTCCGGCCAAAAATTTGGCTCAATCTGGCCAAAAAATCAGCCCAAGCCCTTCCAAGCCAAGCCCATCAAGTTTGTCGCCAGTCCAGGCTCCTCAACAGCTCCCGCCGCAATTATTGCCTGAGGGAAAATTGGTCAAAAAAGATGAGAACTCGAATATTTACACTCTTCAAGACCAGAAAATCGCTGCTGATGTTGCGAATCAATGGATTCAAGCGGCTTTAGCCATAAAAATGGAGAATAAACAGGTAAATTATATTATTTTAGGTGATTTTAGGTAGAAATTCTAGAAATTTTATATTGATTTAGATATAATCTGAAAGACTGATGTGTAGAGTAGCTATAAATTTTATTTTCAGCCCGCTCCAGAGCCAGTCCAGCCAGCAGAGAGCCAAAATTTCCAGTCAGCCCTTGTTCAATTGCTCCTGAATGATCCAAATCAGCTGAGACAGCTGCTAGAAGCCGAAAATCAACGGCGCTTGGAGCAGAAACGACGAGAAGAAGAGCTGGCTAGACTGCGAACCCCAAATCTAGCCAATCTTCTTCAACTGGCCGGCTTTTTGAAGCAAAATCCGCAAGGAAGTTCGAATATTCCAAGTCAAGATGAAATTTTGAGAAAATTGATGGAAAATTGCGCTCAAAATGGAAATTTGGGAGTTTCGAGTGAAGAGGAAGAGAGTAGAAGCAATGCGGAGTACGGGCTATCCACCGGGCTGAGCCAATCGACCGCTGGAATCAACCTAAAATCAGGTCAAAGTCAAGGCCAACAAACTGCTCCGGCTCGAAATCAAATCATCCACCCAACTCAGAATCAACCTCAAATAGCGCAGTCAGCTTTCAAACAACTTTTGTCAGCTCAACAGCCCCCAGCAACATCGATTTCCGGCATCTCCAGCCTAAATCAGCCAATTTACCCGTCAAATTTTGGATTTTCACCGCAAATTCCGTTGAATTCTCAAAATTCAACCACGAACTCAACGCAATCGGCCTCGGAACTGGCCTCAACGTGGATGAAGATGTATTCTCAACAAATTCAAAGTCAAACCAATGGGATTGGACATCAGAATTTGAAGACTAATCAAGGAGAAGATCAAGAAGGCGCCAGGCAATTGTTGAATTTATTGCAGGCTCTACAGCCCCAGAATGGAGTCAGCCAGTAGAGAGGATGGTATTTTATATTATTTTAGGCTATTTTGAGATAAGAAAAAAGTGTCATTATGACGAATTTTTTGGAAATTTAAGCCAAATTGGGTAATTTTTTTTGTTTTGGATAAACAAAAAAGTTTTAGTGATAGATTAGACTATGTTTTAGTAGTTCCCATTAAAAAATTACGTTGTTATATCAAATTTTTACATGTCATTATGACACATTTTAAATGCGTCATAATGACATGTTTTTTGATTCTATTGTAGTGGATTTGTATGTTGATTACTAATCGCGCTCAAAAGTCCTGACATTTTTCGCACCGTGCATTCTCTTTCATTTTCATTCGCACGGTGCATCTTTTCGCTTTTATCGCCGCGATTTCCCCTTTTCGCACGCGACAAACCCGAATTTGCGGGCGCGACGTCCAAAAGCCGGACTTTCGCACCGTGCATTCTTCTTTCATTTCTCATTTGTCGCCGCAATTTCCCGTTTTTGCACTAGCGACATGCACTTTTGCGCGCGACGAACCCGAATTCGCGGGCGCGGCGTCCAAAACCCAAACTTTCGCACGGTGCGAAAATTGTCAGGACTTTTGAGCGCGATTAGTATAGTCAATTTTTATTATTTTGTTTTTACCGCCTTCTTCATCATGTCACGATGACAGATTTTTTGTGTCATAATGACACCTGTTTTCTTGTCATTATGATCCGTTTTTGTATTTTATAAATGATTATTGTGCCATTATAAGCCATTACCAGTCTTTTCTATTCTACCGCGATGTCAGACTACCTGTCATGATGACAAATTTATTCCGTCATCATGACCCCTCGATATCCCTTGAATTTTGCCGAGTATGCCGAATAGTCCTATTATTCTTAGCTTTAAGTTGTCTTCTCATAACATTCCTATTTTGGTTACCGATTTTTTCTCAGTATTTTACTCGTATCTTCGGATTTTTCCACCTTTCATTACTGGTCGTATCCTCTACCTCTTTTTTTCGGTCTATACCTCTAAAAAATCGTTATGCGAGTAGTGCCACTGTCAGGTCATACCTCTTTTATTTTTTCTTATTTTTTTATTTTTGAAATTTTTTGATAATAAATTTTATTTATTTGAAGTGTAGGTGACGTACATGAAGGTTACAGATTCCCAAGCATGACATATCCAGCATTTTTTATTTATTATTATTTTGATTTTAAGCCTTGTTTGGGGAGAAAAAATGCAAAAATTCTGAGATTTTTTGAAAAAAAAATTGGATTACTGTAATTTTCAGTTCTTGTAAAGAACTTATGGGTAACTGAAGGTGGCTTGATGTCCATTATGGACAGACGCCATAATGAGCAGATTTCTGAAATCCTTACAGATACCCTCGACACCCATGTATCTTTGTAAAAAATGTGTATTTTATGTGATCTTTACTTTTTTTCTGAAGTAGCACTGTTAAAAAGTAATTTTTGGATTTTTTTCTAAAAATATTCGATTTGAGGGTTTGTAATGGTGCTGATTTCAAAAATTATGTTCATTTCTTCTGATAAAAGTGTAATTAGATGATTAAATGATGACTTTCATTGGAAGTTGATACGAAAACATTGGATGCCAGGATATTCGGGAACATTAGAATATCCTGGCATCCAATGTTTCTGTATCAATTATCAATAAAAGTTATCACATTCACACTGATTTCTCAAATTACACTTTTTTCAGAAGAAATGAACATGATTTTTGAAATCAGCACCATTACAAACCCTCAATTCGAATACTTTTAGAAAAAAATACAAAAATTACTTTTTAACAGTACTACTTCAGAAAAAAAAGTAAAGATCACATAAAATACACATTTTTTACAAAGATACAGAGGTGTCGAGGGTATCTGTAAGGCTTCAGAAATCTGCCCATTATGGCATCTGTCCATAATGGACTCCCCATTTATGGCATGTGCCCATAATGGACGAAGGCGGCCATTTATGGTAAAAGAAAAGCAATTTTTTTCGAATAGGAATTTTTAAATTTTTCTATCGAACATTCGGCTGATTAAACGGCATAATAAGCCAAGTTGACCAGTTCTTGAGCTCTCACCATGGTTTTCCTTACAATCGCAGTTGTTATTTTGCGAATTTTTCCCCTTATTCCTCCATTTTGCCCTGATTCTCGCTTTATTTTGCCAAAAAATCGCCATTTTTCATTTTGTTTCAGTCATTTTCGACTGAAAACCCCATTAATTCTGCCTCATTTCTCAAAATTTCCCGCAAAAAACACGTATAAAAGGGTGCGTTAGGGGCGTCTGCCTTCTCTGCCCTGCAGTCCAGATGCCCGGTCATGTGACCTCGGAGCAGAAAAAGCCCTCTTTTCTCTGCGTTCTGCCCGCTTTTTTGGGGGGATTTTTGAATGAGGGGAACTCACCTTCGTAGCTCCCTCTTTGGCTGCAATTCCCAGCTAACTCCATTTTGATTTGGGGTTTTTATCCTTTTCCGACTTTTGAGCGGATAAATCCGGGAAAAAATAGAAAAATTTTTCGGGGAAATTGGATTTCCTCAAATTTTTTTTTGGGATTTTTGAGTCAAATAGGGTAAAATACGGTGCCTCTTGCATTGAAGTTATCATATATTGCAATATTGCCTAATTCGAGGGATGAAATGACTAAAAATTGCTGTTTTCAACTACTTTTGACCTAAAATAAGCCAAATTTTGGAAAAAGTCAGTTTAATAGTTACATTGGACTAAATTACTACCGATTTAGCATGTCCATACATTCTGAACTTACTAATCAGTCCCATTACGACCAAATTCAGAAAAAAAATTCTGATTTTTTTTTTTCAAATAATCAAGATTTCTTTCCATCCAATTTATGCGAGTATGACATTTGCGGGCATTCTCAATGTTCTCACAAAGTATCCGACATTTTCGAGCG
The DNA here is from genome assembly GCA_904066235.2 of Bursaphelenchus xylophilus. Lineage (NCBI taxonomy): Eukaryota > Metazoa > Nematoda > Chromadorea > Rhabditida > Aphelenchoididae > Bursaphelenchus > Bursaphelenchus xylophilus. The sequence goes on along the minus strand of CAJFCV020000003.1, from coordinate 11,536,974 downwards.
CAAAGTGCCCGACGTTTGTGACATCGATATTTCGACCATTTCATACATTGCCACCTTCATCCTCAAAGTCCGAGTTTCTTGATTATTATGCCCAAAGAAGGATTGTAAAACAATTTCTCCACTGAAGAAATTACTTCTGTTGTAGCACCGCGGAAACAATCCTTCTTTGTGCATAATCATGAAGAAACTTGTATTACACTTTGCGGATGAAGGTGATAATGCATGAAATATCGATGTCACAAACCTCGGGCACTTTGCACCCGTAAATGTCGGATACTTCGTGAGAACGTTGAGAATGCCCGCAAATATCATGCCCGCAAAGGCCGACAGTGCCCGCAGAGAGCCCGCCCGTAAGGCCCTCTCTCCGTACCGCGTCTTTTACCTAAAATAAGGTGAAATTTCGGAATAACTCGGCTTATTTGTCCGTCAAAGGATAATTACCGCTTTATCATGTCCAGAAGCCCTGAAGTTGCTAATTACCACTTTTTCCTATCAACTTTAGAATCAATTTTTTCCAAGTTTTTGATATCTGTCCGTGTTCATACATTATGGGAAGATGCCATAATGGGCATATTTCTGAAATCCTTGCAAATATCCTCGACACCCCTGTATCTTTGTAAAGCAAGTGTATATTATGAATTATGCGATCTTTACTTTTTTTCTTAAGTAGTTCTATTACAAAGTAATTTTTGGATTTTTTCTGAAGAATGCTCGATTTTTGTGGTTTCGATGGTGCTGATTACAAAAATCGCGTTCATTTCTTCTGAAAAATTTTGAAAAAAACTTTAATATATATATATACTTGTAGTAATCCTCAAATGAATATTGCTTTTTAACAGTGCTAATTAAGAAAAACGCTAAAGGTCACATAACATACATATTTTTTATAAAGATACAAGGGTTTCGAGGATATTTGCAAGGATTTCAGAAATCTGCCCATTATGGCATCTGCCCATAATGGATTGGTCTTTTATGGCGTCTGCCCATAATGGATGGACATGAACAAATCTCACAAAATTTGGAAAAAATTGATTCTAAGCTTGATAAGAAGTGGTAATTAGTAAATTCAGGGCTTCTGGGCATGCTAAAGCGGTTAATTTTCTGTTGAAGGACAAATGAGCCCAGTTATTCCGAAATTTCACCTTATTTTATGTAAACAATCTGCAAACATTTTTATGTTTCTTCACTTTTTTTAGTATTGAGGAGAATTCTGTGGTATTTAGAAGGTTTTTCTATTACAAAGTCGTATTTTACAACACTATTTAATCATTAATTAAAAAAATTTTTAGCACAAATGGGTATGAGAAAATGCTGGTCGCGAAAATACTTTGCCGAACTCCCGGATCATCGATGGGGATGCGTTTTCTGCGGGCATGCGTATGTTTGTAGTACCACGAAATTCAAGCATCATCTAAAAGTAGGCTAAAAATGAGATTTTTTGATTTTTTCGACCAAAAAATCTCAAATTTCCAATTAAAATTAATTTTTTCAGCGATGCCACTTGATGCCTCCGGATGTTCGGCAGATTGTTTATAAACTCATAGCAGAAAAGGAGCAGGCGAGTCTGTTCAACGCAATCAAACGGCCATACAGTGAAGCCCATAGTGGAGATGAGGAGATAGAGTCAAAGTTTTCGAGGAATGGAAGCTATTTGGATTCGAGGAATGGAAGTTATATGGATACGGCCTCGACGTCAGGGATAAATCAGTCGATCATGCAGTTGCTTGATCAACATAACAACGAAAAATCGAACGACCCAGAGGAGGAGGGCGATTTGGAAGGCAGCAATGGGCAAATTCCGACTCCCATTATTAGAAGCAGAGTGGAAAATGAAAGATTGGATTATTTGATGAGGATGGTAAGAAAATTTATTTGGATACTATAAATTTCGAAAATGAAGTATCGCTTTAACATTCAAAAAAATTTTTTTTTAAATATATTTTTTCCGTATTTTACAAAAAATTATTTTTTTCTATTCAGCAAATTTTTTATGTTGTTCAAAAATCGCAGTACTGCATTTTCGTCATGCCAAAATTTTCTATCATTTTGATTCTCAAATTGAATGTGGTTCCCGCAACGACTTTTTTTAAAAGTCCAATTTGACGAAAATGACGTCATTTTGAAAAATTCTTTCAAACTAACAACCCTAGGTGGGAGGTCAGTCTGTCGGGGAAATAATGGGCATAATGTCGCATCGAAAATCGCATCGCCGCCGAGAAGATGAATCGTGTCGCGTTAAAATCAAATTGCTTTTCATTTCGCTAATCGCGTCGCTGAAGTAAAAAGCAACTTGGTTTTGTCGCGACACAATTCATTTTCTAGACGGCGAAGCGATTTTCGATGCGACATTGCGCTCATTATTTTCCCGACAGACTGATCTCCTACCTAGGGCTGTTAATTTGACAGAATTTTTTAAAATGACGTCATTTTTGCCAAATTGGATTTAAAAAAAATTGTTATAAGAACCATTCAATTTGAGACTCAAGTGACAGAAAGATTTGACATGACGAAAATGATGGCAATTTGAAACGTGACTGACGCGTCAAGTTGACGACTTAACAACTCTATACCCTCCTTTCTGACCGAAAATAACGTTCTTCTGAAGAGAGAGCGAGAAAATTGCCTTTTGGATAGAAACGAGAGGGAAGCATTGAGGTATTGAATGCTTGTTTCCCTCTCTTTTCCTTCCAATTGGGCAGCTTTCTCACTCTCTCTTCAAAAGAACGTTATTTTCGGCCTGAGAGGGAGGTATTTGGCGGTATTCGAAATGCTTCCTTCATGCAATGGGAAGCGCTTTTGAACAATGGATTTTGTCCAGCACTGCGGTCATAACACAGTGGGGAACATGATCCAATGGCAAAAAACGTACCATTTTGCATCCGGGAAGTATCAAAAATGCAGCAAAATACCTCCGTCTCCAAGTGATAAGACTCTAGCTTCAAAAGCGCACCCCTCTTTTTATGGGGCGCGCTCTTAAAACAGAGTTTTTCTAATTGGAAAGGGAGGTATTTTGCTGCGTTTTTGATACTTCCCGGATGCGAAATGGTACGTTTTTTGCCACTGGATCAGGTCAGTTACTGTATTATGATCACAGTGCTGGACAGGATCCATTATTCAAAATACCTTCCCATTGTGTCAAGGAAGCATTTCGAATACCGCTAAATACCTCCTTGGCTGAAAATAGCGTTCTTCGGAGGGCGATAAAGCTGTAACTCCAAAAATTTCAGTTTGTGGTCTCGACCAATTCCTCCCCCGAAGTCCTCGAAAACAAGTACCTCAAAGAGTTCGTCCAAACCCTCTGCCCTTCGTATCAACTCCCCAGCCCGCAAGAATTCCGCGAGCATGTGGAAGAAGAGCGCAATCACTTACTGAATTACTGTCAAACCCACATTTCAACTCCTCCAACCGAAAACCAAATTGTTAACGAGATTCACAACCCGAATGAAAATCAAACTCCAGAGCAGCAATAAACATATCATTATTACTACATTATTTTTGCATTATTTAATGTCTAATGAGACGAATTTTGTAACAGACGACCAACATTGCAGTTTTTGATCTCGCAGGGGCATTTATTGTCCTAATTTCGAAGCCGAGGGATGCTAAAATTCGCCGCCTTTCTTTCGGTTCGACAATTTCCGCTTTTGGAAAATAAAATTTTCGCCATTGACGTTCCGAAAAGAGGAAGGCCAAAAGTAGTTCACCACGTCCTCCAGATGTAAAGGACGTGAGAATTTGACTTTGGATGACACAATTTTGACAGCGCCGTTTTATAATTTTTTGAAGGATGTAGCTTCCTTAGATGGGTCCCAAGTGAGCCGTTCAGATTTTCTTTAAATTTTGTATATACATTGGGCGAAACCCCTCAATAATTCCTACAAATTTTAGCTTGCGCTTTACAGGAACAGTCAAGATATCTAACGAGCTTTGCGGCCGATAGACTACGCGGAGATCGGTCACAGTGACAAAAACACTTTTTTCGGCCATATTTTTGCCAGTTTCGTATGGAAAAAGCCTGATTTTTTGTGGAAGCGTTACCCTCTGCATCAGACACAGCTAAACAACTAAAACTTTGAATGCCAAAATCCGCATTTTCAGCCAGCTTTTGACCCAAAAATCTCGGTTATTTCTGCAAAGCGCGAGGAAGAAGTTAGTCCTCAAAAAACAGATCTAAATTTGTGCCAAATCTCATCAAAATCTGAGCGTCGCACTTCCAGCACTTCCCTTGTTAATAAGAGATGATACTGAGATTTTCATTTATTGTCACCATACCCTAAACATATGAAAACTTTTTCCCAGAACTCCCCATATCTACCTTTTACAACAACCTTTAATCCGATGCCTCCTCCTAGAATTACATCTTCATAAATATAAAAATTAGGAATTCTATGGAGTTTGAAGGTCCAATGCGTTCGCTTTGGGTCGTTTCTAAATTTGGCAGAACCAAAAAACGAAGGACAGTTGAGTTTTTTGCCACCGAACGTTTTTTTTGCTCCATGTCATTTTTTGGGGGGACTAGACATTGCCCGGGTTCGGTAGTCGGTTTTTCAGCATTACATAGTGCAGAATGTGGGTGCATCGGTTTAAAATTAATGGGTGCGTCTTCTATTTTCATCCCGTCTTTATTGGACGTAGAGTTCAACTTTGGGATGGCAACTTTTAGTCACAAAGTTACAGGGTGGTTCAGCCGGAGCCCCCAACCTAATTTCTAGTATTTCTCCGGTAGTAATGCAGCAATTTCTATAAAATTTATATCAGATTGAAGCTGAGACACCCCATTTTTTGTCCACCACACAAGTCCGAGAAGCTCAAAACTTGAGCCCGTCATATTTGGTGGAGAAAAAATAGGGTGCCTCAGCTTTAATTTGATATAAGTTTTACAGAAATTGATGTATTATTGGCTGAGAAATACTTGAAATAAGTTTGAGAGCTCTGGATGAAACATGCTTTATAATACACAGCATTGCTCTATTGCATGTTGTAGGAATACTGTTTTCGCAAAGTTTCTTTCTCCTATTCTACTTTTACTCTTCTATATTGGAGCTTTGTCCAGGTTGTAACACGATTTTCGCTCTCAGGGGTTGTAGAAATGGCAACGTGTAATACGCAGGGCGAAAGATAATCTAATTCTCTCAAGGAATGGCTCCACAAGGTGGAACGCCAACGGATGGACGAAAAGAGCAGCCAGCTTATATGAAATATGGTCATGTGACGACAAACGGTGTTACTGTACCCCCCATAGGACTTGGGTGCTGGATGGTAAGTGCGTCAAACTAGTGCCGCCAACCAAATTCAGGGGAATGCAACGGAGGATGAAGTCCGCAAAACGCTTTGGAATGCCTTGGACGCCGGATACCGCTACTTTGACACAGCAACCTTATACGGGAATGAGCATATTGTCGGAGAGGTTCTTAGTGAGGCAATAAAAAGAGGACTGGTTACACGCGCTGAACTATTTATTTCTACAAAACTATCGTTTATCTCGCATCGTCCAGAGAACACGGCAAAGGCTATAGAGAGCTCGCTAAAGGTGTTAGGCGTCGACTATCTGGATATGTACTTGATGCACACGCCGCTGCCGTTTAAGGTGAGATCGGCAAATCCCGGTGAAGATCATTGGCCATAGAAATGCAGTGGGGGACCTGATCCAGTGGCAAAAAAGTACCCTTTTGCATCCAGGAAGTATCAAAAAATGCGCGTCAGAATGAAAATAGAAGAAAAACGAAATTTCGTGAGGGGCCGCAGCGAAAAGCAACGGCCGATTTTTGTCTTCTTTCTCTGACCGCTCTCTTCCTTTTTGTGCGTGCGCCCTCTTCCTCTCGCCAATCGCAAATCGTTATTTCGCGGATCGCCACGGCTTTGACGAAATTCCCTTTTTATTTTGACGTGAAATGTGGCAAAATACCTCCCTCTCCAAGTGAAAAAACTCCGGTTTCAAAATCTCGCTCTTTTTGTGAGGAAAAAAGACGAGCCCTCCAAAAAGAAGTTTTTTCACTTGGAGAGGGAAGCATTTCGCCACATTTTTGATACTTCCCGGATGCAAAATGGTATGTTTTTTGCCACTGGATCAGGTTCCCTACTGTGTATGTAGTAATTAAAGTAGTACAACACGACAGGGTCCACTGGACAACAGTACTTTTGATTGTATCCGAGATGCATTCCGAATACCACAAAATATCTCCCTCCGACCGAACACAGCGTTCATCCGAAGGGATAGCGAGAAAGCTGCCCTTTTAAAAAGAAGATAGAGGGAATCAGTTTGGAATCTAATGCTTTCCTCTGTCTTCTTTCCAAGTGCTCAACTTTCTCGCTCTCTCTTCAAAAGAACACTATTTTAGGTCAGAGAGGAAGGTATTTGGGAGTATTCGGAATGCCTCTCGGAAGGAATCAAAAGCCCTGTTGGCCACTGGATCCTGCCATCACCGTAATGCTGACTTTACAGCCTAACGACGACTGCACAGAAGCGCTACGAGACCTCGACGGCTCATTCATTGTTGAAGACACCCCATTGAGCGAAACATGGCGGGTACTGGAAAAGTATTACCACAAAGGGATCATACGATCGCTTGGCGTCTCGAATTTCAGTATTCCACAAATACAAGACATCTTGGACAACTGCGAAGTTCCTCCGCACAATCTACAGGTTAGTCAGCCAGCATTTTGCTGCCTGCAGTGGCGGATCTGATCCAGTGGCAAAAAACGTACCATTTTGCTTCCGGGAAGTGTCAAAAACGCAGCAAAATACCTCCCTCTCCAACTAACAAGACTCCTATTTCAAAAACGCGTCCGCTCTTTTTGTTAACGCGCTCTTCAAAACAGAGTTCTTTTAGTTGGAGAAGGAGGTATTTTGCTGCACTTTTGATGCTTCCCGGAAGCAAAATGGTACGTTTTTTGCCACTGGATCAGGTCCGCCACTATTCACGTCCTTTTATAGATGGAAGTGCACATCTATCTTGCACAAGAAAATCTTGTAAATTTCTGCAAATCCAATGGAATTACTGTCACCGGCTACAGCACATTAGGGTCTCCCGGTCGCAAAGACAACCCGGTCGGCTCATTTATCGATGGCTCATGTCTGGATGAGCCGTTAGTGAGACGGCTTGCGGAAAAATACGGTAAAACAACGGGCCAGATATTACTTCGGCATTCTGTGCAACGCGGTCTAATTGTGATACCGAAAAGTGCAAATCCGACTCGGCTGAGGCAGAATTTGGATATATTTAATTTTCACATTAGTGCAGCGGACATGGAAGAGCTGAGTGGTTTGGATCAGGACAAGCATTTCTTCCCGTTCGATTTGTAAGTTCATTTTGAAGCATGTAAGCTTTTACTTGGCCAAAATTGAGATTTTTCTGGCTTAATCGAGGCCAGGGGACGTCAAGAAATTTCTGGCGTTGCAAAGGTTCTCGCGGCGAAAAAAATCCAGAAAATCCGTCCATTTTTTTCAATTTCAACATCTTCAAATTTCAAATTGCAAAAATTTTTAACCAAATTTTTTATAGATACCCCAGGGGTACTCCTAGTCGTAAACAACGGTTTTTTATACCACTGACAAATTTTAAATGTGTCATCGTGACACATTTTCTGAACACGGTTCGAGCTCCTCTCTGCTCACAATCATCATGATAAACTTTTATTTAGACGCTGCATTTTCATTTCTCACATGGCTTCAATTTTAGCGCCTATCATCACCCAAATTATCCCTACCAAAAGCCAGTGGACCAGCAATGAAAAAAATTATACGCAAAACCACGCAAACCCGGTGAAATAACATTACGTAATAAATATCTCGGTGCTTCGACCCCTCTCATCCACTGATCAATCTCCAAACAAAATCTATGGTATTTATTCAATTATTTTACAATTCAGGCAGAAAAAATCACAGAGGTCGGTAAGTTCCGTTGATCAACGCGAGCTGAACCAATTGCTGGCGTTTGAATTCGTCGTAAGTGGGGGTTAGAAGGCCCTGAACGGCGCTGACGCCGCGATCCAAGCGTTCGTTGCAGCGGTCCAAGTCATCGTCGACGCAGGTGATCAAAACATGCAGCGGCTCTTCGAGATGAAGCCAGCCCGGCTTGCCGCGAAGTTGGGCTTCACGGAGGGGGTCCTGGAAGAGACTACAGTTAGAATTTAGTGCTAAAAAAGTTTCCAATGAATGAAACCAGGGCGCAGCTCGTCGAGAAAAGAAAGACATTTTTCATCGTATAAAATGTCTCTAAAGGTGAAAAAGTTGCGTAATATTGCTAACTAGCCTAGTACAATCACAATGGTAATGACCAAAAAATTAAAACCCTCAGGCAAACATCAGAAAGCTTTCATCGTATAAAATGGTTTTGCAATCCGTGAAAACTCTGTCATTGTTATCCCAAAGTCTAGCTGACCTCTAAGCACTACCTAAACACCAATTTTCACAAATCAAACACTTACCTTGACCGAGCGTTTGCCTCTGATCTGAAATTTGCATGTGGTTTCCGTTTCAATTCTGCGGACGGACATTCCTCGAGGACCGATGATGCGACCAATGAAATTGTAATTCTCCACCTCCGGAATGAACATTTTGGCACACTAAAATGGAGGTGTAATTACATTCAGAGACTAAAAATGTGATGTTTCACATGTTTCATCGTATAAAATATCCCAATCATCCACAACGGCGTTACAAGGCGCTAAACTGTCCGAAAATTAATCAAGTCTCATATATAAGAATTTTTCAACCCTCCGGATGGTTAAATTCCTCGTCATTTCACAATTTTTTCGCCCTTTGTCTAGTACAATATCAAAAAATCTCAAATTTCGCTAAAACCCTAAAAAAATTAGGGACTTACCCTCACAAACTTTCCCGGCTGAGCGATTGGACCCCTGTGTCCATTTACACCATCTGGCACTTCATCTAGATATTCCACTTCCACCTGATCCGAGATTGGTTTGGGATCGGCTTTTTTTGCTGGCTGCTCTTGTTTCAGGGCACTCTTCGCGGCGAGCTCGGCTACTTCTTTCTGTGATCAAAAGATTAGTGAGATAAAAGGAGAAAATTTGACGAATTTTTGGAAAATTATATTGTAGGGGAAATACCCATTTACCCCATTTTTTGAGCTAAAACCTGGTCCAAACGACAATTTACATCACATACAGACCTCTACTATCCTGATTCACCCCTAAAATCAAAAAAATCCAACAAAACCTTGAACTTACCTCCTTTTTTCTCAAAATCGCCTTGACGGTGTCGATGACGGAGACTCTGCCCTTCCCCATGGCATCGCCACCGGCTTGCGAGTGGACTGGAGTACGTTGTGGCGGGCGGCCGACATTGTCGAGGACCGGGCCGGGCTTTGGGATCGTCGGAACGGGAGCGGACGACATTTCAGCGGCGAAAAAACAGTCGAAATGGGAATTTGCGTGGGAATTCGACCATTTTTATGAATAAATTTGCATAAAAATTGTGTTGAATCGGTGGTAAAAAAAGAGTTGACAACGTGGGAAATCGGTTTTCAGACGGTTTAGGCCGTTTTCGGAGGTAAATTTGATACTTGATGCGGAATGCCACGATGTTCTGGCATTACATATTTTCGTGTTGGGACCGTTTTGAAAATGCTAAAAAATAGCCATATTTCGAAGTTTCTCTGCCCATTCGAACCGCAGTAATCTCTAGTTTCAGAATCGTGAAAAAATCTGTGGAAATTTATCCAGAATCTTCGGGAAATCAAGCAAAAACTAACAAAAAATTTTTGACAAAAATCGTGAATATTCAAATGTTCCCGCCGTGGAAGAGACTTGGCCCAGTCTACTAAAAATGCTTTCCGGGTATGTCAAACACGATGGCGAAGTCCGTTTGCCTCTGGCGCGTTTCTTTCTCGCGATATAAAATACGCCACTCAGCTACAGTACGCCCGGTTACGGTAAAATTTCCAAATTTTTTCTTTTGTCAAATTACTTATTGGATGCTGTACTTTACAAAATATTTATTTTCTCGCTCCTAGTTACACTGAAATTACAATAAATTCCCATCCTCAACGCTCTTGTTCAAGATCTTCGAGCTCCTCTTAGGGCTGAACCGAGCCGGATAATTCGCGTGTCCAGCTAGATCCACTGCGCTTCGGATCACCTCAAACGTGTACGGACAATCCCGTGCAACCACACGCATGCATGTGAAGAAATTATAGTCGCAGGTGGATCGGCCGCGTTTTTTACTGTAGCAAAGGTCGTGTCCTCTGCAGCATGTGTTGATCAAGCCTAAAATTTTGTAAATGGAATTGTAAAATTGAAATGAACAGCAAGTTGCACAAATCGTAAAAATCCCGTCTGTACGGGGGAAACTTTTTTCGCACTGTGCGCAAACTCAAATCGCACCGTGCAGCAAAAAAATGCACTCCTTTCCGGAAAGTCGCCGAAATGATTTTTTGGCGTTTGCACTGTGCGAGAAACGTCAGGGTGCGAGCGACAGCCGAAAAACGCGTATTGCACGGTGCAAAAAGCAAGAGATTGCACAGTGCAAAGAAAGCTTTTGTTTTCGCACAGTGCGTGTCGCTGATTTCAGTCCGGCGACTTAGGAAATGTAAACAGAAAAAAATGCACTGTGCAGACAAATTTTACGCACCGTGCAAAAAAATCATATCGCACTGTGCAAGCAAGTTCTATGCACTGTGCAAAAAAAACTCAAACCGCACCGTGCAACAAAAAAATCTGCACGGTGCATTAAAAAAAAATCCGAAAAAATTTTGCACTGTGCAGAAAATGCCACAAAAAATATTCACGGTGCTTTCCGAAAAACCCTCAAAAAATTTTTGCACCGTGCAGAAAAGTTCGACAAAAAAATCTGCACGGTGCATTCAAAAAAACCCCCAAATTTTGCACCGTGCAGACAATTCCGCACTGCGCAAAAAAAATTTACGCACTGTGCAGAAAAATAAAAATTTTGCACCGTGCAACACAAAAATCTGCACTGGCCAAAAAAATTTTTGCACCGTGCAAATAGAAAATTCCGCGTCAACAGCAAAAAAATTCAATTAGAACCCACGGTAATGCTCTCCGCAGCCCGTCTTGAGATACCATCTGGTCACCGCTAAGCCGAAATCTCCCGTCGAATCCGCACCACACCACTCCTCTTCGCCGAATGCGACGAAGACCAGCAGAGCGAAGAGGAAAACCCGACCAACCATCATGAACGGCGAGGATAACACTGAATTGTTGAAATTAAAAAAAAAAATTTTTGATTCTCAATTTTTGAATTTTGAGATTTTCCTTTGATTTGAGGACGAGAAAAGTACAATTTTTTGGAAAAGGATGTCTAATTTAATGTGTTTGCTCATAAAAAGGCTTTGAGAACACCTTAGCGACCTTTCCGACCCTTGAGACGGAATGCCAAATTTTGGCGGGAATTCAAAAATATTTGAAAATTTCTTGGTGCAATTGGAGAAATGGACCGAAAAGTCCGTTTTTTCGATTTTTAAAGTTTTCAATTTTGTTTAATATTTACCCCATGCAAGAGAAATGAATTGTAAGTCATGGAGACCAGAGATTGCCACGGCTCCGGAGCCGGCACTTGGCTCCGGCTCCGAGCCGGGAGCCAGAGCCGGAGCCTGAAATTTTGGGGTCGGCTCCGGCTCCCGAGCCCAAAGTCGGAGCCAGGCTTCCCAGCGGTCAGAAAAGTAAAAATTTCGTGATCTTGTTAAACCGAATTACTTGAAAAAGCACTGAGGATGTGACTTGACTGCAAAAACGTTGGCTGTATGATCTCTGGCACTAATAACTTTTATTTTTGGAAAAATATTTTTAAAAAACGTTTTGCATAGGAGCCGGAGCCGGAGCCAGAATTTTGACCGTGGCAATCTCTGATGGAGACGTAAGTCTCGCCGAATCTTTAATGTTTTTTTGAGTTTTTCTAAACCCCTCTTATACTAGTCGCGCCATAAAGTCCTGACACATTTTGCACCGTGCGAAAGTTCGGGGTTTGGACGTCGCGCCCCAAAATTCGGGTTTGTCGCACGCGAAAGTGTGCAAAAACGGGAAATCGCGGCGACAAATGCGAAAAATTGCACCGTGCGGATCAAATGAAAGAAGAATGCACGGTGCGAAAGTTCGGGTTTTTCGGTCCCGCCCTCAAATTCGGGTTTATCGCGGGCAAAAGTGCACGTCGCTAGTGCAAAAACGGGAAATCGCGGCGACAAATGCGAAAAGATGCACAGTGCGGATGAGATGAAAGAAGATTGCACGGTGCAAAATGTGTCAGGACTTTATGTCGCGACTAGTACTAGTCGCGGAAAAAAGTCCTGGGATTTTTCTGCGACTCTGCACTGTGCATGAACCCGAAAAGTGCTTTTGCACAGTGCAATTTTGTTGATTTTGCCTTATTGTCGCGCGCGAGTCCCGCGACAAACCAACTTTTCGGAGCGCGACGGAATTTGGGGGGCGCGGGAAAATCCCAGGACTTTTTTCCGCGACTAGTACTAGTCGCGACATAAAGTCCTGACACATTTTGCACCGTGCATTCTTCTTTCATTTTCATCCGCACGGTGCATCTTTTCGCATTTGTCGCCGCGATTTCCCGTTTTTGCACACTTTCGCGTGCGACAAACCCGAATTTGGGGGCGCGACGTCCAAACCCCGAACTTTCGCACGGTGCAAAATGTGTCAGGACTTTAGTATAACTTATTTGCTTCTTCAGCTTGTGCATGATCCAGATGAACGCGAAAAATCGCGTTTCTCTATTTTTTGAATGAAAAACGGAAAAATTTGCGAAAATTTTACAAAACTGCAACTTCTCGTTGGTCTCAAGAAGCTACAGAGCCATGAAAGGTTTTTGTTCATATCGAACACCACGCAACACGATGACTGAACGCCAGCCAACCGCCTGTTGGTAGATGACATCCCAAGCGCCGATCTCCGCGGGATCTCCCCGTTGAGATCCGAACCAGGAAGGACCACCGTAGCCGTAGTCAGTCAAAGCCGACGCACAACCACTGTACTACACGTGCGACGGGCTCTCTCCTCTTCGTGCGCAAAAAGTGCTCTCAATTGGGAAAAGAGGCAACGTTTTTGGTCGCAAATTGCTCTTTTTTGTCCAAAAAAGTTGGAAATTTATGCAATTTTTTAATGAAAAAAAATATTCAAGACTTCTAGCTTGCGTTTAGCAGAAGTAATCGAGATTTTTATATCCAAAAGTTGAAAAAAATCCGAAAATTTTTTTTGCAAATTTTGTCATGAAAAGTTTCATGGCTATTTCTACCATATTGGGTAATGTTTCCACAAAAAATCAATTTTTTCCGCGCAAAAGTGGCAAAGAGACGGCCAAAAAAGTGTTTTTTCTCTGACCGCTCTCCGCATTTCGCGTACTCTCTCGGCCGCAAAGACCGTTGAATATCTCGGCTCTCCCTGCAAAGGGCGAGCTGAAATTTTCAGCAATTGATATGTGGACTATACGCAATATATGTGCAAAATTTGAAGAAAATCTGTGCGTCGGACTTGTAGTACTTCACCTGTCAAAAAAATTTCGTGTTTTTTGCGAAAAACTTTCTTTTATTTTCGCTATTATATTTGTGTTCCAACCACAACAGTCAACAAATTCCGTCACACCAAACGCAAAAACATCCTCATTTCCAATCGCATTCATATCGATATAATAGGGCATATCAATCGTTCGGAGCAGATGATTCAAAAAACCACCCCAATTTTTTCGTCGCGTTCTCTGCGCCTTGGAAAAACAGAAGGAGACAGAACAAAAAAATGTTTTCGGGAACAGCTGAGGCTCATTTCAAGGGGATCTGAAGCTTGTCGAGTGCATTTTTTAGAGGTCTTAGCACTTTTGAGCCAGTTTTCCGGAAGTTTTGAGATTTTTTCGTCAAAAAAATTTATTCATTAGCTCTTTAAAAGGTGTAAACTTCATTTTTTGACTTCTTAAAAGTTCAAACAACATGTTTACCCGTCTTCGGAATCCATTTCGTTTTTTTACATCGCTTTTTTTGAAGAAAAGTACGAAAAAATTGAAAAAAATCTGAAAAATCTAAAAAATATTCAAATTTTTGGTTGCAGAATCATCGATTAGATCGAATACGTAAAACTTTTCTATAAAAAATTTTTTAAATCCCATTTTCCCGCCATTTTAGCCCTTTTTGGCATTCCGTTGCACTGCACCGTGCGGATTGGCATTTCGCTGCACCGCACTGTGCAAACCGCGTGACAACTTGTCCCGTGTCAAGTCTTTCCGTTTGCACAGTGCAAATTTTTGTTTTTCCGCCTAAAATTTTTATTTCCGTTTTTCAAGTACTTTGCGGTCGTTGTTTCGATAATTTTAGATAAAAATCTCTCCATCAATTACTGCAAATTGATGCCCCAATGAAAATACGCGTATTTTGCGGGAGAATCGTGGTGTTTTTGGTCTTGGAAGGCGCTGTTTACATCAAGATCATGGGGAAGGTCGGAAAAATGCGGTTGTTTGCAGATAACAACGTGGGTCATATTGCAAATTGATTGGAAAACATGCCTTTGGGCGTGATCTGTGGTTTAGAGACGATTTGGAGGGTTTTCGGACGATTTGAAGTGGGATTTGAGCTAAATTTTTAGATGTTGTTTTAGGTGGTCGGACATAAAAAAAATCTGGAAAAAGTCGCTGTTGGTGTTGATTTGAGCTGCGTTATGTAATTTCCAGGGGTTATTGAGAGGTTTAAAAGGATTTCAGTTCAAAATTTGCTCAATTTTAAATTATTTTTGCCTTGGTCTCATGGATAATATAGAAACTGAATTTTAGATGTGTTCTGGGCTTTCTTGCGTTATGAAATGATGTATAGAGGTTTCAAATGGTGTGCTCTTTGATTTTCTTTGGATTGGAGTGTCCCTTTCCTGATTTTATAGTTGTTCTTGACCAAAGTTTTCTCGCTTTGTCTAATAGACAAGGATAAGGTCAAAAAAGGGTTTTACGGTCTGTCTGAAGCTGTAAATTTATAAGAAACCATTAGTTGGGGTGTAGTCTATGATTTTCTCGATATTTATCGAGTTTGCTTTCGTTTTAAAGTTCTTTTTTGTATTTTATATGATTTCAAGTATAGGTACTATAAAAACTTACCGTACGTCTGAATTTGTGGTTGAATCTTTGATTTTTAGATTTATTATGCTTGGTTGAGCTGTAGAGTTTATATTTCATACTATTCCAAGCTTTCGGGAAAACTTTTTTGACATTTTTTGTCATAGGTAACATAGCAACTAATCCGTGAAAAATAATGTGTTTTTTGAGATTATTTTTGCTGTTTAGCTGTTTGAAATGATCGATTATGACTTTGGGCATCGGTATCGACTTTATTTTGCAATGTTTTTGGCATTTTTTTCTCAAATTTTCCTCATGGATAATATAATTTTTAGTAATTTTTCCCCATTTCTTTTCTTCAAACAGATTATCTTGGATAGAAATTGCTAAATAAGCTCGGTAAAGTTGGTCTGATGCACTATTTTACCTTTACTCAACCAAAAAATTAAAATTTATACCTAAAATTCCACGCGGTACAGTGGCGGACTTGATCCAGTGGTGAAAAAGGTGCCATTTTGCATCCAGGAACTATCAAAAACGCAGCAAAATACCTCCTTCTTCAAAAAAAATCCATTGTGAAGCGGTTCTGTGACAAAAAGAGCTTTTGAAATTGGAGTTTGTTAGTTGGAGGGGAGGTATTTTGCTGCGTTTTTAATACTTCCCGGATGCAAAATGGTACTTCTTTTGCCACTTGATTGTGTCCGCCACTGTATCTTATGGAATTCTAGGTATAAATTTTGATTTTTAGGTTGAGTGATGGTAAAATAATGATTCAGACCAACTTTACCGAACTTATTTATCAATTTCTATCCAAGATAATCTGTTTGAAGAAAAGAAATGGCGAAAAATTACTAAAAATTATATTATCCATGAGGAAAATTTGAGAAAAAAGTGTCAAAAACATTGCAAAATGAAGTCGATAATGATGCCCAAAGTCATAATTGATCATTTCAAACAGCTAGATAGCAAAACATAAGCTCAAAAAGCACATTATTTTCACGAATTAGTTGTTATGTTACCCATGAGAAAAAAATGTCAAAAAAGTTTTCCCAAAACCTTGGAATAGCATGTAATATGAAATTTACGGCTCAATCAAGCATAATCAATCTTAAAATCAAAGATCCAGCCACAACTCCGCCCGTACGGCAAGTTTTTATAGTAGCTATAGCTAAAATAATATAAAATATTGTGAAATATAAAATCTCCCGCTTGTTTTGTTCCAAAGATCACTCGGAATCCATCCTAAATGTTTTTCTCCTGACGATGAAAGTACGCTTTCATAAAGAGGTTATCAATTCCGCTCGTTTTTGATCATTTTTTTGGTGGCTCAAGGCACGTGCGATGGATGTTTTTGTAATTTTTGGGGCGGAGAAATGAACGTAAACAGATTCGATATATAAGTTTGTAGTGGTAGCCGGAATTCCTAAGCCTGTTTATGGCGGTTTCGCAGAGGTTTTGGTTATTTTTGGATATTACACTAGGCAAATCAGCTGGTTTTGAGTGAAATTTGATGGAAAATTGAGGATTTTGTGAATTGAGGGATTGTTTTTAGGCGTTTCTTATGTGTCTGGAGAGTTTTACGAGGTTTAGCGACAAAATTTGACTAGTTTTTTATATTACACTTGATAAATCAGCTCATTTTTGGTCAAATTTGATGGAAAATTGGCGATTTTTTGAACAAAATGGCTGAATTGGGTCGTATTTTAGCTTCGTTAATGATTTTGTGCCATATTTGGATATTTTTTTTATATTATACTAGGTAAATCGTCAATTTTAGGTAATATTTGAACAAAAAATTTGATTTTTTTTTATAAAATCAGCAGTGGAAATCGTATTTTACCCCCAATTTCCTATATTCACTATTTTCTCGCGATTTTTTACCCCAATTTTCCGATTTTCCCAACATTTACCTCAATAATTACCTAAAATAATATAAATTTGCTCATATTTCAGCCCGGAGCCCTTTCTAACTCACATATCTGGTCGAGATTACCCTCAAAATGGACCGAAACTCCGTCACTGATATCAAATCCGATGTCCACTCACTTCTTCGATGGATTTCCGACGCTTCTTTGATCCGGATCTCGCAAAGTCAGCCGAGAAGTTATGGTAAGACATTTATTTTATTTATTTTTGATTGGTTTTTAGGTGAGAGGGCCAAATGCGATCGTATTTTACAAGTTGGAGCTCGAATTTTTTGGAAATTTGAATTTTTTTATGGAAATTTGCGGAAAATTACCTTATTTTAGGTAAAAAATGGTGTTTTTTGTTAAAAAGAAGCGTTTTGGGCCGTATTTTAGAATGCAAACTTTTTTTATGGACTCTAAAATATTGTATTTCAGCCAAGAAACCGACCAACTCGTGGGCGAAACAGAGCAAACTCGACGAAATTTCCTCGGATCAGGTCTACATTAACAACTTTGGAAGCATAAACCTCCCGTAAACAGCTCCAACCTCAACAATCTCAACGAAAATTATGGGTATCACCATCCAATGGTCTTGTACATACCATCTTCTAACAACATCTCAATATTTTTTTGATATCAAATAGTCAAATTAGCTCATAACTAAATGTTTGTGTATTTCGTGGCAATAAAGCTGGATTCATATAGTGAATTGTGGTGTGCTAAGATAATTGATGTGTTTTCTCAATGTTGCGATACGTTTTACCCCACTTGGAGTTGATTTTTGGCTATTTTTTGACAAAAGTTGTCATGGATAATATAATGAAATTGATAGAAGGTGTTGTTGGTAGTGAAAATAGTAATTTTTACACTGTTTATGAGGTATTTTTACCATTTTCTGATGAGTTACGCCATTTGCGACACTTGAAACAGAATGCCAAAATTTGCGGGAAATTCAAATTTTGAACATTTTTGAGCTTATTTTTTGCTGGGTATTGAAGAATGCGTTTAGTGAAACGTCAAACTTGTTTTTTAAAATAAAAAATTTGCGTTTTTTGGGCTTTCTTTTGAGCTCAAACCACCATGGATAATATAAGTAAAAAGTTGTTTTTAGAGGTCAAAGAACCAAATTAAGGGCCAAAATCAATTTTAGAATTCTACTAGCCCCTTCCAGACACTGTTTTCATTATTTTTTAGTGTTGAAACACAATGCCAAATTTTGGCGGGAAATTTAAAATTTGAAATTTTAGCGGATTTTTTGTTGTAATAAGTTAAAACAAGATTTGATGTAACCTCTAAACATCATAAAAAAATTTTATAACCCTTTACGAATGATTAAAACAGAACGCCAAAATTGGCGGAAAATTTGAAATTTGAAATTTTAGCGGATTTTTTGATGTAAAAAGTTAAAATCAGATTAGATGTAACCTCTAAACATCCTAAAAAAATTTTATAACCTCCTACGAATGCCTAAAACACAATGCCAAAGTTGGCGGGAAATTTGAAATTCAAATATTTAAAAATTCAAATTGACGAAATTGCACTGGATTGGTCGCTGTATAACGATTTCAAAAGCTCACATATTTTTCTCGAGTTCAAGTTTCTTTTCCATTCATTTCGAACAATTGTATTCGTATTCATTCTTCCGGCCCCAAAATAAGAGTGCGCCCGGCCGATTTGCATGCTTTATAACGAAATTGAAAGGAAATCCGCGAGGAATGTCTGGCCAGGTTGCGAAATTCGCCGGAATGGACAATGGTCAGGAATTTGGGGGCGGTAACAAATCTCGTTTTGCGATATTCAAAAGGCTGGTCTGGAGTAAAATTTAGTTGGAGAGGTTCGTATGAAAATTTTAAAATACGCGGTTCGGAATTGCCATGTTATATATGTACTGGTTAAAATAACGCCGCCAAAAAATTAAATTTTTTGCACAAAATAAAAAAAGAAACTCAGAATCTGCACTGTGCGAATGGAGCGACAACAAAAAACAGAAAGTTTGCACGGTGCAAAAAAATAGAAGATTTTCTGCACTGTGCGAAAAGAACGACAACCGAAAAAAGGACGATTGCACGGTGCAAAGAAATAAACAACTTTATGCACTGTGCGAAAAGAGCGACAACCAAAAAAGAATGGGTGCACAGTGCAAAAAAACGTAAAATTCACCGCACTGTGCTTCAAAAATAAAAAGCTCGGAATCTGCACCGTGCGGGTGGAGCGACAACCGAAAAATTAATGGTCGCACGGTGCAAAAAGATGAACAATCTTCTGCACTGTGCGGAGAAAATAAAAAAGCTCAAAATGTGCACTGTGCGACAAGCAAAAAAGAACGGTTGCACGGTGCAAAAAAGAAAAAAGAAATTTCAGCACTGTGCGAAAGAAAACTCAAAATCCGCACTGTGCAAATGCAGCGACAACTGAAGAAAGGATTGTTGCACCGTGCAACCGTCGGAAAAAACATTTTTGCACTGTGCAAAACCAAAAAAGAGAAAAAAAGAATGCACTGTGCGGAAAAAATAAAAATTTTATTATTATAAAAAATGATAGGGTTAATTAATTTTTTTGATTGATTTGTAAAATACGCCTTTTTTAATTTCTTCCAAAAACTTCAAATTTTCAAATTTGCACTGTGCAAAAATTTTTTTTTCAAAAATTCATTTTTGGGATTTCAGAATTTTTTCGACTCTTTTTAGAAGCTCTGAGAAGATTGTAGGCCCCTATATTAGCCATTTCCGGTCAACAATTACCCCCAAAGCTACCGTAATCCCTTTTAAAATCAAAAAATCCCATTTTTTTGACCACTGTCCACTTTGTTTGCTCTGACTTTTCTTACTCTGTCCATTTACCAGGCTTTCAACCGCACACTGCGCCCGTAAATGGTCGATATTTTTAGCGAATGACCGGTTAAAATGCGCTGAAGCGTGCGCTGATTTTCGTAAAGTTTTTGGGCGAAAAAATATTTGCAAATATTATTTTCTGGCGCGCTTCCTGTCCCAAGACTGTTTCCCGCCGCCGCCCCAGACCTGAGCGGGGCTCGGCGTTTTTCTGCATTACTAATTCCGATGATATTACTTTGATTTTAAACTCTTTCCACTACTTTTTGACTCTTTTTTTGGTTTTCGTATAGTTGTGAGTCTGTTCGTTCGTATAGTTGTGGTTGTAGAATACTGAAAAATGCTCAGTCAACTGGATGAGAGGGTGTTTTGCGGGGTTGGGGAGATCTGGCATGTGATTTTGGTGGGATATTGTACTTTATGGGTATTAATGTCATGGATAATATAAAAAGTGCCTGTCTGGGACGCAACTTTTGCAAATTTCGTTAATGGGACTTTCCTTGTGGCTTGTGATTCACTTTCACCCATTTTTGATCAAAAATATGTCATGATGACGGATTTATGGTCAATTAATTTTTCATCGTATAAAATGTCACTTTTCGAAAATAGCGGTTTATCGGTTGGAGAAACTTACGGGCACATCCTATATGTTTTTATAAGTCATTTTAGAGCAAAAATTTGCTGACTTTTAATGACTTATATCTGATTTTGGTGGGATAATGTACTTGGTGAAGTATGTTTATGTCATCGATAAGATAAAGAAAATGAGAATTTATGAAGAAGATGTTTCTGTCTCTTATGTTTATTTAATTTTTATGCTATCCAAATTAACTTTGTCATTTAAATGTGTCATGATGACTGATTTTTCGCAATTATAATTTTCATCGTATAAAATGTCGCTTTTCAAAAAATTGCGTTTGGATGTCTGGAGAAACTTACCAGTGCATCCCATATATTTTTAGAAGTCATTTCAAAGCAAAAGATTTTATAATTCATTATTGTTTGGCTGGATATTGTAGTTGATAGAGTTTATGTCATGGATAATATAAAAAATTATAATTTATGAAGAAGATGTTGTTATTTCTTATGTCTATTAGCTTTTAATGCCATCTAAATAAACTTTTTCACTTAAATGTGTCATGATGACTGATTTTTCGCACTTTCATTTTTCATCGTATAAAATGTCACCCTTCGAAAAAGCCTTGAAAATAAAAAAAATAAACATTTCTGTAGGTATTATATTCCTTTTATAAGAAAATTAGACTTTTTGACATCTCTCAATTGCATAAAAACATAATATATAATTGTAAAATACGCTTCAAAAAATCTCTTTGATTTACCCTACAAACTTTCAGAATCAAAAATTTACGTCTCCGCACCTCCACACTACACTTCCAAACTTTGTCAACACTGTAAAACCCTCGCGTTCCTTTAATTTCGGCGAATATTTGTTTCCGTTTTTTGGCCCGCCAGCCGACTGACCGGATGGGCCGAAAAAAAACTGCCGAAATCTGTGTTTATGTCCCGCCGGAGGGCATAGTAAATCTTCCGGCCACCTCGCCTCACCTGAGGCCCCCTTTTTTCGGGAGTGACCGACGCGAAATTGCAGCCTTTCGTTTTTCGCCGCGCCTCAGGCAACGATTTGGTTTTCGGGATTTCGGTGGAGTGGTTTTTTGCGGGCCTGAAGCAGGGATTTGTTCGCTTTATTTATGGGCTTTCGAGGGCTTTGCGCGCTGGCTACTGGTGCGGGGAGTTGTGAGAAAATTTTTGGCTACAACTTTGGGTTTTGTTTTTGAACGCACAGTGCAAATTTTGCTTTTTGAACGCACCGTGCGGAAGTTTTTGGGGGTTTGCACTGTGCAAAAATTTGTCGCAGGTTTTGCACGGTGCGAAGGTTTGAAAAAAGTTGTTTTGCACTGTGCAAAGGGTTTGTCGCATGTTTTGCACGGTGCAAATTTTCTTGCGGAATTTTATAGGGATTGCACGGTGCAAAAAAGTTTGTCGGGGGTTTTGCACTGTGCGAACTTTATTTTGTGAACGCACCGTGCGGAAAAAGTTTTTGGGTGTTTGCACTGTGCAAAAAGCTTGTCGCAGGTTTCGCACAGTGCAAGTTTAATTTCAGGCTTTTCAAATTTTGCACTGTGCAAAAATTTGTCGCAGACTTTGCACGGTGCGACGGTTTGAAAAACGCACTGTGCAAAGAGTTTGTCGCGAGTTTTGCACGGTGCAAATTTTATTTTGAGGCTTTTCGAATTTTGCACTGTGCAAAAATTTGTCGCGGGTTTTGCACGGTGCGACGGCTTGAAAAATGTTATTTGCACCGTGCAAGAGACTTTTAAAATTTCGCACTGTGCAAAGAGTTTGCCGTAGGATCCGCACGGTGCAAATTTTATTTTTTGGCCGCACCGTGAAGCTTCTCAAATTTCGCACTGTGCAACAATTTGTCGCAGGTTTTGCACGGTGCGACGGCTTGAAAAATGTTGTTTGCACTGTGCAAAAGAGATTTTTTGATTGCACCGTGCAAGAGACTTTTCAAACTTCGCACTGTGCAATTTTTTGTCGTAGGTTTTCCACGGTGCGAAAGGTCGAGCGAAGTTTGTTCTGCACTGTGCAAAAGAAGATTCTTTGGCCGCACCGTGCAAGAGATTTTTCAAATTTCGCACTGTGCAAAGAGTTTGTCGCGGGTTTCGCACGGTGCGATAGGTCGAGAAAAGTTTGTTCTGCACTGTGCAAATTTTTTTTTGTTTGCACCGTGCAAAAATTTTTTTCTGTTTTCGCACTGTGCAAAAGTTGTCGCTTGCATGTAATATCATCTAAATTCGATACAAAAAGTTTTAAAATTCGAAATTTTATTAGAAATAGCGTCGTAAAGCCGTCGTATTTTACAATTTTTTGTGAAGATCTCTTTTTCTCGGGGAGATTTTTATAAAGCGTTCAATTAATTCACCCGTATTTCACCATTTTTTTACAGAATTGAACCCAATAAAAAAATTATCACAATAAAAAATCCCCCAACCTATTTCCAATCCCATATGTGGCCGCAACTGAGTGGCGGCTAGATGAGCAGACCCCATTCCGCTAGCCGACCGCATGTACTTGAGACTGGACTGGAAGCGTCGACGTCGCACAACGTTGGGGGTCCAGTTCGCACCCAAACAATGGCCGGGTCAAAGCTCTACGGGTTCGAGACGAATGGTACTGGTAGTTTTTGTAATTTGCGTTATGAATGTCACGGGTCAATGGCCGACTTACGAAGGTGGGGGATTTTTTTTTGGATTTATTTTTTTTTAAACTATCTTTAAAAAAATTTTTTGACTGCACTATGCAAAAAATGAAATTTTTTGGGATTAATTTTTTTTATTTAATTTTTGGAATTAAAATTTTTTTTATTTTTTATTTTTTTTGGATTTATTTTTTTTTTTAATATTTTTTAAAAAAATTTTTTGACTGCACTATGCAAAAAATGAAATTTTTTGAATTTATTTTTTATTTTATTTTTTGTAATTGATTTTTTTTATTTTTAAGAAAAAAATCTTTTTTTTTGAATTTATTTTTTATTTTATTTTTTGCATTTATTATTTTTTTTATTTGCACTGTGCAAAAATATTAAAAAATAGATTTTTCGCAATTTTAAGTCTTTCCTTTGATTTTATACGTAAAAAAACATTGCAGAGAAGATTTGTTTTTGAAATAAATTTTTTTCTGGAAAAAAAATCAAAAATTTTAGTCGAAAAATTAAAAATAAAAAAAAAATTTTCTTGCACTGTGCAAAAATTGCCGAAAAAAATAAAAATCTTTGGAATTTATTTTTTAATTTATTTTTTTCCGATTATTATAAAAAAAATCAATTTCCAGTCAAATTAAAAAATTTTAAATTTTTTTGCACTGTGCAAAGATTTCAAAAAAAAATGAAAAAAAAATGATTTTTTCGAAATTTAAAAATTATTTTTTTTTCAGTTCTCTAAAATACTGTAATTTTTCATTTTTTAGTCGCAAACGCGCGATTTCCCGGCCAATGCAGCGAACAGGATCAGTTCGACTGCGGGATAATCGGCGAACACAAATGCATTCCGTTGAGTCAAGTGCACGATGGAAAGCACGATTGTCCCGACAAGAGCGACGAATGTGAGGGTTTTCTGTGTTATCTGCATTATTCAACATATATTTTTTTCAAAAAAAAAAAAAAAAAAAAATAAAAATGAAAAAAAATAGAAATAAGAAAAAATAAAATAAAAATTTTTTATTTTTTATTAAAAAAATCACAAATTTATACACCTTTTTAAAAAAAAAAATAAATAAATTTTATTTTTTATTAAACAAATAAGAGTGAAGGAATAAGAGTGGAAAAAATCTTCTGAAAAAAATGCTTCAGTCTCTTTCTTTTTTTGTCGGAAGAGTCTCGAGCAGATTCTCACCACTTGGGAAAGCGTCTGCCATCACACTCTTTCTTCTCTTCTGGAGGAAGCGTCTGCGGGCAGGCTCTTCCCGACGTTTATAGGCCCCGCCCCCTCGATTTTGAGCTGGCGGTTTTCTTGCGGAAAACGGTTGTTTTGGGTGAAAATTTTTGCCTTTTCATTATTCCGGTGATTTGGGTGTGTTTTTATTTGTTATAATTGTGATACGCTTAGCCTTAATAATATTATATTATGGCTGTCATTTCAAGATTCAATTGAAAATCAAATACATTCCTGGTTAACACAACGGTTAAGAAAATCAAGAAAAAACAAGTTTCACAGATATATTTATGTGCACCACAAGTAACATCGAGTTACAGTTAGATGTAGAGGGCCGTGGCGGATTCTGCCCATGGGCGTTCGTGTCCATGTTCACAGTCTCCCTTTCTTCCTCATTGTTACTGAGGTTGGCAGTTGCAATTTTAGGATATTGAGGCTGAATTTGGAAAAATTAGCAACTTTTCAACAATTTTACATTTAAAATAACATCAAAACTCCTCAAAACAACTCTATCGGTCCTACTTCTTATTGGCGCACCTGCAAACCACGTGCCACTCACTAAACTGCACATTTCGCAACAAATTTACCTTATTTTAGACAAAGATTCCTAAAAATTTCAAAAAATCTCGGTTTTGACGTAGGCCTGCAAAAAATTTCAATAATATCAACGAAATTATTATTTATACGTTCTTTCTCCGCTTCCTAAGCACTTCATCACTCACAAAAACAGCGCAAACTCAAAAAATAATATTACTTTAGCCCAATCCGCTGAAAACTCCAAAAAAAACCTCAAAAATCCCAATCTTCTCCCTCAAAACTCTCTAAAACTGTTACTTACTTCCAATTCAACAAGTCGTGAATATCCCTGTCCTTGCTGGATCCAGCTTCATCAACTGTCACGGGGATCTTATCCGTGGAGACCAAATTCTATATTGTTTTATACCTAAAATGTTTAAAAAAAGCTCTAACTTACAAAGTCGTCCGAATTTATCGCTGTATCGATCACATACTGTTGATGTCGAACATCAATTGGGCCTGAAAAGTTAAAACAAGTTCAGGTGGTGTCCGCAGTTGGCCGGGTAGGAAAAATTAGACCTGAAATTACTCAAATATGCTAACAAAATGAGGCAACTTACATTTCGCCGCGTCGGTCCGCCCTTCTTCGTCAAAATTCCCTATCATTCATCGATGGGCTTCACCTCCATCTATTGTTGTCGACCACTTTTGTTCGGTCAAAACGACTGAAAATTGTTCGGGCGCAAGCTGCGGAACCTTTTTTTCGCTTTTGCCAGAAAAATGAAGTTTTTCCAACAACGTTGATGCCAAAAAAAGGACGACCAAGATTGATATGCGATTGATGAAGGCCTTCAAACACCGCCCATAAGATGTTGAACTGGATCTACTGCAAATCATGGACTTATATTCGGCTTCCAATGTCTGGACTCGGAAAAGGTACGTAGAATGTTAAATTGTTGATAGTATTGGTAAATTTTAGCCGAAATATCTCCGCGTCATGTGCAGCGAGATGTTTCAATAGTTCAGGTGGAGGACAAGCATAATAATGATGCGGCTTACGAAGTAAATGAAGTCCCTCTTCATCGGCTTGCAAGATGGTAAGTTCTTTTCTTCTATTTTGCGTTGTTGATTTAGGAAATATTCAACCACCACACCGTCTTCATCAATCCGATTACAGATGTGGTCTACTAATGAGAAACACGTGATCTTCTGGACCCCTCCTATGCGCAAGACTGTTTGCTCCCGGCGACTAAACCCAGATGTAAGGAGTACACCAAATTCTGGATAAGCTAGCTCCACCGAATGCATTTGCAGCCAGCCGTTCAACAACCCCATAGGTACGCGAAAAAGTGCACAATTTTCCGGCTATTATTCCTATTACAATTCAGCCACCATGGTTTATTATCTCTGTTACCTGAATTACATTTTTGTGACCTTCTTTATATCAGATTTATATATTATATCTGATTTCTCCGATATCTGTTTCTTAGACACCTTTATTTATTGTTATTAAAGATTAGTTATTCATTTATTTTATAGACAGTGAACGAAGAGTTGTCAAAGAAAAAATGTAAAAAACATCGTATATTTGAAAAGAACAGTGCTTTATTTACTAAATGGCAACATTTCAATTCGCCATTTTTCCCCAAAATCCTGCAGAAGTGGGCGGAGCCAATAGGCGGAAAGAGTCTTGAACCACACTCTTCCCCCACCTTGATAGCGGGAGCGTCTGCTCGAGACTCTTTCCTCCTCTCAGATTCTTTCCCAAATGGGAAGAGTTCGTAAACACACTCTTCCGAACGAAAAGGAAAGAGGCTGAAGCATTTTTTTCAGAAGATTTTTTCCACTCTTATTCCTTCACTCTTAAATCACAAATTTATATACTTTTTTCAAAAAAAAAAAAAATAAATAAAATAAAATAAAATAAAAATAATTTAATTTTTTATTAAAAAAATCTCAAATTTTAAAGCCCCCAAGGCACTTTAAAATCCTCAAAAAACAAATTTACCTATCAATTCATCGTATTTTAGTTTGTTATCCCGGTCAAATCCTCTGCGGAAGTTATTGCGCCAACTTGGAGCATCTCGCCGACTGCTTGACCAACCCCAAATGTGATGACGAACCGGGCAGCTCGAAATTCCTATTGGAGCCGGCATTTTGTCCTTCATTGAGTGAGTTGACCAAATTTTACTTAAATTTAAATTTAAAAATTTTATTTTTTACAGAATTTTTTTTTAAATCTTGAATATCTCAGCTGAACTAGCAACTGATGAGCAAATTTTTTTAATATTTTATTATATTGTTTGTGTAAAGTGCGTTTGCAAATTTTTACACCGATCCGACCATTTTTTTGCACCGCATTTTGGGTCCCACCACGAAAAATTTTAATTTCTTGGCATTCCAAATTAAAGTAAGAAATGGTAATTTCAAGGCCTCTAAAGCATTGTAAAATAATTTTTATATGTTCTTGAAGCTCTAAAAATATATTTTTTTAAAAATTTTTTTCAATTTTTTTTTTCTTGAATATCTCAGCTGAACTAGTAACTGATGAGCTAAAATTTTTTATGGTTCATATATAGCCTGTCTAAAGTACGTCTACAAAGTTCTGTGTCTATCCGACCACTTTTTTGTTCCGCATTTTGGGTACCACCACGAAAACTTGAAATTTCTTGGCATTCCAAATTAGACTTATAAATGGTAATTTCAACGCCTCTAAGGCATTGTAAAATAATTTTCAGATGTTTCTGAACCCAATAAACCTCTTTTTCAGAGCGAAAACTCTGCGACTTGCCGAACACTTTGCCATGTCGCGGCTACGGCGAATGCGTCTTCTCGCACTGGTTCCAGAACGGCCGCAAAGACTGTTTCGACGGGTCGGACGAGGACTCCGACTACGTACGGATCTTTCAACTCGCCCGGAACCATCTACAACATATCGTACCGCAGATTATTTCCTCCGGCGGGAGTGCGCAAATTTTCGCATTTCCTCCGAATTCGACCAACGAGACAGAAAGTTTTGGTCGGGAAAATCAAAAACAAGGCCTGGAAAGTGTTGGTATGGCTTCGGCAAATCTTGGGCAGCATTCTGGAGCCGGCCAAATTGGACAGAATGAGATTTTGAGCGAGAAAAATGGAATTTTTGATCAAAAAATCTCCCATACAAGGCCAATTCCCATCCCCATACCTCAAACCGGAGGCCCACAGGGTGAGTAGCGCTATGGATTTTTTATATCAACTTTTATGACACGAAAATATGATGATTTTTTCGGAAAAAACAAAATTTTTTGATTTTTTCGCAAATTTTGCTCAAAAAATTTCAAAAAAATATGTCGCAAAGTTTTTAAATTTATCTAATAAAGCTTTGTGGTGGTTTATCTTACTGTATTTTTTCTAAATTTTTCAAAAAAAAATTCAAAAAATTTCAATTTCAGCTTCATTTTTCACAACTCCAAATCCTCGCGATTACTTTCAAAAAATCGATGAGACAGAAAAAGAAAAGTTCCAGCATCATGGAAATTTCCCAGCACGGCCTCCGGGAATTATTTTACCGCCCATTTTGTTCGTTACAACCACGATCTCCCCGCCAACAAAGCCTTTTGATCCATTTGAAGCGTTCGGAATCACAAGACCCAGCGAAGTTGATGTCTATCGTAAGTTTAAAAATGCATTTTTATCCTATTTTGGCTTTTTTTGGCCAAAATACTCTATTTACACCATTTTTTCAGTTTCTGTGCCTTTTGTTTTTTTCGCACTGTGCAGACCACTTTTTCGAACTTTGCACAGTGCAGTTTAGAAAATCTTGAATTTCGCACTGTGCAAGCAAATTTAAAAAATATTTTTTTTGATTTTTGGCAAAAATGAAATGTAGTCATCACCCTTAGTCACAAAAAGTAAGAAAAATTGCGCGTGTATATGATTTACCAGCAGTTTTAGCGATTGCACGGTGCAATTTAAAAAATCTTGGATTTTGCACTGTGCAATTGAACTAAAAAAATTTTTTTTTTATTCTTGGTCTACATCTGATATGGTTATCACCCTCAGTCACAAAACGTAAAAAAATTTGCGCGTATATAGAATTTACCGGCTAATTTAGCGATTGCACGGTGCAATTTAAAAAATCTTGGATTTTGCACTGTGCAATTGAACTAAAAAAACCTTTTTTTTGATTTTTGGCAGAAACTTAATCTACTCATTATCCTGAGTCACAAAAAGTAAAAAAATTGCGCGTATATCGGATTTACCGGCTAATTTAGCGATTGCACGGTGCAGTATGCAAAATATTGAATTTCGCACGGTGCAATGGCATTTGTTTGGGATTTTTGGTATCATTAGAACAAATAGAGTGTGTTTATTGCCTTTAGCTGAATAGAACAAAAATTATTTGTATAGTTTGAGATCTACTTTTCCTTTTAGCTATTGCACAGTGCAATATCAAAAATTCAAACTTTTGCACCGTGCAGATGGATTTTTTAGACTTTTTAAAAATTTTTGTGATAGTCTATGGCGAAAATTGTAATCTGGCTGTAAAATTTTTTTCTGTTTGTCGCACTGTGCATTTTTCCTACTTTTTTTGTTTTTGCACTGTGCACTCAACTTTGTATTTTTTTTGCACTGTGCAGTGAAAAATTAAAGTCCATGATGTAAAACATATAATTTTTAATTGTAGAAAAATCTTCTGGACGTTCTCAATTGTCCATTTTTCTGAATGGTTCGCCCTAAATTCTTTGATTTTTAGAAGTCCAACCAACTCTATATCCGGGCCAAAAATTGCCGCAAAATCGGCCAACAACGTTGTATCCGGGCCAAATTCTGCGGCCTGGCGAGGGATATCATGCTGCAACTCCACCGTCAATCTCAACGCTCTGGCCGATTTATGGGACTTTTGAGACAACTCAGGAATATAATGGACGGTAAGGCTTTTTTTGAATAATTTGAAGTATCAGTGCTCTTCGTATTTTACCAAACAGTAAAAAAACGTAATTTTTCGTTCTAAATTACAATTATAGATAACACAAAGTATTTTTTTCGCAAAAAATCTTTCATCGTATAAAATGTCCTGAAAAAATTTTTTTTATAATATTCAAATTTTTTACCAAAAAAATGTTTTTTCGTTGTAAAATACGACTATATTTACTTCAGAATATTTTTTTTGCAAAACATCTTTCATTGTATAAAATGTCCTAAAAAAATTTTTGATAATATTCAAATTTTTTACCGAAAAAAATGTTTTTTCGTTGTAAAATACGATTAGACAACCCAAAATATATTTTTTTCACAAAACATTTTCCATCGTATAAAATATCCTATTAATTTTTTTGATAATATTCAAATTTTTTACCGAAAAAATTTTTTTCATTGTAAAATACGATTATAGCCATCTCAAAATACTTTTTTCGCAAAACATCTTCCATCGTATGAAATGTCCTAAAAATTTTTTTGCTAATATTTGAACTTTTTACCAAAGAGAATGTTTTTTCGTTTGTAAAATACGATGTTACCTACCTCAATTTTTTTGCAAAACATCTTCCATCGTATAAAATGTCCTAAATTTTTTTTTGGTAATATTCAAATTTTTTACCAATTTTCAGACTTGACGAATTCGGTGACGTCATTGCTTCT
Source organism: Bursaphelenchus xylophilus (assembly GCA_904066235.2). Lineage (NCBI taxonomy): Eukaryota > Metazoa > Nematoda > Chromadorea > Rhabditida > Aphelenchoididae > Bursaphelenchus > Bursaphelenchus xylophilus. The sequence continues at coordinate 11,506,637 of CAJFCV020000003.1, read as the reverse complement.
CAAACCCTAAAGCCATCCTTTCCATTCTTCCCCAAAGCTCCGCCCACAAATCTACAGCCGCCAACTGGACCCAATCATCCCGTACAGCAACCTCAACAGCCGATTTATCGTCCTCCCACAACGTTCCGGCCATTCCAGCCGTCGCCCGAGACCTGGATCGTCTTCAACACCAAGGCGGATCAGTTCGAGGGGCTAACCGGCGTCACAACGGAGCTGCCGGCTAGCGCTCCGGCCGAGCCGTCAAATCTGCCAACCGAGCAGCCGGCGTGTTGTCGACCGGTCACGTTGTATCCGGGGCAGCCAACACCGCGGGGCTACGGTGAGCCAACACTTTATCCGGGTCAAGTCCGCCCCTCCATATATCCGGGACAGTTCGAGACGGCCAAACCAACGTTATATCCTGGCCAAGGGCGGCCGTTCGGCCCTGGGCTGATAGTTCCTGACCTATCTCATAATTTACGACCTGCTTTACCAAGTCCGACCCTCTTTCCCGGTCAGAGGGTTACTGTATTTCCTGGGGAACCGCTTGGCCAAGAACGCCCAATATTTCCGGGCCAAGGGCAGCCATCGACACAAAATGTGTTCCCAGCACAGCCTACACTATTTCCTGCGCTGGGACAGCCAATGCAACCGCCACAGCCCACGCTATGGCCGAATCAACAAGTTTTTCCGGGACCCTTCCCTCCACGGCCAACTCCATTTCCAACACTTTTGCCCCCACCGCAACCAAACATTTTGCCTCAAGCGACAACCAAAACTTATCCAGTGGTTCTGCCCGGAGGCTTTGTTCTATGGCCAGATGGGATTCAGCGCCCTGCCACAGCGCCGGCTACAACGACCGCTACAACAACAGCCATTCCGTATGACGAGTTCGGAATCCCAAGGGCTGAAACCCCGCTCGGGACAACAATTAGTGGCCCAATTGAAGTTTCGTTGGGAATTCAACATCCTCATCGTACCACAACACCAATTCCGACTACAATTTTTGAGGAGCTAACTAGCACAACAGCCGCTCCAAGGTTGCGACCTCTTCAGCCGGTCAACGGGTTCCCTCAACAAGGTCTTTGGCCAGTTGTGTTCCCAAAACCGGCGGTTCATCCGGACGAAGGCAACAAATGGCCGCCAATTTTGGTGCCTCCCACGTACATGCCAATAGTGTCGACATATCCACCAGAAACCGAGGGCAATGAATGGCCAACAGTCAGACCGATCTATCCCCACGAAATCGGGGAGAATGTGAAGCCGGAAGGCAATTTGAGGGCCAATGACACACTTCTGGGAAGCGCTGAAGTGGCAAATGTTACAGTAGGATATGAGGCAACTCATGGAGGTACGGCGACGGATGAGTACGGCCATGTTATTCCAATAATTGTCGCAGAAGTTGGCAGGCATATTTCGCACGAAAAGCCGAAAACTCAAACAACTGCAGCGAAGCCGACGGTTACTGTAACTCATCCAAATTTGGCCAGTAAATTACCTGAGGTGTCTACTGTCTCTCCGCAACAACCGTTTTCGGCGACAACGTTTGGCGAGACAGTAGCGGCCAGTGAAATTTGGTCGACTTTCCGAGGCTCGACCGGCGAGATAACTGGCGAATACACTGGGAATACCTATACTGGTGAGGCCATGAATACGTATACTGGATCAACAGTGTCTCCAGAGTACACTGGGACCGTCTACACGGGCAAAGCGTCGGCCGGGACGGAAGGTTTGGAGTTTACGGCCACTACAGTACTCCCAAGCGTAAATACTCATGGAACTGGGCAAACCGGTCATATTGACCGAATTATTGGGGGAAGTCAGGAGTATCTGAGCTCCACCATACACCCTGAGGGCTATACTGGAAGCACGGAGCCAGCGATCGGACATACAGGCAGTACTAATGAGTTTACCGCAACTGGAAAAGAAAATGAGCTCGAAACTTCATCATCATTTTTCTCGGCTTCGCCATACCCTGAAGCCACAATTGAGCACGGTCAAAACAACTTGGCTTCATACACTTTTGCCCCGTTCAACCCAACCAAATGGCTGCCGATTGTGCCGGCCGCCCTACTCGCCGAAACTTTGGGCTCCAAGAAGTACGCCGAATTCGGTTGTACGGACAGAATCAACCATATTAGCAAAGATACGATCCGCACAACCGACTGCGAATGCCCTCCGGGTCAGATGAAGACAGTTCATGAGGTTTGCGTCCGCGCTCCGGTCGCCACTTTCACGGTAAATGTGAAATCCGTATGTTACAAGGAGTTCGCCGGGAATTCGGAGGACGCCGCCGAAATCGCTCTAATGAAGCTGGCCAACGGTGTGGCGGAAAATGCATGCATCCGCGACAGAAAGAACAAAGAGTTGGTGGTGAATGCGATGTGCGATGGGTGCACGGTGAAGTCGTTGAGGAAGTTGTTGGAGGCAAGGCAAAAGGACATTCCGGACGTGGAAATGGAGATAAATGGTGAGTTTTTCGGGAATTTTATGTTGTGAGGATGGTTGTAGTTGTTGCTGGTGGTGTGTAGTGGGTCGTGAGGGAATTTGAGACCGTCCAGAAAAAAAAATTTATTGGAAAAATTGAAATTTTTTAGGGTTTTTGCGATTTTTTGGGGTTTTCTGCGATTTTTTGGGGTTTTTTGAAAAAATGAGGTAAAATACGACATTTTTTGTCTAATGTATTACTCATTAGGACTCTAATTTTTTTCAAAAACATTTTTTTTTGAATTTTTGAAAAAAATTTTTATTGTAAAATACGGATAAGATATTTTTTAAAATATAAAAAATTTAGTCACCAAATTTTTTCAGAAGCTCTGGGACACCAAAATCAATGTGCCAATGATCTTCTAAACGACTGCGATGAAGGGGAATGCCACGTGATTGACCTGCGATACGCCTGTTTATGTCCAAATGGAACTGTTGATGTGAATAATGATGGAAGAAAGTGCACGAGAACTGGGTAAGAGTAGAGGTGGCAATCGGGCTGGGCCGGCCCGGCCCGGCCCGGCCGGGCCCGGGGATGCAGCTTTGAAAAAGCCCCGGGTCGGCCTGACCTGAGCAGATTTGAAAAAGCCCCGGGCCGGCCTGACCGCTTCGGCCCGTCGGCCGGGCCGTGACTTTCGGCCCGGCCCGGCCCGGAAGGTGGATAAGTTTAAAAAATTTAATACTAAACCAGCAAAATAAAGCACAGATGCTTTGCAGAATTGAGGATGGATATTAGATCAAACCTTTTTTGTCTTATATGCTGTTTTACTACCTTTTAAAACTCTTTAAAATCCCTGATTACGTATATGTAAAATCCCAGACAAACATGCAAGGGTCGGGAAAAAATCTTCGAATTTTTTGATGATAAACTTAACATTTCACTCTAATTTTTTGCCTTGATGTAAATGAAAGTGTTTAAACAGTTTTTGATTAAACATGTAGCCTTATAACTCCATGTTTGTATATAGCTAACTTACTATAGGATTAAAAAATTCGGCACAATAAAACTTTTTGGCTGGGTTTTAGCTACCTCTTCGGCTGTTCCAGTCATCCGATAGACGTCTTAATTTCACTCATACACACGTAAAAACCGCCTGGAAAGCATAAGAACTTCCAGTATAAAGTTCAAAGACTTTTATCCAACCTTTTTGTATTAGCGGGCCAAACAGGGCCGGGCCGGGCCGGGCCGGCCTGGTCACTTCGGCCCGCGGGCCGGGCCGCAAAAATCGGCCCGGCCCGGCCCGATTGCCACCTCTAGGTAAGAGGGTAAAATACGTTCAAGAAAACTGTTTTGATTAATTTTTAAGGCTGTTTCTTCATTTTGAGCGCAAAAAATAAAAAAAATAAAAAAAAAAATTTTTTTTAATTTGTAATTTTTTTATTATTAAAACAGTAAAATACGGTAGTTTTACAATTGTGAGTATCCTAAAACATGGTTAATATTTATTAAAAAAAAATTTTGAACAAGAAAAATTTTCAAAATTCCAAAATTTTTGCCTTTTTCCCTCAAAAAAAAATTTTTTTTTTCGAAATTTTTCAAAATCAACCTTAATTAAAAAAAAATGAAACCCTTTAATCTCCCAAATTTCAGATGCACTCGATTCCTCGGCGTCTGTGTGGTCGTGTGGGCGATCATTTTGTTGTTGATGTTTTGCTTGTTGCCATGTATCATTGCGTTGTTATGTTATCGCTGCGGATGCAGTCAATGCGATCCGTTGGTCGAATATTACAAAAAAGTGAGTTGAAAAATAAAAAAAAAAAAAAAATTCGGAATTAAAAAATTTTTTTTTTATTTTTATTTTTTTTTTTTGAAAAACTTAATTATCGACCAGTCGGGAAAATAATGTGGATTTGTCGCGGCTTGAAATCGTCTATCAGTGCTTTGCGATGGCTAGATTTGGCGCGACTGCGACGAGGCGAGACTTTTTGATGCGATAAATCCACATTATTTTCCCGACCGACTCTAAAAAAAATTGAAAAATAAATAAAAAAATGAAAAAAAAAATTTATTTCTCTAAAAAACCCGAAAAAAAAATTTTCTATTTTTTACAATTTTTTTGATTGCACTGTGCAAAAAATTTTGGTAAAAATTTAAAAAAAAAAAAAAAAATCATTTTTTTCAAATTTTTTATGGGCACTATGCAATAATTTTTCAATAAAAATTATAAAATTTTTTTTTCAGACAAAAAATCCACATTATTTTCACAAAAAATCCACGTTATTTTCCCGACAGACCCTGAAAAAATTTGAAAAATAAAAATATGAAAAAAAATTTATTTCTCTAACGAAATAAAAAAAATTTCTATTTTTTACAATTTTTTTTGATTTCACTGTGCAAAAAATTTTGGTAAAAAATTTGAAAAATAAAAAAAAAATATATTTTTTTTTTCAATTTTTTTATGGGCACTATGCAATAATTTTCCAGAAAAAAATCATTAAATTTTTTTTTCAGACCATTGGCCATCGCGTGGCGGACGTGGAAGCGGCCCCAGCGACCGCTCGAACCAACTCCCCGATCCTCCAAGAGCACAATGAAGGCCGTCCCCACAAACCGGAGCCAATTTCCACGGTGGTAATTCCGGTCCCAACGAAATTAACGGGCAATGATTTCGACCAAAGCAAACCCGGGTTTTATGATGACTATTTGCCGGAGGATGAACTAAGCGAGACCGCGAGCCGAGGGTTGGTCTCGATTGTGAGCACTGAGGAGAGCGATCTGGGAATTGTAAGATTATAGTGAATTTCAAAAAAAATATTTTTTTTTGGTTTTGCACAGTGCGAAAGTTAAAAAAAAAAGATTGCACTGTGCAGCCAAAATAATTTTTTGCACAGTGCGGTGGAATGAATTTTTTTTTTGCACTGTGGAAAGAGAAAAAAACGTTTTTTTTCAGGTTGCGACAAAGCTTTTTTTACATCGAAATTTAAGAAAGATTGCACTGTGCGAAAATGAGAAATAATTTTCTGCACGGTGCGGCAAAAAATGTTTTTTTGCACAGTGCGGGGGAAAAGAAAATTTTTATGCACTGTGCGATGAAGAAAACGAATTTTTTGCAGATCGCGGCAAAATTTTTTACGCACTCTGCGACCCGAAAATTATTCTTTTCTTGCACAGTGCGAAAATCGAGCAAACATTTTGCACTGTGCGGCTGATTTGAAATAATTTTCTGCACGGTGCGGTGAAATGAATTCGGTCGAAAAAAGCATTTTCTTTGAAGATTGCGTCAAAATTATTGCGCACTGTGTCAGCCAAAAATTATTTTTTTTTTGCACAGTGCACATCAAAAGTAGATTGCACCGTGCAACCGAAATAATTTTTTGCACAGTGCGGCCAAAATAAATTTTATGCACAGTGCGAAGAAAAAACGATTTTTCGTAGATCGCGACAAATCTTTTTTTTGCACCGTGCAACTGAAAACATTTTTCGCACTGTGCGACCGGGAAATTCAAAATTCTCGTTTTTTGCACAGTGCAAAGATCAAAAAAACTAAATTTTTGCATCGTGCAGAAAAAATACTTTTTTGAGTGGCTATTTTTAGCCTCGTTCCAGACTTTTTCCAGCCTTTTACGGACCATAAATCCCATGTCCAATTTTTTCTCTTTTTCCCCTAAAAAAAGCTGGTGTTAAAATTGCAACCTGCGGCCTTTCGAAACTAATAAAATTGCCGGAAGTTTCAACAAAAAGACTCCTCCGCACTCTCCACAAAGCCTTAGGGCTTCTCGCACTCTTGGAATCGTATTTTTGGCCGACGATTTGGTCCACTGGTCACTATATAAAAATCTTTGGTTTCAGCCCGACCAAGGTCTCCAAACGACCACTGTGGAGGTGCACAACGAGGTGGACGCCGAGGAGACAGTTAGGAGACGGGACAGCGCCGAATCCCGCGCCGGAACCCCCACATTATGGGAGAAGTATCAGATTCTGGGCGAGCAGTTCGCTAGAGACGAAGAATGTAAGGTTTTTGAAAAGTAATAGTGCCATTTGCACTGTGCAGAATTCTTTTGAAACGCTTTTTTAATTGCACAGTGCAAAGTGGATATAATTTTTTTCTTCTGCACTGTGCAATGGAAAAGCCAAATTTTCGGATGCACTGTGGAATATCCGCGACAAAATTTCTGCTTCTGCACTGTGCAATATCCGCAACATAATTTCTCCTTCTGCACTGTGCAAAATCCGCGACAAATTTTCTGCTTCTGCACTGTGCGAAATTGAAGCCAATTTTTTGGCCGCACTGTGCAAATTTGTCCTTGCAGGAAAAAACACTATTTTTTGCACTGTGCAGGTCGGATTTTTTTTGAAAACCGCACGGTGCAATATTTGCGACAAATTTTATTTGCACTGTGCAAAGAAGAAACAAATTCCCGTTTTTCTGACTGCACAGTGCAAAAGGAAAGTTGATTTTGAATTGCACAGTGCAATGGAATTTTTTTATTGCACAGTGCAGTTTAGAAAAACGTCTAAAAAAAAAAAAAAAAAAAAAAATTTTTTACTTTTTTACTAAAAAAATTATTTTCAGACCCTCAAAACAGTGAATCCAGTTCATTGGACTCGCTTTTCGCGCGCTATCAAGAGCGGGAGCTGCAGAAATTCATCGAAAAGAACCCTCATCTGCTGATTCCCGTGGAAGGACCGGAGCGGCCCCAGCCTGTGACAACTCTACCTGGGCAGGTTCCATTCAACACAACCTCGAGTTCTGTGGTCCAACAGGGAATCCCGACCTTAAATCCGATCCCTCCGACGCCTGCGGCGAGTGGCAGTGAGGACGAAAGTGGAAAAGGGGCTGTTTCTGGTAAGAAAATAGATTTTTTGGAGATTTATCATTATTATTTCAAAAATTTAGCCTTAAAAATAATAAAATAAATTATAAAAAATCATGAAAAATAATAGAAAATCAAAAAAAAATCATCTTTTCCAGACAACGCGGTCGAAAAACGCGACGTCTCGGAGGCGAGTCGCGCCCTCACCGCCGAACACAGTGACGCCGGAATCTCCACGCCGGCCAGTGATGTGAGCACCCCCATGAACATTGAGGAAGCCATAGCATTCGCCGAAGCCATAACTCGCGAATCGAAGCAGAATCACGCCGACTCCGAGGACGAAACTTCGTCGTCCTCCTCGATTGCTCCCAGCGACAAATCCGACGAATTGTTCCATTTGCCGCAAGTGGAGGGCGACTTTGATATTGGGAATTTGGTGGACGACGTTATTCAAGGCGTTCAGAGGGAAACAACGCCGGGATCGCAGTAAGAAAAAAAAATTTAAAAAAAAAATTTTTTTTTTGAAAATCGAGATTTTTTGATTTTTTTGATAAAAAAGAGGCCTGTAAGAAAAAATGAAAAAAAATTTTTAGCTATTTCTGGTTTTTTACAGCTGATTTTTACTTGAAAAATTGAAAAAATGCAAAAAAATTGATTTAAAAAAATGACGTCATTTTTTGAAAAATTGAAAGAAATTGGCTAGAATTTTATAAAAAAGCATTTCAACCATCTATGAATATGTTTTTTACTTTTATTTTTTACAAATGAAGTTTTTTTAATTCAAATTTTCATTTTCCCGCCAAAAAAAATTTGAAATTTTTTGAATTTTTTTGAGACAAAAGCCTTTATAAAACCAAAATTTCAATATTTTTTTTAGAATCCACCATTTCCTTCACTAAAAATACCCCATATTTTTCCAGGAGAGCTGACTCCGCCCCTCGTCCCATTCTAAAAATGCCGATCCCAAAAAACGACCAGTCGGCACCGGAGCGGACGGTGCCGACCTCGACAATCTCTGCGACGAATGCCGCCGCCAACTCACGGCGGACTCGCTCAAAGCCACCGCCCGAGCCGAGGCCGGCGCCGAAGCCCGCGAAAGCGGCCAAACCCCCGATTCCGGCCGCAGCGAAGAGAGGGGTGGCGGGACCAAGTCGAGTGGCGGCGGTGAGGAAAGAGCAGACGCTCCAACGAAGGACCGTCGTTCAGAAATCGACGGTGGAACGGGGCCGAGCGAAAGTCATGACGAAAACGGTCAAGGTGAGATTTTTTGGGGAATCAGGGTTTGCACTGTGCAAAACGAAGAAACGGCTGAATTGCACTGTGCAAAAGAAAAAAACCAAAAAGCGAAAATCTGCACTGTGCAAAATTAACGAATGTCTTTTTGCACCGTGCAATGGCCAATTTTTGGTCTTTTGCACTGTGCAAAAGGAAAAAATGAAAGAGCGACAATCTGCACTGTGCAAAATTCATAAATATCTTTTTGCACAGTGCAAAAGTCAACTTTTGGTTTTTTGCACTGTGCAAAAGGAAGTAACGGCTGGATTGCACTGGGCAAAAGAAAAAAACCAAAAAGCGACAATCTGCACTGTGCAAAATTAACAAATGTCTTTTTGCACCGTGCAAAAGTCAACTTTTGGTTTTTTGCACTGTGCAAAAAGAAATGGCGACTGCATTGCACTGTGCAAAGGACAAAAATGGAAAAGCGACAGTCTGCACGGTGCAAAGTTCATAAATGTTTTTTTTGCACAGTGCAAAAGTCAACTTTTGGTTTTTTGCACTGTGCAAACGGAAATAACGGCTGGATTGCACCGTGCTAAAGAAAAAAACCAAAAAGCGACAATCTGCACTGTGCAAAATTAACAAATCCCTTTTTGCGCAGTGCGGAGATTTCGAAATCTAATTTTGCACCGTTCATAAGCTAACTTTCATCTTTTTGCACTCTGCAAGGACAAAAAAGTAAAAACAAGGGTCTGCACGGTGCAAAATTAACGAACTTCTTCTTGCACGGTGCGCAGATCTCGACATTGAATTTTGCACCGTGCAAAAGTCAAGTTTTGGCTTTCCGCACTGTGCAAAGGACAAAAATGAAAAAAGCGACGGTCTGCACGGTGCAAAATTCACAAATGCCTTTTTGCACAGTGCGGAGAGAAGAAACGGCCAGGTTGCACGGTGCAAAGGGCAAAAGTGAAAGGAACGACAATTCTCACGGTGCACAGGCGATGTTTTTTGCACTGTGCGGTGGGGAAAATGGGAAATTTAAATTTTGCACTGTGCGAAAAAAAAAGATTTGTTTTGCACAGTGCAAAATAAAAAATTTTTTCTGCCGCACAGTGCAAAATATGATAATGAAAAAAATTGCACTGTGCAATCAAAAAAATTATTATTTTTTTTTCAGAAAAAGTCCAAGAAGCTCGACTCTGACGATGACATCCTTCCCAGCGCCTCAGGGTCTCTTCCACCGTCAACTCGAAGCCGGCATTCGCTCAAATCGCCGGTCTCGCGAAAATCGTCGCTTCCGTCGCAAGTGAAACGAAGCGAAACCTCCACAAAGTTGCCAAAAATCACGGCCGGTGATTTCATGATCGGCGACATTGATTTAGACCTACCGGGACCTCATGTAATCCCCGCGTCTTTGGATGACATCAAGTCTGGGAGAGTGTCCCGGGAATTGTCGAGGAATTCGCTGCGAGATACGGAGGATGCGCGTGTGGATGGAAAGCGGAGGGATAATGGAGATGTTAGCTCTGGTAATGAAACGGGATTTTTTGGAAATTTTCGATTTTTTTGGGGAAAAAAATTTTTTGGCCGAAAATTTCATTTTTTTCAAATTTCAAACAGATTTTTTTGGCGGGAAAATTTAAATTTGAATTTTTTAATGTAAAAATCAAAAAAAATCGAGGGAAATACACAGCAAAAAAATAATAAAATTGAAATTTATTCGATTGTAAAATACGAGTTGTCTGTTTTCTTCGATATAAAAAAATTAAAAAAATTTTTTGGACCAAAAATTTTATTTTTTTTAAAATTTCAGATAAAAATTTTTTGGCGCGGAAATTAAAATTTGAATTTTTATACGTAAAAATCATAAAAATCGAGCGAAATACACAGCAAAAAATAATGAAATTTAAATTTATTTGATTGTAAAATACGGCCACCAGTTTTCTGCCATAAAAAAATAAAAAAATTTTTTTTCCAAAAAAAATTTTCTAACTTTTTTCAAAATAATTCCAAATTTCCAGGAGACGGTGTGAGCAGCTCGAATCGCAAGAATTTCCCGCCCTTGGACCTGAAGGGCGTGCAGAAGCCAGCGGAATCGGATCGGGTAAAATTCGGGTCGTCGTTGTTGCCGCGGGTGTATCGTGTTGGTGAGGACGGTTCGTATCGTGCTTTGCGTGGTTCTCGGCGTTCTCGGACGTTCGAATCCTCTGTTCGGCCTTCGTTGGCACCACGAGTTTCGCGGATCCATTCCAAAACTTTTGACGCCGATTTGATGAATGGGCCAAAGTCATCAAGAATCGGGCCGAAATCGACAAATTATGGGTCAAAATCGACGAATTATGGGCCAAAATCCTCGTTTCATAGCCACAGCAGCATTCCCAGTGGGGCTAGAAGAAGTCTACTGGCTAGTCGAGCTCCCCAAAGCTCGAGGGTAGCCAAGAAACCGGTGGTTTTTGCGAGGGAATCGAGCTATGACCTGGATATCCCAAGAAGGTCCGGATATGGCCTCAAAAGCCGATATCTCGCAAATCAACCGGTCAATTTCAATGTCACACTGCGACGGAGAAGTCCAAGGTCTGGAGGGACGAGTTCTCGCCTTCAACCATGCCATTCACATCGACTGCCTCGAGTAGGAAGTTAAATGCACGTTTTATACCTAGTTCCAAAATTTGTTTTTTTTTTCGTTTTTAAATAGCTATTTTTTGATAGTTTTGATATTGTCAAGGCTGTAATAGAACTTTAACTATTATTTAGAGTCATTTTTACAATTTTTAGAAGGCATTTTTACAACTAAAAAATCAATTTTATTTTTGAAAAAAAATTTTTTTTAAAAATTTTTATTCAAATTTTTGACGGTTTCAAATGGAAATTTTTGTATTCAAAATTACAGTAATATAGTCTTGATAGTATTAAAAGAATTTTTTGATAGTTTTTACTATTTTTTAAGCCCTAATTACCCTCCTTTTCGCCTTTTTTCCCTGCTTTCCCCTCCTTGAATTCCCTGATTTTCCCTCTTCGTTAACTTTATGTTCAGGTCAACGTTGCCGCTTCTACTTGCGCCGTTGCAGAGCGAGTCCAGCCCCTAGCCGAAGGCGCGAACGCGGAGCTGGAGGAGAAGGTTCATGAGCACTGTTTGACCGACCGAAAGCCCTGGGACTCCTCGCCGTTGCGGGAGGGGGAGCTGCAGAAAATCCCGTTGGACTGGAATCTCACCTCTTCCGAGTCCTTGCTACATAGTCTGGAAAGAAGACGCAGCAAAAGCTACTCGGAAATCGCACTCTCCCGCAAATCGCTGCCCAATATCTGGAGTGATGAGGAATTTGCCCCGAAAAATGGGAAAAACCCCAGATTTACGGACGTAAAAGACTGCCCGTTGACGAAAATGGGCGTCCCTGTGGGTCGAGAGCGCCGACATCACAGCTTGATCGATGCCAAGTTTAGTCGACCGGTCGAAACGGCTCAACGAATCCATCGCCTTCCGCCCATTGAGAACGTCGAAGAGCGACGGAAATGGATGGAAAAAGTGAAAAAATCGCTCAATTCCAAGGAATTTCTCAACTATGATTAGTTATTATGACATTGCAATATTCTAAAATTTTGATTTTTTAGGATTTTTAGAGGAAAATTTTATTTTTTATTTTTTGGAATTGCACAGTGCAAATTTTGAAAAATTTTGAAAAATTCGAAATTTGAATTTTTTGCGAAATTTATGGTTTTTTATAACCAAAAAATCAAAAAATTAAAAAAAATTTTTTTTGAATTTCAAATTTCCCGCCAAAAAAATTTTTTGCACAGTGCAATACCTATTTAAAAAAAAAAAAATTTCTATTTAAAAAATTTTTTGATTTTCTCCAAACAATTGTTACAAACATTTCCGGTGAATTTTCCTCCCCAATATTCTTCGTATTACTCTAATATTTACTATGATTATAGCCTATTTTTTTCAAATAATTTTTAAAAAATGTATTTTTTTTATTTTTAAAATACTTCTAAATAAGATTGATCACTGTCATTCCACATATAATTTTTCATTTTTTTGTCTTTCAAATAATAATCTAATCTAATTGTCTTTCTGAATTTTCAATTTACTGCGAATTTAATAATATTGTATTTTTTTATTTTTATTTTGCTAAAGAAACTACGTCGTATAGAGTTTTATATTTTATTTTAGATTGATGGTTTGTAGTAGCAGTTTCATAGTTAATAAAATTTAATTGAAAGAATCTAAAATTTTTTAAAAAAGTTCAAAAAATCACGGAATATTCATAGATAATATGTAATATATAAGGTAAGTATCCACATATTTTCTTCAAATTTTGCCCACAATCTCAACATAGGCCACATATCAATCGCTGAAAGTTTCAGCTTGCGCTTTGCAGGGAGAGCCGAGATATTCAACGAGCTTTGCGGCCGAGAGAGCACGCAAAACGCGGAGAGCGGTCAGAGAAAATCTCTTTTTGGCTCTATCTTTGCCAGTTTCGCGTGGAAAAAATTGAGTTTTTGTGAAGACATTACTCTCTATGGTAGAAACAAGTACGAAAATTTTCACGCCAAAATTCGCAAAAAAAGTCTCGCATTTTTGCCAACTTTTGACCTAAAAATCTCGGTCGTTTCCACAAATTATGAGCTAGAAGTCTCATATGTATCTTAAAAAATACTCTGTTGTCGGCCTATCACTATTTTACGTAATCTAAGCTCAAAAGGAACTCTCTAAAATTGCAAGCAGAAACATTTCGTCGTATAAAATGTCGCCCAAAAATTTTCTCTCGGCCTTTTTCCTTTCTCGATTTTTCTCACTTTGCAGCGCTGCGCGAATAAAATTTGATGCGTTTTCAGCTGGTTTCGGAGCTTCAGACGGGATTTTTTACTTCAGCGGATCCGAATTTATGTTATCCATGAGGGAATCGATTTTTCTCCTCGAATTTCGGGAATTTGATGTTCCAATGGGGCTAAATTAATTCCATGTGGTTTCATTTGAGTTGCCTTTGGCAATATTTGCCTGTTCTCAGAATTCTTTTTTATTTATTTCATGTACTTTGGCTTGAAATTAGCAAAATTATATTATCCATGTAAAGATTGATGTTTTCTATTGAGTTTGGAATCGTAATGTTTTATTTTGTCTAAAATACGATTGGATAAGCTTAGTGCAGGTTTACTGAGGGGTTTGAAGAGTTTAGGCATGGCTTACATTGCTTCAGAGACGATTTTTCCGAATCGATTTCCGGCTTATGTTGTCCTTGAGAAAATTGACGTTTTTGCTCGGGTTTTGACGTTTTTTGTTTGGAAATTGGAGTAAAATACCTTTTCTGTTATACTGCGAATCTTTTTCTTCACAATTCATCCGGAGTTTCTTTTATTTTTGCCACTTTTCAGCCGATATTATTTTAGGTCCATTGATCTCGAGATTTCCTTTCAAATGTCGGAAAAACCGCTAGAAGAGAAGCCCACAACTTCCAAATCGATCTCCGATGTTCTCGAGGAGTCAGTTGGAGAATTTTCGCGAGAAAAGTCCGAGAAAAGCATGGAAGAAGAGGATTTGGGAGACAAAGAGAATGAATCAGACGAAGAACTGGATGAGTCGGCTCTTCCCTCATCTATTGAACCCATCGAAGTTGATACCTCCGGAAAATTTGGTTGGGTCCATGATTTCAATGAGGAGTATGGGATAAAGACCAAAACATGGTTCAGAAAGTGAGTGTTTTCTATTTTTTGTTGGCTTTTAGATGAAGAGCGTCACATGGAGACTTGTAATGGTTTATGAAGGCTATATTGGTGTTTGAGTTGCCTAATTTCGCTCTTTCAACGTCTTTCAAGCATCAACTTTTTAAAATTATGTTAGCCATGGTTGAATGCTATGATTGCTGTTGAAAAAAGCGGATTGATGGTTAGCAACTTGTTTATATAGGGGATAAAGTCTTGTCTAGAAAGAATGAGTTGAAAGTAAACCTAGAAAACAGATTTTTTGAAACTTTTTTGCCATGGATAATATAACTTCCGCATTTTTCTTCATAAACACAAAAAAACAGTTCATTGGTGTGTCTTTTGTTGAGTCCCGAGACGAAACCTACGACTACGTTATTGGCATTCCGTTTCATTCGAAGCTTCTCGAAGCCTAGAAGAAAAGGGAGCTCAGTTGTTACATATTATTCAGTGAATGTTTGGTGTTACGCTACGTTTTGTTATTATTATTCTGTAATAAACCTCTCTATATTTGTTACCCTACATCTGGCTGACTACATACCTTCACAACTACACGTGAAGATACAACAATTGGCGCAGTCAACACGAGCAGAAGAAGATTACGACGTGGAATCAGATCAAGAGCACTTCTACAGAAGCAGTTCAGCTGTCCACCTTCTACTGCAACTTCGAACCAGGTACTCTTCGAATTTTTTGTTCTCGCCTTTAGATTCTGAATCTTCCTCGCGGAAAACAGAATTCCCACACCCCTACACTCCTCGTACACCCATTTCAAGGATAATTTTGACTCCTTCTGTCAAAAATTATATTCCACTTGACATCAGAATGGAAGACGTGAACCTGGGAAATTCACATGAACCTACAGTCTCATCTGAAGTCAACGAGCTGAAGAAGTACCACAGTCAGCCAGAGCACACCCATTCACTCCCCCTTTCTTCAAACTCTTCCAATACACGGAAGTGCTACAGATGTAACGGCCCACGTGCACATGAATGCCTAAAGAACTCAATCGAAGGAAGCTTTAACAAAGGCAAGGCCAACATCAACGTCGTCGAATACTACGCTCAGACGATGGTTTCTCAATACACGGAGAATTTCAAAGAAGAAATGGGGCAAGGTACACATTCAATTCAAATGCGGGAAGATGATACACAGATCCCGACGTTCAAGTGCACGTTCAATTCAAGTAAAGGAAGATGCTACACAGATCCTTTACGTTTCAATTCAAAAGAAGGAAGATGTTACACAGGTCCTTCTCAGTTCAATTCAATCAGAAGATGCTACACAGATCTCCTGGACGACAAAGTACAATTGTCGCTTTCAATTGGCCATGATCTACAGATCATGCAATCCCAGATTCCTCAGAGAATCAAAGAGCTTCCCAAGAATTCCCCTTTCAAGGACCCTGATCCATGTCCATGTTCAGAAAAGTGGAATATAATTTTTGACAGAAGGAGTCAAAATTATCCTTGAAATGGGTGTACGAGGAGTGTAGGGGTGTGGGAATTCTGTTTTCCGCGAGGAAGATTCAGAATCTAAAGGCGAGAACAAAAAATTCGAAGAGTACCTGGTTCGAAGTTGCAGTAGAAGGTGGACAGCTGAACTGCTTCTGTAGAAGTGCTCTTGATCTGATTCCACGTCGTAATCTTCTTCTGCTCGTGTTGACTGCGCCAATTGTTGTATCTTCACGTGTAGTTGTGAAGGTATGTAGTCAGCCAGATGTAGGGTAACAAATATAGAGAGGTTTATTACAGAATAATAATAACAAACGTAGCGTAACACCAAACATTCACTGAATAATATGTAACAACTGAGCTCCCTTTTCTTCTAGGCTTCGAGAAGCTTCGAATGAAACGGAATGCCAATAACGTAGTCGTAGGTTTCGTCTCGGGACTCAACATCTTTCAGCTACGAAGACATGGTCCGCTGTTTGACGTGGTATCAACTCAAAACGGGGATTCGGTTGATCAGATCTGGCGGTTCGAGAGCTCTCACCGAAGCCGATGGAGTCAGTAAAGAGACGGTGAAGAGATTCGTTTTTGACAAAGTCAAGTACCTCTGCTCCCATCATGGGCCAAAGGGAGTGAATTGTAATTTCCGAATCATAATTTCGTACAACAATGACGCCGACATGCTCAAAATTGTGTTTACGATGCTGCACCACAGTCATCGGCCGACGGACGTCTCAGCGATTTACGACTCAACGGCTAGAGCGGGAAATGAATACATATCATTGTGTAGGTTTTTGAGGGCGTTTTTGGTAAAAATTGAGACTTAAAAAATGGTTGTTTTTGGCGGTACCACACAAGAGAATGGTCCAACGATCCATAAGATACGCTGATTAGACTAGAATATTCAGAAAGAACAGGTAAAATTGGTGTAAATCCCATTAAAAGCGACGAGAAATATCGACTGAAAGTTTCAACTGAATTTCCGCTCGTTATCCAGTACAAGAAATCAAAAGGAAAGAGATGTGACCGTTAGTATAGTGGGAAAACCTTCGCTTACAAATCCTTTTAAGTGCCAAGATCCGGGGTTCAAATCCAGTCGGAAACAAACTACTCAAGTTTTGTTGAAGTCAAATATTTTGGAAATTTTGATCAAATTTAGCACAAAACGGTCTGGGAAAGTGTTTGCTCTCCATTTGCAAAGTTTTTTATATATCTTTGTCGATGTCCCAAACAGTTTTATGATAATTTTGATCAAAAGATTCTAAAATATTTGAATTTCAACCGTACAGTAGCGGACCTGATCCAGTGGTAAAAAACGTACCATTTTGCATCCGAGAAGCATCAAAAACGCAGCAAAATACCTCCCTCTTCAAGTGAAAAAACTTCGTTTTGAAGAGCGCGTTAACAAGAAGAACAGGAGCGCTTTTGAAATTGGAGTTTTTCACTTGGAGAGGGAGGTATTTTGCTGCGTTTTTGATACTTCCCAGATGCAAAATGGCACATTTTTTGCCACTGGATCAGGTCCGCCACCGTAGTAGTTTGTTTCCGACTGGATTTGAACCCCGGATCTTGGCACTCAAAAGGATTTGTAAGCGAGGGGTTTCCCACTGTACTAACGGTCACATATCTTTCCTTTTGATTTCTTGTACTCGATGAAGAGCGGAAATTCAGTCGAAACTTTCACTCGGTATTTCTTGTCGCTTTCGATGGGATTTACACCAATTTTACCTGTTCTTTCTGAATATTGGAATCCGGTCAACGTATCTTATGGATCGTTGGACCCTTTCCCTTGTGAGGTACCCCGAAAAACAACCATTTTTTTGAAAGCAGAGTACAGTGGCGGACCTGATCCAGTGGCAAAAAATGTACCGTTTTGCATCCAGGATGCATCAAAAATGTGGCAAAATACCTCCCTCTCCAACTAAAAAAACACGCCCTTCAAAACGGAGTTTTTTAGTTGGAGAGGGAGGCATTTTGCCACATTTTTTGATGCTTCCCGGATGCAAAATGATACGTTTTTTTGCCACTGGATCAGGTCCGTCACTGTAGGCCGAGGTTGACTCACCTGAAAACGCCGAATTCGAAGATGTTCTGCGGAAAATCTCGCTTTCAAAAAGTCGTATTTCAGCTATAATTCAAGTATTTTCAGTACGAAGTCTCCGACCAGAAGTCCCATTTGAAGATTACTACACAAAATCCGAGATCAAAACCGAAAAAGCCTCGCGGCTGATCAACAAAAAAGAATCCAGCGGCCTCTTATACCTAACAGAATTGTTCTCCAAACTCGGTGAAGCCATGTTCAGCGCATATTTGAAGAAGAGCTTGAAGAAAACGACGAAGAGGGGAAGAAAATCCAAAAGTAACGAGTTGACGGAAGAGTAATGTAGTTATTTTATAGCGAATATGAATGTATCTTACGATTTTAATATTATTTTTTTTTATTTCTTAGCCCGGCCAAAATGTGATTGTTGTGAAATACGAAAAGGAATTTTGAATAAATTTGATATCAAGTGTAATATAATGGCTATTTTTTTTGAAAAAAATAGAATGGAAAAAATTAGGAAAAAGTGAATTTACAGGTGAAATACCCCAAGTGCGACGCTCACAAGGGAATGGTCTGAACTTCCCCCAGCGTTAAGGAAAATGACTGGTACAGGTGGATAGAGCAGGTCGACTTTGGTAGAAAAAGGCAATTTCCAGCTGCAAAATAAGCACGGCCGACGAGAAAAATCGACCGAAAGTTCCGAAAAAATTTCCTTTTTCTCTTCCCTCGGAAAAGAAGAGGAGCTTCCAGTGGTTCGGTTGGTCGAGTGGATAGAGCGTCCGCTCGATATCCTTTTGGGGGTTGGTTCGATTCCGGGGCAGCGCGGGTGGCTATGGTAAGGCTTCAGTGACAAAGATAAACTCTTGTGAACCAAAAAAAATATATTTTGCAATTTTTCGATTTTCTAGAGATCATAAAACACATAATAATAAAGGATTTTTATGTAAATTCCTCCATTTTTTCTGTAAGATTCCAGAACGGTTCCAGTCATATTCAATAATCTAGTCATGGACTGTCTGTTTTCCGAACACTAGTGGACGTTTGTCAAAACCCCCGATGTGATCAAGATATGCTTCAGTTTGCTCCTTATTGGAGTATGATTGGGAACGTTCTGGAATCTTCCAGAAAAAAATTGGCTGAATTTACATGGAAATCCTTTTTTTATGTGTTTTATGATCTCTAGAAAATCTAAAAATTGAAAAATATTTTTTTTTGGTTCATAAGAGTTTATCTTGGTCACTGAAACCTTATCATAGCCACTCGCTCTGAACCGGAATCGAACCAACCCCCAAAAGGATTTCGAGCGGACGCTCTATCCACTCGACCAACCGAACCACTGGAAGCTCCTTTTCTTTTCCGAGTGAAGAGAAAGAGGAATTTTTTTCGGAACTTTCGGTCCATTTTTCTCGTCGGCCGTGCTTATTTTGCAGATTGGAAATTGCCTTTTTCTACCAAAGTCGACCTGCTCTATCCACCTGTACCAGTCATTTTCCTTAACGCTGGGGGAAGTTCAGACCATTCCCTTGTCAGATTTTCTTTAAATTTTTCACACACGGCAGGTATGGACTAAATATCAATTCCTGAAAGTTTTAGCTCGCGCTTTGCGGGCGCCGCCGAGATATCGAACGATTTTTGCCGGCGAGAGAGCACGCTAAACGCGGAGATCTGTCAGAGAGAAAAGCGCTTTTTGGCCATAACTTTGGCAGTTTTGTGCGGAAAAATTTGATTTTTTGTAGAAACATTATCCTTTACGGTTGCAATAGGCATGAAACTTTTCGTGCCGAAATTCGGCAAAAAGACCTAAATTTTTGCCGACTTTTGATCTAAAAATCTCGGTTGTTTCTGCAAAGCGCGAGCTAGGATTCTCGCATATATCTTAGAAAAAATTATTCTAAATTTGTGCCAAGTTTCATCAAAATCTGTGAACCGCATGTATCGTATATGAGACTTCTAGCTCGCGATTTGCAAAAACAACCGAGATTTTTAGATCAAAAGTTGGCAAAAAAAAGAAAAATTTTTTGCGAATCTAGACATGAAAAATTTCTTGCCTATTTCTACCGTAGAGGTTAATGTTTCCACAAAAAATCAATTTTTCCCCCGCGAAACGGGCAAAGATCCGGCCAAAAAGAACTTTTCTCTGACCACTCTCCGCATTTGGCGTACTCTCTCGGCCGCAAAGACTGTTGAATATCTCGGCTCTCCCTGCAAGGTTGAAGCTAAAATTTTCAGGCATTGATATGTGGTCCATACTCAAAGTGTGTGCAAAATTTAAAGAAAATCTGAGCGTTGCACTGTGAGTATTCACCTTCCAAATTTTCAAAAATTCACCGAGATTTTCCTTCAAATTTCAGCAAAAAATCAACATAAAAACTTGCAAAAACCGCCACTTGCTGACTTCCAAGCCTTTCTTTTCAATTCCCTCGCCATTAAATTACTTTTCATCCAAAAAAAGAGACATTTACATCATCTGGGCTCTTCAGATCGTATCTTTTCCAAAAGTTTCATAAATTATGAAGTCCCCGTTTCTTTCCGCTCGCTCGGTTCATCCCCAAAACTTTTGCCGCGAACCCAATTTCCGAAGGCTTGGAGAGCGTTTATAATGTGAAAATTGGATATAGTACTCGTGGGAGACTCGTGGGGTAATTGCGCTCATAAATGTTGAGGTTTTTTTTCAATTTTATGGCCAGATATGGGAGCAAAAGGTACGGGGAATGAACATGTGTTGGGTTTTGTGAGAAATGAAAAGTTTTTCGCAATGGCTCAAAAAAGTTTTTTTTCGATGCCTGAGGGATCGATTAGAGGCTATTTTTTTGTAGGGACCCTAAATGAAACTCTGCCGTTGAAATTTTGCATATATGTTTTCTAAATAGCCCAAAAATCAATCCCAAAAAATTTTAGTTCGAATTTTGCAAGTACAGCCGAGATATTCAACCTTCTTTTTTTTCCGAGAGAGTACGAAAAATGAGGAGAGTCGACCAGATGAAAAACATTTTACGGTCAAAAAGTATTGAATGCTGTTCAGAAAAGATTGATTTTTTGTAGGAAACTGATTTACTTCATGTTTAATAAGTCCTGAAACTAATGTCAAAAGGCTAAAAAAACTGTCGAAGCAATCCCCAGCGGAGACCAGCCGTCGCAAAGCGATGATGGGCGATCCCAAGGCGCGACAAATCCACATTATTTTCCCGACAGACAAATCTCCAAAATCTCTCAGCGTTTTCGGTAGGCATTTTTAGATTTCGACTATGAACCCAACTTTCTGGCCTGTTGGACAAGCATCTTCTAGATTTACAAGTCATCTAATTCCCTTGGCTAGCGAAAACTTTTATCAGTCTGTCGGGAAAATAATGTGCATTTGTCACATCGAAAATCGCATCGACGCCGAGAAAATGAATTGTGTCGCGGCAAGATCAAATTGCTTTCACTCGAGTGACGTGATCGGCGTAGCAACATATGCTCATTATTTTCCCGTCAGACTAATATAGCCCTTGAATGTAGTTATTTTATAGTGACGGCCCTGATCCAGTGGAAAAAAACGTGCAATTTTGCATCCGGGAAGTATCAAAAAATGTGGCAAAATACTTCCCTCTCCAAGTGAAAAAACTCCGATTTCAAAAGCGCGCCTGCACTTTTTGTGGGGGAAAGAGCGCGCCCTTCAAAAAAGGAATTTTTTTAGTTGGTGAGGAGGCATTTTGCCACATTTTTTGATACGTTCCGGGTGCAAAATGGGGCGTTTTTGCCATTGGATCAGGTCCGTCACTATAACCAATCATTTCAATCTATGAGTCATAATCAGAGATTGCCACGGCTCCGGAGCCGGCTCTTGGCTCCGACTCCGAGCCGGGAGCCAGAGCCGGAGCCGGAGCCGGAGATTTTGGGTGTTGCTTCGGCTCCCGAGCCCAAAGTCGGAGCCATGCTTCTCAGCGTTCAGAAAAGTAAAAATTTCGTGATCTTGTTAAACCAAATTGCTCCAGGAGCCGGAGCTGCAAATTTGGCCTCGGCTTCGGCTCTGGGAGCTAAGAGCCGGAGCCGAGATTTTTACCGTGGCAATCTCTGGTCATAATAGCTTTCATCCAAAAGATTTCCTCCCCATTTTCCATCCAGAAATCTCTTGCAAAATTACAGTGCCAAAAATAAACAAATAGCCAGGAAATCCCCGCTCAGCCTTGGCAGAGGGCGTCTTAAACCCTCGACAACACCGCTGCACTTTGTCGATCCTATTAGGGTCTGGCGTTTTACAAATATAAATCTGCTTACATCCTCCCCCCTGAACATGACAAAAACACTTTTTCCGGGGCCCCGCCGCTTCTCCCCTTAACCGAATTTAACCGACCTTTTCAGACGCAGCCCCAAAGTGTTCTCGAGAGCCGTTTGTTGCATGCACTACGTGACAAAGCAGTCGGTGCTTGATACGACGGTTTTTGAGATTTTGTTGAGCTATTTGAGATTTTTGCGGTGTTTTTGTTTTTTTAGTCTGTCGGGAAAATAATGAGCTCTGTCGCATTGAAAATTGCATCCCGGTCGAGAAAATTAATTGTGTCGGGGCAAAATGAAATTGTTTTTTACTTCAGCGACGCTATTGGCGTATCGATATTGTGCTCGTTATTTTCCCGACAGACTGATAACTATTGCTTATTTCAATTTTATTCTATGAAAATCGCGTTTATTGTGATTTTCTCTCTTGGCAATTACAGTAAAGCCTCTGTATAAGGAACTGTTTGAAGCAAAACAAATATATTCATTATAGAAGAGATTTGTTATACAGAATTTTATTTTGGCATAACATCCACTCTTGGGGCTTTTGGAAATTGTTCGTTATAGACAAGTCTCGTTGTACGGATGGGACGAAAATTCTTGACAAGTCTTTGGATCGTGCGGCCGGCCTTCCAATGTGTCATTGCGCGACAAAGAATGAGCTAAAAATCAGAACGGTGCGAAAAAACGCATGTTGCAGTTTCATCGCTGCGACATGAGCGGCGACAGAACTTCTTTAGGAGAGACCACTTTGCACTGTACGTAGTGAAGACATGTAAAGGTTTTTCGACCCGCCGATTAGTCGTTCCAGAAAGTGCGTAGACTTTTTGTCGTGGACCGCACTGTGCACAAAACCCTTTTTTCCGGTATGCATTTGACCTTTTGCACCGTGCAAGTGCAATATCGCTACGAAGCTTTTCTCATCAGAGCCGGCGCGAATTTTGGGTGTGCGAAAAGAAATTGCACATTGAAAAATGTGTCGAAAAGGATCGCGTCGCGCAACATGCACTGTGCGGGTGCAAAAAAATACGAAAAAAATCTGCGCACTTTCTAGAACGACTAGTAGCACCATAACTCGTTGTACGGAATAAAGATCATTGAATTTTTTACACTGCATGTTTGCTAATGCTACACTTGTTTTTACATTAGCTGTCATCTACATCCATATTTTTTGGACCTCTCAGACGTTACGTTTTGCATGGACATCTAAAAAATAAGAAGTGAAAATATCAAAAAATTTTTTTTGAAAAGTCAGAGGAGGCAGAAAAATCAAATCCAGCCCCTTCTCAAGGTCGGCGCCCCATTTATAATAAAATTTGCCAAGGCCCCCAACACCGGGCCAGCAGCCATGCTGTCGTGAGTCAAAACTGATTTTTTTACTTTCATTCTGTCGGGAAAATAATGAGCACAATTTTGCTGTGCCGATCCCGTTGTTGAAGTGAAAAGCAACTTGATTTTTGACACAATTCATTTTCTTGGTGGCGATGCGATTTTCGATGCGACAGAGTGCTCATTATTTTCCCGACAGACTGAAATTACAGCAAACCCTCTGCACAACGAGTTGTAGAAAGCCAGAAAAAGTGCATTCTTTATAGCAAACCCAAACCTTTGTTGTCTTCATTTCGTCCTAAAACCGCCCTTTGAGGACATTCCAATATCTTTATTCCCCACTCTTTTACCATAAAATCTTTTGAGGTTTGCTCCTCTATGTTCCCCCGTCTTTTCATTATCGTAACAGCGGGGCCGGGAGAGAGAGTCGGCGCTGGAACGCCTGGGAATCCAAAGAACAGCCCCTGGAGACAAAGCAATCCGAGAAATTGGACTTTAACTTGCTTACGCGACGCCACAAAGCCGTGAATATTAATTGTTGTTGAGGGGGGACGATAATCAAATCAAATCAAATCTTGGACGAGCTGCACTCTTTGCGGCAAAAAGTTTTCCGAATTTTCTGCGACACTGTACTGTGCGTTTTGAGCGATAATTCGGAAAAAAGTTTTTGCACCGTGCAATCGCCCTAAAAAGTGAGTTTGCACAGTGCAATCTTATTTTTTTGCCCTACGTCATCGATGGCGACCACATTTAGGGGTTTCCGAGGGTGCTAATTTCGAAAATCATGTTCATTTTTTTGGTTCTTACTTTTTTCTTAAAAGACGATTTTTGGCTTGCTGCGTCAGCCGGGGACATTCAAAAAATTTTTTTTTGAGTTTTTTGGCCTAAAATGTTGGTATGGGTCACTAAAACACATTCCCAAAATTTTTTTGCCCAGTGATGCCCGGAAGGTAGAAATTTGCATATGGTTATAACCGTTCTTCTGAGCTCTGCTGTTGCCGTCGCAATAAAGACGACTTGACGAAACCGACACCATATAGGTTTTGGTGGATGGCAAATTCAAAAATCGCAATTTCAAGTTAGTAGGATTACTGTAACATAAAGTTTTTGACCTTCGGTCGATAAAAATCGACCGTATCTCCTTCAAATCAAAAATCCCACAAGATTTTATTGCAGATTTGGAATCAACGTAAAATTCTGGTCTAGGAACATGTAATTTGCATCCTTGATTCCGTGGCAGATAAATCATGGCGCAGTGGGTTTTGACGAAAACTAGTAATCTGACGACCCTGGTTCGATCCCCGCTGGAGACAAATATTGTAAAAAATGTGGAAATGACATTTGATGGAATTATGAGGGTTGTATAAGCAACGCTAAGTATTTTTAGACATCAATGGAACATGGATTTGAGGTTAGAACAGGGTTTATATTATTTTAGTCTCGGAATCGGTGAAAAATAAAACTGCTTCAAACGGGCTGAAATTGATAACACCTATTCTAGGCCTAATTCTAAGAAACTTTTACGTTAACTTTTTTTTGTTGGATTACTGTATCGTGGATTACGGTAACAAAAAGCTCGGCCTCCTTAAAGGCGATTTCTTCAAAATTTCTGCATAAAATTAAATTTTTTTTGGTTATGTTATTCAAACGGCAGAAAGCCGGCATGCCTCATATTTAAAATGCAATTCGAACTCATTTTCAGTCTGAATTAATCTCATCATCCATTGGTGATATTGTGTTAGATAATTCAGGTATTTCAAAACATACGGCCATAAACGAACTATTAATGCGCAAACCCACTCGTTCTTAACCATTCCTACAATCTTCGTGATATTCCGATGGCTCTGCGCCTTATGGTATGAAAAAACAAAATTGGGTTTTATGTTACCGTAATCCACGATAC
The DNA here is from genome assembly GCA_904066235.2 of Bursaphelenchus xylophilus. Classification (NCBI taxonomy): domain Eukaryota; kingdom Metazoa; phylum Nematoda; class Chromadorea; order Rhabditida; family Aphelenchoididae; genus Bursaphelenchus; species Bursaphelenchus xylophilus. The sequence goes on along the minus strand of CAJFCV020000003.1, from coordinate 11,481,517 downwards.
AGTAATCTAACAAAAAAAAGTTAACGTAAAAGTTTCTTAGAATTAGGCCTAGAATAGGTGTTATCAATTTCAGCCCGTTTGAAGCAGTTTTATTTTTCACCGATTCCGAGACTAAAATAATATAAACCCTGTTCTAACCTCAAATCCATGTTCCATTGATGTCTAAAAATACTTAGCGTTGCTTATACAACCCTCATAATTCCATCAAATGTCATTTCCACATTTTTTACAATATTTGTCTCCAGCGGGGATCGAACCAGGGTCGTCAGATTACTAGTTTTCGTCAAAACCCACTGCGCCATGATTTATCTGCCACGGAATCAAGGATGCAAATTACATGTTCCTAGACCAGAATTTTACGTTGATTCCAAATCTGCAATAAAATCTTGTGGGATTTTTGATTTGAAGGAGATACGGTCGATTTTTATCGACCGAAGGTCAAAAACTTTATGTTACAGTAATCCTACTAACTTGAAATTGCGATTTTTGAATTCGCCATCCACCAAAACCTATATGGTGTCGGTTTCGTCAAGTCGTCTTTATTGCGACGGCAACAGCAGAGCTCAGAAGAACGGTTATAACCATATGCAAATTTCTACCTTCCGGGCATCACTGGGCAAAAAAATTTTGGGAATGTGTTTTAGTGACCCATACCAACATTTTAGGCCAAAAAACTCAAAAAAAATTTTTTTGAATGTCCGGCCCCTCGTATTGGCTGACGCAGCGAGCCAAAAATCGTCTTTTAAGTAATAGTGTTAAAAAGTAACTTTTTGAAATTTTTCTAAAAATACTGGATATAGGGGTTTTCGAGGGTACTGATTTCAAAAATCATGTTCATTTTTTCTGGTTCTGACTTCTTTCTTAAGTAGTACTGTTAAGTAGTAATTTTTTGAAATTTTTCTAAAAATACTGGATACAGGGGTTTTCGAGGGTGCTGATTTCGAAAATCATGTTAATTTTTTCTGGTTCTGACTTCTTTCTTAAGTAGTACTGTTAAGTAGTAATTTTTTGAAATTTTTCTAAAAATAGTGGATATAGGGGTTTTCGAGGGTGCTGATTTCAAAAATCGTGTACATTTTTTCTGGACTTTACTAGTTTTCCTTAAGTAGTAGTCTTAAAAAGTAATTTTTTGAAATTTTTCTAAAAAACTGGATATAGGGGTTTTCGAGGGTGCTGATTTCGAAAATCGTGTGCATTTTTTCTGGTTTTTACATTTTTCTTAAGTAGTAGTGTTAAAAAGTAACTTTTTGAAAAATTTCCAAAAATACTGGATACAGGGGTTTTCGAGGGTGCTGATTTCGAAAATCGTGTGCATTTTTTCTGGATTTTACTAGTTTTCCTTAAGTAGTATTGTTAAAAAGTAATTTTTTGAAATTTTTTTAAAAATAGTGGATATAGGGGTTTTCGAGGGTGCTGATTTCGAAAATCATGTTCATTTTTTCTGGTTCTTACTTTTTTCTTAAGTAGTAGTGTTAAAAAGTAACCTTTGAAATTTTTCTAAAAATACTGGATATAGGGGTTTTCGAGGGTGCTGATTTCGAAAATCATGTTAATTTTCCTTCTAGTACTATATAGTACTATCTGATACTATATAGTACGAGGTGAAAATATGGCTTTTGACGTAAATAGTGTTGTTTTGATGCTTAGTACTCTTCAAAAATACATTTTAAAGACTTGATGCTCCATAGTACTGCCTGATACAACGCACCTTCGTGAAAATGCCGCTGCAAGGCACCTTTTTTTCATTTGCGTCGCTGCGGTGCTTGCTGAATTGTTCGCACAGCGAAAACCGTTTCTCAAGTTTGCACGGTACAAAAAATGGTCGCACATTTTGCACCGTGCGTCCATCCCAAAAAAGTTTGTTTGCACAGTGCAATATCGATTTTTTTTCGCGCGCAATTCCCATTTTTCACAGTGACAAATCATTTCCAGGGCGACAAAATATGGAAGGAGGCCTAGGGAAATTCCCAAGAATTTTTTCAAAAAAAAAAAAAAAAAAAAAAAAATAAAAAATTTCTAAATTCTGTCCTTTTACGGGGGTTTTGCGGCCAAAGAGCAGGAGAAATTGAGAGTGAGAAACACTAAAAAATGTTGTTTGAGATTTGGGCCTTTTTAACTTCGTAGTTGTTGTGCTCCCTCGAGTTTTACGTATTTCCCCTGTAGAGGGGCGTAGCACAGAGTCCAGATTTTATAGTTGCCCAAAGAAGTTGATGGGGAATAAAATTTCTGACGAGGAAGAGAATTTGTCATAGAGTTTAGTCGACATTTCCACCTACTTAGCAGAAGGAAGTCCTATATCGCCGCACTTTAAACACTTCCTTGTGAATGTGTAATGTATTTTCATAAAGTGCATGGACACTTGTTGTCTTCAGCACAGTGCAAACTTCAAAAAAAGCAGTTTGCACTGTGCAGATTCTTCAGCAAAACCGCGACAACGCAGTTCGAAAAAAAGCTTTTGTCACATGCAAAAACACGTAAAATACGCTATTTTTTTGGATTTTGTAGTGCCCTAAGGGCCAGAATTTCCCTTATTTTTGGATATGTCATAGAAGAGGCTATTTGCTATCGAGTGGTACCATTTTTTTAAAATTATGCCCTCATAAAGTGCATTTATCCGTGAATAAACAAAAAAAATTGTAATTTTGTAGGCGAAAAAGATCGTTGTGGGGAGAAAGTCAATAGGACCTATTTATATCATTGGATAGGTCTTTTTTCATTCTATCTGGAAATCAATTTTTAATCTTTTTTATTTTTGGGCTAGTTAGTTATCAGCCGAGGCGCGCAGCCCTGTTGTCATTTCGAGCGAAAATCGGCACCGATCGGTGGCGACAAAAAACCTCGGAATGCTGTGCTTCGCCCAAGACGCGAGCTGCGCCCGTGCTAGTTCTCCGAGCTGCGTCCTATGATTTTCAGCAAACTTTCAGATAGCGCAATGGCCCCAGCGCGACAAAATGTCCGCGCATTTTTTCAGTCTGTCGGGAAAATAATGAACATAATGTCGCTGCGCCAAGTGCGTCGCTGAACTGAAAAAAATTGATTTCGCCGCGGCACAATTCATTTTTTGCGATGCGATTTTCGATGCGACAGAGTGCTCATTATTTTCCCGACAGGCTGATAGTAGAATCAAAACAGTCATCGTAAGCAAATTCCGTGCGACTTTGTTCTATTTTTTGCTCCAATTCTTACACTCTTTTACACCTCACCATATCCGGCAAAGTTGTTACCTCGATAATGCACAAGAACGAGGGCCTGCGGCAAAACATCCATTTGGCACAAATGGACCTTTTAACGTATTTGTGACACTTCTGAGAGGGATTCCGATATATTGTCGGGGAACAAAAGGCGCTCCAAACTTCCTTGTTTCTTTCAGATTTCGTAGGGCTCACGCGGAGAAAGCGGGGGTTTATACCGTCGTATCTAATGTATATTTTATGATTTTGGCTGGTGTGCCCTTTAATTCATTGTCCTTGCAGATTTGCAGACACAATAGACATGTTTTTATGCGACAAAGCCTGCGAAATTATGCGAAATTTCGCCGGCTTTGTGGGTTTGTAGGCTACGACGCAATAGTACAAAGAACGCGGTATATGTATTATTTGTAATGCAAATGGGATGTTTTGCCTACGATGGACTTTTTAGCGAGGAAAGTTCCTTTCTTTGTCGAAAATTATGACTAAACAGTCTTAGAGCCCCTATTACCATAGTATTTACACGTTCTGGGGGCTCTCTAATTTCATTTGAAATAGTTTTTCAGTCTCCCTCAGGCAATATTTATTTTGATCATCAGCATTTATCTGCCTGCACTGTGCAGTCGTTTCAAGTGCCATTGCACGGTGCGCTAACATTTATTGGGATTTTTCGGCCTCCAGTAACCTAATGGCCTCCTCTTACAATAATTTTTTTGTTCTTTATACTTCTCTAATATCACCTGAATACGTTTCCAATCCAACGCCCTTAGGCATTACTATTTTTTTTTCTTTTTTGTCTTTCTGCACTGTGCAATAGTTTTCAGGGTCACTGCACAGTGCGCTAAGTTTGTTCGGGATTTTTCAGTATCCAACGACCTGCTGGTCCTCTCTTACCGTACTTTTATGTTTTTAATATCCCTCTCGCACCTCCTGAATACGTTTCCAATCGTACGCCCTTAGGCATTACTATTTTTTTGTCTTTTTTTATCTTTCTGCACTGTGCAATAGTTTTCAGGGTCATTGCACAGTGCGCTGACCTTTGTCGAGATTTATCAGCTTTCCATGACATTCTGGGTTCACTTTACCATAATTTTTCTGTTTTTTAGATCCTTAGCCATCTGTTGAATAATACGTTTCCAATCCTACGCCCTTAGGCATTACTGTTTTTTCCTTTACTATCTCACTGCACTGTGCGGTCGATTCAAGGGTCATTGCACGGTGCGCTAAATTTTATCGGGATTTCTAAGCTTTTGTGATTTGCTGGTCCCCTCTTACTATATTTTTTTTGATCCTCAGCCATATGCTAAACACGTTTCTAGTCCTGTGCCCAAGCATTACTATTTTTCCTTTCTATTTCTTTGATGCACTATGCAGTAGGGTCTTTGCACAGTGCGTTCTCCTTTATCGGGCCTTCTCAGTCTCCAACGGCCTGCTGGTCCCTCCTTATCATACTCCTCTAATTTTTTCCTTTTTCTAACACCACCTGAATATGTTTCCAACCCCACTCCCATAGTTATTACTATTTTTTCCTTTATTATCTTCCTGCACTGTGCAGTTATTTCAAAGGTCATTGCACAGTGCGTTAACTTTTACCGGGATTTCAACGTCGCCAGTGATCCGCTAGTCTCCTCTTACCACAACCTTTTGTCTCTTACCTCTTTCTAACGCCTCCCGAATACGTTCCCAATCTTATGCCCTCAGGCATTCATTGTTTTCTAATCTATTTTCTCACTGCACAGTGCAGTCGTTTCAAGGCTCATTGCACAGTGCAACGATCCCATTTCCTCACAAATACCATGGTATTATCGTGCTCAGCATAATACCATGTTTATAGGTTAGACTGGGGCAGTTAAATAAATGGAATGGCCATCTAATGAAACGGCAGAATAAGTTTTCCCCGCATAAAGTTCTTGAGCATCTCGCCCGAGAAGAATGATGTTTTTTCGGGGTTCATTTAGTCCAAAATTTGTGTCATAGAATGGTAGCGATGCTACAAAGTACACTCTTTTATATTGAGGGTATCCAAAAAATTTTTTTCTTTTAATAAAATGGGTATTTGTTATAGCGAGACTTACCTTCTATATATTACAGTATATATATAGAAGGTAATATCAACTCCCACGTATCTTCGAGACGATTTTTTTTTGTAAATCTTGGAAGCCAATCGGACAATAAGCACTTTAAAGAGCTTTAGTTCATCCTAATAAGAAAATCCGCGGATTTACGGAAGAAGAGGGCAATTAAATATGTATAAATAATGGTATCTTCGAGATGATATTGACGACTACAAAGTGCAAAAAGGTGTTTATGCACGTACTCCTCAAATAGACCCTATAGAGCTTCGTTTAATTTTTGAATATTGTGTGGAAGACTTGAAGTAGTACATTTAGGCTATTCACAAGATGACCTAGAGGTGGGGGCTTTTAGAAAATTTTGGTTTCTTCACGTAAAACATTTCTATTTATGAGGTGGCGTACGTGGTGTGTCGAAAACTGGTGTCTGCGCGATGCGAAGGCGTCGCTTGTCCGTGAGTTGAGGGGGAATTCACTTTTCAACGCACAAAACAACTTTTTTCAAGGCATGCACCGTGCAAAGACTTTTTCCAAAATCAGCACAGTGCGTTTTTTAAAATGGGGGTTTTTACAAAGGCTCGACATTGTTGCGGTGACCATCACCGAATTTCGCTAAATTTGGCTCATAAAACGCCCACAGGGCATGCATCAAAAGTGTCAAACGTTTTTCCAAAATTTTCATTATATCGGGATTACTGTAACATTTTGTGTTTTATAAAGCAGCCGCTGTCGTGGGCCAGGTGATTGCCCTAAGGGTCTAAAATTTCTTGTCGGGATTTTCTCCAACATGGCCAACGTTTTTCTTATTGAAATTTTTTTGTACCTTTTGATCTTTCGGTAGTACCGCAATCTTCATCATACCATTACTGTCAAAAATCGGAAAGAGTGTAGCAAGTTTTTAAAGTTGAACATCGCGCGGTTCATGGCAAGGCTTTCCGATCCACTTAGTATCAGTCTGTCGGGAAAATAATGAGCACAACGTCGCTGTGCCGATCGTGTCGCTGAATTGAAAAGCAATTTCTTTTTTCCCCGTCACAATTCATTTTCTCAGCGACGATGCGATTTTCGACGAGCAAGAATGCTCATTATTTTCCCGACAGACTGATTTTTTGGTGTCTTCAAAAAAAAAAAAAACAAAAAATCTTTACGTTTTTCCTTTTTTTGCGACCAAAAATAATCAAATCTGTCTCTACAAAAAAACCAGTGTTTCCCGGAGGCTATAACAACCTCCATTACACTGTAAACACTCTATTATTGGCCGCGAATTCTTGCAAATTGTGGAAAATTGTATTGTGAAGAAAGTAATAGATATTGAAGCAATTGCATTTCCGAAGCTGGAAATAACTTGTGTTCGCCCAAAAATAGACGGGAAATTTTGCAGTTTTATTCAATTTAATCGTGTGAACAATAATGTCTAGTAATTGAAACAAAGGTAATATAATGGTGAAAGCATTACAAAAAACTTATTTTTTGGCATTTGTGGTAAGTCAAAAAGAATTTTTTTTTTTTTTTTGAAGAAACATTTGAAGAGCGACGCACGTCAAACTGAGATAAGCTAAAACAGTCCGGTGAATGGATTGGCAATTTGCCAAAAAAAGACGCGAAAAAACTTTTTGTCGGGGAAGAAATGGGGAGTTTTTGGGGCGAGAGAGTACGTTTTTGCGCGTATTTTTTCTCTCTTTCTCTGCGAAGTAGACGAAGTGTAAAAAACCGATAGCGAAGAGTCTATTCCGGTCACCGGACTCCTCAGTTTGACGTGCGACGCTCAATACTTCCACTGTAAATATAGGGGAAAAAATTACTGTCATTTCGTCGTTAGACATTACCGTAACATATGCGTGAAAACGAATCCCGAAAAGCATTTGTAATTTTTTATTCTAAAAGTTCAATCTTGACCTTTATGGATTAATTGGTCTGTGATAAACAACGCAAATATTTATGCGTTCCCAGGGGTTTGTGAAATTAATATTTACGTGGAAGACTTCCAGTACAAAACAATGTTGTGAAAACACTAATAGTTTTTTCGGAAATCGCCGGACTGCTTTTTGTACCGTACAATAGGCTTTTTTCGGCTGTTATCCGACTTTCTTCGCACAGTGTAAACGTCAAAAATCAGTGGATTTCACAGTCTGCCGGGAAATTAGTACGCCTTGGGCCAAAGAGCAACCGTTTTTGCGGATTTCTCATAACTGCAATAGTAAGTGCTCTGAACTGACGGGCAGGGTTTTAAGTGCAGGTGGGCATCAAAATGCTATTGCATCTGTTACTAAAAGTCTGTCGGATAAATAATTAGCGCTTGGTCGCTATCGAAAATCGCATTGCCGCTGAGAAAATGAACTGTGCCGCGACTGCTATAAGTCTTCCTGTTGTGGAGCCTCAAAAGCCTCCACAATTCCCACCGAAATTAGCATAAACCAAGTCATATAAAAACTATGTCTCGTCACCAATTATCATCATTAATCTCATTCTCTTTTCCCTGTGTGCGGTGGTCTAAATAAAACCCTATTCTAACTCGTGTCTACCATTCCATCTACCTATCCACCTTTTGACTCAACACTACACTTCCGACAGACTTATAGCATACATATAAGCGCCCCTTCCGCCTTGAAACACCCTTTTTTATTATGATTACTCAGCTTCAGAACAGCGATTAATTCTGCCGGTGAATGTTTCAATGTCTAGACTGCATCATACGCTCACTGTTGTTGTACTCACTTAACTTTAATTAAACCACAATCTACACTTTACACTTATTTTCTCTTGGGGGATTTTACGCCGTGAAAACAATATTACTTTTATTCATACGTCGGCTACTATAAAATATTATTTTTCGTGGAGGTTTTCGTGTTGTTTATTAGGTTTAGAAGTATGACTTTGCCGTTTTTTCTGCTGATTGTTTTTGATGATAGCAAAAAATTTTAACCCTAAACCATATCCAATTTTATATTCTACTATTAATTACGAGGTGTTTCCGTAATTTGGTCAACTTTTCAATCCACCAAAGAAAAATTTTGGCTGTTTCGAAGCCATCCAAATATCAAACCCGCAATGACGATTTTCCAGGGACGAAGTTGGTCATCTTTGAAGCTTCATAAAAACCGCTGTGTCAAGCCTTACCATACAAAAAATATATCAGTAGATAGAGTTTTCAAAATGCTTTCAGAAGATCTCAACAGAAATTTTAAAATCTTACAGCAACCTGTGACAAAATGCAAAACAAAAAAACGGCGGAGTCATACTTCTAGACCTAATAAAAACAAGAAATACTATTAGTGTTTTCATAAAGTGCGTAGACAAGCTTTGCGCACTATGCAATTCAGAAGTCGCATTCAAAATGTCAAGACTTTTTGGCTCTTTAGTATTCAAATTGGAATGTCATTTTGATTTCGAAAATTTTCGGGTTTTTTTAGAAAAAATGGTGTAAGTTGTAGGAAAAGGTGTAAAGACCATCCACTTGTAGTTGAAAAACTATTTTTGAAGGGAATTTTGTATGTTTCGGTGGCACGTCAAAGCTGAGTAAATTGTGATTCGAAGTAGGGGCTTTATTAAGCACTTGGACCGCCGTCATGTCGAGAAAGATGTTGTTAGGCCGTCGGGAAAATAATGAGCGCAAAGTCGCTGCGTCGATCGTGTCGCTGAGATGAAAAGCAACTCGATTTTGTCGCGACAAAATTCATTTTTTTCAACAGCGATGCGATTTTCGATGCGACAGAGAGCTCATTATTTTCCCGACAGACTGATACTAGTCGTTCCAGAAAGTGCGTGCACTTTTTGTCGCAAATTTTCCGCACTGTGCATTTGATCTTTTGCACCGTGCATTTCAAAGATCGCCGCGACGTAAGCTTTTTTCAACTGAGTCGCCGCGAATTTTGGGCGCGCGACAACAATTGCGCAGTGCAAAAAGAATAAAAATGCACTGTGCGCCGCGAAAAAAGTCTACGCACTTTCTGGAACGACTAGTAGGAGAGCGGTCAGAGAGAAAAACGTTTTTTGGCCATAACTTAGGCAGTTTCGTGCGGAAAATTTTGATTTTTTGTAGAAACATTACCCTTTACGGTAGAAATAGGCATGAAACTTTTCGTGCCGAAATTCGGCAAAAAGTCCTAAATTTTCGCCGACTGTCGATCTAAAAATCTCGGTTGTTTCGGCAAAGCGCGAGCTAGGATTCTCGCATATATCTTAGAAAAAATTGTTCAAAATTTGTGCCAAGTTTCATCAAAATCTGAGCGTCGCACTTGGGGTACTTCCCCTGTTAATAGTGGTTGTAAAAAAAGTTATATGCACATTGCGGAAGGCCTAGAGGCAAAAATCAATTTTTTTTTCTTTTTGCAAAACCTGAAAAAATCAGAGCGTCACGGACAATTTCTTTTCAATCTTTTTTAAAAATTTGTCACGACAAAAAACGCTTTCCCTTTAAACTTTGTAGGTTCAACTTTTACGCTTTTTTCTACAATTATCCCATTACATCACTCTGTGCCCATCTGTCAACCCAAATTTCCCAAAATATTCTAAAAGTACAGCCCACTAAACATAGGTGTCCTAACAAATACACTTTTCCTAATTAGTTGATTCACTTGGTGTTGCACATGATTCACTGCCGTATTAAGCAAATTTTGTTGCATGTTTCGAATTGAATTTAGTGTTTCCGAGGAAGCGGAAGTTTTCGTGAGTCCAAAAGGTGTTTTTTTCTGTTTTTTGGTGCAATTTTGAAACGAGATTTGATTGGGCTTATGGGAGCAAATGTGAGGCTAATTTGGTCGCCTCAAAGTCCAATTCCCCAGAAAAGGAATGCGATTTTTGATGTTTTATTAAGTTCCAGTTCAATTTTGGTGATTCTTTTGAACAAATGCAAATTTATGGGCTTTCAAAATTGTTAATTTATGCAAATTTTTGAATTTTTATATGCAAATTTTATATTTTATGCAAATTTTTAGAGCATTAAAATTTCAGATGTATGCAAATTTTTGAGTTTTTTGCAAAATTTGTGGATTCTACGCATATTTTTGATCCATGACTATATCCAAAAATATGCAAATTTTTGATTCTTATGTAAATTTTTACACACTTCCAACCTTGGTTTTTTTATATTTCCCGTCGAATATTTTTGTCGTTTTTGTAGCAAATAACAAAATTTTTCGTAATTGCAAATTTTCTAATTTATGCAAATTTTTTCTTATACGCTAATTTTTGGTTTAATGCAAATTTCCGAATTAATTCAAATTTTATACCAGTCCTTCCAGAAAGTCGACGGACTGATTTTTAGCGTTTTGATTTGTGCGAAAAAAGTCTGGGTGCGAAAAAAAATTTTTTTTTGTTATACGATAATTTTTGATTTTATGCAAATTTCGGAGTCGATTCAAATTTTCTGATGCAAAACATGCGTATTTTACCAGATTGGGGCTTATACAAGTTCTTTGGATCTTACTGAAATTTGTTGGTTTTATGCAACTTTTTGGTTGTATGCAAATTTTTGGTTTTATGCAAATTTTTGGATTTATCCAAATTTTTGGCTATATGCAAATTCTATACCTCTAGTTTCATATATTTGTCGTAAAACGGCATTTCTTCAGAATGTTATCCGTTTTTATCCCTTTGTTTGTCTTTCTTCGAATGACATTCACCTCTTCCTTGGCCAAAAATAAAAAGTCGTGGACGTTCGGCAACAACTGGCTTAATTAAATAATTAGTCCGACTAATCCCCAACAAAATTCGAGAGTAAATTAAATTTCAAAAACAGTTTCGGAAATTCGTTGAGCCCCGTAATTAGCAATACAATGAAGTCATTTCGTTGAATCACCCGCTGGCAAACCTTTGGAAATGTTTCATATTCCCTGCGGGCTTGGAAAACAAAAAATTTGCATTGGGACTGGTACTTCGCTGGTCACAATAATCTTTCCATTTCCGCCTTATTTTTCCCTCTTCCTCATGTCTTTGGAAGGTAGTTCTGTTATAAATAATAGTAATCATGTGCGAGGTAAGAGGACACCAAAACGCTCAGCTTACAACCCGAAAGAGAATGAGGATCTTGTTTATTAGTCCGTCTACTCCCACCACCCCAACCATCATCACATTTCAAACGATTTTTGATGCGTTTTGATGAACGAAATTTTCCGCAATTTGTGCGACGCTCAGATTTTCTTTAAATTTTGCACACACGTCGGGTATGGACTAAATATCAATTCCTGGAAGTTTTAGCCCGCGCTTTGCAGGTGCAGCCGAGAAATTCAACGATCTTTGCGGCCGAGAGAGCACGCTAAACGTGGAGAGCGGTCAGAGAGAAAAACGCTTTTTGGCCATAACTTTGGCAGTTTCGTGCGGAAAAATTTGATTTTTTGTAGAAACATTATCCTTTACGGTAGAAATAAGCACTAAACTTTTCGTGCCGAAATTCGGCAAACATTCCTAAATTTTCGCCGACTTTCGATCTAAAAATCTCGGTTGTTTCTGCAAAGCGCGACCTAGGATTCTCGCACAGGGGTGGTCAGCAGACCCTATTTTTCCGATTTTCGGCCCGCGGCCCGGCCCGTCTAATTGACCGGCCCGGCCCGGCCCGTCTAGTCTTTTTCCAGGCCCGGCCCGGCCCGGCCCGTGACGGGCCTGGCCCGGCCCGGCCCGGCCCGTGCAGGCCCGTCTATAGAGGGTTCTGCGAACTGCGCCCAGGCTCGGGATCTAAACTGAGGCAAAAAAGGCGTTGATCTAGCTAGTAAAGGATCAATGTGATAGTTTTGTGGTTGTATAATGGAACTAGAGACTTGTAAACGTTTTAGAACTTGAGAAACAGCAACTATAACAACATCAATTAATTTTCCCGGCGCGAAAACAATGAATGCCAACGGTTTGGCATTGTATTTTAGACGGGCCGGGCCGGGCCGGAAAAAACCCCAGGCCCGCGGCCCGGCCCGGCCCGGCCCGTGACGGGCCCGGCCCGTTTGTCAATTTCCATTTTTGAGGCCGGCCGGCCCGTTTGGGCCGGGCCGGGCCGGCCCGTTTGGGCCGGGCCGGGCCGGCCCGTTTGGGCCGGGCCGGCCCGGCCCGCCGACCACCCCTGTTCTCGCATATATCTTAGAAAAAATAATTTGTGCCAAGTTTCATCAAAATCTGAGCGTTGCACTTGGAGTACTTCCCCTGCAAATTTATAATTTTTTTTTGCACGGCGCGGACAAAAAACTTGGGAAAGAATCTCTGCACAGTGCGAAAAACCCGAAAAATCCTTCTTTTTTTGCACTGCGCGGTGGAGAAATTTCCTTGCACGGTGCGGTTCCAAAAAATATAAAAAATTTATTTTTTCGCACGGTGCGATGAAAAACGAAAAAGGCAAACTTTCTTTGCACAGTGCGGTGAAAAAGTTTCTTTGCACAGTGCGGAAAGTCAGGGAAATTAAGTTTTTAGACGGTGCGGCAAAAAACTTGTAAAGAAAGTCTCTCTGCAATGTGCGCTAAAGATATTTTTTTGCACGGTGCGATTGGGAAAGTCCCTGCACAGTGCCGTAAAGAAATTAATTTTTTTGCACAGTGCGATTTCAAAAAAACCTAAAAAATTTATTTTCGCACCGTGCGGCGAAATAGCTTGTGAAAAAAATCTCTGCGCAGTGCGGTGAAAAAATTTCTGCACAGTGCGGTGAAAAAATTTCTTTGCACGGTGCAGTTGCAAAGAAATCTGAAAAATTAACTTCTTGAACGGTGCGGCGAAAAACTTGTGAAAAGGTCTCTGCACAGTGCAATGAAATTTCCTTGCTTATTGCGGTAGCACAGAAATTTGAACAATTTTTTTTCACAGTGCGGTGAAAAAATTTCTTTGCACAGTCCAATGGAATTTTTTTTGCACGGTGCGACCAAAAATTTTTTTTTTCGTCCAAATTTTTGTACTTTGCATAAAAATACGAAAATTATCATCTTGCACCGTGCAAAAATTTGGCCGACTTCCGGGTTTTAATTTCCCGATGTTATCTGCATGCACCCACTTGAGGGACAAGTCCTGTCTCGAGGGCATTGTCAGTAGGTGTGTCATGTCGCAAAAATTGAAAATTGTCTGTTCTCTTCGTTTGAAAAGTAGTTTGTTCTCTCATAAGTCTTGTTCTAGACCAAATATTTTGCTTGCGTAAATTTCGAAAAGTTTAATCGGTGTAGGAGCCGTCTAGCGTCTAATTGTATGCTAAGCAGGCCGACTAGCGGTAATTGCGAACAAAGAGCGGCGTCATTCTGAGCTTGGGTTTGTAATTTTGAGTGTGAACTTGGGGGGTACACAATTATTGGGACAAAAGACACTGTAGGCTACATTCTCTTTTTTTATTCTAATGGTGTTCGAGGGTCGGTGACGGGATGCAAACAACCCCTTCAAAGGCCTTGGGAGCCAATCGTAGGCCGAAATCAAGCCCCATGCCAGGGTTTGTTAGATAAGGCGTTCCATTATGGCGTTTATCGGAGACATTTCGTCTCTCTTTTAAATCAATGAAAACGGTACGAAGTTTCGAAACGGTTCAGGAAATGCGCTGATGTTTTTACTTGCTAATCTGAATTAATTATCAGTCCGTCGGGAAGCCGGGAAGCGATGATGCACGTCAATCCAGCGCGAATTCCTGAACCGTTTCGAAACCTCGTGTCGTTTTCACTGATTTAAAAGAGAGACGAAATGTCGCGAAATTATCGGCACTTTTTCGCGACCGAAATAGTTGCTTTTTCTTGAAAAGGAAGAAGAAAGATAAGAAAATGAGTTTTATCGGATAGTGACATTTCGTTTTGAACGAATCACCAAAAAGGGGCGGGAAATTTTTTCTTCTATTTTGGATTGACGTGTGATGGGCGATTCCATGGCGATATTTTCCCGACAGACTGATACGTAGCCCAAAATGCAACACGCTTTTTTCGAGCAGATGGAAAGGAGATCTAGTAAAAAACTTTTCAGTCTGTCGGGAAAATGATGAGCGTAAATGTGAGGCGGAATGACCGAGCTTCGAGGATTTTCCCACGAGGAACGATCTACATTTATTCAAATTTGATTGCACTTTCCTACGTGGGGCTTCCCTATAAAAGGCCTCCTTTCCACTGAACAAATCACTCGACTCTTGAGCTCTCGTCTTGTCTCGTTGCTGTGTTGTCGGGCCTTTCGACAGCAAGGTCCCAGTCTGTCGGGGGGAATAGCGGCGAGCCGTCGCGCCTTGGAATCGACGACCATCGCTTTGCGGCGGCAAGTCGCAGCTGGAAATTTGGAGCGCGACTGCGGCGAGGCGAGACATTTTTCTGCGACGACCCGCCGTTATTTTCCCGACAGACGGATTTATACCAAAAGCAGTTTGGTTTTGTCGCGGATTAAACGAAACTCTATAGAGTCTAGTTGAGGAGTACGTGCATAAACATCTTTTTGCACTTTGTAGTCGTCAATATCATCTCGAAGATATTATATTATGTATGCATACTTAATTGCCCTCTTATTCCGTAAATCCCCATATTTTCTTAATAAGATGAACTAGAGCTCTTTAAAGTCCTGGTGACTCGATTGGCTTCCAAGATTTGAAAAATAGTCTTGAAGATACGTGGGAGTTATTATTTCAGACGTACTATCAATCCCATTTCCCAAAATAATGGGAAATGGGCAGTCGCTGCGCCAATCGCGTCGCGGAATTGAAAAGCCATTTGATTTTGCTGCGACACAATAAATTTTTTCGGCGGTGATGCGATTTTCGATGCGACAGAATGCTCATTATTTTCCCGACAGACTGACAGTGTTCTGTTAGTCGTGTATCAGCCATCTTTTCAACAAAAAATTGCTTTTTTCGCCGCGATTTGCAGAGGTATGGCCAAAAAATTTTTCTCTTGGATCCGCTTTTCTTTCCGCATTTTACCTACTCTCTTGTCGGCAAAGATCGTTGAATATCACCCTTAATACATGTGATAGTATATTCCGTACATGTGTGTTTGTCCTCGCCGCAAAAAAAGCACTTTTAAAACACTTTTTCCGAGGGCAATTTGTGCGCGAGAAGTGGCAAATTACCGGCGAAAAAGGAAACCTCCGGCGCATCCCACAGTGATATTGAATGCCCTCAGGGGGATTCGGACTCGAGGGCCTGCGAATTAACTAGGCGCTAATTTACACGGGACACACATGAGTTATTTCTGGGACTTTTCAAGTTTTTTTCGCCCGTTCTAAGGGTTCAGACTTTAATGCAAATTTGGTCGAATGTACGTGCGGAAAGGAAGGAGCGCATCTCCTTGCATATTATTTGTTGAAATTACATCTTGAGTGACACATGTCGCGTGGTCGTCCTCTCCCACCGAATTTGAGGAGTAATTTCCGAATTCTTTCAGTCATAACACTCAATTTCCAATTTGGGGTGTTTCCATAAATTATTAAGGACTATTGTCGTGTGATAGGCGCGGTCGGAGGTTGAAATTGTCGATATTTGCAGACCAAATAATGTAGAGCTGCTTTTGAATTCTTACGGCTAGCCAAGGCATTGCGTTTAGCACAGTTGCGCAGAATTTGAGGCCGCGAGAAATCCCCAGGGCTTTTTGGCCCGCCTAGTACCAACCTGTGGGGAAAATAATGTCGATTAGTGTAGCAAAATGTCTCACCTCGCCGTAGTCGCACAGCAAATCTCCAGCAACGGGTCAATCTTTTGTATTCGTGGGACAAACAGGGCCGGGCCTGAGCAAACTGGGAAAAACCCCGTCCCGGCCCGATTGCCACTTCTAGGCGCGAAGAATCAATACACATTATTTTCCCGACAGACTGATAATATGTATTTGTTTACAAGGGAAGTACTTCAAGTGCAACGCTCACCAACGCAAATTTAGATTAATTTTTTGTTTACAAGCCGCACAAAGTTTGTCCTTTTCTAGGACATACTAGCCTTTCCGAATAGTCGCTGGACTCAATTTAGCGACAAATACTGTGAGGAAACAAAACTTTTCTTTGCACTGTGCAATAGGCTTTTTTCGGGTATGGCTCACCCCTTGATTTTTTTATCGACTTCCCAGAAGTGCAAGCCGATGAAAAAAGCAATTCGATCGCGAAGAATTCCAAGGACTTTCTGTCGCTACAGTATGTGACCTAAGCCCAACGCTTGCTCAAAATTTAAAGCAAATCCGTGCGCTCTTGACCTTTCATCTCAATGTCTTCCATGTTTCACAATGACTCGTCAACGTTTTGTCATTCCCAGTAATGCTCATTAGATCTCCTCTCAATCTCGCCTCATAAATATTCATAGCTTTGTTCTATGCAAGCAACGTTTCAAATCTGCGTCACTATCTTGCATTTTCCGCAATATCGCGACAAAAACTCGCAAAAATCTCGAATTAATTCGATTTTCTTTCATTCTCTGAACTCCTCCACTCTTTATTTTGCGCCTGCTTTTCTTCTCGGAAATCTTTTTGCCCTAACCGGATTATGGTTAATTTTTAATCGCCCAAAACTTTGCAACACTATAAAGGCCTGGGAAGTTCGCCGATAAAGGGCAAGTGAAGGAGGGAGGGTTACTGTTAAGGGACGTCTTTGTTTGTAGAGGAGAGATAATTGAAGGCAAATTTAGAGCATTGTCTTGCAAGGCGCATGGGAGATTTCTAGTCTGCGGCTTTCAGAAATCATTGAGAGTTTTTTGATGAGAGGTTGAAGAAAATTGACCTTTTAGGCGAATTTGGGTTGCAAATTCTATTTAGAATTGATGACAAGGGCAAATAGAGGGCACAAATCAGAAGTCTCGAAAAATGAAAACTGTCTATAACGAAAAATTTTAGTATCTGTACAGAAAAGCCGCATAGAGTGAAATCTGTCTATAGCGAACAATTTTAGGGGTGCTGTGAGTCATGTTTAGGCCACAAAATAAACTTCCATGTGATGAAAACTTTCTATCAGTACTAATCGCGGAAAAAAGTCCTGGGACTTTCTCGCGCCCCCAAAATTCCGTCGCGCTCCGAAAAGTTGATTTGTCGCGGGAATCGCGCGACAATAAGGCAAAATCAACAAAATTGCACTGTGCAAAAGCACTTTTCGGGTTCATGCACAGTGCAGAGTCGCAAAAAAGTCCCAGGACTTTTTTCCGCGACTAGTATGTCGGGAAAATAATGAGCACAATGCCGCTGCGCCAATCGCGTTGCTGAAGAAAAAAGAAATTTGTTATGGGCAAGAGCGGTTTCGGGTTTGACCGGCTTCCCTCATTTCTGCTGCCCTTTCCAAAACAGGCTCGTTAAATATCTCGGCTGAGGCTGGAAAGCTCAGACAAAAACATTTTCTAATTTCGTGTGGATAGTGAAGGACATTCGTTCAAGATAATATCAGTCTGTCGGGGAAATAGCGTGGATTTGTTGCAGGAAATGTCTCGCCTCGTCGAAAAAAGGTGCAGTCGCGCACCAAATCTGCGGTGGCGGCGAGCCGTCGCAAAGCGATGATGGGCGATTCCCAGTGGCGACGAATCCACATTATTTTCCCGACGGACTGATGCTAGCCCGGCCAGAAAGTCGCTGGGTAAATTTTTGGCGTTTGCACTGTGCGAAAAAAGTCAGTGTGCGAGCGACAGCCCAAAAGGCCATTTGCACAGTGCAAAAAGCCAGAAATTGCACAGTGCAAAACGAAGTTTTGTTTTCGCACAGTGCATGTCGCCGAACGGCTTTTTTTGAGGTTTGCACTGTGCGGAAAGGAAAAAAGCGTCGGCCCGTAAAATTGCACAGTGCAAACGGTTTTTTCGAGGCTTGCACGGTGCGAAAAAAGAAAAATGCACTGTGCGTTAGCGACAAGCGTGGGAAAAAGTTCCAAATGCACTGTGCGAAAGCAAAAATTGCACTTTGCGAAAAATGCTTTGTCGCGGTTTTGCTGAAGGCCCTGCACAGTGCAAACGGATTTTTTTTAATTTCTGCACGGTGCGAAAACAAAAAAAACTGTGCATTGGCGAGAAGCGTGGAAAAAAATTTAAGATGCACTGTGAGAGCAAATGTCCATGCACTTTATGAAAATACTAATATAAGCGTTATTAATCTTAAAATATTCCGTTGTTTATTCGTCGCGAGATTTTTATTTTGTTTGCTTTCAATAGTAAATTATTTTGGTCTCGCTATCCGCGTCAAGAGATTTGTAATTCGAGAACCGGAAAATATTGTTAAAATTTAGTTTTTTTCAGGTATGAATGAATGGATTCTCTCTGGTTTTTATGTGATGAAGATACGACTTTCCGGCTTTCTGAAAGTTCAGTCAAATGGCAAGGGAGTTACCGCAAGTGCGACGCTTGTTTTAAATTTTGCACATACCACTACACTGCGGGTCGGGTCAAGTTTTTTTCATGGGGTGGTCAAGTCTTTCCCCTAATATTATTTTTTCCCCGAAATTCAGACTGTTATATGGGAGGTTAATCAAGGTAAATCTGGTCAGTTCTTGTTGATTATTTCAAGAACAAGTCTTATTCTATTTTTAGAAATCAAATTTGATTGAATTACGGTGTGGGTTTGCCTCAATTTTTAGCATTCTTTGGGGGTATGTATTCTATACCTAAATGATCAATTGTGAGACAGTTTCAAGTCTGATTTACGATATCGTTTCCATTTCACCTTCGGACGTACGCCACCTGTCCAATAAAGGTAAGTAACTGTGAATCTGGTAGTCCGTTTTTTAGTCATTAAAGATTTTGTATATTATACTAGGTACTTTTGAAGATTTTTGTTGAGATTTGCCAAGTTTTCGGCCTGGATTAGATTATTTAGCGTAATATTGGTCTCTAGTGCCTATAAAAACGTAAGTGGACAGGTTTCTCCTTCTCTTTTAGACTTTTTCTTTGTGTCCAAAGTTGATGCAGATTTTAGGTAGAGATGAAATTCAACGCCCAAACTATGCGGAATTTTCATAAAAATCAAGGAAAATACTTTCGAGGATCATCAAGCGAAGCAAAAATGTGTTTGAGACCAATCTAGCGTTTTTTTCAGGCGGATGTTATACATGATCCCTGTAACGTATAACGCCTGGATCACATCTGTGAAGACCTCTGGTGATGGAAAACGTGGTTAGGACAGTAAAATTAATATGTTGGACGTGATTTTGAGGGAAAACCAGGCAAATCCCGTACAAAATTTTCTGAATAACCTAGAATAATATACAAAATCTTTAATGACTAAAAAACGGACTACCAGATTCACAGTTACTTACCTTTATTGGACAGGTGGCGTACGTCCGAAGGTGAAATGGAAACGATATCGTAAATCAGACTTGAAACTGTCTCACAATTGATCATTTAGGTATAGAATACATACCCCCAAAGAATGCTAAAAATTGAGGCAAACCCACACCGTAATTCAATCAAATTTGATTTCTAAAAATAGAATAAGACTTGTTCTTGAAATAATCAACAAGAACTGACCAGATTTACCTTGATTAACCTCCGATATAACAGTCTGAATTTCAGGGAAAAAATAATATTAGGGGAAAGACTTGACCACCACATGAAAAAAACTTGACCCGACCCGCAGTGCACTTAAGCATGGCTGCAAACCGGGCCAGCCTGGCCCGGCCCGGCCCGGGCCGCAGGCCCGGGCTTAAATCTCCAAGCCCGGCCCGGGCCCGGGCTTGGGAAATTTGGAAAGCCCGGCCCGGTTCGGCCCGGAAAATTTTATACTAGGTTGGAAAGAAAGAAAGCGGGAAATGAAAAGAAAATTATGGCAAATTTTCGCAAGATGTAAAGAAAAATTTAGCAAAACCTAGGTACATAAGGTCACTTTACGTTCGCTATCAGCATTGTGTTCGAAAAAATGAAAAATCCTATCGTAAAAGCTTATTTTTTCCTTTTTTCCGGGCAAAACTCAAATTTCAAAAAAACCGGGCCGGCCCGGGCCGGGCCGGGCCTGAAAATCGAAGCCCGGAGTCGGGCCGAGAAATTAGTCGGCCCGGCCCGGGCCGGAAAATTTTGCAAAGCCCGGCCCGGAGCCATGCCTACATACCACTGGTATTGGCCATATATCAATTGCTAAAAATTTTGGCTCACGTTTTGAAGGCGCAGCCGAGATATGAGAGACAGTACTCAAATTGCGGAGAGGGGTATCAGAAAAAAACATCTTTTTTGAGTTTCGTATGGAAAAAAAAGAAAAAAAAATTTGAAAATTTGCAAGGTGAATGCTCACAGTGCAACGCTCAGATTTTCTTTAAATTTTGCACACACTATCAACATAGGCTTCTTATCAATCGCTGAAAATTTTAGCTTGATCTTTGCAGGGAGCCGAGATATTCAACGATCTTTGCGGCCGAGAGAGTACGCGAAATGCGGAGAGTGGTCAGAGAAAAGCTATTTTTGACCATATCTTTGCTAGTTTCGGGCGGAAAAAATTGATTTTTTGTGAAAACATTACTCTCTACTGTAGAAATAGACACAAAACTTTTTATGCCAAAATTCGCAAAAAAAAATTTACATTTTTTTCAACTTTTGACCTAAAAATCTCGTTTGTTTCTGCATAGCGCGAGCTCGAAGGCTTGTATATATTGTAGAAAAAGTATATTTTAAATTTGTCCCGAGCTTTTCTCAAAATACGCGTCGCACTTTGAGCACTTCCCCCTTCCTAGATATATCGCATCCGGTGGGCAAAGATTGTTGACTATCTCGCCGTTCCGTTCAAAGTGCAAGCTGAACCATATTTAGAATTGATGCGTGCCCTAGACGACGCAATTGTGCAAAATTGAAAGAGAACCTGCCAGTCACAGTTTGAGAGCTGCCCTTGTAAAATTTACACTTCAACCGCCCAATGAATTGCCTAACATAAATACCCCCAATTCACAGTTCTTTCAGCCCTTCAGTGCACTGAGAAACACATTTCGTGCTTCTCGTTGACTGTTTATCCCGTTTCTGGTCCTTCCGGAAAGTCGCCGGACTGAAATCGGCGACACGCACTGTGCGAAAACAAAAGTTTTTTTGCACTGTGCAATTTCTTGTTTTTTGCACTGTGCAATAGGTTTTTTCGGCTATCGCTCGAACCCTGACTTTTTTCGCACAGTGCGATCGCCAAAAATTAATTTGCGTCGTAGCAAAATTGCACGGTGCAAAAGGTCAAATGCACCCCGCGAAAAGGGGTTTTGTGCACGGTGCGGACAAGGTCAAAAAGTCTACGCACTTTTGAAAAAAGAAACATTTTCGTAAGGTGCATGGGCATTTTTTCGCTATTGCACAGTGCAGTTTGAACTTTTTCCCACGTTTGTCGCTGGCGCACAGTGCATTTTGTTTTTTTGCACAGTGCACCTTGGACCTTTTCCCACGCTTGCCGCAACGCACAGTGCATTTTCATTTTTTGTGCAGTGCATTCTGAAATTTTCCCACGGTTGTCGCTAACGCACTGTGCATTTTTGTTTTTGCACTGTGCATTCTGAACTTATTCCCACGTTTGTCGCTGACGCACGGTGCATTTTCCTTTTTTGCACAGTGCAATTTCAACTTATTCTCACGCTTGTCGCTAACGCACAGTGCATTTTCATTTTTTGCACAGTGCAATCTGAACTTTCCACACGCTTGTCGCCAACGCACAGTGCATTTTCGATCGTTGCACAGTGCATTCTGAACTTTTCCCACTCTTGTCGCTAATGCACAGTGCATTGTTGTTTCCTGTTTTCGCACAGTGCAAACCTCAAGAAAAGCCGTTTGCACTGTGCAAATTCCCGCTGACGCAGCGACATAGCCGAAACTCGCTTATGTCGCAGCGATATTTCTTCGCACAGTGCAGAAACCAAAAAAAGTGAAATGCACGGTGCAAAATAGGATTTTTTATGCACGCGACAAATGCCCATGCACTTTTTGAAAATGCTGATATTTCCCAGGTTTACAAAAAATATTACCGTGTTTTCGCGTACTTCGAACCGATGAGCCGGCATGGGATAATACCCATTAATTAGCCGGTTTTCTTGCGTATTTCCCCCGCGCTATCTTTGATTGTATTTTCTGAAAATAGATGGGTTATAATTGGCGAGGCACATGAGATGGGGCTCTGTATTTTCCGCAGCGCCCTCTAGGTATGTGGCCATGGAGATGGGAATTGTATGCGCAGCGGGAGAAGATGTCTCTATTTGACTGTAATGAGAAGAGGGCTATGAGCGGGAAGACGGAGAAATTGGGTATAATTCGAAGCTGTAGAGTCGGAATTTCCGTTGTTTAGCGGAGGGAGGTGTCTCAAGTGAGATGCTCGGATGTTGTGTAAATTTTGCACAAAAGTCGGGAATAGGCCGCATATCAATTCTTGAGAGTTTTAGCTTGCGATTTAGAGGGGTGGCTGTGAAATCCATCGATTTTTTGTCGCCGAAAGAGTATGCGGAATGCGGAGGGCGGTCAGAAAAAAAATAGTTTTCGACCCTGTCTTTGCTATCAGTCTGTCGGGAAAATAATGAGCACAATAGCGTCGCACGGCATCCTCTATTTTTCGACACAGCCGATCTCCTCGACTTTTTCAATTTTTTTCGGGATGCGCTTGCTTTTCCCTCCATATCTCGTTAGCCGTTCGCGCTAGAAGGCTGAAATTTGGTGCACTAGTAGAGTAAAAAGCTGGCTTTCAGAAAATATAAATATCGCAGGGAACCCATCAGCATAAACTTTCCGATGACCATTGAAAAAATCTCGTTTTTAAAATGAAGTTCGATTTTTCCCCGGCACAATTCATTTTCTCGGCCGCTATTTTCGTTCTGACGTTGTGCTCATTATTTTCCCGACACTCTCGTATACAAAGAACCCCTTCAATTTCCTCATTAACTCGCGCCACTTTGCTCATTGATCATCGGGTATTTACAAGGGCAATTTTGTACTTGCCAATCTTTCAATGCAAAAACATAATTATCCGCGTCTTTGTTTACATATTTCGTAGATTGATCAGCTGTTTTCAGACCCATTGGAACATCCTTTAGTGCCGAAGAAAGCAGTCTAAAATTACTCGAAATTCTACGCGCTACAAAAACCTCTCTATAACACACATTTTTGTGAGTTATAGACAAGGTCTGTGAGGTGATTTTAGGCCAAAATAAACCTCTCTACAACAAACCCCCTCTATTGCAAACATTTTTTTTCTTCCTTTGCAATTAGCTGGCTGTTTTCTTGACTGTATTTTTTTCTCTGCTTTCGTATTCGAGATGACATTTAATGACCAATTACGCGGTTCACTTGCTCGCCTACTTTTTTGTCAATAATAGTGCAGAATTGTAGTATTTTTGGTAATACCGTCCCGATTTTGGACCGTTTTTTTGCAGAAGCTCAATTATAATTGTAGTGTAGGCTGTGGGGCGCATGATAAGCATAGGAACAGTGATGGGGAAGAGTTAATTTGCAGAAATTTTGATTATTAAACTTATTTACCCTCATCAAACTTACAGGGAAGTCGCATTTTTCGCAGATGGATCCATTGTCAAGACTTAGATCTAACAGGGGAAGTACTCCAAGTGCGACGCTCAAATTTTGATGAAACTTGGCTCAAATTTAGAACAATTTTTATATATACGAGAATCCTAGCTCGCGCTTTGCAGAAACAACCGAGATTTTTAGATCGAAAGTCGGCGAAAATTTCGGACTTTTTGCCGAATTTCGGCACGAAAAGTTTCATGCCTATTTCTACCGTAAAGGATAATGTTTCTACAAAAAATCAAATTTTTCCGCACGAAACTGCCAAAGTTATGGCCAAAAAAGCGGTTTCTCTCTGACCGCTCTCCACGTTTAGCGTGCTCTCTCGGCGGCAAAAATCGTTCGATATCTCGGCAGCGCCCCCAAAGCGCGAGCTAAAACTTTCAGGAATTGATATTTAGTCCATACCCGACGTGTGTGCTAAATTTTAAAAAAATCTGAGCGTTGCACTTGAGGTACTTCCCCTGTAAGCCGAGGTATAGGATGGCCCCTAACTTACCCTCTACTCCTAGTATCCACTGCCCCTACTAACCCGGAGACACAAATAGAGAACTCGAGCAATAAAACTGTGGACACACGCAAAATTGATTCCACTTTGTATCGACACGACCGGACTGGATCAAACGGAAACTTCCAACAATTCCAAATATATGTTTATTTCACCAACGAGTGACCGAAAAGCGGTCGATCCATTACATTTATATCAAAATATTCGTGTTTATGCTAATTTCTGGGAATTCTTTACGTAATCGTGACACCATACTCCAGTTTTTAGGAGAGTCTTTTCGGACGGCTTTTTGCGCTAACTTTGATGAGCCATAGCTCTGCCTTCAAGGCCCCTAAAAACTTTTGGAAACAAATATTCTTCTTACGCTGCCTGAGGCCTTCAACGTCCACTAGGTCAGTAGAACTGAATCGATCTGCGAAAAATGTGACTTTCCTTGTGAGGGTTATAAAAAAACCTGAGCTTACAGGGGAAGTACCCCAAGCGCGACGCTCAGATTTTGGCGAAACTTGGCACAAATTTAGAATGATTTTCTTAAAGATATAACCGAGGTTTTAAGATTGAAGTTGGAAAAAAATAATGGCAAAAATGGGGATTTTTTTTTTTGAATTTTGGCATGAGAGGTTTCATGGTTATTTCTACTGTAGAGGGTAATGTTTCCACAAAAAAATCAATTTTTTCTAAACGACACTGGCAAAGATATCGACAAATTTTTTCGCTCCTCTCTGACCGCTCTCCGTTCGCCGGAAACTTTGAGACTTTTTTTGCGAGGTTTTGTCATGAAAAGTTTCATACTTATTTCTACCGTAAAGGGCAATGTTTCCACAAAAAATCAATTTTTTCCGCACGAAACTGGCAAAGATATAGCCAAAAATAACTTTTCTCTTACCGCTCTCCTCATTTTCCGTACTCTCTCGGCCGCAAAAATCGTTGAATATCTCGGCAATGCCTGCAAAGCGCGAGCTAAAACTTTCAGGAATTGATATGTCACCTATAACAAATATGTGTGCAAAATTTAAAGAAAATCTGAGCACCACACTTTTGGCACTTCCCTGGTTAGTTTTGGCCGTTTTCCAGAAGCATGATGCTACAGTAAATACTATTTATAATTTCAATATTATTCGTCATTCCCGATTGTCGGCATTTTTTCTTCTGAATGACGCCGCCAAACGCCAAAGAAAAGATAATTCGAGGGGGAATGGTGGGAAAATTGCCAATTTGTTATCCATAATATGGCCGTAGGGCTCATTTTTAAAGGCCCGCCCTAAGGGCTTTGGCTTGATTTTATTTTTTCGGGAATAATTTTTTAAAAATTCAAAAAAAAAAAAAAATTATGAATTTTTCAAATTTTTTGAAATTTTTAAAATGAAAAAAAAATTGTAAAATACGCTTTTTATACACAATTTTTTTACTTTTTCATTTTACAAATAATTTATTACGAATATTGTTGGAGATTTCCCCGATTTATTCGCGAAATTCCCCTCCAAGCCGGATGTTTTTCGAGAGATTGCTCATAAATATTTACTTGTTATTCATCAGTTAATTGCCCGCCCACTAATCACTTTGAATTTTCCAGCGCTTTTTGATTATTTTTGTGGGCTAATTACGCTAATTGCGGCCAAAAAATTTGAAATTTGCATATTTCAAAAAAATTTTTTTTATTTTTCAAATTGTCAGCCCGAAAATTTTTAGCCCAAAAAATCTTGTTTTTTAACAAAAATTCCCAAAAATCGCTTTAATTTTCCCAGAAAGACTTAAATTTTCCCTTTCCAGACGACTTTTATCCTATAATTTTTGATGGCCTTCCGACTCAGAGCTCGCCTTGCAAAAGGCCGCTGTAAAACAACACCAGCAGGAAAGGATTCCCAGTTTTTTTGAGGTGGAAAATGTTTATAGATGAGGTGTGGGAGGTCCTGAAATGTGAAAGCGGCGTTATATACTTGCTTTTGGAGGAAATTTTGGGGGCTTACAATTAAGAGGCTTCAAATTCTTTATAAAACTTGGCTCAAATAAGGTTTTTAAGACATATATGTGGCTCTTAGCTTGAATTTTGAAGAAACGGCCGAGATTTTTTGGTCGAAAGTTTTCAAAAATGTGACACATTTTTGCAAATTTCGGCGTGAAAAATTTTGTACTTTTTTTTATTGTGGAAGGCAATAGTTTCATTATAAATCCATTTTTTCTGCATCAAACTGGCAAAGATCGGGCCAAAAAGTGTTTTCTCGCTATGACCGTCCTCCGTGTTTCGCGTACTCTCTCGGTCGCAAAGATTGTTATATTGGGTTGTCCCATAAATAGTGTCCCTCTTCGAGAAGGGCAAAATCAAACGTCTATAAAAAACGTAAGCGCGGGCCGAATTTCGCAATGTTACTACCATCTTGTAGCTGTGATCTCAGGCTTTCGTCTAGTGTATCGCATGCCATATTCGGGTGAAACTACATTTGTTTTTCGCCAATTCAAAATTGTGGAAAAAACCGACAGATTGATAATATCAGTCCGTCGGGAAAATAACGGCGGATCGTCGCAGCAAAATATCTCGCCTCGCCGCTATCGCGCACCAAATCCCCAGCCGCGGCTTGCAGTCGCAAAGCGATGATGGGCGATTCGGAGCCGACGATCCGCCGTTATTTTCCCGACAGACTGATATTTGCGCTTCCTCGGACTGAAATCGGCGAAAAAATCAAAAGCAATTTGATTTTGCCGCGACACAATTCATTTTCTCGGCGGCGATGCGATTTTCGCTGCGACAGAGTGCTCATTATTTTCCCCACAGACTGATACAGTGGCGTACCTGATCCAGTGGGGAAAAGACACTCCATTTGCACACGGGGAGTACCAAAAAATGTGGCAAAATGCCTCCCTTTCCAAGTGAAAAAATTCCGATTTCAAAAGCGCGCCCGCTCTTCTTGTAAGGGAAAGGGCGCGCCCTTCAAAAAAAAGAGTTTTTTTAGTTGGAGAGGGAGGCATTTTGCCACATTTTTGGATACGTTCCGGGTGCAAATTGGGGCGTTTTTGGCCACTCTATCTGGTCCGCTCGTAGTGTTCTGTTTCTTATATTGCAACCATTTTTTCATCAAAAAATTGATATTTCCCTGCAATTCTCCCATTATTTTCCCGACAGACTCAGATGAACATCTTATATTTTCTTCTTCTCACTTCTTCTTACACTTTTTTTTATAAGTGCTTTATTTGCGGTAGCGTATTTTACCCTCCCAATACTACTATTTTTCCACTCCGCTCCGGCTCCGCTCCTCTTTACAAATTTTTGGGCCCGTTCCAAAAAAAGGATGATGTCTGCACGGTGCGATGGTCTTTGAAATTTTCGCACAGTGCATAATTCATTTTCCGTGGGATTTCCGGGATTTTGCGACATACTATATTGACTACGATTCATTCGTATAATATTTTGTATTCATGCCATTACAATATCGTATAGCCGTTTATTCCCGGTTCATCAAGACTGAAAAGCAATTTTTTGCGAAATTTTTTTCAATTTTTGAGCTACTATAATATCTAATCTACAATCCCATTGTCACCCCGTAATCTTCGTGGTATTTAAAGGGGGGGGGAATGAACCCGAAAATTGTTATTAGTACTTGTCAACTCAGAAGGTAAAACAAATTCGATGAAAACACGGCTTTGCTGGCGATATCGTATGTTTACGGGGGGTAATAACAAACTTTAATGACTGTATTTCTCTACTCAGTCATTAAAGTTTCACTACTGTGGCTCTGAACCCACGCAAATACATCATCGATAGACTTAGTTTACAGCGGTTACATCGTATCTTGCCTAGTTTATTAGACCTTGGAATGTAAAATTGAGGGCATGCTGTGCTTACAAGTATCACAATCACTTTACGACCCATAAGACTCAAAAAATTCTGGTATAAAGCCATCTTAATGACTCCTGTTTGACTTTTTCTTGTTATAAACGCATCGTAAATGATGTGGATTTGAAGAATTTATAATTAAAAGCGTTTAAACAGGGGCTTAGTTTGGCATAAAACAGACTTACAGAACGCCAAAGAAGATTTCTTTAGTTTCCGGTTGCCTAAAGTGTTTGATAATAAAGGGTACACATAAAAAATTGACATCAGTCTGTCGGGAAAATAATCAGCGCTCTGCCGCAGCGAAACTCATCGAGGAAATGAATTGTATCGCGACAAGATCAAATTGCTTTTCATCTCAGCGATGTGACTGTCGCAGTGTCGCAGCCAACGCCGAAGACGCAAGTCGGAGGCGGAGCGAACGCGCCTCCGATCCCAAGTCCTGGCGCCTCGATCGAAGATCTGGGGTTGGGCGTACGAGGTTAGGTGAGAGCTGAGGGAAGACCGAGGCGAGAGGGAAATGTCTGAAGACGGATTGATTGTAGAGGAAATAAATGTGCGAGGCGGAACGACCGAGCTTCCAGGATTTTCCCACGAGGAACGATCAGCATTTATTCAAATTTGATTTCCTACGTGGGGCTTCCCTATAAAAGGCCTCCTTTCCACTGAATAAATCACTTAACTCTTGAGCTCTCGCGTTGTCTCGTTGCTGGGTTGTCGGGCCTTTCGACAACAAAATATAAATTCGCAACCGATATTGGAGTCGTTCTAAGATGTCTAGTAAAAGGGAGATGCCACTCGGGTACGTAGAAGCCGGTGAGATACCCAAAAAGCCAAGTCAGTTTATCGGTCAGCTCCTATCCCGTAAGGGAAGGGATTGTTACAGCAGCGACATTGTGCTCACAAGGGAAGTCACTTTTTTCGCAGACGGACTTTGGAACGGGACCTAGTAGGTTTCAAACGTGAAGCGTCTGCGATCATAAAACTGATTTCCAAAAGTGTTTACGGGGCTTCTCGACCGAGAAAATCGACCGCAAAGTTTAGCCGAAATGAGCGAATAGCCTCCTCAAAAGAAACAGCTTATTTCATCTGCAGTGGTGGCCGAGTGGTCAGTGCGCTCGCTTTTTGCGCCAGAAGGGGCCGGTTCGATCCTCTGTGCAGTTATTTTCTTTTTTGGTTTGTAAATATTGATTTAGTATGTAAACATCAAATGTATACACTTTTTTAATTTTTTTACAGTAGTTTAAACATAAATTCAAAGCTGAACGTTCATGAATATTGTAAAGTCAAAACAGGCCTGGGTTAATGAAGATATACAGGGTGACCCAAAATAACGGAGACAATTTTTGAAGGGTCCCACCGCGAAAACCGGGCGTTAGAGAAACATAAACGACAGCGGGTAATATTCTATAACACCTTCTTTATAATCCACGAGAATTTGGTGGAATCATCATGTCGCAGTAAAAAGTTACAGCTTAAGAAAGATGCTTTGCGCCGTTTTTTGGCCCTCAATTTTGGTTCCCTTGTGTTGTGTAAAGCCTGGCTGTACTACAGCCGCAGAAATGGCAAGTTCATTTGTTTTGTTAGACTACTATATCCGTAAGAAAGCAGTTGCGTAGGTTTGTGGGCTACGGTTTTTATTTCTACGGTGGTACCGATCTCAACATTGAAGATTGCCATTTTTTCCAAATTTTTTCCATAAAAAATTCAGTTTTTTTCGAATAAAGCTAAAACCACTAGTACGTGCTCTATTCATAAATACAATGATTCTGAAAAAATCTGTGATTGCTTGCTGGTTGCAACAGCTTTTCTTTAACAAGTTTCTCGCCCAGAACTACCCCATGGCACGTAGCTTTGAGAAAGATGGGTTATCGATAACAGAATGACAAGATAGATAAAAACGGCGCATTATGCTCCTGTAAACTTATGAATACGACTCTTAAGAATCAGCCTAGGGCACTTTCGGTCTTTCTGTGTCACCAGCTCGACCGGTATTCCGCCTAAGGCAAAATAAGGCAGAATTCTAGCGATTACCACATAGCATTCCGTAGCAGTTACAAAATGTTTCTCTTTTGCTTTTATGGTGTTCCTTTAATCACATTCTAGTAACTCGTGTTACATTTTACCTTATCTAACATTTAAACTCCTTCTTACGCTTACATTTACAAAAAAGGCCGATTTTTGCACTTCAACTGCCTGAAAATACTCGGCTGTAACTTTTGAACCATCGATAGTTAAGCTTAGTATGATAGCTCATTTTCAAGGTCTTATTACGATAATTAATCACTGCACATCTCAAACTATTCCGAGTTTTCTTTCTTGAGTAAGGCAGCTTTCTTGTAAAAAGACCCCACGGGCAGAAGGGTCCGAGTCAACCGGATATATTGATGTCGTTCAAGGCAGAAGAGCGTCGTACAACAAAACTATCGGTAAATAAAACTACCCTAACGTGGTACTGTAATATAAATAAGGAGTCACTCATGAATCTTAATAAGTCGCAGAAAAAACGGGAAATCTTTTGTCTCCGTTATTTTGGGTCACCCTGTAGTTTCTAAATTCGTGTTTTATTAAAAATTGCTAATATTTAGCATATGCGATGTTAACGGCATTTCGCCACTTATTTCAATGGCCAAAAGAAACGCATCTGCAGACGGCCGAAATCGAACTCACGTCTTTTGGCGTAAAAAGCGAGCGCGCTGACCACTCGGCCACCACTGCAGAAGAAACAAGGTGTTTCTTTCGAGGCGGCTTTTCGCTCATTTCGGCTTAACTTTGCGGTCGATTTTCTCGGCCGAGAAGCCCCGTAAACACTTTTGGAAATCAGTTTTATGATCGCAGACGCTTCACGTTTGAAACCTTCTAGGTCCCGTTCCAAAGTCCGTCTGCGAAAAAAGTGACTTCCCTTGTCAGTATTTCCTCGACAGAAAACAGTCTGTCGAGAAATGTGCCTTACTGAGCGCATTTAGAGTACGAGGCGGGTCAAAAAAGCCTTCCACTGTGAAGACTTTTTGACGCACCTAGAATGGAGATTTGATTCTACATCTTTATCAGTCTGTCGGAAAATAATGAGCACTCTGTCGCATCAAAAATCGCTGCCGAGAAAATGAATTGTGTCGCGACAAAGTCAAATTGCTTTTCATTTCAGCGACGTGATTGTCGCAGCGACATTGCGGTCATTATTTTCCCGACAGACTGATATTTTTTAATATTTCTTCCCTCAAAACAACCGAAATTCCAATATCCGGCGGACGTTGATGGCATCAACCATTCATCGAACGGCCTTTTCATCAAATCGTATCTTCTCCCTCGAATATCCGTCATTTCCTTCCATCTACAATTTGGAGTGTGAGGTCGTGATTAGGGGCCCTCGTTTGCAATTGTAGGCATGAAAGATTATAATGAAGCGATAATTGTAGGTCAAACCGCGCTCTGCCTTGTGATAGGGCGTTGACAATAATAAAAGCGCGGAGGGCTTGGCTTTGGAATTTTTTGGGGGATAAGGTGGTTGACTGGGGCTGGGCGTACAGGGTTGGGTGAGAGCTGAGGGAAATTTTGAGCATAGTTTTTTAACGATATATCACTGGATTTTTAGCCGATTTTTTTGACCCTTTGTCAAGACGTATACGAAGACCGAGGAGGGCCCCTAGTGCTCGTCTACCATTCATTTCGTTTGTTCTTTTTACTTAGTAAATTGTATTGAGGAGAATAGGTATACGCTACGTGGTATGTGTTACACAATCAAGATGAGGAGAAGAGAAGATGCGTTGGTGTACACTTGGGCGATCAGATTTTTGCGAAGACCATGGGAGCATTCCAAACTTAGGGCTTTTCATGCGGAAGCGCTACGTTTGCTACATGAATAGTAAATCCTACTAACCCCTAACAAATATAACCCTAGCTAAAAGCTGATGACACAAATACCAGACTCACGCGTATTATTCCAGTTGGGAGAAAACGACCGGACGGGGTAGAGCTTCAACACAAACTGCAAATTACGTTTATTTCACGGAAAAGGAAAAAGTGACCGAAAAGCGAGCGGTCCATTATTTTTATATCGAGCTCGGTCGGTTTATGCTAATTTTTGGGAACTTCTCACGGAATCATGACAACGTTTTGATGGTTTTCTTTTGAAGTTTTATGTCAATTTTTCAGGTTGATGACTATATTAGCGTGCAATTTTTTTGAAAGAAATATTCGATTTTTTCCGCACAGACGCAAAAAAGTGATGACAAAAACCGGTTTCTTTGTCTGACCGACTCTCCTCATTTCGCATGCTCTCTCGCAAAAAGGATCCATAAATATAACATCCTTGCTGCGACAGAGAGATCCCCTTTTGCATGTAACATGACTCTGCATTCATTATGTCTTTATATATTTTTAAATGGCATCTTCTTCTTAAAAGTCTTAGCGTCGACTTGACAACGGCTAATCCCGTACCCAACGCTCATTGTCCTTTCGCCTTTAATTTCATTTTTAGATGAATCTGTTTCCTTTCTCGGTAAGATTGACTGGATTTACAGAGGGCGTACGGTGGGTCAAGAAGTCAGAGGGGCTTCCTATTTTTGTGTTTTGTCTGGTACTCGTCTTTTGCAAAGTCGCTGTGATTTCAGCGATGTGCACTTTGCAGGAAACAGAAGTTTTCTTTGCACTGTGCAATCGCTTGCTTTTTGCACTGTGCAATAGGATTTTTTGGGCTGTCGCTTGCACCCTGACTTTTTCGCACAGGGAAAACGCCAAAACTCAGTCCAGCGACTTTACGGACGGGCTAGTAGAAGGGTTTGAAGTGAATGACCAAACGTAGATAGGTAGAGGATAGACACAAGAGAATGGGTTTTATTGACACCGCACACAAAGAAAAGAGAAATGAAATTGTTCTAATAATTGGTGACGAGATGTTGCTTTTATATGAGTTGGTTTATGCTAATTTCTGTGGGAATTGTGTAGACCTTTGAGACTCCACAACAGGCTTTCGCTATACGGCGACTTATTTTGGCTGCAAATTGGCTCTCGAGAGCTCGGAAATTGTTCGTTATAGGTAGGGTTTGTTGTATAGAATTTTATTGGACAGAATTTGTAATGCTCTTAAAATGACGTAAAATGCAGTACCTCAAGTGCGACACCCGATTGAGCCCGAACTCTCCCTTTTCTGAACTCTCCCCCTTTTCGAACACTCCCCCTTGAACGAACACTCCCTTTTTTGAACACTCCCCCTCATTTTGAAAATTGAAAAAACGAGGTGTGACATGTTATACGATGCAAACTTTTTTTTTAATTGAGAAAAATTGGGTGTGACATGTTATACGATGGAAATATTTTTTAAATTGAGAAAGAAAAATTTTTGCACGCACTTTGGGCGAAGGCCACGCAACAAGCAAAATGCAGCGACAAAAATTCTGCGAGCTGTTCAAAAAAGCGTAATTAGTTTTTCCATAAAGTGCGTAGACTTTTTTTCATCAGCGCACAGTGCATTTTTCCTCTTTTTTATATACACAGTGCAAAAAAGTTTTGCGGCAAAAAGTCTACTTACTTTATGAAACGACTAGTATTACTCCCGTCTAGGCCAACTGATTTCCCTCTACTCCCCTTTTACATCCCGCATGTGCGTTATAAAGCGTCTTTGTCTTCGGACATCTGGTTCCCCGGTAATGTCAGGGGATATGGATTATATCCCCTCAGGCGGTGTCTAAGTGGCCAAAGACGAGTATTTGGGGTGGCGGAGGTCGTAATATCGAATATAAAGGATAAATCGGATATTTCGAGATCATAATTTGAGTGATTTGGGAGGAAATGACGTTTTGAAGTGCGTCTGAAGTTGGGGTTTATTAATGACCATGAATTTAGAGGTCTGATTTTAGTGGTATATAATGTGAGGGTCTTTGGTAGAACTGGATCTAATTTTTTTTATTTTTATGGAGTTCAGGGGAGCTTTTGTTAAAATTGAAGTTTTCTGAGAAAGCCGCGCTGAGATTTTGGTGAAATTTGGCAACTATTACGAGTAGATTCTCCAAAAAAGTCCGAAATTTTCAGCATTCGCATGGAAGTATCGATACTTTTAGGTCAGAAGACGGTTGCAATTCGTCATTACTTAGATTGCAACTAATAAAAAATTCGTCTTTTTGTTTTCTTTTTTTCCTCCTATGCCGTATTTGGAAACATACACGGTCATAGTAAGTATACTGGTCGACAAAATTTTCTTTCCTCCTGGATCTATGCTGGGCCTAGAACTTTGAAATCGGGCGTAGAAACACTGTAGGACAATCCAGCACCATACCCAAAAAATCGTATCATTTGGTGCACTTTCCATGCACTTTTTTTGCAAAAGGCAAAATACGGGATGACAAAATTTTCTTTCCACCTGGATCTCGGGAAATGCTGGGCCTAGAACCTTAAAATCGGACGTAGAAACACTGTAGGACAATCCAGCACCATACCCAAAAAATCGCATCATTTGATGCATTTTCCATGCACTTTTTTTTGCAAAAGGCAAAATACGGGATGACAAAATTTTCTATTTCTACATTGGAAAAACGTTTGTAACTCATAAGCCAGAGGGCGCTAAGACATGATTGCGGTATTGTTGTGATTGCGAAGAACTCCTCTCTCGATTCTCATAGGAAAAATTTAGGGGCCCAAAAACAGCATAGACCATTTTTAGGCCAAAAGTTGGCAAAATATGGCATATTTTTTTGCGAATTTTGGCATGAAATATCTCATAGCTGTTATTTCTACTGCAGAGGGTAATTTTTCGAAAAATATCAATTTTTTTTTGAAACTGGCAAAGATATGGCCAAAAAAGCCTTTTCTGTGGCTCTCCGCCTTTCATGTGCTCTCTCGGCCGCAAAGATCGCTGAATATCTCGGCTGCACCTGCAAAGCGCGAGCTAAAACTTTCAAAAATGTATATTATGATCTAATCCGGTCGTATTTTACCTAACCCTTCGAATTTTTACAATCATCCAAAAAATTTATAAAATTTTTTAAAATTTCCCCCCACTAGAACATCCCCATTGTCGCCAGAGTGCAAGCACGTAACCGGCTCAAAGATCGCGCCTTTTGTTTGTGTATAATTACACTGATCCGCGCCGCTTCCCCGAAAATAGAAGTTGAAGCGTATAATTTGCCATTAATTACAATGTCAGCTGCCTTTTCCCGGTAGTACAAACTCCGCGGCCTCGCGAGTAGTGCCCTCAAAAGTGTTGGGCAACATGTTTATCTCGTTGTAGGGCGTATAAAAAGCCCTCGAAAACAATAGCTCCGTCATATTGTATGCGAGGCATGAAGTGCCAAATTTC
This sequence comes from Bursaphelenchus xylophilus, assembly GCA_904066235.2. NCBI lineage: Eukaryota > Metazoa > Nematoda > Chromadorea > Rhabditida > Aphelenchoididae > Bursaphelenchus > Bursaphelenchus xylophilus. The sequence continues at coordinate 11,446,304 of CAJFCV020000003.1, read as the reverse complement.
TCGCTGTTTTCGTGGTGAGACCGGGAATTTTGTAATTTTTTGAAATTTTTGGGAAATTTTATTTATTTTACCGTTAGGCGACTTTCTGGAAGGACTAATATAGATTTCCTATGTATTTTTTTCGCCATTTTCCATACTATGGAAGATAGCGAAAAAAATTAAATTTTTGAAATTTTTTGAAATTTTCGATTTTTTTCAATTTTTTTTATTTTGAAATGTTCGAAATATGATCCCAAAATTTTACTGAAAATTCGTGACTTTACGGGATATCCTTTTTTCACCCTTTTTACCCAAAGAAACGACAAATTTCTTTCAACAAAAGAGAATACCCGAAACGCCGATGGTGGAAAATAACTTTTTTGGCAGTATCTTTGCACACAAAAAATTGATTTTTTGTAAAAACATTACTCTATGCGAGAAAAGCCAGTACGGGAACTTCAAAGACAAAAAAAATAAAAAAAAAAAAAAAAAAAAAAAAAATTTGCAAAAAAGTATCACATTTTTTCCAAAAGTTCGACTTAAAGATCTTGTGTGTCGCACTTGGATAATTTCTCCTGCAAATTAAAAAAAAAAATTATTTTTTAAAAATTTTTTTAATTTTTTGCCCCAAAAATTTTTTTTTATCCCACAATTTTTTTCTTTATTAATTTTTGACCATTTTATGTTTATTTTCCGCGATAAACTGTTTTTCTGACATTTAAATTCCCCTCTAATCCCTGACGCAGCCATAATAATTTTTTATTTATTTGATTTTCGTAAATATGTTTGCCAATTCGATTAATTGCATTAACCCTGTAATTAATTAGTTTCCTGCGGCTTAACTCATTTCGTGTTTGTTTCAGTGTGTGGGATGGAGGATTCGTTGTACAAGGACTACGTGCAAAACGAATACAGTGTGCCGCTCAGGGTAAGTTGAGATGGGAAAAGAAAGGGCGATTTGGGGAAGTTTTAGTAATTTTAAGATTAAAAACGTTCAAGGCGAGATTTTTAAAATTTTCGGCATTAAAATTATTGCTGTTTTTTTTTAAATAAAAAATTTTTTTAAGGAAATTTGAAATTTTTATTTTTGAAAAGAGACCAAAAATCCTGTTATTTGATATTAAAAATCCCAAAGAAATTCCTCGTTTTTGGAAATCATAAAATTAAATTTTTTATCCAAAAAATTCCAAAAAATAAAAAAAAAATTTTTTAGGAAATTTTGAGATTTTATTTTTCTAGACAAAAATCGTATAATTTTTACTTCCAGAAAATTTTTAAACCCTAAAACAAAAATTTTTAGTCTTAAAAAATCCAAGAAATAAAAAAAATAGGAAAAAAAATTTCCTTTGGTTTATCAAAAAATATTTTTTTTACGATTTTTCTGCTCCATAAATACCCTAAAATTGAAAAAAATATTATTTTTTATTTTCAAAATAAAAAAAAAACATTTAAAAAATAAAAAATTTTTTTTTGGAAATTTGGCATTTTATTTCTTTTAGATCAAAAATCGTATAATTAAACGCTAAAACAAAAATTTTTAGTCTTAAAAATTCCAAAAATAAAAAAAATTTAGGCAAAAATTTTCTTTTGGTTTTTCCAAAAAATAATTTTTTACAAATTTCTTACTCCATAAATACCCTAAAATTGAAAAAAAAATTATTATTATTTATTTTAAAAATAAAAAAAATTAAAAAATCAGTTTTATAAAGCTCACAAAAATCTGATGACTAAAAATTTCCAAAAATTCATTTTTTTTTGGAGTAATGAATTTTCACACCACAATTTTTCAGGGTCACCGCCAATACATTGCCTACATTTACATACTCTGTAATTCCATCGGGTTTCTTGTTAATGGTTACGTATTATATGTTGTTGGGCCATTGTTATTTGTTCAGACCGTCAAAGTGCCTAAATCCATCTTATTTTATATCTTGACGCTGTGTGTTTCCGATTTGATGACTATGATTGGTAAGTGAAAAAAATAGATTTTCAAAAAAAAATAAAAAAATAAAATTTTTTTTTTACTTTTTAAATTTACCTCTCGTATTTTACAGGTATGCTATTGCTAGTCACAGAAATAGTGCTGAACACGTGGAAGTTCAGCGCGTTTGCTTGCACCACTTATTTATTATTCGACAGTATGAACAAATTTATGGCGCCAATAATCGTCGTCCTGATTAGTCGGACGTGTTACGCGACGATATGCCTGGACAAGAGGAAACAGGAGCATGCTGCGAGTTTGAGGGTGAGTAAAAGCAGAAATCCTCAAAACACGAGGGCCAGGCCCTAACTAGCCGATTTCCTGGCTGGGCATTATCAGTCTATCGGGAAGCTGCGGCAGCAATTGCAGTGGCGGACATGGTCCATTGGCAAAAAACGTACCATTTTTTGGATCTGGAAAGTATCAAAAATGTAGCAAAATACCTCACTCTCCAAGTGAAAAAACTCGGATTTCAAAATAGCAATTTTTGTAAGGGAAAGGGCGCGCATTCCAAAACGGGGGTTTTTTTATTGTAGTGGGAGGTATTTTGCCACATTTTGATACTTGTGCGACGCTCAGATTTTCTTTAAATTTTGCACACACGTGGGGTATGGACTAAATATCAATTCCTGAAAGTTTTAGCTCGCGCTTTGCCGACGCCGCCGAGATATCGAACGATTTTGGCCGCCGATAGAGCACGCTAAACTTGGAGAGCGGTCAGAGAGAAAAGCGCTTTTTGGCCATAGCTTTGGCAGTTTCGTGCGGAAAATTTTGATTTTTTGTAGAAATATTGCCCTTTACGGTAGAAATAAGCACTAAACTTTTCGTGCCGAAATTCGGCAAAAAGTCCTAAATTTTGGCCGACTTTCGATCTAAAAATCTCGGTTGTTTCCGCAAAGCGCGAGCCAGGATTCTCGCATATATCTTAGAAAAAATTATTCTAAATTTATGCCAAGTTTCATCAAGATCTCAGCGTCGCACTTGGAGTACTGGAAAAGGAGGCCTTTTACAGGGAACGTAGAAAACTTACACAACCAAATTTGAATAAATGAAGCTAGTTTCAAAGACCGCTATTTTACCTCCTCTTAACTCTCCGCATTTTCAGTGCGCAATTCCCCAAATCATCGCTTCGATCTCCGTGATTTTAATGCTCCTTTGGCCGGTGTTCGCCTACAGCAAGGTTTCCATCGTCCCGGCGACAGTGAACCACTCCTCCAAGGAGCTGACATATCTCAAGAAATGCGGGTTTCTGCCTCCACCGGAGATCGAGATCGGCTTCTCCGTGGTGGCGTGCATGTTGTCTTATGCCATTCCGTTGTTCGGCATCATCTTTTGGTACATGTCGGTGCCGCTGTTCCTTCGGAAACGGGCCGAGAATACGATGGCCAAAGGTGGAGCAAACGGAACGGCCGATGTGGCCGTGCGGAAGGTGATCACGACTGTTTTGGTGCTAACGATTGTGTACGTTGTGTGCTGGACACCGTATTGGATTAGCCTGTTCTTGCATCGAATCTTCCCGGATTTGCTGGCCTTCAGCAACAAGAATAGTAAGTGAATTGACGGTAGCTTGAAAGAGAGAGTTCTTTTGGGAGCGAGGAGCAAATTTTGATTAAAATTAACGCCAATTAATACTGACAGACATGTCAGTCTGCCGGGAAAATAATGAGCTCAATGTCGCTGCGAATATCTCGTCGCTAAAGTGAAAATGAATTTTTTTACCACAATTCATTGTCTCGGTTGCGATGCGATTTTCCATGCGCCAGAGTGCTCATTATTTCCCCGACAGACTGATAATTTAGCAGGGTTTACATGACAGTTTTCCTGTACACTTTACAGGAGAAGTATCCCAAGTGCGACGCTCAGATTTTCTTTAAAATTTGCACACCCTTCCGGCATAGGTCACACTTCTATTCCTGAAAAAATTTAGCTCGCGCTTTGCAACCAAGATATTCAACAATCTTTGCGCCCGAGAGAGTACACAAAACACGGAGAGCGGTCAGAGAAAAAACAACTTTTTTGGTCGTATCTTTGCCAGTTTCGCACGGAAAAAAAATGATTTTTTGTGGAAATATTACCCTCTAGAGTAAAAATAGCTATGAAACTTTTCAAGCCAAAACTCAAAAATAGTCGATTTTTTTTCAAGTTTTATATAAAAATCTCGGTCGTTCCTGGAAAGGGCAAGATAATAGTCTCGCATATGTCTTCATATGTCTTTGAGAAAATTATTCTAAGTTTGTGCCAAGTTTCATCAAAATCTGAGTGTTGCACTTGGAGCAATTTCCCTGTACGCCCAAACCCAACCTGCATTCAACGACATCGTTCGACAGAAAGTTGATTTTTGGGCTCTATGTCATCAAAATCTGGGCGGCGAACTTGGAGTATTTCCCTTGCCATTTGCAAAATTTAAAATTTGAATATAAAAAATTTCTCCTAATATTTCAAAACCCGAATTTCTCCTCTTAAAAATCCCTTTTTTCAGTTGTCTTCATCTTCTACATGGTGCACATGCTCCCCTACATTTCCTGCTGCGCCTATCCTCTAATCTTCACCGTGATGAATCGCGCCATCCAGAAGGCGCATGCAGAAGTGATGAACTCGCAACGTCGTCGCTTCAAGTCCATCACCGAAGACGTAACTCGTCATATTCGCGACGCCTTAAGGTGAGATTACTCTCACTTAATTGCTGACTAATTCATGTTCAGTTTCAGGATCTGGAATCGCGATAATCATCTGTTTCCACGGAGTTCCATCAGTGTGGCGACGTGCACAACAGCACAAAGAATTGGGCTTGTATCGCCAACGATTTCGGCCAGATCCAACCTGCGGCCTCAGGGCAGCTCGTTGAATTTGCTGGCATCGGCGAACTCGGTTTCGTTCTCCAATTTGCACATGGTCTCGGAAACAACCCCTTTGAATCCAAGCCCGCCCACCTCGCCGATTGTGAGGATACCGGTGGACGAGGGCGATGAAAGGAGCGAAACATGTCTGTAGCGACCGTAAAGGCTCCGAAAAAAATTAAATTTTGGTTTTGTCTACGAGAAAAGAGTCTCAAACTACAGTGGTGGACCTGATCCAATGGCAAAAAACATACCATTACGCATCCCGGAAGTATCAAAAATGTGGCAAAATACCTCCATTTCCAAGTGATGGACCCCGATTTAAAAAGCGCTCCTGTTCTTTTTGTGAGAAAAAAGGAGTTTTTTTCACTTGGAGAGGGAGGTATTTTGCCGCATTTTCGATACTTCCCGGATGCGAAATGGTACGTTTTTTGCCACTGGCTCCGGTCTTCTATTGTACGCTCAGATATTTTTTTGATTTGCCAAGTTTCTTCAAAATTTGAGCGTCGCACTTGAGCCTTTTCCTTGTTAGTTTTTTTCTACTAGTTACTCTCCAATCCAGGGTCGAACTGCAATGTTGTGTAATCAACAATGAAAACTTTGTCACATATCTCCGCGTCTTCATCCGCGTCTCATTTTCACACTGCTTTTATTCGTCTTCATCTCACTGTAAATATGCGTAAATGATCTCCTTGAATTTGAATAAAGATTAAGACATTTTGGGTTTGAGTTGTTGAAAGCACAAGAGAATGTGGTAAGTACGAAGCGATGAGTCTACTAGTCGTTCCAGAAAGTGCGTGAAGTTTTCGTCACGGGCCGCACCATGCAGAAAACCCTTTTTGCGGCATGCATTTGATCTGTTGCACCGAGCCCGATATCGCTGCGGCGCAAGCTTTTCTCAATGGATTCGAGGCGAATTTTGGGCGGGTGAAAAGAAGTTTCACGCAAAATGTTTCGAAAAGAATCGCGTCGCGCAATGCACTTTAGGAAGAAGAAGGCCTACATACTTTCTGCAACAACTATACTGGCTGACAAAATTTTCTTTCCACCTATATCTCGGGAACCGTTGGGCCTAGAACCTCCAAATTCGGCATAGAAACATTATGGGGCAATGTATTATAACATCACACCCAAAAAATCATATCAGTTGATGCACTTTCAGTGCACTTTTTATGCAAACGGCAAAAACGTGATGACAAAATTTTCTTTCCACCGCTTGTAAATCATAAGCCAGAGGGCGCTATGGCATGATTGTGGTGTCGTTGTGATCGCGAAGAAGTCCTCTTTCGATCCGTGGCACAATTTTACAGGACCTTTCGTTTGTTCGCCCTTGGGCGTCTGCCCATCGTTGCCTTGTCCGTTTTCTGCCAAATTCGTGGCTGAGAAGCTCGCAGAAGGCCCAAGGAGATGAAACTGCCGTTAAAAAATCTGCTATTTATGTTTGCAACATTGTTTACACCGGCAGTAAAATTAGATTCAATTTAAGTGTAAAATGTGCACTTCTAGGGTTCGCGAAACCAGAAAATCGCTTATGTACAGAATGGAAAAGTCCAAATAATATGCGTTTACTGGACATATGGCGCATTTTAGGTATTATACGACAGTCTGTGTTGAAATCTACTACCTTATCTTACCCCCCTCTGCTCTACGTCGTCTTTAGTAACGCAGGTTGTTGCATTATATGACGGGGAGGAATTGGCATTACTTAAGCTTGACATATTGGAACTTTTGACTACCAGACTACCTTAATACAGTGACTTTGTCCTGCTTTTAACGTTTTTGGCACGACAAGTTGCTTGCGCGGGAAGCTTAGGGTTGCAAATTTTGCACATGGGGCATGCGGAATCTTTCTTCTGCTCAAACCTAAACGCGACATCAGAGACTAAAATCGTCACTATTTTTTAAGGCTGTAGTATCATAGAAAACATATCAGCAAAAAAAGTTACTTGAATTGTCTGCAGTTTTCCCATAATAACGTAATTTTCTGGAGACGAGAACCCTGGAAGTGCACATTTTCCTATGCAACACGCTTAAATTAAATCTAATTCTACTGCCGGAGTAAACAATGTTGCAACCATAAATACCAGATTTAATAAGGGCAGTTTTATCTCCTTGGGCCTTCTGCGAGCTTTTCTGGCCAAGAGTTTAGCTGAAAACGGACAAGGCGACAATGAACAGACGCCCAAGGGCGAACAAACGAAAACTATTGTAAAATTGTGACACGGATCAAGAGAGGACTCCTTTGCGAACACAACGATACCACAATCATGCCTTAGCGCCCTCTGGCTTATGATTTACAAACGTTTTTCCAAAGTGGAAAGAAAATTTTGTCATCCCGTTTTTTGCCTTTTGGATAAAAAGTGCACTGAAAGTGCATCAAATGATATGATTTTTTGGGTGTGATGTTAGATTGCCCCATAATGTTTCTATGCCGAATTTGGAGGTTCTATGCTCAGCGGTTCCCGAGATACGAAGTGGAAAGAAATTTTTGTCAGCCAGTATACTTGTCTGCGACCCCTAACTGAAAGGTACCCCCATGTCACCCCTCCCCAGCTACGGCTCTGTAATCTTGGACCATTTTGCACTGTGCAAAGAAATTAGCGGTGAATGAAACGGGCTTGCGCGCGGCGGTATTTTGATTAAAGGTGGTAATCGGGCCGGCCCAGGGCTTTTTCAAATCCGCTCAGGCCCGGCCCGGCCTAATCACCGGGCCCGGCCGGGCCGGCCCAGCGCGATTGCCACCTCTAATTTTGATGCACGGTGCGGAATATGAAATGCACCATGCAAAAAACGTCGAGGCAAAAAGTCTACACACTTATTGGAAAGATTATCAGTCTGTAAAATAATGAGCACCTGTCGCATCGAAAATTGCATTGAGGAAATGTGTCGAAAGGCCCAACAACCCAGCAACGAGACAAGACGAGGGCCCAAGAGTAAAGTGATTTATTCAGTGGAAAGGAAGCCTTTTATAGGGAAGCCCCATGTAGGAAAGTACAATCAAATTTGAATAATCGCGAATCGTTCCTCGTGCGAAAATCCTCGAAGCTCGGTCGTTCCGCCTCACAAAATGAATTGTGTCGCGGCAAATTCAAATTGCTTTTAACTTCAGCACACTATCCGCTGTCACGACTTTGCGTGCGAATTTGCATATTCCCACGGAATGACCGAAAAATTGGTATAAAACGAAGAGAAATCGCCAATTATTGGTATTATTTTGTGTCTGTTTTTCCCGGTTGGTTGTGTCCAATAAAGTCTACTGTATTCCTATTTATCTACAGGGTGCGGCAATTTTTCGGCCGGATTTAAATTGGCCATAACTTTTTTAGTTTTTGGGCAAATGTTAAAATTCTTTTTTTCCCTGAATCCATAGACAGCCCCATTTTGTTTAATACTAAATATGTTATACCCGTTTATTAGACTACAGTAAAAGTTAAAGACAAAGAAAAAACTCTAATTTTCATAGATGACAATGGAATTACCCCTAATGCGACTCTCAGATTTTCTTTAAATTTTGCACATGGGCCGGACATAGGCCACACATCAATTCCTAAAAGTTTCAGCCCGCACCTTTCAGGGACGACCAAGATATTCAACGATTCTTTGCGGTCAGGAGGGCACATGAGTGGTCACACAGAAAAACTTTTTAGCTATATTCTCGCTAGTTTTGTGCGGAGCTAGCTGATTTTTTGTGGAGACGGTATTCTCCGTGGCATGAACAGGCATAAAACTTTTTACGACAAAATTCGTAAAAAAAGTCATTTTTTCTGGCGATTTTCACACACGCCGAAAAAGCATTAGGGGTAATTCCATTGTCATCTATGAAAATTAGAGTTTTTTCTTTGTCTTGAATTTTTACTGTAGTCTAATAAACGGGTATAACATATTTGGTATTAAACAAAATGGGGCTGTCTATGGATTCAGGGAAAAAAATAATTTTAACATTTGCCCAAAAACTAAAAAAGTTATAGCCAATTCAAATCCGGCCGAAAAATTGCCGCACCCTGTATTGTTGTTGTATGGTGGTCACCTCGTCTGGAGTCAATATCGTGAGTTCACAGTTTGATTGCCGGAGTCCTCTAGTTTGCGTCTCCGGGTTAGGTAGTGAATACTAGTAGTAGCGGGCGAGTTAAGGGCCATCTTACACCACGACTCATAGCTAAGTCGTGACACCGCGCAGCGACAGAGCCTCGTTCTTTTCCCGTCAGGCTAATAATCATACATTTACATAAAATGTTCAATTCATTGTCAAGACTGGGATAGTCGAGGTCTAATGAGGCCTCTAACTTGCCCTCTACTCCTGGTATTAACTGCCCCTAATAACCTGGAGACCACAACTAGAGAATTCTAGCTGAAAAACTGCGACCTCACGCAAATTGAATCCAATGAGCTTGGATCACCACCGGACTGTATCAAGAGGACTTCCAACAATTACAAATAGAGGTTTATTTCCCAAACGAATGACCGAAAAGCGATCGGTCAATTACATTTATATCAAAATATTCGTCGGTTTATGCTAATTTCTGGGAATTCTTCACGGAATCGTTGTTGTATCCTTCACTGTATGTGTGTGAAGGATGTTGGTGTCAGCCCAAATGTACGATGGATAACAAATATAGATTTATTATCAGATAGAAAATACAGAGATAAAACACGGAGATAGCACTCACTGAATAATATAAATAACAACTGAAGTCCTATTTCTCTTCCGAGGTTCTAGAATCTTCGAATGAAACGGAATGCCAATACAGTAATCTTTGTTTGCGTCTCGGGACTCGACAATCGTGACATCATTTTTCAAATTCAACAATTTTTCTTTTTGCTTGTAACCTCAGTTTTCGGGGCCGGCCCGCGGCCCGAAGATTCGGCACATTTTCAATTTTTTTTCAACCCGCACGTCTACTCCGCAACCTCCAAAAACAAACACCTTCTTTTAGGTCTTTTTTGGACGGCGGGGGATACCCTTGGAGTTGACCTTCAGACGGACACGCAGAGCGGCGGAATATGAAGAGCCACCGACCTTTTCGATGCCCTCGATTTCGGATCGCGGAGGGAACGAAAATTAATTTTATTCGAAGGAAAAAAGTTTTTTCTTTCAGTTAATAATACCTTCCAATTTTTTAAGGGTTTTTTGGTTGAATCGTCGAGGGATTTGTTGGTGTTCCCTTACAAGTGGAAGGTGAAAAGAGTGGTTTTAGATGGATTTTTGGGTTTCTGAGGAAAAGTTGATTTTTCATTGAGAGTTTGGAAAGAAAAATTGAAGTAAAAGTTATCGATTTTTGGGGTTAAGATTTTAAAATTTTTTTGAGTATTTTTATGTACTGAAAATGTTTAAAAAATAAAAAATATTTTTTATTCGAAAAAAATTCGGTTTTATAAAGTTCTTTTTATGTATTTTTCAAATTTTTTTAATTAATAAAATTAATTTTTTTGTTGAAAAATTAATAAAATTTATTTTTTATTTGTTTTTAAAATTATTTAAAATATTTTTTTTATTTTAAAAAATAATAAAATAATTTTTCTTATTTTTTAAGGCTATTAAAAATGACTTTTTCTATTTTTAAAATTAATAAAAATTTTTTTGAAATAAAAAAATAATTTTTTAAATTAATAAAAATACTATTTTTCAAATTAATAAAAATATTTTTTTTTATTTTTAAAAATCGCTCAATTAAAATTCAAAATTTTTCAAAACTTGTTACCTCCCCTAAAACCACCTCTACACATATTCAGAAGCAGTTTTTTCGATTGTTTTCCCCACAGCTTCCGAGAGTAGACTCATTACTTTTTTTATCAATTTATCTACTTTTTCCGGTTTCTCTGCGCTCTCTTCGCTTCTCGTTTTCTCTAAAGTCCCATGAAAAAGCGGTTGTTTTGATCGAAAAATAACGGGAGAAGTGTTTTATCAACTCTTCATTGTCATATTTATCAATCGTTTGAGTCGAAAAATGTAAAAAAGTTGGGCGAATTGTAAATATTTTGTGTCTAACTAGCTTTATTTTTTATATCTACCTTTTTTCATCTAATTTTTATTGTGTTTTGTTAATGGCAACTGAACCCCTGAACTCGACATAATACTGCTTTATTTTGAGGCTGTAAATCCGTCGTAAGCCGTAAATTTGTATCTCAAAAAACGCTGCAAATGCTGCGCTAAGATTCTATTCGAACTTACTGGAGAAGTCGAATTGCGACTGTCAGATTTTGATGAAACTTGGGACAAATTTTTGATAAAAATATTTTTTGTCGAAAAACTGAAAAAAAATCGAATTTTTTTTTTGAGAATTTTGGCGTAAAAAGTTTCATACTCTTATTTCTACGGTAAAAAGTAATGTTTTTCTCAAAAAAAAAAAAAAAAAAAAATCAATTTTTTCCATGCATAACTTGTAAATTTATGGCTGAAAAGTTCTTTTCTTTTTTTTAGACCGCTCTCCGCGTTTCGCATACTCTCTCGGCGGCAAAGATTGCTAAAGCCTATCAAAATTTGCGTCAAGTTTCATCAAAATCTGACCGTCACACTTTGAGCACTTTCCCTCTATACTTCCCCTCTCTATATCCGTCTGTCGGGAAAATAATGAGCACTCTGTCGCCTCGAAAATCGCATCGCCACCAAAAAAAAATGAATTGTGTCGCGGCAAAATCAAATTTCCTTTCACTTCAGTCGGCACAACGACACTATGCTCATTATTTTCCCGACAAACTAATAACCACATTTTTTTCGGATAATTAATACCCCAAACAATTTTTCCAGATCCCCATTTTATCAATCGGCGCGCGAAAGAAAAGTGAAAGTGATCCGGGAAAATGCGGGGATGAAGAATCCGTTTCGATCGCCATTCCCCTCTCCTCCAACGCGCCGCGCCAACGAGAAATGTCGGCGTTTCGCTTCTCGACACGACGCAAGCTCGGCCCCCGCAACCTGGCCCTGTTGTCGGCCGTCGCGTTTGCCTTCTTCCTCCTTTGGTTCTTGCTGACGGTGCTGATCATCTACGCCGAGGACTGGCTGTTGGGCCCCACGGAGAATGTGGTCCGCCAGAAAATGAAGGAGAATGGCGGCGGAGTTAAGCTGGTGGTCGGGCATTACAATGGGAATCTGCCGAAGGAAAGGCTGGCCAATCTGACGCAGGGTGAGTTGGAGTTCGAAATGGAGAATAATGTCAGTCTTTCGGGAAAATAATGAGTCTCTGTCATCAAAAATTGCATCGCCGCGCAGAGAAAAGGAATTGTATTGCAGTAAATCAAATTGCGTTTTTCACTTCAACGACGGATTGGCGCATCGAGATTGCACTCATTATTTTCCCGGCAGAAAAATTCTTTTTGGCGGCGCTTTACCTTGACCCCCCTTCACCATTTGTTCCTTTGTCCCTAACTAGGGAAGTGTACAAACGAACCCTCGCCAAATGGCAAGTATTATACACCATTGGAAAGCCATTGAAAAATGGTGCAAGACACCATTTTCATTTTTTGCATAATGCCTCAGGGCAAAAAATTATAAACGGTTGATTTGTCCCTACATTACAGTATGTCGTCGCGGAAAGTCATTCTGCAAAAAATGAAAATGGTGTCTTCTACCATTTTTCAAAGGCCATTCAGTGACGTATGTCACTTATCATTTGGTGAGGGTTCGTATGTACACTTCCCTAGTAAGGGGTGTCCCCGTGCACGGCAACCCGAAATAGAAGAAAAATATTTCCCGCCCACTTTTGAGTTTCCTCCAAACGAAGGGTCAAAATTCAGAAAGGAAATAAAATAATTCCGAGAAAAATATTTTTCGGTCCGAAAATCCCACGAAAAATTCTTTTGTGACATTTTGTTTGATTTCAACAGCTACAAAATGGGCGAAGTGTCGAAAAGAGCCAGGAAACACTTCGGGTTGCCGTGCTGTGTCCCTTCCCGCTACCTATGCTCCTGCCATTTTGAACTAGAGGTGGCAATCGGGCCGGGCCGGGCAGATTTTTGCGGCCCGGCCCGCGGGCCGAATTGACCAGGCCGGCCCAGGGCTTTTTCAAATTTGCTCAGGCCCGGCCCGGCCCGGCCCGGTGAAAGCCCAGGCCGGCCCGGCCCGGTTTGGCCCGCTAATACAGAAAAGTTGGATAAAAGTCTTTGCACTTTCTACGAAAATTATGGACGTTATAAGGAAAATGGTTAACCAAAAACTGGTTAAACACTTTTATTTACATAGAGGATTCAAAATTACAGTGAAATTTTTAAATTTATCATAAAAAAATTCGAAGACTTTTGCCCGACCCTTACATATTTGGGTGGGATTTTACATATACATAATAAGTTACACATACATAATTTTAAAGGGTAGTAAAACAGCGTATAAGTCAAAAAAGGTTTAATCTAATTTCCATCCATTCTACAAAGCATTTGTACTTTATTTTGCCGGTTTAGCGTTAAAAATTTTTACTTATCTACCTTCCGGGCCGGGCCGGGCCGAAAGTGTCGGCCCGGCCCGCGGGCCGAAGCGATCAGGCCGGCCCAGGGCTTTTTCAAATCTGCTCAGGCCCGGCCCGGCCCGGCCCAATCACCGGGCCGGGCCGGGCCGGGCCGGCCCAGCCCGATTGCCACCTCTATTTTGAACCCTTTTGAATTGTGCCAAGCGCAAAAACGCTTGCGATCTTTCGATGCGCGTGCGGAATGTGAAATGCAAAAACGAAGCGCGTTGCGACGAAAAGTCTACGCACTAGGCGGGAAAAATAATTGTGTCGCGGCAAAATCGAACTGCCTTTAACTTCAGCGGCGCAATCTTGGATGCGACATTGTGCTCAGTTCCCGACAAACTTATCGGTCTGTCGGGAAAATAACGGCGGATCGTCGCAGCAAAATGTCTCGCCTTGCCGTTATCGCGCACCAAATCCCAAGCCGCGGCTTACAGTCGCAAAGCGATGATGGGCGATTCCGAGGCGCGACGATCCGCCGTTATTTTCCTGACGTAGTAAAAAATTTTTTGACTCACAACAGCATGGTTGCTGGCCGGACGGTTCGCTGCGCTGAATTGAAAAGCAATTTGATTTTGCCGCGACACAATTCATTTTTCTTTTAAAATACGGAAAAGATATCTTGGTTGTTTTCTTACCAATAATTTATTCCATTATGTCTAATTTGAGCATCAAATTTCTATTTCTTTTCTCACCTGTCCCGTCGTGTTTTTTTGCATTTTTAATTTTTAAATTTCAGCCGAGCTAAATGCCAACAATTACCATCCAATCGAAGGGTATGGTGAGAATGGACGAGCTGTGCAATTGCCCATAAAAGAGGACTTGGAATCCGAGAAAACTTTCGGGATCAATCAGGTACTAGTCGGGACAAAAAGTCCTGATAATTTTGCATCGTGCGGATTTGAACGTTTTGGGTTGCCGCTGCAAAAATCGCGAAAAAAAGTGTTTTGCACGGTGCATTTGACCCGAAAAGTGCATTTGCACAGTGCATTTTGTTTGTTTTTGCCTTATTGTCGCGCGCGATTCCCAATTTTCGAAGCGACAAATCGTTTTTTCAGAGTGCGACAAAAACCGCGCAAAATCCGCACGGTGCAAAATTATCAGGACTTTTTGTCCCGACTACTAGTAAAATAGAAAATTAAATTGGCCCAAAAAAAATTTTTTTTGCTTTCGTTTTATTTTTTTTTTTGTAAAATACGACATGCTTTTTGTTAATTTTCTATCAGTCTGTCGGAAAAATAGCGGCGGATCGTCGCGCCTCGGAATCGCCCATCATCGCTTTGCGACTGCAAGCAGCACCTTGGGATTTGGCGCGCGATAGCGGCGAGGCGAGACATTTTGCTGCGACAATCCGCCGTTATTTTCCCGACAGACTGATATGTTAGCATTTTTCATAAAGTGCATGGATACTTTTTCGCTTTCGCACAGTGCATTTCGAACCTTTCCCATGCTTGTCGCCAACGCACAGTGCATTTTTCTCTTTTCGCACAGTGCGAACCTCAAAAAAGCCGTTTGCACTGTGCAAAAAATTCCCGAAACTCCTGGCGCCGCCGCTGCGACAAGGCCGAAACTTGCTTCTGTCGTAGCGACATTTCAAATGCACAGTGCAAACATCAGAAAAATCGCGGAGGTTTTTTTCAGCTTTTGTCGCAGCGCACAGTGCGTTTTTCTTTTTTCGCACAGTGCAAGCCTCAAAAAAGCCGTTTGCACTGTGCAAATGCTCTGCGCGGTGCAAAATCCACGCATTTGAAAGTTGATTGTGTCGCAGCGATATTTCAAATGCACAGTGCGAAAACCAAAAAAAAAAGGTGAAATGCACGGTGCAAAGTCGGAATGCTTTTTGTGCACAGTGCGCGGTATAAAAAATGTCCATGCACTTTATGAAAATAATAAACCAGTCTGTCGGGAAAATAATGAGCACAATGTCGCTGCGCCAATCGTGTCGCTGAAGTAAAAAGCAATTCGAATTTTCCGCGACAAAATTCGCTTTTTCAGCGGATCCGATTTTCGATGCGACATTGTGCTCATTATTTTCCCGACAGACTGATAACACTAAACTTTCAGTTCAATCTCTACATCAGTGACCGAATTTCGGTCAATCGATCATTGCCGGATGTCCGAAAATCGGAATGCCGAAAGAAGAACTACCCTAGTCCCAGTGACTTGCCAACAACTTCAGTGATTATTGTCTTTCACAATGAGGCTTTTTCAACGTTGTTAAGAACAGTTACTTCTGTTATAACCAGATCGCCAAAGGAGGTTTTGGAGGAGATCATTTTGGTAGACGACTTTTCTAGTCGAAGTAAGTTATTTTTTTAAACTTTGTAAGTTAGTGAACAAGATTACTTAAGGCTGTTGCAAATACATACTAATGGTCAAAAAAGTCTTAAAAATTTGCCGTTGCGATAAAAATCGCAAAAAAATTTGACCCAAAAAACAGTGTATTTTTTCTTTTCTGCTGCCAATTTGAATAATGTCTGTCGGGAAAATTATGTAGGACAGTCGCTTCTTGAATCTCCCATATCCGCTATGAAGATGCATAACAGCGCGGGGCACTTTACTGCGACGAATCCACATTATTTTCCCGACAGACTGATACAGAAAAATTCCAGCCTATAGTATATCAGTCTGTCGGGAAAATAATGAGCAACAAATCACATCGAAATGTGAAATTTGAAAAAAAAAATTTCATCGTATAACATGTCACACCTAATTTTTCTCAATTTGAAAAAAAAATTTCCATCGTATAACATGTCAACCTCATTTTTCTCGATTTGAAAAGAAATTTCATCGTATAACATGTCACACTTCGTTTTTTCAATTTTCACAATATCAGCGACGCGATTGGCGCAGCGACATTGTGCTCATTATTTTCCCGACAGACTGATTTTTATGATCGAATTTATGTTTTCAGAATTTCTAAACAAAGATCTTCAAGATGCCTTGCGGTCTACGGGCGTGAAAGTCAAGTTGATCCGAGCGCAAGAGCGGGTCGGCTTGATCCGTGCCCGTCTTATGGGTGCTGCCGAAGCCGAAGGCAACGTTTTGACCTTCCTCGACAGCCATTGCGAATGCACGAAAGGATGGCTGGAGCCGTTGCTCAGTCGAATCAAAGAGAATAGGTATGTTTTTCTGTACCGAAAATCATCGCAACCAATTTTAAAAATACGCTGAAATCCCATTTATTTTCCAGACGAGCCGTGGTTTGCCCGGTGATCGACGTCATCAACGATAGGACGTTCCAATATCAAAAGGGAATTGAGCTGTTCCGAGGCGGATTCAATTGGAATCTGCAGTTTCGTTGGTACACCGTCCCACCAAAAGTGGCTCGAGAGAGAAGCAAGGACCCGACAGCTCCAATATTGTAAGTTTACAGCCAAAAGTGTGTGCAAAATTTAAGGAAAATCTAAGCGTCGCGCTTTATTCAAAGGTTTTTTTACATACAAAAAACATACCATTTTGCTTCTGGGAAGTATCAAATTAGGTTGATGCATAATTATCCGGCGTTTATACTTTTGTTAATGAAAATTGCCGTTTTGTTAATTTTTTTATAAAAATAATCTTCTCTGCTTAGCCAGTGGCAAAAAACGTATAATTTTTCAACCGGGAAATATCATTTTTGACCAAGTTTTTACCAAATCAAAAGCTTTCTTTTGAGCTAAAGTAAACTCTGGTATCTTTAAAAACCTTAAAATATCAAATTTAATTTATACTGCACCTTAATTAGTAGTTCCAGTGTAAAAAAGGCACATTTTCATGGTGTTGCGAGAAAAGTTCTGAGGGTTTTTTCAGTCTTACAAAAAAATTAAGCAGCTAATTCTTGCATATTCTGAATCAGAAAAATTTTGCGAATTTTTTGATATATGACTCGACCTGTAACTCCATACCCCATAGAAGTACTTTCCTTGTGAAATCAAAGTTTTTTCATTCACTTGGAAACGGAGGTATTTTGCTCATTTTTAATACTTCCCGGAAGCAAAATGGCAGGTCTTTTGCCACTGGATCAGATACCCCTATTGTAATTCCTCCAAAATTTTCAGGAGTCCAACAATGGCCGGCGGGCTTTTTAGCATCGACAGGAAGTACTTTGAAGAGCTTGGAACTTATGACAGCGGAATGGACATCTGGGGAGGAGAGAATATCGAGATGTCGTTTAGGGTAAGTTCCCATTTTTTTGCAAGATTTTATATGTACCAGAGGAAGATTTCTACTCCAAGTGCGACCCTCAGATTTTGATGAAACTTGGCAGAAATTTAGGCTGACTTTTTCTAAAATTCACGCGTGAATCCTACCTCGCGCTTTGCGGAAACAACCGAGATTTTTAGGTCGAAAATCGGCGAAAATTTGAGAATTTTAAAATATTTTTTTTAAGTATATTAAAACTTCTTTTATAAAAACTTTATAATTTTATCGAATTTCGGCATGAAAAGTTTCATGCCTATTTCTTCCATACAGCCTAATGTTTCCACAAAAAAGCATTTTTTTTTCCACTATCCAACTTATGGCGAAAAAATGCTTGTCACTCTGGCCGCTCTCCGCGTTTCGCGTACTCTCTCGGCGGCAAAGATTGTTCAATATCTTATCGGCGTCCATTTCATAGATTTTTTTTTGATTTCTTCACTGCAATTATGTTTCGAAATTTCCAGATTTGGCAATGCGGAGGGTCGGTTGAAATTTTGCCTTGCTCTCATGTTGGCCACATTTTCCGCAAAGCCTCTCCGCACGACTTCCCGAAGGGCTCCAATTCCGGGAAAGTTTTGAACGCCAATTTGATCCGAGTGGCGGACGTCTGGATGGATCAATGGAAGCATTTATTCTACAAAACCTCACCGCGTAAGCTTTTATTGTTTTCTGGGAAATTTTTAAAATACGCTTCAATGTTCTTTTTTTTCAAAAAGTATCAAAAAAAAAATCGTTTTTTTCAGAAGCCCTGAAGATGCGGGATCAGATCGATTCGAGCGATCGAATTGAGCTCCGCAAAAGATTGAACTGCAAATCGTTCAAATGGTACTTGGACAACGTTTGGCCAGAGCACTTTTTGCCGGTTCCGAATGAAAAACCGTTGGTTAGAGTGGGTTTTCTTGGATTTTTTAAAAACTGCGAAAATTTTTTTTATGAATTTTTTCGTTTTTTCGGTTTAAAAAATATCCTTTTTCGAACAAATTTGTGAAATTTTTGATTTTTTATTTTTTTTTCTGAGTGTGTCCCCTTTTTTTGCACCCCTAAAACTTTCTTTTTTTCAGTTTTTCCACCCAAAATCCGCCGCCCAAACCTGGCCCAGCTGCCTGCATTGGGGACACACTCAGAACACGGTGGTCAAAACCGCGACACTGCAGCCGTGTCGCGACGATCATTTCGATCGAACGTTGGTGAGTAATTTGGTCGTATTTTAGGTCGCGAACAGCGGGACCGACCGGTGTCTGAACAACAAGCCGGGGCTGGGCGCGGGCACCAAGCGAACGTTGAGTTTGAGTCAATGCTCCCTCGGATTTGATGTCTGGCAGGTAGTTGAAGGGGCTAAGGATGATGAAAGAGTTTTTGAATTGGATGACAATAGGATTGCTTTGGGGGGTTTGGTTTTTAAAAGGTTTTTAGACACCATTTGGGAAACTGTTTGCTTTTGAGACATCTCGAAATAACAGGGGAATACTCCAAGTGCGATGCTCAGATTTTGATCAAGCTTGGCGCAAATTTACAATAGTATTTTTTTTTTCAAAATATGCTGGACTCCTAGTTCGCGCTTTGCAGAAAACACCGAGATTTTCTTTGATCGAAAATGGAAAAAATGCAACACTTTTTTGCAAATTTTGGCACAAAATGAAGCATAACTGTTTCTGTAATGCAAAAGGTAGTGTTCGGACAAAAAATCGAAATCAATTTTTTCCTCTCGATACTGGAAATGGTCAAAAATAGTCAAAAGTATTTTTTTCTTTTCAGTCTCCGCGTTTCACGTACTCTCTCGGCAGCAAAGATGGCTCAATGTCTCGGCTGCTTCTGCAAATCTATTTTTTTTCACGTCGGCGACGCGATCGGCGTAGCGACATTGCTTATTATTTTCCCGACAGACTAATAAATCAACAAAATTTTTCTGTTCCTTGAGACCTCTTGTGCACAAGTTTGAATGTTGTTTGCTTGCCTACACTTCCGAAATTTACAAACCTCAAAATCACCCGTCCCCCTGCGCAAATCTGCTGGTATTATCCGCAGCAATTACCACCTACAAAGTTCAAGGGAGAGAGAGAGAGAGCGACGAAACAAACGATATTTTTATAAACTCGCCGTTTTCGAATTCCTTTTTTTTGCGGAGCCGAGAGACGCGCGGGTAACCTTTTATATTTATATTCCACCCCACAGAAACCTGCGCACCCATTCTTCGATCGAAACTTTTCATAACCCCCGCCACTCGCCCCTCTAAATTGTATGTGTTTCAGTTATGGATCTATGACAGACGGACGGGGCAGATCAAGTCCGACGAACATGTCTGTCTGACGGCTTCGCTGATCGTGAATACGCAACAGTGGACGGTGCAGTTGAAGGAGTGCGGAGAGCATGAGAACGAGGCCTGGGATTACAATGAATATGTGAGTTTTGGGCTGCGGAATTTTGGGGTTTACTGCTGAGAATTTATGCGAATACTAGCCCGTTCGCAAAGCGGCTGAAAAAACAGAACAAGAATGTCTCCCGCCAACTTTTGAGTTTTGTCCAAACTAGACATGGCTGGGGGGCCGGGCCGGGCCGAAAATCGCGGCCCGGCCCGGGGGCCGGAAGAGGTCGGCCCGGCCCCGGCCCCCTTCAAATTTTCTCGGCCCGGCCCGGCCCGGCCCCTGGGGGCCGGGCCGGGCCGGGGGCCGACCGGGGGCCGAAGTGAAAAGATAAATACTGCATTCATTACGGGATATAACACATTTTTTTGGGGCTTTGGTAGTTCAGCCCCCCACGAAAGGTAGTTCAAACCCCCCACTGTTTTGTCCATTTCACACCCCCCATAATTAAAAAATTAGAATAATACAAAAAATGGAAATTAGAGTAAAATGACCCCCGGCATTTTAGCTCAAACCCCCAGTTACCGTCCAAATTCGTTCTTGTGGTTCAGGCAACGATGGTCGCAGCCGAGAGAACCCAAAAATGTAGGCGCTTCAGATTGGATGAAGGGGTTTATACTGGGTCAAGGGGGCTGAACTGGACTGGGGGGGTTGTACTACTTTAGCCCCCATTTTTTTATTATAACAATCGAAAAAAAAATTTTTGAAACAAAAAATTACCAACCATTGCCATACTTCAAAAGACCCAATCTTGGTTCTGCGTTTTATTTTTATTGGCAATCCTAATTTTCGCTTTGAGACTGTGAATTTTAGTCATTGGGGGCCGATTGGGGGCCTGGCGGGGGCCCCCGGTCGGCCCGGCCCGGGGGCCGAAAGAGGTCGGCCCGGCCCCGGGGCCTTTAAAACTCGTTCGGCCCGGCCCAGCCCGGCCCCCCGGGGGGCTGGGCCGGGCCGGGCCGGGCCGGCCCGGCCCACTAGCCATGTCTAGTCCAAACGAAGTGTCACAATTGACAAAAAAATAAAATAATTCCGAAAAAAGTATTTTTCAGTCGGAAAACCCCATGAAAAATTCTTTTTGACATTTCGTTTGGATTCAACCGATACAAGGTGGGCAAAGCGCCAAAAGGGGCAGGAGACTCCCTGGGTTGCCGTGCACCGTGCATGTTGCGCGACGCAATCCTTTTTGAAACGTTTTGCACTGTGCAATTTCATTTCCCACAAAATTCGCGCCGCCTCCGTTGAGAAAAGCTTGAGTCGCTGCGATATTGCATTTGCACGGTGCAGAAATTCAAATGCACGCCGCAAAAAGGGGTTTGTGCACGGTGCGGCCCACGAAAAAAGTCAACGCACTTTTAAAAAATCGTAATATCAGTCTGTCGGAAAAATAACGGCGGATTGTCGCAGCGAAATGTCTCGCCTCGCCGCTGTCGCGCACCAAATCCCAAGCCGCGGCTTGCAGTCGCATAGCGATGATTGGCGATTTCGAGGCGCGACAATCCGCCGTTATTTTCCCGACAGACTGATAATAGTAGTCCGTTTGCAAAGTCGCTGGAATGATTTTTGCGACATGCGCTGTGCAGAAAAAGTCAAGGTGCGAGCGACAGCCCAAATTCTCGAAGCTTCTGAATGACGTTTCGTTGCGCGGAGACTAATTTCAACCTAAAGTTGACTCTCAAAACCTCCGAAATTGTTCGTCACCCATAGGTTATCAGTCTGTCGGGAAAATAACGTGGACTTGTCGCAGCAAAAATCTCTCTCATTGTCGCAGTCGCCCACCACGGAGAGCCGTCGCAAAGCGATGACGGGCGATTCCAAGGCGCGACCAATCCACATTATTTTCCCGACAGACTGAAATAAACACGGCCATGTAAGACCAAAGAAAAGCGGTCGCAAATCGTCCCGTTGACCTTCTAGTTTGTAAGACTTCCGACCAAATAAATCACAGCCAAATTGTAATAAACACATGGGGGAACTTGATCAAAACGATCATTTTCGAGCGCCTTATGCGGTGTAATCTTCTGATGATTTTTCTTTCTTATACAAGCATTCCATGAACAGGAGATTTGAGGTTTTTTCGGAGGCACTTTTAGGCTTACAGTCCCGCGGATTAGGTGTCAAAAAAAAATGCGTGTAAGGGTATCCTGAATACAATATCAGGGCATTCTGGATACAGTATCAGGCTATTCACGATGCAAAAAGGCTTCGCGATGAAAAGTCTATGCATTTTATGAAAATGCTGATATAAGTTGCATCGGGCTGACGGGAAAAGGAAAAAGTTCCTTTTTCTGGCCACAACAAAGGTACCCTGCGAACTGCGCCCAAGCTTGGGAACTAAAGTTAGGAAAAAAGGCTTCGACCTGGCTGGCACTGAATTACTATGATACCTCTTTAGTTTTAAAGGTACCTACGAAGGCGATGACGACTCATTTAGATCTATACGGAGACAATAAGTTTAGTTCCGGACATGTTTCATCGTATAAAGTGTGAAATCGCAGGCTGCAGCCGTTTTTGAAGGATAAGGTTGTACGTAAAAAAGAAGGTAATACATCACTAACTAAAGCTACTGTCAGCGCATTGACAACGATGAATTGAGCCTAAATTTGGGCTAATTCTGACCAGTTTCCGCAAAGTTATTAGGGTGTCCCATAAGTCTTGCAAATTTTTGGGTCGTTGCTTTGTCCGGACTCTTGTATGCTTTGAAACGCGTTACGGAGTATGCTGGGTATACGGGTTTGAAGCTCAGATAAAGCGCTTCTAAACCATATATGACAAGGCCACATAAGGTCCACCTGCTACCCACACTGTCCCGATATTGTACTAGACATTAAGAGAATTTTTTTTGTCTTTTGCTTGCTGATTTTGGAATGGATATATGCTTTGTAAAAAAAGATCTGTTGGCCCACTAAACGTGAAAATAGGACACATGAGAGCTTTGGATCTTATTCTAGTCCGCGCTACGTTGTGGCCAGAATAAGGAACTTTTACCCGGGAAAATAATGAGCACTCTGTTGCGACGAAAATCACATCGCCGCCGGGAAAATGAACTGTGTCGCGGCAAAATCAAATTGCTTTTCACTTTATTCTCATTTTTTCCCCGACAAACTGATATCTTCAAAATCAAAATCTATGCCGTATTTTACCTCCTCTCCTCCTTCTAAATCCCTCTTTTTCAGCGCAAATCCTTCGCGCATCGGCAATCGGGCTACTGTCTGGACGAGCCGTTGGAGAAGTTCGATGATCCCGACAAAGTTCGAGTCCCCACAGTAAGACGATGCAGTCGTTATTCGGAGAGCCAAAAATGGGAACTCCGGACGGTGGAATGGCTGCCCTCGAATCATACAATAGTCTAGACGATTTTTGAATTCAACCTTGCTAGTATTGCACAGCACTTGCCAATACTGCGAATGGGTTTTCACGGAAACTACGGGACCTCACGGACAACATGGTATTTCGAATATTTCGAGATTTTTGATGACTTTACAGCACTTTTTGTCTATAATAATAGTGAATTTTGTCGCGTATATTACATTTTTTTCTTCTTACAATAGGTTTTAGGTCTTTTCTCATAATTTTTCATCAATTTTTACCATCTTGCCTGAGGCAATTCCCCACCAAGTTTTTGCTGTATGAAAATCCAATCGATTGTTTCAGTTGCCATTAGAAACAAACACTTAAAAAATGGAAAACTTTACCCTCTTGGACCAGTTTTACAGCCGTTTTATAGCCTTTATGTCGTGATTTATGGCCTCTTTATTTCAGATTACAATAACTTTTTTTTGTGTACGTCGGAAAATTAACCGGTTTTGGGATCACTATTACGGTGCATTTGGCTCTCATAATTTATGTTTTTTAGGCAGTAGAACTGATCTTTTGTGTGATGAAAAAAGATTTTTTGAAAAAGTTTTTTGCACAGTGCAAAAAAATTTTGAAAATTTTTCTGCACCGTGCAGATTTTGAAGTGCTAAAAAAATGCCCTTAGGGCAAACTGTAATAATCGAAATTTTCAGCAAAATTAACACGATATTTGACGTATATTTTTCACTTTCAAAATCTACATTTACTCTACTGCATAACCAATTTTTGACCTTTTCAATTTTCGCACGGTGCAGTCCAAAATCCACAAAAATTAATGCACAGTGCAAAAAAATTTTTGAAAATTTTTCTGCACCGTGCAGATTTTGAAGTGCTAAAAAAATGCCCTTAGGACAAGTTTTAAAAATCGAAATTTCCAGCAACATTAACACGATATTTGACGTATATTTTTCACTTTCAAAATCTACATTTACTCTACTGCATAACCAATTTTTGACCTTTCCAATTTTCGCACGGTGCAGTCCAAAATCCACAAAAATTTTTGCACTGTGCAAAACAAAAAATTTCAAAAAATTTCTCCACACAAAAATCAGTATTACCACTTGTTATTAATCATCTAATTCGTTTGTTTTCAAATTTTGAAACTTTCCCGTCATATTGAATGTGATTGGTCCATCTATCTTCTTTCGCTTTGATTAATTCCCGTTTCTTACTAACTTTCCGGAGATAACTTGAAATCTTCTGTGTCTGCGCTTCTTTCCGGTTTCCCTTGTGGCAATTTGGGGGTGATTTTTTAAACAATTTCACTGGGTTAATTATTTTTTTTATTTAAAATTTTTTATTTTTTTTTTTATTTTAATTTTTTTAATCTTTTTTTAAATTTTAAAATTGTAAAACCACTTCGAAAAAAGCCGCATTCGCAGTAAGTTGCCTTGGCTTTACTGTTCTCCTGAAGATTGTAGTCATGACCGTATTTTATGCTTTTACTCAACAACAATATGCCTTATATCCAACTGTATGCCTTTACTCTTTTAGTTGTTAGTCTTTATTGTATTGTAATTTTATAAATATGGTATTTATATTTCGAATAAATTTTAATTTTTTTTTTGAATTTTTGGGAATTTATAATCAATTTTCTCGGCGGCGATGCAATTTTTGATGCTACTGACAATGTGAGTGCTCACTGTTTTCCCGACAAACTGTTAAACAGGGCAAATTTTGAGTAATTAGGCCAAGTTTTATCAAAATCTGAGCGTCGCACTAGGGGTACTTCCCTTGGGAATGGAGACCTGTCACTGATTTTATGCCGAGACGATCGGGGCCTTGAGCTGAAAAGTTTTTTTCAATTGAGCTAAGAAAACGCAAAGCGTAGCCTGCACGATCAGCATCAATTTTTGTGCGATCAGAGACAGTTTGCGCGGACAGCCTTTGCGTGCGGCAACTAGGGAATGCACATCAAACCGGTGACATGTCTAAATGTCAAGGGGCTTGGAGCTTTAGCTGAGCTGAATATCAGTCTGTCGGGAAAATAATGAGCAATACCTCGCATCGAAAATCGCATCATCGCCGAGAAAATGAACTGTGTCGCGGCAAAATCAAATTGCTTTTCAGTTCAGCGACACGATTGGGCGAAATTGTGCCCATTATTTTCCGCACAGACTAATAGCTCATCGGCGTTCGTTTCATAGATTTTTTTTTATTTTTTCACTGTAATCGAATTTTGAAATTTTAGATTTGCTTTTCACTTCAGCGATGATATCTCGTGAAAGCGGCGTTTTGTGCAGTAACAGGGCTTCAGCTAGTTGTGTAACTATATATACATATTCATCAACTTGTTCTCCAACTGTTGTCCTCGCTTTGGTTTGTTGTGCCTACCAATTACTTGCAAACTGGAGCCAATAAAAAATCCCAAAAAATAAAAAACCTTTATTTGATTATATTCTTAAAATAACACGGAGATGTAGTGTTTGTAACTACTCAGCCCCTCTGTATTTGCCCAATGATTCACGGGAAAATAAGGCGGAAGCGGATGGTGAGTAAAGGTGAGACAGCGCCTTTTATGCGATTAGAGCGTCATTGGGGACTTGAGGAAGGAGCATTAATCTTTTCATGGGTTTCACGGCACCGACGTCATTCCCAGAACTGTGTTTGTCATGTTTTTTGGAGAAATAAGTGGCTGTTCAAAGCTGCCTCTCCATTCATAACTCAGCGTCGTACCATAGCAGTGATGATGAGCACAATGTCACTGCGACGATCGCTGACGTGAAAATTTTCGCGGGGATGCGATTTTCGATGCGGCAGGGTCCTCATTATTTTCCCGATAGAATGATAAATGCATATGTATTTCTTCATAAAGTGCATGGACACTTTATTGCGCCCCGCACCGCGGAATTTCATCCTTTTTTTGCTTTCAACACTGTGTATCGGAAATATCGACGCGACAAAAGCAAGTTTCAGCTACGTCGCTGGGTCGGTGCACGATACCACGCCTTTTCAAAAGTGCGTACACTTTTTTTGCGGCGCAACTTGCATTTTTCCACTTTCTGCACTGTGCAATGCCAGAATTCGCGGCGACGCAGAAAAAACCTCCCGACGCGGCGATTCTTGAATTGCACAGTGCAAAAGGTCTAATGCACGGTGCGGTAAAATTGCGACAAAAAACTGTGCGTTGGCGAAAAGCGTGGGAAAAAGTTCAAAATGCGCTGTGCGAAAAAGAAAAAAATGTCCATTCACTTTATGAAAATACTAAAACAGACTCACTTTCCGTATTTTCCCATTTGAAAAAATATGTGTATAAAAAGCATGGCCAAAAAAACATCCTGAAATTCAAAACTGAAGCTGTTTTTAGTTGTTTTGGCCTCCGTTGTGGCCGAAATACGTCAGCCTTTATTACGTTTTATTTTCCTCTTCCGTTTGCGTCGTTGTTTCATTAAGATTGTTATGCAGGCCAAATGAAATTATGCAAATAATGGGAATTGAGTGGTTTTGGTATTTCTAATGAGGATTCAGCTGACAGGGGAAGTACTCTAAGTGCGATGCTCAGATTTTGATGAAACTTGGCACGAATTTAGAATAATTTTTTCTAAGATATATGCGAGAATTCTAGCTCGCACTTTGCAACAACAACCGAGATTTTTAGATCGACGGTCGGCCAAAATTTAGGACTGTTTGCCGAATTTCGGCACGAAAAGTTTCTTGCCTATTTCTACCGAACGGATAATCTTTCTACAAAAAATCAAATTTTTCCTTACGAAACTGCCAAAGTTATGGCCAAAACGCGCTTTTCTCTCTGACCGCTCTCCACGTTTAGCGTGCTCTCTCGGCGGCAAAAATCGTTCGATATCTCGGCGGCGCCCGCAAAGTTGTGCCAAGTTTCATCAAAATCTGAGCGTCGCACTTGGGGTACTTGCCTTGTCAGCGCTGAACTTCTTCGGGATTTCCTACATTTTGTGCGCCGCACACAAAATTCTCGTACTATTTTCCTTCCTGAGCCGCATCTGCTTCCAATTTCCCCCCAATTTGATCAACAACCCTCTCTGTTTACTTCCTTCCATTCGTTTGCAACTCTTTGCTCCCAAAAAAAGAGAGCAATCGTGACCCCCGAACCCCTCTCCCGATTCCCCCTTTTTTCCCGCTTTTTCTCTTCCCAAAAGCCATTCCCCCCGCCGCATTCATTTTCGCTCTTAACTTGCGTTTTTAAACCCCAAAAACAACACCGAAGAGTCGGCAGGGCTCATGGAAAAGTTTGTGCGGCAGTTTTTCGAAACACCCGCAGGGCATGTTTCTTGACGCCGGCGCTTCGTAATGCGGAGCCGAAAAAGCCGCGGCCCCACCAACTCTTTTTCCCGTCCCATTCGTTTTTCTGCGGCGGCTCTCGGATCCCCAACTGCATTATACGCGAGGAGAGAAAGGGGGTTTCGTGTGGGGGGATATTCGGGTTTAATAATAATCGCACACATTGTTCTAGGGGGGGTTTTTGGAGGCTACAGGGGGGGAAATGGCGAAAATGAGGGGAAGATTGAGGATTTGATGGGGCTGATTGGGATTTTTTATATTTTCAAGGGCTTTTTTGAATGTAAAATTGACTTTTACGGCGAAAAATTGAGTGTAAACCCTATCATTTTAAAATTAATCCCGATCTTCAGCGATTTTTTGAAATGTTTTGGCATTTTCCTGGTAAATTTTTGATTTTCTACATTTTTAAGAACTTTTTTGGATGTAAAATTAAAATTAAAAGTCTCTGTAGGCGGCTAGCTCGTATTTTAGGTCCAGAAATTGAACATATACCCTCAAAAATTAATGTTAATCCGATTTTTTTGCGATTTTTTGGTCTTTTTCGTAGCAATTTTTTGATTTTCAATATTTTCAATCACTCTTTTGGATGTAAAATGGAAATTAAATAAGTATCGGGTAATTTAGTTTCTATCTACAGCTTAAAATTGGGTTTAAACTCTACAACTTTCAATTTAATCCAAAAGATTTTGCACTCTTTTGATTTGTTTGACATTTTTTTGGGAAATTTCACCTTTAAAGCTCTCTAGACATCCCCAAATTTTCTGACAGTACAGCTCAGTCAATTCCTTTGCACTCACAAATCCTGCGCTTGTCAAAAAAGCCCGTTTTTCCAAATTTTCCAACAAAAAAAGGATCATTTTTTGCTAGAAAACGGCAAAAAAGTTCTGTTCCACATTTTGGAATAGACTTGCCGCAAATTTTCAAAACTAATTTCTCCGTTCAATAAAGACAGTTACTCGTCAAAATAGGAACAAATTGTTTTTTTCCGACACTCTTCAAATTATACCCATTGTATGGCGTCTGCACGGTGCGGTCTTTTAATTGAGGGTTTTTTTGACTTTTCTCTCTCTCATAGTCAAATTACCTCGCGAAAAATTTGGAACACACAAAAAATTCAGTTTTTTTCTAATTTTTAGTGTGAAATTTCAAAAAATTTTAAAAAATCAAAAAAAAAATTTTTGAAATTTTTCAATTTTTTTTTGATGATTTTTCGATTTTTTAATATTTTCATATTGTAAAAATTGTTTTTACAGTGCCCGGAAACCCAGCCTTATATATTAAAAATTGAAAAAATGCAAAAAAAAAATAAAAATTTTGAAATTTTGCAAAAATTTTTTTTGATGATTTTTCGATTTTTTCAAATTTTTTATAGTGTAAAATTCGTTTTTACAGCGCCCGGAAACCCTTTCCAAACGAGAGAAAAACTCTTTTTCCCATTGACGTCGGTCAATTTCCGTGGTTATTTTGGGCCGCCCCCCTACGTTAATCTCTTTACATCCAAAAATACACTTAATACTTTGTGGCGAAAACAGATTTTGTGGAAGAATGGGGAGTTTGCAAGAAAAATTGGGCTAATATTTTGTCTGCTATTGGGGGATTTTTGGTAAATTTTTATATTAACTTCAATTTTGGCTGTAATTTTACAAAAATTGCTATAACTGCTGAATGGATAATGGTAAAGCCATAAAATTTTGTGCTTATGATCTCACTATAAGAGCAATCAACTGCTGAAAAATTCAGCTTTTGCGTTGCAGCGAGAGCCGAGATATTCAACGATCTTTGCGGTCGAGAGAGTACGCGAAACACGGAGAGCGGTCAGAGAAGAAACTTCTTTTTTTTACTGTTTTCGCGTTTTCTCCGGGAAAACATCCGGTTTGGGGTTGTAACGATCTTATACTCTACACTTTGAAAAGATAAAAATCTTGTTTTCTTTTGAAAAAAAATTTTTGTTTGGCTTGGTAAAGTCTGCTTGCGTGATTCCGACGGCACTGTGGGAAAACAAAAGTGCATCTTCCATTGCGACAATTTCTTGTTTTTTGCAAAGTGCAAGAAGGGCTTCGCTGTCTTGTTCTTTAAATTTCGCATAAACTTTGGGCATATGCCACGTACTAGTCCGCTCGTAAATTTACTGGAATATTTTAGACGACTTGCAGAAAAATTCAGGGTGCGGGCGGCAGCCCAAAAACGCCTATTGCACGGCGAAAAAACTTTTTTCGAACAATGCATGTCGCCGATTTCCGTCCGGCGATTTTCCGGAAGAACTATGAGTATCAACTCCTAAAAGTTTCAGCTCGCGCTTTGCAGTTGTTTCTGTCAAATACAAGCTATTTTAGAAACCTCGCATATGTCTTAATCTGAGCGTCGCACTTTGGATACTCCTCTGTAGAAAAATTAAAGAGATTAAAAAAAAGGTTCAATTGTATGTACATATTATTAGGTTGTTCAATATGAAATGTCGGATTTTAACCTTTAACTTTAAAACACCATAACTTTTTTATAATAAACTTTGTTAATCGAAATAGAAACCATTAGAATCAACACACTTTTGCCAACGAGAAACAAGTTTATTTATGCCGGTAGCGTAAAAATCCGGGGTTCTGGAGGCGATAAAGTCGGCGAAGGCGGTTTTGGCGTCGTCTTGGTTTTTGAAGCATTTCTCCTGCAGGAGGTTGTCCAGATGCTTGAAAAAGTGGTAGTCGGTGGGCGAGAGGTCCGGCGAGTATGGTGGATGAGGCAGAGTTTCGTAGCCCAATTCGTTCAGCTTTTGCAGGGTCGGTCGTGCATAGACATGGCTAGTGGGCCGGGCCGAACGAGTTTTAAAGGCCCCGGGGCCGGGCCGACCTCTTCCGGCCCCCGGGCCGGGCCGACCGGGGGCCCCCGCCAGGCCCCCAATCGGCCCCCAATGACTAAAAGCCAAAGCGAAAATTAGGGTTGCCAACAAAAATATTAGAAAGGCAGAGCCAAGAACCGATTGGGTTTTTTGTACTATAGGCAATGGTTGGTAATTTTTTTTTTCAAAAATTTATTGTCGATTGTTATAACAAAAAAATGGGGGCTAAGGTAGTACAACCCGCCAGTCCAGTTCAGCCCCCCTGGACCCAGCATAAACCTCCTCATCCAATCTGAAGCTCCTACTCTGGATTAGGTTCTCTCAGCTACGGTCAGCGTTGCCTGAACTACGAGAACGAATTTGGACGGTAACTGGGGGTTTGAGCTAAAACGCCGGGGGTCGTTTTACCCTAATTTGCATTTTCTGCATTATTCTAAATTTTTCATTATGGGGGTGTAAAATGGACAAAACAGTGGGGGTTTGAACTACCTTTCCTGGGGGGCTGAACTACCAAAGCCCCAAAAAAATGTGTTATATCTCGTAATGAATGCATTGTTCATATTTACAGTTCGGCCCCCGGTCGGCCCCCGGCCCGGCCCGGCCCCCAGGGGGCCGGGCCGAGAAAATTTGAAGGGGGCCGGGGCCGGGCCGACCTCTTCCGGCCCCCGGGCCGGGCCGCTATTTTCGGCCCGGCCCGGCCCCCCAGCCATGTCTAGTCGTGCAACGTGCGGCCGAGCTATTACCAGTAGTCGTTCCAGAAAGTGCGTGGACTTTTTCCGGCGTTTTTTTTTTGCATCGCACGGTGCATGTTGTGACACGAAACTTTTCGAAACATTTTGCCAAATTCACGCCGCAAAAAGGGGTTTTGTGCACGGTGCGGTGCACGATGAAAAGTCTACGCATTTTATGAAAATTATAATAGTCCACATTTTCCGCGCTCTCCTAACTTTTTTCCTTTCTTCGAACGTTCGCTGTGCCTTCGAATTTTCAATTTCCACCTGTTACATTCATTTTCCCTTTCCAGTCGCATCCACAATGTTAATACCCTCGTGAATTTTGCCGTCATGTGAGATGAACAACCACGACAGCTTGTTCAACAACAACAACCAGTCGACAACGGTGCTGGTGGACGAGGATT
Organism: Bursaphelenchus xylophilus; assembly: GCA_904066235.2. Lineage (NCBI taxonomy): Eukaryota > Metazoa > Nematoda > Chromadorea > Rhabditida > Aphelenchoididae > Bursaphelenchus > Bursaphelenchus xylophilus. The sequence goes on along the minus strand of CAJFCV020000003.1, from coordinate 11,414,951 downwards.
CGCCGGATTCGTTCGAGTTCCAAAACTGGCAGAGTCGGCATGTCTTGAATTGGCTGAAAGGTGGGCTTTTTTGGGGTTTGATTATTCAAATTTTAGCCTGGAATACGATGATTTACAATGTAAAAGGGGCAATCTGGGCAATCTCACCAATTTTTTTCCAGCTTAAGCTAATTTTCGAAATGAATAGTCAAATTTTAGGGTTGTTTAGGCGAAATTTTTAATTGATTATTCAAATTTTCAGACCGAAATATGCTAATTTTTGCTCTGAATATTCAAAAGTTAGGTCATAAGTATTAATTTTTAGTTGATTTTTTTCAAATTTAGGCGTGAGTGGCAACTGCTCGTTACAAAAAATTGAAATTCTAACCTTGTTTATGCTGTTTTTGATCTAAATATTAAAATTTTTATCGGTTTATAGTAATTTTGGGGATAAATATTGAATTTTTAGATCTTCTAAGACCCATTTTTTGGTTGATTGTTCAATTTTTATATAAAACAAGCTATTTTTAGACATAAATATTCAAATTTTTTCTTCGGTCTAGGCTAATTTTTCGCTTGAATATTCAAATTCCGCTGAATGTAAGCTGGTTTTTGATCTGAATATTAAGTTTTACCCCCTTTTTTACTGATTTCGACCTATATATTCAAATTTTAGATCATTCTATGTTAATTTTCTCCTTAATTATTCAAATTTAAAACAAATTTATGCTAATTTATCCCTTAATTATTCAAGTTTAGACCAATTTAGGTCAATTCTACCCTTAATTATTCAAAAAATTAGTCCATTTCATGTCAATTCTCCTCTCAATTATTCAAATTTCAGGCCTAGACGACGCGATCGGCCCATTCATCCGCCTGTTCGCCCAAAAGCACATAGACGGCTGGGAATTGTCCGGCCTGGACAACGACCGCCTACGGCGCTTGGGAGTGAACAAGGAGAAGTTGCGGTGCAAGATTGTCAGCTCCATCGACCTACTGTATTATTACGTGAGGGCCTGTTTTCGGGATGACCCAAGCTTTTCAGCAAGAGGACATCGACGCGGAGAATGCGCAAAAGCTGGCGCTCAAGGTCACCGTCTGCGTGCAGAATCTGCTGAACGCGGTGCAGATCGCGACGCCCGTCATCCTGAGTCCGAACCAGTCCAGCAAGAGTTTGGTGGTCCTGAACTCGGTCCTGCTGTATGTGGCGGATCTGCACGAGGACGTGGCCAAGCTGATCTTTTGGTTGGATCGGTAGGTTGATCAGCTAGTGACAGTAAAACCTCTGTATAACGAACCGAAAAAAACCGGTCGTTACAGAGAGGATTTGTTCTATAAAAGTTGATCTTTACTTAAAATTACTTTTGGGGCCTCAGAAAGCGTTTTTCTTCTAACATTATCATTTTTTCGCATTCCAGACATCCATTCAATGAGAAGAAATGGTTCACCGAAATCAGAGACCGCTTGGCTCTGTTGATCAACGAAATTGTCGATTGCATCAATGATCCCAACAATCCAAAATTCTTCTCCGTTCCACAGCTGCTGGTGGAGGTAAGGGCCTTATAAACATTCGCCAAATGCTTCGAAACTTTCACAATTAATAACGCTCAAGGAAAATCATACAATACGATAAGACTTGGAAGAGGTCCACGTCAAAGAAAAAGTGAAAAAACAAGGAACCTCGGATCATTGATTTTTGACGAAATGTCGCTGAATTATTGAGTCACAAAAGAAAACTTTCCCAGAGAATTTCGAGAAAAACGTTTTTTCGAAGAGCAAAATAATTTTTCAAGCTCGATAATTCTGTGGCACTTCGCAAAAAAACCAATGATCCGAGATTCCTTGTTTTTTCAATTTTCTGAAAGAATTGTTTTGACGTGAGGTCCCTAATATATCAGTCCGTGGGGAAAATACAGGGTGCGGCAAAAAAATGGAAACTTTTTTCATTGGGTCCTGACGCAAAAATTTTTAAGTGCAGCAAAATTATTTTCATACCATTAAATTCTACGTAGCTTTCTCTCCTAGACCTTATAATTTCACGTCCATATCGGTTTATTAACATTCTTTTTTTGAATGACAAAAAGAGGGACCTCGATTTCGGACCTGTTTTTTACCTGTGCGAACTGTTAATTTGCCCGGCATAGAAAGCACGTTGTGTCCAAAGTAATCACACAATGCAGGGAGCTTTTTGACAATTTTAAGCGTCCAGTAAACGAAAGAAAACGCACCGCCAACACTTCTGCTAGCCGCGGAGACATCAATAGCGAAATCCGTCGGTTTCGAGAAAAAATTGCCCGTGAGACCGGCATCAGCAACCGACCAGTCGGCCAAATAGCTAAAAATCAACTCAAGGTCTCCCCACGCAAGGTCTGAAATGCCCAACTCCTAATCGGCAAGATCAAGCCGGTACGCCTGAAAAAATGGCGCAAATTCCGACGTCTGGCCGCAGGTCCGCGATGGGAGCGCATTCCCTTCGCGGTGCAATCTTTGGCGGGTGCACAACCAACAGAACGTCATAGTCCCATCGGATGAGGCCCCCTGCACGTCGGCTAACGACGAACACCGTCAAAATAAGGGCCGTCATCGCCTAAGGCGGAATTTGTGCCAGCGGCAAGAATTCCGAGATTTTCGTGGATCAAGCGGGCAAAATTCTAGCGCCGCGTTAACTTCGATTTCCTCATGCTTCTGTTGGCTCAGTAGAACCTTGACAGCGCAAATTTGACGTTCCAACTAGACTCAGCGCCGACTCACAGGGCAACAACCAGTCAAGACCGATTTTTAGACCGATTTTCCCGATTTCACCCCGTCTGCGAAAAGAGCGCCTGCTCGCCGGGTATAGATCCAATGGACTGTAATTTTTTTTCAATTGGAGGCCAGCATCTGTACTACACGCCACAAAAGTTTGGAGTCGCAAAGTAATCGCTGCGTCAAGAACGGGACCGATTTCCCCGAAAAAAGCTGCGGCCAAAAGGCCAAAATTTTAAGTCACGTTTGGAGCTCTATATCGCCACCAAAAGCAGCCACGGTAAAACGGGTTGAATATGTTATAAACAATGCTCTATGTTATTGAAGATGACCGTTACTTTTGCGGAATTTGGATTACTAGGAAAAATATAGCTATAAAGATAAGTTTCCATTTTTTTGCCGCACCCTGTAATGGGCACTCTGTCGCACCGAAAATCGCATCGCCGCCGAGAAAATGAATTGTGTCGCGGCAAAATCAAATTGCTTTTCACTTCAGCGACACTATTGGCGCAGCGACATTGTGCTAATCATTTTCCCGACAGTCTGATAATATCTAGTAAATCTGGGCATGTCAATCGCAGATTGTTTTGATTTTTCCTTCACCAAGGTTTCCGCGTCGTATCTCAAGCATGATCAGTACTGGCGATGAAAGTTCTAGAGACTCCTTTACCATTCTGTCGGGAAAATAGTGGCCGGCCTTCGCTAGCCATCGCAAAACAATGATGGGAGATTCCAATGCGCGATGACCCGCACTATTTTCCCGACAGACTGATAAAGGAGTCTCTAGAACTTCCATCGCCAATACCAAACATGCTTGATTGTGAGATACGAATACAGTCCACCGTCACGATCATACATTCTTTTTTCCAGAAAGGCAAACGAATCCAAAGTCTTGCCAACGAAATTATCCATTCCAATGACCCCACCATTCTGTACACCGCCTACATTCAACGGGTTGTATTGATGAAAAATACTGATGTAGATTGGGTACGTTCCTCTAGTATCTTAACCCTCTAACGTGATTTTCAAACAACGCGGGTATTTTTTTCAGGGAGTTGAATTCAAATCGACCGCAAATGGGATTCATTTGGTGACCAAAGTGCGCACTGGAAATGGCAATAATTTGGCGGCCAAAATTCACGTTGGCGATGAGATTGTGGAAGTAAGTAGAGGATAAATCAAGTTTCAAGATATAGAAAAAATGATTTTCAAAAATCCCGCCGAATTTAGCGACATTTTTAATTCAAATTTTTTAAGTCATCAAAAAAATTTTTGCCAAAATTTTCAAATTTTTTTCAATTTTTTGGCCTAGTTTTAGTGTCTATTCCATTTCCTAATATTTGATTTAGCGCTGGCCACAAGCACGTGGCCAGAAATTCCGGAATTTGTAATCAAATTTCACTTTGCGCTTAATTATGAATGTAAATTGAGAAAGCGCGAAAAATACAAGTTTTTACCGCCCAAAAAGCTGGAAAATTAATCTTATTCTAGACATCAGAGACTATTCCCTTGCCTAAAATTATATTTACCACCAAAGAAGGGTCGAAAAAACCGCAAAAAATCCCGATTTCAGATCAACCGACAGTCGGTTGTGGGCTGGAAAACCAAAAACATCCGACGCAAGTGGGACTCCTCGGTGAAAGCGACGCCCCAGGGCGGGTTCGAGATCGAGATAACGCTGGCCAAGCGGCCCCGCGAAAGCTGGATCCCGATCACGCTGCAAAAGGGGAGTCGGAGCAACGTGGCGCCGGAGCCGGACCAGGCCGGAACCGAGACGGAGCGCAGCATCCGCGACTTCAAGCGCAAGATCCAGCCGGATTTGTTTGTGCGACACGAGGTGGGGCTCAGTTTTCATTCTTTTGCGGGCGCTTTTTTTTTGGGCTGGAGACGGAATTATGGCCGTTGGATGGGGGTTTTGGAGGGGAAATTAGGATAAAATGGGAGTATAATCGACAATTTTATGGAGTATTTTTTTCACATTTTTCATCCAAGAGGCAATATAAATCATTTACAATACCTATATTTTTACTCTAATTAAAACATTTAACTTTTTGAAAAGTTTTCCAAAAATTTGGCTAATGAATTTTGAATTGAAATTTCTCAAAATTCGACCGGTCGATTTTCCTAAAATTTTGCACATATTTTCTGCAGAGATCATATTTTAATCGCTGAAAATTTGGGCTTTTTCTTTGCATGCATAGTCGAGATATACAACGATTTTTACGGAGCAAAAGACATTTTTTTTTGATATTTTTCGACCAAATAATCTCGAATATTTTCGCATACAGCAAGCTTAAAATCCAGTAGGTGTCTCAGAAAAATCCTAGATTAAATTTTCCTCAAATTTGAGCTGAATTCAAGACATGCCCTTAGGCATTTTGGCCTAAAAAATTCATTAAAAATCTTCGAAATAACCTTGGTTCACATTTTTTCCCCGAAATTTCTAAAAATCTCGTATTAAATCCCATCAATTACGTCTAATTGCCCTTTTATTTACATTCTACGCCATGCTTCGGAGATCAGAATGACATAATTTTTGAGAATGATTTCATTTGCTCCGGGTTTAATGACGACAATGAGAGCTGACCTGTTTTCTCACGGCTATTGCGTAAAAAAGTTTTTTTTTTGCATTTGGTTGGGGTTCATTATTCAGTCTACGAATTGAAAATTGCCTAAGGGGTTGTAATTTGTTTCGTTGGGAAAAAGTTTCGAAAAAAAATTTTTTCGAAATTTTATTTTTGAATATACAAATTTTCTATCTTGAATCTTCAAATTTTTACCTTGAATATTCAAATTTTTACCTTGAATATTCAAATTTTTAAAATTTAAATGCGACACTCACAAGTTAAAAGTTCAAAGTTAAAATTTTCAGGAAGCCGGCAAGCCCCGCCGGATTCGCTCTGCGTCTTTTTGCTCCGTCACTGACCACCAATTCATCTTCACCTACCCCGAAGAAGACGAGCTCTATCGCTCGCCCTCTCCATCTGGCCCCACCAAATCTCCGACGGCCTTGATTTTGACGGAAAAACGGCCAATCTTCCGACGCGCCTCTGTTTGGACCGAAAGCCCTCCGGCGGTTCTGCGGAGTCCGTTCGATCGGCTTCGGTACACGGAGGAGTCGAATGCATGGCTGCTGTTGTTGGCGTCGTGGGCCGAGACGATCCCTAAGAAAGGAGTGAGAGCGCCGTATCGAAGCCTGATCATCAACGGCGAGACGATCGAGGAGGAGGACGAGGAAGTGGAGGAACCTTTTGGTAAGAAATCTCGTAATCTCGTACGAAATGTAAAGGCAGTGGAAGCGCCGTACATGGCGTTATTATTATATCTTTCTAATCTTTGAAGGATATTGTCAGTCTGCCGGGAAAATAATGAGCGCTCTATCGCATAGAAAATCGCATCGCCGCCGAGAAAATGAACTGTGTCGGGGCTAAATCAAATTTCTTTTCAATTCAGCGACGCAATCAGGCAGCGACATTGTGCTCATTATTTTCCCGACAGACTGATATTATAGTATCCATCAAAGACCCGAAAAAAAGATTTGACAATAACGCCTATTGCACGACGCTCCAACTTCTTTACATTTGTCATATTTACAAGTCCTTTGAATAACGGATATTCATAATAAAAATATTAAAAATTCTATTACGATTCTACATACTATGATTTGAAAATCTTTGTAGTGACCTATTCACAATAATACTTTGTAAAGTTGTCAATTGTTACGTGGCCTTACAAGGGAATTGTACAAACCATCCAGAGCCAAATGACATAACACATGCTACTTGGCCATGGATAGTCTGTACACTTCCCTTATAAGGCCACACATCAATTCTTGACAACTTTACAAAGTATTACGGTGAGGTCACCACAAAGATTTTCAAATCGTAGTAGAATCGTAATAGAATTTTATATGAACATCCGGTTGGACAGGTGCTTTATCGTACGGTAATCTAGTAGTTTGTAGTTAGACATTTCTTGCTAATAGCGCCGGGTTTTGAAACTCCATGCATAACCGAGCAAATTGCCAACGGGGCATTCCAGTAGTCGCTGCATAAGTCTTAGTTCATAGAGAGGTTCTCTGCATCACAAGACATGTCTAGTTTTACTCTAGGAATTCGAGTGGAGCAGCGAAATTATGATTATTATTTTCCCGACAGACAGATGTCTTACTACTAGCATTTTCATAAAGTGCGTAGATTTTTGGACCGTTCATAAAATGCATTGTGAAAATGATATTTTTGCGCACAGTGTAGCACACGGCGAAAAGTCTACGCACTTTATGAAAATCCTAGTATCATTCTGTCGGGAAAATAATGTGGATATGTCTCGCAGCAGTCGCGAACTAACTTCCCAGTCGCGGCTAGCCGTCGCAAAGTAACGACTGGCAATTCCTAGGCGCGACGGATCCACATTATTTTCCCGACAGACTAATTGCCCCTCCTGAAAGTCGCTGGAATGATTTTTGGCCTTTGCACAGTGCAAAAGACGCCAGGGTGCGAGCGACAGCCCGAAAAAAGCGATTTGCACAGTGCAAAAAGCAAAAAACTGCACCGTGCAGGCTGAACTTTTGTTTTCTCACAGTGTGTGTCGCCGATTTCATTCTGGCGACATGCACTGTGCAAAAGCAAAATTTCACTTTGCACTGTGCAATTTCCCGCTTTTTGCACCGTGCAATCGGCTAGTTTGGGATGTCGCTCGCACCCTGAGTTTTTTCGCACTGTGCAAAGGGCAAAAATCATTCCAGCGACTTTCTGGAGGGACCATTAGTCTGTCGGGAAAATAATATGGACTCGTAGCGCCTTGGAATCGCTCGCCGTCTCTTTGCGACGGCTAGCCGCGGCTGGGAAGTTAGTCCGCGACTGCTGCGAGACAAAAAATTTGACAGCGGTAGATTCACATTATTTTCCCGACAGACTGATAGTATTATAAGTACATAGGTAATATGCCTTTGTCTATTTCCCCTCCTGGTTCGAGGAAACAGCTTGTCACGGCGAATCTACGCAACATTGTGAAGAGTTGTGACTTTCCCCGAATTTTTTCGCTTTCCCCGATTGCGATCTCCGTTCGGCCCGCTTCAAACGCGTCATTTCGCATTGCTAAATTTCAAACATTGGATTCATTAAGAATCGCAAATTTCCTCCCTCACTACCAAAACCGAAATGTATATCAAGCTGACGATCATTCCAGAAGAGCTGAAGATCGACCTGAACAACCTGGAGACACTCTCCGACGCCGAGGTCGAGTCGCTGAACCCCAAGCCGAGCCCGGTGGAGCCGACCGAGTGGAATGCGCCGGTCACGGAGGATATTACCGGCTACAAGTTCCAGAAACGGGTGCATCTGGAGAGCTCGTCCAGCCAGACCAATTCGGTGGAAAGTCCGTTGGCGTAAGTTGGATTTTAGTTTTGAATATTGAATTTTTTAAATTTTAAAACTATGCAAATTTTGATTTGCGCTTTTTCATGTTAAAATATGCGGAGAGATGATTCTTGGAAAAATTATGCAAATTTTTAAAATATGCAAATTTTTTGAAATATTCAAATTTATGAATTAATTTAAAAATTATGCATATTTAAATTCCACTTTGTAAGCCATAGCAAGTGAAACGGCGAATGTTAGAAAAAATATGCTAATTTTTTAGAACTCAAAAATTTTGAATTTTTTTTTGTGAAATTATGCAAATCATATTTTTTAATGGTGACTACAATATGCGTCGAAACTCATAAAAGTTCCAACAAACCTCAAAAAAATTATGATTTTTGTCAGATTCAAATTTTATGCAAATTTTTAAACTTTCAAAAACTGTTAAAATTCCAAATTTAACCATTCCGATTAAAACTTCTACAAAATGACGTAATTTTTCCCCAAAAAACCTATATATAAATTTTGGACCTAATTTATGCAAATTTTAATTTTTCATCTCCGAGCTTCTCAAAAACCAATAAAAATTCGCCGCTATCCTGCTCTCCAAAACAATGCCATCAAAATTTGAACTCCAACTTTCCTCTACTCACATTGTACATACACACATACACTTCAAAAATTTCCGCAAAAATCCTCCAATTTCGCACCTAATATTTCGTCAATGTATTCCCGTAAATTTAAAATTGTAATTACATTGCCCACTTTTCCCATCATCACTTCCGTTTTTTTCCCTCCCAAAATTTGGAGGGTGTAATTACAGCGCCGACCTAATCCCCTTGACGAAATAACCGTTGTAATTATCGAAGGGGGGCCCCCGAGAGGTGCGATTATTTTGTATTTCCCGATTACATTGTAATTCGTGAAGAGGCATGCCGCTACAGTTACACGGTTAGAGAGCGAAAATTGTAGTGGTGGGGGGATTGTGGGAGCGGTATTAATAGGATTTTTGTAAGCCGAAATTTCCGTGAAACGAACGGAAATGGGGGATTTTGACATAAAATATGAGATTTAATCGGTTCATCGCGGAGCGATCCCCGGATTTTGATGAAATTTGGCGAATATGATCTATTCTATTTATTTACAAGGGAAGTGCTTCAAGTGCGACGCTCAGATTTTCTTTAAATTTTGCACACACGTCGGGAATAGACTAAATATCAATTCCTGAAAATTTTAGCTCTCGCTTTCCAGGCATCGCCGGGATATTCGACGATCTTTGCGGCCAAGAGAGTATGCTAAATGCTGAGAGCGAAAGAGAAAAACACTTTTTGGCCATAACTTTGCTAAGTTCGCGAGGAAAAAATTGATTTTTTTGAGGAAACATTATTCTCTACAGTAGAAATAGCTATGAAACTTTTCATGCCAAAATTTGCAAAAAAGTGTCAAATTTTTGCCGACTTTCGCACGAAAGGTTTCCTGCCTATTTCTACCGTAAAGGGTAATGTTTCCACAGAAAATCTATTTTTTCCGCACGAAACTTGCAAAGATATAGCCAAAAAGTGTTTTCTTTAACCGATCTCGGCACTTCGCGTGCTCTCTCGGCGACAAAGATTGTTGAATATCTCGGTGGCGCCTGCAAAGCGCGAGCTAAAACTTTCAGGAATTGATAATTGGTCTACGCTAGACGTGTGTGCAAAATTTGAAGAAAATCTGAGGCACTTGGGGTACTTCCCTTGTTAATACATTTGCTCTACAGTGACGGACCCGATCCAGTGGCAAAACACGTACCATTTTGCATCCTGGAAGCATCAAAAATGTGGAAAAATGCTTCCCTCTCCAAGTGAAAAAACTCGCTTTTGAAATGGGAGTTTTCTCACTTGGAAAGGGAAGCATTTTGCCACATTTTTGATACTTCCCGATGCAAAATGGTACATTTTTTGCCACTGGATCAGGTCCCCCACTGTATAAACAAGTCTGCTGTACCTAGATATCGGATATTTTTTCATTTTTTTAAATGCAAAAATATGTATTATGTATTAAAATACATTCTCCTTGTCATCCCTCTCTCAACATTTCGGTTGCAAAGTAATCCTCCGGAAGTTTTGCTCGCCAAATTTAATCACCTCAAGACCCTAATCCGCGTATCGATTATGAAAACAAGGTTCGCCTTATTTACCATTAGTTCCTCTCTTCGTTATCGCTGAAGGTATTAACGAAGCCCGGGCCGTGGAATTTGGAATAGAAATTGGAGTTGTTTTCAAAGTGTTTTGGCGAATTTTCAACGCCTAGAGCGAGTTTAAGCCCTTAGGGCTCGAAATAATATAAATAACATATTTTTTCAGGAACTTCCAACAAAAAATCACCCGATTCTTCCACGGGGCGGATTCGCTGACAGAAGGCGGTGCGTCTTCCGACGAAATCCCTCAAACCCCCTCGGCCAAGGTGTTTGCCTCGATTTTCGCGTCAACTCCCAAGATTTTGAAGGATCCCAGCTTTGGCCAACTGCCAACGCCGCCAGTTGAGGAGCCAAGCTCGAGAAGTCAGTCGCCGACCACACTCACCATTCACACCACGCCTTCGATCAACAGTCTGCCGGCCAACTCGAAAATCGTGAATGTGGTGTCGAGGAAGAGCAGATTGGCGGTGAGTTTTGGGTTTCTGTGGGCCACAGAGTTTTTTTAGTCTGTCGGGAAAATAATGAGCACAATGCCGCTGCACCTTTCGTATCGATAAAGTGAAAAGCAATTTGATTTTGTCGCGATACAAGTCAGAATTTTTCTCGGCGGCGATGCAATTTTCGTTGCGACAGAGCGGTCATTATTTTCCCGACAGATTGATAGAACTTCTTCCAAGTGCCACGCTCAGATTTTCGTCAAATTTGGCCAAGGTATTTGGGCTATGCCACGTATAATTTTCTCGAAATTCTAGCTCTGTTCCGGCGCGGCCAAGAGGTTAAAAGAGAGTTCTTTACAACTCGAAGGATGGCCCGGACATTTCGAAAAAAACGACCAGCTCAGAATCTTTTGATATTTTACATAGCTGTTGTACTATGTTAGCTGAACTTCAGTACAAATTTATAGTTTCGGAAATTACCTAAAACCTCTCTTTTAACAAGGAAAGTACTTCTATGGGGTGTGGAGCTACAGGTCGAGATATATATCAAAAAATTCGCAAAAATTTTCTGATTCAGAATGTATAAAAATTAGCTGCCTAATTTTGGTCTGATGACATGTTTTTGTCCTCAGAAGTTTTCTCGCGACACCATGCAAGTGTCTTTTTGGCCGCGTTTTTACCAATAAAAAAATTTTATTTTGTGCTAAAATAAATTCTGAAGCCTTGACAAGCCTTAAAATATCAAATTTGATTACAACTACACTTAAAACTAGTTCCAATGTAAAAAATGGGTTCTCGTGTGGCAAAAGGAATCGAACCCGTTCCCCTCGGATTTCCAATCTGGCGCTCTAACCACTCGGCCACACCGCTCTCTTCCGAAGGAAGAGACCGAGCGCGCTTTTGTTGCCGCAGATTTTTTTCCTCGAGAAATACATTTATTGATAAAACTCGTAGGTAGACCAAAATTAGGCAGCTAATTTTTATATATTCCGAATCAGAAAATTTTTGCGAATTTTTTGATATATATCTCGACCTGTAACTCCACACCCCATAGAAGTACTTTCCTTGTAAAACTTTTTCCCTGCCGCGTGAGTACGCGAAATGCGGAAAGCGGTCAAAGAGAAAACACTTTTTTCCCATACCTCTCACAATTTCAACCATCGACTTCTTTTTGTGGAAACGTTTCTTTAGAAATCGTTAGAAATACGGCTCAATTTTCGGCCTAAAAATCACTGTGCTTTCTGTAAAGCGCAAGCCCGAAATCTCGCCTATGCCTTACAAAAATACAATCTAATTCGAGCACTTCCTCTTGGCAACAATATAAAATTTTAATTTCAGCCTCTGGCCGAGCCGGATGAAATCAGCGATCTGGACGAAGAGCGGCTAGAAAACGCCGCAAAGAAGTCCGCTTCGATGAGTGCAATCCAAAAATCGTTGTCCAGTGTAAGTTGCTTTCTTTTCTGATCATATCCCTAGAAATCACCTGCAGAATGTTTTATCAGTCTGTCGGGAAAATAATGAGCGCTCTGTCGCATCGAAAATCGCATCGCCGCCGAGAAAATGAATGGTGTCGCGGCAAAATCAAATATTAGGTTGTCCAAAAATTAGTGTCGTTTTCGAGAGGGGTAGTTTCCAAAGTCTATTATAAATTTCATCAGCTCCAGAAGCCGGGGTTTCAAAGCCACTGGCAAAAAAATGATTTCAACGCGTTGCAATAAGCGTGTAATAACACATGGTGATTATTTTGATAAAAAATATCTTCGTTATTACGGTAAATTTCTTTGTACAAAAAATCTTTTGAAGAACGACACTAATTGTTGGACAACCTTATACTTTTCACTTCAGCGACGCGACAGCGATATTGCGCTCACTATTTTCCCATCAGACTGATAAATGTCATCAAAAAACATATTTTCAGGACAATGTCGCCATTATTCATCACCCCTCGCTCGAGTCGCTGGCCAAAACGCCAATTGACCGTGTTCTGGGTAACCTGGCCGAAGGCTGGACCCGCCGAAAGGTGGTTGGGATCGAAAGCAAATCGACCGATAAATGGATCAAGTGCTGGGTGATGATGACACAAACACATTTGTTTGTCTATTCCGACCAAAAGGCCAAAATTGCTGATATTGTTTTTGACTTGAAAGCGTGCTCGTTGAGTCTGATTCCAAAGTTGAAAACGTCCAAAAAGCACGTGTTTTCAATCCGATGGCCTCAGGGCGAAGTCGTCTTTGCGCCATTCAGTCAGTCCGATTTTACATTGTAAGTGAATTTTTGGGTGGAATTTGACATTAGCTGACTTCGCTAGTTTTTTTGCGCTGCAAGACGGTTTAAAAATTAGAATAGCAACTGGTTTATTTTCAGCTGGATTCAAGGCCTCTCCACGAAGACCCAATGCGAAGAGCTCGGCCAAACAACATTGCCGAGAAGGGAGAAAGGTAAGCGGGTCTTTACTTCGCTTTTCACACTAGAGCACCATGTTACAGTGATAGATCTGATCCAATGGCAAAAAACGTATCGTTTTGCATCCGGGAGGTATCAAAAACGTAGCAAAATACTTCCCTTTCCAAGTGAAAAAAACTCCGATTTTAAAGGCGCGCCTCTTTTTGCGAGGGAAAGGGCGCGCCTTCAAAACGGATTTTTAGTTGGAGAGGAGGCATTTTGCTACATTTTTGGATACTTCCTGGAGGCAAAATGATGCGTTTTTTCTACTGGATCAGGTCCGTCACTGTGGCTATTGCAAAATCATGAGAACTCGGCAGTAGCAAGCAAGACTCAATATAATGTTTTTGCTGAAGCCTATGGAGAGCGAGGAGAGTTAGTCAGGAGAAAACTAGAGGTTTTCTAACTTACAATGCGGGACAACCGCTGGATCATATCCTGCACTGAATAATTTTATGTTTTTTGCATTTTTCAATTTTTTTTGAAACTAAAATTTGTAAAATACGCTATGGTTTCCATCGCCATTATTTTACGGTTACGAACCCTTGATCCTTTCGTTTGGCTCTCCTCCTTAAAAGTGCTCCCTCGCAAAGACTTTTGAATATCTTTGCTGCGACTAGAAAGTGGGCGCTACAACGCTCGGCGAATTATTTGTAGTTTATTAAAAACGCATCTGCAAAATTTTAGACAAAGCAAAATTAACTTGAATATAATCTTCCCCAAAAATTCAATTCCCTCGTACGAAATCAAAACCTTTTCTTTCAGACGCCGTCTACATCCGTGATCAACAAGCCGACGCTGATTCAGCGGATGAGCTTGACTCCAACGCCTCAAATCAAGGGAGTCCGGCATCAAAAGTCTCTCTTCTCTTCCCTTCAAGACTGTTCTCTCGGCTCAGCCGACGCGGACGGCTGTCCTATCGAACGCCGGCGAATTCCGCGGCCGCCGGCTTGACTTCGGACTAACACTTTTATTTGTTGCATTTAAACCTTCATCGTTATCTATTGATATATTATATTTTCCGAAAAATTTGTTGTGTTGTCATTGTTTGTCTTTCATTTGTAAAATCCCTTTTATATCCCTCATTTTCTATAAAGATTCCATGTTAAAAGCCATTTCTTGGCGTCGTAAAGTGGCGTACTTGATCCAGTGGCAAAAAACGTATCATTTTGCATCCGGGAAGTATCAAAAATGTAGCACAATACCTCCCTCTCCAAGTGAAAAAACTCCGATTTCAAAAGCGCGCCCTTCAAAACGAGGGTTTTCAGTTGGAGAGGGAAGGATTCCGCTACATTTTTTGATACTTCCCGAATGCAAAATGGTACGTTTTTTGCCACTGGACGAGGTCCGTCAATGTATGTAACCGATTTTCGTTCGAACGATTCCAAAGAATCGGTGCAAGTGCACAGCTCTGATTTTCTTCAAATTTGGCCAGAATTCTCTTCATATGCCATATACCAATTTCTGAAAATTTTAGCGCACGCTTTTCAGCCGCAGCTGAGATATTCAACGATCATTGGAGACGAAAGAGTATGGAAAATGAGGAGCTTCGTTCATTATAGACGACTCTCCTCATTTTCCATATACTCTCGTCCGAAAAGATCGTTGAATATCTCCGCTGCCGCTGGAAAGCGTGAGCTAAGATTTTCAGAAATTGGTATGTGGTCCATGTAGAGCATTCTGGACAAATTTGAAAAAAATCTGAGCATTGTTCTTTTAGCAATTTCCTTTTTAGGCAAAATTAACTCTTTTTTCCAATCGCAGTCTTGGAATTAAAAAAATCGTTAACTATAATAGAAATCTATCTCTATTAAAAATTACTATTACCTAGACCTATTTTCATGACATTTCTAGTCGTTTCCCCACACTATATTCCGGTTGTACTCTCGAACATTCTACCTTCATATTCCCCCATTTATATCTTGTCAGCCCATTAAAAAAGTCGTTGTAAATGCATGTAAATCGAACGGGTTTTCGTCTCAGTAGAACTTACACTAGCCCTGCACTCTTATTTCAACTTGGTGATACTGGAAATTTTTTCAAAATTTGAATAAATATTTTTTTTCATTTTTAGAATTTTTCCCCCAAAAATTGGTCGATTTTCCCAAATTTAACTATTTTTTTGCTTGAAAATACTATGAATTACACTACGCTTTATAGGGTAATGAATCTAATTTTGGTCTCATCACTCATATTGAGTGTTATTTATGTAAATTTGGCGGAGAATTTGGACAAAAAGCCGAAAAAATTCATCATTTTCGGTGTGAATTATGGAGAAGGTCTGAATTTACGGAGAGATGTGTATGGGAGAATTGCGAATACGATAAGACAGTTGCGGAAGAAAGGTAGGTTGGTAATAGCAACGATAAAGCGGGTGTAAGTTATTTCTTTCACAAGAAACAAAGAGGCGAAAAAAGTTCCTTTTTCTGGCCACAAGAAAGGCACTCGAACTGCGCCGAAGCTTGGGAACTACAGTTAGAAAAAAGGCTTCGACCTAGCTGGGGCTAAATTACTAATACCTCGCTAGTTTTAAAGGTACCTACGAAGGCTATGACAACTCATTTAGTTCCATACGGAGGCATTAAGTTTAGTTCCGGACAGGTTTCATCGTATAAAGTGTAAAATCGCAGGCTGTAGCCGTTTTTGAAGGGTAAGGTGGTACGTAAAAACGAAGCTACCTCACTAACTAAATCCATTGTCCGGGCATTGACAACGATGAATTGGGTCTGCAAGCCAAATTTTGGCTAATTCTGATCAGTTTCCGCAAAGTTATAAATTGCGGCCAGAATAAGGAACTTTTACCCAAAGAGGCTTCTAATTTGCCCAAAAAAGTGATGAATTTTTGAGCAAAATAAAGACACGTTTAAACATTTTTACCTCGAAACAGACCTAAAAAAAGCTTAAATTTCAAGAGAACGCTTAAAACCCGGTTAAAAGACAAATTCAAAAATTAAAGCTCGGGCGCAGCTCTGAAAAAATATTTTTTGTAAAAGCTGCAGGAGGAACTATAGGAAACCAGGAGACATGCAGAGAAACTTTTTACTTGATGTACGAAATAAAAAGCCTTTTTTTCGAACGATTTTTTTTATTTTGTCATCGAATAAAAGTTCAATTTTACAGGTCCATTCTGGCCTAAAGATGGCTCGTGAGACCTCTGAAATTCTTCGTTATAAAAAGGTTTTGTAATTTCGGAGTTTCCTAAACCTCTGTAAAGCCTCTTTTAAGCCTAAAAGAACCATTTTTCACTGCATTTTTTAACGAGCAAAATTCAAAAAAATCTTTTTCTAGGCCACAACTACCACCTTGTTCTCCCTCCATTCCAAGGCCTTCCGCATTGGCGAGCGCACCGCGCAGTTTTCCACAAATGGTCTGATCTCTTCGATTTTGAATCTTTGAATGAATTTATCCCTGTAATCGAGCTGGAGGATTACATAAAAGGTGAGAATTCGACTAGAATTTTTATTAAATTGTAATGTTCTATGCAGAAAATGGAATCGAAGTGAACTCGTCGCTGTATTTACAACACTATGAAGAAGGCTGGGGAGAAAACTTTGAGATGAAATACGATATTCGAGACTGCATCGACGCCAATATTTATTACACGGATCTGCCGAACGGGATGTTGTAAGTGCTTCTGAGGATCTGTGTAACAAATCTCTGTACAACAAACCCGCCTATAACGGATAGTTTTGAAGGTCCCTTCGATGGACTGTCAAAATTGTTTAGCTATGATAAATCTTCGTAAAACAAAACCCTTCTATAACAAATAATTTTTGGTTCTTTGCATTTTATCGCCCAAAGGTTTCACAGTAATTCAAGACTCATGTCGCAAAAAGATCGTATTTTACAATTATTTGACCAAAATAACAAAAAAACCTCATTTATTCAAAAATTTTTTCCTAAAAAAGTTCTTTTATCGTCAGTAAACCCTATTGCTTTCAGGAGATCCTATGTGACCAGTTTCCTCGGCCTGAACTTCCAACAACTCCGTTGTCTATCATTCCAAGGGCAAAGTTCAACTTTAGTCGATGCCATTTTGGAATTGGAGCCCGAAACGTAAGCTTACCCGTTACTTCTGTGCTTTTCAGAACTCTAGAAATCAAGAAACGCGCTTTTCCCGCATTCAAGGCGAGTTTTCAACAAATTAATTTTTCCGAGCTGCGCCCGATCTTAAAATGAAATCTTGTGCCTTACCTCTGGATCTTCCCTGACGTGATCAAACAGCTTCATAAAACTGGAATATATTGTTTTAAAACCTGAAATCTCGCATAAGATCATAGTTTTGCTATGTTTTATTTCACGTTAGACATCAAAATTATTTTTTTTTTATTTTCAACCTGCAACCTGTGAAAAAATTAACAAATTATTTTTTGAGCGTACCAGAACGTAAAAATCCTTCCTTGGAAATGTTTATTCTTTAATTTTTCAGAACAAGTCTTTTAATTGAGCGTTGCGAAACCGTTCTTCACGACCATTTTGGCGACAAGTTTTATTGGGACGCAAGGAGATCAATGAGATATGCCAAGAATCTAGTGGAGATTGGAGATCAGTTCAGGTAAAAAGAATAATCTAAACTATTTTTTTATCTCAATTCGAAAGTAAAACCTCCATACAACGAACTGCAAGGGACCAAAAAAATAATAAATTTGTTATATAAGGGTTTCATTGTATGGAGGTTCACTTTGGCCTGAAATTCATTCGTGGGACCTATGAAAGTTCGTTATAGAGAGGTTTCGTTGTATGGGAATCTTTTAGACAGAAGTTCCAGTGTATAAAACTTTTGTACAAAAAAACTCCCGTACAACGAAACCTGCCTATAACGAACAATTTCAATGGTCCCACGAATGAATTTCCTAAAATGAACCTTCGTACTACAAACCTCTTCTACAGGGTGGGCCATTAAAACCTTCCGTCCTCTTTTTTTAGATTTCTCCGCGGAGACTCCGCCGATTTTCATGAAATTTAGATTTTTCTGGAGCTGAGATGCGCCATTTTCAACCGGTTGAATTTGAAAAAAAAAATATCCTGAATTGACCTTTCTATGCCTTTCCAAAGTTTTTGAAAATTATTTTCGAGCCGAAACCGCTAAAACTTTGAAAATTTTTGGAATGATTTTGAAAACGTGGTCATTTTTTCGGGTTTTTGGGCGAAATCTTACTCTTTTTGCCTCATATATTTGCAGAATACTGTTGTAAAAACTAATTTATTTAAAAATTTGATTATTAATATTTCTATCTGTGCTCGACGTGTCCACCTCCTCTTATTCTGGATTTCATGAAACCCCACAAAAAGAAATTGCAGAAAGTTAAGTTGAAATTTTAGAACAGCTCGAATTGCGGTTCGTGAACATGGTGTAAATTCAATCGAGCCTGGCTCCAAGCCTCAATACGCCAAGCCCTGGCTTGTAGCCCTAACGCGGACTTTTTCACTCTTGCCAAAAAAAAAATTTTTTTTCGACGTTCATCCCCTAACGGTAATGCAGACAACACTCTTTTTGCTTTCATCCTCATTTAAACAAGTTTAGAGAAAGCGTACGGGACGTTTTACTCCACGATTTTACCAAAAAAAGGCCGGAAATTTTCCAAGTCCGAGAAAGGCAACTGAAAATCATTCCAAAAATTTTCAAAGTTTTAGCGGTTTCGGCTCGAAAATAATTTTCAAAAACTTAGGGAAGGCATAGAAAGGTCCATTCAGGATATTTTTTTTTCAAATTCAACCCGTTGGAAGTGGCGCATCTCAGCTCCAGAAAAATCTAAATTTCATGAAAATCGGCGGAGTCTCCGCGGAGAAATCTAAAAAAAGAGGACGGAAGGTTTTAGTGGCCCACCCTGTATAACAAATTTATTTCTTTGTCCTCCACACTTGTAAACCACCCTATTTTCAGACAGCAAAATCTCGACTCAACAGACGTTTCCGATAAAACTTTGCTATATCCGCATTGGAAAGAGCACAAGCCAAAGGCGGGCCAAGCCTTGGGAGGCCCTTATATGGCGGTTCATTGGAGACGCCGCGATTTTTTGCACTCCCATAAGGCAGAGGTCCCAACAATTGATGGCACTGTAAAACAAGTCGTCAAAAAGTTGAAGCAATTAAAACTAAATACTCTTTTCGTGTGTACTGATGCTGAGAAAGAGGAATTCGAAGAGTTGAAGGGGAAATTGAGCCAAGATGGAGTAAAAGTTGTGAGGTTTGAAAATGAAGCGCTCACTGATGGTCAAGTGTCAATTGTGGATCAGGTCAGCGATTTTTTCGATTAAAATTTAGTTCAAATTACAGTTAGAGTTTCGTAAGCAAAAATTACAGTCGCAAGAGACGGAAAAAAATTGTTCGTTATAGAGAGATTTCATTTCATAGAATTCTCTTTGGCGACCTCTGAAAGTGTTTGTTATAGAGAGGTTTTGTCATATCATGTTTTATTGCTTATTTTGTCATCAAATTTAAAACAAAATTTTTAAAATCTCAAGCACATCTTTTATCTGCCTCTGCAAAGTTGCTGACGACCTCATTATTCACTGTTTCCGTTTGCGTCATCACTTAAAATTTCGAAATTTTAAAGTAGCTTTCTGGAGCTGTAGATAACGACTATTCCAACATCAGACAAAAACGGCTTCGTTTGCTCAAACAAACCTTAAAGTATAGCTTTTATCACTTTTGTGAGTTTTATAAAAGGTCAAAATTTCGTACCGGAAGCTCGAAAAAGCTCAAAAATTAGGAATTTGCCTAAAAATAACGTCAATTTTAGTTGACCTATGTATTCGATAAGCCGGGTTTTTATGACTTGTGAGGGTGGTAAACAAAAGGACAAAAAGTTATCAGTCGGTCTAAAGGAATTGAGCGCTTATCTATGGCGTTCGGATGACTAATTAAGGTCTGGAAGTTTGATCTGTGGCTATAATAATAAGAGAAGTTCAAGTATTATAGTAATGGTATACAGTCAAGTCTCTGTACAACCAATCGTAAGGGACCAAGAAATAAATTTGTTATAGAGGGGTTTTGTTGTACAAAGGTTCATCTTGTCCTTAATTGACATGTGGGACCTCTGGAATTGCTCATTGTAGACAGGGTCGTTGTATGGGAGTTCGTTGTACAGAGTTTTACATAATGAAGCCTCTGTACAACAAATTTCTTTACAGCATAACCTGTCTACAATGAACAATTTCAGAGGTCTCAAATGTCAATTAAAGCCAAAGCAAACCTTCGTACAACCAAAACCTTCTATAAAAAATTTATTTTTTGGTCCCATGCCCATTCCTTGTACAAAATCTTGACTGTATACCATTACGACTTGAACTTCTCTTATTATTATGGCCACAGATCAAACTTTCAGACTCTAATTACTCATCCGCACGCCATAGATAAGCACTCAATATAAAACACGACTTTAATAATCGTAAATTGCAGTGGATCGCGGCCCATGCCCGTTACTTCATCGGCACTCATGTTTCCACATTTTCCTACCGAATCCACGAAGATCGTGAGATTCTAGGGTTCGATCCGGCGACCACATTCAACGATCTCTGTCCGGACGACAAAATTGAGAGCGGATGTGAACAACCAGCCAAATGGACGATAAAATACGACCTTGATCCGTATTACCATCGAGACGAGTTTTGAATTATTTAATAAGTACTTGTTAAACTATTTTTGGCGTTTACTTCATGAATACGAGTTCAATTCCCTTATCGAGCAAGATTTCCTATAATTTAATATTGTAACTCATTTGAATCTGCATTTATTTGGTCTCCAATGTGCCTTAAAATTATTTTCTTGCCTTTATTTGAATAAACAGAGTGTCAGCAAAATATGAAAGTTCACGGTTTCATAGATCGACAACTGAATTCTCTAAGCAAACAAGAAAAAGTCCTTAGAATCGAAATGCCCTACGACAGGTCAGACATCGAACACCATGGATTACCCTAGACGATAAATAAGCAAAGGAAATGCCCTTGCCCTTCTCCATACGTATCTAAAATGTGACAGTAGGGACGAAAGAAAGATAAAGCTCCTATGTGGCGAGATGACATTCTTCTAAATTAAGTAGCAGCTATCTTGGAGTACCCGTAAATCATTTTCGAAAGTGATGAAATTTCGCTTATTCTTACTTCTACACTATCTGCATAAAAAACTCATTGAATATCTCGACCGCCGCTACAACGCGTTGTCTCAAACTTTAAGTGTTTTTAGTGTTAAAACAGCCATAATATGCATACAAAACTCAAAAGATTCTGATCCTCTCACGTCAAGCGTTACTCTTCTAAAGTTGACTTCAAGCTAATCTAGGTTACCCCCAAAATTCCCTACTCCTATTATTTCAACGGTAACCCCTCCCTCGCCAACACTTTTATATTATTTATTTATTGAATGTAATTGATTTGAATAGTTCACGTGAACCAAAAAATATTTACAACTACACTTATCTACATTTGTATGGGAATTTTTTTATCAGCATGGTAATATCAGCACAATTTAGGTCGCATGTCTGACAATTCGGTCGGACTATGGACAGGCAAAACAAAGACTACAACGTCAGCGGTTCTTGGCCTCAAAATTATACTTTGTTTCCCGAAAAATCAGCCCAAAAGAATTATGAATTCTCTTTGTTCTAAATGGAAAAAACACCGACTGTTTTTCGAATTTCAGCTTATAAATCAAATTTTTGTGCTAAAATAAGATCCATCCACAAATCATTTAGTAATTTTCAACCCTACGCGATACCAAACATCACCCAGCAGCCGAATTTCACATAAAACCCTGAGGGTGTCTTCGACAAAAGCCACCAAAACGACGAGTTCACCTGTCCTTATCAGCACTCGGAGACAGGCGGCGATTCCCAGCGCGTTGACAGCAGCTGGAAAGTTCATGAAATTTGGGGGAAGCATGTGAAAAGTGTTGGTCTGAGTCCTCAAACCGTGATTTATGTCCGTATAATGTGCTGTACAACGTGATAAGAGAACAAAGCACAATTTGAAAAAGTGGGGCGAACTGGGGCGATTGAAACTACTCCTTTTGAGGTTCTTTGAGTACAAAGTAGCCTTCGTAGAGCACAACTTAAAGGAGAGTACAATAATAGTCTTATAGCGACTAATTTTACGCCAAACCAGGAATCGTAGAGCGATGCAAGGGATATAAAATTCCATTTTCGTTCGATCGGGCATATCTATCTAGATGTTACCAATCTCTAACAAGTCTCTGTAAGTAAATCCTGCCGTGGTCGCCATGTCAAGACTTATCTATAAGGCGAGATATATGCGCTCCTAGTTTGCCTACTAGACTAATACTTGACTCCCCCCAATAACCGACAAGCCACAACTAGAAAATTCCAGCTGAAAAACGGCGACACTGACAATAGACTCACGATAATTGATTTCAATGACCGCACTGGATCAAAAGGAACTTCGACAAAATCACAAGAATTGGTTTATACTTTTCCTCAAACGGGTGACCGAAAAGCGATCAGTGCATTACATTTATATCAATATTCTTCGGTTTATGCTAATTTCTGGGAATTCTTCACGGAATCGTGACATGTCTCAACCAGCCGGCAAACACGAAATTTGACCCTTTTCAACAAGCTTCTGTAGCTAAGAACAAGCATTTAATGATTTCTTCCGTGTCAGGCCTGTTTTAATCGACAAAAAGTTCAAAAACACACCCTAACGGCTTCAACGTCAAGGTTGATTGACGTTATCAGTGAGGGCGGTGGTGGTAAACGGAAAAGAACCGAACTATAGAAATTTCTGGGGAGTTGAAAACAACAGTTCTATGAACGTTATAGTTTGTTAGAGGCTGTTCGAAAATAGTGTTGAAATTTGACCGTAGGCCTTTGAAGTTCTCTTATGACAGTTTTAGAAACCGCTCCAGTTGACATAAACACATAAACATGAAAAAATAGCTCTAGCAGACTCGTTGTTTGAAATCAAAAGGTAGCACGGAGATCGAGAAAAGACTGCCATTTATAAGTTTCTCTTCAAAAGCAACAGTCTCTTCTCTATCTCCGCACTACCTTTTGATTTCAAACTACGAGTCTGCTTGACTCAAAAAATTTTTCAGTAATTATGTCAACTGGAACAGCTTCTAAAACTGCCATAAGAGAACCTTCGAAGGACTACGGTTAAATTTCAAAACCATTTCCGGCCGTTTTGAACAGCCTCCAACAAACTATAACGTACATAGAACCGTTATTTTCAACATAGTTGTCCCAGAAATTTCCTCAATTCGGTTCTTTTTCGTTTACCACCGCCGCCCTCACTGATAAGGTCGATCAAAAAACGGTTCCTTCTAAAATTTGTCTTTGAAATTTCCTGGGAAGGCGTTCCCAACAAATTTCATAAACAATTTACGCTACGTATAAAAGCGAACAAGAGGTCTGGGTTCGTCGGTTTTGGAAGACGTCGGCTTGCCTAGCCCTGTCGACGGGGCTAGTCAAGAGGTGAGCTAAACCGTGATTGCGACATTGCTTGAACTTTAACTCAAGTTTGAGGACTCTATCTACTTCTATCATCCATTTGACTGTCATAACTGTTTCTATTGTCTATTAAATTAGTCAATAAGCCATGTTCTTCAACCTGTTTGTGCTATCTGCCTCCATCGGCCTCATCGAAGCCAATCTCCAGCTGGTTTCTGTGCAATCCATCTTTCGACATGGCGACCGCGCCCCCTCCAAACCCTACCCGAACAATCCTCATGGCCCCGAACATTGGCCGAACGGTTGGTCCCAACTTACAAAAGTTGGAGCGGCACAAACTCAAGATCTCGGCCGTTACTACCGCCTTCGCTATGTCGACCAACTCTCTCTGTTGAACTCAACAAATCTCCTGACCGAAGTTCGAATGCGCTCGACCAGCAAGAAACGCGCGATCGAGAGTGCTGACAACGTGATGCTGGGCTTGATGGGGACGCAAATCGAGCAGACCAACATGGACATCCATCATGACTACAAACAAGACCTACTTTTGAAGCCGAACAGCGTGGATTGCCCTAGGTACGATCAAATTTTGGACGCAGATAACAACAAACTCTTCGCGCTCTACAATTCTACCTTCGCAACAACCTTCGAACAGCTCTCCAAGTGGACCGGGATGCCTGTGGATATGAGCAATATCGACAAAGTCTTCGATTCACTTTTCCGCGAAGCTGTACATGGTCTGGATCTTCCGGTTTGGGCCATGGAGACCGTGTATGACCCAATAAATCGACGATTTATTACGATTTACGAGCTTGTTTTGGAGCTGAAGCGAGTTCAACGACTTGGAGAGTTCAATTCGGCCGAAAAATCGAAGCTGCGTAGTGGATTCTTGCTGGGGCAGATCATGGAGTTCATGAAGAACAACACAAACGGAAAAGCGAACCCGAAATTGATGTTGTATTCTTCGGTAAGCATTTTGAAACTTTTGAGAGGAGTTTTTAGTCATCATTCGTTATTTTTACGAGGAAAAACATATTTTACGGCTATCGCCGACCTATTTTACGACACAACAGATATTTTCCAGCAATCGCCAAACCTTTTTCTTGTCAAAACCGACATTTTCCGCCCTTTTTGGACCGTATTTTAGCCAAAATTTAAATTTTTGGCCTTTTCATATCAAATCCGACGCAAAAAATACTATGTATCACCGTATTTTACTCAACAAAAACCCTTCAAAATCAATTCCAACCACATTTTCACTCTAAAAAATCTCTTTACATTCCTCTATTTACTCGTTTATAACGAACCAACATGCAACAATAAAAAAGGTTGGAAAATGAAAAATCTGACAAAACACCCGTTAAAGACCGAGACTGTACAAGTTTAAATTTCAGCATGATGCCACGTTGACTTCGCTTTTGTACAGTATCAACGCGTCCGATGAGCAGTTGACACCGTATGCCGCGGCGATTACTTTTGAGTTGTGGAAAGACCCGGAAGGCCCGCATCAACCGACATACTACGTTAAGGTAGGTAAATGGGGGGTCTACAAAATTTCTATAAAGTTAGGAGGAGGTACATACGGAAGAGTGGGATAAGAGGGGACCAGAAAAAAAATTTTTTGAAATGCCATGGAGAAGAGACGAAATTTTGGCAAGAAATAGGCAAAATTCGAATATTAGAGACTTAGAGTGGCGGACTGGACCCAGTGGCAAAAAAACGTACCATTTTGCATCCGGGAAGTATCAAAAAAATATGGGAAAATAGCTCCCTCTCCAAGTGAAAAACTCCGATTTCAAAAGCGAGTTTTTTAGTTGGAGAGGGAGGCATTTTGCCACATTTTTGATACTTCCCGGATGCAAAATGGTACGTTTTTCGCCGCTGGATCAGGTCAGTCACTTTAAAAGGAGGGTATGGCAAAACGTGGCCAAAAACACATTGAAATTAAAAAAAATTTCGAAAAAATAGTGATATGGCAAATTTTTTTGACAAAAAGACCGCAATTTGTAAAATAGGTCTCATTTTTTTGAAAACCCCAATTTTTTAGTTTAAAAACTCAAAATTTCTAATTGGTCGCCCCTTACCATACCCATCTAAAAAACTTCTCCTAACCTCCTCCCACAAATTCCACTAACTTTTCTACCTCAAAAAAGACATTTTTCCCTGTTTAGACCAAAAACAATGTAAAATTTTCAAATTTTCTCAAAATTCAGACCAAAACACAATGATTAAAACTCAATTTCATATGTAATATTCTATTTATTCCAACTTTCAGGTCCTGTATCGCAACCAGTCGTACGTGGAGGACGCTGTGGTCTTGGATATACCCGGCTGTACGGCGCAGATTTGCGAATTCAATCAATTTTTCGGAGCGCTGGAAAAGAATGTGGTCAATTCGTTCCAGGAGCATCGGGAGTTGTGTAAATTGTAATTTTCAAACTTGTAATCTCATTTTTTACATAGAGAAATTTTTGTATGACATTTTTTTTTGATCGAAAAAAACATTTTCGACCAAAAAATTTTTTTTCGACCAAAAAAATTTTTTTCGACCAAAAAATTTTTTCGACTACAAAATGGTATTTTTGGTCGAGAATTTCATTTTTACATCAAAAATTTGTTATACAAAAAATTTTCTTTGCTGTAAATAGAAAAATCTCATATTGTAATTGCAATAATGTATATAATTTTTCGATTTTCCACTTTGATCTCATTGAAAAAAAATAAAAAATAAAAAAAAAAATAAAAAAATCTTTGTAAAATACGTCATCTATTTCAAAACAAAGTGAAAATTCAAACCCACCTTCCCAAAATTTCACATATGTAGATGTAGATTTGGATGATGTAATATCGTGGGTTGTTGTGGTTGCGGTGAATGGGGAAGAATTAGTGCTGGCGGGGTGGGTTTGATCGTGTCCAAGTCAATTCCGGCCAGTTCGTCCATCCTTTTCTTTTCGATGAATCTGGTTTGTAAAAAATTTGTCAACCTTTCGTCATTGTTCGCGCAGAAAAACCGGAAGTCCTTGAGGAGGAAGTCCAAAAATTGTTCGGTGCACCAGCTGGAAAATCGGGATTTTTAATCCATTTTGAAAAAAAAAATAAAAAAAAAGTTTAAATAAAAATTTTTTTGAGAAAAAATTCAAATTTCTCAAAATTTGAAGGTCAGATTTGGCTAGACAGGTTATTCATTTTGCATGAATAACCTGTCTAGACCATAAAATAATTCTTGAAAATTTCAGCTCGATCTGTAGAAGGGCAGCTGAGATATTCAGCAATTTTTTGAAGGCGAGAGACAATGAAAAATTAGGAGACGGTCAGAGAAAATTTTTTTTTGATGTTTGATTTTACGGGGAAAAAAATCTAATTTTTCTTGGAAATATGGCACTCTGCAGCTCGGGAACAACATAAAATTTTACCTCCAAAAAATCTCAAAAAAAAAAAAAAAAAAAAAAAAAAAAACAAAAAATAAATATTCAAAAATTTTCAAAAAAAAACCAGTACAATATCGACAAAAAACCCGTGCTAAAAATTTTGCTTGTCTCTTAAAAATTCAAATTCATCTTTGAGCCAATTTTCTCCCAAACGACTTCAAAAAAACCAAAAATTCCAACTTTTCAAAAAAAAAAAAAAAAAAAATTCAAATATTTTGGAAATTTTCCAAAAAAAGTCGGTGTAAGATCACCGAAATGTCTCCCAGAAAATACAAACCCAATTTTCCGCCAATTTTTCTCCGAAACAAAGTAAAAAAAATCAAATTTAAAAAAAAAAAAAAAAAAAAACATCAAAAAAAAAAATCTTACGAAGCTCTGTATCGATGACTGAGCATGTGATTCCACGCCCACATAAACTTTCTCGTCTGCGGATCAAATTTCACAAACATTCCTCCACTCAAATGTACATACTGCACGGTCGGCTCTATCTCATTTCCATGGATGTTCTTCAATCTTTCCCGATCTTTGTGGACTTGACAATTCATCAGCGTAAACCCGAATGCCACCAAGATTTCGCGGATAACCTCGTGGAAAATATTCTCGGGGATTAGGTCTGTTCGGAGCTCCACAAAAATCGGGCATCTCAGCGGGGAGGACAAAAAGTTGGTCGGTTCGGCGAAGGCGTCTTCCGGGACGGGGAAAATGTGGAATTGGAGGCGTTGGGCGTGCCGAAGCCATTGTTTTCGGATCAAATCCGAGACTTTTTGGGAGTTGGCCATGAACCATTTCACCCAGATCTCGTAGGCCTTGTAAGGGGTGAAGGAACGCTCGTAGAAGGTCTGGAATTTATTGATTAAAACTTGGGGTGCATTTTTCGGGACAAAAAAATAAATTTGAAACTTACTTTGAAAAAAACATTTTTTGAAAATTTCAAAAAATTGATAAGGGGGGACCAAGGTGAAAAAATAAAAAAAATTTTTTTGGTCTCCCCTTACTCTACTTTTTGCGACCATCAATTTTCTAGCCTATCACACACCAAGAACCTATATTAAAACCAATTTAAAATTTGTTCTGCACCAAACAAAAGCAATTTGAAAATAAAACTTCAAAAAAAAATTTCCCTTGGTCCCCCCTTACCCAATTTCAAAAATTTTTTTCAGCAGCCCTTCCCAAATCCCTCAAAAATTAGCCTATACGCCTATAACAGCCATAACAACACTTTTCTACTTCCAAGAAAACATTAATTCACCTCATTTTCACCTAAATCAATGTAAACTTAGTCACCAAATTTCAAAAAAAAAATCCCTCAGCTCCTCCGAATTCCCTCAAAAATCTGCCTGTCCCCCAAGAAAACCCCCAATGAGTTCTTTACTTTCAAAAATAATTAATTCACTTCATTTACACCGAAATCAGAATGCCTGACTGAACCCCCCAAGACCGAAAAATCCACAAAAACACTTTTCCCCTTCCAAAAAATAATAAATTCACATCATTTCCCCCAAATCAATGTAATCTTACCCTTCCAAAATCGACAAACTGGCTTTCCGGATGCCGGACGCTGTACGTTGCCAAGTGGGACTGATGCGAGAAAAGCGAATCAATTTCCACCGGGATGCTCTTCGATACGAACTTGCATGGCTCTTTTTCCGTGCAATTTTTGCACACCTCCACGAAGAATCGGGTCTGATTTTCGGCGTCGCGGAGATCGCGATTAATCGTCTCGGTGACAATCAAATAAAAGTAAAATCCGAACATAAATTTCGGTTCATTCTGGTCCACCGATCCTTTCAGAGCGTCGATTTCTTCTCGGTCGTTGTGGAAGCAGTGGACCAGGCGGATTTTATTGGTTTTGACCATTTTTTGAGCGAATTTTAGGGCAATTTCTCGGGATTCGAGGCCTTCCACTGTCTCTGTGAGCCATTGGACAAAGTCGAAGGAGATAAAAAGGGTGTTTGGGAGGGAGGGAGTGCCTGAAAAATTGATTTTAGACCAAAAATTCAAAAAAATTTTTTTTTTCAAAAAAATTCAAATTCAAATTTTTTTCCAAAATTCAAAAAAAATCTTTTTTAAATACTTTTTTAAGATTAGAAAATTATTTTTTACACAAAAAAATCAACAAAAACAAAAAAAAAATTTTTTTGATAAAATTTCAAATTCGATTTTTTTTTCAAAAAGCAAAGAAAAAATATTTTAAATCCTTTTTTAAGACCAGAAAATTATTTTTACACAAAAAATTCCCCTAAAACAACAAAAAAATTTACAAAAAATCATCAAAATTGCCCCAAAATCACCTAAATCAATATAAAACCTCCCAAAACTCCCATTTCCCACCTTTTCTTCCCATACTACTCAGCACTGGGCTCGTGTCGCACCGTTTTCTCCATTCCCTCATCACATTATCCTCTTCCAATGGCATTTTAGGGGTGATTTCTGTGTCGGGCATAGCGGATATGGACTTGCTGCTGCCGGTGCTGGTTTTTTTGGTCGGCGGTTCTGCTCTGGGGCCGAATTCGAAGCTCTTGGAGGTTGGATGGGGTGTTGGGGTGTATGAGGTTTTGTATGCGGGATTTTGGATCTGGCTTCGGATGAGGTTGACGGCTTCGAGGAAGCGGATAAAATTCTTTTCCAGCTCGATTGAATCGAATTGCTCGTAAATGTCGGCATGACCGACGATTGCGATTCGCTCCGAGAAAATGGAGGATTCGGGGACAACGAGGAATCTGGAAAAAAATTTGATGAAAAAAAATTTTTTGGTAAAAAATTTTTCGCAATTTTTTGAATTTTTTTTAGGTGGATTTTTTTGTGTAAAAATAATTTTCAGCTGCAAAAAAAAGATTAAAAATAATTTTCTTTCAATTTTGAAAAAAAAAAATCAATTCGAAATTTTTTGAAAAAAAAAATTTTTTTAATTTTGTTATAACAAGGAAAGTACTTTTATGGGGGCTCCTACTTTTTGACGGGACATATCTCAAAAAATCAGAAAAAATGTGCGGATCAAGGATATATAAATCTTAGCTGCCCATTTTAGGTTTTTAGGGGTGAAAACTCAGTCGGAAGTTGATTTAAAGTCCTATATGAACCCCCTTTCGCTTAATTTTTTACAGGTTTACAATTTTTATTTTGGCTTAAAATGATTTTTACTGAGTTTCTAAGGCGTAATAAATCAGTCTTGGCACAAAAATTTATTTTTCCGACCTTCAACTTCAAAAAAAGTTGATTCGGCCCAAAAGGGAAATCGAACCCGTGCGGCGTTCCCCCTCTTGATTCCCAGACTACGGCGCTAGCCACTCGGCCACACCGCTCTCTTCCGAAGGAAGAGACCGACTGCGCTTTTTATTGTTTCGAATGTCTGCGCCTTTTGTAGGGAAATTAAGCCAGTTTTTGGGGATTTTCACCCCTAAAAACCTAAAATGGGCAGCTAAGATTTATACATCCTTGATCAGCACATTTTTTCTGATTTTTTGAAATATGTCCCGTCAAAAAGTAGGAGCCCCCATAAAAGTACTTTCCTTGTAAAATCAATTTTTCAGGTCCTCTATTCCTCTCAAACACCCATTTTTATCTCTTTTACCTTCCTCCAATGGCTCACAGAGACCGTAAAAGGCGTCGAATCTAGACATGGCTGGGGGGCCGGGCCGGGCCGAAAATCGCGGCCCGGCCCGGGGGCCGGAAGAGGTCGGCCGGCCCCGGCCCCCTTAAAATTTTCTCGGCCCGGCCCGGCCCCCCGGGGGCCGGGCCGGGCCGGGGGCCGACCGGTGGCCGAACTGTAAATATGAACAATACATTCATTACGAGATATAACACATTTTTTGGGGCTTTGGTAGTTCAGCCCCCCAGGAAAGATAGTTCAAACCCCACTGTTTTGTCCATTTTACACCCCCATAATGAAAAATTTAGAATAATACAAAATTTGCGAATTAGGGTAAAACGACCCCCGGCGTTTTGGCTCAAACCCCCAGTTACCGTCCAAATTCGTTCTCGTAGTTCAGGCAACGCTGACCGTAGCTGAGAGAACCTGATCCAGAGTAGGAGCTTCAGATTGGATGAAGGGGTTTATGCTGGGTCCAGGGGGGCTGAACTGGACTGGGGGGGTTGTACTACCTGAGCCCCCATTTTTTTGTTATAACAATCGACAATAAATTTTTGAAAAAAAATTACCAACCATTGCCTATAGTACAAAAAACCCAATCGGTTCTTGGCTCTGCCTTTCTATTTTTGTTGGCAACCCTA
This sequence comes from Bursaphelenchus xylophilus, assembly GCA_904066235.2. Taxonomy (NCBI): domain Eukaryota; kingdom Metazoa; phylum Nematoda; class Chromadorea; order Rhabditida; family Aphelenchoididae; genus Bursaphelenchus; species Bursaphelenchus xylophilus. The sequence continues at coordinate 11,383,749 of CAJFCV020000003.1, read as the reverse complement.
ATTTTCGCTTTGAGACTGGGGCTTTTAGTCATTGGGGGCTGATTGGGGGCCTGGCGGGGGCCCCCGGTCGGCCCGGCCCGGGGGCCGGAAGAGGTCGGCCCGGCCCCGGGGCCTTTCAAACTCGTTCGGCCCGGCCCACTAGCCATGTCTAGTCGAATCTCAAGAATTCGCCCAAAAATTCAATAGTCAAACATTAAAATCCGGCTTTTTCATCGCTTCCGGAGCGTCGCAGAAGAAAAATTGATGGTTTCAAAAGATCAGAAGACCAGAAAAAACCCAAATTTTTTATATTCCAACAAAAATTTGTGGAACTACAAAAAATTTTTGTTTAATTTTGAAAAAAATCGTATTTTAGAATGTTTCCTGCAAAATTTTTTAATCTTTAAAAAATTTTTAGTCAAAAAAATCGAAGAAAAATCGAAATTTTCAAAAAAAAAAATTATTTTTTCAAAAAAAAATTTTTTTCAAACAAAAAATTTCTTAAATTTGAAAAAAAAATCGTATTTTAGAATGTTTCCCGCAAAATTTTTTTATTTTAAAAAAAATGTGGATATTCAAAAAAAAAAAACAAAAAAAAAATCAAATTTTTCAATTTTTTTTTTCAAATTCCCCTACCTAGACGAGAAGCATTTCATGTCATCTCTATACAATCCGGCGTTGGTTCTTCCTTGCAACTCTGCGTCCAAATAACTCCAATTTAGCTTGTCCAAGTTGTGATGTTTGAATGCAGTTTGACTGGCCGTGTAATTCACATCATCCGGCACTTGGAAATAATAATTGTAGCGGGAGACTCGGCCCAATTTTTGCGATACTTCATCAGCCATGGTGGATTTGGGGACAAATTGTTGGATGAGAAAATAATGGGGATCATCTGCGATGAGGGAAATTCGATGGTAAATTTGGTTGAAACTCAGGGAGCATTCTCGGAGGACGGTCTGATGGGGGCGTTCTGGGAGGACTTTTCTGGAAATTTTTAATTAAAAAAGTTAAAAAATGAAAAAAAAAAATTTTTAAAAAAACAGAACTAAACTTTTTAAATCAAAAAAATTACGAATTTAAAAAATAATCAAAAAATAAAAAAAAAAATTTATTATTCTTTTTCAAAATCATAAAAAATTTTTATCCCAAAATTTTTTTTGTAATTCTTTTTTTGAAAATTTTCAGAAAATTTCCCGATTTTTTCGAAAATCAAGAAAAATTTGAATTTTTCAAAAACAAATTTTAAAATCAAAAAAAATTACGAATTAAAAAAATAATCAAAAAAAAATTAATTATTCTTTTTCAAAATTATAAAAAATTTTTATCCCAAAATTTTTTTTCGTAATTTTTTTTGGAAATTTTCAAAAAAAATTACGAATTAAAAAAAGGGAAAATGTTTTTTGCATAGAAATAAAAATGCTTTTTCTTAGAAAACTTATTTTTAGAAAAAATGATTTTTTTCATAGAAAAAATGTTTTTTTCTTTTCTAAGAAAAAGCATTTTTATTTCTATGCGAAAAACATAGACCCTTAAAAAAATAATCAAAAAATAAAAAAAAAATTAATAATTCTTTTTCAAAATTATAAAAAATTTTTATCCCAAAAATTTCTTTTCGCAATTCTTTTTTTTGAAAATTTTCAAAAAATTCCCCGATTTTTTCGAAAAAAATTTTTTCACTCAAAACTTACTGAATGGCAGTATGGATCATTTCTTTCGGTAACAACACAATTTGATAGCCTCTTTGTAGCCTTTGCCTGATCAATTGTTCAAAAAGTAAATTTTCGAGATGGGCTTCTGTTACTGGTCTGCCCACTTCGGGAGGTACCCATTTTCGCAAATCTTCGTAGTCAATTAGTACTGGATGCTCCTAAAAATTAATTTTTGTGAAAAAAAATAAAAAAAATTTCGAATTTTTGAAAAAAATCCAAAAAATAAAAAAAAAATTGAATTTTTTCGGCAAAAGTTTTTAAAAAATCAAAAAAAAAATAAAAAAAATCGAATTTTAAAAAAAAGTCCCAAAAAAATTTAAAAAATCGAATTTTTTCGGCAAAAATTATTAAAAAATAAAAAAAAATTAAAAAAAAAAATAAAAAAAAAATCGAATTTTTAAAAAAAGTCCCAAAAAAATTTTTTAAAATTGAATTTTTTTGGCAAAAAATTTTCAAAAATAAAAAAAAAACTAAAAAAAAATAAAAAAAAAATTGATTTTTTAAAAAATTACATTTTTTTAATTTGAGTTTTTCGACAAAAAAATCCAAGCTCACCAACTTACCGTCAAATGATAGTCATTCAATGACCTAGCATCCGGGAAAAAATCCGTCGTAATGGGCAGCAACCCCGACCTCACCAAACTCTTCCAGTCCATTCCAATCTCCATATCCGGGTTCCATTTCTCCTCTCCGGTGGATCCCCAAGCCCAGACCGTCGTTTTTCCTTTTGCTCCTAGACCAGTCACTTTATTCTCATTATAACCGCCTTCCTGGGGTTGGCCTTGTGGAGAGGGGGGTCTTCTGGCGGGGGAGTTGTTGACGATCGCTGTGGATTGGGTTTGCTGGGCGGAGGGCTCCTAAAATGAGAAAAATAATTTTTGGAAAAAGTGAAAAATTTGGAAATTTAGAGATTTTTTCTAAAATTTTTTATCGATCAAAAAATTATAATGCAAAAATTTTTTATTTTATTTATTTTTTTTTTTTTTTTTGGAATTTATAAGCCTCAAAAATCGGCAAAATCTCGAAAAATCAAAAAAATAGTCATAAAAAGTTACCAAAAATTTTTGATCGACCAAAAAACTACAATGCAAAAAAAATTTTTTTTTTTTTGATTTAAAAACCTCAAAACTGCAAAAATCTCAAAAAATCAAGAAAAAAAATCAAAAAATAATAAAAAATTTTTTATCGACCAAAAAATAATAATCCAATTTTTTTATTTTTTTGATTTAAAAAACCCCCAAAAATCACCAAAAAATTAAAAAATTCAAAAAATAGTCATAAAAATAACAAAAAAAATTTTTATCGGCCAAACAAATAAAAATTTTAAAAAATCTCAAATATCGCCAAAAATTTCAAAAAAAATTCTCACCGGTTCCACCGTCTGCAGCACATGAACAGTTGATTTGCCGACCACATAATGATGAGCCAGCTTGGCTCTTCCCAGCCTGTCCACCGGGAAAACATGGATCCATCGTCTTCTATTCGCGGTGATCCGGACGATAAATTCTTCTGGTCGGAAGGGGTTAATCAAGGCTCTGGATTCCGAACTGAGGGGTTTTCGACCGAAAAAAAAGAGAAAAAAGTAAAATTTTTTTGGCAAATTCATTGATAAATTTTAATTTTAATCGGTTGAAAAATAAAATTTATTCCGCTAAACCCCACAAAAACTGATTTTCGGGCAGTTAAAACAACAAAAATCTTGAATTTTCCCCTTTTTCACAAAAAATCCCCATTTTTCCCCAAAAAATCTCAATTTCTCAGGCCATTCTCAAAATATCCTAACAAAAATTTCGGACGTTCCTAACCACATCATCACACATCTACCGCCAAAATTTCAATCAATTTCCGCTTCTTCTTATACCTAAAATTTCCAAAAAATTCATCAAAAACCCACTATTTGCCGCCGGCTCCAGCGATTTCACGTACTCTGCGACATGATCGGGCGGTGATGGGACTCCATTCGCGTCCTTAACTAAATCTTCAGACCTTTTTTCGGGACTTACAACGATCGCTGGGGACTCTTTTGGCAATTGGACGCCCAATTGTTTGCAAAACTCCGACAATTTTGAATTTGACGCATTTTCGTCCATCGAAAAATGTCTCATCGCATACATATCATATAATTCGCATTCTGATTCGGGGATTGTGACATCCAGGGTCATGGAAAGGCCACTGGGACGGTTCTGAAATGGAATTTTTTGAAAAATATCAAAAAAAATGGATTCAAGTGGCTAAATCAAGGTGTTTAGTATAAAAAAACAAGATGATTTAGATCAAATGCGATCTAAAAATCGTACTTCCATTCGCAGAAATCAAAAAATTTTCCAACTTTATCTTTTCCGGCAGTGGGATTCGAACTCGCGACCTTTCAACTATTAGCCAAAATTACTACCACTACACCACAGACGTACACCTCGTATTTTAGCGCGAAATTTGAAATTTTAGCTTTCAAAAATTGCAAAAGCACCAAAAAAGGATAAAAAAGTCTCCGCCACTATAAAAACATACACTCAAAAGTGCTATGGGAAAATTGATCCTCGTTTTGAACTTGACCATGATGCTTGTCTTATGGGGCATTCGAAAATACGAGTAGTTCATCCAATGCGGGATAAAATAGTCTTCTACCAGCGGGTTCAACTTGGACTTGAAAACGAAAAGAGGCACGGCATGCAAGGGTTGTTCACCCAGACAGACAATATCCAGTGAAATTCCCATGTCAATGATTCTTTGTTTGGTCAGATTCACCATCTCTCGGTCGACGTTGAAGACACCGCCACCTGGGGTGACAAATAGGATCTGAAATTGAGGTCATAGTAGGGTATTTTCATTAAAAATCAGGGCAAATGACCAAGTATAATATAATTTTTGATATTACACATGATATAACTGAATTATATAGTATTCTAACGCCGCAAAAAGGATGACAAGTCTCTAAAATTTATTTCACATCAAAAAACAGCTATTAAAAATCCAAAAACATAAGTTTTCCGGCAATTTTCATTAAAAAACTTGATTTTTCCCCAAAAAATCTCAAAATCCCCGTGATACTTCAAAATCTAAAAACCAAAATTCCAGAAATCACTTATCAGCCCATAACCCCTCTTCCAAGAAAATTTCAGCCGATTTTCCGACAAATTTCATTCATCATTATATTACACTGGACATTCATACCTAAATTTCCGAAAAAAAATTCAAAATCCTTACCTGCTGTCCGGTGGTTTCAAACCGTCGATCCGAGTGATAAACAAAGAAGCTATTCATCGACATGTTCAGCACTTCCAGGAAGTTTCCATCCCTTGCCGTTGAGAGTTCGCAAAAGTCGGCTCGGTCGGCCAGCTCGGGTAATAATTGTCGATGATACTCTTTTATGGTGTTTTGGTAGTTCGTAAAGCATTTGCGGAGGTTGGCGAGGACATGCGTCCAGTCTGTGTAGTGTTCATTTTGGACTAGGAGACGGTAAAAATCCTGAAAATTTAAAAAACATTTTTTTTTTCAAAATTATGACCGTTCCAAAAACGGGGAGCGACTATAGGGGGAAAAGGAAGAAACTGAATTTTCCTCTAATAAACAGCGAAGGGAGTCCTTCACAGTGAAGGGCCTGATCCAGTGGCAAAAAACTTACCATTTCGCATCCGGGAAGTATCAAAAATGTGGCAAAATGCCTCCCTCTCCAAGTAAAAAAACTCCGATTTCAAAAGCTCTTTTTGTGAGCGGAGTCTTTTTAGTTGGAGAGGGAAGCATTTTGCCACATTTCTGATATCTCCCGAATTCAAAAACGTACGTTTTTTGCCACTAGATCAGGTCCCCCGCTGTACTTTCGCATTAAAAAAATGTCATTTTTATAAGCGAAGCTTCGGGAAACAGAAAATTGAGGAAATTGAAAAGTATCATTTTTCTTCGCTGTAACTGTCGAAATTAGGATAATCGATGGTGTTGATTTTGAAAATGACATTCATTTTTTTTTGATCGTTACTATTTTGCTTAAGTAGTACTGTAAAGTAGTAATTTTTTGAACTTTTCTCACAAATACTCGATTTAGGGGTTTTCGATGGTGCTGATTTCGAAAATTTTACTCATTTTTTCTGATTCTTACAGAGAAAAAAAGTAATAATCAGAAGAAATGGATGCAATTTTCGAAATCAGCACCATTGAAAACCGCTAAATCGAGTATTTGTGAAAAAAATCAAAAAATTACTACTTTATAGTACTACTTAAAAAAAATAGTAACAATCAAAAAAACGAATATCATTTTCATAATCAGCGCCATCGACTATCCTAATTTCGACGCTTACATCGAAGAAAAATAATACTTTTCAGTTTCCCCAATCGTCCCTTTTTTGAACAGTGCAATCCCAAAAAATTTCAAAATTTTCGCACTGTGCAGAAATATGACAACCTTTATGATACCTATTCTACGTCTTAGATCATTCTAAATCATATTATTTTTACTTCGATCCAAAATTTCAACCGCACAGTGCAATAATGCAAAAAATTTTCTTTCGCACAGTGCAAAATCAAAAAATTCTCAAAAATCGCTATTTTTTGCTGTATCAAAAATCAAAAATATAAAACTATCATCTAATGGACAAACCGAGGGCGTCAGCCTTTCATTTCTCACCTCAAAAAACCAAAAATAATTTCAAAAATTTGAAAATATAAAAAATTTTCCTTCCCTTCCTTGGGAAAACTTTAAATTCAGGTGTCAAAAAAGACGATTTCCCATTCCATTTGATTAGAAAATCCTCTGCACGCTCTATTCTTTCACTATCAATCAAAAAAATCACCAAACTCTTCAAAAAATTTACACTTTTTTACCTTATCCTTCCTCAATCCCTCCAAAAAACAGAAATATTTTAAAAAAATTTCCCAATCGCCTTTTTCCCCAACTGAATTCCTGCAAAAAAGTCGAAAAAATCCCTACTTGATAATATCTATCTCTATGGTCCTTATTCGCCTTGATTTTTTCCAACTGCTCTTCATTCAACACCGCCGAATTGTAATACCACCTCGAAAAAACGATAATCGAGACATGATGAGCGCACGACTGCAGACTCCACCGTTTGAATAGCTCGGGTAGGAAGCCTTTATAGCATTTCTCGAAATACAAATCCCCTTGAGGATCAATATCCCACATTTCGCTGCTCAATTGCAAATAAATCAGGACTTGGGATGAAGAAGATCGGAAGACGATTCTCGTCTCTTCCGACACATATCCCGACCAAGCCGGCTCTCCGGCGGACCATATATCGGATACAGTGCAATGGACGCCGAGCCAGTTTTCGAACTTCCCAACATAAACACAAGAGTCGATCAGACAGCTGCGGAAGTGGAACATGTCCGCTCGGGAGATGTAATATTCCTTGAAGGTGAGCTCCACGGAGTCGAGGGCGATCTGAAAGACGGATTCTAGGATTAAAGTGATCTTATTTTGGAGAAATTTATCAAAAAAATGGGGGAATTTATATTATTCTAGGCAAAAAAGTGAAAAAGTTAGATATCTACAGGGTCTTTCAAGAAACGTGAAGGAAAGTAGGAGGCTATAACTTTCGGCGGAGGCGGCGCAGAGAGCTCGTTTTTGGAATATGTATTTTTAAGCAACATTATTTTTTGCCTACGAAATAACAAGCTTTTAGAGTGCAAACTGAGGTCGCTACGACCTTCTGAAGTAGAGGCATCTCTACCCCAAAAACCAGGTTTTTTCGGTTGAAAATGATCGTGAAATTTCGGTCTTTTTCGGTTGAAAATCACCAAGAAATTTCGGATTTTTTCGGGGGTTTCGATAGAGTTGACGTTGAAAAAAAGGGAAGGATGTTGCCAACACGTTGGAAATTAAGCAAATATTCGGCTACTCTTTATTCTGACACTTTGGCTAGCCAGTTTTTGCTAGCTAAAATTTGGTTGTCATTCCTGCCCTTTGACGCCCATTACACCCTTTGACTAGTTTTTATAGGACTTCACAGCCATTCTGGTGCCTTGGCTAGCCGATTCCAGGTTCCTCAAATCCCTAAATGATGTCACGCTTCTTCGCGGAAGATACTGAAAAATAAACTCGAAATCTGCCCCAAGTTGAGGCTAGCCGAATATTTGCTTAATTTCCAACGTGTTGGCAACATCCTTCCCTTTTTTCAACGTCAACTCTATCGAAACCCCCGAAAAAATCCGACATTTCTTGGTGATTTTCAACCGAAAAAGTCCGAAATTTCTCGATCATTTTCAACCGAAAAAACCTGGTTTTCGGGGTAGAGATGCCTCTACTTCAGAAGGTCGTAGCGACCTCAGTTTGCACTCTAAAAACTTGTTATTTCATAGGCAAAAAATAATGTTGCTTAAAAATACATATTCCAAAAACGAGCTCTCTGCGCCGCCTCCGCCGAAAGTTATAGCCTCCTACTTTCCTTCACGTTTCTTGAAAGACCCTGTACTTTAAATATAACCATAAAAAACTCAGAAACCACTTTGAAATACGTTTGTTTTCAAATCAACCTTGTAAATATATCACTTATAGTCTTAAACTCCAATTTCACACAACATTTTTCAAAAATTCTTAATTTGTTACCTAAAATTCGGTTTTTTCGACCTACATCAACATAACTGAAGAAAATCTAGGCGAAAATCACATCAAACCGTCTACATGCCATCTTCTCTCTATACAAACCTTGACACCCCCCTAATTTTCCCAAAAACATCCATCTCATCAAGTGTAATATAATCAACACCTAAAATTTCAAAAAAAACTTTAAAATCTCACCTTCTCCTTATCCACTCTTCTGACCAACACAAAACTCCTCGATGGGAAGAAATCCTTCCTAGTGTCAAAAACTTTATCACAAATCTGAATGGCATCTCTGGTCGTGGCTTTATTCGTCTCTTTCTTGAATTGAACATAAACATAATGCGGTGAATTGGTCGATTTCACCTCCAAAATATCGTCATCTTGCAATCCGGGGATGGAATGGGCATTCTAAACATGGAACAAAAAAGTTTTTGAAGGCTTACCACACTTATCCCTTCTTCAACTCGATGGTGAAGTTTGAGTCGAATTGCGGCAGGTCCGTCGATGGCACGCTGGTTGCGCGAGCGTGCCTCGCTGTCTTTTTGGTCCATCAAGCTGAAAATAAACAATAACTCTATGAATTTTGCAATTTTTATCGAGTTTTACATTATTTACCTTGTCCATGGCGTCTAATGTAAAATTTTTTGCCAATTTCAAGTGTATTACGTTATTTGGGTTAATAAATTTTGCAAAATATAGTATTTGCAACCATTACAGACTATTATTTAAAGATTCAAAGTTCTCTCCATATCGGAAGTAACTGTCTTATCTTATCCGTAGATCAAGCTGAACAAACAATAATTTATCGGAAATGAAAGTGCATGCAGACCAAATTCGGACCTAATTAATAATAAACCATCTATTCCTAACTTTGCAAAGTGTTTTAATCCAAATTTCAGAGCCACTTCAAGCTTTTTTATATTATCCATGACATCTACAGTAACCATCAAAATCATCATCGATATCAAAACTTTTTTCTCGATAAACAACTCAAATAGAAAGAATAGAGTCTGATAATCATTTCCATGACAATAGACTTTCCTTTTTCGACTATGTTCTACCAGTTTCAGGCCTTACCGTATGCGCTCCTCCATCTTGGAGCGCATCATTGGAAAAGCGGCGCGCCCGTGGCGCTGATATCGGCGTGAGTGGTTGGGAGTCCGTTTGCCCCGCTGCGTCCCCTCCAATCTCTTCTTCACTTATTCTTTGAAGGAAATTTTTGGAAAACCCCCGAGAGCAGCAACTTTTTTTCCGCAGCCCCGTCCTCTCCCCGCCCCGCCTCTGGATCTGACGGTACAGTGCAAAAACTCGGAGGTGAAGGAGTGTGTGTGTGGGAGAACGGAACAGCGTGCTCTCGCTTAATGTGTTCGCCATAAAAGCGGCGGGGATCAAAAAATTTCCCTGCCTCCAAAACCTCAAAACCCGAAAAACAAACAAAAAAACATGAACACTTACAATATCGGGCTGAAACGGCGGCTAACGCAGCATTGTTGATACAGTAGGGCGTTGCAAATACGTCAAACCGGTGGACGAAGCCCGATTTTCCACATTTTATTTGTTTTTTCGCTCGCATTTTATTTTTTTCGTTCGGCGAGCTGCGCCCGTGCTGCGGCGGTTCGCGCGTCGCACCTCTTCCGAAGCGAGGAGGGGAAATTCTCTTTTCGCAAGTGAAATCACAAGAGAGGAGGAAGAGAGACCCGACTGGAAATGGATTTTTTCGCGAAGTTTGTTTCAAATGTTTTTAATAAGACGGGCCAAATGTGTTTATCGTTTATAACCAATCGTTTCGAGGGTTTCTCGTGTTTTCGAATACCACATATGACAGAGTGGAGAGTGTTTACGCTAAAGGGTCATTTGCATCGTCTCGCGGGCTAGAATGAGCTTATTTTATCCCTTTTCCATTTTTCGAACTATGTTTTAGGCTAAATTTTCGAATTTTGAATATTAGTCGACATTGTACTTGATAAAATTAGTCGACAAATGACCTTGAAGTGAGCAGAAGTGGAGGGAAACTGGTTATTTCGCATTTAGAGGCCGAGTTTCGACTTTTGGACAAGATTTATTCCTCCGAAACGTTAATCACTTCATTCACCTTGACATTGATGTATTGGCGCATTCAGCTATTTTTTCTAATTCATTTTGAACTCTGTTCGAAATTCAGACCCACTCCAACATTATTGACGTCTTTTCCTTGGAGAAATTTGATTTTGTCTTGCAAAATTTGCGAATTTTTGTTCTATGATGCCTAAAATAATATAATGATTCCATAATCATGAGAAAACGGGTGTTTTCTGCATCGGAAATCTATTCTGACGTCGCTAAAGAGACGCGAAAAGGTCTCCTGTCTTTTTCGTGACGCAGTTTTGAGAATAAACTTTCGCATGAACTGATTAGCCTTCTAGTCTTCTCCGTTTGTTGTTACATACAGATCTGGCGAATTTCCCTGCTAATTTCTCTTTCCATGAACGTGCAACCGAGCCCATGACTCAGTACGAGTATCAAGCCGATTAAATTTGTTGATTTCAGCGTTTTCCCATCATGGCTGGCCGTGTCGCCAGCACGATTGGGGATTACGAAAATCTCTCAGGTAAGTGTAATTTTGTTTTTGTGATTGGCGTTTAGATATTGCTCGAGCGGCCGATCGCAATGCCAGGCTGGGTTCGAACTCGGATGAGGAGAGGAATATGAGCTTGCAAACTCCATCGAGTTCGTCGTCTTTTCCTGGCGTCGTCATGAGAAGACCGACCGCTGGCAGTGAGACGGATGACTTTGATGATCATCTGGAGGTGTTTCCGCAAGTCGGCACCACTTTTTATGATTATCAGGCCATGGAGAATGATGAGTTGTCGTTTCAAAGGGGCTCGGTGGTCGAGATTATTGAAAAAGACAGGTAAAAGTTTGAAAGATTGACTTAGAGGCATCAAATATTTGGAAAAAAACTTTTTGAAAGGATTTTCAAAGTTTCGAATCGGATGCCATGTAAAATATTATTGCAGAGAAAGAGGCTGGGTCTACGGTAAAATCGATGACAAAACGGGTATGGTTCCGGAGAATTATGTCCGTCTAATTGGCCGTCAACCCAAGGAGATCAAAGCTTCTGAGTTTGTAAAATTGGACGAAAAAGTTGGCGATGGCGCGTTTTGCAACGTCTTCAAAGGCATCTACAGAGGCCGAAAAGTGGCGCTAAAGATCCCAAAACAAAGCAGAAGCTTGGACAACAAAAGTTTTGAGAGTTTGAAACGCGAGGCGTTGGTGTTTGCGCGGCTAAGTCACAAAAATATCGTCGCGTTCTACGGCATCTGCACCGAGTCTCCGTGCATTCTGATGGAACTTTGTGAAGGCGGGACGTTGTTTCGGTTGTATCGACAACTCTCGTTCTCTGTCTATTCGACGGTCATTGCGTGGGCGTTGCAAATCGCCCAAGGAATGGACCATCTGCATAACAGAGATGACGCCCTGCTTCATGCTGATTTGAAGGCTGATAATAGTGAGTCAAATGCGATTTATTGGGCCATACTTTTTTTCAAAACGGCGGAAGATTACAGTGGCGGACTTTGGTAAAAAACGTGCCATTTTGCATCCGGGAAGTATCAAAAAATGTGGCAAAATACCTCCCTCTCTAAGTGAAAAAAACCCGATTTCAAAAGCGCACCGCTCTTTTTGAGAGGGAAGGGGCGCGCTCTCCAAAAAAAAAGTTTTTAGTTGGAGAGGGAGGTATTTTGCCACATTTTTTGACACTTCCAGGATGCAAAAGGGTACGTTTTTTGCCACTGGATCAGGTCCGTCTTTGTATTCTGCGTGGCATTTTTTTTTTTGAGCCGATTGAATTTAGGCTTGTAATCTAATTTTTGAATTGTCAAAATGACCAGCCGAAGGGTTGGATTGACCGAAAAATCTCATAAATGACTTCTAAGGAGTTGAATTGGTAACCAAACCATCTAAATGGCTAGACAAAGAGTTGGACGTGCATAAAAATCTCCTACAGTGGGGGACCTGGTCCAGTGGGAAAAAACGGACCGTTTTGCATCCGGGAAGTATCAAAAATGTGGCAAAATGCGTCTCTCTCCAAGTGAAAAAAACTTCATTTTGAAGGGCGCGCCCTTTCCCTCACAAAAAAGAGCATGCGCGCTTTTGAAATCGGAGTTTTCACTTACAGAGGGAAGCATTTTGCCACATTTTTGATACTTCCCAGACGCAAAATGGTACGTTTTTTGCCACTGGATCAGGTTCCTCACTGTAGCTATGATTTTTAGACTAATCCAGCTCTTTGGCTAGTCGTTTAGATGATTTAGCTACCAGTCCTCCTCCCTAGCGAGCCGTTTATAAGATTTTGGTCAGTCCAACCCTTTGGCTGGTCATTTTGACAATTGAAAAAGTCGATTACAAGCCATAATTCGATCTACCCGAAATGAAATTCGCCTGTAGTGAATAACGGCCGCTTTTCTTGACCCTATGGACTCATTTTCGACGCATTTTTTTAGTTTTGATCAAAGAAATTCCCTGTATTTGCGAGCATGACGAGCAAACTTCCCGATTCGGGCCTCCCAAATATCACAACAACATTTGCACGCGCTGCAATGGCACGCGTCTCGACAAATTGACCCTCAAAATCACCGACTTTGGCCTATCGAGAGACGTCAAATCCACCCGCGACAGTTTGTCCGGCTCGGTCTCGTGGATGTCGCCAGAAGTCATCGAAAAGAAGGAGTACTCGAAAAGCTCGGATGTTTGGAGTTTCGGGATTTTGTTCTGGGAAATCCTCACGAATCAGTTGCCCTTCCCCGACCCCGATTACAGCGTTCTCGTCTTGATGGTGGCCATAGGCGAGCGAAAGAAAACTCCCGACATCCCGGAGAATTGCCCGCCGGAAATTCGCAATCTAATGAAAAAATGTTGGGAGATTCGACCCGAAAATCGACCATCATTCAGCGAAATCATTGAAATGTTGAACGACGCCAATGCTTCCATCGACAAAACGCATGTGTTGTATAGTTTCGAAAGTGTGAAAAAATCGAGAGCAAGAATGGATGTGACTTTCAATGAGATCGCAGAGGAGTTCAGAAAAAGACGAATTGAGTAGGTTGAGGAGGGTTTTGCAGCGGAAGAATAAGTTTACAAGAGATCTCCTTGACGTGGGGCCTTCAGATTTTCGTAAAATTTTTCACACTGGTTCTGAACCACAGTGGCGGACCTGATTTATTGGCAAAAAACGTACCATTTTGCATCCGGGAAGTATCAAAAAATGTGGCAAAATGCCTCCCTCTCCAAGTGAAAAAACTCCGATTTCAAAAGCGCACCCACTCTTTTTGTGAGGGCTTCAAAGTATCCCCTGAAAGTCGTAGCCAGTGCTTTATAACGGCAGCGGAGATATTCAACGGCCTTTCTGTGAGAGAGTACGCGAAATGAGGAGGGTATGCCAGACGGAAACTTTTTTGTCTGACCGACCCTGCTCATTTCACGCGCTATCTTACAAAACGACCGTTGATTAGCTCGGTTGCCGTTGGAAAGCGCTGGCTAAAACTTTGAGGGAACGATTTCTGGCTAGCTCAGAACCAGTGTGAAAAATTTTTAAATTTTTGTTAAATCTGAGGGCCTTATGTCAATGAGATCTTGTAAACTTATTAAAAGTTATTTTCATGACTAATGTGCTACATAAAACCTCTGATTTTGTAGCACTTCAATCTACTCTAACCTCGAATTCAAACCCAAGGCCCCAAAGCCGGCTGCGCGAACAATCCGACGAAAACCGCGACCAGTGTTGCCTAAAGGCAAGGTTTCAAAGGAAAACATTGGCGGTCCTCAAGACTTCCAACATACATTCCATATATCTTCGGCTGCATCTTCCACCTCGCCAGATTCGCAGCGATTTCATATTGTCGAAAGTGAGTGTTTCGCTTACGAAAATTGGGATTTTTGAACACTTTTTGATGAGTTCTGAATTTTTGCTTATCGTATTGTATGTTGTAAAAGTTTTAGTAGTCGCGGTTGCGAGTTATTTTTTTATTTTCTTTTCTTATTTTGTCTTGTAAATGTGTTGTAAGCATCGCGCTGATGATTGTAGATCCGGACAAAGGAGTCTCACCCCTTTCTCCTCGTCATAATCATGCAGCCACGCTGGAAAGAAAAGACTTGGTTGACGCGCAGACCCTCCCGCGAAGCTACAAACACGCTGTGAAGCAAACTGAATCCCCAAAAATTCGGCAATGCTCGGGAAACGAGCATCTCACTCCAATGGAGTTCAATCGAAACGCCTCCAGAAGTAACCCGGAATTATGCGCATTGTCGGTGAACAACACACCGAGAAGATCGAATGCTTACCGGCACAAGGACTTTGAGAGGATCAAGAAGAAGGTTCGGCCCACCAATTCTTCGGATTCATCCGAAGAAAACGTGGTCATCCCGGCTGAGGACATGGGTAAGTGGTGGTTGTAATATCATTTTAATAGTAGTGGATGACTTTTAAATGTCGTAAGCGGTAATGATAGTCGATGGTCGTGTTATATTTTACCGTGGTTTCGATATTTTTTGTTTTGGTCATTTCGAATTCAAGATTTTGTAATCTGCTTATCCAATCGTCCAAATGACCAACCAAAAAGGTTAGATTGGTCTAAAAATCTCATAAACGGCTAGCCAGCGGGCTGGATTGGCAGCTTAATCATCTACAGTGGGGGACCTGGTCCAGTGGCAAAAAACGTACCGTTTTGCATCCGGGAAGTAACAAAAATATGGCAAAATGCTTCCCTCTCCAAGTAAAAAAACTCCGATTTCAAAGGCGCTCTCACAAAAAAGAGCGGATGCGCTTTTGAAATCGGATTTTTTCACTTGGAGAGTGAAGCATTTTGCCACATTTTTGAGACTTCCTGGATGCAAAATGGTACGTTTTTTGCCACTGAATTAGGTCCCCCACTGTAAATGGTTTGACAAAGGGTTGGATTGGCCTAAAAATTGTATTGCTACGATTTTTAGACCAATTCGACTATTGGACAAGCCATTTTGATGATTTTGCTGTCAATCCGGCTCTCTGACTAGCGATCGATGAGGTTTTTAGACCAACCCAACGTTTTTGGTTGATCATTTGAACGGCTGGATAAGCAGATTATGGGCGATCAATGCAATCTTCCACAAAAAAAATAGCAGCCCGATTCGCAGCCTAAAACATCTCTTGCAGATATCCCGATAGTCCGTCATTCCGACTATCCGGACCACCACGACAGCCGCAAGAGCAACGCCATCTTCTACGACTCGGATTCCTCGGTGTCGGCGGTGTCGGACCCGCGACAAAAGCGCGGACGTCTGAACAAATTTTTCAACCTCTTAAAGAAGCGCTCATCCCCAACCCGGCAAGACCAGATTGTGGACCGTCCCCTCCTGCCGCAATGCGTTCATCCCCATCATTCGGCGGACGCGTTGCGCAACTTCAACCATCAATGCGGCTTGAATGACGTGGACGTGGTGGACCAGGTGTTGAGCTTGGAGCCGGAGCTGCATTTGCTCGCGAAATTCCAGAGACTGCAATACGAACACGCGTTGAATGGAGGCCGACCGTTCCGAAAACGCAGCGACGATCCGCAAAAGCGCCGGAGAACTCCGCAACCACCAACCCCATCGCAGCCAAGTGCAAGTCGCTCGGCGATCTCGTCGAAGGTCCGGAAAGCCAGACAAAACACGTCGGTGTCCGAGACGGACGGCTCCTTTGATCAGGGCTTCGAAGACGATGACATTAGCTCCAACTTTAACTCATCCCTCAACTCCAACTATCAAACTCCCCTCTCCAGCAAGCCGAGTCCGATCGCAAGCCATCGTAGTCGACAGCCGAGCAACCAACGAGCTTATGAAACCCCCTTAAAAGCCGAGCTGATCAATAGTCTGGATCTGGACCTGGAGAAAATCCAAAACGCCGCGATTATGCCCTTTACCAACCAAACATACCAACCGATGAAAGACAGTATATATAGGGTGGAGAAGCTGCAACGACCCAAAACCCTGGCCGTGGGATCACAGCCATCCTCTTCACTGGGCTCCCCGAAAACTGAAGATGATTGCCCGGTGATTGAGATTGCCGAATGCCCACCGAGAAGAAGCCCACGACACATGGACATGTCGCCGGATTTGATGCCAAAACCAAGGTCGCTAAGTGAACATCATCCGGAAAGCATATCGCCGAGATTACCCCCAAGACCGACGCATTTGTCGCCGAGTATCCCAAATCTCCCAATCTCGCCGAGTCGCAGCAGAAATTCGTCGAATACCAGCTTGGGGTCGGAGCTGAAGAAGCATAGACAAAGACATGTAAGATCATGACAAAAAAAACTTTATCTTCTGCAAAGAACCAAAAAAAATTTTGTTATAGGAGGATTTCGTTGTAGAGAGGTTCATTTTAGCCTGAAATTGGCTCCTCAGACCTCTGAAATTGTTTATTATAGACAGGTTGCGTTGCATAGGAGGCCACTGTACAGAGATTTCACTGTACAGGGGCGGACCTGTTCCAGTGGAAAAAACGTACCGTTTTGTATCCATGAAGGATCAAAAACGCAGCAAAATACCTCCCTCTCCAACTAAAAAGACTTCGCTTGAAGAGCGCACCTTTCACAAAGTCTTTTTAGTTGGAGAGGGAGGTATTTTGCTACGTTTTTGATACTTCCTGAGTCCAAAATGGTACGTTTTTTGCCACTGGAACAGGTCCGCCTGTTCCTAAAATGAACCTCTCTGCAACGAAATCCTTCTATAACAAAAAACATTTTTTTTGTCTTTGACGGAGGATTTACTGCATGACAAATTTCAGTCGGTCCTCGACCAGTTCATCGAAGTCCCGGATGGCAGAAAACAGTCGCCAACCACACATATCCCCTTCATCGAGTCGCCAAAGACTGCGGAGGACCTGAAAGAGCCTGAAAGGTATACGGTCTCACATGAAATAATATATGAAATCAATTTTCAGTTACTTTGTTCTCCAATCCCTCTCCGGCAGAGACTCTCCACCTGCGGAACGCGCTCCACCCCCACCGCCGTTCGCACCGCCAAACCGAGTGCCAAAAATTCCAATCCGTTTGAACAAACCCCTCCCGAAAACCCCACCTACCTTCATGTAATTCAAAAAAAAACTTTACCAAAACGCCGCCTCTCTGCTGTTGTGCTCTAAAAACACCCTCAAAATAGATATTTTTGTCCTCCGGTATTAACGTATAACCGTTGTGAGTCTGTCGGGAAAATAATGAGCACTCTGTCGCATCGAAAATCGCATCGCCGCCGAGACAATAAATTGTGTCGCGGCAAAATCAAATCGCTTTTCACTTCAGCGACGCGTCAGCTCCATTATGCTCATTATTTTCCCGACAGACTGATAAGTCTTTTTAAAAAAAGGAAATCTTCGCTATCACCCTCCAATATTTGTTCATATTTTCATGAACATCTGTAGATATCATTAGTCTTTCATCAAATCTAGCTGTACGGTTTTAGAACAAAACAGAAATTTTAACAGTGAAATTTTGACCAAAAATTTTCAAAATCAAAAAACATGACACTTTGACCGCCTATTTATTTTCCCCCACTTGTTGTTCCTGTCGTCTCGTGTGTTACAAAACAATTTCAGTGTGTTTTTATTTTATGAATTTTTGTGGAAAAAAGAGAAAATGCAAATAAAATGTTTTATTATTGTTCCTCCCATTTTGAAAATCAGAAGGAAATTTTTCATCGTATAACGTGTCACTTCGCATTTTGAAAATCGCAAAAAAAAGGTCACCGTATAACATGTCACCTCCCATTTTGAAAATCAAAGGAAAAATTTTCATTGTATAAAATGTCACCCTCCATTTTTAAAACCAGAGGAAATTTTTTATCGTATAACATGTCACCTCCCATTTTGAAAATCGGAAAAAAAATTTCATCGTATAACATGTCACCTTCCATTTTGAAAATAAGAAGAAAAATTTTCATCGTATAACATGTCACCTCCCATTTTGAAAATCAGAAAAAAAATTTCATCGTATAACATGTCGCATCAGATTTTTTCAATTACTGTAAAATCAACTAATGTAAATTACGGTAGGTTAACGGGAGAATTGGGCAAAAATGTTTCATAATATGCTACCAGGATGCCTCCATCCATATTTCAAAACAAAAACGCAGCCTTTTTTCCAGGAATATACAAGTAAATTTGTTGAAATTTGCGGAACAAACGATTCCTTTCCACCACAACAATATATTGATGAATTTAGCAAAGAGGTTGGGTTAACAGACGCGAAAAAGTCTCTCGGCTTTTTCCTGACGTAGTTTCGAAGACAGGGCAGCCGTGTGAACTGATTAGACCTTTACAGTTTGTTGTTAAATACGGATCTGGCGAATTAGTTTGCTGGTTTACCGTTCCATGGCTTTACAACAAAACGCTTAAGTATAAAAGCTGATTGAATTTTTAGTTGCAGTATTCTTCGAAGATGTCTTTTACGGCTAGCACTGGTACTGGGAATTTTGGAAGACTTGCTGGTAGGTTTTGTATTTCAGTTGGCGAGGGTCTATGCTATGCAACAAGAGTTGTCTATATCAAAAAATTTAAGAGGTTTCAAGAGTCCCTTATAGGCTTGTCTCTTCCCAGCTTCCGTCCCACAATATGGTACGACCTGGACGAGGACGAAGAGCTGAACTTCCCGACTCCATCTTGTTCGTCCGCTGCTCCTGGAGTTGTAATGAGAAGAAGGCTGGCTGAAGTTGAGAGCGACGATTCTGGCGAGTTTCAAGAGCTGGTGCCACAAGTCGGCGCTGCTAGTTATGATTATGTGGCCATGGAGGAGGATGAACTTTCGTTTCAAAGGGGATCTGTGGTCGAGATTATTGAAACAGACAGGTAATTTGATACTAATGAGTTTGAAAACATTGCTAAATATTAACGAAAAGCTAAAGCGCCAAAATCATTAGTTTGTCGGGAAAATAAAGAGCACTCTGTTGCTTAAAAAATGACATCGCTGATAAACTAACTTCATATACTTCTCTGTTTTAGCGAGGACGAAGGATGGGTGTACGGCAAAATCGAAGACAGAGAAGGTTTGGTGTCCAAAGACTACGTCAGTTTGATTGGCCGCCAACCCAAAGAAATCAAGGCTTCGGAATTCGAAAAGCAAGAACGCATTGGCAGTGGCGGCTCTTGCGACATCTTCGCCGCCATCTACCGAGGCCAAAAAGTGGCCTTGAAAATCCCAAGACAACGAAGGCCTTTAGACAACAAAAGTTTAGAGGATTTGAAGCGAGAGGCGCTGGTGCTGGCCCGATTAAGCGGCCACAAGAATATCGTTGGGTTCTACGGAATCTGCACTGAATCATCATGTATTCTGCTCGAGCTTTGCGAAGGAAGGTCGCTGTTTCAGCTGTACCGACGCTTGAAGTTCGCAGTATACTCCACGGTCATTGCGTGGGCGTCGCAAGTCGCCGAAGGTATGAATCATTTGCACAACCGGGATGCCGCGCTGATTCATGCTGATTTAAAGGCTGACAATAGTAAGTGATGGCTTGATAGTCGATAGTTTTTTTTGTTTTCAGTCTTGATCAAAGAAATACCCTGTATTTGCGAGCACAGCGAGGAGATCTCCCAATTGCGGCCGCCGGTATACGACAACAATGATTGCACTCGTTGCGGTGGCACTCATCTCGACAAATTGACGCTGAAAATCACCGACTTTGGGATTTCGCGCGACGTCAAGTCGAGCCGCCACAGTTTGGTCGGCTCGCTGCCGTGGATGTCGCCGGAAGTCATCGAAACACAAGAGTATTCCAAGAGCTCGGACGTCTGGAGCTTCGGCATGTTCCTGGTGGAGATCCTCACCAATCGTCTCCCATTCTCCGGCTATGATGGGCCGCCAATGTTCATCGGCGATCGCAAAGAAACGCCCGACATTCCGGAGGATTGTCCGCCGCAAATCCTGCGACTTATGGAGCAATGTTGGGAAATTGAGCCTGCGAATCGCCCGTCGTTCGGCGAGATCGTTGAAATGCTGAATGAAGCCGGAATGGAAGATAGTGACATGTCCGATGGACTAGACAATTCGGAGTATGTCAAATCGACAGCAAGAATGGATGTGACTTTCAAGAAGATCGCTGAGGAGCTTTGGAGGCTAATCAAGTAGGTTTTATCCACCCTGAAACTTCTGCATCAGTGTGTCGGGGAAATAATGAGCACTCTGTCGCATCGAAAATCGCATCGCCGCCGAGAAAATGAATCCAGTTTTCAGTGTCACGAATTGGGTTAGAACACGTAGATTGAGGGGCCCCTATTCTAGGTTCTATCTGTGATCCTAACCCAAATACTATACCAAACAATGACAAACAATACATAGGGCTAAGGTAGTACAGCCCCCCCCCAGTCCAGTTTAGCCCCCCATAACCCAGTACAACTTCCCTCGTCCATTCTGAACCCCAAAATTCATTTCAAAGAATTAATCCAAGTTGTATGGTCCAGCACAAGCCCCCTACGTTTTAGACCAAGTCCCTTACGTTTTAGATCAAGCCCCCTCCGTTTTAGAAAAAGCCCCCTACGTTTTAGATCAAACCCCCAACGTAGTAGATCAAACCCCCACTTACATTTTTTGTATTATTCTAATTTGTTCATTATGTGGGGTGTGAAACGGGCAAAACAGTGGGGGTTTGAACTACCTTTCGTGGGGGGCTTAACTACCGAAACCCCGCCCTATAATTCCTTTTATACCAATTTGTCGCTCCTTCCGTGGGAGTATGCAAATTCGCACGCGAACTCGTGATAAAATATAGACAAGATAACTTGTTCGTTGAATAAAAACTTTTGTTTTTCAGCCTCTCATCGCACTCCAAACGCGAATTCAAACCCAAAGCACCAAAGCCTGCACAGCGAAAGGCAAAGTCAAAAGCAGCGTTGCCTAAAGGCAAGATTACGAAAGAACGTAGGTACTTTTGATTTCTTTGCCTTGCATTTGTAACACTCTGTCTGTTAGAGCTATAAAAGTCAAACTAAAATTTTAGATCCGGACCCTAAAGTTCACTTCAGACCAATTGGTTTGACTCGACAGACCTCAAAAAGCGAGGCGGACCTCAGCACGTTGGGGAAAAGTCATCGTCAATTCGCGAAGAGGTCCAACAACGACAGCAACAAGGACTTGAAGAGGTTGAAAAAGAAGGCGCGCCGTGCAAATTCGTCGGACTCATTGAATGTGGCAACACCTCAGGACATGCGTAAGTCTCCACTGCAAAAAGAATTTTTTGAATCTCTTGACTGGGCGCCGAGAAATCGACGAAAACTTTCCGCGAAATTTCTCTGGACACTTTGTACCTCGTATTTTACAGACACCCAAACTTTCCGTCGTTCCGACCCAGCCCGAAAGAGCAACACAGTGTTCTATGACCTGGAAGACCCTGACTTCTCACGTTCTGCGTTTTCGGACTCGCAGCGAAAACAACGAGGTCTTAGCAAGCTCTTCAAGATCCTCAGAAGGAGTCCTTCTTCCACTGGTCTTGACGAATTTCTCGACCTCTCGCCAGCGCAGGAAATCAAAGAGGATGACTTTAACGCCTCTGGCCATGTTGACTCACCCATGAGTTCTGGCTGTCAAACTCCGCTGGCCCAAACATCATATAACAGCCCGTTGAAGATCGACATAGCCAATGCGTTTGACTTTGACTTTTCACAAATCGAAAAGGCCGCTTCTTTACCGTTCACCAACAAGATTTACCAGACAATGACGGAGAGTGATATTCGAAAATATGAGACGCTCAAACCACCTGAAATTTTGGCTGAGGGATTACGTCCATCTTCGTTAACGACAGCCCCTGATGGAAAGCCAACAGAGTTAAAGCAAAAGCCAAGATCGTCAAGTGCGGACCCTCCAAGGGCTGTGCCAAAACTGCCCCCAAGACCTCCGCATTTGCCGCCCAGTATCCAGAAACCATCAGCTTCAGAAAGCCGAAGCAGAGACGAGCCAGCTTCAGAAAGCCGAAGCAGAAATTCGTCAACAAGCTGCACGCCGGAGTTCGAACAACCAGTGCAAAGACGGGTAAGGCTTGAACAAACACTCTCCTTTTTGTCTTTATATTAGAGGCTAAATATGGCGAATATGAGTATGGTTTTCGACACGCTTTTTATTAGCTAAGTAGAGAAGATTATTTCCATGAAAAAAAGTTAACAAAACGCGAATTTTAACTAACAAAAAAACCGCCAATAAAAACGCCGGATAGTTATGCATCAGCCTAATAAGAACATGCTAGATATAAAATCTAATATGTAATATTTTAGAAAGCCCTAGGGCAGTTTATCCAAGCCCCAGACGGAGTGAATCGACCGCCAACGACTTATATCCCGTCGCTTCGAGTGCCAAAGGCCGGAGAGGCGCTGAAACGATCAGGAAGGCGAGTATATTGGTTCTAGAATGAATAATCGGTCCGGTTTTAGTCCCTGTATTCTTCCATCCCTCTCTGGTCGAGACTCCCCACCCACCGAACAAGCTCCACCGCCTCCGGCAGTCACACAGCCATACCTTGTGCCAAAGATTGTAATCCGCTCGAGGACCCCACCAACCTACATGTAATTCAAAAAAACTGCGCAAAAACACCTTTTTTTAAAAAAGTTAAAACTTGTTGTTAAAATTTTCATTGAAACGTTATAGAATTGTTATTCTCATGATATGTTGTACATATATTATATCCGTGTCTTTGACTCTCAAAACTTGCAATATGGTTTTCAAATCGAAAAAAAGTTCCCAATAAAGAACATGACATCTTTTTTGTGATTGTTTTTACTGTCGTATCGTGTGTTACAAGGTAAGTTTGATCAGTCTAACAGTAGAAAAATACGATAAAAACGCCCTGTAATCGATCAATTCCCTGTGGAAAAAACATTTTTTGCCACCCTACCAAAATCAACCGAATCATACTGTAAGCCTTAGGGTGGGTCTAGTCTACGAACAACAAGGGAAAGAAAACAAGAAAAGGGATAAACTTGGGTCCATCCGCAGCGGGTACTTATGATTGCGAAATGGAGTGTAATCTGACCAGTCTCCGCCAATTCTTGTTACATAGGACCTAGCGAATCACCAATTAACAGAAGAATGACTAAGTGCTCAAAAATATTATAAAAGGCAATCCATTTGTCAACTCCAACGCTATCCACACACAACCAATTGCATTCCCAGTTTGTTGCGGTCGAATAACCATTATCACAGGTAAGTTTGGCATGATTGTTTTGTGATTGATGACGAAATACTATGGGAATTTTCATATCAGACTGTCGGGAAAATAATGTGGATTTGTCGCAGCACAATGTCTTGAATTTGCCGCCGCCGTACACCCAATTTTGAGTCGCGGCTAGCCGTTGCAAACGGATAATGACCAATTCCAAGGTGCTATAAATCCACATTATTTTCCCGACATATATAATTGTAACAGTATTCCTCCTGACTATTGCTAAACAGGAATGTACAAACTAATTAATTTCCAGGCGCTTTCATCGACTCTAACCTTGGAATCATGCCCAAAACTCCAAAGCTGACCGAACCAAAAGTCCAGCCATTGTCAAAAGACGACATTGGAAACCCGCAGGACTTCCGTCATATCGTCCATATGCGTTCATCCTCCATCTCACACAATATGCAACGGCTACATGTTTTTGACAGTAAGTTATCCCAGCATTATAAAGTTTTTGCAATATTTAGACGTAGAGGAAGGAGAGCGCATGACTTCAACGGATCAAACTCAAAGGTCTTCCAAGAGCAACGCGGACTTGTGTAGGCTCCTGGTAAGGCCTGATTGTCCTGTACGAGGATCCCAGTACCATAAAGACTTGCGAAGAATAAAAAAGAGGGCTCGGCGTGCAAGTTCTGTTGATTTGCAAAAGTCAACAAAAGACACAAGTAGGTTCTTCGACTCTACGTAAAAATTTTCTCCGGCCTGGGGCAGCTATAAGTTTGTCCGAAAAGTCGCCGGCGGTGAACTCTGATTTTTTCTAAACATGACATTTTCAGCTCCCCTCCGCGATGGCGGCAAGTACAAACATAAGCATGATTCAGTCTTCTACGACCTTGAAAACTCCAAATTCTCCGACTTGGACGTTGGAAAAGGACGGTCTCGTCTTTCAAGGAACATGTAAGACTTGCTACAATTAGAGCTGTAATACACTTTAATTATACATTTGCAATGGTACACAAAGAAGATCTAAAAAGTTTTCTAACAATAAGACCTTGTAGAACTTCCTTGCGGACCGTTTGCAAATACATATATTATTATTGGTAATTAAAATGCATTATATGGTAATTGAAATGCAATGAAAATCCAACCTTTCCAGGTCAGGAATGGTCGGTAAATTGATGCATGTTCTCAAAAAGGAGCCCATTTTAATTTGCCCAAATCAAAATGATGACAATTCACTGCGGTGCCGAAACAATTGCGATGTCTCACCGGAGTTACCGCCTAAGCTTGTGTCATTATATAAAGATTTCCCAAGAGGCTTGTCGCAAATACCTCCAAAAGCACCACATCTACTGCTGAACAATGAAGAATTCCCCGTATCCTCAATCCAAGACGAAGATATGGGCGTGAAACCGGTGCCCAAAAAGCGCATTGAATCGGCAAAGGCGGAGGAGGATCAAGAAGGGCCGGCAATCAGGATTTATCGGATTTAATCCTCTTCAAGGCTAGTACACGTCAAACTGAGATAAGCTAAAGCTGTCTGGTGAATAGATTGGCAATTCGCCAAAAAACGCGAAAAAACTTTTGGTCGGGGAAGAAATGGGGAGTTTTTGGGGCGAGAGAGAACGTTTTTGCGCGTCTTTTCTCTGACTTCTCTGCGAAATCAAGACGAAGTGAATAAAACCAATAGCGAAGGGTCTATACCGGTCACCGGACTCCTCAGTTTGACGTGTAGTACTCCATTTCCACAAAACTTAAATTTAAAAAATAAAGTATGCACATATTGTTCCAGGGATCGAATGATCGCTGGTTATAGACAGATGTCGTTTTTCGGGAATTCGCTAATATCGGGTTCACTGCATTGATTTTTTTGTTGTTTTTGCAATTTTTGCCCAAAGCGGTACCTCTAAAATTCCTTTATGATAATTTTCAATACATGATTATGTTATAGCTCATGTGTGGTTGTTTATTGGCTACCAATAGCGCAAATGTTGCTCTTGACCAAAGCATAATTTTTTATCAGTCTGTCGGGAAAATAATGTGGATTTGTAGCAGGTAAATGTCTTGCCTTGTCGCAGTCGCGCAACAAATCCCCAGCCGCTGCCGTCGCAAATATAAAAACGCCGGATAATTATGCATCAACCAAATGCCGCGTCGCGGTTGGCTCTTGCACACCGATACTGGCCAATTCCAAGGCGCGACAAATGCACATTATTTTCCCGACAGTCTGATAACAGTATGCCCACTGCAGTAGCTAATGTACAAGTCCGTTCGCAAAGTCGTTGGAATAAAGGGAATAATGCGACCAGTCCACATTATTTTCCCGACAGACTGGTATGTCTATTTATCGCTTCTTTTTGTTGCCGCAAAAGAAAATAAAACGCATTATTCACCAAAATCTCAACATTTCAGCGGAATTACACTAAAATATTTGGCAATTAGCCATCATCACACAAACATCTTTGTCAATTTCCCAGTACAGCTGTAATTTTCTGCAAATTAATTAAAACAAAAAACTATCTTCAACAGATCTTTATAACGAGTAGCGTCACATCTTCGTCAAACACTCTGCTTTTCGCCCTTCCTCAAAACACCGGAGCAACAGCGAAAAGGTTACCCTGTGTTTTTCAGATAACCTTGGGCTTGCTCTCTTGACGCGCTTCCTTTTTTTATTTCTTCGAATTTCCATCTCTTCCGGACGAAATTTTAAGCATGCAAAATGCGACGGAAGCCGAGGTACACGCCGCTTGCTCAGAGTACTATATAACGCCGTGGGCCACAATTGTGTCGCTGTTCTTGTTGTACACTTTTTTGTTGCTTTGGTTTTGCCGACATGGGAAGAAGACGTGCCTTCCATTGCCGGATTCGATTTATCCCTTCACACCGAGGCTGGATTATTTGAAAAAAGGTGCGGAGTTGTAAAATACGGTTAAGCGAGTTATAGTTTCCTTTAAATTTTGCAGATAAATCGACCATTAACTCAATATGAATTCCCTAAAATTTTGGTCACAAAATCGGGAGAGCGGTCAGAGAAAAAATTCAGCTTTTAGACATATCTAATAAGGGAACTACCCCAAGTGCGACGCTCAGATTTTCTTTAAACTTTGCACACATGTTGGGCATAGACTAACTATCAATTACTGAAAGTTTTAGCTTGCGCTTAGCAGGGGCCGCTGAGATTTTCAACGACATTTGCGGCCGAGAGAGCACACGAAACGCGGAGAGCGGTAAAAGGAAAAACACTGTTTTTTGGTGATATCTTTGCCCCTTTCGCCCATAAAAAAAATGATTTTGTGTGGAAAGAATACATACTATCTGCAGTAGAAATAAGCACAAAACTTTTTATCCGAAAACTCAGAAAACACTGTCATCTAGATTTATGGTCGATTTTTGTCGGTCGAAGACCAATAACAGTACCTTACAGTTATCCTATCAAGTTCATATTGGGATTTTTTGAAGTTAACGTTCTCTAAAACCTAGCCACACTCGATTTTGTAAAATTTGCTATTCCGGAACGGCCACAGCGGGCTTCGGAAGGCTACTAACGGAAGCAAGAACTAAAAAGTTTTTGAATATCCGCGGCAGAATAAAGCTCTTATCAATCTGTCGGGAAAATAATGTGGATTTGTCGCAGAAAAATTTCTGGCCTCATCGAAGCCGCGCAACACATCTCCAACCGCGGCCAGCCGTTGCAAACCGACAACAGGCGATTCCAAGGCTCGACGAATCCACATTATTTTCCCGACAGACTGATAAAAGAGCTATGATGATTTTATTCACTCTAAATACGTATATATTTGTAGTTCTCGAAAACCTCCTCGTCGATGACATGTTCATCGAGCTCACCGACAACAAACTTGGTCAAGGAGCCGTTGGCTTTGTCTTCAAGGGCTACGTCTATCCCAAAACTCAGACCAGATTCAAGCAGAAAACATTTGCTGCAGTAAAGGTAAGGGACTTTTATATTATTCTATTCGTATTTTAGACCTCTATTTGAACGTTAAAACTGTCTAAAACGACGGCTTTCAGATGTCATATCCGATGCCGCAGAAGTCGTTGGGCTTGTTGGAGGAAGCCGCTCGAATGGCGAGACTGAATCATCCCAATATTGTCAAAATCATCGCCGTGAGCAAGTTGTCGTTCAGTGCGTTCAGACCCATGTTTGCCATGGAATGGCTGCCGGGTGGAAGCTTGGCAGAATATTTCAGAGATCAAGTTCGCCGGAGGGATGAGAAAGAACGGGAACAGGTAGGGAGATGCTTACTATTAGTATTATATTTTCATAAATTGCATAGACTTTTGTTCTCTTTTGTACAGTCCATTTTGAAGTTTTTACCACGTTTGCTTTATGACACTATCGCACTGCCAAAAATGTGGCTTTTGGCTGTTCAAAATTTGGCATAAAAATCCTATTATGTAGCGATAACAACTTCTGTACTCGTAAAACGTATCGCAAAGGACCAAAAAATTAATTTGTTATAGAAGGGTTTCGTTGTTCAGAGGTTAGTTTTTCCTAAAACCTATTCTTGTAGCCTTTCGAATAATCCGTAATAGATAGATTTTGCTGTACGGGTGTTCGTTGTGGGGAAGTTCCGCTCCAATCAAAAACACATACGATTTTTTTGCTCGAAAGAACGAGTAATTTATGGAAGATATTATACATATATTGAGGTCTAAAGGCACATGAGAGCCAATCTGTAAAAGTTCAAATATCAGTATGTCGGGAAAATAATGAACATGGCGCTACTCCGATCAAGTCGCTGAAATGAAAAGCAATTTGATCTTGTCGCGACGCAATTCATTTTTTCGGTGGCGAGGCAATTTTGGATACCATAGAGTATGCCACAGAGCTCATTATTTTCCCGACAGACTGTTATTTCAGCATTCCAACAAGTTTAAATTTCTCATAGAAAAATTTGACAACTATTATATATATTTTCAGGTCTACATCCGCGACGTTCTCCACGTGCTTCGTCAAGTCTCGGGAGCCCTCAAATACCTCCACGAATCTCGCGACCAGCAAGGAAAAGAGTTCACGCATGGTGATGTGGCCGCTCGCAACGTCCTCCTCAACCATCGAAATTTAGCGACTTGCGTCGCGAAGCTCGGAGATTTCGGGCTTCCGATTGATTTCGGGCCCCGTCTGCCAATTCCTTGGCTTCCGCCAGAGATTGTTTGCTCATTGGACAGATCGAATCCAGTCCACCGCTCCGAATCAGACGTGTGGATGTTCGGAGTGATGGCGTGGGAGTGCGCCACACTCGGCGCGGAGCCACATTATCAACGGACCTATGATGAGATTACAAAATGTTTTGAGCTGCCCGACAAAGGGTTGGCATATCCGCCGGCTTGTCCGAGAGAGTAGTAAGTAAATCACAAGTTATTAGCTGCGGAAATTTTTTACTTGGGCGTGTCGCTGAAAAATCAAACTACTTTTTTTTGCGATTGGCGCAGCGACATTGCGCTCATTATTTTCCGACAGACTGATACGACAAAATTAACCGCCGTATAACCCTCCTATGACAAGTCATTTTTTCAAAGGTCCTCTGAAATCATCCCGGCTATTTCACGGTTCTTACAGCGCTGTGTCGAGACCGCAGAGGGAAGATTTTCAGGACTTTTTTCGCTGAGTATCAGTCTGTCGGGAAGATAGTGAGCACAACGCCGCTGCGTCAATCGCGTTGCTGAAGTGAAAAGAAATTTGATTTTTTTTGCGACACAATTCATTTTCTCGGCGGCAATGAGATTTTCGATGCGACAGAATGCTCAATATTTTTCTAACAGACTTCTAGTAATCTCCATTTTAACTAGACGAAGCGGCTGCTTTTGACCTTATGACTATTGTAAAATACGACTTGTGCTATTTTTTATCATTTTTTATTCAATAGGTTACCGCTTTTAGGGTCTAAATTTTGCAGAACATGGTGATAATTGTCGCCCTCGTTCTAACATGCTCTTCTTTTTAGCTGGTCCCTCATAATGGACTGTCTCTCCGAGCAGCATCGACGACCGAGATTCGCGGGGCCAACGGAGAGTCCGAACTCAATCATAAATCGGATTGAAATCTTGGAAGGGCAGTTCCATCACTCTCCGCTGACCTTCCAGATGGTCCTCAACGTCTCGAATTGCACTTGCTCTCAGCATCGATGCAATGTGCCGTTGCCGCCATTTACGGTTCGATAAAATTAGTATTAATATTATAAATAGGACTTTATAACACTACGAATGACATGTATATATAAAATAAAATAAACTAATTTACAATAGGAAAATAGATTTATTGTGGTATACACAATGGTATATCAATCTGTCGAAGTGGTAAATTTAACTTTTTTCAATAGAATATTTCGTTGGCATGTAGGTATTCCCCGCGTCCAACGCCCGATGAATAATATAGTAGTAGATGGCGACACAACTTGCTATGATCACCCCGAAAACATTGGTCCAAGTGGGATTCAGATCGTAGAACAAAAAGATTGATAGCCCGTAAGCGACAAAGAGCTGAATTCCATTGGCGATTATGTTCATCATGCTCGAATGCAATGCTCCGCAAAGCGAGAGACAGTAGAACATGGCGATTTGGAAGCCCACTCCGATGGCAAGCATGATGGTCAGGATGATGACAAATAGGAAGGTGGTGCTGGTCACGAGGTACATGAAGGAGTCGCGGATCTCGTCCTGAAAGAGGGCTTAGAATGATAAGTTTATTGTACAGTCAACGCTCTGTACAACACATAAAAATGGAAATGAAAGTTTGTGAATGTTGGGGCAAAATATTACTCTGTCGGGAAAATAATAAGCATAATGTAGCTACGCCAATCCCGTCGCTAAAGTGATACGCAATTTGATTTTGCCGCGACACAATTCATTTTCTCGCCACTGGGGCATCGGCATTGTGTTCATTATTTTCCCGACAGTCTGACAATGATTTCCCCTCTTTCTATGTCATGATTTCAAAATTAAATCGGGCTCTCTTCCTTTCTCGTTCTATTTTCGCCGAGCGATGAGAGGAAGAGGCGCATGCACAAAGGCAAAGAGAGCGGTCAGAGAAAGAATAAAAAAAAATTGGAGTTACTTTTCGTTTTTAAATTTCCATTTTTCTCTGTTTTCATTCTGACGCGCGCCAAATAATCAAAAATCAAAAAAATACTCGTTATAAAAACGTTTTGTTATATAGAGGTTTTGACCGTAGACCGACTTCTCAGACCTTAGAAATTGTTCGTTGTAGACAGCTTTCGTTCTACGTCAGTTTATTTCAAAAGACGCTTTTCCGCTTTTTCCATCAGTCTGTCGGGAAAATAATGAGCGCTCTGTCGCATGGAAAATCGCATCGCCGTCGAGAAAATGAATTGTGTCACGGCGAAATCAAATTTCTTTCCACTTCAGCGACGCGATCGGCGCGGAGACATTGTGCTCCTTATTTTCCCGACAGCTGAGAAAAGGAGATTACTCTTGTTTTCAAAACGTTCTTTTTTCACTGTAGAAACTGTAAACCTCACCTGAATCAAATCCGCCACCAACAGAACGCACAGACAGTTGAAGGAGTGCATGTACAAGATCTCCAACCACGAATTATATTGATCTTTGAGCTTTTCCATCAAGAACAGAGAGTAGGATTCCATGCAAACAGCGACAACGCCATAGATGATCGACCAAAGGTCGAAAGACCAGTCGTAGACAGCTGAAAAGGAGTTCTTAGAATACTAGCAGTATTAGCATCTTCATAAAGCTTTAGGCAGGACTACAGTGGCGGACCTGATCCAGTGCCAAAAATGTGCCATTATCCACCCAGGAAGTGTCAAAAAATGTGGCAAAATACCTCCCTCTCCAAGTGAAAAAACTCCCTTAAAAAAAGGAGTTTTTATAGTTGTAGAGGGAGGCATTTTGCCACATTTTTCGATACTCACCGGATGCAAATGGTACGTTTTTTGCCACTAGATCAACTCAATAGTGTTCAAAACTTGCGGCAAAAAGCCTACTTCTTTTGAAAAAGCGTAGAAATAAACTTACAAGCCGCAGCCGTGGAGACGCAAATGACTCCAATGCAAGTAAGATCGAACTTAGAAGGCCTAGCCCTCCGGTTGAAGTGCCGATTCAACTCAATGATCAAGATGGGCGTAAATCTCTGTAAAAATGGGAACAGTGGCATTGTTGTGCCGTCAAGGCAGTTCAAATTCAAAAAATGCGCCATAATGTAGAGTAAAGACGCTGGGAACACATCCTTGCCCCGTTGAAAGGTGTAGGCGTGGAGTTTGATGGAGGAAGTGACGCGGAGCGCTTCGATTCCAAACAGGAGAAGTGCCATTTGCATAATGAGCAGAACAATGGGATAGTCGAAGAAAAATTTGGTCATAATGACGCGGTTGAATGTGGCGTAGGAGACAGAGAGTGTGCCGTATATTAGCATACTAAAATTTTTTTTAAAAATGAATAAAAAAATGTTTTACTATGCCCGCTGTTATGCTATGTGAACTGTATAACAGTGGACAAATCATTCGTTGTAAGAGGCCTTTGTTATACCAAGGTTTGACGTAAAATTTCTCTTAAATTGTCTGCTATAGATACGTTTTGCCGCGTGGGTTCGTTATCGGCAGGTTTTCTTTGTAACTTTTCAATCTTTTCAAAGAACGTATAAAAAAGAACCGTAAAAAAGATTAGTAAAAAAACTCTAGGATACGAAACATGTATTATATACTTATAACAAGCAATATAAGAGATCTTCCAAAAAAAAATGTTCTGCTTTTACTTACCTTCTGATCGGCGGGTAAACGAAAAAATCGAGTACTTTGTCCATCCTGATTTATTGTCCAAACCCGGCGAGATGTCTAAAACGATGAATTTTTGTTGAATTTTATAGATACATAGTAGGAACTTCTCAAACCAGTTTAGTTCGGAGAATGATAAAAACACGCCCAAAAATGAAACGTATGAGATATTAATCTTTGCAGGCTCTAAAGAGCCTGTTGTTGTGCTCTAAAGCACCCTCAAGATATGTATATAGTTTATGTCTTCCGGTAGAGAGAAGCAGTCCGAGAAACACAATTTAAAATCAAACATTTTCTAACGGAAGTTTCGCCGATTTCGGGCTTCAAAAGGTGGAATGAAAATGTCAAAGCTCAGTACAAGTGCCTCCATGAACTTAGACGGGTAACATTTGGTAGACAAAAAATGGGGTGTCTCAGGTTTAATTTGACACAAATTTTATGGAAATTGGTGCGTTATTAGCGGAGAAATACCTGAAAAGAGGTTCGGGGTTTCAAATGGCCCACCCTGTAATTTTTCCTGACATGCCGTGGCGCGAAGGACATACTGCACCGCGACGATTAACATTTGTGGTACCGACCACGCATAAAACTGCATATTGCGTTTTGTATTTGCACTATGCTGATTGCTTGTCGCGCAAAGACACTTCGCGACGCCGACCGCCCCTGCAAAAATATGTGAAGGCTTTTTTAGCCCGCCTAGTCCTAAAATCCCAATGTAAAATAGTGATTACAAAACTGTTATACCCCAAGAAGTAAAACATCAAAATCCAACGCTCCCGTTGAAATCGAAGCGAGAGTGAAGGCTAAATTTGATTACGATCTCTTTTGACCCATTAAATCACTGTGATTCCCTCATTTTTTTCGAAGTTTCCTCCCACGGCGCCGGCTTCCTTTTGCTTTTAAGACTTCCTCGATGTAGCGTAAAATGGAGAAATAATTTATTACCATGCAAAAACATGTCAATTGCAATGCAAAATTGGCGTTAATCCTCAAAATATTTGAAACAAAATATTTCTGACTCACTGAATCAGCCGTGTGCAAGGCCGGGACATAGGAAAATTTATTGTAAATAGAGCTTGGTTAACGGGAGAATTAGTGCAAACTGCTTCAGGAACACACTTGTATGATGGATGCGGTCATATCTAGCTGTAAATCTCAAAATCGAAAATTTCCTATGTTCACGGCTAATTGACCGAGTCAGAAATCGCGTTTTATGTGGAGCCTCTGTTCAGCAAACCTTCGTACAAATTTTATCAGTCTGTCGGGAAAATAATGAGCACAATGCCGCTGAGCCGATCTTGTCGCTGAAGTGAAAAGCAAGTTGATTTTCCCGCGACACAATTCATTTTCTCGGCAGGGTTGCGATTTTCGATGCGACAGAATGCTTATTATTTTCCCGACAGACTGATAACCTCTCTATAACAAACAATTTTGGACAATTTCGGAGGTTTCCAGTGTAAATTTTAGGCCAAAATAAACACTTCCATGCAACGAAAACCTTTTATAACGAACAAATTTTTTGGTCCCTTGCTGAAGCGGATGATCAAACTTACAGGGGAAGTACTCCAAGTGCGCCGCTCAGATTTTGATGAAACTTGGCACAAATTTAGAATAATTTTTTCTAAGATATTATATGCGAGAATCTTAGCTCGCGCTTTGCAGAAACAACCGAGATTTTTAGATCGAAAGTCGGCGAAAAAATTTTTCCGCACGAAGCTGCCAAAGTTATGGCCTAAAAGCGCTTTTCTCTCTGACCGCTCTCCACGTTTAGCGTGCTCTCTCGGCGGCAAAAATCGTTCGATATCTCGGCGGCGCCCGCAAAGCGCGAGCTAAAACTTTTAGGAATTGGTATTTAGTCCATACCCGACGTGTGTGCAAAATTTAAAGAAAATCTGAGCGTCGCAGTTGGAGTACTTCCCCTGTTGGATAGGTATTGAGAAGAGACACAGGTTTAAGATCGGATTTATTGAGACCGCACACAGGGAAAAGAAAAAATGAGATTATGTTCTAATAGTTGGTGACGAGACGTTGCTTTTATATGAGTTGGTTTATGCTAATTACTGTGGGAATTGGGAAGACCTTTGAGGCTTGGGGCCTTTAAAATCGAGACCGTTGAGGCTCCACAACACTTGCGATTCGTTGTACAGAGATTTGATAGTGATTACATTTTGATCATCGACCTGGCTTTGTCCATAATGTCCCGTTTGACTTTCGGATACTCCGGAACTAGCCTCAGAACCGCGTGGCAAACATCAATACAGTCAAACAGCCTCCGGCATTTCAAATAATTATAAGCCAGCTTGTAGCCGACTGCTGGATTTCGTTGTCGACACAATCTCCAGGCAAGTTCGTAGTTCGCGGCGGCGTCCGCGTATTTCTGCTCTTTTTCCCGCAAAAACCCCATGTATTCGTAGGCCTTGGTGGCACTGGCGTTGTACTGAAGCACAGTCCGTAATACGGCGGTGGCTTGGTCGGTTTTACCTTGATTTATGTAGATGTCAGCGAGAAGGAGCCAGCCTAAAAAAGCACCCTAATTTTAAGGGCTATCTCTTACATTGCTGAAGATAATCGGAGTCCTCCAAATTCCACGGGTAAGAATGGACTCGCTTCAGATATTGCTTGGCTTTTTGTGTCTGCTTCAATAGCATGTAGGCTCTAGCGGCCCCTAGAACAGCTCCAACGTTGACCACTTCCTAGAAAAAGAAAATTTGATTGAGATCGTCTTCAAAAAAAAAGAAATCTCTGCAATTATGACCCATAGGTACATTATAAAAAAAAACAACACTCTGACTTTCCATTTTGATGACATTGCTTACTACAGTGGTGGACCTGACCCATTGGCAAAAAACGTACCGTTTTGCATCCGGGAAGTATCAAAAATGCAGTAAAATACCTCCCTCTCCAAGCGAAAAAACTGCGATTTCAAAAGCGCTCCCGCTCTTGTTGTGAAGGAACCTTTAAAATAGAGCTTTTTTAGTTGAAGAGGGAGGCATTTTGCCACATTTTTGATACGTCCCGGATGCAAAATGGCGCGGTTTTTGCCACTGGATTAGGTCCGACACTGTAGTTTTTTTCATTTTTTGCCTAGTATCCATCCAACTCTGAACAGCAACTGCTTGTCGCAAAGGGTCAAAATAATTTTTTTGGGACATAACCGCAGTGAAGTTATGATCAAAATTACATACCGGTCCATTGGGATTTGTGAAATCGGCGCCAAGAATTTCCAAGAAGCTGTCCAACGAGGCTTGGATATTCATTTTGTTTCCGCTTGCCAGCTGAATAAAATTTGAGAGCAGTTCGTGCTTGCTGTTGTTCAGCCGCTTGTTTTTTAGCTCCTAAAATTGTTTCGGCTTTAAATTAATACAAAGCTTGTATCGCAAAAGAAACCTTTGTATAGCGACTTGCAGAAAAGCAAAAGAGAAGTTTGCTATGTCACTCTGTCGTGGAAATAATGAGCACAATGTCGCTGCGTCGATCGTATCGCTGAGGTGAAAAGAAATTTTATTTTGTTGCGTCACAATTCACTTTCTCGGCGGCGATGCGATTTTCGATGCGACAGCGTGCTCAGTATTTTCCCGACAGACTGACAATAGAAGGCTTCGCTGAACAAAGGCGTACTTTGGCCAAAAAATTCACTTTTGGAACCGCTAAAATTGTTTTTTATAGACAGGATTCGTTGTTCGGAGGTTTGTCGTTCTTTTCTCAGTCAGTCGGGAAAATAATGAGCACTCTGTCGCATCGAAAATCGCCGCCGAGAAAATTAATTGTGTCGCGGCAAAATCAAATTTCTTTTCGATTCAGCAACTCGATCAGCGCAGCGATATTGTGAAAATTATTTTTACGACAGACCTATACAGGGTGCGCCAATAAAATCTGGACAAAGCTAAATTCCATATAGCCTTTTTCGGATGGCCTGAGAACAGAAACTTTTAGCACTTTTAGAAAGGGTAACAACAGTGCTATACAGCAACGGTAATAACCAGGTCGATGCCTATTGCAAGACTGAAAAAATAATCAAAACTTTTTGGAGGTGCAGAAATTTTTTTTCTAGATGATGACTGGGGTATTAATTCTTCCATTATTTCTAATAATAGTCACTGACGTTCTTCAAATTTATTGTATATAAAGTACGTGGTGTTGTCTTTGTAACGGCCTACGGAACCAGGGTTGGTGGCCGATCTGGCGGCGCTGGTGGCGGAAACAAAAAAATACCCAAACATTTGGATTTTTGTGTTTTTAAGGATCTCAACGCCCGATTATAGCTCGTGTTGCTCCAAAATTCCGTGATTACAGAGCGTATACATAGCCAATTGTTATAGTGTAAAAGAAAACCCGCACATACAAGGGGACCGTTTTTTCATTAATAAAAGTTCATGGGGGGAATTCAAGGCACGGTCATTCGGAACTTGAAACGTTTTGGCAGTTTGCAACAAGTATGAAAGGCCTTGAGCGTAAAAATCAACATAGAGTTGTATACTGGATACATGCTGATGTAGCTAAAACACTTTTAGAAAAATCTAGTCCAAGATCACTCGAATAGCGAGCATACAGTAAATTATGCCACTACGGTCACTATTTCATCCCCAGAGGCAGCAGATAGAAAAATCCTTTTTGAAAGGCGGCTAGGCTGACTCTGGTTATCCTTGCAAAAGTAGTTCTGGTGCTTAACATGTTTGGAATCACACAAGGAAACTTCTACATAAAAATCTTTGAATTAACGGAAGTTCTCGGGAAAAAGGGCCCGTTTTTAAGCCAACTTTGGCAAGCTGTAAAAAGCCTAATTGTCATAATAAGGCAAAATCAATTTCAGTGCATAAAAACCAACCGGAGCTCTATCAGAAAAAGTAAATTTCAGTCCATACCATAAAACGGTAAAGATAGCGCAACCATTTTTTGACCAATTTGGGGTCCGTGTTTCAGGCGCCTTAGTTGTAAGCACTTATAATGGCAAAACAAGTGTCGTAGACGATTATTTTGTCTGAAACTTTAAAGATAGCTTCTTGGACGTATTACACGTATCCACAATCGCCCACTTTGTTCTTGTACTGTCACAGCCCGCAGGGCAAGCAAAAACATTAGTCCAGATTTTATTGGCGCACCCTGTAGAAGAAGGCTTCGAAAAAAAGCGTCTTTTCGTCTAAAATTGTCTCTTGGGCCCTCAAAAATCGTTTGTTATAGACAGGTCTCGTTGTATGGAGGTTTGCCGTAGCAAGCTTCCTTTCTACTCACCTTCAAGAACCTATCCGCGGTCTTCACCGCAATTTCTTTCGACTCTCCTCTAGCTGCGGCGTCATCATGTTCAAATGTCTCTCCGCCAATCAACTCGTTGTCGGGATTCATGCAAATCTCGATCATGTTCACCAACGACCTCTCTCCCCACTCCAAGTCTCGTCTCGCTCGATTAAATGCCTGTAACGCGCTGTTCGGCTCTCCCGAATACCACTCTATAAGGCCTTTGCAATAGTTGAAGCCAGCGTCCGTTGTGGCGCGAGGATTGTGCTCTAAAGCGTTCTTGACGTACTTCTCCACCTGCTCTAGATCCCCTTTCCGCCAGCCCAGCTCAATGTAGCGCGCTAGGGCGTGATAATGCGTTGGGTTTCGGTCGAGCAGTTGGGAAAAGTGCTTCAACGCCGTCTCTCCTTCATTTCGTTGATACATAAGGTCGGCGAGCATCTGAAAATTAAATTTTTGAGCTGAAAGTGATATTAGAACCTATGAATAGCATTTCAGCGCCTTGAAAAGCTCATGAAAAGCTGCTTAAGACCCGTTAAAATGCCTACCAAAGTAGCTTCATTATTATTTCGATCCAAGTTCAAAATCGCATGACATTGTTGATGACACTGCTGCAGTTTCCCCATTGTCATGTAAATCCTCGCTAGCTTTATCATGATCTGCAAGTGGAAGTGCTCCAAGCTGTCCGGCTCGGGATTCGGGATCATCCGAAGTTCGCGTTCGTTGATGAAAATGGCTTCTTTATACAAATCAACGGCTTTGGCATGCTCACGGCGCCGGGCGTAGAGTTCGGCGAGTTTTGCGGAGGTTCTGAAATGTAAAATGCGGTGGAAGCTCTGTATAATGAAGGTGGCAACAAAAGCTGCCTATAGTGAGCAATTTCATGGCCACAAAATGCAAGTAATGAAGTGAGTTCATGCAAAACTTGTGCACAACAAAGCTCTTCTATGACAAATTTTTTTTGGAATTCGGTGCACAGAATTTCCACGGTTTTATGACGTCAGTGGGAGACCTGATCCAGTGGCAAAAAACGTACCATTTTGCAATAAAGAAAGTATCAAAAAATGTGGCAAAATGCCTCCCTCTTCAAGTGAAAAAACTCAGATTTCAAAACCGCGGCCGCACTTTTTGTATAGAAAAAGGGCGCGCCCTTCAAAACGAAGTTTTTTCACTTGGAGAGGGAAGCATTTTGCCACATTTTCGTAACATCCCAGATATAAAATGGTACGTTTTTTGCCACTGGATCAGGTCCCTCACTGTAACAGAACATTTAAACTAGGAATAGCACTGAACCAAAAATTTTATTTGTTATACAGAAAGCTGTTGTTATCCGGAGGCTTATATTTTTTCTAATCTTGCCTCATGGAGCCGCCGAAATCGTTCGCTACAGGCAGATCCTCAGTATTGAAGATAGTTGAAGACGCTATAGATTTACAAAAAAATGTCTGTCGGGAAAATAATGGGCATTCTGTCGCTGCGCTGATCGCGTCGCTAAAATGAAAAAGCCATTTTATTTTTGCTTCATTTTCTCGGCGGTGATGCGATTTTCGATCCGACATTGCGCCGATTATTTTCCCGACAGCCTGATATCTTAATATCTTACTCAG
Organism: Bursaphelenchus xylophilus; assembly: GCA_904066235.2. NCBI lineage: Eukaryota > Metazoa > Nematoda > Chromadorea > Rhabditida > Aphelenchoididae > Bursaphelenchus > Bursaphelenchus xylophilus. The sequence continues at coordinate 11,344,772 of CAJFCV020000003.1, read as the reverse complement.
CCGCCGCTCTTCGCTCCGCTTGGATGTTGGGGATGTCTTTCAACGCAAGGATTTTGTTTTGCAAAGTTCTTGCTTTTTCCTGCGCAGTGATGGCCAAGCCGACATTGTTCGATTCGGAATGCATTCTGGATAAGAGAGCCCAGAAGCCGACGTGATCGTGGAGTTCTTGGAAGGCTGAAAAATCGATCAGTTGATAAAAAATTGAGCTCAATTTTAGCTGCGGCTAGATATCATATTTTATGTTGATCACTGTAAATAAGAGGCGAAACTTACAATCCGGCTCCAAACTCTCGTCAATCACATCCCTCAGCACTCTCTCGCACTTTTCCATATTCCCCAGTCGCAAGAGCTGCTCAGCGAATCGCAATCGCAGAAGCGGCTGCTTGCTCTTCTTCATGGCCGCCTCGTAAAAGTTGATGGCTTTGTTGTACAAATGACATTTCACATAAGCGTCGCCAATCTTCACTGCCAGCTCATAGTCATTCGGACTTCTCCGCATGGCCGTTTCGTAAGCATCAATCGCATTGGTGGGCTGAAAACAGAGACAACTTAAACGTAGCTACTTTAAAAAAGATTAGAGAAGTTATTTGTATTTTTTGTAATATAAATATGGAAGTTTCTAGCTACAATGAAGCCTCTGTACAATGAACGACACCAAAAAAAATTATCTGTATTTGAATGTATTTGTTGTACAGAGGTTCATTTCCGTCTGCAATTGGCTCTTGAGACCCATCAAAATTTACGTTTTAGGCAGGTGTCGTTGTACACAGGCTTCACTGTAGAATTTTTATGGTTTCAAACTACCGTTCCCATTCGATTTGAGACCTTATTGGGTCTCGCCAACTCAGTTCAAAGTTTTGTTCCCTTGGCTCAAGTCTTCACTCCAGAATCATGAGTGAGGCCACGACCGCCGCAACAACATTCAACCCGTCGCTGCGTCCTGCCACGAAACCCGAAAGTCGGCCACGAAAAAAAATTCGAAAAAATCGATGTCCGATTCATTTCAAAAAAAAGTACAGAACGCTGTGAGTCGCAGCCTGAGCGAGCGGTTGGCCTTCAGAGCGTGTGGACAATTGGAATAGATCGCGTGTATTGGCCAGCTTGTGTATTGGGTTTGGAAGAATAAAGAGGTCATTGGAAATTGTTGGAGTGTCGGGAGAGTTTGTCTAGGACAGCGTATTAGGAGACCCGGTGCCTGATCGTGTTGACGAGGAACCGAGGATCTCTTTCATGTTTCTTCTCCTACTGGGTCAAAGACTGGGCCCTCCATGGTCCCACTTTGGCTTTTTTAAGCCAAGATTATGTCCGTTTTCTATGTACTGTAATATTTTGAATTTTAACTACAAATCTCATCTTCGTCTTACCTCCTGAATACTCATATACGCATCGCCAAGCAGCACATACGTCTGCGGCGACGGATTTTTATCCAAAATCGACTTGTAGCATTGTGCGAAACGAATACGATCTTGTTTGTTCTCCAGATAGATTTGCGCCATCTTCATTCGAGCCGCGTTGTAATTCGGGTCGTCTGAAAAATGGCCTCGAATCAGTAAAGGCGCCCTTTGATTTACCAGGTTTTATGGTGTCCAAGACCTTGATCGCCCCGTCAACATCTCCTCGCTGAAGGCGGAGCTGAGCATTCATTAGGACGAGTTGATGTTCTTCAGCCTTCCCGTGGTATCGTTGGACGGCTTGCTGCATTACTTGATCTGCTTCTCTCTGAAAGCGTAAAAGGAAAGTATTGGTTTTTACTTCGGGTCAAGGCTCTGTTTAGCTATTGTAGGCTCCTAGAAAGCGTCTTCTTACTGTCTGTCCAACTTGTTGCAGAAGATCGATGAGTTCTAAGATTATTTGGATCCTGTCTGATTCGGTGACTTCCAGACGATCCAGAGAAGCATCGTTATCTAAAAAACGGAAAGTATGGCTTCCCCTTTCAAATTGGTGACTACTGCAACAGTTAGAGTGTTTTTTAAGATTTATGCGAGACTCCGGTACAGAACCACCGATTTCAATCGAAAATCGGAGAAAATGTCTAAAACCTGCAAAAATGTGACGCTTTTTTGGCGAATTTTGTCATGAAAAGTTTGATAGAGTAATTCTATTGTAGACACTAATATTTCCACAGAAAATTAATTTTTTTCATGCGAAACTGCGAAGGATACGGCCAAAGGGTGTTTTTCTCTCTAACCGCTCTCCTCGTCGGCCGCAAAGATCGTTGAATACCTCGGCTGCGCCTGCAAAGCGCGAACTAAAACTTTTGGACATTCAGCTGTGGCTTTCCAGAGCGTATAAGTAAAAAAATGGTGGATTTTTTTGACGACAGGTTTCTTACTCTCCCTTAACCAACCCCCCCCCCTCGCTTTTTTTTATTTATTTTTTCCCACCCTCCATGTCAATCCAAAATAGAAGAAAAAAATTTCCCGCCCCTTTTTGGTGATTCGTTCAAAACGAAATGTCACTACCCGAAAACGCATTTTCTTACCTTTCTTCTTCCTTTTCTTGAAAAAGCAATTATTCGGGGCGAGAAAAAGTGCCGATAATTTCGCGGCATTTCGTTTCTCTTTTAAATCAATGAAAACGATACGAAGTTTCGAAACGGTTCAGGAAATGCGCTGGATTGACGTGCCCTCCCTCTTGGGGAATCCCCCAATGACTTTTACAAATTTTGAAGACCCCCAACTCACCTTGAAATGCCTGCAGATCAAAGGCCGATTTCATCATCATGATGGCCTCCTCCAACTTCTTTTCCTTCCTCAAAAATCTGCTCTTGATCAAGTAGAACAACGGGTGATCCCGGACCTTGAAATTGAACCCTAATCCAATGTCCAGACATTTCGAGGCTTCCTCCAAATTATTCTTTTGCAGATGGATCTAAACAACACGTACAAGTATAGTTACAGAAAAAGAAATCCAAAAAATGAAGGCCGTGTTTTACCTGCGCCATCAGCAAATGCGCTTCAGCGATGTTATTGTTCCGATCGATCGCATTCTTCAAGTACGCCTGGGCTCCGTCGTTGTCCAAGTGAAGATATTTGACTTTGGCCAAAAGATACGACAACTTAGCGACGGCCGGGAAATTGTCATGCAGCACGAGGAGATTGCGCTCAATCTCTTTGAGGACCGGGTCCGGAATGTTGGACGGGCTGAGTGGCACGTATTCGAAGAGCTTTTGGACAATCTCCATTATGAAGGTGGCGTTCAGAGCTTTCAGATATTCTAGGCCGTAGGGGAGACCCTGAAAAAAATATATGTTTTTGTGAGACTCCTAGCTTGCGCTTTGTGGAAACGACCGAGATTTTTTAGATTCTTCGATCAAACGTTTACAAAAATTCAACGACTTTTTTGCCAAACTTTGGCGTAAAAAGTTTCATATTGTATTTCTGCTATAGAGAATAACGTCTCCACAAAAAAATGACTTTTTTTCCTATTTTTTTTTTTGTTATTTTTTTTTGTCGGACCGAAAGTGTTTGTTCCGCGTCATAGACCGCCCTTGGTACATAGGAAATGATGGCTAAACTTACATGCACATTTCCCATGTGATGGTCGATGACATTTCGGACGGCGCCAAGAAACCCCTCCTTGTTTGGACTTTTCTCATTTTCCACTAGAGCATTCAAATACATGTACATCTGAAAGCAAAAAGAAGGTATGTTACATGCATATTATCAACAGTGACAATAGCTTTTTAAAATACGAAAAAACAAAAAAGTACTTACAGTATTCTTTTCAATCTCCGAGAAAGAAACTTTGACAAATTCCAGTTGTGTTTTGGCGTCTTTCATTTTGTTATCTGCCATGTAGCAACGGATCAAAGCTAAAAGTTATCATAATTATTGTAATCGAAGTTCAAGTAAAATCCTTGCGCTTTGAAATCGTTGCTTACAGAACAATGGATCCGGAATGGCCAAGTTGTGACTTTCCACGGCACCGATTGCCGTTTTGATGGCTTCTTTTGTGTTGCCGGTTTCCAAAAGCAGCTCCGATTTCAGGGCGATGGCCTCTTCGGTTTCCCGGATTTGCAACGCTTTGTCAGCGAATCTCCTAGAAAAGGAAAACACTGACCTTGGTCTAAAGGCTAAATTCTTGGCAAAGCCCCAAAACAATTAAAAGACGATTTTTGGCTCGCTGTGTCAGCCAATACGAGGGGCCGGACATTCAAAAAAATTTTTTTGAGTTTTTTGGCCTAAAATGTTGGTATGGGTCACTAAAACACATTCCCAAAATTTTTTGCCCAGTGATGCCCGGAAGGTAGAAATTTGCATATGGTTATAACCGTTCTTCTGAGCTCTGCTGTTGCCGTCGCAATAAAGACGACTTGACGAAACCAACGCCATATAGGTTTTGGTGGATGGCGAATTCAAAAATCGCAATTTCAAGTTAGTAGGGTTACTGTAACATAAAGTTTTTGACCTTCGGTCGATAAAAATCGACCGTATCTCCTTCAAATCAAAAATCCCACAAGATTTTATTGCAGATTTGGAATCAGCGTAAAATTCTGGTCTAGGAACATGTAATTTGCATCCTTGATTCCGTGGCAGATAAATCATGGCGCAGTGGGTTTTGACGAAAACTAGTAATCTGACGACCCTGGTTCGATCCCCGCTGGGGACAAGTATTGTAAAAAATGTGGAAATGACATTTAATGGAATTATGAGGGTTATATAAGCAACGCTAAGTATTTTTAGACATCAACGGAACATGGATTTGAGGTTAGAACAGGGTTTATATTATTTTAGTCTCGGAATCCGTGAAAAATAAAACTGCTTCAAACGGGCTGAAATTGATAAAACCTATTCTAGGCATAATTCTAAGAAACTTTTACGTTAACTTTTTTTTGTTAGATTACTGTATCGTGGATTACGGTAACATAAAACCCAATTTTGTTTTTTCATACCATAAGGCGCAGAGCCATCGGAATATCACGAAGATTGTAGGAATGGTTAAGAACGAGTGGGTTTGCGCATTAGTAGTTCGTTTATGGCCGTATGTTTTGAAATACCTGAATTATCTAACACAATATCACCAATGGATGATGAGATTAATTCAGACTGAAAATGAGTTCGAATTGCATTTTAAATATGAGGCATGCCGGCTTTCTGCCGTTTGAATAATATAGCCAAAAAAAATTTTAATTTTATGCGGAAATTTTGAAGAAATCGCCTTTAAGGAGGCCGAGCTTTTTGTTACCGTAATCCACGATACAGTAATCCAACAAAAAAAAGTTAACGTAAAAGTTTCTTAGAATTAGGCCTAGAATAGGTTTTATCAATTTCAGCCCGTTTGAAGCAGTTTTATTTTTCACGGATTCCGAGACTAAAACAATATAAACCCTGTTCTAACCTCAAATCCATATTCCGTTGATGTCTAAAAATACTTAGCGTTGCTTATATAACCCTCATAATTCCATTAAATGTCATTTCCACATTTTTTACAATACTTGTCTCCAGCGGGGATCGAACCAGGGTCGTCAGATTACTAGTTTTCGTCAAAACCCACTGCGCCATGATTTATCTGCCACGGAATCAAGGATGCAAATTACATGTTCCTAGACCAGAATTTTACGCTGATTCCAAATCTGCAATAAAATCTTGTGGGATTTTTGATTTGAAGGAGATACGGTCGATTTTTATCGACCGAAGGTCAAAAACTTTATGTTACAGTAACCCTACTAACTTGAAATTGCGATTTTTGAATTCGCCATCCACCAAAACCTATATGGCGTTGGTTTCGTCAAGTCGTCTTTATTGCGACGGCAACAGCAGAGCTCAGAAGAACGGTTATAACCATATGCAAATTTCTACCTTCCGGGCATCACTGGGCAAAAAAATTTTGGGAATGTGTTTTAGTGACCCATACCAACATTTTAGGCCAAAAAACTCAAAAAAATTTTTTTTGAATGTCTCCGGCTGACGCAGCGAGCCAAAAATCGTCTTTTAACCGCTATAGAAAGGATTTGGTGTACAGAGGTTTATTTCAGCCTACATTGCCTTTTCGGACCTGTGAAATTGTTCGTTATTTCACAGTTCCGTGTAAGGCCGTTTCGATGTAAGGGAGTTTGTTATACCATACGTTTTGGTTTTAGCCAATTTTAGTCGAAGAAAAATCGTCCGCCGAAGTTAAAAATGTCTACTTTGTGAAAAAAACATTCCGCCGAATTCAAGGAGGATTAACGAAGTCTCCGCCGATCAAAGAAAAAATTTTTTTTTGATTCTAAAAACTCAAAGGTTTTCCTGTAAAATGCAAAAAAATTTTTCGGATTGGACCACCGAGCACAAAGTTATTAATGAATAGTTTTTTCCATAATTCTAGGAACACCCTTACAGAAGATCTACTTACATACCTCCCGAAAAGTCGCACTGTAATCGATAATTTTTTATCACTTTTTTGACTTTTTTGCCATCATTCCGACAGTTAAATCCTTACCTTGCAAACTGTTTCACACTCTCATTATCCAGTGAAATAGCCGCCAGAAACTGCGAAATAAACAGGCACAGCTCATAATTCGTCGACTCAAATTTGTTGACAGCGTCGTTCATCTCGGATAGGAACGTCTCGGTTTGTTCAAAGTGTCCAGAATGAACAATTCCCTCAAGGCATTCGAAGAGTTGCACAGGAATGCACTGACTCTAAAAAAAATTGTCGCAATATGAAATTTGGAGGTGTTATTAAGTACCTGAATCAACGAGGCCTGCTGAGAAATATCAGTGATCTCGTCCCAACTTCGATTCATTATCAGCACTTTGATCAGCTCAATGTAGCCGGCAAGCAAGGCGGGATGTTGTCCGACCAAAACCGAGCAAGTTTCTTTCACTTCAACGAGATTGTTTCTGAAAAAAGTTGGATATTTTAATGAATTTTATGCTGATTTTCTTCAATGTTTGAAAGATCTAACTTTGTGTCAAGACAAGAATTTTTTTGTTATAGAGGTAACGGGCCCTAAAGGACCTAAAAAGCGTTACGGTAGAACTCTGAGGTGCGACATGTTATACGATGGAAAATTCTTTCAAATTGAGAAAATTTAGGTGTGACATGTTATACGATGATTTTTTTTCAAATTGAAAAGAATAAGGTGTGACATGTTATACGATGAAAAATTTTTTCAAATTGAAAAGAATAAGGTGCGACATGTTATACGATGGAAATTTTTTTCAAATTGAAAAAATTAGGCGTGACATGTTATACGATGGAATTTTTTTTTTAATTTGAAAAAGACTCTCCTCATTTTTCGTGCTCTCTTGCAATTTCATGTCTTGTCAATAGTTTCCTTACCTCGTTTGCAGCAACTTGATCTTCCCCAAATATCCGTCCGGATTGTTATCGGTCTCAATTGCGGCCTCAAACTTTTTCGTCGCCAAATTGAGATCTCTTCCCCATAACACTTCCAGCCAGCCTTTCTGCGCGAGACACTGAAAAAACCACGTCAATCTATCACTAGTGTGCCGAGCCAGTCATAAGGGGCCTAATTTTGTCATATATCAATCTGTCGGGAAAATAATGAGCACTCTGCCGCATCGAAAATCGCATCGCTGCCGAGGAAATGAATTGTGTCGCGGCAAAATCAAATTTTTTTTTGCTTCAACGATGCGATCGAGTCAGCGAGATTGTGCTCACTATTTTCCCGACAGGCTGATACGCTAGCGAGGATATCTTTTCCGAACCGCAAAAAATGGATCCGGCTCGGCTCCAGAGCCATGTCTTTTCAATCGAAACTTATTTCAAGTGCTTCTCCGCTATTCTTCACCAGTTTCCATAAAATTTACAAAAAAAATTGACAGGGGAAGTACTCCAAGTGCGACGCTCAGATTTTGATGAAACTTGGCACAAATTTAGAAAATTTTTTTCTATGATATATGCGAGGATCCTAGCTCGCTCTTTGCAGAAACAACCGAGATTTTTAGATCGAAAGTCGGCGAAAATTTAGGACTTTTTGCCGAATTTCGGCACGAAAAGTTTCATGCCTATTTTAATCGTAAAGGATAATGTTTCTACAAAAAATCAAAATTTCCCGCACGAAACTGCCAAAGTTATGGCCAAAAAGCGTTTTTCTCTCTGACCGCTCTCCACGTTTAGCGTGCTCTCTCGGCGGCAGAAATCGATCGATATCTCGGCGACGCCCGCAAAGCGCGAGCTAAAACTTTCAGGAATTGATATTTAGTCTATACCCGACGTGTGTGCAAAATTTAAAGAAAATCTGAGCGTCGCACTTGGAGTACTTCCCCTGTGAGTTAAGTACGGACAAATACCCCATTTTTTGCCCACCAAATATGACGGCTTCAAGAACTTACAATCGCATTATGAGTATTAGAATTAGCGACTCGATCAATCAAAGGTTTCGCGCGTTCATAACTCTTCTCGAACATGTAGATCGTACCACACAAAAACGCGCCACGATCATGCGATTTGGCCCACGCATTCTGCGCCTTTTCTTCGGCATTTCGAACCGAGTCTTTGTCTGAAAAATTATTAAAAATAGAATTTCCTAACTCTTCATAGTATGAATAAGACACTATTACATACGAATTTTACTTACCGACCACCGATTCCGAGTTATACGCGATTTTCAGAGCATTATAAACAGCCAACTCCAGGTCGGGCTCGTCCGTTAGCCCGTTTAGAATCCGTATAGCGTCCGCAACTTTTCCTAAAATAAATTTACATTGCAATAGCTAATCGAAAAAGCTTCCCATACCAATCTTCGTCAGACAATAGGCCTTCAGAATCTGAATTTGCCGCTGATCTTTGACCCGCTTCAACGAGTCATCGCATAAAGTCGCCGCACTTCCGAAAAAGTTATTTCTGATGTAGTAATTGATCATACAAAAAATCTCCGGGTCAATATCCATTTTTTGAATGTATTTAGAGAGAATTTACTTTGCTTTGAAGTGCTTTTTCAGGTTCTTTTCCTTATACGGCCTGTAAATTTCCCGGTTGTCATGGTGATGTTTTGATGGCTAAAATAAGGTCCTTAAAATTAGCATTTTTGAAAAATTAACTTAGAACGTTGAATATTACCGCCTTCTCTTCAATTTGCATTCATTTTTCACAAAAAATCTCAAATTTCATTCACCCGTCGGAAATGTTTCATCGTATAAAATGGCGCTTGCAGACTGCGCAAGTCACAAAGCGCAGTTCGCGGAAGGGAAAAAAATGAGAAAAATAATTTTTTATGTGCGCAAGTTTCGAAAGTCATCTATCACCATTAGCAACACTTGACAGGACTCTAAATCAATCTTTTTTCAGGTCCAGCATGGACTCTGCACTTGGTTTTCTACCGGATGGGCCGGTTTATTTGCAGATAACGGCCTATTCCTGCTTCGGAATCTCGACTTTCCTTTTTTCTGCAGCGTTCTTCAACTTTTTTGCAGCCTTCCGCTACTTCAAATGGTCCCAGACCCGTGAAATACTGGACGGAGGCGTTGTTTCTTTCGGATTCTTCTTCAGCGCAATTTTTATTATCTTATCCTTGACCACACCATGGATCTACGTTTTCTTTCATTTGGCGGATGCGTTGAGGGTGAAATACCTCTTGAGCGCTGTCCTGATCTCGCACACACTCTTCTGGATGTCAGTTGGAATCAAATTGTTCATTTTCCGCTATGAGAAGACGGAATCAGCGAGTTCTCGGATCTTCCACACCTTGTACATGATGGCGTTGACGATTCCGGTGTTTTTGAGCGGGTATTTCCCAGTTTTGTAAGTTCTTCAGCTACTTTATGACCTTGGCTTTTAGTGACGTCCACAGTGGCTATGGAAAAACGTATATTTTCCAATATGTGATCACGTTTTACCTCCTCCTTGCTGCTCTTTTCGGATGGAATCGACCAAAGCCCGCAGATTCGGTGAGTGACTTACCTATGCTGAGTTTCAATAGTTGTACACTTCCTCTTCCTACTATTTATCATAATATTTCTGTTGAAATTGCAGGGAATTGCCGAGTTTTACAAGAAATCCGAGCTGATTGCCAAGTACATGTGGCCGAAGGGCGCTCACATGGTAAAATGCCGGATCTTCCTTTGTTTCCTGACAATTATCCTCGGCCGAGCCATAAACATTGTTGTTCCATTGTACAGCAAATGGATCGGTAAGTTTTTCCTTCATTTTTATATTGTTCATGTTTAGTTGACGCTTTGACTGGAGAAAACCGTCGTTTCTGCTGGGATTTGATTGGAATTGCTTCTATTTTGAAGTATCTGCAAGGAAATGGCGGTACGTTGAATTTTGAAACTTTTTGCGTTGAATTTTAGTTGCTTCCCGGAGCTTTGACACCTAACCTCAAGTATAATATCGAAAATCTTTTCCAGCAATGGGAGGCTTTCTCAATACCATCCGCTCGATCTTGTGGCTTTCTGTACAGCAATATACGACTATGACGATTGAGACCGAGGTCTACCGACACCTTCTTCATCTACCTTACTCATGGCACATCAACAAAAAGTCAGGTGAAGTCCTAAAAATCATTGATCGTGGGACGGCGTCGATCGACAATTTCCTCAGCTATTTGCTGTTCAATATAGTGCCCACGATTGTGGACGTGGTGTTGGCGATTTTCTTTTTCGTCTCCGTTTTCGACATTTATTTTGGGATTTTGGTGACCGTAACCATGGTGGGTTACATGACGGCGACCGTCTTTGTGACCAGATGGAGGATCAAATTCCGCCGAGCGATGAATGCGGCGAGCAACGAGTGCAGCGCGGTGGCGTTGGATTCGCTGATAAATTATGAGACGGTGAAGTATTTTTGCAACGAAGATTTGGAGCATAAGCGATACAAAACCAGCATAATCAAGTATCAGAGCTGCGAAAAAAAGTCGGTATACTCACTCCAAGCCCTCAACGGACTGCAGAACACCATTTTGGGAGTGGCGATGCTCATCGGATCACTGATGATGGCCTATCAAATCGCTGAGCCCAAGTCGAAACTCTCGGCCGGCGACTTTGTCCTCTTCTCCACCTATCTGCTCCAGCTCAGCGTGCCGCTCAACTTTTTCGGCACCGTCTACAACATGATTCAGCGCAGCTTCACCGACATGGAGAATATGTTCGCGCTGTTGGCCGAGCCGCCAGAGGATTCGGACGAATCGCCGCGCTACAGCATCGAACATTTTGGAGGGTTGAGAATGGACAATGTGAAATTTGGCTATGCGAATGATCGAGTGATCCTCGATAATGTGACGTTCTCCGTGGCGGAAGGGAAGAGCCTGGCGCTGGTGGGAGCTTCGGGAAGTGGGAAATCAACGATTATAAGGCTGTTGTACAGGCTTTACAATGTCAAAGACGGTGAGGATTTTGCGCGATTTTTGTTTTGTTGTTCGTGAAATGAAAAAAAAAATATATGAAAAAAAATTTTTTTTTTATTTTTTTAACCGCGAAAAATATATTTTTCTCACATTCGTATCGATTTTTATTGCTCTAGGCTGCGTTTCCATGGGCGGAATGGATGTAAAAATGCTCGATTTAAAACAACTTCGCATGTCCATGGGAATCGTCCCACAAGATTGCGTGTTATTCAATGAAACCATCGAATACAATATTCGCTATGGCCGTCCGGACGCAACCTTTGAGGAGGTGGAAGATGCAGCCAAGGCCGCACAAATCCACGACTTCATCCTTCAACATCCGGATGGATATAAGTGTTTGGTGGGCGAAAGAGGCCTGAAATTGAGTGGAGGAGAGAAGCAGAGAGTGGCGATTGCAAGAACGATATTGAAACGGCCACACTTCATCTTCTTGGATGAGGTAGGGGAATGGAAAATGCCTTGGTTATTGCCAAATAGGGTAGTTTTTGATCCTGGCCCCGCCGGCGAAAAATGGCTGATAAGAGTTGGAATGGCTGGCCAAAGAGTTTGATTAATCGAAAAATTTAAATGGCTTGTGAAAGGATTGGAAGCCGAGGTATCGAAATGGGTACCGTTCCAATTCTTTGATTACCGATTTGTGTAGTGGACCTGATCCAATGGCAAAAAACGTACCATTTTGCATCCTGGAAGTATCAAAAAATGTGGCAAAATGCTTCCAAGAAAAAAACTCCGCTTTCAAAAGCTCGCTCTTTTTGTGAGGGAAAAAGCCTTTCAAACAGAGTTCTTTTAGTCGGAGTGGGAGACATTTTGCTACATTTTTGATACTTTCCGGATGCAAAATGGTACATTTTTTGCTATTGGATCAGGTCCACCATACAATTCGGTAATCAAAGAATTGGAACGGTACCTATTTCGAAACCTCGGCTTCCAACCCTTTGACTAGCCATTTGGATCAGGTCCGTCACTGTATGGAATTTTCGGGTTAATCTAATTCCTTTGTCCAGCCATTTCAAATCTTATAAAAGCCATTTTTTCGGCGGTGGGTTAGGAATCATGACCACCCTATTTATCACTGATCTGAACCACGTTCACGGCGGTTTTTTAATCGCTATCTGTGGCTTGAAGAATTCAAATTCCGATTTCCAGGCGACCTCCTCACTCGACTCCAAAACCGAGCGACAAATCCAATCGGCCTTGCATGAGCTGTGCCAAGGCAAGACAGCCGTCATAGTCGCACACCGGCTTTCGACCGTGGTAAATGCGGACAAAATCGTGGTGCTGGATAATGGGAAAATCGTCGAAGAAGGAAGTCATTCCGAATTATTGGAACAAAACGGAGTCTATGCGAGAATGTGGGAGCTGCAACAAGCCGGTGATATCTCGTCGCCTCCTTCGACCAACGACTTGACGCACAAGTTACTGAACGGCTCGGATGCGTAGATCTCGACGCATTACAAATGCATGGGCATTTCTTTAGGTTGTACTTTCTATACTTACAAATAGTCTCATTCAATGGGTATTTCAAATTGTTTTCGTGATATTGTTTAATAAATAATGAAGATTGTAAAATACGCATTGCATAATAATTCTTCCGTTAGAGAAATTGAGATAAAATGGAGATGAAATGGAGCTTTCTAACTTACAGTGAGGGAGCGGATCCAATGGCAAAAAACGTCTCATTTTGCATTCCGGGTTTGGACCAAAATGTCTCCAAACCCTTCCCTTCTCTAAGCTAAAAAACCCCGCTTTGAAGAGCCCGCCTTGAAGGAAAGAGCGCGCTTTTCAAAGCGGAGTTTTTTAGCCTAGAGAAGGGAAGGGTTTGGAGTCATTTTGGTCCCTTCCAGGACGCAAAATGACACGTTTTTTGCTATTGGATCAGGCCCCTCAGTGTACGTCTTCCATCAATGACTCACTTTAGTGCACAGTTATTATGCAACAGTTGTTTTCCCTTTTTATAAATTGATCAACGAAACGCGGCTTTTTCCCTCGACCGGATGTACGCATCACGGCCGACAATTTTCGTCGGGCGAATTCCGTTTGCGCCACTTTTTTTACCTCGGAGGTAAATTTTTTGGCCCGGTTGCTAAATTCCATACAATTTTTTTTGTTTTTATTTTACCGCATAACATAAGCATGTATTGCGAATACAAGGAAAAACTGGAGAAAACGCCGATATCTCTGCAAATTTGCATGCCCTTTCATCCGACTTCAACCAACATTGATGTGAAAGTCGTGCAAAAGTCCTTGGATTACAATAAAATTGAGCAGACAGGTGAGTAAATTTACGATTTCCGTAAAATTTTCGAGTTTTCTATATGTTTAGTAACGCATCAAACCGTTGGCCAACTAATCCGTTTGGAGCGCAAGAAAAATAAACGAAGAAAAGAGCCGGTCTTCGACGACTTTATGAACATTCAAGGATGGAAAGTAAAGCAAGAAGACAAAAGCTGGAGTCCGATTAGTGATCGGAAATTCAAATTGACTGAACGAAGGCTTCGGGAGGATGAAATTGATCTGTTGGACACTGAGAGACCACCAGATTTACCGGAAGGAGAACTCAATGAGTTTCCGGCATGGAGTGACATGTTGCAGAGTAAGCGGTAGTTTCCTAAAGGTGATTGCCACAGAAAAATGTCGCTGCAATCGCGCACCAAATCTCTAGCCGTGAAAGCGATGATAAACGATTCCACGCGCGATTAATCCACATTATTTTTCCGACAAACTGATATCCAAAAGTGTCGCTGCGCGGATCCCGTCGCTGAAGTGAAAAGCAATTTGTTTTCTCGGCGACTATGCGATTTTCGATGTATCATTGCGCCGATTATTTTCCCGACATACCGATATCAGAAGAATTTTTTTGATCTAGAATTCGCCTTCGTCAAAAATTCCTTGTAGACGGACTGTATCATAAAGAAGTTAGATTAACCTAGACTCCTCGAATTGGGTCGGAAACTCTTTACACTTTCCCAATTTAGATGTGGAAGTCTATGCGCCGGAATTAATGCTGGTCCAAAATGACGAAATTGCCATGTATTTAATGAAAGAGTTAGAAAAACACTTTTTGATATGGAACTCGGAACCTGTCCTCAATTTCCGCTCGGAATATGAACAACATTTGGTTCGGACACGACAGTAAGTCAGGTGCACGAATAAAAGAAAGAATCAAAATTACAGTATTTACTTTGACAAACGCCCATTCTGGATGTTCGACCAGAATTATCAAAGCGCCAGCCAGAACATCTCGAATACACTGCTGGTCCATCGAGCAATCTCAAATCATTTTTGGACGAAAGTCGTGTCACGTCTAACCTATCCCTGGGATAATTTACTGTTGAATCAATTGACGGTCCAAGACTTGAATGTGAAAATCTCCGAGTATTTGAAAAACGCAATGAAAGTCACGAATTTCGAGTAAGAATCCTGGTCTAGGTAAAAGTTTATTTGCAAATTTAAGTTGGGCCTTGGAGATCTGCGAGATCTTGTTGGAGAAAAAAGAATGCTGGATTGAGGACTTGAGCGATGAACTGAAACGAAACCAGTTCTTCAATTCGATTGCTTCGCTGCAGGCCAAGTTGTTGAGAGACTTGATTTACGATAATGTGGAGATATTGATGAATGAGCTCACTAAACGCAAAAATGTAAGCCAAGTCTGCAAAGAAAAACTTATTTTTTTGCGGCTCTACTCTGGGAGTTGGTTCGAAGAGGGCACCTGGGCGAAGAGGGCACCTTGAGAAAAAATGATATGGTAAAGGGGGACCAAGGAGGATTCCTTAAGAATAATCACAATCCGCCTTGGTCCCCCCTTACCATATCATTTTTTTCTCAGGGTGCCCTTTTCGCTCAGGTGCCCTCTTCACCAAGGTGCCTTCTTCGAACCAACTCCCAGAGCAGAGCCGTGAAAAATACATTCTTTCTAACCCTACAGTGGTTCTCCAATTGTTAAAGTGCTGAAATGCATACCTGTTTTGCACTTTTAGAACAGCACATTTTACGTTAAAGTCGATATGGAGGCCTTGTCAACGGATAGCTACAGTGCCTGGGCGATCGCCAAGCGGCTGATTGAAATCGGCGAGGACATTGTGCGTGTGGAATGCCGTTTGTTTCCGAACATGTACCCGGATGAGAAAACGTTCTCCGTCGCTTCCAGTGTCATAATGGAAAAGTTTTCCATCGAGCCGATAAGACCCTTTCAGAGCGTTTTCGAAGGAAAGCAGCGTCTGGATGAAGCAGTGGCTCATCTGGGAGAAATTGAAGGCGTTGAGGATGTGGCGGAGGCAGTTCGTGTATGTTGCAAAAAATGTTTTTGAAATTTTACACTAACAATTCAGTTAGCCGTTGGGCTACGCAAATTGGCGCAAGAAACCAAGGTGGTTCGTGTTTTCTGGTTCCGAGAGCCCTACGAATTCGATTTCACCGAAGTGAAAAGAAACACGTTGGAGTCGATTAAAGAGATGAGGGATAAATTACACTCCAAGGCCAGCACTTTTCTCTACGATACAATGAAAGAGTGAGCAACTAATATGGCTAAATTTCTTTTTCCTTTTTGTTTCAGTATTGTTGATTTCTACACATGGTCGTCGCGAAAGTTGTATGGCCAAGATCAACTGGTTCAGATGTATAAACTGGTCGAGGTCCGAGACCACGACTTTCCCAAGTTGAAGAAGAAATTGGATATTTTGCATGAGTGTTTCGGCATTTTATTTGAGGAATTTAATTTTAATGGTAAGACTGTAAGATTTGTCTGTGTACCGTGATATTCAGCAGTAGTCGCATCGAGATTTTATGCATTACATTGTATACATATTCGTCGTTTATGGTGATGGCAAATTTTTAGAAATAATGCTTCAAAAGTATTACACGTCCAGCAGAAGCTCTTTCCGCCTTAGTTACTTGATAACGTTGGTCTGGCAAAAGCTCATGGTTGACAAAGCCCGCATTGAGAAAGTTGTATGTCACATTTATCAAGAAAAAAGATGTTTCGATACAATTACAGCTAACCGAAAAGACAAATGCCGTACATTACGAATCAATGATGTTGGACGAAAACCTGCGCCTATGCGTCAAGAAATACCGAGTTTGTCATTCCACATCAGACCTCACGGTGCTGGCCAGCCGCTTCGAAGAGATCCATCAACGCGTTGAGAGGTTGCAAGTCGAATTTCCGATCCTTGCTGCTCAGTTGGAGCTGTTCGAAATGGACCCGCTCAAAGACGATGTGGATGCGCTGGCGTTCCGTGCGAAGGTCATCAGCCACATCGCTGGCTGCCATATCAAAGTGGTGCAGTTTGAAGAGGAATTCGTTAACACCAAAGTCGTCGAAGTCGACGTGCCATCAGTGAATGAGCAGATTGAAACGATGAATACGGATTTTGAAACGTTGAAGAAAGAAATCGGCGAACCAGAAGATGAGCTGGTCTTGGAGAGCGCGCAAATGTTCTTGCAAAAAATTCAAGTCATGATGGATCAATTTAACAAAGTGTTGCCGGTGATTAACGCCTTACGGTCGCGCGGAATTAAGGCTAGACATTGGCATAAGGTGAGCGGCATTGAATGCTATCATTTTCAAGATTTTCCTTATGTCTTATGCTTCTGGCGTGTTGTAAAAGTTGTTTTGTCATCATTTTTGCTGCTGCAGATTCTCGGGGAAACGGATGGCGATGTTCCACAAGACCATGAGAATATGACCGTCCTCGAGCTGACCAAAATCGATTTCCAAGAGAAGGACGCCAAGAAATGCGAAGAAGTCAGTGAATTGGCCAGCAAAGAGCTGGTCCTGGAGGAGAGCTTGACCCAGATGAAGGCTCAACTGGCCGAAGTCACACTGACTCACAACAAAAATCATCTGACTGTGAGTTGGAGGGATTAGCGACAAAAATAAGCAACCTACAACTTGAAGGCTTTTGAACTGTCTTTCATTTTTCAGGGAGTTTTCGAAATGGAGATAAAACCGGAGACGGTTGGACTAGTTGAGGAATTGATCATCAAAACACAAATGAACATCTCCAGCCCATTCGTCACATCCTTACTGCCTTTACTAAAAGAATGGCTGGAGAAGTTACAACGGCTGCAAAACATGATGGATCTCCACCAAAAATGCATGAGCAAATGGATTTATTTGGAGCCATTGTTTGCCGCCGAAGATATTGCCTATCAAATGCCGGAAGAATGGCGGAAATTCCAAGACATCCGAGAACGGTGGAAGTACTTGACTGAGCAATTGGTGAGCATCAGAAATAAAAAAAAAAACAGAATTAAAACAACGCTGGACTGTCAATTTTTTCAGAGCCGAGTACGCAAGTTGGCGGATCTGAGCGAAATCAACTGTCCACCAGAAATTATGCAGTTGTTGGACATGTTCAAAGTCATCCAAAAGGGCTTTGATGTGTACTTACAAAAGAGGAAATTCAACTATCCGAGGTGAGAACAGGAACCGCAATGCAATGCGTGTTTCAGGCTCTATTTTCTATCGAATAACGAGCTGCTGGAAATGTTGAGCCGTGCTCGGAATCCGGAGAAAGTCCAGCCGTATCTTTGCAAAATGTTTGCTTCAGTGTATGGACTTGAGGTCCGGAATCAATGCGAAATTGTCGCTGTGCTAAGTCAACGGGGCGAGCGCTTGAAACTTTCAAAGGCTATCAATATTCATCATTTCAAGGTGAGAATTTCTTTCACAAATTGAAATATGAGCGTCGCACTTCGAGCACTTCTCCTGCTAATTTTTTCAGCGACACGTCGACAAATGGCTGGCCGAGCTGGAGAGAGAGATAAAAAACACAGTGAAAAATAAGTTGAAAAACGTGATGCGCATGTGTGGCGAGGATTTGCCTTCGATTTTCGATCTGACTGGCGACTTTACCGCGCAGTCAGTGATCCTGCATTGTCGGTTAGTTGCGACGAAAAAAATCGAAAATGGAATTGTCACCGGAAAATTGCCCACATTGTTAGACTACTTCGACTTGTACATTGAGAAGTTGATCAAAGGACGAAGCGACAGTGAGGAAGAGAAGTTGCTCATCGACAACCTGCTCATTGAATACAACGATCAAAAAGGCATTGTCAACCGGTTGATCAAGGCCAATTGCAAATCGATCCACAATTTCGAGTGGACCTCGCAAATCCGTCATTACTGGATGAACGATGACTTGTATGTTAGGGTCTATAATTTGAATGTCCTGTATGGATACGAATACATTTCGAGCTCAACGCCATTCGTGATGACGCCGATTATACGGAAGGTTCATCGGGAGCTAATGACTTTCCAGACGCAAGGCTACGCTGGAATGCTGAAGGGTCCTGCGGCGACTGGAAAGAGCGAAAGCATCAAAGAGTTGGCTAAAATTTTGGGTGAGCCTATCGGTTCGTACAGTGACGGACCTGATCCAAGGTGGCAGAAAACATACCATTTTACATCCGATAAGTATCAAAAAAATGTGGCAAAATGCCTCCCTCTGCAACTATAATAAAAAACTCCGTTTTGAAGGGCGCGCCCTTTCCCTCACAACAAGAGCGGACGCACTTTTGAAATCGGAGTTTTTCACTTGAAGAGGGAGGTGTTTTGCTACATTTTTTGATACTTCCCGGAAGCAAAATGGTACGTCTTTTGCCACTGGATCAGACTGCCACTGTAAAATCGCTGAAGTGATTCTTGACGTTTGCAATGTGCAAAGCAGAAAACTTTTGTTTTTTCACTGTGCATGTCGCCGAAAAATCACTTCAGCGACTTTGCGAACAGACTAGTAAGACTAGTATGTTACATTTGTTCAGGAAAATTCAACCTGGTCTTCAACTGCTCACCCAACGTTGATCGCCATCAGCTCGAGGACCTGATGTGTGGCACAATTTTGTCGGGAACCACTCTATGCTTGGATGAGTTCAATCGACTCTCGGAGAAGGACATGGCCTGGTTTTCGTCCCATTTGTTGGGAATTTACCAAGCCATGACAACTAGTAAGCGATTTACTGACTTTCAGTCTGTCCGGAAAATAATGTGGATTCGTAGCGCCTTGGAATCGCCAATCATTACCTTTTGCGACGGCTTGCCACGGCTGAAGGTTTGATGCGCGATGGCGGCGAGACATTTTGCTGCGACAAATCCACATTATTTTCCCGAAAAACTGGTATACGATTTTCCAGAAAACGCGAAATACCGCGTCCGCAATCTGCAAATCCCTGTGTCGCCGTCGGCCGCGTTCTATCTCACAATTAACCCGAAATTCTTGGCTAGATCCAATCTCCCGGCCAATATTTACTCTATTGTCAGAGGAATCTCTATGAATTTTGCTGACATCAGATCCATCGCCAACGCCTTCCTATTGCTAGCGGGGTTTCAAAATTCAGAGAAAGAAACGAACTTACTTTGCTCCGTTTTTGAGCAGTGTCAAACTCTGTTGGCACCAATGCATCATTACGATTTTCAGGTAGGTTGAAGTGCTCAAATAGCACTTCCCTGGCAAATCACTGCGAATTTATTACGCGCTGATTTTAGCTGCGAACAGCGCTAGCAACAATAAATGAGACTTTGGAACTAATGAAAGGCCAGAAACGCGGCAAAGTTGATGTGAGAGTTATCGGGAAAGCCCTCCGAAACGTGTTGGAGCCCTATATTGTGCACTCTGACGTGTCATCGTTCGAGAAAATTATGGGATCGGCGTTTGAGAAGCCGAATTTCGAAAAGCAAAAGGATGAAATCAAAGCGAAGGAGGTGATAAAAGAGACAATCGAACAATTGGGGCTGATTGCGACGGAAAAGTTTGTGGACTGCTGTTATAGTGTAAGCTGGGGGTTATGCAACTTCAAGACGGCGTAGAAAAACAATAAAGCATCTGTATAGTAGCAAGTGACCAAAATTTGCTCGTTATATCAATTTGTCGGGAAAATAATGTGGATTTGTCACAGCAAAAGTCTTGACTTGTCGCAGTAGCTTGATTTTGCCGCGACACAATTCTTTTTCTCGGCGACGATGCGATTTTCGATGCAACGGTTGTGCTCATTATTTTCCCGACAGACTGACAGTGTGTTTCAAACTAGTTGTTTACGCCTTTAGATCCTCCACCTCTCCCGCCAACGTCAAGCGTTCATTCTGCTTGGGCCAACAATGAGCGGAAAGTCGACCGCGTTGAAGGTTCTTCGTAGAGTCATGAAACCGCTGCTCGAAATAAACTGTAAAATGTTTCGAATGAATCCCAGCCAGAATGACTCCCATTATCTCTATGGGTATTACGACTCCAATCGTTTCGATTGGATGACCGGCATTTTGACAATGAAATTGGAGACCAAACTAGAAAAGGACGAAGAGGGATGGCTGGTGTTGGACGGCGTTCTGGATTCGGTTTGGGTGGAGTCGCTGAACTCGTTGTTTGACAGCAATCAGAAGGTAGGAAACGTGGAAAGAACACACGAATTGCCTTCAATTTCTTACAAATCAGCAATCGACGTTAAAACTTTATTGCTTCTTTTTCAAAACAGTTCAATTTGTAAGCTGTATGAAGGGCGACGTTCAGATTTTCTTTAAGCTTTGCGCACGCGTTAGGCATGGTCCGCATATCAACTCCTGAAAATCTTAGCTCGTGCTTTGCAAGGGCAGTCGAGATATTCAACGATCTTTGCGGGCAAGAGAGTACGCAAAACGCGGAGAGCGGTCAGAGAAAAACTTTTCTTTGACTATATCTTTGGCAGTTTCGCGCGGAGGAAAAATTTGATTTTTCATAGAAACATTACCTTCTACGGTAGAAATCGACATGAAACTTTTCAAGCCCAAATTTGCAAAAAAACTCACATTTTTTTCAAAAAAAATGTCGGATGTTTCTGCAAAGCGCGAACTAGAAATCTCGGATATCTTTTATAAAAAAATTATCGAAATTTGTGCCAAGTTTCATCGAAATCTGGGCGTCGCACTTGGAGTACTTACCTTGTTAAAAATGCTTACATATCATTATGAAGCATAATGTGAAAGATACTCTACTCTATGGAGTATTCTCTCATTTTTAGCTCTGTCTTGCGAATGGGGAAAATGTCCCGCTGAATCCGGGAATCAGAGTCGTCTTCGAATGCGACTCCTTGGATAAGGTTGCACCCAGCACCGTCAGCCGATGCCAAGTCATATATTTTGACGAGGAAACGGTAGCTTTACATTTCCTATTAATATTTTTTTTTCGATTTGGACGGTGTATCAAAAAGATACATAAATTACAGGTGCCTCTATCCGCATTTCTGTCTTCAATTTCTCCGGTAATCTACCAAAAAGTGGTCGACGCGATGCCACATCTGAGTATATTGCGAAAACTGAATAGAAAGTTGCTGTACGACCGGATTGGTCATTTATCCAAAATGTTCTCCAAGAACAAGGAGATTGAGGAAAGTATTTGGACATTCCTTTCGTTCATCGCTGCCCGAACCGTCAAGGAAGAGGAGCATGTGGACAAATGGCTGCAAGGGGTGAGGATTTCGCGTCGTTGATACGGGATTGCATATGTGGCGCCTGTTAAGCTCTAGGACTTTTCGGGTCAGCGACAGTTAGGGTCGACGATATTTTGGGTCACACAGATCCGTTTTTGTATGCATGGGGAGGCTTGGAAAAGCCTCAGTTTATAGAAATAATAAGATTGGATCCTAGGATAGCTTATCGCCTGTTTTGGGGTATTTTACACGTATTACTGCAATAATATCACGATAAAACTTACGGTTTTCTTTTTTTGGAGCAAGGTTTTGTCTTTCCTATGTAACAATAGCACAGGATGAAGGCGACCCGCAATATGGTTAGCAATAGCTAAACTTTGAAAAAGTGGTCGTATTGTAAGTCTCCGCAGATCATCCAACGGCTTTGCCAGGCTCTCGACCGGTAACTCCATACCCCATAGAAGTACTTTCCTTGTTAGATATTTCCAACCTTAGTTTTCCTAGCCCTGAGAGTTTGCAACGTTGAAAAGACCAAGACCTGCTCAAAAAAGGTACCCCCATATGTTATATCTTGATTTTATTGCAGTAATGCGTGTAAAGTAACAAACTGCCATAGACCTGGTCAATTGTATTATTATATTTTTAAGTCTAAATCACCTCCTAGCCGCCCCCATGCATCGAGGCAACCCAAAGTATCGTCGACCCGAAACGTCGGCCGCTGAATAAGATTTGTAATCGAAAAAAAGTCTGAGAATTTTGTCTTCCAGCTCGAGGTGGACACACACTCCCTTATCTGGAAAGTTCCAATGGTTTTTGGTGGAGCAAAAACAGTGCGGGACGAGGAAAACGAACACCTCACCAATTACAATTTCAAAAGGGAGATTATCAAACAAATGGTCATGTTCAGCAAGTATTTGGTGGTCATTTACGGCCTAAGCGGGTCCGGAAAAGACGAATTTGTCGAGCAAGTTATTGGAGGTTTTGAACCGGCACGGTAATTATTGCGCGATAATTTTTTTATTTCTTTTTGATCCTTTAGGTGGGACATTCATTATCTGAACTTGTCCAGCGATTTGGTCCCGGTGGATCTGTATAATTCCATTATGAATTGCAATTTGGTTAGGTAAGGTGGAGAAAAAAATTGCGTGGAATGTAAGGCGCTTTTTGGTTTAACTACAGTTCGGGTCGACAATGCTTTGGGTCGCATCGATTCGTCGTTGTTTGCATGGGGAATGCTAGGAACAGGCTCAGTTAATAGAAATAATAATATTGACCAAGCCTTAAAAATAGTTTATCACCTACAGTGACGGACCTGATCCAGTGGCAAAAAATGTGCTATTTTGCATCCGCGAAGTATCAAAAAATGTAGCAAAATGCCTCCCTCTCCAACTAAAAAAAAACTTCGTGGCGCGCCCTATCCCTCACAAAAAGAGTGGGCGCGTTTTTGAAATCGAAGTTTTTTTCACTTGGAGAGGGAGGCATTTTGTCACATTTTTTGATACTTCCCGGATGCAAAATGGTACGTTTTTTGCCACTGGATCAGGTCCACCACTGTGTTTTGAGTTATGGGAATTTTACGTGTATCACTCACTCCTATACATAATATCCAAATAAAACTTACGGATTTTTTTTGGAACAATTGGTCCTTTCTATGTTACAATAGGTCGAGTCAAAAAAACCCAAGGTTAATGTGAGGCGGAACGACCGAGCTTCGAGGATTTTCCCACGAGGAAAGATCTACATTTATTCAAATTTTATTATACTTTCCTACGTGGGGCTTCCCTATAAAAGGCCTCCTTTCCACTGAATAAATCACTTGACTCTTGAGCTCTCGTCTTGTCTCGTTACTGGGTTGTCGGGCCTCTCGACAGTTACAAATAGTTAAAATTATAAAAAGTCTTTGCTTAGTCACCGCCGACCAACCAGCGGCTTTGCCAGGCCTCTCGTAGGCACCTATTACAATACAATCTTTTTTGGGTCTCCGCCTGTACTACCCTTCTTATCGACCGATTTTCTGTTGACCCGAACTGTAGCTGACCTAAAACGCCGATTATACAATTGTCTGTAAAATCCTTGAATATGCAGACTAGGCCCCAATCACTATACCGGCGCCGGTGACAAGTCCGTTCTTGTTGTTCTTCAAGGCTTTGAACGGTTGCCAGTTCTCTCCAACAACAGTGTAATGGAGTTCCTCCGGTCCTTGTTTGACTTTGGCCGTGTCTTGAATCCGGCAAAAGAGACAGTTCGGTTTACGTCGGTCTATTTTCTGATCGACTACACGACAGAGATTGTGGGGCCTCAGCATTTGCCCATACCGGATCGATTGCGAAGGCATATGTTTCCGGTTTTATTCCACCAAACTGTAAGGTTGTTTCGAACGTTGCAACGCGTTGTCCATTAAGGAGAAAGACGATTCGGGAAACTGGAAAATATTGTTTATCTTGGGTCGTCCAGAAAGTTCGTTCGTTTTTTTCATTGCTTTGTTTTGCAAGGATAAGTGTCGAGATTAGGGTAATCAGTGGCGTAGATTTCAAAAATCATGCTCATTTTTTGTGATCGTTACTTTTTTTTCTTAAGTAGTACTGTAAAGTTGTAATTTTTTGATTTTTTTGCGAATTCTTAATTTAGGGGTTCTCGAGGGTTTTGATTTCGAAAATGGCATCTAATTTTCCTGATTATTACCTTTTCTTAAGTAGTAATGTCAAAATAATGATTTTTTTTTGTGATTTCTTTGATTATTTATAAAAAATGTAATTTTTTGACGTTAGTCTGTAAGAATCAGAAAAAATGGATGTCATTTTTGAAACCAGCACCCTTGAAAACCCCCAAATCAAGAATTCGCGAAAAAAATCAAAAAATTACAACTTTACAGTACTACCTAAGAAAAAAAGTAACTATCACAGAAATGAACATAATTTTTAAAATCTACGCCATTGATTACCCTAATTTTGACACTTATATACGAGAAAAAAATATGTTTCAGTTCCCTCAATTGTCATTCCCCAGTAGATTCCTGGTCGCTTGCTTATTCGCACTTTCAGAACAAAACCCTCCCCTACGAAGTGGGCTTCAACTTTCTCCAAGTCTATCGCACCGAATCACAAGAGCCCGAGCAAATCGACGCCTTCAAAGAGTGCTTAATGAAGGAGCTGGTCACGGCGACCTCTGATATTCCACATCACATTGTCCCGTTGTGTCACAAACTCATGACTTGTCTTGAAGACATGATTGACGAGACTTTTTTCCAATCCAACGAGTCTTTTCCGTTCACTCTGTTGCAGTTGCCGGATGACGAAGTACCCTCGATTTTCGACTACCCCACCCTCGAGAACCGAATCAGCGAGTATTTGAGGAAGAAGGGGAAAACCGAAGTGCTCCATAGCTATCTGATCCGGCAGTTTGGGTTCCTATACAAGATTGCGCAACTCCCCATTGACGGACACTGCGTTTTGATTGGCGAGCCGGAGAATGAGCCAGCCAAGATGATCGAGCTGGTGGCCGATGTGTCGGATATCTATTTGGAGGCAGCGCCAAGTCAGATGACGGAGATTTACTGGAAGGAGACGATGGTTAAGGTACGATGGGAGGGATTGAATTGGGCGTGATGGGGAAAAGCTTGGCAGATTGGCACCTCCCAAAAATGAAAAAGAAGTCAATACGAGCTGCGCCTATTAAATAAAAATCAAATGCGAGCTGCGCCCTAGAAAATGAAATGTCGATGTGAGCTGGGGCCAATGTGCTAACTGAAAGTTTGCTGAAAATCATAGGGCGCAGTCGGAGAACTTGCACGGGCGCAGCCCGCGTCTTGGGCGCAGCTCGAAAACAAGCTGCAACTTAGCTCCGGCGAGCTGCGAAAGTTTGTTTTCCGAGCTGCCCCGAGATGCGAGCTGCGCCCATTCCATTTTTCCGAGCTGCACCCTACCATCTTCAGCTAACTTTTAGCAAACTTCCCCTAGATAAAAATGTGGTGCGAGCTGCGCCCGGTAAATATAAAGTCAACGCGAGCTGCGCTAAGAAAATGAAAAGTCAATGCGAGGTGCGCCCAGGAAATGAAATGTTAATGCGAGCTGCGCCCTGGGAATAGGAAGTCCGTGCGAGCTGCGCCCAGTAAATAGAAGACCGTGAGTTTCGCGCACGGTCACTATAAGTTTTAGCGCTAACCTAAGCCTATGCTAAGCCTAAACTAAGCTTTGGCTGAACCGGCTGACTTTTCATTGCAAGACATCTCCTCCGCATGTCGCGCCTTTTCACTTTCCCAGATTTTTTCGGGGTGGTGGCCAGTCTGCGGAACTTTCAAGGCGCATCCGTTTAGGTGATTCAAATGTGCACCAAAGAGAACCGAAAGGTTCTTCTCCATGTCACTGACGACATGCCCTCGCACGACTGCCTCGATCGAGTTTTTGCCGATCTTTCGGTCATTCTAAGCGGCGGGTTTCCCATGCGGCTTTTCCAACAACAAGCCTCGGGCAATGCGATGGCCTCAATTTCATCGATTGCGTCGGAATGGGATAAACGAAAGGTGTTGACCCGAAAAATGCGAGAAAATTTGCATGTAATCATCACGGTGAATCGGCGGACGGTCGGCCATCATCGCAGTGTGTTCTACGAGCTATTCCACTTTTGTATGATGGTTAATTTGGATAATTGGACGAACGATGACATGTTGTCGTATGCTTCGATGAACTTGGCGCAGCTGAATTTGCCCGCCGAACAGGTCAGACGTTCCGTGGCGGATCTGATGAAAATTCATAAATTGATGGTGGAGTTACAGTAGGTGTCTTTCGGAAATATTTATAAAGCTTATCGCAGTGTAAGAATTGATTTAGCGATTACTTTACAGCCCGAAATTTGAGCACAGTGAGTTCGTCTCATTCATCCAAACCTACTGCCACATGGTGACAAGAAAGAAGGAAAAACTCAACGCACTTATGACTAGATATCAGACCGGAATTGAAAAGCTGAATAAGGCTGACGAACAGATGAATTACATGCAAGAAGAGTTGGTCCGCCTTCAGCCGGAACTCGTGAGAACTTCGTTGGAAACTACGTAGGTTCAACGAGAGTTTTCTATAGAGTGGCGGACCTGATCCAGTCACAAAAACGGACAATTTTGCATCCGGGAAGTATCAAAAATGTAGCAAAATACCTCCCTCTTCAAAACGAATTTTTTTTTATTTGGCGAGGGAGGCATTTTACCACATTTTTTGACACTTTCCGGAAGCAAAATGGTAAGTTTTTTGCCACTCGACCAGGTCCGTCACTGTATTCTATCTATAGTTGCATAAAGAGTGCACTGAAAGTGCAACAAATGGTATGATTTTTTGGGTATGGTGTTAGATTGCCCCTGATGTTTCTATGTCGAATTTTGAGGTTCTAGGCCCAGCGGTTCCCGAGATACGCGGTCGAAAGAAATTTTTGTCAACCAGTATAGGTTCTGTCTAACGAGGGCTTTTGGGGAGCTGTTTGATTTTAAAGACAGCTCGAATTAACAGGGGAAATACCTCGAGTGCGACGCTCAGATTTTGATGGAACTTGGCACAAATTTAGATAAATCTTTTCTATGATATATGCTAGACTTCTAACTCACGGTTTGCAGAAACGATCGAGATTTTTAGATCAAAAGTTAAAAAAAAAATTTGACACTTTTTTGCAAATTTTGGCGTGAAAAGTTTCGTACTATAGAGGGTAATGTTTGCACAAAAGAATTGATTTTTTCCGCCCGAAACTTTCAAAGATACAGCCAAAAAATGTTTTTTCTCTTGCTCTCCTCATTTCGTGTACTCTCTCGGCAGCAAATATCGATGAATATCTCGGATGCGCCTGCAAAACGTGAGCTAAAACTTCCAAAAATTGATATGTGGCCTACACAGGCGTGTTAGAAAAATGTAAAGAAAATCTGAGCGTCTCACTTGTAAGCCTTCCTTTATAAAGTCTCTCGGCTACCAAACCCAGCTACCCATAACATCGAGCTCATTACAGCATGTTGATGAGTCAGATCGAACGAGAAACGATCGAAATCGAGAATGCGAGGGAAATTGTGGCCGCGAATGAGTTCAAAGCCAACGAAGCCGCGACGAAAGCGCAAGCGTTGAAAGTTGAGTGCGAGGCCGAGCTGGCCGAAGCCATTCCGGCGTTGGAAGCGTCTGTGCAAGCGCTGGAGGTGCTGAGTCAGCGCGATATTAGTATGCTGAAGACGATGAAGAATCCTCCACAAGCCGTGAGGTTGTGCATGGAAGCTGTGTGCATTTTGTTGGGAGAACAACCGGTCAAAGTGAAACATGTAGGCGAAAGGGTCAAGGGCTGAGGTTGTTTTAAATGGCGCTACGACTTTTCGGGTCAGCCACAGTTCGAATCAAAGATACTATGGATCGCGTCGGTTCGTCGTTGTATGCATGGGGCAGGCTAGGAGAAGGCTTAGTTAGCATAAATAATAGGATTCGGATCTTCATTTTTGCCACAAATTTTGGTCTTTTATATGCTACAATAACTCAGGGCAAAGAAAACTAACGTTAGTAAAATCTAAGGTTAGAAGAAGTAGGCATATTGCAAGTCTTGGCCAAGCCTTTGCCGACCATCCAACGGCTTTTCCCGGCTTTACTTTTGACAATCTTTTTTTGGGTATCCGTCTGCCCTACGCCCCGTTTTGATTGATTTTGTGCTGACCTGAACTGTCGTCGACTCGAAAAGTCGGGACGCGTTTCAAATCGTTTTTTAGGAACGAAAATCGAAGCTAGACTATTGGCCGACCGCCTTGAAATGTCTTGCCGACATGCAATTCCTGCGACGAATTCGTCTCTTCGCTAGAGAAAAAGTTCCTCCCAATGTCATGAACATTATCAGAAAGTAAGTCGCTATATAGGACATCAGTAATAACCCATTCGGCTTCAGGAATTACATCTCGCTGGAAGAGTTCTCACCTGCGGTTATTCGAGCGGTAATTTTGGAGTTTTGTATTCTTTTTTTCGGCCTTCTGTATAGCGTAAATATTCAATTTTTAGACCTCTGTAGCAGCTGAAGGGCTATGTTTATGGGTTCGAGCCATCGAATCGTACGACACAATCTCCAAACAAGTTGAACCGAAGAAACAACGGCTGAAGAACGCGGAAATGATGGTCAAAAGCAACATGAAGGCCTTGGATGCGAAACGGAAAGCGCTGGCGGTGAGAAATACTCGTTGTTTTGAAAGGTGACATGTTATACGATAAAACAATTTAAAAAATGAAAAAATGGGGGTGACACCTTATACGGTGAAAAAAATTAGAAAAATTTTCGAAATGAGTGGTGACATGTTATACGAAGGATTTTTTTCGTATAACATGTCACATTTCTCCAATTTTTTTCGTCGTATAACACGTCCCACCCTATTTTTTTCATTTTCAAAATTTTTTCATCGTATAACATGTCACCTCCTATTTTTTCATTTTCAAAATTTTTTCATCATATAACTTGTCACCCCTATTTTTTGTTTTAAGAAATTTCATTATCAATTTCTCAATAATTTGCCCCTTCAGGACGTAACGGAGCGTCTTCAACACCTCTCCGACGTCTTCAGTCAGCAAAGTCAGAAGAAACAAGACCTCCAGAACCAAATCCAAGCCTGCGAGCAGCGCGTCGGCCGCGCCGCCCATCTGTTGGCGGCGTTGGGCGGCGAACGCTCGCGTTGGGAGAAGAACATCCGTGAGCTGGAAAAGGAGCTGCAGATCTATCGGAAGACGGTGCTGATCGCGGCGGCCATCATCACGTACTTGGGGAATGTGGAGGATACGATACGGAAGAAGGCGGTCTCGTTAACCGCTGCGGCTGTGCGCTACGAGAAGGCGTTTACGATGAGGGTGATTCTGGACCACACTTCGATTCTGTATGATGAGAAGGTAAACAGTTTACGCAAGGAAGGGCGTCTGTATATTAGTCTGTCGGAAAAATAATGTGGATCGTTGTGCTTTGAAATCGCTGCCACAAATGCTCGGTTTGCGACGGCTAGCCGTGGCTGAAAATTTGATGTTCCACTGCGACAAGACAGTACATTTTCCTGCGACAAATTCATATTATTTTCCCGACAGACTTACATTTCTGCCACTTTCCTTTGCTGTAGCGAAACGTGGGAAGTACCCCATGCACGACGCTCAGATCCTAATACAGTGGGGGACCTCATCCAGTGGCAAAAAACGTACCATTTTGCATCCGCGAGGTATCAAAGATGTGGCAAAATGCTTCCTTCTCAAAGTGAAAAAACTTCGATTTCAAAAGCGCGCCTGCAGAGGGAAGCATTTTGCCACATTTTGATGCTTCCCGGATGCAAAATGGTACGTTTTTTGCCACTCGATCAGGTCCCTCACTGTAAAACGTGGCTCAAGTTTAGAGTCACTTTATCATTGACATGCACGAGAGGACTAGCCTGCGCTTTGTAGAAACGCCCGAGATCTATTGGTCGAAAGTGGGCAAGAATAGGAATTTTTGCAGCGGATTTTATCATGGCATAAAGAGCATGATATAGTACCTAGTCCTACCGTAGAGACTAATGTTTCAAAACAAAGTTTTTCTTTACTCTCTCAGCCGCAAAGACTGTTGAATACTAGTCGCGGCAAAAAGATCTCGTCGCACCCCGAAAAGTCGATTTGTCGCTGAGAAAAATGGGAATCGCCCGCGACAATAAGGCAAAAACAAGAAAATTGCACTGTGCAAAAGCACTTTTCAGGTTCATGCACAGTGCGGAGTCGCAGAAAATTCTAAGGACTTTTTGCCGCGACTAGTATCTCGGCTGCCCTCGCAAAGGGCGAGGTAAAATTTTCAGGAATTTATATGCGTCCTATATCCGACTTAAAAAAAAAATTTTGGGGCTTCGGTAGTTCAGCCCCCCACGAAAGGTAGTTCAAACCCCCACTGTTTTGCCCGTTTCACACCCCACATAATGAACAAATTAGAATAATACAAAAAATGTAAGTGGGGTTTGATCTACTACGTTGGGGGTTTGATCTAAAACGTAGGGGGCTTGACCTAAAACGTGTGGGGCTTTATCTAAAACGGAGGGGCTTCATCTAAAATGTAGGGGGCTTGATCTAAAACGTAGGGGGCTTGTGCTGGACCATACAACTTGGATTAATTCTTTGAAATAAATTTTGGGGTTCAGAATGGACGAGGGGGGTTGTACTGGGTCATGGGGGGCTAAACTGGACTGGGGGGCTGTACTACCTTAGCCCCAAAATTTTTTTAAAGAAAATCTAAGCGTCGCACCTTAAGCCCTTCCCTTGGGACTTCAAGCTACCATTTTCAGAAAGAAAAACTGGTCGAAAACTACACCATCATCGACTACTCTCGCAAGCCGCCATTCATCATCGACCCGCACGGGGAGTCGCATCGGATGTTGCCGCGCTTACTCGGCGACAACATGGCCATTGTCGACCTGATCAAGCCCAATATCGCTGAGGGCATTAAGGAAGCCGTGGAGCAGGGAAAGACCCTGATCATAGACAATGTCAGCGCTCCTCCGCCGTTGTGTGTGACGCAGCTGGTGAAGCCGAAGTTTGTGCATGATGACGAGAAAAAAGTGGGGATTAATTGACTTTTTAGCATTGTATTTTTGACTCATTTTAGTATCTGCAAGTGGAGAGTCATCTACTGGAATGTCATCCGCACTTCAGGGTCTATTTACGGTCGGATCGGCTGGACAAATTTACCGTCGACTTTTTGAAGAATGTAAGCTTGAGTGTTGCGCTGGCAACTTGCAGTAGGGGTCCTGATCCAGTGGCAAAAAACGTATCATTTCGCATCCGGGAAGTATCAAAAATGTGGCAAAATGCCTCCTTCTCCAAGTGAAAAACTCCCATTTCAAAAGCGCGCGCGCTCTTTTTGTAAGCCCTTCAAAACGAAGTTTTTTCACTTGGACAGGGAAGCAGTTTGCCGCATTTTTGATACTTCCCGGATGCAAAATGGTACGTTTTTTGCCACTGGATCAGGCACCCCACTGTATTCTTTAGGTATGTGTTGTGAACGTTTCGCTCGGCCGGAATGTGATCCAAGAAAACGTCATGAATCTCTTCCTCAGCGTGAACGTCGCCGAGATGACGCAAAAACGCGACGAACTCAGCGACGAAAAGACCTCATTTCTCATCCAATTGGACGCGCTGGAAGAGCGGATCATGGATGTGCTCGGAAAGTCGAAGGATTTGGACAATGACAGAGTTATGGACATGTTGGGAGGAGTCCGTGAGCTCAGCCAGAGCTACGAAAGCCGCAGCTTCGAGCTGAACTCCCTAGAGGAGAGGCTGGACAGGCTCTCCAAGAAGTTCCGAGATCTCGCGGTGTTTGCGTCAAGACTTATTTTCATCTCGATGAACCTCTCCAAACTGTCGCCGTTCTATTTGAGGACGTTGAAATTCTACTTCAACGTCTTTCGCGAGGCCGTTCAGTCGGACGCGGCGACGCTGAACGAGGGCAAAGTGGAGGAAGTCAAGGCTAAAGTCTTGAAAGCGTTCAACGAAAAGATTACGAACTCTCTGTTCGCTCAGCATCGCGCAGTGTTCGAGTTCTTGACAAAACATGATATCGGATACGATGAGTAGGTTTTAGATTCCAAAAACGATTTTTTATCTCATGCGCAAGAGTTGTTGTACAGTGTGTCGGGAAAATAATGAGAACTCTGTCGCCAATCCCGTCGCTGAAGTGAAAAGCAATTTGATTTTACCACGACACAATTGATTTTCTCGGCGGCGATGCGATTTTCGATGCGACAGATTCCTCATTATTTTCCCGACAGACTGAAATAACCCACTCAATTTTTAGGCTAAAGGACATGTCCGAAAAGGAGTTTCTCGCCAAATATATGAAGTATATGGACCCTACCGACCTAAATCTCCGCCAGACCATCATCGAACATGACTCCAGAGTTCCAATCGCGATCCTGCTGAATGCTCAATCGACCTATGTGGTGCGCAATTTGTACTCGATTTCGCGGCAGGTCGAACGAATTGAGCCGAAAAATAGTATGGACCCGAACCACAACCCAACAAGGATTCAGATGGCTCCGATCGAGAATCTCAAGAGTTTTGATTGGAAAACATGCTTGCTGGATGATCAATGGATCATGGTGCAGGTATAGTTACATTTGCTAGTTTGTAAAATCAATCAGACAAAGTCAAAAGGTAAATTGCCAGTAGTAAGCGCTTTTTATTTTTAACAAGTTGGACGTCAACGCAATGGATCTTTTAAAATTTTTAAATAATTGGAACGTAGTTGTAGTCAGCGACCAACAGGCTGTTGACGCCGCGACGAACTCTGAAGTATCCAGCTTCTCCGTAGTCCTCTCCCCATTGGTTCTTCATCACCCAGAAGTCCTTTCCACCCTCGTTACCGTAGCCAACAGTCACGACGGCATGGGTGATGACCCAACCGCCAGATGGCTCTGGAGCGTCAATGATGCCACCGGTATAATCCATGATCTGGTGAGCATCAAGGTCTAGAAAAAGGGCTGATATTAGTGAGATTAAACTTACAAGTAACAATCGGACCAACGTTGTAGATGTAGTCGGCCATGGCGTCTTCGTCCCCAGATGGAAGGGTTTCTTCGTCAGAGATATAGATAACGGGGCTCTTGGATTTGCAGCTAGGAATTTTCCCGCTGGATCCAGAGGTGTAGGGGTAGCTGGCTTCGGAAGTAATTCCCTTATCTCTGATGTAGTTCATGACCTTATCTGACTGTCCGCCATTACATCCATTATTGTTACCGTAGCTGGGGTTCTGGTAAGTACAGGAAACCATTTGCTGTTCACTCAGATCCAGCTCATCATCTCCCGTGTAGAGCTTGTGATTAGCCTCGACGGCGCCGACCGCAGCGAAGGCGTAACAACATCCACAGTTTCCTTGGTCCTTGATGGATGAAATGATACCCCAATCTTTCCAGTCAAAAGCTGAAGGAGGGGTGTCACGCTTGACGCGGGAGTGGTTAGCAGGCTTGGCCGTGGAATGGAGACGTTGTACATGCTCAATGCCCTTGATACCAGTCTTTTGGGCAATGAACTCTTCCTTGGTGAGGTCAGAGAACTTGTTGGTCCCGTATGTGGCACTGGGATCTAGTTTTTGATGCTGTTCAGCACGTCTTTTGGATTCGCGGAAGTTTTGGAAGCGCTCCAAGGTTGCGGTTTCATTGTCATATTCCTTCTTGTGTCTAGATGAGACAATATAGCAGCTATATAGAGGACTTACTTGATGATGAATTGGAAGAATTCGTTCAAGGGTTTCTTTTCAGTGCTATTCAGCTGCTTGTGGAGGTTGGAGGCAAACTTCAGCGAGTTCTTGGTTCTGTCGCCGACATTCTTCAAGTTTCCAAGGAGATCGTCGATCTTGCCTCCTTTCAGTATGTCCTCGAACTTGTTCTGATCCAGGAGATCCTCGAATCCCTTTCCGAATTTCTTTGAATCCAGATGATGAGCGGATGACACAGCGCAGATTACAGCGATGATTACAATCGAACGCATGGTGAGAAGACAGGCCAGCTACCGGTGTTGTAACTGGATGAGTATGAGGTTGGAGTGAATGGATTGGGCCTTTATACCATACCGATACATGCCTTGTTAAAGAGATGATAGAAATGTTGGAAGTAAAAACGTGGTTTTACTGGGAAAAGCCTGCTTGTTTTAGGATTTGCATTAATCCCCATACTACAAATCAGCGAACAAGGCAATAAGAATAATTCAGTTTCTTTTAGGAATAATAGCATGTTTTCCGAACGCCCCTGAGTTTATCAAAATGTAGAGCCCCTGAGGGCAACCAGACTTAGCAGTCCAACTATCTATTGTTTGCTTTTTCCAGCCATTCATCGAAATTTCTAACCGTTCTCGCTAAAGCTATAATTTTTACTTGCATTATTTGCAATTTCTACTTCACAAGTCATGTATCGCTATGGTATAAAAGCCCAAGCCGTTCACTCCCCAACCTCATACTCATCCAGTTACAACACCGGTAGCTGGCCTGTCTTCTCACCATGCGTTCGATTGTAATCATCGCTGTAATCTGTGCTGTGTCATCCGCTCATCATCTGGATTCAAAGAAATTCGGAAAGGGATTCGAGGATCTCCTGGATCAGAACAAGTTCGAGGACATACTGCAAGGAGGCAAGATCGACGATCTCCTTGGAAACTTGAAGAATGTCGGCGATAGAACCAAGAACTCGCTCAAGTTTGCCTCCAACCTCCACAAGCAGCTGAATAGCACTGAAAAGAAACCCTTGAACGAATTCTTCCAGTTCATCATCAAGTAAGTCCTCTATACATACTTTATACCGTCTCAACTAGACACAACAAGGAATACGACAATGAAACCGCAACCTCGGAGCGCTTCCAAAACTTCCGCGAATCCAAAAGACGTGCTGAACAGCATCAAAAACTAGATCCCAGTGCCACATACGGGACCAACAAGTTCTCCGACCTGACCAAGGAAGAGTTCATTGCCCAAAAGACTGGTATCAAGGGCATTGAGCATGTACAGCGTCTCCATTCCACAGCCAAACCTGCTAACCACTCCCGCGTTAAGCGTGACACCCCTCCTTCAGCTTTTGACTGGAGAGATTGGGGTATCATTTCATCCATCAAGGACCAAGGAAACTGTGGATGTTGCTACGCTTTTGCTGCGGTCGGCGCCGTCGAAGCTAATCACAAGCTTTACACGGGAGATGATGAGCTGGATCTGAGTGAACAGCAAATGGTTTCCTGTACTTACCAGAACCCCAGCTACGGTAACAATAATGGATGTAATGGCGGACAGTCAGATAAGGTCATGAACTACATCAGAGATAAGGGAATTACTTCCGAAGCCAGCTACCCCTACACCTCTGGATCCAGCGGGAAAATTCCTAGCTGCAAATCCAAGAGCCCCGTTATCTATATCTCTGACGAAGAAACCCTTCCAGCTGGGGATGAAGACGTCATGGCCGACTACATCTACAACGTTGGTCCGATTGTTACTTGTAAGTGTAATCTCACTCGTATCAGCCCTTTTTCTAGACCTTGATGCTCACCAGATCATGGATTATACCGGTGGAATCATTGACGCTCCAGAGCCGTCTGGCGGTTGGGTCATCACCCATGCCGTCGTGACTGTTGGCTACGGTAACGAGGATGGAAAGGACTTCTGGGTGATGAAGAACCAATGGGGAGAGGACTACGGAGAAGCTGGATACTTCAGAGTTCGTCGCGGCGTCAACAGCCTGTTGGTCGCTGACTACAACTACGTTCCTATTATCTAAGTCTGTATTTTTTGTCATCTGCCCTGTTAAAAATAAAAAGCGCTGATAAAATAACTTGCGGTAGGTAAAGTTGTGAGACCGGGCAAACAGAGACCAAGTAAAGGGTCTATTTATCATAGTACGGGTTGAAGCGTCTATAGAACCACAAAGAATTCATTTACTTTCGAAACAACAGGTCAACACATGTTAAAAAAATCGGGATTTCGGCGAAGCTGTGACGATTCGCAAGCTAATGATTTCCCATCTTTCTCTGCCTTGATTTCGAAGGAAATCGGGCTCTCCGTGTCAACCTAGCGAATTTGCTCAACCATTTAGAGGGTTCGTCACACACCCATCGACTGGATAACAGATTTAGGTAACAAAATTCTTTCGGAAGAATTTTTGGAGGACAGAATTGGTGTTAGAAAATCAAGAACAATTTGGAGCGCTATTTATATCTTGTCCTGGCTAATCAAGAAACAAAAACAGCCAAAGATTTTCTCCTGAATTCTGGAGAAAGGACAAACTGGGCACATCACGGAAACGCGAAAAAGAAGAAAATGCTTCCCGCCCATTGTTGAATTTCGTCCAAACGAAGTGTCAAAATTGACAAGAGAAATAAAATAATTCCGAGAAAAACATTTTTGGTGGAAAATCTCACGAAAATGTTTTTTCTTGGAAACAATGTCTTGGAAAAGATGTTTCTCTACAACTCCGCACTTGAGCTTCGCTTATGCTGGAGTAACTGTTTTAGAGGGTAATTTT
Source organism: Bursaphelenchus xylophilus (assembly GCA_904066235.2). Lineage (NCBI taxonomy): Eukaryota > Metazoa > Nematoda > Chromadorea > Rhabditida > Aphelenchoididae > Bursaphelenchus > Bursaphelenchus xylophilus. Next base: position 11,308,101 of record CAJFCV020000003.1, on the reverse strand, counting down.
ACCCAACGCCTATCCAAGGGAAAGATAAAAAATTCATGGGAAACTAGCCACGCGTTTTTTTGGCACTTTGTTGCTTCCTTTCTGCAATTGTACCAGGAAAATTAGCAGTTATTTATGAACGGTTTATTGCTAGAAATTCCGTTGTAACAAGGAGGGATAATTTAAATAATTGGAACGTAGTTGAAGTCAGCGATCCGCAGGCTGTTGACGCCGCGACGAACTCTGAAGTATCCAGCTTCTCCGTAGTCCTCTCCCCATTGGTTCTTCATCACCCAGAAGTCCTTTCCACCCTCGTTACCGTAGCCAACAGTCACGACAGCGTGGGTAATGACCCAACCGCCAGATGGCTCTGGAGCGTCAATGATGCCACCGGTATAATCCATGATCTGGTGAGCATCAAGGTCTAGAAAAAGAGCTGATAATAGTGGGATTACACCTACACGTAACAATGGGACCAACATTGTAGATGTAGTCGGCCATGGCGTCTTCATCCCCAGATGGAAGGGTTTCTTCGTCAGAGATGTAGATAACGGGGCTCTTGGATTTGCAGCTAGGAATTTTCCCACTGGATCCAGAGGTGTAGGGGTAGCTGGCTTCGGAAGTAATTCCCTTGTCTCTGATGTAGTTCATGACCTTATCTGACTGTCCGCCATTACATCCATTATTGTTACCGTAGTTGGGGTTCTGGTAAGTACAGGAAACCATTTGCTGTTCACTCAGATCCAGCTCATCATCTCCCGTGTAAAGCTTGTGATTAGCTTCGACGGCGCCGACCGCAGCGAAGGCGTAACAACATCCACAGTTTCCTTGGTCTTTGATGGATGAAATGATACCCCAATCTCTCCAGTCAAAAGCTGAAGGAGGGGTGTCACGCTTAACGCGGGAGTGGTTAGCAGGTTTGGCTGTGGAATGGAGACGCTGTACATGCTCAATGCCCTTGATACCAGTCTTTTGGGCAATGAACTCTTCCTTGGTCAGGTCGGAGAACTTGTTGGTCCCATAAGTGGCGCTGGGATCTAGTTTTTGGTGCTGTTCAGCACGTCTTTTGGATTCACGGAAGTTTTGGAAGCGCTCCGAGGTTGCGGTTTCATTGTCATATTCCTTCTTGTGTCTAGATGAGACAATATAGCAGCTATATAGAGGACTTACTTGATGATGAATTGGAAGAATTCGTTCAAGGGTTTCTTTTCAGTGCTATTCAGCTGCTTGTGGAGGTTGGAGGCAAACTTGAGCGAGTTCTTGGTTCTATCGCCGACATTCTTCAAGTTTCCAAGGAGATCGTCGATCTTGCCTCCTTTCAGTATGTTCTCGAACTTGTTCTGGTCCAGGAGATCCTCGAATCCCTTTCCGAATTTCTTCGAATCCAGATGATGAGCGGATGACAGAGCGCAGATTACAGCGATGATTACAATCGAACGCATGGTGAGAAGACAGGCCAGCTGCCGGTGTTGTAACTGGATGAGTATGAGGTTGGAGTGAATGGATTGGGCTTTTATACCATACCGATACATGCCTTGTTAAAGAGATGATAGAAATGTTGGAAGTAAAAACGTGGTTTTACTGGGAAGAGCCTGCTTGTTTCAGGATTTGCATTAATCACCATACTACAAATCAGCGAACAAGACAATAAGAATAATTCAGTTTCTTTTAGGAATAATAGCATGTTTTCCGAACGCCCCTAAGCTTATCAAAATGTAGAGCCCCTGAGGGCAACCAGACTTAGCAGTCCAACTATCTATTGTTTGCTGAGAAAGTTTTTCCAGCCATTCATGGAAATTTCTAACCGTTCTTGCTAAAGCTATAATTTTTACATCCATTATTTGCAATTTCTACTTCACAAGTCATGTATTGCCATGGTATAAATGCCCAAGCCGTTCACTCCAACCTCATACTCATCCAGTTACAACACCGGTAGCTGGCCTGTCTTCTCACCATGCGTTCGATTGTAATCATCGCTGTAATCTGTGCTGTGTCATCCGCTCATCATCTGGATTCAAAGAAATTCGGAAAGGGATTCGAGGATCTCCTGGATCAGAACAAGTTCGAGGACATACTGCAAGGAGGCAAGATCGACGATCTCCTTGGAAACTTGAAGAATGTCGGCGATAGAACCAAGAACTCGCTCAAGTTTGCCTCCAACCTCCACAAGCAGCTGAATAGCACTGAAAAGAAACCCTTGAACGAATTCTTCCAGTTCATCATCAAGTAAGTCCTCTATACTTCCCTTATACCGTCTCATCTAGGCACAAGAAGGAATATGACAATGAAACCGCAACCTCGGAGCGCTTCCAAAACTTCCGCGAATCCAAAAGACGTGCTGAACAGCATCAAAAACTAGATCCCAGCGCTAGTTATGGCACCAACAAGTTCTCCGACCTGACCAAGGAAGAGTTCATTGCCCAAAAGACTGGTATCAAGGGCATTGAGCATGTACAGCGTCTCCATTCCACAGCCAAACCTGCTAACCACTCCCGCGTTAAGCGTGACACCCCTCCTTCAGTTTTTGACTGGAGAGATTGGGGTATCATTTCATCCATCAAGGACCAAGGAAACTGTGGATGTTGTTACGCCTTCGCTGCGGTCGGCGCCGTCGAAGCTAATCACAAGCTTTACACGGGAGATGATGAGCTGGATCTGAGTGAACAGCAAATGGTTTCCTGTACTTACCAGAACCCCAACTACGGTAACAATAATGGATGTAATGGCGGACAGTCAGATAAGGTCATGAACTACATCAGAGATAAGGGAATTACTTCCGAAGCCAGCTACCCCTACACCTCTGGATCCAGCGGGAAAATTCCTAGCTGCAAATCCAAGAGCCCCGTTATCTATATCTCTGACGAAGAAACCCTTCCAGCTGGGGATGAAGACGCCATGGCCGACTACATCTACAACGTTGGTCCGATTGTTACTTGTAAGTGTAATCTCACTCGTATCAGCCCTTTTTCTAGACCTTGATGCTCACCAGATCATGGATTATACCGGTGGAATCATTGACGCTCCAGAGCCGTCTGGCGGTTGGGTCATCACCCATGCCGTCGTGACTGTTGGCTACGGTAACGAGGATGGAAAGGACTTCTGGGTGATGAAGAACCAATGGGGAGAGGACTACGGAGAAGCTGGATACTTCAGAGTTCGTCGCGGCGTCAACAGCCTGTTGGTCGCTGACTACAACTACGTTCCAATTATCTAAGTCTGTATTTTTTGTCATCTGCCCTGTTAAAAATAAAAAGCGCTGATAAAATAACTGACGGTAGTGGAAAGTTGTGAGACCGGGCAAACCGAGACCAAGTAAAGGGTCTATTTATCATATTACGGGTTGAAGCGTCTATGGAACCACAAAGAATTCATTTACTGTCGGAACTACAGGTCAACGCATGTCGAAAAAATCGGAATTTCGTTGAAACTGTGGCGATTGGCAAGGTAACGATTTCCCGTCTTTTTCTGACTTGATTTCGAAGGAAATCGGGCCCTCCATGTCAACCTAGCGAATTTGCTCAACCATTTAGAGGGTTCGTCATATACCCATCGACTGGCCAACAGATTTAGGTAACAAAATTCTTTCGGAAAAATTTTTGCAGGACAGAATTGGTGTTAGAAAATCAAGAACAAAAAAAAACGCTATTTAGATCGTGTCATGGGTAGTCCAGAAACAAAAACAACCAAAGATTTTCTCCAGAATTCTGGAGAAAGGACAAACTGGGCACATCACGGAAACGCGAAAAATAAGAAAATGCTTCCCGCCCATTGTTGAATTTCGTCCAAACGAAGTGTCAAAATTGACAAGAGAAATAAAATAATTCCGAGAAAAATATTTTTGGTGGAAAATCTCACGAAAATGTTTTTTCTTTAAAACAATGTCTTGGAAAAGATGTTTCTCTACAACTCCGCACTTGAGCTTCGCTTATGCTGGAGTAACTGTTTTAGAGGGTAATTTTACCCAACGCCTATCCAAGGGAAAGATAAAAAATTCATGGGAAACTAGCCACGCGTTTTTTTGGCACTTTGTTGCTTCCTTTCTGCAATTGTACCAGGAAAATTAGCAGTTATTTATGAACGGTTTATTGCTAGAAATTCCGTTGTAACAAGGAGGGATAATTTAAATAATTGGAACGTAGTTGAAGTCAGCGATCCGCAGGCTGTTGACGCCGCGACGAACTCTGAAGTATCCAGCTTCTCCGTAGTCCTCTCCCCATTGGTTCTTCATCACCCAGAAGTCCTTTCCACCCTCGTTACCGTAGCCAACAGTCACGACAGCGTGGGTAATGACCCAACCGCCAGATGGCTCTGGAGCGTCAATGATTCCACCGGTATAATCCATGATCTGGTGAGCATCAAGGTCTAGAAAAAGAGCTGATAATAGTGGGATTACACTTACACGTAACAATGGGACCAACATTGTAGATGTAGTCGGCCATGGCGTCTTCATCCCCAGATGGAAGGGTTTCTTCGTCAGAGATGTAGATAACGGGGCTCTTGGATTTGCAGCTAGGAATTTTCCCACTGGATCCAGAGGTGTAGGGGTAGCTGGCTTCGGAAGTAATTCCCTTATCTCTAATGTAGTCCATGACCTTATCTGACCATCCGCCATTACATCCATTATTGTTACCGTAGTTGGGGTTCTGGTAAGTACAGGAAACCATTTGCTGTTCACTCAGATCCAGCTCATCATCTCCCGTGTAAAGCTTGTGATTAGCTTCGACGGCGCCGACCGCAGCAAAAGCGTAGCAACATCCACAGCTTCCTTGGTCCTTGATGGATGAAATGATACCCCAATCTCTCCAGTCAAAAGCAGAAGGAGGGGTGTCACGCTTGACGCGGGAGTGGTTAGCAGGCTTGGCCGTGGAATGGAGACGTAGTACGTGCTCAATGCCGTTGATTCCAGTCTTTTGGGCAATGAACTCTTCCTTGGTCAGGTCGGAGAACTTGTTGGTGCCATAAGTGGCGCTGGGATCTAGTTTCTGGTGCTGTTCAGCACGTCTTTTGGATTCGCGGAAGTTTTGGAAACGCTCCGAGGTTGCGGTTTCATTGTCATATTCCTTCTTGTGCCTAGATGAGACGGTATAAGGGAAGTATAGAGCACTTACTTGATGATGAATTGGAAGAATTCGTTCAAGGGTTTCTTTTCAGTGCTATTCAGCTGCTTGTGGAGGTTGGAGGCAAACTTCAGCGAGTTCTTGGTTCTGTCGCCGACATTCTTCAAGTTTCCAAGGAGATCGTCGATCTTGCCTCCTTTCAGTATGTCCTCGAACTTGTTCTGATCCAGGAGATCCTCGAATCCCTTTCCGAATTTCTTTGAATCCAGATGATGAGCGGATGACACAGCGCAGATTACAGCGATGACTAAAATCGAACGCATGGTGAGAAGACAGGCCAGCTACCGGTGTTGTAACTGGATGAGTATGAGGTTGGAGTGAATGGCTTGGGCTTTTATACCATACCGATACATGACTTGTGAATTAGAAATTGCAAATAATGGAAGTAAAAATTATAGCTTTAGCGAGAACGGTTAGAAATTTCCATGAATGGCTGGAAAAACTTTATCAGCAAACAATAGATAGTTGGACTGCTAAGTCTGGTTGCCCTCAGGGGCTCTACATTTTGATAAGCTTAGGGGCGTTCGGAAAACATGCTATTATTCCTAAAAGAAACTAAATTATTCTTATTGTCTTGTTCGCTGATTTGTAGTATGTGGATTAATGCAAATCCTAAAACAAGCAGGCTTTTCCCAGTAAAACCATGTTTTTACTTCCAACATTTCTATGATACGTTTAACAAGGCATGTATCGGTATCGTATAAAAGCCCAAGCCGTTTACTCCAACCTCATACTCATCCAGTTACAACACCGGTAGCTGGCCTGTCTTCTCACCATGCGTTCGATTTTAATCATCGCTGTAATCTGCGCTGTGTCATCCGCTCATCATCTGGATTCAAAGAAATTCGGAAAGGGATTCGAGGATCTCCTGGATCAGAACAAGTTCGAGGACATACTGAAAGGAGGCAAGATCGACGATCTCCTTGGAAACTTGAAGAATGTCGGCGATAGAACCAAGAACTCGCTCAAGTTTGCCTCCAACCTCCACAAGCAGCTGAATAGCACGGAAAAGAAACCCTTGAACGAGTTCTTCCAATTCATCATCAAGTAAGTCCCCCATACCACCTTTTAAATCGTCTCATCTAGGCATAAGAAGGAATATGACAATGAAACCGCAACCTCGGAGCGCTTCCAAAACTTCCGTGAATCCAAAAGACGTGCTGAACAGCACCAAAAGCTAGATCCCAGCGCCACTTATGGGACCAACAAGTTCTCCGACCTGACCAAGGAAGAGTTCATTGCCCAAAAGACTGGAATCAACGGCATTGAGCACGTACTACGTCTCCATTCCACGGCCAAGCCTGCTAACCACTCCCGCGTTAAGCGTGACACCCCTCCTTCAGCTTTTGACTGGAGAGATTGGGGTATCATTTCATCCATCAAGGACCAAGGAAGCTGTGGATGTTGCTACGCTTTTGCTGCGGTCGGCGCCGTCGAAGCTAATCACAAGCTTTACACGGGAGATGATGAGCTGGATCTGAGTGAACAGCAAATGGTTTCCTGTACTTACCAGAACCCCAACTACGGTAACAATAACGGATGTAATGGCGGGTGGTCAGATAAGGTCATGGACTACATTAGAGATAAGGGAATTACTTCCGAAGCCAGCTACCCCTACACCTCTGGATCCAGTGGGAAAATTCCTAGCTGCAAATCCAAGAGCCCCGTTATCTATATCTCTGACGAAGAAACCGTTCCAGCTGGGGATGAAGACGCCATGGCCGACTACATCTACAACGTTGGTCCGATTGTTACTTGTAAGTTTAATCTCACTCGTATCAGCCCTTTTTCTAGACCTTGATGCTCACCAGATCATGGACTATACCGGTGGAATCATTGACGCTCCAAAGCCTTCTGGCGGTTGGGTCATCACCCATGCCGTCGTGACGGTTGGCTACGGTAACGAGGGTGGAAAAGACTTCTGGGTGATGAAGAACCAATGGGGAGAGGACTACGGAGAAGCTGGATACTTCAGAGTTCGTCGCGGCGTCAACAGCCTGCGCATCGCTGACTTCAACTACGTTCCAATTATTTAAAAATTTCAAAAGCATACATTGCGTTGACGTCCAACTTGTTAAAAATAAAAAGCGCTGAACAAAAATTGACTCGTATTGTGTGTAAATAAGGCGAAACGTTTCTGTTCCGTTTCAGAACTGCCAACATTTGAATGGTAATCAAATCCTGGCGTTGGAGTCGCTGATTGATCAGATTGCGAACACTGAGGAGCGTCTTGAGACCTTCCGCATGTTCCTGATCATCTACCCGGAGAAAGGAGAGGCTCAGTATTCGCTGATGGGCAAGTGTAAAGTCATTACGTTGGACGATGACTACAGTCTGAAAGGATTCTTACAGTACTGTTATTCCACGATCTCGCCCAGCTGGCTTCATGAGCAGCTAGATACGGTCGGTTTAGGCCATTGGCGTGTTGTAAGCGTTGCTTGATTTCAGCCGCAACGTCGTGAGATGTTGTATCGATTGTCCTGTTTCCACTTTTGTATCGTCGAGCGATGCAAATACGGAATTTTTGGGTGGATCACAGACTTTTCGGTGTCCACAGTCAACTTTGAGTCTGCTGCGAATTTGTTCAAGGTAATATGACGTGGATGGTGAGCTCAATTTCAGGACCTCTGCGACCGATGGGCGGAGATTTCGTTCAACTCCCTCTTCTCCAACGTCCTGGAAATCGCCTACTTGGCTGACATGTCAGACAAGTACGATCTGCTGGTCTTTCGCACAATCGCTCAATGGATCTTCTCCGGCTTGAACAAGCATGACAACGGAGTGGTGGACAACCTGCATCTGAAGACCTATAATGTTGCGCCAGCTCTAATCTTGGAGCAGATAAAGAAAACGAAATTTCCAAAAGATACGGCGATGAGTGGTTTGAATGAAGCCGTGATCCGAAGCTGCAAACGGCGACAAGTTTTGGCGATAAAAAAGTCGGTCTTGGAGATGTTGAAGGAAGACCAAGAGGAGATTTTTGAAGTCGATGAGGACTTCAACGAAGCCTCAAATGAATTTGTCTATTCGGTTAGTGCGACACAAACTGAGGAAGTTACAGGCGTGGAGTATTGCGTGAGGAATGAGATCAGAGCAATCGAAGAGGCTGGGATTCCTTCCAAAAGGCAAGCTTTGCTTTGAGTTTTTCGGAAACTTGAAAATGATGAAATTTTCGCTTTTTCTACATATCAGTCTGTCGGGAAAATATTGAGCCCTCTGTAGCATTAAAATTCACATCACCGCCAAGAAAATGAATTGTGTCGCGGCAAAATCAAATTGCTTTTCACTTTAGCGACGCAATTTTCAATGCGACCCTGCGCTCATTATTTTCCCGACAGACTGATTTTAGTACTACTTTCATGAAATGCATGGACATTTTTTCTTTATCGCACAGTGCATTTTGAACTTACTCCGACTCTTGTCGTAACGCACAGTGCCATAACCGACAATCTTAGAGGTCACAAGAGCAAATTGTAGGCCAAAAAAGCACCGCTTTATAACGAACCCCTTCTAAAACAAATTTGTTTTTTGGGTCCTTGTTGCTCATGGGCTGACTGTAACATTTTTTTAATTATTAGAGCTCTCTTACAGGCTTGCCTACCTCAAGACGCTCCTCGAACAGAGCGATGGAATTCATCGTGTTGAAATCAGGAATTTCCAACGGCCACAAGCTATTTTGGAACAGCTAAAACAAGACTACGCCAAACGGCAGAAATTGCCGTTGGATGAGGTGAGTAACTCTTGGCAAAACGCTATCAAATACTAGTTGCTGAAGCTCCATTGACTTTCTTATTTCCGTTCAATAAACAACAATAATAAAAAAATAATGATATTTCCAGTTGATCGTCTTCGGAACTCTCCGTCTTCCCGTCTCAACGGATTTTGTCGAATTCTCCGGCTGCTGTATGCTTGGCGCCGGCTACGATAAGGATTACAACTGCCTTCAGGAGGCTCGGACTCCGATTCAGTCCATCGACACGGTCTATGTGCTGGTGAAGCGCAAGAACCTGCCAGTCAAGCCGGAATCGCTGAATGTGCCGTTGTATTACAAGCAGCTGAACGGAGGCTTTGTCCATTTGTTGGACATTGAAGTCGAGTCCAATATCCCGTCGAATCATTGGCTTCTTCGAGGAGCGAAATTATGTACGGCTAGCCCGATCAAATTGGAGGCAATGGAAGAGGAAACTGCCGGTTCCAATAGGTAGAACTTGTGTCGCAAATCTCATAATGAGGAATAGAGAAGACATATAAATTACATTTTGAAATAAATGAATCACAAAACAGCAGTTTCATAATACACTAAAAAATTCTTTTTTTTCAACCCAAAACTGGAAAGATATGGCCAAAAATGCGTTTTATTCCTAACCACTCTCCGCGCTTCGCGTTCTCTCTCGGCCTCAAAGATCGTTGAATACTTCGGTTGTGACTGCAACGTGCATCCCAATTTACCAATTTCATAACGGCTAAGAGCCTTGAAATTACAACAAGACCTCTGTACAACAACCTTTCGTACAACAAAACCTTTCTATAACGAACAATTTCAAAAATTTGGAGAGTCAATTTTATGGCTAAATAATGCTCTTTACAATGAAACCCCTCCATAACGAATCCATTTTTTTCTTTCTTGCCAGAACATATCAGAAAAATCAGTCTGTCGGGAAAATAATGAGTGCTCTGTCGCTGCACCAGTCGTGTCATTAAACCGGGAAGCAACTTGATTTTGCCGCGACACAATTCTTTTTCTCGATTTTGGATGCGACAGAGTGCTCATTATTTTCCCGACAGACTGATAAAGACCCAATCTTTCGCTGAGCCAGACTCAAAGCAAAGCTTGCCTTTTGGAAGGAATCCCAGCCTCCTCGATTGCTCTGATCTCATTCCTTACGCAATACTCTGCACCAGTAAGCTTTTTGTACGCAAATTTGTTGTTCCAAATTTTAAAAATGTTGCCACCGGCCGAGAACATTGTCTTTTGAAACCTGTGCATACCCAAACTCTCAAACGTCAATGTCGCATACTACAGAATGGGAAATTCGCGGGATTGTCGACGCATTCTTGTGTGAAAGTCATTCGAAATTTTCACCTTTTTATGGCGGGGGTTTTTAATGGCAAATATTAATATTCGATCCGTTTGAGGAAGTTATTAGAAGTGAAGTTTTCTTATTTAAATTAACACTTCATTTGCTTCGTTGTGTACAATTTTACGGGCCTTCTAGAAAACTGTAGAGTTTCCTTGTCGGTGTGAATTCTTAATAGCTATGTAATTTTTGAAAGCTCAGATTTTGTTTGCTCAAATTTCGTTCAAATTTCGCACTATGCTTTGCAGGTTGCGTATCAAATTCTGAAAGTTTTCTGTAGTGCTTTACAGTACTTGTCGAGACGTTCAAGGAACTTTGCAAGGGGTATAGTAGGCAGTCTCTCGAGTCCGTTGCAAAATTATAACAAGTGATGCTTTCGACGTGTGATGTTGAGATTTTTACTGACAGGGGAAGGGCTCAAATAGCGACACTCAGATTTTGATGTCAATTGGCTCAAATTTTAAATTAAACATTTCCATCAGTCTGTCGGGAAAATAATGGGCACTCCGTCGCTGCCAAAATCGCATCGCCGCCGAGAAAATGAATTGTGTCGCGAAAAATCAAATGGAGCAACGCGATCGGCGCAGCGACATACTAGTCCGTCCGTAAAGTCGCTGGAATGATTTCGGCGACGCGCACTGTGCAAGAAAACTCAGGGTGCAAGCGACAGCTCGAAAAAGCCTATTGCGCTGTGCAAAAAGCCAAAAATTGCACAGTGCAAAGTGAACTTTCGGTTTCGCGGGGTGAATGTCGCCGAAAACATTCCAGCGACTTTACGGACGGACTAGTAGTGCTCATTATTTTCCCGACAGACTGATATTTACTCAGCTTACGAGAAATGCGTTCCACCCTGCCTTTGATAGAAGTGGGCACCTACGTTTGGTCTAAGCCTACAGTGACGGACCTGATCCAGTGGCAAAAAACGTAGCATTTTGCATCCGGGAATTATCATCAAAAAATATCGCAAAATACCTCCTCTCAAAGAGCGCGCCGCCTCCCTCACAAAAACAGGGGCGCGCTTTTGAAATCGGTGTTTTTTCACTTGGACCCTCCGCCTGCAAAATGGTATGTTTTTTGCCACTGGATCAGGTCCCACTGTAGGCTTAGACCAAACGTAGGTGCCCACTTCTATTAAAGGCAGGGTGGAACGTATTTCCCGTAAGCTGAGTAAATATCAGTCTGTCGGGAAAATAACGGGCACTATGTCGCTGCGCCGATCGCGTCGCTGAAGTGAAAAGCAATTTCACTTTGTTGCGACACAATTCATTTTCTCGGCGGCGATGCGATTTTGGATGCGACTGAATGCTCATTATTTTCCCGACATACCGATGGAAACGTATTCTTGGTTTTCCTCCAAAGTCCGCGAAAACTTGGGTTCCAGTTACCTGGACCCAACCTCCACTAATCGCATATTCATTGTATTCGGAGAGGTAATGGAATAACAGATGAGCGGCTTTTATTCCCTGCGGCAATTAATCAAATTTGCCGCTTTCTCGGAATAATGAAATCTGGCCAAAGGTTTGCTCGACTGCACCGTGCAGTCTGGCGAACTTTGCACTCCGTCGCAGAAGGAGACCTTTTTATAACGAATGATTCGTTCAAGGGGGTCAAATTTCTGAACTTGGGATTACAAAGGGCCAAAAGTTTGGTTATACAGAGGTTTTGTTGTAGGGAGGTTGCTTCTGGCCAAAAATTTGCCTACATCTGATCTGAAATTGTTTGTTATACAGAGGTGTCGTTGTAGAGAGGTTCATTTTGGCTTAAAATTGGCCCAAAGGAGTTTTGAAATTGTTTGTTATAGAGAGGTTTCGTTGTACGGAGGTTCCTTTTGGCCTAGAAATTGCCTAACTAGAGTTCTGAAATTGTTTGTTATACAGAGGTTTCGTTGTAGGGAGGTCTATTTTTGCCTAAGCTTGGCTCACATGAGTTCTGAAATCGTTTGTTATAGAGAGGTTTCGTTTTACAGAGGCTCCTTTGGGCCTTTAATTGGCTCAAAAAAAAACTCTGAAATTGTTTGTTATACAAAGGTTTCACTATACCACATTTTTTCCCAACACTTTGGCCATTACAACATTTACTGAACTCGTTTAAAATTTGCATAAATTATCGAATTCCGCACCGTGCAACACCTTCAACTTCCCCCAATTAATTAGTCCCTAAGGCAATTTCCCGCATTCCCCGTCATCCCCCGTTGGCACAACTATAATCGAGTTCCCAGGTGCGGCTAATCGAATTGCGCCACCGCTGCGGGCCCCCTTGGCAACGGCGCCCCCCGACTTCAGATGCCGGCAATGGAGAAGCGAGGACCAGGTAGGGCTGAATTGTATAATATCACATCTGCTCGCGCCCTAATCAACGTTATTATTCCGAATTTTTTCAGCTGCCTGCCTGGAGTGCATAAAAGTCGGGGAGCCGTTCGTTTACCGGCAGTCCGAGAATGCGACCCCCATCCGCAAATTGCGGAACCCCGACTATCGCCGGCAGGAGTCGGAGGAGTTCAGCGAGGACAGCAAGGTGAGTTCTCCGGCAACAGACAATGTTTGTATTAATATGTTATAAAACTTGGAGCTAGAAGTAGGCTCAAACGTGAACAGCCACGTATTTATCTTGTTTTTTACCTCTTGCTTTTCAACGGCGATCAAGAAATGCCGCATCCCGACTTTTCGGCTCAAAGACAGTTCAGGCTGTTGGAATCTTTATGCACTCTCGGCGATGGCTTACTTAGGCTGGTCCAGCCGAAGCTTCCACTTTTATTTCAAGTATTAGGTTGGAGCGAAAGTTTTCCCCTTTTTTTGCTTCTTTTTTAAACAAATTTATTTTGACAGTTGTAACGTTAAACCGAACATAGTATCCACCGTCGGTATCCACTACGTATTGCCAACGTTCCGACAAAGATTCAATTGGCGAGCTTAAAAACTGGGCTATTTATAATCAAAAATGTCAGAAAGACCTGTTTTGAGGTCCCCACAAACAATCGAACCGCGCATCTCCCAAACGGTAGCTTAGTGATCTGAGCAAATGTTAATCATAAGGTGCCAAGACTGGGGTGTAGTGTGGGTGGGGCAGCAAAGTCCATACATTCTCCCTGAATTTTTTGCGCGCGATTTTCACAAGTTCCACAACTTCCATAACTTTTCCCGAAAATTATGGGGAATACTTTCGTTCCAACCTAATATTTCTCCGCCAATAATGCACCAATTCCTCTAAAATTTATATCAAATTGAAGCTGAGGTGACCTATTTTCGGTCCACCAAATATTACGTGCCCAAGTTCACGGTGGCCTCCGTACTGACCTTTGACATTTTCATTCCAAATTTTGGAGCCCGAAATCGGTGATTTTTTTCGATATTACGTACTAGTCCGTTTGCAAAATCGTCGCAAAAAATGTCAGAGCCGATGCAAAAGTAAAACTATCGAATGCTTAATGCCCGCTTTTCAGAGCTCAAAGTCCACCTCAACTCTGCCAGCGCGAAGCAAAAGCCATCGATGTCTGGGCACAGTGGAAAAGCGGAATGCTCGAGAACGGACTAGAGTCTACGTTGTGAACCAGGCTTTCTCCACGCTACGCAGTCGAATTCCCTCGCTGAAAGGGAGTACGAAACGCGTCTCGAAGCTTCGAATCCTCAAATCAGCGATAAACTACATCTACAACTTGAAAGATCAGCTGGCCGAGGAGGACAGCGACGTCTCCAGCAGTCTATGCAATTCCGAACCCGAATTCAAGACCGCTGACGATCAACCGGCTTATTCGATGGTTGCGAAACCCGCTGAAACCGACGCTGCAGCGGCTCCGAAGAGGTTTCCGAACGCCGCCCCGAACGAAGCCGTTCCGCTGATCATCACGTCGAATAGCACAGCGTTAATTTCGCTGCAATGCTATCCGATTGCATCGTACGTTGTGCCGAATATCATTCAAAACGAGCTCTTCAACCAGCTATAACGAATTACGCATGTTTATCGAATAAAACTCGGATTTCCAGGAGTTCGAACAAAGTTTAAGGGGGGAGTTGAAAAGCTTTGGGTCAGTCGTAACTAGTACTTGAAGAGGGAAAAAAGACGGTAAAGCAACAAAATCACTAGATGTCATGTGGTGATGGTAATACTGGTTATAGAAATTGGAGAAATATACAGGTCAAAGGGAGGGAATTTTAATAAACAGAGTGTAACGGACTCTTAACTGGTCATAATGTCAACGAAATCGATACAAAATACTTTAGATTTTGGACGGCAAACAGGATTTTTTAGAGAAAATTGCAAAAAATAAATAAAAGTAAAAACGAAAATAGAAAATCGTTCAAATTACAGTAAGAAAATTTGAAATTACAGTAAGACAAAGTCAGTTTGCAGTGTAGAAAATTGCTTAGGAAGAGCCACTGCCCTCCAGTTGGGTCATAAAGGCGGGTGCTTTGAAGAAATCGGGGATATGTTCGTCGTATTGCGCGATCACCTTGTAGATCGCCTTCTTCCACGAGGGCTCGGCGTCGCGACCGTCGCGCAACGCCTTGAAGAACTCTCGGAGCGTGACTTCCACTACGTGAGCAAGGCCTTCAGGCGGCTGAAAAGGAGAGATTAGAAAATGGTTTGAAAATTGGATAATGCATCTATTTGCGAAAACAGTTACTCCCTTGTTACATATACATACAGGCACTTAAAACTTCCAAAAAACTCGCTCTTACCGGAATAAAATTGTTCTTGTTGTAATGGACGTTCAGGATCTTGAACAGCTCCGACTCGGTGGTGACTTTGATCTGCTCCGGCTCCGTAATTCCCTCCGCCAGGTACTGTTTCGCGAACTTCTCCATGTTCATGTAGTAGAACTCGCGAAAGTTGGAGAACCATTTCACCAACTGCGCCGTGTTGTTCTTGTGGAACTGGATGTCCGGGAAATAGTTCTTCAGCACACTGGACGGCGGGTATCTCGTGTAGAAGAACATCAGCTTCGCCTTGCGCAGATGGATGTGGGTGAGGGTGGTGCTTTGGCCCATCCCGTCAAAGTATTCGGAGTCGTCGTTGGAGAAGGGCGACGCGGCGCCGCCGCTGTTCCCATCGAAGCGCCCGTTGTAGAGGGGATGCGGCACCATGGTGGGAGGGAAGTAGCTGTTCGCCGAGGGAGAGGATCGTGCCGACGCCGGCAGACTCTGGCCGTTGTCGCGAACGGCCATGGATCGAGGGCCACGCACTGAGTCCGTGACTTTGGAGCGCTTCTTGCGAGGGGAGCCGCTGAAAAATGAAGGTTGAATGAGAAATCGATTATCATCCGCACTTTTTTATACCAAAAAAATTCCAAAAAAATCAAACTCACTCTTCATTCTTGACCCTGTTCATCTGATGGTTCAGGAATCCATTCAAGTTGGCAAAAGCGGGCTGATTCGGGAAGATCCCGCCGTTCTGCATCTTGGCCATTGCCATGGCCGGATTGGGGAAGCTCATTCCATTCGCCGCGCTGGACGTCGCTTGACTCAGCGAGTTCAACGGATTGGCCAACGCCATCAGCGGGTTGGCCGCATTGTAGGGCATGCCCATCGGGTTGAACATGGGGTTCAAGTTGAAGGGGAGTCGATTCTGCTGCATGGATTCTTGTTTTTGCTTCTCCAACTGTTGCTGTCGGATCTGCTGGATTTGGCGCGCCTGCTGCAGGATCTTCTCCATTTCGTTGGCGTTGAAGCTGGCGATGACTTTCTCGAAGGAGTTTTGCACCGAGTTCAGAAGTTCGTCCTTTAGGGCCTGCGTGAATTTGCCCAGCATTCGAACGCAGAGTTCCTTCTGCAGCTCGGAGTCTTGTTGATTGCCGAGCGCGGTGTAGATGCGTTTCTGCGCTTCGACGAACTCTCGGAACTTGTTCATGTTCATGTTGTTGGCTTGGGCGGCCAGATGAGCGGCCGCCATTCCAAAATTGAATTCCGAAGGGTTTCCGTTTGTTGAATTTTGCGCTGATTGATTGGAAGAGCAGCGTTTCTCTTCTTTAATGTCGTCATCGGAATCTAAAATCGGAAATTCAGTCTTTTCGTCGAGTTTTTTGATGTTTTGCTAAAATAGCGGGTATCTTCAAGGGTAACAAATATAATTTTCAAAAATTTTGGAGCAAGTGTTATAAATAGATACTATTAGATCGTTTTTCTTCCCAAAACTACACATTAACTTACCCTGATTATCCTGAGGCTCTTCTTCGTCGATCACCGGAGGGCCCTCATCAAAGTCGTCGACATCATGCTCTTCCACTGCCATATTCCGTTGCGGATGGAACCTTTTTCGCTTCGACGATGAACTGGACATTGCTGAGTGCCTTTCACCGTTATTTGTCTCTGCTTTTGTGGGAACATCTTGGCTTTCAACGGAGTCGTTGTTCTTCTCCGAGATTTCGTAGTCTTCCAGTGATTCGAGGTCCTGGAAATGGATCATTGAGAAATTCAGGCTTTTTAGGACTTGAATTTTGATTTTCAAAAATGTTTTGAGATTTTTTGAGCTTATATGAGTCTGTCGGGAAAATAATGAGCACAGTTTCGCAGCACCGATCACGTCGCTGAATTGAAAAGAAATTGGATTTTTCCGCGACACAATTCGTTTTCTCGGCTGCAATACGTCTTTCGCTGCGACAGAGTGCTCATTATTTTCCCGACAGACTGATTCAGCCAAATATATCAAGAATATTGTAGGTTCTTACATTCTGCTCTTCGTTATTTCCCCCGTCATCATCCGGTTCGTTTTTGAAGCCCTCGCTGAAGTCGGGTGAGCCATCTTTTTTGGATTTCTGCTGAAACGAAAAATTTAGTGAATAAAAATTTTAAAAAAAATTAATTTTTAAGTCCAAGGCTCCCTTACCATCAACTCATTCCGCGCCATCAATGCCGCAAAGATATTCTCGTTCTGTCCTTGAGTGGGGCTGCTGAACAGGCTGGACAACCCGTTGGCGGGGAAGTTGTTGGCTTGAGAGAACTGCATCACGGGTGATGGGGGGATCGGACCACCAGAGGACATCTAAAGTAAGGTGTTTTTTGTTCGAAATCGCAAGGTAAAATACGTGGGAATATAACTGAAAAAAATTATCAAAAGTGTCAAAAAATAAACTCTTTTTCCGCGGAGGACATAAAAAAAATGAAAAAAAATATAACTGAAGATGGTATATGGCCAAGAAATTACATTTAAAACATCCAGCCCAAAATTTTCCAAGTTTCAAGTCGATTCAGCCCCTCTAAACACCTTTTTCGAGCCCCTTACGAACCTCTTGCCCTTCTCAACCCCTTCAATAAGCCGAAAAAAACTCGCCGGGTCACCGAAACCACTCATCGCTTCATTGTTCATCCCCTCCTAATACCATCTTCCTTCGACACGCACCAATGATGTGCGCTTCCGCCGAGAACATAAGCCCGGAGAAGAAGAAAAGGCGTGCATGGAGAGGCGGCGGCAGCGGCGGTTTTGCATATTTAAGCACGATCGTCTTGCCCGATTCGTTCAGTTCTCGACGAAATTTCGTCAAGAGGAGCGTCGGAAAGTGGGAAGACGAGGGATTAGGGGCAGAGAGTGGGCCTGTCGATTGATCATAAGATCGGGGAAGAACCGAACAAGGGTTTTGAAATGGAAGCGTTTGGACTGAAGGGGTGATAAACAAGTGGGGAGAAGTTTTTGGGGAAGTTGTTCAACTTGTTTAAAGAGAATCGTGAGATATGAAAAATTGAAAAATTCAGCAAACTAAGACAGTGGTTGTTTGAGCAGATGCAGAGTAGACTCCATCTTGTAGCTGATAAAGTCATCTAGAGTAAATTTAAGTCAAGTAAAACAAGGTATAATAGAACACATTTCTTGAAACATGAGTAAATACTAATCTGTCGGGAAAATAATGAGGCTCAATGTCTGTCGGTAAAATGATGAAGCTCAATGTGTGAAGTGAAGAGAAATCTGATTTTTCCGCGACACAATTCAGTTTCTCAGCGGCAATGCGATTTTTGATGCGACAAAATGCTCATTATTTTCCCGACAGATTGATATCAAGGATTCAACAAGTTATGATATCAGTTGTCTATACAGAGGTATAACTTAGTCCGTCTTGTAGCTGAGTTCAGGTCAAGTCCCATTTCTCGTAATATGAGTAAATATCCTATCTATACTCATACCTGACTAGCAAGAAACAAAGTTTTCATCAGAAGCATGACTCATGAACACAAGGAGATTTAAAGACATACTTTCTCTATAGTAAGCAAAAGTTTGAAGG
This sequence comes from Bursaphelenchus xylophilus, assembly GCA_904066235.2. Lineage (NCBI taxonomy): Eukaryota > Metazoa > Nematoda > Chromadorea > Rhabditida > Aphelenchoididae > Bursaphelenchus > Bursaphelenchus xylophilus. The sequence continues at coordinate 11,289,721 of CAJFCV020000003.1, read as the reverse complement.
CAAGAAACTTTAGAAAACAAAAGAAGGAGCCTCTCAGAAGATTCTGGAGATTATCTTGTCCTTTTTTTGGTCATGCCTACCCCCACAAGCCCCACAACTCAAACCCAATTGCCCTGCAGGCCTTGAAACTCTCAATTCCCAATATTCTTCCGCTACCGTACCCTTTCGCGCACCGCTACCTTCCTCGTCATCCCCACCTCTCCAATGAAAATGAGGTCCGCCACGGAGCTGCTGATCGAAGGCAGCGAAATGAAACGAGAGCAGCGAAGGCGCTGATCTTTTCATGAGTTCTTCCGTTAGAGACGGTCTTCTCGCCGGGTGCGTCCAACCGAGACCAAGGCCTCTCCCCCAACCATCCCGTCGCCGACTCGTTTCTCGATTCAGGTGGAGCGTGAGGAGAAGACCGCCTTCTTCTCGATTGGCTGTCGCCGTTACTCCGAAAGAGGTGGAGGGGATGTGCAGGTAATGGGGCCGCGCTTCACGGGTAATAATCTCCGCGCTGTCTACTGGACGGAACTTGGCGGCGAGGGATGGTACAAGAAATACGAGGCTTTGGAGGGGATTTTGAAGGTAGTATGTATATAGGTCTAGCAATATTTAGCAGATTTGAGACAAGCAACAAATACTTTTTTGGGCCAAAAAAATGCTGACAAATCGGTCGTTATGAAGATAAAGCTCTAATAAAACAGTCCAAAAGAAACTGTAGACAACAGACTTCTGGAAAAGTAAAAAATCAATTGTCTATCAAGCATATCAGCTGTAGAAACTACTATTTGATCCGCAAAGCGCCTCTAGAAGCCGCTAAGATCATATGCCGCTAAAAATGCTTGCTTTTCATGGCCTTGCTACAAAAAAATGGTCATCAAATTGACTTTCAGTCTGTTGGGAAAATAATGAGCACTCTGTTGCATCGAAAATCATATTGCCGCCGAGAAAACGAATTGTGTCGCGGCAAAATCAAATTTCTTTTTATTTCAGAGACGCCATTGGCATTTTGCTTATTATTTTCCCGACAGGCCGATAACAGAAGACAGCAGACAACGAATCAGGAAGCAATCAGTCGTTTATCAAACATATCAGCGCTAGAAAAGCCTGCTTTCTCTGGAGATTTCCTTTAGAAGCCGCTAAAATCATTCCTCACAAAAGGCTTTCCTTTCATAGCCTTGCTGCGGCCAATGGTAATCAAACAGACTACTACTAGCCCTAGTTTCAAACTGCTTTCCCATCTTTCCCAACCTTTCTTCTCGCCCGACTACAGTCCCTGCGAAAGCCCCCTCTTCATTCCTTTTCCGGTTATACTCATAACTCTTCCCGCAAATCCCAACTCCTCGCTTCTCGCCAATTATTCCGTTTTTTACTACCTGTTTATTCTGGTATTACTCTCGAGGGCGCTCTTTTTATGATCTTCAGCCCTATAACGATCTTCCACTCGTCTAATCCAGCCCCACAGCGGATCCCATCGCTTTCGGGGTGGGGAGAGAGGGGGGAAGAGAGGGATCGGGGGGAGAGTTGCTCATCGAGTTCCTCTCGTCTAATATGGGTGTTGTACTTTGATGATCGGGAAGATATTGGGGGATAATATAGCTTTGGGATGGCTAGAGAGGATAGAGCAAAACTTTTGGAAAAATAGGGTAAGAGGGGACCAAAAAGTTGAAAATAGCTCATTGAGTTTCTCTCGTCTAATATGGGTGTTGTACTTTGATGATCGGGAAGATATTGGGGGATAATATAGATTTAGGATAGCTATAGAAGATAAAGCAAAAATTTTGTAAAAATGGGGTAAGAGGGGACCAAAAAATTTAAAATAGCTCATTGAGTTTCTCTCGTTTAATATGGGTGTTGTACTTTGATGATCGGGAAGATATTGGGGGATAATATAGATTTAGGATGGCTAGAGAGGATAAACCAAAAAAATTGGAAAAATAGAGCAAGACGGGACCAAAATGAAAATGCTAATGAAAATGAGGTCATCTTCAAAAAAATGTAAAATACGATCAATTTAAATACATTAAGATTTTTTAAAATAGTTGTAACTACAGTAACGCAAATTTTTTGTTGCCTTTTCATCGAAAAAAGTCAAAAAAATCTGCAAACGGCCTAAAAATGATAAATAACATCATTATCCACTTGTCAAGTCGTTTGCAAGATTTACAATTTTGTCGAAACCAAGACCGGCTCTAAGTACGCTAATTGGGATCTTAGACCGAGATTAGTTGTATGGCAATATTTTCTGCCCATGTTAATCCAATAGATGATTAAAACAAAGTGCAGTTAAGTGGCTTTTTCAGTGTGGCCTGAGGGGATGATGCGGGAAAAATTGAAAAAATCGAATGTTGCATCCGAGATCTATGAATAATTTGAGGTCTAAATTAGGTTTCAAATATAATGATGACATGGTAATTACAAGAATTATATCGAATATATTGTCCAAAGTACAAGAAAGAACAGTTTTATTCGGCTCCCCCTCCTTCCCAGCAGCTTTAAACAAACTGCCCAAGTCAGCAAATTTAATAATCTCCGGAACGGGGGGCTACTGTAGCCGTCACGACGGCGTCTCACCGATTCGAAAGGAAGATATGTCGTCTCAGTCCCCCCAAATTTCTATGGCCACACCAAGCACTTTCCGGTTTTTATTCATTCTCAGAAAAGTTTTGCCCCGCTTTCCGACGTTTTGTTTTTATAACGGTGACGGCCCAGTGGCGGAGAAAAAACATATCATCATCTTCTGGGTGGGGAGATGAAGAAGGAGACTTATGAGCTGGGTTGGGGTGGAAAAAAAGAAATTTCTGGGGAATTAAAGGGGGTCACGTAGCAGTAGAGACTGTAGAGAGAGTATTAGGGCTTGAGGCGATGAGATAGATAATAAAAAAAATGAAATTTTAAGAGGGTTCTTCAAATATTTCGAGGAAAAAAGAGGTCATACCGTAAGAAAAGACGCTTTAAAAGCTTCTCTAGTAAATTTGAAGATAAGCTCGCTGAATCTGGCTATACTCAAGCGGCTAGAAATGCCTTGGCCAGCTCAGAACGTATGCATAATACAAAAGCTAGGGAAAGTTAGACGAGTCCTTGGAAGACTTGGACGAAAAAAGAAGAAAAATAAAGTTGAGCTGTAAAAAATGAACTTCTGAAGCTTCCTTAATAAATTTGCGGCGCTTTTCTTTCAATCTAAATGACCTTCTGGTCAACGGATTTCTTTTCCGGATCAAAATTGCTACAAATTTCCAAGCAAACATTTTAAAAAGCTTTTGAATAATTTCGAAGAAAAAACTGTAATTCTGTAAAGGCGACTATCTCAAAAGTAACTCCAATAAATTCCGAGGTCCCGGCTTTCTTCCTGGCCCACTAGTTTGCCTTCAAATAGCTTCGCCAGCTCCTAAAAGGTCTAAACAAAACTTTCTTACACATAAAATTGGAGAAAAAATTCGAATTGTTGACAGTAAAGATTACCCTAAGAACTATTAGATAAGATAATGACCACTCAAGAATAGCTTCAAGGATCCATTTAGCCTTCTGAAGGCCCTTATTTGAACTCATGATCAGTACTTTTTGGACGCTTAAAACTCGGTAGCCGGCTCGAAATCTCCAAAACTAAACTTATGTTTTTGGGGCACCTCTTTAGCCCAAGATATCAAAGCTATCATGTTAAATCTACCCTAAATGGAACGGCTTTTCAAAACGTAGCCAGACCAAACTTAAGGCAGCTTATTTGAATTCAGCAATCTTGGTGATCAAAAACTTCGTTAGCCTACTCAAAATAATCGCAACAAATTTTTCGCACAGCAAGTCGCCCATAAAATAAAAAAAATGCCTACAACATAGACGGATCGCTATAAACAGTCCTAAAGTGATTGCCGCGCAAACAATGGCACTCCAATAAAGGCTACTAAGAAACCGATTCAGCCATCCGACTAATTGTTTAGCCAATAAAAGTCATTATTCTTTCGTTGCAAACAAAAAAAAGGAATCAGTCTCCATTTCTTTTCGATTCTTTTCTCCGTTCGAAAAACGGTCGCCATAAGAAATGGAGACAACTTGGGAGGGCGTTAAAACAAGCACCGGAGAAGGGGGTTCGGTAATTTGCATAAAAACGAAGGAAACAACTGAAAGTCGCAAAAAGTGAGCGATAAAAATATTCAAATTCTAGCATTTGGAGGAAGTTGGAGGTTGGAGAAAGGGTTTTTGGTGATGTAAAATTACTGTAGAAGAAAAATGAGTTGGTTTTTTTGACTAGGGTTGACTGCTTATGGCATTAGAAATGGCCTAAAAAAGGATGATTTTAGTAATAGTTATCATCAAAATTTTTAGCTTTGAAGTAGAAGGGGAAATTTTTTGACTAGAGTCAAGACCTTATGGCATTAGAAATGACTAAAAAAAAGATGATTTTAGTAATAGTTCTCATCAAAATTTTTGAGCAAAATCAAAATAATAGTCTTCAGTAATGTCTATAGACTAAAATACAAAGACTTTTCAGCTTGATACTAATTCCTATACAAAGATATAACAATAAAATTCAATATACCCTCAATATTTTTGGCTAGAAAGTCTTCTTTTCACTTTTTCCCCGCAAAAATCTCAGTTCCATTCGAAATCTCCAGATGGCTAATGTTTCAACCGCTCCCAACGAACCTATAAATAAGAAACTTCCAGATTAAAACCCCACCGTCCCACTCTTTCAAGAAGAAAAACGGAATAAACGGAGTGGGGGGACTGCGGCCCTCCTTAGACGTCGAGATTGGCTGAAATTGGACTCCGCCCCCTTCCTTTCCGCTTTCTTAAGGCTCCTGAGCGCGCGCTGAGACGAGGGGAGAAGGAGGAGGGGTTTTCTGGAGATACTGTAATTTGAGAGACAAGCAGTTTAAAGGGGGGAACTTAGGAAACAAGTGGAAATTTTGAAAACTCAATAAAAAATAGACAGTAGAAAGTAGTAATGGATATAAAATCCATCTCTAATTATGCTATTACGTAGAATAAGACCATTTCATCACGAAAGATTGGACGTTTCCGCTTCAAAGCACACAAAAATCGTATTCTTGGACCATTCTCGGTCCTTCCACCGAAGATTAGCGGTTCGCGAAATTCGCAGGGACTAAGGCAACTAATCAGGTGTCTTATACCCCGCACAAGTGCCGACGTCAGCGGCCTCAAAGTACCGTGGAGTCGGCGGTTCGTCTGGATTTGCAATTTTGGACGTTTGTCATCAAAATTTTCATTGCAAAAATTTTAAAAAAATAAAAAAAAAATGAAAATTACTCTTGCAATTGTCATCAAAGTTTTCATTGAAGGAGAATTCAAAAAAAAATGAAAAAAAACGAAAATTGGCCCTCTGAAAAGCGCATCCCAGCCGAGAAAATGTCGCCGAAATGCCTGAGGCGCGAGAAACAGGAGCCGCGACTTCTTACCCTCCCAAGAAAATACGACACCCATGAAATTCAAGTGGCTCGTCTTTTGGGTGAAATTGAAAAAAAATTTTTTTGTGTCCTCAAACAGGTGGCCGGCAAGATGGGCGGCTCCTTTGCGCCTTTCCCTTTTTTGTTTCGATTTTCTTTCGACTAATTTGGCCGCCCTGATCCGCTAAATCGCCGGGGCACGTTAATTACCGGTGAATTTGGGGCCAAGGAAAGGCTCAAGATCGAGAAATTGGCGGATGTGGGAAAGATCTGAGGTCCAAATGGCTAAGAAATTAAAGTTTTTGGAGTCTGGAGCCTTCTAAAATTGCTATATCAGTCTGTCGGGAAAATAATGAGCATTCGCTGAAGTGAAAAAAAATGATTTTTCCACGACACAGTTCATTTTCTCCCGAAATTTTCGCTGCTACAGAGTGCTCATGATTTTTCCGACAGACTTAGAAATAAATTTCAAGGCATCTCCAAGGCTTTCGAAGATTTTTCTCCCCATTTTCAGCCGAATTATACGTTGATTACTTGGTCATTTGGAGCTCAAAACCCCTTTTTCACGTCTAAAGTATAACGTTTAATGTCCACACTGCCTTATTTTGCCCTCAAAACATCCAACACCTCCGTTATATTCGACTAATCAGCAACAAGAACTTGTGCTCTTTGTTCGCACTAAGTTCTGCCCTTTGCGGCGGCAACACCTCCCGCCTGATTTCCCAAGTGCCGCACACAATACAACAACCTCCTCAACTGCCCTGTAAACCATCTCCTCGAAAACCCCGTGTGGCAATTAGCACGCAAAAGACAGTGCTCTCGAAGCGATTAACGTCTCAACCCGAGGGCCGTCCAATTAAGGTGCTTGAAAGCCGAGACGTTCCCGGCCCTGAGGGGATTCGAGGGGGGCCCCCAGTAATTGACGACGGAATTTATTGCCTTGGCCATCTGTGGCATTTCTTAAGCGTCAAATTCCGCGGGGCCTCGCCGGAAAAACTTTTGGCGCTCTTAATAAGGCTAAGGCCTTTAATGGGCGCGATGGGGGTCTTGGGTAAACGAGTCCGTCGAGAAAACGGGAGGGCATGCGAGAGCCGGCTTCGCGAAAGAAATTGGAAGATCCGGAAGCTGCAAGGCTTGGGCGTGATGAGATGGCTGAGAAAGTAAAGAAATATAGTTTAACGGACGTTACAAGTAAGAAGAGTTAGATTCTCCCTTTTTTCTATAAGTTACAAGGGTCTAACGGTAATTTGCTGCAGTTAGAGACTAAATAAATATGTTGTAATAGACAGATCTTGCCTTACAAAGGCTATATTTGAATATAAACCAAATATAAGTGACTCATCTTATCCACAAAAGCAAATACATCAACTAAAATCAAGCTCAAACCCTCATTTGACCCAAGCTCAACCCGCCAGCCCCCTAATCCAACCTCCTCCCACTACGGTACGAGGATCCCAAATCTCTCCGTTTAAGGGCGAGACGAGAGCGGTCTTGTGAGGAGGGGACGGTGTCTTGTTGGCCAAGTCTTCGCCCCTCGGGCCCTCTCCGTGGTCTATTCTTTTTTTTTTGTCAATACCTGTGCAAATAACACTCACACCAGCGGCGGACCCGGTCCTCGCCTCGCATCTCCTGCCTTGGACGGGGATTGGAGAAAAGAAAAGAGGCCGATATTTTCATAAGGCCGAAGATAAAGGAAGCGTCCTCCGAAGGGATGGATGTACAGATGCAGGAGGACACAAAGAGGCAGGACGCCCCTCAGGCGATATTATGGATGCACATCCGGACTTGGTTTCCCTTCACAAATCCTTATGATCGAGGAAGGGCCAGATGCAAGAGTTGGGAAGATTGTGGCCTAAGGCAAAGTTAAAACGAACAAAAATTGAAGAATTTATCAGTGTGTCGGGAAAATAATGAGCAAGGTCGCTGGCTGAAGTAAAAAACAGTTTGATTTTGCCGTGACGCAATTTGAAAAATCTCATTTTCGATGCGATTTTCGATGCGACAGAGTGCTCATTATTTTCCCGACAGAGTGATAGAAGAATCTTTGATACTTAAAGATCAAAATTTTACTATCCTACAGCGACATCAAAGTTGAAACCCTCAAAAAATCTCGTTTTAAAAACCTATCACCACTTTTAATGTCATCATCGTACAAAAACCCAACTCTATCTTCAATTTCCTACCGTACCCCTCTAATTAGTTTACCCTCAGCGCCCCCTAGCCATATTAAAATAACCTCGACCTGGCAGGCGCTAAAATCCCTCCTCAAGGGCGCCAAATCCTTGCGCATTTCGCCTGCATAAATGCCCATACCGTATAGTCATTGTTTTTACAACGGTCTCCCTGCGATAATGACACCTCCCCGGTTCGTCAAGGCCATCGCAGTAAATTAGAATCCGCGACTGCCTCCTTATAAGCGTGCGATAATTTTGTGGAAGCCAAATTACGGTGCACGGAACGGAAGGGAGACAATTATAGGGCGAGGTGCGCGAAAATGTGGTCAAGTCGGTGTAAGCGAGGGCTTTGTTGTGTTTGAAGGGGCTTTGGAGATGCCGAATGAGGGAAAGGTGTTGAGCTTTAGAGTTATCTTATAGAACAAGTACCCCAAGTGTAATGCTCAGATTTTGACACAAATTTTGGAATATTTCTTTCCAAGACATATGCGAGGCCTACCGAGATTTTTAGGCCAAAGGTTGTACAAAAACTACACCTCTTTTTGCGAATTTTAGCATGAAAAGTTTCATACCTAATTCTGACCGAGAAGGCAACATTTCAACAAAAAATCATTTTTTCCGCATGAAACTGGCAAAGAGATGGCCAAAAAAATTTTCTCTTTGAAAAAACTTAACCCAGGCTTCACTAAACCTTATCTAAAAGTGATGGTTTTTGAAGAAAAAAGATCATATTTTCTTGAAATTTTGCCTACAAACTATGGCTTGGCCCTATATGGATTGCTGAATATTCTAACAACCAATTTGAAAGTACAGCCAAGATATTATATAAACCACATTTACCAACAAGAGAGCATGTAAAGTGAGGAGAACCTCATTGAATTCCTAAACTATCCAAAAATTTATCCCCCCATCCAACCGCGCTAGCCAAGAAAACCTTGGAGTATGAAGCCGGAGTCATCTCTTCTCCTTTCTTTTATCCTCCAAGCTCCTTCTTACCGTACCCGTCCCCTAGAAAACCCCCACGACTTCCTCGCCGCCTCTCGATCGCAACAAACGCGGGGCTAAGGCATTTCGAAGATCCTACATCCCTCCTCCTTGATTGATGGCTGTTTTTGCGGTGGCCAAATGCCCCAAGACGACTTAATTGCACACTTAATCTATTTACGTCCATAAATAATCAGACACAGCCCCGGCATTCCTTATATAAATTCATCTTTCCGACTGTAGAAATCATGATTTTTCATGATTTTCCTCTGATGAAATTTGACGCCAAAAATCATAAGATTTTTGCGCGATTCATCGGATTGAAGTCCCCTAATCCCGGCTCTGTAGTCTCTTATTTTCCAATAAAAACAACAACAAAGGAACGGCGTTTGCGCCAAGGTCCCCACAACACCTTCAATTATTAGCCAGTGCCGGAATTAGCGGCCCGATTTGAAAGGCCATGACACGGTTGTTTCCCGCTGTGCCGACAAATCAGGCAATTTGGGGCGAGTTTTTTGGTCTATGGAGAAGAAAAGGAGGAGGTAGCAAGAAGTAAGGTCTGTAAAATTGAAACCAGTGATGGGTGAGGCTTGAAATTTTGAAGGTTGAGAGTGCATGGCCTGAGGGCAAATTTTTGTAAAAGGCATCAAACTGTCATAGTTTTTAAGCAACTTATATAAAGCAAGATTTTTAAGCCAAAAACGACTTAAGACCCCGCTAGAATCGATTTTTAGAGCACGTATTTGCGACATATTGATCTCATTTTGCTCTAGATCAATTCTTGGCAGCCCTGAGGTAATAAAAAACCAAAGGATTGTGATAGTTTTTGAGTAAGATAAAGTGATATTTTTAGGCTAAAAACTGACTTAAAACCCCGCTAAAATCGATTTTTACAGTATCTATTTGTGATATACCGACGTCATCTTATCCTAGATCATATCTAGACAGCTCTGAGATAGTACTAAAGTCAATTACTCCCTCCAAAAAAACAGAGACTCCCAGGTTCGTATTATAAAATCCCGTCTCCTATCGCGATTCTTTCCCAATCTTCCGCCGTTGTTTATATCACTTGTCTAAACAGCCTTCTGAAGTTGTTTAATTCTGAATCACCAAGAGATCGATGTCGCCCCACCATATCATCTCCTTGGTTTGTTTATCGAGACACCTGACCTTAAACAAACCGCGGTGATTGACAACGGGGCCCTTCGCGCACCGTTGAAATGGGATCCGAGGCGGATTCGAAAATCGTTGGAGGACATGTCCCGATTAAGATGGGCCATAAATACGCGTCAACAGCGGAAATTAAGATGGATAAACATTGAGAGGGAACGGGAGTTCGGAGAGGTCATGGGAGATTACAGTAATTTTTGAATATTTTGAGAAAAGGAGATGACAATTAATGGTGGATATCTCAATAATCCGAGCAAATAGCAGGCTGAATCTTTCAGGAATTAAACGATAGCCTAGGTAGATGATTTACAAAAAGTTTCAAGCAAATCCGAAAAGCCTAGAAACACAATTTCGGCCCTTTATTTCGTTGGATGAACAAAAACTTATAAGGGAAGTAACCCCAAGTGCGACGCTCAAATTTTCTTTATATTTTGCCCACAAGTCAGGCATAGGCCAAGTACCAATTCCTAAAAGTTTTAGTTCGCGCTTTGCAGGCACCGCCGAGATATTGAACGATCTTTGCGGCCGAGAGAGTGCGCAAAACGCGCAAAGCGGAAAGAAAAACACTTCTTGGCTGTATCTTTGTAAGTTTCGGATGGAAAATGTTCATTTTTTGTGAAAACATTATTCTCTACCGTAGGAATAGGCAAGAAACTTCTCAAGCCTAAATTCGCAAAAAAAAATTAAATTTTTTTTCGAAAGTTTGACTTAAAAATCTCGGACATTTCTGCAAAGCGCGCTAGGAGTCTCGCATATGCCTTATAAAAATTATTCTAAATTTGTGCCAAGTTTTACCAAAAACTGATAGGTACTTTCCCAGTTACTTGGAAAAAAATTCGACTAACGTCACCGCCATTACGCCCCAAAAATGATTCCAAGACCTTCCCAGCCGTGCACACCGTACCCTGCCCACTTCTGCTCAACCTTCAACCCCTCCGAAAGCCGGCAAAATTGGGCGAAAAGTTGAAGCGGAAAATTCTCATTTCGATTATTCCTTTAATCCGAATTCGCCCACCTTTCGGCCGAAGAAGCGTTAAAATTGAATTAAACGCCCGACGGTTACTATAGCGAGTCGAAGGCAATAAGACTAAGCGACGCCTGCGGCTCGAGAAGTCATTCGGTATGCATCGTTGGACGGGGCGCGCCGCCGCACCGTGCACCTCCAAGGAAGGGCCCAATGGCCAAGAAGGGCCTTTGAATGGGGAAAGGAGATAGATGAGGGGCGTTGTGAGGGTCTTTGAAAGAGATATTATAGCTTTGAAAGACATTATGAATCCATAAAAGGTCTGGAAAATATGCGGGAAAATTTGCACAGCGCAAAGCAAAAATTTCATTCTTTAGACATTTTACAAACTTTAGCTACCTTGATAGCATTTTTTTAAGATGCTAGAGCCTTAAAAAAGTTGCATTAAACATAAAATTACTTCATCCAAAAAACCGGCAAAATTATGCAAATTTTTTTGAAAATCAAAAATTATGCAAATTATACAAAATTACCAAAAAAATTATTAACAAGGGAAGTACTTGAAGTGTGACGCTCAGATTTTGATGAAACTTGGCATAAATTTAGAATAATTTTTTCTAAGATATATGCGAGAATTCTAGCTCGCGCTTTACAGAAACAACCGAGATTTTTAGATCAAAAGTCGGCGAAAATTTAGGACTTTTTGCCGAATTTCGGATCGAAAAGTTTCATGCCTATTTTAATCGTAAAGGAGAATGTTTCTACAAAAAATCAAATTTTTCCGCACGAAACTGCCAAAGTTATGGCCAAAAAGCGCTTTTCTCTCTGACCGCTCTCCACGTTTAGCGTGCTCTCTCGGCGGCAAAAATCGTTCGATATCTCGGCGGCGCCCGCAAAGCGCGAGCTAAAACTTTCAGGAATTGATATTTAGTCCATACCCGATGTGTGTGCAAAATTTAAAGAAAATCTGAGCGTCACACTTGAAGTACTTCCCCTGTAAGTAAAAATCTATAAAAAAGAAAACCCTTTCATTATCGAGACTTTAAATTTAAAAAATCACCGATTTTTTGCCTGAAATTTTGAGATTTTTCAATTTTTCCAAATTTTCCAAAATTTTTTTGCGATCTAAAATTAAGCTATCTACAAGATTATCAAAGCCATATAACCTAAAAAAAAGTGAATTTCAGCCTCCAGACAGTTCAATTCCCTCTTGATCCCCTCTCAAATTCCCCGGCTATATCCGTATTATAACATAGTAAAAAACGGATATGACCGGCGCATAATCGGTTGCGCAATCGCTTTCATTTTCCCTCCTAAACTGTCAATCGGAGTGAAAAGAAGGATCGGCCCAATTACGGGCCCCTCTCTCTCCATAATGTTGCTTTCGCTTTCATCCCCCACGCTCCGTCGGGAATTCTTTGCTGATCCCGCTGCAAAGGAACGGGAAATGTTGGCCGGATATAATGGAATCGGATACAGCAATTACCGCTTTGTATTCGGAAGGGGGGAACCGCAATCTCGACGGTGAAACAAAAAGGGGTTCCAAACTTTTTTTGGGGGCGAAAGTTCGGCGACATGTAGATAGATAATTGAGAGAAGGGCGGAGGTACCGATTTGAAAGGAAAAGATTAGCCGTGTCCACGAAGCTAATGACAATAGGAGTTTGAAGGGGGAAATGAGAATGCCATAAGCCTAATAACAGGTAGTTTAAACCGTATTTTTCTGGAAAAAATTGATTATGATGACGTAAAGATATAGTAAATCACCAGGGACCCCATCATAAGAAGAATTAATTCTCAGGGTACCCTAAGGTAAAGCTACATTTTTCTGATTTTCAAATTCTCTTTGGACCAAAATTGATTATGATGACGTAAAGATATAGTGAATCGCCAGAATAACACATAATAAAAAGAAACTAATGACAATAGGAGTTTGGAGGGGGGAAATGAGAATACCATAAGCCTAATAACAGGTAGTATAAACCATATTTTTTGGAAAAAAATTGATTATGATGACGTAAAGATATAGTAAATCACCAGGGACCCCATCATAAGAAGAATTAATTCTGGGTGTACCCCAAGGAAAAGCTACATTTTTCTGATCTTCAAATTCTCTTTGGACCAACATTGATTATGATGACATAAAGATATAGTGAATCGCCAGAATAACACATAATAAAAATAAAATCGCTTCTTTGATTCTAGCCATCTAAACTGTTTCTAATGGCAGCAAAAACATTTCATACAGAAATGAAACGGGCTTTTGGAAAATCAGGAAGGAACGCGGGTTGTACTGTAAAAAGAGTCGCCCTAGAACCCATCTAGTAAAACTTACGGCCATTTTTTTACACTCAGCCCGGCAACAACAATTCGTTGGCCAGCCCGAGATTTTAGACCAAAATATAAAAACAACCACCTCGAACCTACTGTAAACGGAATGGCTTCCAAAGCCTACCCTGATAAGATTGAAGGTCCCTTGTTTGATCGAAACTTCTTTTAGCAGCTAAAAATTCGATGTCCGGCTCAAAGTAATCGAAACAAATTCGTCGCACGGCAAATCGCCCATAAAATGAAAGGTGAGCGCAACCGAGAGGCTCTTTATAAATAGGGCCTAAAGTGATTACCCCGCAAACAATGGCACTCCAATAAAGCCAACTAAGATCGGTTCAGCCATCTCAGCTAGTGTTCGAGCCAATAAAACTAATTCTTCTTTCTTTCCAAACAAAAAAAGAATTAGAATAGTCTTCATTTCTTTGCGATTCTTTTTTCCGTTCGAAAACGGTCGCCAAAAGAAATGGAAACAACTTGTGAGGGCGTTAAAACAAAAATCGGAAAAGGCTTCGGTAATTTGCATAAAAACGAAGGAAACAACTGAACCAGAGTTGGCAAAAGCAGTCTTTCTACGAAAGGTCGAGGGGCGACGTTGAGATTTCCGTGCCATAAAACCCACATTTTTCGAATCCCTACAATATTCATCCAACCTCTCCGTTAACCCGCCAGATCTTCGTTTCCTTCTGTCCCACCTCGATTATGCCCCTACATTTTGTCGATTCACGTTTGACCGACCACAGGTGTCATTGTCAACCAATGATCCCATCTTTGGACGGGCTAATTACGCTGACCCTCTTAACCTGTACGCTCCGATACTAATTTAAATTACACACTTGAATTATGCGAATTGCATAATGTCTTGGCTGCGAACAAGAGGTTGCGCAACCTTATTAGAGACGTATAATAATACAGGTGAGATCTAAGATTATGTGTGTTTAGCGATGGTAATATGGTGAGAAGGATATTATATGTATAAGGTTCTCAAAGTGCGACGCTCGGATTTCGATGAAACTTCGAGAATGGCTCACATTTAGACTAACTTTTGTTGAAGCATATACGGGATTGCTAGCTAGCGTTACGCAGAAAAACCCGAGATTTTTAGAGCAAAATTTGTCCAAAATCCGACAAAATTTTTCTTGCAAAAAATTGGCCAAGACTCGTTGCTTTTATACCTGTCTTTGAACCGTAAATTTCAGCATTATTTCTGCCAAATACGACAACGTTTCCACAAAAAATCACTTCTTTCCATTCGAAATTGGCAAAAGAAATGACCGAAAAGCCTTTTTCTCTGACGGCTCTCCGGGTTTCGCCTACTCTCTCGGCGGAAAATATCGTTGAATATCTCGGCACGCCCTGCAAAACAAGAGCTAAAATCTTCAGGAATTGATATGTGACCCATTCACGATTAGTGTGCAAAACTCACAGAAAATCTGAGTGTCGCACTTCGAGATCTTGCCATGACAAAAAAAACGTTTTCGGATTTTAATCGTACCCAAATTTGGCTCCAAAATTACAAAATTTCCAAATCAGCGGTCAGATTGGGAAAGTCAGGCATCCAATTAAAGTATTACACCACCACTTTCCTGCACATAGTCAATGCGAGGGTGGAGGAATTAAGCCCCAAGGCAATGTCTCCAGAGACTTATAATCTTACAAAAATATTATACTCGCTAATTACCGGATTTAGTGCATAGTCGCAGCTAGACTTTTTTTGGCGCTAAACCCATTGGAATACGGGTAATTGGTAAGAATTTTGAGGTTAATTGCAAACGGATTGGGAGTCGAAATGATGACATTACGGAGATTGCGGCTATTTTAGGGAAGATTATTGTGGTTTGGACAGTATCAGACTGTCGGGAAAATAATGAGGACAATGTCGCTGAAATGAAAAGCAATTTTATTTTGCCGCAACACAATTCATTTTCTCGGCGGCATTGCGATTTTTGATGCGACAGAGTGATCAGTATTTTCCCGACAGACTTCCAAAATCATCATTTCACTGACAAGGGAAGTCTTGAAATGCGACGCTCAGATTTTCTTTAAATTTTGAATACACTTCGGGTATAGTCCACAAATCAATGCCTGAAAATTTTAGCTCGCGCTTTGCAGAGGCAGCCGAGATATTCAACAATCTTTTCGGCCAAGTGAGTATGCGGAACACGGAGGGCGGCCAGAGAGAAAACACTTTTTTAGCCGTATCCTTGACGGTTTCGGACGGAGAAAGTTTCTTTTTTTTTTGAGGAAACGTTACTCTCTACGGTAGACAAACTTTCCAGACTTTTCATGCCAAATTTCGCCAAAAAGTTTCACATTTTTGACAACTTTCAACCGATAAATCTCGGACGTTCCTACAAAAAGCGCGAGCTGGAAATCGCACAAATGTCATGAAAAAGCATTCTCTGTCACGAGTTCAGTGAGAGCACGTGTATAAAGGTTCCCAATCTAGTTGCTATTTCTGATCCCAAGCCTATGCGAATACAAAGACAACGACTATTCAAACCAGCGACAATACAACTAACTATGCCCTAGGTAACAACTTCACAAATGAACTCACAATACTTGAGGAACCAACTTCACAAGAGCTGACCATAGAGCAATCAATAATAGACAATAGTAAATACAGTAGACTTTATTGGACACAACCGCATAAGCGGGAAAAGACGAAACACAAAATAATACTAATAACTGGCGATTTCTCTTCCTTTTATACCAACTTGTCGGTCATTCCGTGGGAATATGCAAATTCGCACGCGAAGTCGTGACATCTCCTAGCTTCTGTCATGCATCAAGCGGCAGATTGAGGTAAGCCAAAGTATCGTCGAACCGAACACAACCCTAAAAGTCATAGCACCCGCTTTCAAGACCACAAACTCTTACTAAGAAACCGAATTTCCCCCAGCTTCTTAGCTAGCCTCCGCAGATCCGAAACTCCTCCAAACCGGCCCCAAATTAATTGGACAATTCCTCGACGATTCGGGAAAAGCGCCGCCGTTTTTCAAGCCGAATAAAATGGAAATCCGCTGTTTAACTTATACAACCCAAGGGGGAATTGCGCGTGAGATTAATTGGGCCGGCTGCTCAAGACGTTTACACGCAATTTCCAAGGAATTTGAAGGCCAATTTTGGCAATTGACACACTTCTTCAAGAGTGTCAATTGGGCCGGGCTTTGCAAAATTTTCCGGCCCGGGCCGGGCCGACTAATTTCTCGGCCCGTCTCCGGGCTTCCATTTTTAGGCCCGGCCCGGCCCGGTTTTTTTGAAATCTGAGTTTTTCCCGGAAAAAAGGAAAAAATAAGCTTTTTCGACAGAATTTTTCATTTTTTCGAACACACTGCTGATAGCGAACGTAAAGTGACCTTATGTACCTAGGTTTTGCTAAATTTTTCTTTACATTTTGCCATAATTTTTTTTTTCATTTCCCGATTTCTTTCTTTCCAACCTAGTATAAAAATTTTCCGGGCCGAACCGGGCCGGGCTTTCCAAATTTTCCAAGCCCGGGCCGGGCTTGGAGATTTAAGCCCGGGCCTGCGGCCCGGGCCGGTCCGGGCTGCCCCGGTTTGCAGCCATGCTTAATAGTACCTAGGTTTTGCTAAATTTTTCTTTACATTTTGCGAAAATTTACCATAATTTTCCTTTCATTTCCCGCTTTCTTTCTTTACAACCTAGTATAAAAAAATTCCGGGCCGGGCTTTCCAAATTTTCGAAGCCCGGGCCCGGGCCGGGCTTGGAGATTTAAGCCCGGGTCTGCGGCCCGGGCCGGGCTAGCCCGGTTTGCAGCCATGCTTAATTGAGGCATTAAAAAAATATTTATGACTTTTAAAATACGACGATGTAAAATTTCCCAGTAGATACAAGAAAAATTTTTTGATGTTTTTCAAACTCAAAATTTTTTTTTTTTTTTAATTTCGAATTACTCCGCCTTCTGAAACGATATACCACTTTATTTCCTTTGTGAGAAAGCGTCTATAAATTAGACATTTATCATTGAGATCATACAAAACTTGGAAAGCGAACAACAAAATTCTTCATGGAAGATGATTTTAATCTTATATACATAGTATTGCACACACTCCATGGGAGCAAACTTCAACAAAGCAAGGCTTCAGAAGCTCATTTCCAGACCTTATGTGCTATTATATACATTTAGAAAATCAAAAAAAAAATCCAAAAAAAATCACTCGGATTTCGCGGTGAACAAGTTGATGTTGAAGGTTTGTTGAGGATGATGGGAGGTCACAGTGAATGTGCAGAGACTGCCTTCCTGTTGGGACTCCACCGGGGCTTTGGCCGTGTTCTCGGTCACATGTTTTCGGATGTTGAGGCCGTGGCGTTGGCATTCGGCTTCAAACTCGTCTTCGGACATGTTGGGGCAGTCGCTGAGGGTCAACGAATGGGATTTGAGGGCTTCTGTTTCGGCGACTTTGTTCAGCCACTCCTGAAAAATTCGATTTTTAGTCAGAAATTATCAGAAAAGGTACCAAAATTTTTGAAATTTTTTGAAAAAAAAATCAAAAAAAATCTCGTTAATAAAATTTTATGCAAAACTTCGGTGCTCAGGACATGTTCTAGACGTCCAAAATTAACTTTGAGCCAATTTCCAAAAAATTCCAAAAAATGTGTCATGATGACGTATTATTTGGAAATTCTCAAACAGTCTCAAAATGACATTTATAACCTCAATTTAACTCCTGATTCTATTTTTCCACCTCTTATTTGCCTAAAACCCAAAAAAAATCAAAAAAACTTACTGTAACATAACTACAAACTGCCGGTACCGTAACCATGCATCGACTAATTGTGAACGCCGGGAAGATCCCTCGCTCCGTAAACGTCTCCAGACTAGTGTCAGTCAGCTGAATTTCATCGTGCTCCATGTTCTCCTCGTCCTTGAATTGAATGCTCAACCTCCGGACCTTATTACTGCCGAGGAGCAAAACATGCTCGTCCGTGATCAAGTCCGGCGCCACATTATCGATGCCATAGAACTCCAGGACCTCCAGCTTGACGGCGCACGCCGTCAGCAAGCTCTTCATCACGTCCGAGGACAACTTTCCCAGGTCCACATTCTTCAGACTCAGCTGGATTGGCTCAAATTTCCGGCAATTCTCGAATTGCTGGCACAAAAAGCGCACAAAGCGATCGGTCAACGCTCCCTTCGGGAAGTTCTCAATAAAAAGCCGTTGGAAGTTCAGTTGGTTGAAGGCGAATTTGAAGGACACGTTCTGATTTATGTCGTTCTTGGTGAGGAACAGCTCGCGAACGGCGGGCTCGTCATTCGAGCCGGCGTATTGGCACCAGGCCAGTTTATATTGAGCCGATTCTTTGATATAGGTGATTGTGAGTCGAGAGACCTGAAGATTAAAGCAAATATTATCAATTTTTTTGGTTCCTGATATTACACTAGAGATCATGTGGAAAGAGTGCTTTTGCGTTTCAGTTTTAATGTCTGGTCGCTTCATAAATCATTTCTAAAGGATTGAAAAGCACAGGAAAGAAGACTGAATTGATGTACGTCAATACCGTGCGACTTTTTATATTACACTTGACCTCAAATCGAGATCTTTGAATTTCCGTACTTTCCACGCTTAAAACCATCAAGAAACCCCTCAGTTCATTCGCATTACACTAATCCTCAACTGATTTTATTACTCCACCCGTAATTGGTCAATAAACAATTCTGTTTATCTTAACATTCCTCCGGTACCTAGTGTAATGTCCGCCTTCGTCGATAAGAACCGAAAACAACCCTCCAATCAAAAGTAATTGTTTCTAGACGCGTGAAGAGCCCCGGAGATTCTTTGGAAATCGAGAAAGTCGTGGAAAAGAGAAGTGATCGAAGGCTTCGCTCAAAACTTGTAACAGACAGCTATGGATAATATTTTCGGATACATTTTTCTAGACCTGAAAGACCTAAAGACGGAGACAAGCAAACAGAAGCCAACTTACATTTACAACAGGCAACAAGTCTCTGATCTGCTTCTTTTCCACCAGATTTGCCCATCTTGAACAGGTTTCACGGGTGTTCAACAAACTCTTCTTGTCCAGGTTCCCAAAAACCATTTCCAACATCTCGTTGGGTAAATTATTAATGCCTAAAGCCTTGTTCGTTGCGGATTCTTCTTTGTTTTCAATGCTAAGTCGAGATCGTTTGCATGGGAGATCAATTAATCGAGATCGGAGTTTCGCCAACCTAAAACAATATCGGATCATTAAAAGTCGCTGATCTTCGAAATGATCTTCAAAAACTCTCATCCATGTCACATGAAAATCGAGTGATGTGCACTTACATTTGTGTTCCGAACAGTTTTCGGACGGTGTAGACGGCGTTGGCCTCTTCGATCTCGGTCTTTTGCGAATGGACGAACATTTTGAAGGGTTTTAACGTTTTTGGAGACAGCCTGCAGGTTTATATAATGTTAGTGACGTGAGACGGCGAACAAAACACATTATTCGAGGCACGTGAACCGCAGCGGAAGAAAGTGAAAAAAAGAAAAGGCGGATTTCCAGAAATGTGACGAAATGTCACGAAATTATTGGAAAATTGAAAAGATGTACTTTTGACAGGAAAACTGTAAATTCAAATGGTAAAATGAGTTGTGCAAGAGGTAAGAGGACTTAGGAAGAAGCTTACATGAAATTGAAGTGTCTTATTATATCTTATATTACTTTAGGCACTTCCAATAACTCCAAACTCTAAAAGTAACGAAGTGTCACAAAAAATTTGAATGGTAAAACGCAAAATAAATACTATACAAAGCTTTCAGGCACTTATAAAGGACTACTAAGCAAAATTCGATACAAAAATCCGCCCATTTCTACAGCTATCGTAGCTTTATTATGCCTGATCAAGTGTAATATAAAACCCTAAACTCGTATCTTTCTCAGCGACGATACGAAAACCGCCCGCTATCTTTAAAGACCTCTCTTCTTATCTGACCCGATTCAGATCACTTTTAAAGGACGCGCCTCTCTCAAACTGATGGGCATGCGTTTTTAAAAGCGAAGGTCCAGCCCCCCGCTCTCCCCGCCCGTCGCCCGAGAAGGAGAGAAAAGTTCGCGTCTAGGAGTGCATACTCTTATCATTTGAATACGCATCAACGATCCTCTCAAAACGGCGGTTCCGACGGGGGGATGGGCGATGATTTGGTGGGAGGGTTCCTTCAGAAAGATTGCGAGAAATAGGCTAGAATACGAAAAGAGACATGTGAATATCATGTTGAATATGAGAGACAAGGTGAAGCAGGATGTTGCCAGCTGTTAAGAGAGAAAAAGAAGTGAACTGGAAGGCAGACAGAGCCAAAATCGAAGAAACATTATGTTAAGAATAGTCATCATTTTTCTCATTGGAGAAAAACGGTCATAGAGAAAAATTCCAAAATAGGAGAGTGATCTCACCACATTCGTAGACTCCCAGACAGACTAGAGAACAAAGTCCACCACTCAAAAGCAAAAGGAAACGTTAAACCAAAGATCCATTTGCACCTTATCTTCAAACATCAATTTCAATACGTACAAGTCATAGATTTGCTCGTCGTACGGCGAAGACAGACATAAACATTGTGATGTTTACACTATATAGTATTTTGACGGGCACATGTTTTTGTCCGCATGTTTTTCAGGCTCAATTGGGCGTCAGAAGCACTTAATGTCAAAGGTCAAGGAAATGATCCTAAATTTAATTTTTTGAAAAGAAATCCCGTATAAAATGTCACCAAAATATGGAAGATGACAAAGGACATTCTACACAACAAATGACAATATTTTTACAAAATTTCAGTTATTTTTAGCCCGGAATTTTATCGATTTTCAACACTTATTCAGCTCAAAAAAAATTCTGCTCAAAAATTTTCATTTCTAAATTTTCCCGCTACCGTAACTCCTCTAGCTTCAGTGTAACTTCTAGTTGTAACTTCCGAATGTTCTTTCATTTCAATAAAATTTTTTTACACTGCCCTCACCGAAAAAGCGCTTCTCCCGTCTTTAAAAGTTGATATCTTCGTCTCCTCTCCCTCGCCGACTCCGTTTCAAAGACAGCGCCTATCTTATATTTACGATGGTCACAGACTACTGTAGAATTGACTGCGACGCACGTGAAGAGGAAGTGGGAGATTTGTCATCTTCAATGAACTAATAGAAGATGACAAATCAAGGACTTGAAATTCAATTCTTGGTATATGGCATGGAAATGATGACAAAATAGACATGTTTTAACATTAAAATGACGATGCAAATTGCATATTAGTTCTTCTGGAAAGTCATTGGACTGATTTTTAGCGCTTGCACTGTGCGAAAAAGTAAGAGTTCAAGCCACAGCCCAAAAGCCTATTGCACTGTGCAAAAGCAAGAAATTGCACAGTGCAAAGAAAAACTATGGTTTTCGCAAGTGCATGTCGTCAATTTCATGCCTAAAAGGTTTGGTAAATGCGATTAAACTAGCTGTGGAATGTCTGAACTCTTGGAAACAACAGATTTTATCATTACAAATGGTCTTGAAGGCCATCCTCAGCGATAACAAGTCTAATCAACCCTTCAAGACGCATTATTTTGATTGCAAAAACTTTTCAGCCCCTTAACATTCGATTTCATATCGATTTGAACCTCAAAAAGCTTTAAAATCACGCTGTCATTTTCTCTATACCGCACTAGTCCATTCGTAAAGTCGCTGGAGTAATTTGTGGCGTTTGCACTGTGCAGAAAACGTCAGGGTGTCAGCGACAAAAGAAGCCTGTTGCACGGTGCAAAAAGCGAGAAATTGCACAGTGCAAAGTAAAAATTTTTTCACACAGTGCATGTCGCCATTAATGGCAGTAAATATAACCTACAAAAGTTGTAAAATACTAGACAAATAAATATATAAAAAAATCACATTTTTTTTTTTTTTTTTTTTTTTTGAGATTACGGTGCCCAAAATTCGGCAAATTTTGATGAAACTAAACATATTTTAAGGCCACAATATTCTAACGATAAGTTCTTTGCAAAATTCTTAGCGTTTCCTTTGCAAAATTCATTGAGATTTTTCGCACAGTGCCAGCCGAAAAATCACTCCAGCGACTTTGCTAACGGAGATTTTTTTATTTTTTCTCTCGTATTTTACTCCACAGTACCATTAGCCCCCTCATAACTCAAAATAATGACTAATTCTACCATCCAAGATCTATATCCAGCCAACAAAAAACGTATTTTCGATCACCAACTTCGCTGGAAGATTGATTCCACCACCAAAAATAGAAACCCATCGTTCGGTTGACTTTTAAAAACGACTGCGAACTGGTTTCAAGACAAAAGAGTCGGGCAATTCGTTGAGCAAAGTACGACGTTAATGTGGGACACGTGAAGGGCAGGGGCCCAAGGACACTTGGCAAAACGAGACGGCGGGGATCTCCTGAGATCATTTGATTCGACTAGAGCGATCGTTATGATTGAAGAAACAACAGGGAAAGCAGAGAGTGATGGAATTCGGCTGGAAATCAAACATTGGCCCGTGACAAGCGAGGGAACACCTGATAAACAACAAGAAAGATAGCACAAGTCCGACCAAAACGAAGAATCAAAGGTGAAGGGTAAACAGGACCACAAGGTATCGTCATGAGGTGAAAGAGGACTTATGGAGATTGTGCAGGCTTCTATGCAAAATCATATCAATTTTTTTGCTCTAAAAAGACCATGAGATATCATCTTGCGGAAAAAAGCCATTTGAAGATGGTCCAGGCTTCAGGAGGAGAGCAGAGATATTTTTAAGTCATCACCGATTTTTTGAAGGTATATACAAAGCTTTGACTATTTTTTAAAACCAATTTTTAAGTCATCATTTTTAAGAATTTTTATATAAATTATAATTCAAACTTCAAAGCTGTATTTACCATCACTAGACAGGTAATAACTTGCCACATCTACGTAGCCAACTTCGAAAAGGACGGCTACTAAATCGATAATTCTTTAGGCGTATATGAGCTATGTTAACGTCTTGGGTCACAAGCTACGGTGACGGACCCGAGCCTGTGAGAAAAAACGTACCATTTTGCATCCAGGAGGTATCAAAAAAAGTGGCAAAATACCTCCCTCTCCAAGTGAAAAAACTTCGTTTTGAAGAGCGCGCCCTTTCCCTCACAAAAAAGCCGCGCTTTTGAAATCGGAGTTTTTTCACTTTATAGAGGGAAGCACTTTGCCACATTTTTGATACTTCCCTGATGCAAAATGGTACATTTTTTGCCACTGGTTCAGGTCCCCCACTCTATGAGCCATTTCCAAACCGAGCGTGATAAGAAACGGCACCATACTTTTGCATTTTCCGTTTTTTAAGAAGGCACTTTTAAATTACGGTTTTTACGATTAGGAAACGAGATGTCAAAAAAAGTTTGTTTATGTTCTGCGGCGAGCACAAAGACTGAAAAAATGCAGACAGTAAAATAAAAAAGTTATTTGTAAGCATGTGCAATTTCACCATAATTTTTTTTATTGTATTATTAGTGCAGCAGACATGGACTAAGTTTTTTTGGGAGCTTCGTTTCTCAAGCCGTCAAATGCGCAATTCAAAAATAGCTGCACTTTCCCGTTGATCAACATTTTTTAAGGGCATTTTTGAACATTTTGAAGCGTAGCACTTTCCTGGCTAGCCTCAAAAATGCTATACAACAGAGTAAAGCACTTCGCAAAGCCTGTCTATAACAAAAAATTACAATCTTACAAGGGAAGTACTTGAAGTGCGACGCTCAGGTTTTGATAAAAATTGGCGCATGTGAAGTTTGGAATTTTCTTATTGATTTGCGAGAATTCCAGCTCGCGCTTTGCAGAAGCCGCCGTGCAAAAGTGCCTCCAAAGAACAAAACTCTTCAATAACGAATATTTATATGGCCACTTGTTATGCCAGCCCTTCTTGAAACTCACCAGACTGAAATCAGCGACGTGCACTGTGCGAAAACAAAAGATCTCTTTGCACTGTGCCATTTCTTGCTTTTTGCACCGTGCAATAGGTTCTTTTCGGCTGTCGCTCGCCCCTGTCTTTTTTTGCGTGGTGCAAAAGCCTAAAATCAGTCGGGCGACTTTCCGGAAAACAGGGCAAAAAGTCCTGGGAATTTGCATTGCAAGGTTTTTTCGGGTCACTGCAAAAATCAAGAAACAAGTGCTTTGCACAATGCGGTTTTACCCAAAGACATCATTTTCAAATAAGTGCAAAAATTTTTGAATTTGTGAAAAAAATACAAAAATAAAAAAAAAATTTTTTGAATTTTTTGCACTAAAAATTTTTTACACTAATGTCGAGCGCAATATCCATTTTTCGCTGCGAAAAATCTTTTTTTTCAGAGGGCGACGGGATTCTGGACCTCGATTTTTCTCACAATCAGGACTTTTTGCCGAGGGATATTGGTAATACGGAGCACTGAATGTACATATTGCTTCTTTATTTCCATTCTTCAACACTTATTTTTTACTTTCTCAAAGTCCAATCCACAGTAACCCTTCCTTTCCCAATCCACAACTTTTCGCAATCAACACAACGCGGTGTAACTTTGGGCGCCCACACTCTTATCACTGGTCAGCCGTATGCTTTGGATGGGGGGCTTTCAACGAAACCAAAAAACGGAAAAGTAATCTTTAAAATGCGTTCCCCGCTCTTCACAGTGATGAACGACCGTCTTCGCCGCTATTTTCATCACCCATCTGATTCAGCGGCGCTTTACAGTGGGCTGTGAAGACGGCTTTCTGTTGAAGCGTTGGTTTTTCACGTGAACCGAAGGGAATGTGATGAGAGAAGTGGCGATTACATGACTCTGCAAGGGTCTACGGTGATTTTTAAAGGCGGCTTGGAGATAACGAATCGATCGTGAGATCGGGGAGTAAAGAACGTGTGGGCTGCAAGGAAAGGAAACATTTGATTGACAGAAAAGCTGCAGATCATGATTGCGAAATGCTACTATAAGGAAAGCCACTTTTTTCGCAGATCGATCGATACTTGTGGCCTGTTAGTCCTTCCAAAAAGTGCGTAGACTTTTGTCATGGGCCGTTCACAAAGCTCTTTTTGAGGGGTACATTTGATCTTCTGCACCGTCGCAGCGACGCAAGCTTTTCTAAACGGAGCCGGCATTTTAGATGCGCGAAAAGAAATTGCACTGTGAAAAATGTTCTGAAAGTGATCGCATCGCGCAACATGCACAATGCGGTGCGGAAAAAAGCCGCAAAAAGTCTACGAACTTTATAGAACGACTAGTAGTGGATCCTGAAGGAAGGCCTCAGGCAGTGTAAAAGGTATCTACAGGGTGTTTCAAGAAATTTGGAACAAATGACTTGCTTATATCTTTTTGTTCTTTGCAGCTATCAACAAATTTCTTTTTGCTTCTAAAAATTGACAGCGTGCGTTTTTAGAATCTTAAAAAAATTTTTTTTTTGTCGGCGGAGGGCCCATTTCTCGGCGTAGAAAGTTAGGGCCTTTTTTAAAAATCACAGCGTATTACGTGGCGGAAACGCCGTTGCAACGGCTGAAATCAAGTTTACGTTACACCTCCTTCGATTTTACGGTATGCATTTTTTTGTTTTCGATTTTACGCGCACCGCGAAGGCGCGGCGGAGACTTCAGATTTCGGCGGACGTTGTTTTGGGCCTTCGGCTGTTGCAATTCATGTTGGAAAAGAGGTTGGGGTGATTTTTTGTTGTCATCCGATGCACAGGTGGCAAAAATTTCGTGCTTTTTATCCCCGGCGGAGGAGTCGGCGGAGGCTTTATCAAAGGCTAAAAACAAAACTCCGCCGATTTGTCCGCCGGACCAAAAAAATCAAAAATCTTTGAAAGACAATGCTGCTCTGATGGATTCTTGTAGCTGAGATTTTTCCCGGACTCGTAAGACAGCTTTGACCCTTTGATAAAGCCTCCGCCGAATCCTCCGCCGGGGAAAAGAAGCACGAAATTTTTGCCATCTGTGCATCGGATGACAACAAAAAATCACCCCAACCTCTTTTCCAACATGAATTGCAACAGCCGAAGGCCCAAAACAACGTCCGCCGAAATCTGAAGTCTCCGCCGCGCCTTCGCGGTGCGCGTAAAATCGAAAACAAAAAAATGCATACCGTAAAATCGAAGGAGGTGTAACGTAAACTTGATTTCAGCCGTTGCAACGGCGTTTCCGCCACGTAATACGCTGTGATTTTTAAAAAAGGCCCTAACTTTCTACGCCGAGAAATGGGCCCTCCGCCGACAAAAAAAAAATTTTTTTAAGATTCTAAAAACGCACGCTGTCAATTTTTAGAAGCAAAAAGAAATTTGTTGATAGCTGCAAAGAACACAAAGATATAAGCAAGTCATTTGTTCCAAATTTCTTGAAACACCCTGTAGAAAATAGTGTTTATGGGCCCTGAGGACTAAGTTGTGGCTAATCAAAATTTGCTAGAAATTTCCGAAAGGTCAGTTCAGCTACGATTTTCCACTCAACGGGTTCTCTTTCAACACGAAATTGGCATTCCGTTTTGCTCTTATCATCGAGTCCAGAAAATCACCACAATGACGGTCTTTGTGGACGAGGCTCTGACTCCGTTGCGTTTTTCCGTTTGAGGCTCATAAGTAGAGAAAAATCAATTTTTTGTTAGCCGTAGCGCTAGCACAGTGTTGATATCATTATTCGAAGCACTTCTGCCGCCAAAACAGCTTGGAAAACAACAATTTCGAAGCACATATCAGGCTGCCGGGAAAATAATGAGCACCCTGTCGCAGCGAAAATCGCATCGCCGCCGGGAAGATGAATTGTGTCGCGGCAAAAACAAATTGCTTCTGGCGCAGCGACATTGCGGTCATTACTTTCCCGACAGGTTGTTATTTTATGTAAGATACGTACTTAGTCTTCTCTCCTGCCAGCTGATTTTCTACAGTAACCTCCTACGTATTTTCCGACCTTTTTGAGCTCTCCAAACTTTATTGTAACCAAAGCTTAAAATAATTATATTATAAACACTACCATCTAATTCATCATGCCCGTCTACTTTCGATCTATTTTTAAACGCAAAGAAGACGGTCCGTAACCTGTGTTCCGCGCTTTATTTTCGGATCCGATCGGCTGGCAGTAACCGGTAAACTTTAAAAAACGCATTCCTTTGCTTGATCATGTTTGCGATCAAAAATTTGCTGAAAAACAGTGGTCGGTGACCCTGATCGGAGAGCAAGGGTGATGACAATTTTTATCAGTCTGTCGGGAAAATAATGAGCGCTCTGTCGCATCGAAAATCGCATCGCCGCAAAAGAAAGTAATTGTGTCGCGGCAAAATAAAATTGCTTTTTATTTAAGGCAACACTGTGTTCATTATTTTCCCGACAGACTGATAGGCTAGCTGGAAAAAAGATTGGTCATAAATTCTACGCTTTGGATGATATTATAAAGTAGTACAGGTCCAGCAACATCCATTAGACTTTATAATAGGCAGTAAATAAGTTTTTTGGATCAAAAAAATGCTGACAAATTGATCTTCATGTAGAATAAGGCCACCTAATAAGGTAGCCGACAGCGAACTGCAGACAACAGATAGTAGGAAAATTTCAAAAAATTGTTTATCATGGTCTTGCTGTGGCGAATGGTCATCAAACCGACTATCGGTCTGTCGGGAAAATAATGAGCCCTTTGTCGCATAGAAAATCGCATTGCCGCAGAGAAAATAAATTGTCTCGCGACAAAATCGAATTATTTTTCACTTTAGCGACCCGATTGGCGCAGCGACATTGTGCTTATTATTTTCCCGACAGACTGATCTTTGGTTATGGAACGAATTACAACACTTTTTGATCGTATTGCTATGCTTACAGTGCTGTAAACCCTCTAATTCAATCAAATAAGACTTAAAATTTATTATTGTTTATTTACAAAAGCTTTGGCAGTATTTTCTTAAAGTAAATGTCGTAAAAATCAATAAAAATCTTACAAGGGAAGTAGGCGCTAGTGCGACGCTCAGATTTTCTTTAAATTTTTCACACACGACGGGAATGGGCAATGCATCAATTTTTGAAAGTTTTAGCTCACGTTTTTCAGGGACAGCCGAGAAATTCAACGATCTTTGTGGCCGAGAGTGTGCGAAAAGCGGAGAGTCACAGAGAAAGACTTTTTGGCCATTTTTTTCCAGTTTCGCGCGGAAAAAATTGATTTTTTGTCAAAATATTATTCTGTGTAATAGAAATAAGTGTACAACTTTTGATCCCAAAATGAACAAAAATTTGCAAAAAAACAAAATTTTTTTGCCAACTTTTGAATTAAAAATATCGGTAATTTCAGCAAAACGCGAGCTAGAAGTCTCGCATTTGCTCTAAAAAAACTATTCCAAATTTGTGCCAAGTTTCTTTCAAAATCTGAACGTTCCACTTCAGCTAATTCCCCTGTGAATTAACGCTCTTTTAAGCTCTTTTAAAAATCATCATTCACACCACTTGTTCAAGCCTCCTCCTTCTCTGAGGAGGCGGCAAAATCGTGCTGACCGCATATGGCCGCTGCTCTCGATGGAAGGGCAAGTAGTCCATGGTAGAACTCTCATCATCGTCCTCCTGGAACACCGGCTTTCGACGTTTCCTTTCCGGCGTCGGCGATTGTAGAGGGTCTTTTTTGCGGCGCAACGACCGATCGTATTGGTCGATATTCAGGTTGGATCGGTTCGTGTCGTTATTCAAATTGCTGACGGCTTGCGGATAGGTCCGGTCTTCTTCGTAATAGTCACGGTTTATTATGAACTCCTTGGATTCTTCATATTTGCTGAAATAAAAGAGTTTTTCCGATATGTATACTATCAGTATGTCGGGAAAATAATAAGCACGATGTCACTGCGCCAATCGTGTCGCTGAAGTGAAAAGAAATTTGATTTTGCCGCGACACAATTCATTTTCTCGGCGGCGATGCGATTTTCGATGCAACAGAGCGCTCATTATTTTCCCGACAGACTGTTAGGCGCATTGCGGGTCGGGTCAAGTTTTTCTCATATTAGGATGGTCAAGTCTTCCCGCCTAAACCAGACCAAAAAAGTCTTGACGATTTTGCACTGTGCACCAACACGCGGAAACCTTGTCGCAAATCTTCAAAAGGCGACAAAGAAAAAATTCAGAGTGCACAGTGCAAAATGGACTTACTGGACCGGAAAATGAAAGCTTTTGTCGCGCGCTGAAACTGGACAGTGCGTTTTTCATTCGCACCGTGCCGATTTTTTGGTCGTTTTTTGCCGCGAAAAGCCACTTTGCAACGTTGACCGCATCGTGCAAAAAGCATTTCAAGACTTCTTGGACCGCCTAGACATGGCTCGTCGGCCGGCCCGGCCCGTTTCAAATTTTCCGTCGGCCCGGCCCGTTTTAAATTTGCTTCGGCCCGGCCCGGGCCGGCCCATTGAAACGAAAGTCTCCCCAAGTTTAACTCCTTATCACAAATTTTTTTTTCTATCATCATGTAAATGGATAAATACTTGTGTGTGCCATAGCTATCTAAAAACAAAAATACCTTTGAAAAAACCAATTGTGTCTTGACATTGTGTTTATTTTCATTATCAAACCCAATTTTCGCTTCGAGATTCTGGATTTAAATATCCCGGGCCGGCCCACGGCCCGGCCGGGAGCCATGTCTAGGACCGCCCATAACTCTGTCGGGAAAATAATGAGCACAAAGTCGCTGCACCAATCGCGTCGCTGAAGTGAAATGAAATTTGATTTTGCCGCGACACAATTCATTTTCCCGGCGGCGATGCGATTTTCCATGCGACAGAGGGCTCATTATTTTCCCGACAGAATGATTGCACATGAATTTTGCTTTTTTTCCTCTCAACGATATTGAACTTACCGTTTGTTGCTGAAGGCCCAAATGATCGCCATTATAAGCAATAGTAATACCAAAACAAACAACAAAATGAAGGCCAACATCAGCCAGAAGAAGAGATCTCTTCGAGCTGTCGCTTTGTCATACTCTACTCCGAGGAATTTCAATCGCTCATCGCAATTTCGGCCCGGAGGGATGACTCCATTCTTGTACAGGCAAGTATCTGAAAAATCAATTTTTATCCAACCTTTGTGCAGGGTTTTCAGAACACAAGTTTTCGTTGGATTATCGGTCGCATGTAGCTGAATGGGCCATTTGGAAAGACGGTTAACAAGGAAAAATGCTCCAAGTGCAACTTGATAAAACTAGACACAAAATTAGAAAACATGAACCCGCGTATTGCAGACCTTATTTCTGTCGTAGAGTATAATGCCTTCAAAAAAAAATAATTTTTTTCCGCGCGAAGCTGGCAAAAATAGGGTCAAAGAATGTTTCCTTTCTGACCGCTCTGTGCTTTTCTCGTGCTCTTTCGGCCGCAAAGATCATTTGAATATCTCAGCCTTCACTGCAAAGCAGGAGCTAAAAGTTTCAGGAATTGATGTGTGGCTGCTTATCTAGACGTTTGTTCAAAACTTCATGAAAATCTGTGCGTTGCACTTGGACCTTCTCTTGAAAAAAGAACAGTCAACCTCTGTAGTAGGAGCCACTAGATTTCGGTTTGGAGTTGCGAAGGTCGCATTATCAGTTTGTCGGGGAAATAGCGAGCACAATGTCGCTTTGCCACTCGCTTGAAAAGTCATTTGATTTTGGCGCGACACAGTTCATTTTCCCGGCGGCGATACGATTTTGGACGCTACAGTGTGCTCATTATTTTCCCGACAGACTTAAAATATTGAGAATTCTGCACTATGTTTTGCAGTGCTACTTTCAAGCTCACCTTGATCCACATCCGTGTTATTACAACAGATCTTCGCTCCAGTGACTGCATTGCACTCGTAGCACTCGTTTTCGCGTGGTTGAAAGCACTGAACATTGCATTGAAAGCCATAATAATGCTCATCACTGCAGCCTTTGCGGTAATTGAGAGTGATCGGCCTAAAAATAATGGCTTTGAAACAGCTACAATCCTACCAGCTCCTAGAATTCAACACGGTTTGCACTTGGGTCGGCGTTGTTTGATTGAAAGTTTCGTTTCGAATATTGAACAACGGCGTTGCCGTCAGGTTTTCAACGTCCTTAGTTTTGTCGTAGAAGGTCAGCGACGGCAAGGCCTCAATGTAAAGTGCGTTCTGAAAGCGGATACGAAAAGACATGAAAACATACGACTGGGTTCTCGATCATGAATGCCACTTGACTGATACGGCAAGTGATCGGCTTGCTCGACTCCATCAATTGGCATTGCTCTCTTCCATGGACTACAACACTTCCGCTGGAAAAAGAATTTTTAAAAGCGCCATCTTAATTCTTTAGTTGTATTGAAAATGAGGAAGGATGATAGGAGAAAATAGGATTTTGGCGGTATAGAAGATTATTTAGCCTAGCGGATTTTACCTCGCATTTAAAAAATACGGCGCCGCGACACTTGCGGGCAACCACTTTGCGGGCAACCAGTTTGCGGGCAAACTTTTTGCGGGCAACCTCTTTGCGGGCAAAATTTGGGGGGTCACATTTGCGGGCAGCTGAGACACTTGCGGGCAGCCGACATTTGCGGGCAACCGGCACCTGAGGGTTACAGGGTGGAGGTGGAAATATTACTGCGATATTTTGGAAATTTGCCGACATTTGCGGGCAGCCGACACTTGCGGGCAGACGACATTTGCGGGCAACAGGAAAAAACAATCACACAGACTGTATAGGAACTTTTGGAACTGTTGCCCGCAAATGTCGGCTTCCCGCAAGTATTGCCTGCCCGCAAATGTCGGAAAACTTCCAAAATATCGAAGTAATTTTTCCACCTCTACCTTGTTATCATAAAGTGCCGGTTGCTCGCAAATGTCGGCTGCCCGCAAATCTTCCAGGCTGCCCGCAACTGTCGACCCTGCCCGCAAATGTCCCAGGCTGCCCGCAAATGCCGGTGATGGCCGCAAATGTCGGCTGCCCGCAAAGTGGCTGCCCGCAAAAAATTTGCCCGCAAAGTGGTGGCCCGCAAGTGTGCGCCCGCCATCCGCATGATCAAAGGGCCAGTCTAAAGTCTTTTGAACGATACAAAATACCCGAAAATTTTCTTTGTCTGCTGTACAGGGAAAAGATCTGAGGTCTGAATAACATGGAAATCGGAACCCCTGGAGTCTAGTGCCTTCTAAAATCAATATATCAGTCTGTCGGGAAAATAATGATCACACCGTCGCTGTACCAATCGAACAAGTCGCTGAAGTGAAAAGCAATTTGATTTTGCCGCGACACAGTTCATTTTCTCGGCGGCGATGCGATTTTCGATGCGCAAGAGTGCTCATTATTTTCCCAACAGGCTAATAGACGGGCCAAAAAGTCTCGGCATGTTTGAATGGTGCACCGTCAAAAACTTGTCAAGCTTTACGCAAAAAAAATTTAAGACTTTTTGCCCCGCAAAGTGGCCACATAAGCGCTACAAATAACGATGAGAAAAAAATCATGGTGAAATTGACTATTAATATTAATTTTACTGTGTTTCCCGTTAGTCACGCTTACCGTAGATCGCCAAAAGTCGCCTTGAAGTCCATGATGAGGTATGCTTGATTTTGTTTTTCGAAATCTCCATTTACCGTGACCTCAATGTCATTTACGTAAAGTATTGAAGTGCTGTAGGTCCGTGGAGTCTGGGCATGGGCCTAAACTTGCTTTATAATATAAACATTTGACATCAAATTTTTTTTTTAATTTTTTTGAAAAAAATCAGTTTTTGCAAGGCTAAAAACTTCTCGGATGCCTTCAAAAACTTTATTGATTTGATTATATCCCCTCAGGCAATAAAATTTTCAAAATTTTTTAAAATTGAAAGATTTTTGCCATAAAAGAAAATTGATCAACTTACCCTCCAAAAAGCCAAATAGATCAAGAAAAATCTCCCAAAAGGCGGGAAACCCATTGCCCTCCGGGGCAAACGAATTTCCAGATTATGAGTATTTCTGAGGAGAGACGCATTCTTCCCCCCATTTTTATTCCCCTCCTTACTGATAAAACGCGCTCAGAATGCGCCATATTGTTTGTCCACAGGCGTTTTAATGTTTCATTTTCCCAAAACGAAGTGCTATTGTCTTGGGAATTAAGTGCTGAGCCAGCGGGGGTTCGATTTCGACAATTGGGACCTTATTTTAGGCAAATTTGGAGATCTGACCAAAATTTTTGAAAAAAATGATTGTAAATCTTACGAATTTAAATGAAATGGACAAAAAACATGATAAGCGTGGTTGATAGATTACGCACAAAGTCAACAAACACAAAACTTGACAACTTTTATATTGTTTTAGGCCATCAGGTGGAGAAAAGTCAGAAACGTAAGTTTCTGATCTCCATAAACGGCAAAAACGTTCAAAATAATTTAATTCACATCTAAATAACCTAAATTTTTTAATTTTCAAATTCCTGTTCATCATTTCAAAAATCCAATAATTTTGTGACATTCCGCAACAAAAATCAATAAGTTGACATTTCGTTTCTTGACGAAATTTATTTTATTTTTGAGAATGTTGCAACTGATTAGGTAGTGATGTAAACAATGTCTTCTCCAAACGGCTGGCAAAAGGATGTTTCCGCAATTTTGACAACGATCCAGCTGCTCCTAAAGAGTCAAGTGGGATATGAAGGTCGAAAATTTGGTGAGACGCTCTCGAAAAAGAGTCTTGAGGCCATAATCGCTGCCGGGAAAGTTCAACGACCATTCGACGACCCGAATTATGGAAGAAATCAGTAAGTTTGCGTGTTTTCAATTAGTTTTTTCCCTTTAGATTCGATTTTGAGAAAGAAACACGCACCTTTTTGAAGCAGACTCGGGAAATCATCGATAAAGAAGTGAAGCCCATCTTGGATCAGACCAAAATCAATCTAGAAAAGGTTGCCACACCTCTGGCCACGTCGAGCAATTTGAAAATTCAAGATAAAGTCGAGGCAACTATCTTCAATCCAATTCCGGAGGGACTAACACCTGAAGAAGAAGAGGTTTTGATCAGAGAGGCTCAAAGAGTTGGTGTTACAATCAAAAAACCCCCACCGATAGCTGAAGTACCTCTAGCAACAAAGGATAGACATCAACAAGTCTATCGGCCATCACTTCCAAAGGTAGAAATTGCTGTTTTTATCTTATTCTTTAGGACTACAGAGTTGATCTCAATTACAACAACAAAAACCTCTCCAAATCGCAGGAACGGAAGGTGCCATCTAGTCGAATAGCACGAGTAGCGAATTTCGGTGCTTTGGCATTTGGTTTGGGATCAGGAGCGGTGGCGGAGGTTGGGCGCAGGACGATTGGGATCAACGATGCTAATTTTCAAGCTCAAAATCCTTTTTTGACTTCTGCAAATGCTGAAAGAGTTGTTGAGACACTGTGTAGAGTTCGTGGGGCTGCTCTGAAATTAGGGCAGATGTTGAGTATTCAAGGTAAGAATTTTTTTATATTATACTTGGTCTTTAGGTCAAAAAGTGAACGTTTATATTCAAAATTTTGAGTTTGATGTTTAAAATGTCTCAGCATCTCTAAATGAGCTGTCTTTGATGAATACTTATCCTTTTTAAGTTTGATTTAAAAAATATTTATATTACACTTGACATCAAGATAAAATATTTTGATGTTTTATGCCCAAATGATGTTTGCTGATCTTATTGGACTTTACAAAATACATTTTTAACATTTTTTAGATGAGACGTTAATCCCCAAGTATTGGCTTGATATTTTTGATCGAGTTCGGCACAGTGCGGATTTCATGCCAATAAAGCAAGTAAAACAGCAACTTTCTGCCGAGCTCGGTCCAGAGTGGCGCCAACTTTTTGCCGAGTTTGATGAGAAACCATTTGCAGCCGCTTCCATTGGTCAAGTAAGTCATTTTCAACATTATTTTTTCTGATCTTTAGGTTCATAAAGCAACATCACTGGATGGGAAAAAGCTCGCTGTCAAGGTTCAATACCCCGGTGTAGCGGACGGAATAGATGCGGATATTCAAAATCTCGTCTCGATCTTGCGCTTTGGCGGGTTCTTCCCTAAGGGCATGTATTTGGAGGAGTTCGTTAAAGTGGCTCGAAGAGAACTCAAATTGGAATGCGATTATATCCGAGAAGCCGAAGCCATCGGGCGAATGAGAGAGTATTTGGCCAAAGATGACAGCTTCTTCATCCCAGGAGTGTTTCCAAACTTGTCGTCGAAGAAGGTTTTGACAACAGAGTTTATCGACGGGAAACCCGTCGATGAATGTGTTAATGAACCGCAAGAAGTCCGAGATTATATCGCAGCAAAGTTCATGGAATTATGCTTGAGGGAAGTGTTTTTGTTCAGATTTATGCAGGTGAGAAGGTTGAGAATTTTGCGATATTGTACTTGATATGTGGATATTGAACTTGATTTTTTTCTTTTGAATTTGATGTTTTATAGTCAAGAATAGTCCATTGGAGCTTAGATGTGATTTTCTTGGCGTTGATTTGTTAGTTTTAGGGTTTTTTCAGATTTTGGGACATTATTTTAGATATCGACCTTGTTTTAGATAGATTTGGGGAAAAAATTGGGCTGATCTTTGATAAATACGGCTAATATTGTATTCTGTGCTCCATAGTTTGTGTAGAGAAAAATTTCGGATGATTAAAATTTTTTTCTGACGATTTGCGATATTATACTAGCATTGTTACCTAAATTTTTGAAATTCTCTTTAATTTTTGACGTTTTTTTAGTTTCTATAGTTGTCAAATGGATCATAAAGCTGTCTGATTCTATTGAAGTATTTTTTAGATCTAATTTGAACTATTTTTTATCCAAAATGAGCTAAAATTTTTAGTTCAAGATCAAAAAAAAATTTTTTTTTTCAGACCGACCCCAACTGGTCCAACTTTTACTTCGGAATCCACCCACAAACTGGCGAGAACCGCCTAATTCTCCTTGATTTTGGCGCTGCACGAGAATATCCGAAGGAATTTGTGGACAAATACATGAAAATCCTTCAAGGAGCATATAATGAAGACCGCGAAGCAATGCTAAAATACTCAAGAGAGATTGGATTCCTCACTGGATTTGAAGATAAACTAATGGAGAAGGCCCATGTGGACTCGATTAGCATCTTGGCGGAGACTTTGGTTGCTGATGAACCATACGATTTTGGACGGCAGGTGGGTGATTTTTGAGTTTTTTCTTTGGTGTTTAGGGTAAAATACGAATGGAAATTGGGATAAATTTGATATTCAATCAAGTTGTTTGGAAAAATTGGCGGAGTTCAAATGATTTTTCGATTTTTTTGTCAAAAGTTGAGATTTTCGTTGATTTTTGGAAAAACGTTAGTGTTTTCTTCAAATTTCTGACGGTGAAAGGTTGAGATAAACTTCAGAATTTCAAAGAGGATCTATTTATATAAAAAGTCGGGAGTTTAAAGCAGTGAAACTGTCCAAAAATCGAAAATTTATCTGAACTATCTAGTATAATATAATTTTTGCCGAAAAAGTTAGAAATTTATTTGTATTGCCTAAATTTTTGCAATCATTAGTTCTCTTTTTTTAGGATGTCACAGCCCGAGTCCAAAAATTGGTCCCCATCATGCTGGAACATCGACTAAAAGCACCCCCGGAAGAGATCTACTCCCTCCATCGAAAGCTCTCCGGCGCGTATTTATTGGCCACGAAACTCAAAGCCAAAGTGTCATGTGGCCCACTGTTTAAGGAGATCTGCGATCAGTACCAATTTGGAGAAAAAAGGAGAAGAGAAAACAGTGTGTGAACAGATTTATATTAGCCATCATGGATAATATAAAAAGTGATGGTTCGACGACTGGAAGCTAAAATATTAGGAATTTTTGAGATATTTGTTATCTTTAGGCCATTTGTTACTTATTTTTATTGTTGACATGAAGTAAAGAAAAATTTTTTGATATTGATTATATTATACTTGATGTTTTTGCTCAAAAAAATCGGTTAAAACCCGAGATTATTTGATGATTAGAGCGTTTTTTTTTGGATTTATTGAGACAGGAGAGTCTGGTTTGTTTTTTTAACTGATTTTAAGGCGTAGTTTAGCTGCCTTATGCTTCAACGAGCCGGAATTCGGGTCCTCAGATGCTCAAACTGCCGATTCATCCGACATAGCACGGCGCTACCAGCTGGAAAGCCCAAGGATGTTGTGGAAAAAGAGTCAAA
Source organism: Bursaphelenchus xylophilus (assembly GCA_904066235.2). Classification (NCBI taxonomy): domain Eukaryota; kingdom Metazoa; phylum Nematoda; class Chromadorea; order Rhabditida; family Aphelenchoididae; genus Bursaphelenchus; species Bursaphelenchus xylophilus. Next base: position 11,252,656 of record CAJFCV020000003.1, on the reverse strand, counting down.
AACCAAGAAGGATAAAATTTCCGCGACTCGGCTGGAATGGGAACAGAAAATTGCGGATTTTTTGAGCACCGAACTGAAAAAAGAGCATAAAAGATATTCGAATGAGAAAAAGAGGAAACGAATTGAACATATTGTGATTTGGTGAGGAATTTTGAACATTTTGAGTGCGGTTGGACCAGGAAAAAAAATTTTTTTTAAAGGATTTTGGACCTTACTTTAGATAGAGGTGATATTTTTTGAAATTTTAGCCATATTCGAGACGAAAAATTGGTCCCATTGCTGGGATTCCTCGCCAGATTGACGCAATCCAAAGAAGTGATCGATGGCTCGGCCGATTATGGAGAGGTGGGCTCGTTTTTATTTGAATTTTTATTGTTTTAGATATTCACATCGGCCCTAAAACATGTCTCCCATTTTTTGTCCACAAAATCCTCGGATTTCGAGTTTTTACGCTCTCAAGAAGCGATTCCATTCTTCCACAACCTTTTTGAAGTCCTGCCCGGCATCCCATTGACCTCGAATGACGTCACCGGAGCTGTCGCGTTTTGCTTGGCCAAGCTGGATGAAGTGAAAATTTTGCCGGAAGAGGTGAAAGAACAGAGAGAACGAGTGGTACCGGGCATACAGAGACGGTTGACGATGGTGGTGAGTTGGTTTGGAAAGAATTGGAGGAGATTTTTTGAGCGGAGGTTAGGTGTGTTATCCATGAAAAAAATTTGATGATTTATGGTGGAATATGAGTGTCAAAGGTTTATAGAAGATGTAAGATTAAATTACTGGGCTTCTTTGAGGATTTTAGTGGGTATTGGAGCTTCTCGACCCGAAAAAAATAGGTTTTCCTTCAATTTTTATATTATCCATGACGATTTTTGATAAATTTTGGTGAATTGTCATGCTTAACTTATAATTTTTGTCCGGTAAATTAAATTTTAGACTTAATCAGGCATCCTGGTTGTATTTCCAAAAGATTTTTAACTCATTTTGACTATAACATCAAATTTTTATATTACTTTAGACCACCTCCCACCTCCCAAAACAGAACCGAATCTTCTTCAACGACCCTGAATTTGACATCATCAAGGAGTACATTCAACGGGGATTTGATCGTATCCCCCGCGAAGAGCCGGAAGAATCCATAAAATACGGTAATTGCCCTCTGGCGGAGAGCCTTAATGCACCGTGCAGTGAAGAGGAATATCAAGGAAACCCGTTCATAACACAAAGTTGGACCAAACAGGAATTGAAACAAAGGATCAGAGAGCTCCTCCTGAGAGAGCAGAATTATTGTATCGCGGTGGAAAATTTCGCAAGAAACTCGATTGAACGGCCAATGGAAGTTTTGCTGAAAGAATGGCAATGGAAGGAGGCGATTCAAAATACATTTGAAGTTATGCGAGGAAAAGTCTCACAGGTTAATGGTAAGGAGTTTTGGAATGATTGGTTGGGATTATTGGACTTTTTTTTTGAAAAAAATTGGATTTGATGGGTAGTGTAATATAATTTTTGAAATTTTTGGTTCGAAAGGTAAAGTTTTTGCTTTGGAATTTAAAATGGACCCTTTTGAAGGAAAATTAGGGCATTTGACAGCCAGTTTGGATAAGAAAATTTTTGATTTTTGATCAAATTTATATTGATCTTGTCCTAAACCTAGTGTAAAGAAATTTTCTTTAAAAAAATTTTTTTATTACTTTAATTTTTTTTTATAAAGGTGTCAAACTTTATGTGGCGTATTTTACATTTTTACACTTTATTCATTCAGAGAATTTTTTTTTGTTACAGTACCTAGTGTAATATAATTTTTGAAATTTTTGGTTCGAAAGGCAAATTTTTTTCTTTGGAATTAAAAATTTACCCTTTTTAAGGAAAATTAGGGCATTTGACAGCCAGGTTGGATAAGAAAATTTTAGATTTTTGATCAAATTTATATTGATCTTGTCCTAAACCTTGTGTAAAAAATTTCTTTAAAAAAATTTTTTTGTTGCCTTAAATTTTTTTTGATAACGGTGTGACACTTATCATGGCGTATTTTACATTTTTACACTTTATTTTATTCATTCTGAGAAATTTTTTTATTACAGTACCTAGTGTAATATAATTTTTTTCAGTTACCCTCTTCATCAACGGTCTGAACCCGGAGAAAGTCTCGGAGCGCCTTTTCGAAGTCATGAATGTAGCTCTCTGCACTGGCCAGAAAGTCCTGGCCATCCCGGAGCTCGAAACCGCCTTGGCGCATTCGATTCTGGACTTGGCGCACTCCGAATTCACCTCAAATGTCCTCAAAAATTCGTCGGAAATATTCGCCGAGGTCTTTGAGGAGTTTCTCAGGTACTTTGAGAGAGATTCGGAGTTGCCGCGAACCTATAGCCTCAGGGAATGGTGGCATAAAAGTGCTGCGAAGGCAAGAGTTGACCCAAATTTCCATGTCCCTCTTGGAGGCGTCTCAAAAGCAAGCACAGAGGAACTGGGAAGCTTTTTATTGTCGGTGGTGATGAACTCTTGCTTCGTACCGCCGAATAAATTGAGGAGAAGTGAGTTGAGAATTTTTGGGAATTTTGATTTTTTTTTTTTTTTGAGTTTATATTGTTTTAGGTGATTTTGAGGGAAAATGTGGGTAATTTCAAGATTTTTGTTGATTTTGTGGGAGAATGAGCTATTTGAAAACAAAATTTTAGGGTTTTATTAGGTATAAAATGGTGTTTGAATATTGTTTTTGACGATTTTGATATTATTTTAAGGAATTTTGAGGAATGGATTTGAAAATGATGAAAATTGTGGAATAGAGTATTTTTTTATATTTTTTCGGTTTTGATTTTGGACTTTTATCCAAATTTTTGAGCGATTTTTGGATATTATTTTAGGTAACTTTGATTAGTTTAGGTTATTTTAGGGCTTTAGAAGGGTAAAATACGTTTTGGCTAGGCTTTATAATATAAGAAAATTATCCTTAGCATATTATTTGAGTATTGTGATACGTTGAGTTTGAGATTTGAGAATTTTTTTTATTGTCCATGACATACAGTGACGGACCTGATCCCGTGGCAAAAAACGTATCATTTTGCATCCCCGAAGTATGAAAAAATGTAGCAAACGCCTCCCTCACTCCGTTTTGAAGAGCGCGCTTTTGAAATCGGAGTTTTTTCACTTGGAGAGGGAGGTATTTTGCCACATTTTTTATACTTCCTGGATTCAAAATGGTACTTTTTTTGCCACTGGATCAGATCCGCCAATGTAAAAAATTTTTTTAAAAATTTTTTTTTGAAAATTTATGTTTTACTTTGTAGGAAAAAGAGGAAATGTGAAAGCATTTTCCTTCCGCAACGTCAACATTGAAGAGAAGTCGGAGTGGCTGGAGAATTCGTACAAAATCAATGTCAACAAAATGCTGGAAGTCCACCCAATTCTAGTCGAATTAATCGAACAGCATCAATTCAAAAAATTGCTTTTCCCCTTCCATGAGCTGCCTACTACTGTAAGAGAGATTTTGCAAAAAAAATTTGGATTTTTGAACCATTTTTATTTATTTTTTGGACAAAATTTTACAGTTTTTTTAATTTTAGCTACCACCTCGACCCTGGATGGATAAAGGGCAATGTGGACCAATGTATACGAAAGAATCGGAACCCCTGAGGAATCTGTATGACTTCAAGGACGTAAATGTGAATGTGGAGATGAGGAAGAGGATCAGAGATGGGTAAGAGGGGACCTGGGATATTGTAGTAGGTAGAGGTGGGATTTTTGGTGATTTTTTGGGGTTTTGCTGAGAAAGGAAGGGCGAGATGGGTGTTTTTGGAAGCTTAAGAGTGTTGAGGACCCTGCGGAGGAGATTTGAAAGATTGGCGATATTGTAGTAGATATGGTGGAGGTATAAATTGATATTTTGAAAAATCATTTTTTTTTTATTTTGTTGATTTAGATTGAAGAATCAGGTGGTAAGAGATGTTACGGGGTGGTTTGTGAGGTGTCAGGGCTTTAGAAAAGATATTTATTACGATTTTTAAATTGTAGTAGGTGTAAAAGGGTAAATTTGCGAATTTTGTTTAGTTTTCAAGTAAAATATAAACTAGAATTGATGATAAACAGATTATTACAGGGTAAAATACGTTTCCAATGGTTTCCAATTGTTTATTTAGGTTTGGATTGATGATTTTTACCTTATTTTTGCCTTCAGGTCCCAAGCCCGTCCAGTTTTCGACGCGTTGAATGATTTGGGCTCAACGCCATGGATCCTGAACCAAGCGACTCTTCAGGAACTGACCCACGCTTTTGATTTGTCATTCAACAAAGAACAAAAAGAAGTCCTCCACAATTTGGCGATCCCAATGCACCCCAGCACAGTTCAAGTCCCGAGTTTCGAAGAGGAATTTGGAGCCCATCGAAAAGTGGCCGACGTACCGAGTGTTGAATTTATCGAGTTCTCGAAGAAACAATACGAGGCTAGCAAGGAAAGGTAGGATTTTTTTTTAAATTTTTGGGAATTTTTCGATTTTTTTGGGATTTTTGAATTTTTTTTGTAAGAGTACCCCAAGTGTAAATTTTCGATTTGCCTCAAATTTGGCAGATGGAGTCTGTGTAGGCCGCAGATGAATCCCTGAAAATTTTAGCGCGTGATTTGCAAGAAGGGTTGAGATATTCAGCGATTTTTTTGGGATTTTTTGAGAGAGTACAGAAATTGAGGAGACGGTCAAAGAAAAATTGTTTTTTTTGACTGTAATTTTATGGATTTTTCGATAGAAAAAATTGGTTTTAGGTAGAATTGGGGTAGTATTTACTAAAAATAGAACAAATTTTTTGAGTTTGATTTTTTTTTTTTTTTTTTTTTTTTGAAAATTCGAAATTTGACCGAAGCTCGGCTAAAAATTTTTGTTTATGTCTTGGAAAAATTTTATCTGTAGTTTTATGTCAAGTGTCAAAGAAAATTTGAAAAAAAAAATTTTTTTTTACCTAGTACAATATAATTTTTTCACTGAAAAAATTTCTTTTCCAGAAATGAAACAAATTCTCTCTGGTACTGGCTAATGTACCGACTAGTCTTGGCGCGCCACTTCCGCGACGAAATCCTCTACTTCCCGCATAATATGGACTTCCGCGGCCGCGTCTACCCGATCTCCCCGCACCTGAATCACATGGGAGACGATATAAATCGATCGCTCCTGAAATTCGCCCGCGGCAAGGAGATGGGAAAGAGCGGTTTCGACTGGCTCAAAATCCACTGCATCAACTTGACAGGCTTGCTGAAACGAGAGTCAATCGAGAGCCGGCTAGCGTACGCCACAACGAATTTGGGCCTGATTTGCGATTCGGCCGAGAATCCCTGGACCGGCCGAAAGTGGTGGATGCAGTCGGAGGAGCCGTGGCAAACTCTCGCCGCTTGCATAGAAATTCGAGATGTTTTACAGAGCGGAATCGACCCACGAAGATTTGTTTCCCACCTCCCAATTCATCAGGATGGAAGCTGCAACGGATTTCAGCACTACGCAGCCATGGGAAGGGACTTGAAAGGCGCCGCTGAAGTGAATTTGATCCCAAGTGAGAAGCCGGCGGATATTTATAGCAGTGTCGCAAGCAGGTGGGGATTTTTGAGGATTTTTTTTGAGTTGAAGAGGGCATTTTTTGTCATGGATAACATCAAAAAAAAAATTTTTTTTTTTTTTTTTTTTGAGTATTAGTTAAAATTTTGGTTAATAATGATGAAAAACGGTTTTGGATTTGATTTGTAATTCTTTTTTGATTTCGCTTATTATTTTTTGAAATAATTCTAAACGCAGGGGCCAATGCGCTATCTGAAAGTTTGCTGAAAGTTAGCTGAAAATGGTAGGGCGCAGCTCGGAAAACAACGTTTCGCAGCTCGCCGGAGCTAAGTTTCGGCTTGTTTTCGAGCTGCGCCCAAGACGCGAGCTGCGCCCGTGCAAATTCTCCGAGCTGCGCCCTATGATTTTCAGCAAACTTTCAGATAGCGCATTGGCCCCAGTTGACAAAATGTGTGAAGTAAAATACGTTGAATAGTATCTTGATTAAAAATTTGCAGAGCTTTTAGTAATTATTTTTGGAAAATACCGTAGTTTTCAGTTTAAAAAATCTTGTCCTTGGCTGAAAACGAAAAAAAATAGTTTTTTTTTTTTTTGATAGTGATTGGTAAAATACGCATTTTTTAGATTTGGCATTCTAAGAAATGGTTTATATTAAATTGCACGGTGCGAAATGAGGGCTTTTTTGCACGGTGCGGGCCGCAAAAAAAATGTCCGAGCACTTTATGAGGATTCTGATAGCTGTGATTTTCGTGTTTCATTGTATATCTTTTTACAGGGGAAGTACTCCAAGTGCGACGCTCAGATTTTCTTTAAATCTTGCACACACGTCGGGTATGGACTAAATATCAATTCCTGAAAGTTTTAGCTCGCGCTTTGCGGGTGCCGCCGAGATATCGAACGATTTTTTACCGCCGAGAGAGCACGCTAAACGTGGAGAGCGGTCAGAGAGAAAAACGCTTTTTGGCCATAACTTTGGCAGTTTCGTGCGGAAAACTTTGATTTTTTGTAGAAACATTATTCTTTACGGTGGAAATAGGCATGAAACTTTGCGTGCCGAAATTCGGCAAAAATTCCAAAATTTTCGCCGACTTTCGATCTAAAAATCTCGGTCGTTTCTGCAAAACGCGAGCTAGGGTTCTCGCATATATCTTAGAAAAAATTATTCTAAATTTGTGCCAAGTTTCATCAAAATCTGAGCGTCGCACTTGGACTACTTCCCCTGTTAATAAAATTTTTCGATTTTTCAGAGTGGAAGAAAAACGCCAAGCCCACGAAAATTGCGATGACGAAAAGACCCGAGAACTCGCCCAAGATCTCCGCAATTATCTCCATGATTCCATGCCCAGAAAAGTCATCAAACAAACGGTTATGACCACTGTCTACGGAGTGACAAGATTTGGCGCGGTTCTGCAAATCAAAAAACAGCTGAAAGCACTGGGAATCCCAGGCGAAAAAGTGAGATTTTTTGAAAATTTTTGAAATTTTTTGGCTCAAAGATAGTTGTAAATGACCTGATTTGTCATTTTTTAGCTGGGAAAGTTCTCCTCGTACATATCGGACCTCACTCTGGACAGTTTGAACGAAAGTTTTCAGGCCTCAATGTAAGTGGAATATAATTTTTGTGGAATTTTTGCGAAATTTAGAGCTTGATTGACGGTTTATGTTCCAGGCAGATGAAAGATTGGTTCAGAAGCTGTGTTTCGGTCTCAACGAAACTCATGAGACCGATTGAATGGACCACTCCGTTGGGCTTGCCAGTAGCTCAACCGTATGTTAAAGCGGCCAAAAAACACAATAAATTGTGTTTAGTACCTATACTCAGCAAACAGGTAGGATTTTTGGAGCATTTGAGGGGTTTTGAAGGGGAAATTGGAGGTTTTGGAAGTTAAAATTGCCATGGATAATATAATTTTTTTTTGGAAAATAGCTTTAATTTAGAAGGTTTTAAGTGTGCTGATGACTGTTAGAGGCTTTTGAAAGGTTTGAGAGGTAGAGAGTTTGAGTTTTGATATAAAATTTTCCCATGGATAATATAAATTTTGTCATGGATAATATAATTTGTGAAAAAAATAACTGTATTTTAGAAGATTTTAGGTATACTGATGACTGTTAGAGGCTTCTGAAAGCGTTGAGAGGTCGAGGGTTTAAGTTTTGATATAAAATTTTATCATGGATAATATAATTTCTATCGAAAAAGTGCTTTTAATGGTCTTTATTACTTAGATTATGCCTATTTTTAAATCTAGAAAGCATTTAGATGACAGAAAATTAAGTTTGACATCAACTTTTACCGTGAAGAATATAAGTTTTGTCATGGATAATATAAATTTTCTCAAAATTTGCAGACAAATGCCTTCCCTCCGAACTTTGTGCACTCCCTAGACTCCACTCACATGATGCTGACCGCCTTGAACTGCAAAAAGTATGGGTTAACATTCGCCGCAGTTCACGATTGCTTCTGGACGCACTCGTGTGATGTGGAAAAGATGAACGAAATCTGCAGAGAACAGTTCATCGCGCTGCATTCTAGTCCAATCGTGGAGGATTTGGCGAGAGTGAGTGGGATTTTGAAAGTTTTTTTTGGGAAATTTTTTCAAAAATTTAATTTTTTTTATTTTTTTTTTTTTTTAATTTTTTCAGGACCTCCGACAAACATTCGTCCCGCCAAGTCTGGCCCGACTTCTCGACCCAAACACCCTCAGGGAAATTGATGAAAAGTTGACTCCCAACATTGAAAAAGGAGAGCTGGACCTCAATTGTATCAAGGATTCGGTCTACTTTTTCAGCTGAGATTTTAAAGATTTTTTGATTTTTTTTGCCATCAGTCTGTCGGAAAAATAATGTGGACTATGTCGCATCGAAAATCGCATCGCCGAAAATGATTTGTGTCGCGAGAAAATCAAATTGCTTTTCACTTCATCGACGCGATTGGCGCAGCGACTTTGTGCTCATTATTTTCCCGACAGGCCGACACCACGCCCGTTTCAAAAGTGCGTAGACTTTTTGTCGCAACCTTTCCGCACTGTGCACTTGACCTTTTGCACCGTGCAATTGAAAAAAAAAATTTTTTGCACCGTGCAATGCGAATTTTAATCCCGCGACAGATTGCACAGTGCAAAAAGAAACAAAATGCACTGTGCAGCGCGAAAAAAGCTCCACACAGTTTTGAAACGGCGAAAAAGGGTCGTAAAGTCTTGGCATGTCTGCACGGTGCGAAGACATTGTCGCAACTCTCCGAACGGCGATGAGGCAAAATGCACAGTGCGTCTCGCACAGTGCAAAACGAACTCTCCGAAAGTGCAGTCGCCATTTATGTCGCGCGATGGAACCGCACAGTGCGTTTTTATCGCTTTTATTTGCACCGTGCAGGTTGTTTATCGCGAAAAGCACTGTGGGGAAAAAATCCGCACGGTGCAAACTTCAAGATTTCCGGTTCAATTACTGTTACAACTTGTTGATTTTTTTTTTGTTTTTTTTTACAATTAGTCGATTGGCATCACATATTATGTCGAAAATTTCGATAAAATGAGTCGTTTTATTCGATAAATTAGGCGCTATTTACATTAAATGTTGTGAATATTTACACTGTCGTCCGCAGAAACATACCTCAACTTTTGGAGCGATATGCAACTCAATTTCCTCGTTTTGGGGAGAAGTATTTTTGAGGCCAATCATTTCCCAATGGGCCTTCGTTTCACTGGGGATCGATCGAAGAAGCCGATGTGCGCATTTCGCAACGCTTTGATCAGGTCATTGAAGCCGTTGGAACTGCTCAGTCGGTAACGGTAGTCCTCGACGAGGTGCTCGAACTCGGTTTTTGGGGGATGTCGAGTGGTAGGCTGAAAATTGAGGGGTGAATTGTAGATATTGAAATAGCAGAATTTAAAAAAAATAAGATTTTTTTATTAAATTGAACGTTGTTTTTAGATATGGTGCCAAATTAAGGCCAGATATATATACCAGCAACAATAAAGAGCCAAAAAATACGGTAATACATAACGATTTAAAAAAAAATCGTTTACGCAAAATCGATCCAAAAATACGGTGCTCGACAGGTTTTATTGGTCAAAAGCGCTTCCCATTGCGTCTTGGAAGCATTCGGAATACCGCCCAAATGAAAATTTTCTTATCAAAATAAACGTTGTTTTCAAACACAGTGCCAAATTAAGGTCAGATATCTATACTAGCAACAAAAAACAGCCAAAAAATGCGATAATACATAAGGATTTTTAAAAAAATTCCGATTACGCAAGGTCGATTCTAAAATACGGTGCATAACAGGTTCCATTCATCAAAAGGGCTTCCCATTGCATCTAGAAAGCATTCCGAATACCGACAAATACCTCATTATCCGACGGAAAACAGTGCTGTTTTGAAGAGAGAAAGCTGAAAGTTGTCCCCTTGGAAAAAGGGGAAAGAAATTGGCGAGCAACAAAAACGCAACTTTCAGCTTTCTCTCTTCGAAAGCAGGCTACTTTCGGTCAGACAATGAGGTATTTGGCGGTATTCGGAAAGCTTCCAGGACGAAATGGGAAGCCCTTTTGTTCAATGGAACCTGTTATGCACCTTATTTTAGAATCGACCTTGCGTAAACGAAATTTTTTGAAAATCCTTGTGTATTATCGTATTTTTTGGCTCTTTTTTGTTGCTAGAATAGATATTTGGCCTTAATTTGGCACTGTGTTTGAAAACAACGTTCATTTTGATAACAAAATCTTCATTTTGATAAAAAAAATCTTCATTTTTTTTTTGATTTTTCTGGGTTACGGTTTTTTATCACTAATGTGACAGATCCCTGACCTTAATTAGGCCTCTAGATACTTACTCTGAAATTGTTGCGCGGTGTGACCGCCGGTTTCTCCCCATTTGCACTCAGTAATAGGTCGTCATCCTCGTTCTCGTCATTGTCGTCCTTTGTCTCGAGGACAATTTGCCCCAGCAATCTGTCGAACTCTTCCTGTTCTCGTTTCCTAACGTCTTCCAGCGAATGAATCGCCACCGTTGAGCCAGTCAATTTTTCGCTGGGTCCGGACTTTTGCGATAAAGCCGCTACGATCACTGGGGTTCCTGTTGTTGTCGAAGGCTTCGGTGCTGACGTCGCTGACGGTGAAACCGTTGGCAGATCGGCTTCATCAAATTTCAAATGAGTATCCACTGTTTTCACCTCGTGATTGTCGGTCTGAAATTTGAAAGCCAGTTTATCAGACATCGACATCAATTTGGTGAAAAATAAGACCAATTTACTTACAGTATCCCCATCGAGTGTTTTATTGTGCAGTCGTTTTGAGAGTTCTTCCTCGAGAACCTAAAGAACAAGTAATCATAGGCAGTTAGCCTACTTTTTCGACCAGCTTCAGGAATCGCTGCGCTTCCTTGGTCGTCAAATTGGCTGACTGAAGGAAGTTCTCCAAGTCCGAGGAGTTCAAGTGCTTAATTAGGTCGAGGGTCTCCTGAAAATCGAATTACAGTGAGAGCCGTTTATAGGAAAGCTGCTTATAGAGAAGTCTGTCTATCATGAAGGGTCTAGTAATCAGATTTCCTTCAAACTTTTCATGAAGACTCTAAATAGACCGTCCTTTTGTCCGTAAAAGTTTTAGCTAACGATTGGCAGGTACACACGAGATATTCAACAGTCCTTCCGTTAGGTTTAATTGCAGTACAATGACGGACCTGATCCAGTGGCAAGAAACGTACCATTTTGCATCCGGGAAGTATCAAAAAATGTGGCAAAATGCCTCCCTCTCCAACTAAAAAAACTCCGATTTCTAAAGCGCGCCCTTCAAAACGGAGTTTTTTCACTTGGAGAGGGAGGTATTTTGCTGCATTTTTGATACTTCCCGGAAGCAAAATGACACGTTTTCTGCCACGGGATTAGGTACGGGACTGCAGTTCACTTACCCCATTCTTCTCCGCATTCTGCCGGTCCTCCTCGATTTTCTGCGGTAAATTCGTTGTGCTAGGCTCACTCGTCGTTGTTGTAGTGGCCATCCGAGTTGCTGTTGTCGTTAAAATAATCGTTTGAGTAGTTGTTACAAGAGGTTCTAACACATGCTCAACCGGGACAATCTCCACTTTCCTCAACTCTTTGGCTGGCGAATACGCCAACGGCGATCGGACCTCCGCCGAGACGGTCTGCAGTTTCTCCACACTCCGATCGATCGGTCGATTCTTCTCGGTGAACGCTTTTACGTCCGATTGGATCGACGGTTTCACGGCCTGCGGCGGAATGTTGGCTCGTCCAGTCGTCGTGGCCATCAATGAGGGCGGCGCGGTCGCAGCGACCAGCTGATGTTGTAGGAAAGCGGGGTGATTAAAGAAGAACGGGTGAGACATGAAATGATGAGGCGGTAGGGTTGGGATGGCGCCAGCGCTGAGTGGATGCTGAAGCATGGGATGAGGTGGGAGTTGAGGTGGAAGCTGGTGTTGGGGAAGACTAAATTGGGCAGGTTTTGAGGAGTTGATGAATAAAAAAAAGAAAAGAGTTTAAAATACGCCATATTTTCACGCAATATTAGTCTGTCGGGAAAATAATGTGGATTTTTCGCAGCCGAATGTCAAGCCTCGCCACAGTCGTGTACCATGTACCCAGCTGTCGCAAAGCGATGTCCAACGATTCCAAGGCTCGACAAATCCACATTATTTTCCCGACAGACTGATATTCTGTTTAAAGCTCAAGGACAAAAATTAGGTAAAAATAAAAATTACCTTACCCTAAAGCCAGCTGTTGCTGCTGGAACTGATGATGATGCTGGAAGAGATTCTGCAGAGGGTCAGGGTGTTCAAAACCTGCGGCAGTCTGAAATACACAGCATTTCTAATGAAATTCGTAGAGAATTCATATAACAGAGAAGAGAATTCTCACCTGAACCACATTCTGCGCATTTATCACCCCACAAATTAGCCAGGGTATAAGGAAATGTCGTGCCCGAGGCATTGTGTCCTGTTTTGTGCCGAAATTTTTGAAAACAACGTGAAAAGCCGGCTCGTCGAAATAAAGCCTCCCAAACGGCGAAAATCACGGCGATCTCGGCTAAATGATGAGTTTTGGTTGAGTCGTTCGCTGCGCGCGTTTCGTAAGGAAATGAGTCAAGGGGATGTCGCGGGTTTATAGCCTCCGATGTGATTGCGAAATTCGGAGTGAATATGAGCAATGGTCAGCCGAGGAGCTGAGGTGATGAATTGAATTCATCTGAGGTGGGGAGAGTAAGGCTGTTGACGGAGGACATGAGAAAGTTTGCGAAATTTGATGGATGAGGAGGATGTGGGTTAGATAAGGATGGCAAATAAGTGTTAGTCATTGGTGATTAAAAAGTGAAAAGTACAAAATTTCAACGCTAGAAACAAGGGCAAGTCTAGGTTTAGCGACATCTCAATACTAGAAAAAGTGGCGTTTTTGGGCAAATTTGTTCTTCATGAAGTTTGTCGTTATGTTAGAAAAAAACTCCTACTATTAGAGATGCTTGTATAAAACGACAGGGGTTTTAGGTAGGGAAATTGACAAAGAAGTTGCCTGGTTTGGTGATTTCATCCATAGAGTGTTTCCCTGACTTTATTTCCTCCATTTTTTGTAGTATTAGCCTGTCTGGAAAATGTTGTGGATTTGTCTCAGCAAAATATTATATAATATCTTGTCGAATTGCCCATCAAATCCCTTGGCGCGGCTAGCCATCGAAAAGCGATGATGGACGATTCCAAGGCGACAAGTCCATATTATTTTCCCGAGAAACTGATACTACAAAGATTGGGAAAATAAAGTCACGGAAACCCCCTATCGATGAAATCGCAAAACCGGACAAGTTCTTGGCAAAAAAGGATGCTTTTTCTGCCGAATAAAATCCTTAGCATGACCATAAAACAGTTGATAACTCGACTGTTGTTTGAAACGTAGTTAGTCAACAATTTCCGCATGCTTGACAGAAAATTCAAAGAAAACCTCATGGAAATCATTTCTTCGAGTAATTTCCAGACTAGCAACGAAAACATAGTCTTGCAGAAGCAACAAAGTTGGATCAAAAGATTCGATTTTGCCTCCTCCTTGGTTAACCTCCCTTCTCTAGACTCACGTAGCTCTTCCCCAAAGTCCATTAATCCCCCCGCTACCTGGTTTTTTTACAAGTGTTTTTATCTTCGAATCCAGTGTTATAAACAGCATGAATCTGCGCGCCTTCAAGTCTGCGTAGAAGCGGGGAAGAGCCGCAGGGCAAGATTGATGGATCGGATTAAGCGCTCAGCCGGGGAGGGTGGTGTAAAACAAGCTGTTAGCGGCGATAAATCTCACACTGCGATTGCGTAATCAATTGCATAAACGAGGGAGGAGGGGTGTGAGAAAATCAATTTAAATCGATTAAAGATTTAAATGCGAGAAGATGGGAGATTTTCGAAAATTTAAAATTCGACGAAAAGCAATGTGCATCGTTAAGAAGTTTCCTCAAATTTTTATGGCTTGCTCTGTCTAGGCCGTGGATAAAATTCTGAAAATTTCATCTCACGCTTTGAGGTCGCAGCTGAGATATTTAACAATAATTATAGACGAGTGAGTACGGAAAATAAAGAGAGCGGGTCAAAGAAAAAATTCTTTTTTGACTATGTCTTTGTGAATTTTTCGTCGCAAAGTTGTAGATGTTGCACATCAAACACTTTGACTATCAGTCTGTCGGGAAAATAATGAGCGCAATGTCGCTGCGCCGATCGCGTCGCTGAGGTGAAAAGCGATTGTGTCGCGGTAAAGGCAAATTGCTTTTTCAGTTCAGCAACGCAATTGGAGCAGCAGCATTGCACTCATTATTTTCCCGACAGACTGATAGTCACAGTGTTTGATGTACAACATGTACAACTTTACGGCGGGAAATTCACCAAGACATAGTAAAAAACTTTTTTGTCTGACCCACTCTCTTTATTTTCCGTACTCACTCGTCTACAAAGATTGTAGAATATCTTGGCTGCGACCTCAAAGCGTGAGCTGAAATTTTCAGAAATTTATGGTCGAGACAGAGCAAGCCATAAAAATTACTGAAATTTTCGTCACGTTGCGCTCATTATTTTCCCGACAGACTGATAGTACAAAATTTGTATTGAGGCTCTCCCCTCACAACAAATACCAATAGGTGCGAAAATGCCGAACTGAGTTTGTGGGCGAACGGAAAACCAGTCCAGCCACACGGAGGAGTCGGATCTCTCTTCAGCGCCCAAGTGTTTTTGGCGAAAGTCGAAACGAAAGTCGGACGGCACAATCCCTCCGCTTCTCCCAGCAGATCTCCCTCCCCCCAAAAAAACACGTAGCGCTCGGCTAGGCGGCGGATATTCGAACTCACGCTGCTCCGACCGTCGGGCGCGTGAAACTGTACGAAATGTGTCGGTTCATTAGCGTCAAAGATTGATTGAAGGGCGGAGGAAGTGGCTACGATTGGGTTGCACTTTTGTACTCGGAGTGGCTTAGTTTCGCTGAGGAGGGCTAATCCAGTTAGGGGGAGACCGGAAATTTTGAAAAAAATCAAAGATTCTTTATGGAAAGTTGGTTCGTATAATTTTAGCCATGTAAAGGTGCGCTATCAGTCCGCCGGGAGAATTATGAGCACTCTGTCGCTTCGAAAATCGCATTGCCGCCGAGAAAATCGATTGTGTCGCACGGCATTCTGTGTACTTTTGGGACACGACCGATCTCCGCGGATTTTCTGTTTTTTTTCGGAATGCACTTGCTTTCTCCCTCCATATCTCGCCGTTTGAGCTAGAAGGCTAAAATTTGGCATGCCAGTAGAGTAAAAAGCCGGCTTTCAGACAATATAAATATTGTAAGTAACCCCATCGCATAAACTTCGCAATGAAGAAAAGAATAGAAAAAGTCGCGGAGATCGGTTGTGTTCCAAAAGTACAGAATGCCGTATGTCACTGCAAAATCAAATTGCTTTTCACTTCAGCGACATGGTCGGCACAGCGACGATTTACTCATTATTTTCCCGACAGATTAATATTAAATATGCAAAAGTTGCATGGTGAAAAAGTGGCATAGTATGTAATGGGACTTGGTAGAAATTTGCAGAAACAAAAAGTTATGAGGCGCAAAATGTTGTTTGTTTGGTGGGATCTCCTCATTTTGCGTGTCCTCTCGGAAAGCAGACCGTTGAATATCTCGGCTGTGTCTGCAAAGCGTAAGCTAAAGCTACAGAAGTCGAAGCGCATCTTTTCTGTCTGTCGGAAAAATAATGAGCACTCTGACGCGTCGAAAATCGTATCGCCGCCGAGAAAATGAATTATGTCGTGGCAAAATCCGATTGCTTTTCAATTCATCGACGCCATCGGAGCATTTGTGCTCTAATTTGGCAAAAAATTTAGCCTAAGGATCTTTGCTTTAATAGCAAGGGGCATGTCGCACTTTTTTAGAGATTTAAGATCGGAAATGGGCAGAAATTCGAAGTTTTTTGCTTGATCTTTGACTTAAAATTTGCAAGACCTCTTATAAGTCACGCACTATGTACAGTGAGGGACCGGATCCAGTGGCAAAAAACGTCCCACTTTGCATCCCGGAAGGGACCAAAACGTCTCCAAACCCTTCCCTTCTCTAAGCTAAAAAACTCCGTTTTGAAAAGCGCGCCCTTTCCTTCAAGGCGGGCTTTTCAAAGCGGAGTTTTTTAGTTTAGAGAAGGGAAGGGTTTGGAGACGTTTTTTGCCACTGGATCCGGCCCCTCACTGTATAGTTTTTATACCAAAAAAATACAAAATAACAAGATCCGAGGCGTCAGCTATAACCATTTCTTATTTAAAATTGGGCCCACAAGATCTCTCCTTCTACAAACATTTCTCTGTCCACTACATTCGCTATGCAGAGACAATATTATTACAACAAAAATTCCGCTCAAAACCACCTCCAACCGCACGCTATTAATGAAGTGCGAAAGCATTCAACAAATTATCCGCAAGTCCGGCGCGATTTCCCTCCACCGACCTCAAGAAGGCCCTTCGAAATTAAGGTCAGTATGCTAACTTGAGGGGAGCGGAGAACGAGTTGTGACCCTTCAGCAGCCTCCTCCTCCAAGTAATGAGCAAAAAACAAAGAATCCCGTTCCGTTTCGCTATCTGCAGTGACGTGAAATGGACGCGTTTTAATGGTGCAGATGATGGGGCAGATAAACGATGGCTTCACAGGGCTGCAGTCGCCTAGAATTAGACTTCAAATGGTTGACGATTGCGCTACGAAGCGTAGTCGGCGTGTAGCGGAAGTGCTTGCTTTGCGATTGCTGCGATAAATTGGACACTTTAACTATGATGAGTTGAGTTTATTATTTACCAAAATTCTGTACAATTTCGAGGTTAATTTTTAAATTTTTAGTCATCGTCAAAGCCGAAAAACCCCCGAATTTGTCGTTGATATATGATTGTGAGCGAGGTGAGAGCGGTGCCGGCGGCGAAGAAGATGAACAGGAAGCGGTCCAGCACCAACGCCACTTGTTGCCATTCCTTTTTCGTGGCGTTGCGGCGGTCCTTCTCCGCCTGGCGCATTTCGTTCCTGAAACGGCGGAGGTTTAACCAAAAAATAGGAGTTCCGATAATGGCCAAAGTTCGGCAAATTTTTGGGCAAATACCTAACGCTCTGTAGAATGGAGCGCTTTTATCAGCGTGTCGGGAAAATACTGAGCTGCCTGTCGCAGGGAAAATCGCATCGCCGCCGAGAAAATGAATTGTATCGGGGCCAAATCAAACTGCTTTTCGCTTCAGCGATGCGATTGCGACGTTGCGCTCATTATTTTCCCGACAGACTGATGTGAAATTTTTTTTATATCAATTTTGGCTGTTTTTAAGACCAGGGGCCAATGCGCTATCTGAAAGTTAGCTGAAAATGGTAGGGCGCAGCTCGGAAAATCGGCGCGGGCGCAGCTCGCATCGCGGAAGCAGCTCGGAAAACAAGCTTTCGCAGCTCGCCGGAGCTAACTTTTAGTTTGTTTTCGAGCTGCCCGCAAGACGCGAGCTGCGCCCGTGCAAGTTCTTCGAGCTGCGCCCTACAGTGGGGGACCTGATCCAGTGGCAGAAAACGTACCATTTTTCATCCGGGAAGTATCAAAAATGTGGCAAAATGCTTCCCTCTCCAAGTGAAAACACTCCGATTTCAAAAGCGCGCCCGCTCTTTTTGTGAGGGAAACTTCAAAATGAGGTTTTTTTACTTGGAGAGGGAAGCATTTTGCCACCTTTTTGATGCTTCCCGGATACAAAATGGTACGTTTTTTGCCACTGGATCATGTCCCCCACTGTATAATTTTCAACAAACTTTCAGTCATCGCATTGGCCCCACTCCTCTGTTAACTCTACAAAAATTCTTACCGTTCAATCGTCCCATGAACCCGTGCCAAAACCCGTAGAAATTCGTCCTCGAACATGTCCTCCGTCGAAGCTGTGTGGCCGTGCGGCTCGGCCAAGCTGCGCGTGCGTTTCAACGAAACGTAGCGTGTCGCCAGACTCGTTGTCGTCGTGGTCAGAGTGGTTGTTTGCATCCTCTCAACCAATGGTATCGTATCATCGGCTCCGGTTTTGACGGATCCATTAGTTGTGATTCCGTTGAGCTCAACGGATTCGTTATAGGAGAGGGTCTCATCCACATGATTTACATCGCCGTTAGTTGTGGCGTGTTGTAGAGCGTCGTTGGACCAGGAAACGCGTTTTTTCACCATCTGAAAGGGTTTTTTTTGTAGTGTATTACAAAAAAATGTAAATTTTAAAAAAAGGATATAGCTCAAGTGCGACGCTCAGATTTTCTTTAAATATTACCGACATGTCGGGCATAGGCCACGTATCAATTGCTGAAAGTTTCAGCTCCCGCTTTACAGGGGCGGCCAAGATATTGAACGATCTTTGCGGCCGAGAGAGCACGCGAAACGCGGAGAGCGGTCAGAGAAAAGTCCTTTTTGGCCGTATCTTTGCTGGTTTCGTGCGGAAAAAATTGATTTTTTGTGGAAACATTACTCTCTACATTAGAAATACGTATGAAACTTTTCATGCCAAGAATTCGCAAAAAAGTGTCGCATTTTTGCCAACTTTCGTCCTAAAAATCTGAGTCGTTTCTGCAAAGCGCAGGCTAGGAGTGTACAAGGTGGCACAGAAAATAGAGACTTTTTTCGTGGGTCCTGCCACGAAAACGTTTAGGTTTAGCCAACCAATTTTTCTACCGTTAAATTCTCCGTGTTTTTCAGCACTAGGCCTTTGATTTTCACGCCCATATCTATTGGTTAACACGCTTGTTTTGCATGACAAACTGGGAGACTTATTCTAAACTTGCGTCAATTTTCATCAAAATCTAAGCGTCGCATAAGCCAAATTCCCTATCGACTTACATTGTTCTCCTTCTTATGCCTTGGAGGTTGCGTGATCACTGGCGCCGATGCTCTCGGGCTGACCGATTTTTTGACATGGAAGCCCTTCATTAGCCATGACGAGCATAGCCTTTCCTCTCGATCTTTCCCATGCTCCTTTGAATAGAAATAGTCGACATGCTCATTGATACTGTGATAGTAGCCGGGGTTCATCAGCAACATTTTGGCCAAGTATCCCATTACAACCCGTTGAACGACGGCTGGCACCGCACAACCCGTAGTTCCTTGATGGTGAACGTTCAGCTGGAATTTGAATAAATTTGAATATGCAAATTTTTGAGGGTGTAATTTTCCGAAATTTGAATAAATTTGAATATGCAAATTTTTGAGGGTGTAGTTTTCCGAAATTTGAATAAATTTGAGTATGCAAATTTTTGAGGGTGTAATTTTCCGAAACTTGAATAAATTTGAATATGCAAATTTTTGAAATTTCAATATTCAAACTTCTGAAAAAATATATAACAAAAAATTGGTAAAATACGTTGACAGAAAATAGGAATGAATATTAAATTTTAAAATTAAAAAATCTAAATATTCAAAAATTTTTAAATTTGAATATTCAAATTTGTCAATTTTTTACTCACCGTCAGAACAGTCATTGCGGTAGCTAACGACACAATGAAGATCGTGGCTCCATAATAGACCCCAAGCAGAGGAAGCGCATCCGAAGTTGGCGGCATTCCCTCAGCTACCAGCATTAGGAACACAGTTGTCGAAAGAAGCGAGGTAATACCTAAAATACGAAAAAATATTATTCGAAATTAGAAAAAAAACAAGTTTCAATCAAGGCCATCTACAATTTAGGCGGATTTCAGTTCAAAATACAGTGAAAATTTTTAATTTCAAATTTCCCGCCAATTTTGGCATTCTGTTTCAAGCCTTGAAATCGATGTGAAATTGTAATTACAAGGCTGTAGGATGATAAAAATATTTATTTTTGCAAGATTTTACTTTGAAAAGGCGCTATATTAGACCATTTTTTCTCTGAAAAAGGCCAAATTTTAAGGCTTTTGCAGTCCTCAGAATTTTTTTGATACTATTAAAAAATTGATCCCAATTACTCCCAAATCCCTCCACCTACCCAATGAAACCTTCTCTCCAGCGCCGGAGGGCATGTAGAACCCGAGCAACGCGATTCCGCTGATCATTACGCACGGCAAAATCAGGTTGAACACATAAAACATGGGCCTGCGCTGGATGGTGATGAAAATATCCACGAATGGATAGGGCTCGGGACAACAGCTGTAGATGATCGAGTTCTTCTCCGCGCGAATGCTCTTCAAATGCCATTCGGTGCTGGTCATGTAGTTGGATTCGTCGCCGAGCTGCGACGAGAGGAGAATATCGATTTTGGTCCCATCGTAGGCCCAAGAAGCGAACTTGAGAATGCAGCTTTGGCTGTCGAAGGGATAGTAGCGGACGTCCATTCTGAAAAAAATGTGGAGGGTAAAATACGGGTATATTTTGTTCTGATAAAAAAATTGCATAGCAAATATCAGTCTGTCGGGAAAAAAATGAAGCAATGTCGCGGCGCCAATATCGTTGAAGTGTAAAACAATTTGACTTTTCCGCGACACAATTCATTTTCTCTGCGGTGATGCGATTTTCATTGCAACAGAGTGCTCATTATTTTCCCGACGGACCTAAAAAAAGAAAAAGAAAACGTACCATTTTGCATCCGGGAAGTATAAAAAATGTAGCAAAATACCTCCCTTTCCAAATGAAAAACTTCGATTTCAAAAACTCGCCCGTATTTTTGTGAGGGAAAATGTCTTCAAAACGGAGTTTTTTAATTGGAGAAGGAGACATTTTGCTACATTTTTTGATACTTCCCGGATGCAAAATGGTACGTTTTTTTGCCACTGGATCAGGTCCGCCACTGTATGTCACGTATTAGATAACCTACCCACAACTGGATTGAAAAATCCCCGCCATTGTCCACGAGACGTTCCCATCGAAACTGACAATCACATCCGTCGACATCACCGACTTGTCATATGCGGGAGCGGCGTTGTTGTACAGTCTAAATAAAAGAAAAGTAAATGTAAAGTATTTTGTTGTTAAACCCACATGATATCCGGCTTCCAGATGCGATCAAAGGGGATGTGAATCGTGGTGACATTGTCAAACTCCAACGGGTTCCAAATCAATTTGTAGTCGATCCAGCTCTGTCGAATCCACGCGTTCGTGGTCATGATTTCTTTTCGCTCGTCCTGAAGTTGAAAAAAATGAAAATTTATTAGGAAGCGTTGCAGACGGCGTATTTTACAACAAAAAACGAATTTTTATTTTTTTTTTTATTTTTTTTTTTTGAATTTCTCAAAGTGAAATTTTCTGATGATCCTTAAATTTCGTTCAAATATTGGGCCTAGAACACATATCAATTCCTCGAAATTTTAGCTCGCCCTTTGCATAACAGGCCGAGATATTCAACGATCTTTGTGGCCGAGAGAGCACACGAAATGCGGAGAGTGGAAACAGAGAGAACGACACTTTTTGGCGGTATCTCTGCCAATTTCGCGCTAAAAAAGCTGTTTTTTAGTCAAAAAGTTGCTCTCTCATGCAAAAATAAGGCTGAAAAAATAAGATTTTTCATGCGTTTTATTGACTATCAGTCTGTCGGGAAAGTAATGTGGATTCGTCAAGCTAAAACCTAGAAAAAAATAATTTAAATTCGTGTTAATTTTTCGATTTTTTCAAATTTTATTCAAAAAAAAATTTAAATTTTTCAAATTTTTTTGTCCCAAAAAAAATTTTTTTTTTAATTTTTCACTTACCACATCAATGATCTGAATTAACGCAAAGGAAAAGGTGACATTGACCGGGTGAACGTAGTTTAGCGCCGGCCGGACCTCACTTTCGTAATTCCGGAGGAGCGTTCGATAAAGGCGGACCAAGTTGTCATCTGTTTTTACGAACCCTGCAATTCAAATTATGCAAATTGTTTTTTCCGTATTTGATTTTTTTGGCCGTGTGGTCCAAGTTTTGAAGTCGATGTAACTTCAAGTGGATTTCCGAGGTTTTTCGGACAAATTTTTTTTAACTTTTTTTTTGAATTTGTACTATGTATTATATTATAAAAGCACAGAATGTACGAAAAATGTTGTTTGAAAAAGAAGACAACACATTTTTTTTGGTTTTTTGATGTAATCTTTCACGAATTTTTCGGGTTATTTTCCTCGAAATTCGCTATTCTTTTTAGGCTTCTCGAAAACCCCGAATTTTCTTTAAAGGCGGGCCAGCCCGGTCCTGAAAATCAAAGCCCGGGGCTGGGCCGCAAAATTTAAAAAGTATTTTACATGGTACTCACTTCAATAATATCTAGACTAATTTTTCAATTTAAAAAAAAATTCCAGCGTATAGCATGTCACACCTCATTTTTCTCAATTTGAAAAACAACTTCATCGTATAACATGTCACACCTCATTTTTTCAATTTGAAAAAATCTTTTCATCGTATAACATGTCACACTTCATTTTTCTCAGTTCGAAAAAAACTTTTCATCCTATAACATGTCACACCTAATTTTTCAATTTGAAAA
Organism: Bursaphelenchus xylophilus; assembly: GCA_904066235.2. Taxonomy (NCBI): domain Eukaryota; kingdom Metazoa; phylum Nematoda; class Chromadorea; order Rhabditida; family Aphelenchoididae; genus Bursaphelenchus; species Bursaphelenchus xylophilus. The sequence continues at coordinate 11,230,232 of CAJFCV020000003.1, read as the reverse complement.
AAACTTCCAGCGTATAACATGTCACACCTAATTTTTCTCAATTTGAAAAAAAACTTTTCATCGTATAACATGTCACACCTCATTTTTTCAATTTGAAAAAAACTTTTCATCGTATAACATGTCACACCTCATTTTTCTCAATTTGAAAAAAAACTTTTCATCGTATAACATGTCACACCTCATTTTTTCAATTTGAAAAAATCTTTTCATCGTATAACATGTCACGCTTAATCTTTCTCAATTCGAAAAAAACTTTTCATCCTATAACATGTCACACCTAATTTTTCAATTTGAAAAGAACTTCCAGCGTATAACATGTCACACCTAATTTTTCTCAATTTGAAAAAAACACTTTTCATCGTATAACATGTCACACCTAATTTTTCAATTTGAAAAAAAACTTCCAGCGTATAACATGCCACACCTCATTTTTCTCAATTTGAAAAAAAAACTTTTCATCGTATAACATGTCACACCTCATTTTTCTCAATTTGAAAAAAAACTTTTCATCGTATAACATGTCACACCTCATTTTTCTCAATTTGAAAAAATCTTTTCATCGTATAACATGTCACACCTCATTTTCTCAATTTGAAAAAATCTTTTCATCGTATAACATGTCACACCTCATTTTCTCAATTTGAAAAAATCTTTTCATCGTATAACATGTCACAGCTCATTTTCTCAATTTGAAAAAATCTTTTCATCGTATAACATGTCACACCTCATTTTCTCAATTTGAAAAAATGTTTTCATCGTATAACATGTCACACCTCATTTTTCTCAATTTGAAAAAAACTTTTCATCGTATAACATGTCACACCTCATTTTTTCAATTTGAAAAAATCTTTTCATCGTATAACATGTCACACCTCATTTTTTCAATTTTCAAAATTAGGGGGAGTGCACTTTTTCACTCGAGTATTCAAAAAGGAGGAGGGTTCATTCAAAGGGGAGTATTCAAAAAGGGGGAGAGTTCAGATTGGGGGAGAGTTCTGATAAGGGAAGAGTTCAGATTGGGGGAAGGTTCAGAAAAGGGAAGAGTTCAGATTGGGGGAGAGTTCAGAAAAGGGGGAGAGTTCAGAGAAGGGGGAGAGTTCAGAAAAGGGGGAGAGTCCAGAAAAGGGGGAGAGTTCAGAAAAGGGGGAGAGTTCAGAACAGTTCTGCCGCAACGACTCTGTTCACTCTTACCGATCAACTGCAGAAGGCAGATGGCCCAAATCGGGACCGCGCGAACCATCTCAGCCGGGCCGCCGCCTCTCGATTTTCTCCATAACCGGGCGCGATTACGGTGGCTTCTCTCGGTGTTCCGGTGACTCTATGGTGAACTGCAATTAGGCAAATAATACTTGGGAAACCGACAATGAAAACACGGGAATTTCGCAAAACTTTTTTCGACTCCCAATGAAGTCATGTTTTAGTTGAAATGCCAAAAATAAATGGTGAAAAAATCGAATTAGAAATTCACACCTTCCCTTCTAACGGGGAAAAATGAATTTTTAATAAACTTCTTGAATGTCTTGGAGGCTGAATTTTGAAAATAATTGAATCTTTTTTTCCTTGTTAAATATCCAAAATAAAATTTGTCTATGAAGGCCAAAAGTTGGTCGTTTAGGTAGGATTGAAAGTCTCATTCAAGGTAAAAAATGAAAAGTGGAAATTGAGTGGGCAGAAAGGGTAAATGAAGACGTTTGATGAAGTAGAGCGGGTCATAAGACGGCATAATTTTTGAAGAAAAAAAATTTTTGAAAGAAAATGTAAATTTTGCGGGTTGAATTGCTGCTTGATATGTGTATGCATACACATATCAAACATCATTTCCTGAAATTTTTAGCTCATTCTTTGCAAGCCCGCAAAAAAAATCAAATTCAACGATCTTTGCAGACAAGGAATGCCTGACCGAACCCCCCTTAACGCGTTATGGCTTAATTTTCATCTCGTGCTATATAGTACCGCTTAGTACTATACAGTACCAAGTGCTAAAAACGCATTTTTTGATAAGTACTGGGCTTCAAACCAACGGCATTAACGCGTTATAGCTTAATTTTTATCTCGTGCTATATAGTACCACTTAGTACTATACAGTACCAAGTGCTAAAAACATATTGTTTGAACAGTACTGGGCACCAAACTAACAGCATTAACATCTGAATGCATAATTTTTAATTGTACTGTATAGTATTATCAAGCGTTAATATGTAGTACCTCAATTACTCAGGGGGGGGGGGTTCAGTCAGGGGGGTTCGGTCATGGGGGGTTCAGTCTCCTAACGGCAGACAAGACATTGTGGAAAATTAGGAGAGAGGGAGAAAAATATTTTTTTATCAGTCTGTCGGGAAAATAATGTGGATCTCCCAGAGCCCAATCTCTCGCCTTGTCGCAGTCCCGCCACAAATTTCCAGCCGCGGCAAGCCGTCGCAAAACGATGAGGAACGAGTTGAAGGCGTAAAAAATCCACATTATTTTCCCGACAGACTGATATGTACTTTTGTAAAATGCCAATTCTCGATTTCGAAATAGAAAAAAAAATAAAATAAAAATTTTGTTTTAAAAAATTAAAACAAAAAAAAACTTGAACACCTGTTTTTGTCACATAAAAATTATGACGATCCTTTTCCAAAAATGCTAACTAAAGGCTCTACAATTATAGGAACTTTTATATACTTTTAGTAAAACGAAGTTTCATACAACAAAACCTCTCTATAACGGACAATTTAAGAGGCTCCAGGGGTCAATTTCGGAGAAAAATAAACCTCGATATAACAACATCTATCAACAATTTTTTATGTCAAACAATTTTTTAGTCCCCTGCGATTCGTTGCTCAAAGGTTTTGACGGTATTTACTACCAGTCTGTCGCGAAAATAATGAGCACAATGTCGCTGCGCCAACTGCGTTGGTAAAGTGAAAATTTTGATTTTGCCGTGACACAGTCCATTTTCTCTGCGGCGATGCGATTTTCCATGCGACAGAGCGCTCATTATTTTCCCGACAGACTAATACATAAAAAGACAAAATTTCTTTTTTTTTCAATTTCAAAAAAACTGCCAAAAAATCCATATTCCCCTGCTCTTCATGACCCCTTTGACACATCTTTGGACCGTAAAAACAACAATGTCCGGCGGTTTAAGAAACCCCCCGACCCACCGCCATGGCCCGGGGCGGTAATTTGTTTAGGCCGAACCGAAAACAAAATCCGCGAAGATCTGAACCCTGCTTTTGTCCGGCTTCTGACCCGACGTTTCGCTGCGGGATTCGGGCTCGAAACGTGGAATTTGATTACTGCAGAAACGCGTACTCTTTCCGCCAACTTTTAACAAAGAAATAAAAGGGCAACAAGCGGCTGAGATGTAACGGAAATTGTGTTTGAAAAAGAGAGCAAAGGAGATCAAAATTACATACTAAAGGATGTCGTTGTCTACATGTTTAAGTATGTTTCGATTGTCTTTAAATTTCGAAATTGGATTGCACTTTGACCATAGATCAAACGTGCACTTAGAAATTCAACGATCTTCGCGGCCGAGAGAGCACGTGAAACGCGGAGAGCGAAGAAAAAATAAAAATTTTAGAGCATCTTTGAGAGTTCCGAGAAGAAAAATTTGATTTTTTTTTGAAAACATTACTCTCTACGGTAGAAATAGGCGTGACACTTTTCACTAAAAATCTTCGCCGTTTTTGCGAAGCGTGAGCTACAGTGGCGCACCTGATCCAGTGGCAAAAAACGTACCATTTTGCAACCGGGAAACATCAAAAAATGTAGCAAGATCTCTCTTCAAAGCGGAGGTTTTTAGTCGAAGAGGGAGGCATTTTGCCACACTTTCTGATACGCCACTTTCGCGATTTGAATTTTTGTGGAAACTTCTACGGCAGAAATAGGCGTGCAACTTTTCATGCTAAAATTTACATAAAAACAGTCACATTTTTACTTTCGAAGTAAAAACCTCGGTCGTTTCTTCAAAGCGCAAGCTATCAGTCTGTCGGGAAAATAACGGAGGATCGTCGGGCCTCGGAATCGCCCATCATCGCTTTGCGATGGCTGCCGAAGCTGGAGATTTGGCGCGCGACAGCGGTGAGGCGAGACATTTTGATGCGACGATCCGCCGTTATTTTCCCGACAGACTGATCTAAATTTGTGCCAAGTTTCGTAAAAATCTGAGCGCCTCACTTGGAGGACTTCCCTTGTAAGCCTGTCCTAAAATTTGATATAACGTAAATTTCAGATTTTAGGCCCTTCCACAACTCATGTAAAAACATATTCCACACCTACGTGGAGCCCTTTCCTGATGTACAGCATTCCGATGTTGATGTTATTTTGCACCGCTTTTGTAGGCCTAAAATCTCGGTGATTTTTGCAAAGCGCGAGCTAGAAGTCTCACATATGTTTCACAAAAGCTCAATCTATATTTGTGCCATGTTTAATAAAAAAAAGCACCAAACTTTAAACATCTTCATTATGAACAACTGAGTTCAAACATCCAAAATAAAATTGGCTTTTCAACCAAATCTCCTGTTCAAATCTGCAACTTTAAACGTTTTTCTCTCAAAAAGTGTCAGTCAAATGAAACGCAATCTCTCAAAATCTCCAAAAATCTCGTTGGTTTTTGGAATTTTATGAATAAGAAACAAGACTGCCAATAAATGGGCCGAAATAAAAATGCGGCAGTCCTTTTACTAGTGACGTCTTACAGTAAAAATAAAACTTTTTGAACTCGAGCCATCCACTAAAAGTTTCGGCTTTTGTTTGTCGCATAAACTTTGTAAAGTTTACTTAGTTTTATAGCCGAATAAAACGTTGGGACATTTGTTGGACTAATGGAAATGGGAGAAGCCGGAATTCCCTGGAATGCGTGGTTTATGGTAACGGAGGAAAAAATGATAAAATTTTGCAAGCATTGCAATTTGGGGATGCAATATAAATTTTCTCTTTCCAAAAAATGATTTATCGATTAAAACTACAGTAATCGGCGTACATAAGTAAAATTGATGACTTTTCCATAGTTTTTGGGCGAAATGGTGCCTAAATGACTTGTAGGTACAGTAATATCCATAAAATCTCGGAAATATTTTATCAGTCAGCTCATTATTTTCCCGACAGACAGATTACATGGAGGGTGTCTGAAGTGCGACGCTCAGATTTTCTTTTAATTTTGCTTACAAATCGGATGTGGGCCACATACCAATTTCTGGAAACCTTAGTTCTCGCTTTGCAAACACAACCAAGACATTCAACGATCTTTGTCGACGAGAGAGAACGGGAAATGCGGAGAGCGGTCAGAGGAGAAAAACACTTTTTAGCCCTATTTTTGTCAGTTTCTTGGGGACAAAATTGATTTTAGGGGAAACATTACTCTGGCTCGCTAATCCAGATTTTTGGCTATCCGTTAAAAAATTTGGCCGTGATTCCTACTTTTTGAAAAAAGACTGCTTTTCGGGGCAAAAATTCTCCTACTCTAAAACGGCGTGGCGACCTCAGCTTGCACTTTAAAATTCTTGTTATTTTATAGACAAGATTTTTAAAGTGTTTTTGCACGGATCTTGTTATTTCATAGACGCTTAAAAATAGATGTTCCAAAAACGAAGTCTATATTTATAGGCTGCGCGTCGCACTTGAGGCACTTCCCATTGTCAAGACCTTGGTATAGGTCAAGTAATAAGGGTCCCTAATCTAGTTCTACCTAAGATCCCTAGCCCTATGCGAATACAACGACAACAGAAACAAGCGACAATACAACTAATTATGCCCTAGGCAACAACTTCACAAATGAACTCACAATACTTGAGGAAACAACTTCACCAGAGCTGACCATAGACCAATCAAATAGACAATACAATTTATTCCAACATCCAACCGGGAAAAACAAACACAAAAATAAATACAATCATAATTGGCGATTTCTCTTCCTTTTATACCAATTCGTCGGTCATTCCGTGGGAATATGCAAATCCGCACGCGAAGTCGTGACACCATGTAAATGTAGAAAAGTTTGAGAATTGCACCTTTCCTTTTTTCCTGGTATTATTATATGCATCTAATTGCCCGGTAATCTCATTTTCACGTCCTTAAATAGCCATAAACAACACTTCTCCCTCCAAACACAAGACATCAGCTGCGCTACAAACCGGAGAATTCCAGCAACTATAAAACGGTTTTTATGAAAAATTAGATTTACAATTTCCAGCGCCCCCGAATGCGTCATCAGACGGAGCGGCGCGTTCAGCTGTGAAATGTCGAGAAAACATTGAGCTAGAAGTCACAACACGCTGAGAGTTGGATTTCGGAGAGAGTGTAAATTTAGAAAACACAAAGTTTTTTTTCTTTGCAAAACACGCAGCAAAAAAGTCAGCGTTTTTTTTGCAAACCGGTGACTTTGTTTGGGTTTGAGCTATGAGAGAAAAAAGTTTGTGAGGTAAAATGCGAAAAAAACAAGTCTCGTCAGAAGTGCTACCGTAGAAAATGCAATATGTACGGAAAAATTGACGAAGATGTTGCCGTACTGTGAAAACTTTCCCTTTTGAATTCGTCTTGTTAAATCTTTTTTTTAACATTCAACGATTCCTGAGATAACCGTATTTTACACAAAATCTGTTAGAAATTTTCAGAATTTTTAGGGCCTGTCCACTTTCCAAAATTCCTCAAATTCCCTTGAAATCATCAATAAAACCGGGTTCCTTCTAAAAAAAAACTGCAAAAAGCCCTCGTCATTCAACAAGAAAGTCGGGTTTCCCCCAACAAAAAATCTCTTTAAACTTCCGTATTCTCATTGACGAACGAAAAATAATACCCTTCTCTGAGGCAATGGCCATCAATGGAGCAGTATTGAAGCCTAACCTCCACACTTCTGGGAACGTTCGAGTTATGAAAGACGGCCTTTTGTCCGCCCAGAGGGTGGAGACAAAAAATGCGACAGCTTTTGTAGTCAACATAATCTCATATTTATGAGTAACACAATCTCATATTTATGAGTAATGGCGGGTTGGAAGCGGTCCAAATTTCCGCGATTTTTCGAAATTCAAGTGCAACAAAGGGGGCATTTCGAAAAGGCCAAATAAAGTAGGACAAGCAGAAGAGAGAATAGGACGAAAGTTGATTCAAATAATGTAAGTAGTATGTAAAACCTTCTTTTTCTTCCCTTGTAATTTGTTCTACAGCATGTTATTCATTTAAAAAATCATCCTAATAAAAAATTTTCTGACAGGGGAAGTACTCTAAGTGCGACGCTCAGATTTTCTTTAAATTTTGCACACACGTCGGGTATCGACTAAAAATCAATTCCTGAAAGTTTTAGCTCGCGCTTTGCGGGCGCCGCCAAGATATCGAACGATTTTTGCCGCCGACAGAGCACGCTAAACGTGGAGAGCGGTCAGAGAGAAAACCGCTTTTTGGCCATAACTTTGGCAGCTTCGCGCGGAAAAATTTGATTTTTTGTAAAAACATTATCCTTTACAGTTGAAATAGGCATGAAACTTTTCGTGCCGAGATCCGGCAAAAAGTCCTAAATTTTCGCCGACTTTCGATCTAAAAATCTCGGTTGTTTCTGCAAAGCGCGAGCTAGGATTTTCGCATATATCTTAGAAAAAATTGTTCTAAATTTGTGCCAAGTTTCATCAAAATCTGAGCGTCGCACTTGTAGTACTTCCCCTGTGAAATTGAAAAACTTGGCCAATTTTACTAGGGAAGTGTACAAACTGACCCTCACCAAATGGCAAGTGTTATATACCATTGGAAAGCCCTTGAAAAATGATGCAAGACACCATTTTCATTTTTTGCAGAATGCCTCAGGGTAAACAATTATAAACGGTTCATTTGTCCCTTAAGCAGTTACAATATCTGCTACAGGGCAAAAAAATTTTACTTCAAAACGCTGAATGGTACGTATTGCTAGGTAGGACCAAAAACTAAAAATCCAGGCTCACAAGAAATATCGACCAAAAATGCCTCAAGAACATTGAACACTTGTCCTCATTTTTCCTTCTTTCACCATTCCAGAAATCACAAAATTCCCCCAAAAAACCCATTCCCGGAAGAAGTTTGTAACAAGCAAATTACATCTCCTTTAATTACGTTCAAATTAATGCAGGTTAAGGAGCGTTCAGGGACTTTCGAAACCAAAGTTCAATTGAGGGACAGCAAAAACAATTGGGCAAAGTGCGTAGCCAGTACGCAAGGAACCTTGTAAACGCCGGCTTTTACTATGTAATGAGGGTAGGGCGGTCTGAAAGGTCGGTGAAAAATTTCGTCGCGACGTCCGCGCCAAACATTCGCAATTTAAAATTAGCGAAAGGAAAAGTGCATGGAGATTTGTCGCGGCCGCACCGTGCACAAAAAAACCCCCACGTTTTGCACTGTGCATTCCAATTTTTGTTGTGGTTTCGCACCGTGCATCGGGAATGTCGCCGCGATGAAAGATTTTTTTCAATTTTGTCGCTGAGGCAGCGCCAAAAATTCGCACAGTGCAACCGGCTTTTTTGTGATTTGCACCGTGCATCGGGAATGTCGCTGCGACATAAGCTTTTTTTGAACTGCGTCGTCGCGGTTTGGCTGAAGAATTCGCGCAGTGCACACGGCTTTTTTGTGATTTGCACTGTGCGAAAACAAAAAAATGCACTGTGCGTCGGCGAGAAGCGTGGGAAAAGTTCGAAATGCACTGTGCAAAAGCGAAAAAAGTCCATGCACTTTATGGAAGTACTGTCAGTCTGTCGGGAAGACAATGAGAAACCTGTTGCATCGAAAATCGCATCAGCGCAGTGAAAATAAACTGTCGCAGCATAATCAAATTCCTTTTCACTTCAGCGACACGATCGGCGGAGCGACATTGTGTTCATTATCTTCCAGATAGACTGCAAAAACGAAAAAAGTCCATGCACTTTGTGAAAACAGGTACTAGCAAATCAGTCCATCCGGAAAATATCAGTCTGTCGGGAGAATAGTGAGCACTTTGTCGAGTCGAAGATCTCTGTAATGGGCACGAATCACCGGACCGAAAGGTCTCAAGAGGCCGGGCCGACTTCCTTCGGCCCACGGGCCGGCCCGGTGAATTGCGCTTACCATCAGTCCGTCGGGAAAATAATGAGCATTCTGTCGCATTGAAAATTGTGGCGCGGCAATGTCAAAATTTGCTTTTCACTTCAGCGACGCGATCGGCGCAGCGATATTATGTTCATTATTTTCCCGACAGACTGACATCATCTTGAACAAATTTATTTAGGCCAAGTACGGCAAGGTAGGACCAACTTCAACTTCCTGTCCGTCCCGGCCAAGTTTCAGAACTCGCCATAACCACCCCACAAGCCCGGCCCCAAATTACCAAAAGACCCACTCGGCTTCGTTTCAAAAAAATGAATTATTTTTTATAGCCAAAGTGGGGAGAAAAATACAGTAATCAGTATGGGTGGGTAAAAATGGCGACTTTTGTGATAGCTGTATCAAAAAAATATGGCCAAAAATGACGTCCAAATGCCATGAACTTACAGTATACAGTAATGCCCAAAAAGTCCTGGGAGTGTCTAGAAAAAGTCCTGGGAATGTCCAAATTACCAAAAGACCCACCCGGCTTTGTTTCAAAAAAAATGTATCGCGGCAGAATCAAATTGCTTTTCACTTCAGCGACAAAATCTACACAGCGACATTGCGCTCATTATTTTCCCGACAGACTGACAAAACATTCCGAGATTTTTTCGATATTACAATACCCATAAAATGCGAATTTAGCCACCATTTTCGCCCCTAAAACCATCGAAAAGTCAGCATTTCCCCCACTTCTTCCACAGAACGCAGACATTTTCAAACGCCCTGCCAATCTTTGGCCCAATTTACGTGCTGATCCTGAGCAAAGAGTTCAAGAGCAAGAAGGAAGTAAAAAAGCAGCTGGACTTTTACATATGTATATACGTTGTCGTGTTTATCGACGTGAGAATTGAATTACGAAAATAACTCCGAGGAAGCTCAAAAGAGGGAAATTTTCCCGTGTCCTGAAAGTTTAATTCTTTCAGAGAGAAAGTTCGCAACGTAATTTTGAATAAAAAACGTTTTACAGACAAGGAAATTTATACTAGACATTCTCAAGACTTTTTGGACATTACAGTATACTGTAAGTACATGACATTTGGACGTCATTTTTGGCCATATTTTTTTATACAACTATCACAAAAGTCACCATTTTTACCCACCCATACTGATTACTGTATTTTTCTCATAAATTTTGGCTATAAAAAATAATAAAATATGGGTAGAAAAACGAAGGCAAACATAGAAAAAAATGCATAGCAAATATCAGTTTGTCGGGAAAATAATGAACACAATGTCGCGGCGCCGATATCGCTGAAGTCAAAAGCAATTTGATTTTGCCGCGATGCAATTCATTTTCTCGGCGGCGATGCGACTTTCGAGGCAACAGAGTGTTCATTGTTTTCCCGACAGACTGATAGTCTTTCCATAAAGTGCGTGGACATTTTTTCGTTTTTGCACAGTGCATCTTGAACTTTTTCCCACACTTGCCGCCAACTCTTTTCGCACAGTGCAAACCTAAAAAAAAACTCCGTTTGCAATGTGCAAATGCTTGAGCAAAAATGTAGCGCGCAGTTGGGAAAAGCCTACGTCGCAGCGACATTTCGCCGCACAGTGCAAAAAACAAAGAAAAAGTGGAATTCACGGTGCAAGATGAGGAGGTTTTTGCACGGTGTGGGATGCGACAAATGTCCATGCACTTTATGAAAGTACTAATATCAGTCTGTCGGGAAAATAATGAGCACTCCGTCGTATGGAAAAACGCCGAGAAAATGAATTGTGTCGCGGCAAAATCAAATTTATTTTCACTTCAACGACCGGATCGGCGCAGCGACATTGTGCTCATTATTTTCCCGACAGAGTAAAAAAAACATTTCAGAGGATTTTTGAATATCAGTACAGTACCTACATGGCATTTAGACACCATTTTCGTACAAAAAACTTCTCAAAAAGTCATCATTTTTACTTATCCATACTGATTACTGTATTTTCATCCCTATTTTTTCTGTGAAAATTAAACCAGCAAGATTCACTGTGAGAGCTCAAACCCTTTGCAAAATGATGACAAATTCGAAACAATAAACCCCCACGAATCCCTCGAATTTGCCCATCCAACAAAAACGGTTTGTCCGCGCCGAGTTATGTCCGTCCATTTGACACAAGATTTGGCGGAAAAACAGGAACAAACGAATACGAAGAAACCCCCCGCGCTTCAAGGACCCTTATTCTTTCGGTCGTGCCGCTACTTTGGGCCAAGTGTTGGAAACAGAAAGACCAGAGTGTTTCACGGTTCATCGACCCCCGTGATCGATGACTCTCGGCCGGTGCAGACGTTGCAAGCTCGATTGCGTTGAGCGCGGAAAACAATAGGATTGAGGGGTGGAGGCAGCGAGATTCTGATGCGGAATTGAGTTTGATGCGGAATTGGGTTAGCCTCGAAATAAGTCAAGAAGTCTGTGGGGCTTGACATACTTGGAATGGCCGCGAATTTGGAGATGCAAAGCGTGAATAAAGAAGCTGTTATTTCAGCATGTATTAGTCGGAAAAAGTTATAAACTTGCTTTGTTTTTAGACTACATTTTTTGCGGCCTACTTCAAAAAAAAACAGCGGGATAGGCGATTTTTTTCATGTGGGCGGCCAACATGAACAAAAGAGATTAAAAAATGGCGCGTCTTTTTTTGCTTCCAAGTTGTTCTACGTGAAAACATTTCGTGTTCATGTGGTGAAAAAATCATTTTTCGGCCCAGTTCGAAAGAACGAAAAATCACGCAAGCTAAAGATGAAGCAAGCTTGCAACTTTTGGAAAAGATAAATATATGAATCTGTCGGGAAAATAATGGCACTCTGTCGCATTGAAAATCGCATCGCCGTTGAGAAAATTAAGCGTGTCGCAGCAAAATGAAATTGCTTTTCACTTCAGCGACTCGATAGGTGCAATCAAGACAATCAAGTATCTGTACAATACAGTGGGGGACCTGACCCAGTGGCAAAAAACGTACCATTTTTGCATCCGGGAAGTGTGAAAAAATGTTGCAAAATGCTTCCCTCTCCAAGCCAAAAAAACTTCGTTTTGAAGGGAAGCTTTTTTCCTCAAAAAAAGAGATTTTGAAATCTGAGTTTAGTCACTTGGAGAGGGAGGTATTTCGCCATATTTTTTGATACTTCCTGGATGCAAAATGGTACGTCTTTTGCCACTGATCAGGTCCCCCACTGTATAACTCCCGCTCTGCATAGAAACTGAACAACTGTTTGACTTAAAAAATCTCGGTCGTTTCTGCACAACACTAATTAGGAGTCTTGCACATATCTTACCGTTAGAAAAAAATATTCTAAATTTGAGCCAAGTTTCATCAAAATCTTGTAAGCCTTGCACTTGAAGCACTTCCCTTTTTAGAAAACTTGAGAGTTTTTAAAAGAAGATGTTCCAACGATGAAAAGGAGGATTTGTGGTTTCTGCTCATAAGGAAACTGCTTATTGTTGTAGTTTCTAACCCGGTTTTTGGCCTCGACTAAACGGGGGAACAACGGGATCTTTGCGAATTGGCAGGATACCCTGACCGGAGGCCGGGCCTGGAAAGGGCAAAGGGGAGCCTTCCCTAGCCATATCGCAGGTCAGCCTTGTGCATTTACTGAACGGTTTCGACGTTTCGTCCACAAATTATCAACCGATGAAAAGATTTTTCATAGTAAAATTCTTTCGGAAGAATTTTCTTTTGATCTCAAAAAGGCATAATGAGCGACCTGATCCTTTGGCAAAAAACGTATAATTTTGCGTCCGGGAAGTATCAAAAATGTGGCAAAATACCTCCCACTACAATTAAAAAACTCCAAAAAGAGCGGGCGCGTTTTTGAAATCAAGAAGCCGTTTATGCGGGGCGCGGGGGTCTTTTGAGATTTTTTTACTTGGAGAGGGAGGTGTTTTGCTGCATTTTTGATACTTCCCGGATCCAAAATGGTACATTTTTTGCCAATGGATCAGGTCCGCCACTGTAAGAAAAATTAAAGACATTATTTTTTGGCCAAAGAGCAACGTTTTGCTCGGGCTAGCCATGAATAAAACAGATAGACGGTCTTCTACAGTGGGGGACCTGATCCAGTTGCAGAAAACGTACAATTTTGTATCCGGGAAGTATCAAAAATGTGGCAAAATGCTTCCCTCTCCAGGTGAAGAAACTCCGATTTGAAAGCGCGGTCGCTCTTTTTGTGAGGTAAAGGGCGCGCCCTTCAAAACGATGTTTTTTCACTTGGAGTGGGAGGTATTTTGCCACATTTTTGATACTTCCCGGATGCAAAATTATACGTTTTTTGCCACTGGATCAGGTCCCCCCACTGTATAAGACTCTATCTGCGACAAAACGCCACATCGAATGGATCTTCGACCGTGAATCACTTGAACTGCGCTGGTATATCAGTCTGTCGGGAAAATAATGAGCACACTGTCGCAATGTCCATTGCATCACCAAAATAAAAATCAATCATATCCATAACCCGAGCTCAACAAACCCTCTGACCTCTACGTCATTCAGCCCATATTTGCAACGCAATTCCATTTTTATGCCGCATATTTATGGAAATATGTGACATAAAAACGTAAAAAAAAGAGATTACTTTTATTGCAATCGCGGACTAAAAATGTAAAATAACGTCGCTTATGGGCGATTACCCACGAATACAGAATGCAGTTCTCACGAAATTATGCAAAAAGCCCTAAAGGCATAAAAAATGGGACAAGAAAAAATATTTTCATCATGTGGAAGGGATTTTCGAGTGGAGTTTGCATATGTTGACCGGTTAAGGGATTTGGCCTGATAGACTTGTTTATCCAAAAGAAGCAACGACAAGTTTCTTACAACGAAAGAGGCTTAGGTTTGGCGAAAGGGTCAGGAGGTTACAAAGGCAACTCTCTGTATTGGGCATGGTTCCCCAAAGCAAACTGGAGGCGGCCGGGAGAACAACTACGGCCCATAGGCCGGCCCGATAAACTGAGCTTACTATCAGTCTGTCGGGAAAATAATGAGCACTCTGTCGCGTCGAAAATCGCATCGCCGCCGAGGAAATTAACGGCGGCAAAATCGACTTTTGACCTAAAAATCTCGGTATTTTCTGCAAAGCGCAAGCTAAAAGTCTTGGATAGGCTGTAGAAAAAATATTCAAAATTTGCGCCAAGTTTCACCAAAATCTGAGGGTCGCAGATTATCAGTCTGTCGGGAAAATAATGAGCACTCTGTGGCATCGAAAAGCGCATAACCGCCAAGAAAATGAATTGCGTGGCGGCAAAATCAAATTGCTTCTCACTGCAGCGACGTGATCGGTGCAACATTGTGCTCTTTGTTTTTCCGACTTACTGATGAAAAATTTCCGTGGATATTTGGTAAAAAGCGCGATTCAGAAGTCGCGCGCTGCACAGGTTCTTTTCAAAAATCGACAGTATTGTAATAATGCACTTGCATCACTCTGTCGGAAAAATAATGAGCATAACGGAGCGATGTAGAAGCACATCGCCGACGAAAAAAATGAATTTTGTCGCGACAGAATCAAACCACTGTTCACTTCAGCAAAGCGATCGGTGCAGCGACAGAGTGCTCATTATTTTCCCCACAGACTAATACGTGATCTCCGAGCCAACCTGACTGCCATCTGTATAATAAAAACGAAGGACTAATAAGACTTACTGTAACCTTCTCTATTTACCCAGTCCCCACCCTCAACTCGTCTATTTCCTCATGTCATTCTGAAAACTCGTCTCGACGATGATTAATCATCATTTCCGCTACATCCATTCAACGAAAAATTTTAAAAAAATAAAAAAATAAAGGAATTCCAAATTCGAATTCGTCCATTCAAAAGCGATTTGGCCACTTTGAAAGCGAATACGAAGTAAATTATCTTCGGCCTCACAAATTCGGACAATTTATCGCCGTCGTCACGGGCAAAAATGCACGTAGCTAGTGCAAAAACCGCAACCTTTCATTTGAGACAGATTTCATTGTGGGCAAATGGGGTAGTGGCCCAATATGCATAGTCAATGTTGCAAAATTCTTTGACCAGCCGGTCCGACTTGAAATCACAACTAAACTTTAATGTTGAGCCAAAAACCTGGATCGGCTTGCCAAAGTGTCAAAATGGCTTTGAAATCTCGAAAAAACCAGCCAAAAAAGATTTTGATACTTTGGCTGGTCGATCAAGGTATCAAAATCTTTTTTCACTAGCTTTTTTAGAGATTTCAAAGCCATTTTTACACATTAGGAAGCCGACCCAGGTTTTTAGCCAGCCATTAAAAAGTTTAGTTGTGATTTCAAAAGTCATCAGGCCGGCTGGCCAAAGAATTTTGCAACATTGGCCATACATATTGAGTCAATACCCAATTTGCCCAAAAAGAAATCGGTCCCAAATGAAAGGTTGCGGTTTTTGCACTAGCTACGTGCATTTTTGCGCGCGGCGTCGGCGATAAATCGTCCGAATTCGTGAATCCAAAGACAATTTACTTCGTATTCGCTTTCAAAATGGCTGAATCGCTTTTGAATGGACGAATTCGAATTTGGAATTCCTTTATTTTTTATTTTTTAAAATTTTTTGTTGAATGCATGTAGCGGAAATGATGATTAATCATCGTTGAGACAAATATACAATTTACTTCGTATTCGCTTTCAAACTGGCTGAATTGCTTTTGAATGGATGTCGAAAAGCAGTAACTTCCCGCGACAGTGTAAAACAAAAAAATTGTGCGGATTGTCCGAACTTTTGAGCGCGAAGAAGTATCTTCGAACTTAACTTTTACTCGTCCTTTTGCCACAAACCGAGTTCTCAGCGTTCTGATTCGATTATAGGTCACATCCGGCTTCGCGTCCCAAAAATACCCGCACCGCGGCCGGCGAAGTGACAAACAAAAGTCTTGCGACATTGACGGCTCGGAAGTTCAGAGCCAAAAATGGAAGAGAAATTGGGTTGGTTGGTCTACAACAACAACCTAAGGAAGGTAGGGTCCAAAGTGCGACAAATTTTCTTTAAATTTTGCACGCATTTTGTGCATAGGCCTTGTATCAAGCCCTAAAAATTTTAGCTCGTGCTTTGCAGCCGCAGCCAAGATATTCAACGATCTTTGGGGCCGAGAGAGTATACGAAATGCGGAGAGCGGTCAGAGAAAAACAAATTTTCGCCATATCTTTGCCAGTTTCGCGCGGAAAAATTTGGTTTTTTTCTGGAAACATTACCCTTTATGGTAAAAATACGCACGAAATTTTTCACCCAGTTTCAAACGTATTTATATTGTCACCAGACTAATAATTATTAGTATTACTCCCATAAATTAATTTGCAAGGCACTTGTAAGTGAAAGGCAGCCAAACCGTCGTTACTTCGCTTCTGGAACAAAGTCGAGAGAGCATCCGTTGACGCAGAACCGCTCTCCACCATCTTTAATCGGACCGTCGTCGAAAACATGGCCGAGATGGGCATTACACTAAAATATTAGGGTAGAAACACGGCTCTATGCAGTATAGATAGCTCCAGATCAAACAAAAAAGCCTGGAGAGTGATTTGAAGTCTCTATAAAAAGTGAAAAACAGAAATTTTCAAAATTTTCCATCAAACCACCTACTACAATATAATTTGATCGCCAGAACTCACCTTCCTGCATCGAACTTCGATTCTCTGCATTCCATAAGAATTATCTTCAATTCTCACAATATTCTTATCACCCTCCACCGACTTCGAGAATGCCGGCCAGCCACAATCAGTATAAAACTTCGATTCAGATCTAAAACCGGAAAAATCAAAGAAAAAACTGAACTTACACAAACAATTCGGTGCGGCAGCAAAAACACACGTATTTACCGGGTTTCATACTCTTCACGAACTCGCTTGTATGCGGCCGTTCTGTCCCGGCTTCACGAGCAACATGGTACACCTCATCGGGTAAAACCTTTTGCCATTCGGCGTCAGTAAGCTCTTCCGGCTTCTTTCCGAGCTGTTTGATCTTCTCCTGGACCGCTGCTGAAATTTTGGACATGCTACGGCATAAAGGAAAAATAATTGAAGAAGAGTGTCTTTCAGATGTTGGCCATCAAAAATCTCCAGAATTTTGACACAAAATTTCAATATGAACCGTTCAAAACGTTTCTATAACGTTTTCAAGGCGATCCTGTAGCTGATCCACCTCAAAACATTGAGATTCCTACTAAATCTGACTAAAGCTTATGTTATCCATGATGTCAGCTTCTAATTTAAGTTTAGTAAGGCTATAAACCTTCTGACAGCACTCATACCTCTTCGAAATAAAATATCTAAACTCAAAACACAATAATCTTCAAAAACATACCTGATTGGGTTCCTTTTTGTTCCGGCATTCCCGTGGCGAAGAATCGGCGCATAAATGGAGCCGAGGAAAAAGCAAACGCTCTCCGAACTAACGCCGTGTTTGGAGGTTTTCGTCTAATTCGAATCGAAATGAACTCAGCTCGGTGCGATCCAGAAAATCGACCAACTTGTTTTCCAGAAAAAAAAGAAAGCTAGCGAGAGACTTGACCCGAGTGAGTCAACTCTTCTCCTCGCCGTATTTATCGATGATTATCACTTTATTATGAACTTATATTATATTACACACGGTCAGATCATTGTCCAAGTGAGTTCCTCGCAAAGTTTAAGGCTTATTTGGCGTCGAGCACTGTCTCCACCGCGTGCTGAAGGTTGTCAGCGATGAAGTCGGGGTTCACGTAGTGTTTCTCCCATTCTGGTCGCCATTTCCCGGTCTTCACTTGGATCGCGCGGATTCCGTGGCTTTGGGCGCCGCCAATGTCGCTCACAATGTCATCGCCCACCATAACCACCTCCTCCTTGCTCAGACCCATGTCGTTGATGGCGGCCATAAAATAGGACTCGTCCGGTTTGCCCAGCACAATGTGTTCGCAGCCGGTGGCGTATTTCAGGGCGATTGCGAAGCCGCCGAGATCCATACAAGGGCCTGTGACTCGTTGATAGAACCGACTGAAATGAGATGATATTGGGTGTTGAAAATCGTTGGGGAATATCAGAAAGGACTTAATATTTCTCTGAGAGAAGTTGAGACTCCATAACTTTCCATTTTTGGGCCAAACAGCAAAAAACTTTCCAACTCATGCCTACTACAATATAAAATTTGGTGATTTTTGCCCTTAAAATTGTCTCATAAGGAAAATCAAGGCTCTAGATTCTACAAAAAAACTTTTTTGTAGCTGATTCAAGACCTTAAAAACCGATTACAACGACGTTTGCATATTTTAGGCAACAAAATGAAACTTTTTATTTTTCACCTCAAATTCCCTTGAGATCTCTCACACCTACCCACATCCAAGGGAGATCAACAAAGGTCGCTCCGACTCCATTAACACCCGGAATGCTTTGTTCATGTTCTCGTACGTGAAGTCGTCTTCGGCATCGCCCACTACTACACAGTTGGGGTTCGTCGTATCACAGTCGGAAAAGCATTCTAGTACCCCTAAAAATCAAAGCAATAACAAAAAATAACACTCTACCTTTATGAATTAGTAGGTGAGGTCGAAGTCCATTTCTCTTAATGTAGTCAGCTGCCACTGGAGCCGGTGTGAACAAATGCTCCTGCTTCAAGGTGAAGCCGAGTCGAGTCAGCTTGGCATGAAGTTTCGCCGGTGTGGAGGTGCTCTCGTTGCTCACAAATCGCAGTGTGCTTTCTCTGTAGAGCCTGGAACGAGATGGGATATTACACTTGCCACGAGTAATGAAAAAACTCTTCAAACTGTCTGCAACATCATCAGGGTCAATCACAAGTCATAACAAAGCAAAAAACTCCCAAAAAAAGCCTTTTAACCTAAATTTTTCGACATAAATTATATTACACTTGCCATGGATAATATCCAAAAATTATAATTTTGAGGTTAAATATGTTCTAAGTTGTTTCACAAGTTAGTATACGCGTTGTAACAGCCGTTACAACTCATAACAATCCCAAATAACACAATAATTTACCTTGCAATCGCCTCAATTGATCCCTTGATGGCCTCGCCGCCTTCTGGTGAACTGTTATACAAAACTCCGGTGATGTCGAGTAAGAATCCCTTTACCGAATGCGGTTTGAATGCCATGTGGAGCACCTCCAAACTGACAGACCCAAAACTTTGAGAAAAAACGCGAAAATAAAAATTTCGGACATTTTATACGATGAAACCTGTCTGAAGGTTGATAAAATGACAAAAATTTGCTGAAAACTCTTCGTAAAACTTGTTTATTTCGAGGTAGAGTTATGAAAAAGTTCGATAGAAAGCTAATTACATATATATACAGAAAAAATTGGGTATTTTTTACACCTGGATTTGACGGGATATGCTCCTTGCAGTAATCGAAGAGATCTCGGAGAACCACAACCGTTGGATGAATATGACTTGATTAGTTGATAATAGGCTTAAAAAGGCTTCGAATTACTCCCATATCGCCTTGATAGCGCGTTTCCTCTCCTTGGCTTCGCGGATTTGCTCTTTTTCGGCGTTCTTTTGCTCCGCCGAAACTGGAACTCGAACATTGAGATGTCTGGAGACGGCCTGTCGTATCACGCTGACATTTGTGGCTGGTCGGACTTCGGATTGGACTGGTCGAAGGGTGGATTTGTGTTTTTGGCAATATTTGACGTGCTCATCCACCTCTGGTTCATCAACAAGATAGAGCTTCATGGGAGCGTATTTGTTGGAGGAGCGGACGCAATGACGCGCTAAAATGATCAAAAATAGATCATTACAGTTATACAGAAAGTGGGAAAGTAATAAATTAAAATTTCGGGAAGAAAAATCATAAAAATCCAAATTCATGTCTACTACAATATAAAATATGGCCGATTTTGGTATTCATTCTGTTTTAAAAGCCGTATTTAACTTCTCTGATCAATCTATAGTCTATTTCCGAGATCATCAGCAATTGAAATGTGCCAAACCCATTGATTTCCTAAATTTTTTCAACCAACGTCAGATCTGGCTATCCCATTCCAAGATCTCACCATTCAAAGTGTTATGGAAAACCAATAGCACTGTTTTCTCATCAACCTTTTCCATTCTCACATTTCTTCCAAAATCAGCCGTTATTCGATGCATCAACGACTCTTCATCAACCGGATTTCCCTTGACTATCACAATATGCCTCAGCCCGTCGTATTTGCCCTCCGAATCCTTCTCATCCCCACTAGATCCCAAGTCTGATGTCTTCAACGATGCCGTCACAGCCTTCGGCACTTCAGCTTTCTTCTTCTTCTCCGCGAACGGATCTTTGGCCGGCTTCAGGGCTGTTTTTGTGACCTTGAGGTTCTCCAACGCAGCGTTTAACTAAAAATCGAAATAAAAAGAAAAGATAGAACAACATACTTTGTCCAGAGCTTCGGTTCCATTCTGCTCACCTTCCTCATCGTCCAGTTGTTCCCAGGAATCAACCACAAGGTCGTTGCTGCTCATTTTCGTGGATTTTTTGATGGAACCCTACAAAGAGAACTAAAGTAATATAAAAATCGATGCAAAAACGGGTCCGCCGACAAACTACACGACTTCAGCAATTATTATCCAAACGCTCATCACTTGATCGGACTTTTTTCGTGTAGTTTTCTTATCCTTTTCAAAAACATTATTTTTTCGATAAAAATAATGTTACACAAGAGGAGAAGGTGGAAAAGTTGAATTTTTTGGTAAAATACGACGGTAATAAATGCGATTGCATAAATACCCGACAAAAAAGTCGAATTACATCGGAGAAACACCTAAAAAATTGATAGAACACTCGAAAAAGGGAGACTTGACACGTTTTCGGATAAAAAGAAACACTTGACTCATTCAGAAAATACGTCGTTATGACAGGCTCTGCACAAGCTTATTACTGAACTTATTGGGAGAATTTTAGTAATCTATCGTAGATTTGTACTATTTGACTTGCCAAAACTCAAATTTACAGGGGAAATCGGGTTTATCATGTTATAGATGACAGGTTTTCTAGACGAGCAAAAAATTTTCGGAAAAATTTGTTTTCAAATTTTTGTCGAGTAAATTTTTGACGATTTGCGAATTTCCCGTTACTTTAGCGAGTTTACAGTGTTTTTTAAGCCGCATTTTACAAAGATTTCCTTGAAATTTGAATTATATTATACTAGACCGTCTTTTTAATCAAAAATTGGCGCGCCTCCAAAATTCCGCGGTGAATCACCAACGAAACGACGCGATCTGACCTTCAAACTGTTTTTGGATCGCGAGAGCTAGAATTGGCGGTAAAAATACAAAATTATTTTGATTTTATTTTCTTATCCATCACCGAAAAAAATGGTGATGGATAATATATTTCACTGCTTTCTAATTTCGTCTGATCATGTGTCTGACGGCGTCATCTTGTTTTTGAGCCCTGATCTGGTCGCGAACAGCTGTAGGAACGGCGGGGTCCGGGCGGCCCAGATGATTCATTTCGGGCATGTCCAATATAACGGAATTCGCATTTTGAAGGCGTTCAAATCGAAGACGATGAACGTTTTTTCTTCTAATACAAAGTCTATGGTCTTAATTTTACATTGTTAAAATTTCAGCAGCTCATCTTTTGTTGTACATGAGATATCGGCAATTTTTTATATTATCCATGACCATTTCGGAATATTTTTAAAAAAATTTTATTTTCGACTATTTTTATTGACTTTTTCCAACGAAATGGACTCTAGCTACAATGAGAAAGGCCATGTTTATTTGTCGCACCAAAATTTTTCGCCCACTCAAAGAAAAATCCCTTCGAAAATCTCGATTTTTTCGCCTCCCTCCTCGTTTCTCGAGATCAATGGAAGTAAAAATAAAGGGGACGGGGCAAAGGAACTGACCGAAACTAATGTTCAAGAAATGGGGCATCCCAAAGTGCTTCGAAATTAAGTCGGGATCCCGGGTTTTGGACTTTTGAAATTTTAGGTAATAATTTGAATTTTTGTGGGATTTTGTAAAAATTTGAGGTAAAATACGTTGAGTGGTGTAATGATATTGTATTTTGTTGATATTTGGACCAGTTGTCATCTGTTTTTCCACAAATTTTCTTTTATTTCGCATTTTCTCGCCAATTTTTATATTGTTTTAGATACCTGTCTTAAAATTTGTCAAATTTGATAAAATTTTTGGGCAAGATACCAATTTCTTGAATTCTAGCCCTCTAAATCTCTCGTGAATCTTTCTACATCTAAATTTTCCTCGATTTCAATGTTTTTTACCAAGTTTTATATTATTTTAGGTGTAGATCTTGAACAAACCCCAAATGGCGGGTGAGGGCGAGATTGACCTGGTGAACACGTTCGCATCACTCCCCAGGACTGTGAGAGGTCTTCCGTTGGTGTTGAGTTCGAAACACGACAATTCCACGTTCTTATATTGCAACGGAAACAGCGTTTACATCAGGGATATTGAAGTAGGTGGAAATTGAAGAAAATTAATATGTTTTCTTCAAAAATTTGATGTGATTTTTGTTCTAAATTATATAAAAGAGCTTTTGAAAGGTTTTTTCGTCCATAGCTCTACAAATTTTGGGAAAAATGACCTTACTTTAGTCATCAGTCCACTAAAATTTTATTTCTAGGATATCACCAAGACCGATATCTATACAGAGCACTCCGTACTCACAACTGTTGCCAAATACTCTCCTACTGGATTTTACATCGCTTCCGGGGATCAGTCGGGCAAGATCCGGATCTGGGACACCACTCAGAAGGAGCATATTCTCAAGGCCGAATACCCAGTCATTGGTGGTCCAATCCGAGACATTGCATGGGATTCGGAGAGCAAAAGACTTGCGGCTGTTGGAGAGGCCAGAGAAAGGTCAGTAAAATGTTTGTTTTGGGTGGAAAAATTAAAATTTCACTTGATGACCTAGTGTAATATAAAATTTTCGCCAAATCTTAAGTCTCTTACGAATTTTTTTTGCGAGAGTTGTAATATGACTAACTGATGACATTTTGCAGATTTGGCCACGTTTTCCTTTTCGATACCGGCACCAGTAACGGATCTTTGTCCGGCCAAAGTCGACCGGTCAGCTCGGTCGATTTCAAGCCAAACCGACCTTTCCGAGTGGTCAGTGGCAGTGAGGACAACACTGTGGCCATTTTTGAGGGTCCTCCGTTCAAGTTCAAGACTGTAAGTCATCATTTTTTAGGATTTTTAAAAATTTTTTCATTTTTAGGTCAAAAATTTGATAAGATCAAAAAATTTTTTGATTTTTTGACTTGAAAATTATTCATAGTTATGTTTCAGACCTTCCACGAGCACACTCGCTTCGTCCACTGTGTCAGATACAACAAAGACGGGACTTTGTTCGCCTCCGCCGGCGCTGACGGCAAGGTTATCCTCTTCGAAGGGGTTGATGGCGCAAAATCCGGCGAATTGCTCGACTCGTCCGTGAAAGGAGACGCCGCCCACGCTGGTGGAGTCTTCGGTTTGGCATGGTCTCCCTGCGGCAAGAAGCTGGCCACCGCCTCCGGCGATAAAACCGTCAAAATCTGGGATGTGGAGGGAAAATCGCTGGAAAAGTAGGAATTTAAAGTTTTTTTTTGATTTTCGGATTTTAGAACCGTCTCCTTTGGCGATAATGTGAATAACCAACAGCTGGGTCTGATTTGGACTGCGAAATGGATCATTTCCGTGTCCCTAGCCGGCTTTGTTTCGTATATTGAGCCGGAAAGTGGAAGTGTTGCCAAGACTATTAAGGGCCATAATCGACCCATCACTTCCGCAGCTGTCTCGGCCGACAAGAAGTTCGTTTTCACCGCGGATTTCGAAGGAAACATCAGTAAGTTGCTTTTGAGTTTGGATTTTTGAAATTTTAGGTAACAAGTTGTACTGAGGGCCCTGATCCAGTGGCAAAAAACGTATCATTTTGCATCAGGGAAGTATCAAAAAATGTGGCAAAATACCTCTCTCTGCATGTGAAAAAACTCCGTTTTGAAGGCGCGCTATTGAAATCGGAGTTTTTTTACTTGGAGAGGGAGGTATTTTGCCACATTTTTGAAACTTCCCGGATGCAAAATGGTCCGTTTTTTGCCACTGGATCAGGTCCGCTGTATATTACTTTAGGCAAAGAAATAATTTTTTTTTGCGGATTTGTATAATTTTTTTGCCTGGAGAGGATGGAATATGACGTAAAAAATCATTTTCAGCCCGATGGGAGACCGCTACCGGAGTTTCCGAACGCATCGAGCCATCTCCCCACAAGACCCAGATCTCCGGACTTGGCCTCACCCCCGACGGCACGTTGATCACAGCGGCGTGGGATGACTCTGTGGCCTTTACCAGCGGAGTTTTCGGCGATATTTGTAGGTTTAAGCCAAGAAAAATTGGAAAAATATATTGTAGTAGACTAAAGTAATATTTTTAGCTGCTGTGAAGTCAGAATCCGTCAAATTGTCTAGTCAACCTCGTGGATTGGCCGTCTCAGCCGATGGAAAGGTCAGCGTTGTCGCGGCGTACAAGCACATCTTCGTGTTCCACGGCAAAGACCTCAAATTCACATTGGACTTTGGCTTTGACGGGGTTTGCGTGGCTATTTCGAAGGACAATAAATTGGTGGCTGTTGGGTCTGCGGTGAGTTTAAAGGAATATTATTGAGTTTGAAATGGGTTTAGGCAAAAAAGAAGCTATAAATTTCGAGTTTTGAGGATTTTTTATATTATCCATGAGGAGTTTGATAAAAATTTTACGAAATTGATAGTTTTTTGTTGCAGGACAGCAAAGTTAGAATCTACGAAGCCGATTCAGCAGGAAAGCTCACTGAAAAAAAGGTCCTCAACCACGCTGGAATCGTAACTTCAGTCGAATTTTCGGCTGATGGACAACATCTTGTCGCTACTGATGCCGCCCGCAAAGTTGTGCCCTACAAAATCGCGGATGACTTCAAACAGGCATCGGAGAAAGACTGGACCTTCCACACAGCCAGAGTCAACAATGCCAGCTTCTCGCCGAATGGGCGATACATCGCGTCGGGCGGTCTGGACACCCATCTGATGGTTTGGGACCTCCAAAAGTCCGGCGAACACCCCCGAGTATTCAGAAATTCGCATGCAATGAGCCCCATTAACATTGTCAGATGGCTGGACGACAACACTTTGATCACTATCGGGCAAGACTCGAACATCAAACAATGGAAAGTCAAGAACTTGTAGATCAAGTGCAAAATCTTTCTCTAGATATTGATTTCATGCGTCTGGAGGAGCACATTGAACCTCTAGACTCGATAATCATCGTGAAACATTTTCATAATTATTCGAATATAATTATTTTCTCGTATTTTTATATTATCCTTGATCAGTGCCTATGATTCTCAAATAAAACGCGTTTTCATCGATGAATTCGGATTTTTTCGCTTTTGTTAGGGAGAATATGACATAAATAAGCTATTTACAAGTTTATTTCAGTAATTCTCAAGCACTCGGGCAGTAATGACTAATTTTTGAAATGCTCACAATCGACTGGGCAAATATAGAAATTTTATGGTGGTATCCCGCTCTAATCGTCGTCATCATCGCTGTGAACGAAGATCTCGTATTCATCTAGCAGATACACACCGAACTGAGCTATCTTCCCGCCAATGTACAAAGAACCGAGAGTTGCGAGGGCTAGCTGAAGGATAAGATAATAAGTGGCGAAACGAAAAGAAACACTGCCTCATTTTGTGTAAAAACAGCTACTAAGAAACCAAGAGGCTCCACGAAAAACTACAAATACAATTTATCTTGGAAACCGTTTGTTTGAGCCATCATTTTATATTACTTATGACCTAAAAGCGGAAAAAAATAAAATCTCCAAAAAAGCTTACTTTAGCATGCCCCATAGGAAGTCGATATGGATCGGTCGGTTGAATCAGCTTCTTCTGTTCTCCTTGAGTACCCATAAGGCGTTTCGAAGCCATGGATCCGGTTGAAAAAAGTCGACGAAGGAACATGTCTCCAAAAGTCCAAAAAATCGGTAATTTACAGGGCTTTCTCGACGACTTCTTTTTCCTAGATGAACGTAAGAAGCGAGAACAACGTTCCGAACGAGAAATCGACGTTTTTGGTGCGAAAAAACACCTTGAAACGGAATGCCAAGAAAAATGAGCGAATGCCAAAAGCGCGGGAAATTCGGAAAAAATGATGACAAAAGCGAGATAAATGGCGTATAAAGTCGTGGAGGACATTTCAATGCACTTTTTGATTTTTCTAAATAACTTCAAACATCAATGCCATTAAAATACGTCCTTGATGGCTTCGGTATCACATGTTCCAGTTAATGGACGGATCCCATAAGCCCTTTGTTTTCCATGTTTTTATCAAAGAACAAGGATAAACGCAGAGTGTCTGTGGGATTAAGAGGAGTCAGCTGTGGGAATAACATGATCACTCATCAAATCGGTATTCATTTTTCAGGGCGTGGGCAAAGTGGTGTGGATGTTGGAGTCTTGAGAGACTGTAGCTTCGATTTTTGGGGGAACTGGGAGGCGTTAGGGTATTTCAAAGTGTGATTCTTTATTTTCAAGCACTTTGAGACGAAAATAATAATTTTTTTAAGGTCTAAAAATAGCCCAAAATTACAAAAAATTTCGAAACTTTTCGAAATTTTTCCGTACAAAAATTGGTAGTTTGTCCCAAAAGTACTAGTCACAAGTTTTCTACAAAAAATCATTTCTTATTGTGAAACTACTGAATATTGCCCACAAGCCCACCTTTTCGCTCTTTTGCTCCAGTTCCGAACGTTTTGTTGCGTGCACCACGGTTGTGAAACTTATTAATGTTTATCCAAAATTAAATTGACCATACTATTTAACTTCCTGGTGCTATGACGTCCTTCTGTTGCAATGTAATTGTACAACAACCCGAAATACAAATACGTAATTGTTGTGTGGGCTTGAAATAAGATAAAAGTATTCAGTTCTGTTTATATAGGAAGTTGAGCGAAACACTCAATTATTTAGAACGTTTTTAAAAAATAGAGTTTAGGCGCCGACTAGTATTGGTTAAACCTTCTCCAAGCCTTCGCTAATCATACACCGACGAAGAGAGACGATCCAAACTTACAGGGGAAGTACCCCAAGTGCAACGCATAGATTTTGATAAAACTCGGCTAAATTTAGAATTATTTTTCCTCAGGCACATGTAAGAATCATCAAAAGTTTCATGCCTATTTCTACCATGAAAGGCAATGTTTCCACAAAAAAAATATTTTTTCCGCACAAAACTGGCAAAGACATGGCCCAAAATTGTTGTTTTTCTCTGTAACCGTCCTCACGTTTCTCGTAGTTCCTCGTCCGTAAAGATCGTTCAACCTCGGCTTCCCCCGAAAAGTACAAGCTAAAATGTTCAAGATTTGCTGCATGGCCTACCCACAAAATGTGTGCAAAATTTAAAGGAAATCCGACCGTCTGAAAAAAGCTTTTTTGGCCTTATCCTTTTGCCGAATTTGTACTTGAAAATTGTCTTTTGTATCTTCAAAAGCTGCTGAGAATCTCTTATGAGTCTCGAAAAAGATTTATACAATTTTTTGCCATGTTTCGTTCATTAAATTTCGAGCGTCGCGCTACTTGGGTAACATGACTAAAGTAACAATTACATATGCCCTAAAAGTTTTTTTAGTTTTTTTTTGGGCTTTTACTCTTTTTTGGGTTGTAAATATTTATCGTATTGTGTCATAACGTATTTCGATAAGAATTTTTGCGTGAACCTTGACACGCAATGGCGGTTTCAAGAGCGTTTTCAACAAATCGCGAAAATTTATTAATAGTTTTTTTGGTATTAGAGATTACCGTAACATTTTTTTGTCTCATGCGGGATGAAATGTAGGCTAATTTTATTTTTTTATTATACGTGTGCACATAGTGTCAACAGATTTTGAAATTGGGGTAAATTTACAGGGGAAGTATATACTTCCAGTGCGACGCTCAGATTTTGATGCAACTTGGCACAAATTTAGATTCATTGTTTCTATTTTACAGTGATGGACCCGATCCCGTGGCAAAAAAGCGTACCATTTTGCATCCGGGAAGTATAAAAAAATGTGGCAAAATGCTTCCTTCTCCAAGTGAAAAAACTTCGTTTTGAAGGGAAGCGCCCTTTTTCACAAAAAGAGCTTTTGAAATCTGAGTTTTTTCACTTGGAGAGGGAGGTATTTTGCCATATTTTTTGATACTTCCCGGATGCAAAATGGTACGGTTTTTGCCACTGAATCAGGTCCCCCACTGTGAGATACACACAAGAGTCCTAGCTTACGCTTTGTAAGTACCACCGTGATTTTTAAATTGCGAAGAATTTTGGTCAGGTGGGGGAAAGGTAGGACCCGTTTCTCGCAATATCAGAAAATATCAGTGTGTCGGAAAAATAATGACCACAACTTCGCTGCAATCGATCGTGTCGCTGATTGAAAAGCAATTTGATTTTGCCGCGACACAATTCAT
Source organism: Bursaphelenchus xylophilus (assembly GCA_904066235.2). Lineage (NCBI taxonomy): Eukaryota > Metazoa > Nematoda > Chromadorea > Rhabditida > Aphelenchoididae > Bursaphelenchus > Bursaphelenchus xylophilus. The sequence continues at coordinate 11,201,816 of CAJFCV020000003.1, read as the reverse complement.
TTTCTCGGCGGCGATGCGATTTTCGATCCAACGAATCCACATTATTTTCCCGACAGACTGATACGTATATCCTATGCACTACGTATGTTCGAAATTTTAGGAAAATGTCACAATGTAAGCACTCTGAACACTTCAATTTTTAACGTTTGCCCATCTATCCCACTCCCAAAAATTGATGATTTCACTCATCTATGAACCCGTTTAGTGTGTGTAAATTATTTTAACAAAAAAAATTCGGGTTCACTTCATGTCGAACAGGCCAAAAATCCGTCCAACGTGGCCTACATGGCGTCCGCTGCCCCCGTGTTTTTTCGAAATTGAAAAAATGCGCGGCCGCTATTAGTGCGCTCATGATGGATTACCTGGACATGATGCGGGGTCTGAGGGATTGTTCGAGGTCTGACAATTCCTGGAGGTCAAAAACGAAATTTTTTGGGGTTCCGGGTTCGAAGGAAACAGTTGTCAACGCCGGTAAGTTCGGGATATGATCGATCGGCGGAAAGGGAATGTCAAGTGTACGAAGGGAAATGAGGAGTTTGTTTTGGCGATAATCGACCCGATCTTTGTAACTTTTTTAGGCTGAAGCTCCAAGCTTTTTGAATTTTTGATTAATTTTGGAAATTGATGACATTTAGGCAAGCTTCTGTATGAAGGGATCGTAAGGGAGTAAAAAATGTTCGATTTCTTAGGATAGCTTATCACCTATTTTGAGCTATTTTACATGTACTCACCTCAGTAATATAAAGATAAAAGTTACATATCTTCTTTTTTTGCCGCGAATTTTGGCCTTTTATATGTTATATTCACCCAGGGTAAAGAAAACTAACGTTAGTAATAGAGAACAAATGGGCATATTGAAAGCCTTTGCCGAGCCTCCGCTGAGCCTTCGCCGAGCGTCCGCCGGCCATCCAACAAGTTTGTCAGGCCTCGTAGACACCTCCTACAACCTTTTTTTGGGTATACACCTGCTTTACCCCCAGTGTCGATCGATTCTGTGTTTGCGCGAACTGTCACCGACCCGCGCGTAAAGTCCGAAGTGTTAGGTGGGGAAAGTTTTTGTAATGAAAATTTTTGTCGTACGGAGATTATTTTTGGCCTTAAATTGGTTCATGAAACAATGAAAATTGTTTGTTATAGCAAGGTTTTGCAAGCATTCGCCAAGTCTCCGCCTAGCCTTCGCCAAGCGTCCGCCGGCCATCCAACGGCTTTGCCAGGCTTCGTAGGCACTTCCTGTGTGATTTTTTTTATTAATAGGCCATTTGTAAAGTGTTTGAAGTGATTTTTGGTGTTTGCACTGTGCATAAGAAATCATGTTGCGAACGACAGCCCGAAAAAGCCTATTGCACAGTGCAAAATGAACTATTGTTTTCTCACAGAGCGTGTCGCCAAAATCACTCCAGCGGCTTTACGGATAGACTACCTTGTCGGGAAAATAATGTGGATTTGTTGCAGAGACGTCTCTGGCATTACAACACCCGAAAAATTCTATTCTTCCACTCGCCCTCGATGACGATGATTCCTATTTTTGTTTTCTGATGGGAATAAGTGCCAATTCTCTGAGCGGTAATCTATCTGCCCTTCGCAAAAAAACAACAACGCGATATAAGTTATACGGCTAAATGGGCAGCACTTTTCGGGTTCAAAGGGCAACAGTACACAAATTACTCTGTTTACCTCGAAAAATTTTACTGTACTCCGTTCGCAAAGTCGTTGAAGTCATTGCGACATGCACTGTGTGAAAAAGAAAAGCTATTTTTTGTCAGTCTGTCGGGAAAATAATGTGGATTTGTCGCAGAAAAATTTCTCGGTTCTCCGTAGTATTTATTTTCTGAAAGTGGCTATATCTTTTTAGTAATCGTATTTGTTGTTTGTTTACAAGTTCCACTATCACTTCAGCGACAGACATTGACATTTATAGTGACCTCACACAGGCCAAATTTACAGGAGGATTGCTCCAAGTGCGACGCTCAGATTTTCTTTAAATTTTGTAGACATGTCAGTCGTAGGCCACGTATCATTTCCTGAAAATTTTAGCTTCTCCTTTGCAGGGAGAGCCGAGATATTCAACAATCTTTTCTGCCGAGAGAGTACGTGAAAAACGGAGAGCGGTCAGAGGGGAAACCACTTTTTGGCTATATTTTTGATAGTTTTGCGTGGAAAAAATTGATTTTTTGTGGAAATATCACCCTCTACTGTAGAAATAAGTATAAAAATTTTCATGTTTAAATTAGCAAAAAAAATTGTCACATTTTTGCCAACTTTCGACCAAAAATAATTCTCGCGTATGTCTTCGAAACAATTATTCTAAATTTGCCCCAAGTTTCATCAAAATCTGAGGCATTTCAAGCACTTCCCCTGTAACCGAAGCTCCTCAGAAACGTCCGAACTTTTCTTCCGGACAATGCGCGCCATTTCACCGTAAAATTTCCGGTTTTCATTCGCCTAATGGAGCCGAGCGGCATGATAGGGGAATCGGGGAGAAACAAATGTTTTTATTGCCGTCACTTGTGTTCTGGGGCATGTCAAAACAACGAGACCTAATGACATCAAGCCCTAATATCATATCCTGGAATGTCATTACGCGCCTTTCAGGGCCTCAATCAAGGTGTTTCTTAATGTGTTCCGGGGGGCTTGATGGGGGTGGGGAGGGGAATAGATGAAAATCATTAGCCAATAATAGGATTAGAACATGTCATCCAAATATAATCTTTGGGCGCTTTATAAGGGTGAGTGTGAGAAGGGTGACGGTCAGATTTTCTTGTAAGGTTTGGCACGTACGTTGGGGATGGGAAACATATCAATGCCTGAAAGGCTTAGCTTGTGATTTCCAGGGGTAGCCGAGATATTCCACGATCTTTGCGGCCAAGTTAATACGTGAAACGCGGAGAGCGGTCAGAGAGAAAAGCTTATTTTCGGTCATATTTTTCCAGCGAAAAAAAATATTTTTTTTGTGGAAGCATTATAGTCTACGGTAGAAACAGGTATTATGTATATATGTAATACAACTTTTTAGGTTGGCTTTTTGTGGCTTTTCGTCCAAGAACTTATCGAAAAAGTTATTTTGAAATTTTTCCTCGAGGTTTTATCGGTCAAAATTACCATTGCCTCTCCTCCTGTCTTGGCTTTTTTCGATTGCTCTGACAAGTTACCAAAGAAAGGCATCCAAGTGCAACGCTTAGATTTCTTTTTTTGTAAGCCTTTTACCTATGCCATGCATATAATTCACATACCATTTTCAAAATTTTACTTTTATAGTGGCTGACAAAAATTTCTTTCCACCTCGTATCTCGGGAACCGCTGGGCCTAGAACCTCCAAATTCGGCATTGAAGCATCCTGAGACAATCTAACACCATACCCAAAAAATCATATTATTTGATGCACTTTCAGTGCACTTTTTATCCAAAAGGCAAAAAACGGGATGACAAAATTTTCTTTCCACTTTGGAAAAACGTTTGTAAATCATAAGCCAGAGGGCGCTAAGGCATGATTGTGGTATCGTTGTGTTCGCGAAGGAGTCCTCTCTTGATCCGTGTCACAATTTTACAATAGTTTTCGTTTGTTCGCCCTTGGGCGTCTGTTCATCGCCGCCTTGTCCGTTTTCAGCTAAACTCTTGGCCAGAAAAGCTCACAGAAGGCCCGAGGAGACGAAACTGCCCTTATTAAATCTGGTATTTATGGTTGCAACATTGCTTACTCCGGCAGTAGAATTAGATTTAATTTAAGCGTGTTGCATAGGAAAATGTGCACTTCCAGGGTTCTCGTTACCAGAAGATGACCTTATTATGGGAACACTGCAGACAATTCAAGTAACTTTTTTTGCTGATATGTTTTCTATGATACTACAGCCTTAAAAAATAGTGACGATTTTAGTCTCTGATGTCGCGTTTAGGTTTGAGCAGAAGAAAGATTCCGCATGCCCCATGTGCAAAATTTGCAACCCTAAGCTTCCCGCGCAAGCAACTTGTCGTGCCAAAAACGTTAAAGGCAGGACAAAGTCAATGTATTAAGGTAGTCTGGTAGTCAAAAATTCCAATATGTCAAGCTTAAGTAATGCCAATTCCTCCCCGTCATATAATGCAACAACCTGCGTTACTAAAGACAACATAGACCAGAGAGGGGTAAGATAAGGTAGTAGATTTCAACACAGACTGTCGTATAGTACCTAAAATGCGCCATATGTCTGGTAAACGCATGTTTATTTGGACTTTTCCATTCTGTACATAAGCGATTTTCGGGTTTCGCGAACCCTGGAAGTGCACATTTTACACTTAAATTGAATCTAATTTTACTGCCGGTGTAAACAATGTTGCAAACATAAATAGCAGATTTTTTAACGGCAGTTTCATCTCCTTGGGCCTTCTGCGAGCTTCTCGGCCACGAATTTGTCAAAAAACGGACAAGGCAAAGATGGGCAGACGCCCAAGGGCGAACAAACGAAAGGTCCTATAACATTGTGCCACGGATCGAAAGAGGACTTCTTCGCGATCACAACGACACCACAATCATGCCATAGCGCCCTCTGGCTTATGATTTACAAGCGGTGGAAAGAAAATTTTGTCATCACGTTTTTGCCGTTTGCATAAAAAGTGCACTGAAAGTGCATCAACTGATATGATTTTTTGGGTGTGATGTTAGATTGCCCCATAATGTTTCTATGCCGAATTTGGAGGTTCTAGGCCCAACGGTTCCCGAGATATAGGTGGAAAGAAAATTTTGTCAGCCACTATAGCTTTTCCTTTCCAGAGGCAGCGGAGATATTCAACGATCTTTGCGGCTAGATTAGACATGGCTGGGGGGCCGGCGATTTTCGGCCCGGCCCGGGGCCGGAAGAGGTCGGCCCGGCCCCCTTCAAATTTTCTCGGCCCGGCCCGGCCCCCAGGGGGCAATTTCGGAACATTACATATTTTTTAGCTCTAGCTTTGCAGTCGCAGCCGAGCTATTCAACAATCTTTGCGGCCGAGAGAGTACACGTAACGCGGAGAGCGGTCAGAAAGGAAACCACTTTTCGGCTATGTCTTTGACAGTTTCCGGCGGAAAAAAATGATTTTTTTGTGGAAGCATTGTCCTCTACCATAGAAATAATTATGAAACTTTTCATGAAAAAATTCACAAAAAAAATTGTCATATTTTTTTAAAATTTTGAGCTAAAAATCTCGATTTTTTTGCAAAGCGGGAGCTGGGAGTCTATTATATATGTTGGAAAAGATTATTTTAAATTTGTGGCAAGTTTTATCAAAATCCGAGCGTCGCACTTGGAGAACTTCTCCAATGTTGTAAGATTGCGAGATTTCAAAAAAAAAAAAAAAAAAAAAAAAAAAAAAAAATTTTTTATTATGTACTTTTTCAATTTTTATCAAAACTACAAGTCCATCGACTAGTTACTATTTCTGTTTACCACATTCTCTGCACATCTATTCCTGCTGCATCCACTTACACGTGTCCGAAGACTACATATCTCGTCTGTTTCCTTTGAGATTTAATTGACATTCGGACGAATATGTAGAGAGTGCCCGTTTTATTGCAGCAGACATGTCGCCCGTCATTTCAATTTGACATGCCCACCACGAAAAAAAACAGTTGAACATGGCGATTGTTTTGCGTATAATGCAGTGCGGCCGGCGCGAAAAAAATTTCCGTAGACAATTCGTGGGTCCCGGCGGGATTTCGTGCCGATTTTGATTGAATTCTCAATTTTTTGTTCTCAAATAAATTTCCCGCGCCCCGCTGGGGATTCGAACGGAACACGGGTTGATGTCGTGTGAAATTCAATTTTTGGCGTTTTGGCAAACTTTTTTTTTTCTTTCGCTCAATTGGATTTGGTGTGAAGTTGCTAGACATGGGAATGAATGTAGGTACATATAACGTGTTTATAGACCATTAATGAGGTTTAGGTGTGACTGGCGGTTAGTTAAGGGTGTGTTCTAGCCAGTATAAGGCAACAAACCAGAGATCGTTGGGGCCAGGCTAAAGGGCCAAGCTTTTCTGGGGCCGGGCTTGACGCTTGAGATTGGAAATTCAAAATTTCGTCTCAGCTCCCTAAAAAAATTTTTTTTCGTGTTGAAACGAAAATTTGGGATGTCAATTTTATGTTCTTTTCATTATGAAACAAGATGTATTTGTGTTACCCATAACACAAGCCAAAAAAACACAATGCCAAAATATTGCCAAAATAGCGGGAAAATTGCAATTCAAAATTATTCAAAATTTTCAAAGAACCTGGAGGGCCCAAACTCCTCAGGGCCGACCCATAAGTCATCACGGGCTCGTCCAGACGCTGAAAATTTTGGAAAAGAGCCGAGCCGGTCTGAAAATCCTCAGGGCCTGGCCATAGGTCCTCACGGGTTAGGCCCGACGCCGGAAGTTTCGAAAGGGGTCGGACTGGACCTGCCGTTCCTCAGGGCCGATCCATGAGTCATCACGGGCTCGTCCAGACTCTGAAAATTTCGAAAACAGCCTGGCCAGTCTGAAAATCCTCAGAGCCGGTTCTTAACTTGCTCTTGACTCCCCACAGGCCATCCCGGGCTCTGGAAAATATTGAAAAAGGGTCGGACTGGGCCTGGAGATCCTCAGGGCTGACCCATAAGTCATCACGGGCCCGTCCAAACTCTGAAAATCCTCAGGGCCTGGCCATAGGCCCTCACAGGCCATGCCAATCAGAAAATTTCGACAACGGTCTGACCCAGAAGTCATCACGGGCTCGTCCAGACTCTGAAAATTTTGGAAAAGGCCATGCCGGTCTGAAAATTTCCCAGAATTTGGGGGCAGGCCAACTTTGACAGGGACTGGGCCACTGGCCCAAAAATGCCAAAAGCCCGGCCCTGTAGACATGTGAACATTGTCTAACAAGAATGTAAAGCCCAAAGACGAGAGCTCAAGATAAATTTCCGCTTTTATTCGGCGGAAAACAAAGCCTGGCATAGAAAAAACACATGTAGAAGAAATCAAATTTGCGTAATGAATATAATTTCTGGTGGGGAGATCCTCGAACTTTGAGGGACGCCTCACAAACATCAAAGCTCGCTTACACGGCGCGGGGATTTTTATAATACGGTAGGAAATTTTATACTATGTGTTATTTCTAGCGTAGAGGGTAATTTTTCAAGAAAAAAATCTTTTTTTTCGGCCTGATACTGGGGAAAATATGGCCAAAAAAATTGTCTTTCTGACTGTCACGACTTCGCGTTCGAATTTGCATATTCCCACGGAATGACCGACAAATTGGTATAAAAGGAAGAGAAATTGCCAATTATTATTACTATTGTTGTGTCTGTTTTTTCCCGGTTGTGTATTGTGCAATAAACCGTCGTATTTTCTACTGTCTATTATTGATTTGTCTATGGTCAACTCTTGTGTTGGTGGAGTCAAGTGTGAGTTCATTTGTGAAGTTGTTTCCTGAGTATAGTTAGTCGTTTGTCATAGTTTATGTAGTCGTTTGTCATCGTTGTTTGTATAGTATTGTTCGGGCTTGGGATCAGAAATAGCAACTAGAACAGGGACCCTTTATACAAACTCGTGACATGACCGCATTTCGTGTACTCTCTCTTCTGTAGTGATCGCTGAATATCATTTTTTCGTATAAAATATTACTTTACTTTATCCGCATCATGTTTGCAACACTACCGCGTCAGATTTTACATCTGCCCTCAAGTCATAAGCGGATTTCTGAAAGGCTATTACCAACCAAATGCGTGTCTTAAACATGACAAACTAATGTGTATTCAGGAATAGACATTTTTACAACACACCTGGTCACAACTTGTCTGCGTTTTATAATGGCTTTCTTTCACCGAACCACTTGTAATTTTCGATTAAAATTTTTTATTTTATGACTGTTAAACTTTCGATTGGTTGGCTGTAAAATTTTTGAAATCTTATTTATATCATTTCATCATTTCTCGAGGAAGTTTCCATTTATAAACGAGCACGTTTCTTTGATAATCCAGTGATTCCTTTGGAGTTTGTTTTGGACGTGCAGTTTGGAAACTGCGGGATTAGAAGACGCTAAAGGATTACAATTAGCGCACGTGGGTTGGTTATTATGATTTTCTAAATTTAAAAACTCTACCCGGAAGAAACGCAACATTCAAGTAGGCTAACTAAATAAGGTAACCTTTGGTATTCTCAAACGTTTAAAAGTAGATTTTTGATATGTCTTTTTTATCAAGGTGAGCAGGATTAGACGAGAGCATGCGCAAAGTTGGTATGTCCGACATGTTTGATTTTTCATGGCAAGATTGGCAAAAAAAACCGATTTTTTGGCAACTTTCGGCCCAAAAGTCTACGTCCGTACTTCTTGGATTATGACTCTTGGAGGAACGCCCTGCCCGAGCATCGCAATACCACGACTTTTTCCTGTGCTGAAGGCAAAAAAATGCGATTTTTTGAGGCGTCCCGGTTTTTCGGGTCGATCCAAAATCAATCAATACGAGGCGTAGGACAGGCGGAGGCCCAAAAAAAGATTGTATTTGATGCTTACAGGGCCTATAGAGTCTCTATATTCCCAGCGGACGCTCGCCGGACGCTCGGCGGAGACTTGGTGACCCTCGGCGAAGACTTGACGAAGACTTACAATACGACCACTCTTTTTAAGTTTAGCTATTGCTCGATTATAGCAGATGTTTGTGAGGCCTGGCGAAGTCCTTCAATGCTCAGCGAATGCTCAGCGAATGCTCAGCGGAGACTTGGCGAAGACTTACAAAACGACCACTTTTTTAAAATTTAGCTATCGCTAAATTTAGTTTTTTCTTGACGCTGAGATATGGTAGCATAAAAGATAGCACAACTTGCTTCAAAAACCAAAGACCTATAACTATTTTCACCTGGATATTATTGCAATATTACATGTAAAGGACCTCAAAATAGGATAGGTGACAAACTATCCTAGGACGTGATCAGTCTTAGCATCTCTATTAACAAAGCCTTTTCCTAGCCTCCCCATGCATATAACGACAAATATCAGTCTGTCGGGAAAATAACGGCGGGTCGTCGCATCAAAATGACTCGCCTCACCGCAATCGCGCACCAAATCTCCAGCTGTTGCCGCCATCGCAAAGCGATTATGGGCGATTCCGAGGCGCGACGATCCACCGTTATTTTCCCGACAGACTGATAGACAAGATTCAAAGGTCTATCATCCTCGAATTTACCTTGTCATCAGAAAAATTAACTGATGATATCCTCATTTTTTTCGAATTTTCTGTTCGAAAAGTCCGATCACCAGATTACAAACCAGTTCACATGAATTGACTTGCACTCTTTGAAAGTCGCTGTTTTCAGACTAATATGAAGTCATTCTGGATTATGTTTATAGATTCGCGGATTTGAATAGCTAATTACGCTCCCTTCATTTCAATGGGAGCGGAAGAGAATTTATGTTTTACGTTTACTCTTTCATTTTGTACATGGCTTGATTGGAGTATGTGTTTAAAAATGACATTTTGAAAAAGATATTTTTCACTCGGCAAATGTAATTATTAAGGTATATAGAGCTCCATTTTTAGATCATCATTTCTTTCGTTTTCATATACCGTATGTGAAATTCTCTAGTACCTACTTTGAAGCGGGATTTTTACTTTATGTTATTCGAATGTCGGCAAAATTTCAACGTGTTTCTCGTACCTACAAAGAGAGAAAATTGTAACGCTTTTTCTCATGTTGTATATAGGCATCAAAGCGCAACATAATAACTCCAGTTTGCACTGTGCAAAACGGCCTTTTTGGCCATTTGCGGTGCGCAAAGTCAAAATGTATATTGTGCAAAGCGTTTGTCGCGGGGCATGCACCGTGCTCATTCAAACTTCAATCGGGGTGCGAAAAAATGAATTTTGTCGCGGCAAAATCAAATTGCTTTTCAATCGTCGTCGTCGAAGCGACATTGTTCTCATTATTTTCCCGACAAACTGACAGTATCGTCACTCTGGACATTTCGTTAATATCCGTCTGTCGGGGAAATAATGAGCACACTCTCGCTGCGCCAATCGCGTCGCTGAAGTCAAAATCAACTTGATTTTGCCGCGACACAATTCATTTTCCTCGACGGCGAAGCCATTTTCGATGAGACAAAGTGCTCATTACTTTCCCGACAGACTGAAATAATGAGATAAGCGCTTTCCATACTTGTTTTCGGCAAACATCAGGAAGTAAATAAAGCAAAATTTCGTCTGATGTCATCAATGAGAGAGCTGGAGATTTCCTGACAAATCCTTGGCTCTAAAGAGGGGAAATCTCGGCTCTCGCGCAGTTTTTTTGTCTCCTTTTTGAATTGTTGTTTGAGAGAAAACAACTTTTGACAAATTGGTCTCCAATGCTCACTTTGTCGATTGTCGGCTGACCTCTTAACATTTTTAAACAAACATTTTTTTATGGCTACAGTGATGTCTCGGTTGCTTTATGGAAATCATTTGTGTCGTTTTTTTGGTGTCCGAGAGACTCGTGAAAAATAAAAAAAAATTATTTGCATTCTACGTCAAAACTTTTAGAAATTTATAGTGCTGTCGTGGGAAAAGTTACCTTTATTTTTTTGGGCGAAAATTTGAAAAAAATATTTTTTTTTGAGATTTTTAAAATTTCAAAATGAAAAATGGCGTTTTATTGGAATCGTGCCATTCTGTCGGAAAAATAATGTGGATATCGCCCATCATCGCTTTGCGACGGCCAGCCGCGGCTGTGGATTTGGCGAGGGGACCCTTTTATACGACAAATCCACATTATTTTTCTGACGGACTGATAGAAGAACATTCTATTGTCAGTCTTCTACGAAAAAAAAGTTTCCTTGCTGAGGTTGCAAATATCTAGCCGATTGTTTTTTCTCTGACCATCTCTCCGCATTTTTCGTGGTCTCTCGTCGACAACGACTGTTAATTCCTCGGCTTCGTTGCTTAGCACCAGCTAACATCTAGAAAATTATCAGTCTGTCGGGAAAATAATGTGGATCCGACTTGGAATCGCCCATCATCGCTTTGCGACGGCCAGGTGCGGCTGTAAATTTTGTGTGCGACTGTGGCGAGGCGACCATTTTATACGACAAATCCACATTATTTTCCCGACGGACTGATATAAGAACATTCTATCGTCAGTCTTCTATGAAAAGAAGCAAATTTTTTCCTTGCAGAACTTGCAAATAGGCGGCCAATTTTTTTTCTCTGGCTGTCTGACCGTCTGTCCGCATTTTCCGTGGTCTCTAGTCGGCAAAGATTTCCGAATTTCTCGGCTTCGTTACTTAGCACCAGCTAAAATCTAGAAAATTATCAGTCTGTCGGGAAAATAATGAGCACTCTGTCGCATCGAAAATCGCATCGCCGCCGAGAAAATGAATTGTGTCGGGAAAAAGTTAAATTTATTTTCCTTCATCAACTTCATCGGTGCAGTGACATATGCTCATTATTTTCCCAACAAACTAATAGCATGAACTGTAATTTACGAAAATTAAATGATGGCACAAACATATTACCAATGTCAAATTTGAAGAAAATCCGAACGGATTTTCGATTTTCAAACATCTCCCCGAACCCCCGGCGAATTTAAATTTTTAAATTGTTTAATCTTCTCAACTATTCAGCCCGCTCTTTCCCGGAATCCCATTTCGAACTGTGGACCCTTGTTTGGGCCGCACAATTAGCATCGTATAATGCTGGCCCCCCGAAATAGCGACATTTTATAGTGTTTTCGACCATTTCTCGGATGACTGATGTCTGGCTTGTTGCAGAGGGCGTTTCGCTTCAAAAATTAGCGTAAAAGCAGGGCTCTGCAGATGTTGTTTTCTGAGAAAATTTAATTCAACTTTGACGGGCGTTGTTTTTCTTGGAGAGAGGGGATTTTTGGGTAAAAATGAGTTCTAAAAATTTCAAAAAAAATTTTTGGACTTTTTTGACTAAAACTCAGTATTTTTTTTTTTTAATCTAATTGGTCACAAAATACGTAAAAAAAATGAAAAAAATTTTTTAGACTTTTTTTGCCTGAAACCCAGTATTTTATTATTTTAAAGTCTAATTGAATAAAAATTTTTTTAAAAACATTTTTCGACTTAAAAAGTTGGCATTTTTTAAGACGAAATAAATGACAAAAAAATTAAAAGAAGATTTTTTTAAGGGCTTTTACTCTGTATTTTTTAATTTTAAAACCAAATTAATTACAAAAAAATTGAAAAAAAATTTGACTTTATTGACTGAAACGATTTTTTTATTCAAAAAATTAATTTCAGGAAAAAGTAAAAAAGATTTTTAGGCTTTTTTGTTTCAAACACTGTATTTTTTTATTATTTTAGTCTTATTAATCTAAAAAAATATACATTTTTTTAAACATTTTTTTAAATGAAACGCTATATTTTTTATTCTAAAAACCAAAATTTTTGGGAAAATGTTTTTTGCATAGAAATAAAAATGCTTTTTCTTAGAAAACTTATTTTTAGAAAAAATGATTTTTTTCATAGAAAAAAACATTTTTATTTTAGAAAAAAATGGTTTTTTTCTAGAAATTGTAATTTTTAGTAAATTTGTGTATAATAATAACAAAAAATGATTTTAAACAGTAACAAGTAGTGAATTTTGTTAAGTAGTAGGGTAAAATAATAAGAGTAGTAACCTTTTGAGTGAATATTGGGGAATAGGGTATTCGATGGTGCTGATTTCGAAAACAAAGTCCGTTTTTTGTGATTTTGACTTTTTCTCTTAAGTAGTACTGTAAGTTGGTAACAATTGTGTCTTTTTTGGTTAATTGTTTGATTGGATATTCTCTCTGCTTCTCAAAAAAAAATCGTCTAAACTTATACTGCGCGTCAAAAGTTTGGAACAGGCCAGATCTTCTTTGCGGCTTGAGATGGGAGTTTCGTTTCTTTTTTATTAGAAGCTCCATGTATTAAGAACCTCAATGAATACATAGCCATGGAAATCAGAAAGCTCGTTGGAATTTTAAAAAAAAATTAAAAAAATAAGTGCGTCAAAAGTTTGGAACAGCTTTTGGAAGGTGATTATAAACTTCGGGATGGAGGCAGGTATCCTCGCATTTAGTGTTTCTGGATAATATATGGAATCGGCATGCCAATGGCATACAGTCCGAATCCTGTTCCAGTTCTTGCATCCTTTGCCTTCTCTACTGCAGCATCACAATCTACCTCAAACTCGTGAATTAATAATGATAATATTCTATAATTGTAAATAATAATTGTATAATTATAACGTTTGAATAAATTCTTTTGTCAATATTGAACTTACACGTGATAATATTATAAGTTTAGACGATTTTTTTTGAGAAGCAGAGAGAATATCCAATTAAACAATTCAACAATTAATAAAAAATTCAAAATTGCTACTAACTTACAGTACTACTTAAGAAAAAAGTCAAAATCATAAAAAACGAACTATGTTTTCGAAATCAGCACCATCAAATACCCCATTCCCCAATATTCACTCAAAAAGTTACTACTCTTACTATTTTACCTTACTACTTAACAAAATTCACTACTTTTTACTGTTTAAAATCAATTTTTGTTATTATTATACACAAATTTACTAAAAATTACAATTTCTAGAAAAAAACCATTTTTTTCTAAAATAAAAATGTTTTTTTTCTATGAAAAAAATCATTTTTTCTAAAAATAAGTTTTCTAAGAAAAAGCATTTTTATTTCTATGCAAAAAACATAGACCCAAAATTTTTTATTTTAATCTCAAATTAAATTTCATTTTTTCCGTTCACAAAAATAAAAAAATTATTTTTCAAAAAGTGAGGTCATCAAAAAATTGTTTTTTTTCATAAAATATTTTCACCGAACCACTCAATTTTTTCCAACTTTTTTCGGCCCTCAATATTATTTTCAACCTTTTAAGGGCCTCTTCTTCAGCTGACCACTCAACGTTGACGCGGTTAATCTTTTCCGTGTCTTTTCAAATTCACTCACAGAGCCCAAACTTCATGTGAATATTGAGGAAATTCCTGATAACGAGGTTTGGCTGAATTTGTAGGGAAAAAAAATGTTTTCTACATAAAAAATGTAATGTAACATTTTTATTTGTTTTTATGCAGCTGAAAATAATTCTTTTATTTTTGTAGTTTTAATTTCAAGATAGACGTGGAATTACTTCAAAAAATATTTCGCCCACGCTTTGAATTTTTGTAGGCGAGAGAGTATGAAAAATAGAGAGAGACTAAAGAAAAAAAAACGTTTTTTTGCGCTACAAATTTTGTTCGCTATTTAGCGACACAGTAAACAAAATCCCCAAGTTTTCATCCAAATTCTTTCGTAAAATGTCAGTCGGAAAAATAATGTGTGTTCTGTCGCAACGAAAATCGCATCGCCGCTGAGAAAATGAATTTTGTCGCCTCAAAATCAATTTTTTTTTCACTTTAACGACGCGATCGGCTCGGCAACATTTTGCTCATTATTTTCCCGACAGACTGATATTGTCTCCATTATCTTTCGTAAAATGCGAGACTTGTGTTTCGCGGCGCACACAGCGCTGGGGAAAAATTAGGCTCTGTTTAACGTAATACCTCTATACAAAACCAATTTTTTTTTTACCTTACCACAAAGATATCTCAGTCTGCAGTCTGTCGGGAAAATAATGTTGACTTTTCGCATCATGAAATCGCCCATCAAAAAAGGACGGAGATTTTGTGAGGGACTGCGTGGGGAACAAACCGAGGCTGATAATATCAGTCTGTCGGGAAAATAACGGCGGATGGTCGCACCAAAATGTCTCGCCTCGCCGCTATCGCGCACCAAATTCCAAGCCGCGGCTTGTAGTCGCGAAGCGACGATGGGCGATTCCGAGGCGCGACGATCCGCCGTTATTTTCCCGACAGACTGATAGTCTGTCCCAAAAAATTCGAAGAGAGCCGAGCCGGTCTGAGAGTCTGGGACGGGCCTGAAAATCCTCAGGGCCGACCCATAAGTCATCACGGGCTCGTCCAGACTCTGAAAATTTCGAAAACAGCCTGGCCGGTCTTAAAATCCTCAGAGCCGGCTCTTGACTTGCTCCTGAGTCCCCGCAGGCTATTCCGGTCTCTGGAAATATCGAAAAAGGGTCGGACTGTGCCTGGAGATCCTCAGGGCCGACCCATAAGTCATCACGAGCCCGCCCAGACTCTGAAAATCCTCAGGGCCTGGCCATAGGCCCTCACAGGCCATGCCAATCAGAAAATTTAAAAAATTATTTTTCAAAAAGTGAGGTCATCAAAAAATTGTTTTTTTTATAAAATATTTTCACAGAACCACTCAATTTTTTTTCCCGACAGACTGATAGTCTGTCGGTAAAATAATAAGTACAATGCGCTGCGCCGACCGCGTCGCTGTAGCGAAAAGCAATTTGATGAAACACAATTCATTTTTTTCTGCGGCGATGCGATTTTCGCTGCTCATTATTTTCCCGACAAAAATTCGACTGAAATTTTGAAATAAAAAAAAACATTTCATTTCATCACCAAATGTTTCTTTGTTTGTCGCCTGATTTTCGCCACTTCCTCCTCCTCCAAAAGTTTAAAAACTTAATCCCCCACACTTGTCCGATGCCTTCAAACACTTTTTAAACCTTTGATCCGCGAATTGGCCGTCCAATTAATCTAAGCGGGGCCGAAAAATGCGTTCCCCTCGCCGGTGGCGTTTAATTCAATTTTCGCCCAATTTTCCGCATCCTTAATTTCTGCACCGGCCACACCCGGCGGCGGCAATCGTTTATTCGAAATTCGGACAAATTTTGTTCGGCCGCGCTTTCGCTTTTTTTTTGTTATTTTCGCCGCTCGCTTATCTGTAGGAATGTTTATTTCGAGTGTCGGAATGTGCCAAGAAATGACGTCATTAATTTATTGGCTTACGAGGGCGTTTTATGGCGTTTAATTTTGCCAAATATATACGTATATATGTACGTGTCAAACATCGTAGCGAAAAACAAAAAATTTAGTTGTTATAGATGGGATTCGTTGTATGGAGGCTTGTTTTGGCGTAGAATTTAATTCTGAGAGCTCTGGAATTGTCCGGTAGTTTTGGTATTTTCATAAAGTGCATGGACATTTTTTTATCGTTAACCGGTGAAAAGGGAAATATCTATCAGTTTGTCGGGAAAATAATGAGCCCAACGTCCATATTATTTTCCCTGCAGACTGATATCAGTTTGTCGGGAAAATAATGAGCCTGTCGTCAGTGCGCCGATCGCGCCGCTGAATTAAAAAGAAATTTGATTTTCTGGCGACACAATTTTTTTTCTCGGCCAAGCGACAGACTCATCATTATTTTCCCGATGCCTTTCAAAAAAAAACAGAAAAAAAGAAAAAAAAATGTTTTCTTTTCCACCTGTTTTTCGCTCACCGTGCATTTCGCTGTTTTCCGCACGAAATTGAAAAAGCAATTTATGTGTGCGAGTGATTCGGCAAAGCCGCAGCGAAGACCGTAGCGAATATCTGGAAGCGCCATGACAGTTAGCAAAGTCGCTGGAGTGATTTTTGGTGTTTGCACTATACAAAAAAATTCAGTGTGTGAGCGAATCCAAAAATGTCATTTGCACTGTGCACTTTTGTTTTCTCACAGTGCATGTCGCAATAATCACTTCGGGATTGTATTGACGGCTTTGGTCTTGCGGGGTTAGACATGCCAAATCCTCAAAATTTTAGCTTGCGCTATGTAGAGGCAGCTCAGATATTCATCATTTTTATTTGTGATCTTTGAGCCAAAAAAATTGATTTTTTGCAAGGAAAGTACTTCTATGGGGTATGGAGTTACAGGTCAAGACATATATCAAAAAAATCGCAAAATTCCTGTGATTCAGATTATGTAAAAATTAGCTACCTAGTTTTGGTATGTAATGGTGAAAAAATCCTCAGAACTTTTCTCGCAACACCACGTAAACGCCTTTTTTGACCAAGTTTTTGTCAAATCAGAAACTTGTTTTTAAGCTAAAGTAAATCCTGGTATCTTGGCAAGCCTTAAAATATCATCTATACAACGCGTTTTAGTAGTTGCAATATAAAAAAGCGGCATTTGCGTGGTGTTGCGGGACAAGTTCTGAGGATTTTCTCACCTTTACAAACCAAAATTAGGCAGCTAATTTTTATACATTCTAAACCCGAAAACTTTTGCGAATTTTTTGATATATGTCTTGACCTGTAACTCCATATCCCATAGAAGTATTTTCCTTGTAAAATTTTTCATCGCATGAGAATCAAAACGTGAATTTGAGCCTCAACTTCATATTAGTGTAATGCTGTTTTTTTCTTGGACTGCTTTCGCGCCGGTTTTCTCATAAAAGTTCCAAAATTCTCCCATTCCCAGAAAAGGCCAATCCCACTCAAGAAGCCGGCAAAAACAAAAAAAATCTAAATTGAAATGAAAACAAAAAATTTTTTTTGTCGCAAGTTGACTGAAAACGAGATTTTTTGATTTTTTTGTTTTTTTTTCTCATAGTTTTCGAGATTACAGTGTTTTTCCCTGTAAAATCAAATGTTTTGATAGATTTTCTGCCAATTTCTGGATTAAAAAGGCCTCTCTGATCCTCTGATTTTTTCAGATTTTTTGTTTTACATAAGTAGCTGAATTGCGACGCTCAAATTTTGATGAAACTTGGGGAAAAATTTAGAATAATCTTTTCTAAGGCATATCAGAGACTGCTAGCTCGCGCTATGCAGAAACGGCCGCGATTTTTAGGTCGAAAATTGGCAAAAATGCACATTTTTGCCAAAAAATGTGAAATTGTTTTTGCTAATTTTGGCATGAAAATTTTTACACTTATTTCTACAGTAGAGAGTAATGTTTCCACAAAAAATCAATTTTTTCCATGCGAAACTGGCAAAGATATAGCCAAAAAAGTCTTTTTTCTCTGACCGCTCTCCGCGTTTCGTGCACTCTCTCATAAAATTGTTGAATATCTCGGCTGCCCCTCCAAATTGCAAGCTAAAATTTTCGCGAATTGATATATGCTATATTCCCGACGTATGTGCAAAATCTCTAGAGTAGCGTTGCACTCAAACCCCATGCCTTGTTAATCCAAAAAACGGGGGTTTCTGGTTCGCGGAAAGAAATCTTTTATTCAAATTCCATGCGATCATAAACCTTCCAGGTTCAAACACACAAATAGAAGGATTTCCATACATTTTCGAATGCCTTTTGATTGCGTTTGTTTGTAAATCATTTCCTTTTATATCTTTCTTGAATGTTCAAAAAAATTATTTCTAAATCCGTCTTTTGAAAGCTTTGAAACATTAGAATCTCTATTTTTTCACCATGAATTTACAATTTATAAAGTTTTTTTGATGAATACTGTCTAATGACAGCTATTTTTTCTATTTTTTCGACGTGGCACAATTTGCAAGTCTATAAGAACTTAATTCATGCAAACGAAATGCTCATGTCCTCTTGTGTAGCAGTTCGAGTTGAGTTCATTAGTAATCCGTTCGCAAAGTCGCTGCAGTGATTTTTGGCGTTTTTATTGTGCAGGAAACGTACTGTGCGAGCGACAGCGCAAACAGTCTATTGCACAGTGCAAAAAGTGACAAATTGCGCAGTGCAAAGTGAGCTTTTGTCTTCGCACAGTGCATGTCGCAAAAATCACTGTAGCGACTTTGCGAATGGACTAATAGTCCACTAACCGAAGAATTAGTGCAATGAAGGACTCATGACGAATTTTTGGAGCTATCAGTCTGTCGGGAAAATAATGAGCACTCTGTCGCATCGAAAATTGCATCGCCGCCGAGAAAATGAATTGTGTCGCGGCAAAATCAAGTTTCTTTTCACTTTAGCGACGTAGCGACATTGTGCTCATTATTTTCCCGACAGACTGTGAAGGAAAATTTTTATTACTTTGCGAAACAAACAGTGGGATTTTGGAGCAGACATCAATTATCAGTCTGTCGGGAAAATAATGAGTCTTGTCTGGTGGCTGCCGCGCGTCAAGTCTCCAGCCCTCGGCTAGCCCTTGCAAAGCGATGATGGGCGATGCCAAGGAGATTTTTTGCCCGAAAGTTGGTAAAAATCCGATAACATTTTTTGTGAGTGTTCGTATCAGTCTGTCGGGAAAATAATGAGCGCTCTGTCGCATCGAAAATCAAAAAAAAAATGATTTGTGTCGCGGCGAACTTTTTTTCACTTCAGCGACGCAATTGGCTCAGCGGCCGCTCATTATTTTCTCGAAAGACTCATAGCAGTAGGAGTTCATTACCGCGTTGAAAATTAGACCAGGAGGAAGTGGATTATCCTGGGATTACCTTGTTTATAGCAACCTTCATTGGCTTTAATTTCTTCATCCGAAAAA
Organism: Bursaphelenchus xylophilus; assembly: GCA_904066235.2. Taxonomy (NCBI): domain Eukaryota; kingdom Metazoa; phylum Nematoda; class Chromadorea; order Rhabditida; family Aphelenchoididae; genus Bursaphelenchus; species Bursaphelenchus xylophilus. The sequence goes on along the minus strand of CAJFCV020000003.1, from coordinate 11,182,584 downwards.
ATTCCTTTTTTTCGGCTGTTCCGTCGGACAGTAAACAATCTTGTTTGAATTCTTAACTTGACGTTGATGTTTACCGAGTCCTGTTGACGTTTGTATGTATACATATCCAATGTTGTAAAAAACCATGTCTTTTTTGGTGACTTTTTATATTTTTTTTGAGGGGTCCTTCACAAGGGCAACTACTTATTTCACTCGCTCGAGTTTGCGTCAAATTTTGCGCGCGTGTTGTACATGGTCCGCGTACTAATTACTTCGAATTTCAGCTCACACTTGGACAGGGTTATTGAACAATCTTTGTGAAGAAGTGAGTAGGCCAAGTGTGGAGAGCGGGCAGAGAGAAGCGATTGGTGAAACTTCCTTTTTCTGGCCCGGCGCTTCGCAGCTTGCGCGCTGGTTTCCCTGCAAACTACGAATAAAAATAGGAAGCAGCCTAAGCGCTAAACTAAGCCTAACACTAAGCCTGAGCCTGATATTCCTCGCGACCGGAAATGTTGAGGCGCAAGCTGCAAAACCTTCTTTCGCTGGGGCCAGAAAAAGGAAGTTTTACCAAACGATTTGGTCAAAAAATAGACGGCACGGTCAAAAGAATCTTTTCTCTTACCGTCGTTCCCGTGAAAATATCTTTTGGCGCCGTCAGCGCCACTCTCCACCGCAAAAAATCATCGCTGCACTTTGCATTAGCCGAGCAAATTCAGTCAGTCTCTGTACTCTTCCTTTCCTCGCCACACTTGCAGCGGCTCCTGGTAATCTTGTCCCGTCAACTTGCTCGGTTCGTTTTCAAAAATAGGATTTGCTTCTCCGTTAAACGACGCCGTGTCTTTTGCCACCAAATTTGGGGCGCCGAGTTGATAACAAAGTAACCGACGGGAGGGCCCCGAGATTTGTTAGGTTTTTCGCGCCCCGTGGCGTTTTTTGGGGCGGCGGCGTGGTCGACGGTCGGAAAGGGCACCGGTTCCGACGCAGCTACTGTACGGCGGGCTCGCCGTCACCCGCGTTCCGCGGCCCTCCATTGTTGGGGCGGGGCCGGCTAAATCGTCCATTGTTTAGGTTCTATGGAATGACATATGACCTTGCACTATGGCCCTGATATGATGCGGGTGTAAACTGGCCGAGAAGGGGCGGGTGTTTACGGGCGGGGGGAGCACGGGCTCACAGGGTTTAGTTGGGACCGATTTTTGATGGATGTGGTGTCTACAAAGCAATTTTCGATTTACAAGTGAAGTGGTTGAAGTGCGACCCTCGGATTTTCTTTAAATTTTGAACACGTTTTGGGCATAGGCCATACATCAATGCCTGGAAATCTTAGCTTGTGGTTTTGAAAGGGCAGCGGAGATATTCAACGATCTTTGAGGTTGAAAGAGTATGCGAAATGCTGAGAGCGCTCAGAGAAAAACATTTTTTGGTTATATCTTTGCCTGTGGCTTGCGGAAAAATTTGATTTTTTGTGAAAACATCACTGTCTATGATCGAAATAGATACAAAATTTTTTCTGGCCAAAATTCGTAAAAATTTTTTTTTGCATTTCTGGACTTTCGACCAAAAAATCTTGGTCGTTTCTGCAAAATTTTAAGCTGGGAGTAAAAAAAATCTAGTTTAGTTTATTTCTTTCCCTATTTTGCCAAAAAAATTTGATTTTTTTACATATAAATCTCACTTTTTCCCCACATATATTTGACATAGAGTAGCAGCTTATTATGACAAAAAATTTCATTTTTTTGCTCATTTCTTTTTCTATCCCTTTTCAAACAAAAAAAATTTCAAAGCAAAATTTCCAAGCGCTTTGGGAAATTCAGGCATGACCGACGCCTTATTATTGCCTAAACGGATGTCTTGGGTTTAATAAAAACAAGTCCCCATATCCTCCCCATGTGCATGTGCTTTCTTCGCGGGCCCCGAAGAAAGCACAAGGCCTTTGCGCTATTTAAAATTTTACTTCCGACTCACGTTCCGCATAATGCGGGATCTATGGGCAAACAAAAGAGGAGTAAGAAAGAAGATATTTAATTCAGGAAAATGTCTCACCCGCATGACTGATTAGGGGTAAATTTTACGAATTCTTGTGAAACTCCGAGCCCAATTAGAACACGTTTTTGCTCAAAGTGCAACTTTGGGCTTTGAATGTGAGGACCAAAATTTATAATAGAATATCAGTCTGTCGGGAAAATAGTGAGCCAATGTCGCTGCGCCAATTGCGCGCTAAAGTGAAAAGCAATTTGATTTTACCGCATGATTTTTGGATGACAAAATTGGTCCTAAAATTAAAAAAAAAAAAAAAAAAAAAAATAGAACGCTATTTTCAGACAGGGGAAGTACCCCAAGTGCGACGCTCAGATTTCGATGAAACTTGGCACAAATTTAGAATAATTTTTTCTAACGAGGGAATGGTCTGAACTTCCCCCAGCGTTTGGGAAAATGACTAGTACAGGTGGATAGAGCATGTCAACTTTGGTAAAAAGAGCCATTTTCCAGCTGCGGAATAAGCCCGGCCGACGAGAAAAATCGACCGAAAGTTCCACAAAAATTTCCTCTTCCTCTTCCCTCGGAAAAGATGAGCGGTGTCCAGTGGTTCGGTTAGCCGAGTGGATAAAGCATTCGCTCGGTATTCTTTTGGGGGTTGGTTCGATTCCGGGGTCTCGCGAAGGACCGTGATAAGGCTTTGATGAGCAAGATCAAACTCTAACAAGCCAAAAAAATATTTTGCCATTTTTACACGTTTTATAGGGGAATTATACCAAAACAATAATCGTCAAAAAATGAATTTTTTGGGTGCTTCCGAACATTCAAAGCGTGGACCATTGAGAAAGGCAAAATATTTTTTTTGGGTTGTTAGAGTTTGATCTTGCTCATCAAAGCCTTATCACGGTCCCTCCCGAGACCCCGGAATCGAACCAACCCCCAAAAGAATATCGAGCGGATGCTTTATCCACTCGGCTAACCGAACCACTGGACACCGCTCTTCTTTTCACACAATTCATTTTCTCGGCAGCGATTCGATTTTCGATGCGACTCATTATTTTCCCGACGGACTGACGGCTCCAAAAATTCGTCATAAACCTCTCATGGATAAATTTCCCAATCCTTGAGTTTGTGTACTTACTAGTCCTTCCGCAAAGCCGCTGGTGTGATTTTGCGACATGCACTGTGCGAAAACAGAAGTTCACTTTGCCCTGTGCAATTTCTTGCTTTTTGCACCGTGCAGACATCTTTTTGAGCTGTCGCTTGCACCCTGACTTTTTCTGCACAGTTCAAGCGCCAAAAATTACTCCAGCGACTCGGCGAACGGCCCTATTATAAACCAAGCTTCAGATGATTTCCTTTTGTTTTTTCCCGATTCGTCATCCAGAACAATATCCCGGTAAACTTCCGTTTATTATTCCCTCCATCTCGCTGAGTGCCATTAGTCTCCAATTTGCTCACATGTCATCGGGCCTCAAATTGCGCGCCGCTGCACTTTTCGCTTCCGAAGAAAAAAGGTATCCGAGCGCCACGCGTGTAAAACTCAAAACTTTGAGGCCCCCGCGGACAGGGGTTTGTTTGTCCGCGTCTGATGCGGCGGATCGCAAAACAAGTGGTGTAAATCAAGGGCATGTGGCCGGTTTCATTAAGAGGTTAATGCCTCGGGCCATATATCAGGGCGGAAGTGGGCAGTGAAGGGCCAAACTTGAGGTGTTTTTGTCTGTTTGGAACGATTTTTTGGTGATTTTGCAAGAATATTTGCTTTAATATGATGACTAAAGTCTTTGTTATTGCTGAAATTTGAGGACAATTTTAGAATAACTTTTTCTAATACATATGAGACATTTCTAGCTTAACATTTTGCAAAAATAACCAAGATTTTTTCGTCGAAAATTGAAAAAAATGTAAATTTTTTTTTGCAAATTTTGGCCCCAAAAAAACTCGTATCTATTCCTATCGTATAGAGTGATGTTTCTACAAAAAATCAATTTTTTCTACACGAAATTGGCAAAGATATGGCCAAAAAGTTATTTTTTTCTTTTTTGGACTAGAACCTTTGATCTTTAAATCAAGAAAAAAACGGCAATTGTTACTCAAAAAACAATCTTTTATAACTTTTATTGGTGTGCTCGGAAAGTCGTAAAAATATATCGCATTTTCTGCTGATAGTCAAAAGTAATCAAAATTGACAGCTCATTATATTTTTTTATTTTTTCATAGAAATCAATGGGTAACAAACAAGGGGAGGCTCACAAGTGCGACGCTCAGGGTTCTTTTTATATACATATATACAGATATATGCACATATATATACATATACACATGTGCGACGCTCAGGTTATTTTTATATACATATATATGTATACATATAAATGCACAGATATATACATATGTATATATGTACATTATATACATATATATTTTGCGCGCATTTTTGGTGTAGTCTACATATCAATTCCTGAAAATTTTAGCTAGCGCTTTGCAGAGGCTTAAAGCTGTGATATTGAAAGGACGAGAGAGTATGCGAAATGCAGAGAGCGGTCAGAGAGAAAACACTTTTTTGCCCATATCTTTGCCAGTTTCGCACGGAAAAATTTGATTTTTTGTGGAAATATTACCCTCTACGGTAGAAATAAATGTCTAACTTTTCATGCCAAAATTTGCAAAAAAATATTACATTTTTTCCAACTTTCTACCTAAAAATCCCTTGGTATTCAATGATCTTTTCGACCGAGAGAGCACACGAAACAGGGAGAGAGGTCAGAGGGAAACCATTTTTTGGTGACATCTCTGCCAGTTTTATGTGGAAAAAATTGATTTTTTGTGGAAACATTACCCTCTACAGTAGAAATAGACATGAAACTTTACATGTCCCAAAATTTTTTCAAACTTTCGAGCTAAAAATCTCGATTATGTCAACAAAGCGCGAGCTAGAAGTCTAGCATATGACTCAAAAACATTAGCCTACATTTGTCTCCAAGTTTCATTGAAAATTGAACTCTGAGCATTGCACTTTCAATGCTCGGAGTCACTTCCCTTGAAAAATGGTATTGTCAAATTTTCTTCCATTTTCTTCGAACTAGTCGCCTCAACTCTATGTTGCCCTTTGTAAATTGGCTCAATTTCAAAGCTAAACTTATCCGAGCTCACCCTCTTGGGGTTCAATAAAATCCAATTCCGGTCTTTTTGACACATAAACATGGCCTGACATGTCTCTCCCTTCAATGCCTGACAAATTGCAGGGCCCTCCTTTTATTGTGTTTACTTTTTCATTGCCTATATTTATAGGCCGCGCGCCTATTTTTATTCGAACCTTGCTGACGTCCGCCGGGACGAAAGTGTAATCCATTTTATGGTGTTCGGTGGTTTTATTTACAATGGAAAGTGCTTATAAATTTTGTGTAATAGATCCACGGCGTGGCAGATGAGCAATGGCCCGGGGTGGGGTTGGGGTTTTAGGGGGGTTTGGGAGGTTTTGAAAAAGGCAGGGCCAACTTTGAGATGGTTGGGCTTTGTGGTACACCTGAGTTTTTTTAGCCCTTGATCTCCTCAAAAAAAAAAAACAAAAAAAAAGTTTTGTATTGAACCGAAAAATTTAGGAGAGAAAAATGAAAAAACGGTAAAAAGTTATAAGAAAATCGGGCTGAACCAAGTGGAGCTTTGGATACCATTTGAGGTCTGCTTTTTGGGGCTTTACCAAATTTGAAAAACCTGATCTTGAATAAGTATCAGTCTGTCGGGAAAATAATAACCAAAATTTCACTGCGTCAATCATGTTGAATGAAAAGCAATTTGACTTTTGCAGCGACACAATTTATTTTCTCGGCAGCGATGCGATATTCGATTTTACAGAGACCTCATTATTTTTCCGACAAAAAGAAGTATCTCAAGCGTGACGCAAAAATTTTCTTGCAATTTTGCTGACAAATTGACAGAGTGCTCATTATTTTCCCGACAGATTGATACGAAGACCATTCCTCGCCGTTGCACAGTGCATTTTTGACTTTTTCCGCACCGTGTGCACCTTTTCGAAGCATTTTGCACTGTGCAAGTTTTTGTCGCGCGATATTTTCGAGATTGCACTGTGCAAAAGAAAAAATCAAATGCACAGTGCAGAATCGCCCCTTTTCGAAAGATTTTGCACTGTGCAAGTTTTTGTCGCGCGATATTTTCCAGATTGCACTGTGCAAAAGAAAAGGTCGAATGCACAGTGCAGAACCGCCCTTTTCGAAACATCTTGCACAGTGCAATTTTTGTCGCGCAATATTTTCGAGATTGCACTGTGCAAAAGAAAAGGTCGAATGCACGGTGCAGAAGAGCCCTTTTTCGAAGGATTTTCAACCTTTTGTCGCAAATTATTTTTGAGATTGCACTGTGCAAAGGAAAGGATCAAATGCACAGTGCAGAACCGCCCTTTTCGAAACATTTTGCACTGCGCTAGAGTCTTCAATTGCACTGTGCAAAAGGTCAAAAGCTCAACGCAGAAAAATCCCACGACAAAAAGCCTTCGCATATCTAATAAAGCTTATAATTTGTTAGTATAAAAAAACGTGATTCTCAGAAATCGTTGGCACGAGTTGAGAAAATTTATCTCACTTGAAAAGGCGCGAAAAAGAGAGGGGTTTTTTTAAGAGAGGAAGGGCGTCTGGAGATAAGTGCATGAACTTTGTTGTCTTCGAAGGGACACAGCCTTAGGGAATTATCTGCGGGGTGTTTTTTGCTGCATCGGAAGGGTATGAAAGTGCTAGAATAAGGAAGTTAGGAATTTTTAAAAAATTTTAAGAAAGGTTTTTTGCAAAAAAAAATGTAATTTTTATAAAAAATCAGTTATAGAATTTCCAAAAAAAAAAGAAAATTTTTTTTAATTATAACTTTTTTTCACGATTTTTGCGATTTTTTTGTGGAAAAAATATTTTTTTTTAACTTTTTTCAAAAATTAAAAAAAAATTTTTTGGCACAAAAATAATAATAATGCTATTTTTTAATCGAAATCAAGAATTTTCAAAATTTTGAAAAAATGCAAAAAAAAATATTTTTTACAAAAAAAAATCAGTCATAGAATTTCCAAAAAAGAAATTTTTTTTTATTCTAACTTTTTTTTCACGATTTTTGCGATTTTTTTGTGGAAAATTTTTTTTTTACTTTTTTCAAAAATTAAAAAAAATTTTTTTGCCACAAAAATAATAATAATCCTATTTTTTAATCGAAATCAAGAATTTTCAAAATTTTGAAAAAATTATTGCAAAAAAAAATATTTTTTACAAAAAAAAATCAGTCATAGAATTTCCAAAAAAAAAAAATTTTTTTAATATTACCTTTTTTTCACGATTTTTGCGATTTTTTGTGGAAAAATTGGGTTTTTTAAATTTTTTCAAAAATTAAAAAAAATTTTGGCACAAAAATAATAATAATGCTATTTTTTAATCGAAATCAAGAATTTTCAAAATTTTGAAAAAATTATTGCAAAAAAAATATTTTTTACAAAAAAAAAGTCAGTCATAGAATTTCCAAAAAAAAAAATTTTTTTAATATTAACTTTTTTTTCATGATTTTTGCGATTTTTTTGCAGAAAAAAATAATTTCTTTTACTTTTTTCAAAAATTAAAAATTTTTTTTTGTCACAAAAATAATAATAATCCTATTTTTTAATCGAAATCTACGCATCAGAGGTATTAAAATTTAAGTATTCAATTTTTAATTTTCGAATTGAATTATTTTCGGACCCTTCCCGAAAATTTGACGTCAATAATTTCCGACCCCGTTCATCCCTCAAAGCGCGCTTTAATACGCCCGTTGTTGTACTCGAAATACTCTTTGGCCGGTGCCACAACCCAATTTGGCTAATCGAATCAACGGAATTTGGAACATTCGAATACTTAGTGAAATCCACTCCCAAACATTTACGCTGCTTTGCTTGTTGTGGCATCCCGTTTTCCGGGGAAACAATGTGAGAGTGAAATCTCGTGTAATCGAGTGATTAGAGGGGATTTTACGGTATTTTATTTTTTTTGATGACAAAAAAAATTTTCGAATTTTTTTTGAAATTTGATAAAAAAATTTAATTTTACAGTAGAATTCGACATTGAAATTTTAATGAAACTTGCCGTAAGTTTTAAAATAAAATTTTTCTAATGCATATTCGCGATTTTTTGCTTGCTTTTTTTCAAAAAATGATGACTTTTTCGCCAAAATTCTTACAGGGAAGTACCCCAAGTGCGACGCTCAGATTTTCTTTAAATTTTTCACACACGTCGGGCATCAACCAAATATCAATTCCTGAAAGTTTTAGTTCGCGCTTTGCAGGCGCCGCCGAGATATTGAACGATTTTTGTTGCCGAGAGAATACACTAAACGTGGAGAGCGGTCAGAGAGAAAAACACTTTTTGGCCATAACTTCGCTAGTTTCGCGCGGAAAAAATCGATTTTTTGTGGAAACATTACCCTCTATGGTAGAAATCGGCATGAAAATTTTCGTGCCGAAATTCAATAAAAAGTAGCAAATTCCCGCCGATTTTCGACCTAAAAATTTTGGTTGTTTCTGCTAAGCGCGAGCTAGGAATCTCGGATATATCTTAGAAAAAAATCTTCTAAATTTGTGCCAAGTTTCATCAAAGTCTGAGCGTCGCACTTGGGGTACTTCTCCTGTCAGATCTCGATGAATCCTGGCACAAATTTACAATATTTTTTTCTAAAAAATACACGAAAATCGTAGCTCGCGCTTTGCAGAACCAACCGAGATTTTTAAATCGAAAGTCGGCGAAAATTTAGGACTTTTTGCCGAATTTCGGCACGAAAAGTTTCATGCCTATTTCTACCATAAAGGATAACGTTTCTACAAAAAATCAATTTTTTCCGCACGAAACTGCCAAAGTTATGGCCAAAAAAGCGGTTTTCTCTCTGACCGCTCTCCACGTTTAGCGTGCTCTCTAGGAATCCTAGCTCGCACTTTGCAGAACTAACCGAAATTTTTAAATCGAAAGTCGGCGGAAATTTGTGACTTTTTTGCCAAATTTCGGCACAAAAAATTTTATTCTTATTTCTACCGTAAAGGGCAACATTTCCACAAAAGATCAATTTTTTTCCGCACGAAATTGGCAAAGATCTGGCCAAAAAAAGTATTTTTCTCTCTTACCGCTCTCCTCATTTTACCTACTCTCTCGGCGGCAAAAATCGTTCGATATCTCAGCGGCGCCCGCAAAGCGCGAGCTAAAACTTTCAGGAATCGATATTTAGTCCATACCCAAAAGATCTGGCCAAAAAAAGTATTTTTTTCTCTGACCGCTCTCCTCATTTTACCTACTCTCTCGGCGGTAAAGATTGTGGAATATTGCCCCTGTAAAGCACGAGCTAAAATTTCCAGGCATTGTTATCCAACTCATACACAAGCTTTGTGCAAAATTCAAAGAAAATCCGAGCCTTGCACTTATGACATTTACCTTGTAAACATGTCATTCTTTTTCGTCCCATCTATCACATCTATCATGCAAAATTTCGCGAAAAACATTTCAATTTATTTGCCTTGTCGCAAATAGTGTTACAGTAATTTTCCCTCCCTCTTTTGACTTGTTTGACTTGCCTCAAACAAACTTGAACCAATTTTGTTTTTTCGCTGATATGACATGCATGTCAACGCTGCAGTGGATTCGAAATTCCTTCAATTTCTTGGAAAGTCTTTGAGCCAAAGACCGCAAAGAAAGGATTACTATTTTTTTGTTTTATTTTCTTGGAAGCACGAACTTCCAGGGAGCAATAAAGATTTTTGTTTTGTAATCTTGTTTTGTTATGCTAATTATGCAAATTGCAGTTTTGTTTATCAAATATTACGCGAATTTTTGCGTGTTTTTGCTGGGTTTTTCTGCACTTTTCTAATTTTCCGTTTTCAGGAAATCGAGGATTTTGGCCAGTTCCGGCAGAGCTGTTGTAGAAATAGTCCTAAAATCAGTGCCTGGAAGCTTTAGCTGGCGCTTTGCCGGGGCAGCCGAGATAACTGGTCCATTCGCGAAGTCGTTGGGGTGATTTCGGCAACATGTACTGGACGAAAAAAAACGTTCAGTTTGCACTGTGCAATTTCTTAATTTTTGCACAGTGCATTAAGCTGTTCGGGCTGTCGCTTGTACTCTGACGTTTTCTGCATAGTGCAAGCGGCAAAAATCACGTCAGCGTCTTTACTAACTGACTAGTAGAAATTTTTTGCTATACGAAAGTCTTTTTTCGTTGCTGAATTGGCTCTTGGGACCTATGAAATTGTTCGTTATAGGCAGATTTTGTTGTATAAAGCCTTGATTTTTTCTGCACTGTGCAGACGTCAAAAACGTCAAAAATCACTACAGCGACTTCACAAACGTACTGGCGTTTTCGGGATGTCTTTAATTCGACAATTTTTTCCAGAGCTGTCTCTTATTCAACGAATTTTTTTATCGTACGTCAAAAAATTGTTTGTTATAGAACATTTTGTTTGGTTGAAGTAAAGTTTAGATTTCGACATAGACTGGCGCATCAGTCTGCCGGAAAAATAATATGGAGTTGTCGCGGCCAGAGGTCTCTCCTCGCCGTAGTTGCGGACCAAATCTCCAGCCGCGGCTAGGCAAAGCGAGGATGGGCGATTCCAAACCTCAATCAGTCCACATTATTTTTCCAACAGACTGATATCAAACTTGGTCCAAGCTAGGTCATAATCTAAACTTCATACCATGATCTAAAGCACCGCAAAGTATAATGTGATTATCAAGTTTTATTAAGATCTAATTTCTAATTTTTTTCAACTCTTTCTTCCAGAATGTTCAAAAAATTTCTTTTTTGTTTGCTTCATGCTACTTGCATGTCACGCCCTCCCTGATGATACATCATCACTTCATTGGGACTTGTTGTCTTTTGCTATGATTTATGTGAACCCAAGCGGCTGCCGTGGAGGACGGGTTCTCTCTGGAGGAAGACGGACGATTGTTTCGTGCTTTATTGATTATAATCGCCTGGGTCGCATTGGACAGGCGTCCCGGATGAAAAAAACTTCTCTCATCGTTCGGGATTTTTTGCTAAATATTGGAAAAATGGCTGTCTAATTTTTTGATTTCTCAGGGCAAATTTTGATGCTAGAAACGAGGAAAGTACAAAGGGCAACGCTCAGATTTTGATGAAACTTGGCACAAATTTAGATTAAGCCTTTCTATGACATATGTGAACCTTTTAGCTTGCGCTTTGCAGAAACGACCGAGATTTTTAGGTCAAAAGTTGGAAAAGATGTCACACTTTTTCACAAATTTTGGCGTGAAAAGTGTCATGCCTATTTCTACCTAGAGGGCGATGTTTTCACTAAAAAATCTTTTTTTCCGGCAAAACGGTGGTCCCCAAATTCAGCGACTTGCATTTCCAGGGGCTAATGCGCTATCTGAAAGTTTGCTGAAAATCATAGGGCGCAGCTCGGAGAAATTGCATGGGCGCAGCTCGCGTCGTGGGCGCAGCTCGAAAACAAGCTGAAACTTAGCTCCGGTGAGCTGCGAAACTTTGTTTTCCGAGCTGCGCCCTACCGTTTTCAGCGAACTTTCAGCAAATTTTCAGATAGGCCCCAGTATTGAAAGTTAGCTGAAAGTGATAGGGCGCAGCTTGGAAATTTTGCTCGGGCGCAGCTCGCATCTGGGTGCAGCTATTTACAAAAATGAAACGTAGCATCGCACATTTGTCTTTCCAAGCTGCGCCCTGCCATTGTCAGCTATCTTTCAGCAAATTTTCTGCTTTCTAAATATAATAGCTGGGCCGAAGCAGCCTTGAAAACGTTAGGGCCGGGCTGAACCCCTCTTTCCCGCGTGCCGAGCCGCCAATTTTTGCCTGTAAGCCACACTCAATCCAGAACTTTTCTTACATCGAATAAAAGTTTGCAAACCGTAGAGTTTGTGGTTAACTTGTTGTTGACCATGTTGTTTCTTCAAAAGTTAATTAAATAACTTTGTAAACATAATTACCCAAAGTTCCTGTGGGAATGGCGGATTAGTTTATGAAGGTGTTTGACGTTTGCATAAGTTGTTTACAAGCATGGACCATGCACACGCGTTTAATGTCGTAGGAAATTTTTTCTCATGGTTCAGCGCTTTGAAGAAGGCGCTATTCAAATTGAAATAAGCTTTGCTAACAAGCAAAAGGTCGCAAATGCGAGGGGCTGGTTTTTTTTTTAATTTTGCGCATATGTTGGGTATAGGCGACGTATCAATTCCTGAAAGTTTTAGCTCGCGCTTTGCAGAAGCAACAGAGATATTGAGCGATCTTTGCGGCCGAGAGAGTACGTTAAACGCGAGAGCGATCAGGGAAAAATTTCTACTCGTGCTTCGAAACGAAGACAGCAGAACAGCATAACTTTATTCACCTCGAAAACATGATCTGGTGACGTAACAAATTTGCTACGTTTATTTCTTTTTTTCCAATTCCCCAACGGTTCAGTTTGCTCGAGAGAATGTTGTTGCCCTCAACTTTCGAGATTAATTTCGAAGGCCGAAAAAAGAAAAGATGATTTTTTTTGGAGAAACTGCAGAAAATTACGTCTTTTTTCAATTTTTTTGGTCCTAAAAGATTGAAATTTCAAAATCATTTTGGGGCACATGCCACGTATTGCTAGTCCGTTGGAAACGTCGCTGGATTCATTTTTGCGACATGCACTTTATAAAAACAAAATTTCATTTTGCACTGTGCAATTTCCGGCTTTTTGCAACTTGCACTGTGCAATCGGCTTTTTCGGGCTGTCGCTCGCACCCTGACTTTTTATGCACACTGAAAATCGCCGAAATCACTGCAGCGACTTTGTAAACGGAGCAGTGATTCCTGAAAGTCTTTGATCGAGCTTTTCTTGGACCGCCAAGACATTCAACGAGCTCTGCCACCGAGAGAGTACATGAAACGCGGAGAGCGGTCAGAGAAAAAAACAGTTTTTTGGCCATATGTTTATCAGTTTTGTGCGGAAAAAATTTTTTTTTGTGGAAACATTACTCTCTACTGTAGAAATTGACATGAAACTTTTCACACCGAAATTCACAAAAAAATGTCGCATTTTCGCCACGCTAAACGTGGAGAGCGGTCAGAGAGAAAAACACTTTTTTGGCCATATGTTTATCAGTTTTTTGCGGAAAAAATTTGATTTTTTTTTGTGGAAACATTACTCTCTACTGTAGAAATTGAAATGAAAGTTTTCATGTTCAAAATTCACAAAAAAGTGTCATATTTTTGTCATCTTTCGATTTAAAAATCTCGGTCATTTCCGCAAAGTGCGAGCTAAAAATCTCGCATATTTCTTAGAACAAATTATTCTAAATTTGTCCCAAGTTTCATCAAAATCTGAGCGTCGCACTTGTGGTACTTGAGTATAGTTCTCTTGTAAGCTAAAAAAACAAAAAAAACTTTCTCCCTTGATTTGAACACGTTGCCACAATTGCTTTACTGACCCGCATGCACACTATTTTCGCTTCCTTATTTTGCTTGAAACGTGCGCAAATTTAATTTCTCGTGCAATTCTTCGACTTATCACGCAATCCGCATTCAAAGACGCCCTTGTGCAAAGACTATTACATTTTCGCGGCTATTGAAGGCTATGTTGCTCCAAATATGCAACAAAAATAGTGTCAGACATGTTGTTTTTTACTGATGACATTTAAAAAAATTTCAATTTTTTATTATTTTTTTATTATTATTAACTTTTTTTTTCTTTTTTGCCGCTGGCAATTTAAAAATTTGGCCGAAAATTTTGCTGCAGTCAACCTTGCCCTTGTTGTATTGTTTTCGCGATAATAGCTTTCCCCTTCTACAATATTCGAAAGTGCAAAAACAAGGAATTCTTTTGTTTTTTTACCTAGTGGTTCGCTTTAGGCAAATTGTTTTTTTGAATGTTTGAGGCTTCAAAAAATATGGCCTTATAGACCAGTGATCAAGTTGGGAACTTAAATTTTACCGTTAAATATTGGGAGATTTTTTTTCAGTACTATATATCAGTCTGTCGGGAAAATAATGAGCACTTTGTCGCAACGGAAATCGCATCGCCGCTAAGAAAATGAATTTTATCGTGTAAAAACCAAATTTTTTTCACTTCAGCGAAGCGATTTTGGATGCGAAATTGTGCTCATTATTTTCCCGACAGACTGATAGGATGACAAAATTTCTTTTTTATTTATTTACAAAACCATTGCTTCAAGTGCAACTCCCAGACGCGGACGCAATTTGGCACAAATTTATGTAGATTGGTCTTTTATAAGGCATATGCGTGACTCACTGAGCTCATGCTTTGCAAAAACGCAGAGACTTTTAACTCAAAATTTGTCAAAAAATGCAAAAATTTTTTGCCAATTTTACAGGGGAAGTACTCCAAGTGCGACGCTCAGATTTAGATGAAACTTGGCACAAAGTTAGAATAATTTTTTCTAACAAGGAAAGTACTTTTATGGGGGCTCCTATTTTTTGACGGGACACATCTCAAAAAATCAGAAAAAATGTGCTGATCAAGGATATATAAATCTTAGCTGCCCATTTTAGGTTTTTATGGGTGAAAATGCCCAAAAACTGGCTTAATGTCCCTACAAAAGGCGCAGGCATTCGAAACGATAAAAAGCGCAATCGGTCTCTTCCTTCGGAAGAGAGCGGTGTGGCCGAGTGGTTAGTGCCGTAGTCTGGGAATCAAGAGGGAGGACGCCGCACGGGTTCGGTTTCCCTTTTGGGCTGAATCAACTTTTTTTGAAGTTGAAGGTCGGAAAAATAAATTTTTGGGCCAAGACTGATTTATTACGTCTTAGAAACTCAATAAACATAATTTTAAGCCAAAATAAAAATTGTAAACCCGTGAAAAATTAAGCGAAAAAGGGTTTATATAGGACTTTAAGTCAACTTCCGATCGAGTTTTCACCCCTAAAAACCTAAAATGGGCAGCTAAGATTTATATATCCTTTATCAGCACATTTTTTTTGATTTTTTGAGATAAGTCCCGTCAAAAAGTAGGAGCCCCCATAAAAGTACTTTCCTTGTAAGATATATGCGAGAATCCTTGCTTGCGCTTTGCAGAAACAACCGAGATTTTTAGATCGAAAGTCGGCCAAAATTTAGGACTTTTTGCCAAATTTCGGCACGAAAAGTTTCATGCCCATTTCTACCGTAAAAAATAATTTTTCCACAAAAAAATCAAATTTCTCCGCACGAAACTGCCAAAGTTATGGCCAAAAAGCGCTTTTCTCTCTGACCGCTCTCCACGTTTAGCGTGCTCTCTCGGCGGCAAAGATCGTTCGATATTTCGGCGGCGCCCGCAAAGCGCGAGCTAAAACTTTCAGGAATTGATATTTAGTCCATACCCGACGTGTGTGCAAAATTTAAAGAAAATCTGAGCCTCGCACTTGGAGTACTTCCCCTGTTAGTATGAAAGGTGTTCTCTTTTTCGACCATAGAGACTTTTTCGACATTTATTTCAACAAAAAAGTAAGGTCTTTTTCAAAGCCACGACACAGTTGAAAAAACCTTGGCCCGCGGCGATTTTTTGATTGCACAAAGCAAAAAATAAGGTGCGTAGTGCGGAGAGTTTGCGGAAAAAAATCCACGGACTTTTGAAAAAGTGTTCATATCAGTCTGTCGGGAAAATAATGACCGTAATTTTGACGCGTCGCTGGAGTAAAAAGCAATTTGATTTTGCCGCAACACAATTCATTTTCTCGGCGGCGATGCGATTTTCGTTGCAACCGAATGCTCATTATTTTCCCGACAAACTGATAAAGTCATCTCTCAAGCCATTCAAGTCATCATGGCACACAAACTTACCGCCCCAACACGAAGGTTGGAAGCTTCGGCGTCCGAAAAATAACGCTCGTTGTAGCGGAAAGGGAGGCCCGAAGCGCGCTTTCGATTATTCCATAATTGAAATGGGGCCCGTCCCCGAAATGTACGAACGTTTATTTGGCGTTATACACAAAATTTTTTTTGTTATTGTGCCTAGTTGAACGTGAATCCGGTCCAATTTTTTCGGGCTATTTGACTTTCGAGCGCGTTGTCGGTGTGTTCGTCACGGTCTTTGTGACTTTAAAGGACACTGACATATTGAGACGTGAATTTTTGAGCTTTAATCTGTAACGTCAAACCTCGGCACAACGATTTTTGTAAGGGAACAAAAGAATTGGTTCGTTATAGAAGGGCTTTTAATATATCGTTGTAGTGAGGTTCGATTTGACCTAGAGATAACTTTAAGGATCCCTGAAACTGTTTGTTATAGAGAGGATTTATTGTACGGAGTTTGGTGTTTCATTCTATCATTCTGTCGGGAAAATAATGTGGCTATGTCGCACCAAAATATCTCGCCTCGTCGCTGCCGCGCACCAAATTTCTAGCCATCGCAGAGCAATGATGGAAGATTCTAAGGCGCGACGAATCCTCTTTATTTTCCCGACAGACTGATATTGGCCAAATTTAGCATGAAAATTGAGCTGGGAATTGCTTAAGATTGTGTTTCTGGAACAAATATTTAGAATGGGATTTTGTATGGCATAGGCAAAAACAAACTTGGAATGTTTGGAAATTTATGATTTTTAAGCATAAAATTGCCGAAATTTCGATGATTTTCAAAAACTTTTAGATACGTCTTTTTCCACAGCTTGAGTCCCAGGACTCTCAGAAAGAAATAGCTAAAATTTTCTCCGCAAAATTCAAAGCAGATAAGACAGAAACGTCTTTCTCTGGCTATCTCTCCTCGTTTTTCATAGTTACTCGTTCGCAAAATTCATTGAAATGTCGCTGCGCCAGTCGATCGCTGAAGTGAAAAGCAAATTTTGATTTTTCCGCAATACAATTCGTTTTCTCGGCGGTCGTGCGATTTTTGATGCGACACTGTGCTCATTATTTTCCCGACAGACTGATATCTCGGCTCCCTCTGCAAAGAATGAGCTGAAATTTTCAGGATTTTATTTGTATCCTACCTGGATTACTTGCTCGAAATTTGGAGGAAATTCTGAGGTAGCTCTTTGAGAAATTTCATTTTTTATTGTAAAATCCCCCTTTTGGCCACTAAAACCCAATCTTTGACCCCCTAAACTTTGCACTTTCCTCCAGGTTCCTTCAGCCAATTAGATCAAGAACCGGCTATCATCAACATTGTGTTTTTGTTTTCCGCGCGTTTGGTTGATTAGAATGACGGATGCACTTTGTTCACGAAATTAAAAATTCTCTCTTGGCCAAATTCCAATTCCCTCTCATAAATCCCGCCTTTTCCGGCATGCTGGAAAGCGACAAGGCGTTTGTTTACAATGTTCACGGGATCGGTGAGGGCGTTTCAGGATCTTTTCGTATTACGCCCTGAGGGCGTTTTTGGGGAGGGTTGTTGGGATCATTGGGGGTTTGAGGTGTTCATTAGAGGTAATTTGAGGAAAAAATTGTTTTAAAAAGATTTGAAAAAATATTTTTTTTTTATTTTTTTTTATTTAAAAAAATTTATTTTTCATATTTTTTTTATTTTTTAAAATATTTTTTGGATTTAAAAATGTTGTATTTGACATTTTTTTTATTTTTTGAATTTTTTAATAATAAAAAATATTATTTTTGGCATTTTTTTCATTTTTTTATTTTTAAAAATTTTGTTTTATTTTCAAAAAATCTGAAAAATATTTTTTTTTATTTTTTTTTGATTTTTTCAATTGAATTTTTTTTTCAAAATTTTCAAAATCAAAAAAAAAATTTTTTTTTATTTTCGAAAATTTTTATTCCGCGATATTTTACATTCTCTCGCCTTCAAAAAATCTCCAACCGAAAAAAATCCCCCTTTTCCAGAGCTCCAATGGTTTAATCCTGACATCACAACGAAGGCAATCAACCCTGGCGACCGTGTCCAATCTGACGGCCACTCTCGCCGTCGGAGAAGTGAGCACGCCGAGAGGGCGGCCGGTGACGGCGGCGCCGTTTCAGTTCGGCGACGAGTGCGTCTTTCATCCCACCATCAACAATTATGTGATGATTGTGGCGTTCTGCACCATCTTCTGTCTGTCGGTCATTGGCAATTCGGTGGTGGTGGTGGTGATTTTGCAGGTAAAAAAAAGAAAAATTAAAATTATTGAAAACAATTTTTGGGTATTTTTTTAAATTTTTAAAATTTCTATTTTTTTTTTTAAAAAATTTTTGAAAAAAAAATTTTGATGTCAGATTTTTCTAAAATTTTGCTGATATGTTCTATCTAGGCCACATATCAATTCCTGAAAATTTTAGCTCTTGCTTTGCAGGCGCAGCCGAGATATTCAACGTTTTTTGCCGCCGAGAGAGTATCAGAAATGCGGAGAGCGGTCAGAGAAAAGCCTTTTTTCACTATAACTCGGCCAATTTTGAGTTGAAAAAAATTGATTTTTTTGTCAAAACGTTACTTCTTTTTCTGCCTGTAACCACACAGGGCAAATTGTCAGGATTTTTTGCGCTGAAATTCTTCATGGATAAGCTCACAATACTGTCAAATTTTCGTCATATTTCCGGCTAAAAATCCCGGTTTTTTCTGCAAAATACAAGCTAAGCAACTCTCAAATTTCTGGCTGAAAAACTGCCCTAACTATTTGCGCTAAACCTCCCCCAAATCTGAGCGTCACTCTGAAACAAAGTCAAAAAGAATATGGCTAATTTTATGGCCAAAGATTACCATCCTTTCGGTGCCATCCACTTATGCTTATTCCATAAATAAGTCGATTCTTTTGAGACGGAAAAAACAATGTTTCCTCGGGACAAACCGCTGACCAAAAAATGAGGTCAAGGAACACCCCAAATTAATTAAAAAGCCGCAAAACTTTCCTCGAATTATACGCTCAATACTACGGTTATTTTTAGCTAATAATGCGTGGGAAATTTCAGCAACGCTCGATGCGCTCGGTCACCAATATTTACCTGCTGAACTTGGCGTTGAGTGACCTTTTGTTGAGCGTTGTGTGCATGCCGCCGACGCTAGTGTCTTCGCTGGTGTATTGCTGGGTGTTCGGCGATGTGCTGTGCAAAGCCTTGGCTTATCTGCAACGTAAGTTTGAATGAATAAAAAAGAGTTTTTTTAAATACGTTTGGAAAAATCGTTAGACAAAATCGTAGTTCGAAATTTTAGCTCGCGCTTTGCAGAACCGTAAGAGATGATTTACGATTTTTGCGGCGAAAACTGTATAAATTGAAGAGAGCATTGAGGAAAAATTTTCGGGTTTCTATCAGGTTTTTTCGGAGAAAAAATTTATTTTTTTTTTTGTTTCCCCTTTGTACTTGGCATTTCGAGAAAAAACAGTTTTTCCTGCCCAAAAATGCCCCTGAAATCTCAGAGAGCCGTTGCGATTTTTTGGCCTAAACAATACCCTTTACGGTAAACATATAGGCGTAAAACTTCCCATGCCGAAATTCTCAAAAAAGCATCAAATTTTTTTCCAATTTTCGATCGAAAATGAAAGAAATTGTCTGCCATTTCTGCAAAACGGGACAATTTTGTGGTCTCGCAGAAGGTTGGGTTGTAATGGAGAAAGAATTTTCTAATTTTTTTCAAGTATCATCAAAATCTGAGCATCCTTTTTTGGACTAGTTCCCCTGTAAATTTGCCCCCCAGTAAAATATATTTAATACTGGACCGTTCGTAACGCCGCTGTAGTGATTTCATAGTGATTTCGGCGACCTGCACTGTGAGAAAGCAAATTTTTCTTTGCACTGTGCATTTTCTAGTTTTTCGCACCGTGCAATAGGCTTTTTGGGCTGTCGCTCGCACCCTGACTTTTTCGCACAGTGCAGACTCCAAAAATCAATCCAGCGACTTTCTGGACGACTTGGAATGCAATCCAAGCGCCTCATTTTCCCCCATTCCCTCAAAATCCCCCCAATTTCCTCAACCTCCCATTTTCAGCTGTGGTTGTGACCGCCAGTGCCTACACTTTGGCCGCAATCGCTCTCGAGCGCTACTACGCCATCTGCAAGCCGCTGCAGTCGCGCGTCTGGCACACAAAAACGCACGCGATGGCGATGATCGCGTTGGTGTGGGTGATCGCGATCGTCTCGAATGTGTTCATGTTGTTCCTGTACGAGCTGCAGACCTACAATCAGTCGGGTCTGAACTGCGCGCCAAAGCACAAACCCATTGTTCATTTTGCGTATCAGGTCTACATGACCATCGTGTTGTTGGTGGTGCCGCTGGTGATCATGACGTGTTTGTATGGGTCGGTGATACGAACGCTCAAGTCGGGGATTCGCATGGACATTGCGGCAATTGAGGTGCAGAATGGAGGTGAGATTGTGTTCAAATTTTGCGCATATAATGTTTTTTTCTATGGTTTCAGTGACGGAGCTAATCCAATGGCAAAAAACGCACCATTATGCACCCGGGAAGTACTAAAAAATGTGGCAAAATGCCTCCCTCTCCAAGGGAAAAAAGACTCCTTTTTTGAAGGGCCCCTCACAAAAAGAACGGGCGCGCTTTTGAAACCGGAGTTTTTCACTTGGAAAGGGAGGTATTTTGCCACATTTTTTGACACTCCCCGGGTGCAAAATGGAACGTTTTTTTGTCACTGGATCAGGTCCGCCACTGTATCAATATGTCGGGAAAATAATGAGCACTCTGTCGCATCAAAACTCGCATCGCTGCCGAGAAAATGAATTGTGTCGAGGGAAAACCAAATTTCTTTTTCCTTCAGCGAAGCGATTTTCCATGCGACAGAGTGCTCATTATTTTCCCGACAGTCTGATACTACACCAATTTAGATTGTAAAAAAAATCATTTATGAAAAAATTGCACTTCTGACGCCTTTTGAACCCTAAAATTTCAGATGGTCTAGACAATAATCGCAATGAAACCTCCCCGACAAAGGGCTCAAACAACAATGGCGTTGGGAACGGGCCAACCGCCCCTTCCACTCCACTGCAACCAACGATAAAGGGAATTTTGAGTTCGAACGGGTCCGCCAAGAGCAAACGGTTCAGGTAGGTGAAGGAAGCAGTTGCTGACTCAAGAAATGGCTAGGTTATTGCGAAAAAACTCCAAAAGGGAGTCTTCAGAAACAGATCATAAATTTCGATGAAATATGGCACAGATCTAGATTACATTACCTTAGGGCTAATATCAATCTGTCGGGAAAATAATATGGAATGTCGCAGCAAAATATCTCGCCTTATCGCAGACATTTTGCCAAATCTCCTGCCGCGGCTAGACGTCGCAAAACACATAATGGATGACTCCAAGGTGCGACAAATCCACATTATTTTCCCGACAGACTGATAGCACTCTCGGCAAAAAGTCCTTGGAATCTCTCGCGGCCCCCAAATTCGGTCGCACTTCAAAGACATGATTTGTCGCTGCGATAATTCTGAATCGCTTGCGGCGGGTGCAAAAAACGCAATTGCACTGTGCAAACTCACTTTTTGGGCGGGCACGGTGCAAAATGTGTTTTTTGAATAATCGCATATCAGTCTGTCGGGAAAATAATGAGCACTCTGTCGCAACCAAAATCGCATTGCCGCCGAGAAAATGAATTGTGTCGCGGCAAATTAAATTGCTTTTCACGCCAACGATGCGATTGGCGTTCATTGTGCTCATTATTTTCCCGACAGACTGAGAACTTTGACCATTGACTTTTAACCAGCTCCTCTTCGAAACGATTTACCCACATTTTACCCCAAAAACCTCTCAAAAAAAGCTCTTGCAAAGCATCAAAATTATAATATGTAAATTTTAGATGGACGGCCGCCAGTATTCATGGCGCGAACGGGAACGTCAGCACGGACAGTCGTAAGACCTCCAGCGTTTTGAACGGCGCTCAATCGTTGCGCTCCACGCACAGTGGGCGCACGGCGCTGGTGAAGCAGCGCTTGGTGCGGATGCTGATCGTGGTGGTCATCATTTTCTTTTGCTGCTGGACACCTTCCTACATTTGGTGGCTTCTTTTGAACGCGCAGGATGCTTTCGGGGTGAGTTTTAGAGGACATTTAAAGGCTTGTTTTGTTTTTTTCATGGGATAGGTATGCAATGCTCTCAGATAGATAAAGCCGAAAAATATTAATGTTTAATCTGGAAAGATGGCCTTTTTTTCAAAGCCCCATTTTTCAAGAAATTCCTCAAAGTGCAACGCCAGGTGTGCATGAAGTTTCATGTCTATTTCAACTGTAGAGGCTAATGTTTCCACGAAAAATCATTTTTTTCCGCACGAAACTGGCTACGATATAACCAGAAAGTGTTTTTCTCTATGATCGCTCTCC
Source organism: Bursaphelenchus xylophilus (assembly GCA_904066235.2). NCBI lineage: Eukaryota > Metazoa > Nematoda > Chromadorea > Rhabditida > Aphelenchoididae > Bursaphelenchus > Bursaphelenchus xylophilus. The sequence continues at coordinate 11,160,447 of CAJFCV020000003.1, read as the reverse complement.
GCGTTTCGCCTACTCTCTCACCGGTAAAGATTGTTTCATATCTAGACCGAGGAATATTTATTCCGGATTATTTCTGAAAGGCTTATTGTTAGATACTGCTTTGCAGGAGACCCTTAGATTCTCATAGATCTTTGCATGAGACAAGTGCCAAGAAAGTTTTTTCCCTGTGTTCGCTCTCCGCGTTTCGCCTACTCTCCCATCCGCAGAGATTGTTGAATATCTCAGTTGCACATCTATAGAGCAAAATGAAATTTTAAAGAATTGATATATAGCCTAAGCCCAGCGTAGGCGTAAAATCTTATAAAGATCTGAGCATCGCACAAGGAGCATTTTACTATCAGACAACATACTATTTATCCCCTTTAAACCCAATAATTTCGCCCTCTAACCCTTCCCCCTTCCAGCTCCAAGGCCTCAACGTTTGGAACTCCGAACTGAACACTTTCATCACCGTCCTGACCTACCTCTCCTCCTGCACCAACCCGATTACTTACTGTTTCTTGAACAGCAAGTTCCGCAACGCCCTGTTCCTCTCGTTCGGCTGCAAGAGCAAGAGTGGGCTGCGCTCGCACTTCTCGCGTCTGTACGCGCCCGCCAACACCTCAACGGTCGACACGTATCATGAGCCGTCGTTGATGAACCAGAGCATTCGCAGTGTGAAGGCGCCGGGTGCCGGAAGGTAAGGGTTTTTTTGGAAAAACGAGATGTGCTTTGCAATATTTTTTTTTGATGAAAAATGAGAGCAAAAAAAGGTATCTTTTCGTATCAGTCTGTCGAAAAAATAATGAGCACTCTGTTGCATCAAAAATCGAATCGCCGCCGGGAAAATGAATTGTGTCGTGACAAAATCAAATTGCTTTTCAATTCAGCGACAGGACCGACGCAACGGCACTGTGTTCAGTATTTCCCCGACAGACTAACAAAAGCTGTTTGTTTTGCAAACAGGGTCTTACAAAAAACATAATCCGAAATTTCTCGATTATTTTCAACCGAAAACACCGGTTTTCGGGGTGGGAATGCCCCTACTTCAGAAGGTCGTAGCAACCTCAGTTTGCACTTTAAAATCTTGCTATTTTGCAGACAAAAACTAATGTCGCTTAAAAATATGTATTCCAAAAACGAACTTTCTGCGCCGCCTCCGCCGGAAGTTATAGCCTCCGACTTTCCTTCACGTTTTTTGTAAGACCCAGTAGAAAAACCAAGATGAATGAAGGTGCCCTAAATTTCGATTTTTTGATTCTTTTTCAAAATTTGACCAGTACAACGCGAACAGCGCATTTTTCTTCTTTTTGCACCGTGCAATTGTGCGCACAAAACGCGCGGCAATGGCCAGTGGGGGGACCTGATCCAGTGGCAAAAAACGTATCATTTTGCATCCAGGAAGCATCAAAGAATGTGGTACCTCCATCTCCAAGTGAAAAAAACTCAGATTTCAAAACGAAGGTTTTTTCACTTGGAGAGGGAAGCATTTTGCCACATTTTCGATACTTCCCGGATGCAAAATGGTACGTTTTTTGCCGCTGGATCAGGTCCGTCACTGTGGACGAAAGCAGCTTACTGCAAGACGATTTTTGAATGGCACATTGCAAAAATGAAATAGACAGTGCAACAAATTTGCGATCAAAAGTCTACGTACTTTATAGAACGACAAATAGTACTGGCCTCTGACGTGCTCAGGCCTTTTTAAAGTATTTAAAAATACCCCAAAGCGATACGCTCTTTTCCTCCTGCCACGGTCAAACATCCTGCTTTCCGCAGGATGTGCGGCAGCCCTAACGCGGAACTTCTCGACACCCTAATGTTTCCGGCGTGCTCACACCAACGCAACAAACTCAATTTCCGGCGCGGATTTCCTTCCGAGAAACAAAGCGAAAACAAGGAAATTATGTCGGCGAGTGCCGGCCAATTATAGGCTACAAATCCGCCAGCATTTTCGGGGAAGTGAAGCGTTCGGGAGAATTTTTTTCCGGGAAGTTATGGAAATAGGTTTAGGAGGAATCTGAGAATGATGAATTTGGAATAAATTTTGGGATTTGTGAAAAATTTGCATAAAATTTTAAAATTTGGAATATTCAAAAATTCAAATTAAGCGAAAATAAAAAACCGAAATTTGAAAAAATTTTAAAAAATGACTTTTTTTTATAAAAATTTGAATATTCCAAATTTGCATAAAAATTCTAAAATTGGAATATTCAAAAATTCAAATCAAGGAAAAATAAAAAAACCGAGATTTGAAAAAATTTGAAAAAATGACTTTTTTTATAAAAATTTGAATATTCAAGAAAAAATAATAATAAAAAAAATCTATGTGGTCAGCATTTTTAATATTCAGATTTTCAGAAATCGCTTCAAAACAATGCCACTGAGGTTTGAAGTTCTTCAGCGCCTCAAGTCAGCGATGAGCACTGATTCGCCTTCATTGCATCGTCAATTGGTAAGTTTTTGATTAAAAATTTACTGTAAACGAACTGTATTCGCTAAAAAAAATATTTTTTAAAATACGATATATATTATGTTCTTCAACTTCAATATATTTTTTATTACAGTAAAATCTCTGTAACCTCTGTACAACGAAACCTTAACAATTGTCAAAATCAACGGACAATTTCTAAGAGCACTATAGATCAGTCTGTCGGGAAAATAATGAGTGTTTTGTCGCATCGAAAATCGCATCGCCGCCGAGAAAATGAATTGTGTCGCGGCAAAATCAAATTGTTTTTCACTTCAGCCATGCGATTTTCGAGGCGTCAGAGTGGTCGTTATTTTCCGACAGACTGTAATAGATGGGCCAAAAAGTCGATATATTTTGCTCAAGGCTCAAAAAAAAACTTATGCCGCGCGTTTCGCACCTTGCCGATTTTTTCAATTTTTGCACCGTGCGCTGTAGCCCGAATAACAGCTTACAGGGAAAGTACCCCAAGTGCGACGCTCAGATTTTGATGAAACTTGGCACTGATTTAGAATAATTTTTTCTAAGAAATATGCGAGAATCCTAGCTCGCGCTTTGCACAAAAACCGAGATTTTTAAATCGAAAGTTGGCGAAAATTTAGGACTTTTTGCCGAATTTCGGCACGAAAAATTTCATGCCTATTTCTACCGTAAAGGATAATGTTTCTATAAAAAATGAAATTTATCCGCACGAAACTGCCAGTTATGGCCAAAAAGGTGTTTTCTCGCTGACCGCTCTCCACGTTTAGCGTGCTCTCTCGGCGGCAAAAATCGTTCGATATCTCGGCGGCGCCCGCAAAGCGCGAGCTAAAACTTTCAAGAATTGATATTTAGTCCATACCCGACGTGTGTGCAAAATTTAAAGAAAATCTGAGCGTCGCACTTGGAGTACTTAAAAAAGTTTAAAAAAAATTTAAATATCCAAATTTTTAATCTCCATTTATTTCAGGAAGCCCGCCTCCTCCAGATGGACTCCAAGGACGGCGCGAACGGCCAACCGATCCGGGTACCAAAACGGGAGAGTTTTTGTTAAGCCAATAACCGTCTGAAGCGTATAATTCACACACCACGTGCCTTCCTCTGTTTCTGGGCCAAAAGTCTTCGAAATTTTTGCCAAATCTTAAACGCCATCGCGATCTCAGTTCGATGTTTATTTTTCGTAAGATTCGCTCAAGAATTGTTTTTTATTTAATTTTGTAAAATTTCAAAGTTTCCTCGAATGTACAAATAAACAATAATTGGAAAGAATGGCGGAGATTTGTTAGAGTGGTGAGAGAAAATAATCAAAATGCATCTTATCGTCCGTCCGAGAAGTCGCTAAAGTAATTTTTGGCGTTTGCACTGTGCAGAAAAAGTCAGGGTGCGAGCGACAAAAAAGGGAATCCTTCGATTGCGATCTCGCATCAATTGCGACCCAAAATGTAAAGCGACCCCGGGATGAAAATTCTTTGATTCTTTTCGGGAAAAAACTTGCTTGAGGGGTTTTCGAGGGTGCTGATTTCGAATATCGGGGTTATTTTTTTCTGGTTGTTACTAGTTTTCCTTAAGCAGTAGTGTTAAAAAGTAATTTTCTGAAATTTTTCCAAAAATACTCGATTTAGGGGTTTTCGAGGGTGCTGATTTCGAATATCGGGTTCATTTTTTCTGGTTGTTACTTTTTTCTTAAGTAGTACTGTTAAGTAGTAATCAATTGCACGGTGCAAAAAGCATGAAATTGCACAGTGCAAAGTGAACTTTAGTTTTTGCACAGTGCATGTCGCCAAACTCACTGCAGCGACTTTGCTAACGGACTAGTACATTGATAATATGTAGTATAAGTTAATGTCAGTGAATATAACCTAAACAATTGTAAAATACGGTAGAAGTAAAGGTACTGAAAAATTAATTGAAGGTACCCCTAATTCGACAATATATTGCAATACAATTTCACTGATACTAAACGAATTTTAAGGTCATAATCTTCTAGCTTTGCTAGAGATGTCAGTGAAATTGTTTAGCATTTGCTTTGCAAAATTCAGTCGAAAATTTTCGGTCGAAAAAAGAGAAGAAGATCTAGAATTTGATTTGATTTTCGATTTGAAAATATTGCTTTCGATGAAGAACTGAATGATCTCTTTTCTCACACAAAAAATCAACCATTTCCAATGGCAACGGAAAAAATCACAGACCAAAAACATTGTTTGCCTAGTGAACTCTCCTCATTTTCCGTACTCTCTCGCAAAAAAGATTGTTGAATATCTCGGATGCGGCTGCAAAGAAAACGCTAAAATTTTCATGGATTAAAATGTGGTCTATTGAGAACACGTATGCGGAATTTTCAAACAAATCTAATCATCCTAATTTAGGTACCTTCACTTTGTTTTACCTATCGACGTTTGAAAATAAACGGTTTTTTAGTCCGTCGGGAAAGTAATGAGCACAAGTGGCTGCGCCAACCGTGTCGCTAAATCGATGAAGTGAAAAGCAATTTGATTTTGCAGCGACACATTTCATTTTTTCAGTGGCGATGCAATTTTTGATCCGGGCTCATTATATTCCCGACAAACCGATATTTTAAATGACGTCATATATTTACGAATCCTAGAACTTGAAGATTGAAGACCAAACATTTTCAGGACTAAAGACCAACCCCCAATGTAAATAAAACCAACGACTACCAATTTCTAATCATCTCTAAAAAAGAGATTAAAAAAAATTACTAAAAAAGAAATTTTTTGCAATAAGCTCTCAAAACTCAAATATTTACTAAATCCATATTTACTAATCCGGGACGAACGTCCGCCTCTTCGTTCCATCCGGCTCATCTCCGGCCTTCAGCAGGTTCAATAACAACTGCACGACCCCGCCGTTCTTCTCCTGCTCGATCCCGCTGCAGACGCCGTTCCCGTTATTAAAACTGCCAAAGCAACAGCCGTCGAACAGGAAGTGGAACTCGCCGTTGGTCCACAGAAAGTTGGTACCCTTGGGGCACACGTCGAAATTGCAGGTCCGCTTCTCTTCGCGGCGACATTTCTCGGAGCGACAGGGGCGGGTTCGAGTCCGTTTCCCGCAACCGCCACACATTTGCGTGCACGGCGCAATCCATTCCGACCAAGGGCCGCAGGCACATTCGGCGCCTAAAAATGAAAAAATTGGGGTTTGAAAAAGAATTTTATCATTATGTCGGGAAAATAATGAGCACTTTGTCGCATAGAAAATAGCATCGCCGCCAAGAAAATGAATTGTGTCGCCGCAAAATCAAATTGCTTTTCACTTTAGCGACGCAATTGGTGCAGCGTAATTGTGCTCATTATTTTCTAGACACACAAAAACTTCTGGGTGTTTCAAGAAATAAAAGAAAAAAGTTTTTGTCGATTTCTTGCCGCTCATTCAAGATATCCAAAAAATTCTTTCTGCCTGACAAAGAAGAAGATGGGCGATTTTTCGCCTAAAAAAATCATTTTCTCCGCTAATGCGGAAAACAGTGTATTCAGCGAAAACATTTGGGCACTTTTTTGACGATCACACGAATATTTGCTGAACACCAAGAAATCGATAAAAACTTTCCGGTGAATTTCTTGAAACACCCTGTACTTTGATTGTAAAATCGCAGCAGCGATTTCGACGACATGTTGATAGCCCAAGAAGGCCACTTGCACTGTGCAAAAAACAAGAAATTGCACACTGCAACGTGAACTTTTGTTTTTCCACAGTGCATACCGCAGAAATCACCGAACGCACCAGTAATTAAGGATCTAAAAAATGAAAGCAAAGTCGCAAAACCCCATACTGAATAATAAAAAACCAAGGAAATTTAATTTTTATAAGAAAGCTGCTTTGTTTTTTAACCAAACCCCAAACCACTTGAAGGGTAAAGCTTAGATATGGGCCAGATTTTGCATGCCTTCTCTAGACAGATTTTTGAATATCTTGGCTGCGCTTGCATAGCATGAGATAAAATTCTTGAAAATTATCAATGTCGAGAAAATAATGAGCACTCTGTCGCATCGGAAATCGCATTGCCACCGGGAAAATAAATCGTGTCGCGGCAAAATCAAATTTCTTTTCTTCAGCGACGCAATTGGGGCAGCGACATTGTGCTCATTATTTTCCCGACAGAATCATAAAACTAGGTTCTAATTTCGTCGCTACTTACTCTACAGCCAATTTCGATTGACTTTGCGTTTATATTTTATATTAATATAATTTATCGCCAAACTCACCATCCGGAGCAGTCACTTCTTCCGGCGTCTCCGTCGAATGAACTTCCACGGAACTCGGCGGAACCGTCGTCATTCCGAAGACATTCGGAAATGTCGGTAACAACGTTGGGAACAGCGTGAATTCCTTTTCTTTTTCATTTTCCTCATCGATTTTCTCCAAATTCTCATCAGGGCCTAGGGCTCCGCCAAGAAATTGGTCGATTTCCCCGGGCAGCAGAGAAATGGTCGTTTTCTTCTCGTAAATCTCTGTTAGTGGTGGTTCAGTGGTAGTTGTGGTAGCTGTAGTAGGTCTTAAAGTTGTTGTAGTGGTCGTGAAAAGTGGTGGGGAAGTTCTAAATCTAGTTGGTTGCACAATTTCCGGCTTAAATTCAACTTCCTCAATCTTCTCCATGCCTCTAGTGGTCTCAATTGGTCTTTCCGGCTCTGCAGTCGTAGTTGTCGTTCGCATAGTTGTCGTGAACGGGAGAGTAAACAACGGCCGACTTGTGGAAGTAATCTGCGATTTTTCAGACTCATCCGGATCCTTGTCGGACCAGATTAACGCTCGGAATCCGGCCGAAACTTGGCCCATTCCCCGATGCAGCACAACCATTTGCTCCGAGTCCGCGACCAGCGTCTGCGACGGCGCTTGGCTACAGCAGAAACGATAGCCGGTCATGCGAAAGTCCTTCTTCAACTTGACCTCCACATAAGAGGCGTCGCAAGTGTCGATGCACTCAAAGTTGAACTCATCCACAAATTGAAGATAAATTTTCCCGCCTTTGGGCGCTCGAATAAGCCAGTTGCAGTCCATGCCCTGCGGGAATGGCAGAGGGTAGTTGGGCGATTGGATTTGAAGCTTGTTTGTGGAGGCCTGAAAATGCGAAAATCGTTGAAGAAGGGCTTGAATTTTGATGCTAAATAAAAATATAAGCAGTTTTAAATAGTTTCCTCACCTTCAGAGCGCCTCCGCAGACCGAGAACTGCACGTCAGCGCAACGTGCGCCCGCCAGGCCCACCGGACATTTACATTTTTTACAGTTGTGGGGATTTGGATATCCGCCGTTTTTACAGTTGATCGGAGGACAATGTTCCGTGCATTTGTAGGCTTTGTTAATCTGAAAATGATTTTTTAATGGACAAATATTTATAATCAGTCTGTCGGGAAAATAATGAGCGCGATGTCGCTGAAATGAAAAGGAATTTGAGTTTGACGCGATACAATTCATTTTCCCGTCGCCGATGCGATTTTCGCTGCGACAGAGTGCTCATTATTTTCCCGACAGACTAATATTTCATTGCAATCAAAGCCATTTTTCAAACCATTCAAACCACCATGAGCCTACAAAAATTTGTGCGAAAGTGCTCATTATTTTTTCGACAGACTGATGGAACTTTCATAAAGTGCATGGACATTTTTTCTTTTTTCGCCCAGCTCTTTTTGAACTCTTTCCCACGCTTGTCGCTAACGCACAGTGCATTTTCCTCTTTTTATAATGCACAGTGCAAACCTAAAAAATGGCCGTTTGCACTGTGCAAATTTTTTGCAATGACGGAATTGAAACTTGCTTGTGTCGCAGCGATATTTCAAATGCACAGTGCGAAACGAAAACCAAAATAAAAGTGAAATGCACGGTGCAAAAGGCGGAATTTTTTGTGCACGGCGACAAAAGTCCATTCACTTTATGAAAATACTACCGGTCTGTCGGGAAAATAATGAGCTCTTTTTCGCATCAAAAATCGCATCGCCGCCGAGAAAATGAATTGTGTCGCGGCAAAATCAAATTGCTTTTCGATTCAGCGACACGCTTGTCGCAGCAAAATTGCCCTCATTATTTTCCCGACAGACTGATAACAGATTGATGGCTAGCCCTTAGATTTCTGTAACGACCTGTTTCAGCGGGTTTTCAAAGTAATTTTTAGCGTCTTTGGCCTTTCAGTAGCTTATAAATATACACAGCCAACTCACAGCTTGATAATCGAGAAACGAAGGCCCCACTCTCTGGCCGATCGTACTCTGCCAATTCGCGTCCAACACCGAGATCGTCGCATGGTACGGGTTGATGGCGAACCCGCCCGGCCCGTAGTGCATCACAGAGCCAGCATCATATGGTAGACCAAAGACGTCGGCCTGGTCGTTGCCGATGGGGTAGAAGTTGTTCCAGCGCGAGACGGGGATGTTGTCGTAGTGGACGCGGATGTTGCGGTCCTGGTCGGGTCGGGCCTGCTCGTGGAAGATGCCGAGCGCGTGTCCCACTTCGTGCGCAATGATGCCGGCAACGTCGCAGCCCGGTGTGGCGATGGAGACTCCCTGAAAGCGATATAAAATGAAAATAAAAAATCCGAAAAATTTTTTGGTTCACCCTAATATTCAAATTGCAATGACTTGGATTTTTTCAAATTCATTGCAAATCGAATTCTACAGGGTCTTTCAAGAAACGTGAAGGAAAGTAGGGGCCTATAACTTTCGGCGGAGGCGGTGCAGAGAGTTCGTTTTTGGAATATTTGCTTACTTTTCAACGTGTTGGCAACAACTTCCCTTTTTTTAAACGTCAACTTTATCGAAACCCCCGAAAAAATCCGACATTTCTTGGTGATTTCCAACCGAAAAACTATGAAATTTCTCGATCATTTTCAACCGAAAAACCCTGGGTTTCGGGGTAAAAGAGCCTTTTTTCAAGAGGTTGTAGCGACCTCATTTGCATTTAAAAATCTTGTTATTTCGTGGGCAAAAAATAATGTCGCTTAAAAATACATATTCCAAAAATGAACTCTCTGCGCCGCCTCCGCCGAAAGTTATAGACTGCTACTTTTCTTCACGTTTCTTGAAAGACCATGCACGTCAAGCTGAGGAGCCCGATGACCGGAATAGACCCTTCGCTATCGGTTTTTTACACTTCGTCTTGATTTCGCAGAGAATGTGAGAAAAAAGACACGCAAAAGCGTACTCTCTCGCCCCAAAAATTCCCCATTCTTCTCCGACAAAACGTTTTTTCGCGTCTTTTTTTGGCAAATGGCCAATCCATTCACTGGACTGTTTTGGCTTATCTCACAGGGGAAGTACTACAAGTGCGACGCTCAGATTTTGATGAAACTTGGCACAAATTTAGAATATTTTTTTCTAAGATATATGCGAGAATCCTGGCTCGCGCTTTGCAGAAAAAACCGAGATTTTTAGATCGAAAGTCGGCGAAAATTTAAGACTTTTTGCCGAATTTCGGCACGAAAAGTTTCATGCCCATTTTTACCGTAAAGGATAGTGTTCCTACAAAAAATCAAAATTTTCCGCACGAAACTGCCAAAGTTATGGCCAAAAAGTGTTTTTCTCTCTGACCGCTCTCCACGTTTAGCGTGCTCTCTCGGCGGCAAAAATTGTTCGATATCTCGGCGGCGCCCGCAAAGCGGGAGCTAACTTTCAGGAATTGATATTTAGTCCATACCCGACAAGTGTGCAAAATTTTAAATAAAATCTGGGCGTCGCACTTGAAGTATTTCCCCTGTCCGTTTGACGTGCCCTCTACTAGACTTGGCTCTCGGGCCGGCCCGGGCCGAAAATCGCGGCCCGGCCCGCGGGCCGGAAGAGGTCGGCCCGGCCCGGCCCGTTTCAATTTTTCTTCGGCCCGGGCCGGCCCGAAAATTGAGAAGAAGTAAAAAACCTTAATTCGCTATTAGATGTGACACATTTTTCTTTACTATAACAACTAACAGTATATTTTTTAAGCAAAAAATTACTTACCAACCCATTGCCTTTATAAAATTAATCAAAAAAATCCCGATATCCGTTTTCAGACTATTAAAAATTGCCCCAAGATCAATTTTATAGACTCAGCAAAGGTAGAACCACGTTTATCAAGATTTTCAACTTCCAGATGATAGTGTTGCTTCACACGACTTCTTAATTGTGTTTTTAAGGATGCCGGTTACGTTTTTTTTTGAGTGTTTGTTCAAAAAATTACTACAAACACTAATCTACATTAGTACTTAATAGATTTTACTAGTAAAATTACTTATTATTAGCCATTTTTGAGTACTTCCGTGCTTTATTTTTATAGAATTATGATTACTGTGAAAAAAATATAAACCCCCTTCTTGGCTTTGCGTTTTAATTTTATTGGCCCCAAGTTTTCGCTTTGAAATTCAGAATTTTAATTTTGCCGGGCCGGCCCGGGCCGAAAGTTGCGGCCCGGCCCGCGGGCCGGAACAGGTCGGCCCGGCCCGGCCCGTTTCAATTTTGCTTTGGCCCGGCCCGAACACCGGCCCGGGCCGGCCCAGCCCGGCAGCCAAGTCTACCCTCTACTTACCTGTGTGCCGCCCGCTCTTCCCACAAACGACGAACACCCTCCACCGTCGTAGAACTCGAGTCGGTCGACGTCGGGTCCGTTCTCCAGGAAGCGGATGCACGTGTTCCGCTCCCACAGCCCGAGGGCCTCGCGGATTCGCTGCTTGGTGGGCTCTGGAATGCTCTCCGCAAACTCGTAACTGATCGGTCGCTTGGTGTCCCAGCGTTTGTACACGGACTCACGTCCGACTTTGCGTTTGCGACGGGCGTTGGCGCGCCCCAACTTCTCGAGCAGGTCCTGCTCGATGATGGTGGCCTGGCGGTCGGACAGCTCGACGTCTCCTTGGAAAAAGTCTTCCGGATCGTTGACACTGAGTTCGTCGGGATGACGTCGAGCATTGGGGTTGAGTTTGGGCGGAGGCAGAGAGGGAGTGTCGAATTGAGGAAGCGTTCTGGAAAAATGAAAGGAAATACAGTGGGGGACCTGATCCAGTGGCAAAAAACGTACCATTTTGCAAATGGGAAGTATCAAAAATGTGGCAAAATGCTTCCCTCTGCAAGTAAAAAAAACTCCAATTTCAAAGGCGCGCCGATCTTTTTGTGAGGGAAGGGGCGCGCTCTTCAAAACGAAGTTTTTTCCACTTGGAGAAGGAAGCATTTTGCCACCTTTTTGATGCTTCCTGGATGCGAAATGGCTTTTTGCCACTGGATCAGGTCCGTCACTGTATCGGCCTGTCGGGAAAACAATGACCACTCTGTCGCATCAAAAATCGCATCGCTGCCGAGAAAATGAACTGTGTCGCGGCAAAATCAAATTGCTTTAACTTCAGCGACGCCATTGGCCCAGCGATATTGCGCTCACTATTTCCCAGACAGACTGATATTTACAAGTATATTTTTACATAGAAAATTGACTAATGAGAGCTTTAAGATTTTTAATTGTTTTGATGTACGATGCTTCAATTTTTGTTGAAACTTTGCGTATATAAGAAATCTACTATAGCGCATTTTACTGTGGGAAAATTTCAAGTCTCTCTTGGCAGTCGCCGCTAAGCTATTCATCGACCTTTGTAGGCGCCATACTATGGAAAATGAGTGGTAATGGTAAGTGAAAAAAAGTACTAGCCATATCTTAATAGTTAATTTTTGACAAAAAGTAATGATTTTTGGATAAAGTTCTTAATTGGAACATGTGAAAAAAGTCTTCTGAATTTGGTACTAAACACTTCAAAAGAACCTAAATTCTAGGCATTTTCCGACCCAAAACTCTATTGTTCCTGTGCTGTAAATCCAGTATATAGCATGCCCAACCATGCTACAATTTTTCACCAAATCTCATCAAATCCTAACAACTTTACAAAGCAATATTTACAGTCACACTTTCTATGTAAAGCACCAAAACAAACTCACTTGTTGATGTGCTCGTTGATGAGACTATTGATCCGCTGCAACGTCTTGCTGCCCGCTTTCTTCGTGCGCTTTGCGTGGCTGACGGTCAGGCAGAGTGCGATCAAGGCCAACACGAATGATTTATGCGCGCCGCCTACGCGCATTTCTCTCGATGACGTCACACATCAAATTTGGGTTTTCACCACCGCAAACAAGAGGTCAGAGGAATTTGGATACCCCAATCTGAAAACAGGAATGGTTAATAGGCTTTGAAAGTCATCGATTTCGTTGAAAATTCTGGAAAATCCTAGGGAAAATTGAAAAAAATATGCAAAATTATGCAAAAAAGAACAAAAAAAAGTTTTAAACAGCACTTTTAAATCAATATTCAGCCCCTCTAATCTCTATATTTTTTATTGAAAAGCCCCAAAATTTTTATCAAGCCACTAAAAACTCAAAAAATTTCAAAATTCCCCCTTAAATTTTTTCAAAAATGTAAGCAAATGTCAAGGTGAACCTGCGAGAGTCCGGTTTCTCAAGAAATTCGGAAAACTCTCGGTCAAAAAAACGGAAAGCAACCCGCTGAAAGAACCAGTCGGATAAAGAGCTGACTGATCGTCTTCTTCATCCCCTTTCAGCGGCTCTTCAGCGTACTTCAACTCGTTTCTCTCGTCGATTATGCCGTTGGAGATAAACCAATCGTTGTTTAGATTAAAAAAAAAGTCTGATGCTGTTATTGCGTAATGTTGGAAAGTGTGGAGGAATGATGATAAATTAGGGCAAAAAAGAGGAAAAAATTCTTACAAGGGAAGTACCCCAAGTGCGAGGCTCAGATTTTCTCCAAATTTTAAAGAAAAATCTCAGATTTTCTTTAAATTTTTAAAAAAATCACCGATTTTTTTTAAATCACCCTCTATGGCAGAAATAATCATGAAATTTTTCGTGCCGAAATCCGGCAAAAAGTCCCAAATTTCCGCCGACTCGATCTAAAAATCGTGGCTGTTTCTGCAAAGCGCAAGCTAGGATTCCCGCATGTGTTTTAGAAAAAATAATTTTAAAATGTGCCAAAGTCTCATCAAAATCTGAGCGTCGCACTTGGGATACTTCCCCTTAGATTTCTCATCACAAAAAGATCAAAAAATTTTTGTCGGTTTCTGCGTAGAGCGGGTTCAAAGCCCCCCAGTATTTCACGCTATAACCTAGTCCTAACTTTGGCCCATCTACATTAAAATCTCACCATCGAATCTCAAACCCCTCAAGCCCTCCCTGTAACTCAAAAATAAGTTGACATAAACCTCTCGTTTACTCACCTTTCCGTCGATAAAACCCTTGAAAAGATCCCTCGAAAAAGGAGCGCTGGAAATGTTTTGTTTGAGTCATCGGATTTTCCTTTTCATGAAAAAAGAAAGGGTTTTACCCGCAGGCGAAAGAACGAATATATCCGACATTGATCTTCCCTTCTCACGTCATCAAAACGTAACTTTTTTCTTATACAAAGTAAACATGAAAGCAGATGTAAAAATTTTTAATGAAAAGAACAGCGAAAAGAAATACGGCGGTGGTGCAAATGAGCCTTTGTGTTGTGTTGTTGACATTTTTTGGCGATAAAAAATTTTAGTTTTCACTTGTGCAGATTTTCGTATCAGCTGTGCAGATTTCGTAGCAAATGTTGTCAAAATTTGAGCGTCGCTGTCAGATTCCACGGAACCTGGAGTTATCCACGACGTGTCAACTCGACGGAATTTATGGAGAGAGAGAGATGCCCCCCGAGTCAACTGTTTCCCCAGCTGTTTTTCCCCGATGTTCGAGAATGTTCGATGGAGAGATCCCGAAGCGGAGCGCCTGAATCACGACACCGTAACCTTCTACGAGGTCTTATCCCATCTTGATTTTGATCAGTTGTAGTGTTGTATTAGTGAAGTTTGTGTTGTGTTGTATGGAGTAGTTGTATGTTGTTGTTGTTGAGTTATTTAAGTTGTGTTGTATTGCTATTTTAATTTATTGTATTTGTTACTCTCTTGATAAATTTATCCAATCGAGTTAAGTATCATTTATTCTCGTGTTCATTTCGAAGGGGAACGAAATCATTCGATTAGCCGATTTCCACATCCGCAACCTTCCACTTGGAAGGCCAAGTATTTTCAGGTAGAAGGTGTTGGAAGTAGTCGATTGAAGAGACAATCGCAAGAGCACAAGCCATCTCGTTATTTCTTTTCTATCCAAAGGTGGAATTGGACAGTTGCATTTGGAGTACTTCCCCTGTCAATTTCAAAACTTTTTAGAACGTCTTCTGATTACTGACCCCATCTGTTGCGGTTAAAAAATTAAGCCGCTTTGAGCCTCTCCTTACAAGTTTGTAATCCGCGTTTATTTTCCTTTGTCAGATGTGTTTTTGCTTTTCGGGAAAACATTAAAAAAAACTTGGAAACTTTGCCCTGTATTCTCTACAAATGCAATACCAATATAGCCTTTTTCTACAACTTGTGGGAATTGCATTATTGTCAACATTCTCTGTTAGCGGCAGACCAGAATATGGAAAGCCATTTTGGATAGTTCTCTCGAGCTCTTATGGAGGTCGAAATGGTAAGGAGCCGAGCGGCAAGGCCAAATAGTAACAGGGGAGGTACCCCAAGTTCGGCACTAAGATTTTCTTAAAATCTTGGACACTCTTTGGGCATAGGCCACATGCTTATTCCTAAAAGCTTTAGCCCGGGCTTTTCAGTTGAGGACACAATACCCTCTACGGTAGAAAAACCATCACATTTTTGCTAATTTTTGCCTTAAAAATCTCGGTCGTTCCTGCAAAGCCCGATCTAGGAGTCTCGCATATGCCCTGAAAGCCATTATTCTAAAATTTTGCCAAGTTTCATCAAAGTCTGAGCGCCGCACAAATCCTCGACGTTTACCGCTTCCAGTGCTCGATGAAAGCACTTCATTTTCCAGGAAACTCATTTCTGATTGGCACAACTAAGTCCCAGCGATCATTTATCTTTGACGCAACAACTCCAGAAATCACGGTTCCTGATGCTCATTGTACGCGGCGATACAGCACCTGTAAAAAATTTTGCAATGTCCGTAAGTCCTCCGACTTCATTGCGAAGCTCTCATGTAGCGCGGATTTGCAAGGCCCTATGTGCTCCGACGTGTTGTGTCAACGTTCCTCCAACCGATGCGGAGTGCGATACAGCCGGTTACAATCACAATTCTATTATAACAAGCTGAGGATATTTTCACAGTTTTGGTCCTCACCGAATAGCGACGATGTTGGGGTGTGGGCTGAGGATGTGATAAGTGTGCAGCCCTTGCCGGGCACGGACGGCGAATGGTCAGGTTGCGCGGGGCGTTTTGGTACCATTCTATTTATCCATTTTTAGGCGCTTTATTCGCCTTGGAACACAACCATTGGTGCTGAAGATCCCTGTCGCCGCGTTCTTCGACACCCGAGGCATGCGAGAAATGTGAGTTAAAACTGTCCTCATTGCAAAGAAAATCTCGTTTTTTGTCACCCCTTTTCAGCGGTACAATAGGTCTTGGAAGACAACCAAAAATCAAGAACATTGTGCAGATCTTGTACGAGAACAGAGAGATTCCGTATCCCGCGGTCACCATTTCCATGCCAAAGGAGAGATTAGGCATTGCCCAAAATTTTTACTTTTCCTTTGGTGATTACAATGACAAACATTGTACAGCAAATTGGGAAAGTGTGGAGGCAATTGGAGATCGGGAATGGATGTTTGACGGGCTAGAGGCTGGATTCCTCGACTATCAGTCCAGCCGTGGATTCAGAGTGAGTTTAAATTTGTAGCGGGATTGAGGAGTATGCCAAGTGCAATTTCTTGAGTGGGCAGCTAAATTTTCTTCTCATCTCGTATCTCTGGAACCGGTTCCGTAAAAAAAGTGAATCAACTGAGATGTTTTTTGGCGTATTGTGTTAGAGGGTCCCAGAATGTTTGCATGCCGAATTTCACGGTTCTAGGCCCAGCGGTTCCCGAGATACGAGGTGGACAGAAAATTCTGTCGACCAGTATATCATTCTTCGTTTATTACGCTTTGTCAAAAGTGCGGCTTTGTCGGTAGAAATAGACATTTAATGCTACTGCAAAAAAGCGTCACGTTTTTTCCAACTTTGGATCTAAAAATCTCGGTCGTTTCTGCAAAGCGCGTCTGGCAAATGTCTTATTGTTAGAAAAAATTTGTACGTTTCATCAAAATATGAGCATCGCACTTACACTACTTCCATGGCTAGGTAATCCTAACAACCAGTGACGTCATCCACATGCCAAAGCGCGTGATGGACGACTTTCTGGAGCGCGGTGTTCTCGCGTACACGTCAAAGTACTCCGGCGAGTTCAACGTCTACAAAATCAACGATACAATGGCTGCAAGGGCGTTCCAGAACTATTTTCAAATCACGCCGAGTTTGAGGTTCGATATGGAAATGTCGGACATCCTTTTTGCAAGAGAGGACGACTACGTGATCCAGGCGAACTGGATTGAGCCGAATCCCGACAATGTGGATTGGGCTGTCGGGAAGATGATACTGTACAATAATTGTGTTGTATTGGATTATAAGAAAAATATTCTGGCATTTTCTAAAAATAAATGAAAGGCGAAATGTCACGAGATTATTGGAAATTTTGCGAAGTGTTACAAAATTATTTATTACGAAATGAGGAAAACAAGAAAACAAAACATGCCCGGAGGCATCTTAGCCAATTTCAATAGACTTTGCACCGATGTTTCGTATTTAAAATGTAAAAAAACGTGGTATTTGATATTACACTTGATCATAACTAATCCTACACGACCAATTTTTTACAGGGTGGGGCATCTTTGTGGCCCGATTTGAATTGACTATAACTTCTTTAGTCTTTGGCCAAATTTTAAAATTCTTTTTTTTCCCTGAATCGTCAGCCAACCCCATTTTGTTTGATACCAAATATGTTATACATAGGTGAGTGTCATCTACAGTTATTGCATTTATTCTTGAAGTTCATTTTTTTGGTCGTTTTTCGGTTGTTTTTTCGGCCTTTCCCGGTGTGTCCGAAAATGGAGTCCGGTGTGGAAGAAAAGGCTTGGTCTGTGGTTTGGTATAGAAAGTACGGTTCGGCGTTAAATTTTCAAATGGGGATACCGCATGAAATACGGACGTAATGCCTAACCTCCAGATCGCAAAACAATTCGACGTTCGTGGAATAAGTTTCTTGAGACTGCCAGCGTTAACAGGAAACAAAAAAAGCAGGAAAGATGGGTATGAACGGAATTGAAAATTGAAGAAGTTTTGTCAAAATTCCGAGAAAATCCGCATATGAGTACACGAAGTTTGGCCAGAACCGAGGGAATGCCTTCACCATGGACCATTCGACGAACTCTGGAGGTTGATCTTCACTTTTTGTTCTTATTCTCATCGTCGATTTTCGGGAGGGTAAATTCCACCGTATTTTTCTTCCGGACCGTACTCCATTTCTGGACACACCGGGAAAGACCGAAAAAACAACCGAAAAACGACCAAAAAAATGAACTTCAAGAATAAATGCAATAACTGTAGATGACACTCACCTATGTATAACATATTTGGTATCAAACAAAATGGGGTTGGCTGACGATTCAGGGAAAAAAGAATTTTAAAATTTGGCCAAAAACTAAAGAAGTTATAGCCAATTCAAATCGGGCCACAAAGATGCCCCACCCTGTATATGAATCATATATGGTGAGGTTAAGCAGGAGTCCAGCTTCAGTGCAATAAACCCATTCTACCCCATCTTCCATGTGTAATCAGGTTATCTTTGGAGCAAAAAATTTCTTTGAACTAAAACAGAATACCAAGAATTTTTCATTGCTTGAGCGCTTTTGGGCTAAATATTTCCCGGATAATGCCGTAGCTTTTGTCTTCCACTACGCTGAAAACCCAAGTTTCCATTCAACTTGCTTTATATACTAAGTCCGAAGATTCCGTAAAGTTGAAAAAAGAGAATTAAAGCTACAATACCGCTGACAAGACTGACTAAAACTATGAATAAGAAAAAGATTGTTGATACTCGATGTATGTGACGTTCATGTCTGGGGAATACTTTGTCGGTGTATTCAAGGAATATCGGAAAAACGTAATCTAGGGTAGTCAGCTCTTCTTTTCCTCGCTTCAGGTAAGTGTTGAGGAAGATAAAAAATATGAAGAAATTGACAACGTATGTTGCTAGCTGAAATAACGGCATATAACGATTACAGTTGAGCTTCTGCACAATAAACTACCGTACAATGAACAATGCATGTCTTATAAAGGTCTTGGCAACCGACTTACAATTATAATAACCGCAATTGTGATGACGATGCATTTGTGAAGGAAAAGGTCCGCAAGAATTACAAGAATCTTCAGGAACGTCATTTCAGTATAAACCATAAAAAAATTTAGCACTCCCATTACACGGCCCTGAAAGTATTAGATCTTTGTAGACATAGGGCTCAAAACTTACCACTTTCCAAAAAAAATCTTCTCCATAGGATACCACGCTCCATCTTTGCCAAACAGTTGGCCTACAAGGGAATCTCAGATTCTCTTTAAATTTTTCACTCAACGAGTTTTTTTTTCAACGCGAAAATAGCAAAATCCAAGCCTCGCATTCAAAAGTGATCACAGGAAGCGCGTTATTTTTACACCAAAAGGACGCCGTATTTTTTCGGCAAAAATATTTTCCTGCTTTGCCGGACGAATTCATGCAATACGTATGCAGGTTTTACGTTTAATGCAATGCGTGCAATGCAAACTTGGGTTGGTGACAGAAACCCCAAAAGGGCAACCTTGTGATTCTCTCGCCTCATTTTGACAACTCATCCACTCAATTGAAATTAGATGAAATGTCACAACGCACAGCGTTCCGAACTTTTATCGCCGCCGACCGCTGTCCAAAAGAATGAAAAAATAAAAAGTGGCAGTTACGCTTTTTTTAATATACGGCATTCCAGAAGATATACGGCAAAAAGAACAAAAAATCTGTGTATAGAGTAACCAATATCCTTTCAGAATATATCAGGTCTGCCACTGTAGGTCCCCACGGGGCGTTTTGAAAATTGCTGTTAATTTTGAGAAAGTCGCACCCGAAAACAAAAAAATGACGCTCTGACATTTGCTGTACTTACCAATGAAAATGCGTTAATGACATAGTCGACCACGTTAGGGTCAAAGAAATAGTCGATTGCCTTCAGAACTCTATTGGAGAGATATAGGGTGTATGTGCCACAACCCAGAAACGAGAGCAGCATGCAGTAGCTGTCTGCTGTTTCCAGTGTGACTGGATCCCCAAATGCGTTGGGAGACGTATAAGCCAGCTATTTGAAAAGAGACCACCGTACCCTGCGCCAAATTCATTTCGACAATGACTTTTTTTAGAGTACGGCGTTCGATACTCTTTTGAAATGGATCGGACACTTATTTTTTCGAGGTTTTTTGGTGGTCGACATTTAGCAAAAAATGCTCTCACTTTGCACAAAAAAAGTTTATTTTTATTACCGGTGGTTTTCACATTGAGGATACAACAAAACAGCAGTTTTACAATCGGATCAATGGCCATGGATATTCTGGATGCCCGATTCCGCTGAAATTTTAAATCAGTCATTGTAGTTCATAAAAAGTGCTAGGAAATGAGGTTTTGCAAACACATTTTTTCCTTACTCTTCAAACCGATAGAACTTGATTCGTTCCTTTCTCTTCTCCAGCTTTTTCAAATCACTCGGGCTGATTTCAAAGTCCAAGATATTGAAATTCCCCTTGATTCTGGTTGGATTTTGACTTTTGGGAATAATACAGTAACCCAGGTGCAGTTGGTGCCTCAACAGTATTTGGGCCGGTGTCTTGCCGTACTTCTCGGCCAACCTCTTCACAATATCCACCTCCAACAGCTTTATATCCGACCGCACCTGCGATCCCAGATTACCGTAGGTCGTTACAGTAAGCCCTTCATGCTTGGCGTATTCGATGATCTCTCGGTTCGGCCAGAAAATATGAGATTCCACTTGGAGGTTGTGCGGCTTGACGGCTGCTTCCGATATGAGGTGTTCCAGTTGGGATTTGTTGAAGTTGGCGACGCCAATTGCCCTGAACACTCCGGTTCTGTAGAACTTTTCGAGAACGCGCCAGGTCTCAAGGATCGGGGTGTTATCGATGACTGGTTTTTTATTGTCGAGAAGAAGATGACCACTTTTGTCGCACTGCAATAGTTTTTTGTCTTTTGTGAAAAAAATGCTTATTAATTCAGTCTGTCGGGAAAATAATAAACACAATGTCGCTGCGCCAATTGCGTTAGTCAACGCGCGCACTGTGCACGAAGAAGCCCTATACTGCACTTTTGCGTCAACGACATGCTTCGGAAAAGTTCAAAATGCACTGTGCGAAAGCGAAAAAATGCCATGCACTTTATGAAAATACCAATACCTGCCTTCAGGCTAAACGGCAGATGAATCGAATACAAATCCAAATAAGCGGTTTTCAGCTTTTTCAATGTCTCCTTGATCATCTTCTCAGCCCATTCGGGGGTCATATGGTAGTACAGAAGCTTCGAGACCAGAAAGACTTGACTTCGCTTCAACTTTTTCGTTTCAAAGTAATCCGCCAGAACCTCGCCAAGTTGCTCTTCGTTTTCGTACATGGTTGCGGTATCAATGAGGCGATAGCCCGCGTCCAGAGCTGTGAACACGGCATTTTTCAGGGTTGATTTGTTGGTGTTCTGGAAGGATGGTGCATCAGTAACTTGCAGCAAGACTTAACTTTTAATTTTTGAAAAAAACCTTTCAACCGTATATTTGCCTGTTTCACACAGTAAAAATGATTTTTTGTGTAAAAATTACATTCATTAAAAGTTCCATAGACATGAAACTTTTTATGAGCAAAAAATTGGATTTTTTTCCAACTTTGTCCAAAAAATATCAGTATTTGTTTTCA
Organism: Bursaphelenchus xylophilus; assembly: GCA_904066235.2. Classification (NCBI taxonomy): domain Eukaryota; kingdom Metazoa; phylum Nematoda; class Chromadorea; order Rhabditida; family Aphelenchoididae; genus Bursaphelenchus; species Bursaphelenchus xylophilus. Next base: position 11,139,217 of record CAJFCV020000003.1, on the reverse strand, counting down.
AAAGCCAGAATTCCTCCGCTCTCTACTCACCTTAAAAGTTCCCAGGCCGATCTGCGGCTGCCTCACTCCATTAGGAAGTTCCACGTAGGGTACATCAGACATTGTGCTCAATCCTGCGCTGTCAATCCCTACATGGGAAGTACGCCAAGTTACGAAGCACGGATTTTGTTTTGATGAAACATGGCTCAAATTTCGAATAACTCGTTCTAGACCCTAGGTGAGACTTCTAACTTGCAATTTTCAAAAACGACCGAGATTTTCAGATCGAAAGTTGGCAAAAGTATGACACATTTTTTGCGAATTTTCGCATGAAAACTTTCATGTCTATTGCTACCGTAAAGGGTAATGTTTCCACAAAAAATCAATTTTTCCGCACGAAACTGGCAAAGATAAGACCAAAGAATATGTTCTCTCTGACCACTCTCCGCGCTTTGCGTGCTCTCTCGGCCGCAAAGATCGTTGAAATTCTCAGATGCCCCGCAAAGCATGAGCTAAAACTTTCAGAAATTGATACCTGGCTTATGCATAAAATGTGCACAAAATATAAAGAAAATCCGAGCGTCGCACTTGGAGTACTTCCCAGTAAATAAAAAAAAATTCAAAGCTGTTAATACTAACTCACTTTTCATACAGTGAAGCATTTTTTACTAACCTCAAAAATAAAAAAAAAATGTTTTAATTATTTTTACTTTCCGTCTGTGAGGAAAAACGCAAGATAATTAGGACAATTTTTGCAAAATTTTTTTTTGGAATTCCTGTAAAACAACTTTAAAAAAAATGTTCACAACTTGTCAAAACTAGAAATGGAAGGAAAGACAGGTTTGATTAATTATGGAAACCAATAAAATTTATAAATTTATTGCGATGGCCAGCCGATTTTTTGGGGTCATTTGATCGAATAGGCAAGGAAAAAGCGGAGGAATTCATTTGGTGATTTGAGGTTTTTGTCTTTTAGCTGGTGCAATATCAGTCTGTCGGGAAAATAATGAGCGTTCTGTCGAAGAGAAAATCCCAACGCCGCCGAGTGCAAGGTGGTAATCGGAACTTTCTCTTAAAAAATATTGTCTATGGCAACTTTTTGAAGTTTCTTTTCATACAATTTTTATCTTTCCAATTGTTTCTTCTTTTTGCGGGCCTCTCCTCTTTATTTGGGTCATCTTTGTGATTCATGGCGATGAGTAAAGGACTTTTTATGCTAATTCATAGTGAGAATTCGGAGAACTGCGCTTAGAAAAATCGCTGCATGTGTTGGGCGACGCTCGGATTTTAATGGGAGATTTGATTTTTGGGTCGAAATTTTTTAAAATTATAGGATTATTTGGGAGTTTTGGCATAACAATTCTATTCCAATTTCTACAGTAGAGGTTAATCTTTCTACAAAAAATAATTTTTTTCCTCACGAAACTGGCAAAGATACATCCAAGGAGTGTTTTTTTATGACCGCTCTCCGCATTTTGCGTACTCTCTCGGCGAAAAAAATCATTAAATATTTCGGCTGCCCCTGCAAAGCGTGAGCTAAAATTTTCAGGCGCTTTTACGTTCCCTATGAACAAAATATGTGCAAAATTTAAAGAAAATCTGAGCATCGCACTTGAAGCACTTCCCTTGTAAAAGTGACCCTTAGAATACTTAAAATTCTTTGTTATATAGACAGGCCTCGATGTATAACAATGGAGATTTGTTTTACAGAAATTTCACCTTAATTTCTTCATTGTCGTACTCAATGCTTGCTGAAAAATTTTTGAAGATCTACAAAATCTTTGCCTTCCTGTCATGAATACCTTTCCAAAAATCCTCCCAAAAATTCTTCCGTCTTTCTCGACACGGTCAAGCCATCAATCATCGCTAACCTCATGACTCGGGTCATCAATGGAAGAGATGAGAAGGGAGAGCGAGAGGAAAAACCGCAGGGTAACTGGGCATTGTTTGTCGGGTTTCGCGCACATCAACGTCCTTTTCTCCCGCTTCCTTTGGAGGCCGTTGGAGACGATGTGTTTTGATGGGAATGCAAGCCGCGATCCCCCCTTCGCATTCGAATTGAAATCCCAAAAAGCCGACGAATGGTAATGGCGAGCCCAAGGTCTTTGCGTTTGCGCAGCGAACATTGATGACGGATAAACTGTTTGTCTTTGGGGGGATTGATGGGGATTTATGTTGTTTTAGGGGGTTGGATGACTGTAAAACTCGGCTCTGTTGATTTAACGGTCATTCTCAACTAAATATTTCATTATATGACAAACACATGGCCAGCCGATACCTTATGGCCACAATTTTTCCCCCGGGCCATGACTGATCCCCAAGTATAAAGAAAAAATTATTTTTCTTATTTTTTTACAGATGATGACGTAAGCTACCAAATAAAGTTCATATTAGATCCACATCTGCAATGTACAGTTCCCAGAGCGATGTAGAACGCCTAGAGCCACCGTCGAAGGTGACCATTCAGCCGGTTACGCGCCAATCGCTCAAATTGTGCTTTGTCCCGCCAATTGGAGTGGCCGCCGGCGTCATCAAACGATATCGAGGTAAAATACGGCGAGTATAAAGTATTCAGTACCTTTTTTACATAAGAAAATATTAAGTTAGCTCACAAGGGAAGTACCCAAAGTGCAACGCTCAGATTTTCTTTAAATTTTGCATACAATTCGGGCATAGGCTGCATATCAATTCCTGAAAAATTTTAGTCGAGATAGTGAACGATCTATGCGAAACGCGGAGAGCGGTCACAAAGAAAACACTTTTTTGGCCATAAAATTTAATTGTAACATTACATTCTACGGTAGAAACAGGTATGAAACTTTTCATGCCAAAATTCGCTAAAAGATAGACTGTTTTTTTACAAATTTTTACAATCCATTTTACAGCGGAAGTTATCCGAGTGCGAAGCTCAGATTTTCTTTAAATTTTCCGCACACTCTGGGCATAGACTAAGCATAAATTCCTCAAAGTTTTAGTTCGCACTTTGAAGGCGCAGCCGGGATATACAGCGAGCTTTGCGGCCGAGAGAGTACGCTAAACGCGGAGAGCGGTCAGAGAGAAAAACACTTTTTGGCCATATCTTTGCCAGTTTCGTGCGGAAAAAATTGATTTTTTGTGGAGATATTACTATAAGCAGTAGAAATATGCATGCAACTTTTTCATGAGAAAATTCGCAAATAAAGCCACATTTTTTCTAATTTTCGATCTAAAAATCTCGGTCGTTTATGCAAAGCGGTAGCTAGGAGTTTCGCATATCTTTTCTAAAAAATAAGTCTAAATTTGTGCCAAGTTTCATCAAAATCTGAGCATCGCATTTGTGGTACTTTCCCTGTAAAATACTCAATTTTCAGTTGAATGGAGCACGAGCAGCCGATTCACCCCTATTCTGGGAGAGAGGGAATGCTCGGCGATAAACGCTCGAGAGATTGTCATCGGACCGCTAGAGCCGCAGACCGGATATTATTTTCGGATTGCCTCGGGCACCGCCATTCGATTTGGACCTAATCGGCTGGTCAATGATGTGAAATATGTTGTTCAAGGTAAATTATAGCATTTTAAGCGCGTTGAAATGTATTTTTTTCGTATTTTTCTTTTTTGCAAAAATTTTTGACCGCATTTTGCAGCCTGGAACGATGAAAAAACGTATACCTCGGTGGTGCGAAGGGCTGAGAACTTGCTGGAACAGCATAATATCTTGATTACTGAACATATCAACCGGATCCTTTGTTTTGGTGGGTATTTACAGCATTTTACAGTGATATTTCTGTACAACGACCTTTAAAAAAAAATGAACTTTTCTAGTCCCATCCCAAAGCGAAAACAGTGGGAAGTCAAAATGGAGCGCAGTCTCAAAGTTCGCCGTGGAATTGTCGAAGAAAATTGGAGGGCAAAAATTTAATAAGTAAGTACCAAATATTTTACGACGTCATCGAAACTGTGTGGTAAAAAATACGATGTCCATGGACTTTATGAAAATACCATCAATTTGCCGGGAGAATACTGAGCGACCGGTCGCTGCGCCAATCGCATCGCTGTGAAAAAAAAAATTTTTTGATTTTGTCGCGACACAATTCATTTTTTCAAAACAAGTTGAAGTACCCGTCAGTCTGTCGGAAAAATAATAAGCGCTCTTTCGCATCGAAAATCGCCGTTGCGGCAGAACTCTCCCCCTTTTTGAACACTCCCCCTTGAATGAACCCTCCCCCTTTTTGAACACTCCCCCTCATTTTGAAAATTGAAAAAATGAGGTGTGACATCTTATACGATGAAAATTTTTTTCAAACCGAAAAAACGAGGTGTGGCAAGTTATACGATGAAAATTTTTTTATAATTGAGAAAAATGAGAAATTTCTTCATCGTATAAGATGTCACACCTCATTTTTCTCAATTTGAAAAAAATTTTCATCATATAAGATGTCACACCTCATTTTTCTCAATTTGAAAAAAAATTTCATCGTATAACATGTCACGCCTCGTTTTTTCAGTTTGAATATTTTTTTCATCGTATAAGATGTCACACCTTATTCTTTTCAATTTGAAAAAGTTTTTCATCGTATAACATGTCACACCTCGTTTTTTCAATTTTCAAAATGGGGGAGTGTTCAAAAAGGGGGGGAGTTCAGATTTTTTGGCGAAAATCAAAAAAGAAGGAGAGTTCAGCCTTGTTTGGGGGAGAGTTGAAAAAGGGGGAGAGTTCAGATTGAGGGAAAGTTCAGAAAAGGGGGAGAGTTCAGGCTCAACCGAAAATCGCATCGCCACCGAGAAAATTGCGTCGGCTCAGCGACATTAGGCTCATTATTTCCCCGACAGACTCATAATGATATATACTCCGCGTACAATGTTTTGACCCCCCTCCTAACTCGGTCCAAAGTGTACTAATTCGGACCAAATTTGGCATGTAGTATACTCACAGGCTAGTAACAAAAAAGAACATAGCAGGACAAACCTTATAGTTGAATTTCAAAATCTATGGGCAATTTTCAAAAATCACCTTAAAAAATCGAGGAAAAAGTTTTGACCCCCCTTAAAAAAAAGTTAGATATCGCCAGCGGATGCCACGCAAACCTATTGTAATCGACGTCCCATACCTGAATACAGGTTAATAAATGGTTTTCCGTTGAATGCTTCGTTGCATTTGAGGATTCAACGCGTTAAACCGTTTTTGATGTAGAGGTGCCCAAAATGGTAAAAATCTTCCCCTAGCGTTTTCCAAGAGCTCTAAATTGGGTTTATATTTTGTGATTTAGACCTGTATTTACCTTCTCCTTTCGATAAAAGTGCATGGTGGCCTGGGAGTGTAGATTCGGCAGATACCCTCTTGTCATGCCCAGCCTTGGTGAGCCATTTGCTCTTTGACTCAAGGTCGAGATGTGGTCGTTAGGTCCTCAATGTAATCCTGAGACTCCTATTTACTTTCAAACAAAGAATAAACTCCCGCTGACACGGTCTCGTATGGTTTGCAGGCGCAACTTCGCCGATCTGCGCCTTAACGAAAAACCAGCGTTTTTCAAATGGATTTTTAGCCACCAAAAACGGCTTTCATTTGATGGACCAGGTAATTTAAGACGCTACAGCACCCACCATACTCATTTGAGACGTATGAAACGCCAAATGGGAGGTGGGGATGTTATCGTACTCGGGGTCATCTACAGTAACGGCAAACTTAAGATTAAGGTGAATGAAACCCATTACAAAACGTGTCAAATCAAAACATTTTACATTACTGAGAGTAAATATGAGTCTCAGGATTACATTGAGGACCTAACGACCACATCTCGACCTTTAGTCAAAGAGCAAATGGCTCACCAAGGCTGGACATGACAAGAGGGTATCCGCCGAATCTACACCACCAGTCCACCATGCACTTTTATCGAAAGGAGAAGGTAAATACAGGTCTAAATCACAAAATATAAACCCAATTTAGAGCTCTTGGAAAACGCTAGGGGAAGATTTTTACCATTTTGGGCACCTCTACATCAAAAACGGTTTAACGCGTTGAATCCTCAAATGCAACGAAGCATTCAACGGAAAACCATTTATTAACCTGTATTCAGGTATGGGACGTCGATTACAATAGGTTTGCGTGGCATCCGCTGGCGATATCTAACTTTTTTTTAAGGGGGGTCAAAACTTTTTCCTCGATTTTTTAAGGTGATTTTTGAAAATTGCCCATAGATTTTGAAATTCAACTATAAGGTATGTCCTGCTATGTTGTTTTTTGTTACTAGCCTGTGAGTATACTACATACCAAATTTGGTCCGAATTAGTACACTTTGGACCGAGTTAGGAGGGGGGTCAAAACATTGTACGCGGAGTATACATAACAGACATGTATTTTGTATTTCAGAGGTGTCCACTTGATCCCCTTAATTATGAATGGCCCTCGGCTACTCCTCACCAACGACCGGGTACCCCCGATTTACACCGTTGACGACAGTGATCTGATCATTTCTATTGACGAATTCAACGATCTCCTTCGATGGCTGGTAATGCTGCCTCAACAAAGCCGCTCAATCAATGCTTGCCACATTTTGCAAAAGAAACTCTCCAAGAATTCGCTGAATCGACTAAAACAGAAGACTTTATCGACAATAGCGAATATGTTGGATGATTTTGAGCTGAATCATGTGGACTACTTCCATTACAGTTACTTGGAAGTAAGATTTTCTTTGGTTTCTTTGTTTACAATCATCTTTTTTTGGTGGTCAGTGGAAGGTTATATTACACTACAAGTGCGACGTTCAGATCTTGATAAAACTTGGCATAGACTTAGAATAATGTTTTCTAAGAGATATGCGAGACTTTTAGCCCGCGCTTTGCAGAAACAGCCGAGATTTTTAGACCGAAAGTTGTGAAAAAATCCGAATTTTTTTGGCAAATTTTTGACATGAAACGCTTCATAGCTATTTCTACTGTAGAGTGTAATATTTCCACAAAAAAATAATTTTTTCCGCACGAAACTGGCAAAGATATGGCCAAAAATTGTTTTTTTTTCTCTTTGACCCGTCTCCGCGTTTAGCGTACTCTCTCGGCTGCAAATATTGTTGAATATCTCGGCTGCGCCTGCAAAGCACAAGCTAAGATTTTCAAGATTTGATACATCGCCTATATGTAACATCCATGCAAAATTTGAAGAAAATCTGAGCGTCGCATTTGGCCCACTTCCCATTGGTGTTTTAACAACTTCTAATCTCCAAAACAGTTTCCAGAGCATTCCAACGCTAAATTCTTCGTCTGTATATGTGATGGTTATCACGGAGAGATACCATGGTCGATGAATTTCAAACCCTTTCCAAGCATTCTTCAAGATCTCAAAGAGAATTCCAATCTCGGCAGTGAGCTTTGTAGAAAAGTAGTGGAAATTATCAGGGACAAACACAAGTCGGAAAGAACGCTAAAGCCTGGGCTGTACGTTGCGTTGCTGCAGGTAAGGGTCAAATTTTGAAAATGTGAAAAATTAAAATAAAATCTTCTAATTCACATTCTAAATTTTTTAGTCGCGGATAGCTAAAACAACTTACAAGGGAAGTACTCCAAGTGCGACGCTCAGATTTTCTTTAAATTTTGCACATACGTCGGGTATGGACCAAATATTAATTCCTGAAAGTTTTAGGTCGCGCTTTGCGGGCGCCGCCGAGATATCGAACGATTCTTGCCGCCGAGAGAGCACGCTAAACGTGGAGAACGCTCAGAGAGACAAACGCTTTTTGGCCATAACTTTGGCAGTTTCGTGCGGAAAAATTTGATTTTTTGCAGAATCATTATCCTTTACGGTTGAAATATGCACAAAACTTTTCGTGCCAAAATTCGGCAAAAAGTCCTAAATTTTGGCCGACTTTCGATCTGAAAATCTCGGTTGTTTCTGCAAAGCGCGAGCTAGGATTCTCGCATATATCTTAGAAAAAATTATTCTAAATTTGTGCCAAGTTTCATCAAAATCGGAGCGTCGCACTTGGAGTACTTCTCCTGTTAGATTTTTCGGTCGAATTTTATTGTCCATTGCTAGTGCGCTGAACTGCCACCTCCGTGCTGGTGGCTCTGTTTTTTTCTAGATTGGCCCACCCCGGCCTTTTTCAACATGTGCCAAAGCCCAAAAAGGCCGGCTCCGGGGTTCCCAAAGTCTCACGTGGCACGGCCAGAAATTCAAAAATCATGTTTTAAGGCAAAATTTTTTTGCAAAGGGAGCCAAGAGGCTAGAAAAATACGTCAAGCGCCAAGCCCGGCTACCATTCCGCAACTAACAAACTTATTTTTTGGTCGAAGTTGTCTCTCACTGGCCTCCAAGGATCGCTGAATATCCTTTCAATCTCAGGAAAGCAGTAACTAAAATATTTGAAAATTATCTTTTGATCCATGGCACAGTAAAAATAAAAAAAATTTCTTATGAAAATTTCAAGTTTATATCTTTTCAGTTCGTCTCTAGTCGTCGTCAAATGTACGTCCTATCATCCGAAAGGAATCCCTCAATTCTCCCCAACTTTTACCTTCGAGAAAACCCTTTCCTAACCAAACGAGAATGGGACCTCTTGCGACTTCAGAAGCCGGAAATTGGTCGCATTCCCACCGTTGATGAGATTCAGTTCTATGAAAGATTCAACGAGTCAGTCAACGCCCTTTTTCGAGGGATTGGATTAGAATTCGACCCCGCTTCGTATCGATTGTGGGACGAGTACGTATTTGAGCATAACAATGTGACAATGTTGATTGTAAGTTCTTCTAAACAGTCAGGTTTCCATATACAATATTATCATGTAAAGTGGTCCAAGTGCGACTCTCGGATTTTGATGAAACTTAGCTCAAACTAACAGGGGAAGTACTCCAAGTGCGACGCTCAGATTTTTATGAAACTTGGCACACATTTAGAATAATTTTTTCTAAGATATATGCGAGAATCCTATGTCGCGCTTTGCAGAAACAACCGAGATTTTTAGATCGAAAGTCGGCGAAAATTTAGAACTTTTTGCCGAATTTCGGCATGAAAAGTTTCATGCCTATTTCAACCGTAAAGGATAATGTTTCTATAAAAAATCAAGTTTTTCCGCACGAAATTACCAAAGTTATGGCCAAAAAGCGCTTTTCTCTCTGACTGCTCTCCAAGTTTAGCGTGCTCTCTCCGGCAAAAATCGTTCGATATCTCGGCGGCGCCCGCAAAGCGCCAGCTAAAACTTTCAGAAATTGATACTTAGTCCATACCCGACGTGTGTGCAAAATTTAAAGAAAATCTGGGCGTCGCACTTGGGGTACTTCCGTTGTAAATAAGAAAATTTCACTTCTAATAACTTCCTCAAACGGATCGAATATTAATATTTGCCATTAAAAACCCCCGCCATAAAAAGGTGACTTGGAGTACTTCCCCTGTAAGAATAATTTTTTAAAAACATATGCGAAACTCCTGGCTTGCGCTTTGCAGAAACGACCGAGATTTTTATATCGAAAGTCATCAAAAAATTGACAGTTTTTTGTGAATTTTGGCATGAAATGTTTCATCTATCGTCTTCTCTGTGCCAAAAGGCAATATTTTTCAGGCGAAAATGGCTAAGTAAAAAAGTAAAAATATGCTAATTTTTTACGATTTTCCTCTTAAAAAGTTGCATGGCTATTTCTACCGACGAGGGTAATATTTTCACAAAAAATTATACTTTTCCAAGCGAAACTGGCCAAGATCTGGCCAAAAGATTTTTCTGACCGCTCTCCGTGCTTTGCGTACTCTCTCGGCGGCAAGGATCCTTGAATATCTCAGCTGCCCCTGCAAAGCGCAAGCTAAAATTTTCAGGAATCGATATGTCGCCTATACGTGACATGTGTGCAAAACTTAAAGAAAATCTGAGCGTCGCACATCAAACAATTCCTTCGTAAATTAAAAAGCCTTACTGTTGAAATTTACAATCAAAAATTGATGATTTTCCGAATTTCCAGATCGTCCCAGCCCCCGAGAATCTCTGTTTATTCGCCCCCGATCTCAACGGCCAAGACTTCAAGCGACAGCTTGGCAAACGCTTCATGATGCCCATTATCTCCTTCCATATTGAATATATCCGCAGTACCTTCCCGAGTCTCGTAAAAGGCTTCACAAAGATCAAAACCTACAATGATTTGTTGGAACAGGTAGAAGATATTCAAATAAATTTTAATCATCCTTTAGATCCTTCCTCTTTGCGGGTCTGCCGACAAAAAGACGGACCTAAATAAGGCCAAGGTTTTGGCGGAGCATCAGTCTCTAAATTCGGAGTTTTCCAACATCTGGCAACTGATTTGCTGGTCGAATCAGGCCATAAAACAGTCGAGGGACAAGAGCAACAACTTTGGAGTGCACTTGGATCAGATTTTCAGGCATTTTGTGAGTCCTTTTTTGGCAATTCGATTAAAGTCATCATTTTTTTAGGACTCCGCAAAAGCTCTGACTTTATCGAATGTCCGGTTTGGCCAAGATGGGAAAACAATAAAAGTGAAAGTTGATGACAAAAACCTCTCAAACCTTGGGTTAGAACCTTATGCCATTTTGGAGATCAACGAAAATACGACTGTGGAGGAAGTGGTTGGTTTGGTCATCAAAAATGTTTTTAGAGTAAGTTGGAATAAAAAACAAATTTATTATCAGTCTGTCGGGAAAATAATGAGCACTCTGTTGCATCCAAAATTGTTTTGACGCCGACAAAATTAATTGTGTCGCGACAAAATGAAATTGTTTTTTCACTTCAGCGAGTGCTCATTATTTTCCCGACAGACTGATAAAATGATTTTCGAAGGCGTTAGACTCCAAAAATTCCAATTTCCTAGCCATCCAGACCTCAGATCTTTCCCTCATCCGCGATCGGTGCAGCGAAATTATGCTCATTATTTTCCCGACAGAGTGAAATACACAAAAAGAAAATTTTTTTCTCTGCCCGCTCTCCGAATTTGGTGGTCTCTCTAGCCTCCAAAAATTGTTGAATATCTTGACTGCCTAATATGGAAATTCTTGTCCACAATGTTTCTACAGAGGCGGACCTGATCCATTGGCCAAAAACGTACCATTTTGTATCCGGGAGGTATCAAAAATGCAGCAAAATACCTCCCTCTCCAAGTGAAAAACTCCGACTTCAAAAGCGCGCCCGCTCTTTTTGTGAGAGAAAGAAACGAAAAAAACTTCAAAACGGAGTTTTTTTTAGTTGGAGAGGGAAGCATTTTGCCACATTTTTGATGCTTCCCGGATACAAAATGGTACGTTTTTGGCCAATGGAGCAGGTCCCTCACTGTACAACATTTCAAAAGTGAAAAAAAGAAGAAACGATTATTTTTAGGACAACTACATCATGTCCCCTTCATCCTACGATCTTCTAGTCCTTGACGGAATCCGAGAGCGTCGGTTTCGTCCTGAATTTATTCTTGGCGAACTGAGAGAACCTTGGACGAATGGGAAGTTTCTAATCAGGCCGAGGGAATTTACAACTTGCTCCAGTTCGAACAGCACTGATTCCATGAAATCCAACAAGCGTTGGAAGGTTTTGCCCTGCTAGGGAAGAGGATAACTTCATGTAAATAAAAGAAATATAATAACTTACATAAAGGGACATTGCTGTTTTAGAATATCAAAATGTCTTACTTGTTAAATTTTTTTAGTATTTTCATAAAGTGTATGGACATTTGTCGCGTCCCGCACCGTGCACAAAAACCCTTTTTCGCTGCAATGCAAGCTTCTTCCATGTGCGTCGCCACCGTTTTGATGAAGAATTCGAACAGATCAAACGACAATTTCCAGGCTGAACTGTGCGAAAAGAGAAAAAAAAGTGCTGACATTTCGTATGCTTACTAAAAAACCTTTAAATACCAGCGAGGTGGTTGAAAAAAACATACCTCGCGGATTGCACAGTGCAAAAGGTCGAACGCACAATCCGAAGAATTTGAGGCGAAAAGTCTGCGCACTTTTTGTAACGACTAGTATTCAGCATGTCGGGAAAATAATGAGCGCCCTATCGGATTGAAAATCGTATCGCCGCGGTGAAAGTGAATTGTATCGAAGCAAGATCGAAGTTCTTTTCTCTTTAGCGACTGAAGCATCGACATTGTGCTCATTGTTTTTCCGACAGACTGATAAAATACTTTCAAAAATTTTTGGATATTACTGTATCCACAAGGCATTTAGGCACCATTTTCGCCCAAAAAACTATCGAAGAAGTCATCAGTTTTACGTATCTATGCCGATTACTGTACCTTTAATCGATAAATTAACATCGATTAAAGATCTTTACTCCAATTGTCACATTTTTATTTACTTTTTCTATTTACATGGAAAATTATAGTTATCCAAAAGAAAATTGTCAGTGTAATCAACATATATTCCAGCGATTATTTACACTCATTCCGAGTCGCTGAGGCTCTCCGGCTCGTCCAATTTCAGATGCACAATCGAATCCAACGAGCTGGAGCCGTCGCTTTTCGGGGACACCTGAACTTCCAACTTCTCATCATACAGAATTCCATAACTTTGGGACAAAACCCGCTTGATAGTGGTGATGGGGACGGGTTCGGGTTTTCCGGCGACATCATTCCGACAGATTTTTTGAGCGTAAAACACGGCGGGGATCCCGAGTTTCCTCAGAATCCCCACCAACTCCTTGGCCTTGGCGATGTTGGCTCGCTCTTCGGGAGTTTGCACGGTGTAGAGGGAGAAGCGACTGTGCAGAAAGTGTCGTTGTGTCATGAAAGCGCGGAAGAAGATGGATTTTTGGAATGGCGTGGCAAAACGAATCAAAATCAGGCGATTTCTGAAAAAAATTGAATTGAAAAATGACTGTAGTTGCTTTAAAATTAACAGGGGGAGACCCCACATGCAACGCTCTGATTTTCATGAAACTTGGGACAAATTCAGAATAACTGTTTCTAAGAGACATGCGAAAATTCTAGCTTGCCTTTTGCAGAAACGACCGAGATTTTAAGATCAAAAAAATTGGCAAAAAATGACGGTTTTTTGCGAATTTTGGAATGAAAAGTTTGATGACCATTTCCACCGGTAATCTTTCCACAAAAAATCGTTTTTTTTCGGCACGAGACTGATAAAAACATGGCCAAAAAGTTTTTTCTCTCTGACCGCTCTCCGCGTTTTCCTCACTGTCTCGAACAAGAAGGTCGTGGAATACAATGGCTGAGACTGAAAAGCGGGAATTAAAGCTTTTTGCATTTGTCGCGTCACTTTTTCGTTGACCTATTCCTCTTCACTTTATGCATTTTTTATCTACAAAGACGACCAACTAAACTGGCGTATCAGTCTGTCGGGAAAATAATGAGCACAATATGCTGAGCCAATCATGTCGCTGAAGTGAAAAAAAACTTGATTTTGCCGCGACATAGTTCATTTTCTCGCCGGCAATGTCATTTTCTACGCGACAGAGTGCTCATTGTTTTCCCGACAGACTGATACTGGTATTTTCATAAAGTGCATAGACATTTTTTTCATTTTATCGTGACCGAGAGCTTCGTGGATGCGAAGCATTATTAAAAGCTCACATTACGAGGGATTTGTTTATGATAGCAGGCACAACAAAGTCAAGGTTGAGCTATCTGTCTGTCGGGAAAATAATAAGCACAATGTCGCTACCCAATCGCGTCGCTGAAGTGAAAAGCAACTTGATTTTGCCGCGACACAATTTATTTTCTCGGCAGCAATGCCATTTTCTATTCAACAAAGTGCTCATTATTTTCCCGACAGACTGATACCTTGCCAAATTATCCAAAAAACTATCAAATTCTTACCTGCCATACTGATGCTCTCCCAGCCGATAGGCCTGAAAGCAGACATCGTATCTTAGATGCAAAGCCTCAATAATTTGATAAACCGTAGCTGCTGCAGCCTCCACCGAACTTCTCACATCGTATGTGACGTCCTCGGCGCCTCTAAGGATCAGCGAGCACTCCTTGTGATGGTCATCAACAGTTACGATGGGCTTGGAGATATGGTTGAGAAAGTCGAGATCCTTGAATTTTTCGGCGAAAGTTTGGGGCAATTCGAATGTGGCCTGGGATGAGAACATTTTCGGAGAGGGTATTACTTTGGAATATTATGGATTAAGTAGTTTACAACCTGAAAAAAAGTTTATATGAAAAAAAGAGGGTTTTTAGGGAAAAAGATGATTTTTTCATATTTTTCCGGTCTAAAAGTCGGGGTTTTGGTCGATAAATTTATCTCTACAGCAGATGTGATAAATGTAAAGTTTAAAAAAATACTAAGTTTAACTATATAAGGCCATATTTGGCCTAAAAAATGGCAAAAACATGAGAAAAAATCGAAATCTCTTCGGAATTCCCCAAAAATTCGATAAATCCTCTAAAAATCTTGATTCCCACCCTTCTAACACCTTTAAAATCAATTCAGCGCATCGCATAAACCCCGTTAAGACTCGTGGTCAGCGCAGCTCACAACATATAATCCGAAAAAAGAGAAAAAAGCCTCGCTCTTTTCTTGGCTTCCTTCCGCCGCGTAAAATAAACAAGAAGGGAAATAGCGCTGACATGGCGGAGAGTGCCCGAGAATTCTTTGGCTTTTCGTATGCTTTTTCGTCGCTATGCCATAAAATGCAGCGAGGGAGACGCGGAGAAGGCGATAAAAACGTGGTTTGTCTCGGGTGCAGGACGATCCAACAGCTCGTAAAAGAAATGGGAGATGTTTGTGAGGTGGTGGAATGGAATATCTGGCAATTATTAATCGAAAAATTATATGGAAAAATGAGAAAATCTCAAAAAAAGTAAAAAAATCTCTAAAATGCCCATTTTTCTTCAAAAAATACCAAAATTCGGTCGATAATACGGTAAATAGCCTCATAATACTAGATGATATATACAGGACTATACGTTATAAAGTCCAGCGAACCCTATGTTCTTAAAAATTCGATCGATTTACCCTTCTCTCAATTAAAATTTTCATTAATTTTCTCGACTTTTCGAAATTTTATGTCATCATTTTCGTAGGTGATCTAAAATCCCGCTTAGGTGGGCTAAAAATACCTGATCAAGAGCTCGTTTTGTTTACCCATAGCTCAAACCAACGATTACTTGCACCGAAAGTACGAAATTTATGGAACTTCCGCACATAACAGCTGTTTTTACTTTTTGTTTGGCTACAGCGGAACATACGCTAAAAATATAACAAAATCTCTATATAACAAAGGTTTACAGAGGTGTGAAAAGTCATTTTTGAGGCAAAAAGGATCAGTCTACACAGTCAACAACATGGTCTCTATATCATCTTTTTTGAAAGCGACAATGATTCGCTATAAAGAGTTTTAACTGAATTTTTACCTTAAAATTGCCTTACATCTCCCTAAATGTAAATTTTCATTGTTCTTTGGTCATTTAAGTTGCGTTATTTTTTCCAAATTCCTGCACATGACAACTTGAGCCGAATACGATGAATTGGAATTAGCCTTTCCGTCGGCGCCGATCAATCATCGCAGACATGATAACCGATTGTTCTGACAGAACCGAATAAATAAATACTCAAGTTACAGAGAAGTGGCAACAAGAGAATGTGTGTCATACACAGCATAGGAGAGCTGGGTATTTGTTGAGTACATTTATTAAGATGTAAGGCTTCAGAAGTGTTTATAAGATATTGAAAAAGGAATTTTGTAACCAAAGAAGGGTATAATAGGATTTAAAAATATACAAATTTTGTCTCACAAGGAAAGTACTCTTATGGGGGCTCCTACTTTTTGACGGGACATATCTCAAAAAATCAGAAAAAATGTGCTGATCAAGAATATATAAGTCCTAGCTTCCCATTTTAGGTTTTTAGGGATGAAAACTCAATCGGAAGTTGACTTAAAGTCCTGTATGAACCCCTTTTCGCTTAATTTTTCACAGGTTTACAATTTTTATTTTGGCTTAAAATGATGTTTATTGAGTTTCTAAGACGTAATAAATCAGTATTGGCACAAAAATTCATTTTTCCGACCGTCAACTTCAAAAAAAGTTGATTCGGCCCAAAAGGGAAATCGAACCCGTGCGGCGTTCCCCCTTCTTGATTCCCAAACTACGGCACTAGCCACTCGGCCACACCGCTCTCTTCCGAAGGAAGAGACCGACTGCGCTTTTTATCGTTTCGAATGCCTGCGCCTTTTGTAGGGAAATTAAGCCAGTTTTTGGGCATTTTCACCCCTAAAAACCTAAAATGGGCAGCTAAGATTTATATACCCTTGATCAGCACATTTTTTCTGATTTTTTGAAATATGTCCCGTCAAAAAGTAGGAGCCCCCATAAAAGTACTTTCCTTGTCAAAAATGCCAGTGAAAATGACTAAAATTTTGTTTTATGGCATCTTAAGAGCATTGCAAATTCTGTCCAATAAAATTCTACATGTCGAAGACCCGACAACCCAGTAACGCATCAAGCCGAGAGCTCAAGAGTCAAGTGATTTATTCAGTGAAAAAGAGGCCTTTGATAGGGAAACGCCATGTAGAAAAGTTTAAATTTGAATAAATGACGATAGTTTTTCGTGGGGAAATCCTCGAAACTCATTCGTTCCGCCTCCCACAGCACAACAAAACCTGTCTATAACGAACGATTTCCGAGGTCCGGAGAGCCAATTTTTGGGCCAGAATTTCATTTTGTCGGGAAAATAATGATCACAATGTCGCTGCACCGATTGAGTCGCCCAAGTGAAAAGCAATTTGATTTTGCCGCGACACAATTTATTTTCTCGGCGGCGATACGATTTTCGATTCGACAGAGTGTTCATTATTTTCCCGACAAACTGATAAATCTCCGTATAGCAAAACCTGTCTATAGCGAATAATTTTTTCTCTTGCGATTTGTTCTTCAGAGACTAACAGTGAGTCGTATTTTAAGCCTCAAAATTTCTTGATTGCCATTGAAAAAAACATTAGTTTTTGGACTATTTCTCATTTGCGATGTCATCAAATGTCATCAAACTTCCACCTCAACGTTCCACTTCCCCTCCTCTCCAGCTCCTTGATCCACAATAAATCTCGTTTATATAACGAATAAGTCCATTATCTCTTGGCAATTATCCCAATATTAAAAGCCCTCCCGGCGGCTTTTCGATCCTCGCCTCTGGCCATTTGGCCAAAACACAAAAAACAAAAGAAAAATCGAGAGGATTTTTTTTTGACAATCATACTAGTATTATATTCGATAAAGGATTGTTTGGGTTACTTTTTGTTATAGCTTCTTTGTTATTGTTTGATGGGGAAAGAGACGGTCGCCGCGAACGGAGATTTCCAGGTGGTAAGGAGTTTGTTTCAGGTTAAGATCAGCGATTGTTTGCAACTTTTTTAATGTTGTTGACTTTTCCAGGAGTCCTCGCCGAGTTTTAGTACACCTTCTTCCACACAATACAGCGATGGGCTGGTGGAAAATTCGGTCATTTCGGATGGAGAGGAGATGTTCTATCCGCCGCAGACGCGAAAAGAACGGGTATTGTCGGTGAGTGAATTCATATGCAAATTTAATAATAAATATTTTCTACAAGTCCGTTTGCAAAGGCGCTGGAGTGATTTCTGCGATATGCAGTGTGAGAAAACAAAAATTCACTTTAACTATGCAATTTCTTGCTGTTTCCACAGCGCAGTGGGCTTTTTTGGGCTATTGCTCGAGCCCTGACATTCAGAAATCGCTCTAGTGACTTTGCGAACGGACTACTTCTATCATCAATCTGTCGGGAAAATAATTAGCACTCTGTTGCATCGAAAATCGCATCGCCGTCGAGAAAACTAATTGTGTCGCGACAAAATCAAATAACTTCTCAATTCAGTGACGCGAATGGCGCAACGACATTGTGATCATTATTTTCCCGACAGACTGATGCAAATTGCAGAGCTGTCTCTTATGTGTAGGGTTTCCTAAAAATGTAGTCAAAAAGACTGGCAGTTTTATTAACCCGCCTATCAGTTTGTCGGAAAAATAACGGGGGATCGTCGCGCCTCGGAATCGCCCGTCATCGCTTTGCGATGGCTGCCGAAACTGAAGATTTGGTGCGCGATAGAGGCGAGGTGAGACATTTTTCTGCGACGATCCGCCGTTGTTTTCCCGACAGACTGATACTAGTCCCGACACAAAGTCCTGAGAAATTTGCACAGTGCATTTTTGCTTTCGTTTCGCGCCCGTCGCGGCAATTCCCCGTTTTTGCGCTTGGGACATGCACTTTCGCGCGAGCTCGCTCCAATTTTGCCGCGCGACACCCGCGACAAATGTGTCAGGACTTTATGGCGCGACTAGTAATAAATAAGCCTGCGGGGTGTAATGAAAAGCAGCCGAAAGTTCCGGATTTTTCTTTGAAGAAAGACCTTGGAAATCAAAAATTTAGCTTTCTGAAGGCACGGTTGTGGTTTCACCAGGGCTCCACAAAGTTTTTTTTTATTATTTTTTTATTAATTGAAATTCGGGAACTCGTCAAGTACAGGCTCCTCTACAAAGCTGGTATCAGCCTGTCGGGAAAATAATGAACAAAAACGATCGTGTCGCTGAAGTGAAAAGCAATTTGGTTTTACCGCGGCACAATTCATTTCCCAGCGGCGATGCTAATTTCTAAGCGACAATGTGCTCATTATTTTCCCGACAGACTGATCCCTTTGAACTCGACACGAACCCAAGTTCAAGATCAGGCTGAACTTTGAGCTTGAAACAGAGGCACTTTTAAAGTTCACCCGAACTTGGTCTTTCAGTTCAATTTTTTAATTGAACGGAAAATTGAGCGGCCGATTGTTTGAGTCTGGGACAAAAGACTTTTTCGAAGAAAATCGATGTTTGACGTTAGAAAATTACTTTTTCTTCTTGCATATTGATGGATAAGTTTGCACTACTAGCGGGGGGAAATTCCTGAGAATGTGTCGCGGCCCCAAATTTCGTCAAACTCTGAAAAAATGATTTGTCGCTGCGAAAAATACGAAATGTGCGTCCAAAATACAGGGTGTTTCAAGAAATTTGGAACAAATGATTTGCTTATATCTTTGTGTTCTTTGCATCTATCAACGAATTTCTTTTTGCTTCTAAAAATTGACAGCGTGCGTTTTTAGAATCTCAAAAAAAAATTTTTTCGTCGGCGGAGGGCCCATTTCTCGGCGGAGAAAATTAGGGCCTTTTTTAAAAATCACAGCGTATTACGTGGCGGAAACGCCGTTGCAACGGCTGAAATCAAGTTTACGTTGCACCTCCGTCGATTTTACGGTATGCATTTTTTTGTTTTCGATTTTACGCGCACCGCGGAGGCGCGGCGGAGACTTCAAATTTCGGCGGACGTTGTTTTGGGCCTTCGGCTGTTGCAATTCATGTTGGAAATGAGGTTGGGGTGATTTTTGGCTTTATCAAAGGGTCAAAGCTGTCTTACGAGTCCGGGAAAAATCTCAGCTACAAGAATCCATCAGAGCAGCATTGTCTTTCAAAGATTTTTGATTTTTTTAGTCCGGCGGACAAATCGGCGGAGTTTTGTTTTTACCCTTTGATAAAGCCTCCGCCGACTCCTCCGCCGGGGATAAAAAGCACGAAATTTTTGCCATCTGTGCATCGGATGACCACAAAAAATCATCCAAACCTCCTTTTCCAACATGAATTGCAAAAGCCAAAGGCCCAAAACAACGTCCGCCGAAATCTGAGGTCTGCGCCGCGCATCCGCGGAAGTGCGTAAAATCGAAAACGCAAAAAAAGCATAACGTAAAATCGATGGAGGTATTACGTAAACTTGATTTCAGCCGTTGCAACGGTGTTTCCGCCACGTAATACGCTGTAATTTTTAAAAAAGGCCCTAATTTTCTCCGCCGAGAAATGGGCCCTCCGCCGACGAAAAAAATTTTTTTTTGAGATCCTAAAAACGCACGCTGTCAATTTTTAGAAGCAAAAAGAAATTTGTTGATAGCTGCAAAGAACACAAAGATATAAGCAAATCATTTGTTCCAAATTTCTTGAAACACCCTGTATTACAGGGTGTACCAAAAAAATGGAAACTTTTTTTCATTTGTCCTGATGTGAAAATGGTTAGGTGTAGCCAAAGAAGTTTATTACTACAAAATTCTCTGTGTTTTTCTGTCCTAGTGTTTTGATTTTTACGCCCATATCGATTAATCGACCTGTCTTTTTTGAACTTCAAACAAAGGGACCTCGATTTTGAACTTGTTTTTGGAGCTGTTCGAACAGTTAATTTGCCCGGTATAGAAAGAACGTTGTGTCGAAAGTAATCACGAGGCCCAAGGAGCTTGATACGGATAGTAAGCGCCCAGGAAGTGAAAGAAAACGCACCGCCAGCGCTTCTTTCAACCGAAAGATCGCCCACAGCAAAATCCGCGATTTTCAAGAAAAACTTGCCCTTGAGACTGACATCAGCGCCCGATCGCTCGGCCGAATAGTCAAGGGCGAGCTCAACCTCATGTCATACAAGCTCTAAAAAACTCAGATCTTTAAAGTCGAGAGAAAGTGCGTACAGCGCAAAAATGTCGGAACGTCAAAGGGGTGGGCCGCAGCTCCGAGACGTGAGCGCATTCAGTTCGCGGTTTAATATTTAGCGGATACACAACCACCAGAATGATAGAATCTGCTTCAATGAGGCTCCTAGCCTGTTGGCCATCGTCAAATACCACCAAAATCCGGGTCGTCATTGCTTAAGGCGGAATTTGTGCCAGCGGCAAGAATTCCATGTTTTTCGTGAATAAATGGGACAAAATACTAGCGCCGCGGTAATTTCTATTTTGTCGTGCTTCCGTGAGCTCAGCAGAACCTTGGCAATGCAAACTTGGCGTTTCAACAGGACTCAGCGCCGGCTCACAAGGCAAAATCGACTCAGGACCCGAAATGGGACCGATTTTCCCGATTTTATCCCGCCTGCGAAATGGCCGCCTGCTCGCCAAATTTGAATCCAATGGACTATATATTTTTTTTAAATATAAGGCCAGCACCGGTACTATGCTCCACAAAAGTTTGGAGTCGCAAAGTAAATGATGCGCCAAGAACGGGACCGATTTCCCCCTTGAAAAGCTGCGGCCCGGAGCCCAAAATTTTACGCCACGTTTGGAGCTCTATATCGCCACCACAGGCAGCCACTGTGAAACAGATTGAACATGTTATAAACAATGCTCTATGTTACCAATCATGACCGTTACTTTTGCTGAATTTTGATTCTCCGAAAAAATATAGCTATAAAAACAAGTTTCCATTTTTTTGGTACACCCTGTATACTAAAATCGAGGTCCCTCTGTTTGACATTCAAAAACACAATTTTAATTAACCGATTTGGACATGAAAATCAGAGGACTAGGACAGAAAAAGACGCAGATTTTAATGATACAAAAATAATTTAGCCACACATAAAGGTTTTCGCGGCTGGACACATGAAACAAATTTTGCATAAAATCATCCTCGTACCGTTTTTTTTACTATGGTACGCTGCTCTTTTTACTAGTCCTTCCGGAAAGTTGCCGGAGTAAAATCTGCGACATGCACTGTGAAAAAAAACAAAATTTTACTTTGCACTGTGCGATTTCTTGCTTTTTGCACCGTGCAATAGGCTTTTTTCGGCTGCCGCTCGCACTCTGATTTTCATTAGATAGTGCAAACGCCACAAAATCACTCTAGCGACTCCAGGAACGCAGGCGAAAAACGTTTTTGTTTGAGACGATCTCCTCATTTTGCATGTTCTCTCGCAAAAAGATTGCTAAAAATTTCCGCTGCGGGCGCAAAGTGTGAGCAAAAAGTTTCACGTCAAAAATCACCTCAGCGACTTTCCGGAAGGCCTAGTACTAATTTTCATAGAGGTTTTGTACTACCGGGGTTCGTTATAATTTCAACTGTCTATGCGAAAAAGATATCTTTCAACCCCATTTTCAGCTAGCCAAGCAAATCCTACCTCACATCGGACTATGCTTATTGCTTCTCGTCTACCTCTTACTTGGAGCCGCAATATTTCAGCGAATTGAAGGGCCAAACGAGATCATTGTAAGTTAAACAACTACGCAGTTAACTTTTTCAATCTTTCAATGCTGTAAAATCACATTTCCTCTAGGTAAAACGAAATGAAATCAGTCGAATAAGAACCCTCAAACATCGTTATCAAGAGTCGGTATGGAACCTGACTCACAATCCAGGCACTGTGTTTTCCAAGACCACCTTCAACGCCTTAGGCGAAGAGTATTTTGAGAAGCTCGTGCAAGAAATCTTTAGCTCCTATCGTAATCAGTTTGTGACTGAAGTCCACCTACTTAATCGGACTTCTGAAGACGACAACTTGTGGTCGTATCGAAACAGCATCTTTTTTGCGACAACTGTAATTACTACGATAGGTAAGAAAGGCCTGAATTTTTCGACATAATTGTAAAATATGCTGATTCCTTTTTTTCTTTTTAATATAAGCGTCTTATATACTGATACAGGTATGTGTTTTTAAGGGTATGGTCATCTTGTGCCAGTGACACAGACCGGAAGAATAGCCTGCATTATATTTGCGTTGATTGGAATCCCACTGTTGTTGGTCACTATCGCAGATATTGGTCGTTTTTTGTCCGAGTTTCTCAATGTTGCGCACATTTCTTCAAGGAAGTTTATTAGCAGGGTAGGTTGGAAAATATGACACAGAAAATAACCTTACAAAGAAGGAAACCTCTGTGGAACAAACTCAAGTAGAAGGAGACCTTTCCGCAACGAACAATCTCACTACATGTAGTCAGAGGGCTCAAGTTTCTATCTAGGCCAAAACGAAACTCTCTACAATAAGTCACTTCCATATATAGTGCATAACTATCAGTTGTCGGGAAAATAATGAGTAGAATTACGATGCGCCGATCGCAACGCTTAAGTGAAAAGCAATTTGATTTTACAGCAGAATTTCTCGGCGGTGATGCGATTTTCAATGCGACACAGTGCTCATTATTTTCCTGACAGATTGAGAACAGTTTTTTTGGCTCTTGCGAAACGTTGTTCAAAGGTGAGAGAGCCTCAATCAAATCTCTGTACAACGAATCGCAATGAACTAAAAAATTAATGGAAGTATAGTATTGTTGGACAAAGGTTCTTTTTTTACCTCGTTTTGACTTTTGAGACCTTCAAAATTGCTTGCTATAGACAGATCTCACTGTATGACAGTTGATTGTATTATACAATGCATTCTACTGTAAAAAAATCACTAACAAGTGAAGTTAATCTATGATTTATTTTCAGATCCGCGACAAAACCAACCGAATTTCCCACCGAATCTCGAGGTTCAGTATTCGCCGTCGTTTATCGACCGATAATTCCAAATCGATTGAGAACTCATCAATGACCACGGATCAGGCCGGCTCCATGAATTTGAATGAGATTCCGCCCAACTCCGAAGACGAGGATGAAGAAGAGCCCATGCAGAACGACGCTCAAAGCTTGCGGATTCCCATTCTGATGGTGTTGGTTGTGATCTTGAGCTACACCGCGTTAGGCGGGCTGCTTTTTCAAAAATACGAGGGATGGCCATATTTGGAGGCCTTCTACTTTTGCTTCATTACAATGGCTACCATCGGATTTGGAGATTATGTTCCATCAATGAACATGAACCTCGCTGTCGCCATGACTTATATTATCTTTGGACTAGCGCTGTAAGTAAAAACAACGATGTAAAAAAAGTTTCGTATGTGTTTTCCAGCGCAACAATGTGCATAGATACGGCTGGCACTCATTACATTCGCAAGATCCATTACGTGGGCACGAAAATGGAAGATGCCCGAGGCGTCGTGATGACTGGCATCCACCAAAGCGAGCATTTGATAAAACACAAGGGAATTAATATAATTCGAACTGCCGGAGGCAGAATTTACCGAGTTAGAGGGCATTTGCTGAGCAGGACGGAGTCACAACAGCTCGATTATTTGCTGAAGAGCACGTATTATCAGAAGAACATCATCTATGAGCCGTTGTCGCCGCAGGTCTTGAAGTTGTGCAGAGAGAAGGGAATAAAGGTAAGAAAAGTTTTAATGAGGACAGTTTCAAAGTGTTGCCAATTTATTTTTTGCCAAAAATTAGGCCATACAGTCAAACCTATCTACAATGAGGCGCATGAGATCAAAAAAAAACATTTTTTATAGAAGGGTTTTGTTATACGGAGGTTCAATTTGCCATAGCAGAGGAAGTCCCCCAAGTGCGACGCTCAGATTTTGATGAAACATGGGAGAACTTTACATATTTTTTTCTGAGATTCAATTGCGGGACCCCCAGCTCGCGCTTTGCGGAAATGACAGAGATTTTTAGGGCGAAAGTAGGCAAAAATGCTTAGCCACAAAGATGTGGAATATGTCGGCTTAGCCTACAAACCTCGGTGTAAAATTTTCACTGATTTTATATGTGGTCTATGCCCGGTATGAGAGCAAAATTTAAGTAACGTCTGAGCTTCACACTTGGGGTACCCAAGCACGGCAACCCAGGGAGTCTCCCGCCTCCTTTCGGCACTTCGCCCACCCAGTATCGGTTAATTTCAAACGACACTCACGGACTCAAAAAAACCTTGATTTCGCGACAGAAACTACAGAGTTCCAAAATCTTGGCTTACAATATATTTTCAGATCCTCCCCGACGAAATCTCCCCATCCGAATGTACGGTGCTGCCCAACCACGAGGAGAATTTGAAAATGCTCAAAGAATTCGTTCGAAACAACAACGTCATGTCGCCAAATACGATTCATCGGACGCTCGCCAAGAATTTGGATCCCATGTCCACCTCACTGCCGCCAATGCCATTCGTGCTCAAGGAATCTTTCATTTAAATATTCAACCTATTATTTAGCTATAAACGATTCGATTTTAACGACCTTTAAAGCGCTTGTCACACATTCGAAACACTCCACCTGACCTGTCATCCAATTTACATCCATGGCTAATTCGCTGCGCTGATTTTTTCGTATCTTTGCGGAAGGAAAACGTCGAGCGACTCGATCAGGAAAAAGGTTTCACGTTACATCAAACACAAAGGGCTGATGGCTACTCGACTGCGATTAATGGTGATTTGATATCCCCACAGTTTTTCTTTTAACTGTTTTCTTTTGAGAATGGTCAAGTGGTTTCGTTGTGGCAGTATGTTTTGTGTTCAAGGGAAGTTCACAAAGCGCAAGGGAGATTTTTTAAAATTTTCTTATTTTTTTATAGAGCATGTTTATCAATGTCCGTGGCCAAAAATCGCTCCAGCGACTTTTACTGACAAACTATCAGAATGTCGGGAAAATAATGAGCCAAGAAAATAAATTGTGTTGCGGCAAACTCAAATTGCTTTTCACTTCAGTGACACAATAGGCGCAGCGACATTCCCCTCATAATTTTCCCGACAGACTGATAGTATAAAACATATCCGCGATTCCTAGCTCGCGCTTTGCAGAAAAAACCGAGATTTTTAGGTCGAAAGTTGACAAAAATGTGACGCTTTTTTTGTAAATTTTGGCATGTTAATTTTCTTGTCTATTTTTACCATGGAGAAGAAAAAAACCATTTTTTCCGCACCAAAGCGCCAAAGATACGACCTAAGCCGTTTTCTCTCAAACCGCTCTCCTCGTTTTGCGTAATCTCTTGGCCGCAATGATCTTTGAATATCTCGGCTGCACTTGCAAAGCGCGAGCTAAAACTTTCAGGAATTGATATGTGACCCATGCCCAACGCGTGTGCAAAATTTAAAGAAAATCTGAGCGCTGCACTTGGGACAGTTCGTTCTTGGTTCGAGCCAAACCTTACCAAATTCTGTAAATCCCACTTGAATACCTTTTAGTCTAAGTGCTTTCTAAAGACGTCAAAATCTATTCTCTCCATATTTAAATACTGGCACTTCCAGCATCATTAAAATTCCCCATCTTTTTTTTACTTCCGGTTTCCATCCATTTCCAACTTTTTCTCCCCGTTCTCCCAACTCCGCACGCTCTCTAATCCCTCCTCCATTACCCCCAAAGTGTCCCTAAAAAGAGCCGACGAACTCTTTTTTTGGGCCACGAAAAAGCCGGAGGGCAGCGCCTTTGGGGGCTTCGGCCCATGGCAAATGCATTTCCAAGAGCGGAAAGTCTTGCGCAAAAACTGTTTTCGCACATTTTTCAAGGGATTTCGAAGAGTTTTTCCCGAGTTTTTCCGCGAAATCAAGTGGTTTGGCTAATGAGTTTGAAGTTGGGGGTGGCGGAATGGGAAATTTGGGGGGATAATTAGGCACGTCATTGGGTTTGAAGGTCGGCAAAAGCAATTTTCGGTCGAAAAAATAACTTATTGTCTTTCTGAAGTCAGCATTATGTACTTACTAATAGTCCGTTCGCAAAGTCGCTGGAGTGATTTCTGCGACCTGCACTGTGCAAAAACAAAAGTTCGTTTTGCACTGTGCAATTTCTTGCTTTTTGCATTGTGCAATAGGCTTTTTTCGGTTGCCGCTCGCACTCTGACTTTTTCTGCACAGTGCAAACGCCAAGAATTATTTCAGTGACGTTACGACAGGCCTACTAGGCGTTCCAGAAAATGCGTAGACCTTTTTCGCGGCGCACAGTGCATTTTTATACTTTTTTCACTGTGCAATTGTTACCGTAGGCTCAAAATGCGCTGCGACTAACGATAAGTTGAAAAATAGCCTACGTCGCAGCGACTGCACAGAGCAAAAATGAAACGCACGGTGAAAAAAAAATTTGCGACGAAAAGTCTACGCACTTTATGAAAACACTTACATATCAGTATCAGATATCAGTCTGTCGGGAAAATAATGAGCACTCTGTCGCATCGAAAATCGCATCGCCGCCGAGAAAATGAATTGTGTCGCGGGAAAATCAAATTGCTTTTTACCTCAGCGACGCGATTGGCGCAACGACACTGTGCTCATTATTTTCCCTACAGACTGATATTTGTTCTTAGTTCTTTGTTATTATACCTTTTTTGAAATCTAGAATGCCCAAAAAATCCGTTCAACCCCTCCATTTCCTACGACTATTCGGACTATAGATTTGTTTTATTGATAACATCAAAAAGACATTGTTTTTTTTTTTCGTTCTTTTTCTTGTCTTTCTCTCCGTCCAAAGACCCACAGGACGTCAGTTTATGCCAGAGGACCTTGCGCAATGCATAAATTTTTTCTTGACATCGGCTTTTAGAAGTGTCCGGAGGAGTTTTGGGAGAAAATTTCAAAATGTTTTCATTTTCTGAAATTGTGGGAGATTTCGAGAGAAAAATCAACTTTAGCTGTTTCTAGAGGTCTAGGAATGCCGATGCTTTATGTAGAAATTAACGTAAGAAGTCTCAGCGAGCTTAATAAACTAAAATCAACACTTTTACCTTGAATATTTTTGAAAAATCATCGATTTTTCTATTTTTCTCAAAAATTTTGAGAGACTTCGTAAATAAAAACAATCTTGACGGTCCCTAATTGTTTATCAAGTCTCACATTGTATCTAGAAATCAACTTCAGCCTCTGCAGCAAGCTGATTTACCAAAAATCGACCATTTCCCCCACTCTGCTTTCGAAAAATCATCAAATTTTCATCTTTTTCTTCCTTTCACTTTCTAACTGCACTTTTACACCCTGTGAAACTACAAAACAACACCCCAAGTTGTTTCTTTTTGGCTTCTGTTTACCTTCGCCTTCCATCCCCATCTCCCTTTTCACTATTTACCCTTTTATTTACTCAGCTTGATACTTTTTCCCCCTAATTTTTACAATTTCTCGGAGGGTGCGTTAACGTGAAAAAAAGTGGGAAAAAACGCTTCTGCGGTAAATTACCTGTGTCAACGGGAGACTATAAGTAAGTTCTTCTCAAAGGTAGTTAAAAGTTTTCACTTTTCGCCTGTTTTTTCCCACCTTTCTTTATAGCGCATGACCGGCCCCGAAAGTGATAATTATGGGCGTTTAGCGCGCGACTTGGGCATGGATTTTCGGAGCGCAACCGGTCGGGCTATGCATTTTCTGGGTGCTTAACCTAATCGAGGCAAACGAAAGGGGTTTATTGTTATTTTATGAGGGGTTTGGAGCAAATTTTTGCGATTTTTCAGAGGTTTTTCGACTTTTTAATGCAATTTTTTTTTTCAGTTTAAGGTCAATTAGCAGCTATTTTACGGTCAATTGGCTTAACGGTATACCACATGACGACCACGCACCGTATTTTACCATTTTTTTCTCAAAATTTTCAAAAAATCTGATTTTGAAAAATCCGTATTTTACCCCAAAATTTTTCAAAAAACCTATCAAAATCGTTTTATTCCGCTTTAATGCCCCCCAATTTCCTCATTAGCCCTTTTTCCAGCGGCAGCTCAATTACCTATCCATCATTTTTACGGTCAAAAGATTTGTCAGCCCCAAAAAACCGAGGGAATTCAATTATTTCAGCGATATTCCATCTTTTAATCCCCCAAAAAAGTATAGCCCATGTTCAACATAAATTCCTTTGATCTCACGTCCAAAAACATGCGATCCGCAACAAGCGGATTGATCAAAACGCGGATAAGGAGCGAAAATGGTGGGGAATATCCATGCGAATGAGGGATTCCGGGCTTTCGATGGGCTTTCAGAGGGGTTTTGGGGATAAAAATTATTTTCAATAACGATCAATCTTTGCACCTCTGTAGCAAAAAGTCTTGGGAATTTTCTGCGACTCTGCACTGTGCATTTTATTCGATAATTCCGTCGCTCTTCAGAAAAACCCAGTTTGCACCGTGCATCCGGCGCAAAAAGTGAGTCTGCACAGTGCAATTTCGTTTTTTTGCACTACGTCGCGCGGGATTGCCATTTTCGCAGGGACAAATCATTCCTTCGGCGTGCGACAGAGTTTGGGGGCCGCGAGGAATTCCAAGGACTTTTTGCCGTGAGTTGCAACGAATTGGAAGTTACTAAAAAATTTGTTCGTTATATCAGGGATTTGTTGTACAGAGGTTCATGTTGCCCTAAAAGTAGCTCATGGAACCTCTGAAATTGTTCGTTATAGCAGGAGTTTGTTGTACGGAGGTTCATTTTGCCCTAAAAGTAGCTCATGGAACCTCTGAAATTGTTCGTTATAGCAGGAGTTTGTTGTATAGAGGTTCATTTTGCCCTAAAAGTAGCTCATGGGACCTCTGAAATTGTTCGTTATAGCAGGGGTTCGTTGTACAGAGCCATCTTGCCACAACGAAATCTTTCTGTAACGAATCATTTCTGAGGTGCCAAGAGTTGCTTTAAATAAGTCCCTGTACAACGAATCCCTGCTATAACGAACAATTTTGGAGGTCCTATGGGTTACTTTTAGGGAAAAATAAACCCCTGTTCTACGAAATCCTTGCTATAACGAATAATTTTGGAGGTCCTATGGGTTACTTTTAGGGCATTCTTTATAGCAAGGATTTCTGTACAACGAAATCCTTGCTATAACGAATAATTTCAGAGGTCCCAAGAGTTGCTTTTTTGTACAAGGAGTTCCACTGTATTTTTATCATCGGCATTACTAATATTTATTATTCGTTTCCCGCGTATTTTACAATTTTCCCCAAGTTTTGTTCTAATCTCATGATATTTAGACCGATTGGCGCTGCCTACGAATTTAACGGTCCTCTCTTGCTGATAAGCCTATCTATCATTGCAGTTTCGCCACATAATTTATTGAACTGTCCTTTAGCCGAAACTAAAGGACAATACAAGTGCAACAAAAAGGAGAAAGCTCAGTCTCAAGGTCGATAACTATGGATCAAAGTGGAAGGGTATGTGCTTCGTTTTCTATTCCGCTCCTAGGGTCCACTAAATCCTCGCAAATCCCGAGTTGCGTCGCTCAGATTTTGATGACATTACGGATAAATTCAGATTAAAATTTTTGCAGGAATATGCCAGGTTCTTAGGTTGTGCTTTGCAGAAACAATCGAAATTTTTAGGTCGAAAACTTCAAAAATCGACCTAAATATTTCAATGGTTTCTGCAAACGGCAAGCTAGAAATCTCGCATGTGCATCATTTTTTTACGAACTCATCATCACCAAATCACAAGTGTTATACACCGGTAAAAAGCTCTTGAAAAGTAGTACTAGAAACTACTCCAAATTTTTGCAGAAAGCCTCAGGGCAAAAAGTTATGAACCCTATACGGAAAGGTATTCTGCAAAAATTTAAAATGGGCTTTAGTACTACTTCTCAAGAGCTTTCCAACGGTGTACAAGACTTGTCATTTAGCGATGGTCAGTTTGTACAATCCCTAGTTAGAAAATTCACGTCTTAATTTATCCCAAATTTTATATCAAAATCGGTCAATCGCAAAACGTTTGAGCCAATTTCAAATTTTCATTCCAAATCATTTGGCTTTCCCAACAGAAAATTAATTTCTGTTTACAAATAAAAAGACAAACGAAAGGTGAAGGAATGAGCGATAACAATAAAAGCGGGGCTTCCCATTAATATTACTTTTTATTTATTTTCGCTTTTTAGATGTTCGATTCCACTGATGATATCATGATGACCTCCAACATGACATATGTTATTGGCAATGCATCCGTGAGTTCGGCTTTGATTTTTATTGCTTTTTGGTGGGAAAGGGATTTTTTGAGAGATTTTTTGGGCGAAATAGAGCACAATTGTGGGCCTCCATGAAAATATAGGGACTTTTCTGGTCCTTAAGTTCCTAAAAGCGCCGGTTTGTTTCAATATCTCATTAATAATGATGACTTTTACCAATAATATTCATTTTTTCGCCAAAAAAAACACTCCCTATCATCTTTTACATCCGAATTCAGCCGTTCCAGTAAAATTTTCTTCAATTTTTATTACTGTAACAAACATTTTTCCAATTTTTTAGCCAAAAAATCATTTCTGGGCTATCAACTTTCATGTTTCTCTCAAATTCCCTCTCGTTCCAAACATGTTAGCATAGCAAAAAATCACATGTCAAAAGAGATTTGGAAAGAAGAAACGTTCCAGTTATATCATCTCTGTGCCACAAAAAGACCTTGGGCCCTGAGGGGTTAAAGTTGGAAAAAGCCCAATTTTTTTCGATTTTTTGTCCGTAGGAAACGTTTGCTGGCATTCTTTTTGTTGTTATGACTTTGGGATGGGTCCAAGATTTAGTACAGCTTTGATTTGTGGGATTTATCGGGATCTAAGGTTTTCGTGGTAGGACCCAAAATTGAAAAAAAGTCCTGTAATTGTGTTAAACAATTATTATGACACTTGTAAAATATTGTGGGATCATTGCCAAGATTTGAAAATTTATTTTTGCGACGAAAAAATCAACTTTGTTTCGCAAAATCATCAATTTTCCGACAAAAAATTAAAATTTTCGCAAACTTTGATTAAAAAGCCCATAAAAACCTTTGTTTTTTCAGGATTTGGCCAATTTCTGCGATTTGGACTCCAGTCTAATCGAATTGGACATCAGCAATCACAATTCGGGTAACTTTTTTTTATTATCCATGATATTTCTCCCAATTTTTTTCATTTTTTCGCTCCCATTCTTTTTTGAGCTCTCACAAACCACGCTCCCACTCTCCATTCTATTCAAATTACACGCTGATTTACAACTCGCATCTTTTGATCCGCTGCACATGTGTAATTTACGACCATTCGCTGCAATTTTCGTCCATTTTCCGCTGCTTTTTTCTCCCAAATCCATCAAAAAACAGATTTAGTTCGAAAAAATCTCGAGTACTCGTAACAATCGGTCATTCTTTTGGGGGAACCGAAACGTTATTTATGCATGGAGTGGAGCAAAAACAAACAAATTCTCAAGTAGCACCAGAAAACCGAGGGATTTTTTTACTTTTTGAAGGCTTTTGAGGAAAAATGGCGCGGTTTATGCGATTTTTAGACGACCTAGCTAAAGTACAGGGGGTAAAAGAGCTATAAAAAACATATAGGAGTTACCAAGTACCGTATTTTACCAAAAAAATCCTTTTTCTGCCATTTCTTGCGGAAAATTGTAAAAAATCTCATTATTTCGAGATTTTGAACAATTTTCTGACCAACCTTGCCTTTTAAAACAGTCTAGCTAGGCTCTTCACTATCTGAGCTACATTCTAAAGTCCATTCCCCAGTCTAATAAACCCTGATTTCAGTGAACTCGTCGATTGTTCTTGAAAGACCCACCCTGGATCCCTCATTGTTGCCAATAATCGGCGACGACGAGCTCGAAACCCCGGTTGCATACAATAGAAACCTTGCCGAATCACTACGGCAGAAAGAGGAAGCAATGTTGAAGCAAAAAGAGGCGGAAAAGAAGTCGCCGAGCAAGCCCAGACAGCCGTTATATCCGGTAAGTCATCAAATTTTTCGGATTTTTGCGATTTTAGGGCAAACATGTTGATTTTACGCAAAAAAAAACTTGTAGTTTTCTAATCAAAACATACTTCAGAGTAAAATACGTTGTACCTGCAAGAAATATTAATTTTTGTAACAAAAAATGTGAAAAAAAGGCTCTCGACCACGGCAGGATTCGAACCTACAATCTTCGGTTCCGTAGACCGACGCGTTATCCATTGCGCCACGCGGCCACAGTTCGATTCCTCTTTGTTATCAAGTCTTTTCCTTTGTTTTGAGAAAAGATCGGCAAAAAGTGACCCAAACTTGAAACAAAGTCTCACATAATTCAAGTCATTGTGCTAATCAGAATCTCAACCATAGAAAAAATAATAATAATCAATTCTAGGGCCCTCCAAAGAATGCCGAAGTCAAGCCAGTCCAACCGAAGCCAAAGAAAATGTCAAAACACGAGGAGATCATGTTGAGGATAAAGCAAAGTATCGCCGAAGAGAAGAAGACACCAAAAAAGGAGATCAAATCGAAATTGGCGGAAACCTTGAAGAGTGCGCCCACTCCGAAAGCCGTTAGTCGAGGTAAGCCACCAATATCACAAAAATTTCCTTCTCAGAACCCAGCGCCTTAAAGTCCAAAAATCTCAATGCCTCTATACCGGTGAACAATCGAGTATTGGCCAGCAAACTACGAGTCCAAGCGGGCGGAACGCCAATCAAGCCAAGATGCCCTCCAGCGAATTCTGCGGGTGCTGGAGTCGCGAAATTCCGGAATCTCCCGGCAAAAGATGCGCCAATTCAGACCAAAAAGTCCGTTTCTTCACACAATTTGAATAGCAATTCGAACAATTCTACTCAATTGAAACGACAATCACAACCAGTCCCAATCACAAGGCCTACAGTAGAGATCGATGCGGAAAAATTGCAAACTCCGGAGGATTTTCACACCGAATTTGAGCGGATCAAGACGATAACGTTGAGAAATGCCCGAGGATTCGACCAAGTCGCCAAATTGTTCGATCTAATGGCCGGACAAGTAAGTTTACCATATAATAATAGCAAAATTATATCGAATAGGACTTATACACAACAATTAGAGGCCTAGATCCATTATTTGGACTTTATTTTCCCAAAAAAAGATCTATTTGCTAAAATGGCAATAAAGTTAGATTAATGGGGCCTAAAATTGTTGGTTTACCATTGAAAACGAAGTGGTAAACTTCAATTTTCTCCAAGTTTGAGGGAAAATGAGATTCCTGAAGCGATATTTGAGCTGTAAACTTTGTTTTTGCAAGGTAAAATAAAGATTTTTTGAACCTTTAAGATAAATTATCTATCTCAAACTAACATAATAAGGCTTTTAGTAGCGATATCTAACCAAAAAAAGTTGTTTTAGACATGAATTCGACAAAAATTATATTGCACATGGCACCAATTCCCAATTATGCCCCAAATTTTCCTAATTTTCACTCAGAATGCTCATAATACCCTTCATAGCGAGATAGCACTCTTATTCCTCAATTTTAGCTAGCAGAACATCAAAAATCCAACGCCCGAATCAGCGAAGAACTAAATTCGGCAAACAAGGCAAACGAAAACTTGAAAAAATGCATGGACGAGTTCATGGAGCAAAACCAGCGAGCTGTCGAGGAATGTAAGTAAATTTTGTGCAATTTACTTGCTAGTTTTTTCTTCTCCAACATTATTCTTGACGTCTTTCGGGCTTTGTGGCATTTTAGAGGTAAACTATCCAAAAAAAAATGGACGTGGGTGCCAAAAAAAGTTAAAACTGACCTTATCCTAGCTTAACACCCTCTAAAGCTTGGACCATGCAGTCTAATTGACCCATTTTGACTGCTGTTTCGCATTTCTTACCCTAAAAATCAAAGAAAACACAAAAAATTGTGATCTTACCTTGTTTTATTCATGAAATTTTTGAATTCCTTGGTATTCTCGTTGATATTCTGCTAAACCTTGAAAACCTCATGAACAAATTGTATTTCCAACCAGGTAGATCGAGAAAACCGACAAGATCTGTTGAAAAAATTATTTTTCTTGGGAAACGAAACAGCTGACCCAGAATTGGAACCTTGAGTCAAGTTTTTCTCTCTTATTACGGTAAGAGGTTCAAATTCTCGGAAGTCAAAATAAGTGCCATACAGCTCTCAAACAACGCTTTTTTTCGAGTATTTGTCAGATTTCGCATCCCAGGGATCTAATTTAGACATTTATTTCCATCAAGTATAACATAAATAAAAAAAAAATATATTTTAAAATACGAATTCGTCGCTAGGTAACTGTCAAATCACCGTCGAAAAGAACCTGATTTCCTCAGATTTCGATTAGATTCGGCTTATGGGTTCCCATCGCTTTGATTCATCGGGCGTTTCCATCCTGAACGCCTCTCATTTTACCATAAAAAAACAGGCGTAATAGAAAAGGTTATGCAACATTACCTGCCTTTTGATCTGTAAGCCGTCTGGTTTCGGCCTGTGTAACGTATTTTTGGAAAGGTGTTTGAACTCTAGATATTACTTTTGCCATTTTTAAACATTTTTTTGTCCTGCGGATTTGAAGATACCTGGTGTTTTCAAATCGATTATTACAGTATTCAAAGCCTTTCCCGAATCTCCGAATTTACCTTGAGGGCACTTTCCGAAAGCCTCTTTAAGAATTTCGCGAAATTTCCCCATGAAATTTCGGTTAGACCCCGCAGGGCGTGGATCAGATAAGATGCGCGAAAAAAGTCGAGATTTCCCTAAAACACAATAAAAATGGAAATAATGGAATAAAGAAGCGTCAACGGCTCTTCATTTCGTCTTTTTTTGGCAGGTCCGGTCGGGTTTCGGAGTTAGAAGTAGTTTTGAGTTTGAGGGTACCTCAGAAGTCAAGGTTTTGAAGAGATCTTTACGCCGGGAGCTTTAGGTTTAATTTTTATGGTCAAAACGGAGTTTGCGGATATTTTAACCGGTGTATTTTACATCGAAATAATTTAAAACGACGTATTTTACCTGTGCTCCCCTAAAGTTCCCTTTATTTCCCTAAAAATCATCTTTTTTCCTGGTATTTCGATACTTAATACGCCTCTCGCGATGATGTGCGAAATCTGGGTTGATTGGGCATTAAATGACCAAGAAAGGGGTGATCTTTATGACCGTCGTAAAATAGTCACACTTCCATTTTAATTAACCGTATTCTCCCACTTTTTACTGCTCTGAAATAGGCAATAAATGATAGAAGTTTTTGCGTTGTGCAGAAAATTTTATTTTAAAAAGTTTGTGTTAAAAATGGAAGCCGACTTGTAAGAAACTGTATTTCTAAAAGACTAAATATTTTGTTGTAAAGGTATTTAATTGCCTAAGGTTATCTACGTGAAATCCCTCGAAACTTTGACGTCGATTCAGCGTTATCTCCGAAACATGCCATAAAATCGCGTTTTTTTTGAGTTTCAGTAATTTCAAGTGTCGGAAGCGCCAAAAAATCTGGGTTTATTTGCCTCTAGATGTTTATTGATTGGGCGATTTTATTTTCTGGGGAGAAATTGGGGATTTTTTTACAAAAACAATAGGTCTGGTGAGTTCCATGAAGTACGTAAACTCTTGGACAAGGGGTCTAGAAATTTTTGGTGACCACTCTTTATTTTAGTACAGGGTGTTTCAACAAATAT
Source organism: Bursaphelenchus xylophilus (assembly GCA_904066235.2). Lineage (NCBI taxonomy): Eukaryota > Metazoa > Nematoda > Chromadorea > Rhabditida > Aphelenchoididae > Bursaphelenchus > Bursaphelenchus xylophilus. Next base: position 11,103,437 of record CAJFCV020000003.1, on the reverse strand, counting down.
TGCAGGATATACCAGACATAACAAGCCTAATTTCATCCATAGTTATGATGTCTGGGCTTTGTAATGAGATATAATTTGAAAAAAAAGACGTCGAATGTCTCCGCCGAAAAATAGTCTGTCCGCCGGCGTGAGAAAAAATCCCTTTGCATATTCTAAATTCGCTAAACTTCAGATTTTATAATCAATTTAAGCTTCCTGAATACCTGCAAAGAGCACAAAGATATTCGCAAAAAACTTTCTGCAATATTTCTTGAAACACCCTGTATTGCAGTCTAATTTTTATACATACATCGAACTCAACGGGTTAATTTTTTGGTCCGTCGCGATGCGTTTTACAGAGGTTTGTTTGTAGTATAATACTTGATGAAATCCAATATGCCCTACAAAAGTTTCAATAGTTATTTTTCGCGTGACATTTTTTGATGACTAAAATAATATCCGTTTTTTTTCCAGAAGTTGACATTTTTGGTCAAAAAATCTCAAAAATTCAAATAACCCATTGTCTTCCCATAGCATGTTCGTCAAGCCGCAAATTGCCTTAAACTTGAACAAGAAGGCAGTTGGGATCTATGCCACCTCCATGCTGCTGATGGGCGCCGCCCTGGTGGGCTCGGTGTCATGTTTTACGCACTCGGAATGCCACAAAACCCAAGTCTTGCCTTTCTTTTCTTGCATCGGAGCTGTTGTTGTGTTTGGAATGACATTCGCGATTTTTACAGTGAACAAAAATGCCGAGCAGCAGCTGCAGGAGAAGGTGGAGTATTACGAGGAAAAGGTAGGGCGGTTTATATTATAATAAATAATGTGTACTAATATGTACGTCTGTTCACAAAGTCGTTGTAGTTATTTTAGCGACATGCACTATGCGAAAACAAAGGCTTATTTTGAATTGTGCAATTTCTTGCTTTTTGCACCGTGCAATAGGCTTTTCGGGCTATTGCTCGCATCCTGAATTTTTCTGCACAGTGCAAACGCCAAAAATTACTACTGGTGTTTCCATAAAGTGCGTGGACGTTTTTCGATGTATTTTTCTTCATTTTACGCTGTGCAATTGTTGTCGCGCGGCCAAAATAAAGGCTTGAAAAAAAGCTTACCTCACGGCAACTTTTGAATTGCACATTGCAAAAGTGAAAAAGTGCTGTTCAAAAAAGCGTTCCATAAAGTGCGTAGACTTTTTTTTGAGGCGCACGGTGAATTTTTCTTTTTTTGCACAGTGCAAAAAGCTTTGCGACTAAAAGTCTACGCACTTTGTGGAACGACTACTGGTTTGTTCATAAAGTCGCTGAAGTGATTTTTGGCGCTTTTACTGTGCAAAAAAGTCGGAAAACTGCACAGTGCAAAGTGAACTGTTGTTTTTGCCCAGTGCAATCGCCAAAAATTACTCCAGTGACTTACAAACAAAATATTACAAAAATGACTTGAAAATATCATCATTTTCAGCTGTCAGCACAAAAAGATCAGCTTGAGGCTCGTGTAGCGTTGCTGGAAAAGCAACTGGCCGAAGAAAAAGAGGCCAATCAAGTGACTCCAGTGGTCGCTTCGAACAAAGAAAACGTTTGCAATGGCAATTGCGAGAACGAAATCGCCAGTCTCAACTATGCTTTGGGACTGCAAAAAGAGATTACAAAGACAATTCGCAGTGAGAAATGCGACCTAGAGCTCAAGTTGGATGATATGCAAGTGCTGCGGAGCCAGTTGAGCTCCACAAAGAGTCAGTTGGACAGGGTCAACCATGCGTTGGAGCAGCAGAAATTGTATAGCAAGTAAGCCGTTGCTGATGAGAAAAAACGTAGCGATTTTCAATTAAAAAATAATCAATGAATATCAAATTTTTATAGAGACCTATTGAATGAGTTCAACAAGTTGAACACGCGTGTAACAACCGCCGAGAGAGAAAAGATTGAATGCCAACAAAAGTATGATATCTTGTTGTACAAGCTGGAGCAGCGTCATCAATTCGCAACCAGTGACCTGGCCACTTCATTTGCGTCATCGGACAGTGAACGGCCCAAGTCGGCTGAACAGAAGAGTCGTAAGTTTATCCAAAGAATTTCAAAAAAAGTACTAGTCCGTTCGCAAAATCGATGGAGTGATTTTTGGCGTTTACAATGTGCGAAAAAAGCCAGGGATTTTTTTGGGCGAGTGACAGCCCAAAAAATCTGTTGCACGGTGCAAAAAGCATGAAATTGCACAGTGCAAAGTGAACTTTTGTTTTCGCACAGTGCATGTCGCCGAAATGATTCTGGCGACTTCCTGAACTGACTAGTAAAGCAGAAACTCTGTAAAACGTTTCGTCAGTGACTCAAATATTTATTTTTTATCAGTCTGTCGGGAAAATAACGGCTGGTCGTCGCAGCAAAATATCTCACCGCTAACGCGTACCGAATCCCCAGCCGCGGCTTGCTGTCGCAAAGCGTTGATGGGTGATTTCAAGGCAGATCTCAAAAATGTTCGTTCAGTCTGTCGGGAAAATAATGAACACCCTGTTGCATCGCGAATCGCATTGCCGCCCAGAAAATAAATTTTGTCGCGGCAAAATCAAATTGCTTTTCACTTCAGTGACGCGATCGGCGCAGCGACATTATAATCATTATTTTCCCGACAGACTGAAAGAGAAAGCTTATTTTAAGGAAGTTTGTTATAAGAGGTTGTATCAGAATTTTTTAATTTTCACGGTGGTGAAGGTTTCGTATTTTAAAACTCGCTTATTATCTTTTTTTTCAGCCGGTGGAATAATGTCGACATCCCGGCTTTTCTCCACTGTTGCCCGAAAGCACAAGCCCAAAGACAACGGCGACGAAATTTTCGACGCTTCGGGGCTTGTTCAGTTCGATGAGTCTAACGGATATGTGGATGAAGGTCACTCCGAGAACGAGCATTACACTGACAATGAATATGAGTGTCACGAAAATGGACATGAGGTTGAAAATATCGAAGAAATCCAGGAAAGATTGTCCGAAAATGACGTCATAACTCCTGTTAATGAAGTGGCCGAGCCAGTGCAGTAAATGCAACGGCAAATTCAGGCAAAATTCGACTTGCTTTGCCACAAGTCATCAAAAAATTGTCAAGGTTTTTTCGTAGTATAGCAACTCTCCCGCATCTGCCTTAGCTTCCTCTTTTGAATGGGTATTTCCACACCAAACTTTGCCTGTAACCATATTCGTTGTCCACATACCCACATAGTGCTTCGCGTTAGCTTCGCTTTTCATACTCAAATCCAGACACGGTTGTAACTCAAGTTTAGCAAGTATAGGTACACACATAGCTTCTATCATCCTGTTATTTATTACTTCATCACGTTTTATTCATCGGATTTTCCCCCCATTTTCTTATTGTTTCGTCACTTGATCTCTGTTAAAATCGAATTTCATGAATTCAACGCAAAAGTCAATAAACCCGAATTATTGAGGCTAATGTAGCAAGTTTATTATAAAGATAGAACTCTTTTGAGGCGTTAAAACTTCCATTTCTCTTCGATATAGCAGTCCAGTCGCTTTATTGTGGCGTATGGCGCCTGTAATGACAAGTTACAGTAAAAAGGCTATGAGGAAAAACTTTCATTGCTAGACGCACGTCAAACTGAGATAAGCTAAAACAGTCCGGTGAATGGATTGATAATTCCCCAAAAACAGACGCGAAAAAACGTTTCGTCGGGGAAGAAATGGGGAATTTTTGGGGCGAGAAAGTACGCTTTCGTGTGTCTTTTTTCTCTCCTTCTCTGCGAAATCAAGACGAAGTGTAAAAAACCGATAGCGAAGGGTCTATTCCGGTCACCGGGCTCCTCAGTTTGACGTGAGACGCTCTGCCATCAGTCTGTCGGGAAAATAATGTGGATTCGTCGCCTCCCTAAAATCGCCCATTTCTTTGCAACGGCTAGCTGGAGATTTGATGAGCGACCCACGACGATACTAATAGACATTTTGCTACGCCAAACCTACATTATTTTCCCGACAGACTGAGACACCAAAATCTTCAAAATAACCGACCTTTTGAAACTCCATGACTTGCGGGTCCTCAAAATGGAACACCGGCTTCTCGGCTTCGTACGGCCGGATGAACTCACTGTCCGGGACCACAGTACCCAACAAGATCGGTAAAAAGAAAATTGCATGGACTAGTCCAATTATCACAACAAAAACGACGGTCAGAACAAATGTCCGTATCATATAGGACGGCACTACGCCAAGAATCGCGACACCGACCAAGGTGGAGGTGGCAGCTTGGATGATTGGAAAGGCAACCACTTCTAGGGCTTGCTGAAAGGGGAATACGTAAATTTACATTGATAATAAAGTTAGATGTCGTTAATGATGTCCAGTGGAGAACTCAGATACAGTGACGCACCTTATCCAATGGAAAAAATGTACCATTTTGCATCCAGGAAGTATCAAAAAATGTGTCAAAATGCCTCCCTCTCCAACTAAAAAGCTTCGTTTTGAAGAGCGCGCCCTTTCACTCATAAAAAGAGCTTTTGAAATTGTAGTTTTTACACTTGGAGAGGGAAGTATTTTGCTACTTTTTTGATGCTTCCCGGATCCAAAATGGTACGCTTTTTTGCCATTGGATCAGGTCCGTTTCTGTATCTCTTTGTGAACTCACTTTTAGCCGATCATTTTGTGAAATCAGGTAGTGAAAGGTGATATGCGTAGCGTAGTCCACCGAGAACCCGATACTCATTACAATTGTGATCATAGAAATGATATCAAGCCTTGTTCCAACCGCCGAAAGCCCTCCAACAACCCCGACATTAATCGAAATAATGCAAAAAGCGATTGCCAGTGCTGAGATCGGTCGAGGGATCAGGAGAATCGCTACGGTAAGCATAACAAGAACCGCTATCGCAACATTGGCTATGACATTTTGAAGGGTTGTGGCTTGTTGATCAACCAGGAGGAAACTAAAATTTGGAAGGTTAGAGATTACAATTATAGGGTAATTATCAGTCTGTCGGAAAAATAATGAGCATTCTGTCGCATCGAAAAAAGAATCGCCGCCGAGAAAATGAATTGCGTCGCGGCAAAATCAAATTTCTTTTCACTTCAGCGACACGATGGGCGCAGCAACATTGTGCTCATTATTTTCCCGACAGACTGATAGGTCATCTACGGCTTTGTCGTACCTGGTATCATAAACAAATCCATCGTAATGCGAACTCTTGAAGAGCCTTCGCATCCACGCCGCTCTCGGCGGATCATTTTCAGCGCCCAGCTTCCGTATCCGCATAATCATCTTGATCGCCTCAATACTTCCATCCTTTCCGAATTTGATGTCCGACCTGTACTTGGAATATCTCTCATCCTCCAAGAACTTGATCACCGTCTTCATGAACAGCTTTTCGGTGTGGAAATCGCCATTTTCTGTGAAATTTGCGAACTGTTCTAGCCAAAACTCGCCCGGCGAAACCAGCCCTCCTTTTGTTAGGATACTGTAGAATTTGAGCAGTTTTTGACGTTCACTGCTTTTGTGGAGCTCCAACTTTTTTGTTTTGATCACAGCGAAACAGAAGGCGCCGTAGTCAGCGAATAGCCGCTCTTGGGCACGGATTTCGAGAGCGGCGTATGAGTTGTCAGGGGTTAGAAGTTTTAGGTCGAGGCCTGAAGATACGTTGGTTTAATAAGGGATGTCCTTGAGGTGGGGCATTCAGATTTTCTTAAAATTTTGCATTGTAACCAAAGACATATCAGTCTGTCGGTAAAATGATGTGGATTTGTCGCAAAAAAATGCCGTTGCAAAAGCGCATCAAATTCCTAGTCGCGGCTTGCCGTCGCAAAACGATTACAGGCGATATCCACATTATTTTCTCGACTGACTAATAATTCTCATCATGCTGGCCCAAAGTCAAACACTTTCCTTGTACGCATAAAAAAGTCTTGTTTACCTAATGGCAACTGTAGCAGAAAGTTTAACGCCACTGCAAGATATCCAATGTAGCAAACCAATCCCAGGAATTTGACCTGTGGTTTTTGATAAAATCGCGTCAGCCGGCTCCAAACATCACTCCTCTCCAAATGATCAAGCTCGACATGTTTCTTCTTACTGATGGCTGTATAAAGTCCATCGTCGTATTTACTGTTTCCTATTTGTTTATACGCATCCTCATGTTTCAACGGAGTAGATTTGCATTTGAGGAAGGTTAGGCAATGTCGTTGAACAACTTCTCGGCGACCATGAAGTACCATTAGTCCGGTGAGTAAGGTGATTTGGAAGAGGAACATGTATAAGATGGCCAGGGAACAGTAGACGCAGAAGACGCCTGAAAATCAACGTGACAAAGAGTAAAACCCCTCTATAACGAATTTAAAGCGATAGAACGCCTTAGAAAATCTTTGTTGTAAGCAGGTTTCTTATGGCCTAAAATTGACCCTTGGGGTCTTAAAAACTGTTTGTAATAGACAGGTTTTTTCCCACGGAAGTCCTTTGTACAGAGATTCCGCTGAATAGAACTAGGAAGGACTTACGGACTGCGATGAAATCTGACAAACTTCCAACTAAAAACGAGAAGCCATCAGTGAGAGAAGTGATCATTAACGATACAGACACCTCGGTAATAGAATAGACCAAAACTTCGTCGCTTTGTGAAGCCTTGGAGAGTCGACCATGATAGCTATCACAAGTCAGCCGCCAAGACTTGAGCATTAGAAACATGTTGTCAACACCAATGGCTGAAAAGGGCATTGACTTTTTATCATATGTATATTTGTTGCATGTCTAAGCTTCCAAACCAAGGCATTAGACGATGACTTACAGATAATCAAAAACGGCATGATCAGTATCATGTGCAGGAATGGATACTGCACGTAGATTAGAGTTGCAATTGCGGCACAAACCGCTAGAAAGGCGTTGAACATGGCTGATAATCCAATGAATGGCTGAGAGCGGATGCAATCAGATGTGAAGCAAATCAAGGCGCAGAAAATAATCAAAATTGTTACCATCCACGGCATCCAGGGGATTAAGAGCTGCAATAAAGTACAGTGTAACCTCCATACAGCGAAATGTAATTGATCAAAAAAAATTTTTTTGTTTTGGAAAGCCTTTGTTGTAAGGATGCTTATTTCTGCCTAATATTTGCCTTTATAGCCTCTGAAATTTTTTGTTACATGCCGTTTTTGTTGCATAAAAGTTTGTTGTACAGAGGTTTTTTGTTCTTTGATGTTTACCGAATTTTTATTCCATTTCAACCATTATTTACCTCTCCATTCCGTTGCATTTCGTCGGGCAATGCTTTCGAACTTGTAAAAAATATGTTCGCGTCTTCATACTGCAAGTTTCGCATTGCCTTTATAAACTGATTTATCCATTCGTCCGCTTCGTTTACCGGAGACAAAACGTAAACCAATCTAACTGCTCGAGCTCTTTCGATCGGCCGATTCCCGTATTTATCGGCGGTTTTATTGGATAAGGTAACACCACCAAACACAACGGCATTGTCGATCGTAGCATTTGAGATTTTGATGAATGGGTATCTGAAAAATGGTTGCAAAATTCACTGAGCTCATGGAGCAGAACAAATGTGCAACAAATCGCAAAGAACTAAGAAATTTTTAGGATCCCTTTGCATGGCAACCTGAAGTTGACGAAACATGCCCCGCCCGCTTTGGAGTTTCGTCCAAACGAAGTGTCACAATTGACAAAAAAAAAGAATTTCGAGAAAAACGTTTTCCACTGAAAACCCCCCACGAAACATTCTTTTGTGACGTTGGTTTGATTTCAATGGATACTTAATCGACATATCGTGTAAAAGATCCAAAAAATACGTCGGGTTGCCGTGGTATTGTATTAAATATAATAACTTTCGATAAATTGTTGTTTTTTGAATCTGCAGTTTTTACACGTATATGGCTCGGGATTTACAAATCTTCGTGTGTCCAGAAAATATGTCATGATGACACCCGTCTAGAAGGTGGCAGCGGTATAAACAGTGGCTGTATTTGGCTAGGAGCACTTCCTACAGTACGCATAAAAAATTAGGTTCCGAGCTATTGCAATCCGCAATTCGGATGACGGATTTTCTGGATTTTTTCCGCTGCGAGAACTTTTACAATTCCCGAAATTTTTGTTAATGCTTTAGGAAGTGCTGCTAACCCTATACAGTCGTTGTTTATGCCACTGGCCGTTTTATACCGGTGTGATCGCGACCTATCTTCTGAACACGCAAGTTTATAAGCCCCGAGAAATTTTTTGAGAAACTTTCTTCTAGTTATCTAAAAAACGTTGAACATCAGCTCGTCGCCACATTCCTCGCCGCTTTTATAGCCCCCAATGTTTGCCCCGCCTCTCCGAAGATCAATTGAATCGTTTTCCTGCACTTTCGAACGCCTTCCGTTTTCTATTTTTGAAACATTTTTTTCGTTCTCGCCGCGTTTTTTTGCACACGCCTTCTCCCTTTTTTTGGTCGCACCCTAATCTTGCCCTTTTATCCTAGTGCATGCACTCTTATCGAAACGTTTGCACTCTTATGTAAAAGTACAAAGTCGCGACTAAAAGTGCAGACGGCGGTTTTAAAAGTGCATGCGAAAAGTGCGAGTGTATAAAAAACGAATTTTTTCATTGCAGACAGGGGCGATGGGGGAAACGAGATTAGAAGAAGGCGAGAGAACAATACGAAACAAGGAGGGCGAAGGGCAACGGGCTTCGGAACGAGGAAACAGTTGAGAAGTTTCAGGCATAAAACACAAGAAGACAATTGGTTTGTTAGTCATTCGTAATCGATAATTTTGACAGTGTTATCGGATTAAAGAAGATTCTGTACAGCTCACATCAAGGAAGAAGAGCTAAAAAACGGAAATAACGTTACCAATAACGCTTCTATATCAGTCTGTCGGGAAAATAATGAGCAATCTGTCGCTTCCAAAATCGCATTGCCGCCGAGAAAACGAATTATGTCACGGCAAAATCAAGCTGTTCAACGACACTATCCGAGCAACGACATGGTGCTCTTTATTTCCCGACAGACTGAAAAAACAAATAAATATACAGTAAAACCTACAAAAAATCACAAGTGATCCTACATAAAATCTATTTTTTATAGAAGAGTCTTCTTTTTTGGAGGTTCATTTTTTGGCCTACGATATACTTTTGGGATCTCAGAAATTCCCTGGTATATGTATACAGAGAATTTCTTAGATTTCGTTGTATGGGAGTTCGTTGTACGAGGGCTCTACTACAAACGTCATCTCGGAGGCTGTCTGAAAGGATCGCAAACTTTTGATCTTATCAGTCTGCCCGGAAAATAATGGGGCGAATATCGCTGCGCCAATCGCGTCGCTGAGGCGAAATGAAATCTGAGTATGTGTCGACAAATTTCATTTTCTCATCGGCGATACGATTTTCGATGCGACAGAGTGCTCATTATTTTGCCGACAGACATTCTTTGTTTTATTTTTTTGAAGCTATTTCTCTTTTACTGTACTTTTGTAGCTCTTATCATCTACCGTAATATCACATCAATTTTCTCTGACTTCTCTCCCTAAAAATTTACGCATTATCCCTCTCCTTTCCTCTTAATTTCTCCATCTTTCCATATGGTATTCCCTCCTTTCCGCCCTCCCCAAATTAACAATGCTTCCTCGCAATTCCTTCGCCCAACATTTTTTTGTATCCGTCCTTTCCCCGCACTCTCCGCCGCACTCTTAGATCGGGCGTTGTACTTTTGGCGATGCACTATTAACCGCGACTTCTGTACTCTTATTTTAAAGGACACTCCGCCTCGGTAAGAGTGCAATGGAACGAAGTTTGGGCGAGAAAAGTGCAAAGGACACTTGCGGAGCGCGCGTATAAAAAACGCGGCGGCGCTGTGTCAAGGCGAAAGGCGAACAGCCGGAGAAACTGTTTGAAACATGGAAACAGAGACGGGTAGACTAAAACTGAGACCAGCAGCGTCGGGAATAGAAGAAGTTTGGGATTCAGAGAGCGAAAGAAATGTGTAAAACACTCGGGAAATATGTTAGTAATAGTTGTGCAGAGAAAAAGGGTGACTTTAGAGATGTTTCAAGAGGCCTAACCGTAATGGTGAAGGCAGAGTTTTTGAGAGGGCAACTCACAGTATTAAAACGTCTTTTGTCAGCAAAATTACTGTCTAAATTTTAGAGAGTTTGTTTGTGGCCTTAAAAAAGTTTTATGCCTCTAGAATCAGGGGTCTATTTCACTCACGTGAAGAAAATAAAAAAGAAATAGAAGTAGGCGAAAGACTATCAAAAACGCGTTTTGGCCATAACTTTTCACTCCCAATGCCTAGAAACACCCATTTAACAAGGAAAGTACTTTTATGGGGGCTCCTACTTTTTGACGGGACATATCTCAAAAAATCAGAAAAAATGCGCTGATCAAGGATATATAAATCTTAGCTGCCCATTTTAGTTTTTTAAGGGTGAAAATGCCCAAAAACTGGTTTAATTTCCCTACAAAAGGCAGACATTCGAAACGATAAAAAGAGCACTCGATCTCTTCCTTCGGAAGAGAGCGGTGTGGCCGAGTGGTTAGTGCCGTAGTCTGGGAATCAAGAGGGGGACGCCGCACAGGTTCGGTTTCCCTTTTGGGCTGAATCAACTTTTTTGAAGTTGAAGGTCGGAAAAATAAATTTTTGGGCCAAGACTGTCTTATTACGTCTTAGAAACTCAATAAACACCATTTTAAGCCAAAATAAAAATTGCAAACCTTTGAAAAAATTAAGCGAAAAGGGGTTTATATAGGACTTTAAGTCAACTTCCGACTGAGTTTTCACCCCTAAAAACCTAAAATGGGCAGCTAAGATCTATATATTCTTGATCAGCACATTTTTTCTGATTTTTCGAGATATGTCCCGTCAAAAAGTAGGAGCCCCCATAAAAGTACTTTCCTTGTAAAATAAAGGCAATAGGACTACAAAATAAAAAAATTAGTTGCTTTACCATAGACATGAAACCTTTCATGGCTCATTTTGCAACAGATGTCATATTTTGGCCGACTTTTGGTCTAAAAATTTCGGACGTTTCTGCAAAGAGGGTTTTGCATACACTGCTGGACAAAATGATATGACCACCTCAATTTTGCGCTGGCAATTTGTCCATTGTAAATGAATTGCTGTAATATTTGGTGAAAGTGAGTATGGAGCAATGTAACATGTACACAAAAAGTATCAAAGGATTTCAAAAAGTGCAGGGTGAGTAAAATTTGGAAAAACGCGAAACCGCCAAAAATCGGCTGGACAAAATGATATGAACACGTGGTTTAATTCAATCTTTTACTAATCAACACAATTTAACAAACAATCCTAGTAATGAGTGAGTCCTCCACTGATTACTAGGACTGGTATGGGGACACGTTCGGCCAGGTTTAGACGGGTTTGAAGGCGTTAAACCATGTTTGATGCAGAGCTACCCAAACTGGTGATTATCTTCCATTAACGCTCTCCAAAAGTTTTAAATGACGTTTTTATCATGTGATCTAGACGTGTAATCACTTGTACAAGCATTCGCTTTTCGCACGAACTCCATGGTGGTCTGGTAGTGTGGATTCAGAAAACATCCGGTTACCATGTCCAGCTTTGGCGACCCATTTGCTACTTGACCCTGGGGATAGATGTGGTCCTTAGGTTTATAATGCAACCCTGAGACTCTTAGAAAGCTGAGAAACCAAGAAAAGTAACCGCTGAAACAATCCCAGCTTTGCAGATGCAACTGCACCGATGTGCCCCTTAACCAGAAAAACCAAGTTTTTCAAAGGGATCGTTAGCGACAAAAAAACAGTTCATTTGATGGCCCAGGTTGCATGAGATGTGCTGTAGCTTCTAAAATAACACAGGCCATCGAATGAAAGCCGTTTTGCATCGCTCAAAATCCATTTGAAAAACTCGGGTTTTCTGATTAAGGTGAAGGTCGGCAAAGTTGCATCCGGAAGGCAGGGATCGTTTCAGCGGTTACTTTTCTTGGTTTCTCAGCTTTCTAAGAGCCTCAGGGTTGCATTATAAACCTAAGGAGCACATCTATCCCCAGGGTCAAATAGCAAATGGGTCGCCAAAGCTGGACGTGGTAACCGGATGTTTGCTGAATCGGCACTGCCAGACCACCATGGAGTTCGTGCGAAAAGCGAAGGCTTGTACAGGATATTACACGTCTAGATCACATGATAAAAACGTCATTTAAAACTTTTGGAGAGCGTTAATGGAAGATAATCACCAGTTTGGGTAGCTCTGCATCAAACATGGTTTAACGCCTTCAAACCCGTCTAAACCTGGCCGAACGTGTCCCCATACCAGTCCTAGTAATCAGTGGAGGACTCACTCATTACTAGGATTGTTTGTTAAATTGTGTTGATTAGTAAAAGATTTAATTAAACCACGTGTTCATATCATTTTGTCCAGCCGATTTTTTGGCGGTTTCACGTTTTTCCAAATTTTACTCACCTTGCACTTTTTGAAATCCTTTGATACTTTTTGTGTACATGTTACATTGCTCCATACTCACTTTCACCAAATATTACAGCAATTCATTTACAATGGACAAATTGCCAGCGCAAAATTGAGGTGGTCATATCATTTTGTCCAGCACTGTATATCAGTTTCATCAAAATCCTACTTGCTGAATTTTGTCAAAATATAATAGCATCGTTGAGAGTTTCAACAATTCGCCACTCACCTTGCTAAGAATTGAGTCGCCAACAAAGCTTGAGAATCCTCCAATGCATACAAAATTGGGTGAATCAAGCACGTTCCATTTGGCTCTTCTCGGTAGCATAAGTCAGAATATTTGAGATACTTATCCTAAATTTAAAAAAACATTGCTTGTCAACAAATAATTTCTTACTGTAACAACATTTTTCACATTCTTATGCACATCAGCAATATCCTTCATCCTCTTCTCGGTCAAGATATTCCCATCCTCGGTGGTGTCTTCATATATAACATAAACAAATTTGGAGCCAAATAAAGAATAACTGTCGCGAAGAGCGTTACGAGGAGGAAATAATTTCATTAACTGAAAGCAGCAAACTTGTCAAAAAAAGGAAAGCCAAGCCTCTGTACAACGAATCCGTTTGTTATTGAAAGGTTTTTTCCTGGACAAAAACAACATTTTTTATAAACCAGTTTTGCTAAACGGAAGTTTGTGGTATACAGTTTTTCACTGTAAATTAAAATATGGTTCAAAATTAAATACCTCATGCAAATGCAGCAACGATTCCATTTGATCCGGTAGGAACATCTCCAAACTCTGCTTGGAGGTGTTGATTTGTGGATCGTACGCCGCCAGTGCTACGATCGACACCGTAAAGATGATCGGGATTGAAATGAAAAGTAATGGCCATTTAGTGACGACACGAGTTTCCCACTAAATTTTTTAATATAATTGTATAGTAAGTACCACCTTAAAACTCACCTCAAAAAATTGTGAGACCGCCAGATGTAAACTCATTCATCCACTGTTCTCCTTGCGCATCAACAAAATCCTCATGTAGAATGTTATAGATCCACGCACAAAAATCCTCGAGGTAGAAACTTCGGAAACACCTGGTGAAGACAGCGCTCCGAGGTTTGCATTCAGGTTGAATCCTCGTTCCTTCTTTATTGTAAGGGATATCCAATAATTACCGCTGCGCCGTTTATTATTTCGTGCGCATTCCTCGCGCTTCACCTGACTTTGCAGCGAAAAATATGAGGGCGAGTCGATGACAATGTGATGGTCATTTGGGATTGAGATTTTATGACTTATTGTTAAGTATGTCGGGAAAATAATGACCACAAGGTTGCTGGGGCGATCGTGTCGCTGAAGTGAAAAGAAATTTGATTTTGCCGTGACACAATTCATTTTCTCGACGGCGGTGCGATTTTCGATGGCCGAGAGCTAATTATTTTCCCGACAGACATATAATCAAGCTGGTATAGGAAGTTGGCGAAGTTTGAAGCATGCGCATTCTGCGAAACGATGGATTTTTATAGCCATGAAATGGCTGTGACGGAAACGAGCGGGCTACTACTCTCGGCGATTGATAACTAGCTCTTCTAGAGAAGACGTGCAAAATCTGGCCCATATCTGAGCTTCACACTACAAAACACCATCTAGTTTTGTTTTACGGGAGTTCATTGTGCAAAGGCACAATGTTGTAGTCTTTATTTTGTCCCGTTCTCTGTGTTTTAGTCTTTTCGTAAAGTCGCTGGAGTGATTTTTCAAGTTCCTGGAGGATGAGAGTATAATTATTCGTAGTACAGATCGTACATCAAGTTCAGAAAGGATGGAAATATTGAGGCGACAAAGATGATTATGCGCATACGAAAGCTGAAAAATCATCCGCCGAGAGGTGCGTGGATACGAAGGCTTTTCATGAGCTCCCATTACGGGGGATTTGTTTATGATACCAGGTACAAAAAATTCAAGGATGACCTATCAGTCTGTCGGGAAAATAATGAGCACCCTGTCGCTGCGCCGATGGCGTTGCTGAAGTCAAAAGAAATTTGATTTTTTCGCGACACAATTCATTTTCTCGGCGGCAATGCGATTTTCTACGCAACAGGATGCTCATTATTTTCCCGACAGACTGGTGCATTCACTATAACCTTTGATTTATTGTAATCATTAACAATCTTGCGTTATTTTTGCAAAGTCCAAGTCGGGCATTGCCATGACAACCGTAAAAATATTGAAATGCCCAAAGAAGTAGAATTCTCCTCCTGCAAATACCATAATTGCTTATCCACGCTCTATATAAACGAAGGAAAACAACATGCTAGGCAGAAAGAAGGACGAAATGGCGCTGTCCGATGGAATTTGGCAGGACCGTGAGATTCAGTTTGATGTGGACCAGAGGTAGGTGGATTGTCGGCGGAAAAAAGAGTCAGAAAACCAGCTGTGTCTAGAAAATCATATAAAACTGGGAAATACCCCAAGTGCGACGCTCTGATTTTGATGAAACTTGGCACAAATTTAGAATAATCTTTTCTAAAATTTATGCGAGAATCCAAGCTCTTTGCAGAAACAACCGAGATTTTTAGATCGAAAGGTCGGCGAAAATTTGAGACTTTTTAACAAATTTTGGCACAAATAGTTTTATACTTATTTATGCCATAAATGGTGATGTTTCCACAAAAAATTAATTTTTTCCGCACGAAACTAGCAAAGTTATGGCCAAAAAGTGTTTTTCTCTCTAAAATCTCCGCATTTAGCGTGCTATCTTGGCGGCAAGGATCGTTCAATACC
The DNA here is from genome assembly GCA_904066235.2 of Bursaphelenchus xylophilus. Lineage (NCBI taxonomy): Eukaryota > Metazoa > Nematoda > Chromadorea > Rhabditida > Aphelenchoididae > Bursaphelenchus > Bursaphelenchus xylophilus. The sequence goes on along the minus strand of CAJFCV020000003.1, from coordinate 11,088,267 downwards.
TCGGCGGCGCCTGCAAAGGGCGAGCTAAAATTTTCAGTAATTTATATTCAATCTATGCCCGACGTATGTACAAAATTTTAAAAAAAAAATTTGAACGTCGTTTGGGGTACTTCCCTGTTTGCTGCATAACCAGTTCTCCGTCTTTTCAGACAACTCAAGCTGATTCCCGGCGAGTACCTGGTTGAGAGAATCGAAAATGTGGAAGATACGAAAGGAAACAATGGAGATCGAGGGATTCTGAGGATAACCAATATACGACTAATTTGGCATGCGGTAAACTCGCCAAGAATCAATTTGAGCATTGGATATAACAATATCCATGGAGTTACGACAAGGATTCTGAAGTCGGTAAGACCTCTTTCATTATTTTTTTATAGTAAAGTTGTAAAATACGCAATTAATTTGCAAGCCTTTTTAAACTTCAGAAAGTCCGAGGCCACGCTGAGAGCTTATATCTCATGGCCAGGAATGCAAATACTCGGTTTGAATTCGTCTTTACCTGCGCTAATCCAACACATGTGAGTTGTAAAATACGGCTAATTTTCGTTTTCGATTTTTTAGACCAAACTGTTTACCACGGTAATTGGCATTCACCGAGCATTCGAGACGACAAAATTGTATCGTGAACTCAAAATGCGCGGAGCATTGGTCGATGAACAGGAAAATCTAAGGGTTTTGCCGTTGGAGCAGCAAATTGAACGGCTGGATGGGGTTTGGAATTTGAGCAGCGAGCAAGTAAGTCATTTTTGTTGCAACCAGAGGCCATACGAGGCCAAGAGTAGGCTTCAAATTAACCACATGAGGCCAAGAAGTCATCAAATCCGGTGTGACGACTCTTGCGGGCAACCACTTTGCTGCAGCCGACATTTTCCGATTAGAATTGCGATTTTCCTACCGTAATCTGCAGAGTATGACAGAAATTTTGCATTTTTAACTCACTGGTACTGATAAGTACACCAATCTATTCAATTCATCCACCGCTTTCAAAGTAATGGAAGCTTTTTTTCAAAAAATAGTTTCTGAACCTTTAAAAATGCCTGGTTAACTTTATGATAGCTTTTCAAGCCACTTATACACCAGGAAACTTAATCCGCAACATCTAACTGCCAAATCGATCGTTTGAATTTCCTGTTGTAAGCAAACGTTGGCTAATTTCCAAACATATCCCTACAATCTCCGTGGTTTTTTGGCTGCCCGCAAAATGGTTGCTCGCAAGTTTGAGCCCACCTGAAGCTCGCTAAACTTATCTATTATTATTTTTCCAGGGAAATCTCGGTGTGATGATAATAACCAACGTTCGGATTGTCTGGTATGCCTCTATGAACCCGCTGTACAACTGCAGTGTGCCTTTCTTGCAACTGCGGAGTTGTCGAATCCGTGACTCAAAATTTGGCCCAGCTTTAGTTTTGGAGACCTCAGTACAAAGTGGAGAGTATATTCTGGGCTTCCGAGTTGACCCAGAAGAACGGCTGAAGACTGTCTGCAAGGAGGTCCAAACTTTCCATCAAAGCTACATGAGCGCTCCTGTGTTTGGCGTGCAATATCAAAAGGACTTTGTTGTAAGTGGGAAAAGATATGTATACAAAAAGTTATCAGTCTGTCGGGAAAATAAGGAGCTAAATTTAGCTGCGCCAATCGCGTCGCAGAAATAAAAGCAATTTGATTTTGCCGCGACACAATTCATTTTCTGGGCGGCGATGCGATTTTCGATGCAACAGAGTGCTCATCATTTACCCGATAGAGTGATAATAAACTGAAACCCTTGTAGAACGAACCCCTATACAGCAAAACCCTTCTAAAGTGAGGAATCTCTGAGATCCCAGAAGTAAAATAGTAGTCCAAAAAATGACCCTCCAAATAACGAAATCCTTGTATAACGCGTAAAGCTTTTTTCACTTGCTACTTGTTGTACAGAGGTCATACTGCTTATTTGTTTGTTTTATCAGTCTGTCGGGAAAATAATGAGCACCATATAGCTGCTCTGACCACGCCGCTGAAGTATAAATGGCAATTTTATTTTGCCGCGAAACGATTCATTTTCTAGGTGGCGATGCGATTTTTGACGACAGAATGCTCATTATTCTCCCGACAGCCTGATAGCTAACCTTTCTGCAGAGCACTTGACGGTGAAAATTTATTTTTTAACTTCCAGGGCGCTGGATTTACATCAATCGAAGACCTAGAAGAAAAACCAGAGCAAGACGATGTAGTCATCGACAATAAACCAATGAGAGTTGATGCCTTTGCTGCCTACTTCTCCGACAACTCTGGCACTGCAGAGCAACGGGCGATCGTGTATTCGGAAGAGCTCGGAGTGGCTGTGGAGTGCCTGAAGCCCGGGTTTACAATGAAAGACCTGTGGTCGATTAGTCTGGACTGAAACTGGGCTAAAAACTTTTTAATAAGGAAGCTATTTTCCAACTTATTTATTGATTAGCAAGCCATATGCACCTTCATTCGTCATCAACATCAACAACTGTCTAAAATTGAAAAGAAATATAAATAAAAGACTTAGTTATCGAAAAATCGGGTTGAGAAAGAAGCTTGGCCTCTAAATCCTCTTCCCAACGGACTGCAGCTCTTCCCGTAGTTGTTTGTAAAAGTCCTGCTCAACATTCTCATCTTCCCAATTGTCCTCCCACACATTTACATCGTTAGTTTCTTCCGTTGGCAGATCAAGAAGCTCTTCGTGAGCGGGAAACTCTTCGAACTCATCGTCGTCGTAGTTGTGGTATTGCTCTTCGGCCGTTTGATCGGTCTCAATTGGGACTGTGTCAACTTCCACTTTGTCCTTCTTTTTCGACTCCTCGGAAGTCGGCTTGGGGTCTTTTTCGGTCATGTTCTAGGAAATCGAAATTTGAATTGGTGAAAAAGATGTTTAGACAAAACTCGCGTATATCAGTCTGTCGGGAAAATAATGATCAAAATTTCGCTGCGCCGATCGCGTCGCTGTGAAAATTTTTTAATTTTTTGGCGACACAGTTCATTTACTCGGCAGCGATGCGATTTTCAATGCGACAGAATGCTCACAATTTTCCCGACAGACTGATTTTATTACTTTGACGGACCAACATAAATAAGAATAATGAATAATCAGTTTTTGTCGTTGTAGCAACGACCATCGCGTCGCTGTGAAAATAGAATTGCGTTCGCAAAGAAATTTTCCTCTTCACGGTCATTATCTTTCCGACAGACTGACACTAGTCCGTTCGTAAAGTCGCTCGAGTAATTTTTGGCTTTCTTTGCACTGTGCCGATAAAGCCAGGATGCGAGCGACAAGCAACAAAGTGCACAGTGCAAAATGCACTTTGGTCTTCGCACAGGGCCCGTCGCAACTGCGTATGCGCGACCAGTGGTCATTATCAGTCTGTCGGGAAAATAATGAGCAAAATTTTGCTGCGCCAATCGCATCGCTGAAGTGAAAAAAATTGATTTTGCCGCGACACAATTCATTTTCCCGGCGGCGATGCGACTTTCGATGCGACAGAGTGCTCATTATTTTCCCGACAGACTGATAAGTGCTTGGAAACAAAACCCTCCGCAAATATCGATTAAAATCCCATAAGCAGCCCGTAAAAATTTTACGAAAGTCCCTTTACGAAACGTAAAAAATTCGAAGAGAGTTTATTAAGAGAATTTCTTTTATTTGTCACTAAAAACGTGAACGAAGTGCCAAAATTGATTCTCTCAACGAAATATCCTTTTGATATTTCGCTGAAGGGCCGAAAAAACAGATATTTTGAAGTGCGTCCCTTCAATTGCGTAATCGGGCCTCTCTCTTCTTTCTTTCGGAATGTAATGGGAGACGTGGCCGCGTGGCGCAATGGATAACGCGTCGGTCTACGGAACCGAAGATTGTAGGTTCGAATCCTGCCGTGGTCGAAAGATTTTTTTCGTGTTTTTGCGACAAATTTAGTTTTGATCATGAAATATCGTATTTTACTCTTAATTATGTTACCATAAGTGCAAACAACAAGGCTTTTTTTGTAAAAGCAGCCTTTTCTCTCTAAAATCACAGAAATGTGTAAAATTTGATGAGTTTTCCCTTAACGGCTGTTTGGGTATGCTCGGCGACTTCTTTTCGGCCTATTTTTGCTTCAAAATGACTTTTTCTTTTTTCTGATGATTTGACCAGGTTTCCATGGTATGTAACCGGTTTTTTTTTGATTTTTTGGTTGCTAGTGTAATCTTATAGTACTAGGTCTATATTTTAAAATTAATATTTTTATCAACATAGTTAACTAATTTATTAACGAAAATACGTTACGAAACTGCAACTAAGACTATTTACAAAGGCGAGAGATTATTATTTCGGGGTGAGACTTTCTTTCTCTGCATCTTCTATTGTTGTGTACACAATCTGCGATATTTCATTGATTCCGAAGCCTTCTGCGCTGCTCATCGCGCTAGAGCCACCATGTCCCGAGGAGCTGGACTCTACCGAAGGGCTTCGAACAACATGATTTGTCAAGGTTGTGGGGACATGAACAATCGGTTCATTTAGACGGCCTGAAATTTGCGAGACAGCTATGGAAAATGGAAAATCGGCTTACTTGTTCCAGCTTGAATATTATTCTGATTGAATTCCCCGGAAGATTCTGATATCCTCGGCTGTCTCAAAGGGGGAAATCTGGCTCTTCTGGCTTCGGAAAACTTTCTTATCGGCGCTTCACTAACTTCCTCTTGATTGTTCATGTATTCATGGATATTTTCATAAGATTTTCGCTCCTAAAGTTGAGATTTTTAAGGTAAAATACGGACTCAAAAAAGGTGTCTCATTTAAATTTGCTTACTTGAAAAGCGCTATCCAATAACGGCTCTTTCTCATCGGCCTTTGTTTGATGAGATCGGCCTCGCTCTCGACTGTTACTTTTTACTGTGGAAAATGTAATTTTGGTATCGGGATCGTCATGAAGGTTTGGGACACTTCCATGCTTAGGGTTGTACTTGACGTATTCTTTGACAAAGGTCTGAAATACCCGAAATTTTGAGTCAAATCGTCTTGTAATTGAATGAAGTGATAAGTTACAGAGGTGGATCTGATTCAGTGGCAAAAAACGTATCATTTTCATGTGGGAAGTATCAAAAATGTCGCAAAATACCTCCCTCTCCAACTAGGGACTCCAATTTCAAAAGTTTCTTTAGTTAGAAAGGGAGGTATTTTGCCACATTTTTTGATACTTCCCGGATGCAAAATGGTACGTTTTTTGGCATGGATCAGGTCCGCCACTGTAAGGTCACCGTCAATATTAATGTCGGGAAAATAATGAGCACAATGTCGCTGCGCCAATCGCGTCGCTGAAGTGAAAAGCAATTTGATTTTGTAGCGACACAATTCATTTTCTCGATGGCTATGCGATTTTCGATGCAACAAAGTGCTCATTATTTTCCCGACAGACTGATAAATTTCTCACAACGGAATGCTCTAAACTTCTGCCAGCATTTGGGAAAATTATTGTGGGTGGATAGTGCAGACCAACTTTGGGTAAAAAACAGTCTTTTTCTAGCAGCAAAATAAGCCCGGCCGACGTGAAAAATCGACCGAAAGACCACAAAAATTTCGTCTTTCTCATCAAACCAAAAACACAAGGAAATTTTGAAGACTTTTTGCAATACATATTAGAGCAATCTGTCGGGAAAATAATGAGCACACGGCCGCTGCGCCAATCGCGTCGCTGAAGTGAAAAGCAACTTGATTTTGTCGCGACACAATTAATTTTTTCTCCGCGATTTCCGATGCGACAGAGTGCTCATTATTTTCCCGACAGACTAATATACAGGGTGGTTTAGCTAAGTTCGCGGATGTAAAATGCTTATAACTTTTTATAGAATTGTTCAATTTTTATAAGCAATAGCTCATTTTATTCCTTAGTAGTTACCATTTGGTTTAAACAAAGGTCATTAACAATGATCAATCCTACGTCGAGTTATGACCCTTCAAAGTCAAACATGTATAATATACTTTTATCCAAATCTTACCTCAATACTAAGCATCCCTGGCGCACTCAACGGTCGTTTTCGTTTCCCATTTTCTCCTTGTTTCAGCTCTTCGGTTGTCATATAATGCTCATCAATGGATCCTTGATTCTGTAAAAAGAGGAAGACACATCAGATACGTATTTTACCTACCATCTTCATAGCCTCAGCCACCAGCCATTCGAAATAGTCGGCGATGGTTTGGAATTGCGGCCGAGCTTCGGGTTTCTCCTGCCAACACATCACCATTACGCCGTATATTTCCTCAGGGCAGTTGTGAGGCGGCTCCATTCGATAGCCGTCCTGAAATTTAATGAGTTTGTGGTTTTAGACAGATAGGTCAAATGAGTCATCAAAAATGGACGCTAGGACTTTTTGAGTCAGCGACAGTTCGGGTCGACGATGCTTTGAATTGCCTTTCTCTTGTTGTGTTATGCATGAGAGAGGCTCGGAGATGGCTCAGGTTACAAAATGACAAGACTGATCGTGTCCAAGAGTAGTTAGTTTACCATCTATTTTGAGGTATTTTACATGTCCTCACATCAATAATATCCACATAAAACTTATGAATTTTCGTTTTTTGCGACAAATTTTGGTTTTTTATATATTACGATCACCGAGGGTAAAGAAAACAAAGGTTAAAAATAGCTAAAATTCAAAAAAATCGTAATTTAGAAAGTCTTCGCTAAGTCTCCGCCGAGTCTTTCGTCGAGGCTCTGCCGAGAATCCAACGGCTTTTCCAGGCCTTGTAGACACTTTCTAAAAAATTTTTTAGGTCTGCCCCTGTCATACTCCTCGTATCGATCGATTTTATGCTGTCCCGAGCTGTTGTCTACCCGAAAAGTCTGGAGGTATCCAAGTCTCCGCCAAGCTTTCGCCGAGCATCAGCCGTGAATCCGATGACTTTTACAGGCCTTATAGGCAGTTTATAAACTGTTTTTTTGGGTCTCCCCTTGTCACGTCCCCCGTATCAAACAATTTTTGTGTCGACCCTAACTGTCATCGACCCGAAAAGTCTGGACGTGGCCAAGTCTCCGCCGGGCCATCGCCGAGCATCGGCCTAGCGTCCAACGGCTTTTCCAGGCCTTCTAGACATTTCCTACAAACTTTTTTTGGGTATCCACCTGCCCTACGCCCCGTATCGGTCGATTTTCCCGAACAGTCGAAGACCAGAAAAGTCGGGATGCGGCCAAGCCCTCGCCGAGCATCCGCCTAAGGTCCAACGGCTTTTCCAGGCCTTGTAGACGCTTTCCACAATATTTTTTTGGATCTCTCCCTGTCATACCTCTCGTATCAATCGATTCTACGCTGACCCAAACTATCACTGACACGAAAGGTCGGGACGTCTTAAAAAATTTCGTTTTCTTTACCTTGAGCACATTATAAAGTTGTGGCATTGCGATACTCGGGTAAGGCGTTCCTCCCAAAGTCATAATCTCCCACAAGACAATTCCATAACTCCAAACATCGCTGTAGACGGTGTAAACATTGGCTTCCAACGCTTCTGGAGCCATCCATTTGATGGGAAGTCGGCCAGCGCCTTTTTTCCGATAGTAATCTTGATAGAAAATGTTGCGAGAAAGGCCAAAGTCAGATATTTTCATACTGTAATCTTCAGCGACAAGGATGTTTCTGGCGGCTAAGTCTCGATGGATAATCTGAAAAAAAATTTTATTTGAATATTCATAAATTTTAATTAGCAAAATTTGAATAAAATCATGTTGCAAATACAAATTTAGAAAGCTGTGATTACCTTTCGGCTGGCCAAAAACTCCATGCCGTGCGCAATTTCCGTCGAAAATCGGATCAAATCTTTGAGCGTCAGGCAGTCCAAAGACGATTGTTTTTCCACAGTTGATGCTTTATGAGTGCTGGTGTATTGATAATTCGAAGATTCCGGGTTCTCAGAGTTCTCGGTGTTAATACTCAACGTCTTGGGTCGATGTTTCCGGAGAAAATCTCTGAAAAATTTTTAAAAAATTTAAAAAATTTTTGCACAGTGCAAAAAACAAATTTTTGATTTTCGCACCGTGCGGTCGATTTTTCGTCATTTTTTTGAGATCTGTAAGAAAATGAAAAGCAAATTAGCTTTCAGCTTAATCATCTATCTGTTAATCGTATTTTACTTTCCAAAAAGAGTCATTTTCATCCAGCAAAGTGCAAATTTTTGATTTTGATTTTTTTGCACGGTGCGAAAAAATAATTTTTGATTTTTGCACCGTGCGGTCGATTTTCCGACGAATTTTTTTAACCCTATGAAAATATGGAAAAACAAGTAGTCTCTAGTTGAATCACCTAACACTCAGCCGTATTTTAGTTTTGAAAGAAACTTATTTTCCACCAGCACAGTGCAAATTTTTCATTTTGATTTTTTTGCACGGTGCAAAAGACAAATTATTGATTTCCGCACCGTGCAGTCGATTTTTCGCAAAATTTCTTTCAGACCTATGAGAATATTAAAAACCAAGTAGCTTGCAGCTTAATCATCTATCTGTTAATCGTATTTTACTTTCCAAACAGACTCATTTTCCTCCAGCACGGTGCAAATTTTTAATATTGAAATTTTTGCACCGTGCGGTCGATTTTTCGCCAATTTTTTTTGTGAGAAATACAAGAATATAAAAAACCGATTAGGTATGACCGGATAGCCGTATTTTACTTTCCAAACATAGCCATTTTCCTCCAGCACAGTGCAAAAAACAAATTTTTGATTTCCGCACTGTGCGGTCGATTTTTCGCCAATTTTTTTGAGCCTTATGAGAATATATAAAACCATGTAGCTTATAGTACAATATTCTGTTGGTTAGTCGTATTTTACCTCCAAATAGACTCACTTTCCAGCAGCACAGTGCAAATTTTTGATTTTGAATTTTTGCACAGTGCAATCAGATAATCCTACCAGATTACATAAAAAATACTGTAAAATGATTGAAAAATCCATTACCGTAAATTTCCATGCGGACAATATTCCAGAACCACCAATAATGGGCCAGTTCCAGTGCAACAACCGACCAGCTTCAAGATATTTTTATGCTGCCCAATGCTCTTGAAGATTTGCATTTCACTGACCAAAATTATGAGCTCCTTCTCCTGCGCGGCCGGCTTCAGCTTCTTCACCGCCACTTTTGTCTCAACCTCATCGGATTTGGGCTTTGGCGCCATTGTTCCCTTCCACACCTCGCCAAAAGCGCCTTCGCCGACGATATCCTTCAACGTCAGCCGATTTCTCTCGATTTCCCAGGCCATGTCGGTCGGGACTTCGTATTCGCTGACCCCCGACTCTTCGGAGTGCTGACGACGTGTTCGGTCGCCGTTGATGACCGGCTCAACGGTGATGGCGTAGCTGGATGCAAGGTCCGACCAAACATCCTCTTTTTGCGGCTTTTTGGTGATTATTACCTGAAAAGGGGTGGCTTTTTGATCAAAAAAAATTTTTTGAGTACGTGCAGGGCCTGTAGAATAAATTTCAAGGCTTTTAAAAAATTTTCGACCAAAAAATTTTTCGCACTGTGCAGCCCAAAAAGTCGAAATTTTTGCACTGTGCAGTCCAAAAAATGGATTTTTTTCACTGTGCACTCTCAAAAAATTGAATTTTTTTTGCACTGTGCAGCCCAAAAAATTTTTATTTTTGCACCGTGCAATGCAAAAGGTTGGTTTTTTCTGCACTGTGCAGTCCAAAAAAGTCGAATTTTTTTCGCACTGTGCAATCCAAAAAAATTGAATTTTTTTGCACTGTGCAGTCCAAAGAAGTCGAATTTTTTTCGCACAGTGCAATCAAAAAAATTGATTTCTGTCACACAGTGCAACCCAAAAAAGTCGAAATTTTTCGCAGAGTACAGCCCAAAAAACCCGAAATTTTCGCACAATTCAGTCCAAAAATTAATTTTTTTCAGAAATATACGCTCTACGTAAAAAAATCAAATATTTTCACATGTTGAAAAATTCAAAAAAAAAAAAAAAATTTTTGATTTTTTCTCAAAAATTTTACCTTTTTCCTCACAGCCATTTTGTCCAAATTCTGAATCCGATTTTTCTGCACTCGATCCGAGAAGAAGTAATACAAGGCAGCAAGTCCGGCACAAAGCAGCAACATTAAAATAAACAGTATCAACAGCACTGTGTAGGCCAATGGCCAAGCCGGATACGGGTTGTCGGTGGGCAATGTCATCGCTCGGAATTCGTTGACTGTTAACGTGGCGTTTGCCATGGACTGAAAATAGATTATTATGGCAATTTTTTTTTGTGATTTATTGGAATATAGAGCCGTAGTAACTCACCATGCCAAGGGTATTGCCAGCCACACAGGAATAGATTCCTTGATCGGCAATAGAGGTGTTGAAGATGACCAAAGTGTAGCGCTTGTTGAGATTATCGTGGAAGATTCGGGCTTTCTAAAAATCCAGTACAAGTACCAAGGTAATAGATTGCAAGGAGAAAAAAATAAAAGCAAGGAGGAAAAAATAAATTTTTTTCCGTCGAGAGAGAGAGCGTAAAATGCGGAGAGTCGAAAATTTTAGCCGCTACACTACATTTTTTGATAATTCCCGGATGCGAAATGGTACGTTCTTTGCCACTAGATCAGGTCCGTCACTGTAATCAATTATCGACCAGAATGAATCTCTAGACAGTGAGACCCATCTATCAGTCTGTCGGGAAAATAATGAGGATTTGCCGCGCCTTGAAATGCCCGTCATCATTTTGCAATGACCAGCCGTGGCTGGAGACTTGGTGCGCTACTGCGACGAGTCAAGACTTGGCTGTGACGAATCCACATTATTTTCCCGACCAATTGATATAACGAGCAAATTTTGGGACTAGCTACAGTGGAGGACCTGATCCAGTGGCAAAAAACGTACCATTTTGCATCCAGGAAGCATCAAAGAATGTGGCAAAATACCTCCCACTCCAAGTGAAAAAACTCAGATTCCAAAAAAACGCGCCCGCTCTCTTTGTGAGAAAAAAGGGCGCGCCCTTCAAAATGAAGTTTTTTCACTTGGAGAGGGAAGCATTTTGCCACATTTTTGATACTTCCCGGATGCAAAATGGTACGTTTTTATCCACTGGATCAGGTCCCCCATTATATATTGTGTTTTAGCCATATCTCAGCGAATTTCGCTTGTGAAAAGTTTACGCGTCGTGGGAATGGTGTCTTCAGATGTTCTTTTACTTGTTTTCCCAATTCGTTTACCCGTTTTCGCAAAAATACTTGATGAATTTTTCTCAAGAATTGACTGTAAAATTTATTTGTTTTTTTTATTTCCCGGCCTTACACAGCTGGAACTCCGTACAAGCAATGGGAATGGGAATAGGCCTTTATCAATTTCAGGAAATTTTAGCTGTCGCTTTGCAGGCACCGCCGAGATATTAAACGATCTTTGCGGCCGAGAGAGCACGCAAAACGCGGAGAGCGGTCACAGAGGAAAATACTTTTTAGCCATATCTTTGTCAATTTTGCCCAAAAAAAGAACGTTTTTCTGTGGAAGCATCACCCTCTACGGTAGAAATAGGTATATAACTTTTCATGCTAAAATTCGATAGAAAACTTTGCATTTTTGCTAACTTTCGACCGAAAAATCTCGGTCTTTTCTGCAAAGCGCAAGCTAGGATTCTCACATATTTTTTAGAAAAAAGTATTCTAAATTAATGCCAAATTTTGTCACAATCTGAGCGTCGCACATGGGAAACTTTTCATTTTACCCTAAAAGTTGCTCTTGCGACCGCGGAAATTGTTTGGTTTCATTTATTGTATTTTCGCCTACCTTAACCTTGCTCATGTCCAAAAAGTTGAAGACATGCCGACTTTGCTTCTCATCCCAACGAATATAACTTCCATCGAGTTTGATCAACTTGATCCAAACCACATGAGGAATGAGGTCGGAGAGGACTTGACAAGTAAAGTTGACGGTCCCGTTCGCATTTACAGTTTGATTCAACAGGACGTTGGGCAAGATGATTGGCCTCGAACGAATGCGATCTCTGACTTCTACGCGGAAATCGCGACGAATCGTGCCGGCGGTGTTGAAGACGTCGCAGGAGTAGTGGCCTGAAAAATAAAAATTTAAAGGTTCTCATAGACCATTGCATGAGAAAACCTCCTTATGTAAAAGCGGTCATGGAAGAGAAGGTTTTTTAAGGAGTCTTTCTCAGTGACCGCTCCCCGCGTAGCGCCTACTGCCTCGACGGCAAAGATCGTCGAATTAGATAGGCATGGCTCCGAGCAGTTCCAAATTTTCCGTCCTATTTCAAAATTCTGAAAAAAAATCCCGAATTTTTCGGAAGAAAGGGGAAAAATCTTGCATTTTTTCGCTTTTGGTGTTAAAAAATCAATATGGTTTTTGCAAAAAGCGAGCTAAAAAATAGTATAAAACTGCTTTACAATAGCCTTCCAACTCACCTGAATCCGCTTCGGACGCGTCTTCCAGCTCCAACGACCACTTCCGCACCTTGTACGCGGCTCCACTTCTCCGTTCCGACTCCGACCCGACCTCTTCGTGATCCTTTCGCCAAATCACCTGAGGCTCTGGGATTCCACCGGCCTTACAACTCAGTTTCAGCGTTCTTCCCGACGGCAAGACAATCGTATTCTCCTCCTCGGGCTGCTTGAAATACGGAGCGACTTTTGTTGGAACCACAGGAATCCGCCATTTCCTGGTGGTCCAGATGTTCGTGTAGGAGCGTGTAGTTGTCGTTGGAAGTGGATCTTCTTTGACGTCTATTACAACTACATCATTGGTTTTCTCGTCGCGCCTTTGGCTCGTTATGAAAGCGCGAGCGCCGATCTCGGCGAACGGATGGGCAGGGGTTGTTCCGTGCAGGGGAAGGGCAGTTACAGTGGATATGAAACTGAAATTAAAATGTTTTTAGACGACATATACTGCAAAAACCATCATATATCTTTGATGTCACAGTATACCGTTCCAAGACGAAGTTAATGTTCATTATTTTCCCGACAGACTGATATACATATACGTATACATAGTATATTATACATATACATGTACATATACATATACATATAAATATACATATACATATACATATACATATACATATACATATACATATACTTATACATATACATATACATATACATATACATATACATATACATATACATATACATATACATATACATATACATATACATATACATATACATATACATACACATACACATATACAACTACATATACAAACCCATATGCATATACATATATATATACATATACATATAAGGTGGGTTCCGGGTAAATTCAAATTTTTTTGGGCCACGGGACTCAGCCACGGGTTTCGGCCACCATTTTTGGGCCAGTGGCCCAGAGCCATGGACGAAAAAAAGTGAAAAATCGAACTTTTTTTTCGGCCATGTCCCACGAGTTTTTTACTGTGCTCCGCCCACTTTTACATTCTCGACTTAAGAGGCTCCTCCCACTGGGGTACTGTAACAAAGTCAAAATTTAGAGCCATGGTCGAATGAGAACATTGAACTTCCACACTTCAGCCATGTCCAAATGTGTAGCCATGTTCGGCCACGAGATCGGATTCGTGGCCCATTTTTTATTAGTAGATTTGGGATTCAGCCATGGCCGATCCTGAAACTTTCAGCCATGGCTGAAATTTAGACGTCTTAGAGGAAATTTGGGCCACGAGATCGGATTCGTGGCCCATTTTTTATTAGTAGATTTGGGATTCGGCCATGGCCGATCCCGAAAGTTTCAGCCATGGCTGAAACTTAGACGTTTTTCGACCACATTTCGGCCACGAGTTCGATTTCGTGGCCCATTTTTTATTCGTCGGTGGGGGATTCGGCCATGGCCGATCCCAAACGTTTCAGCCATGGCTGAACTTAGAGTTTTTAGACGAAATTTCGGCCACGAGTTCGATTTCGTGGCCCATTTTTTATTCGTCGGTGGGGGATTCGGCCATGGCCGATCCCAAACGTTTCAGCCATGGCTGAACTTAGAGTTTTTAGACGAAATTTCGGCCACGAGTTCGATTTCGTGGCCCATCTTTTATTCGTCGATGGGGGATTCGGCCATGGCCGATCCCGAAAGTTTCAGCCATGGCCGAAACTTAGACGTTTTTCGACCACATTTCGGCCACGAGTTCGATTTCGTGGCCCAAATTTCCTCTAAGACGTCTAAATTTCAGCCATGGCTGAAAGTTTCAGGATCGGCCATGGCCGAATCCCATTCGTCGATGGGGGATTCGGCTATGGCCGATCCCGACAGTTTCAGCCATGGCTGAACTTAGAGTTTTTAGACGAAATCTCGGCCACGAGATTTCAGAGTGTTCTATCGAAAGTTCAGCCATGGCTGAAACGTAAATGCAGTAAACGGAAAGTATCATAACCGCAATGAACGGTGGCGAGAAAGATTTTTAAAAAACAAAAGTTTTTATTTCAAAACCTAACAATAAAAATATTATTCGTCGAAATCCATCGGGTGAACGTCGTCGGCATCGATCTCCGATTCGTTGAGGGGGTAGTTCAGTTGTGTCTTCATAGCTAAACCAACATAAATAGGGCTGAAGAAAGGCTTACCTGTCCAGAATTTCGTCAGGGAACAATGATGGCGGCGTTTTTTTCTCCGCTTGGCAAAATTGGTGTTTCGATACCTGGAGAAACGGGTCAAAAACAAGGTGAAAACGACTCAATCGATGGTGTTGAAGAGGTGAAAGATGGAAACCATGAATTTATCCAAAAAATGCGACGAAATTCTGGGCAGGTAAGCCTTTCTGCGATTATTTATGTTGATTTAGTGCCGAAATCGAAGAAATTGTTCAAAAACATGGTGAAAACGACTCAATCGATGGTGTTGAAGAAGGGGCAGATCGAAACCATGAATTTATCCAAAGATGCGACGAAATTCTGGGCAGGTAAGCCTTTCTTCAGCCCTATTTACGTTGGTTTAGCTATGAAGACACAACTGAACAACCCCCTCAACGAACCGGATATCGATGCCGACGACGTTAACCCGATGGATATAATAATATTTTTGATGTTAGGTTTTGAAATAAAAACTTTTGTTTTTTAGAAAGCTTTCTCGCCACCGTTCATTGCGGTTATGATACTTTCCGTTTACTGCACTTACATTGCGGTTATGATACTTTCCGTTTTACTGCACAGCCATGGCTGAACTCATAGCACACTCTGAAATCTCGCGGACGAAATGCGGTCGAAAAACGTCTAAGTTTCAGCCATGGCTGAAAATTTCGGGATCGGCCATGCACGAATCCCAAATCTACTAATAAAAAATGGGCCACGAAATCGAACTCGTGGCCGAAATTTCGTCTAAAAACTCTAAGTTCAGCCATGGCTGAAACTGTCGGGATCGGCCATGGCCGAATCCCCCATCGACGAATAAAAAATGGGCCACGAAATCGAACTCGTGGCCGAAATTTCGTCTAAAAACTCTAAGTTCAGCCATGGCTGAAACTGTCGGGATCGGCCATGGCCGAATCCCCCATCGACGAATAAAAAATGGGCCACGAAATCGAACTCGTGGCCGAAATTTCGTCTAAAAACTCTAAGTTCAGCCATGGCTGAAACTGTCGGGATCGGCCATGGCCGAATCCCCCATCGACGAATAAAAAATGGGCCACGAAATCGAACTCGTGGCCGAAATTTCGTCTAAAAACTCTAAGTTCAGCCATGGCTGAAACTGTCGGGATCGGCCATGGCCGAATCCCAAATCTACTAATAAAAAATGGGCCACGAATCCGATCTCGTGGCCGAAATGTGTTCGAAAAACGTCTAAGTTTCAGCCATGGCTGAAACTTTCGGGATCGGCCATGGCCGAATCCCAAATCTACTAATAAAAAATGGGCCACGAATCCGATCTCGTGGCCGAACATGGCTACACATTTGGACATGGCTGAAGTATGGATGTTCAATTTTCACAGCGTTCAACATTCGGCCATGGTCTCTAAATTCGAATTTTGTTACAGTATCATCAATACAAAATGGGTGGAGTTTGAAGTCGAGAGTGTAAAAAAAATGGGCGGAGTTAACGGAGCAGAGTAAAACGCGACTTTGGGCCATGTCTCACGAAATTTTCAGATTTTAAAATTTTTTTTTCCGTGGCCGAAACCCGTGGCTGAGTCCCGTGGCCCAAAAAAATTTGAATTTACCCGGAACCCACCTTATATACATATACATATACATTCAACTTACCCTCCCTCTTCGTCCTCCTCCTCCTCATCGTACACCACCTCACTGCTCTTCCCATCCTGATGCGCCTCCTTCTTCAGATACTCAATCTCCTTCTTCTCCGCCTTCTTCTTTTCCGCCTCGTGCTCGTGGACCAGCTCGGGTATGCGCTCGCGCAGAATGCTCCTCGCCCGCTCCACCTTCTCCTCGGTATCTAAATTGGGATCGTATGAGTTCAGCGCCGAGCGAAGCCGCAGCATCTCCGCGTCGTCGATGAGGCCCGGGAACATGGTCTGCACGTCCGGGACGCCCAACCGCTTCAGCTCGTCGAAGAAGCGGACCGGATCTAAAACGCAACACAAAAAATTACAGTACCCAGCGGTGTGTTCACGGCAAACGTGTCGCTCTCGGCGGAGTCGTAGTGGATCAGCTTCTTCTCGGGGCATTTCCCACCCTCGCAATTGGCCATCAAATGCGCCGTGGAGCGGAATTTGGTCACCTCGATGTCCTTGGCGTACTCCAGGCAGTAGGCGTCGTAGAAGGAGTCGAATTCGCCGTCGAAAGTCGGCTCTTTTGTGGACAACCATTCGCAGAGACAGGCCTCGGACGTTTTGACCGGAACGGCTTCAGTGTCGGCGGAGAGAAAGTAGTCGCAAAAGTCTGAAAAGTGCGTGGGGTGGAACGGCAAAAAAGTGGGAGACATTGGGGAGGAAATTGGGAAGATATAGAGGGTGCGGCAATTTTTCGGCCGGACTTGAATTGACTATAACTTTGTTATTTTTTATCCAAATGTTAAAATTCTTTTTTCCCCTGAATCCTCAGACGTCCAAATTTTGTTTATACCCATGTGCAAAATTTAAAGAAAATCTGAGAGTCGCACCAGGGGCAATTCCCTTGTCGGCTATGAAAATTAGAGTTTTTCCTTTGTCTTCAATTTTTGCTGTAGTCTAATAAATGGGCATCACATATATGGTATTAAACAAAATGGGGACGCCTAGGGATGCAGGAAAAAAAAGAATTTTACAATTTGGACAGAAACTAAAAAAGTTATAGCCAATTCAAATCCGGCCGAAAAATTTTTTGCAATCAAACGTGCAGGATTCACACCACAACAAAATCACTTCAAATTTATGACCTACCGATTATATGCAAGGTAAAATTTCGAGTAATGGAGCCTTCATTGTTCCACACCTTGCAGGCCCAGTTGCCCTAAAATTCGAAGCAAATAATATGACAATTCCCACTTACTTTGTCTTCAACTTCAACTCTTCGAATCTCCAATTCCATTCCTTTGTCCTGAAATCGGGGATGCTCGTGGAAAAAGGTGAAGTTCAGGTACGTTCCATTGAAGTACCTGCAAGGAATTAATGTTAGTTTTAAAGGTCTTTGAGGCTAATTTGAGGCTTTGATGTCATCAGATTTGAAGCGCTATAATACAGAAAGTCAACTTGACAAAAAACCCAGTTTTTCACACATAACTTTTTGGAAAGTACCTCAAGTGCGACGCTCAGATTTTGATGAAATTTTGTTAAAAGTTTAGAATAATCTTTTCTAACACATACATGTAAGTCACACTCCCAGCTAGGCATAAATGACCGAGGTTTTTAGGTAGGAAGTTGGAAAAATTGCGACAGTTTTTTATGAGTATTGACATTAAAGGTATTACGTTTATTTCTACCGCAGAGGGTAATGTTTCCACAAAAAATTAATTTTTTCCTCACTAAATTATCAAAAATATAACCAAAAAGTGTTTTTTCTCTGACCGCTCTCCGCGCTTAGCGTACTCTCTCGGAAAAAAGATTGTTCAATATCTCGGCTGCTCCTGCAAAGCATGAGCTAAATTTTTTCGGCATTGATATGTCACTTATGTGTCTACAGTGAGGGACCTGATCCAATGGCAAAAAACGTCTCCTTTCGTATCCCGGAAGGGACCAAAATGACTCCAAACCCTTCCCATCTTTAAGCTAAAAAACTCGGCTTTAAAAAGCGCGCCCTTCCCTTCAAGGCGAGCTCTTATAAGCGGGATTTTTTAGCTTAGAGAAGGGAAGGGTTTGGAGACATTTTGGTCCCTTCCGGGATGCAAAATGAGACGTTTTTTGCCCTTGGATCCGGTCCCTCGCTGTACGTGTACGGAAAATTAAAAAAAAAAACCAGCGTTGCACGTGGCATACTTCCGTTGTAAAAAAATGACAATTTTTTTCAATTTTCCCCAGAAGCTGCCGTGCTATGCTGGTAGTAGCCAAGGTTTTTCAGCCCTTCAACTCTTACCAATGGACTTTCGGGTGAGGTCTTCCAACTGCCGTGCACTTGAGTTTGATCGTATCTCCGAGGTATGTGTATTGATGCTTCCGGGAATTCTGGATAAATCGGGGAGGGCCGTCTGAAAATCAAGGTAAAATACGTGCAGTAATTTATTGCGAACAGATTGATAACTTCTCTAAAGTTACTAAATGCCAAATCATAAAATTTTTCAACTTACTTTGACTGATATATTGCGACAAAGTTGATGAGATCAATAAGAAAAGGGCAAGTGTTAAAATTTGGAAGCTCATCTTGATCTTGATGCAGGTCCCATAAATTTTGAAGGCTTTTTTCGTTACCTCATACCACGGTAAAGTTGAATATAATTGCCTAAAAAATGATCTTTTAAACTATGGTAAAATATCATCAAGAAATGAGCAGCAAAATAAATAAATTGTAAAATACGGCTGTGAAAAATTGGTATAATATTACAATCAAGGGTAAAAATCAAAATTCTCCTGAAAAAACGGTCAGATAAGTATGTCGGGAAAATAATGAGCGCAATGTCGCTGCGCCGATCGTGTCGCTGAAGTGAAAAAATGATTTTTCCGCAGCATAATTCGTTTTCTCGGCGGCGATGCGATTTTCGATGCGACAGAGTGCTCGTTATTTTCCCGACAGACTGATAAATACAGGATGGGCCACTCAAAACTACCGACCTTATTTCAGGTATTCCTCCGTCAGCAATGCTTCAATTTCTATAAAATTTACAGCGAAATGAAGCCGAGACACCCCATTTCTTGCACACCAAGTATGATATGTCTACATTCACAGAGGCACCCGTGGTGACTATTGACATTTCTTGGCACAAATTTACATTGATCTCTTCAAAGACGCGTCCGAAATTTTGAGCTAGCAATATGCAACAATCTCTGAAATTTTTTATCCGAAGTTTGGTGAAAATTCAAATTTTTTTTATTATTTTCCCGACAGATTGATAAATCTTCTCACAAGTAAATTGTCTGAAATTTCCCAGTGTTTGAGAGAGTTACTAGAATAGCTAGATAAAGTGGGTCACCTTTGGTAAAAACAGTAGTTTTCGAGCTGCAAAATAAGCCCGACCGACGAGGAAAAATCGACCAAAAGTTGAACAAAAATTTCCTCTTTCTCTTCAAACCAAACCCATAAGGAAATTTCGAAGAATTACTCAGACTTTTTGCAATATCAATAAACTTGAATCAACCCCCAAAAATTTAATCAAACCCCCCAAAAGATCTGCGCTTATAAAACCACAAAACCCGCACAATACAAATTGCTATTACTCTCTCGATTGTAAAAACTGGAAGATCGAGAGCCCATTTCCTTCCAAAAAAAAAGTTTTTTCGAACCGAAATTCCCGTCCGTCGATGGAATGGCTCGCCGCGCGACGAGATTCCTCCATTTCCGATCTTCATTGTGACGCCAAAAGCAAGGTTGTGGGGTTTGTCTCAATTATCCGCAAAGAAAAATGAGTGTGGCGGTTGCGCAAGGAGGGGGATTCGAGGGGATATTTGTCGGTCTGTCGGGAAAATAATGGGGGTATTAGTTTGTCGGGGAAAAAATGGGGATATTAGTCTGTCGGGAAAATAATGGGGGTATTAGTTTGTCGGGAAAATAATGGGGGTATTAGTTTGTCGGGAAAATAATGGGGAGCACCTTGGCACCCATTATCGCTTTGCGATGGCTAGCCGCGAAGATTTGGTGTGTTTCTGGTTCGAGGCGAGAGATTTTGCTGTGACAAAATCCACATTATTTTCCCGACAGACTGATAGTAAAGCCGTTTACGAAATAAAAGCAAACAGTTAACTTTGCGAATGGAGACCACGTCACTTGTAGAAAATCTTACAAGGGAGGTGTTTGAAGTGCGACGCTCATATTTTCATAGATTTTGCATATGTTGGGGATAGGCTACATATCATTACTTCAAAATTTAAGCTCGCGCTTTGCAGCCGCAGGCGAGAGTTTCAACGATCTTCTTGGCCGAGAGAGTACACAAAAGGTGGAGTGCGGTCAGAAATAAAAACTGGGTTTGGATCTATCTTTGCCAGTTTCGTAAGGAAAAAAAATTTTGAAACATTACTCTCTACAGTAGAAATACGTATGAAATTTTTCATGATAAAGTTCGCCATAAAGCGTCACATTTTTTCCAACTTTTGAAGTAAAAATCTTGGGCGTTTCTGCAAAGCGTGAGCTAGAAGTTTCGCATATGTCTTGGAAAAATTTATTCGAAACTTGTACAAGTTTCATAAAAATTCGAGCGCCGCACTTGGAGTACTTTCCATGTTAGCTTCTTTTTTAAAATATGATAATTACTATGTGGCCTAAAAACCATACGTTTTGCGAAATTCACTAAAAAGCAGTGCATTCCACTTTGCTCACTTCCCTTGTAACCGAAAATTAGAAAATCCCACCGCATTCCCCCTAAGCTTCATTTCTGCAACCAAAAATTCGCTCCAAAGACGGATAAGATCGTCTTTTTTGCGGATTGACAACTTAGTATCTTGTTAATTTATTCCAATGTCGCGTTCGGGCGAAAAGAAAGATCAAAGAGGGATGGCCGCGCGAGTCACTTCCAATCCCAAGTTTATGAGATCAGGATGGGTCAATTTCGTTTGGCGGCCAGGCGTTTTTTCTGCTTTGCAGGAAGAAGGATGCGGGATAATGAGATGTGGAATAAATATATGAATATATTTACAGAGGAAGTACTCCAAGTGCGACGCTCAGATTTTGATGAAACTTGGCACAAATTTAGAATAATTTTTTCAAAGATATATGCGAGAATTCTAGCTCGCGCTTTGCGGAAACAACCGAGATTTTTAGATCGAAAGTCGGCCAAAATTTAGGACTTTTTGCCGAATTTCGGCACCAAAAGTTTCATGCCTATTTCTACCGTAAAGGATAATGTTTCTACAAAAAATCACATTTTTCCGCACGAAACTGCCAAAGTTATGGCCAAAAAGCGCTCTTCTCTCTGACCGCTCTCCACGTTTAGCGTGCTCTCTCGGCGGAAAAAATCGTTCGATACCTCGGCGTTGCCCGCAAAGCGCGAGGTAAAACTTTCAGGAATTGATATTTAGTCCATACCCGACGTGTGTGCAAATTTTAAAGAAAATCTGAGCGTCGCACTTGGGGTACTTTCCTTTTTAGTCGTATTTAAGCGGATTTTTGGGATGTAAGAATTCGAAAAAATTGATTTTCAGAATGGGAGAATTATGTCTTCTATTATGATAGTATTTTCATAAAGTGCATGGAAATTTGTTCTCTTTTGCACAGTGCATTTTGAACCTTTCCGATATAAAAAAAAAGATTTTTGGAAGGCCAAAAATCGACAGAAAACACTGTAAATTTCCGGAAAAACAGTTGTCTTTAGTAAATCTCCAAAAAACAGTTGTTTTGGAAAGAAAATTTTGCCGTATTTTACCGGATTTTTGGGACATAAAAAATCGTAAAAAATGTCCATCATCATCCTTTTCAGCCTACTTTTGCTCAAATATTCGAAGTTTACCGTGGAAAAATGTAGCCCAAAAAGTAGCAAAAAAGCAATTGAAAAAAGCAACAAAGCGCAGAAAACACTATATCAGTCTGTCGGGAAAATAATGAGCGCCTTTGTCGCATCGAAAATCGCATCGCCGCCGAAAAAATCAATTGTGTCGCGACAAAATCAATTTTTTTTATCACTTCAGCGACGCGATCGGCGCAGACGACATTGTGCTCATTATTTTCCCGACAAACTGATAAATATGCGGAAAAAAAACGATTTTTGAAAAAAATCCAACCTAATATTAATAAATAAATCTCCATAAAACAAACTTTTCTTGTCACAATTCGACCTCAGCCCCTCTAAATCCATGTCCAAGCCAGGGATCGAATCAACTCTTTCGAAAAGAAGTATTAGTAATCAAACCCCAGCCCCCCGTCTAATATAACCCTTTTGACCCGGAAAACTTTTTCGAAAAATAAATTTGTAATCGGATACATTCGGCTATAATAAGCAATCTGGTCCGAAATTTATTTGACTTAAGGAGGTTGGCGAGTTCGAAAATAAACAGAAAAACAGACGGAAAATGGAGGGAATTTGAATATTGTGCGGGGGAAATTGAACTTGTATCAGTCTGTCGGGAAAATAATGAGCACAAAGTTGCTGCGGCGATCGTGTCGCTGGAGTGAAAAACCTTATTTCGTCGTAAATATGCATATATTTACTTGAAAAAATTATCTTCCAAGCTATGGTAAAATACATACATATCATCAAAAAATGGGCAAAAAAATTAATTTGTTGTAAAAGTATGAAGATAAAAGAACGGTTAATATCGCAATCAAAGCTAAAAGGTCCGCAATTCTCCTGAAAAATGGACATATCAGTCTGTCGGGAAAATAATGAGCAAAATGTCGATGCTCCGTTTGTGTCGCTGAAGTGAAAAGCACTTTGATTTTATAGCGACACAATTCATTTTATCGGTGGCTATGCGATTTTCGATGCAACAGAGTGCTCATTATTTTCCCGACAGACTGATGGCATACGGATATATTTATATACCTTTAATTTTGCACACGATCTGCGACTAGGCCGCACATAAGTCCCTGAAATATTTAGCTTATACTTTTCAGCGAAAGCCGAGGTATTCAACAATCTTTGTTGCCGAGAGAGTACACGAAATGCGGAGAACCAGCAGCAAGAAAAACAGTTTTTGGCCATACCTCACAGGGGAAGTACTCTAAGTGCGACGCTCAGATTTTCATTAAATTTTGCACACACGTCTGGTATGGACTAACTATCAATTCCTGAAAGTCTTAGCTCGCGCTTTGCGGGCGCCGCCGAGATATCGAACGATTTTTGCCGCCGAGAGATCACGCTAAACGTGGAGAGCGGTCAGAGAGAAAAGCGCTTTTTGACCATAACTTTGGAAGTTTCGTGCGAAAAAATTGATTTTTTGTAGAAATATTATCCTTTACGGTTGAAATAGGCATGAAACTTTTCGTGCCGAAATTTGGCAAAAAGTTCTAAATTTTCGCCGACTTTCGATTTAAAAATCTCGGTTGTTTCTGCAAAGCGCGAGCTAGGATTCTCGCATATATTTTAGAAAAAATTATTCTAAATTTGTGCCAAGTTTCATAAAAATCTGAGCGTCGCACTTGGAGTACTTCCCCTGTCAGCCAGTTTTGCTCGGAAAAAATTGATTTTTTGTAGAAACATTACCCTCTACGGAAGAAAAAAGGCCGAAACTTTTCATGTCAATACTCGCTCGATCCCTTCTTCATCAACATTAGCGGCCGAGAGAGTACGCGAAACGCGGAGACCGCTCTAAAATAAAAACACTTTTTGGCCATATCTTGGCCAGTTTCGTGCGGAAAAAATTGATTTTTTGTGGAAACATTATACTTGTCGGTAAAAATCAGCGTGAAACTTTTCATGCCAAAATTCGCAAAACAATTCACATTTTTTCCAACTTTTGACGTAAAAAATCTCGATAATTTCTTCAAAAGAATGAGTCAGAAATGCCGCAGACTTTTTAGAAAAATTTATTCGCAAATTTGCTAAGCTTGACAAAATATGGGCAAGCACTCCCCAAAAAAGAAACATTTTTTAAAATACGACTATTCTACAAATGTTTGCTATAAATACAAATAAGAAACTACCGGCAAAGTATGATATTTTTCGCCCATACTTCCAATTTCTGTTCGCATTCGCAGCCATTTTCATATGGTTTTGATTGGATGAGGGGTATAAAGTTCCTTTTGCTTTCCCGCCGACATACGTCCAAACCCTTTCGGAGCCGATAAAAAAAACGACAAAGATGAGGGCCCTCTCATATGCAAAACTCTTCGTTTTCCCACATTTGTAAAGTGTCTCAGGTGAAATTTGAAATAATATCTCGGAACGATAATTGCGAAGCTCAGATCTTAATGAAAGTGAGCATATATGTATATGTATATGTATATATATATGTATATGTATATGTATATGTATATGTATATGTATATGTATATGTATATGTATATGTATATGTATATGTATATGTATATGTATATGTATATGTATATGTATATGTATATGTATATGTATATGTATATGTATATGTATATGTATATGTATATGTATATGTATATGTATACGTATATGTATATGTATATGTATATGAATATGTATATGTATATGTATATGTATATGCATATTAGGTTGTCCAATAAGTAATGTCGTTTTTGACAAGGTCTGATTCCAAAGTCTATAAAAAAGCTGGATGACAATAAAATTTCGCAATATTGCATCGTTTTGTAGCCGAGATGACAAGCTTTCGTTTGAGGTGCCGTTTGACATATTTGAATCAATTTGCAGTAATTTAGCTCCAAAATTATAAAAAAATAAATTGATTCATGCCGCCATCTTGAGACAGCCAAACCAGGGCACGAAAGTTTCAGAAGCTACACGAAATATCTCGCTATGTTTAGCCAGTGTGTTGTGAGTCTGAAAATGGTAAAACAAGGCCTCAAAAAGCTTCGTTCTGGCGACGAAGGATCAAGATATGTAAAATACGTCATAACGAATTCTCATGTATTTATCCTGATGTCATTCGTTGACGAAAATCATGATCCAAAATTGTCTTTTTCATAAACAGAATGCATGCAAAAAATTCAATCTCTCCTTGTCGGAATGTCTGTAAAATTTATTTAAGATACCAAAAACTAAACAAAAAAATTGAAATAGAAAGAAAATGATGACAAAATACCCGTAAAGCTCGGCTGGAATTCAACTCTGGAATGTGAAAGACAAAATAAAAAAAATCTTGGATATGAGGCACAAATATGGTGATTTGGATATTAATCTAGACAGTATTGGGTTGTCTACGCAAATGGAACAGTATCTGGCCGACGGCCATTGCCAAATCCACCGCCGCCAACGGCGTTGGTCAGGGCAATTACTCCAGAATCCGAGGGCTGGGTTCCCACCATTAGACCTGAAATTATTTTTTTGTTAATATTGTATCTGAAATTTTACATTTTTACATCGAAAAATTGATTTTTTTGAACAAATTTTAAAGAAAATATATTATTTGTTATTTTTCGTGGGCTCAAACAAAATTTTTTTTATTGTAAAATACGCTAAGATCAAAATTGCTCAAATTTACTATAATTTTTTCCAACATATATGCCAAATTTCTAGCTAGCGCTTTACCCAAACAACCGAGACTTTTTAATCGAAAGTTGGCAAAAATGTGGCACTTTTTTGTGAATTTTGGCACGAAAAGTTTCATGATTATTTCTACCGTAAAGGGCAATACTACCACAAAAAATCAATTTTTTCCACGCGAAACTGTCAAAGTTATGGCCAAAAAGTGTTTTTTTTTTCTTTGCCGCACTCCGCCTTTTGCGTACTCTCTCGGCGGCAAAGATCTGTCAATATCTCGGCAGCGCCTGCAAAAGGCGAGCTAAAATTTTCAGGAATTGAAAACTAGTCTATGCACAAAATGTGTGCAAAATTTCAAGAAAATCTGAGCGTCGCACTTAGAGTAATACCTTGTAACTCAAAAAAAATTTTTTTTTGGTTAATAAAAATAAAAAATGTTAATTAAAAAAATAATCAATTTTTGAAAATGTTAAACTGTTACAATACTCCCAAAAAAAAAAAAAAAAATAAATCAAAAATAAATAAAAAATAATTAAAATTACCGCTGTCTTCATAAAACATGTTAGAAACTTGATTCCGGCCCAATTTGTAGCCCGGATCGTCGGGCGTCGGTTGTCTTCGGATTTCCGAGATCTTTTCCTGAACCTCCGCCGGCGGTACCACCACATCCGGATTAATGATTTTCTGTCGGTTATGCTCGAAGATCGTCCGATACGCTTCGAGCAAGGCGGCTGAAACAGAAGAAGCAAAACGGTTAGCGGCTTCGAAGATTATTACGCAATTACAAGAAATTATTTTGAAAAATAAAGTTGTAGAAGGGGAGATATAAACAAAAAACATGTAAAAATGTTGTTTTTGTTAATTTTAGTAAAGTTAAAAATAAAAAAAAAACAAAAAATTTAGTTTGTTATAATGAGACATATTTCTTCGTATGTTAAAAATTTTCGCTCAATTTGTAACTTTTGCTACATTCAACTGTAACACCTACATGTAGAATTGAAAAGGGGTACCATAATAAATAATGTTATAATAGTGGATCTTTCTATCCAAGTGTTATTCGGGACTTGTGGCAAAAATGTCCCAAAAAGTGCCCCAGGTGATAGAACTCCTATAAAATTTTTTTTGAGATGTCAATGAGACATCACCCTAAATTAAAGTCTATGCGGTCTACTACTGCTACATCCAAGAACTGTCCAAATCGGACCAGGAAAGGGCCAGTAAAGCTGCAGTGGCGGACCTGATCCAGTGGCAAAAAACGTACCAATTTGCATCCAGGAAGTATCAAAAAATGTGGCAAAATACCTCCCTCTACAAGTGAAAAAACTCAGATTTGAAAAGCGCGTTTGCTCTTTTTGTGAGGAAAAGGGCGCGCCCTTCAAAACGAAGTTTTTTTTCACTTGGAGAGGGAAGCACTTTGCCACATTTTTGATGCTTCCCGGATGCAAAATGGACGCTTTTTGCCACTGGATCAGGCCCCTCACTGTACTTTTGACTCGCGATTTTTACGACGTGGAACGAAATGACGAGAAAATTACTTTGCCTAATATAACTATACCAAATTATATCAACGACTAAAAGAAGAAATTTTTTTGATATTCTAGCTGAAAAAACGTGTTTTACCCTTCATAATGTCTCCCAAAAAAAGAAAAAATCATTCGATCTTACCTTCATTGACCTCCGGCGCACTATCACCCAAATATCTTGGGATTGGGCCGGTTGCGGTGTCCGAAGCTACCAGCCTATCCAAACTCGGTTTATTTCCCACAGGCAGGACTTGATCCTCCTGAAGTCTTTTTCTTTCTTCTTCTAGCTTCATCAGCTCGATTTGCTTTTGGATTTGAAGCCTTCTGTGCTCTTCTTGCAGCTGGAAAAATAAGGCATTGTGGATGAGAAAAAATTGCAGGATAAAAAATCATTTTTTGTGGCCAACAGACATGGCAGGAACCAAGCTTCGCAAAATTCGAAAAGAGCCGGGCCGACATTTCTGGGACCGGGCTTCGGGCTCGAGATAGAAAATTTTAGGTCCGGCCCCCTTAAAAAACAGAAAAAAAATATATTTTTTTCGCCTTGAAGCGAAAAATTGGGATGCCAATTTTGGGTTCTTGGCATTATGCAACAATATGTACTTGTGCCTCTATTAGGATAGATTTTTTTACATTGCTGTTCGAAATCTTTCTGGCAACGATAACACGCCCTAAAACGAGTCAAAAACACAATGCCAAAATGTTGCCAAGAAGGCGGGAAAATTCGCATTCAAAAAAATTTTTTTTTGCGAGACAGGGCCGAGTCTGAAATTACTCAGGGCCGGGCTATAGATCCCCACGGGCCGGACTACTTTGAAAATTTTGAAAAGGGCCGGCCCGAACTCGAGGGCGGCCCGGGAATACAAATAGCCGGGCCTTCTAACCATGTCCGATGGCCAATTCAACCTCCCACCAGACTCTCAAAAAATACCTGAAGTTGCAGCTGCCGCTGCTCCTCGATTTGTTGCGTTCTCTTTTCCAACTCCGCTTTTTGCTTCAACAGCCGTTGACGTTCTCCATCAATGATTGAATTTTCGAATTCTTGACGTTGCCGCAGCTCATCGGCGGTTGGCAGTTTGACTGGAGGCGGCGTACTGGACTTTGGATACATTTTCTCGGCCTTTCGCCGATATGGAATTGGTCGAGATGGCTCGGAAGGCTGAGTGTGCTGGAAGCCGGTTTGCTCGACTTCAGCGGGCGCTTCAACGGATGGCAGAGGTTGAAGGGCCTCTGAAAATTTTTATTTTTAGAAAATTGATGAGTTTCTGAGAAGGATAGTACTCAGTTCTGAGTGTTCTTAATTTGAAAAACAAAGTTTTAGCTCACGCTTTCCAGGGCAGATATTCAACGATTTTTGCCGCCGAAAGAGTACGCAAAAGGCGGAGTGTGGTCAGAGAAAGCACTTTTTGGCCATAACTTTGCTAGTTTCGCGTGGAAAAAATTGATTGTTTATGGAAACATTGCTTTACTACGGTAGACAAACCATAGCACTTTTATTGCCAAAATTTCAAAAAAACTTTGATCTAAAATATCGATCGTTTCTACAAAGCGCGAGCTAGAAATTCCCATATGTCATAGAAAAAATGAATCCAAACTTGTGCCAAATGTCCTCAAAATCCGAGCGTCGCACGGGGAGCACTTCCCCTATCAGCTAATACTGTAATCCTAATTTTTTACCAACCTTTATCAACTCTACCTTCAATAACACCAATATTTTTCCAACTTACCACTCTTCGCACTCGGTTTGTAACTGCGAACTCCCGCAACTCTTGCTGGAGCCGCAGCCGCCGCCGCCGCTCCAAATGTGGGCTGAGCAAAGGCAGCGCCAGCAGCAGTCCTACTGAATCCGAGGAGCGGTAGAATCAACGGGCCAACTCCGTCGATAATTGTGCCGGCTTGGCTAATAACATTGTTCAGTTTGGAGTCCGACATTTCAAAGGCTTTGGGCTGTAAAATTTTTTTAATAAGAGATGCACCTTCCTTATAAAAAATTAAAATTTGTAAAATACGAGCGAACAAATGGACAAAATTATTTTTCATATTACAGCTTGCAGCTGGTATTCCGTATTTTATAACTTTGTTAAACTTACATTCAAAGTGAAGGTCGGAATTTCAATTGGCGCCAAAGTTGTTGTTTGAGGCACTTCGTCTCGTTGGAACTCTATAAAAATTAATTTAAAGGCCCTATTATATCACACAGATATACAGGGTCTTACAAAAAACGTGAAGGAAAGTGGAAGGCCATAACTTCCGGCGGAGGCGGCGCAGAGACTTCGTATTTGAAATATGTATTTTTAAAAGACATAAGTTTTTGTCTACGAAATAACAAGCTCTTAAAGTCCAAACTGAAGTCGCTACGACCTTCTGAAGTAGAGGCATCTCTACCCCGAAAACCAGGTTTTTTCGGTTGACAATGATCGAGAAATTTCGGACTTTTTCGGTTGAAAATCACCAGAAAATGTCGGATTTTTTGGGGTTTCTTGATATAGTCTTTAAGAGAACGTCGAAAAAATTGCAAGTGTTGGCACTTTCCTCCTCTTTTTCAACATCACCCATATCGAAACCCCCAAAAATCCGACATTTCCTGGTGATTTTCAACCGAAAAAGTCCGAAATTTCTCGGTCATTTTCAACCGGAAAAACCTGGTTTTCGGGGTAGAGATGCCCCGGCTTCAGAAGGTTATAGCGACCTCAGTTTGCACTTTAAAAGCTTGTTATTTCGTAGGCAAAAACTTATGTCTTTAAAAAATACATATTTCAAATATGAAGTCTCTGCGCCGCCTCCGCCGGAAGTTATAGCCTTCCACTTTCCTTCACGTTTTTTGTAAGACCCTGTAGACATATAATAGTACATACAGTAGAGCCTCTGCACGTCGAACACCAGTACAACACAGACTGTCTATAACGTCTATAGCAAACAATTTCACCCCCAGGAAGCAGTTTGACTAATTGGAAGAAAGTCAAAGTTTTTTACGTCGTTTTTTGATCAGGATACGAAAAGATTACGAAAAGATCTCAGAGTAGCGGGAAGGTCCTAGAGAAAACCGCTGTTGTTGAGACAACACCCAAAGTATTATAATAGGGCTTAAAGTTAGAGCCATAACTTTTGAGTCGGTGACCACAATACGATGAAATTTACAGAACTTGTTAATTACATAAGTAGCTTTCTATTGGTGTAAAAATCATCACTAACTGCAACAGTATGTCCTGATACGCCTTAGTTTTTTTACTTTAAAAAGTCAAATCCGCATTTTTTCAAAGTTAGGCAAGTAAGCCTCCATACAACGAAGCTTTTCTGTAACAACATTTTTTCTTCTCTTGCAATTCGTTTTACAGAGGTTTTCCTACAATTTCCACTACTTACGATTCTGCTCCTCCTCGGCTTCTGGGATATTTTCGTCGATGAATTTGAGCACCGTGACATCCGAATCGCTTTCTTTTTCCTCCATCTTTCTCTTCTCCTCATCTGATTTTGCTTTCTTTTCCTCCTTTTTTCTCTTCTCCTCACTTGGCTTTGCCTTCTTTTCACTTGACTTTCTCTTCTCCTTTGATCTGTTTTTGCTGTGTTTTGGCTTCACAGTAGTTGTGGTTGTGATTTCGTCGTACTCCTCGCCGCTTCCCTCCGAATACTCTTCGTCATCGTATTCCTCTTCTTCTCTGATCTTCTCCAGTCCTTTATGCTCTTTTTTGGACTCCTTGCGAGGCTTAGGAGTAGTTGTGGGAGCATTAGTAGTAGTAGTTTTCTTAGTAGTCACTTCTGTCGCCTTTACTTTAGGCTTACTAGTTGTTGGCTTAACAGTAGTGGTGCTTTTCGCTTTTTTGGTAGTTTTAACCTCATCTTCTGTTCTGACAGTTGTTCTCAACGAAAACCGAGATTTTTTGAGCATCTCCTCTTCTTCATCTTCCATATACTCCTCACTTTTGGGCTGTCTTGTCGTCTTTTCCACTGATTTTGCTCTTTTTGTCGACTTTTTGCGCGGTTTCTCAGTTTCTTTTGGCTCTTCAGTGATGGTAGTGGTAGCCGCGGTACTTGTTGTTGTTTTCTTAGTCGCTTCTGCAAAAATTAGACAAATTAAATGTCATAAAATTGATTTCAAGTCCAAAAAGAACACTAGGTCCCGGCGGGGGTCGAACCCGCAATCTTCTGATTAGAAGTCAGACGCCTTATCCATTAGGCCACGGGACCATGAGCTAGCGGCCATCTGGCGCATTTCCTGAACCGTTCAGACGTTTCGTCCACATACTATGAGTCTGTCAGGAAAATAACGGTGGATCATCTCGGAATCGCCCATCATCGCTTTGCTACGGCGTCCGCAGCTGAAGATTTGGCGGTGAGACGAGACATTTTGATGCAAAGACCCGCCGTTATTTTCCCGACAGACTGATATAGACCAAAAGATTTCATATATCAAAGTTCTTTTGGAATAATTTTCAAAGGACAAAGTTGGTCATAAGGACTCAAGAAAATTTTTGAGCGTTATTCTCTGACCAGAAAGCAACGTTTGGTCCCGGATAATCGAGAGAAAACAGCCAAACATCATCTCCAAAATTCTAGTTATGACTAAGCGCCACATCGATTTAACCTTGGCCAGTCAATAGCTTCAACCACACTGATGTGAGGTGCCCACCGTATCCGCAAATCAGTACGTCCGGCGCCTCAATACACCGTGTCAAAAAGAGATCGTTTTTCAAATGGCCAGAGGCATTTTTTGGGAATTTTGTCAAAAAATGACACAATGGATTTCTGCACGACAAAAGCAACAACGAAACCCGTCTATAACACACAATATTCATATAATAGAAGTCTTGAGGTCCATAGAACAAAATAGACCTCTGTACAACAAAACCCTTATACTAAAACAGATGACTTTTTTGGTCCCTTACAATACTTTGTATAGATCGCTTTGACTGTATACATATATTATCTCCGCACAAAAGTTATATCCTACTTTTAGTAGTCCTCTCCGGCTTCGCTGTCGTTGTCGGCTCTTCCGTCGCAGAAGCCTCTGTTGTAGTAGTACTAGTACTCGTGGTACTCTCAGTAGTCGTGGTTGTCGTTGGTGCTTCAGTTGTAGTAGTAGTGGTGCTTTCTGTTTTCTTCACATCATCAATAGTTCTCGGCAAAATCTGTTCCAGCCTCTTCGGGTCGATCAAACTCCCTGGTCCATCTAATCGATTCAACAGACTGTTCGGGATCTCTTGATTATTCTCCTGTTTATACAGGCCATTCAAAAGTCCGGCACTCTGGATATTTTTGATAGCTTTGGCCGCAATTCCGGCACCAAGTTGGCCAAGACTTGGCTGTTGATAGGGTTGCTGATAAGGTTGTTCATATTCAAGTCCATCATCAACTTGTTGGTTGGCATTCAAGGCTCGAAGACGGAGCTCATCGTCCGTGGGAGGGCTGGGTTGGGCCATCTGGAAGTTTAAAATACGTTGCAGAATTTTTGAAAATTTTAGAAAAAAAAATATTCTTCTGAGGTTTTCGTGGTGAGACCCAAAATTTTGATGACTTTTTTAAATCCAACAAGGAAATTGTTGTCTTCGCTGGTCATAGGCTCATTTTTTAATTGTAAAATACGTTTGTATTTTTCTTGCCTTTAACTATAATAATATAAGCTATTCTTGGTGCTCAAAGATATACAAAAGTCTTGCAAAAATCTCAAGTTATCCTACCT
Source organism: Bursaphelenchus xylophilus (assembly GCA_904066235.2). Lineage (NCBI taxonomy): Eukaryota > Metazoa > Nematoda > Chromadorea > Rhabditida > Aphelenchoididae > Bursaphelenchus > Bursaphelenchus xylophilus. The sequence goes on along the minus strand of CAJFCV020000003.1, from coordinate 11,055,538 downwards.
TATTCAACAGCCTTCCCCACAGCCCCAACGCTTGTCGTAGCGGATCTCCGGAGCCGCTTTCCGCGGGTTCTTGATTGTTGTTGTATTTGTTATAACCGTAGCTGTTGTAGGCACTCGATGCGCCATTTCCGCTATAGGGGATTTGGACTCCATAACCGGTGTCGAACAGGTTCTGTGCCGATACAAATGATAGCCCCAGTAGTGATATGAGAATAATCTGAGGCTTCATGACCTGAAATCAAAGATTTTTGGGGGTAAAATACGTTGTCAGAAATATAGTCGAATGTCGCGAAAAATCAGCTCAATTCGCAAAGAATGCGCGCAAACTTTTACATCAAACACACTACATCCAGAAACGTATAAATGCAGCAGCGCACCGGCGCATCCAGCCCGCCTCGAGTGGCATCTTCCCTAGCCCACTCAGCGGTTTGAATGAGGGTACCTGTCTTCGGCACTCTTCCTTCCGACTCGCTTCCGAAAACTCTTCGCAAAACATTCGGAGTGAAAGCGGGCGTTCGGAATTGGCGAAGGATCTCCGTTACCGACTCCTCCGTGAAGCAAGCCGTGAGCGGATGAAGAAGGTTTGGAGACTTTGAAAAAAAACTTTCAAGAGGAAGAGGTTGGGGTTTAAAGTGAAGGATGGTTCGTTGCAACGGAGTGATGTTGTTGAAAAATTTGGTGCATAAAACCAGCGTTATAGCACTGAAATCCTTAGAATAGACGTAGTGAAAGAAATGACTGCAAGGACCGAGTTGCAGAACACCTTGCCGAGTTTTTTGTTCAAACAAAGAAATAAAACGAAAAATTTTTTATAGCTTTTAGCTTCCATGTTCACTATGCCCTCTGCGGTAGAAACACACCTTGAAATTTTCGAGCTAAACTTGCCAAATTAGCCGTCATATCAACTTCTGAAAATTTTGGTCTATGCTTGCAGAGGCAGCCAATATATTCAATGTATCTTCCTCGCCGCAAAGCGCGAACGGCCAGAAAAAAAAGTCTTTTGGCAATATCTTCGCCGGTTTCAGGGCAAAAAAGATGTTTTTTATGGAAACATTACCCTCTACAATAGAAATATTAAATATTATACGTATATAGCATAACGCTTTTCATCATAAAATTCCCTAAAAAGTATCCCATTTTTGCCAACTTTCTGTCTAAAAATCGCGGTCCTTTCTTCAAAACGCGCGCTAGAAGTCTCAGACAGGTCCTAAAAAAAATAATTCCTAGAAAAATGTGTCCAAGTTTCATCGAAATCTTGGCGTCGCACTTGGCGTACTTCCCCTGTGAAAATAAGGTTGTTTTTTACAGAAAAGAATCAATGCAAACTTATGACATGTTTCATGGAAATCAAGGCCTAGCACTTACTAAACAGTAAATTTATGGCTTGCAGAACCAATAAGCAAAATTCCGATTAGAATCTGTGCCTTGAACAGCTTTTGCTAAACAGTAAAAACCCGCTTAGTAAAATCAACGCGTTCCGAAATTCCTTTCGCGCTAACCCAGAAAACAACGACTTGCAAATCCCGCTTCTCAAACGTTTTTCGGTCCGCTACCGTCATTTGCAACGAAAAAGTCATCCTCTTTCGTCGGCTTAGCCTCCAACCGCAGCGAGTCCGGAAGCGAAAAGGTCGAGTTTTTTTTTTGTCAACCCTCTGAACTCCCCATTCAAGAAACGCCGATCCCAACCGACCCGCTAGCCGGTTGAAACCCACCCCCCGCGGAAAGAAACAGGCGGCGGCGGTTTTCCGGATGCGCTAATCGACGCCAACCGGAATAAACGAAAGTTTTTCAGGATTTTCATTTTTTCACTTCCCCCCAACCCTTTCGCTTCTCGTCAGCCCTGATTTTTTATGACTCGCCGAATTCCCCAACACAAATTCTCGCGCCCCCCTCGGGCTGTTGTTTACATCGCGCGCTGTGGGAGATGTTTTATGCAGATTATGTGGAGCAATGGGGCGGATCCCTGATTTATTGCGCGGTGGGCAACGGGGAGGGCGAGCAGAATGACCGTTTAGCCTGCGGACAGGCGACCAGGTCACGCAGAAGTGATCTTCTTTAATGGCAATTGGCTCGATTTCTGTCCTGTGCCCGACTTGGAAATACGTACGGAATTGGGCAAAATTAAGACTACAGGGAACCCCTTGCACAACAAATACACGTACAACGATACATGGGGTCAAAAACGGAGATTATTGAAGGTAATCAGTGGATACTCGGCTCCCGGTGGTCATAGAATCTTCCTGTTAAAAACCAAGATCAAATTTGCACTAGTGGCATGAATCTGCAAACGCACTCCGCGACGTCGCACGTCAAACTGAGATAAGCTAAACAGTCCGGTGAATAGATTGGCAATTTGCCAAAAAAAGACGCGAAAAAACGTTTTGTCGGGGAAGAAATGGGGAATTTTTGGGGCGAGAGAGTACGTTTTTGCCTGTCTTTTTTCTCTCTTTCTCTGCGAAATCAAGACGAAATGTAAAAAACCGATAGCGAAGAGTCTATTCCGGTCACCGGACTCCTCAGTTTGACGTGCGTCGCCGAAAAAGTTCTACGGACTTTAAGGCTAGTACATAACAAGGTTTATTGATCTGTCGGAAAAATAATCAGCACTCTGTCGCAAAAATCGCATCGCCGTCGAGAAAATGAATTGTGTCGCGGAAAAATTCAGCGACTGGATCGGCGCAGCGACATTGTTCTCTTTATTTTCCTGAGAGACTGAAAAAACAAGCAATTTAGATGCTAAGCGAGGAAGTCAAAATAAACCTCCGTACAATAAAACAATTACGTGATGAATAAATGTTCCGCCTCTAGCAATTCGTTGTAGAGAGGTTTGTCTTGTCAGGGGATAAATTGCCAAAGAAATAGACGGCAACGTCATCAATGTACTGGCAGAAGCCAAAAACATCTTAAAAGTTTGTAAAGACTGGTCGTTGGCTCATGTCGGCCGCTTCAACAGGCATTACGATAACATCTAGCGCGTTGAATGTTTAATATAGCCGCTAAAAATATAATACGTCCAAAAGGCTTACTTTTCCGACAGAATGATGGATCTTCCTCCACCATTCTGTCGGGAAAATAATGAGCGCATCGTGACTCCGCCGATCGCGTCGCTGAATTGAAAAGCAACTTATTCTTCCGCGACACAAATAATTTTCTCCGCAGAGATGCGATTTTCGCAGCGACGTTGCGCTCATTGTTTTCCCGACAGACTTATACCTTGAAGAAGTCCTGAACCTTGTAAGGCACGCTGCAGAAACTTCCCGACAAGAAATGAAAGTTCAACGGCTTGTTTGAACCAAAAATCTTGCCGCAACGCCTCGAAAAGAGAGATAGCATTTGAAAAACACCCGCATATCCCTTCTCTTGACCACAACATGCTAATTACAGTCGATGAAAATCCCTAGAGAAACGCTGAATATCCGGGGAAAGAAACTCAAATTATACATTACACCCACATACGTTTCAGAAATCCACCCCTGCCCTAAAAAAACTCGATTGAAGAAATAACAAATAAAAAGCGAAAATCCTCAAAGTTCGCTTTTGTGTTCGTATGCGGGGATCATCAAGCGCGGGACGGCGCGGGTGATCCTCTTGAAACGAGAGCACGGTGTTTCGGTCGGCATCCTTCGCGATCTCCATCTTATGTCATCGAGACCCCTCGAGATGTGGGGGCGAGAGGGCGAGGAGAAAATTACACATATTGTTCTTGGTCGCTAACTTGTAATTTCGCCGACACAGATTCCTTGAAGCGCAGAGAACGGGGATTTTGGTTCCGAGAGAAACTGTCAAAGGCCTTTCTGGATACAAAAAGCTTTTTAGGCTTTCGTTTTGCAAGCCGTACAAATCAAGGTTGAAAAGCAGGGCCTTTCGGCGTTGTCTGGTTTGGACAATCCTAAGTTTTTGGACAATCCTCGCCGTGCCTCACGGAATAGGCTCTTGATTGTTGTCAGCCACACTCCCGGCTTGCCGAAAGTGGATTCTTGGCGAATGAGCCCGTTAGACATAGCCTTTTGAGGCGCGTTGGTTTATTCTAACAGGGAAGTACTCCAAATTTTGATGAAACCTGGCACAAATTTAGAATAATTTTTTATAAGATATATGCGAGAATCCTCACTCGCGCTTTGCAGAAACAACCGAGATTTTTAGATCGAAAGTCGGCGAAAATTTCGGACTTTTTGCCGAATTTCGGCACGAAAAGTTTCATGCCTATTTCTACCGTAAAGGATAATGATTCGACAAAAAATCAAAATTTTCCGCACGATACTGCCAAAGTTATGGCCAAAAAGCGTTTTTCTCTCTGACCGCTCTCCACGTTTAGCGTGCTCTCTCGGCGGCAAAAATCGTTCGATATCTCAGCGGCGCCCGCAAAGCGCGAGCTAAAACTTTCAGGAATTCAGATTTAGTCCAAGCCCGACGTGTGCGCAAAATTTAAAGAAAATCTGAGCGTCGCACTTGGAGTACTTCCCCTGTAAGAATTATAATTGATATGAGCTTGCAAAATCGCTGAAATTTTAAAAAGGTATAAAAAAGGGTGCAAAACTGTCAAGTCTTCAATTTATCATAATTTGGTGCATTTACCAATCTGTCGGCAAAATAATGAGCAAGAATCGTACCGCCGCCGACAAAATGAATTGTGTCAACGCAAAATCAAATTGCTTTTCAATTCATCTGCGCAGTCAGCACAGCTACATTTTTTATTTTCCCGACAGACTTATACTAAGGATTTCCACCGTTTTCTTCCACTATATGTGTACATAGTACTGCAGTTTTTTGCTTCATAGCACACAAAATTTTCCGGGCCAAGTCGGGCTGAAACCGGCGCTCCGGCTTACGAGCCAAAGAGGTCCGGCCCGGCTCTTAAAGTTTTCTTCGGCCCGGCCCAATAGTCATGTCTAGGCCAGGCATAGCGTTGTCAAGTGTTTTCGGCTCGAAGATCTTTCCGGAAAACTGAAGAACACCCTTCAAGCGGGCGTTAGGACGAAGAGCTTACCGAGTTTTCCTTACCATTCCAAAACTTTTTCGAGTAAACTTTCTGTATTGGCAAACAGAGCCTGTTATTGTTTGTTTTGTCAGGTTTTTACAAAGTCATTTCGGACTAAACTCCGGTTTATTGAACGTAAATATCTGATGACTTTTGATGACGCATGCTGGAACCTTTATACGGTGGTCATAGCAACAAAAATGAGTGTATTTTTAGCATTTCAGAAACTGGCTTCGCAGTGAGCCTGTGAGATATTAAAATAAGGGTCAGTTAGTTGTTACAGCGGTAGAGTTTCCAGTTATAAATCTCGGTCGGGCTTGCAGAAACGACCGAGACTTTAAGGTTAATTGTTGGAGACAGTGTGACATTTTTACGGATTTTTATATTACAAGGCTTATTTTTACCGTACAGAGTATTGCTGTTACATTACATTATTATTTTTTTTCTGAACGAAACTGGCAAAGATGCCAAAAATATTGTTGAATATCTCCGCTGTTCCCTGCAAAGCGCCCGATAAAATTTCCAGGATTTGATATGCGGCCTGTACAAAAATTCCATGAAAAACCTGTCTGTCATAAATGGTTTTTTTTCATGGTCGATGGAGTAGAGGTGGCACTCGGGCCGGGCTGGGAGAGGGAAATCGGGCCAGTTCTATTCAGCTCTCAAAAAAAATTTTTTATAGGCTCTTCAATTAACATCAGCTTCAAACTCCCTTCAAATTCCGAGATCTCCCTCGCAAATGGTGACCCTTGAGAAATCGCGCCCGACCTTTGCTCCGATTTTCATATTTGGACATGGGAACGGATATGTCCCCTCCTTTTTCTCCGTCCTTTTTTTGGTCCATTGAATTTCCGAGGGCCGGTCCTTCCCTCGAAGAGGGCAAGAGAGGAGTCATGCGGTTCGGGACGAGAAAAAACTCGCCTTTTTTTTGTTTCAAATGAGCGACAATTGTGGGTTCTTGCACTTTTTTATTTGTTTTCCACAAGAATTTTTATTTATTTCTTGTGGGAGGGGGGATTTAGAGGGCGGTTTTGATATGATTTGGTGATTAGTTTGAGTTTTTGGAAGTGCTGGTTAGGGTAAAATAAGGAGAAATTTCGAGTTTTTTTTTTAACTAGACACAAAAAAAATTGGGCTCGTTTCTTTCTAAAGTATAAACTGAGGTCATGTGAACTCGGAAAAAAAAAACGTTTTTTTGACAATTTTTAGCCCGCAAAAAGTTTAAAAAATCTAATTTTTAGGCGAAAAAGCTCCAGTAAAATTGAAATTTTTTATTTTAATACCCAACGCAGGCTCAAAAATCAATTTTCCCGCCAATTAAATTTTCTCGCCCGCAGGCCATTTTTGCATGGCCATTTGAAATTTAACGCCTTCTCGGCGTTAATCATTGCTGCCTCAAGCAATTTAGGGGCATTTTCTCTGGAGAAACAATTAGTTTAGTGGTCGTTGTACGATCTAGATGGCTCTTTATGGGTCTACAGGATAAATTAGATGGGTTTTCTGGATTTTTTTGGGGGAAAAAATTTTTGGGATTTTTTGAAATTTTTGGAATTTTAATTTAAAATATTTTGTGATAAAAATTTTTGATGGCTTTTTGGGACATTTGAAGGTTAAATTTGAGGTTTTAGAACTGTTTTTGCAAAAAAAATTTGGGATTTTTGAATTTTTTTTGCATTTTTGCCAAAAAATTAGACTTTTTTTTTGATTTTTTTAAAACTTTTTATGGTTTTTTGGGGCGTTTCGAGGTAAAATTTGGGATTTCTATAACTTTTTTGGAAAAAAATTTTTTGGGATTTTTTAATTTTTTTTTTAAATTTTTGCCAAAAAAATTTCGATTTTTTTAAAAATTTTTCCAATTTTTCTAATTTCTCAAAAATTTCACCCCCAAATTTTTCCCTAATTTCAACCTTTGTGACCGCTTATTTACCCCTAAAAGTCCGTTCACCCCTTGTTTGTAATTCACCTCCACTTTTATCCATTTCCAACGCCTTCTCTGGCCATAAACAACCGGTTGAGCCGGGCTTTTCGCTCGACTCGTCACACCGTGCGGTCAGCGTTCCAGCTGCCAAAACAAAATTCTTTTTTTCCGAAAGATTTAAACTTGCACTTTGGTCTTGGGGGGTTTACTGTGCTTGAGTGATTAGCGTTCCCAAATTCTTTTCTATTTCTATGACTTTGTGCGTTTGTGGAGTTTAAAATTTTTTTGGGGAAGTAGACTTTTGGGGATAATTTGGATGAAACAAAATGATTTTTTGATGTAAAAAATTCAAAAAAATCGGTAAAAAAAATTTTTTTTTGTAATTTTCGACTTAAAAATTTGAGATGTTTCTGCATAACACGGTTGAAAAAATATAAATTTTAATTTTTACTAAGTTTTTTTTAATTAATTTTTTCTTTCTTTTTATTTATTTTAAAAATTTTTTTGACTTTTTAAAAATTTCCCAATTTTCAGAATGACGTCATTTTCATCTTTCCCACCCATCTAAATTCAGTAGTAAATGCAAAAACCTCAAAAATTCCCTGTCATTGAAACCACCGCACCCTGCACCTCAACCACCATTCCAGTCAGCAATGAAATCCACAAGCTGACCCTGGATTTGGACGACGACACGAAAAGAAAACCAAAATTTCGGCGAATCTACAAAACCTGGCCGATTTTGCGCTTTCTGAATCAACTTTTTAACCCTCAATCGGATAGAATATCCTACGTCGACAACCCCATGGATGAGATTCTGCCGAACCTGTATTTGGGCGGGATTAGAGCGGCGACGGATCGGGAGTTGCTGAAGGTAAAACCTTTTTTCAAATATTTTTAGCAAAGAAAGTATCACAATCTTCATTTTTTCTGCAAAGCGCGAGTCAGGAGCCTTGAAAATATTTTACAAAAAATTGTCTAAATTTTGCTAACAACGGTTATTAACCAAGGAATTACCCTATGTGCGAGGCTCAGATTTTCTTTAAATTTTGCACACACGTTGGACATATTCCATATAGCAATTCCTGAAAATTTCAGCTTCCGCTTTGCAGGGGCGTCCAAGATATTCAACGATTTTTGCCGCCGAGAGAGCACGGAAAAGGCGGAGTTCGGTCAGAGATAAAGTCACTGTTGCCCGTGTCCTTGCCATTTTTTTGCAGATTTAAAAAAACATATTTTTTCTGTAAAGACGTCACTCTCTGCAGTAGAAATATACAGGGTGGGCCAAAAAAATGGACGTTAATTTTTCTTCGACTTTTCCTGCCATGAAACAGTTTGTGAGAGAAGGTATATATGGCATGAAAGTACTGTGTTTAGGGAATATATTTATTGTAGAATTTTCGTCCTTCCTGCAAAAGTTTATAACATACGGTTGCAGGAAAGTTGTCGGGTCAAAACTTATTAGGCCAAAGTTTGCAAAAAAAGTGTTGCTTTTTTCGTGGCCTAAAAATTTTCTTTTGGCCTAAAAATCTCGGCCGTACCTGCGAAGCGCGGGAATAAGAAATTTCTGACAAGGGAAGTCGTTCAGATCGCAAATGCGTTGAGCTATGGGACCGGTATATTCTGATTCTCCATATTCGAAAACGGTAAGAGCTAAAACAAATTTTCCGTCTGGGCCCAGGTTTTCGAGAAAATCGACCGTAAATTTTGACCGGAAACCCCGCTAAATAGTCCTCGCTCCAAAAGACTTTTGGATCAAGAGCTAAATGGCGGAGGGCGAGTGAAAACGCTCTCAAAATTCTTTTGTCCGTGATACCGGGAAAGGTTCGAGTCCCGCTAGGCTAAAACGCATGTTCAAAGAGCTCTGATATTGAAAATGATAAAAAATAAAAATTTTTTAGTTTTTTGTGGTGAAGTGTACCCCAATAATTTCAGATCAAATAGTTTTTTTAGGAATAAACACTTCATTTTTGAGTTCAGCGCAGAAATATGATTGGGAACAAGGGTCTCCTCCAACCGATTCAACCACTTGCCCCTTACAAATACCAGAGGGACAATCTCCCAAAGGCCAATACAAACAATCACCGAATAAACCGCAAATACGTTTATCCTCAGTAAAACACCTCTCCTCACAATATGGCCAAACGAAGGGCCGCAAGATCAATACAATATAATCAAAATCCTCTAGCAACTGTAGCCAACCGCTCACAGTGCTGCTTCTTCCACCAATTGTCCTCATTCCCATCGTTCCTATTCTCTCTCGATCATTGTGGCGGAATGCCAAGGCTCTCAATCTCTTCGTGTCAGGGCGCGGGTCGGGGTCCAATGTCGTTATTGCGGCCGTGGGTTCACACGCCCCTCCTCTAGATAGACGGCGTCCCGACGTCAACAAGGTGCTTCTTCCCAAGTTCATCATTCAATTCTGGTTGATTTCAGCCGGTGTATGATGGGCAGACAGGATTCTCTCTTGATCGGCTTGCTGGACGTGGCACTGGTGGGTTTGGATTGGCGTTGGAGGGCTTGGAGTGGCGTTTTTCTGACTTGGAACAAGGCGGATAAAAGGCAAATCAAGGCAAAGACAAAAATCTGAAATCAAATAAAAGTTAAAGTCAAATAAAAGTCCCTAAATTCCCTAAACTACCCAAATCTCCCCCTCCCCTGTTTGAAGCCGTCCTCGGCTTCAAAATAAAGTAAACGATAATTCTTTGATTTACTTTATTTTAGCTAATTAACAAACTATCTTTTTCGCTACGAATCATCGTGATTGGCCGGGGAACCCGTAAAACAATATTATAACCCGTTTTGGAATAAATAAGCGAACAAAATAAATAACTAAGTTTGGCCTAAAGTTTGAGATCTTAACGGCGATTTTGTCCTCTTCCGCGTTGGTATGGCTGATAGCGATTGGCTTGTCCTCTGACGTGGTTTGAACGACCGCGGACTGCTCTCTGCTCATTTTGTGGCGTATTCGAAACGACCTTCGGCAAGATTCCAACTTCGGAAAGTATTGGGGCCATTTCGGTTGCTCCGGCTTTCAAAAGCTTTCCATTTTCGCTGACTCTGTCGGGGTGGTGGCTTGATCCGAGGCGAAGGGCTTCACACAACGATCTGTCGTCTCTAGTGGCCGTAAAAATTCCACTGGTCAAAAGTTGCCGGTAGCGTGGTAAATTGCTGGTTGTGGCCGGTGGTGGGAGGAATATGATCTCCGTTTCTTCATTCGTGCAGCATCTTCTAAGGCCGTCGATTATTGCTCGGCAATTTGAGGTCAGGTCTTGAGCGTCCGTTTCTTTTCCGAGAATGCCGTCGAAGAAAAGCACTATCTTCTCCACATTGTTCAGCGCGATCCATTGGCCGATTTCGGTTCTCAATGTTCCGAAGTTCCGGATAAGTATCATCTGGCACTGGCTACGTTCCGCAAAGACCACTCTTTCGTACAGCGTTTTGATCGCTTCATCCCCAATCAACACGAATTTCCTTTTGAGGGGTGTGAGGTGGGCTAATTCGGCCCTGATCACTTCGTACTCTTTGGACCAATCTGCTGACAACTGGTGCTCCCTGCATGTGGTGCCGACAGCATTTAGTGGTTGCTGGGAAACTTGTGCGGCCGCTACTCGACATTTGGCCAGGATGGTTGACAAAGCCACTCTGATTTCGGCCGTGGTGAGATCTTTTTGGGGTGGTGGGCGGTGCCGTTCCAGAAGTCTGACCGCTAATTCCAACTTGAACGCCTGGGGTCTGTCCATTGACAAAATATGGAACAGCTGGGCCAAGGATACTGCGTTGTTCACGACCATATTGGGGTTACGACTTTCCAGGAGCGTGGTGAGCGATGCACACAAAATCTGGGTGCAGTTTTCGTGGTTGGGGCCTTCACATTTCATGGATGGGTAGAAGCCAGTTTCTGAAAATAATGTTCTTTAGATACTGGGTTTAAGAGGTTGAGGGATAAGCAAATTTTTGGCTAATTATAGAATAGAATTTTAGTTTTACAATAACGTTTTAATCAAGGGGTAATTTTACGATAAGTTTTGACGCTCTGGTCATTTTTACGATAAATTAAATAGTTTTTGACATGTTTGATTACGATAATTTAAATAAGATACCTAGAAAAATATGTTTCTGATTGGTTTTATCTTTTTCGGAGGTTGTACCGCGAATTCGTTGGCGGTGGTTCCGTATACGGAGGTTTTGGCATATAAATTGGTTGATGTGGATGTGGTGTGAAATTTTCCATATTAAAATCGCTTGGGCATGGGCACAAGGTCGATTTTTTTCTCCAAAACCATCTATACCTTTCTTCTGAGGGCGCGAGAAGTGCCGAAGTGTCTGTGATTTGAATGATTTTGTATGGCCCAAATCGGAATTTTTCAATTTTTCGATTGGCCGGTTCCGAAGGAAAATGGTCTTCGTCCACGAATACGAGATCTCCGACCTTGTACTTGTCGATGTCGACTCCAGCTTGTCTTTGTTGGATTTCGGCTCGTTCTTTCCTCTTTTCTTTCAAGTATGGCCCGATTTCCGCGATCGTTTCTCTAATTTTCATTCCGATCCAGTCTTTATACGTCATTGCGTCCATTCTGTAGAGTGGGTTTGGCGGAGTCCATTTTTCTGACCATTCTGCCGGGAATCTTGGTTCTGAGCCGTAAATTACACTGTGGGGGGTGCAATTTGTCGTTGAGTGAATCAATGAATTATGGGCAAAAGTGACAAAGGGCAAATGATCATCCCAATCATCCCCCGACGATGCGATTTTCCGAAGTTTATCCAGAATATCCTTGTTAGCTCTTTCGGCGACGCCGTTTGCCGACGGCATGTGACCTGGGGTCGTGCTTATCGCCGTTTTTGTCAGAATTCGAAGAGTATCTAGAGTTTGATTCAAAAATTCGGTGCCTTTGTCGCAGTGCAAGGTTTTTGGAGCACCAAAACGCAGAAAGAGATTCGACAAGAGTGTTTTGGCTACTTCTTCTGACGATTTTGATTTCATTGGGGCCGCTATGAGGTATCGGGAGAAATCGTCTACCATTGTCAACACGTAGACAAATCCATTGGCCGATAATCCAAGTTTTAGAACATCTATATGGACAATTTCGAATGGTTCCGAGGAGTCAAAGTTTCCAGAGGGTTGCTGATTATTACGAGCAGATTTTGTCTTATTGCAGACTAGACAGCGAGCGATAAACCGATCGATTCTTGAAGTCATTTTCGAAAAATAATAGCCGGATAAAAGGGGAACCAATTTTTTCCTTCCTGGATGGCAAGTCAGCGGCGTGGCATGCAATTTAGTCAGCAATTCATCGATTAGAGAGGCCGGAATCACGAGTCTAAGTGTATTTTCGACTAATTTGTACAAGACATTGTCCTTCAAGGTGTAGGTCGACGCGAGTTCTCTCAATTTTTCTGATTCTCGAGGATCTGGGGGGAGTTTTCCATCAACAAGGTACATGTAAATCACTCTGATCTCAGCATCGTGCATGATTTCTTTGGTCCAATTCTCTGGTTCGATCCATGGTCTTTGGAGATTGTTATTGTCAATTTCCGTTATGTCAACGGGTGCTTGTGTTGCCGACATTGATTTTATGTGGAAAGATTCTTCACAATCTTCCAAATTTTCAGCATTTTCTGTGTTTTCTTGAGGGTCTGCCTCGTTTTCAGGGTTTTCTTGGTCATTTTCGGATATCTTTGGCCCTCTCAGTTCTTCGAACGCTCTTGATAGGGTATCAGCGACGTAATTCGCCGTACCTTTGATGTATTTTACTTCCAAATCAAATTTTTGAGCCAGAATGGCAAACATTGCATCGATTCTGGGATTCGTTGACCCTTTTTTAAGCAGAGGAATGATTCCTTTGTTGTCTGTTAACACCAATGTGGGAATTCCGAAAAGAATATATTCCAGTTTCAAACAAGCGAATAACATTCCGACAGCTTCAACTTCTGAGGAGTGTAATCGAGATTCTGTCGGAGTACATCGTCGACTGACAAAAGCGATCGGCCGCAGATATCCATTTTCGTCTGGTTGATGTAAGGCCGCTCCAAATCCGAAAGAGGACGCATCCGTGATCAAAACTAACCTTCTTTTTGGATCCTTTAGGGCCGCTTCATAATCCGGAACAGCTAAGACAATATCTTTGGCCATTATTTCTTTTACTCTTTGGAAACAATTTTTGAATTTTCGTTCTTCTGCTGATGTCATTTTTAGAGTACGAGTAGCCTTTGATTGTCTAGTATTTTTGAGGACTACTCTCATTGGGTCTGCTATTTTCGAATAGTTTGGTACAAACCTTCGATAAAAATTAAAACACCCCATTGCTCTTTCTAACTCTTTGAGGTTCCGCGGTAAAGGTAACTCTAACATCGCTTTTACTTTTTCCGAATTTTTCCTAATTCCATTTGCTGAAACTGTGTGGCCGAGAAATTCAAATTCTTTCGCGAAAAACGAACATTTTTTCGGTTTCAATTTGAGATTGGCCGTTCTTAATTTTTCAAATAATTTCTCGAGATCTGCCAAATGCTTGTCGGGGTCTTGACTGGCCGCTAAAATATCATCCAGGTAGACGAAAAAACTTTCTCCCAGTCCGTCTTCTAATATATGATTGACCGCTCGTTGAAAAGTAGCGCCGCCGTTTTTTACCCCAAACGGCATTACCGTGAACTCGAACAATCCATATTTAGAATTAAATGCCGTTTTTTCTATTGAATCGGGGTGCATGGCAATTTGCCAATACCCGGAATGGCAATCTACAGAACTGAAACATGTTTTGCCGCCTAATGATGATAGGATATTCTCTATTTTGGGGACCGGAAAAGCATCCGATTTTGTGACCGCATTCAATGGTTTATAATTTACGCAAAAGCGTATCGTCCCATCCTTCTTGGTTACCGGCACGATCGGGCACGCCCAAGGACTCTGGGAATGTCTAATTATCCCTCTTTCTAAGCAGTCATTGATGGTCTCACGGATAATTTTGTCTGTGACAGGGTTAGATTGATAAGGCGCTAGTTTCCTAGGTTCACTATCCCCGGTATCTATCCTATGAGTGGCCACATTTGTTGTTCCTAGTTCGCGATCGCTTAAAGCGAAGACATCATTGTATTGTTCGATCAGTTTTATGAATTTGTTTGTGTGTCCTTCTGGGCAATTTTGTGTTATTTGGCCAAAAATTTCTTTTGTTCTTTCCGAAATACCACAAGAATCAAGCTTACCGTCAGCAAAAGTCGATAGATTCTGGTTGACATGACCTCCTTGTTGCTCTACTTGATTGGCCGGTGGTTGGTTTGGAACGTTTGGCCGCTCATTCAACTCAGGTTGATCTGGGTCATTCTGGTGATTCTGTTCTTCTCCCAATAACATTGCTTCTTCTTCATCAAGGAATTCGGCCATATCTGCAAATAGATCAGACGTTAACGGCATACAAAAAATTTTATTATGTGCTGTAGCTCTCATAATGTTTCTGGTGTTTTCTTCTTTCAGATTATCAATTTTTCCTTGAACTAATCGAAAATCAAATACTTCCATGGCAGGTTGGCCTAATATTACATGATTTGAGATCAGATGCGCAACATAAACTCTGCAATTTCGGATCTCTTGATCAATTTTGATCGGAAGTAAACAAGTTCCCAAAAATTTCAATGATTCCCCGTTCGCCACTATAGCTTTCATGTGTGTCTGTCTATAATCAATTTCTTTTAACAATTCTTTTCTTCCTCTCACCGCATCAAGGAAAAGGTTAATTGGTATCGTGGTGATCTGACTGCCTGAATCGATGAGTGCAAACATTTCGACACCATTTACACTGAGTTCGGTGCCCTGAAGTCTCTTTGTTCCTAGTATCTTTTCTTCTTGCCATGGTAAAGGCTCTGTCTCTCTCAGATGGTTGATCAACATGTCCGTTCCAAGTATTAGTTGAGGGTCCACGTCTGGTGACGGCATTTCCGAGGGTTCAAATGATGTGATCTCTGATATTGTGACTGCTCTTTGACTTGGTCGGTTATCTGGAGGGGCCGGATTGGAGGATGGTCTGATGATTTGCCGCTGAAGATCATTCTTCTTTTTGTAACAATCCTCTTCTCGATGAGTTCCTCTTTTACAATAATTACATGGGGTTCGCGCATTTCTACTGCTGTTGTTGTAGTTTCCCGGCTCTGGTAAGCGCGTATTTATGCCAGGCCGGGGCGGCGAAAACCCTGATTCTGACCCAATGGGCTTCTATTTCCGCCAGTAAACGGAGGGTTCGGCCGATTTTGTTGCGCTGGGACACTCGCATTGGTATTTTGATTGGTATTCTGATGTCCGGTTGTTGCAGCTAGACTATTATTGTTGTTGTTATTCGCTCCGAAAGACCTTTGTTGCGTTTGTGGCCGATATCTGTTGCCTTGATTATGGTCCAAAACATTGATGGCAATCTTCACCATGTCTTCGAATGGCAGGTTCTTGTGTCGTTCGGCCGCTAAAGCATTCCCTACTTCTCTATGATTGAGGCCGCTCATGAACTTGGTTATCAGCTGCCTTTCCATGATCTCTTTCGGTGCCCCCACAAACGCGCGCATCGTAATATCCGAAATTTTATCGGCATAATCCCGCATCGACATGTCGTGCCGCCGATAGTAAGGCTTCAGAAAGATTGAAGCCCAATCTCGATTGTCCGCTGATCGACCTTTTAGTTCTTTCTCAAAGTTTTCAAATATTTCTTCAAAGTTTTCGCTGGTTGCAGAGCGCTTGCAGTGTTCATAAATTCTTAATGCCTGATCAGACAATTTGGCCTCCAAAAGATCTCTTTTTTCGGCCGAAGACATGTTTCTAGTTCCAGTCTTGAACTTATAGAGAAAGCTCGAAACCTCGCTCGACTTTTCACGACCATTTAATGTTGGTAGACGCATGTCCAAGAACATGAGTTCAGCAAAATCGACTTTTTGTCTATTGTCCTCTGCATTTTCAGCTGGAGGTTGCGGGCTTGGAGACGGCGCAATTGCTTGTAAGGCCGCTGTTTTGGTTAACAATTCAACTAATCTATTCAGGCTGCTGTCTATCGATGCCTGTCGCTGCTCTGCCGCTTCTGCGCTCGCCCTAGTCTCTTCAATAAAACTTTTAAGTTTGGTCGCAACGTCTTCGCCCGGTTTTTTATCCCCGCCTGCCATGTTTTGCCTAAATATCGAACAATAATATTCAAAAGCTAACCTGAATCTTCTTGAGTTGCCGCAGAAGGATGTTCTTGCTTGCTGGGGACCGATGGGTTTCTTGATTGGCCACTGGATCGAGTTTTGCCGGCTTTATGACCTGAAATATCAAGTGTAAGATCGGGTAAAAATTCGCGGGAAATTCGAAAATTCCACGATAAATACAACACGCTTCACGTACTCCACAGTAAAAGCTTCAAATTGACAGAAAAATCACAGTTCAACTCGCCCTTGAAAATAATTCACGACCAAATCCGTGTAGATACCTAAAATAAGGTCCGAAATCAAAATTACTCAACAATTGCGAAAGGGCACGCGATTGGCTTTGATCTACCGACTGAGTGAGACCAAAAGCAGCTCGAGAGAACCGGGTTATTTGACTGGTTCAATGGGGACGCTAGTTCTTATATTATACTAGGTCGAGACAAAGATTTTTCGATATTTTCACTGAAAAATCGTTCAACACGGGTATATTTTCGTTTACCACGTTAGATCTTTTTAATTCTTTCAGATCTACAGTCGTTTGGCCGCTATTCTTAGGCACAACGCTGTTCCTTCAGAGTACTGCCGCTTCTTAGGGACTCTTCAGGTCTGGAGTTTCACAAACGCTTGTGAAAAACCAGTGTCAATCTCAACCTTATTCTTACGGAAGAGATCGACTCAGATTTGGCCGTTAGTTCTTTAGGCTCAAATCTGATTTTCCGGGAATTTCTTCGTTTTCCTCGGAAAATATTCCACGCAATCGGTTCCACGAACTTTCAGATGTGGCCGCCTTGGTGGTCGCCAATTGGGAACAAGGGTCTCCTCCAACCGATTCAACCACTTGCCCCTTACAAATACCAGAGGGACAATCTCCCAAAGGCCAATACAAACAATCACCGAATAAACCGCAAATACGTTTATCCTCAGTAAAACACCTCTCCTCACAATATGGCCAAACGAAGGGCCGCAAGATCAATACAATATAATCAAAATCCTCTAGCAACTGTAGCCAACCGCTCACAGTGCTGCTTCTTCCACCAATTGTCCTCATTCCCATCGTTCCTATTCTCTCTCGATCATTGTGGCGGAATGCCAAGGCTCTCAATCTCTTCGTGTCAGGGCGCGGGTCGGGGTCCAATGTCGTTATTGCGGCCGTGGGTTCACATATGCCTATTTGACATGCATTTCAATATTTTCTCCAAAGTATATAAAAGGAAAAATAATTTTGTTTGCTTTGCAACCATTATGAATTAGGGTGTGCTCCTAGCGGGACTCGAACCTTCCCCGGCATCCCGGACAAAAGAATTTTGAGAGCGTTTTCACTCGCCCTGTGCCATTTGGCTCTTGATCCAAAGGTCTTTTAGAACGAGGACTATTTAGCGGGGCTTTTTCCGGTCAAACTTTACGGTCGATTTTCTCGAAAACCAGGGCCCAGACGGAAAATTTGTTTTAGCTCTTACCGTTTTCGAATATGGAGAATCAGAATATACCGGTCCCATGGCTCAACTCATTTGCGATCTGAACGACTTCCCTTGTGAGCCTTTCCAATATTTTTCAAATACATGTTTTATTCATGCTTCTATGTATTATATATACCTGTCGGGAAAATAGTAAGCGCTCAGTCGCATCAAAAATCGCATCGCCGCCGAGAAAATTAATTGTGTCGCGGCAAAATCAAATTGCTTTTAAATTCAGCGACACAATAAGCGCAGCGGCATTCTTCTCATTATTTTCCCGACAAACAGACAATCAAATATTTTTTATGCAAACTCCAACAATAGACCCTAGCAGCGAACCTCCATAGCGGTGGTGTTTACATCGGCCATTTCCCCGACAAAACACTGAACTTTCCACACTTCCTTCCGCTTACATTATCCATGGCTTCAAAACTCATTTTTTCAATAAAATTTTTTGTCGAAACATAATCGCCATTCCTTTTTTTAGAAGCGTGAGGTGGAGGCGATTGTCACAGCACTCAACGAATTTTATAAACAGCCGATATGTGTTCGGTACAACCTGAAATTGCCGATCGACGACATGCCATTCGCCCCGATTCATCAGCACTTCGAGAAGGCCGTAAAATTCGTTTATCAACATAGAGTGGAAAAAAGTGAGTGAAAGTAGAAACTACAGCAATATGGTATCTGGAAATGCAATATAAATGTGCCTGGAAAATAATGAGCACTCTGTCGCATCGAAAGTCGCATCGCCGCCGAGAAAATGAATTTTGCCGTGGGCAAAATCAAATTTCTTTTCATTTCAGCGATGCGATTGGCACAGCGACATTAGGCTCATTATTTTCCCGATAAGCTGATGGGTCATCCTTGAATTTTTCGTACCTACTGTCGTAACCAAATCCATCGTAATCTGAGCTCTTGAAGGGCCTTCGCATCCACGAACGCTCAAATTTTCCTTCTATTTCGCATAAAACATATGTAGAGGTCGCATAAAACTTCCATAAGATTTTTGCTAACGCTTTACAAGAACAGCCAGGATATTCAACAATCTTTCCGGTCAAAAGAGTGCAGAAAAAAAGAGGAAAGCAATCAAGAAAAGAAGGTTTTTTAGTGGCAGTTGTAAGAATTGCGCGAAATGCTGCTCACTTCAGCGCAAACATAAACCAAAAAAAAAACATAATTCAAGAAAATTTGCCCTGATCCCTCCTTTTACCATATCATTTTCTCGCCAGGCCAAAAAAAATATTGAAAAAAATCGCCTTGGTCCCCCCTTACCATTTCAATTTTTTTTTGAAAGGTTCCCTCTTCGTCCCAAATCCAATTTTCGATCTAAAAGCCTTGATTCTTCTTGCAAAATACGAAAAAAAGTCTTCGGAATGCTTGCAAAATTGTCCGAATTTGCGTTTCGAACCATCAACTCCATAGATATTGTTTGTAAAATACGCTTCTCCTAATTTTTTCCGGTTTTAGGAGGAATTCTCATCCATTGTTTCATGGGCGTCTCGCGGAGCGTGACAATTATGTTAGCGTACATTGTCACTGTCTTGGACATGGAGGTGCCCAAAGCATTGCGATTTGTGAAACAGCGCCGGTATTGTGCTGAACCGAACTTCGGCTTCAAAGAGCAGCTGTGTGATTACGTGAAATCGGCAAGTTTTGCATATAAAAACTTGGTTAAGCTTTTGAAAATTTAATTTCAACTCTTTTCAGCATCGAAACAACGTGCGGAACCAACTAATCGAGATGCATGGAGAGAAAAAGTTCAAGGAAATTGTTGACGCCGAGAAGAAATTCGTCAAAAAACACTCGTAATTGTACATAAAAACACCTGTGTTTAAGGCTGGATTGTATTATAAATATGTTTTCGGTTTGCTCACGTAATTCGTTGACACTATTCATAGTAAACTCAGACTTGCAGCAGAGCCTCTGTATCAGTCTGTCCGAGAAATAATAAGCAAAATGTAGCTGTGCCAATCGCGTCGCTGAAGTAAAGAGCAATTTTGTTTTGCCGCAACATAATCCATTTTCACGGCGGCGATTCGATTTTCGATGCGACTGAGTGCTCATTATTTTCGCTGGAGAAGGCGTGAGGAAAGCTGGATCAAAGGAAGCAGACGACCTTCAGAACATTTCAAGGTAAGTTTATGACGTTGCCTTTTTGATTTTTTTTGTTTTTCTAGGCCACTGAGCTAACAATTTTCTCTGGTGTTACCTAAAATAATATAATTGATATTTCAGCCGGTCCATGCTGAAGTAGAATGTGAAGGCCAGCATAACGTACCAAAGGGTGTGGAGATGGAATTCCGAGTTCAGATTGCATCCGGCAGATTCCATGGATTGTCGAAAATTTATGTAATTTTAATTATTCTTGTTGGTTTGATATTTAGGTAGAAATAAAGAAGATTTGATGAATTTCAATTTAGTAGTGGTGTTTTGTAGCAATATCAAAGCCCTGCTAGTCTTGTTTACCCCCTGAAACGCTCGAATTCGGTCAGATTCGTCGATTCTGATCCAATTTTGCCTAGTACAATATAATTTCTTTTCTCTTCTTCGATCAATCTGAGAAGTTCGGGTTGCACCTCCTTAAAGCCTTTCGATGCTTTCTCGTTGGTTTCACACGTAAATTGTTGTTTTATTAGAACTTTGGGATCATTTTTATTATTTATTTGTAAAGGTTTCAGCGTATGAAATGTCGAAAACATTTTCCCGCGAATTTCTCTATTTCCACTTTTTTTCGTGGCGTGCATGCGGTTCGGGACGAGAAAAAAGCTCGCTTTTTTTTGTTTCACGAGGAAAGTACTTCTATGGGGTATGGAGTTTCAGGTCGAGTCATATATCAAAAAATTCGCGAAATTTTTCTGATTCAGAATATGCAAAAATTAGCTGCCTAATTTTGGTTTGTAAGGGTGAAAAAACCCTCGGAACTGTTTTCGAAACACCACGCAAATGCCTTTTTGACCAAGTTTTTACCAATTCAAAAGCTTTGTTTTGAGTTAAAGTAAACTCTGGTATCTTTACAAGCCTCAAAATATCAAATTTAATTTATACTACACCTTAATTAGTAGTTCCAATGGCAAAAAGGCGCATTTTCATGGTGTTGCGAAAAAAGTTCTGAGGATTTTTTCACCCTTACAAACCAAAATTAGGCAGCTAATTTTTGCATATTCTGAATCAGAAAATTTTTGCGAATTTTTTGATATATAAAGCGGGAGATAAAAGATTTTCTGAAAAATTTTTGAAATTTTTCTGTTTTTACTTTTTTTTTAAAAAAAAAGTAAATTTTGAAAAATTTCCGGAAATTTTCGATTTCGGAGAGTCAAAAAACATTCTTACTCCGAACGACAAATTTTTGGAAAGTTGGATCAAAAATGGCTCGCCAAAAGGTCGATCCGCAAAGTTGAAACAAAAATGGCTCGCCCATTTTGGCTGGTGAGTAGGATGCCGTTTTTACTCACCTGCACGCCAATTTATTTTCTTCAAAACTATTTTTGCGAGCTGCGCCCGGGAATTCCAGATGTGTCAAATTTCTCTCTCTCCCGGAAGAAACGTTTTGATTTTTTTTGAAGTTGTGAATCTATTTTCTCCACGAAGATGGGCTGAAAAGTGATCAAGTAAGTTAGCATTAGCAAGAGGAGATGTACTTTTTTCATTTGACACCAAAAATTTTCCTTTTATTTCAGAGAAAGGTACAATTTTTTTCCAATTCGTAAAGCTTCATGACCATGGATAATGTAAGTGCGCTTATCGCGTTTTTTGTTCCGTTATTGGAGTTAACAGTTCTAGGCTGGCGAGTTCTAGAGGACACCTCACTTCAGTTTTGTTATATACTCTATCTATCAAACGCCACCAATTTTGATTTCTAGGTGTCATGTACAATATCGAAATCCGCTCAGATCCCGGATTTTTGCCACGAAGGCGTTCTAAACTGAGGTAATAACGTAGTAAGGCTCAAATAACGTTGTTACAATAACTTGAACATAGTTTGCATAGGTTTTACTTTCGTATAACATACTTTTTGGAAAGTTAGTATATTATTTGAAACTTTTACGTCGTTTTTCCTCAAAATTTATGGGGTTTCATACATGGGGAATATACATGAGAGTGGGGTCTCCTCTAAACGTTTCCCGACTTAGAATCTTGACGTCGTAGCAAAAAAGGAGATAATCTCACTTACATTATCCATGGTCATGAAGCTTTACGAATTGGAAAAATTTTGTACCTTTCTCTGAAATAAAATGGAAATTTTTGATGTCAAATGAAAAACGTACATCTCCTCTTGCCAATGCTAACTTACTTGATCACTTTCCAGCCCATCTTCGTGGAGAACATAGCTTCACAACATCGCACAAACGTAAAAATAATTTTTTCGGAAGAGAAAAACTTGACACATCAGGGAAAGACTTGGCGTCAACCTTGCAACCTGCAGTGCGGGGCCAAAAAGAGGAATAAAGTAAAAACAAGCTCTGACTTTCGGCGACTCCAAGCGGGGAGTAAGATCCGGTCCTACTCCCGACCTTGAAGTCGGAAAGCCAGAAACAAAATTGACTTTCTTTTGCATTTTCCGGGAAGTAAACTGAAAATTTACTTTTTTTTTAAAAAAAAAGTAAAAACAGAAAAATTTCAAAAATTTTTCAGAAAATCTTTTACCTCCCGCTTTATATGATTCGACCTGTAACTCCATACCCCATAGAAGTAGTTTCCTTGTCAAATGAGCGACCATTTGTGGGTTCTTGCACTTTTTATTTGTTTTCCACAAGAATTTTTATTTATTTCTGGTGGAAGGGGGGATTTAGAGGGCGGTTTTGATATGATTTGGTGATTAATCGAATGAAAAAAAAAATGATTTTTTGATGGAAAAAAATTCAAAAAAGTAGTTAAAAAATTTAATTTCTTGTAATTTTCGACCTAAAAATTTGAGATGTTTCTGCATAACGCGGTTGAAAAAATCTAAATTTTAATTTTTACTAACAAGGGAATGGTCTGAACTTCCCCCAGCGTTAAGGACAATGACTAGCACAGGTGGATAGAGCAGGTCGACTTTGGTAGAAAAAGGCAATTTCCAGCTGCAAAATAAGCACGGCCGACGAGAAAAATCGACCAAAAGTTGAGAAAAAATTTCCTCTTTCTCTTCCCTCGGAAAAGAAGAGAAGCGTCCAGTGGTTCGGTTGGTCGAGTGGATAGAGCGTCCGCTCGATATCCTTTTGGGGGTCGGTTCGATTCCGGGGCAGCGCGAGTGGCTCTGGTAAGGCTTCAGTGACCAAGCAAACTCTTGTGAACCAAAAAAAAAAAAATTATTTTTCAATTCTTGGATTTTCTAGGGATCATAAAACACATAATAATAAAGGATTTTTATGTAAATTCTTCCATTTTTTCTGTAAGATTCCAGAACGGTTCCAGTCATACTCCAATAAGGAGCAAACTGAAGCACATCTTGATCACATCGGGGGTTTAGACAAACGCACGTCAAAACAAAAAGGGAATTTCGTCAAAGCCGTGGCGATCCGCGAAATAACGATTTGCGATTGGCGAGAGGAAGAGGGCGCACGCACAAAAAGGAAGAGAGCGGTCAAAGAAAGAAGAAAAAAATCGGTCGTTGCTTTTCGCTGCGGCCCCTCACGAAATTTCATTTTTCTTCTATTTTCATTCTGACGTGAAACGTCCACTAGTGTTCGGAAAACAGACAGTCCATGACTAGATTATTGAATATGACTGGAACCGTTCTGGAATCTTACAGAAAAAATGGAAGAATTTACATAAAAATCCTTTATTATTATGTGTTTTATGATCCCTAGAAAATCCAAGAATTGAAAAATAATTTTTTTTTTTTTGGTTCACAAGAGTTTGCTTGGTCACTGAAGCCTTACCAGAGCCACTCGCGCTGCCCCGGAATCGAACCAACCCCCAAAAGGATATCGAGCGGACGCTCTATCCACTCGACCAACCGAACCACTGGATGCTCGTCTTCTTTTCCGAGGGAAGAGAAAAAGGAAATTTTTTCTCAACTTTCGGTCAATTTTTCTCGTCGGCCGTGCTTATTTTGCAGCTGGAAATTGCCTTTTTCTACCAAAGTCGACCTGCTCTATCCACCTGTACTAGTCATTTTCCTTAACGCTGGGGGAAGTTCAGACCATTCCCTTGTAAGTTTTCTCGATTTATTTCTTAATTTTTTTTATTTATTTTTCATTTTTTTTGTTGACTTTTTAAAAATTTCCCAATTTTCAGAATCTGAATCAAACTTTTTAACCCTCAATCAGACAGAATATCCTACGTCGACAACCCGATGGATGAGATACTGTCTTCGCCGAACTCGGATCGAGGCACTTTCCCCGATCATGCCCCGCCCCCAACACACATTACAATAAGATTGTTCATTTTGTCTGAACTAGCTTTTGGAGAACCCTTTGTATTCCTAAAATAAAGCTAAATACTGTAAAATCAGTAACAATACTGCCGAATCTGTATTTGAGCGGGATTAGAGCGGCTACGGATCGGGAGTTGCTGAAGGTAAAACATCTTTAAAGTTTTAGCAAGGGAAGTAGCCGGAGGGAAGCATCTTGGTTTTTTCTGCAAAACGCGAGCCAGAAGCTTCGCAAATATTTTTTTAAAAAATTGTCTAAATTTTGCTAACAATGGTTATTAACCAAGGAATTACCCTGTGTGCGAGGCTCAGATTTTCTTCAAATTTTGCACGCTCTTCGAGCATAGGCCACATATCAGTTCCTGAAAATTTCAGCTTCCGCTTTGCAGGGGCGTCCGAGATATTCAACGATTTTTGCGGCCGAGAGAGCACGCAAAAGGCGGAGTGCGCTCAGAGATAAAGTCACTGTTGCCCGTGTTCTTGCCATTTTTGCAGATTTAAAAAAAAATTTTTTCTGTTAAGCTTTCTCTTTACACTGGAAATATAATAGATATAAAGCTTACAGTCGGGGACCTGATCCAGTGGCGAAAAACTTACCATTTTGCATGCGGGAAGGGTCAAAAATGTGGCAAAATGTTTCCGTCTGCAAGTGAAAAAACTTCAGTTTGAAGGGCGCGCCATTTCCCTCACAAAAAGAGCGGGCGCGCTTTTGAAATCGGACTTTTTTCTCAATTGGAGAGGGAAGCATTTTGCCATATTTTCGATACTTCCCGGATGCAAAATGGTACGTTTTTTTACCGCTGGATCAGGTCCCCCACTGTACAATGAAATTTTCTTTTGGCCAAAAAATCTCGGCCGTATCTGCGAAGCGCGGGCATAATAAATTTCTGAGGCTTACATTATCCATGGCTTCAAAACTCATATTTTTCATTAAAAGTTTTTTGTCGAAACATAATCGCCATTCCTTTTTTTAGAGGCGTGAGGTGGAGGCGATTGTCACAGCATTCGACGTATTTTTTAAACAGCCGATATGTCTTCCGTACAACCTGAAATTGCCGATCGAAGACATGCCATTCGCTCCGATTCATCAGCACTTCGAGACGGCCGTAAAATTCGTTTATCAACATAGAGTGGAAAAAAGTGAGTAAAAGTAAAAACTACAGCAGTATGGTAGCTGGAAAGACAATATCAGTCTGTCGGGAAAATAATGAGCACTCTGTCGCAACGAAAAGCGCATCGCCACCGAGAAAATCAATTTTGTCGAGGCAAAATCGAATTTCTTTTCATTTCAGCGACGCCATTGGCGCTGCGACATTAGGCTCATTATTTTCCCGACAAGCTGATGGGTCATCCTTGAATTTTTCGTACCTGGTGTCATAAACAAATCCATCGTAATGTGAGCCCTTGAAATGCCTTCGCATCCACGAACGCTCAAATTTTCTTTAAATTTGGCAGAAACTGTGCGTCCAGGTCGTACAAAACTTCCCTACGATTTTTGCGAACGCTTTACAAACATGGCCAGAAAATCAACGACCTTTGTGGTCAAAAGGGTGCAGAAAAAAAAGAGGAAAGCAATCAAGAAAAGAAAGTTTTTTTTGGTTGTACATTTTAGGAATTGGGCGTAGAAACAGTCGGTTCCAGGCCGCAAATGCTGCCCACTTCAGCGCAAACATAAATAAAAAGTAACATGATTCAAGAAAATTCGCCCTGATCCCTCCTTTTACCATATCATTTGTTATGTCTTCACTGGAGTTCGTGAAGATGCGTTGTCAGCCGAATGTAGGGTAATAACAATAGAGAGGTTTATTACCAACAAAGAATAACAATACGTAGCGTAACACCAAACATTCACTGAATAATATGTAACAACCGAGCTCCCTTTTCTTCTAGGCTTCGAGAAGCTTCGAATGAAACAGAATGCCAATAACGTAGTCGCAGGTTTCGTCTCGGGACTTAACATCATTTTCTTGCCAGGCTAAAAAAATTATTGAAAAAAATCGCCTTGGTCCCCCCTTACCGGTTTATTTTTTTCAAGGTACCCTTTTCGTTGGGTGCCCTCTTCGTCCCAAATCCAATTTTTGATCTAAAATTCTTGTTTCTTCCTGCAAAATATGAAAAAAGGTCTTCGAAATGATTGCAAAATTTTTCGAATTTAACCTTCCAACCATCCACTCCAACTCTATTTGTTTGTAAAATACGCTACTCCTAACTTTGATGTTTTTAGGAGGAATTCTCATCCACTGCGTCATGGGCGTCTCGCGGAGCGTGACAATAATGTTGGCGTACATTGTCACCGTCTTAGACATGGAGGTGCCCAAAGCCTTGCAATTTGTGAAACAGCGCCGGTATTGTGCTGAACCGAACTTCGGCTTCAAAGAGCAGCTGTGTGATTACGTGAAATCAGCAAGTTTTGCATATAAAAACTTGGTTAAACTTTTGAAAATTTAATTTCAACTCTTTTCAGCATCGAAACAACGTGCGGAACCAACTAATCGAGATGCATGGAGAGGAAAAGTTCAAGGAAATTGTCGACGCCGAGAAGAAATTCGTCGAAAAACACTCGTAATTGTACATAAAAACACCTGTGTTTACGGCTGGATTGTATTATAAATATGTTTTCGGTTTGCTCACGTAATTCGTTGACACTATTCAGAGTAAACTCGGACTTGCAGCAGAGCCTCTGTATCAGCCTGTCCGGGAAATAATAAGCAAAATGTAGCTGTGCCAATCGCGTCGCTGAAGTAAAAAGCAATTTTACTTTGCCGCAACATAATCCATTTTCACGGCGGCGATGCGATTTTCTATGCGACAGAGTGCTCATTATTTTCCCGACAGACTAATATATGTAAGAAAACCTCTCTATAACAAACGATTTTTGAGATTGCACGAAGAAATTCGTGGTCAAAATGGATCTCCGTGGTACGAAGCCTTTCTATATACAGCAGACTGTGTTTTAGGTCCCTTGCGATTTTTTGTATAAAAGCGTGACTGTATACGTATTCATATGTATGGACTATGTCGGGCTACGACCTTTCAGACCAACAATACTTTGGGTCGCATCGATTCATTGTTGTATGCATGGACTAGGAGAAGGCTTTGTTAACAGAATTATCAAGATTGACAAGGCCCTAGGATAGTCTATCAACTATATTGACATATTTTACATGTATTACTTCAATAATATCCCGAAACTTGAGGAGCTTTCTTGGAGCAACTTGTGGTCTCTTCTGTGTTTACAATACAGTATAATACCTCAGGGTCAACAAAATAAAGTCTAATAACTTCTAAACTTAGAACAAGCGGTCATATTGTAAACGTTCGCCAAGGTTCCGCACTACTTTTTATTTTTTCGTTTTTTTTGATACCAATCGGCGATGGAAAAATTGTTCGAGATGCTGTGCTCCGCAGAGCCTTCGACGAGCATCCAAGGCTTTAGCAGGCCACGAAGACACCTCCTACATTATTTTGTTGTGCCCCCGACGCTCTAAGCGTCGTAGGGATTCGTATCGACCAATTTTGGGTTGACCGGAAGTTCCGGCGAACTGTCGTTGATCCGCAAAAGTGCGGCTGTGTTTGTGGTGAAGATAGCAACGCTTTTTGAGCGCAAGAAATCCACTTTTCCTATGCGCAATTCGCAAAAAAATACCGCCAAAAAACCCCTTTTTTAAATTGGTTTACGGAGGCAGTATAAATTCTAAATAAATTCTTGCTATTTAATAATTCTCAATTAACCCTTATTTGGGTGTATACGATGAATTAAATAGAGCTCCCTTTATGGCCTATTTTCGTTCTACTTTCTAGCCCCTTCACAAGGGTTGCTGTCAATGCTTCAATTGAGAAATAATTGCAAGAAATTACAATTACCGAGAACATGTTTCCCTGCGGGCCCCAATGAGCAATCTGTTTGCCAAAAACGGTAGTCTTTCAGAAGTTTTTTTCTGCAATTTGCTTTGATTCAAAAATTTCAAAATAAAAACAAAATGTAGGACGTATCAAACTCCAAGTGGGAAATTGGAAATGGTGGTAATAAACAAAACACTTCTCAAGCAGATGGGAAAATAATAAATTTCTCGCGACACAAGTCATTTTCTCGACCGCGATGCGGTTTTGCGACAGTGCCCATTACTTTCAGGACAGATGGATGCCATGTGATCGCGGCAAAAGACCTGATCCAGTGGCAAAAAGCGTACTATTTTGCATCCGGGAAGCATCAAAAATGTGGCAAAATGCTTCCCTCTCTAAGTGAAAAAAACTTCGTTTTAAAGGGCGCGCCATTTCCATCACAAAAAGGGCGGGCGCGCTTCTGAAATCGGAGTTTTTTTTCACTTGAAGAGGGAAGCATTTTGCCACATTTTTGATGCTTCCCGGATGCAAAATGGAACGTTTTTTGGCACCGGATCAGGTGTGTATCGGCTTTCCGTTTTGTGTAGTTTCACCTTCCTCATTGCCCAATTTTGCCGCAAAAGGGAACAAATCTTGTTTTCCCCTCCGCAAATTGTATAATTTACCCCAATTTGGCACGTTTGGCTTCTTTTGCACGTTACCTCTGAGTCAATCATACCTTAATCAACCTTTAAGTTCATTAGTTCCGATTTCAGTTTGCCTTTCTTAACTAGAAGACACAATTATCCCATTAATTTCCCGGAAGTTTACATACCTATATTTTTGGCCTTGAACCCGCCTAATAGCCACAACTACGTTTAAAACATTTTGTTGCTAAAAGAAAGCGGTCCAGGAACAAACAACCCTACCAAAACTACATCTTCAACATCGCTGACCACCCAGAAACTAGAGAATTCTATCTATTTCGCTCTGTGTTTAATAATGAGTTAATGGAGGTTATAATTGCAACATTGTTTCAAACAGAGCACTCGCTCAGTTGGCCCTCGAGAATTGCGGGTCCGGTTTGAGGGCGGATAATGTTTATCATGGCCTTATATGTGTAATATATCATATTATCATGGAAAAAATAGAAAATAGTATAAGCTGAATTTTTTGCCTTAGTTGGCAATAACTTTAGACACAATATATATTTTGCCACCCTTTATTCTCCGACAAATTCTATTACTGCTTGGGGCCAAAACTTGCCTCAATTTTCGATGATTTTTGAGGTTTGCATATCTGCTCTCCCCGGGTCTAGCCCCGGCCAGTAGAATTTTTTTTCGATTTTTGCTCTACAGCTGGTTTTCTACAACTAGGTGCACCGGTCTTCCAGCATAAGTGATAAGAATGAACTGCTAAAAACGGGCTTCTAAATTTTTTAAAAAGTTTTTCAATACCGTATATTACACTTCAGATACTCTCCGAAAGATCCTGACCATACATCGGACACAGTGTTGTTAATAGCGATTACTTTTCCAAGATTACACGGTCCTCAAAGGTTATCCGAAAATTCCCCGAAGGTGACGTTTAGCGTACGGCTTATACTTATTCTGCTTTGAGGACCCGGTTAGTTCAACTAATCGGATAATCAGTGCCAATAATCTTAGTCCCAGATTCTTATTAAATTATCCCAGCCACAGATTCTTATGCTTTATTCTTGGATATGGCACGAACTCCTTTAAAAATTGTTTTGTTTCTCACAACCAAAAGATCTTTCAGTTTGATTCGCTCTGGCAGGTTCGAGGCGCGAAGCTCAAGTTTTTGTTGAATTTAACACAAAATTAATTTTTTTGGCCTCATATCAATTCCTGAAATCTTTAGCTCGGGCATTGAAGCTGCAACCGAGATATTCAACAAAAATACGTAGGCTTTTTGTCGCAGGCTCTCCGCACTCCCGACAGTCTGATATTGATGGTGAACCGTCCTTGCAGTGACAGACCTGTGGCAAAAAACGTAGCATTTTGCCTCCGGGAAGTACCAAAAAATGTAGCAAAATGCCTCCCTGTCCAATTAAAAAAACTCCGTTTTGAAGCCCTTTTCCTCACAAAAGAGCGGGCGCACTTTTAAAACTGTAGTTTGGATTTTTTTTGACTTGGAGAAGGAGGTGTTTTGCTACATTTTTTGACACTTCCCAGATGCAAAATGCTACGTTTTTTACCATTAGAGCATTTGTAAAATGTGACACTTCCTACACAACGTCAATTAATATTGCGAGCTTGTCCGTGCTAGCTTCTGTTTTTAACGAGATTTTTCGACGTCGGTAGTATGTGTCATACCGTTATACACGATTCCGGTAACATTCAAGGGTTTGCGTGTCATCCAGTGTTTCTTTCAGGTTCATAAACTGTGTATATTTTTGGGCCAAAGTTTGCCCAAAATTGAGCTCGCAATACGTAGGTGTGTTCGTTTTGTTGAAAGATTTTCGTATAATTCTTTCGAAGAACTGACAGTATTGTAGCAAATTTTGTGAAATGCTGGCCGACTTATTTCGGAATTATTTCCGAGATCTTTGAAAAGTGCATATCGATAATTAGTTTTCTCCAAATTGATTTTCACTTACAATTAGTTTATGTTAGACATAGAAAGAAAGTTCAATGTTCGGTTCGAAGTGCGTTGCCGGAGCAGACAAGATATTCAACGATCTGCGAATGCGGGGAGCGGACAGAAAACATGCCGTTTTTAGCCATATCTCTGCCAATTCATAGATTTTTTTTGTAAAAACATTGTTATGTATGGTAGAAATGAGTCAAAAACATTTTTGATTAGTAACTTCGAAAATAACTGTCCAAGTTTGACCAAGTTTCGGATTATAAATCTTGGCTTTTTTCTGCAAAGCGCCAGCCAAAAATATCATGTTTTTTTATCCAGAATTGCTTTAAATTTGTGCCAAGTTTTATTGAAATCTGAGCATCACATTTTCGAGCATCTCTTTGAAAAATGGCCGTATCAGTCTGTCTAGAAAATAATGAGCGCAATATCGCTGCGCCGGCCGTATCACTGAAGTGAAAATCAATTTGATTTTACGACACAGTTCATTTTCTTGGCGGCGATGTGATTTTCGACGCGACAGAATGCTCATTATTTTCCCGACAGGCTGATATAAATGGCATTTATATCAGTCTTTTTCAGCACTTTCCCTACACAATAAATTTTTTTAATTGTCGTGAACTTGCTTGCCACAAACTTTAATCTGCACGCTTGTCTACGACCGGGTCCTTAAACTCTCGTAATTTTACACACGCTCAAAAAATCTATTTTTTGTATGGCTAAATAAAACATATGTATTGTTATCGCAACATATCACATTGTCCTCTACAAATCCAATGGCTGTTTTTAAATTGTCCGGAATACATTGAAACAGTTTGATGACAGAGAACAAAGTAGAGTAGGAGTATTACAACAAGGTTGCGATTTGTGAACTTATGAAATGTAACATTCATAACTTACGATAACGTATCACTTGTAGTCGGATAACGTATAAACTGTTCGCAAGTTGTAACAGATATGATATACGGGGACTTTACAACGACATATCGTGTTTGGATGTAACTTGTAATTGAAAAATGGTATGCGCTGGGCTTTGCCATTGAAATTTTATATATGGACCCCACCGGAAAAAATATCCTTTATAAAAATATTTTAGTTACTAGCCCGTCTGTAGAGTGTCTAGGATGACTTCTGACTTCTAGCGTGACTTCTGCAATTTGCACAGTGTAGAAAAAGTCAACTTGCGAGCGACAACCCGTTATTGTCACAGCTCAAAGGCAAGAAATTGCATAGTGCAAAGTTGACTTTTGTTTTCTGACGTTGCCAAGATCACTCTTGCGACTTTACGAACAGACTTGTACAGGGTACAGCAATTTTTCGACCTGATTTGAATTGGCTATAACTTTTTTATTTTTTCGTCAAATATTAAAAATCTTTTTTCCCATGGATCTTCAGACGCCCATTTTGTTTAATACCAAATATGTTATACATACAGGGATCTACTTTCATTGGCTTGCATTTCCAATCAAACCACCGTATCCCCTCTTCCCACCTTGCCACAAATGAGCACTCTCTTCTCTTACTCTCCAATAACCATCTATTCGTTGGTCTCTCTCAAGCATTTTCATCTTTTTTCTGACGTCGTCAGAATTACCAGTTTTCTAACAGTCTGTCAGGAAAATAGTTAGCGGTCGTTGCGCCTTGGAACTGCCCATTACCGTTTTGGAACGGCTCGCCGTGGCTGGAGATTTGGTGCGCGACTGCATCCTTTTTTTCGACGACGCGAAACATTTTGCTCCGACGATCCGCCATTATTTTTCCGACGGACTGATAATACAGTGGAGGTCCTGAACCAGTGGCAAAAAACGTAACATTTTTCATCCGGGATGTATCAAGAATGTGGCAAAATGTTTCCCTCTCCAAGTGACAAAATCGCGATTTCAAAAGCGCACCCGCTCTTTTTGTGAGGGAAATGGCGCGCCTTTCAAAAAGAAGTTTTTTTCACTTGGAGAGGGAGGCATTTTGCAACATTTTTGATACTTCCCGGATGCAAAATGATACGTTTTTTGCCACTGGATCATACCCCTCACTGTACATATATTGGCCTTGTTTTTAAATCGAACTAAATACCGTACCATCTCTAGACCGAAGCACAATGTTTATTTTTATGACTCCACTTTTCAAGGCCATTCCCGGAATTTTTCATTCATCTTCGCTTCATGCTCACCGATTTTTCACCTTCTATTTTTGGACAAGCTGTTCTTTAGCCTAAATTCTGCGTCCATATTGCATTTGCAGCCCTGTTTTTGCCATGCTACGTGCCCAACGTTCCATGGAAAACATGGCTTTCCAGCAACCTTCTAGAAGTCCCATTCAACGAGAAATTTAACCTTTAAGAAATAAGAAACAAATTTCTTCAGAGCGAACCCACCTTCTACACCACGTGCCACTCATTATCGTCATATTCGGGAGGGGTCTTAATAATCAAAAAACGAAGCAAAACAGTGGTGAATTCCACGGTGAAAACGTGCCAAGAACGCCCCGGTAAAGGGCTTTTGAATATGTTGCTAACTATGGTAAACACCACATACTTCGAGGTGTTTTTGAAGATTGATTGCTCGAATCGGGTTACTGTACCATCCTTTGGTTTTTAAGAGATTTGCGGCTCGGCTGGCGTTGATGTTCTTGTCTGGTCGCGACATGTTCTGCTCAGACCAAATATCCCTAATTTGCCCTTGAAGCACGCTCTATTCTCATATATTTTTAGCAAATTATTGTTTTGACACGGTGTATATGGGGGCGGACTTCGTGATTTACGGATACTAAGCGGCATACCAAAAAAAAAAATTCTTTTTTAATTTTTAAGAGGACCCCATTTACAACCGTTGATTTACTAAATAACCATTGTCTTTTTTATGACTAATAATTTTTGTGTCCTTTACCTTTAAAATTAAAAGGGTAAGCACCCGATGTGTGACGCTCTATTTTTGATCAAAGTTGGTACAAATTTAGAATAATATTTTTACGAGATATTCGAGACTCCTCGAGATTTTTAGGCCACAACTTGGACAAGTTGGGCAAAAAATTGCACCTGTTAATTAGATCAAAAATTGGAAAAATTGTGACAATTTTTTTCAAATTTTGACATGAAAAGTTTCGTACCTATTTCTACCATAGAGGGTAACATTTCCCTAAAAAAAATTTTTTTTTCTACAATCGGACTGCATTCTGCCTACTCTCTCAGCCGCAAAGAATATCTCAGCTACGCCTGCAAACTGCGAGCTAAAATTTTCAGAAATTGATGACCTCTGCGCAACGTGTATACCAAGTTACAAGAAAATCTCAGCTTCGCACTTGAAAGCCTTCCCTTGTAAAACCCTCTAGGATACATATGTACACTCTACAGGGGAAGTACCCCAGATGCAGCGCTCAGATTGTCTGTAAATTTTTGGACACACACTTCGAGTATAGGGCACATACAGTGGGGGACATTTACCACGGATGCAGTGGTAAAAAACGTACCATTTTGCATCCTGGAAGCACCAAAAAATGCGGCAAAGTACCTCCCTCTCCAAGCGAAAAAAATTCAAAAGCGCGCCCTTCAAAACGATGTTTTTCACTTGGACAGGGGAGCATTTTGCCACATTTTTGATACTTCCATGATGCAAATGGTACGCTTTTTGCCGTGTTTGCCACTGGGTCAGGTCCCCCACTGTATCATTTCCTGCATTTTTTAGCGCGACGCCCGGAAAATTCATTGTTGGTTGTTTGTTGCAAACCCCTTTAGGCTACGATGCTTTTTTGCCAGTAGTTTGTGCCCCAAAAACAGCAAATAAGCAACTTTGAGGAGGCTGAAGGCACTAATCAAAGGAGTTATAGGCTTTAATTCCGGCATCAAAACCCACGTTGTTTCTATTCAATTTGAATGCCATTAACTTTAACTTAAATTATTCGAAAGCTCAAGCAATTTGAGATTATATTTACTACCCGAGACAAAAAGCCCAAAATTTAACGCGGCCTCGAATTTTTATCGGAAAAATCCGACGCATACCAGTTTTCAATTACAAGTTACATCCAAACACTATATGCCGTTGTAAAGTTCCCGTATATCATATGCCTTACAACCTGCGTTCAGTTTAGACTTCATGCGACTACAAGCGATATGTTATCCCAATTTATGAATGCTACATTTTATAAGTTCATGAATAGCAGCTCTGTAACGCACTTCCACTCTGCTTTGTTTTCTATCATAAAACTGTTTCAATGGATGCCGGAGAATTTAAAAACAACCACTGAATTTGTAGAAGACAATGTGATATGTTGCGCTAACAATACATGTGCTTTATTTAGCAATACAAAAAGAAAATTGGATTCTTTGAGTGTGTGTAAAATTACCAGAGTTTAAGGACCCGGTCGTAGACAAAAGTGCAGATTAAAGTTTGCGGCGAGCAAGTGCACGAAATTATGAAAAAAATTAATGTGTAGAGAAAATGACGGCAAACATTTTGAAGGCCATTTATATCAGCCTGTCGGGAAAATAACGAGCACTCTGTCGCATCGAAAATCGCACCACCGCCGAGAAAATGAATTGTGTTGCGGCAAAATCAAATTGCTTTCACTTCAGCAACGCGATGATCTTGCGTTCATTATTTTCCCGACAGACTGATATTGACCATTTTTTCAGGTAAATTTCGATATTTTAGCTTTGATTGTAATATAAATCGGTCACTCATCTTCGTATTTTACAACAATTTTTTTTGATGCCCATTTTGTGATGATATTTTACTATAAATCGGAATTAATTTTTTAGAAAAACAAAATCCAATTTCTTGATTCGTTGATGCCATTATCAAGATCTGACTGTCACAAATCAAGAATTTCTCTTGTTAGCCAAAATTTACCGTAACCAATTTGCAATTGAAAATTTTTTCCATATTTTATGTACTTAATTCGGGACGCTTTTCAATTGTCAAAAAACATTTTTGTAACCTGGTTTCAGCCACATTGTCACCTTCACAACAGCTTTCCAAAAAATGTGGCCATTCTTCGTCTACCTCGACTGTGTAGCCATTGTGCTTGGGTTCGTCACGAATATTGCGCTATTCTTAGCCATCAAAAATCGAACAGCATTGAATGTGCGCTCCTACGGAAACATGGTGATGGTCTGCACAATGGAAGACATTTTCTATACGATTGTCCTCGCGCTATGTCATCAGGTAAGCCAAAAAACAATTTTAAGAAGGCGCAAGTTAGAAGAATCGTATTTTACCAAAAAATGCAAATTTTTAGCTAAAAAATATTATGATTTTAGCAAATTCAAATTGTCGACCACAAACTGCTTATTATTTCGTATGGAATAGAGAACATTCTACCATGGTGGCCAGCCACGATTCTCTCGTCGATGGAATATTTTTTCCTCATCGAAGCCGTCACAATATTGCCGGCGCAGTTCTATTACCGATACTATCTCATGACAACAACTACTACGTATGTTTTAGAAAATAATTTAATCCTGCCGAAAATCGAAAAAATTCCTCTTTGCTCAGTGGAAACAAAATCCCGAAAAGATTTAAAAAATTGCACTGTGCGAAGAACACATTGGCTTCTGCACAGTGCGTTTTGCAATTTTTGTTAGCAATTACGCAATGGATTTATGAAATACTATCTAACGGTCACGATGCAACAAATTTTTTTGCTCATGTCCATCGAGTAATCGCACTGTGCAAAAATTTTCCCTCTGCACAGTGCAGAAGTAAATTTTAATTCTGCACAGTGCGGTAGGTTGAAAATCGCAGTTTTTTGCGATGCTGTGATAGAGCAGGACCGGACAACTGATAATTGTAATTTTTCCGGCAACTGGCTCCATTTGACACAGTACTTTGAATAAATTTTATTTTTGCACAGTGCAGAAACAACATTTTAGTTTTGCACTGTGCGGTGAACAAAAAACTGACCTTTGTCGTGATGCCCTAAAAAAGCAGTGTCGCAACACCTATTCTTACATTTTTCAGCCCCTTAACTTCATGCGTTAGTGCACTATGAAAAAATCTTTTTTCTGCACAGTGCAGAAATTAATTTTCAAAGTTTAGCACCGTGCAAACGACATCTGTTAAAACTTAAAACTTTTCCAATGAGTCAATTCAGCCTCAAAACTCAACAAAAATTTTTCAGAAGCCAACGAACAAAAAATTTTGTTCTTTTCTTCTTGGTGTTCATGTCATGCCTCATCACCAGTTCGATTGCGATATTTGCGGTGGCCTGTCACGTGAAGTCGGTGAGGCGCCCAAAATCTCACTACACCGATCTTCTGGATCCCGTTTTTTGGGACCCCGAGACGAACCAGACGGAATATGCGGGCGCGGTGGACTTTGAGGACTGGGAAGGCTGGCTGTTCATGGGCTGGGGAGGGGTTTTGATCACCGTCAGCTACGTGATTATGATGTATTACGGTCATCAGAGTATCAAGGGTGTCACGTTGAACGTGGACACGCAGAATGCGTCGGCCAAAGTGCAGCAGTTGAGGGCGCAGTTCACCAGGAACATGATTGCACAGGTGAGAAAAGTTTTGCGGATAAATTGTGGGGTTAATGCCCGGAGGGCATAAAAATTTTTGAGGGTGTAAAAAGCAGCTCAAAGCTTCTAATCAACTCTATTTTGCAAATTATATCACACAATCTACACTATAAAAACTTATTTTATTTAGTCACTATTTTACACAGTAAAACAGTAATTTCCACGCAGTAACAATGATTTATAACCTCAAAAAACTCTTAAAGTTTTATAGTCATCATTGACAAGCATAATTATACCCATTTCCTCAAGTCTAACTTTCAATTTTCGGCGAGCTGCGCCCTACCTTTTCCCCAAAGCTTTCTCAAGTCCCCCAGAACTAATCTAAACCTTTTTCCAGACGATAAACAGTTTCCTCATGGCGGTCTTTCCCATGTTCATCGTCGTGGTCCTCATGTTCAGCGGGCTCAACATCCGCTCTTACGGTGTTGCAATAATGAGCTTGGTCGCGTGGACCCCATTCACAAACGCCGCAATGTGTCTGACGATCATCAAACCGTATCGCGACTACGTCATGGGGAGGAGCAAGAGCAGTTCCATCGTGAAAGCGACGTCAATAGCGCCGGTCTCGTCGGCAGTTCAAAAACAAAGCAAATATTGAGGAATTTCGTCCGAATACTAGTGTTTTATCTCGAATTACACATTGTAATCCAACGTCTCACATGCCAAAGACAGTATTTTAACCAATTCTGTCCATTTTTTAGTTCAAACTTTTGATTTATTTTTAATTTTTGGTCAAAAACTCAAAAATTTCACTAAAATCGCAAAAATCTCAAATTCTTCGCGAATTTCACTTTGTAAAATATGAATTGAGCCATTATATCTCCTTATCGCATCTCTCATATTTTTATTGTACAGTTCCACACCCGGTTTTATATCAAAAACTCATTTATTTCTTCTCAAGTTCAAGCTTTTAAAAGTTTTGTATAAAAATCTCAATTTTTTTAACTCTAAAACAATATAAAATGCAATAAAAGACTAAACTAACATGTAAATATATCTGTAATACTATTTTCATCGGAAATTAGACCAGAAAACCCAATAAATTATAGAAAAATCGGCAAAATTTAACAAAAAATCCGAAAAACCATCAAATTTTCTTAAATTTTAGCTAAAATACGATGCTAGACCAACTTTTAAAGGTTTGAAAAGACGCATAATGTTGCTTACTTCAGTTATTATTACCTTTCGTTGTCAAGAGGCTGTCTATTCAACCTTTTTATCATGATGTTCATGGTGTTTATGGCCTTCATGATGCTTTTCTGGGTGTTTCCTTGGATGGACCTTATCGAATATCAAAATTCCGATCATTATAACATGCAGATAGAAGAACTGGTTCTTCCAAAGTCGAATAGTGTCGGTCCAAGTGAGGAGAAGGAAGCCGCAGGCCATCATTTCAAAGCCACGCATTCGGATGAACCGCCAGCTAAAAAATGGTCATAAATTTGTAAAAATTGGTGATAACTAAATTCAAAATCGTAAAATAAATACCTTCTGAGTCCCTTAATTATATTCAAACACTAATTTCTTTAACCTTCCTCCAAACTTTTCAAAAAATCAAGATCTTTCGGATATTACACTAGACCCTCAGCTGGTCAAAAAGAAGCGAAAACGCCAATAGCCTGGCAAAGCGACAACCCCATCTTTCCTCACAAGCCTTCACAGACTTTAATCTACCCTATAAACATCAAAAACTCACACTCGATCAAAGATTTCATTGCGTTTTCCATCTTCGACCGGGAATCGTTTGAACATCACATCCTCAGCTGCTGTGCATAATGGGATCGTCAGGAACGATAAGAAGTATCCTGGATGCACACCGTGCCAGAATGCGCTCACAAACATTGTCCAAGGCAATCTGGAAGAAAATAATGAGAAGTTTTATATTATACATGACCCTTCGGTATTTTTTGTAATTTTTGAAAAAATTATCGAGAAAATATTCCGCACATCACTTTCTAAATATCATTCAGAATATCTGTAGCGTATTTTACCTAAAAATGAGAAAACATTCCAAAAAAAATGCAAAACTTTACCTTATACTTCTTGGAGCCCGTTTGTAAACAAAATGAGCCAACCAGAACTGAACCGTCCGATTCCACGCCCTCATCCCGCTTCGGAATCCATCCGAATTCTCCACATGAGGGATGTCCAAGTTATCCACTGTATTCGCATCAAATCCATGAGCTGTTTCGCCGATTTCCGGCATCTTCGTTGGTCCCAGGCCTGGCTTCGAATGATACGAATGGTCATAAACCCCAATGCCAGATATAATGCAAATGCTTTCGGCTACCATCCAAGCCGAGTAGATTCTCATTCTCAGATAGACGAAAAGCAACGCCGACAAGATGAACAGGACAATTATATTGTAATCGCCGGACTCTTCGGTTTTCAAAATTTGAACCGGCGCTATGATGTTCATGAGGATCAGAATAGGCAAAGACCAGCTTAGTGTCGTCAATCGGCCTTTGACAAGATCCAAAACGTGTGGAGATTGCGCATGGAAGCGCTGATCGTAAGCATCAACATAAGTTCGGTAGGTGTAGTAAGGTCCAGTGAAAAGACCTGTATAACTGTATAAATAGTTGAATGCTTGGAAAGGTGATGGATCCTCCACCTTCTTGAGATCATCAACCAACTTTAGACGGGAATCTGAGATCTCATAGGACAGACCAACCACCTGAAAAAAGTTATATTGTAGTAGGTGTCTAGTATAGAAATTATCCTCTGTTTCAAGTGAAAATAAACCTTCTTATGTATCCATCCACTTCCTAAAAGCAAAAACAAAAAAATGAAAAAACTTACTCGAAGAGTCATGATCAGCTGAATGGCATTTGTGATGAATTCGAGCTTTGGGAGACCAAACCAATGAATAATTCGTAGGAAACCGAGGTAAGTGAACGTTCCAAAGAATGAGATCTTCGCCATGTGTCTGAAATAAAAAGATTATAAGGGAACCTAGGCAATCTTAAAGGTTGCAATAGCTTTTTGAACTTAATGTTATCCATAACTAAATTAATGTCAACACCAGAAAAAAATAAAGCTCATAACGAAAAACTCTTCTATTTACTTCTATAAGCTATTTACCAACTCATAGAAAGATTTCAGAGACTTTGGGACAGTCTCGAAAAAATTGCAACATTATTTTAGGTAACACTGCCTCTTTCCTTTCAAAAAACCTTCGCAGAATCGCCTAAACACCGGACAAAACAATAAGAAACACGTACCTGGGGTCCTTGACCAGTTGATACAACACAAGATGAGCTGCCACACACAGTAACGAATACAAAACCGTCCATCCGGAGACATAGATGTTGATCAACAACCCGATTATTCCATCGAAACGCACTCGAAACTCGGCTGTGGCAAACCTCCTCAGAACCAGCGACAAAAGCGTGCAAAATATGAGCAAGCCAGCGTATTTCAGATCTCCTTTGATGTTGTCGTAGAAGGAATAAATTGTGAGGTGCCAGGACATTGTTTTAGCTGGCGGATATCTCAAATTTTAGGTAAATAAAAAATAAATCTAATTTTCTAGCTCATCGAGGGATAAAGTATCGAAATTCGATAATAAATCTTGTCTACAAAACAACAAACTTCTCGTTTTGGCAAAAAAACTTTCCATAATTTTGGACATTTTATACGATGAAAGGTGTTTGGATAACGCGTTATAACGCAAAAGAAAGGTCCCATACAGCGCCAAAAGATACTGAATGAGCCTAAAACCAATAAAAAAGACAATCTGAGACCTTTGGGATTATAATTTATTATAATTTTAAACATCAACAACAAAAAAATCAACCAAATTTTAACAAAGGATGAACAACATAAAACAATGTAAATAACCGGGGTAAACAACTTCTATCGACTCCATGCTCTCTTAATTATCTTCTTCCGTCTCCTCTCCCATATTGAAAATTCCTTTCGCACATCTGATGTTGAATTTTCTGATGGCCTAAAAGGTGGTTACTATAACATAAGACCCCATTTTTTCGATGTCTCAACCAATTTTTCAACTAAAAAATCACTTCAACTTTATCCACAAACTATACCACTCACTTACCACATAACTTTTCAACTTTAATTCTAATTTTCATATAACATTCGCCTTATCTTATACTTGACTCTTATTTATTCAAAATTCAAAAATCAAAACCGTAAATTCATCAAATCCAGACCAAAATATACAAAATACTCCACACATGTTGCTTAGAGACCAAAATTAATTAAAACCGCAGTATTTTAGACGACAATTTAGAGCTCTAAATCAGACATACCATAGCTTCCAAAATAAGGTAAGATCATCCGAATTCCAATAAATTAATTAAAAAACTATTCGAATATGATATGACTTGGAATTTGTTGTAATTAGACTAACAATTATTGTGTAAAAAGTGAAAAAAAAATCAAAAATCCCAAAAATCAGCAAAAAACTCAAAAATTTACAAGATTTCTAGACTTACAGTGCTAAATGTTCTCAAAACTAACTAAAAAATTGTAGTTTATAGACTACAGTTAGATTTAGAGGGGTTTAGAGATGCTTTTACAATCAATTCTCTCCGAATTTTTGGAGAAAAACTCAAAAAACTAAGAGCAACTTGCAAAAATTTTAAAATTTCAAAAATTTTTAAAATCTCAATTTTCAAGCGTTCGTTTTCCCAAAAATAACTAATTTCCCTATTCTACAGACCAGACCAGACTTTGACAGACCGATTTTCCAAAAAAAATCAAGACTTTTCTCCACCATCAGCTCACCTCTTGTTCCTCCTTGGATCTTCTCGAATGCCTGCTGATTCTGCTCTCCTTTTCTTTCTCCATTCTTTCTCTATCCGCCTTCTTGATGTACGGCCTCGCAATCTTGTAGGGTTCATGGCCGGGGAGGTACTTTCTCGGGCGTCCACGGCCTTTCGAGGGGGTCGACCACGTTGGACTTGGCTGGGCTTCGGTTGGGGTCTCCGGAGCTGGAGTTTCAGCTGGTCCCGGAGTTCCTGACGGGGCAGGAGACTCTGTGGTTAGTGTCGGGCTGCTCTTCGTTGCGATCTTCGTAGAAATCACCAGCCTTTCTAAAAAAATTTCAAAATCATGACATCAAATGCCTACTACAACAAAAAATCTCTCATACTCACCCGGTTTACTTCTCAATCTGCCGCTTCTTCTGCCTCCGTCTTCTTCACTCTGTAGACTTTCATTTAGACTGTTTTCCAGCTCATTGTTCACTTTCTTCTCCTTGCTATGCTCCGATATTGCACTTGAGCCAGGTGTGTGAAGATCCGATTGAATTGGTGTTTTCCTTGGCCTTCCTGGGCCTCTCTTTGTCGGTGGTGTCATAAAATTGCTATTCTGGCTTCCTGAAGGCTCCGGAGTTCCAGTGGCATCTAATTTTGAAGGGAT
The DNA here is from genome assembly GCA_904066235.2 of Bursaphelenchus xylophilus. NCBI lineage: Eukaryota > Metazoa > Nematoda > Chromadorea > Rhabditida > Aphelenchoididae > Bursaphelenchus > Bursaphelenchus xylophilus. The sequence continues at coordinate 11,013,347 of CAJFCV020000003.1, read as the reverse complement.
TTGAAGTCGTTCTTTTGAGTCATCCTTCTTCTTGGTCTCTGGACTCGATTTGTAGCCGGATTCGTGGGCAATCTTCTTCTTTCGACCTGGTCTTCCTCTTTTGCGGGGTTCTGATGGTTCCTGAGCAATTTCAACGTTCTTCTCCTCACTTTTATCCAGATCCAGACTTTCTGGATCTTGTACTTGACCCACTACGGCCTCTTCTTCTTTATCCTTCTGTTCTTGGCTACTTTCTTCTTCCTTTTGATTCTTTTTAGGTTTGGCAACTTTTACACGACTTCCAGATTTCGGATCTACCCGTTTTCTTCCTCTCAAGACCCTATCACGACCAGTATCTTCCATTTCTTCCGAATTTTCAGCAAGCTCAACATCTTCCCGAGCAATCTTTTCTTGACTAGCTTCGCTCTCATCTCGGTTCCCCACCTGCTGTTGGCTGGATTTGGAGCTGGCAAGACTTGCTGTTCTTTTTCTTCTTGTCTTTACATTCAATTTATGGCTTGATTGATCAGCTTCTTCACTATTCTTGGGAATGTCATCAATTTTATCCTCCAAACTTTTCTGAGCTTCACTCTCAATGCTCTGCTCTTCAATTAGCATCTTTTCCGGGCTGGAGCTGGCGTTAGTTGACGTTCTGCCTCTTCTGCCGCCTCTTTTTCTCAAATTCTCATCCAAGTTTTGGCTTGATTGACTAACATCTTCAATTTTTTCCTCAATCCTCTCCGTACGATCTTCCAAAGCATTTTCTTCGATCTGTTTCTCTTCCTTCTGTTCCTCAGCTTCTGCCTGAGCATCACCACTTTCTTTCTGACCCTCCAAACTTTGTTCCTGTCCCGATTTGGAGCTTGCAAGACTGGCTGTTCTTCCACTTCTAGTGCTTCTTCTGGTAGGACTCTTATCCGATTTCTGACTTGAGTTTCCACTCGCTAACTTCGATTTTTCTATGCTTCTCTTCCCTTCAAGGTCTGTTCCTTTAATTTCAATGGCAACCGAGTCTTGACTTTCAACTTCCATCTGAGTAAATGATCCTTCATTTTGCACCTCCAATGTCCTTTCCTGATCCGATTTGGCGCTGGCAATACTGGCTGTTCTTTTTCTTCCGGGCTTTACATTTAATTTCTGGCTTGACTGCTCAATTTCTTCAATATTTTTGCTATTATCATCAATTTTATCTTCCAAACTTTCCAGAGCCTCGCTCTCAAGGCCCTGTTGATCTACTGGCTTCTTCTCTGGACTAGAGCTTGCTCGAATCGACGTTCTGCTTCTTCTAACGCCTCTTTTTCCCAAATTCTCATCCAACTGTTGGCTTGATTGGTGAGCTTCTTCAATTTTCTCCTCAATCCTTTCCGTATGATCTTCCAAACCACTTTCTTCTACCTGTTCCTCTTCCTTCTTCTCCTGAGCTTCTGCTTGACCTTCGACACCCTCTTTTTGGCCCTCCAAACTTTGTTCCTGGCCTGATTTAGAACTTGCAAGGCTTGCCGTTCTCCCTCTTCTAGTGCTTCTTCTACTCTGGCTTGATTGGGGACTTGATTCTTCAGCAATTTCATCCGGTTTGCCACTAACATCTTCAGTCGTCTTTTCGGGTACCTCTTTTCCGTCCAGCGCTTCTTGTTCCGCAATTTTCTTCTCAGGGCTGGATCTGAAGCTCGTATTACTGGCTGTTCTTCCTCTTCTAGCACTTCTTCTACTCTGACCTAAGTTCTGACTTGCTTCTTCTTCATTTTCATCCACTTTAGCACTTGTATCTTCAGTCATCTCTTCGGGTACCTCTTTTTCTTCCAAACCCTCTTGTTCTTCAACAATTTTCTTCTCAGGGCTAGAGCTACCTCGGATCGACGTTCTGCCCCTTCTGCCGCCTCTTTTTCCCAAACTTTCATCCAACTGTTGGCTTGATTGGTCAGCTTCTTCAATATTCTTGGGAATGTCATCAATTTTATCTTCCAAACTTTTCTGAGCTTCACTCTCAAGGCTCTGCTCATCAATTAGCATCTTTTCCGGGCTGGAGCTGGCGTTAGTCGAGGTCCTGCTTCTTCTGCCGCCTCTTTTTCTCAAATTCTCATCCAATTTTTGACTTGATTGACCAACATCTTCAATTTTCTCCTCAATCTTTTCCGTATGATCTTCCAAAGCATTTTCTTCGACCTGTTTCTCTTCCTTGTGCTCCTGAGCTTCTTCCTGACCTTCGGCACCTTCTTTTTGACCCTCCAAACTTTTTTCCTGGCCTGATTTAGAGCTTGTAAGACTAGCTGTTCTTCCACTTCTAGTGCTTCTTCTAGTAGGACTCTTATTCGATTTCTGACTCGAATTTTCACTCGCCAGCATCGATTTCTCTACATTATTACGCCCTTCCATATCTTCTCCTTCATTTTCATTGGCAATCGAGCCTTGACTTTCTACTTCCATCTGAGCAAATGACCCTTCATTTTGTGCCTCCAAAGTCTTTTCCTGGTCCGATTTAGAGCTAGCAAGACTGGCTGTTCTTCCTCTTCTAGTGCTTCTTCTATTCTGGCTTGATTGGGGACTTGCTTCTTCAGCATTTTCATCCAGCTTAGGGCTCACGTCTTCACTCATCTCTTCGGGTACCCCTTTTCCTTCCAGTACCTCCTGTTCTCCAATTTTCTTCTCTGGGCTGGATCTGGAGCTCGCATTACTGACCGTTCTTCCTCTTCTCGTCCTTCTTGGACTTTCATTCGGCTTCAGGAAACTCTCTTCTTCACCTTGTTTTAACTCAATTTCCATTCGAGTTTCATTAATTTCCTCAGATTTTGAGGTACATGGAACATTATCAGGCTAAAATCAACAAGTTAACTCCAAATTCACCGATAAATTCCACAAAAAATTATATTACCCTACCTTCGGATCTTCTTCATTATCCGATTTGCTCGATGTTGAAGGCGAATTTGATGATGAATCGCTGGTCGATGGAGTCTCCATGGTCTTTTCTTTATTATTATCACCCTTTTCATTAACTTCACTCTCCTTTTCGGCGATTCCCAGAGCCCGATCAACACTATCCGAAGGGCTCTGTTTGCTTTCCAAAAATTCGAACTCAACTTCGTTCTCGGCAGATTCCTGACTCTGCGAGCCTACAATTTCCTCCAGGTTATGATTTTCCGATGGGCTGGCATTAATTTCTGGAGCAGTTGCGCTGTTTTCGGCGGGTATCGGAGCCCTGTTGGCATGACGACCTGCAAGTGTATACAATAATTAGCGACGGATTAAAATTTCAAAAGACGGTTTCAAATGATAGGCTTCTCATTCGAGTGGCCGGCGGGTAATTAGTGGCGCGAAAGGGCAAAAAATGTCAAAAATTGGAGCAAGAGCTCATGTGTAATATAATTTTAGGGAAATTTGTTGAATTTTGGTCAAACCAAAGGGAATAAAAGACCATTCCATAACCGAGATGGCTCAAGAATGTTGTAGAAACAATCTTTCACATCAGAAATTCCAGAAACGAAAGGCTAACATCAAAATTGTCAGAGAAATCCTAATTTTCATCCGGAACCTGCAAAAGCCCTAAAAACAAACCAAAAACACAAAAGATTTACCTCCAGAGAAGCCAGGAGCATCTTCTTCAACCACTTCAAGCTGATCAGTATGCCCATTATCAGTCGAGGAACATTGATTTAGAGCCAAGACCTCTTCCTCGAGCTCTTTTTGTGGAGAAACTGGGATTTTCCGAATGGCTTCTAGCTGTTCTGTAATTTCTGAAGGAATTTCGACTTTATTCACATCATTTTCAAGAGATGAGCCGGGTTCTTCAGCTTCTTCCGAAGGATTTTCCTAAAAATTTTGAGATTTATTGTCAAATCCAGTAATTTCTAGGTCAAAGCTGGCCGATTTTCACTTTTTTTTTAACTTCAGAGCCTCAAGGCTTTAATTTCACACCTTATACTAGAGAATCAACAAACGTTTCTGATTCTTCTTCAATTTTCATATCTAAATTTCAGGAACAACAACAAAAAAAACATACCTCATCGTCGCTGAAAACCAACTCAACATTCAAATTCGCTTCAATCTGGTCCTCAAAGAACTTAGCAACCGGTCCAGACACCAACGGATTACGCTGTTCTAGACGGAGAGCAGTTTGAATGGGAAGCCAGACCTTATCCCTGATGGCAAAACAAGTGCAGAGGAGTTCACCTTTTTCCTCATTCAGTTCATGAACTTTCTTGACCTGAAAGAGACCAAAATTCAGGTAAGATGATAATCAAAGTAGTAGTCAAACGTGAGCAAGCTGCGCCCAGCGGCTGGCTGAACATCAGCTTGATCAAGGAGAAGATAAGTAAAAATTTTGAAAATTCTGGCTGTTATAACTCTAGTCTGGCACAAAAACCCTCAAAAAATCATCTTTGAAATACTTCCGGCATTCTTGCATACTTAATTATATTACACTAGACATCTGATGTCTAAATTGCCGAAAATTCCAAATTTTCCTTCAGTTACTTTCCTAAACATCAACAAATAGCAAGATCAACCAACATACCTTATAATACACTCGTCCATAGCCCGGAATATCCTTTTTCAGCTGGCCCAATGTCTTTCCATTGAAGGTGTAGACCTCGAAGAGCGGTTTCTCTTCCGGATCCACTGAATTGCCGTTTATTTCCGTGGTGGCCATCGTATCCGAGGCTAAAATCATGAATTTACTCGGATTTCTCACCAAACCGCAAGAAATGGCAGCAAAAAAAAAGTTTTTTTTTCAACGAGGGAAATGTAAAACAATTTCCCAAAATTTCCGATAAAAACGTGGACGAAATGTCACAGAGTCCAGAAAGTCGCAAAAAACGGGCGATTTGCGAGCGAATGCTTTTAGAATACAAGGGTTGAATAGTTTAGAAAGGAAAAAGTAGAAAAGCTATGAAAATTCGCCACTTTTATTGTTCTGTTTATGCCTTTACTTACAAAGAGCAAGGATAATATAAAAAAGGCGAAAAAAGTGGTGAGAAAAGCGATGAAAGACGCTAGGGTGAGAGAACAAGCGAGAAGAATAATAAATGGGCCTCATCGCACTTTAATATTGCGTAAAATACGGGGAAAATCTCAATTATTTTAGACTTGACCAAAAAAAATTTTTTTTTGTTTTCAAATTTCAATAGTGAAATTGTAATATCTGAAGAAGAAAAAGAGTAGCTAAGACCGTAAAAAAGTTGCAGAGTAATTAGCAGGCCATTCGTATTAGGCAAAACATTTTTATTGACATAAATTTATATTATACATGACGATCAGGCGAACCAAATGTGAAAAATTTGATGAAATCACTCAAAATGAGCGAAATATACCATACAGCGATAATCACTGTCATCACAGCTCTATTGCGTTTTAAAATACGGTCTCTGTTATTATCTTGTCGTAAAAATTTTGACTATTTTCACTTTTTTTTCAAATGCCTCCTCCATTTCCAGGCCCATCTCAAATGTTTCCGAATACCCTTTGTCGGCGTTCAAATTGGAATTTCTTTTTGTCGCTCGATTTTTATGGACTTGGCCGCAAACAGCGGCTAATTTCGATCCCTTTTCGCACAAATTCCTCGAAATAAATAGCGGTTGCATTGCGACGCATCGTTCAATGATGTTTGAAGGGTGTTCAGAGAACGTTGGTTCAAGTTTTGTTTCATTTTTTATAACGGAGGGAGCCTTTGTAAGCACGGCGCTTGGAATTTCAAATTTCTCGCTCGCGCTTTGCAGAAACAACCGAGATTTTTGGGTCTAAAGTCTACAAAAATACGAAATTTTTTGGCGAATTTCGGCATGAAAAGTTTTATAGTGGTTTCTAGCGTACAGGGTGGAAAATTTCGACAAAAATTAATTTTTTCTGCGCAAAGCTAGCGAAGATACGGCCAAAAATTGCGTCTCTGTAATGCGACGTTTTTCTTCGCGAACATTACCATGGTTTCATGGCTATTTCTACCATAAAGTCATCACTTTGCGGCGGCTAAAATAGGCTGAAGGCTCGGCGCGCGACTGCGACAGGGCTAGTCTACATTTTTCAGCGGCAATCCACATTATTTTCCCGACAGACTGATATGTCTACACATCTGTATATCCACTGCCATTGATATCGTTTATTGTGGCTCCAGAATTTCTAAAAACATAAATTTCGTAAGCTCATCTGAATCTTTTTTTATCCGGTTAATCATCACTGATCATCCCCGCTTCCGTCGGCTACGTATAATTTTATAAACAAATCCGGCTTTTTGTGCTCGTTTTTGATGAATCATTTGCTTAGAATTGCAATCGTCGGGGGTGTTCTGGATATATTTAGCGTTCCGTGGGTATAAATTATCGGAATTCTTTTTGGTGTGTACTGCTCTCAGGATTCTTTTGATGTTCAGAGATTTTTTTTAAATTTGGCTCATACTTCGAGGATAGGCCAGCCATCAATTACTGAAAGTCTTAGTTCACGGTTTACAGGGAGAGCCGTGATATTCAAAGATCTTTGCTGGCGAGAGAGCACGCGAAACGTGGAGCGCGGTCAAAGAGGAAAACACTTTTTGGCCTTATCTTTTTCAGCTTCGTGGGGAAAAAATTGATTTTTTGTGGAAATATTACACTCTACGGTAGAAATAAGTATGAAACTTTTCATGCTAAAATTCCCAATAAAAGTGTCATATTTTTTCCAACTTCCAAGCTAAAAATCTCGGTAGTTTCTGCAACGCGCGAGCTAACAGGGGAAGTACTCCAAGTGCGACGCTCAGATTTTGACGAAACTTGGCACAAATTTAGAATAATTTTTTCTAAGATATATGCAAGAATTCTAGCTCGCGCTTTGTAGAAACAACCGAGATTTCTAGATTGAAAGTCGGCCAAAATTTAGGACTTTTTGCCGAATTTCGGTTCGAAAAGTTTCATGCCTATTTCAACCGTAAGGAATAATGTTTCTACAAAAAATCAAAATTTTCCGCTCGAAACTGCCAAAGTTATGGCCAAAAAGGTGTTTTCTCTCTCACCGCCCTCCACGTTTAGCGAGCTCTCTCGGCGGCAAAAATCGTTCGATATCTCGGCGGCGCCTGCAAAGCGCGAGCTAAAACTTTCAGGAATTGATATTTAGTCCATACCCGAAGTGTGTGCAAAATTTAAAGAAAATCTGAGCGTCGCACTTGGAGTACTTCCCCTGTAAATTTCTAACTTCAAAAAAACTACAGTATCTCTTCAACCTCTCTTCATTTTTAGAAATTTTCCTCCCTCTCGGTTAGCCTACAGCTCTGATCGCAATAAATTACTCGCCAATTGTTTTGACATTGCCGTTCCCCGCTGTCAGATGACAATTCCCAAAATAAACAGGAAGCGCTTGTCATTTCGTCGGCTCTTTATCAGCCCTGTTTACATGCACATCAGTTGTTTTTTTTCGGAGGGGCGGAGAAAGCCGATCCGCGAGTCTTGAGGGCCTCATAAATACTTAAAGTTATGGGATTACCGTATGAAAAGGATGGGTTCAAATTTTGAAATTCTCTTTTTTTAGAGAGGTCAGTTGATGGGGAGGTTGGACGTGTTGTTTTGAAGTTTGATTCCACTCGTTTGACGTGAGTTTGGACGGCTTGTTTTATCTGATCTTGCGGTAAAGTGGCTGTTGAGAGCTTGGGAATGATGAGGAAGTCGAATGGGTTACTGTAACGAGAAATAATGGGATTCGTAGGGAAATTCTTTGGCTTATAGAAGTAATTAAGGACAGGAAAAAAGTCTAGTGGCATTCAGAAGTTATTTTTTGAGATTAGAATTTACAAAGGCCGGTCTAAAAATCTTTGTGTAAAAGGACATGCTTGTTGAAAAAATGGCGGGAGATTTGTTGAAAAAATGGAATATTATCTCTGTACACCAAATGGAGAAGAAAAACGTCTTTTTATACCAGTCTGTCGGGAAAATAATAGCACTCTGTCGCTGCGCCAATTGCGTTGCTGAAGTGAAAGCAATTTGATATTGCCGTGAAACAATTCGTTTTCTCGGTGCGATTTTCGATTCGACGGTGCTCATTATTTTCCCGACAGACCGATACAAATAATAGAAGAATTTCGGCTTTATATTTGATGTCATCATTAATTTTTTGCGATCATTTTGGGGCTCAACTAGAGTACTAGTCGGTTTGCAAAGTCGCTTGAGTGATTTTAAGGCTTTTTTGGGCTGCCTCTCACATCTTGACTTTTTCGGAACGATGCAGCAATTACGAACGGACTAGTAGAGCCCTGGCCGTAGAAAGTTTTTTATATTATTTTCGGGTTGTGCTCTTACAGATTGAGCGCTCGGCTGACCATTCAGGTCAAACGGCGATTTGAGGGCATTTTTTGCATGATAACAGCGATTTTTTGTGTTTGCTTTGATCAATTGATCGTATTGGCGGTTCAGTGAGATATTATTGGAGTTCAAGGGGAATAGGGGTAAAATTTTTTTTGGGTTACAACTCTAAGAAAGTTGGGTCTGCTTTGCATCAAGTGTAGAGACATGTTTTAGGTCTTTATGGCACATAAATGATGACAAAAAAGGTCTTTCTTACAAAAATTTTCCTTTTATTTTGCCTCTATCATTATTTTTTGATTATTTTTATTTTTACAGTGAAACCTCTATACAACAAATTCCAACAAAATCTTTCTATAACAAACTATTTCAAAGGCCCAAAAGCCAATTTAGGCCAAAATAAAGCATAATGAGACCCTTTTATTAGTCTGTCGGGAAAATAATGAGCACTCTGTCGCATCGAAAATCGCATCGCCACTGAGAAAATGAATTGTGTCGCGGCAAAATCAAATTGCTTCTCACTTCATGTGCTCATTATTTTCCCGACAGAAACAAACCAATTTTTTCGTTCTGTGCGATTTGTTTTTGTTACACGGAGATTTGAAAATATTCCATTTTTTCCCCAAATCTCCCGCCATTTTTCCAACGAGCCTGCGCCTTTAAACTTCCAAAAACAATGGCAACATTTTCAAGCCCACTTCAAGTCCTCAGACCGAATTTATTGGGCCCACAACGGGAGCGGAGCGAAAGATTTTCGCACCGATAAGGAGCCAATCTTTGAATGCAACGGGGCGAAAAGGAACGGCACTTTTAATGAATTGTTTTATGGCCAGAAAGTCGTTGTCGGCCCGCCGGTCCCTTCTCCATTCCCCATTATTTACAAGCCGCCGGATTTTTGAGGATTCCCCGTTTTTGAAAGTTTCGCGTTACGTGAGAACTTTCGAGATGATAGAGGGCTGTGGGAGGGTGTGAAAGTTGGATTTTTTGCGTATTTTAAGAATTTGAAAAAAAATGTTTGAAAAGTTGCCAAATATGGTAAAAAATTGCAAGATTAGTTAAGAAAACTCGATTTTCTGTTTAAAAGTCTTGGATACTGGGTTCCATCTTCAGAGCCACTTGTTCCTAGATCCGTATTTTACATTGATACGACTCTAAATCAACCCTATGCAACTTTTTTCTTACTTTTTTCCAAGTTTCCCCGATTTTCCTCGATTTTTTCGCAAAAATTTTATTTTCGTCGTATAAAATGTCTCTTTTCAGTGAAATCATGAATCAGAGGATAGCCATTGGCCTTGTGCTTCTTGCCACATGCATAATAAAGATAAATTCCGCGCCTATTCCGGGGCAAACTTATCAATTAACACCCAGTGATCCATTCGTTCAGGTGAGTTGAAAAGAGGTCTAGAGAAGTTTTCAACGCTTGGATTTTTTTGAAATTCTGAACACACGTGATGTCTAGGACACGTATCAATTCCGGAAAATTTCAGCCGCCCTGTTTTAAGGAGAGCCGAGATATTGAAATTTTATGAGAGATTTCTGGTAATGGAGAGAGCGGCCATAGAAAAGATTGCTTTTTGGCCGTATTTTCGCCAATCTGGCGCGGAGAAAAATGACATTTTGTGGAAGTATTGGTGAAAAATTAAGAGACCTCATTGATTTTCTAACATTCTAACAATTGCAATAAAAAAAAATTTTTTTTGCAAAAATTTTGCGTTTTTTCGACCAAAAATCTCAATCGTCATCATCAAGCGTTAGTGAAAAATTTGCATCATTCTGAAAAAACTATGATCTAGATTTGAGCCGAATTTCCATTGTTTTCATAGACCAAGCACAAACTCGTTTTTAAATTCACATTTACTGACCTATCAAAAAAAAAATTTCAGGAGCTAGCCGAACATGCCACAAGACAAATCCAACTCCGAGATGGAGGTGACAAACAAATCCTTTTCTTGAATGTGGAGAAAGCCGAAGCTACAATCGACGAAAATGGCCGGTCGTATGAGGTCCGATTCCAAGCTGGTCTCACAAATTGCTTCTTGGTGAGTTTTTGAACCAAAAAAATGGTGGAAATTGAGCTGAAAAACATTTTTCTTTAAAAAATACATATTCCTAGAGGCCTGAAAAAGTTGACAAGTCCTCTAAATTACCGTACATTGCATATATTTTCCCAAATTCTTCAAAAATCATCATTTTTTACCCTCAAATTTTTCTATTTTTCCCATCAATTTCACCACTTTTTAGGGCGAGGAATGCGATGAATGGAACGTCGAAGACAAAAATCTCTATTTGGCCTCGATATTTGTCCCAGAGCAAGGCGGCCAAGTCGAATATGACATCAATGTGGTACCCTTGAAGAACATCCCCTGGGGCGGCGGTGAAGCCTCTGGATATGGCTGCAAGTCTATGGCATGCGGCATCGAATAAAGCTATATTATTTTTTCACAATACTTTTTTAGTGTAGTCTCTCTATCGGTTAAAATCTGCTAGATTTTCGGTCTATCTCATTTCGGATATTTTTGAAGTCGATCACTTTTTCTCTCGGTTTTCATAAGCCAGTATTGGTTCAGATTGTCCAAATTTTGCAATGTCCATTTTGCACAGTGCAAAGAAAAAAGTTTTGAATTTTGCACTGTGCGTGGCATTTTTTAGCCTATTTTTGTGTCTGCACAGTGCAAAACACAATTTTTTGGATATTGCACCGTGCGGAGTACTTTTTGGCCTATTTTTGCGTCTGCACAGTGCAAAAATTTTTTCGGAAAATTTTGCACAGTGCGAAGAAAAAAAGGTTTTCAATTTTGCACTGTGCCGATGACTTTCAGGCATATTTTTGCGTCTGCACCGTGCAAAAATCAAATTTTCGAATTTTGCACAGTGCGGAGCATTTTTTAGCCTATTTTTGCGTCTGCACAGTGCAAAAAATTTTTCGAAAAATTTTGCACAGTGCAACTGGCTTATTATTTTTTCAACTTGCAGCATCGTATTTCTAAATTTTTTGTCGTATTTTAGTCCATTATTAACATTTTGCAGCCCGCAAAATCCGTATTTTTTTTTAATTTTCTTCATTTTCAGCTTTATCAAATATTTTTTTTGATTTCCTTGCCTTTACTTACAATCAAAAAGAAATTTTACTCCGCCATTATGCATCTTGTCGCATTTACGAAACCATTTATTCACGAAAGTACAAATACTAGTATAAATAAAGCTAAAAATCGAGATTCGAAAAATTATTGCCGTCGAACCGGGAGCGATTACTCTAAAATTGGGTTACTGTAGTCTAATTACAACTTGAAATATTTGAAATTACAACCAAAAATATTCAAAATGAAATCTAAATTAAAAGGAAATAATTATTTTGCAAAATTTGTACTGAATGAAAGCTAAGTGCTACTGACCGAATATGTCTGCGAAAATGTACAAAAATATCGAAATTCGTATTTTAGAGAGGCGCATTAGAAGATTTCGTCGCCTTCAGGCCACACGCTGACTTCTTCTTGACGTGTGCCATAGTCGTAGGTGATGTCGGCTTCATAGACCTTGCGGGAAACGACGTTCAAATAATCGCAGATGAGGTCGCTCTGAAACAAAGTTTATTGTAGTAAAACGATCAGAAGAGTACGTGCTTAGAGTTTCATATTGTTTGAAGCTCAGATTTCGAAGAAATCTGCAGAAACGGCCAAGAGTTTTAGGTCGAAAGTTGGAAAAAATAACATTTTGAATTTGCACTGTGCCGATGACTTTTAAACCTAATTTTGGGTCTGTACAATGCAAAAATCAAATGGTTGGACTTTGCACGGTGCAGAGCATTTTTTAGTCTATTTGTGGCTGTGCACAGCGCAAAAAAATTTTTTTTTGAGTTTGCACAGTGCGAAGAAAAAAGTTTTGAACTTGCACTGTGCCGATGACTTTTAAGCCTATTTTTGAGTGTGCACAGTGCAAAAATCAAATATTTGGACTTTGCACGGTGCAGAGCATTTTTTAGTCTATTTGTGTGTGTGCACAGTGCAAAAAAATTTTTTTTTGATTTTGCATAGTGCTATGGAAAAAATTTTGAATTTGCACTGTTCCGATCACTTTTAAGCCTATTTTTGGCTCTGCACAGTGCAAAAATCAAATGTTTGGATTTTGCACGGTGCAGAGCATTTTTTAGCCTATTTTTTGCGTCTGTACAGTGCTAAATTAAAAAAATTGATTTGTGCACAGTGCACACCCAAACTACCGTATACGGTAATGTCTCCACAAAAAATCTATTTTTTCCGCTCGAAATAGACAAAGATATAGCCCAAAAAAAATGTTTTTCTCTATGACCTCTCTCCTCGTTTTGCGTACTCCGTTTTTATAAAAAAATCAATTTTCATCATGCAAAATTCGCTCAAGGTACCGCGAGAAAACTTCTTTTTTCTCTAAGGCCGCTCTCCTCATCGAGGCTACTCCCTCGTTTTCCGCACAGTGCAAAGAAAAAACTTTTGAAATTGCACTGTGCCGATGACTTTTAAGCCTATTTTTGGCTCTGCACAGTGCAAAAATCAAATTTTTAAATTTAGCACTGTGCGGAGCATTTTTTAGCCTATTTTTGCGTCTGCACAGTGCAAAAATTTTTTTCTGAAAATGTTGCGCAGAATAAGGTAAATAATGTGATGGACCCCTTTCAAAATATTCAATTTTAAAATGCGTAACTAAATACGCTCAAATGATTAGCTTACCGTCAAACAATTCGTCTTCCCCACCACAAATCTCAGTTTGTAATGGAGCCCATTGTCGGTCGGCGCCACAATCGAGTCGATCAGTTGGACGTTCAGAAGGCGAATCCCATCGTTCTCTTCTCTCTCAATCGTCTCCAAAGCGCGTTGAGTGAAGAACTGAAAAGTTTGAATTTGATGCAAACTTGAATTGAAAAAATTGGAGTCATTGTAAAATACGTGTTCAGAGATTCTTTGTGAAATTTTAGAAGCGAAACTAAACCGCAAAAATTTTATTAAATCCGAGAATTTTAGATCAAAGGTTGGCCAAATTATGCCTCTTTTTATTGATTTTTGGCAAAAAAGTCCGAAAGACAAGACGTATTTTACCCTCAAACTTTTACCCTCAAGCTTCTTGCAACTCACTTTAATCCAGGGGTCCTGCACCGACGCATGTCTCCATTGCGAGCCCTCTTCAATTTCGAACCGCCGATTGGCGGGATGATCCGACTCCAGCTCCAAGAAGCGATGACTTGGCGCTGAGAAAGTGGCAACAATCAACGTTGCCAGAATTGTGAGCATTGTCGCAGAGGGCATTATTGTGGCGTCTAAAGCGGGAACAAAAATTAATTTCGACGGAAAAGAAATTAGAATTCGAAAAATTTATTGGACTACGGGTTCGCGTGCGTCGAAAGTAATACATCTTGCGCCGACATGGACGTATTGCCTGAGAAAGAAAGGAAAGGAGCTGTGGGGTTTTTTTGACATGGCTATGCGGCAGCGAGCGACATCTTGAATAGAAATTGAGATGAATTTTTTGAGGGAAGATTCTAGAAAAATGGGGGAGAAACATTTTTTTGATGGTGGAATTGTTCATGAAGCGACGCATAAAGGTAAACTTGGCACAAATCATGATTAAATTTTTCCAAGAGTTATACGCGATTTTTGGATTGCGTTCTGTATAAATGTATAAACCACCGAGATTTTTAGTTCGAAAATTGCAAAAAGAAATCAAATTTTTGAAGTTTTAGGCTCAGACGCACTATCTTGTTGGCACTCTAAAGTCTAGCGAATCCAGGAAACACCAAGGTTTTTGGACGCGAAAAGCGAGAAGGCATGGCCAAAGTTTTCTCTGCGTGCCCGTCATTCTAATTGTTACATTTCACTTTTAAAGAACACTGGTGCGCTCGCAAAGTCGCTGGAGTTATTTTTTGACATTGCACTGTGCAGAAAAGTCATTATGCAACTGCCCAAAAAAAGCCTATTGTACAGTGCAAAAAGCCGAAAATTGCACAGTGCAGAATGAATTTTTGTTTTCGGACAGTGCATGTCCCGAAAATCACTGCAGCGGCTTTGCGAACGGACTAGTGTTAGCTTATTGGCATTATGAAGCCTTGCAAACTTAGAAACATCAAGTTTTTTAGATGCCAAGGGCGCAAAGGCATGGCCAAAGTTTTTTTTGACTGCTCGTTACGTCTCATTTTAACGTTTTGCTTGAAAAGACCGCTGAATATCTCGGCTGCCCTGTAGACCTTGAGCTAAAATTTTTAGAGTTTGACACAATTTTATATAGCCTAGACGTTTTACATGACCAAAATTTGAGAAAAATCTGACCTGCTAATCTTAAGAACTTCCCTTAAAAATCAAAATACCGCCGCCTAAAAACCAAATTTTTGATCCCCCTCAATTCGTTGCCTCCTAATCGCCGACAACTTCCACTCTCTTATATACGCTTTAGTGGAGCTCCAAAAAACTTAATCTAAATTAAAAAAAAGATGGAATGAATTTCCCCAAATTCCGATCAATCTCCGCCCCAAAAGAGAGATTGACATGATATATAAACAGAGAAAAATGGATTACTCATCGGCCCAGAAACAAGTAACATATGGGATGGAAAGGAATGAAAATGCCATCAGATTTGTTTTTATTACTTTTTCAGCTTGACTACGGTAAGATTTTTTTGGATTCTTGCAGATTTGTTTTCAAAAAAAGTTGCCAATTTTTGAGGATACCGTATCCTGTGGAAGTAAAAAATAAACAAAAGGTTTGGAAATACACTTGTTATGACATTTGGCTTTTTATAAACAAGTTATTTCGAGCCGGGATTTTTGCAGAAACAGAAAAATATATGAATTTTAAAAAAAAGAGCAAAAAAATTGCAAAAATTATCTTTTCAGACCGAAAAAATCGTTTTTGTCACCTTAATTTTAGCTTAATTTCCAAGTAAAGTACCCCAAGTGCAACGCTCAGATTTTCTTTTAATTTTGCACACGCTATGGACATAGACTGCATATCAATTTCTGAAAGTTTTAGCTTCAGCTTTGCAGCCGCTTCCGAGATATTCAACAATCTTTGCCGCCTAGAGAGTACGAGAAATGGGGAGGGCGGTCAGAGAAAAAACTTTTTTTTGGCCATAACTTTGCTAGTTTCGCGCGGAAAAAATTGATTTTTGGTGGAAACATTACACTCTACGGTAGAAATAAGTTTTGAACTTTTCATGCCAAAACTCGCAAGAAAAATTAAAATTTTTTTAAAATTTCGATCTAAAAATCTTGGTCGTTTCTGCAGACCGTAAGCTAGGTGTCTCACATATGTCATAAAAAAAAAATATTCTAAATTTGTGCCAAGTTTCATCAAAATCTGAGCGTTGCACTTGGAGTTATAATAGTAATTTCCTTGTAAGCCCAAAAAAACGTTTTTTCCACCTTAATTTAATCCTGATTCAGATCAAAAATCACGACTCAACACTCCTAATTACCCTCTCAATAGAACACACAAAAATTTCCCCTCATAATTTGCACGAAATTTGCATAACTCTCCAAAAACCCAAACAATTTTTTTGCTTCCGTCCGAAAAATTTGATGACTAATTCAAATGAATTCGTGCCAAAAAAAGCGAAAAAATCAAAGGAAAAAACGAAACGAATAAAATTTCGGCCACGGCCATAAAAAAAAATCGGGCTTGCAACCAAAGAACGCAATTTATTGGGGTGTTCCGAAAATTTATTTCCGTCGGAATGGCGGACAAGAACGAGGGATCAAAGGGCAACATTGGCGTGAAAAGTGGTCGAAACAGCCAGAAACATTGAGGGATGGTGTTTGAGAGGAATTTGAGGCTGTTTTTGGGATTCTTTGATCAAAAAATTTGTTGAAAATTGAAGATTTTTTTACTTTACATCAAAATTCTTCAATTTTTTAACTTTACATCAAGTGTAACGCTCAGATTTTAATGAAAATCGACGTAAATAAAAAAAAAACAACTTTTTTTAAGGTATATGCGAGATTTTCGGCCCGCCCTTTGCAGGAACGACCGAGATTTTTATCTCGCAAGTTGGCAAAAATTTTACATTTTTTTACGAATTTTACCATAAAAAATTTCATGCCTATTTCTACCGTAGAGGGTAATATTTCCACAAAAAATCAAATTTTTCCTCACCAAACTGGCAAAGATACGACCCAAAAAGGTTTTTTCTCTCTGCCCGCTCTCCGCGTTTCGCGTACTCTCTCGGCGACTAAGATTGTTCAATATCTCGGCTGCCTCTGCAAAGCGCGAGATGAAACTTTCAGACATTGATATGTGGCCTATGTCTGAATAGAGGTGGCAATCGGGCCGGGCCGGGCCGATTTTTGCGGCCCGGCCCGCGGGCCGAAGTGACCAGGCCGGCCCAGGGCTTTTTCAAATTTGCTCAGGCCCGGCCCGGCCCGGCCCGATGAAAGCCCAGGCCGGCCCGGCCCGGCCCGGTTTGGCCCGCTAAAACAGAAAAGTTGGATAAAAGTCTTTGCACTTTCTACTGGAAGTTCTTATGCTTTCCAGAAGGTTTTTACGTGTGTCTGCGCGAAATTAAAATGTCTAGTCGGATGATTGGAACATCCGTGCAGGTAGCTAAAACTTACAATTAGCCAAAAAGTTGAATTGTGTTAAATTTTTTAATCCTATAGGAAGTTAACTATATAAAAGTATGGACGTTATAAGGTACATGGTTAACCAAAACCTGTTTAAACACTTTCATTTACATCAAGGAATCAAAATTACAGTGAAATTTTTAAATTTATCATAAAAAAATTCGAAGATTTTTGCCCGACCCTTGCATATTTGGGTGGGATTTTACATATACATAATAAGTTACATATACATATAAATACATAATTTTAAAAGGTAGTAAAACAGCGTATAAGTCAAAAAAGGTTTAATCTAATTTCCATCCATTCTACAAAGCATTTGTGCTTTATTTTGCTGGTTTAGCATTAAAAATTTTTTACTTATCTACCTTCCGGGCCGGGCCGGGCCGAAAGTGTCGGCCCGGCCCGCGGGCCGAACCGGTCAGGCCGGCCCAGGGCTTTTTCAAATCTGCTCAGGCCCGGCCCGGCCCGGCCCAATCACCGGGCCCGGCCGGGCCGGGCCGGGCCGGCCCGGCCCAGCCCGATTGCCACCTCTATGTCTGAAGTATGGTAAAAATTTTGAGAGAATCTGACAGTTGTGTGTCGCTGTGGGGTACTTGGGGCTTACCAAGTCATGTAAAAAATTGGTGAAAAAAACGTAAATTGGTGTCACAAAAATTGGAAAATTCTGGATATTCAGTCAGTCGGGAAAATAATGAGCACTCTGTCGCATAGAAAATCGCATCACCACCGAGAAAATTAATTGTGTCGCGGCAAAATCAAATTATTTTTCACTTGGCACAGTGATTTTTCACTCATTATTTTCCCGACAGACAGATACAGAAATTACCCCAAATTTCGCCAAAAAAAAATGGACTGAAATTTTTGAAATATTAAACCTTCAAATTTTTATTTCGTATGTCAATCTTCTCCTTGTCCAAAGACGTCAAAGGAGCAAAGACAAGAGCAAGGAGGGATTGTAAAAGAAACGTCGCGAACACCGGCGAAAAAAGAGCCGACCCCGCAACACATGTCAATTTGCCACGAACCCGGCGGAAGAGGGGTGATTTGATTGGCAAAACACGAACTGGATTTGAGTAAACAGAAATGTGTCGGGGTGTTGAAACCGATGGTCAGATGTCATGGGGGAAAATGAAAATGAAAAATGCGATGTTTGAGCCGGGGATTTTGAAAAAATGACGTAAGACGGCAAGGAAGTGAAGCTGTAAAAAATGTAGTGAATCTGTACAACGACCCATATTATTATAATACACCATACGCAAGATAGCTCGCACTTTGCATAAACGACCAAGATTTTTAGATCGAAAGTTTGGAAAAATGTGACACTCTTTTTTGCAAATTTTACCATGAAATGTTGCGTGCCTATTTTTACCGTAGAGTGTAATATTTCCACAAAAAATCAATTTTTTCCACATGAAACAGGCAAAGATACGACCAAAAACTGTTTCCTCTCTGACCGCTCTCCGCATTTCGTGTGCTCTCTCGGTGGCAAATGCCCGTTGTCTCGACTGAACAGTTCGAGCAAAATTTTCGTAATAAAGCTGTCTCAAACTGAAAGTAAAAATCAAGGGCTCCCTGTTGGGGTACTATGTACATCGTTTGTCCACAAAGTAAATAGCTGGAGTGATTTTCGAAAAATGCACTGTGCGAAAACAAAAGTTTCCTTTGCACTGTGCACTTTATTGCTTTTCGCACCGTGCAATAGGTTTTTTGTCGCTCGGACCGTGACTTTCTCTGCACGGTACAAATGCCAAAAATTGGTCCAGAGGCTTTACAAAAGGTCTATATAGTACCTCAAAATGCAAGTCTTCGATTTTGACTTCAGTCTGAGGCAACCTATCAGCTTATTAAAACTTGGCTTGAGCTGTTCAGTCGAGACATTCAGCGTTTTCTGATTTTTCTAAGCCTACCATTACTTACCATAACCGACTTGACCATAGACCGCTAACGCTTACACCAATTTCGGCCCTCAAATACGAATTTATTTTCTTCCCAAAGCTCGCTCACCCGCTCAAATTTATAAATCAAATTTGGACGCAAAGAACAGAAATAGTCCTACGACAAAATACCAGAAAAACAAATATTTCAACGTTCCAAATAGTTGAAATATTTGTTTTTTTCGGTTCCAACAGCTAACAATAAACTACTAATTCAACCGTAGTTGAAAACCTGACTCATTTTATTGCCTCCAATAGATAAGAGCAATCAAAAACAAAATGCCGATCGTCATGGATTCGGGGAAAATATTTACAACGAAAAACGCCGGGCCAGTCAGCTGATGAGCCGTAAAAAAGAGCTTAATTTGATACATGTGTTGGGACGCAAGATCACGTCAGATCAATGGCATTCGGCACAAATTGGGTTGCGATTTGAAACGGAAATGAACCACAGCAATGGGAAATGTTGAATTTTTTCTCTTCCGTAATATCATTTCTTGCAAAAAATACAGCGACTTTAAAATGCCCTGGCTAACAAAACGCTTGTTAGGAGTGCAACACTCTGATTTCTTTGAAGCCCTGAAAAACTTGACCTGCGCTTTGCAATGGCATCTGAGATACTGAACCGATAATTGTGCTTGACCGAACTCCCAAACGATTAAATCCCCTAACTTTTCAAATGCAGTTTATACGTGAAAAAGACCGTTAAATTCTCTGAACCAAAGCCTAAACACCCCTAAGCCTAAGCTAAGCGTAATGCAAAGCTAAGCCTGAGCCAAACCTAACTGTTTTACTGTTTTAACCAGCGTCGAAATGTCAGGGGGTTGCAGTCTCCATAGTTTTTCATATGTGACACATCTAGCTCGCGCTTTGCAGAAACGACCCAAATTTTGGCCAAAGGAAAGACCGCAGCACTCCCTTCGCTCTTGCTGTGTACTCTTTGGTTCATTAAAAATCGTCGAATATCTCTGCTGCGTTTGCAAAGCGTGAGCTAAACCTTCCAAGAATTGATATAGGACCTATGTCCGATATGTCTGTTGAATTTTACTCTACGCATCTTTGACATTAGAACAACTTCTCTAATATAAGCATATGACTGTCAGTCCACATTCCTCCAAGAATTTATTCACCAAAACAACAAGCAAAGTAATCAAAAGCAACAAAAAGGCTAGGCAAAGTGAAGTGGCTGCTGAGACACCATTATTTCTCTTTCAAATCCAGCTCATCCAAATCGCAGTGGCTGCTAAAATATCCGTTAAAACTTTGCGTATTCACTTACATCTTCATCGTCATTGTTCGCTCGTCTCCAGTGGCCCGCTAGCCCGGAAAAACTTGAGGAATCAACGTCGAAAAAATTCGAGCTAAACCTATGCTGTCTCGGGAGGAATACCGTATATGGGACGAGCCGGTTGTACCGTTGATCTTTGTGCTCGGCTCGCGACAAGTAGTGTGGTCTGGCATGAGATAGATATCCTGGAAAGAATTGTGTTTTCTCTCTCTTACTGTGAAAACGAACAGCTAGTATTTTTAGTTCACAAGGTACCACAAATGCGAAACTCAGATTTTCTTAAGATTTTGCTCCCACTTGGTGCATAGATCACATAACACTTCCCGAAAATTTTTGCTTTCCCTTTTGCAGACACAACCATGATATGGCTCTGTCGGGTAAATAATGTGGATTTGTCGCGCCTTGGAATCGTCCATCATCGGTTTTGCGACGGCGTTGCCGCGGCTGGAGGTTTGGTGCGCGATCGCGAGGAAGCAAGATATTTTTCTATGACAGATCCACATTATTTGCCCGACAGACCGATATTCACCGATTCTGTGGTTGAGAGAGTAGGCGAAACGGTATCAAAAAAAAAAACACTTTTGGCCATTGTTTCGTGCGGAAACATGCAAGTTTTTGTGGAAATCACACTCTACAAAAGAAATAGGCTTACCTAACATTGCAATCACAGCGACAAGGAGCCATGAAAAGCGAATCCTCATTTCGGACAGGATTCTGTGGGTAACCCTGAAATTCCAAAGATTTTAGAATCAGTACAAACACAAAAAAGTGATTGCAAGGTTTTGCTAGCAAAAAAGTTTTAGAGAAACCTGAGCATGACAGAGCAAGGCTTTCGCAAAATCAACGGCTTTACGAACGGACTAGTAAGACATGCTTTACGAAAACCTCACCAATATATATACATATATCCGCCGACGCCTTTATTGGCACTTCCAAATTTTGAAACATACTCGTTTTGTCAGGTTGTTCATCATCCGACGTCAGGAAGCGCTCAAATCTCCAAATTTAATTAATTTTGCAGATTTATTTCCGTAATACCCCTAAAAAATTGGTTTGCACTTTTACATCGGCACACTAGCTGCAGTACGGAGCCAAAATGACATCATAAACCAAATATTTATCAATAATAAAGGTCAAAGATCTCTTGTATGATCTTTGATATAACAAAAAATAGTTTTAGTTCTTTCGATTCCATGAGGTATACAGTTGATTGAAATATGTTTCAGTGGTAAGTTGGCTGGTCTCCAGATGAGAGCGGGTTTGCTTGTAGGAGTCGATTTGATGTCCACAAAGACGGGATAAGTCTCGGTAAACTTGAATTCGGGTAGCCGGGTTAAAGATGAGGAAACAGAGGGCGTGGCAGATCCCGTAGCCGTCCAGAATCATAAAGGTCAGCTGAAAAAAAATTTTGAAATGAAAGTTTGTTGTTAGTTATAGAGTAATCTTTCTTCCGCACTTGCAAAGATGTGTCTAAAAGCGTTTTTTTTCTATGACCGCTATCGGCGTTTTACCTACTCTCTCGGCCGCCAAGATCATTCAATATCTCGGCTGCCCCTGCCAGGTGAAAACAAAAATTTTTAGAAGTTGATATTTGGCCTGTGTAATGTGCAAAATTTTAACGAAATTTTAGTGCCGCACCTTGGGGCCCTTGCAAATGGGGTCGAAAAAGAGTACAGCGTTGACAAATTTAGTATTTATTCGCTGTGTGGATTTGTATGTCTACTGGCGAACCGCGCTTTTATGGCTTAGAAAACGACATGTTACGAAAATTAGTTTACCTATTGAACCGATAACAACAGAAGCAAATTGTCGAGAAATTCTCGGGTGTGGGATAATATCAGTCTGTCGGGAAAATAACGGCGAATCGTCGCACCTTGGAATCGCCCATCATCGCTTTGCGACTGCAAGGCGCGGCTTGGGATTTGGTGCGCGATAGCGGCGAGGCGAGGCATTTTGATGCGACGATCCGCCGTTATTTTCCCGACAGACTGATAATTACTATTTGACGATTTGCTTCGCAGAATTGGTTTTTGCTGCTGGATTAAAAGAAACTTTTTTTACATTTTTCGTTCCCATACCGTAAAGAGCGCGGTTCAAAAGTCACGGTCGATGGACTGCCCTTTTAAAGTCAGCAAAGTCCAAAAGGATTATTTACTTGGATAGACAAACTAAAAATGAGTTCAAAGTTGGCCATGTGGTAAAATTAAGCTGATGCCAAAATCTACTTTTAAGCCTAGGGATATGTTTCGTATTACGAATTAGATAATGATGATTTACTGTAGCTTCCACTGTAAAAAATCCCTATAACACGTAACAATAAACCAGGGCCGTGAAATATATGTATACATATATATGTATATCTTCATTATTCACTCACCTTAATAAAAATCCGATCAATCCTACTTCCATAATCGTGAATGTAATAAATCCTGGTCCCTTCCACCAGCAGCCCCAACAGCGCCATTACTGCGTATCCCACCATGCTCGGAGCAATCGATGCGTTACTGTCCGAGTTCATTGTCTGTTGAAATCGCGCACTCAAACTGCTGAGATTCAGTCGATTCTTTGTTTGGCGTTTGTTGTAGCTCCGCAGGATCAGCAACCACTAAAATTATATGATTGACTGGGGAAGTGATCCAAGTGAAAGAAAAATGTATGCAAAATTAAAAGAGAATATGACCGTTGCTCTTAGAATGCTTCGCTTGTCAATGAATCTCAAAGACTTACCAACGCCGAGATCGTGCATGTAATGAGTGCCACAGAGAACCCATGCAGACCAACCTGAGGATAAATGTCGGTAAGAATGCAGGAATTGTAAGTGTGGTTCAGCTTGAAGTCGTCGCCCATCACAAAATGCTGGTAAAAAACGCCAGTTGGGACGCTTTGCAAGAACTAAAAATAAGAAAATAGGACACGCTACAGAAGGCACAAAGACTTGAAAGAAGTCGGACACCTTTTGGCAAATTTGCTGATGAAAAAAACTGTACGTTTTCACAAAAAAAATATTTTTTTCCGCATGAAAGTGGTCTAAAAACGATGGTCTAAAAAGTGTCTTTTCTGTGACCGCTCTCCGCATTTTGCGTACTCTCTTGGCCGCAAGAGGTGTCCAATATCGCGGTTGCGTCCGTCAAGCGCGAGCTAAAGCTTTCAGGTTTTACAGTTCCGGACTTAACCAAGTGGCAAAAAACGTACCATTTTGCAGCCGGGAAGTATCAAAAAAAATGCAGCAGAATGCCTCCATCTCCAAGTTAAAGACCTCAGATTTCAAAAAGCGCGCCCTTTCCCTCAGAAAAAGAGCAGGCGCGCGTTTGAAAGCGGAGTTTTTTCACTTGGAAAGGGAGTCATTTTGCTACATTTTTGACACTTCCCGGATGCAAAATGGTACGTCTTTTGCAATTTGCTTGCAGTTCTTTTCTTGTAAATTTAAATTTTTTATAAATTCTGAAAAAATGCCGATAAAATTTGCGATCCTACTCGCTCTACGTGGAGCTTTACAACTTGCCAAACTCTCTATATATTAATAAACTAATGACTATCAAAAATTCAAACCCTTACCACAATAATCATCAAGATCACTCCGATGATTCCAGAGCGCTCTTCATAATTGAGGACAAAAAAGGTGGCCAGCTGCTGCTCCACCGCAATCATATTCATACACAAAGCGGAGGAGAAGATTGCAACCATATGAACGTGGCAAGTAAACAAGTTGAAGATATTGACGAGAAATCGGCTTTTCAGATTCATAGTGTTGTCCAGAATAAGGTGGAGAATGAAATGGGATGAGGTCATGGTTTGAAAGGATATGGCGGCACAAAACTGAAAAAAAGTATATTTTTTAGATTTTTGGAGTTTGGGATTTTATATAATATATTTCAGTCTGTCGGGAAAATAATGAGCACTCTGTCGCATCGAAAATAGAATCGCCGCCGAGAAAATAAATTGTGTCGCGGCAAAAAATCAAATTGCTTTTCACTTCAGCGACAATATCGGAGCGGCGACATTGCGCTCATTATTTTCCCGACAGGATAATAAAGCGTTACTGTTTTTTGTCAAGTTCATGAAAAAAAACGTATTTTACCTTTTCAAAAAAAATTTTTTTATATATTTTTTTCTACAAACTATATTTCTACAAAAGTTTTATATTTCCAATGGGAGAGTGCTCCAAGTGTGACGCTCTGATTTTGATGAGAATTGGCACAAACTTGGATCAATTTTTTCTACGAAACATGCCAGATTCCTAGTTTGCAAATTGTACAAACAGTCGAGATTTTTTGGTCGAAACTTGGCAAAAATCAGGTGTTTAGGCCAAAATTCAAAAAACTTTTTTGCGATTTTATACATTGAATATGTCTTATAAGTCTGTCTGGAAAGTAATGAGCACAATGCTGCTGAGCCAATCGCATCGATGAAGCGAAAAGAATTACTTTGATGCGGCACAATTCATTTTCTCGGCGGCGTTGCGATTTCTGATGCGGTGCTCATTATTTTCTCGACAGACTGATATAGTAAAATGGTTATCTAAAATTGAGCCAACCGACATCTGTTTCTATATCTATTTCTGTTGCCTATACCTTGTTATGTATAATATATTAAAAACTTTAAATTCCCATATTTCACCTACCAAAACAATCCTGAAATTCAGATGAATACATGACGCCTTCGAGACTCTGTAGAAGAAATACAAATTCAAAAATAATCCAACAACGAATATGATTTTCTGCAGCAAATTAACAAAGGCATATAAATGAATATAGTTCTCGTCGTCGTCTTCAAGCGGCAGCCACTGGTATTCCGACATGTTCGGCGTTTTGGTAAAATACATAGGCCGAACCCTGGAAAGCATTGGTAGCATGATCACGCAAAGAACGGCAAAGGTACGACATGAACCCGACAAATTCTTTGTGTTTTCTTAGGTGGTGGGAAAAATTATTCCCAGACTTTTCTTTGGATTAGAAAGAATTTCATATGGTGTAAAGGAGAAGTGTAAAGAGATACTAAGTATAAATGACGTCATAGTTGAAAAGGAGGATGGGGGGAGGGGGCTTTGTTTACTCACTTACTACTGGGCGGCTAAAAAGCAAAAAACACACATTTCTTTGTACGTCTTTGTGCAGCGAAAATCGCTCAAAAATGGCTTTGGACGGTACACTTGACCCAAAAACACCATCTGCACAGTGCATTTTTAGTTGTTTTTGTCTTATGTCGCGGGCGATTCATATTTTTCGCAGCGACGAATCAATATTTTTGGTATACAGTGGGGACCTGATGCAATGGCAAAAATGCGGCAAAATGCTTCCCTCTTCAAGTGAAAAAACTCCGATTCCAAAAGCGCGCCCGCCCTTCAAAACGAAGTTTGGAGAGGGAGGCATTTCGCCATATTTTTGATACTTCCCGGACGCAAAATGGTACATTTTTTGCCACTGGATCAGTACCCCCACTATATATCCTCGATTGTGGAAGCACGATGATCGAATATTTATTAAAATAAGTGGATATTAAAATTGAGTATCAGTCTGTCGGGAAAATAATGAGCCCAATGTAGCTGTGCCAATCGCGTCGCTGAAGTAAAAAGCAATTTGATTTTTCCGTGACACAATTTATTATCTCGGCGCCGATACGATTTTCGATGCGACAGAGTGCTCATTATTTTCCCGACAGACTGATAACAGACATATTTTTATGTAGAGTTGGATCAATTCAGATTTCGACGGAAGCTTATCATACATTGAGATCGTATTTTAATCAGGGATATGCGAAAATAAGTGTCTCTCATATATCTCGACAAAACTTATCCCAAATTTGTGGCATTTTCATCAAAATCTAAGAGTCGCACTTGAAGTACTTCACCTGCAAGTCAACTATGAATAAGTGGCCAAACTCTTGACATATTTTTACCGGGGTCGCGGAGAGATTTTGAGCGACAAAAAACAAACGGAACGTTGTAAATAAAGACCACTTCGTGATTTGATTGCCCTTTTCAAAACAATTTATTTTGCATTGTGAACCGAAAGGCGAACAAAATGTACTTTTTGGGCCAAAAAAATCCTTATTTTTTCGCAAGAGATCGGGAGATATCAGTCTGTCGGGAAAATAATGAGCGCTTTGTCGCATCGAAAATTGCATCGACGTTGAGAAAATGATTTGTGTCGCAACAAAATCAAATTGCTTTTCACTTTAAAGACACAATCGGCGCAGTGATATTGTGATCATTATTTTCCCGACAGACTGGCGTTATACTATTTAGAAAAGGGTAGGAGCAACGAGAAGGTCGTACCAAAAATTATCGCTCATTTAACACAGTGATTCGAATGCTAATCCGTTCACACTGCGCTTGCTATTTTCCCGACAGACTGATAAATGTACAGGGTGGGGCATCTTTGTGGCCCGATTTAAATTTGCTATAACTTTTTTAGTTTTTGGCCAAACCATAAAATTCTTTTTTTTTTCCTTGAATCCTCAGACGTTCCCATTTTGTTTAATACCAAATGCGTTATAACCATTTACTAGCTTACAGCAAAAATTGAGCAAAAACTAAAAACGTTAGATCCAATAAATCGGGCCACAAAGATGCCCCACCCTGTATTTCTATTAGGAAATGTGCCCCAAGTACGACGTTCAGATTTTACAAAAACTTGGCACAAACCTCCTTCAACTAGCTTACTAAAAAACTGCTACAACCGAAAAACGACCGAAAAAATTAACTCCAAGAATAAATCCAATAACTGTAGATGAAACTCACCTATCTATAACATATTTGGTATCAAACAAAGTGGGGTTGTCTGGGGATTCAGGGAAAAAAAATTTAAGATTTGGCCAAAAATTAAAGAAGTTATAGCCAATTCAAATCGGGCCACAAAGATGCCCACCCTGTAGTATATAACATACGAAGACTCTCCTAGAAAAGCTTTACATCTCATGAACGTCTTCTCCCGTCCGTCTCTTGGAAATCCTTTCCCCATAAAAGCTACAAAACCCAGCTCAAACACCTCGCCGAAAATTCGTATTCAGTTTCTTAATTAACCCGCCAAATTCGAAAATGTTTGGCCGTTGACGTGGCGGGATAATTGGCCAAGAAAATGGCGGCCAATGAAGGTCCTTGTGCCAAAGACATTCGATTAATTCGAACATCAAATTACAATGGAATAGTTGGAACTACGACGGTGTGGGTCAAATTTTAGCCAGAATGCTGGGATATTTTGCTTCCGACAGCGTAATGGTATGTTTACAGCCTTTTTTTGGGACTGTAAACAAACCCTTGATGTGTGGAATATGCCAATGGAGGAGACAAAAATAAGATATATATGGCTGCAAGATGGCTGTAAAATAGCGGAAGTAATCATCGAAATGGCTTGTAGTAAAAAACGCCATATCAATCTGTCGAGAAAATAATGAGATCAAAAAAAAAAGAAAAAAAAGTTCGATAAATTGTACATACATATTATTTTTTTCGAAAACACTCGTAATACAACCAATGATGGAATAATATTATATAATACAAAAATAAATGTTGGTAGCCAGAAAAGTGCAAGCTATAAAGTTAGGGCTGGTTGTGAGTCCTCAAAGATTGCTAGTGCGTGATTCGTGATTTCCATGTGGGACTAGATTGTTTGCAAAGTTTATGGAGTGTTCTTTGACGTTTGTGCAACAGTCAGGTGCGAGCGACAACGCAAAAAAGTCTATTGCATTGTGGAAAAAGCAAAAAATTGCAGTTTAAAGCGAACCTTTGTTTTCGCACACTGCATGTCGCAAAAATCAGTCCAGAAACGTTGCGGACCGATAACGGGGCCCCCGCGGAGGTACCTCTCAAAAAGTAATAGAAAAGTGGCAACAAGGTCATTTTTTACATAGTTTCCCTCATCGAGAATTCGCCGCTTTTCGCCCAGCACTACTCGAGATCAAGCCCAACTGCCCCAGTACAGAGCATTTTCACAAGAAAAACCATTTGGTTGTTTCAGAATACATTTTTTAGCCGCTTCTGCAACACAATTTGCAACAAGGTTGCGTGCGTCCCATCAAAGAACGTCTTCTTCTTTAAAATTCTATTACAAAATGCATGTGCCTCGAACAATGACTCATCAAAAGAACAAAGCACGCATTGTTAAACGGCAGTATGGTCAGCTGGATTGTGTAAAACTTGCATTATGTGTAGGGTCTAAAAAATGCTGTGTGCATGTAATTCAGTGCATACATAGAGAACGAATTGAACGTTCAGTGATGTCGAAACTTATTGCAAAGGAAATTAAAATTAAATCATGTACAAAAAGAATTAAATATCAGTCTGTCGGGAAAATAATGAGCACCATGTCGCTGCGCCAATCGCGTTGCTGAAGTGAAAGAAATTTGATTTTGCCGCGGCTCAATTCATTTTCACGGCCGATTTTCTGTACGATAGAGTGCTCATTATTTTTCCGACAGACTGATATTTCATTAACTTTCAGTCCGTCAGAAAAATAATGAGGATTTTTTGGAGCAAAATATCGCGTCTCATCGCACCAAATTTCCAGCCGCGGCTATGCCCATTATTTTCCCGACAGACTGGTCCTTAAAAATTTCAATTCTCGCTTTGCAGACGCAGCCGAGATATCTCTAAATCTGGGCTCTGGAGAGAGAACACCAACAGGGAAAAGTATAATATTTACTTCAAGCGCGACGCCCAGATTTTAATGGAACTTGGCATAAAGTAGATTAACTTTTTTAAAGAAATATGCAGCTGTTAACATGAAAATTTCCATGACTCTTTCTACCGTAAAGAGTAACGCTTCCACAAAAAAATCAATTTTTCCGCAAATGACTAACAAAGATATGGCCAAAAAGTGCTCCTGTCCGGCCTCCGTGTTTCGCGTACTGAACTCTTGGAACGGCTATCTCCGCCCCTCCAAAAAAACAACGCATGTCCGAGTAAACAGGCATGGCCGATAAAGAGACGACGAAATAAATAACATGCACTTTGTGTTTATTTTGGGAATTGTCATTGGAAAAGGGGAACGGCATATCAAAACAATTAGTGAGTACGTTACGAGCAGCGCCGGAGAAACCGAGATGGAGGCTAATTTCCGCAAATACAGAGGTATTGAAGGGATACCGTAGTTTTTTTAGGTCAAGAAAGCTCCAAGTGCAACGCTCGGGTTTGATGAAACTTGGCACAAATTTATAATATTTTTTCTAGGACATATGCGAGACTCCTAGCTCGCGCCTTACAGAAAGAAAAGAGAGATTTTTTAGGTCGAAACTTTTTTTAAAATGTGACAGTTTCTGCTAATTTTGGCATGGAAAGTTTTCTACCTAATACTGTAGAGAGCGATATCAAAAAAAAAATTTTCCGCGCAACACTCGCAAAGAAATTTCAAAAAATGGGGTTTCTGACCGCTCTCCGCATTTCGTATGCTCTCTCGCCTTCAAAGATGTTTGAATATTTCGGTCGCCCCTAGAAAGCGCAAGCTAAAACTATCAGCAATTGAAATGTGGCGTATGCCCTAAGAATGTGCAAAATTTATACTTGAAAATCTGACCGTCGCACTTCGAGGGCAATAGAAAAACACCTTTTTGCTCAGATTCCTTGCCATTCTAGCACGGAAAAAGTTGATTTTTTCTGAAAACATTACCCTTTACAATAGAAATAAGTGTGTTACTTTTCATGTCAAAATTCGTTAAAAAAGTCATATTTTTCCAACTGAAAATTGATTCTTTCTGTAGCACGCAAGAATCTCGTATTTGTTTAGAAAAAGTAGTCTAAATGAAACCCCCTTTGGCAGGTCCTATGTAAATTACTCGACCAAGTTACAAATTTATTATATACACCAAAATGTAAAATATGTAGTCAGTGTGATAGCCAAAATGTAGCCGATATTTCCGAACTTAATCTCATTACTTCGGCGCCGTGTGCACTAAAACTACACGAAAAAATGAAAGTAATTTTGTATGTTTAAGCCTACAAGTACTATTTAGAAAGCTTGCAACAAATGCTGTAAAGTTTTTGAGCTAAAGCTGTACAGTATTGTGAACTGCCAATGAGCCGTGTTTTCTGAATTTTTTTAAAAGAGGGTTCTTTTAAAAAAAAGAACCCGCTTTGCATCTCAATAGCCGAATAATTAGCGTATTTTTGTTTTTCGTAAAACCTTGAACGCCAATGATGATGCGGATTCTTGAAGATGAAAATAAACGGAAAAGATGCAATAGTGGTATGTGTTATGAGAAGAACCATTAAACAATAGTGAATCGATGAAATTATATCAGCTATTCATCAAATTTTCCCTAAATTTTTACAATGGGATTTGCCAAGTGCGACCCTAAAATTTTCTTTAATTTTCGCAAGTGCCTTGGGCATACCAAATATCAATTCTATTACGGTAGAAATAGGTGTAAATAATTTTACTTAGCTAGGAGACTTGCATATATGTCTTGGAAAAAATAGGTGCCAAGTTTAAAAATTAGGGCGTCGCACTTGGAGCACCGGTAAAAGGATGAGAAATTTTGTATAGATTTTACATAGACCACAACCTCTGAAAATTCATTTATTTGCCGACGATAGAGACGCAAAATTTGAGGCGGTCCGAGAAAAAACGTTTATGGCATACCTAAAAAGCTTTTCTCGAAAGATGCAGAATGCATCGGTCATAAGTAGCACCCCGTAGGCTAAAATTATCTTTGCACAAAATCAAGTTATTTCCGCAGTGAAAGTACACCAAAATAAATGCAAACATATCCTATAGGTCTCGTCTCCTCTCCTATGGAAATCTTTTTTCATACCACCATTTATGTAGTAATTCTAAATGTTTGTAGACGAGGTCATTGCAACCAAATTGGCAGACAATTTTCTTGATTATAAACAAAATCCTCAGACACCAGAGGGTAAATTACCATCAATAGGCTTTATAATTCCTACTCTAGATCCCATACCAAAAGTGCGTTTGAACAGAAAGGGCATCTCTTCGAGACGTCTTGTTATGACTGTACCAAATTTAGAGCAAAAATATGTGGGTTTACAACCTGTCGAGATCTTCGGTTTTGATAAAGTGCGGCAAAAATTTAGTGGATTTTTTTTCTAGACACAGTCGAGCTTTCTAGCTTGAGCTTTGCAGATACAACCGAAATTTTAGGTAAAAAGTTGAAAAAATATGACACTTTTTTGGGAATTTTTGGCATAAAAAGATTCTCGCCTATTTCTACTGTTGAAGGTAATGTTACCATAAAAAATCCATTTTTTCGACACAAAACTATCAAAGATACAGCCAAAAAAACCGTTTTTACTGTCTAACCGCTCTCCGCGTTTCGCGTACTTTCTCGGCCGCCAAGATTGTTGAATTTCTCGGCTGCAACAGCAAAGCGCAAGCCAAACCTTTCAGGAATTGATATGTACATAGCTTATGACTGATGCGTGTAAAAAATTAAAAGAAAATCTGAGCGTTGCCATTCCTTGCGGGCAACTATTATGCGAGCAGTCACATTGCGGGCAGCCAGAAGAACCATGGAAATTCTGTGGGCATGTTTACTTTATAAGTCAACATTTACTTACAAGAGGAAAATATAACGATGGTATAAGCGTTACCATAAATTTAACCGGACCTTCTTAAAGGTCCAGGATGCATTTTTTTAGAAACGAAGTTCCATAACGTTACAGGGTCTTACAAAAAACGTGAAGGAAAGTCGTAGGCTATAGCTTCCGGCGGAGACAGCGCAGAGACTTCGTATATGGAACATGTATTTTTAAGGGGAATTTATAGCCTCCTACTTTCCTTCACGTCTTTTGGAAGACCCTATAGAAGCTGTGTATGAATCCAATAGATCCGTATCTTCATCGGTACCAGGAAATTGCCAATGCAACATTCCTACCATACTACGTAAATTACGGTAGAAAAATCGTAATTCTAATCGGTAAATGTCGTTTGCCCGCAAGAATCGCGACGCCCACATCCTTGTTAGTCAACAAAATGAAGCTGTCAATTTTTTCTTTTTAACCCCTATATTTAGCGTGCTAATTCAGCCGTTTTTGGAAAACAAAAGTGGCAAAAGCGCTCTAACTTCTCTTGCATTTTATAATATTTGGCCAACAACCAACATGTCAAGTATCAAATATAATATTTTTAAGCGAACTGTAAACACATCAAGGAACCGGTGCTCCCAAGAATTTGGTGGGCTAATTAAATAATCAAAAGAATCGGAATGTAATTAAAAGCAAGGAGATTATCGGGCATTGCGCTTTTGCACCAAGATCCTACTGTTAGCAGAAAACTAATCAGCGTTGGAAGCAAAAATAATTAAGGAAAGGCCTGGAGAAAGCGTGGTAAAAATGTCCACTGTCCGATTCCACCTTCGGATAGAAAAGAAAACAACGAGATGGCTGGCGGCCTTGCGGTTGTCTCTGCAGTCGATTACCTCCTACACCTTCTACCTGAAAATACTCGGCCTTCCAAGTGGAAGGTTGCGGATGTGGAGATCGGGCCATCGAATGTTATCGTTCCACTTTTTATATGAGCACGAGAATAAAATGATATCAACTCGATTAGATTAATTTACCAAAAGAATAACAAATACAAATGAAAAGCAATACAATACAATAATACTCAAAACCAAGAATACAACTTCTACCACTCCAACATACAACAACAACAATAACACAACACTGATCAATCAATATGGGATACAACCTCAGAGAAGGTTGTCGTGAATCAGGCGCTCCGCTTCGGGATCTCTCCATCGAACATTCTCGAACATCGGGGAAAAACAGCTGGGGAAACAGTTGGCACGGGGGACATCTCTCTCTCCATAAATTCCATCGAGTTGACACATCGTGGATAACTCCTGGTTCCGTGGAACCTGACATCCACCTTCGGATTACCACTTTTATCGAGCGATAGCACATGAATTGTCGCAGTAGAGCTTCAATGAATACAACGATGACAAAAATTGGCGTGACAATTTGATCGCCCTCAGACATGGCTACGAGTCCGGGCTTTCAGCATTTCACGGCCAACCCCCATGAAATTCGGCCCGGTTCTTTTCGAAATTTTCAAGGCCCGGGCCAGTCTTGAGATGTTTTTCAGGCCGGAATAGGCCCCTAAAAATTTTTTTTTGAATAAATTTGAATTGCAATTTTTGGCAATATTTTGGCATTGTGTTTTTTAACTTTTTTAAGGGTGTTTTATCGTTGCCAGAAACATTTCAAACTGCAATCAATGTTTTCGATCCTTTTGGAGTCACAAATATATCCTGTTGCATTATGCCAGGAACCAAAAAATCACATTCCAATTCTTCGTGCCAAGTCGAAAAAAATTTCCTGACGGGACCGGGCCTAATATTTCCAATCTCGAGAACGAAGCCTGACCCCAAGAAAGTTCAGTTTGGCCCCCTTTGTGTGATCACTTCAAAAGAAAAAAACTTTTTGACTTATCCCCTCTTGCCTTTATGTAGATTTCTTACATGGTGAATCCCCCAGACGACCTCCTCCCCAGAATTTTTGGTCGGCTACGCCGCTGTGTGATTTTTTTTTTAATTTCCGTAACACTTTGATTTGTGAGTCTGGTCTTTGAAGAATGCACATACTTTCATCTCAAACAACGAGGCATGTATCATTGAACTTTGACCGAAACTTTTTGAAAAAGTGTCCAGCCTCAATTTCAAAACACGTCATCTTAATCTCTCGGGCTGTTAATAAAAACAAATGGCACGGAAATTGTTTGTTTGAGCCGCATTTTCAAAAGTTTCCCTTCCACTAAAAGCACTTGAAAAGCCATATTTATTACAGCGTTTGTTCCAGGAAATTCGATCGTGCATAAATTATTGCGCTTATCGCTTTTGGGAGAGGAACTTTGATAAAAACTTGTAACAAAAATTTGAATGAAAAATTTGTCGGTTTTGCAGCCCCTCTTCCAGACGGTTGCAGGTCATTAATTCGCTTGATAACGAGTTAATTTTTCGTGTAGGTTCTTCCGGAGGGGTTCGTGGGAAATTTATTAGATTTGTTTGTAGGTTTGAGGGTTCTCTTTTTGTGGCATGAATAGGTTGCTTGATTAAAACAAAATTAATGTCTGTTCTTAAAATGGCTTGACCTATGGCCACAAGCCATATATTGCTGGGTAGCCCAGTGTATGACTTTTACAGTAACAGTAATCTTATTTCAATATGACTTTTCAAAATGAAGTTATAATTGATTGAATGTAAGCGTCTTTTGGAGGAAATCTAGCAGTATATCTCCTTTATTGTAACCCCATAAATCTTATCACCCATAGGAATAAAGTCACTGTAAATAGTGCTGGCGGTGCCCATAAAATAGGAGGCATTGGTTTTTAGGTATTGAAGAACCAAAACGTCTTTGTTTGAACCTCGTTTTTACCACTTGGAAAACGAAATGCCATAGAATTTTTGATTCGCCACATATCGTTTTCCGAAAATTTTAGTTCGCGATTTGCAGGCGCGACCGAAATATTGGACGATTTTTAGAGAGAAAAACATTCTTGTACCACAATTTCGAAAAAAATATTATGTTTTATGGAGAAGTTACCCTTTAGATTAGAAAAAATCATAAATTTTTTATGCGAAATCGCAAAAAAGTATCGCATTTTGGCCGACTTTCAACGTAAAAATCTCTCTTGTTTCTGCAAAACGTGAGTTTGAAGTCTCGCAAAAGCCTTTCAAAAATCACTATAAGTATTACTATAGCTTACTATATATATATCATGAATCCACATGTTCATTATGCCGTCTATTTTTTCCACCTCGATCCCGCTGACCTTTCCCCTCACATCTCCGCATGCCTGGCTTGTCAGAAAAACCAAAGAAAAAAACAAATTTTTTCAACCACCTCCGAAATTTCACTCGTCATTTGTGAAAAGTTCGCAAAAACATTTTCATCCGCAGCCACCGCATAATGGCCAAAACCTTTGCCGTCGGCCCGAAACGAGCCGTTTGACACACGAACGCTTGTTCCCCCCAAAAAATCAAACGGCCTCAGGCGGCTTGCACAAACACAGTGCAATTGCCACTTTTTGATTTGTAAAACTTTCCTCGTTTCCCCTCATTCTCGCTTAGCCGGAGGCGAAATGAGTCAGGGAGAAAATTTTTGAAGTCCGCGAAAATTTGTTTTGAAATATTTGACGTGTAATTTGTTTTGGAATTTTTCTTTTTGTTTTTTCCCAATAGTAGTATTTAGTAATTTGCGATTTTTTTCTAAATTTTAGTCAATATCAAAAATCATGGGTTCGATTTTTTTTCTTTGTGACGAAACGTCTCAGCCGAACACTTGCCTATTTTAACCTTCTGTAAAAAAAGGAGGACACTTTTTCTGAATACAGTGGGATACCTGATCCAAAGGCAAAAAACGTACCATTTTGCATCCGGGAAGTATCAAAAATGTGGCAAAATGCTTCCCTCTTCAAGTGAAAAAAAAACTTGGTTTTGGAGGGCCCTCACAAAACGAGCGGGCGCGCTTTTGAAATCCGAGTTTTTTCACTTGCAGAGGGAGGTATTTTGCCACATTTTGTGATACTTCCTGGATGTAAAATGGTACGTTTTTTGCCACTGGATCAGTCCCCCACTGCAATCAATTATAGGCCAGAATGAAACTCACTCTAGACAGTAAGTCCCATCTTAGTCTGTCGGGAAAATAATGTGGATTCGCGCCTTTAAATTGCCCATCATCATTTTGCAATGACCAGCCGTGGCTGGGGACTTGGTGCGCTACTGCGACAAGTCAAGACGTTTTGCTGTGGCAAATAATAATCAAAATGCCGCTGTACCAATGGCGTCGCTGAAGCAAAAAGTAATTTGATTCTGCCGCGACACAATTCATTTTTCTCGGATTTTCTATGCGACAGAATGCTCATTATTTTCCCGACAGACTAATAATAAAGATTATCTCTTCATGCTGATATTTTTATTCTATTTTTGGCAGTTGGGTCGCACTAAAATTTGTATTTTTACCGTTAAGATTGATTTTTGCAGTTCTCATAATGTTATGCTTTCTCAAAAGTGCGTAGACTTTTTGTCGTGGGCCGCACCACGCACAAAACCCCTTTTTTTTTTTTTTTTTTCTTTTTTGTATTTATTTGATGCAACGTGCAAGTAAAAGAAATATCGCAGCGACGCAAGCTTTTCTGAACGGTTCGGCTCGAATCTTAGGCGCCCAAAAAGAAATTGCACATTGCAAAATGCTTCGAAAAGGATAGCGTCGCGTTGCAGTGTGCGATGCGATAAAAGGCCGAAAAAGTCTACGCACTTTATGAAACAACTACTATTCGTCTGTCGTGAAAATTATGAGCAAACCATAGTTTTTCTATGGTCACCCTCTTCATTTTCCGCACTCTGTTGTGTGAAAAGTTGAATTTCAATCTGTCGGGAAAATAATGAGCACAATGTCGCTGCGCCAATCGCGTCGCTGAAGTGAAAAGCAATTTGATTTTGTCGCGATACAATTCATTTTCTCTGCGGCGTTGCGATTTTCGCTGCGGCGGAATTTTCATTATTTTCCCGACAGACTGATAATATATTCTCCCCAACACTCCCTTTCCTCCAAGTTCTCAACTAAAACATTTTAATCCGCGAAAAAATCCACTAATCTCTCTGCTTAACACCTCTCGCCCCGACCGCTTCGCCTTGAGACGTGGCGAGGCGCCATAAGCGGAAGAAAACAAATAATTCGAGCAAATACAATGTAACCGATCGTCGCCGGAAAGGGACGGGGCGAGAAAAAACTTTCTTCCTGCCCCACGTTTCGTTCCCCCTTTTTCGTTTTCATCAAATACAGCGCGCATTCAACCTTCTGGAGCATTCATAATATCTGTGGCCGCGAGCGAGGACTTTCGCCCCGCTTTTTCTCACTTGTTCTTAATCTCTTATTATTTTTGCATTTTCGACGCACGCTTTTCGGGATTGGGCCGTGCATGTTCGAGGCGAACATGCAGTTCCGGCTGTGCTGCGGGTTCGGGATTTTTTGCGGGTTCCTTTGGAATTTCTAGCATTGTAAATTTAGGCAGTAAACAGAGGAGTAAATGCGGCGTAGATTTTACTTAAGTTTGGCAGAAAGTAAAATTTGGATTTCCAAAGTATTTTTTTGAAATTTTTTTGTATTCGAGAACACGCAGCTTTCATAAGTAAGCCGTACAGGTTATGATATTGATAGAAGTGACCATAATTTTGATAAATTTGTTGGAAAAAATGAGATTTTTAGACGACAGCGGGATAAAAATGACAGGGAAGTACTCCAAGTGCGACGCTCAGATCTTGATGAAACTTGTCCCAAATTTAGAATATGTTTTTCTCGGACATATGTTAGACTGCTAGCTTTCGGTTCGCAAAGATCACCGAGATTTCCAGCTCAAAAGTTGGTAATAATTTACGCCTTTTTTGCCAATTTTAGTATAAAAATTTTCATGCCTATTTCTATAATGCTTCCACAAAAAATAATTTTTTTCGCATGAGGCTAGCAAAAATATGGTCTAAAAGTGTTTCTCTCTTTGATCGCTCTCCGCCTTTGACATAGCCTCTCGGTCGAAAAAATCGTTCGATATCTTGACTGCGTCTGCAACGCGCGAGCTAAAACTTTCAGAGATTGATATGTGGCTTATGCTTGACGTATGGTAAATTTTTAGAGAAAATTTGAACGTTGCGCTTGGAATTTTTCTCATGTTACTAATAAAATAATAAAGCGAAGATCAAAGGTTTTCCTAAATTTTGGTGCAAAAAATCATTGCTATTCTTTAGTTAAAGCTGACATATTACGATAAAATTATTCTCTTACTTGAGATTTGCCTAGTTTTGATGATAAAATTTTTCTTTGGCCGTCTATCCTCATTTTCTATAGTTTCTCTTTAAAAAACTATCCTCAAATGTCGTCACAGTGTTCATACCACTGCTGTGCATTACTAAAAACCTAAAGAAATCGTGTTTACCACCTATTTTACCCATTCCTTCTCATATCCCTTTGTTTTCCCTATTTTAATTTCCAAAAACGCCTTTTCGACCATTTTTTTGCAGAATGCAGAACACCAAAAGGCCGAAAATACCATGCTCGGTAAAAGTGTAATCCCCTGTATTCCCCAGTCAGCTAGTTTAATGCGCCATTTCGGGGGGCATCCCCTCGAAAATTGGCAGATTACCATCGCCATAGAACAGGCGATAAGTGGGCTTTCTATTTCTCAATTTTTGTGCGATTTACTGCAAAGTTTTTGGAGTGTATTTCTGGCGTCATTATAGGGGATACTGTAGGCAATTTGTGCGGCTATTAAATCCACGTTTGACTCCTACATTCCGGAGCAAACTTGGCATCATTAAATGCGACATTAACAGTGCATTGAGTCCGGAATTGCGTCTTCTTGCGTTCATAAGCATATGAAAATCTCTTCGAAAGCCGCTCGGAGCCTCTTAAGCGACCAAAATCTCTTGACTGCTCGCAAATTTTTCGTTCAATTTTCTTAAAATCCGTCTCCATAAATCCTCCGGAGAGCTGGATCCCCCCGCCCCGGGGGACGAACGCTTAATTATCTTAACAAATTAAACGCTGAGTGGTATTCGTTTTGTTGGGGTGGGGGGCAGTGGAGAAAGTTTTCTCGCCCATCCGCGTAACTTCGGCCCCCACCGACTTTTTTCAAGGCTACTCTTCTTTTTTTTTGCACACGGCTGGGAGTGCGTGAGCGGAAAACCGAGAGCGAGTGAAGAGCCGGTGGTGGATCTCGTTTTTTTCCATCCATGAGCCCGAAGTTTGGTTTTGATGCGACCACAACTTGATGCGCTATTCATCGGCTCGTAATCTGGCCTAGGCTTGGGGATGAGGAGGGGGTAGGCGGGATTATATTTTATGGGGTTTTAAGGGAATTTTGAGGGGTTTTTAGAGTGTAAAGTGTTGATTGTTTAGATTGACGATTTTGTCAATCGAATCCCCTGTTGAACGAGGAATTGTAAGGATCTGCTATTCAAATAACGATTTATTTTTCATATCCGTCCGCTTTTATAAGTCGCTGGAGCGATTTTCGCGACATGCACTATGCAAAAACAGAAGTTTTCTTTGCACTGTGCAATTTTCGGCTTTTTTGCACCGTGCAATAGGTGCGTTTTGCCGAGGTTCTGTGGTCTGTTTAAAGGGCGATTCTATATTTACTTTTTATACAAAAATTGCTACCAAAATTTATTGTGAGTCCTTGTTTTGCAATTGGTTAAATTTCACACCTCAACATGAGTTCAATTTCTTCTTATTGCGTGACCTTTGACTTTATATTTACAATTAGGTATTTGTATTCACAGGAGCAAACGCTTCAATTTTGCAAAAGCTTGGCAGAAATTTATAGTACACTTTTCTACAATATATGTGGCATTTTTATCCACCGTATTGCAGTAACCATCGAAGTTTCATGGAAAAAAAATTCAATTAATTTTTTTTTGTGGATTGTTTTGTTTGATAATTTTTGCACTATTTTTACAGTATAAATAATTTAGTAAAAATCAAATGTTATATTTTTTTACTATTTTTTTACCATTTAAATTTGCTTTACTTTACATATTTCTCAAATTGAATTCCCACTCTCCCAAAGACGAACACCACAAAAAAATGCCGCTTACGCAGCGGAAATTGAATTATCATCCCGGCTAAACATAGGAATTGCGCAAACAATGGGCTCAAAATAATCGAATAAAACGGAAGCGTTAATCGGCCGGGCGGGCGGGCTTTTTTAAAAGGTCTTCTTTACGAATTTGCCAAAAGTAAATGACGTTGACTTCTTGACGTGTATCTTTGGAGATTTTTTTTAATTATGAAAAATTTAAAAAAAATATTAAAAAATCGAAAAAAATCGTAATTTAAAAAATAATTTTTTTTTCGTTTTTTTTATTTTACAGTTAGCAAAAAAAATAAATAAAAAAAAATCGTTTTTCTTATTTTTTTATTATGATTTTTACATAATTTTTTTTTATTATTTTTAATATTTTTTTTATTTTTTGTTATGATTTTTACATTATTCTTTTTATTATTTTTTTTTATTTTTTATTATGATTTTTAAATCATTCTTTTTTATTATTTATATTAAAATTTTT
Organism: Bursaphelenchus xylophilus; assembly: GCA_904066235.2. NCBI lineage: Eukaryota > Metazoa > Nematoda > Chromadorea > Rhabditida > Aphelenchoididae > Bursaphelenchus > Bursaphelenchus xylophilus. The sequence goes on along the minus strand of CAJFCV020000003.1, from coordinate 10,973,303 downwards.
TATTATGATTTTTGCATTATTTTTTATAAATGATTTTTTTACATTATTTTCCTAATACCCGCGAAGCAATTTCACCCAATAAAACAGATTTATTTACGATTGTTTTTTTTTCAGCTATGCGTCGTCAAGTTTAATATCATCCCTGTGACCACCGTAAATTCTCCCTTCTTTTGTAAGTTCCTCCACGCCCAAATTAATTAAGCGTGCACAAAAATGAAGGGGGTTGTAAAGGAAAGAAAAACTTTTGAATGACGAAAAGTTTGGAGTGATTTTTGAAACAAAACATTTTATTTTAAAAAATATTTTTTTTTATTTTGAAAAAAAAATTAAAAAAATTATTTTGGAATTTTTTCGATTTTTTATTTTGTGCAAAAATTTATTTTTAAAACGAAAAAAAATTTTTTTTTGAAGGACATATTCATTACCGCACGGCGATTTAATAGTTTTCCGCGTTAAATTTGGGTGTTTTCAGGGCTGGAAGAGTGTTGAAAGGGCTGCTTGATGGACTTGTTGCAATTGTTTTGCGATGAAAAACAGGACGTAAGGGATTTTAATAATTAAAAAATATATTTTTGGATTTTTAGAATTTAAAAAATTTTTATTTTATTTTTTTGTTAAATTTAAAAAATACTTTATTTTTTATTTCTTTAATATAAAAAATTTTTAATTTTTTATTATTTTTCAGATTTTTCAAACCGATTTCCAAAATCAAACCGGCCTCCCGCTTCTGGGCGAATGTATTCTTCATGGCAGTTTAATTTATTTCCCATGTCTGTTTTTATTAATTTTCTTGCCCTTGGTATTATTTGATATTTACAAAAACAATGAGCGGAGGAAGCTGCGGTTGGATACGCCAATAAATTATCGACTGGTAGGTTTTTTTGGGATTTTTTATTTGAAATATTATGTTTTAAAATACAAATTTATATACTATTAAAACCTCAAATTAAATCTTTATTAAGCCATTTCACCGAAGAAAAGGCCCGGGGAAAAATCTGAGCGCTCAGATTTTCTTTAATTTTTTCACACACCTCAGTCATAGGCCACATATCAATTCCTGAAAATTTTAGCTTGCGCTTTGCACAGACAGCCAAGAAATTCAACGATCTTTGCGGCCGAGAGAGTACGCCAAATGATGAGAGCGGTTAGAGAAAACATTTTTTGGCCATATCTTTGCCAGTTTCGCTTGGAAAAAATTGAGTTTTTGTGGAAATATTACGCTCTACGGTAGAAATAGGCATGAAACTTATTATGGCAAAATTTGCAAAAAAATTTCACATTTTTTTCTAAATTACGACTGTAAAATTTTGATTGTTTCTGCAAATCACAAGCTAGAAATCACGCATATGCCTTAGAAAAAATTATTCGAAAAATCTTGTGCCAAATTTCATCGAGATCTGAGCGTCGCAATTGGACCACTTTTCCTGTCAAAATCTCGGTCGTTTTTGCAAAAAATCTCATTACACTCGCTTTGCTTAAACTAATTCCCCCATTTTCAGTCCCTCTCCCTCATTCTTGATCTCATTTTATGGGTAATTGTGCTGAACGCATTTCACGAGAACTTTATTCAACCACTGCCACTCCAGACCTCCAAATGGACCGCCATTTTGCCATTCACGGCGCTCGCAACAACCTTTACAATCTCCATGATATTGAGCTACATGGTCAAGAAGAAAGGGCTCCTCACGTCCGGAGTTCTCTTCATATTTTATTTTTTATTAATTTTGTCGGCTCTTCCGGAGCTTCTTTTTGTTATCAATGAGATTTTGGAGAGGCGCAAGGTAAATTTGAATTAAAAAAATGGAAAAATAATTTCATAAAATTTTCAGCTTACTGTCCATGGAATCTTATTTTTACCGTATTTTATTGTGGCATTTTTAATTTTGGTGCTCAGCTGCTTTGCGGATCGACCGGCACAGAGATACGACAAGGTAAAAACATTATTTTTTTATTTATTTTTTATTTTATTTTACTTTTTATTTTTTAAAATTTTTTTAAAGTTTTTTAATATTTTTTTTAGTTTTTTATATTTTTTTAAAGTTTTTTAGTATTTTTTTAGTTTAAATATTTTTTTAATTTTTTTTTATATTTTTTAGCTTTTTTAATATTTTTTTTTAAAATTTTTAAATACTTTTTAAAATTAATAAATTATTGTAATTCCAGAAAAAAGCTTGTCCCGAAGAGTACTCGTCTTTTCTGAATCAAATAAGTTTCCATTGGTTTACCCAAATGACATGGCAGGGATACAAAGAAAGTCTAAAAATGGAAAAGATGTGGGACTTGAATAGCAAGGACACTTCTGCGAAATTACTGCCGGATTATGAGTTGTACAGGAGGCAAGAAGAAATTGGTGAGAAAAAAAGTTTAACACTTTTTTTTATTTTTTGTATTTTATTTTTTTTTTGTATTTTTTGATTTTATTTTTTATTTTTTAAATTTTTATTTTCTTTTTATTTTTTGGTTAAAAAATTTTTTTTTTGTTTTTTTACTTTTCATTTTTATTTTTTTTTTTGCATGTAAGAGCGAAGGAATAAGAGCGAAAAAAATCTTCTGAAAAAAATGCTTCAGCCTCTTTCTTTTTCGTTCGGAAGAGTGTGTTTACGAACTCTTCCCACTTGGGAAAGAATCTGAGAGGCGGAAAGAGTCTCGAGCAGACGCTCCCGCCATCAAGGTGGGGGAAGAGTGTGGGACGAGACTCTTTCCGCCTATTGGCTCCGCCCACTTCTGCAGGATTTTGGGGAAAAATGGCGAATTGAAATGTTTCCATTTAGTAAATAAAGCACTGTTCTTTTCAATTATACGATGTTTTATACATTTTTTCTTTGACAACAAAGTTTGGACAGTATAATCTAACACTTTTCGTTCATTTTCTATAAAATAAATGAATAACTAATCTTTAATAACAATAAATAAAGGTGTCTAAGAAACAGATATCGGAGAAATCAGATACACTATATAAATCTGATATAAAGAAGGCCACAAAAATGTAATTCAGGTAACAGAGATAATAAACCATGGTGGCTGAATTGTAATAGCAATAATAGCCGGAAAATTGTGCACTTTTTCGCGTACCTATAGGGTTGTTGAACGGCTGGCTGCGAATGCATTCGGTGGAGCTAGGAGTACACCAAATTATCCAGAATTTGGTGTACTCCTTACATTTGGGTTTAGTCGCCGGGAGCAAACAGTCTTGCGCATAGGTCCAGAAGATCACGTGTTTCTCATTAGTAGACCATATCTGAAATCGGATTGATGAAGACGGTGTGGTGGTTGAATCCTAAATCAACAACGCAAAACAGAAGAAAAGAACTTACCATCTTGCAAGCCAATGAAGAGGTCTTCATTTACTTCATAAGTCGCATCAGTATTATGCTTGTCGTCCAGAACTATTGAAACATCTCGCTGCACATGACGCGGAGATATTTCGGCTAAAATTTACCCACACTATCAACAATTTAACATCTACGTACCTTTCCGAGTCCACCATAGGAGGCCGAATATAAGTCCATGATTTGCAGTAGATCCAGTTCAACATCTTATGGGCGGTGTTTGGAGGCCTTCATCAATCGCATATCAATCTTGGTCGTCCTTTTTTGGCATCAAAGTTGTTGGTAAAACTTCATTTCTCTGGCAAAAGCGAAAAAGGTTCCGCAGCTTGCGCCCGAACAATTTTCAGTCGTTTTGACCGAACAAAAGTGGCCGACAACAATAGATGGAGGTGAACCTTAGCCCATCGATGAATGATAGGGAATTTCGACGAGGAAGGGCGGACCGACGCGGCGAAATGTAAGTTGCCTCATTTTGTTAGCATATTTGAGTAATTTCAGGTCTAATTTTTCCTACCCGGCCAACTGCGGACACCATATCTGAACTTGTTTTAACTTTTCAGGCCCAATTGATGTTCGACATCAACAGTATGTGATCGCTACAGCGATAAATTCGGACGACTTTGTAAGTTAGAACTTTTTTTTAAACATTTTAGGTATAAAACAATATAGAATTTGGTCTCCACGGATAAGATCCCCGTGGCAGTTGATGAAGCTGAATCCAGCAAGGACAGGGATATCCACGACTTGTTGAATGGGAAGTAAGTAACAGTTTTAGAGAGTTTTGAGGGAGAAGATTGGGATTTTTGAAGTTTTTTTAGTTTTCAACGGATTGGGCTAAAGTAATATTATTTTTTGAGTTTGCGCTGTTTTCGTGAGTGATGAAGTGCTTAGGAGGCGGAGAAAGAAAGTATAAATAGTAATTTAGTTGATATTATTGAAATTTTTAGCAGGCCTACGTCAAAACCGAGATTTCTTGAAATTTTTAGGTATCTTTGTCTAAAATAAGGTGAATTTGTTGCGAAATGTGCAGTTTAGTGAGTGGCACGTGGTTTGCAGGTGCGCCAATAATAAGTAGGACCGATAGAGTTGTTTTGATTAGTTTTGATATTATTTTAGATATAAAATTGTTAAAAAGCTGCTAATTTTTCCAAATTCAGCCTCAGTATCTTAAAATTGCAACTGCCAACCTCAGTAACAATGAGGAAGAAAGGGAGACTGTGAACATGGACACGAACGCCCATGGGCAGAATCCGCCACGGCCCTCTACATCTAAATGTAACTCGATGTTTCTTGTGGTGCACATAAATATATCTGTGAAACTTGTTTTTTCTTGATTTTCTTAACCATTGTGTTAACCAGGAATGTATTTGATTTTCAATTGAATCTTGAAATGACAGCCATGTTAAGGCTAAGCGTATCACAATTATAAAACAAATAAAAACACACCCAAATCACCGGAATAATGAAAAGGCAAAAATTTTCACCCAAAACAACCGTTTTCCGCAAGAAAACCGCCAGCTCAAAATCGAGGGGGCGGGGCCTATAAACGTCGGAAGAGCCTGCCCGCAGACGCTTCCTCCAGAAGAGAAGAAAGAGTGTGATGGCAGACGCTTTCCCAAGTGGTGAGAATCTGCTCGAGACTCTTCCGACAAAAAAAGAAAGAGGCTGAAGCATTTTTTTCAGAAGATTTTTTTCGCTCTTATTCCTTCGCTCTTATGTTTCAGTATTTTTTGTTTTTCGATTTTTATTATTTTTGATAATTTTTTATTTTTTATTGCCATTTTTTTTTATTTTTTTTTTTATTTTCCCATTTTTTTTTATTTTTTTTTCTTCCAGCGCACGCCCGAAAAAACTACACCAAATACGCTCAAAACGGGAACCAACAACTCCTGGAGAACCACGAAAAGCCCCAAGAACCCCAAGTGTCCAAAGACAAGAAAGAGAAGGACCCTTATCCGTCAGTCCTCATTCCTCTGGCCAAATGTCTCAAATACCCGTTGATCTCGGCGGCGCTTCTGAAGTTCACTTTCGACTCGGCTCAATTCATTTTCCCTCATCTGTTGAAGAAGTTGATCCGCTTCATTCAGGTCGGCACTGATCCCAAATGGTATGGGGTCAGCATTGCCGTTACGATGTTTCTGATCGGCGTTGTTCAGTCGTTTGTAAGCATTTTTTATCTATTATATGTACAAATTAATAATCAATCTGTGACTATCAGTCTGTCGGGAAAATAATGCGGATTTGTCAAGCCTTGAAATCGCACATCATCGCGTTGCGATGAGTAGCTGGAGTTGGAAATTTGGAATTGTGACAGCCACGAGGCGAGTTATTTTTCTGCGACAAATCCACATCATTTTTCCGACAGACTGAATGTTAGTTAAATTATAACTCTGTCGGGAAAATAATGAGCACTCTGTCGCATTATTTCAGATTCTTCACCAATATTTCCATATCATGTTCCGCACAGGGATGAACATCCGCTCCATTTTGTCATCAGCTGTTTATAAAAAAGTAAGTAATCTTTATTCTCCAAAGATGAAATCGCTACGTTAATTCCAATTTCGTATTTTAACAGTAATATCTCTTTTTTCTCCAGGCAATAAGCCTCTCCAGTAAGGCCAGAAAATCCCGAACTGTTGGCTCACTCGTCAATATCATGGCCGCCGATGTTCAACGATTTCAAGATACCACAACATACGTCATGATGTTGTGGTCGGCGCCGTATCAAATGTTTTTGGCAATGTATTTCCTGTATCAACTGCTGGGATGGTGTGTGATTTGCGGGGTCCTGATCATGGTCTCGCTGATTCCGATTAATAACAGTATCTCCAAGGCCATGAAGAAGTATCAGGTAGATGATTATAGATACACGAGGCGCTCTGCAGCCGCAACCGAGATATTGAACGATCTTTTCCGACAGGAGAGTGCGCAAATGCTTCCAACTTTGCGTACTTCCTCGGCCGCAAAAAATCGTTTGATATAATACCTCAACTGCGCCTCCAAGGCGCGGTCTAAAACTTTTGGGAGTTGCGTTCGAACACTTTCCTTGTTAGGCGATGCTTTATCAAAATTCAAGCAGCTCCAGTAAAAATTGTATACATATGTATAGTGCACAAACTTGATACCATCAGAATATTACTTCTTCGTAGTATCTACGTCAACCATTTACGACAATAAGAGCGACCAAAATAGCGAGCAAAAAGCAGTGTGTAAAAGGGTGACCCAACTTCTCTGCCCACTTGAAATTTTGAAGCTCAATTTGAAGGTATAGACTAAACTAAAAAGTGTTGTTTGTGGCTTAAACATGCTCTTTATAACAATCGATAATAATGAAAAAAGCATCAAGTTTATCTTGCTTATCTTCTGAGGTCCAGATTGATCCAAAAATCATTACTTTCCAGACACAACAAATGGAATGCAAAGACAAGCGACTTCGGATGTTGAACGAAGTCATCACCGGTATTAAGCTGGTCAAACTTTACGGATGGGAGGAAGAAGTCAAAGACAAGATCCTAGAGGAGCGAAACAAAGAAATTCGTATCCTAAAGAGCTTGGCCTACTGGAATGCGGCGACTTCTTTGACCTGGGCGTGTGCGCCCTTCCTTGTGGCGGTCACAACTTTCGGTGTGTATGTTTTTGTCGATCCGGAGAACAATATTTTAACGCCCGAGACCACGTTTGTCGCGCTGAGTTTATTCAACATTCTGAGGTTTCCGATGGCCGTCTGTACAGTGCTGTGCACGCAAGTTGCGCAACTGAGGGTGAGCAATGAGAGGCTGAAGGAGTTTTTGGCAGCCGAGGAAGTCGGAAAGGACAAGGTGGTTCATAAAAGTAATGACAAGGGTAAGTCAGCTCAGAGGATTTCAATTTTCACTAATAATTTGCTTCAATATATCAACGGTTAAATTGAATAAGGTTAATGAAGAAGGTGCGTTAAGTGCGAAGCTTAGATTTTAATAAAACTCCTTGCAAATAATACACAAAATACGTGTATTTGACGCATTTTACCCTTACTTCCATTATCTTTAACTTTTTTCAGACACCAACTCCGTAATTCTCACGCACGCCTCATTCGCATGGGATCCCGAGGACACATGGGGCTCGGCCCTCAGTGACCTGAACATCACCATTGAAAAAGGCAAGCTGGTCGCAGTCATCGGCAGGGTCGGCTCCGGCAAAACGAGTCTCGTACAAGCGCTTCTCGGCGAAATGTACAAAGTGAATGGGATTTGTGAACTCCACGGCTCGGTTGCCTATGTTCCCCAGCAATCGTGGATATTGAACATGACTGTCCGGGACAATATTTTGTTCGGAAGTGGATACGATGAAGCCAGATATCAAAGGATTTTGAAGGCGTGTGCTTTGGAGGAGGATCTGAAAACGTTGGAGCATGGAGATATGACCGAAATCGGGGAGAAGGTAATGAAAATGAAAGTTTATACAAATATAAGTCTGTCGGAAAAATAATGAGCACTCTGTCGCATCTAAAATCGCATAGCCAAAACGCACTGTGTTGCGGAAAAATCAAACTGTATTCACTTCAGAGACTCGATTGGCAGCGATATCATGTTCATTATTTTCCCGACAGACTGATACTAATCAGCGCATAAAAGTCATAATAATTTACATAGTGCGATTTTTGGCGCGTGAAAATCGCTGGAAAGTATATTTAGGGTGTCCCATAAATCTTGCAAATTTTTGGGTTTAAGAATGAACGTCTCATTTCGGGGGCCTAGAGAACTGTACTCCTTAATGTTTGGTACTGTTAGAACCACCATCCTTTACACTTGTTAACAGCATAAAAATTTTAACTAACCACGTGGCCTCCGGGCAAATACTTAACATTCTTTAAAATCATCCAGTTTTGGGAAGCGTTAGTAAAGCGATCCCGTTCTTTGGTAAGTGAGGCTGCACCTTTGCAACCACACTTTTCAATAAATCTACTGGGTGCTCTGTTTCTAAATAAGCGGCGCTTTCCACTGAATTAGTGCTTATGACGCTGTCCTGCACGTTCCTTGTATTAGGCGTCATGGTGAATATCACGATGTACACACTTTTGCGTATAAAATTTTCTTGAGGGTGGTTTCTCAGGTCGCGCGGTTACCATAATGAAAATAGCATTAGATTTATGCGTTTTAAGTAAAGATCCGTTGGCTACCTTGTTTTGAATTACCACTGACCCAAGAAAATTTGAAAAAATGAGGTGCATTTACTCAACACCAAAAAAGTTGTCATGAGTACAAATAACATTGTAGTGCACTGTGTTCTAAACAGTGACATATGTATTTTACCGTAGCAAGAGGATTTTGAAATAGCGGTGCTAGGTGCTGAAAAAACACTCTATTTTGAAATTTTTTCGTAAATTTTAAAAATAATCGGGAAAATTTTTAAATTTTGTATATCTCAGGGCAAAAGAGTGACACATGCGGTAAATATAGCCGCATTATGTTCACAAGTAAGCGTAGACTACACACGATGCACATCTACGGCCAACACTTTCTACCTTCGGAAAACCAGGTCAGAAAAACATGAGTGCAACAGTTTTCATGTTGGTCAAACCACCACAAAAGTACCCATGCCTGTATCGCAGCGCGGACTATAATAAGATCCAAAGCTCTCACGCGTCCTATTTTCACGTTTAGTGGGCCAACAGATCTATTTGTACAAAGCATATATCTATTTTAAAATCAGCAAGCAAAATTTTTCTTAATGTCTACTATAATATCGGGGCAGTGTGGGTAGGAGGTAGACCTTATGTGGCTTTGTCATATACAATTTAGAAGCCCTTTATCTGAGCTTCAGAACAGTATATCCAACATACTCCATAATGCGTTTCAAAGCTTACAAGAATTCGCACAAATCGACGACCCAAAAATTTGCAAGACTTATGGGACACCCTAATACTTTTCACAGAACGTTTTGAGCGGTGTGTTTTTTTTTTCAAAGTATCGCTCAAAATGCACAGTGCGGAGCCGCAGAAAATTCCCATGACTTTTTGCGGCGACTAGTCTCAGTCTGTCGAGAAAATAGTGGCAGATCGTCGCGCGTTCGAATCGCCCGAAATTGCTTTGCGGCGACAAGCCGCGAGGCAAAAAATTTGTTGCGAAGACCGCCATTTTTTCCCAACAGACTTGGCTCTTGGACAAGGCTCCTCGAATTTATACCTGGCCTGGCGTAGTATCGGCTTTCAATTTTTTACATCTTTTGCACACCTCTTTCCATCTATAAAATTTCCCCGTTTTTACAGGGGATCAACCTCAGCGGCGGCCAGAAGCAACGGATCAGCCTGGCGCGCGCTCTCTACGCTGATGCTGACATTTATCTGCTTGATGACGTCCTCTCGGCGGTGGATGCTCACGTTCAACGACACATCTTCGACAACGTTATTGTCGACCTTCTCAAGGACAAGACGCGCTTTCTGGTCACGAATTCATTGAACAATCTGAAACATTGCGATCAAATTGTGGTGATGAAAGGAGGCCAGGTCTCGGAGTTCGGGACGTATGAAGGTTTGATACAAGAGCGAGGAGAATTTGGCGAGATTGTGGAAGAGTTCTTGATGGAAGAGGCGAAATCGAGGGGAAGATCGATCAGTTTTGGGGAGAATTGTAAGTCGTGGGGGAATTTCGGGACATCAGGGCCAAGTTCAGGCCATCAGGGAGAAGATCAGGCCGCCAAGGCCAAGGTCTAGCCACCAGGGCCAAGACCAGGCCATCGTGGCCAAGATCAGGCCATCAGTGCTAATAAGGTCAGGCCATCAGGGCCAAGATCGGGCAACTTGAACTTGTCTATTTTTCAAGTTGAACCTTCAATCATTTTGAGTTCAACTTCAAGCTTTTTTGAACTTGAACTTGACGAGTTTGCGAACTTGCACTCAAGTTCAAACTTTTGCAGAACCCTGATGGTCTTGTACTTATTTAAAAGACGATTTCTGAGTCAGTGAATCAGCCGCCAGTTAGGCATGGACATAGGAAAAAATCAAATTTGAGTTTTTTGCATCAAAATGACTGTTGGTAGGTGCTAAACAAAAACGAACAATATTTTTTCCTAAAACTTTCAACAAGGTATAATACCATTTTTTACAATTTACTGTTTTTGAAGTAATCGCCTCCAGCTGTCGTATCTTACCTTACTGTGCGATGATTTGATGGTTACTGAAGTTTTTGACTCTTGCGGTGACGATGGAATCATTATTTTTCTGATCTTCCTACTGTAAAATACCGTAATACCGTATCGGCCGCTAAAAAACGGCCGTAAAATCTTTGTTTCTGAAAACCCACAGCTGATTTTTTGATATGTTAATCAGCGTAAAATTCTGCTCTAGACGCAATCAAAAAAAGTTCAAAAAAGTGAATGACAAATTTCGTGGTATAGTGGTTAGTGGTCGGGACTACCAATCCAGCCTCCCAGGTTCGATTCCGGGTGGGTGCAAATCACGAAAAAATACTAGAAATCGACTTTAATGGAACAATCAAAGCTATTTGATTGATTCTAAGTGATTTTGGACAATAACGGCACCTTTATGGGAGCCTAAAACGGATTTTTTAAAATTTTTGAGGCTTAATACGTGAAAAATAAAACGGCTTCAAACCGGCTGAAATTGATACCACTTACTCTAGGGCTAATTATAAGACACTTTCCCGTTAACTTTTTTTGGGATCTTACTGTATCGTGGATTACTGTAACATAAAACTTATTCTCCTAAACCGCGGTTTACTTCAGAATTCTCGCACAAATTTTTTAGTTTTTTAGTTAGATATTTTAATAAGAAAACAAAGATCCACTCCTGATGTATAAATCAAAATTTCCCCCCGTCTCCAATGTGTGTTGACGTTATCAACAACTGGTGAAACTGCGTGAGATTACTCACAAGGGAAGTCGTTCAGATCGCAAATGAACTATGACATGAGACCTGTGTGGTTTTATAGTCACATACTCTACTATATCGAATATAAAGGCATTTTTGCGTCTGGGCCCCCGCGGCCGAGAAAATCGACTGTAAAGTTTCGCAAGAAGAGAGCGCCGAAAAAGTCCTCTCTCCGAAAGCAAACCCAAACAGCTGCTCAGTTGGCCGAGTGGAAAGAGCGCTCGTCTAACGAATCTTCTTTTGGGTCGGGGGCTGGGTTCGATTCCTTTCACCTGCAATGTAAAGGGTAAGACTACTGTGTACACTACAGTATGCGTAAAAAAATTTTTTTTTTGTGTTTTTCCAATTTTATGTAGATTTGTGCCTTTTCTTGAGACAAAAACAAACAAATTTAGTCGACTTTTCTCCAGACTGTTAAAAATGGCATGACTTGGAATGGTAATCGGAGAGCTTCCTGCGGCTACGCCGCAAGGCTATCGGAAAGTTGTCGAAAGGAAGTAAAGTGATTTTTTATCACTCTTTGATTTTGTTTGGACATGGGATTGGCGCCTAAAAATGTTGTGGCTCTCCTCTTGGCCGAGTTCGGAACCGGGAACTCCGAAGACGCGACTTACGAGGAGACTCGGATGGCAACCCGACTGAAGATTCTGCTGTCTCAAGCGGCGGAAGACGCGAATATTGAGGTTCAAACGGACGATGAGATTATGGACAACAATAGCAGTGGGGACGAGAATGACGATGACAGCGACTTCGAATTGGACGTTGAAGGCCATCAAGAACGTGATGAAAGAGGAACTGGAGAGATATGGATGGGACGAAAATTCGTGTCGCTAGATCAAATACGAGCAGTCAAACGATATTGGCTATCGTCGAATCGATCGGTTGGCGCTGTCAGGAAACGGGGCAGGTTCATTCGAAGCGACTACTACTGGAGAAAGATGACGGACCTGTGGAAGAAAGGTAAGGCTACAGTTTGTTGATGATTTTTTTTGTAGATGAAGTTGTCGCAGATCGGCGTGTTCGCAGTTCCGAACTCGGCCAAGAGGAGAGCCACAACATTTTTAGGCGCCAATCCCATGTCCAAACAAAATCAAAGAGTGATAAAAAATCACTTTACTTCCTTTCGACAACTTTCCGATAGCCTTGCGGCGTAGCCGCAGGAAGCTCTCCGATTACCATTCCAAGTCATGCCATTTTTAACAGTCTGGAGAAAAGTCGACTAAATTTGTTTGTTTTTGTCTCAAGAAAAGGCACAAATCTACATAAAATTGGAAAAACACAAAAAAAAAATTTTTTTACGCATACTGTAGTGTACACAGTAGTCTTACCCTTTACATTGCAGGTGAAAGGAATCGAACCCAGCCCCCCGACCCAAAAGAAGATTCGTTAGACGAGCGCTCTTTCCACTCGGCCAACTGGGCAGCCGTTTGGGTTTGCTTTCGGAGAGAGGACTTTTTCGGCGCTCTCTTCTTGCGAAACTTTATAGTCGATTTTCTCGGCCGCGGGGGCCCAGACGCAAAAATGCCTTTATATTCGATATAGTAGAGTATGTGACTATAAAACCACACAGGTCTCATGTCATAGTTCATTTGCGATCTGAACGACTTCCCTTGTCAGGTGTTTCAAGTCGTACCGCCATATAAAAAACATTTCTACGCAAACCAAGCCTTTCTTAATCATTTTAAGCGTAATGGTGGGGATACGAGCTCTCTGTGCTATGTGGTATACAAAAAAATGGAAACGCGTTTCATGTTACAGTAATCCACGATACAGTAAGATCCCAAAAAAAGTTAACGGGAAAGTGTCTTATAATTAGCCCTAGAGTAAGTGGTATCAATTTCAGCCGGTTTGAAGCCGTTTAATTTTTCACGTATTAAGCCTCAAAAATTTTAAAAAATCCGTTTTAGGCTCCCATAAAGGTGCCGTTATTGTCCAAAATCACTTAGAATCAATCAAATAGCTTTGATTGTTCCATTAAAGTCGATTTCTAGTATTTTTTCGTGATTTGCACCCACCCGGAATCGAACCTGGGAGGCTGGATTGGTAGTCCCGACCACTAACCACTATACCACGAAATTTGTCATTCACTTTTTTGAACTTTTTTTGATTGCGTCTAGAGCAGAATTTTACGCTGATTAACATATCAAAAAATCAGCTGTGGGTTTTCAGAAACAAAGATTTTACGGCCGTTTTTTAGCGGCCGATACGGTACTACGGTATGTTAGGAAAATCAGAAAATATAATGATTCCATCGTCACCGCAAGAGTCAAAAACTTCAGTAACCATCAAATCATCGCACAGTAAGGTAAGATACGACAGCTGGAGGCGATTACTTCTAAAACAGTAAATTGTAAAAAAATATACCTTGATGAAGGTTTTGGAAAAAAATATCGTTCGCTTTTGCTTAGCACCTTCCAACAGTCATTTTGATGCAAAAAACTCAAATTTAATTTTTTCATATGTCCACGGCTGACGCACTGACTCAGAAATCGTCTTTTAAGGAGCTACCCATAATTCAGAATCCTTTGAGGGACTGCAAAACAAATTCGAGAACAAAACGCCACTTTTTTTGTCACTCTTTACCGTGGCGGACCCGATCCAGTGGCAAAAACATATCATTTTGCGTCCGAGAGGCATCAAAAATGCAGCTAAATACCTCCCTCTCCAACCAAAAAACCCCCGATTTCAGAAGCGTTTTTTGTGACAGAAAGGCACACCCTTCAAACCATAGTTTTTTTTGGTGAAGAGGGAGGCATTTTGACACATTTTTTGATACTTCCCGGATGAAAAATAGTACGTTAACTGAATCAAGTCCGTCACTGTACTCTAGTTTCCCCTTATTTTAGCTAGCGATGCCAAAGAAATGCTCAGCGAACTTGAACAACTACTTCCCAAAGAGAAGCTCACCGCAGACTCGCCTATTCCACCAAAAAAAGATAGTACAAGCTCGATTCCCACTATCACCATCACTGCACCGAGTGCAAATAACACTCCAAAATTCGAGAACTACCTTCAAAAACCTCCCCAAACCAACGGAGCGCCTAAGGCGCCGCCGAAAAAGTTGATTGAAGGCGAGGCCGTGGAGACTGGCCAAGTCAAATTCAAGATCTATTGGATCTACATCCGCTCAATTGGACTGTTCTGCATCACCGTTTTCTTGATCGCGTATGTGTTCAGTAGCGCGTTGGGGATTTTGAGTAACATGTGGCTAGCGCATTGGTCCGATTCGGCGGTGAAAATGGCGAAAAATGCTTCGCAAGTCGACGACATGGCCCTAAATCTCGGAATCTACACGTTGTTGGGGCTGGGACAAGCGTTGGCGGTCTGCATTGCGGCCGTTTGGGTGTCGCTGGGAATGGTGAAGGCCTCGAAACTGCTTCACAGCAATATGCTCGATGGGATTATGGCGAAACCGATGTGGTTCTTCGACACAACGCCCATGGGTCGGATTCTGAATCGATTCTCCAAAGACCTGGACATGATTGACAGCCGATTACCAAGTTCTGTTCTCAACTTTACTGGCTCCATTATTCAAGCGCTTGCGATTCTCTGTGTCCCTATTATCATCACGCCCCAGGTCACACCGTCCATTGTGATCATCTTGGTGGTCTACTGCTTCTTGACGGTGTTTTACTTGAGCACATCGAGGCAATTGAAGCGACTTGAAGCCGTGACAAGATCCCCGATCTATTCGCATTTTGCGGTAAGAATTAATGTTGATTCTGACGACAACAGACACTAGTTATGTTATTTTTTCTACTCAGTAATATTGGATATGATTGCAGGAGTCAATAAATGGATCCTCATCGATTCGCGCGTTTAACTGCGAGCAACGATTTGTTCAACGGTCCCAGCAACTGATCGACGAAAATATCAAGGCGTATTATCCGTCGTTGGTGGCTAATCGGTAAGAAACAACCTTGGTAATAGGCTTTGTAATTACTGTAGTAGCGAAGTCACCCTATTTTCTTGACGTTTCTTTGCATATTTCTTTGCTAATTCCCTTGTCAAACTTGAAAAAATGTTCTGAAAGCAGCATCACGTCTCTAAAAACCTATATATATATTATTCTTCGTTAAACACTCGCTAAGAGGCGGCTATATACGTACGGGGACCCCTCTGTAAAAAAAGCTCATGTATAACAAAGCTTCTCTATAACAAACAAGGAAGTATTCCCAAAGGCAATTTTAGGTCGAGTTTAACCTTTTGCTGTAAAGCAAAAAACTCTCCATAAAATCAATTTTTTGGCGCCTTGTCATCCGTAGTGTTTTGCGCTTTACATATCAGTCTATCTAAAATATAACGAGCACTCTATCGCATCAAACACCGCATCGCCGCCGAGAAAATGAATAGTGTTGCGACAAAATCAAATTGCTTTTCACTTCAGCGACGCGATCCGCGTGCTCATTATTTTCCCGACAGACTAAAAAAATACCCAAAACTTCTACGATGACAAAAGTCCTTCTTTTTTTTAGCTGGCTCTCCGTGCGCCTTGAATTAATCGGCAACCTTATCGTATTCTTCTCCGGAATTTTCGCCGTCATCTTCAGCGACTATGGAGTTACAGCCGGTTTGATCGGTCTTTCCGTTTCCTACGCCTTCAATGTTACGCAAACTCTGAATTGGGCTGTTCGTATGTCCAGTGAGCTGGAGACGAATATTGTGTCCGTCGAGCGCGTCACCGAATATGCAGAGGAAATGCAAGACGTAAGCGGAGTTTTGAAACAACATTACATTAATAGACGCCATTTATGGTAGTTTCGAAGACTTTATTTTCTATTTTCAGGACTCCGAATCACCTCTTGGTCTGTCTATTGAGCCCTTGAGCGGCTGGCCAACGAATGGGCAGATCACGTTCGAAGAGGCGTCGTTTTCGTATCGACCAGAAAGTCAGACAATTCTGAACAATATCAGCATCAATATCAAGGCCAAAGAGAAGATTGCAATTGTTGGGAGGACTGGATCCGGTAAGTTTTTGTGCCATTACAGTGGCGGAACTGATCCAGTGGCAAAAAACGTTCCATTTTTAATCCGGGAAGTATCAAAAAATGTAGCAAAATGCCTCTCTCTCCAACTAAAAAACTCCGTTTTGAAGGGTGTGCCCTTTCCCTCACGACAAGAGCGGGCTCGCTTCCGAAATCCGAGCAAATTGGGGGCCTTTTGCCACATTTTTTGATACTTTCCGGACGCAAAATGATAAGTTTTTTGCCACCGGATCAGGTCTGTTACTGTACAGTTATCCTTCCATAAAATCAGACAAAAAAGTTCCAAAGCCATTTTTACCAGCATAAAATCTATAGTCATCCATTTCCAGGAAAAAGCAGCTTCGCGTTGGCTCTCTTCCGCCTGCTCGAGCTGAAATCCGGCCGAGTTCTCATCGATAATGTCGATCTGTCGACTGTTCCGTTGCCCACTCTCCGTCGACGACTGACCATTGTCCCGCAAGATCCAGTCCTCTTTTCCGGCACGTTGAGAATGAACTTGGACCCCTCGAAGCGCTTCGACGAAGACTTCTTGTGGGAGGCGCTGGAATTCGCCGGAATGGGCCAATTCGTTCAGAGTTTGCCCAACGGTCTGGACACGGAAATGACCGAAGGCGGAAGCAACATCTCCGTCGGGCAACGGCAGCTGATTTGCTTGGCCCGAGCGTTGTTGCGGAAGCCGAAAATCCTGATTCTGGACGAAGCATCGGCGTCGGTGGATTTGGAGACGGATCAAATGGTCCATAGGACGTTACGGTAAGATTTTATACATCTTTTACAACGACTTTTTTAGCGAGCATTTCAACGACTGCACCGTTTTGACAATCGCTCATCGGCTGAATTGGCTGAGTGATGTGGATCGAGTGCTTGTTATTGATAATGGAGCAGTTGCGGAATTCGATACGCCAGATAATTTGTTAGCGCAAGATGAGTCGTTGTTCAAGGCGTTGGCCAAGGAGGGGGATTTTGCGATGCGATCGCACAAACCTTCAATCGAAAGGATGACTCCGCCGAGAGTTGAGGTAATTTGTTGTTTACAGTTGAACCTCCGGACAACGAGCTCTTTTACTACGATCTTTGTCTATAACAAACAAATTTCGGAGGCTCAAAAGTCAATTCTTGGCCAAAACAGAACTCACCATAGAAGTACCTCAAGTGCGGCGCTTGGATTTTCATTATTTTGCATACCCTTTGAGCATAGGTCACGTACCATCTCCTGAATGTTTCAGCTCGCGTTTTGCAGGGGCAGCCGAGATATTCAACGATCTTTCCGGCCGAGAGAGTACGCAAAAAGCGGAGAGTGGTCACAGAGAAAACACTTTTTGTCCATATCTTTATTTGAGCGTCGCAATTGAAGTAATTCCCCTGTAAATGTGTACAACAAACCCTTTCTATATAACAGACTTATTTTTTGGTTCATTGAAATTCGTTATACAGAAGCTTGGCAGTATTTCTATATTGTACAAAACATACATTATTTTCGCTAAATTTTTTTTTCAGATAACGCCCGCTGAAGCTGAGGAAGAGGAAACAGATCTGCCAAATGAAGAAGAGCCATTACTGGACGATGCGGTTGACAATGAATCAGTTGGTTCCAATTAGCCCTTGGGGCGTTTGTTGTTGTTCAAATACGGGTTACTTTACAGCACAGTATTGATTTTTAATAAAGGTTTATTTCAACTCAACTGAGTTTTAAAAAAAACGGTCTATGAATATATTCATACCTAGACATGGCTCCCGGGCCGGGCCGGCCTGGGCCGGGCCAAAATTTCGGCCCGGCCCGGAATATTTAAAATCCAGAATCTCGAAGCGAAAATTGGGTTTGATAATGAAAATAAACGTAATGTCAACACACAATTGGTTTTTTTAAAGGTATTTTTGTTTTTAGATAGCTATGGAACACAGTATTTTTCCATTTACATGATGTGTGGAGCCAGCCGCATCTGGGCCCTCATTTGGTCCCGCAACGATAACGAGCAGCCTAATGTGAGAGAGGAACGTGGACGGAAGGAGGATCGGTGGTGGGAGTTGGTTGGAATGTGAAGACGATAGAAGGAGGAACGGAGGAATCTGAGCGCGCGTTTGGCCGTCAGAGTTCCGTGTGGATCAGATACATATTACTCTTTGATATTGGCTTGTATTGGTTTTGATTGTGGTTGGGAATTGCGTGGATAAATAGTATTGGCATTTATTCGTGTGGGTTATTTGCGTGAATACATTGGGAGATTGTCCCATAATTATCTAGGGGAATTGCCTGTGAATCGGTTGGAGGAGCAGAGCATTTATTTTCCCATTGATGATAAAAAAAAATTTGGTCATAAGGAGTTAGACTTGGGGAGACTTTCCTTTCAATGGGCCGGCCCGGGCCGGGCCGAAGCAAATTTAAAACGGGCCGGGCCTGCCGGAACCCTTCAGGCCGACGGGCTGAGATTTTCGGCCCGGGCTGGCCGACGAGCCATGTCTAGTCATACCGAGCCGACTTATGCAGGAAACAGATTTTACTCAAATTACATGAAACGTTAAATGGATTACATATATAATAAAACACAATTTCTGAGTGGGTGTATCAGCCCTTGACATAGAAAATTTCGATCTCGGGTTTTTTGCCTTAATATGACCGCCATCTTCCTAAAAACCTATTGGCAAAACAGTTTTGCCTACTTCCGCCATTGACATAGTTATTTTTCAGAAACAAACCTTTTACGGCCGATTTTTGGCGGCCGAATCGGCAGTTTGGTATGTTACAGTAATCCTAATGAGTCAAAACCACTTTTTTTGAAATCTACGAGTTCGAAAACATCAGTATGCACAATTTCATGATATCTGCATGGTCATTACTGAATTATTGTGGACTACTGTATAAACAATAAATTGTAAAAATAACTGCGTTAACGGCGGAAGTAGGCAAAACTGTTTTGCCAATGGGTTTTTAGGACGATGGTGGTTACATAAAGGCAAAAACCCGAGATCGAAATTTTCTATGACACGGCCTAACTAAAGGCTGCGGAACTGAACCTGAAAAATATAATCCTTTGTCTCGTCAAGCTTGCGACTATTAACTGTCGATGCACAACTATAGCACCAAACAAAGAGGTCGGACAACCTAATCACCATCGAATGTTTGGTGTCTTCATAGTGCTCCATTGCATGACCGTAGGTATAACCACCGCAGAATGCTCTCTGGCACACCAAGCACGCATAGGCAGCTTTGCCATCACCGCAGGTTTCGCAAGGAGAGCTCCGGTTGGGCCACCTGTTTCCGGAACTTACTGTAGCAACATGGGGACAACTAGTCTCACTTCCCAGATCGGCGTTAGTAGCACTTCCCAGATCGGCGTTAAGTAGAAGATGCTGACAGCTTTTTGCAAAAACCAACTTCAGGTCAAACTTTCTGGCCAAATCAAGCGTCTGCTCAGCGCTTTCGTCAGAGATCCCATTCAAGATCGCCAATTCGCATTCGTTCTGGAAAAATTGACCAAAGATAATGCACCCTGTTTTAAGTATATGCATTTTTTTCTTGTGTCTGCGAAAACAAAGATACAAGCAAAAAATTTGTACAAAATTTCTTGAAACACACTACTTTCCAACAAATTCCCAAAGCAATCCACTTACCATAAGGTCACTCAAATCGTATCGGTGCGCCAAGGGTAGCACATTCATTGCCAACTGAAGATCATTGATTTTCGAATTCATGTAAACGTGTTTCAACATGGCTTCTACAGCAACGGGATCGTCGTGCAGTTCCAGGACACCTTCTTCGGCTTCTTTCAAGCCCGAGAGAAACATGGATTTGAAAACCGGCGATTTCTTGGCCAGCTGGTGTTTGCAAACCTAAAAAGTGCTAGTAAAAAATCAAAGAATTTTTGTACTTACATAGAACGTTGTTGTTCCCACATTGATCTTTAGATTGCTAACCCTCGGATCGTTGAAAAGTTCGTCTTCAAATGGAGCAACTTTCGAAACCTTGTCTAAAAACAAACGAGCGTTAACCGCCTGTTTCTAATTCAAAGATAAGTTATAATATGATTTAAGTTAGTAGCAAAATAACCCTCAATATCATTCCCTTCCCATTACCCACATTTCAACCTTTCAATTTGGTACTCCAACCGTCCTAATTGTCTTTCCATTTGCAAGGCCATTTGGACAAAAACTAGAAATAATAAAAAGAGCTGGAGCACGGCAACCCGAAATAGAAGAAAAATCTTTCCCGCCCACTTTTGAGTTTCGTCCAAACGAAGTGTCAAAATTGACAAAAGAAATAAAATAATTCCGAGAAAAATATTTTTCGGTCGGAAAATTGGGCGAAGTGTCGAAAGGAGCCAGGAAAAACTTCGGGTTGCCGTGTGGAGCGTTTTCTTAGAGCTAGATCAGTGTCTGTCTGATCGAACATCCCACGATGCGACCGTTCGCATGTCCAGTGAGCTGGAGACGAACATTGTGTCCGTCGAGCGCGTCACCGAATATGCAGAGGAAATGCAAGATGTAAGCGAGATTTCTAAGCACCACAACGTTAATAGACGCCATTTATGGTAATTTCGAAGACTTTATTAATTTTCAGGACTCCGAATAACCTCTTGGTCTGTCTATTGAGCCCTTGAGCGGCTGGCCAACGAATGGGCAGATCACGTTCGAAGAGGCGTCGTTTTCGTATCGATCGGAAAGTCAGACGATTCTGAACAATATCAGCATCAACATCAAGGCCAAAGAGAAGATTGCGATTGTTGGGAGGACTGGATCCGGTAAGTTTTTGTGCCATTACAGTGGCGGAACTGATCCAGTGGCAAAAAACGTTCCATTTTTAATCCGGGAAGTATCAAAAAATGTAGCAAAATGCCTCTCTCTCCAACTAAAAAACTCCGTTTTGAAGGGTGTGCCCTTTCCCTCACGACAAGAGCGGGCTCGCTTCCGAAATCCGAGCAAATTGGGGGCCTTTTGCCACATTTTTGATACTTCCCGGACGCAAAATGATAAGTTTTTTGCCACGGATCTGGTCCTTCACTGTACAGTCAACCTTCCGCAAAATCAGCCAAAAAAAGATCCAAGTACCCTTTTCCCAGCATAAAATCTATAGTCATGCATTTCCAGGTAAAAGCAGCTTTGCTCTGGCTCTGTTCCGCCTGCTCGAGCTGAAATCCGGCCGAGTTCTCATCGATAATGTCGATCTGTCGACTGTTCCGTTGCCCACTCTCCGTCGACGTCTGACCATTGTCCCGCAAGACCCGGTCCTCTTTTCCGGAACGTTGAGAATGAACCTGGACCCCTCGAAGCGCTTCGACGAAGACTTCTTGTGGGAGGCGTTGGAATTCGCCGGAATGGGCCAATTCGTTCAGAGTTTGCCCAGTGGTCTGGACACGGAAATGACCGAAGGCGGAAGCAACATCTCCGTCGGCCAACGGCAGCTGATTTGCTTGGCCCGAGCGTTGTTGCGCAAGCCGAAAATCCTGATTCTGGACGAAGCATCGGCGTCGGTAGATTTGGAGACAGATCAAATGGTCCATCGGACGTTACGGTAAGATTTTACACATCTTTTACAACGACTTTTTTAGCGACCATTTCAACGACTGCACCGTTTTGACAATCGCTCATCGGCTGAATTGGCTGAGTGATGTGGATCGAGTGCTTGTTATTGATAATGGAGCAGTTGCGGAATTCGATACGCCAGACAATTTGTTAGCGCAAGAGGAGTCGTTGTTCAAGGCGTTGGCCAAGGAGGGGGATTTTGCGATGCGATCGCACAAACCGTCAATCGAAAGGATGACTCCGCCGAGAGTTGAGGTAATTTGTTGGTTACAGTTGAACCTCCGAACAATGAACTTTTTACTATGATACTTGTCTATAACAAAGATCGTCAGTTGTCAGAAGAGACAATTCTTGGCCAAAACAGATCTCACCAGAGAAGTACCTCAAAGCGCGGCGCTTGGATTTTCATTATTTTGCATACCCTTTGAGCATAGGTCACGTACCATCTCCTGAATGTTTCAGCTCGCGTTTTGCAGGGGCAGCCGAGATATTCAACGATCTTTCCGGCTGAGAGAGTACGCAAAAAGCGGAGAGTGGTCAGAGAGAAAACTCTTTTTGTCCATACCTTTATTTGAGCGTCGCAATTGAAGCAATTCCCCTGTAAATGTGTACAACAAACCCTTTCTATATAACAGACTTATTTTTTTGGTTCATTGAAATTTTTTATGCAGAAGCTTTGTAATACATATTCCTTTATTGTACAAAAAATATATTATTTTCGCTAAATTTTTTTTCAGATAACGCCCGCTGAAGCTGAGGAAGAGGAAACAGATCTGCCAAATGAAGAAGAGCCATTACTGGACGATGCGGTTGACAATGAATCAGTTGGTTCCAATTAGCCCTTGGGGCGTTTGTTGTTGTTCAAATACGGGTTACTTTACAGCACAGTATTGATTTTTAATAAAGGTTTATTTCAACTCAACTGAGTTTAAAAACCGTCTTTATACTAGTCCGTTCGTAAAGTCGCTGGAATGTTCTCGGCGATATGCACTCCGCGAAACCGAAAGTTCATTTTGCACTGTGCAATTTTTGGCTTTTTGCACAGTGCAATAGGCTTTTTCGAGCTGTCGCTCGTACCCCGAGTTTTCTTGCACAGTGCACGTCGCCGAAATAATTCCAGCGATTTTACGAACGGACTAGTATTTTGTAACAATCAAATAATGGAAGCCGTGCGGAAAACACCTGGAAACCGCCGCTACACTACGGATGGAATGGTTAAAGGAGACCACGCCCAAGGAGGTCGAGATTAATGACCACGCGCATTACGTGCGTCAAACAATGAAGAAATAATGATCGATGGATTCCGGATTGCGAAACCGGATGAGGACACAAAGTGACTCAGCAGAAACTGAGTTCATAAAAACCAAGTTTGGAATGTGTGCAACCCAAACTACAACAACCCAATCTACTATATAAGCCGCCCTCGAAATCATTCGAGGAAGCTTCCACTCTCTTAATGCTCTTGTAATTCTCTTGTAATTATTCTCTAATAAACTTTATCTATATTATCTAAAGTCGACCATTACAATTTAAAATCACAATCATAGCAATGAGCCCATAAGTCGGATAATCTAATCTCTATCCCATGTCCGGTGTTTTTACGGTGCTCCATTGCACGACTGCAGAATACTTTGTGGCACACCAAGCACGCGAAGGCCTCTTTTTCATCACCGCAGGTTTCGCAACGTGACCTCCGATCGGGCCAACTTTTTCCGGGCTTTACTGTGGCAACATGGGGACAATTAGTATCACTTCCCAGATCGGCGTTAAGCAGAAGATGCTGACAGCTTTTTGCAAAAACCAACTTCAGGTCAAACTTTCCGGCTAAATCAAACGCCTGCTCAGCGCTTTCGTCAGAGATCCCATTCAAGATCGCCAATTCGCATTCGTTCTGGAAAAATTGACCAAAGATAATGCACCCTGTTTTAAGTATATGCATTTTTTTCTTGTGTCTGCGAAAACAAAGATACAAGCAAAAAAATTGTACAAAATTTCTTGAAACACACTACTTTCCAACAAATTCCCAAAGCAATCCACTTACCATAAGGTCCGTCAAATCGTATCGGTACGCCAAGGGTACCACATTCATTGCCAACTGAAGATCATTGATTTTCGAATTCATGTAAACGTATTTCAACATGGCTTCTACAGCAGCGGGATCATCGTGCAGTTCCAGGACACCTTCTTCGGCTTCTTTCAAGCCCGAACTAAACATGGATTTAAAAACCGGCGATTTCTTGGCCAGTTGGTGTTTGCAAACCTAAAAAATGCTTGTAAAAAATCAAAAAATTTTTGTACTTACATAGAACGTTGTTTTCCCCACATTTATTTTTTGATTGCTGAACCTCGGATCGTTGAAAAGTTCGTCTTGAAATGGAGCAACTTTCGAAACCTTTTCTAAAGACAAACGAACGTTAACCGCCTGTTTCGAATTCAAAGGTAATCTATATTATAACATGATTTACTGTTAGTGGTAAAATAACTCTCAATATCAGTCCCTTCCTATTACCCACCTTTCAAATCTTTAATTTTCAAATCCAACTCTCGTAATTTTTTCTCCATTTTGACAAAAAAACTAGAAATAAAAAGAGCGGGAGCGTTTTCTTAGAGCTAGATCAGTGTCTGATCGAAGAGCTCACGATGCGACGCGTCTTTTTGACAGACAAAGCGACGCCAATAAATGGGAAAGGGTCTATGTTTCCACACAGAATGGGAAAAGGTTACTTATCTCTGGCCAACGGAAGCTCCTTGCTTCTCCGATCAAATGGGCGTTAAACAAGGTACTAACTAACCATGGCTCGTCGGCCGGCCCGGGCCGAAAATCTCGGCCCGGCCCGTTGGCCTGAAGGGTTCCGGCCGGCCCGGCCCGTTCCAAATCTTCCGTCGGCCCGGCCCGTTTCAAATTTTCTTCGGCCCGGGCCGGCCCATTGAAACAAAAGTCTCCCCAAGTCTAGCTCCTTATGACCAAACTTTTTCTATTGTCATGTAAATGGATAAATACTGTGTTCCGTAGTTACCTAAAAACAAAAATACCTTTAAAAAACAATTGTGTCTTGACATTGCGTTTATTTTCATTATCAAGCCCAATTTTCGCTTCGAGACTCTGGATTTTAACTATATATTCCGGGCCGGGCCGAAACGCCGGCCCGGCCGACGGGCCGGAAATGGTCCGGCCGGCCCGGCCGATCTGAAATCCGTCCGACGGGCCGAAATTTCGGCCCGGTCCACGGCCCAGGCCGGCCCAGCCCGGGAGTCATGTCTAGTACTAACCAAGAACGATCGTTTGTAAGCATTGCCGCAGGAAGCTTCGGTCGCAAACGTCCAAATACCAAGCCTAACGTATCCATGAACACAAACAGTGTCGGTGAGGGCTACTCTAGAGATTTAAAGTCTCAGTACTTCCCCGGTAAAGATAGGTAACGGATCAGAAACCAAAGAAATTTTTGAATTATCCCTTTTACGGCTTGGAAAACGAAGTATTCAAAAAGCTTTTTTGTCGCCTGTCAAAGTCAAAAAAAACATAAAGTGTTTAATTTTCTGTCCACATATAAAACGCCACAGTAATTTTATCAATCCCTCGGTTGGGAAGCACACTTTATTCAGAAATGTTCAGCATCGAGATAGCCTGAAAATCAGGAGAAAAAGTAGATAGATGCTAATAAGGAAATCAAGGGGAACATTAAGCGATAGATCAACGGTAATGCGGATCCAACTCCCGTTTGATCTTGTTCTTCGCGACGGGTTTGCAGATCACACCAGCCAATGCCAGCACCAAGAACAACGTGCTGATGAGGAAACCGAGCGCTGAGACGGCGGCACCAGCCGTAAAGTACAGATTGTTCCCGTCGAAAGGACCTGAAATCAGAAATTTAGGAAAATAAGTCATCCTCACGGATATTTTGTCACTTTTCAGATTACATCTAGGTGAGAATGGGAAAAAATAAAAAAATTTGTCCGGAAAAAATTGATTTTTTAAAAGAATATTGCTTTATTCACATGTAGTAAATCGATAAAAACAGTAAGCCGCTGGCTAGAAACCTTGCACACGCCTTGGGAAAAATGAATCAAAATTTGTGCCCAGTTTCATCAAAATCTGAGCGTCGCAGTAGCAAAAAAAATCATATGGTTTTGCATCCGGGAAATGTCAAAAATGTAGCAAAATACCTCCTTCTCCAAGTGAAAAATCTCCGATTTCAAAATCTCTCTTTTGTAAGGAAAAGAGCTCGTTTTTCAAATAGGAGTTTTCTTAGTTGGAGAGGGAGGTATTTTGCTGCATTTTTGATACCTCCCGATTGCAAAATGGCATGTTTTTTTGTCACTGTATCAAGTCCGCGCCACTGTAAAAATCTCTCATCTTTTCCACCAATTTTTTGTATAATAAAAACTTGAATACTTCTCCTAATTGCATCACAAAAAAAAGGACTTACCGAGTTCCTGCGAAGCTGCCGTGGTCGTCTCTGGCTCGCCAGTACCGGGACTTGCAGTAGTAGTGGTCGTAGTGGTCGAAGCTGGTGTAGTAGTCGGAGTTGTGGTACTAGGCGGAGCTGGTGTGGTCGTGGTAGTGGACGTAGGCGCGGTGGTCGTCGTAGTCTCGGTGGTCGGCGGATTTGTAGTGGTCGGCGGATTTGTGGTGGTCGAGGTGCTGGGGGTGGTGGTGGTAGTCGATGTGCTGGTGGTTTCCGGATCGTCCGCACGCCGACGGTTCCTCGCATTTCCCGTTGAAGGTTGATCGGCTCCAACGACGGAAAAAATCAACAGAAAGACGATAAAAACCGACCGATTCATGGTCGCAATGGGATCGAACTGGGACCAATTTCGTCGACAAATTTCTTGGTCGAATAATTCGACTTTCAAGATCGTGTTATGCAAATTTAGCTGACAAAATATTATTTTTGGGTCGTTCAGAAAGTTCCGTCGTTTTTTTTATTCTTTCGTTTACAAGAATTTGTTTATTGTTTGGCAAAGCGAATATATTGATTTGATACAGCTTTTTGGTTTTCCTCGAGAGGAACCCCTCGTTGGGAGGAAGATTTTTCCGAATATGGAGGAAATTTGTCGATGTATGGGGGTTTCGAGGGCGGGGATTTCAAAAATGATGATTGATTGTTACTTTTTTCTTAAGTAGTAGTGTTAAAAAGTAATTTTAGGATTTTTTTCTAAAAATACTCGATTTAGGGGTAATCAAGGGCGCTGATTTCGAAAATGATGTTCATTTTTTCTGATTTTGACTTTTTTCTTAACTAGTAGTATTAAAAAGTAATTTTTTGAAAATTTTTTTTCTGGTATCTACTAGATAAGAAAAAAGTCAAAATCAGAAAAAATGAACATCATTTTTGAAATCCCCGCCCTCGAAAACCCCTAAATCGAGTATCTTTAGAAAAAAATCGAAAAATTAATTTTTAACACTACTACTTAAGAACAAAGTAACAATCAGAAAAAATTAACATCATTTTCGAAATCCCCGTCAATCGATTACCTCTAATATATCCAACACCCTCATCGCACCCTTTTCCTGAGATCGGAGCGCTCGGTCCCCTTCCCAAAAACGGGGGCCAATACGACTGATTCTCCTCTCTTCTTTTCCGAGGAGTTCAGGTTGCGATGAGTTTGCTGTAATAGTAAACTCCTGTTATGACGAGCCTGCGCCGTAACAGCGCGGTGGACTGAAACCGGCAACACGCACTGTGCGAAACAGCCGTAAATTGAGATGTCTGTTGAGTTTATTGCGAAAAATCAAGATTTTAAATATGCTGCTTGCTGTATAAAAGATAAAATGCAATTTTTCGGCACAAAAAAATATACAGGGTGTACCAATTTGGTGGCCCGATTTGAATTGGCTATAACTTCTATAATTTTGGGCCAAATTTTAAAATTCTTTTTTTCCCTGAATCCTCACAAGGAAAGTACTTCTATGGGGTGTGGAATTACCGGTCGAGATATATATCAAAAAATTCGCAAAAATTTTCTGTTTCAGAATATATAAAAATTAGCTGCCTAATTTTGGTCTGATGACATGTTTTTGTCCTCAGAAGTTTTCTCGCGACACAATGCAAGTGTCTTTTTGACCGTGTTTTTACCAATAAAAAAATTTTGTTTTGTGCTAAAATAAATTTTGAGGCCTTGACAAGCCTTAAAATATCAAATTGGATTACAACTACACCTTAAAAGTAGTTCCAATGTAAAAAATGGGTTCTAGTGTGGCAAAAGGAATCGAACCCGTTCCCTTCGGATTCCCAATCTAGCGCTCTAACCACTCGGCCACACCGCTCTCTTCCGAAGGAAGAGACCGAGCGCGCTTTTGTTGCCGCAGATTTTTTCCTCGAGAAATACATTTATTGATAAAACTCGTTAATAGACCAAAATTAGGCAGCTAATTTTTATATATTCTGAATCAGAAAATTTTTGCGAATTTTTTGATATATATCTTGACCGGTAATTCCACACCCCATAGAAGTACTTTCCTTGTCAGACATCTCCATTTTGTTTAATACCAAATATGTGGCAGGAGTACAGAAATCTCGCCATCTTCGTCGTGAAGAACAAAAGATCTATCTTGTGAACGAAATAGATAGTTGTGGCAAACCTAGGTTCATAAGGTTTAGAATTTCGTGTAGAATAGTTTGGAATTAAAAAACCCAAAGCAAATCCGCTCCTAAGGAGTGAAACCCGGAGGGCACAGATATGAAAATTTTGAAAATCCGCAAAGTTGGGGAAAAGGGTTGGCCCTAAACAAAGATGACGAAGATGGCGAGATTTCTGTACTCCTGCCACATATTTGGTATTAAACAAAATGGGCATGTCTGAGGATTCAGGGAAAAAAAGAATTTTAAAATTTGGCCCAAAATTAAAGAAGTTATAGCCAATTCAAATCGGGCCACCAAATTGGTACACCCTGTACAAGAAAAAATATAAACCTTCAAAAATTTCCAAAAATTTTTTCATCTCACCTAAAACAATATCCCAACCCTCTCAAAATCCATTTATATCCCATGAAAACCCCTTCAAATCCCCTCAATAACCTCCAAGCTTAATGAACACCATGTGGAGCATCAGCAGAGACGTCAACTTCTAATCGAACCACATCATCCTTTATGTAACCGCCACTTTCCTCCAGCAGCTGATCGCACTGCACGAACTGCGAGTATCCCCAGTCGTTTTCCTTGGGATGAAAGGTGTGGGAGATTCGTTGGATGTTGGGTTCGATTCCCTCCTTCATGGGGACGATGCGGAACATCGCCGAGGCCGAGCAGGACCAGTTCTCGCCGTCGCCCGCCTCTCCATTGCATTGCAGGAAGAAGCCAAGGCACTTGGCGGTCTGTTGGTTCGGAGATCTGGACCCATCGCGCGGGATTGCCAAGATTTTCCATGGCATGCCACGGATGTAGACCGCTTCCGACAGTCGTTGCGGGTTCTCGGCCGGCAGTCCTCGTGCAAAGTCCGAAAACCGATCAATTTCCAATATCACTGTTCCTTCGGGTTTATAACGATCTTCTGAAAGAAAGATTGTGCCGTTGACGAGCTAACAAGCCCAGTTTCAGATTGTAAAAGCAAAAAATTTCCGCAGAAAAATTCTAAAACAACATGACGACTAAAACTCAAATTTCTCAAAGAAAAACAAGTGTGCAGCATCTTCCAAAAATAACAAAACCGCTATATCTAGGTCAGCTATCTATTCACAGTCAGCAACAACGAATTTCCTCAGAAAATTTTTAAAAATTCGCAAAGAAACGTCAGTTCCACCATGGATAACACATTTTTTGGAGAAAACCCATCCAAAAAACCTTTCTAGATGCCAGAGATTGGCATGTATGAAATACTAGAAACAATAATACAAAATACTTACCAGGATCAAATTCGTCATTTTTTGCTGATCCAGCTGGCTGTTTGTCTTTTACTGGAGCAAATTCTTCTTCCATTCTGTTAGCTCCTGTAATTAGATGAGATTATAAGAGCAATCCTTTCTTGTCAATTCTAACCCTCGAATTTGGCAAAAGACGCGATGAAAACATTAAAATTTCGGAAAGATCTAGAGATTTAGGGCTAGCAGGTGGAAACAGTCGTAAATCCACTTTTTTGCAGGGTTTCAAATGTTAATAGGCAAGATAAGGGATTTAAGAAGCTTATTAGCCCATAATTTCAAAAACGAAAGTTTAAAAACACGACAATTTTGCCGAAACTTGTCTAGTACAATGTCGAAAGTAAATTGATCAAAAAAAGCTCGAAATACAAAAAAATCTGACAAGGAAAGTACTTTTATGGGGGCTCCTACTTTTTGACGGGACATATCTCAAAAAATCAGAAAAAATGTGCTGATCAAGGATATATAAATCTTAGCTGCCCATTTTAGGTTTTTAGGGGTGAAAAGTCCATCGCAAGTTGGTTTAAAGTCCTATATAAACCTCTTTTCGCTTAATTTTTCACAGGTTTACAATTTTTATTTCGGCTTAAAATGATGTTTATTGAGTTTCTAGGACGTAATAAATCAGTCTTGGCCCAAAAATTTATTTTTCCGACCTTCAACTTCAAAAAAAGTTGCTTCAGTCCAAAAGGGAAACCGAACCCGTGCGGCGTCCCCCTCTTGATTCCCAGACTACGGCACTAGCCACTCGGCCACATCGCTCTCTTCCGAAGGAAGAGACCGACTGCGCTTTTTATCGTTTCGAATGCCTGCCCTTTTGTAGGGAAATTAAGCGAGTTTTTGGGCATTTTCGCCCCTAAAAACCTAAAATGGGCAGCTAAGATTTATATATCCTTGATCAGCACATTTTTTCTGATTTTTTGAGGTATGTCCCGTCGAAAAGTAGGAGCCCCCATAAAAGTACTTTCCTTGTCAGATTTTTTTTTGCAAAAATATAAAGCAACTATCGCACACAATTCCTCAACTTAAAACGCACGATTCCCACTGCGAACATAATAATATTATTCATGAGGTATCAACTAAACTTTCTACGTAGTTTCTTGGCTGAAAAAGGGGTATAAAGAGGATAAACTCGTGTCCACCAGGTCACACATTGTCTCGAGATCAAAACGCCACTTTCTCGAGGCTGAAATAGCGACTGAACACATAAAATCTTGACCGAGCCTAAAACAAGGTGTCCCACCTGGAAAAAATAGATAGGAATCTACATTTTCTAGCAATTTTCGACCAGAAAAGTGAAGAAACAACAAGAACAAAGTACGAAGTAGCTAAAAGAAAGAAAAAAACCTAGAATAACAGGAGAAATAACATCAAACGAAGGGATATTATACTTGATGGACCTAAAAACAAAAACTAACGCGCGTCCATAACGCGCGTCCGCTTGCAGAAAACGATCAGCCACTTGTAGTAAACCTGTGTTCTCTCGCAGAACCGCGAGAGAACACAGGGAATAGAAGAGACGTCCCAAACTTCTCTCTAACCTCTTTGGGAAATATCGGGTAGAAAGCGGAGAGTAAAACAAAGGAGGCGTGTGGCCTCCAAAAATAGAAGAAAAATTTCCCGCCGGATAGGTTACCTCGGAGGATAGGTTACCTGAAAAAATTTTTTTTTGAAATGTTTTCGCTTCGGGACTTGGAAAAAAGGATTTTTTGTGAAAATTGAAAAAATTTTGAAATGTTTTCGCTTCGGGACTTGGAAAAAAAGGATTTTTTGTGAAATTTGAGAAAAAATAGGACCTTTTATACCATCAAAGGGGCAAAGGTCTCTAAGAAGAAGTAAATCACGGGAATAAAGAACCCGTATTATACTCAAATAAAAGGCCGACAATAAACTTCACTGAGTATTTATCCGCCAAAAACAACCAACAACGGGGTAAAACACACAAAACAACGAGGTGAGGACGGTGAACAATGGTCAACCGTCTGCCTCCTGGAAACCAAAAGAATATGAATGATTATTCCCAAAGTCACGTCCCAATGACCAGTCGGTGCGGAATGCCAATGCAGCGTAGCGTTTTCGTGGCGGGACGTAGTCGGGGTTTGGATGTTTCGGGCTGAATGGCTGCGGGATTGCACGGGAAATGGTTGGTGGATCTTGGTGGGTGTGTCTGGTCCTACTCGCCCCCCTCATGTGTGTTGGCGTCCCGACATCAGAACCTGAAAATAAAAAGAGATTAAATGATAAGGTAGAAGCCCCCTAGCCCTAAAGTAAATGAGAAGCCCTAATAATTTAGAAGTAAACCCAAAATAATTTTATGAATTGACCCAAAAGTCCCAAAAAGTACCTAAAAGCTCCAAAATAGTTGTTATTTTCCCTAAAGTCACCTAGAGTCCCCCCACTACTCCATAGAGCAGACGTCCTCGGCTGTTGTCTTCAAACTAAAATCGATTTCCAAATCAATTGGGCATTTTTATCTTCCCATAGGCAACAAAATACTGATATGTTTCGCTATAAATAACAACAATAACATCTAGGAGATCATCAAACAAAAGGAGATCGGTATAACTAATATGGAGGCCAAAGATAAGAAAATGCTTTTTATCATTTCGTTTTGAACGAATCACCAAAAAGGGGCGGGAAATTTTTTCTTCTATCTTGGATTGACGTGCGTACCGGAAACATTCAAAGTACCGTAACTCCAAAACCCCCCCCCCCCTTTTATTTTCGCGCATTTTTGATATGTTGTTACATACATGTCAAAGTGTTTTTAAGAGGTTTCAAAAGTTGAGACAAGTTCTCTGCAAAAAAGTTACATTCAATATGGTATCTTGGTATTTTTCAAAATAGTCGAAGGCAACATCCTACGGCAAAGTTGTCAATAATGAAAATGTTCCCCATGGTCAAAAACGTAAAACGGCGAGGTTTTGTGCCTTTACTCCTTGAGGTTTTTACATACGAACCCAATCTTTCTAAAAATTGTACCTACCGTAACCCCCGTATACGGTAATTTCTTAAACTAAAAATTCGTGCTGACGTTCAGCTATCATGGTACAACAACTATGCAAAATATCAAAAGATTCTGGGTCGGTCGTTTTTTCGAAATGTCCGGGCCATCCTTCGAGTTGTAAAAAACTCTCTTTTAAGCTATTATTTGTATCGGTACCATTTCTGAATCGGGAAATACGAGTCCCTCAATATCAGCATTTTTGATGTATCTTCAAAAATCGCACTCCAAGAGCTCGAACGGGAGGTTCTTCGGTATCCACCATGCTTTAAATCTTGGGGTTTGGATTTTTCATAGTTTCGAAGTTTTCCCGAGCTGCGCCCGAACCTTTTGGCGCCATTGATTCACTATTACAAGACAGGAAAAGCTATCGTTTTGATTGATACAAATTCATATATTTCCACATGCCAAACCAAGAAATACTTGCTTTATTTAACGGCGAATTTTAGTGATATACAATCGGAATCTCTAAAAGGTTGTAGCGTTTGTTTTTGTAGAAACCCCAAGCCAGCAAACCAGACTTTTCATCACTCTGTTTCTCAGTCCTTCTAATTGTAAGAGAGAAGTATGCCTCAGAACAAACATGGTGGTAATTTTGGTGAAGCACTGGTTTCGCCGGGATACTGCACTCCACCGTGTAGAAAGAATTTGAAAGCTCGGAGGTATCGGTGAAATAAATTTCGTGTCTATTGTTGTTTATGACTCTAAGTTTGGCAACTTTTCTTCCATAAAAATCGATGTATCGGGGGAAAGTTGAAATACCGGATGGTGTTGAGAGACACTTGCATAAATGTTCTATTTCCTTGTCATCAGTCTGATTGGTGCCTTCAGTGTTATTAAGATTAGATTCAAAGTAGAGGACCTGAGAGCTTTTAATGAACAGCAACTTCAGATCGAGCTGGTTGGCCAAGTACAAAACCTCTATGGCACTTTTGAATGTCACTTTTTCGAGGAGGATTAGCTCACACTCGTCCTGAAAGGAATCTTGTAAAAATGGCGCCAAGGAAATGAAAAATTCTTGTCGAAAAAATCGAAGAGATTGAACTCTCACCTTTAAGGCCAGTAGTTCATATCGATGCGCTAGCGGAACAACACGCCTTGCTAATTCGAAGTCTTTAATTTTTGTGTTCATGTAGATGTGCTTCAGCATCGCCTCCACTGCCTCAGGGTCTTCATCGTGAAGGTTCAACACGCCTTCTTTGGCTTCTTTGAAGTCGGAAAGAAACATGGTTTCAAAGACCGGAGATTTCTTGGCCAATTGATGTTTACTGACCTAAAATTTTTTCTTATGCTATGAGGAAAAAACCTACATAAAACTTCTGCTCTCCCACACTGACTACTAAGTCGCTGAGCCTGGGCTGGTTGTAAAGCTTGTCTTCAAATGGAACGGCTTTGTCAACACTGGCTGAAACACCAAAAATTTTAGAGAAACAAGAATTTAACTTACCTTTAAGTTCTTTTATCTTAGCATCCAGAAATTCCCTTCGTTTTACCTCCATTCTTTAACAGTTTGCTCACCCTACGCTATGCTTTGGCGGAATGGCAAATAATGCCTATGATTCCACTTGAAGACGCCAAATTTTTTCTGTTCTTAGAACTTACGTCATTGAACAAAAAATGGGCAAAGCCAGAGAAATCCCAAATCACAATTTGTGACGTCAGCATTTTTTTTTTACAAACCATCGATTGTTAAACGCCAATTTGGCCAACATACGCCCAAAAGCAGACATTTAAGAGTCAGTTTCAGAATTTAAGAGTCAGTTTTTCGTCGACTTTCACATCACAAGTTGGAAAGAATGTAATTGTGTTTACAGTGCCCACAGCATAAAGGATTTGCAAGAGATTTGGAACCTTGGGTTGAAAATGTTCTTCTGTTTACAAAAACCTCATTCAAATACTAAAAAAAGAAAAATGGGATCGAATTCATTTAGTATTCTCAACAATGGATGCGGTCGGTCGAAGTTTTGGACCTGTATGGCCGTCCTATGGGCAGTCGTTAAATCAGCATGGAAATTCTGGGACGTAAATTCCCTGGCATGGGCTGATGACGTTGCCATGACCGTCTCTGTCGTCAACAACATGGTGTATTCTGTGGCTGCGGCACAACGCAACCTAAACTTCACGATTGTGCCGGTTGACAAGAAAACGTCGGAGAATAACTTCAACACATTTTCTATGGTACTTTTTTCTTTTTTTTATTAAGATGATTCAAAAGTTTTCCGCCATAGCTTTACATTTTTTAAAAATTTTAATCAAAGCCAACGTTCCCGGCTGTATATGCTGTTAGAAAAAGCGCTGTTTGCGAAATTCAAAGATTAGCAGCTTTTTACAACTTAGCAATTTGTAGTAGTAACGCCGTGTTCCCAAGCCAAACAATTTTATAGCAGAAAAATTTCTGTCAAACCCCGCCCATTTTGGCGCGCTCGATGAAGAGCAGAAGCAATACCGTTGATGACTCGAAGTAATAATCGCATGAAAAACAATCCTGTTGGATAATTGTTCAGTCTAGCATTTATCACTTTAAAAATTTAAAATATTTTACAACTATTTTCAACTCCTTCAGGTCCGTCTGATATCACCTAAAACAATGTCTGCCTAATTGCAATAAATCGATAGAGAAAACGTTGAAACGGCAAATAACTTGTGTAAATTTAACCTATTCTTGTACGGACAACGTCACAAAATAGTACGGCTGTTTTTTTCTTTTTATGACAAAAAATTTTAAAAATATAACTATGTTGTCTAAAGAGAAGTATTTTTAAATTTCAAAAAGTTTTTTTGCTATTTCAAGTTCTTTGAGCAACGTCGTGTTATTATCCAACAGGATTGTTTTTCGTGCGATTATTACTTCGAGTCATCAACGGTATTGCTTCTGCTCTTCATCGAGCGCGCCAAAATGGGCGGGGTTTGACAGAAATTTTTCTGCTATAAAATTGTTTGGCTTGGGATAGCCTGCCGCTATGCCAGGTTTGACAGAAAATTCTGAGCAAAAATTCTTCTGTCAACAAATTGGAGGTGAATAAAAACTACAGAAGATGAACACAGTTCTTGAATCAACAATAACACATACCTTTCATTTAACTAACTATTCATCAAAAAAAAATAAAATAAAAAAAAAAGATCACAATTTTACAGCACAACTCATCATGAATCTTATTCTGGAATCATCACCCATAAACCCTTCCAATTCAAAAAATCTCACAAATTACTACTTTACACTACTATAATACTTTAGAAAAAAGTTAAAATCATGAAGAATGAATATCATTTTCAAAATCAGCATCCTCGATTACCTATAACTCGACATCTCATCTAAAATTTTCGAAAATTACTACTTTACACTACTACTTAAGAAAAAAGTTACAATCATGAAAAATGAATATCATTTTCAAAATCAGCATCGTCGATTACCTATAACTCGACATCTCATCTAAAATTTTCAAAAATTACTACTTTACACTACTACTTAAGAAAAAAGTTACAATCATGAAAAATGAATATCATTTTCAAAATCAGCATCCTTGATTACCCCTATATCCGATTTTTACCCAAAGGTATTGAACTTTTGCTTATTACGTAATCACCGATTTGAATTTTCAAATTTTTTAGCCCGAAGTGTTATTACTACCTCGAAACATGGACCCTACACTAATTTTTGTGTTTGGGGACATATTCGGAATATTTTGGGGACAGATTCCGAACCCCTATTTGGGGACAGGTCGTTGGGGACAGAATGGGGAAATTTGGGGACAGAATGGTATAAATTTGGGGACAGCCATTGCGTTGTCCAAAGTTCAACTACTCGAAGGAAGAAAAGGCAAAAGTAAAGGCACTATGTATTGACTTGGGTCAGTTATATTAGGTTTATTTACTATAAGCGTTATTTTTAGGGCTCACAAATTACTGATATGTAAAGTTTGCTGGCATTAAACCCCTCAATCCTGTTTTTCCAACAAGAAAAGTCTTTCTATCCTTGTTGGACGCAGTCGTAATTTCTAAGCCCACGATCAGAGAAATTAGACAACAATATGTATAATTCTTTGAGATCAATTCAAAGCGGAAAAAGCTTTAGCAAAAACAACAACAATAAGCAATTAAACCAATATGGGTTAAACAATGCAAACTCATGACAACTTTGACTCTTCAGATATAGTTGCTATTTCTTTTTTGAACCGTCAACTTTGGAGTTTCGTGGTTGACGAGATTTACGGCGCGACTAGTAAGAGACGTATTCTAGCTAGCGGTTTGCAGAAACAACAGGATTTTTATAAAGCGATAACTTTTTGCCAGTTCTGGAAAGACTGTATTCTTTATTTCAACAACAGAAAACAGCAGCATACACACCTCATCTCGTTGCCAGAAAAACTTCGGTTTGTCTCAAGACCATTTATGATAATGACCATGATGATTTTCACGTTGTGTCTTTGCCTCTGACTCCGCTGGGGAGTGGAAAATGAATTTTGATTTTGAATCTGCATTGCTCCAAATGAATTTTATTTTCATTTCTTGTCCTCACGAACAATGGTTGTAAATTGTGCGGGTTGTGTTTGGAGTGCTCTGTTCTTGATTGTACGTGAATTTGAAGATATTTACATGGCGT
Organism: Bursaphelenchus xylophilus; assembly: GCA_904066235.2. Classification (NCBI taxonomy): domain Eukaryota; kingdom Metazoa; phylum Nematoda; class Chromadorea; order Rhabditida; family Aphelenchoididae; genus Bursaphelenchus; species Bursaphelenchus xylophilus. Next base: position 10,936,143 of record CAJFCV020000003.1, on the reverse strand, counting down.
TTTGAGTATTTCAGAGTTCTTTATGGGATTTTTGACCATTTTTTAGGGGTTTTTGATGATTATTTGTAAAATTTTGAAGATTTTTGGGAATTTTAAAATTTCACAGACAATCAGCGTCTATGAGAAAGGGTTTTCAACAGTTTTGGTTGGCAATGCCATTAGACGAAATCATCAAAATCCATTTTTAAGCACTTTTTTGCCAAAAATCCCCCGCGTCCCGACATTTCGGGTCAGGGACAACTCGGGTCGCGACAACTCGGGTCAACGACAACTCGGGTCAACGACAACTCGGGTCAACGACACTTCGGGTCAACGACATTTCGGGTCAACGATACCGTTTAATATTTTCGCTTCGGGACTGTGAAAAAAGAATTTTTTGGTGAATTTGAGAAATTTTTGAAATGTTTTCGTTTCGGGAGTTGGAAAAAAAAGGATTTTTTGTGAAATTTGAAAAAAATTTGAAGTGTTTTCGCTTCGGGACTGGGAAAAAAAAGATTTTTTGGAAAATTCAACAAAATTTTGAAATGTTTTCGCATCGGAAGTAGAAAAAAGGGTGTCTGACTGAATATTAACTGTGGTGCCGGCAGCACTAAAATTTTGTCTAAAACCAATGGTACCACCTGGTACTATATAGTACCACGTGTTTTTGGGCTCTACTAACAAGGGAAGTCACTTTTTTCGCAGATCGATCCATACTGGTGACCTAGTGGACAGTGAAGGCCTCAGGCTGTGTAAGAAGAATCTGGCGTCCAAAAGTGTTTACGGGTCCTGAGGGCAGAGTTATGGCTCATAAAAGTTCGCGCAAAAAAGGTTCCGAAAAGACCCTCCAAAAAAACGGGATCAGAGAAGTGAGCTTCGGTAGCAGAGTGGTTCGCAGATTTTTCTTTTGTCTGGAAGGGCTAGGGTTCGATTCCTCTTCCCGGCAATAAATAAAAATAATATTGTAAAAGTAGCGTAAGTAACAAAAAAAATATTTAAAAAATTTTTTTTAAAATTATTATTAAGTCGTTAAAAAAATGACGATTTTGTTCATATCGTCGCTAAATTTATCATCTGTCCAGACAGCAAGCGTTTGACTCAAACGCTTCAGCATGATATCATGATCACCAAGGGCGTCTTCTAAAACATCAGAGAGATACATATTGAGAATCCCCGTCCTACCTTTACGCCAAAGTTCCCGCAGTTTTCTCCAATGATACGGCGTCTTCATCCACCGTAATCGCCGCATTATTCCAGAAATTGAATGCGATCCTCGGCGGAAAAATGCCCTCGCATCCCTCACTGTGTCCAAGCTCACAACGACTTCCCCAAATTTTAACGACAGGATAATAAAATTTTTCAAAAAATGTTTCAAAACAATTTTTTTGTAACTTACGCTACTCTTATAATACAATATTATTTTTAGTTATTGCCGGGAAGAGGAATCGAACCCTAGCCCTTCCAGACAAAAGAAAAATCTGCGAACCACTCTGCTACCGAAGCTCACTTCTCTGATCCCGTTTTTTTGGAGGGTCTTTTCGGGACCTTTTTTGCGCGAACTTTGATGAGCCATAACTCTGCCCTCAGGGCCCGTAAACACTTTTGGACGCCAGATTCTTCTTACACAGCCTGAGGCCTTCACAGTCCACTAGGTCACCAGTATGGATCGATCTGCGAAAAAAGTGACTTCCCTTGTAAGCACCAAACCATCACCATTACTGCCTCATGACCAAATTTTCACTTCTCACAAAACAGTACCAGTTGGTACTATATAGTACCAAGTGTAAAAACGTGTTTTTGGGTTCTACTAAGCACCAAACCAACGCCATTACCGCCTTACGGCCAAATTTGCACCTCGTACTATATAGTACCAGGTAGTACTATTTAGTACCAAGTGTTAAAAATGTGTTTTTAAGCAGTACTAGGCACCAAAACAACACCATTAACGTCTAAAAGTGCTATAAGTCGAAAAATTTTCAAAAAGAATCCCTAAAGGCAGTAAGGTAACAGAAACCCAGTTTTCATATTCAGTCAGTTCATACTCAGTCAGCTCGAAAACCTTTCAAATTTTTTTCAATTTTCACAAAAAATCCTTTTGTTAAAAGTCCCGAAGCGAAAACATTTCAAATTTTATTCAAATTTCACAAAAAATCCTTTTTTTCCAAGTCCCGAAGCGAAAAAATTTCAAATTTTATTCAAATTTCACAAAAAATCCTTTTTTTCCAAGTCCCGAAGCGAAAACATTTGAAAAATTTTTTAAATTCACCAAAAAATTCTTTTTTCCAAGTCCCGAAGCGAAAATATTAAACGGTATCGTTGACCCGAAATGTCGTTGACCCGAGGTGTCGTTGACCCGAAGTGTCGTTGACCCGAGTTGTCGTTGACCCGAGTTGTCGCGACCCGAGTTGTCCCTGACCCGAAATGTCGTAGCGCCAAATCCCCTACAGAGTTCCATTTTCCTCCTTTTTCTTCAAAAAATCATCATTTTCTCTGTTTTTTCCTAACCAAATTATTTTATGTACATCACTTACAGGTAATTCCAACTTTTGTCGTGTCAAATCATGCCGCATCTCAGACAAATCTCACTTGGATGGAGATGAAAAACCCGCCGAAAGGCTTTTTCTACGACGAAAAAATGGAGCTCAAACTGAAAGAAGGAGTGTATCGGCATACTGATCGAATCAAGAGGATGTTCAAGAGGCCCACGGAGTACTCGTTGTTGGATATGTTCTGCTTTCCGCACGACTGTTGGGTGGTGTTTTGCGTCCGGCGTGATGATGGGTAAGGACGATTTTAGCATTGTCAAATCTCTGTACAAGTGTAAGATGGGGAACAAGTTCCTTATTCTGGCCTCAACAAAGGTACTCTTCGAACTGCGCCCAAGCTTGGGACCTAAAGTTAGGAAGAAAGGCCTCGACTTAGCTGGAACTTAATTACTATAATAGCTCTATTACTTTAAGGGTACCTACGAAGGCTATGACGGCTCATTTAGCTCTATACGGAGGCAATAAGTTTGGTTCTGGACATGTCTCATCGTATAAAGTGTAAAATGGCAGGCTGCAGCCGTTTTTAAAGGGTAAGGTGGTACGTAAAAAAGAAGGTACCTAAACTAGCTAAAGCCACTGTCCGGGCATTGACAACGCTGAATTGAGCCTGCACGCCAAATTTGGGCCAATTCTGTCCAGTTTCCGCAAAGTTATAAGTCGTGGCCAGAATAAGGAACTTTTACGTAAGATGGGAAAAGTTTTGTCATAGAATTTTGGAGAGTATTTTAAGCCTAAAATTGGCTTTTTAAACTATGGAATTATTTGTCATTGTAAAGTTTTTTTATCGATTTTTTGCATGTTTCAGATCGGCATTAATCTCAGTGCATCCGGAAGTGACGGGTTTTTCATTGGCCACGACGGTTTTGGATAAAAATGGTAAATTTTGAGCCATTTAAAATTTATTTGGAGTGGCCCGAACCCAGTCCGTATGCAAAATTTTGGCCAAGTCCTAGCGGTGGACTTGGCAAACTTCTCTTTTTCAAACTTTTTCATTTTTCATATTTCAGGCAAATTCCTGACCGAAACTTCCGTCACGCAATATGTTCAATTCCTCTTGTCTGTCCCATTCGTTTTTGGAAGTCTGGAGCACAACACAACCAAGCCGGTGCGAATCTACAACTCCGGGTTGGGCTTTGGGACCATGGCGATGGCTTTGGCTAGTATTAATCCAATGGTAGCTTTTTGGGGGGTTTTTTATTTTAAAATTTTTAGGGGAAATACTCCAAGTGTGAGGCTCAGATTTTGATGAAAATTGGCGCAAATTTAGATGAATTTTTTTTTGGAAAAAATCGACACTTTTTTGACGAATTTCTGGACGAAAGTTTACACATCTATTTCTATCGTATAGGGTAAAGTTTCCACAAAAAAACAGTCTTTTCCATGCGGCACTGGCAAGGATACGGCTAAAAAGTGTTTTTTATCTCTGCGCACTCCGTATTTCGCGTACTCTCTCTCCGAAAAAGATCGTTCAATATCTCAGCTGCACCTGCAAAACAAGAGCTAAAATTTTCAGGGATTGATATGTGCCCTATGTTCGAACTGTACGCAAAATTTAAAGAGAATATGAGCGTCGTACTTGAGACACTTTCTTTTCTATTTACAGGGGAAGCACTCCAAATGCGACGCTCAGATTTTGATGAAACTTGGCATAAATTTAGAATAATTTTTTCTAAGAAATATGCGAGAGTCCTAGCTCGCGCTTCGCAGCAACAACCGAGATTTTTAGATCAAAAGTCGGCGAAATTTTAGGAACTTTTGCCGAATTTCGGCACGAAAAGTTTCATGCCTATTTCAGCCGTAAAGGCTAATGTTTCTACAAAAAATCAAATTTTTCCGCACGAAACTGCCAAAGTTATGGCCAAAAAGCGCTTTTCTCTCTGACCGCTCTCCACGTTTAGCGTGCTCTCTCGGCGGCAAAAATCGTTTGATATCTCGGCGGCGCCCGCAAAGCGCGAGCTAAAACTTTCAGGAATTGATACTTAGTCCATACCCGACGTGTGTGCAAAATTTAAAGAAAATCTGAGCGTCGCACTTGGAGCACTTCCTTTTCTATTTATTGTTAGATTCATATTACTGGCGTGGAGTTGGAGCCGGCCACCGTCTACATTGGCAAGAAATGGCTGGGTTTCGAGGAGGGCCGACAAATCCAAGTCCATTACGAGGATAGCACGGTCTTCATTCGCAATGCCAGCAGAAATGGTGAGAGGTTTTGCTGTAAAACGACTTTGATGATTCATTTTCAGGCCTGAAATACGACTTTATTTTGCTCGATCTCTGCTACAACGACATCTCCGAGGATTACAAGTCACTGTGTCCGGTGAACTCGTACTGGGAAGAGGACACTGTCAAGGCCAATTACGACGTTCTGTCGGATGGTATGTTGGGAAATTTTTGGGTTTTTTTGATTGATAATTGTCTGGATTCAATTTGGCTTTGTCTATTTTTTATTCTTTTTACTGTGAAGGCTTTGTAAAACGAACCTCCGCACTACATTTCCTCTCTATAAAGAACAATTTCGGAGGTAAGCAAAGTCGATTTTATGCCAAAGTAAGTCTTTATAAAACAAAACCTTTGTATAACGAACATTTTTTGGGGAACTTGAAAAACTGTACAGAGATTTGACTGTTTATTTGCACTTTTTCAGACGGAATCATCGCCATGAATGCTGTCACTGAACATGGGTTTGATGATAAAGTCTTCAACGAGCTGAAACAGCTCTACAAACAGTATTTCAGATGGTGCCAGATTTTTCAGATCTCCATGAATCATGTGAGTTAAGAATTCCATTTTTCAATTCTATTTTAGGCGATGGTATGTGGAAAGAAGGAAGAGCCATCGACGGATCTATTGAAGTCAAGATTCCAGAGTCTGAACGGAGAACTGAAGAAAAAGTTTGATCTGCTGCGCGACTTTGAGTTCGAAGAGGTCTTTAGGCAAGTGTATATAGAGCGGAGAAGTGATAGAGAGTTTGTTTTTAGAAGACGATTTTTGGCTCGCTGCGTCAGCCAATACGAGGGGCCGGACATTCAAAAAATTTTTTTTTGAGTTTTCTGGCCTAAAATGTTGGTATAGGTCACTAAAACACATTCCCAAAATTTTTTTGCCCAGTGATGCCCGGAAGGTAGAAATTTGCATACGGTTTTAACCGTCCTTCTGAGCTCTGCTGTTGCCGTCGCAATAAAGACAATTTGACGAAACCGACACCATATATGTTTTGGTGGATGGCAAATTCAAAAATCGCAATTTCAAGTCAGTAGGATTACTGTAACATACAGTTTTCGACCTTCGGTCGATAAAAATCGACCGTATCTCCTTCAAATCAAAAATCCCACAAGATTTTATTGCAGATTTGGAATCAGCGTAAAATTCTGGTCTAGGGGCATGCAATTTGCATCCTTGATTCCGTGGCAGATAAATCATGGCGCAGTGGGTTTGGACGAAAACTAGTAATCTGACGACCCTGGTTCGATCCCCGCTGGAGACAATTATTGTAAAAAAGATGGAAATGACATTTAATGGAATTATGAGGGTTATATGAGCAACGCTGAGTATTTTTAGACATCAATGGAACATGAGTTTGAGGTTAGAACAGGGTTTATATTATTTTAGTCTCGGAATCCGTGAAAAATAAAACTGCTTCAAACGGGCTGAAATTGATAACACCTATTCTAGGATTAATTCTTAGAAACTTTTGTGTTAACTTTTTTTTGTTAGATTACTGTAACTTGGATTACGGTAACATAAAACCCAATTTTGTTTTTTCATACCACAAGGCGCAGGGCCATCGGAATATCACGAAGATTGTAGGAATAGTTAAGAACGAGTGGGTTTGCGCATTAATAGTTCGTTTATGGCCGTACGTTTTGAAATACCCGAGTTATCTAACGCAATATCACCAATGGATGATGAGATTAATTCACACTGAAAATGAGTTAGAATTGCATTTTAAATATGAGGCATGCCCGCTTTCTGCAGTTTGAATAATATAGCCAAAAAAAATTTTTAATTTTATGCGAAAATTTTGAAGCAATCGCCTTTAAGGAGGCCGAGCTTTTTGTTACCGTAATTCACGTTACAGTAATCTAACAAAAAAAAGTTAACACAAAAGTTTCTAAGAATTAATCCTAGAATAGGTGTTATCAATTTCAGCCCGTTTGAAGCAGTTTTATTTTTCACGGATTCCGAGAGTAAAATAATATAAACCCTGTTCTAACCTCAAACTCATGTTCCATTGATGTCTAAAAATACTCAGCGTTGCTCATATAACCCTCATTATTCCATTAAATGTCATTTCCATCTTTTTTACAATAATTGTCTCCAGCGGGGATCGAACCAGGGTCGTCAGATTACTAGTTTTCGTCCAAACCCACTGCGCCATGATTTATCTGCCACGGAATCAAGGATGCAAATTGCATGCCCCTAGACCAGAATTTTACGCTGATTCCAAATCTGCAATAAAATCTTGTGGGATTTTTGATTTGAAGGAGATACGGTCGATTTTTATCGACCGAAGGTCGAAAACTGTATGTTACAGTAATCCTACTGACTTGAAATTGCGATTTTTGAATTTGCCATCCACCAAAACCTATATGGTGTCGGTTTCGTCAAATTGTCTTTATTGCGACGGCAACAGCAGAGCTCAGAAGGACGGTTATAACCGTATGCAAATTTCTACCTTCCGGGCATCACTGGGCAAAAAAATTTTGGGAATGTGTTTTTGTGACCTATACCAACATTTTAGGCCAAAAAACTCAAAAAAAATTTTTTTGAATGTCCCCGGCTGACGCAGCGAGCCAAAAATCGTCTTTTAGTTATATCAGTCTGTCGGGGAAATAATGAGTCCTGTGTCGCATCGAATATCGCATTGCTGCTGAGAAAATGAATTGCGTCGCGGCAAAATCGAATGGATTTTCCCTTTAGCGACGCGACATCGTGATCATTATTTTCCCGACAGACTGATACTAGGACCTTCTGAAAACCAACCTCCGAGTAACAAGACCTGTCTATATCTTGAAGAATTTCAGAGGTCGCAAGGGTCAATTTCAGGCCATAAAATCAAAAAAAAAAAACTATTCATTCGTTATACAAAGAAATTGTATAACGATGCGGTTTAGGGAGACCCGCTATTGCGTAAAATTGATTCTTGGCACCTCCGATATTCTTTATTTTAGGCAGGTTCTGTTATAAGGAGGTTCGTTGTAGGAGGAGGAATCTTTATTGCTAGCTGTATAGTTAATACAAGACTATATAGACCTATCAATTTTTACCTGCCAGTCCTATTGGAATCACATTGTTTCAGAGCTCTTTCCGACGAGCCTGGAAGCCACCGTGCCGAGGAATTGTAGTACAACAAAGCAATGATGATTAATATTGTAAATAAAATAAATATTGTTGTTTTTTTGATAGCGCAGAAGAAGATTATTGATATTTTGTAGTTTCGGAAAACCCGTTAAATTTTCAGCATCTTTTAGACCATAGATCTTGCACAAATTTGCGTTGATGACTTTTCGCCGACATGTTGGCTTATTTAGCCAATAACGCGAAGTGAAGCCATTCCTTGGTCAGCTGAAAATTTTTAGAACACCCAGCAACTACAACGAAGCTAATTCAGCGATCCGCAGGAAGTGAATGCAGTGTTCGTGGGACAAAAAGGCCAAAAACGTTTCTTAATATTCGTTTTTACTGTCGCTAATTTTCTATTCGTTTCATGTGGTTGTGCTATTTCTGGTGCACTTTTATATCGTCTCTGTGTTTTGTTAAGGTTACTGTAACAAAACAAATTTTCTGATGGCTTTTGTAAGGGAGGCGTTCAAAGTTGCACATGGTAACCCTTTTTGAAATTTTCGAAGCTCGGCCCAGTCCTTGGGGAGCTATGGCCCTTCTGACGATTTTTAGGCCCAGCCCAAATTTGAATTGTAATTTTCCCGCCACTTTTACAACTTTTTGGCATTGTGTTTTTTGCTCGTTTTTAGGGTGTTTTACCGTTGCCAGAAACATTTCGAACAGCAAAAAAAAAAACTTTTCGATCTTGATAGAGCCATAAATACATCTTGTTGCACAATGCCAAGAATCCAAAATTGGCATCCCAAACGCGTGTTTCCAAAGGAAAAAAAAACATTTCTTTTTGTGAAGAGGCTGGACCTAAAATTTCAAATCTCGAGCCCGCAGCCCGGCCCCAGAGAAGCTCGGGCCGCTTTGTTATATCTGATGATATACAGAATACAGTGGGGGCCTGATCCAGTGGCAAAACACGTACCATTTTGCATCCGGGAAGTACCAAAACAGTGGCAAAATACTTCCCTCTCCAAGTGAAAAAACTTCGTTTTGAAGGGCGCGCCGTTTCCCTTGCAAAAAGAGCGGGCGCGCTTTTGAAATCAAAGTTTTTTTTTCACTGGAGAGGGAGGTATTTTGCCACATTTTTTTGATACCTCCTGGATGCAAAATGGTACGTTTTTTGCCACTGGATCAGGTCCCCCGCCGTACCTTCTGAATTGGGCTGGTTTTTGAGAAGAAACCTTATCAACTTCCTTCCTCATTCCAATATGTCAACAAACCCAACCCTCAAAATCCAAAATTATCGCTTTTCTCACGTCATCCTCGTTTTGTAGACCTCATTTTTCTATGGCTACACTTGAACTCGAAAAAGTCCACAAAAAACAGAATTTTTGATTGCGGACAACCTTTTCAGACCGGCGCACTTTCTCATGGACTGATCGTGAGAGAATTAATTTACAGCGGAAGTCTGCCAAGTGCGACGTTCGGATTTTCGTCAAATTTTGGATGCACGCCAGACATAGGAGACATATTATTAGTTCCTGAAAGTTTTAGCTCGCGTTTTTTAGGGGGCATTTGGCCGTTTTTGCGGCTGAGAGATCATGCGGAATGCGGGGTGTCAGAGAGGAAATGGTTATTTGGCCATATTTTTGCCAGTTTCATGTACAAAAAATTTATTTTTTTGTGTGAAAAACATTATTGTTTACGGTAGAAAAAGCCAACAAAAGACTTTTAACGCCAAAATTCGCAAAAAAAAAACCCCAATTTTACCAAATTTCAACCATAAAATCTCTTTCTGCATCTTTATGGTAATTAAAAAAAGTCATAGTCTGACTACAGCATCTTATTTTTTCTTATAATTGTATTTTTGTCTAGCTTTTATTCATTATGCATTCATAATTCTTGTTTATTTTCACGGATATCCTCGGATTTTTTACTTCCAACAACAACAAAATTAACTTTTTTGACTTTTTCGAACTTTTTTGATCAAGTTTTAGTTGATTTTTCATTAACTCGGCTATAGAAAACCCCCTAATCATTTTTATAACGAACATGACATCTAACGTAGGGATTAGACCCAGTCTAATTCTAGACTGGCAGCTATGTGAATGGCTTGATGAGATTAGTACAAGTGATATCACACTTATAAATTTCAAGAGGAAAACGTGGCTACTAAAATAAAATACAGTAGGAATATGGGATTGAGAAGCGGAATGAATTCATTGGCATGGAATGTTATAAAAACGTGGTAAAAAGGGTATCGAATAGAATGATTTTTTCGGTTATGGTGTTACATTGTCCCAGAACGTTTTCATGCCGAATTTCGAGGTTCTATACACAAGGGTTCGCATTTTACTACGACTTTTAGAATTCACGACAGCTCGGGTCAACAATATTATGGATTGCGTCGGTTCGTTTATTGTATGCATGGTGGAGGCTAGCAGAAGGCTTGGTTGGTTGAAATACAGTAAGGGACCGGATCCAATGGCAAAAAACGTCTCATTTTGCATCCCGGAAGGGACCATAATAACTCCAAACCCTTCCCTTCTCTAAGCTAAAAAAAACCCCGGTTTGAAGAGCCCGCCTTGAAGGAAAGGGCTTGGAGTCATTTTGGTTCATTCCGGGATGCAAAATCACACGTTTTTTTGCCATTGGATCAGGTCCCTCACTGTAATAAGATTCATCAGGTCCTAGGATACTCTTATCACCTAGTTTGCGCCATTTTACATGTACTCACATCAATAATATTATATCTAGATAAAAGTAACGGATCTTTGTTTTTTCCGCAAATTTTGATGTTTTATATGTGACAATAACTCAGGGAAAAGAAAACTAACGTTAGTAATAGCTGAAATTAGAAAAAGTGTAGGCCTGGTGACCAGCAAATTTTTTTTGTCTTGATTTTGAATGACAATTTTCACGCCGAACAATATTTTGGCATTGTGTTTTTTAGATCGTTTTTGGGGTGTTTTTCGTTGCCAGCAACATTTCTAACACCAAAAACTGTTTTCGATCCCTATGGAATGTCAAAACAAAAACAGTGGGCGGTAGACATTGTTGTTCTATATTGAGTTGCCGTGCAAATTATATCCACCCCCCACTTCCCCTGTTCACTAATCACTTCCGCAACTTTATTGCAACTCTCGGCTCACATGTCGCGGAAATTGGATTACCCCACCAGCTCCTTGCACAAATGGCCTCCAAGAAAACAAACCCCCGAGTTCAAGGCGCGCATCATCCGGACCTCTTGTGTTTGTGTTTTCTGCACTCCACAGACCCTAATTCGGTTATAGTGGAGGCATGCGAGTTAGTGCGTCATCTTCACCATCACTGCTTGAGGCTTTTGTTTGGCGCCGCTGTTGGACAACGGATTTTATTAGTTGCGGTAATTGGAGGGTTTAGGGCGTAGCTGTTTTTTGCGACGTATGAATAGTTGTTTCAAGCTGTTTATTTTTTACCGGTTATATTCACAGGGGAAGTACTCCAAGTGAGACGCTCAGATTTTCTTTAAATTTTGCCCACACGTCGGGTATGGACTAAATATCAATTCCTGAAACGTTTAGCTCGCGCTTTGCGGGCGCCGCCGAGATATCAATCGATTTTTGCCGCCGAGAGAGCGCGCTAAACGTGGAGAGCGGTCAGAGAGAAAAACGCTTTTTGGCCATAACTTTGGCAGTTTTGTGCTGAAAAATTTGCTTTTTTGTAGAAACATTATCCTTTATGGTAGAAATAGGCATGAAACTTTTCGGGCTGAAATTCGGCAAAAAGTCCTAAATTTTCGCCGACTTTCGATCTAAAAATCTCGGTTGTTTCTGCAAAGCGCGAGCTAGGATTCTCGCATATATCTTAGAAAAAATTATTCTAAATCTGTGCCAAGTTTCATAAAAAAAATCTGAACGTCGCACTTGGAGTACTTCCTCTGTTAGATTATGGAAGTTGCTATTTTCTCGAGCCAAAAAATCTCAAAAACTATGTTTTTTGAGACTGCAGCGAGGAGTTTTAAGTATTTTAGAGGGCCTCAGGTAAGTTCACAACGCATACAACGAGCCTCAGTCAAATCTCTGTACAGTCAAGTAACAAAAATTTAGTTTTCATCCAAGGGCTCGTTCTGAAATAGAGCTATTGGCTATTTAGGCCTGACATTTTCTCCTGAGACCCCTCAAATTGTTGGTTATAGACAGGTTTTGTCAGAAGTTCTACAGTATCTAACAAGAGTTCTACTAGCGCAGGAACTACGCTCAAATTTTGATAAAACTTGGCGCAAATTAAGACTAATTTTTTCTAAGAAATATGCGAAAATCCTTTCCCGCGTTCTGCGGAAACGACCGAGATTTTTTAATTGAATTTGTCAGCTGCCCTTTTTTTACACATTTACGGTCCGACTTCCAAGAGTCGCAAGTCTAACCTTGTATAATGCGGCCAGGTGAGTACGTCGGAAATGACACATTTTGCCTCATCAATTATTCCGTGGAATTCGAAAGAATTACGAACGGAGAGCTCGAGTGTAACTAACCATAGATTGAATATTGGGGTGTTTTTCCCGCGTTTGGCTATAGTGGGGTTACTGTGGGGGATTGGGATGAGTATTCCGATACCGACTTTTTTTAGCGTTCAAAAATTAAATTAAACTTGTGTACAATCAATTGAAAGGAACCGAAAAAATTATTCGCGAACATTCGTTATAGAAAGGTTTCTTTGTACAAAGGTTTATTTTGGCTTAAAATTTACGTTTGAGACCTCTGAAATTGTTCGTTATAGAGAGGTTTTGTTGCAATTTTGAGCCGAATCAAACCTTTATACAACGAAACCCTTCTATAACGAACTGATTCTTTTTCTAGTCTTTTGAAGTTCGTTGTACAGAGGCTTGATTGACAAGCTCTTATGTGTTGAAATTACAATGTAAATTTCATAAATTGTTACCGTGAACCCACCCCCTCAATTTCGAAATCCTTGAAGCTCTCGAGCAAATCGGCTTTTTCCCCCGCGATAAGCCTATCCTGGGAAAGTTGTTGAGGGCGAATGTCCAAATTTTGCTATTTTCTATTTGTCGTTTTTTGCTAATGAGGCGATATTTTTTTATTTTTTTTTTGTTGTTTTTTACTGTCAACCTCTGTATAACAAACAATTTCTTTTTTAATTTTAAGCCTAAAAATTGGCTTTTGTGACCTCTGAAATTCTTCGTTATAGACGGGTTTTGTTGTAAGGAGGTCTAAATATCTCTTTGTCGGTAAAACAATGAGCAATATCGCTGCGCCAATGGCGTCGCTGAAGTGAAAAGCAATTTAATTTTGCCGCGAGACAATTCATTTTCTCGGCGGCGATGTGATTTTCGATGTGACAGAGTGATCATTATTTTTCCGACAGATCTACATTACTACGAATAAATAGTTTGTTATGGACAGTTTTTCGTTGTATAGCAGTTTACTGTGCGCAGATCTCAATGCATTTGTCCATTCCTTTATTTTTAGCCGCTTTTTTACAACCTCTGTATTCGATAATAACTTTTCTTACTTTGCTATTCCGTAACTACGACTCGGAGTATTTTGACACTCCAGTTAAATACTTGAATTTTTGAACATGTTTTTCTCCCTTTGCATCATAATAAATCTAAAAGTCTATATGCGTCCCTTGTGCTCAAAGCGTTGTGTTTAAAAATAGGCGTAGTGAAAACCCTGCACAACGAACTTTTACAAAATAAAATATGTATGTAGCGGACCAAACGAAAGTGTCAGCTAATTCTGGTCTACGTAGAACGAAGCCTTTCTATTTCCTTGTAGGGATTGGGTCGCTCGAAGCGGGTATCCTTTTTCTTTGGATTTCTCCGGCTCCGCCGATTTCTCTAAAATTTTGATTTTTCTGAAGCTGAGACCAGTCATTTTTAAGGCGTCGCAGCTCTTACGGGCAACCACTTTGCGGGCAGCCGACATTTACCGATTAGAATCACAAGTTTTCTGCCGTAATCTACGTAGTATGACAAAATTTTTGAGTTGGCAACTCTCTGGAAAATCATAAACGCTTTGTCGTTGCGCCGATGGCGATTTTGCGGCCACACAATTCATTTTCTCTGCGGCGGTGATGCGATTTTCAATGCGACAGAGTGCTCATTATTTTTCTGACAGACTAATATTTTGGAAACCACGTAAACATGTCTCCTTCCCGATTTAGCCAGCGGTTTATTTACGGCTTCGTTGACGAATTTTCGGTCTCTAAACAGACTTGCGGATGAGCTCGGCTAAACCGTTCCTAAGGATGAGGGAGCGGATTTGGAGGCGGCTTTTAGACCGAAGTACAAAGGGGAAATGTAGGTGGTGTCATTCCTCGTAATACTGTCGGAATCTGTGGCATCTGCATTAGGGAAATGAAGAGGATTTTGAGCCTAAGTCTGGATGTGTATTTTGTACTCTTGGGCAGACACAGACGCAAGCTCTTTGAAAAGATTGTTGATTTGCTTGATGAAAGCTTTGGCAGACGTCAGTTTCAGTTTCTCAAAGAATCTAGGGCTACATTACAGTGAATTGTAAGAGTTCCATGAATGTCGGAGTGAATGAAGAAGTGACGACGACGAGTGATAGCGAGCTGTATAATAGAAACCATCCCTAAATTAAAGTCTAGTAGTCGCACGTCAAACTGAATAATCCGATGACCGTAAAAGACCCTTCGCTATCGGTTTTTTACACTTCGTCTTGATTTCACAGAGAAGACAAGAAAAGACCCGCAAAAACGTACTCTCTTGCCCCAAAAGTTCCCCATTTCTTCCTCGACAAAAAGTTTTTTGGCATCCTTTTTTTGGCATATGCCAATCCATTCAACGGGCCGTTTTAGCTTATCTCAGTTTGACGTGAGTCGTTCTACTGTTACATCCAAGAACTATCCAAATCAGACCACTATAGGACATGCATATGTATGGTATACTCATATAAAAAAGTTCTGCAAGGTCCCATGTGCGCCGCTAAAATTTTCTTCAAGTCTTGCACGCACAGCTGCCATACGCCATACATCTTTTACATAAAACTTCTGTACTAAAAAACTTGAACCATTGTAACATACACAACAATTTATACAATGCGCCAGGTGGAAAGTGTCAGTTTCAAAGAATTTTTATTTAATTTATGGCACGTTCAAATATTAAAATTTTAAGACATTAAAAATGAACGTGAGATACGACTTGTACATGGTTTAAAATTTAAAATTAGAGGAATTTGACGATTCGTGAGTTTGATTTCTCCTGGCAATGATGTATGTAGTTTGTATGTATGTAAATCAGAATACATTGGTATACGATGAGTTTTTAATCTTTCAATATTGGGCTACTGTAAAATAGATCTTTGCTTTGAAAATTTATCATGTAAGTGTCTCAAATTTGTTTGCGTTACTACAGACAACACCAAAAAATTGGCATTACTAGGCCTTTCGGAAAATTGCTGGACTGATTTTCGACGTTTGCCTGCGACCCGGCACATTCGTCATTGACCCTTTGGAAGGCAATAATAAAATTGACACTAAGACATTCTTTACGACGTGCACTTTACCACTTTTTAATTAGATCGTTCCTACTTCGTGGGGTTGACCTTTCGGTTCGTTTGGTCCAAGTTTGTGAACTTGAACGTTATTGCCATTAGCCTGGAAGAATTTTTTACTTATCAAACGATTTGTATGGAAAACTTTTTAAGAGGCAAAAAATTAGCTATTAGAGGAAGCCGTTGTATCTTATGTATAGTACCGTGGTTAATATTGTCCTGCGGTCAGAGACTAGATTTGACATGGCTGTCGGGCTGGCCTAGGGAGCCAAGTCTAGACTAAATTATGTGGGCGCTTTACAGTGCTCACTGTCAGTGTGTCGGGAAAATATGAGCGCTCTGTGGCATCGCAAATCGCATGGCCGCCGAGGAAAAAATCAAACTGCTTTTCACTTCAGCGACTCGACTGACGCAGCGGGTTTGCGCTCACTATTTTCCCAACAGACTGATAAGCATCCTGATCAGGGCTGGGCCAGCCTTGTACCGACAATGATAAGTGTATGTATTACTTCGTTTTTAACGAAATTTTTATCGAATCCGATGGAGACCATGAGCGATTTTTTGAATTCGACTATTCGAATATGCAATTGGGTTATAAGGGCTTCGATTTTGGGCATAAAATACAGTATAATAGCAGTAAAAAATTAAATTTTTGGTTGTCCGCAGTAGCGCCAACACAGCGTGAACATCTTTATTTGAAGCTCTTCCGAAGCCAACATAGGACTTACAGCCCCGATCCAGTGGCAAAAAACTTACCATTCTGCATCCAGGAAGTATCAAAAAATGTGGCAAAATACCTCCCTCTCCAAGTGTAAAAAACGTAGATTTCGAAATTTTTTAACTTGGAGAGGGAAGCATTTTGCCAAATTTTTGCTACTTCCCGGATGCAAAATGGTACGTTTTTTGCCACTGGATCCCCCACAAGACTTTTTGAACTATTTTTTACATACATATATTTATAAACTACGGCAATATTTGCCCAAATTATAGCTCTCACATTATCCGAATCTGCTCTATTCCAATTTATTATTAGGATGTTTTACGGTACGCCTCATATTTTGCAATCGTTTGCAATAAACCCCAAAATATCCCATGTGCAAGCGGAAGTGTTTCGTCATTTTTACGCATGCCTTTGCTCCTCAAACATCGTCCCGTCTTCGTGCTGCGTTAACGGCGCGAGAGTCGTCCGAAGTCGGGGCAAGACTGCGGATTGTGACATTATGTTGCATTCCTCAAACTTTTATGAGCCCATAAAGAGTGACATATCCGCGTATCCGCGCCTTCTCATTCTGACTTTGTCGTTGCGGTTTGCATTTTGCCAACAAAGCAAGTGTTTTGCAAGCACGTTGATGGCCTGAGGGAGTGTTTTTTTGGGAGACGGGAGAAATTGAGAGGGTGGATTCAAAACGCCTAAGGGGTTTTTGGGCTCTTAATAGGGGAAATAACATTGACGTAGAGAGGAGAAAAAAAATTGTTTTTTTATGGAACGCAGCTCTTAGATTTTGTCTCAAGTATAGCCTGTCTGTGTCGCTGACCCGGTTTTGTCGCTGTCCAGAGTCGTCTAAATGTCTCTGTTACTGATGAAAAAATGGGTCAAGTTTGCCGAATCCTCTTCCAATAGTGACAAATTTTTCAGCCAAGTGGGACAGCGGAATCTGACCGTTGCCTTGGCTTTTAATCGTGTGTTGTTGTATTACAAGAATTTTCATAAAGTGCGTAGATTTTCTTCGGACTTTTTCGCACCGCATAGTTCAGCTTGCGTTTTCACGGCGCGAAAACATTTTGCACAGAGAAATTTGTAAAAATTCGCGCCGATTCCGTTGAGAAAAGCTTACGTCGCGGCGATAATGCCCTTGCACGGTGTAAAGGGTCAGATACACACCGCAAAAAGGGGTCTTGTACACTGTACGGCTTACGACAAAAAGCCTACGCACTTTTGAAAAATCGTAATACTAACCTTTCCGGAATGTCAACAGACTGATTTTTTGGCTTTTTTGGCGTTTCCACTGTGTGAAAAAAGTCAGCAACAGCCCAAAAAAGCCTATTGCAAGGTGCAAGAAGCATTGCACAGTGCGAAGAAAACTTTTGTTTTCGCACTGCGTAAGCGCCAAAAATCAGATCGGCGATTTTCCGGAAGGACTAGTAAAATTAAGACACATAATATACTCCCGGACATAAATTTCTGACCACCCATATCTCAAGTGAATATAACGCAATCACTTTGAAACTGGGCGTGTATACTAGCCATAGCAGACAGAGTCTGCCACATAAAAATGTTTTTTGTGTCTTTTTCCTTACTGCATAACTTGTTAGGCAAGTTATGCAGGTTTTCCAAAAATTGGTGGACAAAACTTTCTGATCACCTAAAATAACTAAAGTTTTCTCAGCTACCTTGAGTAAGCAACATGATTCAGTCATCTTTAAACACTATTTAGGGGCCTACAAGGACGGTGAGAATTTGCGCAGTACGTTTTTTTTGCCCGTGCCACTGCGATTTTCCGTTTTTTGCACTTGCGACATGCACTGTTCTGCGGCGCACCCCGCGATGTTGCCGAAAAGGTTCTACGTACGGATCGTTCGATTTGAATGTTCATTTTTTATAGCGTATTATGCAAATTTTTCTTCAGTAGGAGTTGCCAAATTAAGCGACCAAAGCGTAGGTTAGTTTTTGGTTGTTTCCGTGCACTTCCGCACTGTGCACTCCATTCTCTGGCCGATTATTATAATCGTTTTTGACATATTGCTCATCATCGGTTCTGGAGGGAATTTAGTGAACCAAAAAGGTCAAGTAATTGGGTCTAATGGGGAAAGAAATTACTCGTTGGGCATCGGACAACGTAATAATCCAATTATAACATGCATACTTTTTGAAACTGCAAAAGTTTTGAACACTATAAAAAATTTATGTCTTTTTCAAAAAAAAGTTTTTTTTTACAAATCTCATCAAAAAGTGATGACATATGATAGTAGAAGTTGTGACATTCTGTCGTACACATTGTCTCGGACCAGCCCGTCTTTGTATGCAAGGTCTTGAGGGGCTTTAATGGCCCGGCTTTTCGCATATTAGCCGACTAATACCTTCGGAAATGATCTCATTCGGTAATCCGGGTGAGATGTCTTCGTTATACGAATGTAATCGGTCTTTAAAAGGTTTGAGGGATCTTCTTACTCGCGTGATACTGTGGCAAATTTCTTGGGCAACAAGAGGTTTCCTTTGTAAGGAAACTCCCATATAACAAAAATCGAGTAGCAAACAATTTCAGAGGGTCCACAAGCCCCATCTTTTGAATCAGAAAAATTTCGAATTTTCAGAGCTCTTTGTCACGACTTCGCGTGCGAATTTGCATATTCCCAAGGAAGGAACGACAAATTGATATAAAAGGAAGAGAAATCGCCAATTATTGGTATTATTTTGTGTTTTGTCTTTTCCCGCTTATGCGGTTGTGTCTAATAAAGTCTACTGTATTTACTATTTGTCTATTGATTTGTCTCTTGTGTTGGTGGAGTCAAGCATTGTGAGTTCATTTATGAAGTTGTTGCCTAGGGCATAGTTAGTTGTCTTGTCGCTGGTTTGTGTAGTCGTTGTCGTTGTATTCGCATAGGGCTTGGGATCTTAGGTAGATCTAGAGTAGGGACCTTTATTACTTGACCCATACCAAGGTCTTGACATCTCAGAGAACACACAAACTCGGAGTAAAAATAACCCTCAAATGAGCAAAAATTCAATTTTCATGCAGATTTGGCACAAAATGCATAAGCTTGGGATGCCAAATGAGTCCCGCGCAGAGCATTTTTTTTGCACTACGTCGCGCGCGATTTCCATTCTTCGCAATAAAAAATACAGTTACGGACCTGATCCAGTGGCAAAAAACGTACCATTTTGCATCCGGGAAAATGTGGCAAAATACCTCCCTCTCCAGGTAAAAAGCTCCGTTTTGAAGGGTGCGTGTTTCACTCACAAAAAGAGCTTTTGAAATCGGGGGTTCTTCACTTTGAGAGGGAGGCATTTTGCTACATTTTTTGATGCTTCCAGGATGCAAAATGGTACGTGTTTTGCCACTGGATCAGGTCCGTCACCGTGTATAATTTCTTTAGTGAGTCACGGAAATTGGGGTCCATCCATGGACTTTCTGCTCCGATTATTATTACGATTTGCTGTGCGGAGGCTTTACTGTATGTTATCTTCATTACTGAGTATGATACACAATTTTTCTTTTTTCATTTTTTTCGTTACCCTCTAATGTTGCCATTGAAAGGTAATTTGAACTATAAATGAGTTACTTTATGGCCTAAAGGACTATTTGTTTCGTGATACATCATGTATCTAAATTAGTGACGTAAACCGGAAGTGGCCCCAAAAAAATAAGGGATAAATCCATTACATTGAGGCTTTATATCTTTTTCATTGAGCTCATCATGATGTACAGTATAAAATAGAGCTAAATAACCAACACTATATCTTTGTATTTTCTTACTGTCCTTTTTTCTCACTATATTTTTTATTTTTTTTATTGTACAAACTTGGTATTTCTCAATTGCCAGGCCCCCATTATGGTGATATTTTCGCATCCTGCTTGTTTGTTACAGAATATCGCTAATCACTCGACGGATCAGCACCCCGGAATGGGGGTGGACTTAAGCTGACAATAGCCCCAGACTCGCCTTGTAAACACAGATTAGCTGCGCGTTCCTACGGTAAATCCGTCTTGAAGATCCCGAAAATCGGGGGGATTTCGAAAAATGGATTTACTTTTAGACACTTTGTCTCGCATCGAGTAATTCTCCGGTAGCACTGACTAATTTGTTTATTTTTGCCGAAAAGTAATTATTATACTATAATACTATTGTGTAAGTTGGCAGTGAGTCAAAGCGACCGCAAATATTTACAATTTTATGTTCAATTTAATTGCAGAAAATAAGCAATTAAAAGGGTATTATTGTGTGATTAATTGTAGAGTTAATATTGGCTGATATTGTGGAAGATGTAAGAGATGTTTGAGATTGAAAGGGGTTATCTGCAGGAAAAGTAATGTTGTTTATGGGAGAAGAGCAATTGGGGGTTGTTGTCCAGATGGTTCAACAACAAAATTGCTTGCGCTTTGCACGGAAGTTCGCTTTTTCAAAAGGGCAAAGAGGGCGAAGAGTTTTTGTCACAAGATTTCTGCACTTCGCATTTGATCTCTTGCACCGTGAAATTGAAAAATTGCCGCGAGGTTTTTCAACTGTGTCTCCGAGAACTTTGCAGTGCAAAAAGTGGAAAAATATAGCCGCGAAAGCAGTCTATTTTTTTTTTGAAAAAGCATTATTTCTCAATTAAGGAAGTCATCCTTACAAGGGTTAGATTGCGATGAAACTTGGCGAATTGCGCTTTTCAGAAACGACCGAGGTGTTTCCTGGCCATTTCTATTGCAGAGAGAAATATTTACACACAAAAAATCATTTTTTCCGGATGATATTGGTAAAGGTATAGCCTAAAAACGTCGCTAAAATAAAAATCAATTTGATTTTGCCGTAACACAATCCATTTTCTCGCCTGCGATGCGATTTTCGAAGCCACAGAGTGCTCATTATTTTCCCGACAGACTGATTGTTGCGCCATAAAGTACTGACAACTTTGCACTGTACTTCTTTTCACTTTTCTCACGCCGCAACTTCCCATTCTTATCCAAGCGATATAGACTTTTTTGCGAAGCGACGCTTGGTTTCTTGCGCGACATTGGCGAAAAAAACGAATTTCACGCTACGTCGACAAACTTTACGGCGAGAGAAATACTATAGCCTATAGGCGTCCATAGAATTTTTCTGCATCGTCTCGGGGTGTGCTCACAAACGCGCTACATATGTAAATTCTACGGACTTTATGGTGCGACTAGTAAAAAAAATTTCATGAGAATCCGAGAGCCTCATGTGTCTTCTGTCCTTATTTTTTATAACAGTTCTTTCCTTGTAAGCTCTTCTTTTCATATTCATCACACATGTCTGTATCAATCACTCATCGCAAAAGACCTACCGCTTTCGCCGTTTTTTGCACTTTTGGACTTTGAAAATTACATGTACATCCAGAGCACACATAATGGGCTTGAATTACACATGCTGAGTGCGATGCCTAATCTGATGACATTTCAGGGTGTTCAGGTGTGCATCACAGATTCCATGGGGCTTTTTTTGCAACACCGAGAGAGAGATTAAGTATACATATAGTAATCGTGAAATTTGGTTGATATAGATTTGAAGAGCGTGGATTAAGCGAATCTCCGCATTAGCGAACGGAAGGTGTGCTATTTGTGACGCTGCGAATCTTGGCTACCGTTTTCGTCGAGGCTTGTGGCTTGTGAGGGATTAAACATTTTTTCTTTTTTTTTATAATCTTTCGGACAAGGGAAGTGCTCCACGTGCGATGATAAGATTTTGATGAAGCTTGGCATAACTTTAGAATGATTTCTTCTATGGTATATGTGAGACTCCTAGGTAGCGTTTTTGGAGAAACGATCAAGACTTTAGAGCCAAAAATCGACAAGGAATAGCATTTTTTTGGCAAATCTTGATATGACAAGTTTCATATCTACTTCTATCGTAAAGAATATCAGTCTGTCGGGAAAATAATGAGCCCTCTGTCGCATCGAAAAAATGGAGTGTGTCGCGACAGAACCAAATTGCTTTTCAGTTCAGCGACACGAATGGCGCAGCGACAAATCGCTCATTATTTTCCCGACAGACTGATATTCTTTCTCCCACAAAAAAATCATTTTTTCCGCGGAACTGGCAAAGACACGGCCAAAAAGCAGATTTTTCTCTGCCCGCTCTCCGCTTTTTGCGTACTCTCTCGGCCGCAAAGCTTGCTGAATATCTCAGCTGCGCCTGCAAAGCGCGAGCTAAAATTTTCAAGCATTGATATGAGATCCATGCTCGACTTGTCCGCAAAATTTTTAGAAAATCTGAGCATCGTACTTTGGACAATTCTCCTGTAAAATAGTTTTAAATTTTCTTCTGCATGTTAAACAATTCTATATTTTATTCCACCCACTGTTCAAAAAATCCAATACGAACTCAAAATTCAAAGTCCACGTTTGTTGTAACCGCACACCGCAGCGCGATTTCAACCCCATTCGAAATTTGCTGACCAAGTATAAGATTGCAAATGCCGAACCCCGCCGACCTCCCCGACAAAGGCCTTAGGCTATAAAATTCGAACGTCGAATATCGAAAATGGTATTGTTAATTCCATTTCCATTAAATTTCGGGTCCACGTATCCGGGGAATTGAGTTATGCGAAGGGCCACGTTTGTGCCCAATTGTCGTCCAATTGGGCTAAATTTGGGTTCCAGGTGCAACGTGGCTGGTAAATATTTAAATGGAGACGGGTTAAATTTAGCGCGGGGTTCAGAGTTTTCGGTGGGGAATGGGGGTGTTGTTTCGGCGGGCCCACACTTGCGGGCGACCACTTTGCGGGCAGAAAAAAGAACAATGCTGATTCTGCGGGCATGTTGGAAATCAGCAAACATTTGCTTACAACAGGAAATTCTTACGATGGATTTTGCATTATTTTCCCAACAGATTGATATCAGTCTGTCGGGAAAATAATGATCACAGTGTCGCATCAAATGGCCGCGGAGAAAATGAATTGTGTCGCGACGAAATCAAATTGCTTTTCACTTTAGCGATCGGCGCAGCGACATGCGCTCACCATTTTCCCGACAGACTGAATGTCAGCCTGTTGGAAAAATACAGTGAGGGGCCTGATCCGGTGGCAAAAAAATGTAGTATTTTGCATCCGGGAAGCATCAAAAATGTGGCAAAATGCTTCCCTCTCCAAGTGAAAAAACTTCGGTTTGAAGGGCGCCCCACGTCAAAGAAAAAGTGAAAAAACAAGGAACCTCGGATCATTGATTTTTTACGAAATGTCGCTGAATTATCGAGTCACAAAGGGAAACTTTCCCAGAGAATTTCGAGAAAAATGTTTTTTCGAAGAGGAAAATAATTTTTCAAGCTCGATAATTCTGTGGCACTTCGCAAAAAATCAATGATCCGAGATTCCTTGTTTTTTCAATTTTCTGAAAGAATTGTTTTGACGTGCGCCCTTTCCCTCACAAATCGAGCGGAGAAAATCGGTTTTTTTTTCACCCGGAGAGGGAAACATTTTGCCACATTTTTGATACTTCCCGGATGCAAAATGGTACGGTTTTTTGCCACCGGATCAGGTCACCCACTGTAATGTGGATTTTTTCACTACTCGGTTACATACCAGCCACCACCTTGCGAGGAGGATATGAACTTGCACAGTTATGCTCAAAATTTAAGCCTGCTTTCACTAACTTTTGTGTAGCCTGCATCAAACAGTTTGCTTGTAAGACATCCTTTGACGTTTTTTTTTTAATTTTTTGCTTTTTGCTTCTGGGTTGCAGAAGTTTTAAAAATGAAATCTTTCAATTGTCATTGCGAAGTTTATACGATGCGGTTCCTTACAATATTTATATTTTCTGAAAGCCGGCTTTTTACTCTACTTTAGCGCCAAATTTAAGCCTTCTAGCTGTCACTATCACCTTGACTTTTTCGTAGAGTAGAAATGACAAAAATCGGCCCGATGCCTTTCCAAAAAGGCCTAGTAACCCATTAACTTGATGATTCTCATGTTAGCTTTCGTTATTTTTAACTCGGCCTTCTTGAAGTGCCCAGAAACCTCGCGAATCATCCATTTTGACTACAACAACTCATCCATTTGGATGCTTGGCATTACGGTTCACAAGACAAGCAAATGCCAGCTTCTACGAAGCCGTTGTTCCTTCATATTTACCTGTGTGGTGCGATTGTAGGCGTCCACACTTATTGCATATCTCGGCGTTATGATGTGTAATATATATATGTCGGGTCGTATGACTGGCATTAATAAACAAAGCCTTAATATATAGAGAGAGGTCATTGTAGGCGGTTGAAAGGCGCAAGCACTATTTTCAAAATGAAGAACAAATGAGGACAAAAAATGTATCGACGGCGAGAATTACATCACCGTCATCCACCACATGAATACAATTCGTATAATATTTGGCGACGTGGTCTTTTGTCGCATCACCGAAAACTAAACGTAGCCTACTACAATGTTAATGGTGTACAAACACGCGCAAGTTTTTCACCAAATACGATGCACCTTGTACCCTTACTGTTTCCTCTATATGACACTTACAATGTCAACCACAAATCAATTGTTTAACACCGAATGGCATCACCGTTTTCCGCCGCATCTGGCATTTCCACAGCTCTATAGAATTTACACATGTTTAGCTACAATGTATTGTCATGGTGGGTAGTTGAGACCATTGTGTGCACGTACGACATTGATTCATTCACTTTGACGTCTGCGCCGGAACTGGAAGTGCTCGGCAATTTCCGGTTGGCACTCGTTCTGCTCACTTAAACTGTAATCGGAGGTCATGTGAGCTGGCCAATGTCTGGCTGCTTAATTTAGAAGTCGATGAGCGTAGATGATATATATTTTACTATGTCTGGAGTACTACGCTTTTTCAAAAAGTATCTGTTTTCGCGGCGCACTTTTGTCACTATATGCGCTGTGTCAATCGCGAGCGCAAAATTCGCGGCGACAAAATTGAAATACCTTGCGCCCCGGCGATTTTTCAAATGTACGGTGAAAAAAGATCAACTTCACAGTGTCCAGCAACTTTGAGAACGCCCCAGTATTTTTGTAAGTGCATGAAGATGCTGCGGTCCGCACCGTGTACACTTCGTTGATGCAAGCTGAAGGCCAAAGCCTTGGGATCCTTGACGTTTTTTTCTGGGGAAAATAATGAGCCCAACAATGTCGCTAAGAAAATTGCGTCGCTGAAGAAAAAACACTGTTTTTTCCGCGACACAATTCATTTTCTCAACGGCGATGCCATTTTTGATGCGACAGAGCGCTCACTATTTTCTCGGCAGACTAATATAGTAGGTGGTTACCAATTCTATTATACCATCTCCTGACCTAAAAATCTCAGTGGTTTCTGTAAAAGCCAAATTAGGAGTCTCGCGTGTCTTCAAAATAACCAATTTAAATTTATGATAAGTTTCGTCAAAATCCTAGTGTCACAATTGGAACGCGTCCATGCTAGTGTAGAACTAAGAACAAGATGTCTCATTGCGTCACTTTTGGAAGCGAAACTTCAATTTTCCCATATTCCCTTCAATTTACAACCACAAGGCTTCCCAAATTCAATAAGTTTTCACATTTCCATGCCGCCATTAAATCAATTCCATTGCTTTCGGAAATTCGATTAATTACAGAAAGTTTCGCCAACCCAACGTTGACAAATGGCTAAAATTGGTTTATTGAGGGTTATGTATAGAAAATGCGGTTGCACTTTTGTGTCCGCATAGTTTGTGTACCCACGGTGAAATGCAATTACAGTTTCGCCAATTTTTTTGGGAATGGTACCGAGGGGACTTTACATAGACCATTATGGGGACTGGACCAACAAAATTTTAGTGCCCAACAGAATACGGGCCCATTAACACAATAGTTCATGTACGCGTTCGCAAAGTCGCTTGAGTGATTTTTGAAACACGCACTGTCAGAAAAAGAATCAACCTTGCACTGCTCAATTTTCGGCATAGGCATGGCGCTGGAGCCGGGCCAAAAATCGAAACCCAGTCCGGCCCCAAGCAGCTCGGCCCCATCCCGGAACCCTTATAAATTCACTCTCCCGCTGCCCCGCCTGGCCGTCTAATGGCCGGGCCGTGAATATACTAAATACTCCATTCATTTTGAGATTTGACACATTTTTTTATTGCAACTATTTTTTTTAAAAATTACCAAAGATCGTCTACAGTATTTCAAGAGACCGGCTAATGGCCTTGCGTTTTATTTTTATTACCAAACCTAATTCACGTCAATCCAAAATAGAACAAGGAATTTCCCGCCCCTTTTTGGTGATTCGTTCAAAACGAAATGTCACTGAACCCATTTTCTTATCTTTCTTCTTTCTTTTCGAGAAAAACCAATTATTAAGGGCGAGAAAAAGTGCCGATAATTTCGCGGCATTTCGTCTCTCTTTTAAATCAATGAAAACGATACGAAGTTTCGAAACGATTAAGTAAATGGGCTGGATGGACGTGTAGGGCCGTTTCAACCTCGCTCAGCCCAGCTCCAGAGCCGTGTCTATCTTTGCACCGTGCAATAGGCTTTTTTCGGGTGTCGCTTGCACCCTGATTCTTTCTGCACAGTGCATGTCGCTAAAATCAATTCCAACGACTTCTAAGATTCCTACAAACACCCCATTTCATCGTCAGACTCAAGTATGCAAGTATGTATAGTACCCATTTTTGTGCCACCCAAACTACCGACTACATACCAGCCACCAATCGTATCCGCTTGTTTTGATGTTGTTTTGACACCCTGCCTGTTGTATTCCGCACTTCGTTAGCGAGATGGGCGCTGACGAAACGGAATAATTACCAATATTCAAGTAATTATTCGTCGAATTCGGCAGACATGTAAATAGCCTTGCAGCTTCCTTTAGAACTTTGCGGTCTTTTGTTGCAAGTTTGTTTTTCCGGCTCTTGCAAGGCTGGACTTGCATATTGTAGCGTCTGTCATACGTCGCGAGACATGGTAAATGTAGGCCGGCGGGGAGATGAATACCGTACAAATTGAAAATATAAATTTTAACCTTGTCGAGACGTCATTTGCTCGAATTGTGGTGTAGTTACATTTTTTAGACTGTTTACGTGTAAGCAGTCCTGTTTTCGATGCGGCGTTTTGCTCATTATTTTCCCGACAGACTGATATTCAATAGCTTGTGAAATGAAATTTCAAAAAAAAGGATCTAGGCTTGCTGCATCAAAAAGAGCGTACATGCATACAAATATTTATTGGCGCAGTTCAAACGTATAGCTATGCTGAGCGTCAGCGCAGATGAAGCTGACCAAGATTTAATTGAGATGCCATTTTGTAGCAAGTAGAATTGTGGAGAAGAATTTTTGGCTGGGTTTCTCTTGGCTAGCCGGGACAGAGCCTCGTTTTTTGTCATCAAACAACTGGACAGATGGTACGCGAGAGCACCCTTTTTTCGATGAAAGGACGACCCCACTATTTTCCCTACAGACCAATATGGCATGTTAACGAAACTTCCAAAGTTGTCAGTAAATCCGCAGGCTGACGTTTGGCCTTTAGCTGTCCCAAAAACGGAATAATTTTGGAATTTCTAATGTCCCACATGTTCTCTTGCATTAACCGTAATTTCGGATCAGGTGCAAGCCACACAAAGGGTAGATGCATAATTCATTCCCCCGGCGTTCTCAACATTCCCTGTTCCATGTTATTATAGTCGTTTTTTCCGTTCCACTTCATTATCTTTCCACAGCCAATCAGCGTCGCGAGAGGGTCGGCTCGTCATTGCCATAGTAATTACTAACAGATTGTATTGTACAAAAACCCCTTCGACGCCTCTCATTACAACATCCCGATGACATGGCCGCATCTCGCTCTGCCCTTCTTTTTGTATGTTTGCTCGTTTTGTCGGGCGCTCTCCGCATTTCCGCCGCTCTCTCGGCTCCGCCCCTCCCATTCCGAAGGGGCGGGGCGTGGCCAGTTACGGACGCGAAACGACCGAGTACGACATTGACCTCACCTTGTGCTAGACTTTCACATGCTATTGTAGATGTAATTGCTTTGTATTCGTCGCGGCCCGTCGCTATTTTTGGGCTGCCCTATGAAGAAGGGGTTTTACTGTAGTCATTTTCGAAGGGGTACATAATTCATTTTTCTTGACGTGAACAGCAGTTTGCCGGGAATTGCCAGCGGCTATATTGGCCTGTCGGGAAAATAATAAGCATTCTGTCGCGTCGAAAATCGTATCGCCGCCGGGAAAATGAATTGTCTCGCGACAAAATCGAATTGCTTTCACTTCAGCGACGCTATTGGCGCTGCGACATTGTGCTCATTATTTTCCCGACAGACTAATATTTAATTTTTTTAAAAATTTCCTTGTGATTTTACAACTTAAATATTCGGTCTGAATATACATTTCATATGATATTTTACCCGCAAAATTCATCTGTTAGCCGTGAAATTTGTAAATTTGATTGCATAACCGAGTACATGCGGTATGAGTTTTGAAATATTGGTACTTTTGTCACTTGATATGACCTTCACATTTGCCATATCAAAATAATTTTGTATTTGTCAGTGTGTCGGGAAAATAATGAGTCTCTCCCTGTAATTGTCGCATAGTCTCCAGCCCTCGGCTAGCCGTCGCAAATCCATGATAGGCGATGCCAAGGCGCGACAAATCCACATTATTTTCCCGACAGGCTTTGTATCAGTCTGTCGGGGAAATAATGGGCATTCTGTCGCAGCGAAAATCGCACGTGAAAATGACTTGTCTCGCGACAAAATCGAATTGCTTTTCACTTTAATATTGCTATCGGCGCAGCAACATTTTGCTCATTATTTTCCCGACAGACTGATACATTAAACTTTCATTTCGATATTTTAAACACTCATTTCGATATGCCCTCTATGACCTTTTACGCATCAAATTGCCGGAAGCCCTCCGCTCGACCCACTTCATCATCATATTCATCGCAAATTTGCCTAATTTCGCCCCCCATTTCGGGTTTCCGCCAACTTTTTGCGGCCGTGTTTCGTTTTTTTTCGCATTTTCCGCGTAATTTCATAAACTCGTGGTGGCGTCGAGGTGGCTAAATTTAGCGCTCCCGTATCCCTCCTCGCTGCCACTTAGCGCCAACAACTCCAACTCTCAAAAATTCTTGCAGGGTCAAAACGTGCGCAAGAACGGCAAGCAGAAGAGAGGAGATGGGCATGTTCGTCTTGTTGTTGGGGCTGTTCGTGTGGTCAGAGGAGTCGTTGGTGGCGCACGCGTTCCCGCGCTCGCCGTTGGCGGCGGCGCTGCAGGGCGCGGTGCAGAACGCGCGCCGCTGCCCGCCCCTCAGCGACGTGGCGTCGCTGAGTTTCGCGGAGCAGCCGCGCATCGTGGTGCGCGATGATGAGCAGTTCGCGTGCAAGCGCCTAATCGAGTGCGACGTGATGACGTCGCCGCCGGAGGTGAGGAGTTTTTCTGGGGGGAGAGCGGGGGGAATGCCCGCCAAACTTGGGGTGGCGAGTTTGGCGGGGGATTCTCGGACGTGCGTGACGTCCGCCGCAAAACAAATAGTGGGATTTTGGGCCGGCCAGACATCAATTATCAGTCTGTCGGGAAAATAATGAGTCTTGTCGGTGTCGCGTAGCAAGTCTGCAGCCCTCGGCTAGTTGTCGCAAATTCATCATAAGCGATGCCAAAGCATGACAAATCCATATTATTTTCCCGACAGACTTTTTATCAGTCTGTCGGGAAAATAATGAGTCTTGTCGCTGTCGCGAACCAAGTCGCTTGATGGGCAATTTCGAGGCGCGACAAATCCACATTATTTTCCCGACAGGCGTTATATCAGTCTGTCGGGAAAATAATGAGTCTTGTCGCTGTCGCGTACCAAGTCTGCAACCCGTCGGCTAGTTGTCGCAAATTCATCATAAGCGATGCCACAGCATGAAAAATCCATATTATTTTCCCGACAGACTTTTTATCAGTCTGTCGGGAAAGTAATGAGCATTCTGTCGCATCGAAAATCGCACGTGAAAATAACTTGTGTCGCGAGAAAATCGATTTTTTTTTACTTCATCGGCGCAGTGACATTGCTTTCATTATTTTCCCGACAGACTGATAAAATGATGACTATATTTTTTTATTCTTTTCTCTCTCAAATTGCATCCTTTCTTCTTGCTTATTTTCCTGTTTTTCCAATCTAACATCCCTCCAAAACCACTAAGCCGGCGGTCAAAATCTCGAATCTTTCCCGCCACGAAACCTGCACCATGCAGTTCA
This sequence comes from Bursaphelenchus xylophilus, assembly GCA_904066235.2. Taxonomy (NCBI): domain Eukaryota; kingdom Metazoa; phylum Nematoda; class Chromadorea; order Rhabditida; family Aphelenchoididae; genus Bursaphelenchus; species Bursaphelenchus xylophilus. The sequence goes on along the minus strand of CAJFCV020000003.1, from coordinate 10,905,957 downwards.
TCTTTGCGCGCCGTCCCCCGGGGACGCCGTAAATTAAAGCAGCCCCACTCTGCCGTCGTGATGTCAAATAAAACTCCAAATTAAAACCTGAGCAAACAAATCGACCGGTAATCTTTTTCCTCCCCTTTTTTCGGGTGGAATTCGCATCAGGTGAAACATGCAGGTGATTTTGTGTGCAGAACTGAAATTCCCCGAAATATTACCGTATGAAAAGGTTGGAGAGTGAAAAAGAAATCAAAGATGAACCCAGTTGGGCAGGTGTTAGACTGAACAGTGGCGACAGAGAACATACCAACATCTTTTGGAAGGATTTTAAAGTGATTTTACAAGGTTCCTGGGATTTTAAAGCAGATTTATATACAAGGAAAGTACCTCTCAGATTTTATTTAAATTTTGCATACAACTCCAGCATAAGCCAAGTATCAATTCCTGAAAGTTTTAGCTTGCGCTTTGGAACCGCTGCCGAGATATTGAACGATCTTTAAAACCTAGAGAGCACGCGAAATGCGGAGGGCGGTCAGAGAGAAACCCTTGTTTTGGCCATAACTTTGCCCTTTTCGCGCGGAAAGATTAGATTTTTTTTCGAAATATTACTCTTTACGGTAGAAATAGACATCAAACTTTTCATGGTGAAATTGGCAAAAAGTGTCAAAATTTTTGCTAACTCTCGTTCCAAAAATCTCGGTTGTTTCTGCAAAGCGCGAGCTAGGATTCTCGCATATATCTTTGAAAAAATTCTTCTAAATTTGTGCCAAGTTTCATCAAAATCTGAACGTCGCAATATAATTTCCCGTAGGGCAAAAATTAAGGCAAAAATTGGAGAACATGATGTTTTTTTCCAAAATTTACGGGACTATCTTGTCTTCTTCTGCCCTCTTTTCTCTTCATCTAGCCTAAAATCGATCTCTAGCCGTCTTAAAACTCTCTCAACGCATTTTCAAAACTAAAAATCATCCAAAAAATACCCCAATTTTCAGACAAATGTCTACTGGTTCGTGAACAAGCAGTTGGTGCATTCAGTGGCGCAGCGCGACATCACGTTAGAGGGCAACCCAGAGCAGACCATTCTCGGCGTCAGCCAGACCCGGCATCGGTTCTGTCTGGACCCGTTCTTGAAGCCGAACCAGGAGAACACTGTGAGTTGCAGGGTGCAGAGCAGCTGCAAGTCCGACGTCATCATCGAGAGTCCGCCATTGGTGACGATGGGACCATGTAAGTGAATTTTTGAAGCTTATTGTTAGATTTTTGGAAATTTCGAGATTTTAAAAATTTTTCAATTTTTTTTGTTTTTGGTCCCCTCTTACCCCATTTTTAGTTCAAAAGTGCCTTAATTTTTTGTACACAGTCCTAGGACCATGATGCTTCATTCCCAAAAAAAATTCTACAGTAACTTTCTCGCATCTTTTTTGCAATTTTTTCACATTACTCTGTCGGGAAAATAATGGGTCTCGCTTTGTCGATGTCGCACACCAAGTCCCCAGCCCTCGGCTAGCCGTCGCAAATCGACGATGAGCAATGCCAAAGCGCGAAAAATCGACATTATTTTCCCGACAGCTTGATATCGGTCTGTCGGGAAAATAATGAGCACTCCGTCGATTTCCTTTTCCATTCAGCGACGTGAGCAGCGACATTATGCTCATTATTTTCCCGACAAATAACGTCAAACTCATATCCGGTGGATCCCATGACTTTGGCCTTTACCTCCGCATTGTAGTCGGTGTGAAATTTGTTTTTGTATTCTCGAGGAGTTCGCGAGAAGCCGCGGGCTTCTGCCGAAGCCCCGTGAGGCTACAATTTTTCGAATTTTCGAGCGACGTCAAATGTCGTCAGATAGTGAAAGCGACTAAAAAGTAGGCTACAACTGGGACGGGGGGTAGTTGTAAATTTCGACAGGATTTTTGAAATTTTGAGTGACTGAAAGAAATAGGATTTTTTTTTGAAAATTCGACCAAATTATGCAAATTTCGTAAAAAAAATAATATTTAAAAATTTTCGAAATTCTAACACAAAAAAATTTAATTACAGTAAGACAGTATACAATGAATTGTGAGGGACCAATAAATTTGTTCGTTACAGAGAGGTTTCGTTGTACGGAGCTGCATTTAGGCTTATAATTGACTTTTGGGGCCTCTAAAATTGTCGGTTATCGACAGTGTTCGTTGTAAGGAAGTTTGTTCTACAGAGGCTACACTCTACATATTTTTTTCGAAAAAATTTTTTTTTCGATAGTTTTTTTCTTTTCTTTATTCTTTTTGCTGCATTAATTTTTACGTATTTCTCATCATTCCAAATTCTAAAATCATAGGCGCAGAGCGCGGGAAATCCCTCCGAATTCTCCAGAGGATGTCATATTTTATGTACAAGGGTAAATTGGAAATACTTTGGCTGCACTTTATGTATATGCTACCGTAAAGCCTGGGAATTTAATGGGTTTGGAATGTAATGGAACTTTTGTGCCGAAAACTCCCATACAACAAAGACTGTCTATAACAATGAATTTTTGAGGTCATAAAAGTTAATTTTAGACCAAAATAAGTCTTCGTACAATAAAGATTGTCTACTAGCCCCTCCGGAAAGTCGCCGGTTTCATTTTTGTCACTTGACCGGTACGAAAACAAAAGTTTTTTTGCACTGTGCAATTTTTCCTTTTTGCACTGTGCGATAGGCTTTTTTGGGCTGTCGCTCGCACCCTCAATTTTTTCGCACAGTGCAAACGCCAGAAATGTGTCCGGCGACATGCACGGTGCAAAAACAAAAGCTTTCTTTGCACTGTGCAATTTCTTGCATTTTGCACCGTGCAATAGGCTTTTTTTCGGCTGTCGCTCGCACTCCGACTTTTTTGCACAGTGCACACGCCAAAAATCAATCCGACGATTTTTTCGGAAGGATTAGTATAACAAACAATTTGTTTGTCCTTTATGACTGTTGTGCAGACATTTTACTGTACAAAAAATGTTTTATTTTTAAAATTAAAAAAAATTTTTTTTTTCTAAAAAATTGTACAAAAATTTTTCTGAAAAAGTCCATAAATATCTCTATAACGAATAAAACTCTTGTTCCCTTGCGATTCGTTATACAGAGGTTTTACTGTATTTTCACTTTTTTCAAAAGCAACTTTACAACATTTTCATTTTATCATTTCTTCAGCCCACAACAGCCCGCTGACGAAATACTCGCCTCAGGCGCCACTCATCACACTGGTCACGGCAACGCGAATGGAGATTGCGGGCCAGTTTGTGCAACTATTTTGTCACGCCACCGGCAAACCCAAACCCAACATCGAGTGGATGGTGCTGGATGATGCGGACGAGAGCAAGGTGTATCCGATCTCCGACTTCAAAGACTTTATTTATGTGAGTTTCAAGTTCATTTGGGTATAGGTTTGTATTTTTTTTTCTTTTTTTTGACTGGTAAATAGGAACCCAATTTCGGCCGCACTAACAAATGCGCAGATGTTTTTTGCACTTTTCTGACGCCTGAGACAACCATTTTAGGTAGAAATGAATAATTAACAGCGGGTTCCGAAGGCTGACGTCAATTTCACGACCATTGAAAAAATCAAGGGTTCTTGCAATTTTGAATTGAAAAATTGAAATACAAATGTTAGTACAACTAGTATTCCCTAGGGTTTACTGTAGATGTAGCATAGAACCGAAGCCTTTAGTTGGACTAGAAGTTATTTTCGAAAGGCCAAATATACTCGAGGTTTGGCTATATTATTCATGGCGTCCATTAAATTGAGTGGCCTTAAAAGAACACAGATTAAATTGTTTCGCTATAGCATAGTTTAATAATGCTGGCGCTATAATGCAGCCTACATAAAAGCCCTTTATGCGCCATGCCACACGTCACGTAGGCTAATTCGAGCTTTGAGTTTTAGGGATATTATTCATGACATCCATTGGTATGGGTGACTTCAGAAAAATAGAGTATATCTTTAAGGCGCCAAGAGCTGTGATGAAAAGTCTTGGCATGCGCATAGAACCTTAGATGGGCTTTCAGAGGATATGTAATTTATTCTCCAGTCTAAATCCACCACTGAGATATCATTATATTAGCCATGACAGCCATTAGTGTCGATGACCTCAGAAGAATAGTGCAATAGGGTCAACCAGTTACGAGCTGCGTTCCCCAGTTGTGGCTGTAGCATAGTAGGCTTCAAGGGCTTTCCAACAGTACATAACCCGTTGTGCTGTCATATTTCATCTTTGAAATATAACTATATTATCCATGACATCAAAAAAAGTTTTTTGATGTCATGGATAATATTATATTCCAACTGTGATATTTTCACCCTATCCTAACTCCTTGCTCTTGCAGGTGCTCGACGGTGGCGACGTGCTAATAAACACGGCGGCGACAGATCGCGCCTCCATCACGCTGCAATGCAACGCCAGCAACGAGGACGGCTACGACGCGGCGGAGTCCTCACTAATAATCCTAGCGCCCAACGATAGCCAGTCGTAAAGGCCGAGCGGTCGCTTCTTTTCTCTCTCTTCTCTTCTATGTAAACTTTCTTGTATTCGAAAACAGTGACCAAATAAATGACGTTATGCCAATTCTCTCGTGATGACCTTAGGCCTCCGGACTGTCGCGCGATCTCCGCACCCAACTCCCCCCACAGTGTATATCTTGGACATATTCGAATAGTGTGTGTGCGTGTGTGTAAATTTTTCGCCGCTTTTTTCACCAAATTGTTTCTTTGTACGTTTGTTTCGAGTAACCGATTTCTATGTTTATGCCATTGTTATCCAATAAATTAAGAGTTTTTGTGGTTGAATCATCGAATTCGGGGTTTCAAAGGAAGTATTGAAGACAAAGATCTTGTGTAAATACTCCGTAGCCATCTATACAGGTCATTCATCAAGTCTTGAGAATCTAGGCGCACATTTCCCGGCACAGACAAGACTTAGAACAAACTTCTTGAGAGACTATGGAAAATCGAAAGAGCCGGTCAGAGAAAATCAAAAAAAGAGACTCTTTTTTCGGGCGGCTGGCCCGACTTTTCGGGCCAGCCTTATCTATAATATCTAGATAAAATTTACGGATCTTATATTCTTGCCGCAAATTTTGATCTTGTATATGTTGGAGTAACTCGGGGTAAGGAAAAAGTAAAATGTAGTAAAATTAGAAAAAGTAGACATGTTGGAAGTCTCCGCCGAGCCTTCGCCGATCGTCCGCAGATCATCCAACGGCTTTGTCATGCCTTGTAGGCACTTATTACAACCTTTTTTTTGGGTATCTACAGCCCTACTCCTCGCACAAAATCAAAGTTTGTGTTGACGCGAAAAGAATAGATATGACAGTGAAAGTGCTCCAAATGTTACGAAACACGCTCACTTCTCATCCTGTTTGCCCCACTTCAAACACTATGTAAGTTTTGCCGGTTTTCGTGCCATATTATACAACACATACAAATGGGTAGATACTTTTCCTGTTTCTTGTAAATCTCGCTTGTTTTCTCGATTCAATGACTTCAAAATTTGTCGTCGCAAATCCAGATTGTATCTAGTAGGCAATGACATAGAATTGGTTGTAAAAAATTCCTTCATTTCCATGCATTTTGCCCAGGTTTCGAAGTAATTGTCATCAATATCTAGTACAATATCGAAATGTGTTCACAACTCGACAGACGGAGGCCTGGTGCTTATGTTAGCTACATTTTCGTATAGCTTTTTGAAGAGAGACACTTATAGTTTGCAAATTCCGTGCTATTTCACGGAGACTAAACATTAATATTGTACATGACAGATGTAACTGTCAGTGTATAATATGTTCTGAATTTGTTGAAAAAAGATATGAAATAACACTTTGCTTCCAACTACAACCTCCTGACGACACCCTAATTTCGATATGACCGATTTTTTGTAGGAGAAAAACGATGACATCAACTGTGACATAACTATAACGTATAACATATCCGGTCTTTACACCATGTAAAAATCGAGGCAAATTTAACTGTAATATCCTACAACCGTCATATAGGAACCCTCGACAATGGTTTTACAACCTAAATTCCACTACAATCCAACATTAATTTAATCTTGACCGCAAAGTGCGGTCGAAAAATGTCAGAAGTTGACTGCACTGTGCGCGTAAACAAAATTCCAGAAATAGCATCCGTAAATCAGAAATCGCCTCAAAATGCATCCAGAAGCTCCTTTTGGCTCCACTAAGCCCCTCATAATATTAATTGAGGTTGTAAAAGAGCATGTGATATTGTGTTTATACAAAAATATTTCACAGATCGGCTTATGAGTATATATAGCCCTAAAATTCGAAAAACAAACAAATTAAGCGCTAAATTTAGGGCAAGTCAGCTGAAATTGTATAAAACGAATATGAAATTTTTTGGTGGACCTTCGAAACTTTAAAAAAACTCTAAAAAATGGGCAAAATCTAAGTGAATGTTAACACATATATGAAATACATGTTAAAAAAACCCTTTTCCCATTTTTCTTGCCATATCAAATCAATACCGTAATTTACCGACCACTTTGGCCCAAAGAGGAAGTGTTGACCCAAATGAGGCGCTTTGTGTCAAGTGTTCCTCCAACATTTTCTTCGACAATTTTCCGCAAAAACTTGTTTCTTTGTTGGATTCCACATCAGTTTTAGCACCACAAGCAATAACTTTTGCTTATTGGATTCACCCTGATCTTGTTCTAACCACCTGCAATTGTTTGTGGAACACAATCATGAGCCGCGAATCTCCGGTAAGTGAATCTCTTGAAATTCACCATTTTTAGATCTCCCCCATACAAAGACGGCGTTTACGATTTTGGTTGTTTATTCTTTTAGCCAACGAAGCTGAATGAAAGCCTGGAAAGCGGAGAATTGAGTCAGGATACCAAGAGCGACGAGAAAGAAGTCCGATCTGATAGAAATCGCGATCGAAGGCAAGAAAGAGGGGAAAGAGGTTCGGAACGGGACAGAAAAGACCGCAGAAGTCGTGATAGAGATAGAAATCGTTCCAGAAGTCGAAGTGTAAGTTGGAATTTTTTTCTACATTGCAATTGGGGTTTAGGTAGATCGTAAGAGAGAAAACGGTTCTCCAAGGCGAGATCGACGTCGAGAACGGAATGGAGATGGTGCTGATAGGCGGGACAGACGTCGGTCAAGGTCCAGAGAACGCCGACGACGTAGATCGAGATCCAGCTCGCGAGAAAGACCAAGAAGAAGGTCCAGAGATAGAGATGGTGAAGGAAGACGAAGGTAATTGATATTTTATTGTGTTTTCTTTCGAATTTAGGCTACTATTGAGGTGAAAGAAGCTTTTCTTATTGTTTTTTAAACGTGTTTCTTTGTTTGGGAGCTAAATGTTGCCTTATTTTAGACGTCCTCGATCTCCAGTCCGACCCAAGCCTCCTCCAACTGTTTTTAAGAAGAATCATGAAGCCTCAACCTCTGAAGAGAGTTCTAAACTCGAGGAGAAAGAGATCAAATGGTCTACCAGAATTGCTGCGGTTTCTTCCGACGATTCTCAGCGATCGAAATTCGAGAAACTTCTGGGAATGCACAAAAAACCGGGAGAAAGTGGTTTGAAGTTGAATAAAGTGGATGATAGTGAAGTAAAGGACCTCAAAAATGACCTTCAAAAGATGAAATCGGATTTGGATCAGCAGTTTGAGCATGGCCGACAGTTTACACATTATAATCGGGGTCGGGGCTTCGGCATCTGATGTTATCCATGGGAAATGTTTAATTTCAAATGGATTTTGCTGTTTTCTTTGATTGAATTTGATGTTTATAGTTAGCTGGAGGTCTGTTCTATGAAATAGAAGAGGATATTCAGCTGGCAATGGATGACTCTTGATTTTAATATTTTTTTTTTTTTGTTTTGGGTATTAATAAATAAATTAAAATAATTTCAGTCGATATTGGCGATGTAATGGTAAATTCCAGTTTGGTATCTAACTATTAGACCTTATTATATATTTTTCAATCATTTATTTTTAATTATAGATTCAGCTTGGACTGCCTGACCAATGAATTTCGGTAAGTGTCATGAATAATATAATTTCTTTCATATTTTAGAATTTAATCAACATTTTAACCTCCCATCGACTTCATTCCTCCAGAACCTCAATGTCACGGCCAAAGGCCGGTGTGGAGATTGTATTGGATGTCTAAGGCAGAGTAATTGCGAGAAATGTCTCAACTGTATAGCCAAAAGGCCGTGTTTCAAGAGAATCTGCGTTCAATCGCAGATAATTCAACAAACTGCTGTTAAAAATGAATTTGGTAGGTGATTTAGAGGATCTTATCATTTGTTTTTAGGAAATCAAATTTTAAAAATTTTTTTGAATTATATTGTAGTAGAGAAAACGAAGCCAAAGAAGGTCGGGAAGAAGGTTGGGCGTCCAAGAAAGCCTTCCGGCGAAAGAAAACCACGGAAGCGCTCAGTCACAGCGAATTCCCAAGCCAGAGAGAAGAACAATCGAGACACACAACAACAAAAAGTTACTGTAATCTCCAAAGAAGAGGTGAGATTTTTACTTTTTTTGGTCTGATTTTAGAATCCTTGACAACGAAGAACCTCGCAGATGATTTTTCACCCCCAATTATTAAATTTGACAGAGTGTTTTGCAAAAATTTTTGCTAAAGTCGACCTTATTTTAGGAGAAGGTACCCCGACATTGTTATGGTCCCCAATGCGAAAGTGCCGCCCGTCCCGGATCCAAGTACTGCTCAGACGAATGTGGCCAGAATTTGGCTCGAAAACGTTTGGCCCTCCTTTTACCGCAGAGGATTCAAGATTATTACGAGCAGACGCCCATGTGGAAGGTGGAAACTGAAGAAAAAATACAAAAGCTGAGGAATACACAGCTCGAAATTGAAGAAACATTGAAGAGAATCGACGATTGTGCGCAGAATTTGAATCTGTATTTTACGGTGAGTTCGGATTTTGAGGTGAAAAAATTTTGAAATCGCAGTGCAAATTTTTTTTTGAAAAAAAAATCTGTTTTTTTTTTTGCACTGTGCTTGTGGCCACTGAAAAAAATTTGATGGGGGTTCTAATTGAGTCCGACGGAAGTCGGTTTTGTAATTTGTCGAAAATTTTTGGTACAAACTTACAATGAGGGACCTGATCCAATGGCAAAAAACGTTCCATTTTGCATCCGGGAAGTATCAAAAATGTTGCAAAATGTCTCCCTCTCCAATTGAAAATACTTCGTTTTGAAGGCTTCCTCACAAAAAGAGCGGATGCGCTTTTGAAATGGGAGTTTTTTCACTTGGAGACGGAGGTATTTTGCTGCATTTTTGATACTTCCCGGATGCAAAATGGTGCGTTTTTGGCCAACGGATCACGTCCGCCACACGTTCAAGAATTAATTGTGGCCTTTCAACAACAAAATAATCGAAAATCACCCCCAAAATTTTCAGACTCTAGCTTCGGGCCAACCGATTTACCATCGACCCGCCCAACAAGACGAGGACTCAACTTTTGTCCATTCCTGTATGGTCTGTGGCATGGAAGTGCCGGTAAAAGCCCTGCCGAAGCACGTCCAACGTTGCTTTGTTCGAATCGAAAAACAGTCCAGCTTTGGGACCAGCCATAAGTTCGGAATCAACCCGCACAATATCATGTGCGAGAAGTTTGATAAAAACACAAAAACTTTTTGCAAAAGATTGAGAGTTATTTGCTCGGAACACTACCGAGACGAGATTGGATCCAGCTTTAAGGTAAAGGAATGGAATTTTTGAGGTTTGGAGGAGAAATTTTTTAGGATTTTTTGAAAAAAATTGTAATTTTTAAAATATTTTTGAGGTTTATTGGGTCAAAAATTGCTTGATTCTTATAGGTTAGGGTCTTGTTGCTTTGAAAAACACATTTTTAAACCTCTGAAGATAAAAAATGTGATTTTTCTGTTGAAAAGTTAAATTTTTTTCAATTTTAGCACATTAATTTAGACTAGGGCTCGAGACTTCGCAGCCTGCGGCTGCTCACGTCTCTCGGGCAGTCCTGCGGACAAAGGCAACTTTGCGCCCGGTATCGCTGCTTTTCGCGCGATTTGGACCTGTTCAACGTCGAAAACAACATAAACGCTCGCTAAAGCTTTGCCGACGGCCTCCGGCCGCGGCAGAGAAACGCTACGCGTTAGACTGAGCCTAGTAGAAAGTTGTAGCGTTTTTTAGACCCAAAAGTTAGGATCGCTAAGCTTTCCCTAATCGCTAAGCTCAGGCCAGTCCCAGATTGCTAAGCCGGGTTAAAGAGCCCGCCGGCATGAGGCGACGGCCTACGGCCGCCGCGAGACTACATTTTGTTACCTAAAATAATCTCCCTTCCACCCAAACTTGATCAGAAGCTCATACAATAAGGAAAAATCAACTAAAAAACTCGAAAAAATAGACTCAGCACTCAAAATTATCCAAAGCCAATATTTTTCCCGAAATCGCCGTCAAATTTGGCCCTAAAACGGCCAAATCCCGAGAATCCAGGACCAAAAAAAAATTTTACAAAAATTTCTCGAAAAAATCCAGAAAACCCCGTCATGATGACCGGTTCCTCACCACCCTCCTCATTCTCAGCTCTCTCTCCGTCTTATCTCTGACCGGAATCGAAAGAGAAAACCTTTGTCTAACCACCCTCCACCCCTTTCCCACTCTCTCTTTTCTCCCGCCAAACGAAGAAGGAAGCGGTTCTCTGCCCGCTCTCTCTCTTCCCCGCGCTCTTTTTTTGTGTTTTCGTCCGTGGAAGTGGGCGTTTTTTCAAAACTGGCACTTGTTCCACTAAAAGTACCGGGGAAAAAGATACGACTATGTCCGAAATGACATAGAGGTTCCGAATATGTAACTTTTAGACTAATTTTAGTTGGAAATTTTTGGGATTTGACGACTTTTCCGATTCGGGATTTTTTGGGACCGCCGCTTCAAACACGATTTCTGATCATATCTCTCGGAATCGTATCCCAGCTTCTGGTTGTAGAATCCTTACTAAATTGTCTATCATGTAACGGGCGGGATTTTTGAATTTCGAACTTGTTCCCGAGCTATAGTAACTTTCGTGAAAGTAAGTAAAATCGAAAAATTCGGAAATTCGAATACTGCTTTTTCAACCTGTGCGTGTTTTAGGAATCGACATCTGTTTCTGTAGCAGTTCAATGTGCTGAATACGACGGACAAAATTAAAATCCGAAAAAGTTCGATTCCAAGCCCTCAGGGCCGAATTTTGGCCGAAATTTCGAATTTTTTTTTCGACCGCACGGTGCGCACAGAATATTGCAAGTAGAAAGCTGAAACTTGGCACGATGGTAGTCCATTTTGTGTCCTATAGCACCCATATGATCAATTTGTTCAACCCCGCTAACTGCCCTGAGGGCGATTTTTTTCGCACGGTGCACCAAAAATCGACCGAAATTTCCGGCCGCTCTGGCGGCCGTAATTTCAAAGATACGAAGACGATGTAAGCGGGTAATTTGTAGAGCTCTTCGAGCTCTACAATCTATAGCTGGACATTTTTGACATCGTTGTTGTACATCAGAGCGAGAAATTTGAAAAAGTCAAAATGTTGAAAATTTCGAAAAATTTCGTTTTCCGTCGGGAGATTCTATTGAGGACATGGCTACGTAGAATGTTCTGAAAAAATTTTGTGACAATCTTCGAGCAAAAAGAAATCGATCAGCGAGCCGTTTTTTCGAATTTCGACCTGGGAGCCGAGAACGAATTTTTTGAAATTCGCACTGTGCAAATCGTATTTTTTACAGTAAGCCATAGCTAAAATACGAAGTGCACTACAAAAAAGAAAGACACGCACTAATAGGAAGTCGGGTACGTAGAATTCAATGGAATCGAAAAAATCCAGAAATTCCGTCATCATGACGGGGTTTTGTGTAAGTGTAAGTTTGTACATGGCCGTATCTACACATACATGGAGTTATCTCTTAGTTATCAATTTGCTTTCCCGATATGGACCTGTAGAAGCTTGCATTTCAATATTCCCCGGTCTAATTAAAAGATACGAAAAAAGGTCTTTTTTTGAGATTTTTTTCGTAAATTTTGAAATTTCGAAAAAATTTCGACAGTGATTGTCCCATTATGTACCATACGCGACGAAACCAAAAATCAAGCCCATACCTATAAAACGAAGCGAGATATGACAGCTCAAAGTTTCGACTTTTCATGACGTCATAGGTCACTCAAAATTGAAAATTTCGAAATTTTTTTTCAAATACTCAAATAGAGGATCTAAAAGAACCACCATGCCAAAAATCAAGTCAATCGGGGCAAAACAAAAGTATAACCACAAACCCTACGAATACTTGTATTTTTTTTTAGATTTTTGAGCGATTTTGGATTTTGAACATGGATTTAGTGCCCTAAAAATGATACTAGATTTGTTGGCAGTCTGTCACATTCTTATTTTTGGGTGTTTCAAGAAATTTGGCGGAAATTTTTTGCGAATATCTTTGAGCTCTCCGGAGTTATCGCGGAAATTCTTCTTGTTTCCAAAAAATTGAAATTTTGTAACCAGCAAAAAACTTTTTTTTTCGTCGGCGGAGAGGGCAGGCAAGTTGTAACATAAACATAATTTTGGCCGTTGTAACAAAGTTTTCATCATGTAATACGGTGTATTTTTTTTTTTCAAAAAAGTCGCAAATGTCCTCGCCGAAAACTGCCCTCTCCGCTGACGAAAAAAAAAGTTTTTGCTGGTTACAAAATCGCCCAACTTCAATTTTTGGAAGCAAGAAGAATTTCCGCGATAGCTCCGGAGAGTTGAAAGATATTCGCAAAAATTTTCTACCGTTTTTCTTGAAACACCCAGAAATATGAATGTGACGCAATGCCAACACATCTAGTATCATTTTTAGGGCACTAAATCCATGTTCAAACTCCAAAATCGCTCAAAAATCTAAATTAATGTGCTAAAATTGATAAAAATTTAACTTTTCAACAGAAAAATCACATTTTTTATCGTCAGAGGTTTAAAAATGTGTTTCCCAAAGCAACAAGGCCCTAACCTACAAGAATCAAGCAATTTTTGACCCAATGAACCTCTAAAATATTTTAAAAATTACATTTTTTTCTAAAAATCCCAAAAATTTTTTTCCCTAATTTTCAAGAATCAAGCAATTTCTGAAAAAGTTTCTGCCATTTTTCTTGAAACACCCTGTACAGTGGGGGACGTGATCCAGTGGCAAAAACCATGCCATTTTGTATCCGGGAAGTATAAAAAATGTGGCAAAATGCCTCCCTCTTCCAGTGAAAAAAACTTTTGGATTGGATTCTTGGCATTATGCAACAGATCAGGTCCGTCACTGTACAGGGTGTTTCCGGAAATATGGCAGAAAGTTTTTCAAAAATTGCTTGATTCTTGAGAATTAGGGAAAAAGATTTTTGGGATTTTTGGAAAAAAATGTATTTCGTTCAGATTTGCGGCTACCCGCTGGCCTGGACCCGAGTCCGATCCCTTCCACTGGAGGAGATGTTCCTCAAAATGGACATCCTCGAGGACGGGATGTGCATGAACGAGAGGAAAACGTGCGAAACCCACTACATGTGGGAGCAAGCGGCCTCGGCGGTGATCGAAAACCAACGCCTCCAGCATTTACTCCGCATCGACGAGATCCAAGACCAGTACCGAAGACTGGCCGAATCGCATGCTGTGCAACGAAATGCCATCACTGTTTTGATGAATTCCAGAACTACTCATGGACAAATCCCCGAAGACATTCAGCAAAAACTAGGCCCACCTAGGAGCGTCCGCGTTTTCAAGGATGATGACATTGAGATGGTCAATGTGGAAGATGATGGAATTAACTCGCAAATGAATGAACTTCAAGTTGGATAATGAAAGAGTAGACTGTTGGATTATGATGTTTACTGTGGTTTTGTATAAAGTTTAACTTTTAGACGTTTTTTTGTGTCACAATTTTTTGTCTTTTTTTTAATGACATCTCTTTTGACGCAATTTTTATACTATAGGAACCTCGGTAAACACAACTTTAAACTCCTTGGATAGCTGTAACGAGCAAAAAGATATCCGCAAAAAGTCTTTTTTTTCAAAATTTCTTCAATCACCTTGTAAAATGTTCCCTGGCATTCCTTTGGACATCTCTCTTACAGCCACATACCCCAATATACATAAAAATGTGAATTCGATTGACAGAATCAACGCGGATTCTGTCAATTTTCTCTGCGCTTGGACGTCAACAACCCGTCAATTGCGTCACACAGGCCACGTTGTCTGGAGAATTACGATGGGGGAGATTTTTGTTGATATTCAGGAACTTTTTTCTGTATAAAATTTCCTGGAACCGACGTTTTTGATGGAATTAATTTTTGCCTTTTATGTTCGTCAATTTTACAAGGTCGGTTACTAGAGTCATCTACAACGTTCGTAGATAAAAATGGGTTTTTCTGGGCAGAAAAAAACGAAACAAACAAGTGTTTTTGTCTTGCCGACTCTCCTTATTTTTCGTGCTCTCTGTTCCCAAAGATGGATGAATATCGCGGCTGACGCTGAATCTACCAACTGAGTTGTCAAAAAAAATTTTTTAACCTGATAACTTTTAAAATTTTCCTTTTCTCATTACTCATCCTTCCGTTTGCTCTGTTTCGCAACGAAAACATTCCCAATTTAAAAAAATTTGTGCGTTCGACCAGAGAATGCCATGAAAAGAAGCGTAATCGCACCAAAAAGCCGCTCCAATGCATGTTTTATATAGCAGATATGGCCTCCTTTGTCTTACACGACCTTTCGCAACAACTTTTCTCTGCACTCTCCGCTTTCCACCCGATATTTCCCAAAGAGGTTAGAGAAAAATCGTCTCTTTTATTCACCGTGTTCTCTCGCGGTTCTCTAACCTCGCCGACTCCCTCACGCTCTCCCACTTGCACGCACTCTCTTCACTTTTTCTCTCGCATGAGCCGGATTCTCTCGCTCTCTCCTCATCCCTTCGATATTTCTTTTCTCTTTCCCTTGCTTTTAGCGCTCTTCTTTCGGCATTCTATTTCTTTTGTGTGCACTCTCTTTATTTTGCGTGCTCTTCGGCGGCCACTTTCTCTCCGGGTTTTTGTGCATTTTGGCCTTCACGAAGCCGGGAAACAGTGCGCACTTGCTCGGGAAACGGCGGAGATTTTGCAGCTGCTCATTTACAGCCCCATTTTCTCTGGCGTCTCTTCCATTCCCTGCGGAAATCCGCGATTTTTCGTTGTTTTCGCGGAAGAAATCGCCGCCGACCCGCGTTTCTCTCGCCCCTCTCTTCCATCGCGCCTCGTCTCTGCGGCTGACCTCGAAAATCCGAGCAGCCGGACTGACCATTCCCTCGGGTGGTGCGTACCTTCCGCCGGCCGAGCGGTGGTGGGCATGCGAGTTTTGCGCGGCCAAACCCCGCCGACTGCACTGTGCAATGTTTACGGGCAATTGTGCACAGTGCGTTCGGCGAACCCGCGGTTTCCGCCGACCCGAAATTGCTCGAGGGTTTGTGTAATAGGATGCTGGAAAAGATGGGCCACGGAACCGCTGGCCCACTCACGGACCCGAAATTCCGGCAGATTTTTGATTTTGAAATCATTTTCTTGATTTTTAGACCTAAAATCCGAGAAATCGGCCTCAAAAACGTGCAGAACCCGACGAATTTTTTGGAGGAACACGGAAATTCGGTTCTCTGATGCTCGCCACAAAAGCCAAGGTCTACTCGGACGGAGAGGTCGACAAAAAGCCGGTGATTCAAGCCGTCTTCGAACAGTTTTTTGATTTCTCGCGGGTGAAAAAAGGTCCGCTTCTTGTTTACGGCATTTCGCAAAAGGCGAACCACAAAATTTGCTGGAAGTTTTGGTTGGACTGATCCCACCGACACTCTTGAAAGGTTTACTACAAGTGGCTGATCGTTTTCTGCAAGGCGGACGCGCGTTATTTTCGAGTTTTTGTTTTTAGGTCCATCAAGTATAATATCCCTTCGTTTGATGTTATTTCTCCTGTTATTCTAGATTTTTTTCTTTCTGTTAGCCACTTCGTACTTTGTTCTTGTTGTTTCTTCACTTTTCTGGTTGAAAATTGCTAGAAAATGTAGATTCCTAGCTATTTTTTCCAGGTGGGACACCTTGTTTTAGGCTCGGTCAAGATTTTATGTGTTCAGTCGCTATTTCAGCCTCGAGAAAGTGCCGTTTTGATCTCGAGACAATGTGTGACCTGGTGGACACGAGTTTATCCTCTTTATACCCCTTTTTCAGCCAAGAAACTACGTAGAAAGTTTAGTTGATACCTTATGAATAATATTATTTTCACAGTGGGAGTCGTGCGTTTTCAGTTGAGTAATTGTGCGCGATAGTTGTTGCGTAGAGCATTTTATGTTTTCGCAAAAAAACATTGCCGATTTTTTTCGTGTTTCGAGCTTTTTTTGATCAATTTATTTCCGACATTGTACTAGACAAGTTTCGACAAAATTTTCGTGTTTTGACAGCTTTTATTTTTGAAATTATTGTCTAATCAGCTTCCTAAATCCCTAATCTTGCTTATGAACATTTGAAACCCTGCAAAAAAGTGGATTTACGACTGTTTCCACCTGCTGGTCCTAAATCTCTAGATCTTTCCGAAATTTTTATGTTTTCATCGCGTCTTCTGCCAAATTCGAGGTTCGAATTGAAAAGAAAGGATAGCTCTAATAACCTCATATAATTACAGGAGCTAACAGAATGGAAGAAGAATTTGCTCCAGTAAAAGACAAACAGCCAGCTGGATCAGCAAAAAATGACGAATTTGATCCTGGTAAGCATTTTATATTATTGCTTCTGTCTTTAGGTATCTCGTATATGCCAATTTCTAGCATCTAGAAAGGTTTTGGATTGTTTTTCTCCAAAAAATGTGTTATTCATGGTGGAACTGACGTTTCTTCGCAAATTTTATAATTTTTCTCACAAAATCCGTTGTTACCGACTGTGAATAGATAGATGGTATAGAAGTAAAGGTTTTGTCATTTATGGAAGGTGCTACACACTTATTGTGTAGCTTTTCTCTGAGCAATTTGAGTTTTAGTCGTCATGTTGTTTTAGAATTTTTTGCGGAAATTTTTTGCCTTTACAATATGAAGCTAGGCTTGTTAGCTCGTCAACGGCACAATCTTTGTTTCAGAAGATCGTTATAAACCCGAAGGAACAGTGATACTGGAAATTGATCGGTTTTCGGACTTTGCACGAGGACTGCCCGCCGAGAACCCACAACGACTGTCGGAAGCCGTCTACATCCGTGGCATGCCATGGAAAATCTTGGCAATCCCGCGCGATGGGTCCAGATCTCCGAACCGACAGACCGGCAAGTGCCTTGGCTTCTTCCTGCAATGCAATGGAGAGGCGGGCGACGGCGAGAACTGGTCCTGCTCGGCCTCGGCGATGCTCCGCATCGTCCCCATGAAGGAGGGAATCGAGCCCAACATCCGACGAATCTCCCACACCTTTCATCCCAAAGAAAACGACTGGGGATACTCGCAGTTCGTGCAGTGCGATCAGCTGCTGGAAGAGAGTGGCGGTTACATAAAGGATGATGTGGTTCGATTAGAAGTTGACGTCTCTGCTGATGCTCCACATGGTGTTCAGTAAGTTTGGAGGTTATTGAGGGGATTTGAAGGGGTTTTCATGGGATATAAATTGATTTTGAGAGGGTTGGGATATTACTTTAGGTGAGATGAAAAAAATTTTTGGAAATTTTTGAGGGTTTATATTTTTTTTGTATTTCAAATGGATTTTTATGATAGATAAAAAATCATGAAGGTCTGAGGAGTATTTTAGGGACACCTTCGGACCTTATTTTAGTCAAATTTTGATGTTTTTTCAAAAAAAATTTTTTTGAATTTTGACAAAATTTTTTGAATTTTTGTATAATAAAAATTGTTTTCAGTTGGGACAGTAAGCGACATGCCGGATATATTGGTCTTCGCAATCAAGGAGCCACATGTTATATGAATTCGATTCTCCAGACCTTATTCTTCACAAATAAATTGCGGAAAGCCGTCTATATGATGCCGACTGATGAGGATGACCCGGAAAGTTCTGTTGCCCTAGCGATGCAGAGAGTTTTCTTTGAGCTCCAGTTCAGCGACACTCCAGTGGGAACGAGGAAATTAACGAAATCTTTCGGATGGGACGCTGTCGACTCCTTCCTCCAACATGACGTCCAAGAACTGTGCAGAGTTCTACTGGACAATTTGGAGTCTAAAATGTCGAATACGACCGTTGAAGGGACCATTCCGAAACTTTTCAAAGGCAAAATGCGATCTTATGTTAGATGCATTGATGTCTCGTTCGAGTCGTCCAGAGAGGAATTTTTCTACGATGTTCAGCTGAATGTGAAGGGAAAGGCGAACAGTAAGTCTTTTTTTATTTTTTTTTGTTGAATTTTAGGAAGATTGAAGCGATTGGAATCGAGATATTGGAGATTTTGTGATTGCACTGTGCAGTCGTAGCGAGGGCTTTTGATTTTTTGCAAAATTTGGGAAATTTTTGATGAGCCAGCTGTGGAAATTGTTTTAATTTGAGGGAATAGATGGTCTTCAATGTGGTTTATATATAGGAGATGAACTTTTGAGACTTTTTACCGTTGAATTTGACCAAAAATCAGAAAATAGTCCAAATTTGGATTTTTTGGGAAATTTTGAATTTTTTAAAGTTATTTTTGAGAAATTGAGTAGTGATAAAAGATTATTATGGATGTTCAGAGATTCCTACTGCTGTTTGAGCAATTCCATGGGGTTTATTACCGCCTTTACCACATGATTTACCATTTTCTTTCAGTTATTGATAGCTTCCGCGATTACACGGAGTCCGAAGTCCTCGATGGCGATAATATGTACGATGCTGGGGAATTGGGGATGCAGAAGGCCGAGAAGGGTGTGAAATTTGTCGCCTTCCCTCCGGTCTTGCATCTTCAGCTCATGAGGTTTCAATACGACCCACAACAAGATGCCAATGTTAAGGTCAATGATCGGTAAGATTTTGAATTTTTTTTTTTCTTTTGAGTTTAGGAAAAGGCGAGAATTGATGGGAAATGATGGAACTTGGATTTGTGAGACAATCGAAGACTGAATTTGGAGATTTCGAGAGGTGTTGGATATTGTTTTAGATTTTTTTGGAAATTTGAGGGTTTTTTTGGTTTTTTGAATTTTTTTTGAGTGCTAATAGGATTCTGAGGGTGTGAAATCAACTATAGAAGAATTGAGAGCTAAAAATTTGAGATTTTTTATATTATACTTGACATTTTTTTAAATTTCAGATTCGAATTTCCGGAAGTCCTCCAGCTAAACGAGTTTATCGATGAATGCGGTGAGCAGGATGACTACACGTACCTTTTGCAATGCGTCCTCGTCCATGCCGGCGACTTCCACGGAGGCCACTACGTGGTCTACATCAACACCAACCTCCGATCCCAGCAGCCCAGATGGTGCAAATTCGACGACGATGTGGTGGCCAGATGCCCCATTCGAGAAGCCGTGCAAAATAACTTCGGCGGAGACGATCAGGAAACTGGACGGTCCTGCTCAAACGCCTACATGTTGGTCTACGTGCAGAAGAATAAACTGGACGATGTGATGTGCTCAGTGGCTGAGATTGACATCCCCACCCATCTAAAACAACGCCTGGAAAATGAAAAGGAAGAGGAACTGGTCCGGAGAAGGGAACGCGAACATGCCACACTCTTCACCGACGTCATTGTGGTCACCGACGAACATTTGACCGATCATTTGGGCTTTGATATCGGCGATTATGATGCGATCAAGGTGAGGATGGAGAGTTTTTCGATTTTTTGTGGATTTTGCGATTTCTTTGAAAATTTTTGAAAATTTTTTTTGAGGGGATTTTTTCGATTTTTTGGAAATTTTTTTATATTTTTGGAGGGGATTTGGGGATTTTTGCGATTTTTTTTTGTTTTTTAGAGGGGATTTTTGAGATTTTTTGATTGTTTTGGAAGAAATAGAGTGTGAGGGCAATGGGAGAGCGATTTTTTGAAGGAAAATTTTAGAGATGTGAAGTTTTTTGGGGGAAATTTTGAATGGAAGTGCTGGATTTTAAAATTTTTGATTTTTTTGTGGAATTTTTTAAAATTTTTGAGGGTAGAAGGCAGAATAAAGCAAAATAAGGATTCTATTTTTAGTTAGTGGAAAAAAGTTTGTGATTTTTTGGAGGAAAATTTTTTTGAAATTTGAGATATTTTGGCGAAAGTTTTAATTTCGAAAAAAGTTTTTGTACAAAAAAAATTCTTTTTTGGATAAAATACGGCGTAATTAGCATCTTGCGTTTACGGATTAGAGTTTGAATTGAGATTTTTTTGATTGTTTTTGAGATTTTTTCCAATGTTTTTGCTCAAAAATTTGAATTTCTTTGGATAATTGGATTCTTTTTCAGTCTTGCCGAATGGGAGCCCCGATTCGAGTGGCGAAGAGCTCGACGGCTCGCGACTTTTACAAAAAAGTTTCGTCGGTGATCAGCGTCCCGATCGACTCGTTCCGCCTGTGGAGATACGACCTTGTCTACGGCTCGAAAGAAGAGGGCTACAGCAACATCCTGGAGAGCCGCCGCCCCCGCACCTACATCCCATGCCCGGCGGAGAACGCCCCACAGCAGAGCCCCATCTTTTACGACCCCAAGGCCGACAATGTGTACTACATTGAGCTGGGCACCAACCAAATCGACCCCGAGAAAATGACCGTCCTCAAGACCCACCTGCAACCATATAATGCGGAAACGATGGTCATCGCGTTCTTGAAGTTCTATAATCACCATAGAAGAAAGATTACGTATCACGGATCGTTCCTGATGGACGTGGAGAGGTCCGTCTCCAACTACCTGGATGTCATCAAACAGAAACTTCATCTCCCGTTGTCCACAAATCTCAATTTGTATTTGGTGAGGGAATTTGTTGAGATTTTTTTGGTGAATTTTTTTGGGGGATTTGAGAGCTTTTTTGTTGGTTGTTTGAAGAAAAAGTGGGATTTTTTTGGGGAAAAAATTGATTATTGGGGAAAAAATTGAGTTTTTTGTGGGAAATTGGACTTTTTTTTTTGATTTTCTGTGAGTCTGAGAGGTAAAAAAGGTGTGAAAGGTTCTTTTTGAAGCTGTTTAGATTGGTTTGGCTTTCAGAATTCAAGTTTTTGAAAGTTTTGGGCAAATTTTAAAAAAAATTTTTAGAATTTTTTTGGAAGTTTTATTCAATTTTAATGTCGAGTTGTCTTGAGGAAGTCATTTTTGGGGGAGATTTGGGATGTTTTGTTGATTTTTTTGGGGGAAAATTGAGTTTTTTGAGGAAAAAATTTATTTTTTGAGGGAAATTGGATTTTTTTTTTTGATTGTTTGAGCATGAGAGGTAAAATAGGGTGTGAAAGTTTATTTTTTGAGTAATTCAGATTGTTTTAGCATTCACAATCTAGGTTTTTGAAAGTGTTGGGCAAAATTTTTTTTTTAAATTTTTTTACTTTTTTGATTTTTTTTTTTCAATTTTAATGTCAATTTTTCTTCAGGAAGTCTCCCCAGACCACATATACCAAGTGCACCCCAACGAAGAGCTCCCAATCCGCTCCGATCGCCACTTAATCACGGATGGAATCATCTTCATCGCCGAGGATGCGGGCGCCATCACGGACTCGAACAACCTGCCGCAGGCTTTCCAACAAATGTACGGCCGAATGCAGGTAGAAGCTGTCTGCAACACCGACTTTTTCGCCACCAACCTGAACCAGAACACGGACGTGATCTACATCAACATCCAGACGGACGCCAGCCTCAGCGAGTTTTGCGAGATTTTGGGCTCGCGGATCGACTTTGACCCCAAGAAAATTGTCCTTTGGAGGTCCACCATCCCGGCAGATCGGCCAGGACCGATCGTGGGCCAAGAAGAGTTCCGACGGTACACAATGCAGGACGTGGTCGGGCTGAATGGCAATGTTATACATGACCCGAGAAGCAGCCGCCCTTATACCGTGTATTACTCGAAGATCCCGATCCTAGCGAGCAAACTGGAAGAACACAAACATGTCAGAGTAGGAATAATGGATCAGAAATACCAAACTAAAGAATGGAGCGTCTTCCCGCCCAAGGAAGGCACCGTCGCCGATATCCTGGAAGCCGCCCGCGAATATGTCGAGTTTGCACCGAATGGATCCGGCCAACTCCGATTGGTTCATGTGGCTAATAATCCGAGTCAAAGCAGAGTATATCAGGTAGGAGTTTGGGGCGATTTGGAGGAAGTTTTGAGGGGTTACCGGTGAAATATTGGAATTTTTTTGGGGGGTTTGGAGGAAACATGGGATTTTTCGAAAATTTGAAAATTTTTTTGGATGAAAAAGGATTTTTTTGGAATTCAGAGGAAGAATAAGAGGTAGAAAGGGAGAGCGAACAATTTTTTATTAGGATTTGTTGGGGTCTGTTGCAGTTTTTATGATTTTTTTGCCGAATTTGAGGATTTTAGGTCTGAAATGATTTTTTTTGAAATTTTGGGGAAAGTAAATAATTTTTGTGGTTATTTCGGATTGATTTTGATGATTGTGGAGAGAAGAAGCAGTAGAGTTGAAAAAATTCTTGTTTTTTTGAGTTGGACTTATCGAAACTTTGAGATTTTTAGAATTGTTTTTTAAATCTGCGTTAAAATTTGGTGAATTGAATGGAAATGCAGTGAGGGATCTGATCCAATGGCAAAAAACGTATCATTTTGCATCCGGGAAGTATCAAAAATGTGGCAAAATGCCTCCCTCTCCAATTAAAAAACTCCGTTTCAAGGGCGCTTTTGAAATCGGAGTTTTTTCACTGGGAGAAGGAGGTATTTTGCCACATTTTTCATACTTCCCGGATGCAAAATGATACTTTTTTGTCACTGTATCAGGTCCGCCACTGTAGTGGAATTTGTCCTTGGAACTGTCAAATTATTATGTGATTATTAATAATCTGTTTTTTAGGTAGTTCCAAACGACACTCCGATCAATCAGCTGGCCAGTAAGACGATGTGCCACACCCTGGCGTCGCACGCTTCCTCCTCCAACTTGAGGGTGGAGGAAATCCCCACCGATCAGGTCCAATTGGCCCCGAATGAGACCCTCCTCGCTGTTGCGCACTACGAGAAAGAGCCAACGAAGATGTTCGGAACACCATTTTTCATCAAACTTGTGGACGGGGAACCGTTCAAGGAGTTGAAGAAGCGGGTCCGACAGGCATTGGAAGTCAGCGATAGGGATTTTGAGAAGGTAAGAGGAGTTGAGGAAGAAGATTTGAGGGGGTTGAGAGGAATTGAGGAGTTGTTTGGGTGAAAATTGAATTTTTTTTTGGGGTTGTGACCTAAAGTAATATAATTTTTTGTAGTTTCTGTATGTTTTGATGAATTGGAGAGATTTTTGAGTCGAATTAGATCATTTTATGTTAGTTAAGGTCGTTTTAGACTTGAAATAAATTGAAAATAATACTTTTTTCAACAATTGTTACCTAAAGTAATATAATTTTTTTAAAATTTTTGTTGTTTTTGATGGAGTTGCTGAATGCTAGGGACGAATATAGAGTGCTCTATGGCAATTTATCGGGTTTTACTGCCAAATAAAAGGTAACAAATGTTGTTTTTCGGACAAGTGTTACCTAAAATAATATTATGAAAAGTTTGTTTTGTACCTAAAAAAGTTTGTCATGGGGAACTTAAGACTTGATAGGATTTAAATTCGTATAATTTACCCTCTAATGCATCTGTTTTTCAGTTCAAATTCACCCTGGTGGTGGGGAACCGCGTGATGAAGGAGCTGGACCAAGACGAAGCCCCGATCAACGCGGCCGACGTGAAAGGACAAAGTAGGTTGGGATTTAACCGCTCTCCGGACCCCCGCACTAATCCTTCCGACCCCCGCATCTCACCCATTTAATAGTCAACGCGGTTTCAGATATCCTGATCACCCCCTACCTCGGCATCGACCACGCCAACAAATCCCGCCCATCCCGTTCGTTGCACGCCGAAAAGGCGATCGTTATCCACAATTAGAGAGCAAGCAGAAAGAAACCCCAACTATAATATAATGTTATTGATATGTTTTCACATGTTTTTACTATTTGATTTAAAAGTTTTTTCGTGTTTTTGTCCAACGTTCATGTTTTTTGTTGCCCCCCTCTCCAATTATTACACTCGGAGTAAACAGGATTGTCCCTTGTTTTTTTCCCCTTTTCCTCCATCTATCTGAATCCGGATCTTTTGGACCGTGACATGTTTTTTTTGGTTTTGTATTTGAAATTGTTTGATTTTTGGTGGTCAATACCAGTTTTTTGAGATTTTTTTTTATTTTTTTTGGCTGTTAGGACAGATTTTTTTGGTGTTTTAAGATTAACTTTGATTTTTTATAGCCTTTAGGTAAATTACAGTAATCTTAAAGAGCTAGTTTTGTGTTTTAACCATGTCATGATGACATATTTAAAGTGTCATCATGACAGTGAAAAAATAGCGATAGAAGCCAGTTTTTCGATCGAAATTGAAATGAAAAATTCTTAGAGGTCAACAAAAAAATTTTCCTAAAATTTTATCCCGTCATGATGACGAAATTAGCATGTCACGATGACGCAAAAAATCCGTCGTCCCCACTCTTCCCGAAAGTCCGTAAAATGAACTTCCACGTCATCTCTGGGTCTACTCGTTCTTGGCTAGACGACAGGATATGCCACTCGATTGTAAATTACAGTTTAAAATTGTAAAAACGTAGCTATATATTCGTCAACGAGTGTTCTCTCTCGGTCATCCGATGTTGTATGCGAAGCCCTGTTGCGCGGTATTTATCATCTCTCTTTTTCTTTTTGCTCTTTATTAGACGGTAGTCTGTACTGGTACACGCGTTTTTCGTAATTGTAGAGGCTTATCAAAAAAATATTCGTTTTTTTTTGTATTTTTTCGATTTTTTTTTTCTATTGCCCTGCGGCGATTTGTCGAATTACTCGAAGCTCATTTGATTGGGTACCCTTTTCTTCATCTAATTATGCTGATATTTATCGTTATTAAATCAAAAAAATAATTGGATTTGGAGAACTTGATTTTTATGGGGAAATTGGAAATTTCGGTAAAATTTTTGAGATTTTTGGAGGCGAATGGCTTGAAATGTGAAGATAGGAGTGTAAGATGTCGTTGGGAAAAAGTTTACATCAGTTACAACTACCAGATTAGAGCTGTTTATCAATTTTGTCAGGATACCTAGTGTAATATCAGCCTTTAATTTCTCCATGTTCTGCTCATACGGGAGCTTTTTAACTTCCAAAATTAGTCTATTCAGGCCTATTAACACCAATAATCACTGCCGTCGATAAATTTTTAGACCCCAAAAATCCACAAAATTAAAAAAATATTCCGATGGTCATCAAATTTTCAAATCCTTTATTAATGGCTCTTTTTTCCATTTTCGCATTAAAAACGTATGGCAACTTGTGTACAGGTATCTAGGCTTCACTAGCAAAGACCATTTAGAAAAGAATTACAATAGTAATCACCCGTTTCGGTTCGATGTAAAAAATAAAAAACGTGTAAAAGTCGGAAAAAGAAAAGCTAAGGCCATTTGATGGGTCGCAGCAGTACGATTTATGAAATTTTTAGTTCGTATGTGGCATAAAAATTTAATTAAAAGAGAAAAAAAAGGCAAAAAAATTGATATTACACTTCTAACCTCAAGTGTAATATAATTGATCTAATTTTAGGTCTCGAAACCTCTAAAAATTCCAAAATTTAATGCCAAACTCCTCTAAATGCATAGTAAACCCTCCTAAACCAAAATCAAACTCATGAAAATCGAAGAAAAATTCAGAAAATACACTGCTGCGACGTTGAACATGTACAACATAAGGTCTTGATTACAACTTTTTTTTTATCGTTTACTGAGACAAAAAGGCAGATGGAACCGGGGCTCTGCGAGTGCTGGAAATGCGAGGGGAAATCGTGTCAATATTCGGAATTCGAATATTAAAAATGAGATCGACGAAAAAAAGGGGGTGGGGCTTGATTAAACGAAGTTTTAACAACGATTACGATCAAAATAATAGTCAAAATTGTTCAAATCATGTTCCTGGATGTTTGGTTATTGATTTTGTAGTTGTTTGTAGGCTGAAATTTGAATCATCGGCCATTTCGATGTTATCCTTGATACCAATGTTCTTTTGATGGGTTCCAAATCAATTTTAGTAGAGTTTTCGGCCCTTGACGATGCCATTCACTTTGTTCTGTTGTTCCCTGCCCACGTCGTTGGCCAATTTTTGGCGGGCCAGTTCGGTTTGACGGAAGGCTTCTCTCTCTTTGGCCAGCTCGTTCTGGGTTCGTTGGACTAAAATACGAAAAATTTAGTATTGATTTCAACTATTGTAGTGCTGTATAAATGACTAGGAGGGACGATTGGGGAAGAAGAGAGTAAAAGACGGTCGTATCATTCATGGAACGTCGTCAATTGGGGAAAAGACAATTGGCGAAACTGAAAAGTATTATTTTTCTTCGATGTAAATGTCGAAATTAGGATAATTTATGGCGCTGATTTCGAAAATGACATTCATTTCTTTCGATCGTTACTTTTTTTCCTTATGTAGTACTGTAAAATAGTAATTTTTTTCACAACTACGCGATTTAGGGGGTTTTATGCTGATTTCGATGGTGCTGCTTTCAAATTCAAAAAAAAAAAATAAATAAGATTTTCGAAATCAGCACCATCGAAACCCCCAAAATCGAGTAGTTATGAAAAAAATCAAAAAATTACTACTTTACAGTACTACTTAAGGAAAAAAGTAACGATCAAAAGAAATGAATATCATTTTCGAAATCACCGCCATCAATTATCCTAATTTCGACACTTACATCGAAGAAAAATAATACTTTTCAGGTTCCTCAATCGTCTTTTTCCTCAATTGACGTTCCATAAATAATATTACCGCAATTTTTTGCCAAACATCGACAAAAACCTCAAAATTTTCAATTCTTCAAAAATCCTTACTCAATCCATCAATTTCCGGGGTGGTTTCGATGGAAAATCCGGCCAATCCGGTCTTGATCTTCTCCTTTTCCACCAAATCAGCCATTCCGAGGACCGTGTTCCTCAAAATCTCGAGTTGTCTTTCGTTTTTCCGCTTCTCCTCCTCATACGGTGTGCCTCCATTCTCTTTCTTGGGTTCTGGCTTCAGCAAGTTGTTGAGTTCCAAGAGTTTTCGGACATCCGATTCGATTTGTTCTTTGGATTTGCTTCTCAGCTCCTCTTCCGCATTTCTCTGATACGCATCGGTCTCGGGGGTTCGTTGATGGTTGAAGACGTCGAGGCCAATTGAGTTCATCACATCCGACATTGTTGGGACTTCGAATGCTCGTTTTACTTCCTGAAATAGACAAAAATATTGGGGATGTCTAATAAGTAGGGGGAATATGGGAACCTCGAACTTT
This sequence comes from Bursaphelenchus xylophilus, assembly GCA_904066235.2. Classification (NCBI taxonomy): domain Eukaryota; kingdom Metazoa; phylum Nematoda; class Chromadorea; order Rhabditida; family Aphelenchoididae; genus Bursaphelenchus; species Bursaphelenchus xylophilus. The sequence continues at coordinate 10,878,611 of CAJFCV020000003.1, read as the reverse complement.
TTTATATAAAAAAATCTAATTCTTCTCTCTACTGTCACTTGACAGAGAAAAAAAAGATGATATCGCTTGATATTACGTCAAAATCAAATCAAAAACACACCTTTTGTCGCAGAAAAATCAATAGTTTCCGCCTTTTTTTCACAGAGAAATCAAGAGCTTCCAAACGCCGCCTAAACTTTTTAAAATCCTCAAAAATCGACCGGTCGTTTTCTCCAAAATCTCTCAAAAGTCGTCTAATCATTTATTCTACTTCCTCAGCTCTCTAATGATACCAAATTCATCCCCAAAAACCTTCAGTAACCCATCAAAATTCTCACCTGAAACCTAGGGTCCACTGGTAAAATATGGTTCCCATTTCCTTCGCGAAGGTCTTTCATCTGATCCTCTAGCTTTCGCTTCTCCACCGCATGCTTCTGAGCGTTCCTTGACATGCCTGACACATCCTGTTGAGGGCGGCCTCTTCGCTCCTTGCCCAAATGCTCCTTTTTCGCGCAAAAATCCAAAATCTCGGACCTCAGATGTGGAGGCAGCGTGTTGATGGGGGTTTTGCTGAAAATCGGAGCTGCTGAGCCGCAATCCTCGCATGGCTGAGATTGAACTGGAGCGTCGTACTCTTGATGAACATGTTCATCAAGGGTTACGGTGGCTCTGGCGATCTCAGGGACCCGTTCAAGCCGGACTTCGGCTCGGACTTGGGATGGTTGAGAAGTCGCGGAGAACTGAGGAAAAATCGCGCTCGATGTGGATGGGATGTCGCATGGGTCTCGTGGTGTGGCTGTGCGATCGGTCGAGGGGGTTAAACTAAACTTTCACGGTGAATACCTAATTCTTCACTCAAAATTGTGAGGAAAGTACTTCTATGGGGTATGGAGTTACAGGTCGAGTCATATATCAAAAAATTCGTAAAATTTTTCTGATTCAAAATACGTAAAAGTTAGCTGCCTAATTTTGGTTTGTAAGGGTGAAAAAATCCTCAGAACTTTTCTCGCAAATGATGCCAGGGTTTCACTTTAGCTCAAAACAAAGCTTTTGATTTGGTAAAAACTTTGTCAAAAAGGCATTTGCGTGGGCACCTTGACCAGCCTTAAAATATCAAATTTGACTAATACTACACCTTAATTAGTAGTTCCAATATAAAAAAGTTGGAATTTGTGTGGTGTTGCGAGAAAACTTCTGAGGATCTTTTCACCCTGACACCACCAAAATTAGGCAGCTAACTTTTACATATTCTGAATCAGAAAAATTTTGCGATTTTTTTTGATATATGACTCGACCTGTAACTCCACACCCCATAGGAGTACTTGTTAAAAATTTCTCCCTACCTTGTAGCCAACGTGTCCATGGACAAGATGGTTTGTGCGTTGGCGGAGGAGCTAAAGTTCCATGCGTTTTGTTGACTAAACGCCGGCTGACTTGTTGGTTGAGGTGGGGTTGGGGCTGGAGTTGTTTGCTGGAGAGAGATCAGCAGCTGATTCAAGAGCCTCGACTCGAATTCGCTTTGGACGGCTTGTGCAATGTCGGTGCCGTACTGTTGCTCGATCAGGGTGAGACTCATCCTGATTTGGTCGGTGTTCGCCAGTTGCAGGCTGTTCAACAAGGGGAGGATGGAGCTGTTCTGGGTTTGACCTTGTACCAGCTGGGTGAGTTGTTGCAATTGGCTGACGGACGCGTTGATCTGGCTGTTCAAGCCGAAATTCGTTGCGGAATTGTTCCCAGCATTACTAGCTGGGATTCTGTCGGCAAAACTCTGCTGACTTTGCCTTGAATTCGAGCTGTCCCCTCCAAAGTTGATGTCATTCACAGTTGAAGTTAATGAACTTCCTGCTGTCGATGTGAACATCTGGTGTTGTCTTGAAGGCAGCGAGTTTGCCAGCAAGTTCTGTGCGCTCATTTCGAGTTGTTGTCGTCTTTGTGCGGCCAGCTGCGCGATGGTTAGATGGGTTTGCTGTAGTAGGCTGGTGGAAGCTCCTTGTACTGGGAAATTCTGGACTCTCTCGAATTCCAGTTGTCTCTCGAGTTCTTGCCGACGTCGCTGGGCCAAGATTAGGGCTTGTTGGAAGATTTGGACGTGTTCTGGCAAGAGGAGACCTTCCATATGACTCGGTCGGTTCAGTTGGAATTGCAGTTGGTTGGACAAAAGTTGATGTCTCAAAAGATCGGTCTGCAGTTGAAGTTCCTGTTGTTTGGTCTCATCCAGCTGTCGGGAGAGGAGTTCGATATTGTTTCTCCGCGCATTGAAGCTGTTGTCCAGGTCCTGCTGAACTTTCGTCGACAAGATTGGTTGACTTGTGGAGGGCGCAATGAGGCCCAAGTTCATGAGCATCTGCTGGATGTCTCTGCCGGTGATTTGAGTGTCGTCCTCCTTCTTGCGGTTCTTTTGAGGTTGTGGGGGGTCGGCTGGAAGGTGGTTTCTTTCCACTTCGAACTGCCGCAGGACTTCCGGGCCTAGCAAGTCATCCGTTTGTACGGTTGACTGCAGACCAACAAAGGTGCTGTTATTGGTGATCGTACTTTCTCTGGATGCGTGCGAGGGCAATGGTGGAGTTGGACTTTTGACATTCATGTCAAGGCTCAGTGGGATCATGAGGTCTCGTTTCGTGGCTTCAAACGCCTTCTTCGCTTTGGACTGCTCTTTCTGTTCCACTTTCTGGACCTCCTCTTTTTTCTTTTCCATTTTCTCGTCCTCACTTCTAACTGGTTCCTGAGGCGAATCAAGCAAATTGAACGCGTTCTCATGCGTGCTGCTGGCCGACTGCGGGGTTGGTGAGAATTGAGGAGGTGGGATCTCATCGAATTTCTCTTCGGCGCTCAGCTCCAGCGGTTTTACGGTCCTCGCCGGACTGCTGGTCGAACTTTTGGGGAAATCGATTTGATGTGCCACCAAATTTATGGTATCATTTAGGGCTGACAATGGGTCTTCTGGTCGTGTTTCCTCCTTCTTTTCCTCTGGTTCCCCTTTATTTTCGCTTTCTTCCGGTTTTACCTCAACTTCCTTAAGTTCTTCCACTTTCTCTTCCATTTTCTTTTGTTCCTCGGCCTTTTTTTTCTCCTTTTCTTCTTTTTTCTTCTCTTTCTCTTCTCTCTTTCGTTCTTCTTTCTCCTTCTTTTTCTCCTCCTCTTTCTCTTTCGTTCTCTCTTCCTTTTTCTTCTCTTTCTCTTCCTTCTTTTCCTTCCTTTCTTTCTCTTTTTCCTTTTCTTTTTTCCTCTCTTTATCCTTTTCTTTATTAGGACTTGAGGGCTTTTCAATCTTCTCTTTAGGGCCTTCTGCGCTCTCCTTTTCCTTCTTGGGCTTTTCGATCTTCTCCTTGTCCACTTTTTCCCTTTCCTTTTCTTTTTCCGCGACCTCATCCGCTTTTTTCTCCTTGATCTTTCTCTCATTATCCTTCTCCTTCTTCACGCCTGGCCTCTTCGGTGTTTCTCTGTGGGCCTCGGATTCCGAGACGATCGCATTTGCCGCCGCTAATTCACTATTCGGTATATCATCAAAGGCGTCTTTCTCCACTTTTTCCGGCTTCACTTCAGGGATTCCATAGCCCTCATCTTCGTACAAAAATGCCCTCAGTTCCGGCTTCAGGGCTTCGTGATTGATGGCGACTGGAGTGATTTTCTTCTTTTTGGCGGCCGTCAAAATCATCGTCGTATCTTCTTCGTCGGACGACGTATGTCCGCCCGACTTCTCCTTTCTGCATCTTGCATTATAGGCGGCTTTTGTTATCCTCCTCGTCGCGTAAAAATCGTGGACCGCTTCGAGGACAGTGATCGGGAAATTGTAGTTCCGCATCAACGCCAGCATTGATTGTTTCCTCGTCTCGGGGGTGACTTTCAGCCGGTCCAGCGTCACCCATTCGTCGTAGCGGTTGTTCCAGCCGCAGTAGTGGACAAAGACCATCGTGATTCGGCCCAACTCCTCCAGGGCCTCCACATGAAGGGGGTTGGTTATCAAAACCACGGGCTGGTCTTTCGTATGGGCGACGATCTTGGTCAGAACGCGAAGGATAACGTCTGTGGGGACTCTGCGAGCATCCACAACTCGCGCCGAGTAGAATCGAGAGTAGTGGGCAGCGCGGACGTGCCGAGTTTCCACCAGCTGGGAGAAGCTGAAAATACGAAAATTTTCACTCAAAATGGGAAAAATCTTTTTTGAAAGTTACGTTTCTTCTTCTAAAACAACTCCTAGTTATTGAATAAGACAATAATTTTACTAAAAATCCGCTTTTTTATCCATCTAGACCTTACTGTAGGCAACTAGCCGCAAAATTTTTCTGATTTAGCTAAATCAATGCGATGGATACCTTCGAATTTACTGGTCACATAATTCACACCCTCTATTACCCCGGGATGCCAAAAAACATCAGCTACTTCCTAAACTTTAGGCCCAAACCATCACTTTTATATTATCCATGACCTCATCAATTTTGATCTCAAAAATTTAGTGATAGCTCCGAAACTAGGCGATCAACACATCGATTGTCGCGCTAATCAACTTCTTAACAGCCGTCACACTCTGTTGACTCCATTCTCTCCTCATTTCTACCTAAATTTCAACAAAAAAATGATCAAAATAAACTTACATATCAGCCGGAACATGTCCATCATCCTCGTCCAAATCTGTTGGGGATTTTATCCTCGATTGTGATGAGGAGTTGTTGATGGCGGGGGTTGAGCTCTTTTTCTCCAACTTGTCGGGTTTCGGCAACTTTTTCGCGGGTTTATCGCTGGCCGGAGTGCTGAGTTTGGAGGAGGTTGAGGACTTTTTGGCGGGTGAAAGTGAGGTAGATGTGGGTGCTTTTGAGGTTGAGGACACCGAAGAGGTTCGTTGTTTCTCTTTCTTCTGCAATAAAATCAAGGTAAAAATACGGATTTTATCAATGAAAAAAAAAAATTTTTTTTTGAAAATCAACTAATTTTGACTAAATTTTTCGAAAAAATCTCAAAATAAGACAAATCTTAGGTTTATAAACTCTGGAAACACACTTCAATTACCTCAAAATTTAATTTATAACACCTAAACATCAAGATGCCATCAAAAAATTCAAAAATTACGTCAAACCCCGAAATTTCAACAAAAAATTTCGAAAAAAAAATTTTTCAATTTTTTTAAACCTGCTAAAACATCATCCCCACAATTCTACACACCCTCTTCTATCCTAAAACTTTCAATTCACCCATTTATACCATCCTTTTTCATCAAAAAAATCAAAAACTTTCAAAAATTTTACCTTCTCCTTCTCTCCAGTCCAAATCGGGTCCTTTTTATGGCGGACCCAGCTCTCAAAGGACTCCAAATACTTCGTATATAAATCTTTGATCTGTTCTGGGACTATTCCCTTCAAATTCATCGAGTCTAGACAGTGAATCCACAAGGTTTTGCTCATTTCTTTGAGGCCGCCTCTTTTTCGGACGCATCTGAACAACTGGAACAAATCGATGGTTTCTCCATTCACAACCGGCTGAATCGTCAGCTTCTGCCCGCTACGATCGTAATGCTTCTGCAGGCGCGCGTAGAACTGATCGCGGAGTTCTTTGCGTCGATTTACGGGGGTTGCGGTCGATGTGGATGGGGCTGGGTCGGTGGGTATTGATGTGGACGAGCCCTGTTCGGAGAGCTTTCTTTTTCGTACCACTTTTCGCGACTTGCTTGACGGTCCGAATATCCATTCCTCGCTCCAGTCCTCCGGCAGCTGGCCCATTTTTGAGTACTTTACGGCCAGCTCGAAGGATCTCTTGAGTTTCGTCCCGAGCTGGTCGACCGGGATGCGGTCCGCGTTGAAGGGTTCGAGTTGGGATTGACGGAAGACGCCTCTGGAATGAAAATAAACATCAATCCGTATGCGGAGCGTCGTCAATTGGGGGGAAAAGATGATCGGGGAAAAAGTGGGGAAACTGAAAAGTATAATTTTTCTTCGATGTAAGTGTCGAAATTAGGATAATCGATGGCGCTGATTTCGAAAATGACATTCATTTCTTTTGATCGTTACTTTTTTCCTTAAGTAGTACTGTAAAGCAGTAATTTTTTGAATTTTTTTCACAACTAATTGATTTAGGGGTTTTCGATGGTGATGATTTCAAATCCGAAAAAAATAAATAAGATTTTAGAAATCAGCACCATCGAAAACCCCTAAATCAAGTAGTTGTGGAAAAAAAATTCAAAAAATTACTGCTTTACAGTACTACTTAAGGAAAAAAGTAACGATCAAAAAAAAGAAATGAATATCATTTTCGAAATCAGCGCCGTCGATTATCCTCATTTCGACACTTACATCGAAGAAAAAGAATACTTTTCAGTTTCCCCAATCATCACTCCCCGCAAAGGCCAAATTTTCAAAAAAAAAATTTTTTAATAAATTTCAAAAATTAAACTCACAATTTCCCATCCGGAAGTATTCGAATTGGGAATTCGTTCGTTTCCAGCGCCCTCGACTCCTGTTCGGCTTCGATGTAGGCGCTGGGAGAGGTGATGATTCCGAAGAAAGCCGCCGTTCGCCGTTCCATTTTCACTTTCCCCACAACCAAAACGCCTTCGCCGAGTTCGGAGTGTTTGTGCGATTTTTTCTTTTCTTTTTTGATCTCTCGTGCTGGGGTCGAGGAGTCTTCGGATTCGCTGAAATTTTTTTGATTTTGAAAATTTCAAAAAAAAAATTTTTTACAAAAAAATCTCAAAAAGACTACAAAACTTATATAATGACGCTTAAACACGCCGTATTTTACATTTCAAAACTTCAAATTCCCTTTGAAACTGCCAAAAAATCAAAATTTTTCCCAAAAACGCTTCAAATCTAAAATTTTCCAAAAAAATATCAAAATCACTTACTATTTGCTCAATTTCACACTGCTCTTGGGCTTTTTCTTTGGTGTTTTTGTCACACTTTCGGCCTCGGAGGTTTCGCTTTCCTCCGAGGAGTCGTTTTTTCGCCGCTTTCGGGGGACCGAATTCCTCGAGTTTTGGACCGACTTCTGGCGTTTAATCTTCTTCTTCTTCGGGCGGCTGACGTTGCTGCTGGTGTTGGTGTCGGCGTCGGTGTCGGATCCTTGAAGGCTCGACTGATCCGACTGGTTGTTGTGGCGGTTCGAGCTTTTCGGGCTGTCCGCCATGTCCGGATCCACGCCTTGATAAATCGCCTTCAGCTGGCGGGTAATGGAGCGGGAGGTGCCGAGGAAGAGGTCGAGGTTGTCACTGGAAGTGGAACAATTGAAATCATAACTATGGAGAAACGTATTTTACAAAAAAAAAATTATTTTTATTAAATGAAATTTTTCAAAACTGTCTAAAATAAGGTCCAAAATTTTATTTTTAAAGTCAAAAAACCTCGTATTTAAAAAATTCCAAAACCAAAAAAAATCTAAAATACGGGTTAAAAAATTTTTTTGGAAAATTATTTTTTTTTTTTTTGGAAAAATAATTTTTATCAAAAATGTCCAAAATAAGGTCCAAAATTCAATTTTTAAAATAAAAAACTCGTATTTTAGAAATTTCAAACCTAAAAAAATCTAAAATAAACAAAAAAGTTCCTCGTTCCCTTCAAATCACCAAAAAACAAAAAAAAATCGCCAAAACCCCTCCAAAACTGCCCAAAATAATATAAATCTCCCAAAAATCTCAAAATCCCCTCAAAACCAAACCCCAAACAACAACATACGCTGATGAGTTCCTATCCGGATTGTCCAGAGGCAAGTTGTCCAGATTGATCTGGCTATCAAAGTGTTTCGCGCCTTTTAGGACCATCTGACTTCGCCTCAGCGATTTCTCGTCGCCATCGTTGAAGACCACCTTATATCGGCTCAAATCCTTGACATGCTGGATGATTGCCTCTACCAGTCGGCCTTCGAAGTAAAGCTGGACCGTTTCGTTGACGGCGACCTTGCCTCGGATCAATTTTGGGGTCACCATGTACTCCACAAAGGGCTGTTCTTTGAGGGTTATCTAAAATCCAAAAAATTGTGAAATAAGACCCAAAAAAGTTGTTTTTTTTATCGACAAATGGGCTTACCCTGATCTCGACGGATTCCGTTTCCACCTCCATGACGCGGGCTTCGCAGAAAGCGCCTTTGAATTTGGCGCTGACATCCGTTCCCAGGTCCAGGAGATGCGGGAAATCGGAGGGACCCAGCTGAAAAATTAAAGGTAAAATACCGGCAAATTTCACACAGCTTGTTTTTAGAGAGATTTTTCTAAACACCCAACATACTTAAAAACTTATCAAAAATTACTAAAATTTTTGAAAAAAATTTTTTTATGCTGTAAAAAATAATGTAAAAATAAACAAATCGTATTGTCATGTTAATCAAAAGCTACAAAAATCCTATATTTATTCAATTTACCCAAAATTTCCGCTTAAACTTCGATAAAAATTTAAAATTTATACCTAAAATAAGGTCCGATCCCCAAAACTGCCAAAAAAACCGGTGATTACCAAATCGCATCCCCCGAAAAACATTTATCTCACCATAATCGACATGTCTACAATATTTCAAAACCAAAATTCCTTACATTTCTGCCCTTTTTGTCGGCGATTTTCACCGGCCGATCCATGGGGCTGGGACTGGCCTGCGCGCTGCTGGTTGAAGGCGTCGTTTGCGGGGTCTTTCCCATAACGTTCTGTGAAATGTGAAGGGGGCACTCTCGAGTGGGTTTAGGGAGTTGATTAGTGTCGATTAACTTGCATTTCCCTGCAAAAAAATCGGAATTATCAAAAATTTTAGGAAATTTTGGGAAAACTCGATAAAAATCGCTCGACCAGTCGATTTCTCGCGGAACAAAAGTATTTTAATTACATTTACCATCATACGCAATCTAATCCACATCAAATTAGCCATTTTCCAACAAAAAATTATATTATCCATGACAAATCTCATAAAAAAATTTTTAAATTTCACATTTTTCGTGCCGTAAATGCACCACCAAATCCTCAATCGTATTTTACCCCTTATTTACACTATTCCCAGCCGCCAAATCTCCAATTCCACCCCATTTTTTGTATCGAATTCCCATTTGCCCAAAAAATTGGTGAAAAGCGTAATCTCCCGGCCCATAATAAGCTGTTTACAAATCGTTTTGGTTGTAATAAGTCGTGGCTCTTGATAAGGGCGGATTTACTGTGGAAAACGACCGAATTTTGGGGGGAGATTACAGCATTTCGTGTCTCGAGGCGTCGGGAAATCCAAAATAAAGTCGGATCTTGGGGAAAACGGCCTAATACGATCTTCGGATGATGGTAAATTACGAATGACACAAACTGAGTTTAAAAAAATAGTGGGAATTTTCAGAAAAAATCAAAAGAACAAAAAATTTTTGGGAATGTTACCTAAAATAAGGTAATTTTAATGGAAAAACTGGTTGACACATGCAAAATAAGGTATTTTTGAGCTCTCAAAAGATTTTTACTGTCATTAAGTGTCTAAAACGTCCAAAAGCATCCGTAAATTTGCGCGAAATTACATTAAAATCGTTATTTGTACCTAAAATAAGGTGTTTTCCTCAATAAAGGTCGATATAACCTTCAAAAACTGGAGCCACATTAACTACGGACAATATCAAAGTAATTTTCAACTAATTTGCAGAGATTTGAGACCCAAAACGCCTCTAAATATTGCGTAAAACGCTTCGAAATCTCAATTATCATCAAAATGATGACATTTTTGGACGAAAACTGATGAAAAATCAGAATTTCCCCTAACAAACCACCTTATTACGTTCTCAAGCTCTTTTTCCAACCTTATTCATCTATTTTTCGTCCAAATCCCTTCCAACCCAAACATTTTCCCCGTCCAAACAACAAGCTTTACCTTATCCATGCCCAAACCCCCCAAGTAGACGGCCAAATCCGGCGGACATTTATGATTTTCTGCGTCACCCGGATTACAAACCATTCCAAATCCCCCGGAAACTACAGGAGAATGACCACGAAGAATAATCGCCCCCGTTCTGACAACTTATTACAACAATTAGTGGGATATGGAGGTTAACAAGCCGCACGGATCCCCTTCTTCAGATGGGAAAAGAGAAGGAAGGAGAACCGACTTTTCGTCGCGCAAAATCCGCTGTGAAAAAAGTCCGTTTTCGCACCGCGACGACGAATGTTCGGGCTGTAAAAAACAAACGCCATCTCCATTTGGTGTCAAGTTGGGGATAAATAGGGGGATTTCCTGGAGATACCGGCAAGGATTTTTTGGGCTAACCCTATTTATTAGATCACTAATCGTCTATTTATTACATAACAACAACTTTTGAGGATAGAAAAGGGCATTAAAACAGTTTTTTGGCTAAAACTGTGACTAAATGTCTAGTACAATATTGTAAACCCATAAAAACAAAATTTTCTAATTAAAAAATGGTTTCTGACACCATTTGAAAAATTTTAGCTTCGATCTCATCAAATGGCATACTTAAAATAAACTTGAAAATCAAAAATATCCATAAATGTCTAGTACAATATAAAAAATCCTTCAAAAACCAAATTATTCAAGGAAAACATAAATTTTTAGATTAAAAATAAACATTTGACTACTTAACCAAGAAATCAGTCGCTTTTGCGGTCACAGTTTTGGTAAAATTCTTCTCATCATCAAGTGTAATATAATAGGTCACCAAAAATTAAATTGCAACCAATTCGACGAACAAAGTGCAATTTTAGACGTAAAAATGAACCCGAACTAAAATATAGCAACTCACAAGTGCAAAATCAACTTCAACTTTACACCAAACCAATATTTTTTATATTGTACTAGACCAAAATCAGAAATTTTGACTAAAATACGAGCCATACAGAATTTGCTGCCCTAAAAAGTACGTCCTACCACTTCTCACACCCAATTAAGCATGAATCATTACGAAACCGCATGTTCCCCATTCCCGATCACTCCCTTTTAGACTACTGTACACAAATTATCAGAATAACGTCTGAATGTGAACTGGCTGTTCGATTTACATCCCGCCTGCTTACATTAAAACCGCAAATAAAGAGAGAGATTTTTTTCGGTCCGTCTTTCTCATTATCAGCCCCATAATTCTCTCCCCCATTCAAGGCGCCCATTCCGTCGGTTTGCGGGGTTTTTTCACAATTCCAAAGCTCCGCAAAGTTTTTGTGCGTGCCTTGGGGCATTGTAAGAACCTTGAGACAGAGGGGCGGAAGAAAGATAATTAATATTTTTGGAAAAAATACCGTTTACCAGCGGGGTGAAAGTTCACGGTCCGGAGAAAGGGCACAATGGGTTTTTGAGGCCGGAAAAAGGTATCCAAAGGCATCAATGGGACCTCAAAATGTCATCACCGAGTTTAGTAGGGACGTCTCAGCAAAAAAAAATTTTTTTCAAGGATTTTCGCCGTTAAAAGTGTAAATTAATATCAAAAAATGGCTATAAAAGTCTAATTCTATGACCGGTGACGTTGTAAACCCCCAAAAATGCCAAATCTCCCTTTCAAAGTCAAAAAACGAACATAAATCTCATCGAAATCCCAAAATGATTCAAAAATATCCTCAAAAGTCCTCAAAGAAGCCCTCCAAGGCTTCGAAGAGGACTTCCCAGGATATTTTTGAACATTCTGGGCATCAAATTGTCCGTCTAGCCAATGAGCTCCCCAACAATAACTTCAAAATCACTCAAATTGTTCAGAAATATCCTCAAAAGTCCTCTAGGAAGCCTTTCAAGGCTTCGAAGAGGACTTCCCAGGATATTTTCGAACATTTTGGGCATCAATTTGTTCGTATAGCCAATGATTTACCCAACAATAAGTTCAAAATCACTAAAAAAACCTCAATTTGCATTTGACGTCCTCTCAAGGTTCAAAAGACAAATTGTATTCGAGACTAACTCCTAATACCTGCCTATTTCCATAATTCATTCATTCTGCCTTTTATTCCTTTCGTAATAAAACGCACGTCACTCCGGGAAGAAAGTTTACTCTTACTGGCGAGTGTCAAAACAGCAAAATAACACTTTCCGGAAAGACTACACCTGCCACAACAGAGGGCCAAAGGTTACTGCTCAGCTGTTTTTGCATTTTTGAAAGCTTTTTGTGGGTTATCTAGAAGGAACCGGAAATTAAGAGTAAATTCATATTGTACTAGGCAAAAAAAGATAAAAATCGATGAGAGATCATTCTAATAAGATGAATATAACTAGAAAATAGTGGAATATGGCCTATCAAAGAATGCGCCATCAAAATCCCGTCTGGAAACGGTCAGAAAACTTCGATATTACACATTAATCAACTTGAATATCAGAAAGATCGGAAACTCTCAATTCTAATATCAGAATCAGCCCAAAATAAACCTTTCAATGCCATCTACGATCAACAACGATTCCAGACAAATTTCTCCATCCAAATCCCAATAAAATTCGAAGACTAAAACTCGAGAAAATCTCTCAATTCAACTTCAACTTATCATTCCCTCGGCATCCGCGCAAATTCAGGAAAACCCCAACCGGATTCTCTCCGAAGTCTATCCGAGATTTTCCCTATGCTTCGACGTGGGTTCCCATCCATAATTTCCTTTATAGAAAAGATTGGGTTTATAGAAGAAGTTGGGTGGTATAAGAAGGAAAATAACCCTAATTGGAGGTGTTTATAATGTTAATCCAAAATAATAGACAAAAATAGTAGATAAACTCAAATCAAAGGTATTTTAGCATGAAAATTCAGCAAATTTTAGCAAATTGCCTTTACTGATGTTACACTAGCCAAAACAGCTAAATGAAGATAAAACCAACCCTCAATGGGGCTACAAAAAGGTCAAAAGCGTTCCTCGTGCTCTGAAAATCGTAAAAATATCAAAGTCTATTGTTATCACAGCCAGTTTCAATTTGAAAAAACAATTTTCCTCTCAAGACATCAAACAAACCTCATGAACAATATAACACGTGATTTCAGCTGGAATTCCACCTCAAAATGGAGAAAATAACATGAATAAAGCTTCTAAAATCAATTAACCATCCTTTACAGCAATAAAAAATAAAAATCTCTCTGAAAATTCATGGACAATATAATTTTAGATAACAAACAACAATTTTTTGTAAAATTCGGCGGAGATCTCCAAATAACCAATGGAAATCGGCTGAAAATCACTCCGCCAATCATAATTAACCTATAAAAACAGGAAACCGCAAAGAAAACGATCAAAAACCAATACTTATTTCGATATTTTTGCCGGCGCGCCTAAATCAATTTCCAGTAAACAAGGCAGGCCAAAATTTGATGCAAAAACCCATTCGAACGCCTCGCTAGTCGCATGCACAGCTCGGAAATAAAGGTTTCGACGGCGAAACACGTGGGAAACCCAAACCGCATGACCGTGAAAATCGATAAATCAACGGCGAACCGCATGAACAACATTATTCATGCCAAAAACCAGGGAAATCTTCAAAATTCACTGCAAAATCGACTAAAATACGACAGAAAACCCCAAACTCAAGCATTTTGCTGTAGTTTCAAGCAGAATTTGGGCCGAGAAACGGGCGAATTCGGGGCGTGGAGCTCGGAAAAAATGCCGAAAATACGCAAAAATTGTGGGCCGCTTTTCGGCGGGCCTGGGGGCCAGGAATTTTTTTCGGTGTGGAAAGCTCGTTTCGAGGCGCAGGCGAAACGCAAAAATAACGGGTGGGGGGAGGAAAAATCTCCTTGCATTGGAGGAAAATAAAACAGCGGCGGGGGAATCGCGACGGCCCCCACCGCACGAGCCCCCTTCTCTCTCTCTCGTTTTCTCCGCCCGAAGTGCGCTCTCCGCCTGCGTTTGGTGGTCTACGGTTCGGTGGGGCAGCTGTCCCGTGTGCGATGTCTCCACGATTCTGGGCTTTTTCGGCGGCGAAAACACTTTTAGCGGCTGCGATGTCTGCCGGTTTGCGCGTTGCAGCGCGCTCTCTCGCCCGGTTTTTGGGCTCCGAGGCGCGCCCGACACTAATTGAAGCGAAGCGGAGAGATTGTGGGACGGAGAGAGGGTGAGAGACATTCAGCGGAAGGGCAGATTGAAAAAAAACGAGAGAATAGGCTTTTTATGAGACCGGAAGAGAAAAATTTGATCAAAATGAACAATTCAAAATGCGAAAATGATTCGCATTTTGAAGAGACGTCTAGACAGTTAGAGCATTACGAAAAACTAAGCGAAAGACTGCATGAGAAAGAGAGAGCGCAGAGAAATTTCTCTGACTCTCTTCGAAGAGGAGGCCAGAGAGATCGCTGTAAATGCGGAGGCGGGGTAGAGAAAACCTAAATAGAATGCGAAAAGAAGAGAGCGGCAGAATTTCCCGACCTAAGCCAATAAGAACCCAGACCGAGAGTCGTAAAAAAAAAATTGTCGAGAGTGTAAATTGTCTTCGCTCTGCATCTCTCGCGCTCTCTCCATTCCACCCAGCCTCTTCGCAGCGCGCCAGTCTGCCTTTTTTCCCCCATTAAAATGGGATTCCGTCTGCGCTCCGGACCACATCATCGGAATGCTCTCGAACTGCACTGTGCAGTCGGCCCCCCCAAATTCGAGAGGAGAAAGTCTCCGAAAAAAGCGAGGCGAAAACGATGGAAAACAGTGGCGGAACGAGGAAGTTCCCGTTGGAAATTCGGTTGAAAGTTACTGCGAACTCGGAGACTGTAGCTGATTGACAATAACAACCGTTTTGTTGTAGTTTTGGGTTGATTTAGCCGCGAAATTTCTCGGAAAATTGAGAAATTTTTAAGAAATGGGGGTTTTTGATACTTCTTTTGCTCAAAAATTTTACTTGCAACCAAAAACAAATTGTTTGTTATAGAGAGGTTTTGCTCTATAAAAGTTTGTTTTACAGAGTTTCCACTCAGTTTTGTATTTGAAAAAGTCGAATTAGGCAAAATCTTAAATTTAGAAGCTTTAGAAACGTTTGATGACCCCGTAAATATATGTTTTATACACCCCTTACGAAGTATACCTACTCCATGAAAAATTGAAGTATCTTAGGTTCAGTAAGACCTATCAAAAAACAGCTAATGCCATTAGAAAGAGCATGTCAAAAAACCTATTATCGCATGGAATCAGCCATGAAAAAAAAAATTTTGGTCGGTTTGGCAACTATTTTAATATTTTTGAACGTTTCAAAAGTATGCCTACATTTCAGGGTTTCAAGGGTCTATTATGGGGCAAAAACCTTCATCGAACGTATTTTACCTATTGCGAAAAACTTTTTTCGGTTCCTTTTCTAGCCATTTGTTGTACAGAGACTTCACTGTGTAACGTAAATATAAAAATATTTTTTTTGATGACTAAAGTCATCAAAAATAATAAAAAATTTTTTCCTTTCCCACAATTATAATGCTTTTCTAAAATACGCAAAAAAAAGAAAAAAATCTCATTGAACCCGCTGAATCATCAGTTTTACCCGCAAACATCCGAGACTTATCTAATCAAACCTTAGCGTTGATATAACTCCAAAAAACATAAAGTTCCCATCGACAAAAAATTACATCACCTCACAAGTCAGACTACAAGTGCATTCCTCTTTTTGTGTGGACGCGTAATTTCCCGCCAACCGAAAAGCGACGCTCTCCCCCCTTCTTTGTCTCTGGCTATGACTTTCCTCGGATCCGGCGCGATCTTTGGCGCGATCGAGGCTCTTTTTTTGTTGGGCTTTTGGAGGAAAATGGCGCCAAAAATTTGCAAAAAATGAGGTTTGAGGTGTCTGGGAGACGAGGGACCAAATTAAAAAAAAAAAAAAAAAAATTCAAAAAAAAATCAAAAAAAGTGTTAATTAAGTTTATTTCATCAGAAAATATCGAGTTGGCGGAACGCAAAAGACACAAAATGGTCCAAAATTCAAGCACCGAATCAAAAAAATGATTCCAGTTTTAAAAGTTCGAGATCAACATCCAAAATATTGTGGTGGGATTTCAGATATCGGAGGATAAATAAAATATTTTGAGGTACCCGTTGGAGACGACATGGAAACTAAAAAAAATGAAAGGATGGGGCCGTAAAGACGTTGAAATTTTGGTAGCATACAATTTTGCACAATGCGACAAGGTAAGTTTTAAATTTCGCACAGTGCAAGAAAAAATTTTTTGATTGCACAGTGCAAAAAAAATTTTTTTTTGACTGCACAGTGCAAACAAAAAAACGTTTTTGACTGCACAGTGCAAAAATTTTTTTTGATGCACAGTGCGAAAAAAAATTTTTTCACTGCACAGTGCAACAAAAATTATTTTGACTGCACAGTGCAGAAAAAGTTTTTATGACTGCACAGTGCAAAGAAAAATTTTTTGACCGCACAGTGCAAAAAAAATTTTTTTTTGACTGCACAGTGCAAAGAAAATTTTTTTTGACTGCACAGTGCGAAAAAAATTTTTTTCACTGCACAGTGCAACAAAAATTATATTGACTGCACAGTGCATGAAAAAATTTTTGCTACCGCACAGTGCAACAAAAAATTTTTTTCATTGCACAGTGCAACAAAAAATTTTTTGACTGCACAGTGCAAGAAAAATTTTGTTGCCTGCACAGTGCAACAAAAAAAATTTTGACTGCACAGTGCATCTCATCAAGAACTTTTCGCACTGTGCAAATCCCAAAATTCCCTCCAAATTCCCCGTTTCAAATTTCGAAACCACTAACCATGAATGTAAAATAAATTTTCATTGTGAAACAATACGAGGATCAGGAAAATAATATACAATTAAAAAGAGCAGACCGAGGGGAGATTAAAACAAGAAAAACGACCAAATCCATTGGATTTTTGACCTGTTCTTGCGGGCAAAAAATGTCATTCGAAATCAAGGTCCATCCCAATGCTTGACCTTCTTCTTCAACGAGCCTCTTCTCGACGATTCTTGGGACGAATTGCTGGAGCTTTGGTTCGAGTCATCGGATGACATGGAGCCCTCCAGATGGCGTTTCAGGGCGCTTTGGAGGTCCGCATTTGATGCTGACGGAGTAATGAAGCCGGAGCTGGTCGAGGGGCAGTCCAATTGGGGTTGTGCGTCCTCCAAACTCTGTTGACATTGTCTTAGGACCTCTTGGTTGTTCAGCTTCTCCAGACGATTGGAGGCGGTGTAGAGGAGATTTACCAGTCTTCCATCGTTGTCGAACTCCTCACCGTCGAGAGCAGCTGAAAATGAAACGGTAAGTCCACTGGCAAAAAAATTTTTTTATATTTACTAAAAAAACCCTGCCCAAAAATCGAAAAATGGAATTTTCCCTAAGGCAATGAAATTTTTATACTTCCAAATCGACCTGTATAGAACTATTACACTGTCAAGTCCCTCTTAGATACATAAAACTCAAAATTTTAAGCCATTTCTACCATTATTTTTTCGATAAACTCGAAAAATCGCCCAAAAATCGAAAAAATTGAATTTTCCCTAAGGCAATGAAATTTTTATACTTCCAAATTCAGCTACATAGAACTAATAAACTGTCAGCTTCCTCTTAGATACATAGAACTCAAAATTTCAAGCCACTTTTACCATTATTTTCTCGAAAAACTCGCCAAAAGTCCCGAAAATCGAAAAAATTGAAATTTCCCTAAGGCAATGAAATTTTTACACCTCCAAATCCATCTACAAAGACCTACTACACTTTTAGCTTCCTCTTAGACCCATAAAACTCAAAAGTTCAAGGCATTTTTACCATTATTTTTTCAAAAAACTCTCAAAATTGCCCAAAAATCGACAAAAATGAAATTTTCCCTACCAAAAATCGAATTTTCCCTAAGGCAATGATATTTTTATACCTCCAAATCATTCCTACATCAAATACTACCCTTTTCACCGCCACCAGACTCCTCTTCCCCCTGTTCCGACCACTTCTCCACCTACCTCCGCCCGCTAAACGCACGCCAATCCCAACGCGGCTTTGGCCACTCCCAACTTGGCCTTGGCCAACGAGCCCAAGTCCGGGTCGCAAATGTACTTACGCATGAATTTGAGGACCGGCGCGCACACGCCGCAGCTGTCCTTGCGGCAGGTCAGCCAGTGGTCGATGATGCTGCGCGTCACGTCGCACTCGGGGAAGTCGCAGTCCTCGCCCCGACACATCGCCACGTGGATCAGGGTGCGCTTCATTTTGGAGCAGTGCGGCACGGCGCACATGATCTCGCTCTCCTGGCTGAGGTTTTCCTGAAAAAAATGACTTTGAAAAAAAAAATTTTTTTTGAATTATTTTTGAAAATCAATGTAAACCGTCAAGAGAGGTCTTCTAAATTTTGTTTCAACCTCTAATCTTCTAATAAAATTAGTTTTTGACATCAATTTCAAAAAAAAAATCAAAAAAAATTTTTCTTTTTGAAAATCAATGTAAACCGTCATGAAATGTCTTCGAAAGTTTGTTTCAGCCTCTAATTTGCTATTTAAAATTGGTTTAGACATCAACTTCAAAAAAAAAAAAAAAAAAATCAATTTTTTTTTTTTCAAAATCAATGTAAACCGTCACGAAAGGTCTTCTAAATTTAGTTCCAACCTCTAATCTTCTATTTAAAATTGCTGTAGACATCAATTTCAAAAAAAAAAAAAAAAAAAAAAAAATCAATTTTTTTTTTCAAAATCAATGTAAACCGTCACGAAAGGTCTTCTAAATTTAGTTCCAACCTCTAATCTTCTATTTAAAATTGCTGTAGACATCAATTTCAAAAAAAAAAAAAAAAAAAAAAAAAAATCAAAAAATTTTTTTCCTAAAATTCTTTCTAAATTTTTTAAAAAATTTTTTTTCTAATCCACAAAACCCCAAAAAATCCCCCTTACCATATCCATAGCAGCGCATTTCTGCACATGCAACATAACCACCAGCTCTCTTTGGATCCTCTCCGTCTGACAAACCTCCCGTTCCATGCTCTGATCCTCCTGACTGCTGTTCCCGTCATCCTCCACATTCGTAATGGCCATGTGTGTGGTTGTGTAGTAATGCGTGGTGTTGTTGGTCTGCACTCGGGTCTCATTCCACTCTCCCCATCGGCGGAAATAGGCCTGCGACGCGTGGGACATGCCCTCGTAGGAGTAGGAGCCCTGTTCGTAGGACGAATTGGGCGATTGCACGAAGAAGGAGTGGGTCGAGGAGACGGTCTCGCGGCGCTCTCGTCCTGTAGCGGGTAGATCGTTAGTAGGTTGGACTAAAAGAATGAAGTGCATAGGATGTCATAACAGCCGGGTTATGACATTAGGCGCCATTTGAGAGGAAAAATTCGAAATTCAAAAAAAGGTTGGTTTTGGTCATGGATAACATCGGAAAATCGACTATAAATCAATTTTGGTATTATGAAAAGATACAGAAATACTAGCAAAGAAAAAGTAGCAAAATTTACGTAGCTACAGTACAACCTTTCAAAAAAAATGGTCATCTAATTTTGAAAATTTTCAAAAATAAAAAAAAAATTCCGAAAATTCCAAAAAATCCCAAAAATTACAATTTTTTCAATAAAAAAAACTCTAATCACATCCGCGATAGCTCTATATATCCCATTAAAATTCCCACTGAATTCTTTGATCATCAAAAGAATCCTATAAAATCCTCAAAAATATAAAAAAACACTTACTTTGCGGTCGTCTCAAAGGTGCACAAAACGAACATTCCGCTCGCTGGCAACTCTCAAAATGCATCAACAATACTCTTGACGTTGCACAATGCTCGAACGTACAATGCAGTCCATTACTGCACTGGTTATAATGCATTAAAACCACCTTCCATTGAGGGCAAATCGGCAAGGTGCACATGTTATTCTGAAGCGAAAATTGGGGTGATAAAGTGATTGGAAAGTGGTGGAAAAAGCATTTACAAGTCCTTGAAAAGCCTCTTTACATAATGGAAAATATATTTTACTATCTAGTCTTTAGAGAATTTACAATTTTACGGGTTGAAAAACAAGTGAAAAAATTTTGATGACAGCTTCGAAAAAATTGGTCATAAAAAAATTTTTTGTTTATATCTGCTCAAAAAATCTTCAAAATAAGATAAAAGAAGCTCTAATCTACTTTTTACTCACCTGTTTCTGTTTCATACACTTGTTGGCATGCAGAATTGAGGCGAATTGCTTCTGCAGGCCCACATTTCGTTGGTCGTCGACCGGATTCTGAATATAATTCTGCAAGTCCTCGATGGGATCCACATTGGGAGCCATCTCGTCCTCCTCACAGTCGGAAATTGAGGTATTTGAGGATGCCGACTCGGAGCCCAACGAATTTCTCCGGAATTGGGAGGAATAGGATAAAAAGTTAGGTGTGCGACTTGCGACGCTTATAGCGGTAGCCCAGGAATTCGTGGCGCAGGTGAAAGGATGAGTTTTGAAAGGGCTGAAGTGGTTTGCGGAGCTCTGAAGACTTGATTTGGTCGAGTTTTTGGAGAATTCGGAGTTCCGACTGCACTGTGCGGAAATTCGATTTTCGCACTGTGCGCCAAAAATTTGATGTTCTGTTGCACCGGGAGGACTCTGCTGAGCCTGAATTGCCTCCAAATCCTCTGTAGAGTCTTTTCGAATATGGCAGAGTCGAGTGTCCGCTAGCCGCGCGGCCACACCACCTTTTTGATGTTGTACTTGCCGAACTAGTCGCTTCTTCTTGCAAAAAACTTGGTCCTTGCACAACGAGACAACTGGCACCAACGCGTTGGTATCGACCGGTCTCTTCGGGGCGCTCCGCGTGCATACGGGACTCTGCGGCTTCCTCCCACTCAATTCGCGGCCCGCTCCAGCTCGGAAGTGCGCTAGACGGGACTTGGGCAGCAGATGGTGCGAACGGAGGATGCGATCGGCCAGACTCACCGGTTCTGTGGGCTTTGGCGACTTCAACTTGATCAGGTGGACGTCGAAGGTTTCGCTTGAAAATTCAGTTCGAAGCCAGCCGAAGATTTGGCTCGGAGACGTCGGAAAAGCCGCTGGAAATAGTGTTGGACGGCGAAAATTGATGAGTTCTGAAAGAAAAATTACTTTAGAATATCCAAGAAGTGCCTTCAAACATTCAAAAATATGAAAGACACGAATAAAAATCGAAAAATCACAAAAATAAGAAAAAATCTAATGAAAAGTCTGAAATCAAGGTAAAATACGATCTAATATCTATTGGAAATTTAATTTTAAGAGAGCTAATATCTTTTCCAACCTGTTAAAACCCAAATTTCATCTGTTAAAGTCCAAAAAATTTTTTCAAAATTCGAAAAAACAAAAATTTCGCCTAAAGATACCTAAAATAAGGTAAAAAATCGCGAGTTCAGCTTAAAAACACGGCAAATACAATATCAACTCAATGGCAAGGTCAGACAAAGCAAGAATCTGTGGAAAATTAAAATGTCCAAAAAGTTTTCGGGTATACCGTACCGGCAAACTTTTTGGACACCTAAAGAAGACTAAAATAAGATCAAAACTCGATGAAAAATTATGAAGTCAAAAGTGAAATCGCAAAATAAGCCCTTTGAGAAGTCTTTCAAGAAATCCAGATGACATAAACACTAAAAATTCCTCAAACAATCCACATTTTCATCAAAAACTTTCTCGAAACGATGGATTTTTGCCGGCAAATCGGCTTAAACCCTGCGTAAATCTCGGCCGGAAGCGATAAAACGTCCTGCAAGGGCGGACAGACAAAATACAGTCTCCCGTCTTGATTATCGGCCGGGAAAATTGAATGAATTTGAGTTATTTTTGGGAATTTTTTGGGATCCAACCAATCAACAATTGAATGCCCACAAAGTTTCTAGAAGAATTCCCACAAGCAGAGGTCTTATGGTAAACAAAAAAACGAAGAAGGGAAAATAGTCGGGAACGTATAGGACGTTGGAAAAACACAGGTGGAACGGTGGAGAACGGCATTTACAAAAACGTCATCTCCGAGGTCATGGATAATATTCGAAAGCCCAGTGCTCAAACCTAAGGAAAGGTCTAGGCCACTACATGGTCTCAACTGAAACTACAGGACATAAGCTTCATTTTGACATCAAAAATTTCAATATTCATCTACAGGAACATGCCTAAAATTTGAAACAAAGAAAACAACCTTTAAAAATCTGATGTCTCCCCCAAAAATCGATCGATTTTCCTACAAAAAAGTCCCAATAAAATGGTAAATACTATGGAAATACCTTCAGCCTACCGTATTACAGTGATGGTAATCACAATCACCAAAAAATTCCGCCGAAAATCGCGAGAAAATACAAAAAACCCCGCCGAAAAGGGGCGAGCGGGTGGCGGAAAAGTTTTGAGGAAATTTCGAGAAGCCGCACGAAAAGAGAGAGTTCGTTTATTCGCTGGTTCGTGCTCGCAATTTCTCCCAGCGCTCACGGAAATTGAAAAAATTGGGATTTCATTTATTTTACCGTCGGGTTCGCGGGATTTTTTCCGATCTTTCGAGAAATTGGGCGAAATGTCAAAAATTTTATTGATTTTTCTCAAAAATTATCAATTTTTAGTTGATTTCGGTTAAATTTGAATAACCAAAACTTCAATATAATATGGGAAAAGGTCTGGAAGAGGGTTTACAACCATCTCGACGCCGCCCGAAGTTGATGGTCGATAGACAATGAGAAATTTCAGGTTCTCGCGGGCTTTTAGCGAAATTAATCGGAGGTTTAACAAGTTTCCCCTCAGGCACTTAGCCAAATTTCCTGCCAACGGCCGCCTGATTCATCCCTTGTTTGTTCGCCAACAAGCATTCTGTAATCTGTTGTGGGATTTGGCAAAGATTTTTTTCAGATTTCGTCTAAAATAAGGTCATCAAGTTTAAGCTCCAAAAAAATTCGAAAATATCTCTGCAATCAGCCGGAATGGGACGCTATTATAAGCACAAGGGAATACACGAAAATATAAACGCCAGAAAGATCGGAGCGCTTCTATCCTTTTCCGTTTGGGGGCGGGGAATTCGGGGCGTCGGAAAAAAGCGTGGAAAGATCGAGAAAGGACTCAAAACGAGAGAGTTGCTCCGGTGTAGCCAATGAATGCTCGTTTCCAGTAACTTCTGCATTCTCCTGGCTACAATTTGCATACCATTTTCTTTCCGAAACTACCGATTTTTTGTTGGAAATTGGCCAATTTTTGGGACGACTTTAATTTCGTCTCATTTTTTTGGATTTTTGCCAAATTTCTGAGAAAAAATCGGCGAGATTGGACAATCTTAGGTTGTATGTTATAGCTTACATATAGCCGGTCATTTTAGCGTCGAGAAATTTGCACCTGCCGTTAAAGTTTTCTTGTAGCGAGCGGAAAAAGCGGTTCGTTTGCACCCAAATTTCAACCCAAAGGGGGGGGGATTGTGTGTTCTCGGGAGGGCAGGGGAAAGAGCAGACGAGTGACGAGGCCGGGAATTCTTCTAGAACGCGCTCTCTTCCCTCTACTGCATATACATTACGTCGCTTGCGGGCCCATGTCGAAGGAGGAGGGAAGATGGGATGGGAATGATAATTGGGACAGTAAAGATGATAAATGACAGTTTTGAAATCAATTTTCAGGGAAAATAAGAGGAAAATATTTAAGTTTGATATGATTCAAGCGCTGATGTAAGTGCTAAAAGGCCTTAGACTTGCTATGAATCACAAAATCTCAAAATTTTTTTGATGAAAATCAAAGATTAAACAAAGAAATGGTCTTAAAATCACTAGACACTTCTAAAATATGGCCTCCTGATAGCTTTGAGTGCAAAATCATCAATTTCCCTTAAAAATAAAATCCCAGAAACACAATGCCAAGCTTAGCGGGAAAGCTGGGATTTGAAATGTAATCTTCCCCGGAGGCTCCAAATCTCTATAAGCCATAATCTAGAACATGACAAAACCCCGCCTTATCTTTACGACCTTTTTTCTCAGAGCTCTCCGCCATTGTCACCCCTCTTTTTTCGGCTTTTATAGAGCCTCCAAAAATTTTGTTGTATTTTGGAAGGAAGTGGTACACGTGCAAGTGATTCACGCTCGTGATCGGGTCGCTTCTCTTGTTTTCTTCGTCCTCTCTGTCTCTCTCAATTTATTCAAAGCTCTTTTTGCCCGAGGTGGCGTGCTTGTTTTGAAAATAGGCGGCGCTTGTTGGGAAACGGGGAAAACTTTCTGGACGTTTCTGTGTTCAGCTCGGCGAGTTGTGCGAATACGGTAAGGGAGAGGGATCTCTGATCTAACGTTCAGTTATTTCAAGGGTATTTGAGGAAATTTGGCGGTCAAACAGATCAAAATGTATTATTCATGGAGATCTGATGACAATTCATGCCAAAATCTTGATTTTTCCTCAAAATATCTCTTGTTGGTCGACAAAAACTGAACCCAGATACCGTATATGATCTATACATGATATACATGAAGAAGCAGCAGCAATTTTCAAGATCATTTTTTTGCAAAAATATCGAAATATTACTCATGGTCATCAATACTAAGAAAGAGATAAAAATCCCAATTTTTCCATAAAAAAATCTGTCGCATTGACGGGGAAAACAAAGAATACAGGGCGTGGGTCCAAGCCGCAACGAAAGACACGAGGACTTTTCTTCTGGAAGCTTTCCACACGTGAAGACAGGCGATTTCTCTCCGAATTCCCCGTCTCCTCGGGGGTTGATCGATTTCCGTGGGAAATCGACGGGAAATTCGGTGAAAATGCATTGCTGAATTGTCGGTGGGATAAAGGATATTGACTATTCAGTCTATATCAGTTAATATCTGGTTGGTCGAGGTTTGAATTTTCTGGGAAATCTGGGAAATCCGTAAAATACCCACTAAGAAAGGGAAGGTTTGAAGTGCGACGTTCAAATTCTCAGGTTTTCTTTAAATTTTTAACACATTTCAGGGATAGGCCATACATCAATTCCTGAAAGTTTTAGCCCGCGCTTTGCAGGCGCCGCCGAGATATTCAAAGGTTTTGGCGGCCAAGAGAGCACGCGAAACTCGGATAGCGGTCAGAGATAGAACACTTTCTGATCATATCCTTGCCAGTTTCGTAAGGAAAAAAATGATTTTTTGTGTAAATATCACACTCCACGGTATAAATAGGCGTGAAATTAATACCGTTTTTATGCCAAAATTCAACAAAAACGTTACGTTTTTGGCCAATTTTCCATCAAAAAAACCCCAGTTGTTCCTGCAAAGCGCGAGCTAGAAATTTCACATGCGTCTTAAAGAGAACTAGGCTAAATTTGTGCCAAGTTTCATCGAGAATTGATCGTCGTACTTGAACAACTCCCTCTGTAAATACTAATGTATACGGTATTCCTAGAAGCGGGACCAAAAAAGTCATCATTTTCACCGCTTTTTCCGTCCTCCACAAAAGTCCTACGGTACTCCTAAACCACTCCAAACATCACCAAATTTGTCGGCAAAAAACCTCTTCGATTTCATCTACGGCTTCCGTAGTATCCGCCATTGACACCGACTAATCTCCCGTGCAATTTTCGTACTGTTATTAGTCCTCAATTTTCGGACTCTGGAAGTTTCCAAGATCTCGTGTCGTGCCCAAAAAATTGGATTAAACAGAGTCCGCAATAACTACCCAACCAACTCGCGAATTTTCCATTTGCTCACCAGAATTAGAAGCCATGAATTGCGGTGGGAAATCCAAGGAGTGCCCGCAGGGTGGAGCGAAATGGAACAAGCGAGTATTCTGAGGAGAAAGCTGTGTTGTTTATGGAAGACTCACAAGGAAGGTGCTCGAAATACAACGCTAAGATTATCAGTCTCAATATTAGTGTGTCGGGAAAATAATGGGCACCCTGTCGAATCGCAAATTGCAGCGCCGCCGAGAAAATGAATTGTGTCGCGGGAAAATCAAATTGCTTTCACTTCAGCGATGCGATTGGCGCAACGACATTGTGCTTATTATTTTCCCGACAGACTGACACTTTATAAAAATAAGCAAGGATCCTAGTTCGGGTTTTGCAAAAGCAACCGAGACTTGTAGACAGAAAGTTGGGGAAAATTGGAAAGTTTTTTGCAATCACTCAAAATTGTCTCAAATTTTGACAAACTTTCATTTTCACAGTAAAAAAGAAAATGCCGGTTTTGCAAGGCAGATTCTTGAAATTCTACGGTCTTATTGTTAGAACAAATTAATTTAAACTTTCGCCAGGTTTGAGTACAATTTTAGAGGTCGAATCCCTCTTTCTATCAGTCTGTCGGAAAAATAACGGCGGATCGTCGCGCCTCGGAATTGCCCATCATCGCTTTGCGACTGTAAGCGGCGGCTTGGGATTTGGGCTGCGATAGCGGCGAGGCGAGACATTTTGGTACGACAATCCGCCGTTATTTTCCCGACAGACTGATAGCACTTCACTGCTCTCCGGAAAGTGGCTGGACTGATTTTTGGCGTTTACATAGTGCGAGAAAACTCAGGGTACAAGCGACAGCTCAAAAAAGCCTATTGCACAGTGCAAAAAACAATAAATTAAAATTTTGCACAGTGCAAAGTCAAACTTTGTTTTCGCACAGTGCATGTCGCCGAAATCACTCCAGCGACTTTCCGTAAGGCCTATCTAAAAAAACGGGTTTCTAAAATACGGCCAATACTAAAATAAAGACTTTTCTTTCATAATCTAAAAATATCTCTTGCAAGAAACCGATTTTTCTCGAACCCCGAAAGTTTTGTTGTTTTTGGACGAGGCGAAATCTCGATTTATTTCCTTCCAGCGCTTTCGTAACCTCTGTGCTGTCAAAATTGTACTCTTCGAGAAAAAACAAGCAGTCTTTCTGGGCAGACTTATTTACTTCGGGAAACGGCGAGCGGAAAACAATAAAAAATGGGGAGAATTGTTCTGGAAATAACCTTGAAGTACCAGTGCGTTCGTAAAACATAATATATTTTAAGATGCACATTTGTCGCTGCAAACTATCTTGTAATCGCTCATCAAAGCTCTGGTTGCGGCTAGCCGCGATGATGGGCGAGGTTCAAGGCGCGACAAATCCACATTATTTTCCCTACAGAATGGTATAACTGACAAAGGAAGTACCCCAAGGGCGACGCTCAGATTTTCTTTAAATTTTGCACACACGTCGGGAATAGACTAAATATCAATTCCTGAAAGTTTTAGCTCGCGCTTTGCAGGCGCCGCCGAGATATTAAACGACTTTTGCCGCCGAGAGAGCACGCTAAACGTGGAGAACGGCCAGAGCGAAATGCGCTTTTTGGCCATAACTTTGGCAGTTTCGTGCGGAAAAAATTGATTTTTTGTAGAAACATTATCCTTTACGGTAGAAATAGGCATGAAACTTTTCGTGCCGAAATTCGGCAAAAAGTCCTAAATTTTCGCCGACTTTCGATCTAAAAATCTCGGTTGTTTCTGCAAAGCGCGAGCTAGGATTCTCGCATATATCTTAGAAAAAATTATTCTAAATTTGTGCCAACTTTCATCAAAATCTGAGCGCCGCACTTGGGGTACTTCCCCTGTGAGTTCGTAAGTTTCTAAGTGATTTTCGTGCCATGCACAGAGATACAAAAAATCCGGTATACCTCGATTTCACAATTGTCTAGACGTGCCAATCTCCGGAAGCCCCAATAGGAAAAAACAAAAATGCTGAAGTCCGAGCTCGTTGTTCTTACGCTCAAATAAGTGCTGTTTTCGAGTTGAAAAACAGACAAGTCTAGAGCATTCCACAAAAAAAATTAAGGACTTGGCCCCGCCGGACCGATCTTTGACGTTTTCACTGTGCAAGAAAACACAAGGTACGAGCGACAGCCCAAAAAAGCCTATTGCACGGTGCAAAGTGAACCTTTGTTTTTTTCAGAGCGCGCCGGTCCGGCGACCTTCCGGAAGGCGTAATAACTGTAATTTCGCAAAGACAATTCTTGGCCACTAAAGAACTCCCTTCTGTGCCACAGAATCTGTGGCCAAAATTCGAAAACCACCCTTATTTGGCGTAATAATAAATAGGGTTGTATTAGTCTGTCGGGAAAATAATGTGGATTGTTCGCAGCAAAACTTCTTGCCTAATCAAAAAAAAGGGTGCACATCGTGCATCAATTTCCAGCTGCGGCTGGCCGTCACAAAGCGATGAAGAGCGATTCCAAGGCGCAATGGATCCTCATTATTCTCCGTATAGACTATATCCAGAAGACCATGGGGCCATAATTAGATCAGATCTCTCAAGTAAACAGCCAAAGTCCCAGCCATATACTGGGTGACAAAATTTTCTTTCAACCTCGTATCTCGGAAACCGCTGGGCCTACAACCAGAGATTGCCACGGTCAAAATTTCGGCTCCGGCTCTTAGCTCCCAGAGCCGGAGCCGAGGCCAAATTTGCAGCTCCGGCTCCGGCTCTTGGCTCCGTGCAAAATTTAAAAAGGCCCCCGGCTCCGAATCCCGGCTCCTATGCAAAATGTCTTTTTAGAAATATTTTTCCAAAAATAAAAGTTATTAGTGCCATATTTCATCAGTCAAGTCACATCCTCCGCAGTGTTTTTTCAAGTAATTTGGTTAACAAGATCACGAAATTTTTAATTTTCTGACCGCTGGGAAGCCTGGCTGCGACTTTGGGCTCGGGAGCCGGAGCCGACCCCAAAATTTCCGGCTCCGGAGCCGTGGCAATCTCTGCCTACAACCTCCAAATTCGGCATAGAAACATCCTGGGATAGTCTAACCTGGGACAATAAAGAAATAAACCTCTAACACCGGTACGATTGTAAACCTACAGCCCTCGATCGATCGACCTTCTTGCCGAGATGTAATTTTCATAATTTTGGTCAAATTTAAAATTCTGATGTATCAGTCTGTCGGGAAAATAATGAGCACTCTGTCGCAGGAAAAATCGCATCGAAGCCGAGAAAATGAATTGTATCGCGGCAAAATCAAATTTCTTTTCACTTCAACGACGCGATCTGCCCAGCGATAGAGCGCCCATTATTTTCCCGACAAACTGATGTGAAGTTTTCAAACACAAGCTTAGCATAAATTATGGTAAACACCGTTAGTATCAATCACAACAAGTTTAAAAATTTGTTTCAAATCAGCAGTTACACGGGAGCAACAATTCAATTCCAAAAAAAAATAATTCCCACAATTTCTTGGGAAAAATCAACAAAAAATTTTCCAGAAAAGCTCAATTCGACAAACAAAAATGACTACGGAGATCTCAAAAGAACGGTCTAGAAGGAGTGTTCTTTAAAGACTAAATTGGAGAAAAAGCGGGCACGCGTAATCTTATTAATAAAACTTTTAAAAGAATTATTAATGAATCAGAGAGATTTTTTCTGAAAGCGTAGAAATTTCTCGAATCTCTCACCCACGAAAATAAAAAAAAAAGGAATTCGGAGAGATACAAGAAAATTTAATGGACGTCTTCATTTCCCTTCCCAAACGTGCGATCAGAAAGCTTCCTGATAAGAGCTTCTAGAAAAAAATGAATAAAAATAAACTGGGAAATTTAATGTGCGAAATGCACAGGACTTCAAAAGATGATCATAAAAAGCTCATGTATTTCTTAGATCACGAGGAAATAAATGTTTTTTCTTGCATAATTTCACGTCCAAAGGGCTCGTCTTCTGACAATAAGGGCCAATTTACTCCTATCTGAAAGTTGGCCAAAGATGGCTGGGCGCAGCTCGGAAAGCCCAAAAAATTTTGCGAGTTAATTCTGAAAAATTGTGGTATTTGACTTTTCCGCAGAAAAGAAAATCATTTTTTTTTATGAAATGGGTAAAAAAATGGCCAAAAATTGTCTTCCTGACCTCTCTCCGTGGTCTGCAAAAACTCGTTGAATATCGGTCTTTTTTATGCTACAATAACTCAGGGTAAAGAAAACTAACGTTAGTAATAGCCAAGATTAGAAAAATTGGATATATTGTAAGTCTTCTCCAAGTCTCCGCCGAGCCTTCGCCGAGCGTCCGCCGACTGTCACACGGCTTTGCCAGGATTCGTAGGCACTTCCTACAACTTTTTTTGGGTATGCACCTGCTCTACGCTATCCATCGATCTTCTTACCACACTGAAAGAAAAAACATCATATATTTTTGATGTTTTTCATCAGTCTATTAGATTTTGATGCAAACATCAAAAATTGTTTTTTTGATGTTTCGTTTTATCAAAAAGAAAAAAAAACAACCTGAACTTTTTGATGTGACGCACATCAAAAATTTATGATGCCGAACGAATCAAAAAATATTTTTTGATGTCGCAATTAATCAAAAATTATACAAATACTACTACAATAATTACACAATTTATTTCAATAAACTGCTCGCACAAATAGAATTTCAGTCAAACGCCTGTCAAAGACTTTGATCATGCCGCCTTTAACTCGAGGAACCGGGCATTTCTTGTGGTGATCCCAAACGACGATTGCAAGAAAGGGTAGGGTTACGTCGAAGAGGAACAAGTCATTCACCACCATCATTACAGTCGAGTATCCGTATCGCATGGCCTAAAAGTCAAGCCTGCTACAATATAAATCACTCACCCGCTTGATGAATCCCGTCTTCTGCAATATCGAAGCGATACCATCTTTCCATTGGTGACCCTGCTTCTGGACGTCACAGTCTTATAAATAAAAGATATGATTATGACTACTATCATGCTACCTTGCCTTACCGAAAAACACCATTCCAACTCCCTCTCTTCGACTGCGTGAATGTTAATATTGACGATGGAGATTGTCACGGGTTGATAAGGCACGTCTTTGACGGAAAAGTCGACATCCACCTGTAAATTTACACTTTACACTCAAAATTGGACAATGTTTAAAGACCAAGTAGAATATAAAAAACTCACAATGTAGCCCTGTTAACTCTCAGCACCTCCGGCTGGACTATTTTGTCGTCAACGACGTTTTTGTGGAACTGAACGAAGCCCCGTACGAGGAAGGCGGTAGGTTCATCTTTGAGTTCGGCGGAGCGTAAGTCCAGGTATCCTTCACGTCCGGACAGCCCTTGTGATCAAGGGAAGGGGATTTGATGGTGCCAACTTACATACCCATTTGATAATGATTCCAAAAAAAAAATTAGAACCAATCTTACTGATCCAAACATCAAACAAAACAAAAAACTCTCTTACCTCTTCTCACAGTGACGATCATTTCCAAAAATTGCAAAAATCATGAAGTGAAATTCGACTGATTTCTTGTATCTTTTTTTCTCTGCCATGCGTACACACATGTGTGTCCTTCTTTGAATTCAATTTTATAAATGCAAAATATTTGATGAATTTCATCAAAAAATTTTTTTTTGATGAAAACATCAAAATCTCCTGCTTTTGATGTCGTCGACAGCATAAATGCGTGATGTTTTATTTTGATGAATTGAAATTTGATGTTTTTTCTTTCAGTGCAGCATAGATTAAAAATTTTGGCTCCGGCTCTTAGCTCCCAGAGCCAAGTTATTAGTGCTAGAGATCACATACTCAACGTTTTTGTAGCCAGGTCGTAAGCAACACATCCTTCCCATTATTTTTCAAGAAATTTGGTTGAACAAGATCACAAAATTTTTACTTCTTTGAACGCTGAGAAGCCTTGCTCCGACTTTGGGCTCGGGAGCCGGAGCCAAAAATTTCCAGGCTTGGCTCTGCCTCCCGGCTCGGAGCCGCTCAGAGCCGGAGCCAAGAGCCGGCTCCGGAGCCGTGGCAATCTCTGCTTTCCAGTCTGTCCGGAAAGTAATCAGCACAATGTCGTTACGCCGATCGCGTCGCTGAAGTGAAAAGAAGAGAAAAATTTTGCATCAGAACAATTCATTTTTCCGACAGTGACACGATTTTCTGTTTTTTGTGACAGAGTGCTCATTATTTTCCCGACAGACTGATAAAAAACGAATTTTTAAGGAACAAGACAAAATAATTCGTTATAGGTAGAGATTTGGTGTGTGGAGATGAACTTTCGCCTAAAATTGACTAATACGACCACTAAAATTGTTCGTTATGGACATGTTTTGTGGTACAGAGGTCCTAGGGCAAAAAAAATCACAATTCATTTTCTTGGCGGCGATGTGATTTTCGTTGCGAATTTAGTATTAAACACAATGGGGATGTCTGAAAATTCAGGGAAAGAAATAACTGTACATTTGGCCCAAAATTAAAGAGGTTATAGCCAATTAAAATCGGTCCACAAAAATTGGCACACCCTGTACTTCAGTTTTTGGTAAAACTTCGTAGCTGACTCAAGCTTCCACAAAAATCATATTCCTCCACAAATTTTCTTCTTTCATTTATTATCCCTCTCATTACAAAGGAGACGGTTCAAAAGCGCAATCGAGTCATTTCGCCGCCGGCCCAAGTAGTATAGTGGTTAGTACTCCACGTTGTGGCCGTGGCGACACAGGTTCGATTCCTGTCTTGGGCATCTTTTCGTATTTTTTGCAGTTTAGGTTCAACTGTCCACCTTGAACGTACGAATAGACATTTTACACGTCATGTAGCCAACAAAGTGCGTCAATTACTGCGTAATATCACAATTCTTTTACAAAGATGATCTACAATTTTGCTGTAAAAATGTAATTGTAATTTTGTAAGACTTTAGACAAGATTTTGTACTTTATTCTGTTTTGTAGCCTTAACAGATGGCTTTATCGCATAAAACGAAGATCTCGGTGGGTGTTTTTATCTCCCTAAATGCAGAGAAGCTTTTTGGTGTCAACAGGTGGGTGTATTTTTCAAAGATTTAGGCGACTAGGCGAGCTTTTTTTATTGTGGGCTGGTATATACGTGACTATATGAAAAGCGGATGGTAGATTGAAAAATAGGCAATCTTGTGTTAAAAAAGCAATATTTTTTGGTTGATAAAGATTTGAAATAAAACGGAGCCCCCGTAAGACAAATCTTCCTATAACAAAACCTCCCGATAACGAGGAATTCTATATTTTCCAAGGGTCAATTTTAAGGGAGTATAAACCTCTGTCAACACAAAAATCTTTGACACTACGACTTTTCGGGTCAGCGATTGTTGCGGTCGACGATACCTTGGGTTACTTCGGTTCGTCGTTGTATGCATGGGAGAGGCTAGGAGAAGGCTTAGTTAGTTGAAATAATAATATTAGTATGGTTCCAGGATATCTTTTCACCTACATACTTTGAAGTATTTTACATGTACTCACATCAAGATCAAAGTTACGGATCTTTGTTTTTTGCCACAAATTTTTGTATTTTATATATTACAATAGCCTAGGATGAAGAAAACTAGCGTTAGCAATAGCTAAAATTAGATGAGGTAGACATATTGCAAGTGTTCGCCAAGTCTCCGCCGAGCCTTCGCTGGGCGTCCGCCGAAAATCTAACGGCTTTTCTAGGATTTGTAAACACTTCCAACAACTTTTTTTGGGTATCCAACAGCTCTACACCCCTTTATCGATCAATTTTGTGTTGATTTTCGAACTGTCGTCGACCCAAAAAGTCGTGGTGCGAAATCCATCAATAAAATGTATATTTTTGTTTTCGTTCTACAATTTTTTGGCAAAACTTTGACTACCCTTTCCTACCGTACCTCCTCAACGCGTTCAAACCCAAGTCCATCCACTCATTTGCATATCGCCTCAACCTTGGCGGATTCCCGCCAAATTTAGGCCCGTTGTCTTCCGTGGCCCTCTGATCCGTCAATTGACCGGGTCGCGAGAGTGCGCGTCGTCTTGCAGCACCTGTGATCCGACCAAAAATCAATCCCGCGCTATTTTTATCGCGCCAAAAATTCGATTACCGACGCCTCTCCGTTTTTGAACCTTTTTTGGGACCGAGTTTTTTTTGCAAATCCAAGGCAGGTGTGGAAGTTGTTTATGGACTATATCTGAGAGAAGGGGTGTTTTTGTAATTTTTTAAAGGGCGTTTTTTCGAAAGAGAAAAACAGCTAGTTCAAGTGGGGTCATTTTAGCGAATTTTTATGGAATCATGAGATTGCGCCAGTCAATTTTACGGAGAAATTGCTCAAAGGGCAACGCCCAGATTGTGATGAAACTTGGCGCAAATTTAAATTACATTCCTCTAAGAACAATGTAAAATTTCTAGCTTTCTCTTTGCAGAAAGACCGAGATTTTTAGGTCGAAAGTTGGAAAATTTTTTTTTTCAATTTTTTACATGAAAATTTTTATGTCTATTTCTGCCATAATCTTTCCACAAAAAATTATTTTTTTCCGCACGAAACTGGCAAAGATATGGCCAAAAAGTGTTTTCTTCTCTAACGCTCTCCGTTTTTGCGTACTCTCTTGCCTTCAAGGATTGTTGAATATTTCGGCTGCCGCTTTAAAGCGCAAGCTAAAACTTTCAGAGATTGATACGTAGCCTACGTTCAAAATGTGCTCAAAATTTTAAAACAATCTAAGCCTCACACTTTCCTTTTATGGACAATTTTCCATTTGTCATCCTCCTCCTTGAATTTCCCCCTGAAATCGCTTCACTGTACTGTTTATACGACTACGTTCTGGCCACGTTTTCCCTATCCCTTCCTGTCATCCCCACATGTACCGACGATAGATGTGCGCTTTGTTTTTTCGCTGTTATTGCACTTAAGGTTGTCGCTGTTTACAAACATCCCATCTTAAAGTGCGCTCAAAACACAATCTGAAAATATTTTTTTTCGCGAGTTAATCGACCCAAGGACATATTCGGCAGGGTTCAGCGTATGCATCCCGGCGATCTTCCGAACATTGATGTTGTTGTTGTTCTGCTCACTGAGACATGATCTATGGCGTACAGTGTGGGGCCGCATAGATAGGTGGGGGTATAGGGGGGTTATTATTGGGGATGAAGGGAAGGGATAAGGTCTCTAGAGACTTTAGGGGCTTTTTGGGGATGATTCTAATGAGAAAACAAAGCTCTTTTTGGGGAAATCTTGACGACGTAGAAGGCCGTGTAGAGTCGGATGCAGTGATCAAGTTACAATGACGGACCTGATCCAGTGGCAATAAACCTACCATTTTGTGTGAGGCAAAACGACTGAGCTTCGAGGATTTTCCCACGAGGAACGATCTACATTTATTCAAATTTGATTGTGCTTTCCCACGTGGGGCTTCCCTATAAAACGGCCTCCTTTCCACTGAATAAATCACTTGACTCTTGAGCGTCTCGTCTCGTTTGCTGGGTTGTCGGGCCTTTCGACATTTTGCATCCGGAAAATCTCAAAAAATGCGGCAAAATGCTTCCCTCTTCAACTATAAAACTCCGCTTTGAAGGGAGCCCTTTCGCTCACAAAAAGAGCGCTCTTTTGAATCCGGGTTTTTTCACGCGGAGAGAGAAGTATTTTGCTACATTTTTAATGCTTCCCGGATACAAAATGGTACGTTTTTTGTCGCTGGACCGCCATTGTAGTCAGTACATTGCTGAGAAGCCCTGTACCAGTCAGTCATATCTTAAGACCTCAAAACATCACTGATAGAACCATACTGTCCTCAAAGATGTCTGATCCGCTCCCTGCAAGCCTGCTTGATCTCCGAACGCCCGCAGGATGTCCTCGGAGCGCTCTAAGCCCGCCCTCTGTTCGTTTTCTGAGCGCCAACAGTGCAGTAATCAGAAGCAAAAACAAAGTGCGTATGTTGTGCACTCCGGGGGTTCCGGAAAACAAGGGCACAAATAAACAAAAAACGCGGCCCGCGGGGCGTTGCCGTATTTTTGTTTTCGACATTGTTCCAACAACAACACGGCTTGACGCCCCTATCACTCTGTGCGGTTTGTTGATGGGGGATGCGAATGATGTGGGGGGTTGTTTGTGGTGAAGAAATGTGATGTTGATCGTATTGATCGTGTGATTCGTCGGGTTGTGGTCGAAAACAGTTGAGTCGATGAAATAATATGATTGTATATATTGAGGGCATAGTCGGGGAGGGACCAATTGTAAGGTACATAGGGAGGGAAGAGGGCTTTTTTTGAGGGATATCAGTCGGTTTGTAGAGTCGTTGGAGTGGCAAAAAAGTCAGCTGAAAAAGTCTATTGCACAATGCCAAAATCTCAAAAATTTCACAGTGCAAAGGGAACTTTTGTTCTCGCACAGTGCATGTCGCCAAAATCACTCCAGCAACTTTGGAAGCTGACAAATGCGGAAAAGTTCCTTTTTTCCCAAAAAAACATCAAGAACCCTATTAAAGATGCCTTCAGGAGCCCCCTGTTTAATCGATAAGGAACTCCCCTTGACTTTTGTTTATCCCCAAAAACAAATTCTCGGCAATCTTCGGTCTGTTTTCGTCCCAATATTATTCGAATTTTCTTCGTCTTCTAGCGGCTTTGCGAACGGACTAGTGTTGTCAAGACAATCAACGAGTTGTAGGTGGGTTTGCCAAGAATTGTGTTGCGAAAACACCTGTATTTTGTGAGTCATGTTTCGTTCGACTTCCGCCTAGTTTGGGCAGTTCAACAGCCTTGTTCTGCCTTGTTTTTTTGTATTCTCTTCTCTTTGCCCACTTGTTTCAAAATTTCCGCACATTATCCGCCTCTGCTTCCCTCTTGTACTGGTCCGTACGGAACGGAAATTCATTTGGTGTGATTTTTTTGCACGAGCTGTGCGAAAAGGAAAATTCACTTTGCGCTGTGCAATTCCTTGTTTTTTGCACCGTGCAATAGGCTTTTTTGGGTTGTCGATATGAATTTTTGTGCACGGTGCAAACGCCAGAAATCATTGTGATGATTTTGCGAACGGACTAAAAAACATTTTCACAAAGTGCATGGACTTTTCCACTGGGCATTTTGCTTTTTTCGATCCTTTTTCTACCACTTTTGCACGGTGCAATTGTCTCAAATTTCACGGCGGCACAAGTCTACGCACTTTATGAAAATGCTATGTAGCAGTAAAGGATGGCCCCTGCACGTCAAACTGAGGAGTCTGGTGACCGGAATAGGCCCTTCGCTATCGGTTTTTTACACTTTGTCTTGATTTCACAGAGAAGTCAGAGAAAAAGACGCGCAAAAACGTACTCTCTCGCCCCAGAAAATCCCCATTTCTTCCCCGACTAAAAGTTTTTTCGGGTCTTTTTTGGCGGATTGCCAACCTATTCACCGGACCGTTTGAGCCTATCGCCGTTTGACGTGCCCTGTCCAAACTCCCGTACCGGGAAACCAGCTGTTGTTTATCATCGCGATCCCATGTATAGACTGCGGGCCCACCGAACAACCCATCACTTGTTTTTGTTTTGCTTCCGCGGGGAGCTCGTTGTTTACAAGCGGATTGTCAAAGTTTTTCCTCGTCTTCAGACTGTTTGCCCTAAAAATACGTTCGACAAAAAACAATATATTATTTCGCGCCACGAAAACACAGAGGCCCCATTTCGGTGCGGTTGTCATTAGAGTCATTACACATGCGGAAAGCGCAATTTCATGTCTAGCGTACTTTGTGTGCGGCCCGCGAACACGTCGAAGTTGGAAAGCTAGTTGTAGGCCAGATGGTGGCTCAGTTTCGCCGTATTTGGTCCGACAGCAAGCGATTTTTTCTTGGTTTCTTTGTAGTGTATGCTCTGAAAAGATCGTTGAAAACCTCGGCTGTGCTTGCAAAAGGCGAGCTAAAGCTTTTAGCCATCAAAAAAAAGGAAAAGAGATAGATAAGTCATCATCCTAAAATTTCAATCAAATCTGAGCATCACAGCGCCTTTAGCAGAGCAAAAAAGTCCAATAAGTTCAAGGCCGAGTACGGTGGCTCTACTAGTCCGTTCGTAAAGTCATTTGGATGATTTTTGGCGTTTGCACTGTGAGAAAACAAGAGTTCATTTTGCACTGTGCAATTTTCGGTTTCTTGCACCGTGCAATAGGCTTTTTTGGGCCCCCGTTTGTGAATTTTTCTGCACAGTGCAAATGCCAAAAATCGCTCCAGCGACATGTAATGTGCAAGAAAACTCAGGGCACGAGGACCCATGCGCTAATTGAAACTTGGCTGAAAATGGTAGGGCGCAGCTCGAAAAACTTGCGCAGGCGTAGCTCGCGTCTTGGGCGCAGCTCGAAAACAAGGTGGAAACTTAGCTCCGGCGAGCTGCGAAAACTTGTTTTCCGAGTTATCCTCGAGATGCGCGCTCCGTCGGGGCAAGTTTTCCGAGCTGCGACCTATGGTTTTGAGCTATCTTATAGCATAACTTCAGTTAGCGAATTGGTGCCGGGTGAAGCGCAAAAAAGCCTAGTGCACTGTGCAAAGTAAAATTTTTCTTTTTGGACAGTGCATGTCGCCAAAATCACTCCAGCGACTTTTCCAACGGACTAGCCCTACCGTCACCCCACCATTCTTCCAGCATTCCACTCCTCGCCGTTCTGACCGCTCATTCTCGTCGCCTCGATATATATAATTCCTTCTGAAACACTTTCTCTCGCGAACTTGGTCCCATTTCATTGCCATAAAAATTGGCACAGAGACTTTCGCCGCCGCCGGCTCAACATACTTTCTTCCCTTCGTCTAAAAGGTTTTTTTTCGGTTCTGTCGAGTCCCGAAGAGTGCATTCTCTGTTTTTAAACGTTTCGAAAAGAGGGTGTGGAAAAAACAGGCGACATTGGAAGGGATTCTCCCAAAAGCCACGCAGGATTTCGCGAATGACCGGCGAGCAAATTCCCCCCTTTCGTTCGTGCGCCTTGGACACGAATGGGGGGATTTGGCCATTTTAGGGAGGGTAGATGCGCACTCATTACTCGCGCAAATTTTATGCGGTCTTTTAGGACATTTGGGGTTAAATTTGGATGTCATATTTGGCATTTGCTGGGTAGCTAAAGGCTGAGTTTGTCCTACAGCTGCTAAAGGCTGAGTTTTTTCTTGGTCGAGGGCTAGCTTTGGCGGTCGATAAAACACGTTTTTGTTGGTGTATTATACAGGATTTGATATTATTTTGCACTAAATATAGCATGCTTTCAATAGAGTTAAAAATTTTTACAGTAAACCTCTGTATAACAAAACCTCTCTATAACGAAAAATTTGGAATTTTGGTGGTCGCAAGAGCAAATTCTAGGCCAAAATGAGCCTCTCGATAACATATTTCCAAAAACCATTTCGAAAATGGTTTTTTTTGGTGTCTCACTTTCCACATGTCCCCTCCTTTCCCAATAAATAATCTTTATTCCCCCTCAAGCCTTACATGTTTACACTTTCCCCGTAACCAGTAGCACTCGCATCTCCACTTCAGACCGGCGAAAAAATTAGATGTAATCCCGCCGAAGGATGACCTCTTGTTATCAGCACACTGTTCATGTTCTCCGCGCCAACAAATATTATCGTTGTTTTTCGGAGGGCCATTTTTTTGTTTTTCCTTTCCTAATTTTTGCGAAATGGAATAATTCGGCGAGGAAATAAATTTGTTTCCGTCTCGAGGGATTCGCTTGAACTTTTTGTTTTGACTCGAAACCGACCAGACCGTATTTTATGGCCATCTGCAAATTTGGAGGGATTTCATTCGTTTGCAAGGCCGTCATAAGGGCATCGCGACTCTTGCGGGCAACCACTTCCAACACTTACTGATTAGAATTACAATTTTTTCCCCGTAATCTTAATCTACAGTTCCGGATCTGAACCAGTTGCAAAACACGTACCATTTTGCATCCGCGAAGTCTCAAAAAATGTGGCAAAATGCTTCCCTCTCCAACTAAAAAACTCCGTTTTGAAGGGCGCGCGAGCCCTTCCCTCATAAAAATAACGGGCGCGTTTTTGAAATCGGAGTTTTTTCACTTGCAGAGGGAGGTATTTTGCTACATGTTTCGATGATTCCCGGATGTAAAATGGTACGTTTCTTTGCCACTGGATCCGGTCCCTCACTGTGTATATAATATGATAGAAATTTTACATTGGTAACTCCCTGATACAGATAAATATACGAATCTATTGAATTCATCCTTTCAAAGTTATGCTAGTCTGCTTTCAAAAAAATGGTTT
Source organism: Bursaphelenchus xylophilus (assembly GCA_904066235.2). Classification (NCBI taxonomy): domain Eukaryota; kingdom Metazoa; phylum Nematoda; class Chromadorea; order Rhabditida; family Aphelenchoididae; genus Bursaphelenchus; species Bursaphelenchus xylophilus. Next base: position 10,838,997 of record CAJFCV020000003.1, on the reverse strand, counting down.
TTGAACCTTTAAAAATCCCTGTTTAACCTTACAGTAGCTATTCAAGCCACTTATACACCTGCAAGCTTCATTCGTACCATCTAACCGCCAAATCTATCGTTTGAACGTCCTGTTGTAAGCAATTGTTTCCTAATTTCCAAGTATGCGCCCAGAATCCCCGGACTTCTTCTGGCTGCCCAGCCACTCTTCCTAATGTCCTTGCAAAACTCCCAGCTTGCACCTTGCAGCAACGATCGAGGGGTTTCCGTTTGTTTTCAGCAAAACTACTCCTGTTTACCTGAGGTTGCAAAAAAACAATCTTTGTTGGAGCCAAAAAAAGATTGTTTGTTTTTCGATGATAACCCTTGCGAAATCATATTTCAACTAATCTTTAACACTATAACTTGGTGGATAAATAAAAATATTTTGATTTTTATTTGAAACTTTCTTTGATAAGCTTACAATCGCCTACATATCATAACGGGTCGCAAAAAGAATATGTTTATTGAGGAGTTTCGTTGTATGAAGCTTTATTTTGACTAAAAATGAGCTTATGGCCTCTGAAGTTGTTTGTTATAAAGAATGTTTTTCGTATAGGAGTTGCTGTAAAAAGTCTTGACAGCATTGAAAGGATACCCCATCAAGTGTAAGATAATGTCGAATACGGTAGAAGAAATCGACAAAAAATTGTCTTTACGACCGCTAGAGTACCCTTGATCATGTTGTTATAGCCAGAGCTACCTTTGACCGTGTTTTGTATACATATAGCATAAAGGTTTTCTCTACAGAGATTTTACTGTACAAAAAATCCTCCGCGTTCCACAACGAAAACTTGAATCCATAGGTTTCCTTAATTCCCGAGCCCTTGTTACAACTCCCCGTGATTATTATATAATATTTACCAGCGCAGCTACTGTCATGATATCAGCCTTGTTTATTGTTGTGGCCCTCGCTTTACGCGATTGTTTTTCCTTGTGTCAATATTAGTTAGATTTAGCGGCGGGTGTTTTCGCTGGGCCTCCTTGTTGTGTTGTTGTTGTTTGGGGAGGCCTGCACTTATGCGCCCGTGAATTCAATATGATAATTGGGAAAGCGGGTTGTTCCACAACGATTTTACATGGATTTTGGCAGTTAACGCGTAAATTTGACGCTCTGCGGAACGAATTGCAAATGGCTATATGAGAATCTCGTTGTATTTAGGTTCATTTTGGTATAAACTAGAGTGTCAAACCCTTGAAAATGTTTGTTATAGGAAGGTTTTGTTCTACGCGAATTCGTATACCAAAACAAAGACTTCATTTTTCCTCCCTTGCTTTTCTTTGAACAAACACCCAGTTTTAATTACAATTTCCCTCACCTTACCGCCCATCCTTTCACGTTTTTGTAGCCGGAAGCACGAATTTTGAGCGCGTGCTTTCCCGCTAAATAAGGGAAGAGCAGGTAGGAAGATGAACTCCCCGCGCTTTTTCGCCGACAGGGTTTCCACATAAGGAATTAGAGATCGGCTGAGTCGACGGCGTTCCATCTGAAACTTGAGCTTCTTCTCCACTTTGTTTCCTGCAGTCGCTATTTCTGTTCAGTTTTCGAAAATTTTGGGGATTCCGGGAAAGGTCTGTCATTCCCATTCTTAATGAGTTGTTTGTGGATGTTTGTAGATGTAGTATAAGTCATCATTTAGCCGTTACATAAAGACATGTATAAAGCAAAGGCTAACTGTCACGACTCCGCGTGCGAATTTGCATATCTCCGGTCGTGTTTGGAGCAATAAAGTGTATTTCTATTTGTGTACTATACTGTTGCTTGGAACAGCTTACCGTACACCGCTATATCCGCTTTCTAACATTATGAGTTGATCGTTTTCATTCTCGCCCTAAGTGCCTTTCAGCTAGGGCATAATTAACCGTTTTGTGATTGCTTATAGCACTATTTGAGCTAGGGGTCTTATTTTTAGACAGAACCTAGAATAGAGACCTTCATACACTCAGCTAGGGCTTAGTTACTTGTTTTGTATGGTACTATTTAAGCTTCGGATTTTAGATAGAACCTAGAATAGGGACCCTCATACACGTAAAACTCTACATAACAAAGAAAGCGTTAAAAGTGCGAACTCTCAGCTCTTGGCATAGCCAAAAAATTCGGCCATTTTCTAACTGTTATTCAGAGCAATGTTCTTTGACTATATCTCTGCCAAAGCTGCTAAAAAAGCTGATTTTTTGCAGAAACCACGGGGCCCAGAAGAAACATTTTGTTTTCTCTCCTTAATTTTTGCTAAAGAATTGCGGGCGTTGTAAACACATGGGCACGTTGGGTAAACACTGAAAAAAAAAACAATAATCTCTGCACGGCGAACCGCAACAAACTATAAAAGTTGTGTGTTGTGGAAGAGTTTCGTCGTAGGGCGGTTCATTTTGGCCAAAGGTCGACTCCGAGGACCGTTGGAATCAGTTGTTGCGAATGGGTTTTGTCGTAGTGGGGTTTGTGGTGCACATAGGCTACCGTAAGGTCCAGTAGAGAAAAATGCAGGCCTCCAAGAGCCTTAAGATTTTATTTCATCTGTTTTTTTATTCTTTGAACACCTTATGAGAATTCCACGAACACCCAGCTGACGGCAGTTTGTATTGTACGCCCTTATCGTCACCGGATTTCTTCGAAATCGCACTTTAAGAACACTCTAGGTTAGTAGACTCCTCGAAGATTCGCATTTCAGGAAATGTAGACTGAGCAGTTCTTTGGACGCGAAGTATTTTTATATCTTCCGTGTGTGGAGGTCCATTCCGTCTAATCCAGGCTTAATTTCGCATTAGGACACTTTTTCTGAAATGCACTTTTAACTGTTTAATATGAGGAAATGCACCTGATCATTGAGACGCTTTCTATAAACAGCTTTCCCATGAAACAGGGTGTTTTGAAAGGAGTTTGAAGAAATTGGGTTGTTTTCGTGTCGGGACCAATTACAAGGTGTGTTTTCGGATGTTGGAGTTTTATAGACATGTATCTTTTTTGGTCTATGTGTGTGCCTGCAATTTTTGCGATTATTGGCCGATTTTATTGTTTTCGTGTCGGGACCCAAAATGATGGATTTTTGGGCTGTATAGCCATTGATTTCTCTGTGACTCCTCGAGTTGTTTTTTGCTGTAATTTGAGATGTATATTGCTTCCAAATACCACGAAACCTCTCTAGAATTAAATTTTTTTTATTCCTTTGGCACTCTGCCATTCGTTGTCCAGAGGTTTGCACTTTGTTTTTACCATGTTTTTTACGGTCTAATGACTGAAGCAAAAGCCGAGACAACAAAATAGTTTTGCTCCGAAATTATCAGAGGAACACCCTGATGACGTCATTTTTATTGTTCCTCACCCAGTCCTGAACGTCATCCGGCCCCAAAAAGCTCATTATATTCGTGCTGGAGCGGTCTCCCTCTTCGCCGTTCCTTGGTCCGGATTTGCGGTTGTTTTAATTATCGCTATCACAACATGCCCCGGCGGGGGTTTTTGGAGGCCGTGCAGGGGATGGCCGCCCTTAATGCCGGCGCGTCAGGAATTGCAGTGGGGGGAAGGCCCGGCGGAGAGGGACAGGTTTTTTTAATGTATGGTTAGAGAATGGATTCCGAAACGCCATTCTCCGTGCGCCTTCGTTTTTGTTCGGCATTTAATCCCGAAAGCACTTTTCGGTCGGGCATTCCGTGCCGGCGGCGATGGGCTGGGCCAGATTCCGTTTCGGGCGCCGCGCGCACCTTGTCTTCAATGCTTTTTTGCGGTCACGGGTTTCGGGGATGGGAGTCGAGGAAAGTGCAAGATGTTATACTATCCAATAGGCTGTGCCGAGCAAGTGCAGCAAGTTTTTACGGGTCTGAATTCATGGCCTATTAGGGATCGGAGATGAAAATGACATGCGAAGGGAATTCTGGGGACTGAAACTATTTTTGACGACTGTCGCGCGGAACTTGCGCTTATTTTTAACTTTTCGGATGAGAGGCGTTGTCATCCATCATTGCAGTAACATAGACAAAGATCAAAGATCAGTCCCATGAAAACGTCGAGTGACGCATAGTTTTTGAGATTAACACGTATTGTTGGGTCTTGGCACGAAAACAGCTACAGTGTAGTCTGCATATGCGTACAACAAAACCTGTCTAGAACGGACAATTTACGATGTGTAAAGTGTCAACTTAGGTCAAAATAAACCTCCATACAGCAAAATCCTTCTATAACGAAAGAAATTTTCTGGCCCCTTGCGATTTTTTATTATGTATCAGCTTTTCGGGAAAATAATGAGAACTCTGTCGCACCGAAAATCGCATCGTTGACGAGAAAATGAATTTTGTCGCTGCAAAATAAAATTGTTTTTCAGTTCGGCGGCGCGATTGGCGCTGCGACACATCCACATTATTTTCTCGACAGACTGATACACTACATTCAGATAACTACTTTTGTACTGAGGTACCCATGAAAACTTTTTGATCCTCAAAATTTGAATCCGTTTGTCCCTTACAGTTAGACCCAGCCTTTATTATTATACTAGACCGTTTGCCAAGTCGCTGGAGTGATTTTCGCAACATGCACAGTGCGAAAACAAAAGTCCACCTTGCACTGTGCAATTTTTGCTTTTTGCACCATAAAAATTGCTTTTCTCAGCTGTCGCTAACTGACTTATTTTGCGCTGTGCATGTCGCAGAAATCACTCCAGCGACTTTACGAACTGACTAGAAACCAAGACTCATTATCTGCATGTTTATTTTTGTCCATGTCCATAAAGCCGGCCCTACAATAATTCCTCGCTTTCAAATGAAAGGAATTACAAAATCCCGCCGTTTGTTTACGGTGCGATGATTAATCTTTGACGGCGAAAGCAAATTTGTTGACAGATTTTTTTTTGTTTTTCCTGGTCAACGCTTTCCCCGGGCTTGACCCTGGGCGTTGTTGTCTTCGGTCGTCTTGTTTTTCGATTTGCTTCAGGCGATTTACAGAGCCGATTGGAGTCGCAAAAAACAAAGTGGTGGAGAAGCGAAGACGAAAAATCTGTCTCGCGGTGAAGCGCGGGGATTGTGTTGTGCTTCAGGGGGCCGTTCATTTGGCCAAATAACGACCGGCCCTCCCGACACGGGGAATTCGGGTCCAGGAAAATAAGGGACGGAGCTGGGCGAAGATGGTGACAAATCGCCCAAAAAACGGTTAAACGAACGATTAGTGCGCGGTTTGTTTTCTCGTGGCTTCAGATGGCACACAGAGTCGAATTCGGAAAGGAGGGGGAGGGTCATCGGTCCAACTTGTTCGCTGAGGAGAGATTTTTCATTTGGCATACGGTAGCGAAACGGCATGGGCAACAGACTCGTCTTGAGGGCTTAGGGAACCTTGATGCTGTGGGTATTGGAGTTTCGGGAGGAAAACTACGAATTCAGGGTTTCGTGGTGGGACCAGGAGGATTTTTCTGCGCGGTAGAACTTCGGTATAGCCGGCAAAACATGGTTATAACTAACGATTTTAGAGGCCGTGTAAGTCAATACGCATACAGTAAAACCTCTTTATAAAAAGTTTTTTTTTGTGCCAACGATTTTTCTGTTTTTTATCAGTCTGTCGATAAAATAATGAGCACTCTGTCGCATCCCAAAAATCGCATCTCCGCCAAGAAAATGAACTGTGTCGCGGCAAAACCAAATCTCTTTTCACTTCAGCGACGTGATCACCCAAGCGACATTGTGCTCATTATTTTCCCGACAGACTGATATCCGGAAATAGCTCCTTTTTTTCCCAAACAAACAACAAGAACCCTATTAAGCATGCCTTCAGCAGCCCCCTATTTAACCGATAAGGAACTCCCCTTGACTTTTGTTTATCCCCAAAAACAAATTCTCGGCAATCTTCGGCCTGTTTTCGTCCCAATATCATTCAAGTTTTTTCCCTGTAATGGCGTCTTTACGGTTCTGTTTTTCGGTCGGTACATGTTTGGTCGTCTCTGGTTTTTTCCGCTGGAGCGCGGAGATCTACACCGTCGTGCGCTGCGGGGAAAAACAAAAAACAACTGGTTGTTTTTCTCCCCCCAACGAGCTTGTTTCAACGGTTGTTTGAGGAGGGGAAGGCATGGTGGACGATCGAGGATTGTAGCTTGAAGAGGAGATGCCGGTGGTTGGAGGGTGTATTACCATAGTTGCTTTAGGGGGGCTTGGCCGATTACTTCAGCGATTTGATCTGATTACTACAGTGGCGGACCTAATCCATTGGGCAAAAACGTACCATTTTGCATCCGGGAAGTATCAAAAATGCAGCCAAACTACCTCCCTCCCCAAGTAAAAAAAAACTCAGATTTCAAAAGCGCGCGCTGAGGGAAAGCAGTTCAAACCGGAGTTTTTTAGTCGGAGAGGGAGGCATTTTGCCAAATTTTTGATACTTCCCGGATGCAAAATGGTACGTTTTTTGCCACTGGATCAGGTCCCTCACTGTAGAACGTTCGTAAAGGACTAATTTCGGCGACGTGAACTGCGCATATAAAATCAGGGAGCTAGCGACAAGCCAAAGAAGCCTATTGCATGGTGCAAATTAGACTTTTGTTTTCGCACAATGCATGTCGCAGAAACCACTCCAGCTACTTTGCGAACGGAAAAGTACGGCCTCATGGTCTTGGGGGTATATTGTGCGATCTTACGCCTAAATCAATCCCTTTTTCATAGGGTTTGAAGCTTTGAAATAAGTATAATAATTTTTGAAAAATAAGTATTATACGTTATTATACAACTTTTGTAAAACTCGCCAGCAACAAAACCTGTCTGTAACAAACGATTTCAAAGACATAAAAATCAATATTGTGCCAAAATAAACCTCTATACAAAGAAACCTTTCTACTAGTTTGTTCGCAAATTGCTGGAGAAATTTTTGGTGTTTTCACTGTGCAGAAGAAGTCAAGTTACGAACGACAGCCTAGAAAAGCCTATTGCACGGTGCAAAAAGCATGAAATTGTACAGTGCAAAGCAAATTTTTGTTTTCTCACACTGCATTTCGCAGAAATCACTCCAGCGATTTTACGAACCGACTAGCACAACTGTCCAAAGGCCCGACAACCCAGTAACGAGACAAGACGCTCAAGAGTCAAGTGATTTATTCAGTGGAAAGGAGGCCCTTTTATAGGGAAGCCCCACGTAGGAAAGTACAATCAAATTTGAATAAATGTAGATCGTTCCTCGTGGGAAAATCCTCGAAGCTCGGTCGTTCCGCCTCACAACAACAAACATTTTTTTCCTTGCGGTTTGCTGTACAACGGCTCCACTTGACCGGAGTAGAAGTAGCTCCACTCCACCGTGGCCGACTTCTTACGGTCGGCGTCGTCTCAATTCCCATGGCTTCCTTGTGCCCTATCTTCCCCAAAAAAACAACAAACAGATTAAGTCGCTGCCGAGACTATTATCTTGTTTTTTGCTCGGTTCAAGATCTTGTCTGCCTTATTCTCCGACCATCCCCATTTCCGCCGCTTACAATAACGACCGTTTTGTTTTCGAACAGAGCGTATTTTTTCTTCGTTTTTGGAGTGTTCAACCTGTACTCGGGGCGAGGAAATAAATAAAAACAGGACCAGGAGATGACGGGGCGCGGTTGTTTTGCGTCTTCGAGCCTGCGGTTTTTACCAGTTTGTTTGGGAGCTTGTTGTTTGGGGTGGGTAGAGATTATGGGGGAAAGTAGAACATAAAAAGTGGTTGATTGGGGGGATTTTGGAGTAAGATTGAGTTAACGAAGCCTCTATACAACGAAATCGCAAGGGATCAGAGAAATTAGTCGTTATAGAAGGGCTTTGTAGTACAACGTAGACGTAGATTCGTTTGGCAAAAAATTGAGTTGTGGGGTCTCTGAAAAAGTTTGTAATGGGCAGCTTCTGTAGCATAGAAGTTAGATATACAGAGCTTTTTCTGATAGTAGGATTCTGAGTGGCGCTTTGGAGAAAAAATTAAAAATTTTTGATCAAAACTTTGCCTGAAATTCGAAGTATTTTTTATCGGTAGAACGTTGACTTGTCTTTTTTTCAGTTGTCCTTTTCTTTCTAGTGTAATAAGCAAGCGTTCTCTAAAAAATATTTTTTTTCTACGTGGAATTTGCAAAAATATGGCCAAAAACATGTTGCACGTTGCTCTTTGACTGCTCTCCACTTTTTGCGCACTATCTCGTCGGTACGGATCTTTGAATCCCTCCGCTACTTTTGCAAAGCTGAAGCTAAAATTTTTATAAGCTGATCAAGGCTTTTTGCGAAGATTATTTATTGTATGTACGTAAATATATGCCATGTATTATGATGCTACTGTGATTTGAGTAAAATGCGTTACTGGGACCTACACAGGCGTTAGCTAAGTCCAATGAGTCGAAAGATGGCAAAACAATTATTTGATGTAGAAGAGTTTCGTTCTACAGAAGCTCATTTTGACCTCGAATTGGCCTTTGAGAACTCTAGAATTGGTCGTTATAAACAGTGTTCTGTTTAAAAAAGTTCTTTGTACAGAACATCACTGTCTGTGTTAATATTGCGCGGAGATATCAAGTTCGTACTTTTGCTCCCCCAAAAAAACCCACCACTTTCAGATAGTTAATGTCTCCCATTCGCGCCACACATCAAGCTCCTCCAATTTCTCAGCATTAAATCTACAAAAGCGCCCTCGGAATTGCCCTGAAGTTGTGTTGACTTCCGGTTATTCGACAGGTGTTTTCAGCCCGACTCCGTTCCAGTTCCAGGTAAGGCATTGATTATGCTCTCGTTACGCGGCGTTACGTACGCCCGGAATGCGGGTATTCGAAATTCCCACGGCCTTGTTTCAGTGCTCCCCCATTTTGGGGGTGGAAGAGGTTGTGTGGTAGAGGATGCGCCGCTCAAAGGTAAATTACTCCCGTTTTCCAATAAAACCGGCGGTTCTTCAAACACGAAAAAAACGGTTGTGGAATTTTCGACGCGGATCTCGCGATTTCTCTCCATTCAAATTCCAATCCCCAAACTTTTACGACGCGCATTTTAAGTTCATGTTTAACGGCTTGATATCATCATTTGGACTTTACCACTTAATATTTATAGTCATCACATCGTTTTGACGCGACAATACCGTCTATACGATGATAATTTGCCTCTAATCCAAATAATATTTGTTTGGCGGGTTGTAGTTTTTCACAGACGATGTAATCATTTTACCGCTGTAGGGAGAGGAGGGGTGTGCAGACACTTTTGATGCATGGTTATTGCCTCGGTTCTGAGTTTGTCTGGTTTCTAAGGAACTTTTTTTCTTGGTCTTTGATCATTCGCGTTACATGCGCGGTTCAATGGAAACGTGGGGATGGAAGCGGGACGGTGGGTGGTAGATATTAACATTGTCACACCTCTGTAGAACGAGTTGCAAGAATCTATTCGTTATGGAAAGGTTTTGTTGTATAGAGGTTTAAATTGCCCTAGGGTCGAGTTATCTGACTTCGTTTGTTTGTTATATAGAGGTGTTGTTGTATGCGGGGTTATTGTAATATGGGGGCCAGAAGTCTTGACATTATGTCTGACCAAAATTCTGTGTGTTTTAAGGCTTTTACGGTCGTCAAAATTAGCTAGGGTGACCTTTTCCTACAGTAATTTTTTGTTACAACTTTGTTACAACCCATTTAAGCTAGACCTCTCGAACTCTGCTGACCCATCAAGAAGTCGTTGATGTTCCCATATAGTAACCCCCATTAACAATTACATTTCTATTAACAGTCTTAAGAGCCTCTTTTCGCTTTCTTCCACATCTCTCCAACTCCAGATCACCGTTCGAACCGCTGCAGGGTTATGAACTCCTCTCGCCGCCATTTGCTCCATTTTTATTTGTTTCAATAAATATTTTCTTATGCTGAAAAAAGGGTCTTCCGGGGGATCACATGCTCTCCTTCAGGCGTTCGCTTTTCCCCCGCTCCACTGTTGTCTTGCGAACGGTGTGATACCATCAAGGTCGTTGACCGGACAGTGTTCTCGGCAACCGATCACAAGTGTTTCGCCGGAGCGCCAAGCCTTGTTGCAACGAGTCTTTTTTTGTTGCAACGATCGTACGGTACAGCTGTTTCGTTTCTTTCGCGTCAGATTCGCTTTCGGATCGTCGGCGTCTGACCCGGATCCGTGTTTCGTGCAGAAAACGTAGAATTAACTGTGTAAAGGGATACTTTTCATATGGAGGGGAAAGGAGATCACGGCCCTTATTAGTCAGCCCGCAACCCTTGCCTCTCTCTCCCCTTTCTTTCCTCCCCTCCGTCCACTGCTCGCTCAAAAATCCGGCGCCGGTGTTTTTTTGCCTCCGGATTCGTTTCTGTCATCGTTTTCGCCTCTTTTCGGTTTGAAAGTCGGAGAGGAGAATGGAAGGGTTGAAATGAGTTTTTCGTATGTGGAGATCGTCATTCGGGTAGTAGGGTCTTATGATTACTAGTGCAGTCAAACCTCTGTACAACAGGTTGGCGCACAGCAAAAATTGTCTATAACGGACAATTTCGGAGGTTGCGGTAGTTAATTTTGGGTCGGAATAAAAACTTGCTGTAGAAACGGCACCTTGTATAACGCATATGACAGCCTGGCGGGGAAATAATGGGCACAACGTCGCTACGCCAATCGCGTCGCTGAAGTGAAAAGCAACTTGATTTCGCCGCGACACAATTCATTTTCTCGGCGGCGATGCGACTTTCGATGCGACGCGTCGCGACGGTCACTATTTTCCCGACATGCTGATAATTTGTTTGTCATTCCCTTTTGCTGTGCAGATGGTTGACTGTAATCTGTAATCACACAGTAATCATAATGACTGTTATATTGGTCTATAAGTTACTGTTTGAAACAAAGCCGAGCCCTCTCTTCCGTCCATCCATCCTTAACCACCGAGTCCCCTCTTTATAGTTTTTATAACACTGCGGCGCCTTGTCTCGACGACCCTTCGGAACCACCGAAATTCCGCACTCCTCCTCCTGCCCCGCTACTTCCAAAACGCTTCACACACCACACACACACCCACAGACACACACACGCTCGGAACCGTGTTGGACTTGGTCTTCTGAGGCACTGATCTTTTTGTCTTTAAACTGCGAAAAGGAGGCGCATGAGGAGGCGAAGGTCCTTCTCCTCGCAAAAATGAGGCAAAATAAGACATCGAGCGGCCGAAAACGGAAGAGCACCCTCCGTTTCGGGCAAACTATTTCCATCCCGAAGACCGGGCCTTCCACTTTTCTTCCGTACGCGCTTCATCCCCGTTCGCCGCCGTGTTTCTGGACTCCTGGTCGAGTTCGGAAACGCGAAGATGCGGGTTCGTTGTGGAATCCTTGTTTACCGCCGCTTTTACAACCCTCGCGGCGCCACAACAATCACGAAGGAAGAGCGAAACCGGCGTGGTACGCGAACTTCGAGCTTGTGAAATGGTTCACGGCTACAAAAGCACTCGACTTGCGAATGTGCACGTCCCCAGACTATTTTCGTATTTCTAATCAAATAAATTGCCCCGCGGGCAAAGGGCCATCTTTCCGCAGGCGGGCTACTGTACGGGGCTTAAACCCCGGTTGTTTTCACATTTGGTGTTGTTTTTTGTTTTTGGTTATACCTGTTATTCGCAGAGATCCCGGGTCTCGCGTCGGTTCTGATATTTTTGTTTTGCAACATGGACGTCGCTTTATTAATCTTGATTACAAAATTAGACTGTGATTTGGGCGGCTATGGGTGGTCCGGCTTTGAAGCGTTCGATAACCAAATGTTTTTGCTCTGACGAAGGAATCAAAGGCATGACGTTCGTTTTGTTTATATGCTCTTTTTCTGTTTGCGCTGGGCGGATCAAAACATGCATGCAAATCACGTGAAAAGAACTTCCAAACGCATCCAACAAAATTTTGGAAATCCTGTTTATGACTCCGAATTTACTTTTTTGAACCTCTGAAATTTTTTGTTGTAGACAGGTTTCGTTATATACGAGTTTTTTTTGCTTCGTGGCCCCTCGGGACCATAAAGAAAAAAGTTTACAACGAATTCCAAGGACGAAAAAGTTTTATTCGCTACAGAAGCGGTTCGTTGTATACGTCTTGAGTTGTCCTAAAGTTGTATTTGGTAATCTTAAAATCATTCGTTATAAAAAAGCTTTGCTCCAGCGATTTTTTTATCCTTCCCATTCTTTCCTTGTCCAGCTTTGTTCTGGGTCCATTCCCACAGCGAGAGAGCATTTTTCTCTGTTTCTTTTCCCAAATCTCCACGTCAACTTTGCAACCAACAAACAAATTTTTCTTTGACCTACTGATCACTTGATTTTGCTCTCCAAAATTTTTTAATTCAACGCCAAATCAACTCGAAAAGAGACGATGACGCGGCGTTGAAGGAACGCTCAGAAAATGCAATTCCCTTTCTTCCGACGTGTTCAATCGAAAGTGATACGGGTGGGGGGTTTATTGCGCCTTTCGCCCTAATCAGAATTCGCTTTAAACTGTTCAGTTCAATATTCAATTTTATGCGGGCTTTGGTGTGTTTGCGATTCGAGTATAATGGCGGGTTAAGAGCCATCAGGTATAGTCTGTGATATTGCACGTTGTTTTGAACAATCTCCACTTCCCGCTTCTGGTTTTGCCTTTGGCAGATTGGGCGTGTAAGTGGAGTAGCCGGGCCCGCTCGACCTTCAGGCCCTGCCCATGCGATGTGACCTCCGTTTTCCGGGCCCACAAAAACCCTCGTGGCGGATCTGCAACCTTTTCTGCCTCGCCTTCCATTCTGCTCGTCCGCCTTCTTGCGGCCAATTTGTTTCCCTCCATTTTCGGGGAGAGTGAGCGGCCGCCGGGCGAGGAGGATGACTTGGAACAACATTTCACCTCTTTCGCGAGAATTCGGCCCGGGGTTTCGTACCGTACTCTCGGCACCGGCTCGTAGCGGGAGATCATCAATTACACTCTAGTAGACGGCAAGATGAACGTAGCAGAAAATAAGACACGCGGCTCTTCACGCTATTGGTTGCTCTGCGAGGTGGGGATATCGCTTCAGCGACACAATCGGCGCAGCGACATTGCGCTCACTATTTTCCCGACGGGCTGATATTCCGCAAGTCGCTGTATAGGCGGTCTATCTAGGTTGCAAGGCCAATAGTAGAAGCCTTCAAAACCGACTGTCTGCTACACTGTCCAACGCTGATTGTCAACAATGACACAAGGTGTACGGTGGAGCTTTATCCTATTGATTCCACCTCCTCTTGCCCCAACACCCGTTTTGTCGCGGCTCCCCGTCCATTGGGGCTGAATGTCGAAGGGACTATTTAACACTCTCTTCTCACTCCCCATCCCCGCGTTTGCCTCGATTTGGGCCTGATCAGTCGGGGCCCTCCCGAAGACGACGGAACGAGGAGGCGGCGGTGGCGATGGAGGCAAGAAGTCGTCGTCGTCGCCGCCGCAGCACCAAGGCTATGTGGATAAAAAAGGGGGTCAGCAGGAGTATGGAACGAAACCCCCCTAAGAGACGGGCAAAAAATCGACGAAAATCGGAAGAAAAACATAAGGGGCGAGTAAAGCGATCGACTTGCCTGCCCCGTTTCGCTTACCCGACAGTCGGCTGCCGCGGGTGGGCGAGGCGGTGGATTTGCGTACTGACCGTCATGTTTATCGCGATCCCCACCAAATGTGGCGCTTGTTTTTTTGGGGGCGAAGGAGCGCTCACTCAATCTGCAGGTCTTGGACTGTATATTCCATTAGTCATGACTACGATTTTTCCATAGAAATTCGGCGAATACGAAATCGCTCGGTCCGTATGTTTATTCCGTAGCAAATTACATGGAATTACCTTTCCCAATTTAATTATTTTTCATCTTATTAATAGTCTAGACAGTAGTCACAACCCATCCGGCCTCAACAGATTTTAATTCCGATTCTCTGATTTTATAATTAATGAAGAAGCCGGGGCCCGGCTCCTTCCGTTGTTTTTCGGTAAACAACCCCCATTCGTTCGTTCTTGTTTGTTTATGGCACGCTCATCGAGCGCTGATTGATGCTCCGCTTCCCGAATCGTCGGTGATCACTGGTCACTTTCGGCATCACGCTGAACGGGGAAGTCGTTTTAAAGGCTTTGCCGATGAAATTTTGGTTCCGGACCGGGGCGATGGGGTGCAAATTTGGTTTTGTGTAATGCGTTGTTGTTTAACGGTTAATTTTGGGAGTTTTATAGCAGTTGTTGTTTGTTTTCGAATTGGTAAGAGGGCGAGGGGTATTATTACATGAGATTTCGAACAACAAGCATTTTTTCGCTTGTTTTTTCCTTGCCAAGGTCTTTTCACAAATTTTGTGTATTGTCACATACAGTGGAACCTTCGTGCAAAAACTTTCGTATAACAATATCCCTCTATAACGAGACATAATAAAGATTTCAAGGGTCATTTTGAGGGTGAAATAAACCTCTACACAGCGAACCCTTTGATGACAAATCTATTCTTTAGTTCCTTTGCGATTTGCTATACAGAGGCATGGCTCTATCTCCATTTGCGGTATTGACCACCTTTTGTGTCGAAATCACAATGTTTCTTTCATTTTTTTTTACCCTCCGCTCCTTCGATGGCACCAGCGCGCCACAATACTTGGCACACTCCGTCACCGATCAGCCGCCCATCCCAGCCTCCTTTCTCCGATTTCTCGCCCTCGGAACACTCTGTTTTTGGGGATGGACACTCGATCTGTTGGGGGGAGCCGGAGAAAGCGCAGAGATCACACAGACTCTACCTCAGTCCCCCCTCTCTCTCGACGCCTGTAAACGAGCAGGCTTACAGTGCCGGACTCGAGCTTTCGTCTCTTTTTTTGACCAACCGACCTGACCTGCCGCGACCGACGGCAGAGTGTTTAGGCGAGGGGAGCGCGAGGCAATGAAGAGAGAAAAGTCGCGGCTTTTTATGGCTCAATGTCCTTGATGTTTTCGGTAATAAGGAAGGCCGAAGAATGGACAGTAAATAGGAAGTGCAAACGATACCGTAGGAACGGCTTCGGAACGCTTTAGGGACGCATGGAGAAGTGGAATCTGCGGGAAGGGCGTTGTTGAAAAAACTGCTGTAAAAGTTGTGCTTTCAAGAGTTTGGAAAAAGCGAAGAAAAAGTGGAACCTTCGGACAGAAAACTAAACGAACAATTTTACAAGGCCTAAAAGATGATTTTAGAGAAAAATGAGGGTCTGTAGAACAAAAACGTTCTATAACGAACACTTTTTTTTTGATTTTTTGCAGTTCCTTGTATTAAAAGGGCCAAAAAGTCTTGACGTGTGTTGCGAAAAGTTGTTTCACTGTGCGAAAAAAATTTCAAGGCTGTTTTGGCCCGACTAGTGCATAGACTTGACTGTATAGTCTGTCGGGAGGGCTCTGTCGCTGAGCCGATCACATAGGTGTAAAAGTGAAAAGCAATTTGATGTTGTCGCCACACAATTAATTTTCTCGGCGGTGATGCGATTTTCGATGCGACAGAGTGCTCATTATTTTCCCGACAGACCGATATTTCTTTGTTAGCAACCTTACCGATTACTTCGTATTTTACACTTATTCTTCTCTTCATTGCTAGTTGATGTATAATACAACTTGTAAATTAACTTCCTCTCCTTCCAAAACCGCAAAACCTCAAAGATCAGCCAGATGATTCGTGAAACGAAGACGCAAGGAGCCTGCAGTCCCCAAAATTTTGATTGCCTCGGATTTGTTTGATCCGAGAGAGAGAGAAGGAAGGAAACGAGCGAATGGCTAGTCCCAAAAAAACGAAGAGAAAGCGGAGACGGAGAGAAGGGGGGAAACGGGGAAAGGTCTGATCGACTCTCGTTTTGTCACGAAAATTCTGTTTCTGACCAAAACATGTGCTTATCAATGTGGGTTGAGGAATGGAAGTAGCGGGAGAACACGAGGCTTTTGTGTTGAGATATGTTGGGCTATAGTTGTGGTGGTATACAGTGCTTTGTAAGAAATGTGTTTGTTATGCAATAGTTTCGTTCTGCGGAGATTTTTGCTGCAAAGTAACTATTAGGACCCCTCTTTTTTTGTGTGCTATAGAAAGTTTTGTTGTACGAGAGCTTGTCGTATTGCTTCTTTACTCTATATAACCTTTTATTTTGCTCTACATTACTCAGTAAAGACAGCAAAACACAGACAGATCTCTGCACAATAAAACCCCCGGAAAGAAAAAAATTTATTCGTTATGGAGGGGTTTTGTTGTGCAGAAGTTTATTCTGACCTAAAATTGACTCTTAAGACGCCTGAAGTTGTTTTTTATAGACAGTTCTTGTTTACTATATAAGCTTCTTTGTACTGAGGCTTTTCTGTATCCGTCTGTCGGGAAAATAATGAGCACAATGTCGCATCGAAAATCGCATCGCCGCCAAGAAAATGAATTGTGTCGCGGCAAAATCAAATGGCTTTTTACTTGAGTGACGCGGTTGGCGCAGCGAGCGCTCAATATTTTCCCGACAGACTGATATCTACTTGAAATTTCGTAAAATACTACTACTAACTTAAATTTTCATAAAATGCGTAGACTTTTCGTCGCCATTTTGCATTGTGCATCTTTAGTTTTCGCACCGTGCATCAAAACATTGCTGTGACGCAACCTTTGAAGTTCTGGCACTGTGCAAAAAAAATTTTTGAATTTCCTGCACAGTGCATTTCTATTTTCATATTTTGCACTGTGCGAAAATCAAAATTCCCGCGACAAAAGCAAAATCGCACTGTGAGGTGGCGGCAAAAAACCCGGAAAAAAGTCTACACTCTTTATGAAAATACTATTATAAACATAGTAAACTACCTTGCATATTCAATCAAGTTCTCCCCCAGGCGCTTAATCCGTCGCATTTCCCTCTTACTATCAGCAGATTGTACCCTTGATGTTACAAGTATGTTCATCATTTCTCTGTTTGCTTTGGCTTTTGCATATATTTTTGCAAACGTTGTTTACCGTTCTCTTTGTTTTTTAGCTGTTTCATAAGAATTGAGAAAATTTTTTGGAGCGATCTCCGGGCTAGACTCTTTTTTTTCCAAGTTTACCACTTTTTACAGTGTTTTGTATTCTTTTTTCATTTATTTGAGTGTCTGAGGGTGTTTTATAACATATAATTTTGCATAATATTTGGCGTATTGTGGTTTGCGTTTTGTAGTTGTCGCGAACTTTGTGACTCAAGACACTAGTTCGTTATAAATTATGTTTCAAGAAATCTTTGACAAAATATATATTTGCGAATATCTTTGCGTTCCCTGCAGCTAGCTGAGAAATCTAAATTGCTTTTGAAATTTGAAGTCGTATGTTTTTACAATATGTAAAAGATTTTTTTCTCGCTTCGGCGGAGAGACGTTTTTTCGGCGGAGACATTTGACGTCTTTTTTTGGAAAATTACATCTTGTTACAAAGCGCAGAGGTCTTTAATGCGAATGTAATTAGTGTTGTCACATTTTTTAATATGTCGTCTGTAAGTCTTGGTTAATTTTCGAATGTTTTACACATTCGCGGAGGCGTGGCGGAGACTTTTTTGCCGGCGGAGGCCGTTCTGTCGGCCAAGGTTCAGTTTGGCATAAAATTGGATTTTTGGACCTTGGAAAATGTTTGTTATAGGGAGGCTTTGTTGCAGGGGAGTTTTTTATATAGCTTATTTTGAATTAACAAGTTAGAACTTTCCAGTAAATAATTATAAAAATTGTAAAATAGAGATCAGCCTTATGCACAATGACCCGAAAGAAGCTAAAAAATTTGTTTGTCATAGAAGGGTTTTGTTGTGCAGAAGCGCATTTTAGGCTAAAATTTTAGGCCGTCTCTTACGAGCTCTTAAATTGTCTGTTATATAGAGGTTTCGTTGTAACTGTCGTCAATTGTATAGCATTATATCTTTTGTTGATATCTAATGTTACACCATCACAATATGATCCCGTATTTTACCTTTCCCCAATATCACCCCCACAATCGCGCAGAATGTCGCAACATTGCTAATAAAGCCTATAAACACCTTCCTCGGAACCGGAAGGATCTCCCCCCTCCCAACCCACTTATTCGCCCGTTTCTTCCGTCCATTCGCGACACGCAGAGTCGCTGCTACCCGGTGAGAGTGCGCAGAGAAGGAGGGCGCCAAATCAGCCTTGTTTTCGCGAGTGCCAAAGAATCAGCGGCGACTTTCGGCGCCTTTTCTCGCCCTGCCCGCCTTTGCAAACGCGCTGCTGACCAAAACGGCAGGGGCGCGAGGAGGCGGAGGGGGCAAGAAGAAGAAGAAAAAGTGGGGAGTGGGCACAAACCGATTCCAAACAGATTAGGGGGCGCGTTTCTAATAGGCAATGGATGCAAAGTCTGAGGGCGATCGCGCGGACCTATTGTTTTGGCAAGTTTATGCGGATTTATGTTCCGAATGCGTTGGAGACGAGGGCTATTTCGTTAATATGTCGTTTTCTTATGTTTTGAAGTTTCTTTAAGTGTGGCGCTGGAAATTAGAGTCATAGTTTTAGCTGTTTTATAGTATATTAAAGGTCAATGGAACTAAAAAACGTTAGTGGGGCAAAAACTTTCTACAACAAACTATTTTAACGGCGTTGCGAGTTAATTTTCGGCCATGAACTAGCGGCTAACAAGACCCCTCAAAAGCAAATTTTTTTGGTTTCTTGTGATTCGTTATACAAAGGCTTTACTATAGACAATCTACCAACTGCTTCTTTACTATACTACCCTATAATTTACCCCTATAGCGCCTTCCAATTGCCGCGATTTTCTGATTTTTTCTATCGATCTTCCCTTAGGCTCTTAATTTTACAACCTTTTCGTATTTCCTTACTTTTTACAAAATTCCGTGCACTTTTAGAAAACTTTTTTTGCATTTCCCTAATCCTTATATTCTACTAAATATTTTCACACCCCGACTTCCTTGTAATAACCCTCTTCGTTGGACCAAAAACCAAGTTTTTACAGCTACCAATTAGCTGGATGAAGCTGTTACAAAGCCTTTTTTCGAACTAAAAACTACCGTCCATTGGGTTACCAGAGAACCACAGCGACATTAACAAAGATATTAAAAGATTTTGAGCTGTTTTTTGGACGTGGGATTTCGCAAAACACGTGATAATGTAGATTAAGTCTCATTTTTCTTCACTTCCCCCAATTTTCCCTGTTTTCGCCCGTTTTCCATAAAGAAGGAAGGTTGTTTTTGTACCAACCCAACTTTCGTTGAATCCCTCGTGGTCCACAATCTCCTTCAATCAACTTGTATTTACTATATTACCTTATTTTTACCAGTTTTCTCGACAAAATGCCAAGTTTTCCGCGTACGAACCACCCCCGCCAATTTTTGTATTTTCTGCGCTTTTCGAAACAAATTTCAATCCGTTTGTCTGTTCTCAATTACCCAACATATGTGAGGTTTGCAGATTGGGGCGCTATGACCGATGCACTCCACGTGCCCAACCAGGATGAGTATTTGAAACAAAAAGCGGAACATCTGAAAAACCAGGAGCGATTCGTTGATTACTGTCAGCAGACGTATACGGAGAGTATTCATCAGCAGCAGACCGAGTTCATGAGTCAGATTAAGCCGTAAGTTTTTTGGTTTTGGAGAGTTTTTGAGTTTAGGCTGGAATTTTAAAGATTTGGGAGAAAAGTGATGACTAAACCTTACTTTAGGATAAAAATGAAGGTTTCTTATGTCCTGGAAAATGTTTATGTCGCTTTCAAAGTTCTAGTGAACTTAGAAAAGCTTGTTTTTTTCACAGCTGCATTTTTTTTTCAAATTGCATGCTGCACGGTGCAAAAATTCCAAAAAAGCCATTTGCACCGTGCAAAATCTAAAAATGCACATTGCACCGTGCAAGACTGCAATTAATTAAAATTTTAGTAATAGACATGTTAAAGAGTCCTCAGTCTTTCAAAAAATACCATTTTTATTTTTCCTGCCCCAAGGCCTTTTGCAATATTCAAATTTCTTCCTACACCACAGTGCACTCAACAAAACCAAAAACAAATAAGTAACCACAAAAAATTTCAGACACATGGACGACTGTGTGAAGCAAGAAGTCAAAGAGGAATATGGCATGCCAAATCTCCCTTCCCAATCCCCCTCAAATGATCAGAAACCCCCGTCGAGCGGCGGAAAGGTAAGTCTAACGCAAAGTTCTCTTCGATTTGAGCAAAACAAAGATAAATTTAGCCATTAAGCCCCTCGAAATGACAAACTACATTGTTTACGGGCTTTACATTGGCCGCGGGCTACTGTAACGTGTTTACTTTTTGGCAAAATCCCCAAATTTTTATGGATTTTCATGCATTTCGGATGGTTTTCGGAAGAACAGATGAATCGCCTCTATTTTCATCTAATAAAAGATGAAAACAGAGGCGAGATCGTTAGTTAATCATGTCTGAATACGACACAAAGGTTTTGGAAGCCCGGAAAATCCGCTGTGACCCGCTGTACGGGGTGTAATCTCGGTATTTCTCAACGTTGTTTCGAGAAAAATGAAAGATTTTCTTTACAAAAAACACCTTGGATATCGGATAAACAAGGGATTAAAAATTGCTTGATTTAGGGCCGGAAACGTCAATTGATAAAGGAGGATCCGGATCAGGGCCAGAAGAGGCCGAACATGGAGATGAATCCCCGAATGATGATGGGCATGCCGCAGGGCATGATGATGAACAACATGAACCAGCAGCAACTCATGCAACAACGCGATCCACGCAGCATCTACCCGGGCGCCATGCCCGGAATGCCTAATCCCAACATGGCGAACGGAATAAATGGGATGCCTCAGGGCATGATGAATGGTCAAGGGCAGTTCTCGATGCGCCAAATGACTCCGCAGGAGATGCAACGCATCCACGCCATGCGCCAACAACAGCAACGGATGGCCGAGTTCCAAATGCAACAGCAGCAGCAACAGCCCCCACTCCAGTCGCCCAACTACAACCCCATGCAACGAGGCGGCCCCCCACCGATGGGCTTCAATCCCGCCATGAACAACATGCAGATGAACATGCCCCCCAACATGAACATGATGAACAACGCGATGGCCCAACAAATGAACGGCCAGATGATGCGGGTGCCGCAGAACATGACGCCCGAGATGATGATGCAGTTCCGCCGACAGCAGATGATGAATTCCAACCCGCAAATGAACCCCCAAATGAACCCCCAAATGAACCCTCAAATGAACCCGCAGATGACGCCGCAAATGCTGCAACAACAGCAAATGCTACAGCACCAGAAGATGATGCAACAGCAGCAGCAACAACAACTCCCCAACTACATGCCCCACATGATGCCGCAGACCAGCCAACAGAGTCAGAGCTATCAGTTCAACAGCCCGCAGACCAGTTTCCCCTCGCCCCAGACCGTCCAGCCCGCGCAGAGCGGGCCCGTCCCCGCTCAAGTCCCCACCTGCGGCACGCCCCGCTCCGTGAACACGCCCATGACCCCATCCATGAACCCGCAACACCAGCAGCCGGGCTCCAGCCACTCCACGCCCAACCACGTGGTCATGAATCAGAACCCGGCGTCGGTGACGTCCACGCATTCCGAGCACCCGCCCTCCGTGCATCAGTACCCAATGTCGGCGAGTCAGCTGCATCAGCAGCCGCCCAACTCGGTGCCGCAGAACTGCTCGCCGTTCGGTTCGAATGATGATGATGGCGAGTACCCGGTGGACTTGCATGACCTGCTATCCGATACGACTTCGACTCAAGATTTTGGGGAAATCAACCCTGAGGTAAGTCGGGGGTGGAAGCGGTGGTATCTAGTTAGAACACAGGGGCATTCTCTTGATATATCCGAAATATCAGGATGGCAAGCTGCGGGTCAGATGAGATATGATAGTAATACCAGTTTTAGCTCCTCATCTAGTATAATATAGGGATTTTTTCTAGTATGATGTAGTTGAGCTCGGCATTATTAAGCTTCCCAAGTCTCTCTAGGTCTAGATATGCCTCATGCAAAAAATTGAGGCAATATCTCATCTAGTTTCGGAGATACTCACAGTTCTATACCACCTACCTACACCTAGTACAACATCCTAATATCTTGTTTATTTTCAGTCCTACCTTGTCCTGGACGACGTGTTGAACAATGAGAACCATTTCAACGAAATCTTCAAAAATTCCACGGCGATCAACACCTGAGCCAACCGCTGAAATCGCCTGTTCCAGTCGATTTGGATTGATCCAGTCCGGCCAACCTCTTCAGGCCCAAAGCCTCGGTCCTAGTCGCGCAGCCGGCTCAGCCACTCGCATTCCGAGTAGTGTGTTCTAGTCTAGACCCGTCTACTTACGCTTGCGGTCCTGGCGGCGTTGGCTTGTCGGCTGGGACCGAACAAAATTAATAGGTGCAGTCTGCCAAACCGGTTTTGTCGGACGTCTCTTCTGTTGCGTAGCGTATCTCGTCGTGCCCATTTTGTGCCATTCCGCCACCCGGAGTCATTTCCCCGTGTTCCCGAGAATTTTTCCCCCCATTTTTATGGACTTTGACGTTAATTATTATGCATTTTGAGAATTTTATGGATAAAAAACGTGAACGAGATTTTTTGATTATTTTGAGGTAAAAACAGGATATTTAATACATTATGGTTGAAAGCCAAGGTCAGAAATCGTCTAGTTAGAGGCTCTATAGTATCTTAGACATCAACACAGTCATTTTTGAAGCTTTAGGAAGAAAGACGTCCAAATTTATGAACCTCACGTTTTGAGTCCATAAAAGTCCAAACAGTCGTTTCCCTGCTTATATCATGTGCTGTAACTAGCGTGCTTCGTATCTCCGCTCGTATCATGGCCCCATCTTCGCTTGCTTTAACGATATGTACATGTATATGTCTACTACAATATAATTTAAAAACTGTTCAATACTTTTATCACAAAGCATTATAAACCCCCTTATCAGCCCATCCAATACAGTAGGAACAAGTCATAATTCTTGTCTTCATGTACAGTTTTCTTTACTTGGATATTTCTCTTTTTTTTGTTTGTTTCCCCCCACGCACTCTGATCTGATATACACCTTGCTGGAGTTCTCTCTTGTCCATTTCTTAATATTATTGTGTTATTATTGTGTTTTTGCAAAGGAAAGAAAAAGTTCGTTGAACGAATAATAAGGTTAATAAATTTCTTTAAAAGTTTTGCTCGTTGGCAGTTTTGAAAAACAGAATGCTTCAAGGTTGTGTAACATACTTTACAAAAGGAGGCTTTCAAGTACTTAGATTTGAATCAAATTTCTCTCAGACCTCAGGCATAGGCCGTATATCAATCTCTGAAAGCCTTAGCTCTTGCTTTGCAGGGACAGCCGAGATATTCAACGGACTTTGCGGCTGAGAGAGTACGCGAAATGCGGAGGGCGGCCATAGAAAAGAACGCTTTTCGATCCCATCTTTGCCTGTTTGGTAAAGAAAAATTTTATTTTTTTGTTGAAGCTTTACCTTCTACGGTAGAAATGTATAAAACTTTCCAATTTGAAGGTTCCTTTGTAAAAAACAGGGCGCGAAAGACTGATAAATTCTATACAAACCGGTGATTGTTTACAAAAATTTTTACGGTCGAAAACAAACGTGGTGATTTCTTACCAATAACAATAAGAAGCGAATTTCCGTTGAACGAATTTCACGGGGTCAAAAGATTCATTTTCTGTAGGCAGGTTTCAACGTACGGGGGTACATTTTGCTTTAACAAGGGAAGTGCTCCAATTGCGACGCTCGGTTTTTCTTATTTTGCTCATACGTACAATCGGGGACCTGATCCAGTGGAAAAAACGTGCCATTCTGCATCCGGGAAATATCAAAAATGTGGCAAGATGCTTCCCTCTTCAAGTGAAAAAACTCACATTGCAAAAGCGCGCCCGCTGTTTTTATGAGGCAAAAGGGCGCGCCCTTCAAACCGAAGTTTTTTCACTTGGAGAGGGAAGGATTTTGCCACATTTTTGATACTTCCCAGATGCAAAATTTTACTTTTTTTTGCTACTCGATCGGATCCGTCACTGTAGGGTATAGGGCCACTACTTGAAGAGGGGATATCACCAGTGAAAGAAAGCGATCGATGACTTTTATCCGTGTTTGGAGAAGCTCTGAAATCCGGCACATCCACTCACAGTAAATCGTTTTCTTTAGATTGTGGGGAATAACCGATATCGGCCATACAGAAAGTGCCCTGTTTTGAGATTATTTTCAAATGATAAAGAAATGATGTACTCTAACATCGTTAGACCTCAAATTTGACATCAAGGGTAATAAATAGACTTTGTCGACTCATTTGTTCTTTGACGGAATGCTTGAAGGGCAAACAAATTTCTATTTATCAACAACACGACCTGAGAAAAAGATGCATTTGAAATTGTTTGTTATACTCAGTTTTAATATTACGCTAGCTCGCTAGCGATATATATAGATGTTTTTACTGCACTTTGTTGCTTCAGAAGCGGAACAAACTGCAGAAAAAATTGCGTAACGAGAACAGAGCCAACGCCACCGCGTTTCTTCCAACTTATGTGAGGAATGGAGGGCACTAGAAGTCCGCAAGTCCGCTAATGTCAGATCAACAACCTTCCCCGCTCTCTCAAACGGAACTAGAAGAGAGATTTCGCCGGCAAACTGTAGCAAAGAGGATTTTGAGAAAACTGCCAAATGAAGTAAGTTTATCAGATTTGAAAATAGTGTATCAGTCTGTCGGGGAAATAATGTGGATTTGTCGCAGCGCAAATCCCGTCGCTGAATTCAAAAGCTATTTGATTTTGCTGCGACACAATTCATTTTCTCGGCAGCGATGCGATTTTCGCGGCGCCAGAGTGCTCATTATTTTCCCGACAGACTGATAGACCCGTCATTTTTGTCATGATACTTGGATTCATATTTTTAGATCAAAACCATGGTAGTCAGGGGACTGCATTTCATTCAGTTCGCCGACTCCGTCAGTCCGAATGATCCAAAATATCAAGTGCAATTTGAGGATGCATGTCGAAGCAATGGCTTGCTTCGAGAAAAGGGGGCATCGTGGGGGGAGGAATTTCAAAAGTAAGTTGCGTACTGACAACAAATCAAATTCTGGTCCATCCGTAGTGCTCATTATTTGCGGGCACACCATTTTCGGCACTAATTTTAATTCTCCAACACCACAAGCATTGTCGAATATCAGAATTTGTTTTTGTGAAAAAAGTTCTATCAGTCTGTCGGGAAAATAATGAGCATAATCTCACTATGCTGATCTCGTAGCTGAAATAAAAAGTAGTTTGATTTTGCCGCGAATTCGGCTCATTATTTTCCCGACAAGCTGATAATGTCTGTTAGAGTTCCATGTCTATTCAAGACGGTTTTCGGTGGATATTGTCTTTTCCAGCACTTCTGGAACCACTTACGTGTTTCTGATCACTAGGTCATCACTGTATTTTCAGATTCCTATCGTCATTGCCTCAAATCCCACTAACCGGTTTGCTTGAAAGAAGTATGAAAAACGACCGCAGAGTCGCCGGGAAGCCCATATTTCTCGACCGGCTCAGCGAACATCGAGGGACATTCTGTGCAGTCGAAATCGAAACGACAGTGAAAATGTCTGAAAATGAAGAGACTTTGGAAGACTTGGAAATTCGCAATGTTTCACTGACAAAACTCGGTGGAGATTTGCGGATTGAGTTGGGCAATCCCTATGATATGGCTGATGCTAAAGATGATGGGTCTTTTCGTAAAGAAATATGTGTAAGCTTAATAAATATTTGCGAGCAAAAAATTCTGCAATTTTTTTTCGAGCATGCCGGACAAGGGTCATACATCCTAAAAAGTTTAGCTCGCGCTTTACAGGCCCTATTGAAATAATGAACAATGTTTGAGGCCCGGCCCAGGAGCCATGTCTAACCGAGTATCCCGGCTGCCCTGCCAAGAGCGAGCTAGATTTTTTCATAAATTAACCTGTGGCGCTAACTCAAAATGTCCAAGAAGTTTATAGAAAATCTGTGCGCCGCACTGTGAGCGCTTCCCCTGTACGTTGCGGCAGAACTCCCCCTTTACTGAACTCTCCTTCTTTTTTTCCAGTTTCAAAATGAGGGGGAGTGTTCAAAAAAGGGGAGAGTTCAGATTGGGGGAGAGTCCAGGCTCAACCTCCCCTGTAAACCTCAAACACTTTCTTTCTTTCAGTCGATCGGGAAAACAATGCGGATTAATGAGGGCATGGAATCGCCCTTCCCCTCATCCCCAATCCGTCAACTAGCATTCGACAGTCAATGTGTCTACTACGAAAAGGGCGGAAGGTTCTGCGCGAAAAGCCTCGATTCTCGCAACAAGCATCCGGGCCATGTGGCGAATTCCCTGTGGCCCAAAAAGCACGCCTTCGTCGTCAGCAACAACAAACTGTTCGAGGTGACGACGCACAAGTATGTGGTGTGCTACGACCTGGACGCGGGGCACGCTACGGGCACGTACGACAAGGATATATGCCAGGTATTTTTTTTTAATTCTCGGTACAACGAAACCTGTTATCCGTTTGTCGGGAAAATAATGAGCACTCTGTTGCATCGAAAATGAAAAATTTCACAGTGTAAAAATTTAAGCAGCGAAAAGTCTATGCACGTTCAGGAAGGGTGCGTAGTCTTCCAGAATCAGTCTGTCGGGAAAATAATGAGCACGTGCCGATCACGTCGCTGAAGTGAACAGCAATTTGATTTTTCGGACACAATTCATTTTCTCTGCTGCAATGCGATTTTAGATGCGATAGGGTGCCCATTATTTTCCCGACAGACTGATATAACCAATTAATTTTTTGGTCCTTTTGCGATTCATTCATCATATAAAGGTGGTCATATAAGATCTCGGAATTTTTTTTTTCCAAATCGCGATTTTCGGTGCACAAAAAAGTCGACGCCCAAATCGAAAAATTGGCGTCGACTTAAGACCCCGATTTTTAACTCGGCACCCAATTCCAAAATTTTTAAAGTGTGCACCAAATTCCGGAATTCGGTGTTGACTTAAGCCTTCGGTGCAGACTTTGGGGAACAGTTGACCCATTTTATATTCCTGCTCGAGAAGATTTTTTTGGTTTTCGCCAATCTTCAAGATATATTTTATGAATGAAGACAAGATGGAATTAGTCCAAAAAGGGAATTTTTACCAAGAGCAGCCTGCCCTGTTCGATTTGATGTCTAGATTTCCCGTTTTCTGCTCGAATAAAGCAGCATAAAACTTACATTATCCATGGTACAACAAACATCACAACATTCCAAAATTTGGTGCTTTATCCGAGCAGAAAACGGGAAATCTAGACATCAGATCGAACAGGGCAGCCTGCTCTTGGTAAAAATTCCTTTTTTGGACTAATTCCATCTTGTCTTCATTCATAAAATATATCTTGAAGATTGGCGAAACCCAAAAAAAAATCTTCTCGAGCAGGAATATAAAATGGGTCAACTGTTCCCCAAAGTCTGCACCGAATTCCGAAATCCGGTGTCGACTTAGGGCTTCGGTGCAGACTTAAGACTTTGTGCACCGATTTCGAAAAACGGGCGTTGGGTTTAGCAAAAATGCACCGGATTCCGGAATTGGGTTCCGAGAAAAAATTAACTCGACGTCAATTTTTCGATTTGGGCGTCGACTTTTTTGTGCACCGAAAATCGCGATTTGGAAAAAAAAATTCCGAGATCTTATATGACCACCTTTATATAGAGATTTCACCGTATGCATCCATCCTTACGTTTTTTTGGAATATAAATTGTCGCATTAGTGCATCCATGGACCAAAGGCTTTGCAAATAAATTTTAGGCCAAAATCAGCCTCTGTAAAGCAAAACCTTTCCAAAACGGGCTTATTTTCCGCTCCCTTTAATTTGTTGTACAGAAATTTGACGCGATTTTTCTTTCAGTCTCCTTCATTGTATGCATATGAAAATTCACTTGTCGTATTTGATCCAGAACATAGTATTTCCATCTATCATTCGCAGCCGAGGCGTCTCCAAAGGACCGCCATTTTTCGCTGCCAAAATCGACAGCTCAGTCGGAGTGCGTTCTTGTTGCTATTGGACCAAAAAGACGGATGTGCGTTGCTCAAGGTAATCAAGACTTATGTTGCAGTGCCGGACCTAATCCAGTGGCAGTAAGGGTGCCATTTTGCATTCGAACAACCGCCAAAAAATGTAGCAAAATACAGTGTGCGACAAAATTATAACCGCACTTTAGAAATTGCTGTAACTTTTTTGGTTGTCAATAGAAATGTGTCATATTTGGCTTCAATATGCACTATTGTCTTACAAATCATGTGCCAAAAAATTATTTCGGGAAATTCCCCAATTTGGAAAAAATTGAAAAAAACCAAAATTTTGGTGATTTTCTTTGCGACAAAATTATAACCGCACTTACGAATTTGGTTATTTAGCCTAACTAAATGACTAAATAACAATAACTAATGTTTAGATACGTTGCTTGAGGCTTCAATAACGTCGACTGAATAGTTGGGAATACTCTGGGCAAGCTTTTTTAACCTCTTCTGGCCAATACTGTTCCAGTATTGGAAATGTGCCTATTTTATCTCCGTTACTGTAAAATAATGCTTGTTGTCGCGGTGTAGTTAACAAAGCAGGAAGCCCCACACGTTATCTATTTGATTTAAATCCAAGGAACGCGTGGGCTCGTCCGGGATAGCATTTCTTGGCTGTTTGAGGAGCAGCTTTGACGACCAGCTAAGGTATACGCGAGCACTGCCTTGCATTAACGTGTACTCTGGTTGCCAATACGCTACCAGATGCTTTCCTAAGACTCCTTAGTACTCAAGGATACTCATTTTGAGTTGATGTGGCCGCCAACGGAAGCTCTACGGTTCTTCGAATGCGCCCCAAGTTATCAACGAGCCACCTAAAACCTAAAACGTTACAGTGCGGGAAATTACGCGTTTCTCTTTAGATTTTACGTCTATAATGTCGGTAATGTGTGAAGCCGTCAGGTACATCATTTGGCCATAAAATCTCCAAGGAATTTGGCACTATCATGTGAAACTGACCTTTAACTAATCAACCTGTTTTGCCAATGTCACCTTGGCAAGTCTCGGCCGCGCACTGCCGTGAACCCGAGACAGCTCAGGCCACAACTTCATATGACGCCCAGTGATGACGTAACTGTGTCTCACAACCCCCAGCATAGCTTCCCTCCTACAATTGAGGCCTATTTCTTAGTTTATATGAGCCCAAGGCATCGTAGAGTTGGAAGCTCGGCGGATATATCCGCCCTTGCTCTTCTGCAGTGGTACACCTTTTTTGCCAGGCCGTTTAGATGTGCTATAGGCTTCTGGGTTACTCAGTTAGTTACTGACAAACTCTTTTGGAACGGCCTACCTGAGCTAAAGTAGGCACTTTTCCGATTCTGGCACAATATTAGCCAGAAGAGGTTAAAAAAGCTTGCCCAGAGTATTCCCAACTATTCAGTCGACGTTATTGAAGCCTCAAGCAACGTATCTAAACATTAGTTATTGTTATTTAGTCATTTAGTTAGGCTAAATAACCAAATTCGTAAGTGCGGTTATAATTTTGTCGCAAAGAAAATCACCAAAATTTTGGTTTTTTTCAATTTTTTTCCAAATCGGGGAATTTCCCGAAATAATTTTTTGGCAAATGATTTGTAAGACAATAGTGCATATTGAAGCCAAATATGACACATTTCTATTGACAACCAAAAAAGTTACAGCAATTTCTAAAGTGCGGTTATAATTTTGTCGCGCACTGTACCTACCTCTCCAAGCAAGAAAACTCCCATTTCAAAAAGCGCGCCCTCTCTTTTTTTGCGAGGCAAAGGGGCGCCCTTCAAAACGGAGTTCTTTTTTTAGTTGGAGATGGAGGCATTTTGCTACATTTTTTATACTTCCCGGATGCAAAATGGTAATTTTCAGACCACTGGATTAGATACGCCTCTGCATATGAAACCTATGACAAGATGCTCAAAGTTTTTTCGCTCGCATTTTCCTCCATGGTGTTTTATTTTCCATTTCCAGACGTTTACAATTACCCACAGCAAGCCAATCCAACAGACCGTGCAAAAATGCTCATCAAACGCAATATTTGGACGTTATAGCGACAATGTCTTCTTTGTGATAGATGGTGGCAAACGGAATATTTTTTACATGGTTTCGGCGGAAGGTATGGCAAAAGTTCATCATCTTTAGCTAACAATAAAACTTTAATTTCAGAGCCTCCTCTCCTCATCTTTGCTGGTCCTGATCTCTCATAGGCTTTGTTTACTGTTGATTTTATAAGATACATGTATTGAAAGAAATGTAAATAAACGATGACTTTATTATTTTTCTGTGAATTTGTGGCTTCAGAGTACGGAAAACGCCCAAAAAAATCAATCAGGTTGGGACACAACCGATCTCCGCGACTCTTTCAATTTTTTTCGGAATGCGCTTGCTTTATTCCTCAATATCTCGCTAGCCGTTTGCGCTAGAAGGCTGAAATCTGGTATGGCAGTACAGGGTGTTCCTAGAATTATGGAAAAAACTATTCATTAATAACTTTGTGCTCGGTGGTCCAATCCGAAAAATTTCTTTTACATTTTACAGGAAAACATTTGAGTTTTTAAAATCAAAAAAAAATTTTTTTCTTTGATCGGCGGAGACTTCGGTAATCCTCCTTGAATTCGGCGGAGTGTTTTTTCACAAATGGGGCTGTAAATTGTTGCATGTGTGAAGAAAGGAGGCGGAAAAGGATTCAGAAGATACAATATGACATTTATTTCAAATTTTTGTCATTCGGCGCAGACATTTTTTAACCCCGGCGGACGATTTTTCTTCGACTTTGAAGAGTCAAAATTGGCCAAAACCAAAACGTATGGTATTCCTGGTGGCATGGCGCCTAAATACGACTTGTTACGCCTTCGGCCCACTGGGAGAAGAAAAAAAGCAATTCGGCGGAGAAACCGGCGGAGAAAAAAATGAACCCATTTTTACAGCCTTGTTTGTGAAAAAACCGCTCCGCCGAATTCAAGGCGGATTACAGAAGCCTCCGCCGTTTAAACAAAAAAAAATTTTTGATTCTAAAAACTCCAAGGTTTTTCTGCAAAATGCAAAAAAAAATTTCGGATTGGACCACCGAGCACAAAGTTATTAACGAATAGATTTTTCCATAATTCTTGGAACACCCTGTAGAGTAAAAAACTGGCTTTCAGAAAATATAAATATTGTATGGAACCCCGCAGCATAAACTTCCCGATGACAATTGAAAAAATCTCATTTTTAAAACTTCTGCAACCCCGGAATTCTCATCAAATTCTCATCAAAACTGTCAAATATTTGGAATAATTTTTTATTTTTTACTTTATTTTCAATTTTCTTCCCGCCGAACGGTCGGATTTGAGTCGTGAAATGGATTCGTTTGTCCAGCCTTCGGAGATTTTGCTCAAAAGAACCGATTATCACGAAGCCGAAGAGGACATCCCGTACTTTTTCTTCTATCTTATTGGGTGAGTTGATGATTTTTGGAGCTAATTTTTTTGCTTTTGATTACAGTCAAGCCTCTGAACAACAAATTGCACGCCACCAAAATTTAATTCGTTATAGATAGGTTGCGTTGTAAAAAGGTTAATTTTTTCTTACAATTAGTAAAATCCCTTATTTTGGAACTTCCAAAAATGTCCGTTATAGACAGGTTTTGCTGGTCTGAAATTTGGTTTACAGAGGCTTGACTGTATATTGCATGTTATAGGAGATTTTATTACATTTTCTGCAGGATTTTCACCATCTTTTGTGTGTGCATTTGCTGTGTTGTGAGCCTGTTCTGTTCGCTTTCCCTCAACAACCGACAGGTCAAGCAGGATGTAAGTTTACACTTTTTTTCTCGATGAAAACTACTTTAGTCTCTGGCAAAATTTATCCAAGTATTTTTCCATTATTCTGTTGTACTCAAGGTTTGACGAAATGTCACAAAAGTTATTGATTTTTTTCAATAATTTATAAGGGGAGTTGTAGCGATGTTTGATTACATTTCTCATTGTTTATTACAAAATTTTACTGCCCATTTCTACCCTCAAAAAAAGTATTTTTAGTCCATAGAACGGCTGAAGAAGATCCTGGACGATGAAGATTACACATTGCCCGGCAAAATCCCAGAATACTACAAGCGTCATAAGCCTCCAAACGAACCCATCGAAGAGCTCCCGGAGCCCGCCGTCCTCAGCCCATATTGCCAATTGGAAAGCGTCAATCAGCTGTATGAGATGTTCAACAAACAAATCGAGCCTCCCGTCAGCGCTGCGCCTTCCCAGAAGACGCTGGAGAAGAGTAAAACGAAAAAGTCGGGAAAGGATGTCGTGGTGAATATGTTCAAGGGAAAATAAATATTGTATTGGCGTTGGAGGGGTATCGGTTCTGGCATTTTTTGGCTATAAGTATGACTGATGACAGGCACGTTTGATTCAGTACTGTGTAATATTTTCAACTTTGTGGTAACTGGGCTTTCATAAACTGAAAAGGGCAAAACTTGACCCAGAAAGGCACAACTTTACTTATTAGGGTAAAACATGAACCACAACGGCTCATCCCGGCCCAAAAGGCAAAAATTAGCCAAAAAAGCAAAATTTGACTCATTAGGACGAAGATTGACTCTTAATTAAAACTGGACCCACAAGGCAAAATCTGACTCATAACGGCAAAACTTGACTCAAACGGGGAAAGCTTCATACGCAGTGACATAACCTGAGTCATAGGGCAAAAATTGACCCAAAAGCCACAAGTTGACTCCTAAGGGAAAAACTTGACCCAAAGAACACAGCTTGGCTCATAACGGCGCCACTTGACTCATAAGGAAAGACTTGACTCATAAGGGCGAAGATTGACCCCAAGTCAAAAGTTGACCCAAAGAGGCACAACTTAACTCATAAGGTCAGAGCTTGAACGCGCAAGGGCGAAACTTGACTCATAAGCGTATAACCTGATTCACAACAGCACAACCTGGCCCATAAGGAAAGACTTGACCCAAAGAAAACAGCTTGACTCATAAGGGAAAACTTGACCTAAAAAGTCTCAATCCGAACTCTTTTTATTTTCTCCGCCAAACATTCGTATGTTCAACCGATCAGTGTTTTACAACTAAACTCTCATTCTTTTTGTAATAATCCAGCTCCTCGCTCCAATTGTAATTTCCCTTCAGCACATCGCAGTCCGTCGTTACATGATACTTACTTCCGGCCGGACAATGAAAGGCGTTGGAGAAGGCGCGGGTGCATTTGAATATTCTCCAAGCTTTATCGTTCTCATCGAACGGATCTTCGCCCTTTTGGCGCTTTTGCAGGACAATCAATTGAGCCAAGTTGATGAAGTAGAGTTGTTCGTGGGACCAGGAGTGGGTGAACTCATCATCAAACGGTTTTCCGGTACCGTAATTTGCGACGTAGTGGACATACGCGTAGTGGATGACTTGACTCACTGAAACGCCAAATTACTTGCTAATTGTAAGTATTATAAGATATCAGTCAGTCGGGAAAATAATGGGCACTCTGTCGCATCGAAAATCACATCGCCGCCGAGAAAATGAATTGTATCGCAATAAAATCAGATTTTTTTTTACTTCAGCGACGCGATTAGCGCAGCGACACTGTTCTCAATATTTTCCCGACAAACTGATTTTATAGAAATTTCATGTATTAGTCTGTCGGGAAAATAATGTGAATTCGCCGCCGCCCATAACTCATTTGCCACGGCTATTTGGTGCGCAGATGCGATGAGGCTTTGTACTGCGACAAATTTTTGAGGCTGATACTATGGAAGTTTCTTGCATCAATCTGTCGGGAAAATAATGTGGATTCGTTGTCGTCCACCATTAGTTTGCCATCACTTTGCCGCATTTGAAAATTTGATGTGAGACTGTGACGAAGCGAGACCTTTTTCTGCAAAAAATCCACACTATTTTCCCGACAGGTTGGTACTTCGGCTGGTTCCGTAAAGCGCGACTTAAATTTTCTATAATTGCCGTACGGCCTCGACCTTATATGTGTGCAAAAAGCAATAGAAATCAGCCTCTAACTTCGGACTATTCGCTACTGGCGCCATGCTTACTGTACTCTCCGAAGAAGTCGAAAATATAATTGGAAAACACAAAGTAGGGCGGGTACTCGCTGTGGTAATAAGGCGGCAACACTGCTTCGAAGCCGAATGCAATATAAGTGTTGTTGTCTTGGGCCATGAAGACTGTGTGCTCCTAAAAACGAAACTCCACTGAACAGTGAACCTGTGAACATATAAATGAAAAAAATTGTTTGTTATGGGAAATACATTATTGTATGAAGGGGTTTTTATCCAAAAATGATATCTGCGACTTCCAAAATTGTCCGCTATAGAAAGGTTTTGTTTTACAAAGATTTTACACAGAGCTTGGCGCAAAAAAATGCACCTACAGTCAAGCTGTTGGTGTAAAAAGCCATTTTGTTCTTGTCCACATTAAACTTGATCAACGGCTGAATACTATTCACATGCCGTTTGGTCCAGAAGCTCTCAGTATCAATATTTCCAAAGTACTGGGCGAACACATCGTCCTGAAAGGTTGGATGACCAATCAGCTCAAATTTGAGGTGATTTAGAAAGTCGTCCACACGCTTTTTCTCCTCCTCCGGAACAAATTCGAAGTGAATTAATCGACGGTACTCTTGAACGATGGCTGTGGCGTAAATCATATGCTTTTCGTTGAAGGCTTCTGTCTCGTTCTGAGGCATTTTGGCGTCGAGCAAAATCTTTTTGTAGATCATGGGGAAGCTCTCGACGATCAAGGCTTCGCAGTCGGGGAACGGCCCCGGATCGGCGGGGCTTTCGTAGAATTTCTGGAGCTCGAGAATCAACGCTCTGCGGTGGGCGGCCTGCAATGGAATGGAAAATATACTAGCCCTGCCTGACCTTATGTTCCCTTTTGACTAGCTCAACTTAATTTTCACTGTACTGCCTTACATTGCCCGGAAAATATACGACTCCAAAGTTCTCCGGAGCATTCGGCACTCCAAAAATCTCCGCGACCAGATTCTTGCAAATCCCATCTCGTTGTGCCTCCGGAACCGTCCTCCGGCACACTTCATGCTCATCGACGGTGCTCGTATTCGGCTTCGGAATGTAGATCCTCTTCCGCAACAAGTGTTCGCCAAAATACGCAGCTCCAAAGTTGAACATGTCGGCCAGAGTGGGGATGTAATTTTGATGGAAAACCTTGTGGTCAAAAAAATCGTTTTTGTCCAAGTAGTCCTTGAGCTGCTGCGCTATCTTGGCTTTGTTCGGTGAGTTGAAAATTCGAGGCGTTTTCAACAGGGAGGCGTCAGATTTGCATTTTTTGTAAATTTCGCGAACTTTCTTGACGGGAGCTGGCTGAAAATTCAATCTTATTAGGGACAGTCTTTTAGGACATTATCTATCAAATTTTTAGAGGCACTTTTCTAGGCCAAAGCGTCGAATAAAAGTGGCATTTAGAATGTAATATAACACAAGGATCACCATTTTTTGGCTAACGGGGGAAGTACTCCTAGTGCGACGCTTGGATTTTGGGTAAGAAATCTGTGTCTCACACTCGGAAGCCTTTCCAAAACCTCTTTACATATACAACAAATTAAAATAGATCAAAAAATTTATCCGTTTTCAGGGATGCCTGGTTGTACGGACGTTCATTTTGGCCTAAAATTAGCTTTTAGGAAGTCCAAACTGTTTGTTATAGACGGGTTTTGTAGGCTCAAAGTGTTATACCACCGAGGGTTGAGCGTGCTTGGAAACAAAATTACACAGCTTTCTAAGACCAACAAAGATTGTAAAGCACCTTACTCACCTCATTTTCTCTAGATGTGTTCAACACTTCTGCCGCAATTTTTGTTTTCCAAACTTTCGTCGTGTTCGGTGGGAAATCGCCTGCGGCAAATTTTGGGAAATTGACGCAAGGATTCTCTTCATAATTGAGTCCTTCGCCGAAGAAGGCGGCTTTTTCCGAGAGAACATCAGCGTTTATTTTGTGGACTACTGTAATATACAGTAAAATTTTGAGCCATTCCATGGCCGACGAGAAATTGTAAATAGCCTGAGGCAAAATTAGGAAATTTTTGATGACAATATTTGGTCAAAAAACACTTTATTTTTCTTTGCATTTTGATTAATTTTTATTAATTATGAGTCCACAAAGGTCAATAAAATCCCTCAAATAGACAAAAGCCTTTGTCCGTTCGGAATGTTGGTGTATAGTTGATTTACAGTACGAAAATTACGACTTCTCGTCTCTTCTATGCAATCTCGTAGCTTGGAAACAGACTCTCCGACTTCCCTTGACAGTCTCTCCGGTCGTAGTGGAAATCATTGCCATGTGTACACTTGAAAGTGTCCGAAAAAGCGGGGAAACATCGGATAATATTCCAAACATCTTCAACTCCATTGTCATTGTTCTCAGCGATGAGTTGAGCCAACTTGATGAAGTAGAGATGCTCATGATTTAGTTCGGGGCCGAAAGGAGCCGGAATTTGAGTAACGGCTTCGTTGATTCCAACCCACTTGACGAAGGCGGCGTAGGTGATTTCGTTCGCTGAAAAAATAGGTTGTAGTAGAGAGATGTTGAGGTCAGAAGGATAAGCTTTTTTATCGACAGGAAAATATAATATATATTTCGAAAAATGTAGGGCTACATTCAATTGAATCTCTGTACAACGAATCAAAAAAGACTGACTTGTTCTCTTGTCGAATGTTTATTGAGGTTCTCCTTGTCCTTTTATGGACTTTTGGAACCTCTAAAAATGTTTGTTGTGAAGAGGGTTTTAGGTCTTTCTCTCTGTGAAAATCATATGGCCTTTAGGCAGAGATCATACCGTCAATTCATAGAAGGGGGTTGTTCAGTGGTCTATAGGTCCTATCGTAGCAGACAAACACAAAATATTTTCATTTTCCTAACAAGGGAAGTCGTTCAGATCGCAAATGAGCTATGACATGAGACCTGTGTGTTTTTATAGTCACATACTCTACTATAACGAATATAAAGGCATTTTTGCGTCTGGGCCCCCGCGGCCGAGAAAATCGACTATAAAGTTTCGCAAGAAGAGAGCGCCGAAAAAGTCCTCTCTCCGAAAGCAAACCCGAACAGCTGCCCAGTTGGCCGAGTGGAAAGAGCGCTCGTCTAACGAATCTTCTTTTGGGTCGGGGGCTGGGTTCGATTCCTTTCACCTGCAATGTAAAGGGTAAGACTACTGTGTACACTACAGTATGCGTAAAAAAAATTTTTTTGTGTTTTTCCAATTTTATGTAGATTTGTGCCTTTTCTTCAGACAAAAACAAACAAATTTAGTCGACTTTTCTCCAGACTGTTAAAAATGGCATGACTTGGAATGGTAATCGGAGAGCTTCCTGCGGCTACGCCGCAAGGCTATCGGAAAGTTGTCGAAAGGAAGTTGTGACATCTTGTCTTTTGTTTTGTGCTCGTACTGTAATCAAAAACTTTGTTTTCATCATTTTGTTAAATGTGTTCACGACTGTTGTTAAATGATAGTTAAAAAGTTAAATAAAAAAATTAGTAATTTTGTTTGTTTTTGTCTGAAGAAAAAGCACAAATCTACATAAAATTGGAAAAACACAAAAAAAATTTTTTTTACGCATACTGTAGTGTACACAGTAGTCTTACCATTTACATTGCAGGTGAACGGAATCGAACCCAGCCCCCCGACCCAAAAGAAGATTCGTTAGACGAGCGCTCTTTCCACTCGGCCAACTGGGCAGCTGTTTGGGTTTGCTTTCGGAGAGAGGACTTTTTCGGCGCTCTCTTCTTGCGAAACTTTATAGTCGATTTTCTCGGCCGCGGGGCCCAGACGCAAAAATGCCTTTATATTCGATATAGTAGAGTATGTGACTATAAAACCACACAGGTCTCATGTCATAGTTCATTTGCGATCTGAACGACTTTCCTTGTAAGCACTTCCCCCATCTTTGCCTCTTAAAAATTCATAATATGATTTTTGAATATGACACTTGCTCCTAGACTTTGAAACACCTACCCAATAAGGTCTTGAAAGGCACGACAAAGTTGGGGAAGACCAGTTGAGTTGGCAGACCTTCGTAGAAATTTGGATATGACAATGCGGGCCAGCCAAAGTGAATTTCCGTCCGGTCGGCTTCGAAAACCACGTGGTTATGCTCCTAAAAATTTTGTAAACTTCAAACTAAACTATCTAATACTACCATATAATCAAATTTACAAAACCTACCTCCAAGCTGAAGGTCGCAAACCGCGTCAAATTCTTCTTCAGATTCCACTCCAACAACGGCTTGATGTTGTTGATGTGCCTGTTGTAATAGGGCTCCGTGGAATTCAGCGTTCCAAAAGACTTTGCAAACTCCGTGTCATCAAAAACTGGATGGCTCAAAAAGTGAAAGAGCACAGTCTTGGTGCGCTTGTTGATTTCGTCGACGGTCGAGTTGGAAAGTTCCGCGAACGAAACAAACTCCTTGATGCCAATGTTGAATCCCGTCGCGTAGGCGAGGATTTTGTCGTGGAAACGCTTGAGCGACCGCTCAGAGGGGAAGTAGAAGTCGATGAGAAGTTTTTTGTAGTAGATAGGGTATACTTTCCAGATGTATTCCTCGCAGGAAGTGAGGTTTTGCGCGGTGACGTTATTTTTGAGGAATTGCACAAGTGCAGTTGAGTAGTTCTTTCTTTCAGCCGCCTGAAAAGGGATCTTTGCTGCGTTAGGAAACGCCAAGGCACAAAAAATAACAGAATTTATAGAGTAGAATGCTCGTACAACGATATTAGAATAAATTGAGGAATTTATTTGTCATAGAAAGGTTTCATTCTACGGAGGTTTATTTCGCCCTAAAAATAGCTCTCAATGCCTTTGGAATTGTTCTTTATAGACAGTTTATTCTCAGCGGGAGTTCATTTTTCAGAGATTACTACAGCATTTTGTGAAATACAAAATCTCTCTGTAGCAACCATTTTCTGCGGTTTTAAAAGCCCACCAAAGGGCCTGAAGGGACTTAATTGTCAGCACTACTCCGTTCGCAAAGTCGCTGGAGCGATTTCGGCAATATGCACAGAGAAAATAAAGTCACGGTTGGAGCGACGGCCCAAAAAAAGCCTATTGCACTGTGCAAAATGATTTTTTGTGTTTTTTTTTGCGCATGCCACTGAAATCAATCCAGCGGCTTTGCAAAAGGACTAGTACAGCGGGATCTGTTTATCAATATGTCGGAAAAATAATGAGCACTTTGTCACATCAAAAATCGCATCGCCGCCGAGAAAATGAATTGTGTCAAAAATCAAATTGCTTTTTACTTCAGCGACACGATCGGCGCAGCGACGTTGTGCTCATTATTTTCCCGACTGGCTGACAGTACAGCAAAAAAAATAAAAAAAAAACGATTTTTTTGGTCCCTTTCAGATTCATCGTATAGAGATTTCACTGTATGCATCCTTACATTTTTCGGAATATAGATTGTCGCATTTGTGCATCCATCGATTCCAAAGACGGTTTTTGTCAGATTAGCGCAAAGCGCAACACCCGCCAGCGTCTTACACTCATTCTCCTTGGGGATTGTCAAATTTCCCTTTGCAATCACTGAAGGCAGCCGAATTCCGGAGAGAAACAGCTTCTCGGAGAAGTAGTCATGTCCGTAATTGAAGAGGACGCGCAGAACGTTTCCGTAGACCTTAATAAACGAAGTCAGATCAGCTCCGGAGGTGGCAGCGTACTTTGCCAACTCATCAGTGACATTTTTGATCTCGGTTGTGTTGAATAGAGGGGGGATCAGGGTCGAGTTGTCGGCCTTGCACGCTTTGTAGACGTCTTTGACGGTTTTCAAGGAACTCGCCTGCAACATATGTAAATATATGAAAGAAGTGCCTTAAAAAAGTCTGTATACAATAAGGAATCAGAAAATTTATTTTCTATAGAAGGCTTTCGTTGTATAGAGGTTCATTTTGGATGCAAGGGGAGTACCCTAAGTACGACGCTCAGATTTTGCAGAAACTTGGGAGGAATTTAGAATAGTTTTTTCTAAGGCATATGCCAGACTGCAAGCTTGTGCTTTACAGAAACGACGGAGATTTTTAGATCGAAAGTAGGCAAAAATGTGGAAGTTTTTCGCAAATTTTGGCATAAAAAAGTACACATCTACTTCTACCTATGACGATAATCTCTTCACAAAGATTATTTTTTCGGGGCCAAGCTGACAAAGTTATGGCCAAAAGGTACTTTTTAGGACCGCTCTCCACGTTTCGCGTACTACCTCATTTTTTTGAGTTTTGACATCAAAAACTACGTATCTATTTCTACCTTCGATGGTAATGTTTTCACCAAAAATTCTCTTTTTCTGGGCGATACTAGTTATGGCAAAGTTATAGCCAAAAAAGTGTTGTTTCTCTCTAACCGCTCTCCACGTTTTGCGTACTCTCTCGGCGGCAAAGATCGTTGAATTTCTCGGCAGCGGTTGCAAAGCGAGAGTTAGAACTTTCAGGAATTGACATGTGGCCTATGCACAAAATTTTTGCACAATGTAAAGAAAATCTGAGCGTCGAGGCTTGCGGTACTTCCCTTGTAAGATTGACCAGTATTGCCCTTGAAATTCTGGTTGTTATAGCGAGGTTTTGTTGTATTGTACAAGGCGTTGCTGCACACAGATTATGTATATATTTCGACTATATTTCCCTATACTATTTTGACTATGACTATATTCCCTGTACTTTCAACCTACCTGTGTTGGAAAATGAACTCTGCTCAGCACTTTGGCGGATTCAATGATGTTCACCGCCCTCGTCGACGCTAACCCAATGTTTCCCGCGGCAAACGCGGTAAAGTTCTCACACGGCTCAACATTCCGATTCATTCGTTTCGCCATCAGCGCTGTTTCAGCTTTCAGCTGCTGCTCCGGAGTGACCCGTTGGCCGTAAAGGCCCCCGCATAAGGCCAACAAAATCAAAATTGTGGCCATTGTTCAAATCGTTGCAAATTCCAACTGCTCCGCGGCCCTTTATATGCTCGTGGAATTGCTCATTGTTCGAATTGATTGGGTTTTAGTAAATGATCTGGCGGCCAATTAGCGGCTTTAGTCAGCGGCGGGGCTTTGATTAGATGGGGGATCGTAGGATCGTACGTAATTAAATATTTGCATAGTTTCATGACTGGTTTTCTGCCCTTTTGATGACTTTTTGGCCAACCTGACTTCAAAGGGAAGGAAGGGGTGGTCACACAAAATAAAAATGAAATTTACTTTTTTTTGTGTGATTACCACACTTTGTCCATAAGCCATAATCGTTGTCCGATTCCACCCTCGGAGAGAAAAGAAATAACGAGATGGCTAGTTGTCCTGCGGTGGTCTCTTCAGTGGATAACTTCCAACACCTTCTACCTGAAAATACTTGGCCTTTCAAGTGGAAGGTTGCGGATGTGGAAATCGGGTAATCGAATGATTTCGTTCCCCTTGGAAATAAACACGAGAATAAATGATACTCAACTCGAATAGATCAATTTATCAAAAGAGTAACAAATACAATAAGTTCACAATAGCAGTACAATACAAAACACACGCTACAACAACACAACTCTTCACAACTACACACAACCACTTCACAAATTATCAATCAAGATGGGATAAAACCTCAGAGAAGGCTACGGTGCCGCGATTCAGGCTCTCCGCTTCGGGATCTCTCCATCGAACATTCTCGAACATCGGGGAAAAACAGCTGGGGAAACAGTTGACACGGGAGACATCTTTCTCTCTCTATAAATTCCATCGAGTTGACAGGAATCTGACAATCGTCCTTTGCATAGTCGCTGGAGTGGTTTTCGAGGCGTTAACTGTGCGAAAACAAAAAGTTCACTTTGCACTGTGAAACTTCTTGCTTGTCTGTGTTCGAATTGATTGGCGGTTATGTTTGCCATGTAGACGGTCATTTTTCTCCGCTAATCGTAGTGATCATATCAATAAAGGACGCAGGAGGAAGTTGGCGTTCTCGAGTCATCATTTCAGTCTGAAATTAAATGAATAATTACATTGTACTTGATGATCAGCCCAAAAAATTTTTTCTAAAACAGTCTCTTAAATAAAAAAAATCGCTAAAAAATGTCGTAGACTCAGACAACTGACCAATTTAGGTTCTTCCTGGGTCTTCTGAATGCTGACTTTTTAGCCTTCCAAAATTTCCAGCACCTCCAAGGGATCATAAATTTCTCGTTTGCTTCGCTGATCAAACTGAACAGCGCATGGAATTCTGGGATTCACGGTTACACCGTATCGTCGACTTTGGGAATGCTCGAAACATCCGACTTTTTCGCCGTTTTTCTCGAAGCTCAGCTCTCCGAATGGCCGATCGGAGAGTGTGTGGATGGGAAAGACACGATTCGCGTTTTGATGGGTGGTTCGGACAACGACGTCTGCAATGAGGAACAAAAATTTTCCACGCATAAAACAACTTACTTTTCATGTGCTTCTCGGCCAACTCTTCCTCGGATCAGATCGACCAGTTTTCGAGAGCATTCATTTCCTACGTCGCTTCTGGGTGAATTCACTACCACACTTTCGCTCCAATGACTGCCACGCGTTCTTCAATTACGTTCTTGTGCATGAGAATCTCGGGATTACGAGTCGTGTTGCCTCGCCTTCGGAGATGTTGGTCAAGTATTGCATCTTAACTGGGTCGGAGAGTGCTACGTTGTCGAGCAGGGATTCTTTGACCATATCTTCAACATATTTCCAATCGTCAGTGCTCCTTCTCT
Organism: Bursaphelenchus xylophilus; assembly: GCA_904066235.2. Lineage (NCBI taxonomy): Eukaryota > Metazoa > Nematoda > Chromadorea > Rhabditida > Aphelenchoididae > Bursaphelenchus > Bursaphelenchus xylophilus. The sequence goes on along the minus strand of CAJFCV020000003.1, from coordinate 10,796,420 downwards.
TCCGCGGTTCATTTTCTCTTCCAATCGCTGGGTTGCGGCTTGATGCTTTGACGTAGGAGCGCTGATATCGTCATCGCAGTGGAAGTAGTCGTAGATTGAATAATAGTAGTTCAAATAATCACCGACTTATCCCCGAAAGCTGGGACCTTCGGTATCATTAGAAGAATTTATTTGGCAATGAATAAACACAGAACAACTTGGATATGGTTTAGTGATTGAATCGAATGTTGAATTAGAGTGAGGGGTATTTATACCCTCCTAAGGAGGAGAACGCCAATCACAGCAATTCTACTCGAAAGTTCTACCACAGAAAATTTTCGGAAAATTACCAAGCTACGAAATGCCCAGAAATAGCTTAACAGACAAAAATCAGATCGCAGGAAAATTTTTCTAGACATTCCGAATTCTCCGAAAACGCCCCCTTTTCATGTAAAACAAAGAAATTTTAGGTAGGACCTAAAGCACTATCAAAAAGCATCCAAAAACGATTAAAATGTCCTTAACCGAGAATTCAACCTAAAACAACGTCAACAAACAAGCACCCAAAACCAGCTGGGAAGACGAATTAGATTAAAACTGCAATCATAGGCCAACAAACACCACACTAGACATGGCTTGTCGGCCGGCCCGGCCCGTTTCAAATTTTCCGTCGGCCCGGCCCATCTCCGCGACTTTTTCAATTTTTTTCGTCATGCTCTTGCTTTATCTCTCAATATCTCGTTAGTCGTTTGCGCTAGAAGGCTGAAATTTGGTACGGCAGTAGAGTAAAGAGCTGGCTTTTAGAATATATGAATATTGTATGGAACCCCGCAGTATAAACTTCCTGATGACAATTGAAAAAATCTTATTTTTAAAACTTCTGCAACAGGCCAAATTTCATCTTATTTTTTACTCGCATCTTATACTCACGAGTGTATTTGGGATCAAAGTTGATGCCGGTTTTCCAAGCACTCTTTTGCAAATCAAAATTGAAAATAATTCCGAGATATAATAGGTGGCCTTTTTTGATAAGAGCGAACAGAAAAATAAAAATAAAAAAGTGAATATCGAGAGAGAATTGATCTTGCACAAGGTCTTTTTTCCCTTCCCTACAAAGCATTTTGATTGGAAAACAAAGACTTGAAAATAGCTCCAAAATCACTCGACAATTGGAATGATCAATTGATAAGTTTCGACCTTTATTTGAAGCAATATCCGTAAAATTTTTGACTAATATTCATGTTGTACTTACTACTCTTCCCTGCTCTGCTTGCAGTTGCTTTTATTCTGTACTACGCGTTTCTGTACAAGCTTCCGCCGCGGATCCATGGAGTTTACAGTCAGCCCTCGTCGCTTTTTTTCCTGAAATTCAATTTTATGCGATGGCTCATCAAATTGCAACGCTGGCAGAGGAAGAGGGCTGGAGGCGTTTATCATGGGGATTTGTATCGAATTTCGAAGAAAGATAGGCTGAAGAGGATCCCGAATGATGTGCTGGAAAGGAAGCAGAGGTTGCCTGAAGGTAAGGGGAAGTGCAAAATTGATAATACAGAGAAACATTTGTACAATAAATGGCCTTTCTACAACGAATGGCAAATTTTCAAAAAATTGTTTGTCATAAAGAGTTTTTGTTGTACGGGTTCGTTTTGGCCTAAAACTGACTGCTGTGGCTTGTAAATGGGTTCATTATAGAGCGGTATTGCGATACGGAGCTTTATTTTGGCCTAAACTTGACTCCCGTGGCCTGTGAAAAAGTTTGTTTGACAGGTTTTTATTTTGCCTAACCTTTTTCTGTGGCGTAAAAAGTGTTTGTTATAGTGTTTGTTATAGACATGGTTTGATTTGCGGACGTTGATTTTGGCCTAAATTTGACCCTCGTGACCTGTGAAAAAGTTTGTTATAGACAGGTCACAATCAAACCTCCATACAACGAATCGCAAGGCACAAAAAAATTGTTGGTTGCAGAGAGACTTATAGAGGCTTCTTTTTCTTAAAAATGGGCTTTTTAGATCCCTGAAATTGTTTGTTCTAGACAGTTTTTGTTATTTGACAATTTATTGTACAGAACTTTTATTTTATTATTACTTAGGGCCAAACACAAATCGTGCTGGCGATTGTGTCTTCTTCAACGGCTCCTGTCGAGATGGTTGCTATTTGGCGCTGGGCTTTGCGCAACGGCCGGGAGCCATTGCCAACATCTTTTTTGTGCTTCATATCCCCGGAAAGGGGACTTTCGTCAATGAGGACTTGCTGTCGACTTCGAACCTGAAAGTAAGCTAAATTTTTATAACAATTTTTAAAAATTTTATTCCGTATACATATATACAAATTATACAGTAGTATTTTCATAGTGGTGTCTGTTGTACTGAGATTTCATTAACATGGCTAAATTAATTGCATTTTAGACGATCCCCAACGACCACGAATACGTCAGCGAATCAGGCTTCAAGATATCCTGTCTGCGGCCGATGGAAATGTGGAGAATCGAGTTCAACGGGAGCTTGGTCAACACAAAATACCTTAAACAGGATTTGACAAAGCCTGGGGAAGGGAAAAAGCCGCAGGATTACGAGGCGATTGATACCAAATTTGAGTTGGATTGGACCGCGAAAGGTAGAGTAACAAACAATTTTATTAAGAGTTCTTTGGCGGTTTAGCTCTGTAAAACTAACGTAAAACATGAAAAAATTTGCAGGAGACCACTTTGACTTCGACACCGATATCTCCGTCGATCTGATCAGTCGTTCGCTGGCAATTGAGCCTTGGAGCCGGACCGCCTTTAAGAACCTTCAATCCCGCCACAACATTCATTACGAGCAGTTCGGAAGCCTACGTGGCTCCGTCTTCTTAAATGGCGACGAAAGAGTTCTGAGTTTGGTGGGCCTCCGAGACCACACAGTAGCGCCGTATCGAAATTGGAGCGAGATTCGCCGATATGTGATGATTATGTTTGCGCTGGAGGATGGGACGTGCGTGAATACGAGCTGTATCAGTATGCCCGAGCAAGTGTTTTCGCATCTTCAGTTTGGCTATGTGATCCATCCGTAAGCGTTTTTAATGGCTATACTTTTCTTGACACACGTATATAAGCAACTCAATACAGTCGCTCGGAAGGTGGAAGGGTATCAACTGCCCACGGCGGGGTTGAAGGGAAATCGATTTTTTACATGGTAGGTTTGCAACAAATAACTCCAGGGGTCCCAAAAGTCGATTTTAGTCCAAAACGAAGTTGTATGCAGCAAAACCCTCCCATAACGAACTTTCTTTTTTAGTTCCTGACACGCTCGCTCTGCAAAGATTTGACTGTAATTACACGCTTTTTTAAAGTATTTTTTTTTTCCATGCAACTACCACTCCTTTCAGCGACGGCTCCAAGACCGTGATCAACAAGCTGAATCTTCATTTGGCTTACATTGGAGAGAATAAACAGTTCCCCGATGAATTCCATTACACTTTTGAAACCGATGACCATTACAAACTGCAAGTGGTGAGTAGAATTCTTCTTGGATCTATAGAGCCTCAATTTCTTGCTTTTTGCACCGCGAAATAGGCTTTTTTGGGTTGTCGCTCGCACCCTTACTTTTTCTGCACAATTCAAGTGCCAAAAATCACTCCAGCGACTTTAAGAACGCACTTTTAAAATTTCCCCCGGAGAAATTTACTTCCTCTTCAATCTGACGCTGTCTATCTTCAGGTGAACGTTGTGGTGAAAGAGCGAGTCGCCTTCAAAATGGGACTGGACTTGAACAATTACCTCGAGGAGCTTTTGTGCGAGTTCAGTCTGAACGGCGTGAAGGGAACGGGGTTCTGCGAAATCAACTATCGGATTAGCCCATACTGAACATTGTGTTTCAAAATATACGAACATTCCGAACGTTCTATATAAACATTTATTTTACAGTTAGTTTGTACACACAGCCAGCACATTGCAACTGTGATGTTGGTCAATTCCACGATCGGTTTCGATCACATCCACGATCTGCGTGAGAGTGCCGTGGTCCAAGAGACGGCACAAATTTTTGGAGCCGGTAATGTTGCGGAAAACATTGTCGCAGTTGTTCTGAAAGGAAAAATTGTCTACAAATAAAGCCGGTTGCTGTTAGGTTCAATTTTTTTGATATAAAACTTGTTCTGAGCGGTACAGTGGTAAGAATTATTTGCACCAAAAATTTTGGCCTATTGAGTCCGAAAGAAAATTGTAGAACTAGTTTACAAACATCATGGGCAAAGAATTTATCTTACCGAAATTTAGAGAATAAATTCGCAAGACTTATTTCAGACGCTCGAGATATCAAAGATCACCGAGATTTTTTTGATCAAACTTTGTCAAACTGTTTCGCATAGCGCAGACGTGTTATGCATGAAAAGATTTCATCGCCAAAATGGCACAACACACGTCAATCCAGCGCATTTCCTGAACCGTTTCGAAACCGTATCGTTTTCATTGGTTTTAAAAGAGGGACGAAATGTCGCGAAATTATCGGCACTTTTTCTCGCCCGAAATAATTGCTTTTTCTCGAAAAGGAAGAAGAAAGATAAGAAAATGCGTTTTATCGGATAGTGACATTTCGTTTTGACGAATCACCAAAAAGGGGCGGGAAATTTTTTCTTCTATTTTGGATTGACGTGCAACACACTTCTTCTGTGACGACAGCCGAGACGAGGGATAGAACGTGATGCAAGTCCGTTCGGAAAGCCGCCGGACTGAAATCGGCGACACGGACTGTGAGAAAAAAGTCAGGGTGCGAGCGATAGCCCCGAAAAGCTTATTGCACGGTGGAAAAAGCCAAAAATTGCACAGTGCAAAGTGAACTTTCGTTTTCGCAGAGTTCGTTCGCCGTTAAAACATCACATTCGACGGTAGAAACATGTATAAAACTTTACATGTCAAAATGCGCGAAAGAACAAATCTTCGCAACATTTGCAACCCTCACCTTGATGGCCCTTTGAACACCGAACTCGAACGCCGGACTGCCCGCCATCCGATACAGCACATCCACGGTCGGTTTCAGGCTCTCGAAGAAGGTCAGACAATCGGCGCAAAGATCGCCGGAAACCTTCATCAAAACCACCGGTTTGGTCTGGGCTAGGCCTTCACACAGCAACAACATCATAAGCAATATCGTGATAGATTCGAATCGAGACGAGTCCATTCTTGGAGACCGCGATAAGTGTCTCATCACTCAACGGGAGCTGCGGTAGATTGTGTACATTTACAACCTCGCTCACTCATAAACTCGCATAACCCAATTGAGCCGGGGATTATCCGCAGGGGAGGCGAGGAATGGAGGGAGGGAGGTGTGAAATTCGATTTTGATGGGAAAACTTTGCGATTTAGAAAAAGCGTAGGATAAATGGATGAAGATGAGGAAATACGCGGTTGTATACTCCGCCGATTTAATTTGGACCAGTCTGAAACTTGAAAACGGTTATAGATATGAACTGCATTCCTTCAACAAGTTTGATCACCAGTCGACTCTATGTTCAACTGTAGCCAAATATTTCCTCTGCCTTGAGACACAAGAAAAATATTCGGATTTTTTAATTTTTTCTGTCGAAAAAGTTTGGACCAGGGCAACAAAAATTTGCATTTCTTTATCACTAGGTGGGGTGAAACCATGATAACTTGTGAAAATAATTGTGATTCCCTGCTGGTTCTAGCGAGCAGGGAATTCCGAGATTAGCGCTGTGTTTAAGGCCCTGAGGGCAATTTTTAAGAAAATTCCCAAAATTCCAGAAATTTTTCGCCCTAGCGCTTGAGTAAGAAGCGTAAATCGTCTTAAATTAGTTTCTTTGCAACCACAGTATAGTGTACATCTAATTGGATGACGTTATAAAATAGTTTTACATCTAAAATTTTTTGTTCTTGGAGGATTTGCGACTTTGAAACTTGGGTTGGCGATAATAGTGAGGCCACTGCGCTCAAACAACTGCTAAATCATACAGCGTTTTGCTTGGGACATATGAGGGGCATGCCACACTTTCCTTCTGTGTCAAAACAATATCCAATTTACACGCGACAAATGCACAATAGACCGAACACTTTGATAAAAAAAGTTTTCGTTGGCCCAGTCGAAACATGTTGAGAAAAAACAATTTAATGTGCATCAAATTGAGTTCTATCAGGTCTGGCAAGCACCTCATAGCGGAATAAACGTATAATATACATATAGGAACATCTTTTTTCACTTTCGAAAACTTTTAAGTAAGCACCCTCTTCTTAAATTTTTTTATCAAAGTGTTCGGTCTATTGTGCATTTGTCGCGTGTAAATCGGATATTGTTTTGACACAGAAGGAAAGTGTGGGATGCCCCTCAAACGTCCCACGCAAAACGCTGTATGATTTAGCAGTTGTTTGAGCGCAGTGGCCTCACTATTATCGCCAACCCAAGTTTCAAAGTTGCAAATCCTCCAAGAACAAAAAATTTTGGATGTAAAACTGTTTTATAACGTCATCCAATTAGATGTACACTATACTGTGGTTGCATTGAAACTAATTTAAGACGATTTACGCTTCTTACTCAAGCGCTAGGGCGAAAAATTTCTGGAATTTTGGAAATTTTGTTAAAAACTGCCCTCAGGGCCTTTAACACAGCGCTGATCTCGGAATTCCCTGCTCGTTAGAACCAGCAGGGAATAACAATTGTTTTCACAAGTTATAATGGTTTCACCCCAAGTAGTTTTAAAGAAATGCAAATTTTTGTAGCCCTGGTCCAAACTTTTTCGACGGCCAAAATTAAAAAATCGGAATATTTTTCTTGTGCCTCAAGGCAGAGGAAATATTTTGCTACAGTTGAACATAGAGTCGACTGGTAATCAAACTTGTTGAAGGAATGGAGTTCATATCTATAACCGTTTTCAAGTTTCAGACTGGTCCAAATTAAATCGGCGGAGTATAGAAGCAATGAAGCAACAAGGACATGGAGAATATCTGAGGTAGTGCGGCTCAGATTTTGATGAAACCTGGAGTCGTTAAACAGCCTGTATAACAATACAGAATCAGAAAATGAAGTCGTTATAGAAGGGTTACGCTGTATAGAAGCTTACTTTAGCCTAGCGAGGGGTGTGACGCTCGGATTTTCATTAAAATTGGCGCAAATTTATTTCCCTTTATTTATTAATTTTTTTTTTGAATAATTTGATATGTGAGACTTCTAGCTCGCGTTTTGCAGAAATGACCAGGATTTTTAGGTCGAAGGCCAGCAAAAAATAACAGCTTTTTTGCAAATTTCGGTACTAAAAGTGTCCCAGCGAATTCTATAGTAGAAAACAATGTTTCCACAAAAAACTAATTTTTTCCGTACACAACTGACAAAGATACAGCCAAAAGTGTTTTTTCTGACCGCTCTCCGCATTTCGCGTACTCTCTCGGCCACAAACATCGTTCAATATCCCGACGGCGACTGGAAAGCAGGAGCTAAAATTTTCAGGAATTAATACGTGGCCCTTTTTCCGACATGTGTGTAAAATTTTAAGAAAATCAGAGCGTTGCGCTTGAGGCACTTCCCTTATACGTCAAAATCTCTATTAGCTTCCAATTTACAATTCAATTTCGTATTTTAAACTCATCATTCAGCCAAGTCAAATCAGTTCATACGTTATCAAATTTATTAACAGTTATTTATAAAATATATTTACAAATCCGACTGTACACACCGAAAACACTTTGAAATCTTAATAGGAGATATTGTTAGACAATGTTATCTAGATGAATATAAAGCTCACCAAACGAGAGGTCAATGGATAAAAAGAAATGAAAAACTGATCAAAACCTTCCTTAATAGACAGACAAACAAACAAACTGTGAATACCCGAGTTGAGAGAGAAACTATATTCTACTACCAGTTCTGTGCGGACTTCCCCGGAAGTTGCGAGACCGTTGGGCGGGGTAAGGGGTGGCCTGAAAGGCGGGGTGGGATCACTTCAGAAGGAATCGCTCCTCGTGGTCGGCTGTCCCTGAAAATGCGCAAAAAATTAGAAAAAATGACTCAAAAATAAAAAAAAATGCTTCAAAAAACCTCAAAAAGTATCCACCGCGTTATACAGAATTTTTTTTTATTTCTTAAAACCCAATTTATACAAATTAAACCCTTACTAGGGAAGTGTACAAACGAACCCTCACCAAATGGCAAGTGATATACACCATTTGAAAGCACTTGAAAAATGGTGAAAGGTACCATTTTCATTTTTTGCAGAATGCCTTTCCGCGACGACACACTGTAAATTATATTATTTTTAGGTCATTTCGCAACAAAAATCTTTCCTTCTCTTGAGCGGATAAAAATCCTCGAACAGAGTTGCTTGAATAGTGCAGTGGTTGCTGAGCAGGCTGACAAGCCAAACCAAGCTAGGTTCGATTCCCAGCTTGGGCAAAAACATTTTGCGTTCTTACAGTTAGGAAAATATTTGAGTTAAACTTTTACAAACGCATTAATTTTTCTAGAAACCGGTCGATTACGGTTAAAATCATCAAACTTACAAGTTTTTCAAGATTAAAAAAAGTGAAAAGTGTTTTTTCACGTTATGGGTATTTAAAACCAGTAAATATCATATGTAAAATGGTTTTACTGGCAAGCGCCAAACTTCATAATGATTCTTAGGCCAAGCTAATAGCAATATGTACCATCTAGCGTTTTGAAATAAGATTTATTTTGCCCCACAGCAGATATTGTAGCTACTTAGGGGAAAAATCAACCGTTTATAATTTTTTGCCCTGAGGCATTCTGCAAAAAATGAAAATGGTACCTTTCACCATTTTTCAAGGGCTTTCTAATGGTGTATAACACTTGCCATTTGGTGAGGGTTCGTTTGTACACTTCCCTAGTTAGAACGCATGACTCAAAAATAAAAAAATGCTTCAAAAAACCTCAAAAAGTATCCACCGCGTTATACAGAATTTTTTTTTATTTCTTAAGACCCAATTAATACAAATTAAACCCTTAGAACGAATGACTCAAAAATAAAAAAAATGCTTCAAAAAACCTCAAAAAGTATCCACCGTATAGAATTAATTTTTTTATTTTTTAAAACCCAATTTATACAAATTAAATCCATTTTCAAAACCATTGACTTCAAAATTATCGAAATTTCAACTAGAAAAAACATACTCACTCTTATCTACCTAGTGCAATATCAAAGTCCCCAAAAGTCTCCAAAAATCCTTACCATTCCTCGATCTCGGCGGGCTTCTCGAATTGGTTGTCCTGTTCGGCAAGTCTTTGTTTCCTTCCTCCTTCGGGACGTTCATAAAGTCCTCCGTGACCGAGTCATAAGTCTGGGTGGGGGGTGGAGGGACCTGTGCCAAGATGCGGCCCAATTCCATGTCCTGTTGGGGGGCTGGGGCCGGGACGTCATTGAAAAAGTGAGGATTGGTCCTCGGTGTTCTTCGTCCTTGCAAATTCGCCGAGCTATTGTTGCTTTGCGCTGGTTGCGTCGCGGTTCTTCGGATCGATCCGTTCGGTGGGAAGTTCTGCTGCAGCTGTTGGGGGATGAACATTGGGGGCGGATTCGATGGGACTGGGGGGCCATAGCCGCTGCTAGTCACCGTAGTCGAAGCATAAGGGCTTGGGTCATCTTCATAATGCATTATGGCGTGGTGTGGGAGAGTGCTGGTGGGAGGGAGTACAGCATAATGATATTGGCCCTCTTCCCTTCCCAAAGTCGACGATCCCGCACAATAGGGGCCGGCATAGTGGGGCCGGACCGTCGTTCCGTACGCGTTCATCATGGGGGCGCAGCAGGGATGGTGGTGGAAGTAGTGGGCGGAGCGCGGCGACGACATGTTCATCTGGCCGTTCATGTTGGCCATGTGGCTGTGGACGGTCATTCCGCTGCATTGGTGGGCCAGGCCGTTGGGCGGTGGTGGCGGTGGGGGGATGTGGAAGGGCATGGCGGACTCGGGCCAGTACTCCTCGCGGCCCGTCGCCACGGAGCCGTCGTTGATCTTGATGAAGTCGGTGGATGGGGGGCGATGGCGGAGCGAGTTCTTGCGCTTCTTGCCGCCGCCGTAGCGGCACCAGCAGAAGGCGAGGATCGCGCCGAGCGCCAGGAACAGGGCGAGGAAGCCGGCTCCGGCGCCGATTTTCCACGGCGACACAGCGGTTTCATGTCTTCCATAGAGTTGATGGTGTCTTTGGAGGGTCGCTTCGTCTAAAATAAGGTCAGAAATTATTGTCAACACTCATCAAATGCCTCAAATCTACAGAAAAACCACATTTCCTCCCATAAAAGCCCCAAAAACCCACAAAAACATCCAAAATCTCATGGATAATATCACTTACTCATGGTGAACAACTCGGTGCTCACATATTCGCTGCGTCCTTCCCCGTTCAAAGCGGCCACATGGGCTTGATAGCTTCTGTTCGGGGCCAGATTTCTGAGCGTTACTGAGCGGGCATTGGCCCTGGTTCGGATGGTATTCACATTTTCCGAGGAGTTGTCGCGGAATTGGATGTCGAATCCCTTCAGAATGCCGCGGATCTCGGCTGGTGGGCCGAACGAGATCAACACACTAGTCAGGTTTTCCATTCGTGCGAATACATTTCTGGGTGGGTCGGGGATGCCTTCGGGGGTTCGGAGTTCGATGGAATTCGAGGGCGAGAGGTTCATCGAGTTCTTGTAGGGGATCAGGAAGAAATCGTACGTGGAATAGGGCTTCAGGCCGTTCACGAGGACCGACGACACCTTCGGCTCCGTGATATTCATGATGGTCTCGCCGTTGGCGAGCGGTGGGCCGCGCCACGTCAGGTAGAAGCCGTCGTTGTTGAGGCCTTCGCCGTTGGTCCAGGTGAGCAAGGCGGTGCTCGAATTGATCGTCTTGGCGTGGGTGAGGCGGACTGGCTTTTGGAGGGTGACGGTGGTCTCCGGAGTGCTCGATTCCTTCGGTTCTTGATCTGAAATTGAGGAAAATATTAAAAAAAAAAAAAAAAAAGTATCACCTAAAGTAATGTCACCCAAAAATCAATTTCAAAAAACTCCAAAACTCAAAATTTTTCCCATAAAATCATTAAAAAATAATTTTTAAGAGGAAAATTTAGTGAAATAAAAAAATAAATATCACCTAAAGTAATGCCACCAAAAAAAAAATGATTTTCAAAAAATCAAAAAACTCAGATTTTTCTTCCAAAAACCATCAAAAAATAATCCCCACACTCCACAAAAAACCCTGTAAAAATCCCGATTACTCACCGGCATAAGTAAGGGCCATTTGACTCATGGGCGACGGCTCGCCCATTCCAAGGGCGTTGTTGGCGCGGACGATGAAGAAGTATTGCTGTCCTGGCTGCACACCGACCAACCTGTACTTCAGGCCGTTAATTCGGTCATTAACGGTGGTCCAGGTCTGAAATTTTGTAAATCAATATCAAAAAAATCATAAATTAAAAAATTAAAAATAAAATATATTTTAAGCAGCAAAACTCTAAATCGATTTGTAAAATACGCAAACTCGAATAATCAATAACATGTTTTGGCAAAAAAAATTAAAATTTTATATTACACTAGACACCTTTGATCAAAAAAAAAACATTTTTTTCATGAAATTAAAAAAAATAAAGCGTAAAATACGACAATAAATTTCCGTAAACACCCACAATTAAATTTTCGTCCACTTTCCGAACAAAAATTATATTGCACTAGCCTTCAATTTCAATAAAATCAACAAAAAATTAAAAACTACTTACAGTTTTCGATCCTGGTGTTGGATTCCAATATTGGAGAGTGTAATGTGTTACTGGAGAGGCGCCATGATTTGTGGGTGGGTCCCATTCGATGTCAATTTGGTTCGGCCGACGAACGTTGACTCTGGGCTGGGAGGGAGCGGCCGGGAGTTGGGATCGGTCGGGCATTCTTTCGAAGACGGCGGATGGGTTTGTGTGTTCTGAAAATTAAATATTAACCTTTAGTTTTACTCCAATTATCAAAGATTTCAAAAAATTTCCCAAAATCCAGAGCAATCAAATCGAAAAAAAAACAAATTTGAAAACCTCCATCAATCACTCCGTTTGATATTCGATATGGCCCTAATCGCAAAACAGATTAATCTGCAGCTTCTCCAAGAGCTAGCAAAAGTTTTACCAAACGCCCCGAGGGCTCAATAAACCCATTAATCAAAGGGGGAAAAGCGGCCGAAAAGTGGGGTAAAGTACAACAAAAAAAGTGTTTAATACTATTTGCACTGCTTTAGTACGTTGGTTCTATATTTGTACTATACAAATCAATTAAGAAAGTGACAGAAAAACACCCAAAACTGAAATTTTTTTTTTATATTTGATAACCGTACCTTCAACTTGAAGATAACCGCTCCACGAATTGTATCCGTAGGCTGATTCCACTTGGCAAGTGTAATTTCCAGCGTCCTCTTTGCTGAAAATGAAATATTTTAATGAAATCGACCAAACATTTTAAAAAAAGCAAAATTTAAAAAATTCCTCGATATCACACTTGAAAAAATGCTTAAAAAATTGTGAAAACTACAATGAAAATTCCGGCAACTCCTTTCTAATATCAACCACCATAACAGCAAGTAAAAATACCGACAAAAATCTCAAAATTCAAATTTTTTCTATATTACCCATGACAAAGCAAAGAAAAATCCTTTCGAAATTCCATTCTATCCCCCAAATTGGCATCCCAATGCCTTTTCAAACAAAAGAGGGGCCCATTAACGCCATTATTAGCCACTTGTCAAGTGGCTTCGAATGGACATTGCACTTGTTATTTGAGGACCCAAAAAAGCCCTCAAAGCCGAGGATTTTTTGAAAAATTTTTCCTCTAATTTTCATTAACAAAATAGCCCGAAATTTTGTCAAATCCCTTTATCGGACATTCAAACCACATTACCTCACATAATCCTTCAAAAAATTTAGAAAACCCGCCGAAAATATAAAGATTTCTCTATTGCTAACGACAAAACCCGCCCAATTCTCCACAAAAATCCCAAAAAAATTATTATTCAATTCAGATATACGCTTGAAGAGCCATATTAGGTTGGATATATTCGAGTAGAATAATGAGGGAGATCGCGTGCGAGCTGAATTTGACGGTTATGTAACCTTGACGACACTGACGGGGGTAATTTGGGAAGAGAGTGCACAGTGCGGAAACCAATACGATTTCCAATATTTTCCTCCAACCAAAAACGTCTGTAAAACAATTTCTAATCAAAAAATTGCATAGGTTCCCTTTATTAAAGTCACGGATAAGATCATGAGGCAAAAACTCATCCAAATGCATCCTGGAGGCAGTAAATTGCATTCATTTGCATCCCTCTCTTTTTACTCAGAGATGGGATGCAAAAGAATGCAATTTCCTGCCTCCAGGATGCATTTGGACGCTTTTTTCCACATGGATCTTTCCGTAACTTTAAAGGGAGCATTTGCAATTTTTTGATTAGAAACCGTTTTACAGACGTTTTTGGTTCGTAGAACACTTTCAAAAATAGTCAAATTTACGCTTCTTTTTATTCAAAAGTAGTGTAAATCCGACTTGTTTTCAAAATTTGTTCTCGCGTTTTTCAAAGCATTGCGCTTCTTAAGCTTGCATGAGGCCGGACACTTGACTCCTCAGGCTCGATAAATTGTTTTAACACTACTTTCGGAGGCCGCAAAAGTAACGTCGGATGCAAGCTCTCTACTTCCCTATCTAATTTTATTTCCCTCTAACAAAATCTATACTATCTAGAACAATATAAAAAAACCCTCAAAATTCGCTTATAAAAACCACTTTAGTATCGAAAATCGAAAAAAAATCCTTTTGAACACTTCATTTCCGATATTTTAGAATACAAAATGTGGTAAAGGGAGCAAGACGAAACGGAGGTTGTTTATATTTTCGTCCTATTCTAAGGTCGGAAGAAAAGAGACCAAAATCCTTGTTATTTTCTATATTCGGCCATGCACTTGGCAAAGAATAAAAACAAAGGCATTTGTCATAATTTTCTCACAAGAAAAATAATAAATAAAATCATAATAAAATCCAATATTCTAATTGAAAAAAATATTATTTTTGTCAACTTCCACCTACTACAATATAAACCCAACCCCAATCGACCTCCAAAACACTCAAGAAACCCATTACAATCAATTCAGAAGGCTGATTCAACATTCCAAGATGCTTTTCCAGCGAAAAAACGGCTCATTAAAGACTCCGAATTGGCATCGAGTGTAAACACCGGCGCGGCTTTGAAAATGAAACGCAGGTATCCATAAAGCCCGGTTCCCTTTTCCTCACTCGACCTTCGGTGGAGTGACGCGCTCACTTGCCATCTTATCTTCGGGTCCGATCAAAATTTTCCCTCCAATTACTCATCCGGTGACTGGAGTTTTGATACTATTGTTTTGGATGGGAGGTTCAAAAGCAGCGGCAGTCTAGACTAAAAGAAACAATGGGCCCTAAAATTTGCATAAACTACAAAAACCATTGATATCTCAGTATTAAAAAATCAAAAATTTTCTAAAAGTTGATACCTACTACAATATAAAATGTGTCTAAAAATGAGTCTCAATTATTTTCCAATGAAACCAAACTCCTATATATCGTCTAAAAATCTTATCTAAATCCCTCATATCCTCTATGCCCTCAAAACTTCTCGTCTTTTTACCTTTAGCGACATCACACAAGGTAAAGATACCAGTTGCGAGCGGACGCGTTTCCCATCTGCGGCATGTCGTTTGCCCGCTCTATTGCGCAACCTAGACCTTGTACAGTCAGAAGCAATCGCAAGATAACAAAAACTTCTTTGTTATCTTGCCTTTCTACCAATTATAGCATGTACAATATAATCAGATACCAAAGCTCGATTCAAATCGACTTTACTCTACTTTATCACCCAAAAACATTCCTCTAACTCGTCGTACAAGCGCTTCAAAGCCCATAAATTGCATCTAATAGACGTTGGGAGGCAAAATCTCGCCTCAACTTTTCTCGCAAAACAAATCCAATTACTGTTTTCCCAAAACTTGCGCACAGCTTAATTCCGCTGGAGACGCGAGGAAAGAAGGGGCGGAAGAAGGCCGAATCCGGCGTCAAATTTACATCGGGTGGTCATTTAGCGAGAGGGGAGTAATTTTTTTGTGGAAAAAAAAGACAAAAATCTCAAATCTTATTCTGAATTCCAATAATTCTTGGGCATTTTCGAATAAAAACCAGTAAAGTGGACGTGACGGATGATCCATAAATATCGAGAATAATCTTTGCCATAAATATTATTCCAAAAAGGCTCGCTTTGTTCCGCTGACTGACCCTTTCAAGCCTTCAGGAAATGAGATGGAAAAGCGGTCAGGAATTTCGGGATGGAAATTTCTCTTTATTGAAGGACCATTTTTTGTTTCAAACCGAATGTCAGAGAGCCAAGCGTTTTGGGGGTTTCATTTTGAATTATAACCGGATTCGGGAGTAGTAACATTTCAAAAAAAATTTTTTTGAAAAGAGCCCACCTGATGACTAAATTAATATAATTTTAGTTCCGAACGGTCCAATTCTCGGTAAATTCTAATATCATGTGACCAACACAGGATATTAGATGCCATAATATGCGCAACACAACCGAGAAACACACTCAAAAATAGCCAAAAATGCCAAATCTCCCAACGGGTTCGAACTGATGCCTAAAATAACACAAATTTGCCTCCAACCCACTGAATATCCTTTCCTGTCCTTCCTCGAATCCGCTGAGCCGACACTAATAAACGGCCAAAAGCCAAACGAAACCCTTCTAATTTCGCGAAACCACCCTAATCTTCGCCTTTCTAGTGTAATGTCCACAAAGAAAAAGAGTATTAAAAGGTCGGCCCAATTTTAATTACCTTGTCCTTGCTGCTCGCCGGAGACAAGAGCAGCTCCGCGAACCCGAGATATGGTTCTCAACCAACCTGAGACGGAGGGGTTTTACGGCTTTCTGAGGCTTCGATTCTCCTCAAGACTTGTTTTACTAATTAGCGCAAACTGTCAGTTTTCCCATTTCCCAGCTGAAAAAAAGAGAAAGTAATCCGATCCCTGCTCTCAAGCGCTGGCTTTCGAATGGTCAGCGATGAGAGGAGAGAAAGGAAGGGTCAGTGTCATAAATTCGAAACTTTTCCCGGCTTCAGAGCCCAAAGTCAAAGGAGAAAACGAGGGTAGTGAGGGGTGAAATTATGGAAAAACCTTTGTCGCATACTTTTTGATTAATTTTATAACCATCAAATGCCATAAAAGGCAATAAAAGCCCCTCAAAATACCAAAAATTTCCCAAAAACTCCGCAGTTCCGCCAAAAAATGCAAATTTCCTGCCAAAAAGGTGTCAAAAACAATTTCCCATCCCTCATCACCAATCTATCAGACCCATCTCAGTCGACTCTTCGTAAAAATGTAGCCAGAGCTGCCACTTTACGCAGCCAAATGCCACTTTAAACAAAAACCCGGGTTGTGGTGAGCGCTGTGGGTTTCTGAACGCACTTCCGTTTCGCACTCGCCCCCTAACCCAGTGAACTGGGGGCGCTGCGGGAGTTGGGAAAAAGGTGCCGAGAGTGGTGACAAAGGAAAGGAGAGAGGGGGGCGATGACATGCCGCACCCATCACTCGACCCTTTGAATGGGGGCCTGGGTCAAGCGAGTGCGAGGAGGTCGGCCTTTCATGTACAACGCAATGAAACCTTTGTACAGTGGGGACCTGATCCAGTGGCAAAAAACATACCATTTTGCATCCGGGAAGGATCAAAAATGTGGCAAAGTGCCTCCCTCTCCAAATGAAAAAACTTCGTTTTGAAGACATTGCCCTCACAAAAAAGAGAGCCACAAACTTTTCCTCAGACAGCTTCAATGACCCGCTGACCACCTGCATCTCCCAGAATTCCACTTTTTTCCCATTTCAAACTGCTTGTTTTTACAAGTTTCGGTCATTTCCGGTGGTCAAAGGAAAGAATTTGCCGACTTTCACAGCCTTCTTCTTTGTTGCCGAAGGTTTTCGAAATTTTCGATACGAGCGACCAAGGCCAACGATCTCAGATTATGGAACACATCAACCTCACCAAAAACAAAAAACAGGACTAAAATTCACAAAAAAATTTCAAAAATTAGATTATTTTCCATTTCTTGTCATAAAATGTAATTTTCCGGTCGTTCAACCCACTAAACTTGAAAACGTCGGCTAATCTGGTCACTCAGAGAGGTCGTTCCGCATCTACAAACACAAAAACCTTCGGCAACACAGAAGAAAGAAAGCTGTGAAAATCGGCAAATCCCTTCCTTTGACCACCGGAAATGGCCGAAACTTGTAAAAACAGGCAATTTGAAAGGGCAAAAAGTGGAATTCTGGGAGACGTAGGCGGTTATTGAGTCAATGGGGCCTATGCAGAATTATTCTTGCTATATTTACTAGGATCAATCCAAAAATTTACTTTTTGTGTCATCACAAAAAGTAAATAATCAAAAATCATCCTAATTCCAGCAAAAAATCAAAGCTCATTAGTTAAAACAACAGCCTTTCCCCAACCCATCGCATTTAAGCCTCTTAAAGCAGCATCCTCGAAGCATAAACCATTTAAACCCTGGTCCTGGCCGACACCAGTTGGTCACTTCGCGGTCTAATTAAGCAACCTACTATAACATTGCCGGGAACCAAACATAATTGCGTTTTGTCGAACATTTCCGGCGCAATAAAGACGCTCCAAACCTTGTGCCGCGCCGGGATGGACAACATTTTGAGGGGCGGATTACCAAATTTGGGCGTCCGCACAAAGGGATTACCAGAGAACGAGAATTTTCCGGGAGGCAGCACACCATCCTTGGAGGGTCCAGAGACGGGAAAAACTCTTTACAACGTCTGGCGAAGGGCTAGCAAAAACTTTTTCTCAAACGTTCAAGACTTTTGCAACAAAACAATTTTACTGTAAATAATTTTTGGCTGGTTGAGGGCTCAAGAAGAGTGCTAACAAAAATTTATGGCGCAAAGGATTCTATGGGATCGATTCAGTTTATTGTTCTGGGCAAACACTAGGGCCTTTAATGCAAATTTGATTTTTGTTCCGCATAAATCATACCGAAAATGGTAGCGTAGGTAAAAAAGGGAAAGGTCAGGTGCAACTGGAAATAAAGGAGGCGCACCAAAAGGGGTTTGATCAAGATTTTTGGAGGGCAAATCGAAAATTTTTGCCAAAAAATCTACAAAAATTACTTTTTCTTGGCAAAATTCTCGATGTTTCAATCAAAAATCTTGCAAATTTCCAACTTTTTCCCCATAAAAATCTCAAATTTTCCACAAAAAGATCCCCAAATTTGTTCTCCATTTAGTCCCAGAAGCCGAATGCAAACTTTCCCAGTGCCTTTTCCGTTGCCAAACCCGTCTCTAAACCGCCATTTTCACTCAATAAACCAAAGTGTTTTGCAAAAAAAAAGAAAGAGGCGAGGACGGACTTAAAAATTTATTTCCACAAAAGACTCCCGACAAAGAATCCGTTTTGGAGGAGGTCAAAGTAGACTTGGCTCTCGGGCCGGCCCGGGCCGAAAATCGCGGCCCGGC
This sequence comes from Bursaphelenchus xylophilus, assembly GCA_904066235.2. Taxonomy (NCBI): domain Eukaryota; kingdom Metazoa; phylum Nematoda; class Chromadorea; order Rhabditida; family Aphelenchoididae; genus Bursaphelenchus; species Bursaphelenchus xylophilus. The sequence goes on along the minus strand of CAJFCV020000003.1, from coordinate 10,777,949 downwards.
CCGTGGGCCGGAAGAGGTCGGCCCGGCCCGGCCCGTTTCAATTTTTCTTCGGCCCGGCCCGGCCCAGCCCGCGGCCCGGCCCGGGCCGGCCCGAAAATTGAGAAGAAGTAAAAAACCTAAATTCGCTATTAGATGTGACCTATTTTTCTTTACTACAGGGTGTTTCAAGAAATTTGGCAGAAACTAATTGCGAATATCTTTGAGCTCTTGGGAGTTATCGCAGAAATTCTTTTTGATTCTAAAACTTGATATCGGGCGGTTTTGTACTGAGCAAAAAAAAATTTTTTTTGTCGGCGGAGAGGCCAGTTCTCGGCGGAGACATTTGGGGCCTTTTTTAAAAATCACACCTTATTGTATGGTGGAAACTCTGTTACAATGGCCAAAATTATGTTTACGTTAAACCTCCGTGGATTTTACGGTATGCTTTTTTTGCGTTTTCGATTTTACGCAACATCCGCGGAGGCGCGGCGGAGACCTCAGATTTCGGCGGACTTTGTTTTGGGCCCTCGGTTTTTGCAAATCCATGTTGGAAAAAAGGTTGGGGCGATTTTTTGTTGTCATCCGATGCACAGATGGCAAAAATTTTGTACTTTTTTCCCCCGGCGGAGGATTCGGCGGAGGCTTTATCAAAGGGTCAAAACAAAACTTTGACTCTTTTGATAAAGCCTCCGCCGAATCCTCCGCCGATGTGTCCGCCGAACCAAAAAATAAGAAAAATGATGTTGTTGTGATGGATTCTTGTAGCTGAGTTTTTTCCCGGACTCCTAAGACTGTTCTGACCCTTTGATAAAGCCTCCGCCGAATCCTCCGCCGGGGAAAAAAGTGCGAAATTTTTGCATCTGTGCATCGGATGACAACAAAAAATCACCCCACACTTTTTTCCAACCTGAATTGAATGATCCAAAGAGTCAAAACGACGTCCGCCGAAACCTGAGGTCTCCGCCGTGCCTCCGCGGATGAGCGAAAATCGAAAACAAAAAAAAGCATACCGTAAAATCCACGGAGGTTTAACGCAAACATGATTTTGGCCATTGTAACAGAGTTTCCACCGTGTAATAAGGTGTGATTTTTAAAAAAGGCCCCAAATGTCTCCGCCGAGAACTGGCCTCTCCGCCGACGGAAAAAAAATTTTTTTTGTTCAGTACAAAACCGCCCGTTATCAAGTTTAAGAAACAAAAAGAATTTCTGCGACAACTAGCAAGAGCTCAAAGATATTCGCAATTAGTTTCTGCCAAATTTCTTGAAACACCCTGTATAACAACTAACAGCACATTTTTAAAGCAAAAAATTACTTATCAACGCATTGCCTTTTTAAAATTATTCAAAAAATTCCCGAGATCCGTTTTCAGACTATTAAAAATTGCCCCAAGATCAATTTTATAGATTCAGCAAAGGTGGAACCACGTTTATCAAGGTTTTCAACTTCAAGATGATAGTGTTGCTTCACACGACTTCTTAATTGTGTTTTTAAGGATGTCGGTTACGTTTATTTTGAATGTTTGTTCAAACAATTACTACAAACACTAATATACATTAGTACTTAATAGATTTTACTAGTAAAATTACTTATTATTAGCTATTTTTGAGTACTTCTTTGCTTTATTTTTATAAAACTTCGCTTACTGTGAGAAAAATATAAACCCCATTCCTAGCATTGCGTTTTAATTTTATTGGCAACCCAACTTTTCGCTTTGAAATTCAGAATTTCAATTTTGCCGGGCCGGCCCGGGCCGAAAGTTGCGGCCCGGCCCGGCCCGTTTCAATTTTGCTTTGGCCCGGCCCGGCCCGAACACCGGCCCGGGCCGGCCCGGGCCGGCCCAGCCCGGCAGCCAAGTCTATTAGCATTTTCACAAAGTGCCTGGACATCATTTCGCTTTCGCACAGTGCATGTTGAACCTTTGTCGCCAACGCACTGTGAAATTTCCCGTTTTCGCACCGTGCAAACCTCAGAAAAGCCGATTGCACTGTGCACATTCTCGCGGAAGCGCAGTTGAGAAAAGCTTACGTCGCAGCGATATTTCAAATGCACAGTGCAAAACCAAAAAAAGGTCAATGCACGGTGCGAAAAATCGGAGGCCTTTGTGCACAGTGCGATTCGCGACAAATATCCAGGCACTTTGTGAAAATGCTAATAGGTCAAAGTAGCCGGTTTCAATGCCAGCCCAAAAATAGAGAAAAAACTGAAGAAAAATGGGGGATAAACACTATTGTAAGTCCAAAAACTTTCAAATTAACTCTAAAAAATCCCTAAAGAAGAGCTCAAATCCTCTCAAATCCGCTGCCAAATCTCTAAACCAAGGCGAAAAAAAATCAAATTTCCCAGCTACTAATCTCGCGCTGGTCCATTTTATGAACCTTTCTTATAAGCCCAAGGTAAATAAACCTCGGATCAAGGCAAATGCAAACAAATAAAGGGCGAATTAAATGTTCGCTGGGGGGAGAAACAAAATAACAAGAATAAAAAATGAATCCCAGATCATTTCAAATTGGCCTCAGTTTACAATTTCCATCATTCCCTGAAATTCTATCGCAAAAAATCGCCCAAAATGTGACCTCAACAAATCAAAGTTTTCCGGGAATTTTCGCTCAAAAATTTCGCCAAATTTTGGGTCAAACTCTAAACAACCGATGACTTTTTCCACATAAACAAACAAAACATGGGAGGTAAAATTCAACAAAAGCCAATTTTCGGGGTAATTTCCGGATCATCGCGCAACTTTTTTCGAGGATTTTTCAAAAAAAAAATCTCCAAAAAATTTCGTCAGCCATAACAAAAATAAATTTTTGGCTTCTGAGCTTCATTTTCCGGCGGTTTAACAAGGGATCGGCAAATAGTTGTAACCTGCTTTCTTAACGAAACCTATATCATTTGAAAGAGCATTAAAAATAGTTCACAGCGCAAAAAGAATTAGCTGCCTAAATTCACTTTGGACAAAGTTATGGCCAAAATACAGATTTTAGCCTAATTTCCGCCTCGCTTTATAAGCTCTCGGAATGGCAACAGAGTTGTGTCGAGTTGGCCGAGTGGTAGTGACCCCACTTCCGGCGCAACAAGTCGTGGTTTCGAAACCAGGTTCTGTAAATTTTTTGCATTTCGTCTCGTATATGCTACAAAACCATGGTATGTTGACATTTTTTAATAATTTTTGTTACTTCGCAGACAGAATCCATGGCTACGCAATTTTTCTGAGTTTTCGACTTTTTTTGAAACGACTACCAATTTGATGGTGGTGAGAGTGGGTATGTCACTATCGTATAATTACAAGGGTGTTGTGCCAGTAACCTGACCGATTATGATTACTGGAGGATAATTAAATTTACTAAGGCCTATAAATATACTTTTTTTCGAAAAAATACGAAGATAAAATTGTAAAATCGGCCAAAGACACTATTGCTGACACAGTGGACCAACCATTGGTAAGGGTAGGACATAAGAAATTTTCAATTTTGAAATTTTCGTTTGTGAATGACCCCGACGATCGTATAAATGTATTTCCAAAGCTTTTTGCTCCAATTTTCCCTTTAACCTAGTTTTATTTACAATTTACTGTATCTAGTAGTAATGTCTAATAACATATAACCGAGGATTGGTAAAGCCATAAAACGACCGTAATAGACGTTTTTGGATACCAGGAAATTAATAAAGACGATTTCAAACCGCCAGGATTACTGTAATATAAGGAACCGGCGTTTTGGCCGCATATAACCCCTTTCAAAAAGCGGTCGTATATATGCCCTAAGGTAATTTAGGCAGCTAATTTTTTTTGCGCTGTGCACATTTTTAATGCTCTTTCAAATGATACATGTTTCGTTAAGAAAGCAGGTTGCAACTATTTGCCGATCCCTTGTAAGACAAATTTTCTTGCTTTCCCAGGCGGATACCGAGCCACGATCCCTTCAATTTCTCCTTGTTTTTGCGGCCCGCATCGAATGAAACATCTGTCGGCTATTTTGTTTTGTGGGATGTAAAAAACGCCAAACGAGATGGGAAATGAGTCTCTTAAGCCACCAGCGGAGATTTGTGATTGGCATCAATCAAGGCGTATCAGGGGGCGGCGGCTTGTACAACATGATTTTCGATCAAATTTTTGAAAAATTATCTGGCCAATTTTTTCCTTTTTTCTCATCAAAACAAAAATGATTTGTAAGACAGGCTTCGAGGCTTCGAAAGCATGCCAAACTAAAAGCGCATCAGCGTTTGTCATCAAATCCACCTAAAGTAATATAATTTTGTCTCAAAATCTCCCAAAACTAGTCCCCAACCTCCTCCAAATTGCATAAAAACACGCAATCTTCGTCTATCCCACCCTGGACACCAAGATTTCCATCAAAAAATTCCTTTACGATTTATTTCTGGCAGATGTTCCATTCCGCTATCTGGCAGAAAACCGGTTAACGCCCGCGATTGCAGCCATAAAGGTGGAAGGGAATAGCGTTATAAAGCCGGGATTTGTCTATATAATCAATAAAAGGCGGCCAACTGCCATCAAAATTCGAAAAAATGATAAAAATCGTCAAAAATCTCAAGTGTAATATCGAAGAATGTCAAGCTCATGAAAATTACTAAAAATAATCGTCTCTTGTCGCCAATAACCAAAGAAAAAATTAAAACCAACCTCAAATCAGTGATTTTTAACGTGCCACTGGGTGAGACACTAAACCGATGATCGTCCCGATTGATCGGAATGGAATTATGGAACCACGAAACGTTTGGGGGATCACGACCGGGCGGTGCTGGGGTAAACTGACATGGTAGAATGGCTATATCGTGTGTTAGTAGGGTCTGATTCGATGGTCCGTACGTGATTTGCGGAGGTGGGACCGCGTTGGCAGCTAAAGTAATATAATTAATGCTGGAAACTGCAGAAAATAAAGTTCCACCCCAATTTTGGTTATATGAAGATGCAAACTACTCCCTAATCTTTCTAAAAACCCATGAATTTCCCAGTACATTAAACCAATTTCATGTGAAATATTTGATTTTTTCATAGGTATCAAGTATAATATTGGAACCACAATCTGACCCAAAATTCAAACATAACCCCGACTTTTTGATATTTCAATTTGACAATAGACCCATAACCTTTCTAAAAAACCCCAAACATCCCAATACATATACCAATATCAACTACAATTCCCACTTTTTTATCTGATCTCTACTACAACATCCCAGACCCCAAAATTCTTCCCAAAAATCCATACTTCCATTCGGGCATTGTGCCGGATTGTATATACAGGCCATTGACAGCGTCGTTGTCAGACTTAACACTGTTCCAAACACCATTTTTGTTGAATAACTATTAGTTTTTCCTTCGTTTTCTCATTCAAAAAACCTTTTTTGGCCGAAACTTTTTTCGATTAGTGTGCCGTTCCTTTCACAATGTTTGGCTAACGCATTGGTTTTTTTGGGGGGATTCTAAAAGAGGAACAATGAAGAAAAGAGGCGGAATATTACAGTACTCGGCAAGTATTGGAAAAAAATTTAAAAAAAAAGTCATCAGAAGCTCAAAATTACGCAAAATTTTAGGACAAAATCAAAAAGTAATGGACAATGGCCGCTTGACACGACCAAATTCCAAGTCAAATTTGATTAATTAGGGAATTTAACAAGTCATAAGGGCTATTTTATAACAAATTGAGGCGAGACAAATTTTTGACAACTCAGAATGACCCTTCGTCTAAAATAAGGTCCAAACTCCTCAAAATATCCATTAGACCGGCCAAAGGCCACAAGTTGATGTCGTTCCCTTCCCGACGAACACATATTTTTTTGTGTCAATCACAAATCCAAACCTCAAGATCGGAAACAAAATCGTCTTCTCCAAGATTTACCCATAAAATCATACAAGCTTAGACATTTTCTATAAATTTCCAGTCAATCCGCTCCCGAATCACATTAAAACTTTACGGAAATGAATGAAGACAGCTACTAATGGCTTCAACTACCAAGATTAATGTGTTTAACCCAAAGATTTGTTTACAGAAAAACACAGAACGCTAAAGACCGTGGCTTTCTCGAGGTAAAATCGGTTGTAAATTATATTTTTAGAAGTGTGATAGCAGATAAATCATTACGAAATGAGGAATAGTCTCTAATAAGCCCATAAATAGCCATTGCAAGCTCAAATTCAACCAATTTTTCCAAAAATCATCCAAATTCCCTAGCAAGGCCTAGTACAATATCCAATTGTGCCTATTCTATTACCCAAAACGCAAAAAACAAATTCGAAACCTCTTCCCAACCCCGTTAGATGGAACAATTCAACCCAAAGAACCCATCGCTCATTTAAATTCCATCTTTGTCAGCCTGGCCATTCACCTGTGTTTGGTGTTCGAATCCCCCTTTTCTTTCTTCGAATACGACAATTTTCGGGCAAAATGCCGCGTGAATCATTGCGTAATCAGTGTTGCAGACTGTAATAAGTCCGTTTATGGACAATATTGGGGGAGTGTTGGGGGTTGTTGCGTAAGTGGGAGGTCAGCGCGATAAATTAGCGAGGGGGTTGACAGCTCCGAATTAGGGGAATTTATGGATTTTGGGGGATACGAAAGAAACTTTTTTACCTATTTTGCAAAAAAAATAGGAGAAATAAACATCAAAAATCTCCAAAAAATACAAAATTTTGTCCAGTTTTTGCAAAATCTCATCCAATCTGGCCTAAAAACTTTTTTTTAAATTCCAGCAAAACAAAAAAGAATAACCTCCCAAAACCCTTTCAAACATCTTCCAAATCATATTTCAGCTCTCCAAAATTTGACAAACTTCTTAAAAATCCCTTTCAACTTTGCTCCCGAAATCACCAAAAAATGCGGCGAAAAACATTTTATTGGGAGATTTCGGGCCATAAAAAAATGATCCTAACAAATCCAATCTGAGCGCTAATCGAAAACAAATTGACGCCGACTTCTCGCCTTTTCGAAATTCTCGTGTTGGAAACTGAGTAATTCGGTTGGGTTTGGCCCTACAATGGGTTAAACCAAGTGGAAAATTCATCGAATTTTTGGACCAGACCAAATCTTTTGGCCAGAAAACGACTTTAGTCTCCTACAAGGTCATATTTTATCCAAAAAACAGGTGTAAAAAATTAAAATTTCCTCTAAAAATCTTATAATCTTTCAGAAAATTTCGCACTCTGGTCACTCCTTGCTCCATAAACGTCAAAAAAATAATCCGATTATTCGGGAAATCTTCCGTCGCCGCGTCTATTTGCCCAACTTTTTCACGTCGCAAGCACAAATTTTGTCGCCGCAGGGCGGCCAAAAACAAGTGCACTCGACTTTTCGCGCCCCAATCAAAGCCGGAATTATGAGGTCATTTCGGTCTTTAAAGTACGCACTTCTGGAAGCCTAGCAATACACTTGGCCAAATACAGATTATTTCCCGTCGGGACCCGTGAAATATGAATTTTTTCCCACGACCCCCCTCGAATTTTTTTTTTGCTGGCGAGAATCGCGAGAATGTTTTACGGGGACTAGCTGGTTGCATTTTTTTATTATACTTGATGAAGCTTTGACTAATTTTCTTTTAGGTTGTCTCCATGCCCTCAAATCAAAGCCTCGTGACGATTTGGAATGCAGGAAGATCCGCCCTAATCGTGGAGTCTCCATCCCGCCGTTGAGATGCGCGTTGTTGTTGAACCCCACCCAGTGCAAGATCCTCAACTTGTTCCTAAACAGACTAAAGGATGGCAGATACATCAAAGTGAGTTCCGTTTCTCTTTGTTTTGTTAGTTTTAGGTAAAAAAAAGCTTATCTGGAAACAGTAGGATGCGTTTTGTGTGTACTTGATGAAGTTACGACGGTTTTTTCAGGATATCTTCACTGTTGTCGACTCGAAGCTCCGTGACGTTTTGGAACGCATAGAGATCCGTCCTCACCGTGGTCTCCGTCACTATTGGGGTCTTCATGTTCACGGTCAGCACACCAAGAACGTCGGCTGTAAGGGACGTACTGTCTTTTCATTGGTCCCATCCTTAAGCCATTGCTGTCTTATTTATGTTGTTCATGTTAATAAGGAGAAAAATAAACTTATTATAATATTATTCCTGTTGAATCTTTTAGGAAGTAATAATTTTTTGGAAGGTTTTTGTTTAGAATAGATAATAAAAGGTAATGAATATACGTTTAACATGTGTTATTAAAGATGAATGTTAGTTATAGCGATCATAAAGTCTCTCTCAGTGTCAATGTTGCTACTCCTTCCGGAAAGTCGCCGGACTAACTTTTGGCGTTTGCACTGTGCGATAAAGGTCAGGGTGTGAACGACAGCCCGAAAAAGCCTATTACACGGTGCAAAAGGAAAGAAACTGCACAGGTGCAAAGCAAAGTTTTGTTTTCGCACAGTGCGTGTCGCCGACTCCAGTCCGGCGACTTTCCGGAAGGACTAGTAATATTGAGCTGTTATTAATCCTGAAATCATACCGGCACCTCAAAAATGTTTTACACGCAGCAAGGAAAAGCCGTGAAAAATATTACCGCAAAACTATTCTCGCCAGCAAAAAAAAATTCGAGGGGGGTCGTGGGAAAAAATTCATATTTCACGGGTCCCGACGGGAAATAATCTGTATTTGGCCAAGTGTATTGCTAGGCTTCCAGAAGTGCGTACTTTAAGGTAAAAATAATGACTCAAAAACCCCTTTATGACAAATTTCTAGTATCCAAAAAATTTGTATGACTTTAAGAACCTTCTCTGATCCAAAGAATGACTCAAAATACCAAAAAAATCCTCAAAATTCTCCAAAAAATCTGTTACAATAGACGATATCCGATACGAACAAGCTTGGAAAGCGCAGATATTTTGTATTCGTACAAAAATTAGTCATAAAAGAAAAGAAACAAAAATATTTTCTCGAATTACCGCTCGTTTCGCATATGTTGAAGGAAGGGGAATAACGAATATGGGTAATTACGTAAGGAGGAAACGGGGTCTATGTTTACACATAGGTCTTTAATTAGCGTTCCGAGAGGGTGTGCATGGTATTTTTCTGGGGAAAATACAGGTTCAAAATATTCAAAATATTTTTTCCCAACGTCTTTGGACCTTATTCTAGACAAAAAAAAGGCCAAAACAACGAATTCAGAGCAAAAACAATACGTATTTTGCCCGATTTCAGTCTGAGTCGACTTCTTCGACTCTTTAAGACCAATTCTGATGATTTATCCACACCTGTGATCACAGATTCACCTGCTCTTTCTCAACGAAAATATGGAAACGCATCTTGCATAATTTGCGGACCGTTAGAGTAAAAAAAAAAAACTCAGAGACGGGGATAAACGCATTTCGCGGCGATTTATGGGAGTGTGAAATGTTGGGAAAGCCCGTAGCGATTTTTATGGCAAGGATCTAGTGTTTTAGTTGTCCTCGAAAGCGAGGGTGATATCCAGTAATTGCGGGAAGAATTGGTCGAAAATCTGTGGGATATCGACCTTGGGAAAACAATACTTCTAGACAGTAGTATTGGTCGTAATTTAAGCCCATTAGGAGGGTATTTCAATATGGCAGAGCGCTAAGAAATAACGTAATACCAAAAAAGTTTTACTTTTTAGGCATTTTTCCTCTCAAAACTACTCTCTAATTGCTTGCAGGTGTTCGTGACGGCCAAAACTTCCCGCATTCGGGAAGACAATCCGTAAAGCGGCCAGAAAGCCATAAAAGAAGGCAAATTAACCTTCTTCAAAACAAATTTACTCGAAAATTTCGCGCTCAACGGATGAGAGACAAATTTCCGGTGACTTGAGGCGAAAACCGCGTTCCGCTTTTTGTAGCGAGCGGTTTAACGGATGGTCATGGCTTCAGGAAACGATTAGAGGGGGGTTGCGCGAAGAGTAGTCAAAATGAATGAATGGGTTATAAGTGTTGGAAAAATGGGATTAATCAAGGTTCGCTAATTTTTGGGATCTCCAACAGACTTGGATATAATCCAGAGCCATTTCCATAAGAAATAAAGAAGATTTCGAAAAATCAGACCTAAAAATTTAGACCAGTATGGCCAAAAAAGGCCTTTATTTGGTCTGAAAATTGGATCGACTACGAATGCGGCTATTCGCTTTATATGGCCATGCCGACATAAGGCGTGCAAAGAGAGCGGATCAACAGGAAATCGCCATTTTATCCGCCGTATCATCTTCTTCGCAAACAATGCGGGAAAATCAGAAAAAAAAATTAAAATTTTCCAACACCAAGTACAATATAAAAAGCTCCCTTATTAAAAAAACAATGCACAAAACGCCATGCTAGACACATTCAGATTTTCCGTATACCTGAGAATGTAAATTCAGGTTTTTTCGGGTCTTGAACGTGTTTTACGACTAAAATAAAAGCGATGTGCGAGCTAAGAGAATAGGGATCCGGAGGGCATAAAACAAACTTTATCGCTTTTTTATAGGCAGGAAAAGGCTATGAGCCGGGGTTTTCGGTTGTGACCATTACCAATACCCTGACTGTTTTTGAGAAACGGACAAAATTTTTGTCAACCTCAACTTTTGCCTAGTATAATATAAAAACCTTGTTGTAAAGGAAGACCTACTCTATAAAATCCATGATCCTAGTTCCGAACACCCTCTCAAAGGTCCTCTCGCAGCCCAAGACGAGCAAATAAAGAAGTCCCGGATCATCTCACCGCTAAAAATATTCATAAAACCTCATTCAGTGCGTTTTTTACTGCCCGGCGCCAAATATTATTGAAGAGTATAAGTAACAGCGCCAAGGACTTTCTTTTGAATCGTTATAAAGAAGCCATGATGACCTCGGCACTCAATGAACTCGGATTTTAATGAAGATCGACTGCTTTTCGAGTCAATCTGACGTGAAATATTGCAGTAGACCACTGAATAAGGCAATATCTGAATATCTGCTCTATAAGTCAAGCTATCGGTCTGTAACCCCTATCCATTCCTACTAGATACCAGATTCGGATCGATCATGAACTTCCGCCGTTATGTCGACCGTAAAGAGCGGACAAAAACGCGGCGCATACAATGTTTTACAGCCTGATTGCACAACAATATGCTGGTCGTAAAAACGCGTCGCAAAAAGTATAAATTTCCGGTTTGCACAAACAAAATCCCCGTTGTGTTTCCCGGCGCTATGTTTCATCACTGTGTCGGTGTTTTTATTCATGTAAAGGTGGGAAAATAGGGAGACAGGCGGGTCAATCCGAGCCGCTACAGTTTTTGGGGAGTGTACAATAAGTATGGACGGATATTAAGGGTTGGATAAGAAGAAGAAAGCTTGAGAACTCCCTACAAAAATGAAAATTCCCATTGGCTGATCGGGCCATCAAAAATTTTCAAAAAAGAAAATGACTAGATCGGCTACGAACTCTTATTTCGACTTGAAAATGAATTTTTCACGCCCAAAACGCTTCCATTTTTGGCCTCTAAACCACCTTCTTGACCCTCAAAGCCGTCTCTAGCCGATTCACAAGCGTCCGCACCTCATCGGAGAAAAAATAAACAAGACTTCGGCGAAAACTCTGAGCCATTTGGCAACGAAATGATGATTAATGGCTGACAGGTTGTTCTTTCGGCTCGAAACCGCGCGCCGTTATGGCGCACCGTGGGTTTTGATGTAGTGATTTTTAGTGGTCATAAATTATGATTCGGAGGACAAAAGAAGTTATGAGACCTATTTTACCCAAGTTCTGACCTACGAGGACCAGATACGAGGACCAGAGATAAAATCAAAAAATTACCAACGCCTTGAAAACAACTACAATAAATCCATTAAACTCCCAAAATTGAGGTTTATTGGTTGTTTATTAGAGTTCCAAGGAATTTTATGGAAGGCAAGTGGTTGTTTACAACGGATGTAAATCGGCCCCAAGAGCCCTCCAAACTTTAAAAGACAGTATTTTAAGGCCGGTACAAGCCCCAAAAAACGATAAAACCAAAAATAAAAAAACTTCAGAGGTAAAACAAACAAGAACAAGCCGAATTTTGAAGGTTGTGGAGGGTGATAAGGATCAATGCGTAAAATTTCCGAACCATTTCTCAAAATTTCGAGATAACAAGGGATTCTGCGACAAGGAAATACTCCAAAAACCTACTAAAAATAAGAACAGATCTCGCGAAATTAACTGCAATCTGTTCTAAATGTTTTTTGGGTGAAGCGCCGTTAAAAATCCGAGTAATGGGCTGGCTTCCGATAAACCACAAAATCGCTTCCATACGACGCAGTTGTTTTTTATGCGAACTCCAGCCGAGCTGAAGCCAAGAACCCGACTTTACAAGGGGAAAACGGATACTGTAAGGCCTCGTTCAAGAAAATCAGACTCCTCTTTACACATGCCAAAAAATCGGGCATGTATTCCAGCTCCAATCTAAATTAGAGACCTTCAGAGGTTTTATTGAAGCCGGTAACTCTAAAATTATCGGTCCATTCTCAGTTTCGCCTCTCGAGAAGTCTTTGTTTGTCCGCCGCGTGCCGGTGCTTTCTTGACTTTATGGCCCGATGAAAGGGAATGAACGGGTTGGGGGTCGTAAAATTGTCGCAAAAATACCGACTGATCCGATTGGAGATAAATGATATCGGCTCGTTGAGGAAAACACAGGTTACTATCACTTTCTGGTCTGGACAAGACCAGAAAGTGATAGAAAGTCGGGAAAGTGATACTAACCCTTACTACTATCACTTCTGGTCTTGTCTTGACCACAAGTGATAGTAGTAAGGGTAAGTCCATTTATGCAATCTACGAAAATTCAAACCTCATCTACTCCAACATCACCGAATCCTCTAAGAACCTTCCAGTATAACAAATACCCTACGCAAAATTACAAGAGCCATCTGACAGTCCGCTCGGAAGTGCAAGTGCATAGTTTCACGCCTTGCGAACGTGTGAAGAACACGGCCTTGACTCGTCTTTCGAGATTAAGTGCGACAAGACGTTGGGGGTCGGATTTCAAATAAAAACTGAATTGCCTCCCTCATCATGGCTTGATGAGGTGCGAGCGGACGGGATGAACAATGTATGAGTATTCCTCGGGAACACGGGAATCGAGGTGGAGAAGATGAGAATATGGGTCGGGAAGCTTGGAGTGGACAGGACGAATTTGGGCGAGGAGTTCGAGCGGAATGGTCAGGAACACTGTACGACTAATGCGATGAAGACCCAAGAAAACCACACTTTCCATACTCAAAACCATTTTTCACATCAACTTAAACCCAATGAATTCAAAATTAAGCCGCCTCTGGCCAAATAATCCATTCCAAATGGTTTCGCGCAATATTCGAAGCGCGAAGATATGCCAAGTGCGAAATTCGGCGATGAGATTAATCTCGGAACAGCTTGGATTAGACATTGTTATAAATTATATTGGACAAGGGTGGGTCAGCGGGGGTCCAAGTGTAAACTATGGCAACAAAAGTGGTCGAGAACTTCAAATTTCCCTCCAAAATCGAGTAATTTTTCTGTAAAATTCACTCTCATCCCTGCTGAATAAGTCATGACACCAAAAAAAAAAGCCGCCGCTGACTTCAAAATGCAAATAAGCCTAATTTCCATGCTGCTCATTAGTTAGCTTCGAAAAAACCCCCACCGACTTCAGCGTTTCTTTTCCACAATCGCCGCAAAAAGCCGGTGACATATCGTGAGTTAATTCATAAGATCGCCGGGTGGCCAAAGTGGCCCCAGAAACCTTGACAATAGGCAATTTGTAAGCGAGTTGGGATTCCACGTCAGCTGGAGAGACGCAAGGTTTTCCAATTTCCCAAATGAATTTCCGCCGAGGGTTTTTGTTCCGGAAGAATAATGGACTTTTCCCGAGGATTTACGAAAGGGATTTCTGTGTTAAGACATGTTAATTTAATTCTCCCGAGTTTACGAAAGTGGGACAAGGGAATTCGGAGAAGTTTTTTTCGTAATTCGTCCCAAAAGTGGGAATTACTCTTGCAAAAATCCAAGATTGTTATACGAAAAGTAGGCCAGAGCCACTCAAAATCTAATTTTCCTACCAAACTTCGAATATTTCCGAACATTTCCCTAATATTTGGGTAGCAACCGCCACTCTTGAGCAAACTTTTGATACCATCAAGGCAGTTTACGATGTTTGTGGTGGGAATTAACCCGCGTTCACCTGCTCACCATCACCCAAAGAAGGCTCGATAGACCCACTGTTTACCTTTGAGTCACACAACGGAGGGCGTTTAAGATAATTTTGGCACAATATTAGAAGGTTAGAACAGCTCTTTTTATCACAATCTCCATTCAAATATCGACGAGTCGGCGCAATATTAGACAAATATTAGGGCAGGAACAGAAATCTCCTTCTCAACATTCACTTGTTATAAGAATATTCAGAATATTCTAAGTGGTTCAGTTGATCGATTAGACCCGTATCGAATGTTTCAAATGACAAAAAGCCATGAGATTTGCAACGAATATCGTAATAAGAACAATGGTTGAAGAGCGAAAGATCAAGAGGGGGAGACATTTCCGGTCTTGGGGCTTTCAGCTATCAGCTGGACAACCAGGAAATTCTTTGCATTTCGCTAATGTACCCGCTCTTCTATCCATGACAATGAACACCGATAGAAATTATACAGTGGGGGACCTGACCCAGTGGCAAAAAACGTACCATTTTGCATCCGGGAAGCATAAAAAATGTGGCAAAATTCTTCCCTCTCCAAGTGAAAAAACTTCGATTTCAAAAGGGCGCTTCAAAACGAAGTTTTTTCACTTGGAGAGGGAAGCATTTTGCCACACTTTTGATACTTCCAGGATGCAAAATGATACGTTTTTTGCCACTGGACCAGGTCCTTCACTGTATTATTCATCGCTTTTCAAGACAATATCCTTTCAAAAATCGCTCCGTAGCCATGCACGCGATACTCCGCCAGATGATTGAGTGATTCCCTTATAAAGCAATAAATATATTTTCCAATAAAACGCCAAAAATGGGGAAATAAAACGGTAAGTCAAGTGAAATTCGGCGCAAAAATGCGTACCGTACGCCAACAGGAGGAGGCTGATCTTCAAAACAATAGCCAACAAAGCGGTTCAAATGAGTCGGGTGAGCGGAAAAGGAGGCCATGCAAAATTAAGCTGGGGGTGGGTGTATTGTTCCTGAACAATACGGCGGGCGATGCAGTACGGATGGGGGGAGTTGTACGCGAATTTTGCGGGAAATGTGGTTTCAAATTGCGGGGTGGGAGGGCATTGCTCGATTGGAAAACAGGTAAACAAGGTACGGTAGGGGATATGTCGTCTTGAAATCGTCTTCGACCCCTTCTACCATATCCCAAAACATTATTCTAGCGCAAAACAAGACAAAATAACCGTAAATCCTATTTTTAAAAAAAAATCTCCAAAAACGGGTTGATTTCTCGACAAATTCCCCACCAATCGACGGCTCACCAAAGCTCGCAGTGCAATTAATAATAAAAACCGCAAAGGCGCACCAAAAATGGCCATTGCATCCGATTACCGCGCCCTAATCCTCCACATCCAACAAGTGGTGGGGACAGAAAAGGAAAAGCCGCAAAAAATCGCTGCGATCAATTAGAGGGAAATCAATTCTCAAATTACATGGTTCACAGAGTCAATGACGTAAAACTAAACAACAATTCAACTTCATCCAAGACAACAGAGGCTTATTCTATACCATCTAAGAGCCAGACATCCTCAGAGAAAACATTCTGCTACATCCTCGACAAAGCAATCCGAAATGCCTCCAACATTGGGCGTATCGATGAATGCTTGACATTCGGCACTTGTGCATTCGATGCGTTGGATTTCGGGCCGGCAATTTGGCGCCGCTCCGCTTCCAAAAAAGGCGCACCGCTCCCAAAACAAAGTGAAAATTGATGCCGATGCGACAGTTTGGCCTGGTCAAGAGCAGCGCGTTGAGCGGCTGGTAATCGAAGTGAAGATTTCAGAAATTATTCAAAAAAAAGGCGGGAAGAGCTTTTCAACTAGTCAAAGTGCCCAAAAAATTGCCTTACACTACCTAATTAAGAAGAAGATTGTTTCAAAACGTCGAAAATTTTTAAAAAATAGATGACCATAAACAACGAAGAACACAAATCAATCCGTCTCCGACCCGTTGACGCATAAAATCTGCGGAAATCGCTTGTTGCAGGTGCAGAAAAATGCTCATGCGGATTAGGGACGGTCAATATTTCGCGTAAATTTGAATGACAGGTTGCGAGTAGACGCAGTCAGCATTCGTATTCGATATTTGACTCATATTGCCTGGGAATATTCAAAAAGCAATGCGGAGGAAAAGCGGATATTCTTGAATTTCAATAAGCAAAAACAATAATAACGGTAAACATTGAGTGGGGTGGATGGCCATAACTTTGAAATCTTGGGAGCAGCCTACTTTTTTGAAAAGTACCTTTTACGGGAAGTAAGGGGATCGATTCTGGGGGAAAATGCCAAAATTGCCCAAAATCAAGACAAATAATGTTCATACATTGGTCATAATTACTGCCCTTGATTACGATGTCTTGTTTTGCCTCAGGGAGGGGTTAGGTTTGGCAATGGCGACTTTTGTTGGACCTTGGATATTATACTTGATGAAAAGGGTTGAAATTAAAAAAGTTGATGGGTTTTTGGAATTTTGTGGAAAATAAAGTCATGCTGTAATCAATACAGTCCCAGACAGGCCCATGTGACAAAAAACGCATCCAAATGCATCCTAGATGCAATAAATCGCATTACTTTGCATCCCCTCTCTGCCAAAAGAAACAGCTCTTTTTGGTCAGGGAAAGAATGCAAAGTAATGCAATTAATTGCATCACGGATGCATTTGGATGCGTTTTCTCGCAACATAATCCTGTCTGAGACTGTATTTATTACAGCATCACTTTATTTTCCACAAAACTTCAAATACCATACCTTTTTTAATTTCACCCCTTCTCATCAAGTATAATATCCAAGGTCCAAACAAAAGTCGCCACTGCCAAACCCAACCTCTCCCTGAGGCAAAACGAGACCTCGTAATGAAATATGCGCATTAAAGATTTTGGAGAGCCTTCTGGGGACAGGCGTTTGATGGAACGGTTTCGCGCCGAATTCGAGAACATATTTGGGTCTGAGATTAAGAATTCAGATAAACTGCTTGAGATTATGCGCGTTTCCAACATGAATGCATCATATATCGAAGACTCGCGGATGAAGAACGAGAAAATATTGGGCTTTTGACAAATTTTCAGCGACTTTAATCAAAAACTGTCCAAAATGTTTTGAAAAATCTCGACAACCATTATAAATCAATTTGAAAAGCCAAAAATAAAAACTCAACATCACTACTACAGTATTCTCCATTGTCTACAGTACGAATCGTCCCATATTTCCCCAAAAAAGTGGCAAAATTAATCAATTTCTCCCGTTTTGGCCCAAATTAACCCTGTATTATAATATGCGCGTTTCGCACTTCCCATTGTTTGTTTCTGCGTCTAATTCTTGACTAAATTATGCACTGACCTCAAGTGACTTCTTCTCGGATCGGGGGAGCCTTAATTGGGAAATTGGCACCTTCTCCCAAGTGGCTTCGAAATCGGGTTAAAATAGGGTTCTATTTTGGGTCGTAATCATTTAGAAACTTCGATTTCTTGTTGTAAGCATTTGTTTTCAACATTTTTTGGTCATTTTAGGAACTTTCAACCCAAAAAAATTAATTTTTTTCCCAAAATTTCTATAAATTTTCTTGCATCTTCATGTAAACCCAAAAATATTTTCACAAATTACTCCCCAAACTCCCAAAACATCTCAAAAATCAAACCTACCGTCTATCTCCAACGTCAGCATGGTCTTTTTCAGCGCACTTCCCACCGAATTCACCGCTGCGCACACGTAATTCCCCACGTCCAATTCGTTGACCTCCTTGATCCTCAAAGTGCCTGCGGGCGACACTTCTATTCGGCCATTTAGGTCTTGACCGCTCATCAACGTGAACCGGCGTTCGCCTTCTTTGCTCCAGACCACTCCGGGTGCGGGACGGCCCGTCACTTCGCACTCAAATTCCGCGGTTTCTCCGGGCTTCAGCTTCTGATTTTTCGGAGCTTTGACGATTTTTGGCGGGGCTTGCACACGCAATTTCGCGGAGGTTTCGATCTCTCCGGCGCTGTTCTTTGCCACACACACGTAATCTCCTTCGTCTTCGGGTTGGACTCTAAAAAAAGCAAAAATTTTGCAAAAAATTATATTATACTTGATAAAAATTGCTCAAAACTCGATTATTCTCCCCAAAAGGACAGTAATTTTAATTCAAACCTCTCTGGGAATTCCTCCACCAACTACAACACTCCCATTCCCACCTGTTTTTCCACCCTCAACACCAAAAATTTTCCCGCTTTTTTCGAAAAAATAGGTTCCACTCCAAGTCCAATAAAAAATCGAGAAAAAAAGCCTTGGAATTCCTGTATTAAAAAAAGCCGTTATCACTACAAAAGATCGGCCACACTGAAGCGTTTTTAAAACAATTTTTATTTGTTTCAGGGCCTGAAGAGCGGCCCTAATGGCTTTTGTGCGAATTTTAGGCAAAATTTTGACAACATTATTAAAAACATCGTGGACAGGCAAAGGAAATACGGTCGTTTTTCAAGTCAACACGACAAAACAGATCTTTTATCCCTTCATACAGTAGAAATAGCAAAGAAAACGTTTTAAAAGTGCAAATTTTACACAAGTTTTTTCAAAAGTAAGGTTCAGACGTCAAATTTTCAAAAAATCTCAAAAAATTTTCAACTTTTCATCCCAAAAACACTTTCATAAGATCGTGAGGGGCCTTTTATAATCCAAAAAATCAAATAACCCACACAATTCATAAATGTATCATCAAAAAATTCAAAATTTCCCAATTTTATGCACATATACACCCAAAAAATCAAAAATCCTCAAATTTACCACCAAAAATCATCAAAAACTTCTTCCAAATTCTTCCTCACCTATCAATCTGCAATCCTCGACTATCATCCGTAATATACGCTCTTCCAATTGGCATGGAATCCGAGCATTTTCCTCCTTCCATCACTGGGACACAATTCCGTTTCTTCCACGAAATTGTTGGCGATGGTTCGCCGGCCACACGACAATCGAATACTACTGAGGTGTTGACTTCGCTTAGAGCGTCCTTTGGCTCCACGAGGAATCGTGGCTTCTCTGATACGGACAATCTGGCTGGGCCTGAGACTCGTTCACCGACCATGTTCATAGCGACACACTGATAAACGCCGGAGTCGGAGCGTTGGACCTGGAATCGAAATTTTGTCAACATATCCAAATGGCCTCTAATCCTTGTAGATCCTAAATCCACTCAAAAAAAAGTCAAATTTCACTTGCATTTTCAATGACCAAATTTCCACTAGGATCCAGTTGAAATCTTCGGTCATCCTCCAAGGGCTCATCATCTTTTCGCCAGCTCACTGAAGGTTCTGGGAATCCTCGAGGTGGTGAGCATTCGAGGATGGCTTTTTGGCCCAAAACCGCGTTCACATTATGAGGGCGAACTCTAAATTCTTCTCGAAGACTGGCTTGTCGGACATGAGCGGATTGAGAGCTCACTTCGCCGTGATCATTCGATGCTGTGCAGTGATATGTGCCGAGGTCTGAAAGACATAATTCGGCTTATTATAAATTCAAAAAAACAGATTTTCAATCAAAAATTATAGTATTCATAATTGCATAAAACAATATGGTCATGGATAATATAAACCCTCAAAAATTGTCATTATAAACAACTCAATCACAAAATGAATCCAATTTTGACATTCTAAGCTAATATCAAAGCAGCTTCGATATCATTTCCACCTATTATATTACCCTTGAACATCAGGTCCCTAAATTCAACAAACCCCCAAAAAATCTCACCATGATCAGCTCTAAGCAAAAACAGCGATCCATTTGGCAAGATAAGTCGATGCGCAGCGTTTCCAATATTTACAGGTTGGTCGTCCTTATACCAAGTGATTTTTACGTTGTCTCCGGTGACGTTGCATCGAAGGGTAGCGGGGTCATTTTTGTCGACCAAGACATCGAGCGGATGCTCTCTGATTACAGGTTTGTCTGCAAAACATCATTCAATGTAATTTTTTTGTATTGTAGTAAAATTTTTTCCTTGATTTTCACTTATTTTCTCTAAATTTATCTCATCCTTTTGATAAAAATGGTAATTTTTTGATGTGTCATCGCGCCATTGACCTCATAACCAATATTATGTTTGTTTTTTAGATGTATTTGTGCTAATCATCATGAGAAAAGATTGATAAAACTGGCGCTAATGTTTTTTTGATAAAAATTTTTTTTGATGCATCAAGTTGAATATAAGGCTGATTTAGAGCCAAAAAAGGCCAATTCAGCGGAAGTTGAAATCAAAACATCATAGAGAATTTAATCTTCAATCCATCACTACCTAAAATTACCAAAAAATTCATCCTAAACCATCTCGAATCTCCAAAATTTCAAAATAACCTCTAATGTCATGTGTAATATCAAAAAAAATCTCCAATTTTCCCCTAACCCTCCTAATTCCTCGCTGAAATATCTCTTACAGCCGCTGGTATTTGCTTTGTTCTTGTTGAGTCTCTTGATTTTACCGCCTCACCTCAGAAAAAAACGAAACATTTTTGGACGCCGAATGTTTGTCGAGAGCGGCACAATCAAAAAAGGAATACAAAAAAAAGAAACATTCACTCAATCCGAGGCGAAAATCGGGACCAACTGTGGCGGTGTTTGAGCAAGATTCGGCAAACACAAGCGGATTAGAGGGTCTAGGCCCAAAGATATTACTTTAGTGAGTTGATATTACTTTAGATAAGGTTTAGGTAACAAATATAATTTTTTGAAGAGCCAAGGCTCCGTTGAACTCTAGAATCAAAGAAGAGGCCATGAATACCCTAGAAAATCAGAATTTGACTAAAAAACATGATTTCACCAAAAACTAACCAATATTTATATTATACTACACACCTATGACAAAAGTTCTTAATTTCGCCAGATTATAAAGAACCTCAAACCCCATTGTTCCTCAAATTAAATAACACCCCAACACCTTTCTTTTGACACCTAGATCTCCACGGCGACAGTTGATTACCCAAAGATATGAGCTCATCTTTCCGAGTGATACCCCATCTTCGAAATTTTTGCTTTGTGATGTAATTTTTTGGCTCAAAGACACGTCAGTAACTTTTTTATGTCTAATAAAGCTCCATGCAACTGTCAAATTCAGTTACGCTAATATTTCCTCAAGAAATTTTGCATTTATCACCTAAAACAATATAAATTGTACCAAAAATTTTAGATTTTTCCAAAATACGATCTGGATTCTTGATTTTCTATGAATTCTCCTTGGACTAAGCAGTCTCTCGGTCAGATCCGACCCGTGCCAATCAAAAAACCTCTCTCTGAAAAGCGGATAAACCGCATATAACAAATGGATGGATGTCTTATGCAAAAAACGCCCTCAAGTTCGCAGTTGGAGGTCGTTAAACCGCTCTCGGAATGACGGATGAGGTGGTTTTTCCCTTCCGCAACGACTTTTGGCCAAGATAATGAGGTTTCAGGCCAATAAATTATATTACACTTGATCAATATTATTTGTAAAGCCGAAATCTCTGATGACTTCTCCCACGCTTCGATTTGAAGGATTGGCCGTAAAAATGACTTACAAAGGGGCATAGATGGCTACGGTGATAGGGGAGAGAAACTACACGGGTTTTAAAATATGATCCTCTTGAGTGCATTAAACAGGTAGCCGGGCGATGGGAACCCTGATATTAACGGCAGATAAGACGAGGGGCTAACCCAATAACAAGGTTACGGCGATCCCAATCCGAGAGGATGAATATTTCATCGAGCTTTCGCAAGAAAACACCAAAAATTCGTCAAGTACAATATAATTTTGTTGCAGCCAAAAATGAAGGGTTTTTTATCGGGAAATCTCGAGAAAAAAGATCAATTATAATGTCATTTGCCGAGAAGTCTCATTAGCAAAAAAAGTCAAGGCCGCAATCAACCAACTTTCTCCCCTTTTGCGGCGACAACATCAAATGCCTAGTATAATATCCCAAAAATGTTATGAAGTGAAAACCAAGGACCTAAACGGCAGAACAACAAAAGACTCACCATTCTCAGCTCGTATCCTTGGTATTGTTGGCGATAACCAAAGTAATATGAAGAGGCCAACGGCCGAAAACATCCGACCTGAAAATGTCAAGGGTAATATCGAAAAATAGGTGATTACTCCGCGAAATGAAGCCGAAACTTCCGAAATTTCTCGTAAATTATGGATCAAAAAATAGTCAACGTATATTACAAAAAAAACTTCTTCAAACCCAAGGATTCTTCATCGAAAATAACAACAATAAGAAAGGTGAATATCAGATGTCCAATATAAAATAAAAGTAGAGAAAACCTCCGCAAAAAATGTAAAAAAAGCATGGGATAGACAAAATACAAGCCCTGCCGTCGTATTTTACAAAGAATAAGATCAAAAACAGAAGAATCAACATAAAAAAACCAAGAAAAAATAGCAGATGTCAAGTATAATATCACAAAATCGAGATCAAGCCGCCAAACCAGTAAAAATGTCTACAACAACGAGGCAAACTCCAGTAGAACGCCTGGAACTAATTTATCGTACTGCGAACCGCAATCCAAGAAACTGGGCAGAATGCCAAGAATTTTTGCCATTCATAGATTTCGTGGTGGGAGAAAAATCAAAAATTGGCAAATTGAGAAATTGAAACGGAAATTTTGAGCAAGGCTCTGAAATTGCTGAAAGACTCGCAAAATCGGTCCAGAACACCCGTTTACCCCCCTTTCCGCAAGAGGCAATTGTAAACCCATAAGCGCTGACAAGTGGACATTTACGAAGTCGTAAATCGAGCAGGGAAATAATAATTTTTTTGAAAAATGGCTTTATAATCGCTGTGACATAATTTCGAGAGCGAAAATTGGGCCGAAAGTTGTAAAACGATCCCATAAACAACTCTTACAGAAAAAACCATTAAAATTTTGTTAAAAATATGTCTTTTAACGGTAAATCTGTGATGAAAGCATCGAGATATGCTAAAATACAACTTTATTTATCGAGATCCTCCTTTGAAGAATATTTCTTGACCCGTTAAAATTCCTTAAAAAGTGATTTTCCTTTAAAAAAATGGGAGAAAACAAGGGGAAATTAAGGAAAAACAAATCTGCACCCGTTATAATAACCTCATAATCTCATTCCCTTATTGTTCGAGTCCTTTATGCCCTTATAATAAGGCTCTCTTCCTTCGCTTGCTAATACGAAATGCGAGAGAGGAGAGAGTTGCCAGAGAAAAAGAGAAATATCGGTGATCAAATA
Organism: Bursaphelenchus xylophilus; assembly: GCA_904066235.2. Classification (NCBI taxonomy): domain Eukaryota; kingdom Metazoa; phylum Nematoda; class Chromadorea; order Rhabditida; family Aphelenchoididae; genus Bursaphelenchus; species Bursaphelenchus xylophilus. The sequence goes on along the minus strand of CAJFCV020000003.1, from coordinate 10,754,660 downwards.
AAACTCCGCCCACTTTTACGGGTATGGAGGATCAGAGGGAAATAATGTGGGCATTTGTAAGGGAAGTGTGGCTAGGTTTGTAATTTACTTGATATTTCTTATTAATTTTGAAAAATAAGTCAAAATAAAAAAAAATAAAAAAAGTGCCTTGGTCCCCCCTGTGGTCCAATTTTTGGATTTTTTTTTTCATTAATTTTTTTTTTCAAATCATCTGTAATGACGCCAGAAAGCGTATTTCACAACAAAATCTATATCCAAGTATACTTTAGCCAATAATTTTTATGTTTACAAACAAAATATTCAAAATCATCCCAAAAAAGTTGATAAATTCCAAGGAAATGAAAATAAAAGAATAAAATATCAAAAAAATAATAAAGCCGAGTTAGTAAACTAAGCGTATTTTACAATTCTAAATTCGAAAAAAATAAGAATGCCAAAAAAACGGAAATTTTTGGCGCCCTCCAAGGACTGAATGACCGCGAGGGAAATTCATCTGCATAAGCAACAGGCGAAAAAACGAAATGGAAATGCGGAAAATTTGTCATCCAGACAAATGGGAGTCTCGAAATTGTGAAGGGAGTGTAAGAAGGAAAGAAAATTCGACAAAATTTGGAATTTTTTGCTAAAAATTTTGATTTTTTTGAAAAAAAAAATGGCAAAAAATGTGAGAATTTTAAAAAAAAAGTACATTTTTAAAAAAAGTACATGTATTTTAAAATACGCCGGCTCAAGTCCTTGTCGAAAAAAAAAATAAAAAAATACGAAAACCCCCAAAAATCGATGAAAAAATATCTGAATAAGTCCAATTCCTCCCGCTCTCCCTCCCAATAAATTATAACACAAAAAAAGTGACAGCAAAAGAAAGCGGCAGATTAATCTCGAGAACAAAAACGAGAAAGTTTTCGAGGGCCAAGAAGGCAAGAAACATATGTATAAGGATATACGACTGTGTTTGCCAGACGTCCGATTTTTCGAGATTTTTTAAGGGGCATTTGGTGATCATTGGGGAAATGGAGGGTTGGAAATTTGATTTGAGGGGTTAATGATAATTTTGAAAATATATTTAACAATAAGGCAAAAATCGGTGTTAAAAAAAATGAAAATTTTAGTTGAAAAACTCAAAAAAATTTTAAAAAATATAAAAATTGAGAAAAAAATCGCATTTTTGTTTGTCAATTTATAATAGAAAATTCCAAAAATTGAGACAAAATACGATTCACAGAAAAAAGACCAAAAAATCAAAAAAATGACAAAAAATTTCAAAAATCAGCAAAAATCATAAAAAAAAAATTTTAATTAGAAAAAATTTCCAAGATGCTATGGAGTGAGCCTGGCTGGACAATTAAATTGCATTTTGAACAAAAAAAGCCAAAAAATCAAAAAAAAAAAAAAAAAAAAAATACAAAAAATTTCAAAAAATAAATCAGAAAAAAATTTTCTTCAATTTTCAAAAAAAAACTATAAAATCTCCAAGATAAACTCTCCATAGCCTGGCGGGACAATTAAATCGCATTTTGAACCCATCTCCGAAGCGAAATGACATCTGCCGGGCGCACGCGTCACCGCATTTTTACCTCACTCAAACCTGACCCTCATTATTCTCTCGGTGGAAGCCCCGCAGTGCCTTATAAGCGGCTACCGCTTTGCGCGCCATATTCAAGGCCTAAAAACAAAAATGAAACAGAGAATACGAGAGTAGATCGGAATATGTAAGGGCGAAACGGAGGGATCGGGGAGAATACATTGGCAATGTCGGGATTACAAGGGATGCAAGAAGGATGAGGAAAAGCTCAAAGTATGATGGGCGGGATGTCTTCAAATTTTGTATGTGTAGTGTAGCTTGGCTGTATTTTTTATGCTGAAAATTTTAGCTCTCGCGTTGCAGGCGCAGCTGAGATATTCAACGATCTTTTGTAGTCGGTAAATAAGAAAATCAGGGTTAAAAAAGACCGTTTTTTTGCTGTGCCTTGTATGAAAAAACTTGTTTTTTTGAGGACATTAGCTGCAATATCTCAAGAAAATATGCCAATTCCAAACTCCGAGCAATGCGAACAAAATTTATTTTCACTTTTTTCAACCGGAAATTTTGATGATTTTTGCAAAATTTAAGCTAAAAATCTCACATAAACCCAAAAAAATTAAAACAAAAAAATTTCTTCAGTCTTCAGTTAATCTATACATACCTCAATTCGACCGTTTCCCATCCCAATTTCCCCCTTAAAACTTCCAAAATCCCAAATATAATACTCGACCGCCCACTACTCGCCGATAACCTCGGAAACCCCGGCGAAAAGTGAAGTGCTGACAAACGTTGCCATATAACACACACACACAGCCCATATACGTCCGGCGTATAAGTTGCGCTCTCAAGTAGGCCCGTAATACGCATGTGCTATTAGGGGCTTGGAATAATTTCGGAGGTCCTTGAATGGCGATGTTTACTCAGGACGAACACTTCCGGTAAATTGGGGGATTAGGGCAGGGGGTTTTTGTGGGGTTTTTGGAGGATATGGAGTATTTTGGAAGCTGTGCGAGTGGTCTGTGGAGGTATTGACTGTGTGAAAAATTTCAAAAATTCAATAAAATTGAGAGTGAAGTTGCACAGAGGAGGAGGCTTAGAATGCCTTTAAAATTTGCAAAGGTGACGGGTCTAGATCACATATGAATTGCTGAAAATATTAGCTAAAGCATTGCAGTTTCAGCCAAGACATTAAGCGGTCTTTGTAAGCTACAGATTATGGAAGATTAGGAGAGATGGTCAGAGGAAGAACGTTCCTCTTCTCTTTTTTTTTTGCAAATTCGAAGAGAAAAAATTAATTGCTGAGCCTCTAAATTACAAAAGAGGCTCAGATTTCTGTCGAATTCATAGCTAAAAATCAAATTATTTCGGCAAAATGCGAGCTGAACGCCTGAAGACTTTCTTAGCGTCAAAGTTGGCCCAAATCTGATCAAATTCTGAGCATCGAATATCAAAAAACTCTCCAGTTTGTAAGAAAAGACACTACAAGCACAAAAAAAACTCAGCAAAAATCCCATTCGCCTTGGCAAAAACCCGTTAACAAGCGCTGCACAAGCCCCGCGACTCGGGCACATTACCCCGAGCCAAAAGCCCCACTCGATAACCCCATAAATCCCATCGAAATTTGCGAATCCGAACCTCCGCCCTGCCTCAAGATCCGACCTGTCAAAACCACATCATTTTTTGCCCATAAAGATCTCAACGACGCCCTCCACGAGCCGTTCATTTCGTCCCCAAAACCGGAGAAAGCGATGAGAGAGAGAGAGAGGAAGGGACATTAAGCGAGTGTGGCCATTGTCTTCGCAACGACACCGAGTTTCCGTTCTGTGTCATGTAAATTTCGACGCGGAATATGTGACGGGGGAGAAAAAAACTAATATCAGATGGGTTTTGTCGAATACTAAGCGAGTTTTTGTGGGGCATAATGGGAATGTTGTAGGGCTGTGTATGGAATAGTAAACTGCAGAGAAGTTTGGAGATAAAGCGACCTGTTCTAGGACAAAAGCTTCAATTTTTGCATGGGTGTTCCAAAAATGCCGCAGATCAATTTTTAAAGGACCACAAAAGGTATTTTTTGAACCGAAATTTGCTCGGCTAAAAAATTGACTATCAGGGATTTTCGCGTCGAGAAAATTCCGAAGAACAAATGTTGTCGGTTTATTTTCGGATGAAAAGATTTTCCGAGCTTCTGTTCAGAGCTCCTTGTACATTGTCTGGCAATTTGACTTGATGCAAGGAAGCATTATGACCGTTTTTGCAGTTTCAATTTGGACCACCACCTCGAGAACAACATGTAAGTCAATATTTTAGTGTTTTTAGCGAGTTTAGGTAATTTTTGACATGACAGAGCAAGAAAACGAGTGTAGTTCCGTAATAAGGCATCGAGGAGTGCTGTTGGCCGAGTTTTTGGAAAGTTATAGTCAAAAAATTGACCAAAATCTCTAGTGTAATATACGTTTTCAGGAATTCGAATCCGGATGCTGCCAGACGGCTTCATTCTATTCACGAGGACTCGCAAAAGCATCTTACGAGGTATGAGACTGTCGAGAGGCCCGGGGAGACAACGCACACGAAGACTAGAGCTCGAGATCAAGTGATTTATTGAGTGAAAAGCGGCCCTTATATAGGGAAATCCCACGTAGGAAAGTACAATCAAATTTGAATAATAAATGATGATTTCCGTGGGAATTCGGGCTCGCAGTTCGGTCGTTCCGCCTCACATCTCCTCCAAGTGATCAAGTCGGGCACGGCTTGGCACTTCCATCGAACTGGCTTCGGAGCTTGGCGGGAACACGGACTGGCAACAGGGCACGTCGGGACCAAACTGACTGGGTTGACCATCGGGATTGCGTTCCATCGAGCGGGTACAACCATCGAGACTTGAACATAGGGCACTTGCTTTCCACTCTTCGGTGACCGTTCCAATTTGGTTAAAACTGGGGTCGTAGCGAAGTCTTTTAGGAGACTTCCGTGATCTGGAAGATCTTCTAGGTAACACACCAGCGTTAGGCGCCACTGAGGTTGGCGTGACTGATGTGTCTCTGGATGACTCCATGACTTCATCTTGACTTGGGGATTCATCGATTTCGGTTCCATCCTCGAAGGATTCAGGCTCGAAATCGGGCTCTGACTCTTCAGTCGACATTTCGTTGTCTTCCGAATCTGTCCGCTCTATCGCGGTTTTCAGAGTGTCAGAGATCTGACCTTGATGGCTTTCACGGCCAATATCCCCTCCCCCATTTCCAAACTGAGGGAAATCTTGAGATTCTTCATCAGAATCTGAGTCACTCTCCTGAGCAACTACACGACGCTTTACTTGGTCGTAATGGCGTTTCAATACACCAAATTCGGTTTGAATGGCTAAGAGCCTTTGACCGATGAGTTCTGAAACGACACCTGGAATCCAACGAATTCTAGGGTCATTGAACTTTCTGGCATATACCAGATCTCCTTGAGCGAATTTCTTTTCGCGTCTTCCTTTATTCGCATTTTCAGCGAGTTTCTGACGGTATTTACTGACCGCTTTCTGTTCTCCTTTACTAACCTTTTGAGGTTGTCTAGGCAGAATATTGAGACGAGATCTGAGCTTTCTACCCATAAGTAGCTCAGATGGACTCTTTCCAGTAGCTGGATGTGGTGTTATTCTATAAGAAAACAACCATTTAGTAACTTTCAAGGAAATATTACTATCGTCTCCTCCAAATTTGCGGATGGCGTTTTTGAAGGTTTGAACCATTCTTTCTGCCTGTCCATTCGAACTTTGCTTTTCCGGAGCAGAAAAGTTTTGTTCGATCTTATTCAGCCTACAGAAATTTGCCATTTCTGATGATGTGAACTGAGTACCATTATCTGATACTATTTGTTCTGGAATCCCATGGATACTGAATAAATTTCGCAGTTTAGAGATAACCGCTTTTGAGGTGGTATTCCGACCCATATCGATGGCTTCTGGCCATTTAGAGTAGCTATCAACTACAATTAACCACATTTTACCATGTAATGGACCACAGAGGTCGATATGAATCCTTTCCCAAGGATTATTTGGTCGAGACCACAACTGTATTGGAACTCTAACGTTATCTTTTCCGACAACGGCACAATCAGCACAAAGACTGACATAGCGCTTTATTTCTTGTTCCATGTTTGGGAACCAATAGTTCTGCTGAGCGAGCGAGTACATTCTTGTGGCACCATCATGAGCACCATGTAACTCGGTGAGAATCCTTTGTCTCAACTCTCGCGGAATCACAATTCTGTGACCTTTTACAATACAACCTTTGACAATAGTCAAGCTATGTCTTTTACGGAAGTAAGGAACCAACTTATCTGATGGACATTTTTCTGGCCATCCTTTTCGGATGTGCGCCAACACCTCTTGAAGAACTTTATCTCCTTGGGTGAGTTTTCTGACTTTGGATAACGAGATCGGCCAAGACTGTTCTGCTTCAACAGCCAAGACATGCCTCTCCTCCATTTTACGAAACTTCTCAGGTTTCTCTGCTGGATCGGGAAGTCTAGATAACCCGTCCGCGTTACCGAACTTGTCGGTTGACACATACTGTATTTCGAATGTGTACTGCATAAGCCTTATGGCCCATCTTTGCAGTCTTCTTACTGCAACCGTAGGTAAACCTACTTTCGGACCGAAAATTCGAATCAATGGTTCATGATCGGTTTGCAATATGAACTTTCGTCCATACAAATATTGAGAAAACTTCTCAACACCAAAAAGGATCCCTAACCCTTCTTTTTCAATTTGGGCGTAATTTTGCTCTGCTGGAGTGAGCGTTCGACTGGCATAGCCAATTACCTTGATGTTTCCATCAGGATATACATGCTCCAATTGAGCTCCTAGACCGTAGTCTGAGGCATCTGTACTAAGTCGAACTGGGATCTTTGGATCATAATGAACTAGCAATTCTGTACTAGTCAATCTTTCTTTGAGCTTTTCAAAAGCTTCTTTCTCTTTCCTACCCCACTGCCATTTTGCAGTTTTCTTTCTGAGGGCGTTTAGAGGAGCAGCGAGTGCTGATAGTCCTTTTACAAAGCGACTGTAATATTGAACCATGCCTAGAAAAGAAGCGAGTTGCTTCAGATCTTTTGGAGCTGGCATTTTGGTTATTGCTTCTACCTTGTTTGGCAGAGCTCTGATCCCTTCAGCATTTAACTCATGCCCTAAAAGGGAAATACTCTCTTGAAAGAGTTCACATTTTTCTGGCTTCAGTCGAAGACCAGAATCTCGGAGTCTCTTGAGGACTTCTCTGAGATTTTGTATGTGAGACTGATCATCTGGACCAGTGACTGTAATATCATCAAGATATACAGCGACTCCTTGTATTCCTTGCAGGATCTGTTCGATCGTGGCTTGGAATCTTGCTGGAGCTGACGCAATACCAAACGGTAAGCGAGTGTATCTATACAGACCTTTAAAGCTACTGATAGTACAATATTCTTGCGCTTTCTCTGACAACCTGAGTTGATTGAAAGCTGCCTTTAAATCGATCTTGCTGAAAAGTTTTCCACCATTCAGCTGCTGAAAAATCGATTCTGGCGTCGGGAGTGGGTACTCGTCGACATCGAGTTGAGGATTTATGGTCCTCTTGAAATCAACACAGAGTCGAATTTCATTGTTGGCTTTCGGAATGATTACCAACGGTGATGCGAAGTCTGAATTCATCACTCTTTTGAGCGAACCTTCAGCTTCCAATCTATCCAATTCCTTGGATACTTTTTCGACAAGTGCGAATGGCACAGGTCTACTTTTGAGGAACACTGGTTCCGGTGTTTTCTTGAACTTTAGTTCAACGGCTGGACCTTTGTAGGTTCCATGGCCAGGCTCAAAGAGCTCTCTAAACTCATTTTTCAGAGTATTCTCGGTTTCTTTATTGGCCTCCAAAGGGGCTACCGAATTGAGATTGACATGAGGTCCCATATCAACCTTGAGATCTCTAATAAGATCTCGTCCGAATAGGGCTTGACCCTTTCTGTCTCGGACAATGACCATTTCGGTCAATACTGAGTGCTTTCCAAAGGACGCGTCAATATACGCTGTTCCCAGCACATTCAATGGTTTACCACCATATCCCTGAAGTTCTCCGGTATACGAAGATATTTTAGGTCGACCTATCTTTTCCCATACTGGTTTGGGGATGACTGACCGGACTGCTCCACTGTCCAGTTCCATGGCTACTTCAATGTCATTTAATTTGACCTTTAGCCAGACCGGAGGGATTGAAACCCTGCGAACTTCGACTTCTTGCTCCAAGGCAAGGCAAGCATCATCTTCATCGGATGATACCTCAGAATCATATCTAGACTCTGGTAGGACAGCTCTGATCCCACTGTTTCTGCCGTTTTGGCGTCTTTGGTACCCTTGATTTGTGGGAGGCTGTCTTTGTCCTCTTTTTGGACAATAAGGCTGCATGTGCTGGCTGGAACCGCACGTATAGCAAGTTCCTTGACGCCCTTTCGGCTTTCCTGATTTACCCCAAAGGGGTTTCTTTTGGCGCTTTTTATCCAGCCTGGCGATAGTGCCGGATGCGCTAGAGCCAGCCATTTCTTTGGCAGCCGATTGTGAACCTTCTACGAGTTCAACAATCTCTTCCAACTTGGTCATGTCCAAGTTTGGAGTTTCAAGGAGCTTTTCCTTGACTTTTTTGTCTTGCAGTCCAGCGATAATTGCTTGGACCTGGACAAAATCGCGAGTGTTCACAACACTCTCAAAGTCGGCCTTTATAGACCACGACTTTACCTGCTGAATAAACTGTTTGGACGTTTGGTCCGCCAGTTGTTTTGCAGTGAAGATCTTGTGTCGCGTAGACGCAACGAGACCTTTGGGTTCAAAGATACCCGTGAGAACTCTACAGAGTTCATCGAAGGACTTGGAGTCCATATTTTGACCGTTCATGGCCACTTCTAACGACTCATAAGCCGCTGGACCGATGTGGTTGAAAAGAAAGACTTTCTTTTCACCATCAGCTTCAATAGTGCGAGCAGCCAAGATTCTTCTCAGCATGCTCTCATAAGAAGCCCATCGGTTCTTCGTTGGATCAAAGATCCATAACTTCCCAAGGTTTGCCTGGGTGTTACTCATTTTTCTTGGTTGCTAGCCAAGATTTGTACCTTGTAGTACTATTTCAACTCGCGTTTTGCGGTTTTTAAAGACTTTTATGTCTTTTCTTTCTCTATTTGAGACTTTGTACTATTTAGTACTATGTACTCGGTAACTTGTACCGCTTGTACTGTTTAGTACCGGAGTACTATTCCTTTCCTTCCACAGAAAGGGGATTTCAAAGCTCAGCCAGATGGAACAGGCGCGACCTGTATCTGGGCCTGAGTTCGAATCACTGTTCGCCACTGCGTGTGGTTGTCGAGAGGCCCGGGGAGACAACGCACACGAAGACTAGAGCTCGAGATCAAGTGATTTATTGAGTGAAAAGCGGCCCTTATATAGGGAAATCCCACGTAGGAAAGTACAATCAAATTTGAATAATAAATGATGATTTCCGTGGGAATTCGGGCTCGCAGTTCGGTCGTTCCGCCTCACAGAGACCGGTATAAATCAATGAACGTTCAACATTTAGGCTTTTCCTTGAGCTGATGTCAAAATCTGAAAGGTGAGGTTTGCCCTTGTTTTCATGGTTTAGGTGAGGAAATCTTTGCTCCGTGAGCAAGAAAATCGGTTTGGTTTCCTAATGATGCTATCTTGACTGTGGTTGCACCATTTTGCGCCATACTAATAGCAAAGCCATGATCACTCGGTCCAGTATAATATAATTTTTTCAGGCGAATCCCTCTCGATTTGCAGGAATCCCGGCCCACTCCGCTCCCATGCCCGCCAGCCTGACCCAAAGGGCTCAGTAAAAGAATTTTGACGGATTCTGTAATAGCCGTTATTACTTTATTATAAATATTATACATTATTGTTACTATGTAAAAGATAATAAATTGGTTCAGTCCTTCCGGTTTTTTCATGATGAGACCTTCTCATTGTCCATGCTTTCACAGCTGGTTCACATAGTCGAAGCTTAGCGGCCTTGGAAGGATTCGCCTGAAAAAATTATGTTATACTGGACCGACTGATCATGGCTTTGCTATTATTATGGCGCAAAATGGTGCAACCACAGTCAAGATAGCATCATTAGGAAGCCAAACCGATTTTCTTGCTCACGGAGCAAAGATTTCCTCACCTAAACCATGAAAACAAGGGCAAACCTCACCTTTCAGATTTTGACATCAGCTCAATGAAAAGCCAAAATGTTGAACCTTCATTGATTTACACCGGCCTGATACCTCGTTAGATGCTTTTGCGAGTCCTCGTAGCAAAAATGAAGCCGTCTGACCGCATCTTCATTTTAATTCCTGGAAAAAACGATATTATACTAGGTATTCTGGTCAACATTTTTGACTCAATCTTCTCAAAAACTCGACCACCAGCACTCCTGGATGGCTAATTTTGATACTAAACTCATTTTCTTGCTTCGTCGTCGTAAAAATTGCCTAAAATAGCCAGAAACACTAAAATATTGACTTACATGTTGTTTTCGAGGTAGAGGTCCAAATTAGGCTGCAAAGTCAGGGATGATCCTCCATTGTATCGAATCACGTTGCTACACACTGTACAAGGAGGTCAGAACAGAACCTCAGAAAATCTTTTGTTCCAAAAAAAATCGAGAACATTTGTTCTTCGGAATTTTCTCGACGCGAAAATCCCTGATAGTCAATTTTTTAGCCGAGCAAATTTCGGTTCAAAAAATACCTTTTGTGGTCCTTTAATAGCTTTGGCGAGGATTTTGTTCAAGTTTCTGCAAAATTCAGCGTCCTTAGCGAGCGAAAAATCACTGAAAGCGAGGAGAGATAGTTAGGGGAGTTTTTTCAGCCAAAATTTTTACACATACTGTTATACAACATATGCCCAAATCATCCGCAAAAATGATTATAACGAGAAAGATTGGTGATGAGTGTGCGACGCGTTTTTCAACCGCTCTCTTGTTTTTCTTTGACCCTAAAATTTCACCCACGCCCTTTTCATATTGGTATCTTCTTCTTCTTCTTCTCGCACCTCAACTATGATCAATCTGTATTATTTTTTTGTGATCGGCGCCCCGCTCTTTTCCGTCCCGTTTTTACTCATCGCGGATTATTGCAAATGATATGCGAGGGACGATAATGGGGAGAAGACGAATTATGATCCCCTTTGCGATAAGTAAAAAGAGTGATAATGGAGGGAGGAGAGAGAAGTAAGTCGATTGGCAATATTTAACGGTATTTATGACTAGGCAAGACTTGATGTAGGGCAAAGAGCACGGGTTGATAATCTCGTATTTTAAACATACTCTGACAAGGACTGGTTTGTAAATGCAACGTTCAGAATTTTCTTAAAATTTTGCGCACATTTCCGGCATAGTCCACATATCAATTACTAAAAATTTTATTTAGCTTGCGTTTCGCAGCGGCAGCCAAGATATTCAACGATCATTGCGGCTGAGAGAGCTCTCGAAACGAGAGTGGTCAGAGAAAAAAATTTTTTGCCCATATCTTAGCCAATTTCGCGCGGAAGAAATGGATTTTTCGTGGAGATAATTCTCTCTGCGGTAAAACTAACAGTCAGTATGAATTTTTTCATCAAAAAAATCGCAAAAAAATTTCACATTTTTTCCAACTTTCGACTTAAAAATCTCCGTCGTTTCCGCAAAGCACAAGTAAAATTCGTTCAAGGTCGGTTACTAGTGAGGTGTACAATGTTTCGACAAAAAAATCAAAGCTTTTCGTGTCGAAAGAAGAAAGCTACAAACGAAATGAATTTTTTGTCACGTCGACTCTCCTGGTTTTTAATTTCTCTCCCAAAAAATCTCAATTTTCAGCAAAAAATGAGTCGAAAAACATAGATACGCCTTCGAAAATCACAAAGAAACTTTTACACTAGCGACATCTCAGCACAAAAATCTAGTCGACTCACTCAAATGACATCAGAAAGAAGGTCGGTATATCAATGACAAGGAAGAGGGGCTCTGCAAGAGCAATTCAACACTCCACTTGTAACAACGAACTCAATTTCCGCTTTATTACGTAACAATTGACCCCACTAAACACTATCCCGAAGCTATTGTCACAGCTATAGCAAATACAAACAAGTTCAACATGCGCAATCCCAAGTTATTAATGGGGCTTTACTGAATATTATTGTTTAGGCTATTGTTCTAGCTAAAAGCGGGCTGTTGGGGGAAATATTGGGTAATTTCGTAGCGCTTGGAATATAAAAAAAATTTGGGGAAAACTTGGGCGAAATTTTTTGAGGGCATATATATACGAGGCTTCTACCTTGCTCTCTGTGAAAAAAAACTGAGATTTTTAGCTGAAAAATTAGCCAAAATTTGATTTCTTTTTTCTCAGCGTTACACACAATGACAAGGTGGTAAAGATCGTTGAATATCTCGGCTTCATTTGCAAAAGGTGTGCTGAAATTTTCAACAATTGATATGCGGTCTATGCACAGTGAATGCTCAAAGTTTGAACAAAATCTGAACGTTAGTTTTTGATTACTAATCTTTTCATTTAAAAAAAAGCAAAAAAAATATAAAAAACGGCCTATTACCTTTAGTAGTACCATATACAAAATTTTTACAGTCCAAAAAATGTGACCTCAACACCTGTCCCACTCCCTTGTAGCCACATTCTCCAACAATTGACAGCCCACTTGAAATTGGTCAAGTCCGGATAAAAAACGCCTCAAAAAAAGAGGAAATCATCTCCTCATCATAAAAATCGGCGCCGAAAACGCTATAACGTTGGGGATGCTCTTCATTCTTTCTGTGCAAACACACCTGGACTTGGCCGTCTTCCTGTCCATTTTTGAGGAGAGGCGAATGTATTATAATGCATAATAATGCACTTCATTGGATCGGACATGAAAAGGAAAACGATCGACTTGATTCCGGAGTTAATCTGCTTGGGAAATTAGGCAAGCAATATTGGTGAGATAAAGTGAGGAGGATAAAAAAATGTTGGGTTTTGGAATTCGAAAAGTTATGGAAAATTTTCAAAATAAATTAGACTGATTTTTGCGACAAAAAATTGCAAAAAAGAATAAAAAAAAATAAAAAAAAATATTCATCATTTTTATTTTTCTTATAAAATTTTTTTTTAATAATTTTTCTTTTTCATTAAAATAATTTTTTGTTTAAAAATCTTTAAAAAGTACTATATTTTTCATCGCAAAAAAAATAAAAATAAAAAAAATCAAAAAAATCCAAAAATTTTTAAATAATTTTGTTTTCCTAAAAAATTTTTTTTTACCAAAAAATTTATGCGCAAAAAATTTCAAATCTCAAAAATCATTTTTCCTACTTTTTTACGATCAAAATTCTCTTTTTTTTCTTCATAAAACCAAGTCCTCATGGGAGAAATAAATAAATTTGGCAAGGAAAAGAGAGCCCAAATTCCCTATGGCCATACTTTTCATATCGTGGGTAAAAGGAAAGTGTTGACTATTTCATTTCAACACTTCGTGGCTATTCACTGGGTGTGTGAGAGATTTCGAAATTTATTTTTTGCTGAAAGGAGTATGTGAGTAAAGAATAAAATTTAATTTCAATTGAAAAAAAGAGAAAAAATATTATTTTTAGGTCAAAAATCCCATTTTTCGAATTTAGAAATTAATTCTGGCCGATAAACAACTCCCTTTACGACTTCCTCACTTTGTTGTACAAGTGATTGTTAGACATCTGCCTGTCTTTGGGGCACCGCTCATTACGTATTCATGGAAATTTCGAGGGGAAACCAGTGCCGCTTCGAAAAAAATAGGAATTGGGATCGGAAAGGGAATACATACATATTTTATGAATTTTATGGTATTCAAATTGAGAATTGAAGCTTTTCGAGGTCTGTGGAGCATCTAAAAATAAAATATTTTTTTTTGTCAAAAAAATTTAAAATTAAAAAAAAGTCGCGAAAAATTTGAAAATTCAAAATGTTTTTTTTGACTTAAAAAATAGTAAAAATCGCCTAAATACTACAAAAAATATCAAAAAATTTTTAAATAATCCAAAAAAAAATTTAAAAAAGTAAAAGAATAAAATATTAAAGTTCAAATTTAAAATATTTTTTAGTTTAAAAAATCGTAAAATCAAAAATCGGTAAAAAATATTTCTAAATATCATTAAAAAATCAAAAAAGTAAAACAAAAACGTTTAAATTTTTCCAAAACCCCAAAAATTACCTTAAACATCCGAAACTCCCCAAAAAACCTCTCAATAATCGTTTCAAGCCCATTTCAAATACCCTTGGCCATTTTCCACTTTGGCCGGTCAAAAAACGTCTCTTTTTTTGATGAGGCCAAACTCGGAGCAAATGGCCAAAAACACTCCGAAAAGCCATTAAAAATGGACGTTTGCGTGTTCTGCGGCAACGCCGGAAATTCAGGAATTAAACTGACGAATAAAAATTATACAGCGAGATGTCACAAAGGCCGTGAGGAAAGCGAAAAAAAGAATTATACGGCTTTTTGGGACGTTTTTCGTGGTCATAATACATTTTGGTGCAAAAAATAAAAAAAAACAAAAATTTGCAAAAAACTGTAAGCTACCAAAAAAAATTTTAAGATATATGTTTCTAAACAAGTTGTAAGACTTTTACAGTCGCAAAATTTTTGAAATCCCCAAAAAATCATCAAAAAATTGGCTAAAAGCAACATTTTCGAAGCGCCACCGACCATTTTCGGGATTTCAGAGCGGCCCGAGTGGACACACGAAATTTTATGCCCTGCGCAAATACGCCGGCAGTAAGGGATTTCCAATTCCGCTCGAGGGAAAATTTGGGAATTTTAGGTTACAACCCAAAAACAAATAAAAGTTACAGGGCCAAAAATGGAATGAAAAATTGGAAATATTTGGGATTTTCTGTGGTCGGAGTATAAAAAAAGTGGGGGAAAATTTTAGAATAAAGTATTTTCAGGCCTTATAAACAATATTGTAAAGCAAAAAATCGCGATTTTTTCGGTAAAAAAAATAGAAAAAAAATAATTTTTTTTAAAATTTTTATGTAAATAGTTGATATTTGATTTAACATAGAGAGTAAAATGCCTGTACAAAAAATCTGTTTTTTCCGCAGGAAATTTGCGGAGATACGACTGAAAAACTGCATTTTTTATGATCGACACGTCTCATTTTCATCGCTTTCAAAGATTGTGTAAATCCCGGCTTTGCCTGCAAAACTTGGCATAAAGTTTTCTGAAATTAATAATAACCTTACTTAGAGTATTCATACCCAATTTAAACCGTTGTTATAGACAGTTTTTAAGCGACTTCAAGCCTAAACAAAAATTTTTTCTCAATTCCCCCTAAATCCCATATATAGCAATATAAAGTAAGCTGCTACTCGCCCCATCCTCTCAACGTTCCTCTTCAAAACAGACGAGGAGATATGCTGAAATAATGGAAAAGAATGCCCTCAAATTCGATCAAACGAAGCGGCACGGCCACAGAAAGGAAAGGCGAATGTTCTTTTTATGACATTTCTTTTTGTTTTTTTCATAAATTACGGCTCTGCGACAAAAAAAAAACTTTTTACCGAGCGCAGTTTTGTATGAAGAAAGTTTTTGTTCGCAAGAGAAAAAAGTTTGTTTTTGGAGCACCCGCCTTTTGTATCGACGACCTGGAAAGAATTATTGCGTAATTAGTGGAAAAGGGTTACAAGGTTGGGCAGGGCACTTGAATTTGGCTTTCAAAAGGCTGGATTTTACAGTGCGGCTTTGAAAAGGCGTTTCGGGAAATAAAAAAAATGATTTTTTTGGCGAAAAATGTTGTTTTTGGTAAAATTCTTACAAGGCTATAACTCAAGCTGCAACGCTCAGATTTGCGTCAAATTTGGTATGAATGTTCAGCACAGGTAACTTATTGGATACAAAAATTTTTAGTTCCTAGTTTGCAGGCATCGTACAGATACTGATAGATTTCCTCTACATACCGTGAAACACAATATTCGAATTTGGAAGCAAAAATTTTTGATATTTTTGATCAAACTTTGCCTGAGGGTTCCATTTTGAATATAAATCAATTACTAAAAATTTTAGCTTGTAATTTGCAAGGGCAGCCGAGATATTCAAAAGCCTTTGCAGGCGAGAGACTATGAAAACTGAAGAGAGACGGCACAGAAAGCAAACGCTTGTCTATATCTCTATGGTTTCCACTCGAAATGACTTTACTTTTTGCGGGAACTATTTATGTACTCTACTCTAGAACCTAAACGAAGATTTTCATTTCAAAAATCTCAAAAAAAATTCGATTTTTCGTCAAATTTCGACCTAAAAATCTCAGCGTTTTCTGCAAAGCGCAAGCTGAAGCTCTCGTATGAATTTTATAGGTTTGTATTCTTAGCATAGGCAAGGTTTTATCATCATCTGAGAATTGAAAACTGTATAATTTCCCTGAAAAGCCAAGTCTTTGCAAGCTCCTCAATCCCTCTCAAAATAACCATTTTCCTCTGTCCTTGAGAAAGTTTATGTTGTAGAGAAAGCGAATTCAATGCGAAAATGTCTTCGAAACGTCCATTTTCGGCAAAAAAACGAATTTACAAAGGAAAAAATTGAAAAATAAGGGAAATTACCAGGTTCAAGCTTTTCGAAAGTCATGGATAATGTTGGGGTAGGAACAAGGTCAAGTTCTCCTCGGAAAAAAGTCTTGGGATCAAAATTTGTTGGGATATCTCTATTTTTTCTGGAAGCGTCAAATGTCACTCAATTTAGTCAAACGGAAAAGTTTATAGAAAAAATGTGTCAACTTGATATAAACAACGAGCTGTCACCGAGCTGCTGAAGGGCTGAATTGAAATGTAAAAAAAGAAAAAAGAGGAATGCTGGAAGAGACAGTTTTGAGGCTAATTTGAGCTTTCTATATAAAGAATTTGAAAAGCAATAAAAAGTGTTTGTTGTAGTAGGGTCAGGTATTTCAAAGGTAATTTTAGCCAGAAATTAATGTTCAAAACTTTTCAATTTTTCTTGTGAGCTAAATTTGAAAACCTTCCGAGCCTTTTACATGTTGATTTTGCAATTTCAAATCATGAAAATTTTAGTCATCAAAAAAATTTTCACAGGGGGGACAAAGGCAAAATTTTTTGAAAATTTAAAGTTTTTTCGCCGGATCTTTTCTGGAGGCTCTCGGACAATAGGGACCACAAGTTTAACTATAATTCCCGATTAACTACATGCAGACATTACAATTTAAAAAAGTAAAATTTTTGGTCATCAAAAAATTTACCACAGGGGGGACCAAGGCAAAATTTTCCAAAAATTCAAATAATTTTTTTTTATGCTTTTCATCTTAAAATCATCTTATATCACGTCTAAGTACCCGTTTTGATAATTCCCCAAAACCTCAAGCCCCACAAGCGCTCCCAACCCGACTTTATACTCGCAAAGATTCAAACCTCTCAACCCTCAAACCCATAAATAAAGGAGAATAAAAAAGCCGCTGAAAGTCTCCAGCCGCGAATTAGATCCATGTTTTGCCTCTAACGAACACTGAATCCGGCGCACCGCACTTGATATTCCGCCAAAACGAGCGTTACAAAGGCGACGGGGCTGGTGCTCTTGACTCGGGCCAATTCGAGGATTTGTATTTGATGAATTGGTCGGTTTGGGGGCAAGTGGAACTTAATTTAGACCACAATTCAGAATTTGGAAAGAGGAAATGGAAGAGTGGTGGGGCTTTAGGCGCAGTACGATCAGTTTGGCCCGAGGCAAGGAGCAAACTGATTTTTGGGGTATAATGTAAATTTGTTATTGTTGCAATGACTATAACAATGTCAATGGAGCAACAACAGGGCTTTACAGAGGGCCTTATAAAGTTTTATAAAAAGTCTTCTAGTCCTCAGATTTTTGTAAAAGTCTCGCTAAAAATCACAGCCAAAATTTTTTTCTTTAACCGTCTATCCTTATTTTATACACAGTAAATTTTGTTAAAGAAAAATCCAGAAATAAAATAATCAAATCAAACAAAAAATAAACCTGCAAAAAACTGACCGGACCCCACAAAATCAGGCCAATCAGTTTACTCAATGGGTTCGGATTTCTCGGCGGAAGAAAAAACAAAAATACCGACGGGAAATAGGATTAGCGGCTGAAGGTGAGAAAAAAGGTTGAAAAGGTGAGCATAAGGCGAATGGGTAATGTAGTGGAAGAACCGAAGAAAAAGGCTGATTGCGTAATATTATTTTTTTTACAAAAAAAAATAAAAAATATTTTTTTTTTATTCTTAATTTTCAAAATAAAAAACGCTTATTTCCTCCGTTTTTCCAAAAAAATTCATAAAATATTCTCATTAAAAAATTTTCGTATTCGAAAATAATAAAGAAAGTCCTCCGTTCCGTTTTTATGACTCATAAATATGTTGGCATTCTTCCTGAAATTAAAAAAAATAAATAAATTTCCCCGGCTTCTGCGCACAATGAATCGAAATTTATAGCGTTTTATCGCGAGTGGGAAAAAATCGAAAAAACACAAAAGAAATTTAAATATGAGTTCATTAAATTTTTGAAGAGCAAAATAAAGAAAAAAATAGATTTTTGGAAAGCATTTTTTTCAGAAAAAAAATGCTTTTGGAAAGCATTTTTTTCAGCAAAAAATGAGGTTTTTAAAATATTTTTTAATCATTAAAAAGCGATAATTTTTTTTTCAATTTTAAAAGAATTTTTTTGGTAAAAAACTAGGTCAAAAAATTAAAAAAAAATCCGCAAAAAAATCGGTTAAAAAAATAAAAAAAATCGATACTTTTAAATTAAGTATACGACCAAAGAACATCATCTAATTAAACCTAATTAAACTCACGTAACTAGTCTATAATAATACTTGAGCCCCCGATTATTTACCGAAATTAATAAGCCAAACATCTCGAATAACAGTTTGTACCAACGGGTTGAGCATCGCGCGACACGAATAAACAAAGTTTTTGGGGTGATCGGACCGAGGTCACTGTCGAATCGGACCTTTGTTCTCAGGCAAATTATAATCTCCGTAAATTAATATATGCGCATGTCGATGCAGAGATACCCGGGATAGATATATACAGCGTAGAAAGTAAAAAAAAAACAAATTTTTATGAAACTCGGCAAAGAAAGCCGTTTGCACGGTGCAAAGATGTCGCTTGCATGCTGACTTCTTCAACCAGTAAAAACGTATAAGTGGCCCAAAAATTTTGTTCTTCAAATTTTACAGGGGAAGTACTCCAAAATGCGACGCTCAGATTTTCTTGAAATTTTGCACACACGTCGGGCATGGACTAAATATAAATTCCTGAAGGTTTTAGCTCGCGCTTTGCGGGCGCCGCCGAGATATCAAACGGTTTTTGCCGCCGAGAGAGCACGCTAAACGTGGAGGTCGGTCAGAGAGAAAAACGCTTTTTGGCCATAACTTTGGCAGTTTCGAGCGGAAATAATTGATTTTTGTAGAACCGTTATCCTTTACGGTAGAAACAGGCATAAAAAACTTTTCGTGCTAAAATTCGGCAAAAAGTCCTAAATTTTGGCCGACCTTCGATCTGGAAATCTCGGTTGTTTCTGCAAAGCGCGAGCTAGGATTATGACATATATCTTATAAAAAATTATTCTAAATTTGTGCTAAGTTTCATCAAAATTTGAGCATCGCAGTTGGAGTACTTCCCCTGTTAGCTTATGCCACTCGAGATAGAGCTATTTGTAATCCCCCCATAACCAGCCTATTTTGACAAAAAAATTTTTTATAAGACAGTGCCATTACGACCAAAAAACCTTTTCAAAAACCTGCCAAAACGACTGATGACCCAAATTCGCGCAAAAAAATTGGCCATAATGAGCGAGTGGCCATTATGAGCAAAATAATTGAGTGAATAAATAATTATATATTGTACGAATAAATGATGAGTGCCCACTTTTCGCATCAATAAAGGGTATGACTTCCATTTTTTTATAGCCGTAATATATGGAGCAAAACTCAACCCCAAAAAAACGACTTTACAAAACCTCTGCGGAAAAGTAATTGCCGCAGGCGGTTGGGCGAAAAAAGACCTCTCATGCAAATCTCAATGTCACGCAAAGATATTTTTCTTATTCAGTTCCCCGTTTGGGTCTTTAGAGAGATTTCCCCAGGCTCCATTTACTGGTCGAGAGTGGAGAACGAGCGCTACAAATTTCTTCCGGTAATGGAAAAGAGACTCGGCTAAGTCGAAGGGGGGAATGGACTGGGAAATGGTGGTGGCTTTGGGGTCATAACAGCATCTGAAGTTCTTCTAATCCATCACGAATAAGGCTTAAAATTATACAGTCAAAATTTTGGACAACAAATAACAAGGGACCAAAAAAATTGTTTGTTATAAAGAGGCTTTGCCTCTCAGGAGGTCAATTTTGACCTAAATTTAACTCTATCCCTCAGAAATTGTCCGTTATAGAAAGTTTTTGCCTCTATAACGTTGTAATATTCAATCCACGAACCCATCCATTGAAAAAACCGTCAGTAATTCAAATATTCCTGTAGAAACATTCAAGTCGCAGATGAAACAAAGTAGTTCCGGCTCGGTAACACTCCTCTCGACGTTTAATTTTCGATTATCTCTTGCCCATTTTTCTCAGCGCATTTCCCGAAAGCAAAAGGGGGAATTAGGTGCCGACAGAATGGAGTAAATGGGATTGGGAAGAGGTTTTCGAGTAAATCTTCGGAATGAATACAGCTTTGGGCTCATTTCTAGATTCCTTATATCGTAAAGTTACTATTTGAAACAGCGAAGGTACGGTTTGAATATGCTACAGTAAAGATACAGGAGCAATAAAAAAATTGGCAGAAAAGTCATCAAACTTGGGTCTCACCACGAAAACGTGAAGAAATTAGGTTTCGAGTGGCATTTTCTACAATTAAGTTAAGAATCGACCGGTCAGCAGAAAATACTAGCCTATTTCCATCTAAATTTTGGACTTCAACATTACTCATACGCTAATGCAGCCCTCTTTCGTTTTCCCGCAAATTTCGGCCCGAACATATTGCGCAATTTGAGGAGCAAATGGGAAATTGAAGCGAACCGTCGATTCGAAGCGGAAAATGCAAAACGGCTCGGCGTTGAAGCGAAGATGGCATTAGGACGTTGAATTAATGCGCGGTTTATAAAAATTATACGGCCGATGAAAGGACGAGGGTAAAAAGGGAAGCGACTTTGCGGGAGATTGCCGCATTCGATTGAGTAATGAGGGAAGATGACATAGCGGTGACATACATGCTAGGATGAGCTATATACAGTTATTGGAAATAAAGAAATTTGAAAAAAAAAAAATTTCGTAATTTTTTTGCATTAAAAAATATAATGTAAAATTCAATATTTAGAGGACAATTGGCATAAAAACACCATTAGATCCAATAAATTCCACATAAGCGACATTTTATACGCAAAAAAGCAGACTCAAAGTTTTCAATATTTTTTTGCGTATAAAATGTCACCCACGACTCGCAAAGCGAAATCAAGTTTATTAATACTCACTTTGCTCCCTGGCAAGCCTATATTCAAAAAAAATATTACTAAAATTTCTATTTTTATTCAAATATAACCCTTTATTCAACACCCCGCTAAAGAAATCTCAACGCCAACCCGAGCTCGCTAATTCTTTCGGAGGCGCAAAATGCAATCGCAGGCGCAACACTTGCCACCTAAAGCAGTAATCCCCGCCAAAACCCTACCGAAATCACATTAACGCATCTCCCTTTTTGAAGAAAAGAAATCGCCGGCGAAATCGGCGTGAAAACGAAATCAAAATATTTTTGAATGAGCCGAGAATTACTTTGAATGCAATGAATAAAGAACTTTGGAGACTTTCAAAACTTCCTTTGAGCTCCTTAAACAGAGAAAAGTCAGGGAATTTTTTAAAATTGGAAAATTTGGGTCAAAAAACATCGTTGGATTACTGTAATAGAGTAAGATTATTTGACCATTCAAAGACTCAATTAATTAGAAGACTTCTCCAACTACATTTTCCCGGCGCAAAATCCCCAAATCCAATCAAAATAAAACCAACGGTTACGTAAATTTCCCAACGAAACAGGTTACAAACAAGTGGGTAAAGACGATTCCCAGCAATCCCAATTTGTCTTGTTTTGTAAATCACGGCGGATTTAGTCAAGCCGACCTTGACATCCGTTTGCAAAATCAACAAGACAAAGGAAGTTTGTTGGAGGTGTCAAAAAAAGTGAAAAAGGTTTTTTTGGGGTGATGACTAAAGGATTTGACAATGAGAAAAAAACGTTGATAATATACGTAGATAAAGCCTATTTTTTGAAGGAAACGAGACGATTTCACCCCAAAAAAATTAATTTTATAAACAAGGGAGGTGCTTCAAGTTCGAAACTTAGATTCTTTTAAAATTTTGTACACACCCCATTACCAAAATTACAGTAGAACCAATCTAAATACAGCAAAGAATTTTGATTGCCTCAAAAGTCCATTTAAAGCTATATTTGACCTCCTTATAAGGAAGCGTTTCTAAAAATAACAAACTTTTTTTCTCTCTCTCTTGCAAAATGTTCCTGTAGAAAATTGTACAGGGTGGTTCAGCCGAAGCTTCCATCCTTATTTCAAGTATTTCTCCGCCAATAATGCATCAATTTCTATAAAATTTATATCAAATTGAAGCTGAGGGTCCCCATTTTCTGCCCACCGAATATGACGGGTTAAGGTTCACGTAGGCCCTCGTACTGACCTTTGACATTTTCATTCCAAATTTTGGAGCCCAAAATCGGTGAAACTTAGAAAATTTTTGCAATGATTTTCAATCGAGTTTCTCGGACTTAGGAAAATATTTATTCGAGTCTCCGGCTAAATGAAACTTTTATAAGTAGCAGAAAAAGTTGACGGCACACAACGAGAACAGCTGTAATTATTCTTCACGGCATTATTCTTGTTATTTTGGGGTAACAATCTCAATTAATCGAAATTTTTAAAAATTCGAACAAATGCTCGAGACTGTCCACATGCATGAAGACATTCACCCCCGAAGATGCATAACAAGTTTGCACGCCTAGATTGCCCGAAAACAGATTTTGTTCTGATCGCCTAGAATAAAGTACCTCGCCTAGAATAAAGTATGCGTTTTAAGCACTTGGTACTTCCGTGAACTTCAATTTTTTAAATTTTTTCGGCGACTTTGTCTTTGCCGGAAATCCAAAAATTTTCCAAGTCCGAGAAACTCAATTGAATGAAAATCATTCCAAAAATTTTCTAAGTTTCACCGATTTCGGGCTCCAAAACTTGGAATGAAAATGTCAATGGTCAGTACGGGAGCCCCCGTCAAGTTGGGCCTGTCATATTTGGTGGGCAGAAAATGGGGACCCTCAGCTTCAATTTGATATAAATTTTATAGAAATTGATGCATTATTGGCGGAGAAATACTTGAAATAAGGATGGAAGCTTCGGCTGAACCACCCTGTACACAGGTTCGATTTTAACTTTACTGGCCCCATTTTGCCCCATATTTCATTTCTGACTCACAAGTTGAGTACCCCAAGTTCAAAGCATAGATTTTCTTTAAATTTTGCACACACGCTAAAAGAATTTCCAGCGAAAAATTTCAGTAGTTTCTGCAAAGCGCGCGCTAAAATCTTCATTAATTGACAGGCAAATTCAAAGCCTTGGAAAAATCCAAAATTTTGGTCATACTCCAAACCTTCGAAAATGACCGCCGCATGCCCAAAGCAACGTCAAAACAAGCGGCTTTCGGGCCAAAGTTTGTGTTCATGTTTCGCGCCGCGAACTTGGCCTCAAACAAACTGGAACGAGAAGACGCTAATTAAAACGAACCACCGGAACCGGGCCTCATCCGAATTTCGTCGAAATTCTAGATGGATGGATTGCCGCGCGCCCCAAAATTCTCGCATCGAAAGAATTGAAAATTTGGGGTAAATTCGAGGAGCGAATTAACTGGATAAGGCCGAAGAAAAGTAGCCTCAAATGAGAGGGGGATTCGAATTCGAGTGGACAGGAGCGGGTAATTAGAATGGGAGGGTTTGATGAAGCAGCGGATAAAATTACCGAGCATTGGGTGAAAAAATTGTTAAAAGTGGAACCAGAAAAGCGGTGTTTGTGGACTCTCACGCTTGCAACGGGCGTTGAATATTGCTTACAACGGCCGTTGAGCATTGGTTGTGATGCAAAGAAAATTTTTAAATTAAAATTGGCCTAAGTAGCTCACGAAAAAATTTGGGGTGTTGCAACTCGGGCAACTTCTGTTTCATAGCTCTGACTTGTAGAATCACTTACAAAGAAAGATTTTTTTAACTTTAAAAAATGCGCCGCTCAGATTTTCTATAAATTTAGCACAGAGGTTCAGCCTAAAGTTCTGTCTAGACCGAATATTGTAACAAGGTAAAAACTTCCAAGTGCGACGCTCAGATTTTCTTTAAATTTTGAACACACGTCTGGCATAGGCCAAGTATCAATTACTGAAAGTTTTAGCTCGCGCTTTGCAGGCACAGCCGAGATATTCAACGATCTTTACGACCGAGAGAGTTCACAAAACGTGGAGAGCGGTCAGAGAAAAAATATTGTTTTTGCTATAAGTCGGCAAGTTTTCAGAAAAAGTTTCTTTTTGTGGAAATTTTACTGTCTACAGTAGAAATAAGCATGAATCCTTTCATGCCGAATTCGTCAAAAAAAGATGTAAATTTTTTGATGACTTTCGATCGAAAAATCTCGGTAGTTTCTGTTTGCGTATCACGCATACGTTTGGAAAAAAATTGTTTAAATTTGTGCCAAGTTTCATTAAAATCTGAACAGTTCATATAAAATCAACACACAACACCACAAATCATCGTGTATCGTATCACATCGCCCATTGGAATCACATTCCCATCCCTCAGCGCGCTTATCCAACACCCCTGCCCCCTTTCGATAATATAAGCCTCCGTTTATTTTCCCGCACCGCTCTTCACGCTTGTCATCAATCCATGGTCATTTTCACTTAAAATTCCGAAGGTTGGAAATCGTTTTTTCGCACTTCCGAGCTCGATAAACGGGCGAGTGGAAATGCGCTTGCGTCTCGGTTTTCAATGCTTTGGGAAGGGGAAATTATGCAAGAATGGGAAAGGTGAAAATATACGGGAGAAAAACAAGGTCCTTTTTTTAGAATTTCTTGGAAACGCGAAACCTTTATGGAGGAGGTTAGGGGTAATTAAAAGCTGGTGGGGGGAAGCATCAAATTTTAGTGAAACTTGGTACAAATTCAAGATTAATTTCTGTAAGATACATGTGGGTTTTACAGCTTTCGCTTTGCAGAAATGACAGAGATTTTTAGGCCAAAAATTGAAAAAAAAATTGACACTTTTTTGCAAATTTTGGAATAAAAAATTTCATAACTATTCCTACCGTAGAGGGCAACGTTTTCACAAAAAATCAATTTTTTTCAAAACTGGCAAAGATGTGGCTGAAAATGACTTCCAGCCGCAGCTTTGCCAGCCACATTATCTGCGGATCGTGGACTCTATCGGCCGTAAAAGTTCGTTGAATATCTCGGCTGCCCCTGCAAAGCGCGAGCTAAAATTTTCAGAGATTGATACGTATCCTATGCCTGAGGGGTATACAGAATTTAAAAAAGATCTGAGCGTCACATGTATGGTACTGACGTTGTGAATTTGGGCTGTAGGACTGAAATATAGGGCAAAATGGAGCCAGGAAAGTAAAGATTCAGACTGTATATAACTGTGTACAATTTGCAAACCAGACAGAAAAAAGTATTAGTTTCATTATGGAAAAACCTCATTATAATCTCAAACTTTGAGACGAGAAAATATAATATCAAAAAACAGAGCTGTCACATCGCGCAAGAGTACGACCTAATTTTAGAAGCCACCCTCTAATCAAAATGCCCCCCAAATACAGACGCCGCATCAATGTGCAGTGAAGAAGAAAACAAGCTTCATTTAAGGCGTGCAGCCTTATGAACCGAGTCCATTTGGGGGCCAGGTCTTGTTTGGCCAAAAATACGGCGCAAGAAGTGACCGGCCCAAATTTTATTTATAAGCCATTAAAGCGAGCCCATTTCGGATCGACTGGATTTGAATTTGGGAGTACTTGGAGTTGCGGTTGTTAGGCAACTGGAATTTGGATGGAAATGGAATCCAGGCTTTGAATTAGTAGGTTTGAAATACAGTAAAATCTCCGTACAACAAATAAAGGGCCAAAAAATGTATTGGTTATAAAAGGCTTCGTTGTACTGAGGTTTTAGCCTTCCAATTTGCTAAATCTATTTTTTGTGAACTTTAAAGTTGCCTATTTTAGTTAGCTTGCGCTGTACGGGATTTTAATAATAGAAAGCAATTCCCATAAAAAAAACGTTGGTTAGGACTAAGGAGCTTCCAGATGTTTGATTCAAGCCCACTGGTGGCCAAAAAAAGACTAATATTTCGAATCATCAAGTCTAAAAGAAGGATGCAACGTAAAGCAAGGAAAGTATGACTAAAACGTTTGTCGTAAATCGAAAACTTACAAAAAAATACAAGGAATGTGCCGCAAAAACAGCCCTAAGATTTCTCAAAAATTTTCAACGCCTTTAATTGCAACCAAAATCCCTAAACACCATAAAAACCCCAGGCAATCCATGAAGAAACACCCAAAAACTTGACCGTTACGAAACCACTCCCCAGGCCATAATAATCCCCGATTGCATTCGCGGAGAGTAATCAAATTATTATTTCCCTGAGCTCATGAAAACGGCGAATCGCCATTGCCACCGACGCCTAATGAGATTGGGGATAAATAGAAAATGAGCGAAATTCAATTAGCATTTACATTAGAGGGGGAGTTCCGAATAACAAAGATGCTGTACATATATGTATTATATAGCTAACAGGAGAAATGTCACAAGTGTGACGCTCAGATCTAGATGAAACCCGGCACAAATTTAGAGCAAGTTTTTGTAAGGTAAATGGCAAAATTCTAGCTCGCGCCGTGCAAAAAAAAAATCGAAATTTTGAGACCGAAAATTGACAAAACAATTACAGTATTTCGCAAATCTTGACATGAAAAGTTTCATACATTTCTCTACTGTAAACAATATTTTTTCCACAAAAAATTACTTTTTTCCCAGCAAAACTAGCAAATTTATGGCCAAACAGTGCTTTTCTCTCTGACCACTCCCCGCGTTCCACGTACTCTCTCGGCAAAAAAGGTTGCTTAATAACTCGGTGGCACCTGAAAAGCGCAAGCTAAAAGTTTCAGGAATTGGTATTTGACCTATGCCCAAATTCTATGCAAAATCAAAAGAAAATACGAGCGTTGAACTTGTGGTACTTCACTTTTATAAATAACCCAGGAAAATCATAATTCGCGCCATTTCAGTATCTCTAAAGAACAATGATCCGATTTTTTCTCGAAAATAAGGATGAATAGGCCACAATGTGGCCAAATAAAATGCGAAAAATCAAAGGGCAGAACGGAAAAATGTCGAAAAGGGAGCGCAATGCACCGACAATCAAATTCCAATCAAAAAAGCGACAATTTTATGGCCCACTGGAACGACTGGGACAACGGAATGGGCCGGGATTCCTTTGGTCGGAATGTCGGAGAATTTGATGAGATTTTTCTTGCTACAACAAACCTTTGTATAGCAAAATCTCCAAATTTTGATGATAATCAAGAACTTGATGGGGAAAAAACTCTTGTCCAAGACCTCCAAAATCCCATCTTGCCGGTCCTTTCCTTCACCCATTCCTATCAAATCCCCCCAATCCAATAAAACCCGCGATAAATGCGCAATTGTTTTACCGGCCCGCTTTTTTTGTAGACAACTGACTTTCGGAGGAGATTTCGGAAATGCGGATGAGTCAAAGTTGCGGGAATTCGGTTTACGAGGAGATTTACGAGCGACAAATCACCAGGGGGCGACTTTTGTGTTTTTCGGGGGTATGGCCATAGAAACAAGTGTAAAACGTGTGGTATTGGATCAGAAAAATTATAATAATAAGAAAAATTTTTGAGGGGATAAGTATGTAGATTGAAGCGCCATAAATATACAGAAAATGTATAAAAAAAATTTTGAAAAAGTTGAAAATCCATAATTTTTGAAATTTCCTCACAAACAAAAATTTAAAGCCAATTACAGTAAAACCTCTGTATAACGAACTTCCGCTTAAAAAACTCTCTATAACAATCAATTTCAGGGGCCCTAAAACTCATTTTTAGGCCAAAACACACCTCTATAAAACAAAGCCTCTCTATAACAAATAATTTTTTTTAGGTCCTTGCGATTCGTTGTACAGAGACTTGACTGTAAAAACACAGCAATTTTCGCCTTCAAATCGCTTCTCGGAACTTTTCTCCGAATCGCTTCTTCAGCCCCGAGAAACAGTTGAAAAATTCTGTCAAAAATTTATTCAAAGCCATGCGAAATGGCGGTCGAATGTCAAGTAATCGGTTCGCTTAAAGCGGAAACAAAAGATTCCCCCCTCTCCGCCGTCTTTACAAAATTGATGAATCGCCGCTGCAAGAGTCGAGTGCGAAAAGCGTCAGGAAACGTAAAAATTTTTTATTCGAATAGTATAAAAAGAACTGGATTCGTTTTCCAGGGGAGTAGCGTCGGATATGGAAATATGAGTTGTTTTAGGGCGGCAGGGTTCAGAACCAGTAAAAAAGTCGTAAATCCCAGGAATTTGGAGGGAAATGGATTGGGAGATTGGTCAAAATGTTTGTGGGGGAAAAGAAAGCAGCCAAATATGGGCAAAACAGGGAAGATATCAGTTTGTCGGGAAAATATTGTGGATTCGTAGCGCCTTGGAATTGTCCATCATCGCTTTTGCGACGGCTAGTTCCAGCTGGGAATTTGGTGCGCGGCTGCACCCTTTTTTAGGCGAAAAATTTTGCTGCGACGACCCCACTATTTTCCCGACATCAACGATAAGGCGATTTTATAAGAAAGCGGCCAATTTTTGGCGGGATCTGTCAAAAACCCTTGCTAGCACAGCTGAACTCCTTTACAACAAATTTATGCGTTATAGAAGGGTTCCGTTGTTCGGAGCGTCATTTTGGCCTAGAAATGACTTTTGAGTCATATAGCAATTGATCGTTATAGACAGGTTTTCTTGTACAGGAGCTTGTGGTATAGAGGTTCCACTGTCGTTAAAATAGAATGCCACACCATTCATTTTGAAAAAAAAATTGTTGATATTTCAAACTCAAAATCTCGGTCCTTCCTGCAAACTGCAAAGGAAAAATACTGGAAATGTCATCAAAAATGTTACTCAAAATATGTGTCAAATCTCATCAAAATCCGAAAACTTTTTTATTCAAAACGGATTCGTAAAAAAAATACGTCATCCGAAACCTCAAGAAATCCGTAAAAATGTAAGTAATGTTTAGAAAAAGTTACTTGCGTGTACCGAAAACAAACGAAAAGAGGCTGCGTTTACGCAATCAACGGCTCCTACCGTCCACTCTTCTCTTCGACTCGGCTCATTTTCCGTTTTTTCTTTTCGTTTTTCGCAATTTTCAAATGGACAAAAGAAAAAAAAAGAGATCCTGCAATTTGAGGAACTGGATGCAATTTCCAACTCGTTTGGAAAATCAAAAAAAAGAATACAGTAGTCGTAGAAAAAGTTTTTTTTGTCAAGTCTTTTTTGACGCAAAAAAATAAAAAAAAAAATAGTTTTTGAAAATTCAAAAAATAAATTTCAAAAAAAAGTTTTTTGGAATTTTAACCTTCAAAGATTCATTCCAATTTTCCACCATCGAGCGGTCGATTTCCCGCTTTCCTCCTCGACATGTTGGTCCCAGCATATGTGTATGGAATGCATCCGGCCTCGGTCAGATGCCCATATTGCGGCCATAATGTGGTGACGGTAACTCGCCACCGTTCCACGGAAATGGCTTGGATCGTTTGCTTCCTCCTGTGCGTTATCGGACTATGGCCTTGCTCTCTGATCCCGTTCTGCTGCTGCGACAACTTGCAAGAGGTCCAGCATATATGCTCCAACTGCCGTCACGTTCTGGGCGCCTACAGACATGGGTAAAAGTTCCACAGATTAGCCACACCCAAAAAAAATCAAATCTTGAGGAAATTAAAGGGGCGCGAGCTGCGAAAGACATTTTATACAATGAAAAGTTAGTTGGGCTCAGATTAGTTCAGCGGAAGTACCCCAAGTGCGAGGCTCAGATTTGCTTTAAATTTTGCACACATTTCGGGCATAGACTAGATATAAACCCCTGAAAGTTTTAGCTCGCGCTTTGCAGTTCCAGCCGAGATATCCAACGATCTTTGCGGCTGAGAGAATACGCAAAACGCGGAGAGCGGTCAGAGAGAAAAACGCTTTTTGACCCTAACTTTGACAACTTCGGATGAAAAATTTTAATTTTTCAGGAAACATTATCCTTTACGGTAGAAATAGGCATGAAACTCTTTGCCAATTTCGGATGAAAAATTTTCATTTTTTCTGGAAACACTACTCTCAGCAGTACAATTAGATATGAAACTTTGCGTGCCAAAATTCGGCAAAAAGTGTCAATTTTTTGCCAACTTTCGATCTAAAAATCTCGGCTGTTTTTGCAAAGCGCGAGCTAGGATTCTCGCATATATCCTAGAAAAGATTATTTTACAAGGAAAGTACTTCTATGGGGTGTGGAGTTACAGGTCGAGATATATATCAAAAAATTCGCAAAAATTTTCTGATTCAGAATATATAAAAATTAGCTGCCTAATTTTGGTCTATCAGCGAGTTTTTTTCAATAAATGTTTTTCTCGAGGAAAAAAATCGGTGGCACAAAAGCGCGCTCGGTCTCTTCCTTCGGAAGAGACCGAGCGCTGGGCCGAGTGGTTAGACCGCTAGATTGGAAATCCGAGGCGAACGGGTTCGATTCTTTTTGCCACACTAGAACCCATTTTTTACGTTGGAACTACTTTTAAGGTGTAGTTGTAATCCAATTTGATATTTTAAGGCTTGTCAAGGCTTCAGAATTTAGTTTAGCACAAAACAAAATTTTTTTATTGGTAAAAACACGGTCAAAAAGACACTTGCATGGTGTCGCGAGAAAACTTCTGAGGACAAAAACATGTCATTAGACCAAAATTAGGCAGCTAATTTATATATATTCTGAATCAGAAAATTTTTGCGAATTTTTTGATATATATCTCGACCGGTAATTCCACACCCCATAGAAGTACTTTCCTTGTTAAATTTGTGCCAAGTTTCATCAAAATCTGAGCGTCGCACTTGGGGTACTTCCCTTGTCAGCCCAAGCTCAGACTTAGCGCTGAGGCTTCAGTTTTTTTCCTGGGCGCAGCTTGCATTGACTTCTCATTTATTGGTGGCCAATCTGAAAAACTTTTTCCAGACATCACTGTTGATGGAGAAGATCGGGACCACTACTGCTCGACAACCTTTTTATTTGCAATATTCAGACTGTATATGATTTCATTTGATAAAATAAATTGCCTCGAACTTGCATCGGTTTTTTTGTAACGAATGCTGCAAAATGAATTACGGTAATATCGGCCAATTTTTATTTGGATTTTCCAGGTTCCATCGTTTTTAATAATCGTCTCAATGTGACGATAGCCATCGTGGCGAAGTGGTTGACCAGTAGAAAACCGATTTGGCAAAAAAATTGAGCTATGCCCTACGAAAAACATCGGAATCTTCGAATCGACCAATTTTATTGATTTTGTATTAGTATGTATATATGGAAAGGACGTAAAAAAGGCATCGATTTCCCCTACGACACAAACTACCGGCGGAATTGAAAGAAACACAATTAAATGCACTATACGGACCGCTGTAATCCCACAGTGTCACGCAATTTGTGTAACCAAAAATACGGATTCGCTCTTTACGGACTACCGGCGATAAATAATTGAAACTGTTCCCCCGCTTTCGTGTTTACGTGGCACACGTGTCGATGAATTTTTTGTTAGTGTTATCTGAGAATCCAAGCTTGCGATTTGCAGAAACGGCCAAGATATTTAGGTTTTAAGTTGGGAAAAAATTGAGACTTTTTGATAAGTTTTGGCATGAAAATTGTGATAATGTCAGGATATATTATCTGTTTCTACCGAGAAAGGTAACGTCTCCACAAAAAAAATCATTTTTTTTTCCGCTTGGAAGTGGCAAAGATATCGCCAAAAAAAGTTCTTTTATCTCTGACCGCACTCCTCGTATCACATGCTTTCTTGGCGGTAAAGATTGTTAAATTTCTCGACTGTTGCTGCAAGGCGCCAGCTAAGACTTTCAGGCATTGACATGCAGCCTATGCCAGACGTGTGTGCAAAATTATAAACGAAATTGAGGGCGTCGCATTTGGGATACCTCAGTTGTTATATAGGTCCAAAATCCCAGTTTTTAAATCCAAAATCACTCTACAAAGACGTGAATTCGAAGAACGCCTGATGAAATTTTTTAAAGCTTTCTAGGAACTACCAATGTTACAATGTTCCACGACATTTATATTTCCTCTCGTGCCGATGCGTTTTATTGATGACAATGCGTAAAGACGTTCGGAACTGACGTGTGAGTTACACCGGCACACTGTTTTTACAGTTGCATTCTCGCTCCAAGTTTGCTATTTATTTTCCGAAGTATTTTGCGCCGAAGGTAGGGGTTTAGAAGACCCCGAAATTGTCGTACGTTAGAGATTAGTTTTTGTTTGTCTTTTACTTTATACATGTTGCTATAGTCAAGCGTTATATATGGCATATGTAATACAGACTTCTACAAAAATCACCTGGATTTTAACGAACAATTTCACAGGTTCCAAGGACCAATTTGAGCTCCAAAACTATCCATACAATGCGACTTTTCTATAAAGAACGATTTTTTTGTACAGAATGTTGACTGTAAATTCGTATTGCTAGCATATTCCTTGCACCATAAAGTTCCTACGCAATTGAAATTTTGAGGCGCTGACAGTCGCTTGGCTAAAACGAAAAGTTGCGGCGACGAACACAAAAAACGACGAAGATTACAGTGCAAGCTGTCTGACTTTATGTCGTGTGTAGTGCTTGTCGCGGATGCCATTAATATTTTACTATGTATGTTGTTTTTGGAAAAAGGTCTTCTTCATTGTCTATTCAATTCTCCTGTCATTATTTTTACTTCCTTGGAAATTTCAGAGACAAGGAAGTCCCCCAATTTAAGCCGGTCCCTAGAAATCCTTCTTGGTGTTTTTGTGTTTATTATTTTCCTCGCACTTGCACATACGATTGCAAGAGGCCAAAAATTAGTTATTAGAATACAGAGGAACTAATAAATATTTCCACAAAGTGGGTAGACCTAGAATCTCGCAAGTTCGCTGAACTAAGAATGGGGACTTCCCTCATTCACTAAATTAAATAAACCGTATGGCCTGGCTCACCAGTACCTTGATGAGAGGTTAGTGATCAAGCCAAGAGGGCTTAGCATTCTCCATGTCCTTCTGGGCCAATGAGGACCCCCGAAGATCAAAGGACCGCCTTTTCTGAATGCTATATAAGCCCATCCAACTCTTCGACCAGATCGATCCGATTGGCAAAGTGTCCGAGGTTCACGCCTAGCGTTAACCTTCTTAAAACATTGGTGTTTACATTTTTTTTGCGTTCTCGTATACGTATTTTACCTAGCGTAGGAAATGAAAATACTATTTGTCCCTTCGTGGTTGATTCTAGTGTATTTATTGAGTATGCCTGGGGAAAGTTTGGGCGTCAGAAGGGAGTTATCTGACGGCCTATTCGGCTGCTTTTGGTAGTATCAAGAGAGAGTAATGTGGCTCCCCGGGTTTTCATAAGAAAACTCGGGGAGCCACACAGCGCAGGATTTGGCAAAAAACTTCCAATCACAGAATTTCAGGGAATTTTTTTGAAAAACGCTTGCGCTGTGTGGCTCCAAGGGTTTTTCTATAAAAACCCGGGGAGCCACATTACTCTCTATCAAGATCCACCGAGTCGGCTTTTATTGTTGACAAATCATCTTTAGTAAATCAGAGTGAGGTCCGGAACCAAGACCTTTGTGACCTGATACTAGTTGACGTCCAGTTCTTTCAATTTACTCATGCTATGCTAATGTGAACCTTCGTAGAGGTTCGTAGAGGCTATAACAAACATTTTTTTTTGTTTCAGTTTTTCATATAATACTATATGTACATAGTTTACTCTGCATTACATATTCTTTTCCTTGTTGTGGACTGTTGCATTTTTTCATCTACTAATCTCTAAACTTGGACCCTAAACTTTACATCTAAAATTCTCTTTCCTTTGATTAATAAATCCATTATGCTCCTCATAAAAACCATCTTAAAAATCCAGAACATTTTTAGAAATTTTCCAGGGAAGATTAGTTCTTAAAATACGCTTACGTTGAATATAAATTTTTGCAGAAATTCGAAGCATCAAAAATTAAGCGTATCGCACGAATTTCCACCCACGTTTTCTCCTCGGATGACGCGAGTTGAGGGTGGAAATGAGTGACTACGATACCGGCTAATATTCCTCCAATTGTTGTCTTGTCTATTTCAAAATCCTTTTCAAAGCTCCATGATGGCTTTAAGAAGATGGTAATGATCTGTTACATATTTATGGAATGCTCTCTTGTTCTTGGGAGCTCTTAGATTTTGTGAATGTTTTGAATATTATGAATGTAAAACGTGCCGAATGCCAAGTTTTTTTGACGTGCGTCACCTGTTAATATGTATTCTTTTGGCGTGTTGTTTACCCTTTGAGCTCATCGTTGTTGTTTCCTTCATATAATGTCGCAAAGGCTTTTGCTGTAATCAATTTATCGCGAGCAGTGAAGATGGGTAAGAATGGAGAAGCCGGGGAGGT
Organism: Bursaphelenchus xylophilus; assembly: GCA_904066235.2. Taxonomy (NCBI): domain Eukaryota; kingdom Metazoa; phylum Nematoda; class Chromadorea; order Rhabditida; family Aphelenchoididae; genus Bursaphelenchus; species Bursaphelenchus xylophilus. Next base: position 10,720,366 of record CAJFCV020000003.1, on the reverse strand, counting down.
GTGATAGAGACGATATTGACAGGGGAAACGCTCATATTTCGATGCTACAGGGCGCAGATTTAGACTGATTTTTTCCAAGTCAAACACAAGACTCCTAATCCTCGATTTGTAGAAACGACCGAGGTTTTTTGAGCCGAAACCTTGAAAAAATGCGACAGTTTTGTTTGCGGATTTGCCTTGAAAAGTTTCACGTATATTTGTACCGTAAAGGGCAATGTTCCTACAAAAATTAATACTTTCCGCGTATGCCCAAAGATGAGTGAAATTCAAAGAAAACTTGAGCACTTGAGGCTTTGTGAAAAACAACTGGGTAAAAACAAAAAAAAACATAGCCAACAAAAAACTTACAGAACGTTTATGAAATTCGGTAGAATCCTACAAGCGAAGCGCTCTCTGAAGTTTTGCAAACATCGAAAAATAAATTTTCAGTCAAAAATTGGTCTCGGCCTAAGGAAGCCTCTCTGTAAGGGAAACGTTTAGGCGCCTTGCGATTTTGTAAGGCGCTACGACGTTTCGGGTCAGGGACAACTCGGTCGCGACACTTCGGGTCAACGACACCTCGGGTCAACGACATTTCGGGTCAACGATACCGTTTAGTACTTTCGCTTCGGGACTGGGAAAAAAGAGTTTTTTGGTGAATTTGAAAAATGTTTGAAATGGGACTTGGGGAAAGGAATTTTTTGGAGAACTTCTCCCGAAGCGAAAACATTTCAAAATTTTGCTCACATACATATCAGTCCTGTCGGGAAAACAATGTGGATACTTTGCGCCTTGGACTCGCTAATCATCGCTTTGCAATGTCTAGCTGCCGCTATAGATTTGGTGCACGACTATGGCGAAGTCAGACATTTTTCTACAGCAAATGCAGAATCAGAGGTTTTACTGTAGCCCCAATTTCACTGTATTTTTAGTCCAGCATTATCCGCAAGACAAATCCTTCGACCTTTGCCCTGTCTCCAATCCGGTTTTCTAATCGGATACGCTTTGTACGGTAGTTCGAGAGCCTTTGTAAATCCACAAAATTTCATCCTATAATTGTCTGTATATAATACACGTAGCGTCTGCAGACTCCTCTGATTTGCATGCATGGGATTACGCATTTTGTTTACCAGAGCTACTATATCGTCAATCTGGAATTGTGTGACCTTTATGAAAAAAAGTCATGTGCGAAATTGGACGGATGAGAGTCTATAGGCAAATTCAAAGGTTAATCGTTCAATTGAAGCTGCGGCGTGACGCATAGAGTAAACATGTGTACGCATTTTGAAATGGCAAGGAACGTTTCTTACATAATGAGTCGTGTAGACATCAAATGTTGAAAGTTTTACTCACGCTTTGAAGGTCTGGCCATGAGATCGTTAAATATGTTATTCAACAATCCTTGCTGAGGAGAGAGCGCGCTGAATCGGGAGAGCGGCTAAAGAGCCAAAGGAGTAGGCAAAGTGCGGAGATCGGTGATGGATAAAACAGTTTTTGGCCGTATTTTTGCCAATTTCTGTAGAAAAGTTCGCATTTTAATGGGAACATTACTATCTACGGTAGAAATAGGCGTGAAACTTTGCAAGTTACAAATTTCGCAAAACAGTATCGTACTTTTGCCGACTTTCGACCTAAAAATATCGGCTGTTTTTGGCAAGGTGCGAGCTACAAGTCTGGTATATGTCCCAGAAAAAATTAGTCTAAATTTGTGCCGGGGTTTTGTCAATATCTGAGCATCGTATTTGAGGTACTTCCCCTATGAAATGGGACATTTTTTTATTATTAGGGTGTCCCATAAGTCTTGCAAATTTTTGGGTTTAAGAATTAACGTCTCATTTCGAGGGCCTAGAGAACTATACTTCTTAATGATTGGTACTGTTAGGACCACCATCTGTTACACTTGTTAACAGCATAAAAATTTTAACTAACCACGTGCCCTCCGGGGAAATACTTGACACTCTTTAATATTGTCCAGTTTTGGGAAGGGTTAGGAAAACGATTCCGTTCTTTGGTAAGTGAGGCTGCACCTTTGCAACCACACTTTTTTATAAATCTACTGAGTACTCTGTTTCTAAAAAAGCGGCGCTTTCCACTGAATTCTTGCTTATGACGCTGTCCTGCAGGCTTCTTGTATCAGGCGCCATGGTGAATATCACGATGTATATACTTTTGCGTATAAATTTTTTTGAGGATGGTTTCTCAGGTCGGGCCGTTACCATAATTAAAATAGCGTTAGATTTATGCGTTTTAAGAACGGATCCGTTGGCTACCTTGTTCTGAATTACCGCTAACCCAAGAAAATTTGAAAAAATGAGGTGCATTTACTCAATACCAAAAAAGTTGGCATGGATACAAATAATCTTGTAGTGCAGTGACTTTTAAACATTGACATATGTATTTTATCTTAGCAAGAGGATTTTGGAATAGCGGTGCCAAGGGCTGAAAAAAACACTAAATTTAAAAAAATTTCTGTAAATTTTAAAAATAATAGGGAAAATTTTGAATTATGTATATCTCAAGGCAAAAAATTGATACAGGCGGTAATCATAGCCTCATTATGTTCACAAGCAAGCGTAGATTACACATGATGCAGAGCTACGGCCAACACTTTCTACCGTCGAAAAAATAGGTCAGAAAAACGTTAGTGCAACAGTTTTCATGTTGGTCAAACCACCACAAAAGTGCCCATGCCTGTATCGCAGCGTGGACTAGAATATGATCCGAAGCTCTCATGCGTCCTATTTTCACGTGTAGTGGGCCCACAGATCTATTTTTAGAAAGCATATATCCGTTTTAAAATCGGCAAGCAAAATTTTTCTTAATGTCTAGTACAATATCGGGGCAGTGTGGGCAGCAGGTGGATCCTCTGTGGCTTTGTCATATACGGTTTAGAAGCGCTTTATCTGAGCTTTAAACCAGTACATCCAACATACTCCGTAATGCGTTTCAAAGCTTACAAGAATTCGCTCAAGTCGACCACCCAAAAATTTGCAAGACTTATGGGACACCCTAATAGTATATCAGTCTGTCAGGAAAATAGTGAGCACGCTTCAATTCCTGGAATTTTTAGCGCTCGCTTAGCAGGAACAGCCGAGATATTCAACGACCTTACGCAGAGAGCGGTCACTGAAAAAAATCAGACGATATCTTTGCCACTTTCATGTGGAAAAGATTGATTTTTCGTGTGGAAATACTCTCCTCAACGGCAGTAATAAACGTAAAAACTTTTGATCCCAAAAACGTCAGTAAAACATGAACCTAAATTTGCGTCAAGTTCCATTAATTGAAATCTGACGTTGCTCTTCGAGCACTTCCTTTGTAAAAACCCTTTTTTATGTTTTAGCCATTGAAAGGAACTTTTCAGCAAGTCCGTGGAGCAATCCCCATCATGTACTTTTGCAAATTGCCATGTCGGTTCGTAAATGGCCCGAGAACTACATACCATTCGGCAACTCTTTATGGTATTTCCGCCTCTTTTTTGTTACGTCTTTATCTCCTGCTCATTTATTCATGGGACTTTTAACTCGCCGTAGAATTTCAAAATTCCATGAATTTTTGCCCTCTCCCCATCTTACAGGCGAATTATGGTCGTGAAGAAATATGTATTTAGTTGACACGAGATGGGAAATCAAATATTTAAAGAAAGCCTCCTATTTATGTTATTCTCGATGGGAGCAGGATTTGAGAAGTGCAACATTTTTTATTTATAAAGCAAGTGTAACTGTTTCTGTGTGTGATTTTATAATCTTGTTATCATGTTTATGACTAATTGTAAATGCGAAAAACGTTCACGCTTCAAAAAAGAGTCTTTGGTCTATCTTGTTATCCTACAGTAAGGTCTTTGAAAGATGCATAGTGAAATTGATTCGAATGGAATTTCTTTTGCGGTATATTTTCTGTTTTTCCAATTAACAAGTGAATCATCAGAACGTGAGACGCTCAGTTTTTGTTTACATTTTACACACACTTCCGATATAGGCCATATATCTATTACTGAAAATTTTAGCTCTGGCTTTCCAGGGGCAGCCGAGATATTCAACGATCTTTGCCGCCGAGAGAGTACGTATAATAGAATGTGGAGAGCGGTCAGGGAGAAAAACAGCAATGAAAAAGTACTGAAAGGGCAGCGCAAAGGGTTTCTTTACATAAATTCCGCACACGTTATGCATATTCCACGCAAAAACCTCTGGAAATCTCAGCTGGCGCTTTCCAGGGGCAGCCAAAATATTCAACGATTTTTGCGGCCGAGATCAGGGAGGAAAACACTTTTTGGCCGTATCTTTGCCAATTTCGTGTAAAAAATTTGATTTTTAGTGGGAAAATTACGCTCTACGGTAGAAGCAGGCGTGAAACGTTTTAAGTTAAAATTCGCAAAAAGGTTTCGCATTATTGACAATTTTCAATCTAAAAATTTTGGCTGTTTTGCAAAGTGCGAAAAATTAAGCGAAAATTAATCTAAATTTTTGCCGGTTGTTGTCAAAATGTGAGTATTGTACTTGGAGCATCTCCTCTATACACTTGGACATTTTTCTGTTATGCTAAATAATACATGTCAAACACTAAAAAGTACTGTTATTTAGAAATTTCACAAAGAAATGATTTTTTTTCTTAATGTCACCATGACAAAGCCCATTATCTCGCATGTTGCTCTCTGTTCCCTTGCCATCCTGTCCTAAGAAATGCATAAAGCTGAGCATTTCATCTCCGATGCCCCGAGAGCGGAATTCTTTTTGGTTCCTGCGAAGACGTTTTTAGTGTCCTCCTTCATTAAGCACCTTGAATTTGCTTTGACTGCTTCGGGAAGACGCCCACCTACTCGCCAAGACTAGGGGCTCTATGATGGGGCCGGAAATAGAAGTTCGAGTCATCGTGCGAGCGGGATCGTGGTACTCCGTGGGCCGAAACGTCTTGACATTTCTTTGCACCGTGCGGTGGGCGCCGCAAAGTGGATTTGCGCGGCAAACAGTTCACAATGAATAAAGCACTAGGCAGTGTCATTGCGCGACGTAAGCGGCAGATTGCACTTTTCGGAGAATTCGTTTTTCACTGTGCATGGTCGAGTCACGAAATTTTCGGGCAACCACCTCGGGGAAGCAGCTGCTTCAACCTTGTAGCAACTACCAGTCTGTCGGAAAAATAATGAGCACAACGCTGAAGTGAAAAGCAATTTCAATTTGCCGCGACACTATGTATTTATTCTCTTGGCGGCAAAGCGATTTTCGGTGCAACCAAATGCACAATATTTTTCCGACAGACTAATATTATGTATAATATTTTTTAGTGAGATTATTCTCTCTCATTTAAACGTTACTACTACACCCCAGAAAAAACCTTTTCCCTCGCGCCGTTTTGAAAGTTCGTCTTCCCAACCCGCCAATGTCATGACCTTTCAACTAGTTAAAACTATACATATTGCTAGACAAAATTTAAATTTTTGTTGTGACATTTTGTGTGAATTTGCCCGATACTGGGTGTGCGAAGTGCCGAAATGAGGAGGGAGACTCCCTGGGTTTCCGTGCACCCGAACATCGGCATATATGCATTAGGCTTTGGACCTTGGAATTTGGCATGAAAGAATGTTGAGGCACTCAAACCTTAAACCCAAAAAAGTCATCTAATTTTATGTACATTTCATGCGTTTTCTAGCCAGCTAAGAAAGGGTTAACAAAATATCATTCTGCCGGGAAAATAACGAGCACAATTTCGCTGCCCTTATCGCGTCACTGAAATGAAAAGCAATTCGATTTTGCCGCGACACAATTCATTTTCTTGGCAGCGATGCGACTTACGAAGCGACAGAGTGCTCATTATTTTCCCGACAAACTGATAGTGTAGGGAATTGCCGGGCCTCTGATTTGTACAGGGTGTTAAAAAAAAGAAATGAGCTGAAGTCTGTGGCTATGTTTCTGCATAAAATGCCGTTTTTTGCTTACAATTCCGCGATTGGCTCAACAAATGTCCATATTTTTAGACGTCAATATTGTATACTTCATATCCAAAACCCTATTAGTTGCCAGCGTTCAAATTCGATTTCCGCTTTCGACGAAACGTGATGTAAACCGCTGTAGGGGATCTCCGCTGAGATTTTTAACAAGTTCTTGAAATGGAGGCTTAGTCGTTTTTTGCGGCCGGAAGGAAGGGTTTTCCAGGCCAAATATGGGGGTTTTCTTTATAAGGAAGGAGGAAAAAACTGTGTGTCAAAGACAGTCTTGGAGGACGTGATTATAGTCAAAAAATGTTTCCTCTTTTTAATCAAGTTTTCTACAGCGAGCCAAAAAATCTTGACATGTTTGCGCAGTGGGCTGTTGCGCAAAAAAGGCGTCGTATTGCGACGAATAGGGTTCACAGTACACGCGGGGCACACACAGAGCGAAATGAATACTTTTGGAAAATGCAATCAAATTTTAGTTTTAAAATTTGGCATGTGTAACCTATGCTGCTTTCAAAGTTGTGGTATTTTTTGTTTTCAAAAAATGGTTTATAAACTTTTCAAAATTCCTGGTAAACCTTATAGTAACTATTCAAGCCACTCATACACCAGGAAACTTTATTTGCAACATTCAATTGCCAAATACGTCGTTTGAACTTCCTGCTGTAATCACAGTGTTCCGATCTTTTTTCGCCGCCCATCGATGTAAAAAAAATTAAAAAAATCAAGTGGCCATTACTTTTCTCAAAATCGAAATTCTCCCGTGGTTCTTCTAGCTGCTCGCAAAATGGTTGCCCGCAAGCGTGAGCCCGCCTAGTGGAGTGATTTTAGCGACGTGCACTTTGCAAAAACAAAAGTTTAAAATGGCATGTGAAATTTCTTGCTTTTTGCACCATGCAATAGCTTTTTCCGGGCCGGGAACGATGACAAATCGTTTTTTTCCAGTGAAAAATATTTATCTTGATGAACTATATTATGCTTTGTTTTTCAAAGGGTCAAAAGCGGCAAATTTTCTCCAAACTCAACTTGGGACTAAATTTCGGCGGCATGCACTTTGCGAAAACAAAAGTTCACTTCGCACTGTGAAATTTCTTGCTTTTTGCTCTTTGCAATAGGCTTTTTTGGGCTGTCGCTCGCACTGTGACTGTTTCCGCACAGTGCATAATTTACTACAGCGATTTTCCAGTAGTATCTTTTCTATTTTTTCTGAGAATTTTTTTGGACCTCTTTCTTTCTGTGGCCGAGATATCGTTGAAATTTTTGATGACAAAGCTCACAGAAAAAATTTTCCACTTAAAAAAACTCGGTTGGTTTTACAAACCGTGAATTAGGAATGTTAGAATCACGTGCCAATCTTCGAAAAACTTCTTTTACGTGCCGAGTTACGCCAAAACCTGAACGTCGCACTTTTACCAGAACATATGTAAATTTGCTTCCGGGAATCCTCCTCGAATTCGAATGTTCTGCCCTTTTAAGACGGCGTTTTACAACCCAGTCCCCTCCCTTTACGTGTGTTCCAACTTTCGCGTCCGGCGCGGATTTTGTTTCCTTTCCGGCGCCGCACAATCGCTTCTAACAATACGATTTGAAAGGCGGAAGGCATAAAAAAGACCTGCGCCCGACTCGAACATGGCTTGATAACAAAGTCATCGCGGTTACGTCCTACTTCCGCCGACTTAAAGGGTTTCTTTGTCGGCTCTGATGTGCTTTTTGGCCTCGGATTTTGAGACGTGAAGTGAGGTCCTAATGTGATTGCGATTTTCCGAGGAAAAGTCGCAGATGCAATTCTGGATTATCGTATTCAACTTCCGACGAGTTTATTTATGCAACCGTCTGACAATAGGCGGCGATTTTATTGTGCTTTTCAGAATTTTTAATGACTGTTTATGACGATGAGTTGGCTTATCGGTTTGGGGATTATGCCATATTCAAGATATTTACGATGTGACTTCTGTTTTGAAGGATTGGTATAATACTTTAATGCAATGTTTTTTTGAAAGGAGGATTTTGACGTAGACCCAGCATAGGCCTCTGTCAAGTCAGTTGTAGGCCTTAATGGATCTACATAATATGTACAATAACACCTTGTTTTTCAAATCTTTTCTTGGTCCGTTGTGGCTCGTTGTATAGGGGAACTTTCTGTAAAATTTCCTTTTTCTGGACCAAGCGAAAAGAAGGTCTTTCCTTTTTCTGGTCCAACCGAAGAAAAGGTCCAGCTTGCGTTCGAACAATTTCGGTTGCAAGGAATATCAGACGTTGGGGTAGCCTCAGGTTTAGGCGGGTTAGGCTTAGTTTAGGCTTAACCAAAGCTTAGATTAGCGCTTAGGCTATTTTCTATTTTTATTTCTAGTCTGCAAGGAGGCCAGGGCGCAAGCTACGAAATACCTGGTCCAGAAAAAAGGAAGTTTTTTCGAATTTTTCTTGTATGTAATTTATGTCGTTTATCAGCCTTATGCTTGATCGTCACGGGGAGAAAACCACATCGGGAAAGTGGTAGTGGGATGGGGGAAACGTCTATCGTTTTTATTGGTCCAAGATATTCGTTTATTCGATGCAAAAACACGGGAAAAGAAATGAAATAAAATTGGATGAACATGGATTTCATAGGCTAATTCATTATTCAAAGTTGGCAACTATTGCGAACAAGACCCTCCGGAAAGCCGGCGGCCTGAAATCGGCGACATTCACACTGAGAAAACGAAACTGCAACACCTTTTTGGACTCTTTCCTCTTGACAAATTTACGGCTCAGTCCCACCAATTTCCCCCACTGAATCATGATATGTTATATTCCGACGTCTTTATGAGGTTTTTGAATTATAGCATGACTTCCGCTACCTGGCGACAACGTGGAAATCTCGTTTGAATGACCGGTAAATCTCTTCTTTTCCTCCGTGCAACAGACTTTTCATGGCTGTCGCTTGTACCCTGACTTTTTTGCACAGTGCAAGCGCCAAAAATCGGCGCGGCGACTTCCCGGAAGGGCTAGTACATAGGTCTATGTCCTGTGTCTAATCTTGCGTTTTCCGGCTCCACTCTCGTCGCGACTTTTTTTTTGATCTTGTCTGATGTCTTCTGACCTCATAGTCCAATGGTTAATGTATAATAGTCCACCTTATAGACCAAGCGTCCATTTCTCCCATTAATTCACTCCTCCTCGGGCTAATTGTTGCATTTCGAAGCGCACGAAATTTATCTTCGACATCATCCAGACAATAAATCGCGCGGGCTCCGCCCACTTTCGCATACCCGATCTCATCCGCAAAGTAATCTCACTTGAGGCCAAAGTTGGGGCCGCTTACAGTAATTTGTTCCCACAAATGCATTTTTAATCCGCCTCCGGTGCGGTTAATACTTTTTTCCGGAGATAAAGGAGTGAACACCGCAGACTGATGGGACCATGGGGACAAAGGCGGCGGGTGTATTCGATGGAAGGTGACTACAGTTTTAATTAGTGGAAGGAGTGGATTAAACATCTTTGATTGCGGATAAGAGGGTGGCTTTCGGGTTTCATAGGCTTTGACGGAGTAGGTACTGTGCATTTTACACTGTTTTTTGGGGAAACTTTTTATTTTCTAAGCTTGGTACAACGGTTTACATCGACCCATGAAAATTTGTTTCATTACTTCAGTCTGCCGGGAAAATATTGAGCAAATGTTGCTACGCCGATTGCGTCGCTGAAATGAAAAATAACTTGATTTTGCCGCGACACAATAAATTTTCTTGACAATGATGCGTATTTCGACAATTTTCCCGACAGACTGATAGAGGGGCATTTAGTCCTAAAATTCACTTCAAAGCCTCTGAAAATGTTTTTATAGACAGCCTTTGTTGCATGCAAGTGGTTGTCCAGAGGTTAAAAAAAGTGCAGAATAGGGCCGCTACTTATGGGTTCAGACTCCGCCCCTTTTGATGATCCTGTAAATGTCAACGGCCCGATCGAGGCCTAAGCCCACCCGGTATGGCCAGTCGATGTGGTCACGAGGCTGGAGTAAGGTGACTCTCGGACTGCACAGCTGGAATCTCCGGTAGATGGCCGAGGGCCAAGCGAGCTAGCATCAAGACATTATGGGGGTTCGATTGGAGCTTTTACATAATGTTCAGTAATGTCATTTGCAGTTAACAAAAGTTATAGTTAACAACACAGGTTGCCACGGCTCCGGAGCCGGCTCTCGGAAATTTTGGGTGCGGCTCCGACTCCCGAGCCTAAAGTCGGAGCCAGGCATCTCAGCGTTCAGAAAAGTAAAAAATTTCATGATCTTGTTAAACCAACTTGCAAAAAATACTGGGAAGGATGTGTTACATACGACTTGGCTGCAAAAACGTTGGGTGTATGATCTCTGGCACTAATAACTTTTATTTTTGGAAAAATATTTTTTAAAATTTTTTTGCACGGGAGCCTTGAGACCTTTTTAAAATTTTCATGGGAGTCGGAGCCGAAATTTTGACTGTGGCAATCTCTGGTTAACAATTCATCTTTTGAGATGTAAAGAATAAACAACAAACAATAAGTAGGATTTTCTCTCAAAATCCATGATTTGAACTCTGAACCGCCCAATTTGAAGGTAATTACCGTTAATTTTAACCCTTTTATTCTCAGCTCTTCAGTCTTTTTTCGGTGTTTAAAAGTCTAATCCAAGCGCTACATCCCAAAGAAAGGATTGCTTTCACCCTCTAACTTCTCGATTTCATCGTTCAAGGAGTCTAGCGACTTTGTCTGAGATTTGCAGAAAAAGGAAATACATCTTTATTCTCTTTCGAAAGCTCAAAAGTGCAATTTTTGCATCACCTTTTTGGACTCTTCTTCTTGTCAAATTTATGTCTCAGCCCCACCAATTTCCCACGCTAAATCATGATATGTATATCCCGACGTCTTCATGAGTGTTTTTGATTTATGGCATGACTTCCGCTACCTGGCGACAACGTCGAAATCCCGCTTGAATGGCCGGTAATTTTGAAAGCGCGTGTTTTTAAAGCTAAACTACATATAGTATTTACCAAATATTTATAGACTACGCTCGGCGGTCGTGTGATCTTTTCGTGAATTTACAGCTGTTTGAAGGTTGTTTCTGTTTCCTTGAATACTTGGACAGAATTGTTATTTTAGTGACAGAGCGGAATGTCTAAATAGTTGGATTATTTTTATAGTGTTGTTTGTGACAGGATGAGAATTTTTTTTGTAGAGACGAGGGGTAATAATAGTTTTGAAAAATGGTTTTGAAATCTCACGAGGAGTTTTTTGAAGTGTAATGGAAAATTGAGCAAATTTAGAACAAATCTTTGTACGGTGTCTTCAAAAAAATAGCAGTGGATATCCTGTACAACATAGGTCGAATCGTGACCTAAATTTTCTTCAAATTTAGCAAGCGCGTTGGGGATTTCACACCCTATATATCAATTGTTAAAAGCTTTATTTGAATTTCTCGCGCCTTCCAGGAGCAGCCGAGAAATTCACCGACCTTTGCGGCCGAGAGAGTACGCGAAGTGCGGAGAGCGGCCAAGAGATTTTTTTTGCCTTTAGTACATAGTTTAGCTCGAAAAAATACTGTTTTTAAAAACCTTTCTTGCTGAAATTTGCAAAAAAGCTTTTTCAAATTAGTCTTTATTATTACTGTACAGCGCAAGCATGGAATATTGTGGTTCTCTACGAAAAATTCATCCTAAATTTGTGCCATGTTTTGTCGAAATCTTTAGCGTCGCTAAGCTTTATAATCAAGTTATTTTCTGACAAAGATTTAATCGTTGTGGCACTTCCACACAAATACAAGTTTCAAAAAAACTTTTTGACTGGCTTTCCCTTGGCTAGCTGGGACAAGGCCTTGTTCTTTGTCACAAACAAATGTAAAATTTTTTTGGTTTTTTTGAACCACCAAAAGTTCCTCCTAAAGAACTTTGACATCCGAAATCTTTTCTTCTGTCGATTGTGAGTGGGCAATGTGTCTAAACGGTTCGGGAAATGCGTTGCATTCATCCGTATGAAACACAGACGAGCAAAATTTGGAAGTCACTTTGGACAATACTTTTAGCCAATATGTGGTAAAATCAGTCTCACTTCTTGCGATTTTATAATGATAAGTTTGTCCATTCTCCTTCTGAAGGCTCTACAGATGCCCTAAAACAAGAACTTCCTTGTTCTTTATGCTCTTTCAACTTGCAACACCCGATCTTTGTGCCATTCCACCCGATGACAACATGGATATCCGACGTTTTCGCATGCTTATGCCGAACATCCCCACTCCATATGGATGGGATTTGAAAGCCCAAAGCCGCGGAACTTCTCTGTATCCCCTTACTAAGTCAATATTTGCGTTGACCGTATCACTTCGTTCTTCTTTTTGTTTTAGTCGATTCCGCGTGTTATGGGTCGTCGAAAGGGCAGGGGATAACCATGATAATAACTATTGTGTTTTTGCAGATTTTTGCTTAGGAATCTACTATGTTTGGACGTTATTTGTCATCATTTCGGAGAAAATTTAGTGCAAAATGAATTGTGGAGATGACAATGATTTTTACTACATTCTTTGGGGCTTTTGCAAGATTTTCTACAAAATTAGAGAAATACAGTGAAATCTGTATATATCGTATTGCTAAATTTATCCGCTACGGTCTTCATTCGAGCATACTGGCCAAAAATTGACTTTTTTGGACCCTCGAAATTGCTTGTAGTAGACATATTTCGTTTGCAATGAAGTTCACTATATGTATACATCAGTCTGTCGGGAAAATGATGTGCACTTTATTGCATGCAAAATTGCATTTCCGCCGAGAAAATGAATTATTAATTCAATGTGGCCAGATCGAAAAAATATTTGCCAATTCGAATAAATATGGCCAAATCTTATGAAATCTAGCCTTTGCTTTTCATTTCAGCGCCTCATAATGCCAGATGCTTGTACGAAATTTTTGCTTATTATTTTCCCGACAGACTGATAGGGTTTTAAAGAAACTTGCTGTAGCTCAAAAATGGCGCAAGTAAGACTGCCGTTGTACAAAGATTTCCGTAAAAAATACGAAAGTAATGAAAAATAGGCTTATGAAATACTCTATTAACTAATTTTGATATAATATCTACATTCATTAGAAATTTTTTGAACTCTAAACGTGCAAACTGAGCGGTTGTTCCACTTTTTCCATAAAATTCAGACCTTTTCTTAATTTCTGAAATTTTTGGATAGCTTTTCAACACCTTTCCACTTGTCCTATCTCATAACGTCATAGAGACGTTTTTTTTTGTAATTTCCAAATCTTAATTGAAAGCCAAAATACCAGCACTTTTCACGAGTGAATGCTCATTGACACCTAGGGGAGGTTATCCGTTAATTGAGTCTGGAGATGCTGCTAATCCTCGGGGTTTTTAGATTGGATTTTTTAAGCTGGCCTGGGGCAATTTTCCCTTTGAAATCTATTTTTATTTCAGGGATTTTAATTTTAGTTTCCAAGAAATTTATTTTTATCCAATGTTTCTTTATGAGGTTATTTTGGGGAACGCTAGGACTTAAAATAGTTGCCATTGCCTATGGATCCAAAATGATGACTTTGTAAAAAGTTGAGGACGTTGTGGGCATATTGCTTGATACGTTTCGGGGCTAAGCGGGGATTACAGTTACTCTTTGACGATTTATTTTGATAGCCCGAATGTTACATTTTTACAGCGAGCGACGCAAAGGATTGTAGAAGGAGAAGGCTCCAGAAAGAAACGCTTGAAGATACCAGCACATATATTATCTATCGGTGATAAGGGTATGCTAAGATGAGCCTTTTTTCGATTATCTATGCAGTAAACCAGGCATAAATCAGCCTTTTGGAGCTTTGCAAACTTCCATTCAACTTTATATAAGTACCAAATTATCCTCATCGCTCTTTGGAGACGTCAAATTCGGCCTCTAGTTCGCAACGTGATTTTGAGATTTCCCCTCTTCACAATTACCTCTAATTTGGTAAACTTTCGGTCCTATTGAATACAGCAAAAGATAAAAGTGTAAATATATCTCAAGCAAGGACCTTAAAAATGGTTTTTGATTCGGTCCAACTCTTTATGGTAATAGGTGGCAAAGTTTTTTTGTTTTTACTTCAGTCAAGCCTTATTACAAGTAAGCGTGTGCAAAATAAAACCTGTTTACAACGAAGATTTTCAGAGGTCTTATGAGTCAAGTTTGGGACATAATGAACCTCTGTATAACATGATATTTTATAGGAAATTTTTTGGTCTTTTCCCATTCATTGTGTATAGGTTTGAAGGCACAAAATCATACCTTATTTCCCCCAAATTGCTGACTTTTTCCTATGCCCATATACATATTGAAATTTCATATGCCCATATACATATTGAAATTTCAAGTTTTTTCCTCCGCAACATCATCCCCATAAAAACCGTGTACTTTCCGTTACCTCACACGCGTTAATCATTAACGTCCCTTTGTGCCGCTCGAGTATAGTTGGTTCTGCCTTCAGACACGCCCACCTTCGGGCCCGCTCTTGCTCCCTCCGTTGACCACACTCACACTTGGACATGATGATCTCCGCGTACTTGTTGGGCTGGCTCTTGGCATTCATCGGGGTTTTCACACAGGCCGCTGACCTCAGGCAAAACTATCCAACTTGTAAGTTTGATTTTTGATGATTTTGGGGTTTTTTTCCATTTTTTTTTTGGTAATTTGAATATTCAAATTTTTTATTTTTATGAGGGTAAAAATTAATTATAATTAATTTTTTGAGTGTTTTAATCAAAATTTTTAATTTTTAATTTTTTTTTTGATTTTTGAATAGTCAAATTTTTTATTTTTATTTTTTGAATATTCAAATTTTTTATTTTGATTTTTTGGATATTCAAATTTTTTAATTTTTTTGGATTTTTTTACATTTCAAAAACTTCAAATTTTCAATCTAACTATTAAAAAAATATTCTCAACTGTTCTAGAAAGGATTAGGAACAGAAAAATGTAACATTTCACCTAGTAGATTAGCCAAAAACAAAGCAGATTTATGCAAAAATACAATGCATTTTCTCGGATTTTAGAAGTGTAGCTTATCTTGTCTGTATGTGGAAGATAAACATAGTATAAGGTCATGGCTTTGGTAGTGGCAATTTTAGGATTAGCTGAAAAAATCCATGATGAAAATCATGATTTTTAGTCCAACTATGGATTTTTTCAACAAAAAATCGGTGATTTTTCAATGATATAACGCATTTTTATAGTTTTGACGGGATATTAACTCAATTTCGGACTTTTCTCAATAAAACGTGGTATTTTACACCCTAATCTGTAAGGCAATATTCTGTTATTATGATTTGGATTCCAATTTCTAATCCGTTTTCGCATCCCCTACCGTAGTCGGAAAGGACACGGGTAATCGTCGGATTTGCCGGCCCTACGAACGGTTTAAAAGGCATTTCACATGGCTTACTAGGCTAATCTTTTAAACAATTCCAAATTCATCATTTCTCTGAACAAACACAGAGTTGAAAATTGGGAAGACATTCTATAAAAGTCATGATTTACCTGTTAGACTGCTCTTTTGACCTCCAACCTTCTTTCAGATACAGACGCAGTATTCGGCGAGCAGCCGGCGGATCCATCGTTCCTCAGCCGCTCACCCTACTCCACTCTCTACTACGCGAACGACAATCCCCAGGCCCAAGCGCCGGCGCAGCTGCTGGGTGCGGAAGCGGCGATACCCGGCCAAAAACGGGCCTACATGCGGCTGGGGAAGCGCGCCTACATGAGGTTGGGGAAGCGCGCCGATCAGCTGCAGGAAATGATGGAAAAACGGGCGCGGCTTCGTCTCGGCTAATGCTACAGTAACCTGACGTCAGCTTCATGTCATCCGCCACTTAGTCGCAGTTATCCAAGTCTTGTTACTGTAATTTGAGTCGTGTTACAGTAGCTTCAAGTTCCGTTACAGTAACCTAAACTTGTATAACCAGCAGCTCAGTTACAGTAATCCAAGTTCGGCTACCGTAATGAAGCTTTTGTTACCGTAAAACCCACTCTAATTACAGTAATCCAATATTTGTTACAGTAACCACCGTTTCTGTTACAGTAACCCCAGCTGTCATCCAAGTCTCGCGCTTGCAATAATCGTGAACCTCTTTAATCTGTAGTTGTAACACCCGTTTGTAATATTCGATTACAATTACTCAAGATCTCTCCCCCACCGTACCAAAGAGAATTCCCCTGTCCCAAATGTATTTGTTGTCTATTTTAATATGTATTCTATGTACACATTCTCCATTTTGTAGCATCGCAGAAAGTCCGCTTTGCAAGAAGTTATTCAGTCCATGTTGGGTCTTATTCCACTTTCGTACGACAATAAACGGAGTTTAGTTGTGGAGGAGAGTGATGATGATTGACTTACAATTATACAGGGTGTCCAGAGAAATGTGCCGAAAAGTTTTTGTCGATTTCTTGGCGCTCAATAAAGATATCCGAAAAATTCTTTTTGCAGGATAAAGAAGAATTTGGGCGGTTTTTTGTCCTAAAGAATCATTTTTTCCGCCAGCGCGGAAGGCAGTGTATTCGGCGGAGACTTTTGATCGCTTTTTTGGCCATCACACCAATTTTAAACGCATTATTATGATGCTGAAGCTTCCGGAAAGTCTTCAAATTTTTGACGCAATAAATCACACAGACAGCGACATCGCAATGCGATCCCATATAGCGACTGCACGGTGCAGCCTGTCGCTGCAACACCGATAAAGTCAGAGTGCACCGTGCGGAGGTTTGAAACAGCAAGGCAAAAGGAAATTTGAACAAAAAATATTTTGTTGTTTTCTGGTGCACCAAGTGGTTTTCCGATGGCTTAGCTTCTGCCAAAGCTTGGTGACAAAATTTTCGAAGGCATACGAAGCCAGCAGGGTGTTCTAGCCAGGCCATAAAAATTGTGTTGGACCATGTCTTGTCCGCAGCTGAGTTATGGCCTCCGCCGATTCGGCGAGCGTCCGCCATACCTTCGCCGAACACTTGGTAAACATGAAAATATGCAAATATCTTTGTTTCAACCATCAAAGTTCATAATAAAGCGTTTAAAGTTGGTGTGATGATCAAAAAAGCTATCAAAAGTCTCCGCCGAATACACTGCCTTCCGCGCTGGCGGAGAAAATGATTCCTTTGCACAAAAAACCGCCCATATTCTTCTTTATCCTGCAAAAAGAACTAGGGCTCGAGACTTCGCAGCCTGCGGCTGCTCACGTCTCTCGGGCAGCTCTGCGGATAAAGGCAACTTTGCGCGCGATTTGGACCTGTTCAACGTCGAAAAGAAGTCGCCTATGTGGAAGAAACGCTCGCCAAATCTTTGCCGACGGCCTCCGGCCGCGGCAGAAAAACGCTACGCGTTTGACTGAGCCTAGTGGAAAGTTTCAGCGCTCAAAACGCTATGCCGACCTTGTTTTAGATCGAAAAGTTAAAATCGCTAAGCTTACCCTAATCGCTAAGTCAGGCTAAAGAGCCCGCCGGCATGAGGCGACGGCCTACGGACTATCTTTTGTTACCTAAAATGATTTTCTTTCACCAGAAGTTGATCAGAAATACTTTCAGCAACCAAAAATCAACTAAAAAACTCGAAAAAATAGACTCAGAACTCAAAATTATCCAAAGCCAATATTTTTCCCAGATTCCCCATCAAATTTGGTCCTAAGACGGCCAAATCCCGAGAATTCAGGACCAAAAAAATAATTTTACAAAAATTTCTCGAAAAAAATCCAGAAAACCCCGTCATGATGACCGGTTCCTCACCACCATCCTCATTCTCAGCACTCTCTCCGTCTTATCTCTGACCGGAATCGAAAGAGAAAACCTTTGTCTAACCACCCTCCACCCCTTTCCCACTCTCTCTTTTCTCCCGCCAAACGAAGAAGGAAGCGGTTCTCTGCCCGCTCTCTCTCTTCGCCGCGCTCTTTTTTTTGTGTTTTCGGTCATGGAAGTGGGCGTTTTTTCAAAACTGGCACTTGTTGCACTAAAAGTACCGGGAAAAAAGATACGACTATATCCAAAATGACATGGAGATTCCGAATATGTGACTTTTAGACGAATGTTAATTGGAAATTTTCGAGTTTTGACGGTTTTAAAAATTTTGATTTTTTTGGTAAAAAAAGTCGCTGCACGATTTGGCCTTAGGGGCTTATTACAGGGTTCGGATTTCACCGGGTATACCAAGGCAAAAAAATTATCTACTGCACCCGTGGAGCCGATTTTTGAATTTCGACCTTGTTCCCGAGCTATAGTAACTTTCGTCAGAGTAAACAAAATCCAAAAATTCGGAAATTCGAATTCTGCTTTTTCAACCTGTGCGTATTTTAGGAATTAATAACTGCTTATGTAGCAGCTCAATGTGCTGAATACGATGGACGAAATTCAAATCCGAAAAAATCACGTTTCAAACCCTCAGGGCCGAATTTTGGCCGAAATTTCGAAATTTTTTTTCGACCGCACGGTGCGCACGGAATATTGTAGGTAGAAAGCTGAAACTTGGCACGATGGTAGTTCATTTTGTGTCATATAGCACCCATATGATCAATTTGTTCAACTCCACTTATTGCCCTGAGGGCGATTTTTTTCGCACGGTGCACCAAAAATCGACCGAAACTTCCGGCCGCACTGGCGGCCGTAATTTTAAAGATACGAAGAAGATGTAAGCGGGTAATTTGTAGAGCTCTTCGAGCTCTACAATCTATTGTTGGACATTTTTGGCATTGTTGTTGTACATCAGATAGAAAATTTTGAAAAAGTCAAAATTTTGAAAATTTCGAAAAATTGCGTTTTCAAGTATGTAGATTTTCTGAAACAATGGCTACGTAGAATGTTCTGAAAAAATTTAGGGACAGTCTTCGGGCAAGAAAACTAAGATCAGCGAGCCGTTTTTTCGAATTTCGACCTGGGAGCCAAGAACGATTTTTTTGAAATTTGCACTGTGCAAATCGTATTTTTTACAGTAAGCCATAGCTAAAATACGAAGTGCACTACAGAAAAGAAAGGCACGTACCAATAGGAAGTCGGATACGTAGAATTCAATGGAATCGAAAAAATCCAGAAATTCCGTCATCATGACGGGGTTTTCTGGAAGTGTAAGTTTGTACATGGCCGTATCTACACATACATGGAGTTATCTCTTAGTTATGAATTTGCTTTCCCGATATGGACTTGTAGAAGCTTGCATTTCAATATTCCCCGGTCTAATTAAAAGATACGAAAAAAGGTCTTTTTTTGAGATTTTTTTCGTAAATTTTGAAATTTCGAAAAAATCTCGACAGTGATTGTCCCATTATGTACCATACGCGACGAAACCAAAATTCAAGTCGATACCTATAAAACGAAGCGAGATATGGTGGCTCAAAGTTTTGACTTTTCGTGACGTCATAGGTCACTCAAAATTGAAAATTTCGAAAATTTTTTTCAAATTCATAATGAGACAGTCTTAAGCAAACACCATGCCAAAAATCAAGTCAATCGGAGCAAAACAAAAAAGAAACCAAAAACCTTATGAATACTTGTATTTTTTTTTAGATCTTTCGGATATCTTGATTGAGCGCCAAGAAATCGACAAAAACTTTCCGGCACATTTCTCTGGACACCCTGTAATAAATGGTGAAAAGGAAAATTACCGGAGGGCAAATTGACCCAATTTCTTCAAATTTTGAGCTGCTGCTTAACCATGGCGTCCTATGAATGGGATATAATTTTATTACTGTAATTTCTTCACGTCAGGCAGTAAACGATTAAAAATTTGATTTACTGAGGCTGTAGATAACACAGTAGCCCAAAACATTGCCCTCGATTAAAAAAACCACATGTTATACCGATCTCACAAGGTATATATCCCTTTATAGACTACAAACTCAATCTCATCATCCCCTTGATCCATAGCTCTCTCTATATATATTTCAAAGATATGTTGTGGTTTGTTGATCTTCCCCCACAAATCTCGGTAAATTTACGAGAATTCTTTGCAGAATTTATCGACGGGATCAAAACGAAAAGTCGAATGTTTTCACTTTTTGGCGAGAATTTACGAGCTTTTCTAATCGGCGCCGTTCTACTTCGCATGCCGTTTTTGACGTCGTACGGTTGAAACAGATCAATCCGGCAGTCCGTAAATTCGCGTCGCCGAGATCCCGGGTTTTTTATGCGGCAGTGGTTGAAAGGGAAAGGGGGGAAATCATGTGAACTTTGTGCCTGATTGGAGCTTGAGGGGCATTGTTGAAGAGGCAGAATAGGCAAAAAGGCCAGGGAATTTTTCCGAAGTGGCAAAGTGATTTTTTTTTGTTACAGTAGCCCTTGTATTATTAGGGTGTCCCATAAGTCTTGTGTATTTTGGGACGTCGATTTGTGCGAATTCCTGTGAGCTTTGAGGTGGATTACGAGATATGTTGAACATACGATTCTGAAGCTCGGAAATTGCGCTTTTAAAACATGTATAGCAAGGAAGGAAAAAAATACAATAATTTGTTATCAAAGGTTTTTCTGTGGGGAGGTTTTCCTTGGCATACATAAAATCAATTTTTTGACTTCTAGAAACTTTTGATGCGAAGGTTCATTGTATTGGAGCTTGTTTCACATTCATTGCACTGTATATTTTTAAGTTTCTTTCCGTATGTCATCCTCACGTTTTGCTTCTAACATAAATGTTTTCAAAAAATTATTATGCTTACAAGAGAGAATTCAAAATAAGGAGAAAACGGCCTCGAAATATTCCGCAAATTTCACTAAAAGATCATTTTTAAGAGTATTGTATTCGAAATACATCTCTCTTGAGATCTACCATCTTCTTTCAGAGCTTTAACAGTCGGCAGTAAGAATGATATTACTACTCATATTCTCATTCCTTCTCACCTACCTACATGCGGCTCGGATTGACCCTGTCGCAACAAGACTTGGTAAGTAAACAACTCTTGTCGTTGAGGCATTTCATTGTCAAATAAATGGTCTTTCTTAATGTCTATCATCATTTTCTGGTACAAAAATATAACACTATAAAAATCTCGGTTCCAGCAAATGAATGTTTCACTCCAATTCTCCGGCGAGGCGTCTCCAACGCCGTCCCAATCGCTGAGCTGTGGAATGTCAGCCCGTTCGATTGCATATCGTATTGTGTTCTGAAGGCTGTGAAAAATGGGGTACGTCTTATTTTCTATTGCTATATGTATTATAATAAATACCTTGGCTTTGACAATTTTACGATGACTTCTTTTGAAACCCCTGTTATATTTTTTTCAGGACGGATGCGCATCCTTGGTGTATCACAAGAACTTCAAGACGTGCCAGCTCTACAACCACGATGGAAATTATGAAAATGCCAAGGTTGTGTTCGCGACCGGACATGATTACTATAATCGGACGTCATTTACTGGCGTTTGTGCTGACCCGATCTGTAAGGATTTGCCTTCAACCATTATGTGGTATACTAGTCCGCTCACAACATCGCTATCGCTCGCATCCTGCTAGCCAAAATTCAGCTACTTTGCCAACGTACTATTATCAATCTGTCGGGAAAATAATAAGCGCTCTTTCGCTGCGATGATCGTGGTGACGTAAAAACAATTTGATTTTGCCGCGACACAATCCATTTTTTCGGCGGCGACGCGATGTTTGATACGACAGAGCGCTCATTAATTTCCCAATAGGCGGATTGAGGGTCTTTGTTATACAGAGACAAACTTTGGGCAATAAGGAGGGTTTGTTGTATACTTTTTGCTCACTATTTTCCCGACAGACTGATACAGTACAGCACTTCATTTAATTGATTTTATCGCTGAACCGCTAAGCCATTCTTTCAGCTCCAATCCGTTCATATCCCCAGGGTCAAGCTCGACCAAAAGCCCGAGCCGGAGCCACGCTGAGAGTCGACCGTCCAGTTCAAGTGCCGCCGAAACAAACCAAGCCCGAGAAGAAGCCGGATCACTACTTTTTGGCCGCAACTCCGAGCACAGGTAAAAAAAATTAGGATTTTTAAAATACGAGGACGCCTCTGTTTTTTTTCTTGCAACAATTTCGTATACAACGGACGTGTTTATAATGAAAAATTTCAATGGTCTCAAGAGTCAATTTTAGGCCAAAATTGACTTTCAATAGCAAATACAAGGTTAGAATATACGCTCCATTCTATTTTCAGCTTGTCCGGTGGACCATATAACCTCCTACATCTTGGCTGAGGGCTTCAGCCTGGGAAACAACGACTCAGCTCGGGCTGTTATCAACGGCGTGGACCGCGAGGGCTGTTCGAACTACTGCACGCAGAATATTGTAAGTCGCACGTAATAAGTGTTCATTACATACACAGTGACGGACTTGATAAATTTGCAAAAATCCTACCATTTTGCATCCGAGAAGTATCAAAAATGTGGCAAAATGATTCCCTCTCCAACTACAGTGAGGGACGGGATCCAATGGCAAAAAACGTCGGCTTTTGCATCCCGGAAGGGGCCAAAATGACTCCAAACCCTTCCCTTCTCTAAGCTATAAAACCCCGATTTGAAGAACCCGCCTTGAAGGAAAGGGCGCGCTTTTCAAAGCGGAGTTTTTTAGCTTAGAGAAGGGAAGGGTTTGGAGTCATTTTGGCCCCTTCCGGGATGCAAAAGATGACGTTTTTTGCCATTGGATCAGGTCCCTCACTGTAAATGGCCAAGGGGCAAGAGAGCACCAAAGTACTATGGGTTCTATAGGATCTTTTACATAATATTTAGTTATGTCATTGTAGTTAACAATTTTCTTCCTCACTGTAAGAAAAGACTCGGTTTTGAAGGGTGCGCCCCTTCCCTTACAAAAAGAGCGGGCGCGCTTTTGAAATCGGAGTCTTTTCACTTGGAGAGAGGTATTTTGCCATATTTTTGATACCTCCTGTGCGCAAAATGAGACGTTTTTTGCCACTGGATCAGACCCACCATGTAAATTCTAAAAATTCCGTCATAGTCATTTGCAAAAACCCTATTGGAATTATCGATGGCCTTCTGTAGAGGGGAATTGCTAACGTCCGAAAAGGTTGTTTGTTATAGAAAGGTTTCGTGGCTGGGCCTTCCGAGACCTACTGCTGTTGCCGGAAAAATAATGAGAGCAATTCGCTGCGCCAATCGCGTTAGCTGAAGTGAAAAGCAATTTTATTTTGCTGCGACACAATTTATAATATTTTATCGGCGGCGTTTTTCGGTGCGGTAGAGCGCTCACTATTTTTCCGACAAAATTGCTTTTGTTTTGCTGTACACGTCTGTATATTTTCAGAATGCCGTTGGCGATCGTACTGCCTGCATTGCATTTACACACGATTCTGTTGAAGAAAAGTGCGAACTTTTCGACGAGGCCATCAAGGAGATTGGGATCTTCACAAGGATTGAAGCCAGAGCTTCGGCCACCTCCGTGGCTGAGAGAATTTGCATTAAAAGTAAGGGACAGTTGCTCTTTTGTACAGCAAATCGTATAAGCCAAAAAAAAGCTGGGAATTATCGAAGGGAGTTTGTTATAACGAGGCTAATTATGGCCAATAAGGAGGGCTTTTTTGTACTGAGATTGACCCAAAATTTGTTTTTTTGAGACCTCCGAAATTGTTTGTTATAGAGAGGTTTTATTGTAGAAGAGTTTGTAATAGGAATTTCACGGTATATAGCCAGAAACTTACTTATTTCTTCCTTTAGAATCCCTCGGATGTGATGATGGCATCTCCTCATTCAAACTGATCTATAAACAAAAAGTAAACGGCTACATTTTGGGCCAAGTGACCAATTTGGAGACCGTTACTGACTGCTTGAGCATTTGCTTTGGAAATCCTCAATGCAAAGTGAGTTTTGGATTTTTTGAAAAGCTAAATTTACCAACAAATTTTTCATTGGTATGTATTTCAGTCCGTGACATTCAAAAAGGGATGGTGCACTCTTCATTCAGTATACCCGTTGGAACAGAATTTGTCACCTGCCGATTCGTCGACGGCAGCGTTCAGCCGGACATGCGAGAAATTGTAAAAAATAATGTATTTTGAAGCTTTGAGTTTGTAATAATAATTTTTGTAATTAAAAAGGTGCATTTCTTGATGATACATGTCGGTCTTTTTATTGAACCCATTTTTTGTGGCGACAATTTTAGCTTGAGCTTTGAAGGCGCAGATATTCAACGGTCCCCGCGGCTGAGAGAGTTCGTAAAACGCGTAGAGCAATCACAGAAAAAAGCACTTATTGTCCAAATCTTTGTGTTTTTTGCGCGGAAAAAAGCTATTTTTTACGGGCAAATTATCCTCTACGATTGAATTAGGTGTAACTGCAAAGCTTTTTATTCAAAAATTTACAAAAAAACGTCAAATTTTTTCCAACTTCCGACCTAAAAACCTCAGTTGTCCCTGGAAACCGCAGGCTAGAAGTCTAGCAGATTTCTTTGGAAAAATTTCTCTAAATTTGTGCCAAGTTTCATCAAAATCTGGGTATCGCACATGGAGATTTTTGATGACCAAAAAACTGTATTTTTTTGTCTCCCAAGCCGTCAGTTTTCCTCGAGACTTTTGTTTCCTTATTTTTCCGCGCTCTTGGAGCTTCAAAAATCAAGATAACAGAAACGCGATTTCTGCTCGTTGTTGTTTCACGCTCAGGTCCGCTCGTTGTAATAACGAAATGATTTTTGGCGTCCATTTCAGTTTTCGGTCGAGGAGACATTCTTGCTTCATGAATTGTTTGGACAATTTTCGAAACTTATCTACATAAAAATGAAGAAAATGTTGGCCAAAAGCCTTCTGCATCGTGAGGTAGGTGTAAAGCGTATAGTAAAATTTCTGTAAGACAAAAACTATCTTTAACAAACCGTTTTGGAGCTCTCAAAAATCAATTTTGGGTTAAAATGGACCTCTGTACAACAAAGCCCTTCTAAAATTTTTTTGATCTTGTTAAGAAACAGAGTTTTCACTAATAATATAGATGATTTTCAGCTAAATGTCGCGATTACATCGATTCTTATTCTGCTCACACTTTACATCTCACTCTGCTCTATCTTACAAAAAAGTCTCTACAATCCATTAGATGAAGGCATATCATCATTACTCCCTATATTCAATGGATCTCATTTGAATCCGCTTGAAGAAACCAAGCCTCAAGTCTCAAGCACTGCCACAGTAATGGCACTGTTTTTTCTTTGGGCAATTGCAATGGTGTTTGGACAAGTCATGACCTGGCTAAGACTACCGCCGCTGCTTGGTAAGAAAATTGTATTGTAAAATTGTTCTTGAAAGGTGTTCGGAAGTTTTATCATACGGTGGCTCTCGTCATATCAAGCAATTAAACTTACATTAGAAATTGCGGTTTTCGTATTAAGATTTATCGGAAAAAAAATTTTTTTATTGGCCAAAATTAGATTCCAAAAATTCGGAAGGCCCGTAAATGGCTAGGCCTGTCAAGAAAGACCTCTTTCTTGCCCAGTTGGTCAAGAAACCGGTCAAAAAAGACTTCTGGGACTCTCCTGTCTGTAACGAAAATTCAATTTGAGGATACTACACTTATACAACAAGCAATATCAGAGCCCCCTAGAGCCAATTTTAGGCCAAAATAAAATCTCCTCTCAAAAAACCCCTTATGTTTTTTGATCCTTTTCAATTGACCGCGAAAAAGTATGACATTATTTTTTTATAATTTCAGGTATGCTCCTGGCCGGTATGCTCGTAAAGAATGTCGAATTCTTCTCGCCGATTCAGAATATCGACGCAGATTGGGACAGCATCCTGCGAAGCTTGGCTTTCCTTCTCATTCTTATCAGATGTGGCCTGAACTTGGATCCAGATGTCTTGAAGAAATCGCTGGCGATATTCAGCAGCCTAGGTTTCATCTCTACGACCATTGAAGCAATTGCTGTCGTCCTGGCATCGTATTATTTATTTGGGATCAGTCTGCCGTTGGCTATTCTTTTCTCGTAAGTTCTTTTACAGCCCCATATATACTCTAGCATAAGAGAAAATATAATAGCAACCTCAGTGGCTCGGGTTTGCCAATCTTGACAAAGCCGCAGCTAAAAATGTTTTTTTCAGATTCGTTTTAACTTCAACATCCCCTGCAGTCACTGTTCCATCAATGATTCGACTGCAAGCGCACGGTCGAGGGACTGAGAAAGGAATACCGACGATGATCTTGGCTGCAGCTTCCATCGATAACATTTATTGTATAACTGCGTTCAGCATTACAGCTGCTGTGTTTTTCGGTGGAACCGGGAATGGTGAGAAGCCCTTGTTTGTTTTCATCAATAACCTACGGGCCGTCGGCGTTGCTGGCCTGTCCGTAAATGTTGGCATCGCCTCTTTAAGGACCACGCCCAGCGCAAACAATACTTACTTTTCAATTTGTCGGGAAAATAATGAACACAACGTCGCTTCGCCAATAGCATCGCTCATGTGAAAAGCCAGTTGATTTCACCGCGACACAATTCATTTTTTCGGCGACATTTTGCTCATTATTTTCCCGACAGACTGACGCATACATGTAACAGAGTTACTTTTTCAGATGACCTCACACTCCTCATCATTCGAATTGTTGTTGAAGTCACTTTCGCTGTTGTCTCTGGAATCATCTTTGGTATGTTCGGCCAATCTCTCCTGAAATTTTGTCTCTTAAATTTCAGGCTTACTTCTCTGCGTTTTCCCTCGAGTCAGGGTTCGACATGCTCATTTTATCCGTTCCGTTATTATCAGCTCTTTTTCAACCGCCATTTTCTTCGCCGCGAAGTCGACTGGCCACACAATGATTGGGCCTATATCAGTGTTCATAATGGTTGTGGTGGCTTCAATAAAATGGGAGAGAGATAATCCGAAGAAGACAAAGAAGGAAGAAAAGTGCTTCAAGATTATATGGGACGATGTGTTGCAGCCATTCCTCTTCGCGTTGATTGGATTGGTCTTCGATTTTTCACAGGTAAATTGAGGGTAAAATACGTCGATTCTATCCTATATATTATATAATTTTATAAACGACAATTATAAGTACTAACTTGTTGCGGGCTTCTGTGCTACAAAGCCTTGGTAAAACGGAGCCTGGCTTTGATTCGTTGTACAAAACTTTGACTCATTTTAAAATACGTTTGTTTTAACTTTGATATTTTTATTTTCGCTGACAGATTTATTTCAGATTAATTGGGATGTATTTTGGAGTGCAATGGCAATAATTTTTATTGGAGCTGCAATTCGGGTCATCGCTGTGTTTGCTATGTCAATTTTTATGGCTTTATCGTTCAAGGAGAGGATCTTTATATCGATTTGCTTCTTCCCAAAGGCTACTGTTCAGGTGGGTATTTATGATATAAGTTCATTGTCGAGAAGTGCTGCTGATTGAAGTGTATGTACAAGCCTCTATAGAAAGAATTTTACGACCACATATGTTGTAGGACGATTTATTTTAATAGGACCTTTTATACCATCAATGGGGTAAGGTCACTAGGAAGTATACTGCGGGAACTTGACCCGGGATACTCAAAGATAAAGGGAACGACAAGATAATTCACTGAGATGTTTATTATCCGTCGAAATAACGCCAACAGAGGGGCAAATCACACAAAAAACAAAGAAGTGAGGACGACGAACAATGGTCGACCGTCCGCTTCCCAAACAACCAAAAGTGTGATTAGAATATTCCACGAAGACGTCCCAATGACCGGTCGGTGCAGAATGCCAATTAGCAGTTGAGTTGTTCGTGGCGGGACAAAGTCGAAGGCCGGGTGTTCTAGCTGAATGGCGGGGAATGGCATGGGAAGTTGGTTGGCGGTCCTGTTGAGATGTGTCTGGTCCTACTTTTTGATATAAAACTGGCTTTTCGGACTTCTGAAATTCTTCGTTATAGACCGGTTTTGTCCTACGGGACTTGTTGTACAGAAGTTTTGCTGTACATGCAACAGTACAATACATAACGCCCCTAGTTACGTTGCTTTGTTTGCAGGCAGCTCTAGCCCCTTTTATTATTCAATACGCCACCGGAAACGACGACAGGGACAAGTCAAAATTCCTTTTCAACACTTGTGTACTCAGTATCCTTGCGACTGCTCCTGTTGGCCAACTGTTGATTGACTTATTGGGGAAATACTTGTTGGAAAAAGAGGTCAGGCTGGCAGAGAGAGAAACTGATTCCAGCAAAGTGGAGAGCTTTGAAGAGTTTGAGGTGAAGCCTCAAGTAATCCAAGTGGAGAAAGATAATACTTTGAGGGTAAGTTTTACAGGATTAAAACTTCCCGATTGCCATCTCTAAATGTGAGCTTTTTTTAGGTAAAAGTCGTTCCCATAGATAACTGAAACTGCAACAGCCTGATTAGAACATTGATTCCCAGACGCCATTTGAAGAAATTATAAGTACCTGCTATGCAACACATCGAATACCTCCTCTTAAATAAACCTACTTATTGTTAAATGCAAAATTTCCCTTGCATTTCCTATTAAACTGTACAACGATGAGTCATTGTGGATTTTGTTTTCATTATCTGCAAAACCCTTTTTTCGATTCAAACTTCAGACCGGCGGCCCTTAACACGGCTCCGACACATCAAATCAGTATGCAAATCCTGCACCGATTTGACAAAACTGAAGACCAGAAAGTATTTTTTACTGCCCCAAGCCGGTTAATTTCGCTGACTGTGCACTCAGCGAAAACGTCAAGTGGGGTGGATTTGCGGGCCCGAAGTATTTTTTTCTCTGTGAACCCATTTTGGTGACTGATTTCGTAAGTTGTCTTATTTTTGAGATTTTTTGGCTAACCTCCGTGAAACGTGTCGTCGGTGACACAAGAAAATTCGTGTTTTATTTATCATATATAGAAAGGCTTAGCTGAACGGAGATTTATTTTGGCCTAAAATGAGGCTTGTTTTTAGTGTAAGAATCCATTGTGTTGTGGGTTGGCTGTGTTTCCAACCAAAAAAATCTTTTTTGAATGTTTCTATATTTACTTTTTCCTCCAAAGTCGTCTTTATTTTGTTTATGCTTCCTGAAAATTTCGAAAAGAAGCCGAACCCTCTTATTGAAATAATGTGATCATTCCCGATGTCCCGCTGTCTTCCATTGATGCTTTATGATATTACGTTGTGATGTCTTCAGCACAACCCAATTCCAACCTTGCCGCGAGACTGCAGCGAGTTTTACGTGCAAAAATGCCGGCGGCTCCAAACTTGAAGAATACGCTGATCAACGTGATTAACCATAGAGAGGTAGGTTGAGTGGGGATAAGCGTCATTGTTGTGGGTTGTATTGCTGTTTTGGCATAAAACAGGAGGGATCGGTATATCTTCGGTCTATCTCAGTATATGAAGTTTGGCAATGTCAATATCATTTTCCAGTTATGTGGAAGGGAAAAGTGCCCCCAAAGTCCGGCTAAAATAAGGTTAAGGTCCATTAAGAATCGAAGAAACTTTGGCAAAGGCTTCCTCAAGTTTCAAACAACCTTTGAGGAAGCTTTGCCAATGGTTTCACCCACTTCTTTTTGAACCTAGTCCCGGTTCTCCTCTTCTCACTTTCAACCTACAAAAGACAAAAATGTCAAAAAGCTTACTTCGTTGGGTAAAAGTTCCGCATATTGGGCCCCACCAAAAAAACAAATCCCTTGGAAGAACAAAAGGGGCGCAAGACGCGGAAGTGGATAAGAATTTGATCTACCAGTGAAACTGAAAAAAATAGTTATGTAGTAAAAGCTGAATAAATTATGTAAAACTTGAAAAAAGTGAAGAAAATTACGAAATAAATTATATAACAACGTGCAAAACCGTAGAAAAATTGTTTACCAAGAGAAAACAAAACTTCTTTGTGTCCAAGCTGCGCCCGAGGAACCCACAGCCGAGGTTAAACTGTTGTATGTAGTTAGGTGGTCAATTAATCTTATTTTAAAAATTAGAAAGACTTGATTAATGGCAATGCATTTTACATTTCTCATTCCTTCTACCTAAGAATCCAATATTGGCTGTGATTTTCAGACGAATGTGGCCGTCACATCGATATTCATCATCATCTCTCTGTACATCACATTCTGCGCTATTTTGCAAAAGGATTTGGGGAATCCCTTAGCCGAAGACTTCTCGCCTTTGCTCAACGTTTCCAATGACTCTTACTTGCACCCGTTGGAGGTGATTCAGCCCAAAGTCGGGACTACTGTAACCGTCATGGCGCTTTTTTTGCTATGGGTGATAGCTATGGTGTTTGGCCAGATTATCGGATGGATTTATTTGCCTCCATTACTTGGTAAGACAACTCAAATGTCATTCTAAAAAATTTTGAGATGTTTTTGAAGCACATGTTTTTGAAGATGTACCACATACTTTCAGGGATGTTACTGGCTGGTATAATGGTTCGAAATGTGGATATTTTTGCGCAATTTTTCAATATCGACGCTTACTGGGACGATACTTTGAGAAATCTGGCGTTTCTGTTGATTTTGATCCGTTGTGGAATTAACTTGGAGCCAGATGCCCTGAAGCGATCGTTAGGCGTCTTTACAAGCCTGGGCTTTCTGTCGACCACAGTAGAAGCGTTGGCAGTTGTTTTGGTTTCACACTTCATGTTTGATGTCAGCGTGGCGTTGGCTATTTTGTTTGCGTAAGTTCATCTAACGAGGGAATGCTTCCAACTGCGACGCTCAGAGTTTCTTTATATTCTGAACACGTGTTTGATCAATCATTTTTTGGCCATATCTTTGCCAGTTGCGCGCGGAAAATATAGTCTTTTTGTTGTAACCTAGCCCTCTACAGTAGAAACTGGTATGAATTTTTTTGTGACAAAATTTGTAAAAAACTGTCACGTCTTCTCTAACTTTTATCTGTGCCGAGTTTATCAAAAAAGGTTGTTGTCAGCGAAAGAGGCGTATTTTAAAACCAACTCTCCAAACAATTCTTGAGGCTCTTCCCAATTTAAATTCCAGATTTGTCCTCACCTCAACCTCCCCTGCCGTGTCGGGCCCTTCGATGATCCGTTTGCAAGAGCAGGGCCGCGGCACCAACAAAGGCATCCCCACCACCATCATGGCGGCCGTCTCCATCGACAACATCTATTGCATCACCGCGTTCAGCATCGTCTCTTCCGTGGTCTTCACGAGAAATGGTAATGGTGTGTTTGCGGGGACGATTTACTCGTTTATTTGGCGATTTCAGAAGACCTCACCTACTTGATTGTGCGAATTCCCATTGAGGTGTTGATCGGAATGCTGTTTGGCATCTTGTTTGGTGAGCGGATTTTACAATGATTATTTGTTGTTATCATCAAAACATTGACGTCCAGATATTTCTCGGGACTTATAAATCATCGTGTTCCAGAAAATGTGTCACGATGACACCCCTAAAATGTGTCAGTGGTAAAAACTTTTATAGAAGTACTTTCTAGAGCACCATCAAAAAATTTAAGCTCAAAATTTTTGCAATACACAACTTGGATGACGGATTTTCTAGATTTTTTTCCGGCGGGAAGCTTATCAAAGCCCAATTTTTTTTTGACATTCTTTAGGGAGTACTCCTAGCCATATACAGCTGTTTTTTATACCACAGACACATTTTAAGCCAGTGTCATCGTGACACATTTTCTGGACACACAATGATTTATAAGTCCCCGTCTATATATATCATATCATTACAGGCCTTCTCCTGCGTGTTCTCCCCCGCGATGACGTTCATCATGTCCACTTCATCCGCTGCGCTATAATCAGCTCGTTTTCTACGGCCATTTTCTTTGCCACCCGGTCGATTGGATGCGAAATGGTTGGCCCAATCGCGGTCTTCATGATGGTCGTTGTGACTTCGATGCGATGGAAAATTGATAACCATCGAATGACGAGGAAGGAAGAGCGATGCTTCAAAATTGTCTGGGACGATTTCCTTCAGCCGTTTTTGTTCGCGCTGATTGGATTGTTGTTCGACTTCTCAGTGGTAGGATTACTGTAGTTTTTTAACACAAAAGTGTCTATTTTTTATGGTGAATTGATTTACAGATGAACTGGGATATGTTTTGGAACGCCATGTCCATTTTATTCATTGGCGCTGTAGTCCGGATCATCACAGTCTTCATCATGTCCTTGTTCATGTTCTTGTCGATCAAGGAGAAGATCTTTGTGTCGCTGTGCTTCTTGCCCAAGGCTACGGTTCAGGTGGGTTTTAGAGCACCAAGAGAGACTAGAAAAAAACGATGAAGCAATGAAAAAAATCTTGGCATTTTGTGAGAGAAGTACCGCAAGTGTAACATTTTTTTTTAAATTTTGCTCGCATGCCGGACATAGGCCACAAATCAATGCCTGAAAGTTTTAGCTCGAGATTTGGAAGCGCAGCCGAGATATTGAACGAGCTTTGCGGCCGAGAGACGTGAAAGGGGGAGAGCGGTCAGTGAGATAAAAACTTTTTGGCCGTATCTCTGCTAGTTTGGAAAGGAAAAAATCTATTTTTTTGGAAAAATTACCCTGTACGGTAGAAATAGGCATAAAGTTTTTTCTACCAAAATTCACAAAAAAATGGATTTTTTTCAAACTTTCGGCCTAAAAATTTTGTCCGTTTCTGAAAAGTGCGAGCTAGGAGTCTCGCATCTTATGTTAGAAAAAAATAATATAAATTTGTGCCATATTTCATCAGAGAAAATTTGTAGACGACGACAATTTTATTGACGCCAAATCAGGAAAAAATACAATTATATTTTCGAGGTATCAAAATACGTTGATTTTACAGACAAAAAATTTCATCGAGACGGACTTTTATCCCTCTCTGGATACTTTTTCTAACGAGCTTTGCAAGAAAAACATCTCTATTTCAGGCCGCTCTGGCCCCTCTGATGATCCGCTACGCCTATGCGAACCACGATCCCGAAAAGATGAACTTCCTCTTCAACACCTGCGTTCTCAGCATCCTCATCACAGCGCCGATTGGCCAACTCATCATCGACTTGTTGGGAAAATACTTACTGGACAAGGAAGTGAACTTGTCAAAGAGAAATTTCGAACCCATCAAACTGCCAAACTTGCCAGAACCTAATGGCGATTTCAAACGCGAGCCCTCCTTTATTCAGGCCGATAAGGACAACAGACTCAGGGTAAAGGTCTAGATAACATTTTTATTGATTTTATTTTGGCTTTAAATAAAATTCTATGATATTTCAAGGTCAAATAAGCGGGAAATATGAGTCTGTCGGGAAAATAATGAGCACTCTGTTGCAGCAAAAATCGAATTGCCAACGAGAAAATGAATTGTGTTGTGACGAAATCAACTTGTTTTTTTTCACTTCAGCGATGAGATTGGCTCAGTGAAATTGTGCACATTATTTTTCCGACAAACTGATATTTTAGTCAAATCTCTGTACAACAAAAAATTTCAATAACAAACGGCTTGAGAAGTACCAAAAGTTAATTTTTTGGCCAAAATTTCACTCCGTACATGAATAACAAATTCGATGACAAGCGAAAAGTTTTTTTTCTGCGGTTTGTAATATAGAGGCTTCTCCGTTGTAATTAAAAAAATTTTTGATATAAAATTTGAATTGATAATAAAAATTGTTTTTTTTTTTTGGGGAAAAACAACATCTTTGGCAACCACAATCATGAATTGTCATCATTTTTCAATTTTCGACTTCCCCCTCTCCCTTCCCGCTAATAAACTTTCCGTTTTTAGTTGCAAGTAACCCCGGAGAAGTCCCCTCCATTTAACACCTCAACCCCCAAGCACCACTCCACCATCACCACCACGATCGCCAAGATTATGACTCCGCCGACGACGCCGAAGGCCAAGCCCAGAGCGGTTGAGCCCACTCCGCCGCCGCCTCCGACAATGCCGCCGCCTTCCTTCGACGACATCCACTCGCAGGCCTTCGAAATCTTCAAGGAGCAGCGGCTGAAGCAGGAGCGAAGACTGGGCGGGAGAGTGGAGACAATCACGGAGGTGCAGACCAGTCGGCCCGGATATATCGACAACAACATTGCCAAATTTTGAAATTTTTTTGACTTTTGAATTTTATTTTTTTTTTGAAATTGATATTATAGTAGACATTTTTCAAATCCGAAAAATTTTATTTCAACCAAAAGCTACTGTAATTTCTTTTAGTTGAGGAGTTTTCCACTTATTATACAGCAGAGCCTCCGTACCGCAGATGGGGTCAAGTCTTGCCCTCCATGGGTCAAGTTTTTCTCTCTCGGAAAAAACTCCGTACAGCAAAAACTGTATATAACGAACAAAGCAGGTCTTAAAACTAACTTGTATGCCAAAACAAACCTTTCTACAACAAACCCCTTGTACAACGAACCTTGTGGGCGCTTGAAATCGGTTGCGCGGAGGTTTGACTGCGTCAAACTATGACTCTGTGTTTTTTAATCTTCTTGTTTTGTACCTCAACCCCCTCATTCTACTAATTACTTTGCAGTTTTACAATTCTAACCAACTCATCAAACGAAATCCATTTTTTATGAAATAAAAATGCTAATCCACTCCTTTTCCAAGCCAGATTTTTTCGGAATCGAGCTAAAATTTCTTCTTTACAACAAACATTTTGAAATTTTACAACTTAAAAGGGATAAAATAGTCGTAACAAAGGGCCGCCGCAGCGAACAAAGCCCGAAATTCCGTTGAAAATACAAAACATACCTCATAATTACAACGAAACTACAAAACGTGAAGATTGTAGGGTACGAAACGCGTCAACAACAAGATTGCCGGCTTCGTATTTAATAATTCTTTTATTGCATTGTCAGTTACGTTCGCCGTTGACCGGCTCATGACCCTGTTTGCGCTTCAAGGACTGGATAGGTGCTGGGCTCCCGACTTCATACCTTCGCCCAACTGTTGGTGCGAGCAGCTGTGTCGCATATCGCCGGCACAACATTTGAGGTATCTGAAGGCCAAAATTGCTTGGGATAAGGTAAGAAATTGAGTAGATCAGAGTAGATTTTGGTTTGATTACTGTCAAAGCTTTATACATCAAGGTCTTGTGCAAGAAAAACTCCTTATGACGGACAATTTAGAGAGGTTCCAAA
Source organism: Bursaphelenchus xylophilus (assembly GCA_904066235.2). NCBI lineage: Eukaryota > Metazoa > Nematoda > Chromadorea > Rhabditida > Aphelenchoididae > Bursaphelenchus > Bursaphelenchus xylophilus. The sequence continues at coordinate 10,685,556 of CAJFCV020000003.1, read as the reverse complement.
ACCCCAAAGTCAATTTTAGACCGAAAGAAGCTCCGTACAACAAAAGAGGAGAACAAAGAAATTGTTTGTTATAGAAGGGCTTCGTTTTACGGAGGTTGATTTCGCCTGAAATTGGCCCTGGTCTCTCTTGAAATGTTTGTTATATCAATGTTATATCTGTCGGGAAAATAATGGGGGTTTGTCGCTGTGAAAGGTCAATCCTCGCCTCTCTCGCAAACCAAATCTCGAGTCACGGCTAGCCAAAGCGATAATTGACGATTTCAAGCCTCTACGAGTTCACAATATTTTCCCGACCGACTGGTATAACAGAGAGTTCCAGAAGAATAAATAGCAAATATTTTCAAGCCAAAAATCAGCCTCCGTAATATGAAGCCCCTCCATAACAAACCAATCTAGTTCTCCGCTCGGTTTTGTTGCACGGGGCTTCATTTACGCCTAAAATTGACTTTATGGCTTTGGAATCAGTATAGTCCATTATAAGGGGTCTTTGTTTTACAAGAGTTTTCAGAACAGAGAATTAACTGTATGATCTTCAGAACAAAAGTCTTTTTTATAGGCAGTAAAGGAGGAAACGGAGGGATGGCAAACTACAAGGTCACTAGAGTCCATAGAGCCCCATCATCCGAATGGACCGACTTCTTTGTATAACTTTTATTGCAGCCAATTCTAAGGAACACATCGGTTAACTTTATTCATATTTATGTAATACTAAAATATGATAACGTAGAGCGAATTTAGAGAATAAATAAATTAGATTTTGATGAACTTGAACAAGACATATTTCTGTAACTTTCGACAACTACAACTATTCGTTTACAGTTGAGGCGGCGCTTGTAGAAGCGCTTGTAGCAGAGGTCTAAAGCAGTTTTAAGTTTGTGTTATAAATCATCAACTCACTCTAACAGTGGTTTCGGCAGTGGTCGTAAAATGGCTGGCAGTGGTTGTCCTTGAACGAGGACTCCCCGTAGACCATGTACATAGTGGTATAGCCGCGCAGACCGAGGCTGGATCGGAGTTGACGAAGAAAATGCTGAGACCAAAGCCGCCAACCATGCACACTGGGACAAGATCACGATCAATGGAGAAGAGAAGAGGGCAGACTGCCGCAGGGAGCTGGAATTAATGAAATTACAACGGAAGTGATGGTAAAGCAAACATACACAGAGCACGTCGCCGAAATCGTTTTTAGAGACATGGCGAAGGTAATTTTATTGAAATTTGCAGTAAAATTGCAAAAAAGAGACATGTTTGCAAATCGTCAAAAAAAAAAAAAAAAAAAAAGCCGTTAATACCTCCTACGATAAAGCTTACCGTCAGCTCCGCGACCCATCGTGGGAAGTCTTGGTCACCCCGGACTTTCGTTTGAATGTCCGAAACAAAGTCTTCGCATTGTGGACAAAGCGCTAAGCTGGCGAATTGAAGCGGTGTCTCCAATTGTTTGACAACTTTGGCAACGACTGGCGGAATTTTAAAATCTTCGGTGAATTTTTCACCATGCTTTTTCCATTGAGCGTCGAATAATTCCAGGCCCAGCTTGGCCATTTCTTTGTTGGACAGCGTAGCGGGCTCAAAGAAAACACCAACGTCTTCGAGGAAATTGGCTGAAAATTGAGTGTTGACTATCAAGGGAGGTTAACGTGCGACGCTCATTGTCAGATTTTTACTTTTTTTTGAAACCGAAAAATTTATCAATATAGTACCTACCTTTCACAAAGGCGACACTAACAAGAATACTGAAGAGGTAAAACATCGTTTATTTTTGGCTATGTTACTGCCTATGCCCTTTTTTATATTATATAAAGAAACGGGACCGTATTTTACAAACCAAATTACAGCAAACTTGGTCAAACCCGGATTAGCCGAAATTATTATTTTTATTTATTTTGCTCCAGAAATCAGGAAGAAATCGAAAGTATTATAGCATAGATAGACGACCCATTTGAAGCGTATAAGACTGCGTCCAATTTCATTATCAATCACCAATCCTACTCATGTTGTTCTTCATTGTTTTCTCCCTTCTCTTTGCTGGTCTTCAAGGTAACAAGTGGTCTTGAATTTCCAATCTTTATCTTATTTCAGCAAACTTCCTCGAAGATATCGGTCAATTCTTCAAGCCCGCTCATCTCAGTGACAAAGAATTGGCCACTCTGGGACTGAGCTTGTTCTCCGCTCAATGGAAGGAGCATGGCAAAGCGTTCTCTTCTGATTTCCCTCAAGCAAATGTTGTGACCAAGTTTATTGATCAAATCTCAGCGCCTTTGCAATTCGCCAGCTTTGTGGTTTGTCCTCAATGCAACTCGCATGTCGCTGATATTCAAAAGGCCATCAAAGAGAACGAGGATATCCCCAGATGGCTCGTTGAGATTGCGGTAAGTAGAAGATAATATGTTCTTACTATTCAATGAAGAAGTGTCGACATCTCTTAACTATATAAGTTTCCTTGCAGCTCCCATTGACAGTCTGTCCAGCTTTCTACGCCGTTGACGCGCAGCTTGTCCCAGTATGTTTGATTGCCGGATTTGGCGGTGCTGTCTTTCTGACTCACGCCGAACCTTCAACTGTTTGCTCGGCTCTCCCTATGTGTAGCAGAAGAAAATGAAGCTATGAAAGCACTCAAGTTGTTCATCAAAATTAATGTTTTCTTTTAATTTATTATTCTTGATTTCCACGAATAAACGCGGTTTCATTTACAACTGAAGATACATCCATTTAATACAATAGAGCAGTGCGTTTTGGAATTTTATGATATATGTTATCAGTCGCCGTAGCAGCATTCAACCCGTGGCCGCATCCCGCCACGAAACCTAAAAGGACATTGCACCTCAATCCAAAATAGAAGAAAAAATTTCCCGCCCCTTTTTGGTGATTCGTTCTAAACGAAATGATAGAAAGCATTTTCTTATCTTTCTTCTTCCTTTTCGAGAAAAAGCAATTATTTCGGGCAAGAAAAAGTGCCGATAATTTCGCGACATTTCGTCTCTCATTTAAATCAATGAAAACGATACGAAGTTTCGAAACGGTTCAGGAAATGCGGTGGATTGACGTGCATTGGCATTGCGTTGCATTCAACCGAGACGTGGATTTGGAAGGAAAGGAAGATGAACTGAGAAGTCGCATTCTGAGCGAGCGGTTGGTCGCCAGAGCGTGTGGACAATTGATGAAGAAGCAACGGAGTGAGCGGTCGACTACTCGTGCTAGAAGATATTGGAATCTATGAATTGTGTGTATTTCGGCCATCTACTGGGCTGTGAGGTGGAACGACCGAGCTTCGGGGATTTTCCCACGAGGAACGAACTGCATTTATTCAAATTTGATTGTACTTTCCTACGTGGGGCTTCCTTATAAAAGGCCTTTCCACTGAATAAATCACTTGACTCTTGAGCTCTCGTCTTGTCTCGTTACTGGGTTGTCGGGCCTTTGGACATCGGCCAATTGTGGTTGCGATATTTGGAAGGATAAATCAAAAATATATATATATATATATATTTATGGAATATATGACCTTTATTCTAAACAAGCATAATAAATTAGAGGAAGGTATACTGCGTTTGACAAAGAAACTTTCTAACTTTGAAAGTCCTCAACCTTGCCGATCCTATTGCTCTTCATCATGTCTAGGACATCCGTCATTCGCTTTACAATGTCATGAGCCCCAACTGATCCCTTTCCATGTGTATCACGGGCATAAGGCGTTAAGTTTTGCAAGCTTTGAGTGCTCTCATAGCTTCTCTTACTTCTGGTACCACACATAGGAAGGGCCGAGCAAACCGTTGAAGGTTCGGCATGAGTCAGAAAGACGGTACCGCCAAATCCAGCGATGAAACAAATTGGGACAAGCTTTGCGTCGACCGCGTAGAAGGCTGGGCAGACTGTCAATGGGAGCTACAAGGAAACTTGTATAGTTAAGAGATGTCGACACTTCTTCATTGAATAGTAAGAACATCTTATCTTCTACGTACCGCAATCTCAACGAGCCATCTGGGGATATCCTCGTTCTCCTTGATGGCCTTTTGAATATCAGCGACATGCGAGTTGCATTGAGGACAAACCACAAAGCTGGCGAATTGCAAAGGCGCTGAGATTTGATCAATAAACTTGGTCACAACTTTTGTCGCAGGGAAATCAGAGGAAAACGCTTTGCCATGCTCTTTCCATTGAGCAGAAAACAAGCTCAGCCCCAAAGTGGCCAATTCTTTGTCACCGAGATCGGCGGGCTTGAAGAATTGACCGATATCTTCGAGGAAGTTGGCTAAAATGAAATAAAAATTGGAAGTTAAAGAGGGCTTGTGATTACCTTGAAGACCAGCAAAAAGAAGAGAGAAAACAATGAAGAAAAACATGATTCGATGAGGGGTTTTCTTACAGAATTAGCTTTTATATTATCAAATTGGGTTTGGGAGTTGGGGCAACAGAATTTTCATCTCGTTCTTGTCCTAGTTTTTTGTATACAGAGTAAATTATTGGTCTAATCGCAGCTTAACCAATATTTTTCCTTGCTTTCCCGTTTAAAATACGTGAGCATTATCTTTGCTTTTTAATTTACTTCCAATATAAAAGCTCCATGACACTCAAAATATTATCTATAACTTTCCTCCTTTAGCGATGCTCTCTTCTCTCACATACTTGCTTCTTTTAATCACCGTAACTTCAGGTATCACAACCTTATTTCTGTAATTTTATGTATATGTAACCATCCTATCATTCCTCTTCAGGCGACGTCTTTGCTGACGTCAACGACTACCTGAAGCCTGCGAAGGTCAAGTCCAAGGTCTTAGCAGATATCGGGCGGACTTTAGTCGAAAACGAGATTACCGACCACGAAGACAAGTGGGAAGAGTTGGTTCCGGTCGACAGTTTGATGTTCCGATATATCTGGCAAATGGCTCGTCCATTGGAAATGGCTACCAGCGCGCTGTGTCCAGAATGCAAGGAGATTGTTGCAAGCACTCAAAAGTTTATCGTCGATTATCCGGAGACTTTGATTGCGGTAAGACATATCAATTGTCAATCTGTCGGGAAAATAATGTGGATTTTTTGCACATTGGAATAGCTTATCATCACTTTGCGACGACTAGTCGCGGCCAGAGATTTGTAGCGGAAATGTGAAGAGGGAAGACATTTAGCTGCGACAAGTCCACATTATTTTCCCGACAGACTGATATATGTGTATTTATCGGGTTTTTCCTTAAACGAGGGCAAATGAAGACATAGAAACTTTGATACTACGAATCAGTGTACAACGAAATCTGTCTATAACGAAGAAATTCAAAAGTCCCAAGAGTCAACTTTTGCTTACAAGGAGAGTACTTCTATGGAGTATGGAGTTACAGGTCGAGCCATATATCAAAAAATTCGCAAAATTTTTCTGATTCAGAATATGTAAAAATAAGCTGCCTAATTTTGGTATGTAAGGGTGAAAAACCTCTCGGAACTTTTCTCGAAACACCACGCGTGGCCACGCAAATGCCCTTTTGACCAAGTTTTTACCAAATCAAAAGCTTGTTTTTGAGTTAACGTAAACTCTGGTATCTTTACAAGCCTTAAAATATCAAATTTAATTTATACTACACCTTAATCAGTAGTTCCAATGTAAAAAAGGCGCATTTTCATGGTGTTGCGAGAAAAGTTCTGAGGATTTTTTCACCCTTACGAACCAAAATTTGGCAGCTAATTTTTACATATTCTGAATCAGAAAAATTTTGCGAATTTTTTGATATATGAGTCGACCTGTAACTCCATACCCCATAGAAGTTCTTTCCTTGTTAAAAACGCATCTCCATACAACGAAAAATTCTATTAGGAATCAATTTTTTACTCCCTTATAATTTGTTATACAGAGGCTTCGCTGAAGTTTACAACGAATTTTGCGATACCTTAGACCTCTTGATACGCCTACAGTAGCAAATTACTGCCTTTAATTCAATGTTTTTTCAGCTCCCAGCCGCCTGTTCTCTTTTTCAACTCAAGAGCCGAGAGCTAGTGCCGATTTGCGGTGTCACCTCAATTGGCGCGTTATTATACCTCCAAAACTCTCAACCAAAAGACGTTTGTGATCTATTGTGCCACCCCAACAATACTATTGCCAAACGTGAAGCTGGCTTCGGCATCGAAGACATCTTGCAACATTTTGGAAAGGCCTTCTAAAGAATTGCTTTCAAAATCGAAATTTACCTTTAATTTATTTTCAATTAAGCAAGATACATCAAAAAAACATTCATTTACAATTTAATTATTCAATTATTTATTCATATTCTACAGTTTTAAGCGTTATTCTGAATAAAAAATGCTTTAAAATATAAAAAAATTAACTGTTTTTCAAGCCAATAAAAAGTCAAGGCCATTAAAAATCTCAATAATCTTCTTCGCTGCTCTCATCGAGCTCGATAAATGCTTTAGGCGCCGGAACCAACGGTTTTCCGCTGACCGTGGTGCTCTGAGCGAAGCCGACTCTGTTCTCGCCAAAATCGAAAACGGTGTAATAACGGCCAATGAAGACGTCACCCAAAATCCAAAGGTCGCCTGCGGATGGTGGGAGCTCAATTCCCATGAAGCCGGAGATGCAAATGGACTTTCCCATGCTCGAGACTTTCAGGATGTAATCCTCTCCCTTCAAGGTGTAGGTCTTGCCGCCGATGACGAGCTGGACGGGCGGGAGGTTGGGAACCTGCTCACATCGGACCATATACTCTCCCTTGGCCAGTGGCTCGGCTCCGATGAACTTTTGGATCCGCTCGATTTGGGCTTTGGGTCCGGCGATAAGGGAGGTACCGGTGTCAGCAATGGCCTGAAAAAAGAATATTAGTCATTTTTAGTTGCTGTTTGAAATAATGACTGAATCTTAGAAGGTATGTCATCATAGACTGGACGTGTTTTCTCACCTGACATCCGTTTTCGCAAGCGATCGCTCCGTTGTTGCTATCAACAACCTTGTCCATCTTGAACTGCCAATACGCTTGACGAGTCACGGGAACGTAGTTGATATCTCCAGTGTATCTTCTGGAATCGGTGCCTCCGAAGGTGATTTCGCCGCCAACTTCATCTTGAGGGTTTCTGAAATATTTTTCTTTCATTATTGATAAACTTCTTCGATAAAACGCATATTGAATCTAGGTTTTTAGGTAAAATACGAACTTTTTTTGTCATATATGCATTACAACATAAACAGTGGCATTTTTTTAATTTTTTCAGCAACAAAAAAGTGTCGTAGAATACGATAGAAGGTGTTGAAATTAAAAGTAAGCAACTAAAGAAAACCTCTCCACAACGAATTAGGAACAGAATGATAAATTGATTATAGAAAGGTTTCGTTGCACAGTGGTTCATTCTGGCTTAAAATCGACTTTTGGGACTGTTGAAATTGCATTTATGCTATAGAAAGGCTTTGTTGTACGGGAATTCGTTGTACAGAGGTTTCATTATCGGTCATAAAAACATCTAAACAATGTCCACTGTAGCAACGTAGCCTTGTTTTGGAAGCAATTTTTTGCTTTTTATACTCAAACAACATTTTATACGATGAAAAGTGTCCAAACAATTAATTGCAACTATAACCTAAAATTAAAAATTGTTCCAGAATATTCTATCAGCCTTTATTTCCTCCAAAAAACTACTGTTTTCAACCCAACTCAGTCTTTTACTTCAACTATGCCTTACCTGTCCAACCAGAACGAGAACACTGGATATGGCACCTTCTTCTGCTCAATCAAAGTGTTGAAAACCGGAGTTACTCCGAGCACAGCGATTTTTGGATAAGCCATTCCCAAGATTCCATCAAATTTGGCGGCAATAAACGTCAGTCCCGGCTCACTGGTCGCTTCGGCGAACGCTTGTTTCTCGGCGCAGACGCCGGCAACGCAAACGGTGTCCTTGCTGATGAATCCTTTCATGGAGCCGGTTCCGTATTGGATCTGCATTTTTCGGCCGTCCTCTTCGAAGGAGCTGGATGCACCGGAGTCGTAGCGATGGTGGAGCACTAAAGATAAATTTGTATTACTGTAGATTTCGTGGTGAGACCCAAATTTTTTACAGTCATCATAAATTTTAAAGCTTACTGCAAGCGACATCATAAATGGGGCATTTCCTTGATGGAATCCACAAGTTCGAAGAGCCTGTGTCAAAGATTACGGTAAAGTTTTGTGGCGGAGAGCCGATCGAAATGACTCCGTAGTATTGCGCATCCATGTAGTTCTTCAGAAGCTCGTCAATTTCCTTGTCTTTGACCAATCGCGCATCTCCGTAGTCTTCCAAGTCATCCAGACGGTTTTTGATGGCCTCGGCGCGATGTTTCATGTAAATATCATGGTTTCCATGGGCGATCAACTGCTCGCGGAGGGTCTGTTGTTTGATGAGGGGAATTCTGAAAAAATTTATGTAGAGTTAAAGTTTAGATTTTGATGAATACAAGCTTGTTATCAGTTTGTCGGAAAAATAATAAGCATAATAGTATTGCTGCGCCAATCGCGCCGCTGAAGTGAAAAAGTTGATTTTAACGCGACACAAATTTTCTCAGCGGCTATGCGATTTTCAATCGGACAAAATGCTCATTATTTTCCTGACAGACTGACAGTAAACTTATGGGTATTAAAATATAGACTTGATTAGCTTACAGTCTGATAGCAGCAAATTTTTTATGGTATATATGCGATTAAGGACCCTAGATGCTTTGCCGCCGTTTTTAAAATGTAAAATCAAAGGTTCTTCAGTCATCTAGGGGAATAGATGCTTTCAGACACCTCTTAATTTTGGCTGATCTCTAAATTTACCAAAATTTTTCGAAAAATTTTAGTCTCTAATCAAGTGCAACACGATATTTTCAGACATTCAAGAAGCACTGTCTGTCATGCCTTATCACCATACCTGTATTTCATTCCATTTTCCTCAGTATTCTCTTCATGATGATGATGATGACGACGGTAATGCGCGCTTACCTCGGCGAGTGCAAGAAGAGCACAGAGCAGTACCAGGGTACCTCTCAACATACTGAAACAGGTTGATTTTTACACCGAGAAATCTCATAAATCAACGATCAAAAACGCCAATCACAGGCTCGATTTCCCTCAGGAAATAACCTTGTAAAAGCATGACATTTTTTCAAAATCAAATGAATACTGAAAAAGCGAAGGACATGGGAAGGAGATCTCGCTTTCCCGACTGATAACTCGCCTTATAACGGGCACTGATTGACACGCCGAATGATTTGTTTTTCTCAAATTTCGACCTCAACAAATTTCTTATCAAACCGTTGAGGGCTGTTCGCAAGTCAGCCGATCAAAAGTTATGAAATTCGGGAGGCACTGGCTACTTAGCGGAACTATGGGGCTCGATGTGTGTGTTCGGCCATAAAATCGAAGGAATAAGTGTAATAAACATACGTAAACAGGTCCGAAAAGAAATGGTAACCGGAAAGTGATGAAAGTGGTCTTTTATCAGTCTGTCGGGAAAATAATGAGCCCTCTGTGGCAACGAAAATTGCATCGCCGTCAAGAAAATGAACTGTGTCGCGGGAAAATGGAATTGATTTTCAGTTCAGCGACGCGCTCGTTATTTTCCCGACAGTCTTATAGAAAAGGCAGGGTCCAAAAAATTGTTTTTTTCAAACGCCTTTACAGTGTTTTTTAAAAATGCAAACGCGCCGGAGACTTGTGGTGCAAAATGTCAAATATTTTTTTACATATTTGTCTCACCCCATTAATACAAAATTTGTGAATGGCAAATAATGATTAATTTACTTGGAAAATGTCACATCAACATTTGAAACTTCTACTACACTTTTTGTCCCCCATGACTCAAAAGGTGCTACCCATAGAAAATTCATTTGGAGTTTTCTCTTGAAAGAAAAACAGTCAGAATTTGTGTACAATAGAAGTGGCAATCCGGTCGGCCCGATCTGCCTAAAGGCTGACCAAAAAATTTGGATAGGCCAGGTGTTATAAGTTTTTTTTATCTTATCCATGAATGTTAGTGGGCTACGTTTTTAAGACCATTCTTTACTGTTTTGCATAAACAGTTTTTGACAAATTCCATAAACAGTTTTTATTTACATTGCTGCACCGAATAACAGGGAATTCATTAAGTTTACCAGCCAAAAAAATGCAAAGTCTTTTTTTTCAACCTCTGTTATATTATACATATAATATATCATAATATATCACGGTGGGATCATGATTGATCAAGGCCATGAAGGCACTTGAAAGAGTTTTAAAAATTGCCAAAATTAATGTACAAGTCAGAAAGGAAAACCCTACTCTTTTACCTAATACTCAGCACCTAATTTTGTAAAACCTTTACGCCTTGTTTTGCTCTTTTTGTTTTAATTTTTTTTGGCCGAAACGACTAGGCCGGTTTTTTTTAATTTTCTCAAGCCCGGCTCGATTACCACCTCTACTGTATGCATACAACGAATCTCCAAAAACCACTAAAAAATCCTACTCAATAGAAGAGTTTGGGTTGTTTCAACCTAGGGGCCTCTCATGGGAACAAATCCATTGTAATAAACAGTTGTACATTAGTTTGTCGTAATTAGTTTGACTATAATTTTTCTGCAAAAAAGCTATACTCCACACGCTGTACAGTACACAGCTTCTTCTACTTCAAACATTCGTACAGTACACAGCTTCTTCTACTTCAAATATGTAAATAGAATACAGTAACACGCAGCCATAAGAATATTGTCTGCTTAAATTTGGGGCCCTTTTAGAAACATTTCGAACATCTTTTGCCGCCCAACCTCTGACCGGTGCCTCGTAGATCAAAAACGTTGATAAGATTGCCTTTCGTTAGACTTGAACTTGTAAGACACTGAATAACAAGACGAAAAGTTTAAAGCAAGGTCAAACGAATGGATGACTTAAAATTCGGCACTGTAGAGATAGCTTGGATCTCCACTTTTGGCCTAAAAATGAGTTCCAAGGCCGAATGGTGCCGAAGCAAAGTTGAGATGGGCCAAGTCCAGCTGGCGCCGCAAATTGAGCTTACTAGCAAAGAGATAAATTGTAGGATTAAAATTGAAGAGACGGAGGGAAAATTTTTTATTGCCAGAAGATAGTGAAAACAAAGCTGGGTTGAATTATAAGTTTTTTGGTTTTTTTGGACTTTTTGCAAGGTAACTATGTATACTCCGCGTACAATGTTTTGACCCCCCTCCTAACTCGGCCCAAAGTGTACTAATTCGGACCAAATTTGGTATGTAGTCTACTCACAGGCTAGTAACAAAAAATAACATAGCAGGACATACCTTATAGTTGAATTGCAAAATCCAGGAGCAATTTTCAAAAATCACCCTAAAAAATCGAGGAAAAAGTTTTGACCCCCCTTAAATAAAATTAGATATCGCCAGCGGATATCGCCCAAACCTATTGTAATCGACGTCTCATACCTGAATACAGGTTAATAAATGGGTTTCCGTTGAATCCTTCGTTGCATTAGAGGATTCAACGCGTTAAACCGTTTTGGATGTAGAGCTGCCCAAAATGGTAAAAATCTAGCCCTAGAGCTTTCCAATAGCTCTAAATTGGATTTTTATTACGTGATTTAGACCTGTACTTACCTTCTCCTTTCGATGAAAGTGCATAGTGACCTGGCGGTGTAGATCCGGCAGATACCCTCTTGTCATGCCCAGCTTTGGCGACTCATTAGCTCTCTGACCGAGGGGCTAGATATGGTCGTTAGGTTCTCAATGTAATCCTGAGACTCCTACTTACTTTCAAACAAAGAATAAACTCCCACTGACACGATCTCATATGGTTTGCAGGCGCAACTTTGCCGATCTGCACCTTAACCAGAAAACCAAGTTTTTCAAATCGATTTTTACCGACGAAAAATGGCTTGCATTAGATGGCCCACGTAATTTAAGAAGCTACGGCACCCGGCGTACACGTCTGAGACGTATCGAACGCCAAATCGCCTGCGGGGATGTGATCGTCCTCGGGGGCATTTACAGTAACGGCGAACTCAAGATTAAGGTGAATGAAACCCATTACAAAACGTGTCAAATCGAAGCGTTTTCATTACTGAGTGTAAACAGGAGTCTCAGGATTACATTGAGGACCTAACGGCTAACTGGCGGGTCGTTTCGTGTTTTTCTACCCGCCTAGGCCTCCGTGCCGTGTCTAATTTGGCTAAAACAATCCCAAAAATCTTAATTCAATCTTTCTGTTGACGTGTGTGCAAAATAAAGAAAATCTGAGCGTCGCACTTGGGATACTTCCCTCGTGAATAGCATAACAAAAAAGTAGGAAGGAAGGATGGCCAAACCATAGAACAATGGATGGCTAAAAGTTCAGTACTGTATAAGAAAATTGAACCTTTAGATTTGGCCAAGCTTTCTCTCTCCAAAATCTCAATTTGATCTTCATATTGGCCAAAGAAAAGTTCAAAACCAAAATTTCAAAATTTATTCCAAATTTAATTAACCGAATTTCCAAAGCCATCGCAAACACTTATCATCCCAAAATATTGTAAATAAAAAGTATTAAAAACACGGCTCTTATCGGTCATCACTCTTCCGACTCGGCCTTCTCCAGCCCGGAAACCTCTCGATCGTAGCGATAGACCTTGTCGTAGTCGATTTGCAGGAAGTAGGCCGCGCCGGGGAAGATGTCCAGGATGGATAAACGGATTGGCTCCACGTTCCAGGAAATGGAAATGGCTCGGAAGAGGCTGAGCATTAATGGCGCCAGGACGAACGACGTCTCCAGGGCCGCACTGATAAGCTGGAAACGGAAGCTGGTCAACGAGTAATTGGTATCTTTTTTATCATCGAAAAGGTCAAATTTGGTGTTAGGAATTTTACATCAGTCATATGATCATTTTACGGCAGATAAAATTAGATAAAAGGATAGTCAAACCTCTCCAGCGAATCTTAAGAAATGACAAAAAATATTTGTATAATACTATCGCATAAAAGAATTTTGTTCTGCGGAGGCTTTTTGTGCCTAATATTTATCGCTGAGGCCATTGAAATTGTTTGTAATGGACAGGTTTTGTTGTACGAGAGTTTGCTGTACAAGTTCCACTAGGCATGACTTCCAAGCTGCGCTGAGCTAAAAGTTGTTCAAGTCACCTTTTACTTTGGCCATTATTTGGTACATGTACAAAAAATTTCCCCTACATTTTTTTACTTTTAGTACTGCAATTTCGCTTCGTTAAGAAATGCAGTTTTCCTGGTCGATTGGCGGGCCAAATGTATTCGGCCCAGCCCGTCTCAAATTTTCTTCGGCCAAGGCTAGGAAGCTGCTTAGAACTCCCACGTCTACCTAGGACTGTAGCTAATATCGTAACGGATTTTAACCCCGCCGAAAATCCGAGCCGGCCCTAGAAGTCATGTCAAGGCTTACTATATATAGGGCTCGTGCTTTATAAGTTTCGTCGGCTTTGCAAAAAAATGTTGCAAAAAGGCGTTCAGAATTCGCTCTGAACGCCATTTTGCAACATCAGTTCAAATCGTGAACGCCTTTTCGCAACATCAGTTCACCCCGTGAACTGATTTTGCAATAATCAGTTCACGATTTTTCACGATTTGAACTGATGTTGCAAAAAGGCGTTCAAAGCGAATTCTGAACGCCTTTTTGCAACATTTTTTTGCAAAGCCGACGAAACTTATAAAGCACGAGCCCTATATAAAGACCAAAATTCGATTGTTTTTTGTCAAAAAAACTCCTGTTACTTACCGACTCACTAGTCTCGTCATAGACATATTCATAAACCCCAATGAATCCGCTGAGAAAGAGGACCAGGCACCAGCCCACGTTTTCCCCGACCATTTCCTCGGACAGACTTCGGACCCTTCGGTCTTGCTGCTGATTACTGACTTGACGCTGGATTAGCAACCACATGAACAGAGAAAACAGTTGAATGCCAAGGAGGGCGGTGAACATCGCAAAGACCATCCGTTTTTCGTGAATCGCACGGACGATTAGACACTAAAAGCAACTTTCCTTTCCAAGGTTGTAGTTGACATACGTGTTTGATGTACTTCCCGCGATGCTCATGATCAAACGCAGTGAACCACAATGCGAGAGCGAGGCAAAACACCGAGATGAGGAGCTGGGTGATTGAGCAAGCGTTGAGGTAGTTGATCTGGCGGACTCGATGACTAAATTGGTTTTGTTAACCAAGGAAGTGCTCAATGTGCGACGTCTATTTTTTGATAAAACTTTAGATATAAGCATACATTACACTTTAACTAGATAGGGCTCGAGACTAACGCAGCCTGCGGCTGCTACCGTCTCTCGGGCAGCTCTGCGGATAAAGGCAACTTTGCGCGCGATTTGGACCTGTTCAACGTCGAAAACCAACGTAAATCCGCTATGTGGAAGAAACGCTCGCCAAAGCTTTGCCGACGGCCTCCGGCCGCGGCAGAAAAACGCTACGCGTTAGACTGAGCCTAGTGGAAAGCTGCAGCGCTCAAAACGCTATGCCGACTTTGTTTTAGATCGAGAAGTTAAGATTGCTAAGCTTACCCTAATTGCTAAGCTCAGTTCAGTTCCACATCGCTAAGCTCGACTAAAGAGCCCGCCGGCATGAGGCGACGGCCTACGGCCGCCACGAGACTACATTTTGTTACCTAAAATATTTTTTCTTCCACCAAAAGCTGATCAAAATCACATAAAATAAGCAAAAATCAACTAAAAAAAGGACTCAGCACTCAAAAGTATCCTTAGATAATATTTTTCCCGAAATCCCCGTCAAATTTGGCCCTAAAACGGCCAAATCCCGAGAATCCAGGACCAAAAAAATAATTTTACAAAAATTTCTCGAAAAAATCCAGAAAACCCCGTCATGACGCGTCACGATGACAGTTTCCGTACCACCCTCCTCACACTCAGCACTCTCTTCGCCTGATCTCTAACCGGAATCGAAAGAGAAAACCTTTGTCTAACCACCCTCCACACCTTTCCCACTCTCTCTTTTCTCCCGCCAAACGAAGAGGGAAGCGGTTCTCTACCCGCTCTCTCTCTTCGCCGCGCTCTTTTCCTGTGTTTTCGGTCGTGAAAGTGGGCGTTTTTTCAAAACTGGCACTTGTTGCACTAAAAGTACCGAGGAAAAAGATACGACTATGTCTGAAATGACATGGAGATTCTGAATATGTAACTTTTAGACGAACTTTAGTTGGAAATTTTTGAGTTTTGACGGTTTTAAAAATTTTGAATTTTTTGGTCAAAAAAGTCGCTGCACGATTTGGCCTTACGGGCTTATCACACGGTTCAGATTTCAATGGTTATACCAAGGCAACAAAATTATCTACTGCACGCGTGGAGCCGATTTTTCAATTTCGACCTTGTTCCCGAGCTATAGTAACTTTCGTCAAAATAAGTAAAATCCAAAAATTCGGAAATTCGAATACTGCTTTTTCAACCTGTGCGTATTTTAGGAATCGATACCTGTTTCTGTAGCAGTTCCGTGTGCTGAATACGATGGACGAAATTAAAATCCGAAAAAATTCGATTCCAAGCCCTCAGGGCCGAATTTTGGCCGAAATTTCGAAATTTTTTTTTGACTGCACGGTGCGCACGGAATATTGCAGGTAGAAAGCTGAAACTTGGCACGATGGTAGTTCATTTTGTGTCCTATAGCACCCATATGATCAATTTGTTCAACTCCGCTAATTGCCCTGAGGGCAATTTTTTTCGCACAGTGCACCAAAAATCGACCGAAATTTCCGGCCGCTCTGGCGGCCGTAATTTCCAATATACGAAGACGATGTAAGCGGGTAATTTGTAGAGCTCTTCGAGCTCTACAATCTGTAGTTGAACATTTTTGAAATCGTTGTTGTACATCAGTGAGAAAATTTTGAAAAAGTCAAAATTTTGAAAATTTCGAAAAATTGCGTTTTCAAGTATGCACATTTTCTGAAACGATGGCTACGTAGAATGTTCTGAAAAAATTTTGGGACAATCTTCGAGCAAAAAAAATAAGATCCGCGAGCCGTTTTTTTGAATTTCGACCTGGGAGCCGAGAACGATTTTTTTGAATTTTGCACTGTGCAAATCGTGTTTTTTACAGTAAGCCATAGCTAAAATACGAAGTAAAGTACAAAAAAGAAAGACACGACCTAATAGGAAGTTTGGTACGTAGAATTCAATGGAATCGAAAAAATCCAGAAAATGCGTCATCATGACGGGGTTTTCTGGAAGTGTAACTTTGTACATGGCCGTATCTACACATACATGGAGTTATCTCTTAGTTATGAATTTGCTTTCCCGATATGGACCTGTAGAAGCTTGCGTTTCAATATTCCCCGGTCTAATTAAAAGATACGAAAAAAGGTCTTTTTTTGGGATTTTTTTCGTAAATTTTGAAATTTCGAAAAAATTTCGACAGTGATTGTCCCATTATGTACCATACGCGACGAAGCCAAAAATCAAGTCCATACCTATAAAACGAAGCGAGATATGGCAGCTCAAAGTTTCGACTTTTCATGACGTCATAGGTCACTCAAAATTGAAAATTTCGAAATTTTTTTTCAAATACTTAAATAGAAGATCTAAAAGAACCACCATGCCAAAAATCAAGTCAATCGGGGCAAAACAAAAGTATAACCACAAACCCTATGAATACTTGTATTTTTTTAGATTTTTCAAGACATGTGTCAGCTCCCGCTGTGTTCAAAAAACCGCTCTTTTGAGAACTTTCGTCAACTCGAAAAAGTCGATAAAGGTGGTTCAAAGAAATCAAAAATTTTTTGCGACTTTTTCGATGAAACGTTTCAGTGTTATCAATCTGTCGGGATATAGTGTAGATTTGTCGCAAAAAGATGTTCTGCCTCGTCGCAATCGCGCACCAAATTCCCAACCGAGGCTAGCCTGGGCCAATGATGAGCGATTACAAGGCGAGACAAATCCACATTATTTTTCCGACAGACTTGATAATATATCTTCTTATAACAGTTTTTGCCAAAAAAAAACTCAATTTCGTTCACCCGCGGTGGAGTAGACAAATCCAAATAATGTTTTTTCCTGCTGGACACTATTTTTTTCGACAATTGATATACGGTTGTTGCTCAAATCATAAAGGACACAATATCTCGCTCTCCCGCAATATAAAATTTTCGATTGAAACTACTTTTATGACACTGACAGTCCAGCTTATTGCGTTGTAGACAAGGCTTTTAAAATACGTTGAACATGGGTCTACCAAAAAAATAAGGCCAACAAGCCAATTTACTTCCAGAGACGTTTCTAACCTACTTTTGTTTATAAAAGAACTGCACGGCCAGCAACGCTGGCATGAACGCAGCTTGGAAGTAGACAAAGACCAGCGGGAACTCCTGGATCTTGCAGTTGGCTGTAGTAACCGTCGTATTGCAGGTGGAATACGCAATGAATCCGACGAAAATCGATCTTGCAAGGATGACACCGGAGACCAGCACATAATTCAAACTTATTGCGCCCTACAAAGAAGAGATATTGTGGTGAATCCACGGTTATTTTTGCCAATAAAAATTTTCGGCTTACCAAGCTTTGTCGTTGCGAAAATGAGAACGGGACGGCATGATAGGAACACACAGCCAACGCGCAGTTCAAAATGATCGACACTGCTCCAATACAGAACTCGGCCAGCACCAGGAAGCTGAAGAAAAAGTCACCGCCTTCGTGGCATTTTAAAATCATTTTTAGATAAAAATTTGGCAGTAAAGTGGTGAAAAAATAGAAATATATGCGATTTTTGAGTGTAGAAAAGCTATATCATAGTTCTAAAGAATGTTTTTTTATATTCTGGTGATGCGAAAAGTTCCGCGACACAATCGAATTAAATCCGAAACTGGCCTGACCCCACTAATGGCGAAACGTAGTCCGTGGTGCAGCCGTCCAGCTCCGGGCTTGGCATTTTGACGCCAAATTGGATTTAGACTTTGGTTTCGGCTTCTGAAAGAACTTTTTTTATATGTATTAGGAAGTGTTAATGATACTAGTCCGTTTGCAAAGTCACTGTTGTGGTAGGGTCTGTAATTACTCCGTAAAGAAATTGTAAAGAAATAAGGAATTTATTCGTTATAAAAGGGTTTGGTAAAAGTTCCTTATTCTGGCCACAACTTATAACTTTGCGGAAACTGAACGAATTAGCCCAAATTTAGCGTGCAGGCTTAATTCATCGTTGTCAATGTCCGGACAGTGGATTTAGTTAGTGAGGTATCTTCTTTTTTACGTACCACCTTGCTCTTCAAAAAGGCTGCAGCCTGCGATTTTACACTTTATACGATGAAACATGTGCATAACTAAACTTATTGCCTCCGTGTAGAACTAAATGAGCCGTCATCACCTTCGTAGATACCCTTGAAATTATGTAGCTATTATAGTAATTCAGTCCCAGTTAAGCCGAAGACTTTTTTTCCTAACTTTATTTCCCAAGCTTGGGCGCAGTTCGCTGAGTACCTTTGTTGTGGCCAAAATAAGGAACTTTTTCCAAGGTTTTCGTTGTACGAAGGCTTATTTAACAGGGGAATCACCCTAAATGCGACGCTAGGATTTTGATGAAACTTGCCACAAGTTTAGAATAATTTTTTCGTAGACATATGCGATACTCATAGCTAGGGTCTTGCAAAAACGACCGAGGCTTTTGTGGTCAAAATTGAAAAAAAAAAAAATATTTTTTTTTCGGGTTTTTTGCATGAAAAGTTTTATGCTTATTTTTACCGTAGAGGGTAATTCCACAAGAAAAACAATTTTTTCCATCCCAAAATTGCCTAAAATACGGCCAAAAAGTGTTTGTCTCTGAGCGTTCTCCGCGTTTCGCGTGCTCTTTCGGCCGCAAAGATCTTCGAATCTCTTTGCAGCTGCTGCAAAGCTCAAGCTAAACTTTTCAGGAATTGATTCATGATGTATGTATCAATTCCTCGGTATGTGTGCAAAATTTAAAATTTTACGACCAAATTAGGATTTGCAAACCAAAAAATCAAGTTTTCAAATCTTTCCCACCCCTTCTCCCCAACCTCTGACATTGAGCCAGATTTTGGAACCCAAAAAGAAACCCGACAACATTAAACCGAGCTGGCTAATGCTTTTCAGAGCCCATCGTGCTTCGTCTTTTCTTTCATTTATTCGAAAAAAACGCTGGCTCAACTTCGCTCCAAATCCGGCTTCCATTCAGTTTCTTCCGGCGCTTCGCGACCCTCAAGGAAAGCGTGGTCTTTTTGGGTTGGGCTATGTTTATGGTAATGTACTCATACTGCGTTGCAATAGTCAGCGAATTGTTTTTAGGAGAGGAAGATTGTTTTGAGATGTTTTGGTGAAACGATGGTAAAATACGTCATAGTAGTTTGCCTTGTTTTTTTTTAAATTTACTAATAATTGTAGAGTCTTCAAAGTGCTGTGATAAGATTTTTTTGTAAATTCTGCATACGAATTGGACACTGTCCATGTATTAAGCTCTGCAAATTTTAGCTTGTACTTTGAAAGGGAGAGCGGGGATAATAACCCATCTTTTCCGACGAAAGAGTACGCAAAATGTGGAGAGCGAGCAGAGAAGAAAATATTTTCTATTTATTCCGGTGTGGTGTGGAACAAATCTTTCTTTGTAGAAACCTTGTAGAACTAGGTAAAAACGTGCAGTTTTTTTCATGCCAAACATTGGTCGTTTCTGCAAAGCGCAAGTTAGGAGTCTCGAAAAAGATTCTTTGAAACTTTTTGTGCTAAAACTTGCAAAAGGGCATCAAAATTTCCCCAACGTTTTGACTCAAAATTTCCGTTATCACTGTATAGCGCGAGCAAAGAATTTTGAAGATAACAAGTCAAATTCACTCTAAATTTGCATCAAGTTTCATCAAAATTTCGGCCCTTTCGAGCACCCCGCAATCACCGTCTTAACTTGCAAGTTTTGTCACATATCTCATAACGCTTCCATCATCATTTTAATTGCCATCTCAACTATCATGTTTTTATTCGATTTTATTGTTTGTTTTTCCGAAATTTTGTTTCCAAATCTGTTGTGGCCACATCACAAGGAAATTTAAACTGTTTTCTTTGTGGGAATCGCAAGAAGGGTAATCATCCGGAAAGCCTTGTTTTTTCGATGTTTTTAGATTATGCTAAATAGCAACGTGATTACTGGGCATATGACTAAAAAGCGGGCTGTTTAGATGATATCTTTGGAATTTAAGAGCGCTTTCAGCCATTAGTCGGCTATTCAGAGAACGCTTTTTGGATTTTATGCGTGGCTCCTAGCTCGCGCTTTGCAGAAACGACCGAGATTTTTTATTTTGACATTAAAACTTTCATACCTATTTCTACTGTAGAGGATAATGTTTCCACAAAAACAGAACAATTTTTTCGCATGAAATTGCCAGGAACATGACCAAAAAAAGTTCTTTCACTCACAGGGGAAGTACTCCAAGTGCGACGTTCAGATTTTGATGAAACTTGGCACAAATTTAGAATAATTTTTGCTAAGATATATGCGAGAATTCTAGCTCGCGCTTTGCAGAAATAACCGAGATTTTTAGATCGAAAATCAGCAAAAATTTAGGACTTTTTGCCGTATTTTGGCACGAAAAGTTTCGTGCCTATTTCTACCGTAAAGGATAATGTTTCTACAAAAAACCAAATTTTTTCGCACGAAACTGCCAAAGTTATGGCCAAAAAGCGCTTTTCTCTCTGACTGCTCTCCACGTTTAGCGTGCTCTCTCGGCGGCAAAAATCGTTCGATATCTCGGCGGCGCCCGCAAAGCGCGAGCTAAAACTTTCAGGAATTGATATTTAGTCCATACCCGACGTGTGTACAAAATTTAAAGGAAATCTGAGCGTCGCACTTGGAGTACTCCCCCTGTCAGACTATCTGCCCGCTCTCCGCGTTTTGCGTGCTCTCTAAACCCCGAAGATTATTGACTATCTTGGCTGCCCCTGGAAAACGCTAAACTTGTGCGTTAGAGAAAACAGAGAAATTTTTTATACTGTAGTTTACCGTAAATTTAGCTTTGTATATACACATATATATATGTATGTAGCCATAGCCGTCATTATTGTCAATCTTCATCATCAAAGATTGCCTCAACGTCACAAACATCCCTTTCTTTATTCCCATTTCTCCTTTCCAAAGTCTCCCTTTTGAAGCTAAAACCGTCAAAAAACCATATCTGATAAGAATCTGTGGACTCCGCGGATTTCCCATAAGGTCATTTACAGCTTTTCGGCACCCTTGCTGACTCCGAAAGCTTGGCCATTCTCGGAAAAAAAGGAGATTGGGGTTCCCATGAGAAAGGTCCAGATTATTGGCATTTCTGTTCGTGAACAGGCTTTTTATGGGTTTCTTGGTATAAAGTTTTGGAATTTTTGTATTTTTAAAATGCTCACAAAGGAATTTGGCAGCAATGGTGTTTATATTGACTCTTCTATCACATGTCATTACTTCCATGTTTTTTCGTCGTATTTTAAAACTTTTTTTTTGTGCCAGATATAAACCATTTTGCCGCTTGATGCGACTACTTCCGCTTTTAGCACACTTCACGCTGGGCTGTTGAAAATTGACTTCCGGATTTGGAAACATTCGCTGGAATGACCGCTACCTGCTGTTTTAAAAATTTTGGGCATTCGGCAAATTCATTGTTTGTTGGAAATGAAAATGCACGTACTTGGAAATACGTGCTTTTCAAATTCACACTGGGAGTGTTCAAAGTGTGAAGCTCAGATTTTTTTTTTGAAATTTGGCTAACACATCGCGTCTAGGCCATCAATTTCACGATGTTTTAGAGCTATTCAACAACCTTTTGACCTAGAGAGCATGTAAAATGCAGAGAGCGGTCACAGAAAAAGACCTTTTTGGCCATATTTTTGCCAGTTTTGCGTGGAAAAAATGGATTTTTTTTTGTAAAAATATTATACTCTCAAGCGAAAACAAGTACGTGAATTTTCATGCCTAAATCCGCAAAAAAAGTCAAATTTTTGGCAATTTCCGACCTAAAAATCTCGGTCGATTCTGGAAAGCACGAGCTAGGCATTTCATATACATATGTCTTAGAAAACAGTGTCCTAAATTTCTGCCAAGTTTCATCAAAATCTGACACAAGTTTTTTCCATGGCCACTCTCCGCATTTTGCGCACCCTCTGGTTTCCAAATGTCATTGAATATCTCGGTTCCGCCTGTGAAATGTAAGCTAAGATTTTGACGAGTTCATACGTAGTCTAGGTCCAACTTGTGTGCAAAATTTGAAGGAAATCTGAGCGTTGCACGTTGAACAATTGCCTTAAAAACAAAAATTTGAAATTTCTTCGAGTTTTTGCATTTTTTAAAAATTTCAGCCTTTTCAGGAGTCAAACTAATTCTCCATTTCAACCCGCCTCCCCCATTCTTCTCCGCACGCTTTTGGCATTTGAAACTCCGACTTGAATAGGAGGGTAAAGGGTCACTTGAAGCTTGCCAAATAAAGAGTCGGAAGGGGAAACCTTTTTGCGCTCTTGGAAACCCATAAGTGTTCGGGAGTTCGCCGACTTTTTGAGGGTAAAATACGCGGAATTTCAGTGGTTTACAGTAAATTATCAGTCTGTCGGGAAAACAATGGGCGCTCTGGTGCATCGAAAATCGCATCGTCGGCGAGAAAAAGAATTTTGTCGCGGAAAAATCAAATTGCTTTTTATTATGCTTCAGCGACGCGATTGGCGCAGCGACATTGTGCACATTATTTTCCCGACAGACTGATGTTTACAATAAATTGGATCAAAAAAATTTGTTTGTTATAGAGAGGTTTTGTTAAAGGGAGGTTTGTTTTGTTCTAAAATTGATTTTTGCGACCGTCAAAATTGTGCGTTATAGAGAGGTTTTGTTCTACAGAGATTTTTTTTCGAACTTCTACTTTTTTTCAAAATTTTTAATTTTTTGAAAATAAAAAAATGTATAAAATTTTTTTATTGACCCTTTTGATTTGCCAAATACGGTTTTCGACCGCGAATAAACACTGTTGCGCGGATTAAGCGCGACCTTTTGAGATTTGGCGGCATCAAAATTGCCTCGAAACGGGTGCTCTCGAGGGAAATCAAAGGAAATATATCTGATTAGCGGGGACAAATAGCTGGCCGGGAAATGTTTTAGAGCGCCGTGTTTTGGTTTGACTTTCCGAAAATAAGGTTATTCTTTCAAAACTTCAAAAATTTTTAAAATTTAAATTTAAAAAAAATCATAATTTTTTGTCCATTCAATTTTTTACTCATTTAATTTTTATGCTTTATAACCAAACCGCGTCATTTTTTCAAATTCCCACCCGGAAACCCCTGACAAGGGATCGGCAAATAGTTGCACCCTGCTTTCTTAACGAAACATGTATCATTTGAAAGAGCATTAAAAATAGTGCACAGCGCAAAAAAAATTAGCTGCCTAAATTACCTTAGGGCATAGATACGACCGCTTTTTGAAAGGGGTTATATGCGGCCAAAACGCCGGTTCCTTATATTACAGTAATCCTGGCGGTTTGAAATTGTCTTTATTAATTTTCTGGTATCCAAAAACGTCTATCACGGTCGTTTTATGGCTTTACCAATCCTCGGTTGTATGTTATTAGACATTACTGCTGGTTACAGTAAATTGTAAATAAAACTAGGTTAAAGGGAAAATCGGAGCAAAAAGCTTTGGAAATAGATTTATATGATCGTCGTGGTCATTCACAAACGAAAATTTCAAAATCGAAAATTTCTTATGTCCTAGCCTTATCAATGGTTGGTCCACTGTGTCAGCAATAGTGTCTTTGGCCGATTTTACAATTTTATCTTCGTATTTTTTCAAAAAAAGTATATTTATAGGCCCTTGTAAATTGAATTATCCTCCAGCAATCATAATCGGTCAGGCTACTGGCATAACACCCTTGGAATTATACGATAGTGACATACCCACTCTCATCACCATCAAATTTGTGGTCGTTTCAAAAAAATTCAAAAACTCAGAAAAATTGCGTAACCATGGATTTTGTCTGCGGAGGAACAAAAATTATTAAAAAATGTCAACATACCATGGTTTTGTGGCATATAAGAGACGAAACGCAAAATATTTACAGAGACCGGATTCGAAACCAGGAGTCGCTGCGCCGGAAGTGGGCTCACTACCACTCGGCCAACTGGACACAACTCTGTTGCCATTCCGAGAGCTTATAAAGCGAAGCGGAAATTAGGCTAAAATCTGTATTTTGGCCATAACTTTGTCCAAAGTGAATTTAGGCAGCTAATTCTTTTTGCGCGGTGAACTATTTTTAATGCTCTTTCAAATGATATAGGTTTCGTTAAGAAAGCAGGTTACAACTATTTGCCGATCCCTTGTGAGTCATTCTCCAAATTAGCGGGTTTTTAGCGCCGACTTCCTCACAATGGGAACAGAATTTATTGTCCTAGACAGTCGCCTCCGATTTGTCCATTCTCTGTTTAATTCGCGCTTCAAGGCGATTAACGCTGACACTGTTCACTCTTTTGCTAATGCCACTTTTGGCGGCATCCAAAATTTCCCGTTTTATGCAACAAATTGCGGCTATTGTTTTGAAAATTTATTATAAGCAGTCTATGTTTTTTGTTGTGATAGATTTCCACTGTACAGTCAAATATGTGAAGAAAGTAGTTATGTGTCATACATATTAGAAGGGATTTGTTGTATGGAGGTCTATTTTGGCCTAAATATGTGCAGTGAAGCTTCAGTACAACGAACCGCAAAGGACCGAACAATCATTTCGGCTAAACGCTGAGCTGACTTTTGAGGCCTTACGATTAGAAATTTGTCATCACAGACAGTTTTGTTGCGTCAGTTCCCAGTAAAGAAGTCTGACCTTGTAATGTTTATTACAGTCTGTCGGGAAAATAATGAGCCCTATGTCGCATTGAAAATCGCATCGCCAACGAGAAAATGACTTGTGTCACTGCAAAATCAAATTTCTTTTCACTTCAGTGACGCGATCAGCGAAGCGACATTGCGCTCATTATTTTCCCGACAGACTTACTATATATCAAACATCAAGGGCATAGAAATTCTTACTGACAATTGTGAGGCAAGCCGTTGAGCAAAAAGTTTTTTGCATCTTATACATACAGAGCCCTCCAGGGACATTGTAATTGAGCGCAACATGATGGATTCTTTAACTTACCTAATTTGTAATTATAAATGACTCATAAAACTCTGTCCTCAGCTGTTGATAACGTATTTTAAAAAGCCGCATTCCCAGCGAAAGACAAAGAATTTTTGTCGGAACCTTTATTTTTGAAACCTTTTTTTTGCAGTCGCGCATAGGTTGCCTTTGTACCAGAATTATTTTGGCATTTGCAAATCATTACAAAAAGGCATAACGCCTTTTTCATTAGATTTTGAACTTGTTTTAGGTATTGAAATAAATTCTTCGTTTAATTATCCCTTCGTGCAGCGGGTTCCCAACGAAATACGAGAAATAATCCTGTCAAACGTAACGGATTTACCGCGCTTTTCACGGTTTGCGCAACTGCGCTCGATTTGCGTTTGAAAACCCGTGAAATGCAGTGGGGTCAACTGCGGCTCGCAACAGTCTTCTCTAAAACTTTTTTACTGCTCTTTGATGTATTATATGAAAATGAATCCACTCCTCGTATTTTAAAACGAATCACCCGTATTTTGTAATTACAGTGGAACCTGTGTTCATGGGAGTCTCATACCAGTAAACTGGGAGGTAGAAAGATTTTCAGAGGCCTCAGGGGTACAATATTCAAGCTAACAGGAAAGATAGGCCAGGAGCGACATTTATAGATCAAGGTGAGACATGGCACAAATTGAAATAACTTTTTTCCATGCCATATGGCTTTGCATACACGACTTGGCACGAAAATTTCCATACCTATTTCTACCATAGAGAGCAATGTTTCCATAAAAACTCAAGTTTTACCGCAATAAACTGGTAAAGATATGGCCAAAAACTAAATATTTTCTCTGACTCTGATCGCCCTCCCCGTTTCGTGTACTCTCTCGGTCGCAAAGATTGTTGAATATTTCGGTTGTACATGGAAAACCCGGGCCAAAACTTTGAGGAATTTGATATGTTGTCTATTCCCGGCGTGTGTGCAAAAGAAAATCTGGGCGTTACACATGGGGTAATTCTTTTGTATAAATGAACCTTTCTACTGCAAAAAACATTTCTATAACAAGCAATTTTTTGTATCTTACTACAATATTTGGATCCTGCTATACGTTGCAGTACAAATGTTTCCCTGTATTTCCACTAGAAGAAAGGAAAACATTTTAATTCGTATTTTACAAAATTATCCTTGCTCCGATAGCTATATACCCTTTTTCCTCTAGGCAAACAATCTATGCTAATTATATTAGATTTGTTCCTAAAGCATATGTTGTTATTGTCCCTTTCCCTCCTCTTTTGTTTCCCATACACCTTTTCCCTATTGTAAATTCGTTGGCCGTTGCAAAGGATACAATGCGTAACCCTCATGCTAATGAATAAATAAGCAAGTGTCTTTGACCGGATGCCATTTTAACCGGATTTGTTGAAAAGGAATCGCATTTAGTGACCATAACAACATCCGGGAGTGGGGGGAGGGGAAAGGTACGTAAATTTCAGAGGTCTAGGGAAATTTTGAATCTTTAGATTTATATTTTATAGGAAGGCTTCGTTGTATGGAGGTTTATTTCGGCCGAAATTGACTCTTGAGAGCTCCAAAATTTTTGGTTATAATAGACAGGTTTTTTTATATGGGAGCTTGCGATCGCATAGCGCTGCTACTGGCGTTCTGATCTACTGTAAAAAAAATTTGAAGGCTTTCCGGAAGTTCCAGCTTCATAAAAAAAGCGTTAAAGATTGGTGTGGTTACCAAAAAAACGATCAAAAGTCTCCACCAAATACACCACCTTCGTGTTGCCGGACAAAAGACATTTTCCGGGACAAAAAACTGCCCAACTTCTTCTTTGACACTGCAAAAATTTTTTTTGAATATCTCGACTGAGCGCCAAGAAATCGCCAAAAACTTTCCGACGAATTTCTCTGGACATTCTGTAAAACGATTTGTTTTCCCTTGTGAGCTTTGTAAAGCAAGCACCAGTAGTAACATACCAGTCCATAACAAACAATTTCGAAGGCCAAATCTGTCAATTTTAAGCCAAAATAAAGCTGTTGTTATTGGCACAAGGTCAAAAAAAATTTTCTGGAAATTTTGTGTCCATGTTCATAAACCGCGATTAAAAAGTAAATTTTCTGGCCTTTTATGTCATCCGTTTTTCTACACCGTATTTTACATTCAGCGCTAATCTTCTACCAAACACTTTAAATTAAATTTCAGATGCCTAAACCACTGGTGCTAACAGTTCTTCTCTCTATACTCATAGACACAGTCAAGTCAGGGACAATTCATCTGGACAACGAGCCGGGTGGCGGAGGATTCTTCGATATTATTGAGGGACAAAACTTCAAAATCCAGTGTATTTCGGACGAGCCGGTGGAGAGTGAAGATGATGTCAAATGGACAACAGTAGACAATAATGAAATTGACACGGCTTCAATGAGGTAAGGCAGAACCTTTTGTGCAAAAACGACCAGATTTCGCCAACTTTTGGCAAAAAAACCTTTGTATGATAGTTTGAAGCGTGAGCTAGGAATCTCAAACACGTCTTAAAAAATAATCCCAATTTTTGCCAAGATTCATCTGATTCTGGGCACCGGGCTTGGAGCACTTTCTCTATCGTTTCATAATCTTCTAACGATAAGACAACGAATTTACAAAGCCATTTTATAATTTACAAGACTGACATCGGCGTACCAGTCTGTTGGGAAAATAATGAGCACAATGTAACTGCGCCGATCGTGTCGATGAAGTGAAAAGCAGTTTAATTTTTTCGCGACAAAATTATCTTTTTTTTGGCGGCGGTACGATTTTTGATGCGACAGAATGCTCATTATTTTCCCGACATAATTATATCTCTTTTCAGTCGGTTCACAATCCCAATGCGGTTGCAAAGCGGGAATGTCCGCCGAACTCTGATCTTCACTCGAATTCAGCCTCACGACGAAGGAACCTACTACTGTCAGCTGTTTGACCGAGGGGAACTAGTGAAAAGGATTGACGTGAACATCAGAGTGAGCAGTAAGTCCAGCCTTGTCTCTACTTCAATACAATATTCTTCCAGAACCCGTTGTGTGGAGCTCAAATGCCACAGAACTTGGTGGAAAAGTTGGTGAGCCCTTGACTATTGACTGTGGAACAAAGTCAAATCCTGAAGCCGGAATTGAAGCCTATGACCAGTACGATGTCATACTGAGCAAATCGGAGCTAAAGTTTGTCAGAGCTAACAATGAATTTACTATTCCGGCGTTGACTGACAAATACCAAAACGCAGAAGTCACTTGCAGCGCGTATGTGACAATGCCAAATATGGTGACAAGAGTCTTCAGTAAAACAGTGAAGATCAAGGTTTGGAGTAAGTGACTTAAAATTAGAGACTTTTAAACTTTTCACTCTTCTGGGAAATTTGCCAGATAAACTTTTCAATCAATATGCGCCCCATAGGGCACATATCGATTACTGAAAGTTTTCGCTCTTTTTTATGAACAGCCGAGCTGTTCAACGATCTTTTTGGCCGAGAGAATACGCAAAACGCGGAGAGCGGAAAGAGGGAAAAACCCTTTTTGCTTATATTTTTTCCAGCTTCGTACTGAAAGAATTGATTTTTTGTGGAAACATTGCCGTCTGCGGTATAAAAAGACATAAAACTTTTGATGCAAAAACTTTGTAAAAAACTATAATTTTTTGGCAAATTTCTGTCTCACGAACATAGCCTAAAAAAGACATTTTTTTTAGAAGAATTGTCTTACAAATGAGCATGAAGCAGAACCACGGGAAACTCGATTTACAACTTCTTTATTCCCAATCTATTTTCAGAAAAGCCCGAGTTCAAGCCGACGCACAGTACCGTCTACGCGGTTCCCGGGCAAACCGCCCGAATCCGTTGTGAAGTCGAGAGCTCGGTTCCGGATGTTGTGAATTTCCAGTTCATGAAAGCCGGTCACATTCTCCAAACCAGCTCGGAATACCGAGTAGACAGTTTTCCATCCAAAAATTACGCTGTTTTGAGCATCGTGGATGTGCAAGATGAGGATCTGGGAACGTATAGATGTGTAGCTCATAATGCAATCTTGAGCAGTCACATCGATATTCAGCTGGAGACAGCTAGTAAGGGACTTACAAAGCTTGTTTTTTTTCATTTTGATTACTATATATTACTAGTTTTTTATCATTATTTCTTACTAAAATCATCTTTCACTTTCCAGAGCCTCCGATGCAGCCTAAAGTCACTTTCCTCGGCTTCGATGACGGCGAAACAACTTGGGAAATTGAAAACGATGAAGACAACGAGCTTCCAGTCCTCAATTATGCAATTCGCTATGCAATCGAACGACTAAATACCACGTCAACGCAAAATTTGGTAAGAATATTAATCAGAAATAAAAAAATTTTTGAAATTTAGAAACCCGGCGATAACTTGGCGAGGGAATGGCTTCGACAAAATTATCATGCCGCTTCGGAGATTGTGGTCAAGAAAGGTGTGTTTCTTCTCTAATAGGTTTTAAAATACGAGTTGAATAAGCAGGAGTGCTTTAGAAGACCCACTCAAATCGCGACTTTCAGATTTCTTTAGATTTTCACACACATTAGGCTACCGAAACTTACTAAAAAGTGTTGCATTTTTGCCGGCTTTTGATCT
This sequence comes from Bursaphelenchus xylophilus, assembly GCA_904066235.2. Lineage (NCBI taxonomy): Eukaryota > Metazoa > Nematoda > Chromadorea > Rhabditida > Aphelenchoididae > Bursaphelenchus > Bursaphelenchus xylophilus. The sequence continues at coordinate 10,655,928 of CAJFCV020000003.1, read as the reverse complement.
AAAAATCTCGGTCCACCTCTGATTGGCTGAGTTTCCAATTTTGTTAGCCCAAATCTTTTCACAGACACCTCAACGCCTACTATCCTCAATTTCAGCACGTTCCAACATCTACAAGATCAGCGGACTCTTCAAAGAGAAGCGCTACATGTTCGAATTCACTCCTCGAAACGCCGCCGGCACTGGCGAGCCCTTTTATGTCACGGTGAATCTCGAAAAGCTCTCAGAAGTCAGCTCAACACTCTCAGTAGCACCATTCAGCTTGTTTATCACATTATTGTTTTTGACTTTCTATGTATTTTGATTGTATTTCCCTGACCCTCAAACCAATTCTCAGGAACTTTTGTTTACCGCAGGAAATTCGCATAACTGTAACGACAGACACGGGAGATTTTTACTGACACTGCATTATTTATTCAATATATAAACTATTTTATTTTTTTTATTGGAATTGTAAAGAGTAAAATACGCTGCAGTGTCTAATGGTTATTTTCATAACTATGATTATTAAACAACCAAGTTTTTGCAGTCAAAGCATCTTTTTAAAATACGACATTTTAAAGTCGCGCCATAAAGTCCGTAGAATTTTCTTCGCCGACATCGCGGGGGCAATCGCCGAAAAGTGCATGTCGCTAGTGCAAAACCGGGAAGTTGTAGCGGCTCGGGCGAAAAAAGCTCACGGTGCAAATTCTACAGACTTTATGTCGCGACTAGTATCTCTGGGCATAAAAACGTAAAGCGTTTTTCCAATTGGCCAGGGCAACGTTTCAACAAAAAAAAAAGTTCAAGTTTGATCTTCTTGGAGATGAACTTTAAATTCAGGCATTCAAAATCTTCGAGCTCAAACCCAAGTTTTAACTTCTTAAAAGACGGGTATTTTTTGGGATTTTTGCCATACATCTTTCTTTTTTTATGTAAAGGTGGTCATATAAATAAGCTGTATGACCACCTTTATGTGTACAAACTTATCCATCAGCATACAAGAAGAAAAAGATGTTTTCAAGACAAAATCAGATTTGCTTTTTTATAAATTTAAAAATTTTTTCGGTCAACTAAGAAATTGCACATAAAGGGCAAGTTCGGGGAAACTTGAACCTTCCTCTTTTTCAGGTTCAAAGTCCGGCTGTACTTGAAAAGAATTCATTTTGAGTGTAAGGTTCAAAATTCGTTGAAGTTGAAACTGATGAGTCAAATAAGAATTTGTCTTTTAAAATTCGAAGTTCTGTTGAGCCGTGGGCAGAAACCGTTTTTCTTTCCTGATCAGATTGCTCGTGATCTTTCGGCTTCGAATATCTCAGCTGGTACTGCTGAATATCTCAGCTGGTACTGCAAACGGCAAGACAAGGTTGCAGGAATGAATTGATAGTTGGCCTACACACAATGATGACTCAAAATTAAAAAAAAAAAAAGAAATCTGATCACGAAGACTAAAGATTTTTTTGTTTCTATCCATTTATCAGCAGAAAACAAAGCCATTTTATGAGTAATCCCTCAATCAGATGCTTAAGCACAATGTTATTGCTTTTTCGAACAGCTGAAAATTTTGTTTTCTCTCAACAGATTGTTTTCAACAAAGTTTCAATCGGTCAAATCAGCGTTTCAACAAAAAAAACTCAATGTTTTTTACAAACAATGGGACAAACTTTGGCCAGGAACGGTTTTTCTCTCTGACCAAATCCCATGTTATCTCTCGACGGGAGATATCGTTGAATGTCTCTAGCACTGTTCCTTTCTCGACGCCAATGAGTGCCTTTCTTGACAGACTTTTTCGATAAATGTGTGAGCATCGAGCCGAAAAATTTTGTGCTTTCTCTAAAACAGGATCGTGGAAAGATGGCTGCCGCCAAAGACTGGGGTTAAAACTTTCAGAAATTATTATTTCACTAACTCAGGAGCCGCATGAAAATTTTTGTAGCAATTTTTGCGAGCTCTGACTTAAAAGTTTCAACAAAAACTCAACGTTTTGAACAAAAAATGAGCAAATCTGTGGCCAGAAACCGTTTTTCTCTCAGTCCAAATCCTACCTTATCATTTGGCGGCAAAAATCGCTGAATACCTCAGCTGCCCATGCCTTTCTTGACCGACTTTTGCTCTAAATGTGTCCCAAACTCATCCAAAAAAATCGTTGCAACATGTGAGCACTTCTCCTGATTTTTCGTTTAATTATGTTTCAGTGTTTTACACTCTTGGTTGTCTCGCTGTTATCAGCCATAAGCCCAATCTTCTAAAAATAATCCACACGACTCTGATTCGCATCTGATAGCACAAGACGGTCAGCTGACCATTTCGAACTCCTCCGTTTTAACGCATTTCTCCCCAATTTTTCCCCAACTCACGAGACTCTCCACGACGCAAAGGAGGGGAGAAAAAACTGGCTGGAAAGGGGCTCTGTAAGACCCCATCTGACCCTTAGGCTGGACGCCATTTGTCTCTTCGCGAAAAAAGCGAACGTCTATCAGCTGATTTCGGCCTCCGGGGCCGGTTGTTTTTTCCCGCGATTTCCAACCGTTTTCGAAATATTAGAGCGGGGACACGCGGAAGGGGGGACGGGAGGGGATGAAAACAGTATTCTCGAAATGATGACGACAGCTAGGCCCTCGGAATCTTCTGGCATTTGGGCGAACAACTCGTGCTCGGGCTGGGAGCCGAACGCTTATTCGGGAGTTATGGGTGTTCTAGATGTTTTTTGGGGGTCTGAAAGCTTGAGCTTTTTGGTAAAATACGATTTCAGGTAATTCTCCAATATTACAGTATACGCTCAAACCTCTCTACAACGAATCGTCGTAGTTCGGAAAATTTACTTGTTATAGAAGAATTTTGTTACGTGGACGTTCATTTTGGCCAAAAATTGGCTACTGTAGCTTCTGAAATTGTCCGTTATGGACAGGTTTTGTTGTAGAGATTGTTAACGGTAGATAGAAAACAAAAAACATAAAAAAAAAATTTTGATTTTTCACTAAAAAAATAAAAATTTACGGTACCCAAAACAAGTTAATTCCTCAATGCACTCCAAACTACTAACATTTCCTCCTATTTTATAGCTTATTGCCTAATTTCAACACTCATTTATTTCCTCATCGCTTTTCCAATTATCTCTGAAAGTGAAAGGCGGCCGTAACAATTGCTTTTTCCCCGCTTTTCCGCGGAAACGTTCGGACAAAAACAGTTGACGTCATCCAGAAGATAATCCGAATCCCCGTGTTCGCATTATTTTGAATGGATTTGAGTGTTATGTAGAAAATGGATGAGGAAATTGTTGGAAAGAGAGAAATAATAATGTGATAGATCGGGAAAATAGGTAACAAGGGAAGTGCCGCAAGTTCGACGTTCGTTTTTTGATTTATCTTGAAATTTTGCACACGTGTCGGGGATGGACAAAATATCAATTCCTAAAAGTTTTAGCTCGCGCTTTGCAGGCGCCGCCGAGATATTGAATAATCTTTAGCACCGAGAGAGTACGCTAAACGTGGAGAGCGGTCAGAAAAAAAACGCTTTTTGGCCATAACTTTGGCAGTTTCGTTCAGAAAAAATTGATTTTTTGTAGAAACGTTACCCTTTACGAGAGAAGTAGGCATGAAAATTTTCGTGCCGAAATTCGGCAAAAAGTCAGAAATTTTCGCGAATTTTCGACCAGAAAAATCTCGGTTGTTTCTGCAAAGCGCGAGCTAGGATTCTGACATATATTTGAGAAGACATTGTTTTAAATTTGCGCCAAGTTTCATCAAAATCTGAGCGTCGCATTTCAAGTACTTCCACTAGAAATAAAAAAATAGATGACGTCATTTTAGAAATTTTTTTATCATCTTTTTTTAATTAATTTCCAAATTTGTCCTTTTTTTAAATTATTTCTTTATATTTTCTCCTCTTTGTTCTATGTAATCAATGAAAATAATTATAAATTATATGACTAATCTATGAGTCGGCCCATTCCGAGACCAAATTTAATCGGGAAGAATTGATTAACGGGGCTGGGAAGTCAATCCGAGAAAACAGTAAACAACGAAAAAAGCAGTTTTCGGAACTTTTGTAGAAAACGGACTGTTTAAACCGGTTGTAAACAACTTCCTTGGGGTCTTAATTGTAATTGAAAGGGTTTGGGTGATTTCTTGGTGAAAGTTGTGAACAGAAATAAGAGAAATAAAAATAAAAATTTAAGCCTCAATTTTTTAGTCCTCGGAAAAAATTTTAAGAGGCAAAAAAATTATGTCATCAAAAATTTTTTTGTCATCAAAAAATTTTTTTTTTGCAATAAAATGTTCGCTATAGAAGACTTTATATAGCGAACGACAACAAAAACTGTTCGTAATCAACAATTTCAGATGCCCTAAAAGTCAATTTTAGCACACAGTATACGCTCTCTACAGCAAAGCCCTTCTAAAACAAATAAATTTTTGATTTTTTGACCTCTCGCAGGTTGTTGTTCAAAGGCTTGATTCTACCAACTAAAACTTTTGTATATTTTTTGATCCTTTTGTCATCAAAAAAAATTCATTTTTGGCATCAGATTTAGAAAAAAAATTTTCTCCAAGAAGCCTTCATTTTACATAAAATCACTCAAAAAATTGTAACTCTACAAAAGTTTCGTCTCCGTTTCATCATGTGTTTATCAAAAAAATCAAAAAAATAAACCTCGAGGGCTTTTGTTTGACCGTTATCTAAACCTTGGCGTACTTGTATCAGAACACCTGCCTGTTTGTTTGAATTTTGAAAAAAAAATCTCGCTGTCCTTCACTCCCTTCATTCGAAACTTGCGGCGTTCGGTATTGTAGTCTAACAGCAGCTGGCTGAGAGTGTTTTGGTTGAGGTTTTTGAAAGTAGCTCTGAATTTTAAAAACCCAAAAAATAGGGGTGTTTTCGAAGGAGTTCTAAGAGGTAGGTTTGGCATAAACCGGGAATTTTTTATATTGAGGGGCTTAGATTTACAAAGAAATTTGCCAATTTATTCTGAATTGGTTATTAATCAATCCCTGAAAGTTTTAGCTCGCAATTTCAAGCGGCCGCCGGGAGATTCGAAGGTCTTTTTGAGTGAAAGCACGGGAAAGAGGGAGAGTCATCAAGACGAAAGCTGCGTTTGAATATCAAATTTTTTTTGTTGCTGTGGAAAAACTTGAATTTTAAAAAAAAATATACAACGCCCTCGTAGTTGCGTCATAAACTTTCGGATCAAAAATCGCAAAAACAGGTGATTTTTAAAAAAATTCCGGCCAGAAAATCCCGGTGGTTTTTGAAAGTATGCCAAATGTGGAGAGCAGCCAGACAAAAAAACGCTTCTTGGCTATATGGCAACTAATTTCTTGCGGAAAAAATTAATTTTTTGAAGGAACCTTGAACTCTCCGCTTCAAACAAGACTGATGTGGGATTTTTTCATGGATAAGCTCGCAAAAGAATTGCAAATTAAGAAATTTTGACCGAACTTTGGGCTAAAAATTCTCTGTTTGTTTCTGCAAAGCCCAAGCTAGAAGTCTCACGTATGCTAGAAAATCAGCAATCCAAGTTTTTGCCAGCATTCAAAAAAAATTGAGTGACACTTCGAGAATTCCCCCTATAAATTGAAAAGGCCTTTGTCAAGTCCTGTTTTCCGACTTGTTTCTTCATAAAAACGATGACGTTTCATTCCATTTTATCACTTTATATTTTGAATAATTCGAATTCCAATTCCATCTCCCATATTTTCCTTTCCTTTCTCTGCCCTCTCTCCCATTTCCCCACTATTTTTTTGCTCTCCAATTCCGAAGAATAAAGAAAATAAAAAACAAAAAAAATAGCGCCTGAAGCCCTGCAGGGACGTCCGTCTCGAAAAGGGAACGGCCGAACAGCGTTCCGCCGCGACAGCGCGCCGCAAGCGCGGAGAGCGCAGAGAAAACAAGAGTTTTTTCGAAAATTTTCGAATTTTCCGGAAATGTCACGCAATTTTCGGAGGAAGCAGAGAAATTCATGAGAGAAGGAGTGGGTAAATTTGTTGAGTATGTTGTAGGGAGACCGAAGAACGTCGAGCGACAGATTGGGGCTCTTTACTGGACGTTCTTTTTTCTTTTTCTTTTTTTGATTTTTCTCAACGTTCTCGGGGGCTTTTTCGCTGAATAAAAGGCGTTCGAAATTTAATTCTGTTTACTCTTCTGGTTAGTTTCGCTCTCCACAACCTTCGGGCGTGGGGGGGGAGGCCCGATTAGGGTTGGGTTGGGACCTAAGGGCATCGTCATTAAGACGTTGAGAGTGGAAAAAGGAAGGAAAAATCAATATAATTTGTTATTTCAGCTGTTTGCCCTAAGGGAATTTTTCGTTTTTTCTCGAATTTTTTAGAAATTTTCAAAAAATTTCAATTTTTTTTTTTCAAATTTTTAGTTTTATTTTTTCTCTGAAGAAGATCATGATCTTCAACTGTTGTTTGTAACGTATTTTAAACACAGACATCGTCAAAAAAAAATTTTTTTTAATTGTACTTCTGCCCTTGAATCCCCTCGAACAGCTATTTTTTTCTTTTTCGTTTTTTCCCTCTTTCATGTGAGTGGCAACGGGAAACAGTAGGTGTGGAAAAAACTGCTCGGGTATTCCTTCACTCCACCAGTATCCATTTCAGCCCATTGAGGCTTGCGGAATTTTGGGAAGGCAAAAGTTCGGAGGGGATTTGTGGATTTTTGGGCCTTTAGAAGTTCTTGTAAATCGAGCGATAACTTGTGATATTGCGATAAGAAGCTAGTGAAAAATAGATTTTTGGGGAATCGAGATATTAATCCTATACAGTAAAACCTCCATAGAACAAAAACTTTCTATAACAAACAATTTTTGATGCCCCAAAGGTCAATTTTAGACCAAAATGAACCACCACAAAAAACCTTTTTATAACGAACAAATTTATTGCTCTCTTATAGTTCATTCTGCCTAATTTTGACTGTATTTTCAACTTCCGCTTTTCGAATGCCGCCGGCTGGACGACTTTAGGCCGCTTTGACGCACTCCGTTCACACCGACTAATCTTGTTTTCGGGGGGATTGGTGCAAATCTTTCAAGTCTTTGTCATCATTTCGTCGTCTCAGCTCCCTCCATTATCCGTCGTGTGGGCCGCAAAAAAAGAATTGTCGACCGGAAATCCCGAGGCCGAATATCGAATATTCCCCCCTTCTTTTCTCATTCTTTTTTTTTGAAACCTGCGACGTTCGTGTGGCCACGGGACCCGAAAAAAAACCGCTCGTTTTTCTGCGCGCCGGGGACCGGCCGCAGCGTTCTCGTGTTGAGCCCTGAGGCGTTCTCGTTTGTCCCGTGAACGCCTGTCCATGGAAACCCCCCCACACACACACACACAGGGGTGTGTTGACAAAAAATATTTTTGCGGAATTTCGGCGGAATCTGAAAGGCCTGGAGGTGCTTGCGGGAAACGGTTTGGGAAGGGGTTTCGGTGCTTGTGATGTGATGACGGTGCAAAATATCTTCAAATTTTTGTTTTGTTTTTTGAAAACCTCAACGTTTTTTGTTTGAAGTGTTGTTTTGAAAAGTTAAAGCTCGAGATTTCAACCCTCCTGTTCTGAAAAATCATGGATAAACTTATTTTTCCAGCTCAAAAATTCCTTAATTTTGTTTTTTTTTCTCTATTTTTAGACAACGGAAATCCACGAGAGCTACGTAATCACTCGGATTACACCTTAGCTTCCATCCTATTAAATCCGCAAAGATGTGACCAAACAAACATGTTTTTTCCGTCTGTTGTTAGTGTTTTCCTCAGTCTCATTGCTGCAAAGATCGTGCAGTATCAGTTTGTCGGGAAAATAATGTGGATTTTTTGCAGCAAAATGTGTAGTCGAACACCAAATCTGCCGCTGCGACTGGTTATTATAAAGTGGTAGGCGAGTTCTAGGCGCGACGAGACCTCATTATTTTCCCGACAGACTGGTATATTTCGTGTCTCAGATGTTCCTGCAAAGCATGAGCCAAAGTTTTGGCCATAGAACGTTTTTTTTCAATAGATATTTTTTATTGTCGATTTCGGCATACCATTGAATCTTAGCATCTTAAAAAGTGTCTGTTGTAGACAGGGAGAGAGATAGACTTCGCTAAACTGCAGTTAGTTTTACATAGATTTTACTGTAGGATTTCTTTTTTGTTGATGTTATGTTCGTCTCCTTTCCTTCCCCATTCTTCAACCGTCTTAAACTTCAATCCCCCACTTTCCACACCACCCGATGTAATGTGCGATTTACAGCCCGCTCAGACACTCACTCTCACCCCCTTTGCTGACGTCCTCACATTCCTCTTGACATCATTGTGAAAACATGTAAAAACAAAAACTACATTCGTTGCCATTAGCATGCTCTTGTTGATACAAATCCGGCGTTCGCCCGCTCTGCCTTCGGCCGCAATGCGTGCGGCGGCGGCGGGGCCCCCAGTATGGCCACGGGCAGCGGAAAGGGAAAGGGGAGAAAAAAAGGTGAGTCAATATTATACACAAAACACCCACGTTCGCCTTCTTTTTCTGAATGGGGGCACTGGGAAATGCGCAGTTAAAAAATTGTTTTTTAAGGAAGCCGGAAAGTAAAGTTCGTTAGAAAAAAGGCGGCTGGAACGTTGGAATTTTTGCTGGTGAATTAGCGGGCAAACGGCGGTGATGACGGTTAGAGATCGTACGACATGGTTTTAGGGTTCAAAAGATGTTATCGATATAAGGAAAGGGCGATTTATCGTAAAGATGGTGGCTATGTTAACAAGCAAAATTTTGTATCATTCTGTCGGGAAAATAGTTGATAGTAAGGCTCTGTGAAAATCACCGATGAGAAAATGAATTGCATCGCGACAAAATCACATTTCTTTTCAATTCAGCGACGCGATTGGCGCAGTAACATTGCCCTCGCTATTTTTCCGACAGACTGATGCGCTTAATCCCTGGATCTTCTTCAAAATTTGTATGCATGTTCTACATAGGTCTCTTATCAAAATACCAAAATTTTCAAGTCGCGATACTGAATGCGCAACCGAGCGGCTTAGCGATCTTTATGGAAGGGATAATGCGCGAAATGCGGAGAGTGGACAGATATAAAAACGTTTTGAGGCCATAGCCGACCAATATGTTGAGGAAAATTTTGATTTTTTGTAAAAACGTTCCCGTTATCGTCAGAAGAAAGGCTAAAATTCGTCATGTATAGACTTCCAAAAAACGTGTCAAATTTTGGTCATCTTTTGGACTAAAAGCCTCGGTTTTTTCTATAATAAAAAACGCACGCTAGGAACGCCTCATATTTTTTACATTAGAAGACATTTATCTAAATTTACGCCAAGTTTTAACGATATCTTTTTGCTGCAACTTGTCCAATTTTCTTATGTACACATGTATGTGCATATGGAAATTGTACAGTAAGCCTCACCCAGGTCCTTGGTTCAGTTATTTTTTCCTTGTGACTATTTTATAATTTTAAAATTTCACTTGACATTCAACCTCTATTTTCGTGGCGCACATTATTTTCCCCTCCAAACCCTACATCCAGGCATTACGAAGCGGCTTCACATTACTTCCCTTCGTATGATGTGGTGGGACTCTTTATTGATGTGACGTCAATGGAGAAATAAGGCTGGTGAAAAATTAATAAGTCGAATCTTGGGAAGGGATCTCTCGAGTTTGGTCAGACGTGATGTCATCGTGGTAATTAGTAAGTCGGTAATTGTGTAGTACAATATATTACATATAATTGAGGGTTTCTTTACTGGTTTAACTGTGCTTGGGGTTGATTGTTGGGAGAGTGCTTGCGTTGTGGTTAAATTATGACAAAATTGGGTTAACGTTGGACCTCAAAGTTTCAGATTTTGATTCCACTATGTCTTAGAGAATACTGACCTGAATTTTCTTTATTTTTGCTGTAATTTAAGCCTCACACAGCTCAAAGTTCTTCTACACATAAAATTTAACCCTTCCAATAAGTAAAGGCGACTATTAACACGCGTTTTGCGGAAACTGCTAAGGTTTTGATGACTAAAAATAGGTTGTTATATTCGGTTTTCTATGTGATGCGCAGCTTTCTACATTAAACTGCAAGCTGATTATGAGATTTTCTAGAGCTGCTATCAATCTGTCGGGAAAATAATGAGCACAATGTTGCTGAGCCGCTGGCATCGCTGAATTGAAAAGCACATTAATTTTTGCCGCGACACAATTCATTTTCTCGATGGTGATGCGATTTTCGGTTCGACAGAATGCTTACTATTTTCCCGACAAGCTCAAACACGGCCAAGGTAGACTTTACAATGAAACGCCATAAGGCGGACTGTCAGTTAAATCTTCAACGGCTGCAACTCTTTTCTTCTTGCGGCTCCCCTAAAATCCCCCAACCATTTTTGAAAATTTGGCAACAGACAATTAACCTAATCGAATTCCAAGTTTCATAATTTTGTAACGTCTTCCCAGTTTAGTTAGTTTTTCAACGCGAACAAACATCCACCCCCGTGGGGGCTATTAATCGCATTCTCCGTTTATTAATGCGTAGTGCACAGTTATCAGCCGGCCTTGTTTTTTCCGAGGGAACGAAGACGCCTTTTAATGGCGTTCTGTATCTTCTTTAATATATTCTTGGGTGGGGTACGGATTGTGGCTTTTTCGATGCCTGTTGAAGATTATTTCAGCTTTTTCTACACCAATTTTTGAGGTCAAAAAAGGCGATTTTTTACTTGTAACAGACGATTGCACTGACCTTTTCGGGTCAAAGATAATCGATCGATACGAAGTGTAGGACACGTAGAGAGCCAAAAAAAAGGCTGTTGGAGATGTCTACGAGACCTGACAAAGCCGTTGGATACACAGCGGAGGCTCGGCGAATTTTTCTTGACCTTGAGACATAGACAACACTAAAAACTTGCCCCAAAAAACGAATATGCCAACTTTTCCTGTGTATTACTGGTGTTAGATGTCTAATACACCTCAATCTAGGTGATATACTATTCTATGACCCAATAAATATTATTATTTTGATTAATTATACTTTCTCCAAGTCTCTGTCGCCCAAAAGACAACCCTCAGGCGACCCAAAGTTCGTCAATTTGAACTGTTTGAACCAAAAAAACCCGTAGTGCCAAATTTTCCCCACAAGAATATAATTGCATTCTGTAATGCGTTTTCGTACACCACTCCCTTACATATCCCCCCAATTTTTTTTGTTTTTCACATCAGCCACATATTTGTTGTTGTTTTTTTGTGCCCCTTGCCCAGACGTTTGCAGTGGTCTCGCCTTTCGCCCAGTTGGGGGGTTTCGGGAGTCTTGAAGTCATTTCTAATTTCATGAACACACACTTTTCTTCATGTCTGACGTGGGCTTATTGGTTTATGGGCCGGGCAAGGGGCCGGTGAGAGAATGGCATTGGCAATTTAATTTCTTGGACGGTGCAGATTTTTTTTGGTTTCTACGAATCTGTCGGGAAAATAATAAGCATTCTGTGGTATGGAGAATTGCATTGCCGTCGAAGAAATGAATTGTGTCGCGGCAAAATAAGATTAGTTTTCACTTCAGCGACGGGATTGGCGCGGCGACATAGTGCTCATTATTTTCCCGACAGACTGATATGTAATCTCGAAAAGGTTTATCTTAGGATATGTGAAAACTACTAGTCTGCTTTATTACTCCATTTCTTAACAGGGTTTGGCACTTTGTGCATACGAACGGAGGCCAATGTGCTAACTGAAACTTGGCTGAAAATTGGCTAAAAATGGTAGGGCGCAGCTCGGAAAACTTTGATGGGGGCAGCTGGCGTCTTGGGCGAAGCTCGAAAACAAGCCGAAACTTAGCCTCGGCGAGCTTCGAAAGCTTGTTTTCCGAGCTGCCCCCGAGATGTGAGCTGCGCCCGTCCAAGTTTTCTGAGCTGCGCCCTGCCATCTTTAGCGAACTTTCAGCCAAGTGAAGTTTCAGTTAGCGGATTGGCCCCAGGATTTGTCTCACGGTACAAAAACAAATCCATAGGAGTTCAACTAATAAATACGAAGACTCTGAATATCCAACTTTTCTAAAAAAAAGTTTCTCTATAACATAAAAATTCAGAGTTCCTCATAGTCTATTCCAGACCAAAATGAACTTCTATAAAACAAATTCCTCTATAAAAACAAATTTTTTGGCCATTTGCAATTCCTTGCCCATACTGTTTTGATCCCCTTTGCCTGTAGACATTGAGAAACATAGTGTAATGTGTTATCAATGTCGTCATTCCTTTGTCATTTCCCTTTCCTCGTATTATTGCCAAGTGTTTGTCGTCCTACATCCCGTTCTACCATGGAAACACATGAACCTCCAATTGTGAGAATTGTTATTGTTATTGTAAGGCACCGGACCCTTTTGGCCAAGGAAATCTTGATCCAATTAACCCGTGTCTTGGGTTTTAGGTTATGGCTAGATTCGGTCAAACCTCTGTACAAAGAATTGCAAATAATGGGAATGATTTACTTTGGAATGATTTACTATAGGGAGGTGTTGTTGCACGAGAGCGGCTACATCGACCGCCTGTAGTTCATTCCAAAGATACTCGAAGCTATGTGTCATTTGCTATGGTATATTTCTACAATTCACTGTGAATTAAACGACTTCTGTTTACCTAATATTCAACTACGCTACCCCCGGCACCACGTTATATGAAACCAGATGGCAGTGTGGTTAGCTGGTTGCTAATCACACCGTAATAGAGTCAACAGCTATCAGCACTGCCTGCCTGGGGTCATGTAACCGAAACCGGTCGGATTATGTATTTTTAGAGCTCCTGCAAATTTGCTCATGTTGTTGTTGTCGATTACACATTGCGAAAGACGATTTGGACTTGTTTTTTGCTGCAAAATAAAGAGCTTTTTTGAATTGGATAAGGTATAACCCATCAAGTGAGGGCGTTAGAAAGAAACGGTAAGATTTTCTGGGAAATAAAAACTCATAAATCGAAAATTGCGGAAAATAAAATAAACTTTTTTACGGTTTTTGTTTTGATAAAAAAACGTTTTCGGGTCATCAACGTACACATTAGAACTGTCTATCAACACAAAATGCAGTTTGTCGTGCAGAACCGGCAACAGTAAGTCAAAAAAATCAATTTTTACATACTAAAAAATACTCGTCTGTCGGGAAAATAATGAGCGCAATGTCGTTGCCCCGGTTGCGTTACTGAAGTGAAAAGCAATTTGTTTCTGTCCCGACACAATTTATTTTCTCTGCGACATTGCAATAATCGATGGACAGAGTGCACATTATTTTCCCGACAGACCGATATGATTTATGTATGGAAAAATTGATTTTGTGTCTCAAAACGATCCAGTCTAAAAAATTATTAAATTTTTTTCTAAACAACGTTTTTCTCAAGAGAAAAATTTTAGGGTAATTTTTTTTTGACTCAAAAGTTCATTTTTCACTTGTTTATTGACGTGTACTAATTTGTTGGGCCAAAAGTCTAGACATGTTTTCGCACTGTGTGGACACCTGCAATCTGCATTGCGACGAAGGGTTGCGTGACAAAAATTCAAAAAAATGCAAAGAAAGGAGCGTTTTCGTTTGCGTGCTTTTTTTCCCTTTGTAATACGACAAAAAAGCGGGTTTCGTCTGGATAACGTCTACGATATCCTCACCATTTCTGCAAAACAAGCGTCTCCGTTCCCGCAGGAAAAGCCGAAACTAAAACTTTCTGAATTTCAGTTGCGGGTTATCTTGGGTAGACGCGCAAAATCTGAAGCTGACACGAATTCCCAACCTGGAAGAATCCCCTTCTTCCGTGGAAAGTTTTTGTGGTTACGCTTCACGTCAAACTGAGATAAGCTAAAACAGTCCGTTGAATGGATTGGCAATTTGTCAAAAAAAGACGCGAAAAAACATTTTGTCGGGGAAGAAATGGGGAATTTTTGGGGCGAGAGAGTACGGTTTTGCGTGTCCTTTTTCTCTCTTTCTCTGCGAAATCAAGACGAAGTGTAAAGAACGATAGCGAAGAGTCTATTCCGGTCACCGGACTCCTCAGTTTGATGTGAGCTTTGAATGTATGGGTTAAGGTGACAGAGGAATACTGCAGTTTTTCTCAGCATTAATCTGAACCAATGACGAGTTGTCAGCAAGAGACTTCTGATTGAAAACGATGATGACCTTTGCAGAAACATTACAGTATTATACAGTTGCAGTAATTCCTGAAGCCGAGCAATACTTCCATGCATGATTATAGTGAAGTATACCATCATAAAATGTCCCAAATCGCCGTGTAAAAGTTAAAATATAACTGATGAACTGAAATGTGACTGTTTGATGACAAGTTTGATAGTCAAAACCCATTGGCATTCGTACCAGATTGGTGCATTTGCGTACGCAATCGTTTTTATATCGTAAATGCCCCACTCTGCACGAATTCCTCGTGGTTTTAATCAAAATAGATCGGACAGAACAACGCTTCTTTATCAGCATTGCTTTAGACGAACCACAACCTCAACGTGTACAACAAATCAGTGCATTTATAAGCTATGCGGACGGACTATAAACACACTATTTATTGCATACGTTAACATTGAAATCTATTTAAAAAGGAGGTAAAAAATCCGGAATTTTCGCTGAACTTCGAAACACAAATAACCTAGCGAAAATTACAGTAACCGTCACAAGTAACCGACAAGATCACCGTCACAGTTCCACACCAAACTTTTCCAGCCCAAATGGGCGATTCCAACACGACGATTCTCATATATACAACACCGATGAACCGCCCTTCTCATTTCCAGACTACTCTCCACGCCAATTTGCATATCAAGTGTGGCTGTGAAAAAGTTTCTCGAAAGTCCCGTGATCTGGAGTGATCTGCATTCGCGATGCGACGCACTTAACCGTTTGTTGTGCACGCCTAATCCGATTAGGGTTCGGGGTCCCATTTCTGGCACTTCATCGACCTGTTATTCATCGGGTAAATCACAAAGAGCGCTGAGGGAATAGTAAAATGAATTATGTTGTGATCAGCGAGAATTTGGATTCGTGGTTAAAAACCTTCAAAAATGTGAATGCCAGTTTGTGAGGGAATCAAAAAATGATTACAAAATAAGTTTTTTGTCGCTGCTGGACGTTTTGAATGGCTGGCAATGCCAGTGGAGGCTGACAAGGAAAGTGCTGACATTCAGATTTTTATAACATTAGAGACAAAATTAGATAATTTTTTTTACAATAAGGAATACGGAGAACTCCTCCTAGCTTGCGCTTAGCAGAGACGACACAGATTTTTAAACCGAAAATTGCAAATTTTTTTTTTGCGGCTTTTGGCATGCAATACTAGGGATCGCATCGGTTTGTAGCCGTATGCATGGGAGAGGCTAGGAGAAGGCTTAGTTAGTAGAAATAATAAAATTAACCAGGTCCCAGGACTGCCTATCACATATATATTTGAGGTATTTTTTTATATAATATCCAGATGAAAGTTACGGATCTTCTTTTTTTGTCGCAAATTTTGGTCATTTGGATGTTACAATAACTCAGGGTAAAGAAAACTAAGGTTAGTAATAGACAAAATTAGAAAAAGTGGTCATATTGCAAGTCTTCGTCAAGTCTCCGCCGAGCCTTCACCGAGCGTTCGCAGACCATCCAACGGCTTTGCTAGGATTTCTAGGCACTTCCAACGACCTTTTTTTGGGTATCCACCTGCCCTATGCCCCATATCGGTCGATTTTGTGATGACCCGAACCGTCGACGACTCGAAAAGTCGGGGCGAGCAAATTTTCATAGTTTTTTTACCAAAGAACCTCGACAAGAAAATAAATTTTTACCGCACAAAAGTGGCAAACGGCAAACAAGAGTTTTCTCCCTATGACCGGGTCAAAACTTGCAAAAACTTGATGGATTTTTGCAAAATTTTAGACTAACAAATTTTGACTGTTTCTGCAAAGCGCAAGCTCAACAACTGGCATATCCAGTGAAAAATCTCTATTTAGAACAGCGCCTGGTTTTCCAAGAACGCTAAATTTAGCAAGAAAACAGCCGAATTTCTCAAAAGCACAACAAAAACATTCGTACACTCTTCTTGAACAACCTCCAAATACGTGTATTTCAACAAGTACATTCCCCCAACAAAACCGTCCATGAACCAAAGCCCGCTTTATTAATCAAAACCCCGATCCATGTATAGCTACATGGGATTTAAAGCTGGTCTGGAAATGGGAGAAGCATCCCTAACGGCCATTGCGCCTCCGCCGCCTAAACAAACACGCAAAACAGCCTAAAAGTAATAAAAACTAGCCAAAAACCGCTTCAATTCTTTGAAGATCGTTGGTTTCTTGAATGGATCGCTCAATGAGCTTATCATACGGGCCTTTGTTGTTGTATTATTGGCCATAAATAAGGGTTATTGGCTTCTGTACACCTTAATATTGATGGATAACATAAAAACCTATAACCTTTTGAAAAAACTAGCTTCAAATCTTGTTTCAAATTTTTAAAGGCCTCATAAATTGCTTATTTTACAAAAAAAAATCTTGTTTGACAACCGATTTGCAAGTTTATCAGTAGTTCAAGTTGGTTCCCACCACGAAAACAAGCGCTTGCCAAATTTGTTGGCATCCCGTTCTTTTGGGGAATATTTTTTTCGGGAAAAATTTGCCGAGTTTTGTTGTTTTTGCCGTTCCGTTTGTTATAACCTGCTTGTTAATTATTTCAGTTGACATTACCTGCCATCGGTATCTTCTCCATCAGCAGTCATGTCGATTCTTATGAAAATCAAGGAAATTGAGGATGAGGTATGTATTCTTCGTTTTGTTGTTGAACTTTTAGATGAAGAATGAGTTTGTGGAGGTGATCTTGAGGCTTTTGAGAGTCTAAGGTAGTATAAATCTTCAAGTTTTTAGGCTTTACGGTTTAATCTATCTATAAATCACTAGTTCTATCAATTTACTTCGAAATTCAAGTTATTCTAGCTGGATCGGGTTTAACTAGGTCTCAAATCGCTGCCAGCTTCTATCCACAGATTTTTTTGGTATCTAAGGCCCTGGCATTTGGCCTGTTTCTGATATTATACTTCTTGTTACCACTTCAAACCTAAAAATTTAGTTTTTTTTACGAAAAATTTTCTGTTTCTTTGAGTACCTCTAATTACTAGCTTCACACTCCAACTAGCTGACTTATCACTTCCGTTGGTACTCTTTCTTGTAAGATGTTTATAAAAACGATTTCATTTATTCTTTTCATTGACGTATATTACTTTAGATGGCAAGGACACAAAGGAATAAGGCCACAATGGGTCATTTGGGTCTGTTGAAAGCGCGGTTAGCCAAACTTCGACGTGAGCTGATTTCGCCGAAAAGTGGTGGTGGTGCCCAGGCCGGAGAAGGATTCGATGTGGCCAAGACTGGAGATGCACGAATTGGTTTCGTCGGTACGGTTTAAATTTTTTTCTTTTGCTGTGTTTAGGTGGCAGAAGAGCTCTTAAAATGCTCTTTTGACAGGTTGGAGCTTCGTTTATCCTCATTTTTTTCATAGATTATATTATCCATAGCAAGGCGTTCAAAATTTTTAAATTAATTTATTGTGAAACTATCACAGGGGTGAGATCATACGAATATCAAAAGAAAGGTTGAGTTATGGAAGTGGAATGAATGGGTTGAGCATATGCATTAATAATTCTTCATCCATTAGTAATGTACAGATAGTTTGAAGAGACAAATTATGCGAAAGTAATGCCTGGGAATGGGCTAGATTTTCCTATAAAACAGAAACCGTAACAATTAGACCACCGGAAACAACTTGATTCAAAATTTGTGACATTATTTGGACTTGTCGCCAATTGTAATATATCGAAGGCTATCGTAGATCGTCTTCATCGGGACTCAGTTGGAGATGTTGACTCATAAGGGCTATTGTAGCGGCAGCTGTCTTCTCCGCTGCCGCCAGTAGATCGGGATCAATGTTGTAGCAATATAGAGTGCTGTATTTTACATTGTGATTCAGCGTGATCTGAGGAGTTCCGATATTATTGGGAGTTGTAACTTCACTCAGCCTCTCATAAGGTCGGTCCGTGTTCTCTTGATCTTCCTCTTGGACGTCCTCAATTTCGGATTCTGATGAGCTCGAGTAGTAGTCGATGTCCTCGAGTTCTCTCGGAGCACAATTCCGGCTCAGTGGTCTCTCCGGGACTTCGTCAATGTTCAGACCGTCTTCTTTGTTATTCCTCATTGTTTCTTCCAGCTCCAATTCGTCCTCTTCGGCCAACGGTTGATATGGTTCGTTACTTTCGTCTTCGGAATCGCTCGACCAATCGGCATAGCGCCTTTTCGGCTTGCTCAAAATGTCGTCCGCAAAGTCGATACTGAGTTGAGGGATTTTCAAAGGCACTCCGCGATCACCAATTGGCGGTGGAGTAGCTCCCCGTTCGTTATACAGCTCCTCCTCACCGTCTTCATGCGGTGAATCTCGACTTCCTCGCCGCGACAACGGCCTTTCATACGGTCCGTCATGAGTTATTGCGTCCAACAAAGAGGTACTCAATTTTACGGGTTCGTGGCTTCTCTCTTCTTTCTCTTGCTCTTTGTCATTATCCAAAGACCCTCGCGGAGTTTTGGAAACCTCGAACGCAGGAACGGGCAGTTCGATCTCGGAGTATTCGATGCCTTTGTTTTGCTCAGCGGTCTCATGCTCCGGAGGCGGTGGTGATTGTTCTTCATTCTCCACTTCAGCCAGCTCATTCTTAATCTGCATTTCGGGCGCCGGAGGTGGTGGATCGTGAATATGATTATCGTTCTCATCATAATTCAGTTTCGGCTCGGATCCCATTGTCTCAACAACAATGGGGACCGCCCGCTGAACGAGCTGCTGAGCCTCGAAGCTCGGATAGTTGTGGTTAATCGAGTTGGTTTCCCCCTCAATGTTGAATATGTGACTGCTTTGATGCGAATTACAGGTGCTTCCCACGTAGAAGTTGTTATGACTGTTGTTTTGCTGCTGCTTGTAAAAGACATTAGGTGACTCAATGGCTTCTTGCGATATTGATTCCTCAAGGAAGACCTCGCCACTGTAGCCATCGTCTAACGACTCGGCCGGTAGCTGACTCATATCACACGCAAACATCCTCTGGAACGATCGAGTGTCCGTGTTTGCGGACGGCGGCGGACTTGAAGGCTGTGACGTTTGTAAATCGCATATACCAATCGAATTATCGTCACCGGTCGACCTCTTTGTTGACGATCGGGCCGTTAGTCGTCCGTTCTTCTCCTCCTTCCCGCTTGACGTACGCCGACATTTTCCGTTGTTGTTGTTCAGAATGGAAGACTTTGAGCTGGTTGACGACCGCGTTCCTTTATTGATATTATTAGGCGCATCCAATTTGTCAGCGCATGCTCCGTAGTTTGTGTGGTCCTTCTTGGCCAAACTCTCGTTCTTCTTCGCTTCGGCCCGCTTCCGACGGCTGTCCCTGTAAGCAAACGATTATAAGTGCATAAGGCGAAATGAATCCACAGCAATCAGTGCAAGTTCACATCTCATTTGCACAAACAACGAACTTTCGAATCGTCACAGAAAGGGGGTGCAAAGAGAATAGAAGACTAATTGCTAGAGTCACTCGCTGCACGTTTTTTCTTTATTCCTTTGTGTTTATAGGACAAACTGTAGTGTAGTTGTATACAAAAAAACTGGATAGCATACTACGCGGGGCCTTGTTTTATGTGACCCGCTGTGACGCAAGTCGTGCTAAAATAAGCCCCTGCTTAGGCTCAATTTCCGACGCAACCACTATCATGATGAAATCAACCCCTATTTTTTAATTAATATATGGCGATGAATAGAGAAGAAGCTTATGGTTGACGTGTAACGTTTCCACGGTTTGTAATCGCCCATTATTTTTAACTTACCTGTGAAATCGAACACGAAACTGTAGAATTTTGCGCAAGCGTTGCAAAAGCTTTGCTGGAGAAAGCGATGGCATAATCTCCCCCTTCAAATGAAAATTTTTCAGTTGGCAAACCCGATAAAAAAATCTGTAAAAGCACGAAACGTTGGAATCGGTAATTTCTCAGCAAAAGGTAATGATAATGATTAGCTTGTTTCCGAACAAAAGAGGGAGAATTTCATGTATAAAAATTTTGTTGTCAAGAAAACCGGGCCCTTAAGAATGTGAAAGACACAAACAGACACTTATTTCAAATTTCCCTCATATGGTCCGCAAGTGGAGGGAAGGGAGTCCGTGATACCTCTAATCCCCACACTGATTTAGCCGGAAAGAGAACATGGCCATAACAAATGCTAAGCAAGCGGACGATGAAAGTTCCGCCGTATAATCCGACTCGTTCTCTCTTTCACTACGCTCTCACGCACTGTGCCATTGCATTAGCACTTGTTTGGTGCGCCGCTCGCGGTATGATCCGAAAATTCGAAACGGTTAACTTTGGAAGGCCCAGAGAGGGCGTTCTTTTGCTACTTCCAGGCTCTATACACTGTGTTTTACGCGTGCTTCCTTTCCTCTTCCACGGCCAGCGAACGTTTTTCCGCCCCTTCCTCTTCTCTCTCTTGTAAATTCCCCCTCTTGTCTCCCCGCTTCAGGCCAAAAGCGGCGAAAAGTTTTGCTGTCCGCACACGGAGCGCGCACGGTCGTTCTTTAGCGAAATGAAAGCGAAGAAGAAGAGATATTGGCATGAATTAACGCTCTGCTAGCTCAATTTCAGTCCACACGCGGACGGCGATGTCCCCGCGGAAGGGAGTTTTTTTTTCATTAGTCCGTAAGTAAGTGCCGTGCGGCCAAAAGAAGTAAGGAGTGCGCTTCCCCTTAGCACAGGGAATGTCTGCGTCGAGGAACAGGAATGTGTCACTGCGCCGACTATTTACACCCTACTAGGTTACAGTTAATTTTTAGCCTCCACATCGAATGTTCGCGTGCTCTGACGTCACGGAAAAGGAAACATAAACAAGAAGGCCACGGAATAGGAATGTTCGCTTTTCTAATATCAACCCTACCATTTCCCGAGACGTTCAAGCGCCGTCGGTTTCGGGCCGAGGGGAAATTTTATTTGCATTGAAAATGCACATTTTCAACCAACGATTACGAAGCGGCCTTAAGATTATGAACATGTTTTTTCGGATTATTGCTTGTTGAGTCTACAAGGGACCTCTAAATTTGCCCACATTACTTTTTAATGAGCCTGTTAGGCGTAGCGGAAAGCTTGAACAGATTGAAGCATGGAAATCAGATAAACCAAACGATAGTGGGGAACAACAATGTGCT
The DNA here is from genome assembly GCA_904066235.2 of Bursaphelenchus xylophilus. Classification (NCBI taxonomy): domain Eukaryota; kingdom Metazoa; phylum Nematoda; class Chromadorea; order Rhabditida; family Aphelenchoididae; genus Bursaphelenchus; species Bursaphelenchus xylophilus. The sequence continues at coordinate 10,634,774 of CAJFCV020000003.1, read as the reverse complement.
TGGAAGTGAAGGTACTCGCTCCACCGATTGAACTTACATGATACACTTGACAACAGCTACAATATAGCTGATAAAGATGATAAGCAGCACGCAGCCGACAATTATCAGCAGCTTTGTGTTGTCGGCCGGTAGGGCTTGCCGCTGCAGCTCACCAAGTCTCAAAGTCTCGATTCGAATTCCTCCGAGAACTCGCGACAGAGGCCCCACTTGATTGCTAAGTATATCTACAATCCGTCTGGTGTCAATTAGATCGGCTGTTATCATCTTCGGCAAGAGGTCCGGGTCTTTTCGAACCACAAACTTCAATTTCGTTCGCCGTCTCGGCAGGTATTCCACGTGCATGATGAGAACGTTCGCCTGAGTCAAAAAAGGTTCAGCATCTTCGTCATTCAAACGATTGAACGGCGGGCTTGTCCCAAGCGAAGCGCCCACTCCATCGGTTGAGGGTGTGCGGCTGAAATCGCTGGAAGGAGCTGGCGCTCCGGTTGGTCCCTGCCGCCATTCGTCGTCTTTTGTTACCTGTGTGAGGCCCAGCTGGGCACCAGCGCACTCATGAGCATGCTGCTCACAATGCTGACTAACAAGATTTGCTACCCGTCGTCGAAAATAGTCCTGATATGTTTCATTCGTGTGAAGTGTGGCCTTCAAATCCACATTTTTTACCACCATTTCCACTGCGGACAATTTCTCTTCCTGAAAGAATAGTCTTTTTAATGATAATTGTTTGTTTGGTTATACGTCCGCTTCGGAATAACATACCGCAATTAGCGAATTACACTGCATAAACGTGTCGTCCAAATTCCCTAATGAGCGATTGCAAACACATTCAAAGTCTGTGTCCACATTGCATATGAAGTCCTCCGGCCCTGATGACGTCTCTCGCTTCTCCAGGTTCTGCTCAATATATCGTTGATCGGTGATGACGTTGGCATACGATAATGTCACTGTCCCATAGAATACTATGAATGCTATCACAAAGGCCGTCAAGATTTGCAACAGCTCTTTTGTAGACTTCTTGTTGGTAAACGGGCGTTTCGCCGAGTAAAGTTGTTTGACGTATTCTTTTTGTATCAACTCCAGGGCTGGATCCATCTCAGGCTCGTCGTATTGTGGATTGAAATCGGGGAAATCCCAATCCTCGTTCTCCCCGAACTGCAGGAACTCTCCATGGTTCATACGCTTTTTAATGTTGTCCTTGCATGGCCTTATCGACATTCCGTGGGACTCTTTTCGCTGGTCCTGCAACGGTCTTGGGCTGACTGGCGTTTATTTTTCAAGTCGTCCAATATTTGTTAGGCATGCCCCTTTGTTCTTGGTAAACCGACGAATTTACTTAGAGAAGTGATGAGGATTAGTCCTGAAAAAAAGTATTATAAATTACGGAACTGACAAGTGGCAGTGCCCACGAGATAGCCCCGCATTTACATTCTGTATGCAAAGTAGGCAAAGGAATTGTAAGAAAGGCACAAGTATGTAAAATAGAGCCAAAACTTTTCGCCTGCCAAAACTGACCATCGAGAGCTTGAAACTTTGGAGGCCTGTTGAAAAATAAGTCTCACGCGTTTTTTTCCTCACTTCCCGCTTGAATGCCCGCTGAATGGAACCAAGCGAAATTCAAGGCAAATCTCCAAGAGGACAGCGCTTTTTACTGGCCAGGGTTCGAATTACTAAGTCCAAAGTTAGACCCTTTCAAGAGCTTGAAGCCAAAAGACTCGAGTAAATTCGCTCCAAAAGAATGCCTAAATTTTGATGAAACCGTGTGATGGAATTACACAGTAATAACATGAGCGCTCACTCAAATGAAAAAGGTTTATTTATTCGCGCATAAACATCCCCGTGCCCCCACATAATGGGGTAAGGGGACACATAGAGGGTCTAAAAGTGCACAACTCACTGAAAATTAATTAATATTTGGAAATGAGGAGGGGTTTTTTGAAATTATACAATGGGCTAAATAAAACTGACTGCTTTTGTTGTAAAATTGGGTATTTTTGGAGGTAATGTGTAATATGCCACCTGAAAATTAAGAAAACTACCGACGAGAGGGGGTTAATGAAAATATTAAGGACAAAGAACGCCAACAGAATTATGGTTTATAGTATAAAGACCAGATGAGAGTATGGCCGGTTGAAAACAATCTCCCCTTCCTCCGGCTGTAGTCAACATAAATCATAATCCAAATGACGGCTAAGACAAGCCGAAATGGTTGTAAACGCTGTGTAAAATATGGACTGGCTCAAGGTTCGCTCAGGTGAAATGGCTATCGATTCCAAGACGGAACGCGGATGTATGGGCGTTTGGATAATTTGACGGATAAATTGGATAAACAGCAGACCCAAAAGACACCACAAACTGATTGAGTCTGACGGCTTTTCGGCTCGCTTTCATTATGAAGAAGAAACATGTGAATGAGGAAAAAATATGGAGACATTTGCAACAAAAAACGGGGTGTTTGTTTTGCCAAATTGCCCTAAAATTTCAGAATCTAAGTCTTTAAACTTAGATTCTGTCTGCCTCTGCAAAACGCGGTTAAGGGTTTAAAACTTGAAATGTAATTTGAATTTTCTTATAAGCCAGATTTAATCGAAATTCACGAATGACACGTGAGGTGTTTTCGCTGTAAATTTTGAATGAGAGAACAAAAATAACCTCATGAAAAGTTTTCCCAGAAAAGCGCTAATAAAATCCTCGTTGGCTTCGGAAATCGGCGGCGAATCGTCACCAAAAGAATCCCACCAAAATTTGAGACACCGAAGCCAACAGAAGCACGACACTTCCCCCCTCAATATTATGCCCGCTGATATCGCGAGAAACGTCTAATTTTATTTTCCAAAATGCACCAAAAATTGTGGCTCGAATCGGATGCCGGAGGGATTAAAAATTCCCCCAGCCGCCGAAAAAAAGAGTCATGGGCCGATTATTTTTCTCGTTGGCCCCGCGCCTTATATCCGCCACGGCTTATTTGGCCACTACTAGCCTCTTATAGTCCGCCAAATAACGTCGCTTTTTTGTGCAAGCACGGCGAAGGAAACCCCCCTCCAGAAACGCTCAACGCATGTATATCGTGTATATATTCGGGTTGTGAAGCCAAAAATACTGGCCATGAGACTTTTGAAGGCGCTTGCGCCCCTTTTCCATGGTTTTTCATTCTTCCTTCGGGTCTTTATTTCTCTTTTTTTTCGGCCTCCTCCGACCGTTCAAAACCATAGACTTGGCGCAGAGGTTCCTTCAAACGAAATGAAGGACTCAAAAGTTCCAAAAGAGTAACGAAAAAATTGCGTTTTGCCCGATAAAAGAGAGAAGAAACTGAAAGAAAAAACAGATGAATGCCGATAATGTCAAGATATCCCAAAAGCGCCTAACATCAACATCCCACAATCTCCCTTGCATTTGTTTGGACTTCCTCGCATAAAATGAGATTGCGCGAAGAAACTTTACGATCCCGCCATTGGACTTGCAAATTGGCTTCGTTGTGAATTGTCAAGTCGAATAATAATTAAAGAAGAGAGCGAAGCTTAGAGATTTGACCGGATTTGCCTAGAGATTTGCATAATGGCAAGCTGAAAGTTTCAAAACGGGGTTTTGAAGTTTAGGAAATTAGAGGCTGGAAGAATGTTAATTTCATTGGATATAAAGAAACTAATAAAAGTGCAAAATGGAGTGTAAAAGTAGGCCCGGAAGTCGATTTCAGCGTCCGGATTTGTTACAAACATTGGGAAATTGCCCAATTTTTTGTTGAAATTAAAAATTTTTTTGGTGATTTTGAATAATGTCAACCATAAAGGATATCGATAAAAACGAAGAATAAAGTGTAGAACTACATTTAGGGACCTGATCCAGTGTCAAGAGATGTATTATACCACATTGCATCCGGGAAGTATCAAAAATGTGGCAAAATGCTTCCCTCTCCAAGCAGAAAAAGCTTCTTTTTGAAGGGCTTTTTCCGCTAGAAGAGGGAAGCATTTTGCCACATTTTCGATACTTCCCGGATGCAAAATGGCACGTTCTTTGACACTGGATCAGGTCCGTCACTGTAGAACTAGTGTAAAAAATAGGTTAAAACTTTGGGAAACGTCTAAAAAGTTTTGAAATCTCCAGATTTTCTTGCTGAAACAGCGATCTGCTTTGCAAAATTTGAATTTTCACCTCTCAAGCCCACTAAAAATTGTGTTTTTAGGATTTCCATCGGTCGGAAAGTCGACACTCCTCACGAATTTGGCTGGTGTTTACTCAGAAGTTGCGGCATACGAATTCACGACGCTGACAACGGTCCCTGGAGTCATCAAATACAAAGGAGCGAAGATTCAGCTACTGGATTTGCCCGGTATTATTGAAGGAGCCAAAGACGGAAAGGGTCGTGGTAAACAGGTGATTGCTGGTGAGTTTTGAGGTTTTTTGAGGGCATATTGAAGTAAAGGTGTGTTCTGATGGTATCGATATTGTAGTAGGCATCTGAGAGGCCGGAAAATTGAAATTAAAAGAAGTTTATTTAAATTGAAACTTTGATATTGTAGTTGCCCGAACATGCTCGTTAATATTGATGGTCCTGGACGTGATGAAGCCCTTAGGCCACAAGAAACTGCTCGAATATGAATTGGAAGGTTTTGGCATCCGTTTGAACAAGAAACCTCCAGAGATCACCTTCAGGCGGAAAGAAAAGGGAGGATTGAATTTGACGGCATTGGTGGGTTATGTTTACTTTTTTTTGCATTTTTAGGTACAGTTTTGGACATTGATTTTTTGGACGAAATGTCACTTTTTTCAAGTTGGTTTTTCAAAATGAAATGTTTTGATTTTTCAGGTCCCCCAATCCGAATTGGACCTAGAAACGGTGAAAACAATCCTGGCCGAGTACAAGATCCACAACGCCGATATCACCATAAAATACGACGCCACGGCCGAAGATTTGATCGATGTGATCGAAGGAAATCGCGTCTACATCCCTTGTATCTACGTCCTAAACAAGATTGATCAAATCACAATCGAGGAATTGGACATCATCTACAAAATCCCGCATTGTATGCCGATCTCGGCTCATCATCGATGGAACTTTGATGATTTATTGCAGAAGTGCTGGGATTACTTGAATTTGGTTCGAATGTAAGTTTGCTTTTAGAGAGGCAAAATGGAAATATTGGAAGGAAAAATTTTGAAAAAAAATATATTGTAGTAGGCATTTTTAGACAAAAATTTGTTAAAAAATCAGTTTCAAAAGGGTGGTTCAGCGCATAAAGTGCGACTTTAAGAATTTTAAGTCATTTTTTTCCTCGAAACCACCTAATTATGTGTCAGTCAGTTATTTTTCAAGCATTTATTTCCGTTTCAGCTACACCAAACCGAAAGGCCGAGTTCCGGATTTCGAGGACCCAGTGGTCCTCCAATACGAGAAACGTTCCATTGAAGATTTCTGCACCAAAATCCACAAGAGTTTGGTCAAAGACTTCAAACATGCGCTGGTTTGGGGCCGCTCCGTGAAGCATTGTCCGCAAAGAGTTGGTATTGATCATGTTTTGGAGGACGAAGATATCGTTCAAATCATCAAGAAGTAAGATTTTTGGGGGATTTTGAAGGATTTTTGAGGAGATTCGAAGTGAGCTTTCTGATTTTAGGGTCTAAATTGGTTGTTGCGTTGGCGAAAATCGGCGAGTTGGACATTGTCAACATTTATTATTTGTTAAAATGGGTAAAATTGTTATTAAATAAATGAATTTTGAAGCCGAAAAGGAATAATGGGAGAGTTTTGAGTGCTGTGAAATCAATTTTTGGGGATTTTTAGGAACTTTTGATATTGTTTTATACTAAATTTTTGAAGTTTTGGCATTGTGTTGCAAGGATGAATAGATTTGATTTGGCCTTAGAATTTGATACTATGAATTAGCGTGAGGTTTGGAAAGAAATATAAGCGTCTTTTAATTGCTTTTAGGGGGTTTTATTATATTATCCATGACGATTGGTGGAAATTTTAGAATGTTTTGAAGGTTTTGATTAAGAATTTCACGTAAAAAGAATGTCTAACAAGGGAATGGTTTGAACTGTCCGTGAGCTTTCAATTTGAGACCTCAAAATTCTGAAAGAGCGTACAAAATTTAGTAGGAATCCGCTTTCCATTTTTGCCGAATGGTCTTGGGAGACGAGAAATATCGACAGAAAGATCCGACAAAAAAATCGAGAGAGAGAAAAGACGAACCGAAAGGTCCAGAGAAGCGTCACCAAATGGTGTAGTGGAAAAAGTTCCACGCACAAAACTTTTAGCAGAGGGAGGCCTTGTAGGTTCGAGTCCACCCGGAGCGGATATCGTCGCCTTGGATCTACGTGTCGTTAGTGTATTCGACCGTTATGTAAAGATTCTTTTTTCATTTGTTCAATTGTTTTACAGATTTTTTTCGAAATTTCAAGAAGAGTTGACAACTTGGCTGCATTTTCGATGATGCCAGATATCGACAATTGGTGTTTTCAAGACATTTATACTCGGTTCTGAAAGGTTGTATAGGTCTTGCGGAATTTTTTGAGTTTCCAGAGAAAAATCTTGCTAAATTTTCACGTTTCCTTAAAGCTGCAAGAAAAGTTCAAAAGAAAATTTTTGAGTCCCTGCGTCAGCGTGTGGTCCAACAAGGCATATTTACGAAAAAAAATCGATTTTGAGTTTTTTAGTTTAAAATGACCGTGGACATGTGTTTAACAAACGCCCAAAATATTTTTCCCAAATTCTGCCTTGAAGGTATAAATTTTCATAAATTTGTCATTTTTGGAATTTTGTGTCTGACGGCATCATAGAAAGAGATAATCAGCCAAAATTTTGCGTATGTACCTTTATGGCCATTGCGTATTCAATTTTTTGGAAGTTAACTTTCACAGATTACTGTAACGTAAGCATATTGTAGCCCGGTCGATAAAAAACGACCGCAACTCTTCTCCAAAGGCCATTCGGCCGATAGAAAAAGCATAATTTTGCAACAAGATCTGTAAAAACCCCGAAAAAATGAAAAAAGAATTTTACGTAGTTGTCGAATACACTAACGACACGTAGATCCAAGGCGACGATATCCGCTCCGGGTGGACTCGAACCTACAAGGCCTCCCTCTGCTAAAAGTTTTGTGCGTGGAACTTTTTCCACTACACTATTTGGTGACGCTTCTCTGGACCTTTCGGTTCGTCTTTTCTCTCTCTCGATTTTTTTGTCGGATCTTTCTGTCGATATTTCTCGTCTCCCAAGACCATTCGGCAAAAATGGAAAGCGGATTCCTACTAAATTTTGTACGCTCTTTCAGAATTTGGAGGTCTCATGTTGAAAGCTCACGGACAGTTCAAACCATTCCCTTGTAAGGCCTCATGGAAGGCAGTTTTATTCTTTTTATAATGCCATATGCAAATTTATGAAATTTTTATTATTAAATTTGATTCATGATAGATTAAAAACTCTCAAAAAATGTACAATACTGCCTTTGAAATAACTACGAACATTACAACAATTATATAATAATCAAATTACAACGAATTAAAAGCTGAGGACCGGTGAATTTCTTTGATTTCATATTGAATTCGAACTCGTTTTGACCGAAGAATGAGTTTTTTAGTGTGTGAAAATGAGATCAGTTGGAAAATCGGTGCAACGGAAGCGTTTGTTCCGCATGCGAGGTTCCGAAGAAATGCGACGGCTTCCGCACATCATCATAACAGTACAGCAACTTGACCACGATGCGTTTGAAGGCGCGTCGGAAGTCGCGGTTGAAGATACCGTAGATGATGGGGTTGGCCGTGGAATTGGCGTAGCCGAGCCAGGTTACTACCTGAAATAAAGAGGGTGTTGTGATAGGAAAGGCAACAGTGGTGGTGTTGTGAGTACAAGGTCTGTATAAAGATTTTTTTAATTTTACGAAGGGATGGTCCCAATTTCCTCCGGTTTCAAGGAAAGTGATCATGCTGAACTGATAAAGCAGGTCTATTTTGACTGAATTAGTCATTTTCCAAGTACTTTGTCTGGCCGATATGCCTTATGTAGTAGGTGGAAAATTTCTGATTCCGTCAAAGTCGGCCTGCTTTATCGATTGGGAATGATCACTTTCCCTGACACCCGGAGGGGTTAATACTGTTTGCTTGTCGGCCCAGAATTTCAGAAAAGTTCGGAAAGAAGTTAATTTTTTTTGTCAAGAGTACGGTAAAAGGTCAACGGTATGAACTTGAAATAACAGACTTACCTGGAAAACCTGAGTTGGAAAGAAATTTGGGAAAAGTGAGCGCCATATATTCACTACAAAGAAGGGCAACCAGCAAAGCAAAAAGGTTCCCATAATGATTCCTAGGGTCAATCTGAAAGTATAAGTAATTTATAAAATACGTGGATTTTCTTGCCTTGCTTTCTGATCCGAGACTGACTGAGCTTTGGGATTCGGCCGTTTACAGCCTTCCGGGATGTCTGGGAACTGAAAAATCAAAGAAAATCATAGTCGGATATTCATAGACATACGATGGTTGTCTCCACATTTTGTCCTGGATACTGCTGCCCAGCCGTCATCTGATATTTGGGCTGGACTGCCCTCGGACTGGCGGCGGTTCCATTCGCCGTCCCGGAATTATTATTCGGCGAACTTTCGGCCGAATTGTTGTTGCACCCGACGTCTTGATAGTCCAAGGCCGCATGTGTGGCCTACAAGAAAACGGTGACTACAACGTGGAACACACGGGACATCACGCGGTTTTTCTTGGTTAAAACTCTCTAGCATTTCAAAACTGGCAGATGTTAAACGGCATTTGGCGATAGGGATAGGAAAAGCATTAGGTATTGTTATGCTTCTGGCAGTTGACGAGAAAAACCTGGTACAGTAAAACATCGGGGATTTTTTAACGAAACGGAAGATTTACGACGAGTTAACTTCGACGGGGTGGTCTAAAGGGCAATAAAGGTAATATCTCGGAAAATGGGTACTAATCATGAGATTTATAGGACGTAACCTGTGTTTTGGGACTTAACACTGTGTTTATCAAGCTTACTGGATATCCGTACCAAGTTTTTAACTCTTTTATGCAAAATTAAAAAAGAAATTAGCATTTTTTAGCGCTCTTCACACACTCCACCTTCTACTCTCTTTCTATGGCTCACACTAAGCGTTAAAACAGGCGATAGGTGGCTGTGCAAAAGTCCTTTTGTTAAAATATTAGTTTGTGGTCATTATCAGTGGCAAAACCGAAAAAAAATTGGCCGATAAAACTTGGTTCAGTGTTAGAGGTGCCTTTGGGAAGTTTGGACAGCAAAAATGTAAAGAATGAAGCACAATGAATATGGCTGGATTTTGCACGACAAGGCGAATTGAGAGATAAAACTAGACACCGACACGGCCAAGTGGGACTTACCCTCTCCTGTTGCAGAAAAGAGGAGACCCGCCAAAGTAAGGTATGGCTCCGCCACTGACAACGACAAAAATTATTATCAATATTTTTGGGGTTCGAGCTATTCTTCTAGGCAAAGATTTATAGGGAGAAGGAGCTAAAGGCTTGTGGAATTTGGCTGGGGCCTGGAGAGAGGTACGGGGCTGTAGAATATTTGAAAATTGAGCAGAATGTTAGCTTCTAGGACTTTATACACCCTTTTTTCTATTTCCACCGCCCCGCTTCCCAATCCAGCTGATGCAAAACGTTTGCCGTTATATGGATCTATTCCTAGCAGCTTATAAAATACTAACGAAAGATACTTTGGAAACGGAAAGAGCTTACAACAACTTGGCGTATGTGTTCACTAGCTAACTGCATAATCAATAATGAGGTTGCCTGTTTGAGCTGCGAACGAATGCTGCGCACATGCATTCGGGCATACAAATAGAGCTTCAAGTAGAGCACCACCATGATCGTGGCGGGCAAGAAGAAGCTGAGGATCGATGAGACTATTGCGTAGAGCGGCGATAACCGCAGCTGGCATGTGGGGCTGAAAGTTTAAGGGTTGGTAAAATACGCTACGGAAAAGAGGTGTTCCAAATTTGCGATAGAGTGAAAGCCTTTTCTTTCCTTACAGTCTATGATACCCATCCTTGCCAAACACGGCATGTCTTGGCCGATGCGCATGTTGGTGCTCCGCGCCACTCGCCTCTCCGAAAATGACTTGAGCTGCCCCAATAAGTGACGACAATATCCAGACCACGCCGATGACGGCAATTATCAGTCGTTTACTCGAATATCGAGCGTACTTCATGGGTCGGCTGATATGGCAGTAACGGTCAAAGGCGATGGCGCACAAGTTGAGGATCGACGCTGTGCAAGAGGCAATGTCGAAGCATATCCAGAATTCGCAATAGGCCTCACCGAAGGGCCAGTAGCCGAGGATGTCGTTGGCTGCGGCGAACACCATCACCTGGAAATGTTGTTGTAGGTAGTTGAATGCGAATACGGTTAGAAAAAGCTTGTTTTTTCAAAAATAAAATGAAAAAATTGTTGCAAAAATAAACTTACCAATATCGACACTAACAAATCGCTGACCGCCAATGATACCAAAAACAGATTTTCCGGTTGCCGCCTCAGCTTTCTGTCGAAGAACACGGCCGCACACACCAAAATGTTGCCGCCCAACGCGACCATAATCAAGAATATGAACAGACATAGCAGCAGGATGAGGACGATTATATTCATCGCAGTCAAAACATTCGCTTATAACGGGGTTTTCAGGAGTTTGGCATGGTTTTTAGAGGGGTTCATGAAGTCATCTGGAGAGATCTGAAAGCACTTTCGTGATAAATATAAAATTATAGGATTTTGTTAACAATGGTAAACTGTAAATTACAGTGGACGCGGAAAGTCATCAAGTAAAAAAGGGGATTAGCTATACAACAAATAACGTCTAGGAGCGGGGATTGTATTGTAAATTACAATGAGTCTTCAGCAAAATTAATTTGATTAGAACTGGTAACGAAATACAAAGATCGGTAAAACGAAGTCAGCCTACAACGAGCAATATGAAAGGTCCTAAGACGCAATTTTTTACCAAAATAACACTCCGCATATTGGCTGTTTTCTAAGAGGTTCTTTATGCAAAAATTCCCGGAAATCCAGGAGTACAAAGAAGTGTCAGAAAATGAAGTGTGTTGTGTATCTTCCACATTCCCGAGGTCCTGCAAAATTCCCCTCCAAAAAGACAAACATGGTCAGAATGCAAAATACGGAACCTGGACACCAAACTTGGTGTCCAAAGAACCGGAGCGAAAGCGAGATAAAAGAAGAACGAGTCGATTGTAAATTCAGACTTGGTCTTCTGTGTCCGCGCTTGTACTCAAAAATTTTTATGCAGATTCCATAGACGTCCCTAAAGGAATTAGCGGATCGAAAACATTTGTCACCTTGCACTTGACAAACAATCCAGAAAAGATAGAAGACGCAGCCATGATGTCCTCGCAAGTGCAACCCGATAAATAGAAGCCCTAATGTTTTTGGGGCAAATAGGTGTGTTAAACAGCAAATGACCGCGACTGTATTTCTAGAAGAAGGGCTTCTAATCTGAGGATCTCTGGGGTTGGGGATTGTAGTGGGTGATGAAAAATTCATGGGGAAAAATTTAAAATTATGATGTCAAGGCACGTAGTATTACGCTGTATTATAAATTTTGTAGACGCTTGCAACGCTTCGCTTTTTGAATATCTAAAGCCAATTCATGCAAAAAATTTTCCCCTCTAAATTTTAGGGTTCAAAATCACGTCTGTTTCTGTAAAATTCGCGTCGTGCATTTTTCATAGGATTTCGGAAGACATACTTTTGATTTCCATGTAGTATAATGTTTGTGAAAAATGCAAAAGTTCAAAAAAATGCGAAAGGATGAAGAAAGATTTCTGGACAGCTTCAAATTGTGAAGCCATTCTAAGTTGTAGAAGAAGACCTTTAGTACCTTTCGCCATTGCCCTAGACATAATCTAACAGTCAATGACGCAATCCTAGATCATTTTCTGTTTTTTGGCTTTTATTGCTGGCTAATACATAGCAGATTTTGATGAAACTCGGCACAAATTTAAATAAAATTTTTAAGAAATAAAAAAAATACGCAGGATTCCGAGCTCGCGTTTTGCATGACCTACCGAAATTTTAAGATCGAAAATCTTAAAAATAGGACACTTTTTTGCAAAAGCATTTCCTTGTTAGTCTGGGAAAAACACCGTAAAATCTCATTTATAATATAATCTTTATCTCAAAAATGAAGTATCGAATAACTTTTTTTGCGAAGGGATACAATGAACAGACTGGACTTATATCTAATGCCGGAAATAAATTGCGCCATGGCACGCTAGACAAAAAGCACGAACTTTGAGACGAATCAAAAATAAGGACTAGCATAGTAAGCGTTTGGAATGTTTAGATATCATGGGGGCTGCTTTGAAACTGAAGAGAAATAAATTGGAAAAAATCAAGGCTTCCTAACATCGGAAAGTTCATTTTTTCCAGTGAAGGTTGCTTTTTGACGGTGATCTATATATTTTTTACTGTAAGCCGACAAAACAACCAAAAATAATGAAAGAAGTTTCAAAAATCAGGCTTTCCGCGAAAACAACGCTTCGCCCGTTGTCCGTGTGGACAAAGAGTCCAGCGTGATAGGCTTATGCCTTGCCCAATATGTAGTCTTTCGTAGACGACTTCAAAGAACATTACTTTTGACAGGTTCTTCTAATAGAGATTGAATGGGCCTCAAAATGCGGGACCCGGAATGACCTCTTTAGTTAAATACGTCTAAATTATATATAAAAGTTCATAAGCGGATTCTCACGAGGAGATTAACAGAGAGCTTTGAGGGCTATTGAATATAACTTCTGGTGGTAAACACCGAGTGGGATTTTAACAAAGAGAAGATTTTTCAAGGGAAAAAGAGTTTCAAGTAAAGCCGTAAGATCTTTTAGAACACTGCTAAAAATGGCAGCATGTTTGAAATTTGATGTAAATTTAGACTAATCTTAAAATTTATATGCAAGACTCTTAGCATGAACTTTGCAGAAGTTGCCGGCATTTTTAGGCCGAAAGCACTCCCCGGCATACTATTGCGCATAAAAAATAGGAAAATGAGGTGAACGGCATTTCTGCAAAGCATTTTCGAAGCGAAATTTGTGAGGGTGTGGACAAGGAAGTTTTTCTCTGACCTCGAAAAGGTTCACCTTTTTGGGCAAGCCCAGAACTAAATCCATTTGGTGTCATAATAATTTGCAAAAAACTAAAAATCTGTTTTGTTGGCGGTGAAAATCGTGCACCAGGATATTCAACAACGATTGAAGCTGACAGAACTACCAGTCTGTCGGGAAAATTGTGCTCATTATTTTCCCGACGGACTGATGGTTCTGTCAGCTTCAGTCGTTGAATATTCTGGCTGCACGACTTTCACGGCCAACGAAAGGGATCTTTAGTTTTTTGCAAATGATTATGACATAAAATGGATTTAGCAGATAAAATGGCCTTTGAGCAGACAAAATCAAAAAAAAATTCTCAACGATTTGTTAGGGAGTAATCTCGTTTTACAAGAATTCGAAGGAAAAAAGTAAATCCCGGAAATTACCTCAAAAATAATTATTTACCAAATGTCGCAAGGTATTTGAGAGTCTAGGATATTAGAATAATCTTGTTGTAAAAAGCAAAAAACTTTAAAAAAGTGAAACCAGCAAAAAAGGACTTTTTCTCAGCTCGAGAAAAAGATTCAAGTTAAAAGCGCTGTCGATAAAGTAAATTAGAAAACTCGGCCCGAGGGCTATAAATTAATCCAGAAGCTGCGAACGGAAACATCAATTTTACTCTCACGATCATAATAAAAAGCCCTCAAGGGACGTTGTGGGCCTCAACACGTGGCCTGTTTATTACCTCGGATTTGGAGAGTAACGAAGAAGATAAAAGTTAAATCTGGAATTTTTTTAAAGCCCTCTTTGACGGATTAAAATAGGACAAATTTGTAGTTTGAGCGTCTTCAGACTTTTATGAGGACCCCGAAGGAAAAAGAGCCTTTGAATGAGAAGAGTTTCGGGTCCTGCGTCAAATTTAAATACGTCAATGCGGAAGAGCGAAAAGACGAATTTTACATGGGAAACGTATATTTTGCTCTGTCAGTGTTACTATAAACAAAGCTTTCGGCCAAAACGATGATTTATGTATACCAAATTTGTTACTGAGCAGTTTAGCTATTTTTGGAATGGGAAGGGTCCAAAAATCCCAGTTCCAGAAACCTTTGACCAACGAAAAATGAAGAGCCGGCAAATTTTGATGTCAATTTCTGGACAAAAACAGCTCAAAGGGCGAGACATGTTTGCTGTTTAGTCCTGACATGCCCTTCTCTTGCCTACACAGAGCAATTTGGCCCATTAGCGTGCTTCAAAAGCACTTCATCCTGGATTTGAACCAATAAATTTGTTGCTTAAAATAGAAACTGTTGTAGAATACGACAGCTAAAATGTCTGGGAAGAAGCTTAGATCGCTACATAGTTTGTGCCTTAAAAGGCAGCAATCCAAAATAAGAAACTCGAAGTATCCCTTTCCAGCGAAACCCTTGACAAAAGAGGCCAGGTTTTGAACGCCGTGAGTGACATCACCCTCCAAAAACGGTTATTCTCCCACACCATTCAAAAGAAAGCCCTTAAAAATTTCTACTTACAACAAAAGTGGGCAAACCAACTTAAAATTCATTATAACGAGGATGACGGTCAATGATCAGATAAATGGAAGGGCGTTCTAAAAGAGGAGTCGTTATGGCGCATAAATGGGGTCAGCATAGATAAGAGGGAAAAGTACAGTTAAACGTCTGTACATCAAATCGCAAGGGACCTAGAACTTTAATCTTTTCAAGCGGATTTTTTTGTACGGAGGCTTATTTTGGCTTAAACTTAACAATGTTGAACTCTTGAAACTTCCGTTATATAGAGGCTTCATTGTAGCAGGGCTTGTTACCTAAAGATCCCGCGTTTCACTGTGTATAAGTAGTCACCGTAGCCATTTCAAAAGGTAGGTATCTGCCGAAACGAATGGTTGCACAAAAAACCGATTATTTTTTACAAAAAACGGAAACTCCGTCGATAATCTCGTTCTAAATTACTAGAACGAGTGGTCAAACACCTAGTCTACGACAGACCAATATCCCCCTAATCTACCGTTACAGTTTTGCTAAGCTTGCAAAAACAAGGCCAATGACTTACAGCGGGCGCAGTAAAGCCTGTGATAATGCGTCTATCGCAGTTTGAGGAAATTTCCTTATTAGTCAAAAACTGGTCCCTCTCCAAATCTTTAAGCCTCTTTTTTTCTGAACCCCACTCAAGCTGAGAAGGTACACAACAGCTCAGCTCAATCAGCTGCACTTACTCCTTCCGGGCCAAATCAGCCGTTCTCGCCGCGCCGGGTTCCCAGTAAACTTTTGAACCCCCGTTCTCGGAGCTTCCGTATTCCGCGAAACGGGATTTAAAGGGTTTTCAAACAAGTTTTGCATCTTCTGCCTTCCCCGCTTTAACCCCTTGCAGGTCTCCAGAGAGATCGGCTAACAATAGAAGGCTAAAATTAACAAAACCCCGCAAAATAATCAAGAAAATTGCGCAATTGTGAATTCGTCCAAAAAACACCGCATGGTAAATACCCGATGCCCTCAGGCATTGAGGGTATCTAAAACGGGCCGCATTTCCGTGTGAAATGTAATTTACGGGGACAAAACGTTTTTTTTTTTGTTTTCCTCCCCTTCCTGAATGCGCCATGTGTCAAGAACATTGCATCTTGTGTCCTCAGGACATCTTCTAACAAATTATCGGATTTGAAAATGAGATATGCGAGGAGATTTGTCATAGGGCAGAGAGTAATTTTGGGGTTTACAGAGAGCAAATATCTCGAAAAATCTAGAAAAAACTTGAATTTAAGTTTTCCCGCCATTTTTTTGGCATTCTGTTTCAAGTTTCCAAATAATTGTAATAGTTCTGTAAATGTCAGCAATATAGGTTAATTTTTCTTTTTTGATAGAAAGCTGTCAAAAAATTCAAATTTGAAATTTCCCGCCGTTTTTGGCATTCTGTTTCAAGTGGACAGATGATTTTTACATATTTTAAAACCCATGTTTTCCTTGGTTTTTTCTAAGAAATCTCATTTATTAGATCTACGGCATAAAGGGAAAAGGAAAACTTTGAAAAACACTTGAATGATTGAATTATACGGCACGTACTTTTGAAAGGTTTTTAAGTGGATTACAGGCGTTTGCAAGGATTTTCAGAGCAAAAACAATGCAAAGAGTGGGGTTGGAAGGCCTTTTAAGAGAAAAAAATTAAAATTATAGATTAAATCGATTTATTTTTGGAGTTTTTAAGCAGATTGTGACGCAAAATGTTTTGTCCGAGACCTTACCCTACTGTCGACGGTAAAAAATATTGAAAATCACCCTGAAATTCCTCCAAAAGTATTTAGAAAATGCTGGCGAAAAATCGTCAAAAGCCCCCCTCGTCACATATAAAATACTCGGCTGAGTAACTGGCACACTGTAATCAAATTAACGGCGCGAAAAAAGAGGGCGGCCTGTCAAATTCTGGTACCAAAATAATGACATTGACAAGGTTTCCTAATAAATGACCCAAAATAAAAGCGTTTCGTCGAATGTTTTAAATGGGTATTTAGGAGAAATCATGCGAAAACTAATGCTCATAAATAGTAAGTAATTGGGACTTTAAAGGTTCGTAGTGAAGGCGAAGCAAAATTTGAGTGGTAGGGATGTTGCAAAATCTGACAAAGAAAAGCTAGTAGTGCAGCGCTCAGATTTACTGTAAATTTCCCTTATCATGCTTGAAAATTTGGCGGTATCTCCCCAGATTTCGCGCGCAACGCTGTGACTTTTGGAAGAAACATTGCCTTCTCCAGTAGATGTCAAGAATCGGCACTTGATGGCAAGCCTTACGAAAACGTATCGAACTACAGTGACGGACCTGATCCAGTGGATAAAATGTACCATTTTGCATCCGGGAAGTATCAAAAAATGTAGCAAAATGCCTCCCTCTCCACGAAATAAACTCCGCCTTGAAGGCGCGATTTTTAAATCGGAGTTTTTTTCATGTGGAGAGGGAGGTATTTTGCTATATTTTTGATACTTCCCGGAAGCAAAATGAAACGTTTTTTGCCACTGGATCAGGTCCGTCATTGTATTGCAAACCCTAAAATGAAAAATCCCGTTTAGTTATTTGTACTTCTAGCGTAGCGCGAGCTAGGAATCTAGATATTCTGGAAAATATTTATCCAACTTTTTGTGCCAAATTTCATCAAAGGTTAGGCGTCGAAGTTCACGAACTTCCCCTCTTAATAAAACAAATCCCCTCAAAAGGATAGGACTTGACGATCTCAACAAATTTTATTTCCACAAAATGGATAAAAATGGCTAAAGCGTAGAAAATTTCCCTTCCTTGTTTACCCTGTTCTTTAAAGATTAGAAATACTTATAAATGTCATCACGTGATTTTGAGGACAAACAACGTTTGCAACGTGTTTAAAATGGACTCCGAGTGCTAAATTATACCGTTCACAGAGTAAATGCAAGATCAAAATGAGATTTTTCACGTTATTTGGAGGGAGTTGTGGAAAAATAAAACTTAATGGGACAAACAACACCAGGAAAGAGGTATTTCTCATCAAAATATAAAATATAGCCTTCGGGAAACTATGTAAAAATTGTGATATAGCTTGTGGCCTGGCACAAACACTGTAACCCACTATTTTTGTGATTGTTATGAGACTTTCTAATAACGCCTAACAACTCGCCTTCGAACTCTTCACCACGCACTCAAACATTGAACGTTTTCCCACAAATTTCCTCGGAAACGTTCCCGATAAGGAGCTCTCGATTCGGCGGACCGTTCTCACGGCAAATCCCCCCGATATAGACGGGCAAACACACAATGTTACATGAGAAAACTTCGAAAAATGCTTAGGAAAGGAGGATATGTCTGCGCTGCGGAGTGGGGGTATTTAGCGATCCGTTTTTTTTTTGCAGAATTACTGATTATAATAGATTTTGGGAAAAGTGAAAACGAAAGGGAAAAATAGGCAATTTGCGGGATAAGACGCAAAGATCAATGCGTTAAATTTTTATAAAACGCTATTTTAAATGATAGCTAAAATTGTACTTATCCTAAAATATGTTTGTTGATTACTATGCAATACGACCTCTGTACGAAAGACATCGTA
The DNA here is from genome assembly GCA_904066235.2 of Bursaphelenchus xylophilus. Lineage (NCBI taxonomy): Eukaryota > Metazoa > Nematoda > Chromadorea > Rhabditida > Aphelenchoididae > Bursaphelenchus > Bursaphelenchus xylophilus. The sequence goes on along the minus strand of CAJFCV020000003.1, from coordinate 10,616,639 downwards.
TCCTAACCGCCTAGGACCAAAAAATAGTTGTTGTACTTGTTAGATTAACTTGGCCTAAAACTGGCTCTTGGGGCCTCTGCAATTATCCGTTATAAGGAGGTTTTGCCGCATAAAATGTCATTTTATTACTCGCGCCATAAAGTCCATGTGTTTTTTTCTCCGACGTCGCGAGATCCGCTTTCAAAGAAATGCAAGTCGCTCGTGCAAAAACGAAAAACGCATTGTGAAAACGGACTTATGGCGTGAGTAGTACAGCGGTATCACAATATGATGATAAACGAAACGCTGTCAAAAATAAGCCGGCAAATTTTAGAAGGACAAAAAATTCTAAGGAAGGAAGTCGTAACGAGGAAAATATTATATTAACCCACTGGCACGAAACCAACCTAATTTACGATTTTCACTTCCTGTCTGAAGAAAAGTAGGTAACCTGTAATTTACTCAGCTGTTCAAAACACGAAAACATCATCACAGATAGATCCGCGATTTGTCAAATAATAATGCAAAATACGAGAAAAAAGAAACTCGGCGACTTTACAAGAGTAACGTTAGTTATTTAACTTAATGAACTTTAACTGTCATTGGAAGGTTGTCAATCAAGAAACTGTCCTAGCAGACTACTCTACCCTCAGTATCGTCATCTGCCTACAGCTATAGATAGGGCAATGGTGACTAGTGGTTTGTATAAAATCCTGAACTACGGTCGCTCGCTACCTGTCTGATAAAAGGGTTTAGCTGTATGTAGGCTCATTTTCGCATAAAATGGACTTTTAGAGCCTCTGTAATTGACGACAGGATTTGTTGTATGAAAGCTGTGGGGAGATTCCACCATCCCAAATATGCAAAATATACTCCTTTCAAAACGGCGTGTTTCATGAAAGCACAGTGGAACCTCTGTACAACGTACTTTCATCACTGGAGTCTGTCTATAACGAATCGTTGCAGCGGTCCCGAGAGTCGATTTTAGGCCAGGCTGAACCTCCAACAAAATCTTTCTCTAGTCAAGCAAATCTCTTGGCCCCTCGCGATTCGCTGCACAAAGGTTTGACTGTATCGGAAAGAAAAGCCCTCAGCTCGCCTGCAACTCGCAATATTTTATCCACTCTCTTCGCGGCACCCCCTATTCGCTTTGTCAGCCGTTCCTCTCCAGTGAAACATGCCCTCAGGCAGCTAAATTTGTCCACAAATCCGCCGTTCCTCCTCGTCCCATTGCGTTTCGGAAATATTAAGACGTTCCATTTTCTCCTTTCCTAAATTCTTTCCGTTTTCAAATTTACCCCATGGCTATAAAAACCCCTCATAACCATAGAAATTTTTTGGAAATAAAATCCCCTCAAATCCAATTAGAAAAGGACCCCTTTTTTAAGATGATAGAACGTCCGTGCTGAGATCACAACAGCCGATAAGCGAGAGGACATGGACCACAATGGGAGCTGAAACGGATAAATTTTTTTAGAATTAATCTAACGCCCTTGGGCTATAAACCGCGAAATGTTTCGAAAAGGAAGTAAAATGACAACAATAAATGATTGCAAACTGTGGGAGAGGATGACATGGCGGTCTGTAAATTAATTGAAACTCCAACGCAGCCTAATCATTTTGGCACGTGCAGTTCGCAACGAGGATGTTAGGCTATTTGCTTAAGAAAGTTTATCTTGATAAGCGAAAGCTGACCATACTGCATCAAAGAAGATTTTTTGCCGCCCCATAGGTTAGATTTTATTATTTTTATGCTGCACAACGATGTGTAACATATAAAAATCGCGTTGAATGGCCTTAAAATTCTTTGGTTTATGCATTGCACGTGTGTTTGAAAAATTTTGTGTTATAAAAGTCAATAACTAGAGGCGGGGCCTCAAAGTTAGCATGTATCATCTGCCTATGGCGGAAATTAAATCCTGAAAATCTTACAAGGGAATGGTCTGAACTTCCCCCAGCGTTTTGGAAAATGACTAGTACAGGCGGATAGGGCAGGTCAACTTTAGTAAAAAGAGCTATTTTCCAGCTGCGAAATAAGCCCAGCCGACGAGAAAAATCGACCGAAAGTTCCACAAAAATTTCCTCTTTCTCCTCTCTCGGAAAAGAAGAGCGGTCTCCAGTGGTTCGGTTAGCCGAGTGGATAAAGCATCCGCTCGATATTCTTTTGGGGGTTGGTTCGACTCCTGGGTCTCTCGAAGGACCGTGATACACGTCAAAGAAAAAATGAAAAAACAAGGAACCTCGGATCATTGATTTTTGACGAAATGTCGCTGAATTATTGAGTCACAAAAGAAAACTTTCCCAGAGAACTTCGAGAAAAATGTTTTTTCGAAGAGGAAAATAATTTTTCAAGCTCGATAATTCCGTGGCACTTCGCAAAAAAATCAATGATCCGAGGTTCCTTGTTTTTTCAATTTTCTGAAAGAATTGTTCTGACGTGTGATATGGCTTTGATGAGCAAGATCAAAGTCTAACAACCCAAAAAAATTATTTTGCCATTTTTTCGTTTTACTGGGGCATCATACCATAAACAATAATCGTAAAAAATGATTTTTTTGGGTGCTTCCGAACCTTCAAAGCGATGGAGCATCGAAGTTATACTCATTTGGTGATAGAAAAGGTTATTTCTATCTTTTGGAAACGGTCTGTACTCCAATTCGTTATTGTTTCAAAAATTTTATAAAGGTATAAAACGTATAAAAAGACAAAATAATTTTTTTGGTTTGTTAGAGTTTGATCTTGTTCATCAAAACCATATCACGGTCCTTCGAGAGACCCAGGAATCGAACCAACCCCCAAAAGAATATCGAGCGGATGCTTTATCCACTCGGCTAACCGAACCACTGGAGACCGCTCTTCTTTTCCGAGAGAAGAGAAAGAGGAAATTTTTGTGGAACTTTCGGTCGATTTTTCTCGTCGGCTAGGCTTATTTCGCAGCTGGAAAATAGCTTTTTTTACTAAAGTTGACCTGCTCTATCCACCTGTACTAGTCATTTTTCCAAACGCTGGGGGAAGTTCAGACCATTCCCTCGTTAGCTCGTGTTTTGTCGGCGAAGCCTAGATATTCAACAAGTTTGGTTTTTCGAAAGGATATGCGAAACGCGGAGAGCGATCAGACGAAAAACGAGGGGAGAAAAATGGTTTTCTGCCATGCCTTTCCGATTTTTGCCGGATTTGGCCATACTTTTGCAGGTGGTCTCCTACTTTTCAACTTTAAAAAAATTTCAAATCTCTTAAAAATTCCGATCTAAGAATCTCGTTTATTTCTAAAAATGCGGGGCTAAAAATCTTGCATTTTCTTTAGCATTCTTTTCATCAAGGTCTGAAGGTTCCAACCCAGCAAAATTTGTCTTGTAACTTCTGCCAAAGTAAGCGTTTTTTTCCAAATTTTACTTTATGTATTCCCTCAAAAAAGTAAACAGCAAACACTCGAAATAATGGTGTCTTCCTCCCAAAGCTAACTACATAAATGACAGTTGGTCTTGGGGTTTAATTAAACCCGCTCATCTAAATTAAGGACTGGGGAAAAACGTAATAAAGAATATGGCCTCAAATGCGTAGGAAATGTCAAAAACATGTGCGAGGATGTAAAGTAATCACTCGGGAGATCAAGGATTATGCATAAAAGATATTGCTTCCTTCATAAAAGTTGATGATTCAGAGAGATAGTTGGCTTTGTCGCAAGGTTCAAAAATAGGTAATTATAGTTTGGTTATGGACGAAAGCGATGACACTGCCATTGTTTTGGGCGATATATTTATTTTTTGATAAAAGGACTAAACTTGAGTCAACATTGAAGTATTAGGTCGGCAACAAATTTGTTCAAATTTCTGATAACTTTCTTTTAGCTACAACCTTCAAAAGCTTGCCACTCAAACATTGTAGCACCTACTAGCTACACTACAAAACTTATCGTCTGAATGCGGAGTAGCACCATCAGCAGAGAGACCAAAAATAGAGTTCATGAAATCAATTGTTAGATGTTCTGTTTTACTGAAGTCTATTGCTTAGATAGTGCGCAGGCATATGGGTGATGTCACAGAGAGTAAAATTAGTTCGAGATTTTTAGATCGAAAGTCGGCAACAATTTTTCACGAATTTAATCATAAAAAGTTTTATGCGTATTTTTACCGTAGAGAGTAATGTTTCCACAAAAGATCATTCTTTCCTATGTGGAAGGCTAAGATACCGCCAAAAAGTGTTTTTCTCCTGCCCGTTCTCCGCGTTTCGCATACTCTCGAGCCGCAAAGATCGTTGAATATCCCGACTGCCCTTGCAAAGCGCGAGCTAAGATTTTCAAGAATTGATATACGACCTTTACCCAGCGTTTGTGCAAAATTTAAAGAGAATCTGAGCGTTGAACTTGAAAGTCTTGCCTTGGTCGAGAATTATGTTCTACACTTGAGTCGACATGTAGCACAAAAAAATCCCAAAAAATGCAGAAGGTGGTGACAAAAATCCCCACGCAAATCTCCCGTATGCATCAAGGATTCAGTCGGTTTTGCGAAATCGAATCAGCTCCCGCCAACTGGTGCATTTCGCTGAGTAAAAACTAGTAATGCACTTACAGCGAGCGCACTTTGATTACCCCAGAGAACTCGGCGTCTGTTTCTTCTACAAAATGACATTTTACTATTAGCGGGAGAAAAAGTATTTTTGGACCGACTGTGATTAAAAATGTCATAAAATTTTATTTTTTTCGACGGCGGGTCAAAGGTCTCGCCGCAAATTTTTTTTGCACTCGAGAGACGTGAAAAATGTGAGAAATGAAGAGAGTCTGATTAGAAAAGTAAATTAATTGTCTCATTTTTGGATTCTTTATGCTACATAATGAAATTATTTGGAAATTACAGGAGGTGCTAGGCGTATGAAAACAAGATTTTTTATGAAAGGTGGCCTAAATTTAAGCCATTTTTTCGATCGTGCTGTGTAGGAACATTCGAGAATTTTACGTGAAAACTTGATAAAAACTGACAATTGTAAGCACCTTTTTACGAGTTTTGAAATGAAAAATTTTTGTCACGTTTCTTCCAAAAAAGGAAAAAAGATAAAGTTTCCAGAAAAAGATAATTTTTTCCGCGCAAAACGGGCAAAGGTATGGTCAAAATATGAAATGTGTTTTTTTTTTCTCTGACCGCACTCAATTTTGCGTACTCTCTCGTCGGAAAAAAATGTTGAGCTTCCCCAACAAAGCGCAAAGCTCTTGTCAATCTGTAGGGAAAATAATGTGGGTTGGTCGCGCTTTTGAAATCGTCCATCATCGCTTTGCGACGGGCTAGTCGGGGCTGGAGATTTGATGCGCGACTGCGACGAATCCACATTATTTTCCCGACTTACTGATAAAATCTTGGCAAATTGCTACATTGCCTATGCATAATGCCTGGGTAAGATTTACGGCATGTAAAAGTTGCACTTCGTCTATGTATAGGCGATTTTTGCGAAAAAAAATGCCAAACTGGCGAGTCTTTTTTGCTGTTAAACTTGTCGGCATTTCAACCAATCGCACGTCAACAACTCATCACAAGTTTAGAAAAAAATCCCTACCCCAGTTTGTGTAAAACATCTTCAAAATCAAAGGCCCTTTGTATCCCCACAAAGACGCCTTTCGTCTACTGTCAAATAAAAAGGAAGTTCTCCTCCTCCGTGACAAAATGTAAAACATTTTTTCGAAAGGAGGCTTAAGCAGTGTCAATTCGAGCTCTTTGAGCCAGAAACATTGCAATAAACAAAATGTAAAAGTGCGAATAGTGTCATCGCCAAGTCCCAAAACTCCCAAGCTTACGGCTATTAATTATTCACTCGGAACTCTAGGATCGACTATCGCAAAAATAGAAGAAAGTACATAGCTTCTTAAAATATCTTTCTTGTTATCGAGAGGACAGCGGACTTGTAATTGTATTCGGAGGACGTTGTAGAATCGCGGAATACAAAAAATTGGAGTTTGCGGGAGAGTTAGAATAACTGAAAAGAGTTGTAGGTTCATGTATAACGTCATACAGTATGATGAGGAAAAATTGACGTGTGGCCCAAAAAACAGAAACATCATAATTTAACTAAAGTAACGATCAATATCAGTAACATGGAAAATTTTTAATAACATGTTCGGCCAGTTTTAAAATGGCCGCCCTTGGCGTCGATATAACTCTTGCCGGAGCAGATCCGAAATCAAGACCCCTCTGTTTGACATTCAAGGCAAACATGTATGCCAATCGATTATCAAATGATTAGGACAGAAAAACACGGAGAAATTTACGGTAGCAAACCATTTGGCTATACCTGAAGATTCTCGCAGCAGGACCAACGAAAAAACTCTATTTTTTCGATCATGTAAGGTGAAATCTCTGTACAACAAATCGCAAAGGGCCACAAAATTATTCGTTGTAGAAAGGTTTTGTTTTACGGAGGGCTTTGACCTAGGGTTGACATGGATCACGGAATTTTTGATTATATTATACTAGACCGTTCGCAAGATAGCTGGAGTGATTTCTGCGACATGCACTATGGGAAAACCAAAGTGAAACTTGCACCATGCAGTACGCTTTTTTTCGGGTGTCGCTCGCACGATGACTTTTCTTGCACAGTGGATGTCGTCGAAAACACTCCAGCGAATCTGCGAACGGAGTAGTAGACAGCTCTTCAAGGTTAGTCCTAAAAGTGCAATATCCGAAAGATCTTCAAAAAAATTGTTTTTTATCAGGTACGGATTTTTTGAGCTAAAAATTTTAGTAAAAAATCGTGAACAAAATAAAAAAATTACTAACATAAGTCAAAAACAAGTCCGTAAAAACGGCAAAAATAGGTTTTCGTTTGACTGTAGCACGTTAACGAGTAAACATATATCATGCCAATTTTTACTCCAAGGTTCATGGATTAGGTTTTTCTTCCCCTCCGGTCATGCAGAAAGTCCATGTGGGTCCTGAATGTCAAAGACAATGCCATCCGCTCAGAAATTTGAACACGGCCTTTGAAAAGCGTAAAAGAACAGTTCAATAAGCTTTTTGGAATCTCCGACAAATGTGATTTTCACAACGATGAATCATGATGGTAAAATAAAAACGTGAAAATAGAATACTTCTTTTTATTGACAAGGAAAGTACCCTGCGGTAACTTGTGACGCTAAGATTTGGATAAAATGTGGGACAGATTTAGATAATTTTTTAAAGACCTGTGAGGCTCCTAGCCCGCGCAGATACGGCTAGAAAGTTTTATCTCTTACCGCACTCCGCCTTTCGCGTACTCTCTAGGCCTAAAAAATCGTTGAATATCTCGGCTGCACCTGCAAAGCACGAGCTAAAACTCTCAAAAATTGATATATGGCCTGTAGTCGAAGTGTGTGCAAAATTTAAAGAGAATCTGAGCGTCTCACTTGGGACCGTTTTCACAAAAAAAGAAAACTTTGCCCGTGCGAGATTGGCGAAGATATACAAGAAAAAGTTTTTCATGACAAAATAAATTTATGGCTCTCTGCAATTCCTTGTTCGGATGTTATAAATCAGTCTGTCGGGAAAATAATGGGTCTTCGCAGCAAAATGTTTCTCCTCGTCGAAAAAAGGGTGCTGTCGCGCACCAAATTTCCAGCTGCGGCTAGCCGTTGCAAAGCGATGATGGGAGATTCCAACGCGCGACGATCGGCCTCTATTTTCCCAACAGACTGATACAAAAATCTCAAGTTTTCTAAAAAAAATTTGCAATACTTTTCCGGTTCCACTGAAAATCTTGGTCTTTCGTAAGGTCACATCATTCGGCCCATACATGGCGACCACAGTTTTCATGCCAACTGGGATTTGGGAGGAACTAAAAGTCAAAATCTCAACCACTGTTCGACAATGTTTTTGAGGGATAATTTGGATGACCAAAAACGTGCCAGACTCGATGTTTTTATTAAAATGATTTTTAAATATATCGGGACCAGTCTATTTGATTATTTATCTTTGTACAGTATATTCATACATATATTTATATTTTTCCCAGGGAGATTTATAAAAAACGGAAGAAAAATTTCGCAGTGTTCAAAGGGCAACGCTCAGGTTTTTTAAATTTATTAAAATATGTTACAGTTGGCGGCAAATTAAGATTAAATTTTTTTTAGTGATATCAACAAGTTAAAAATATTTTCGCCCTCGCTTTGTAGGCATTATAAAGAGTTTTAGGTCAAAAGTCAGCAAAAATCTTACGCATTTTCACAATTGTTAGAACAGTCAAAGATTGGCATTGTATTTCTCATGTGGTAAAGACTTTTTCTACAAAAAATCATGTTTTTCTTCCGGAAGTTCGAAGAGATATGACCAGAGAAGCATTTTTTCTCTGACACCCTCCTAATTTTGCATACTCTCTCGTCCAAAAAATTGTTGAATTTCTCGACTACCTCTGTAAATCGCGAGCTAAAACTTTCAGAAATTGATATATGGCCAAGCCGTAATTCGTGTGCAAAATTTGAAACAAAAACTCGTACAATTTTGCAATTTTTGAATTTTCTAGAGATTTTCAATTTGAAAAGCTTTTTTTGACAAAATTTTCGACCTTTGCCCCTCTAAAAATACATTCTCTAATTTCTAATTCCTCCAAACATTCGCCAGACACCTCAAATAGCCCCCTCAAAAGACCCTATCAATCTCGCTCATGTCGAAACCGAAAGCACAACTCTCTGCAAGTCATTTTTGTTATTCTTTTGTTTCTTCTCGAAACAATAACGCGTTGGAACACTTTGGAATTCATGAGGAAAGCCTTTGAATTTCAGAAACAGTCGGAAATAATTCTCAGAACACCTCCTGTGGCAATTAATTTTTGAAGAGAGATTGTGGAAAAAATGTTGTTGAAAAAGTGAAAAAGAAGGATAAAAATAGAAATACAGTATTAAAAAATGAGCAAATAATGGCTTCAACGCATTATTTCCAAATTGCAATGTTTATTTTTACTATGGATCTAGATTTCATGGAGGTATATTTTTAGGTCGAATGTTGGCTGTTTTTTGCAAATTTTGGCCTAAAAAATTTCATGTCTTTTTCTACCATAGAATGTAATGTTTCCACGGAATTAATATGTGGCCTAGGCAAATGACACAGACAAAATTTGAAAAAGAGCTCAAAATCTTTCTCTGTGCGCTGCACCTTGAGCAATTGACGTTTACATCAGAGATTCTCGAACAAACGCGCGAAGCATTTCCTATGGGACTTGAAGAGTGTTCAACACGATTTTTAGACGTTATTGGCTACTGTGGCAGCCTAGGGTTGATAGCAAACAAATCTGTTTGATGGAAACGCACTTCTTTATCTAGAAAAAGTCGCTACAGCTTCCCCAAGTTAAAAAAGCTCTCTATATCAGTCTGTCGGGAAAATAATGAGCACAATGTCGCTGCTCCAATCGCGTCGCTGAAATGAAAAAAAATTGCTTTTTGTCGCGACACAATTCATTTTCTCGGCGGCCATGCGATTTCGATGCGACAGAGGGCTCGCTGTTTCCCCAACAGACTGATATGTATTAGGTCTAAAAGTATGACTCCGCCGTTTTTTTGTTTTGCATTTTTTACAGGTTGGAATAAAATTTTGCAATTTCTGTTTATATGCTATAAAAGGACGTTGAAAACGCTATCTAATGATATATGTTTCGCACAGTGAGGCCTTATATGACGGTTTTTATAAAGCTTCAAAGATGATCAACTTCATCTTAAGAAAAGGTGACTTGCGGGAAACTTTATTCTGCACGTGTAATGTGAGGAAAAACGCCGATAACGCATCGAACGTTTACAGAAGCTTGTGCTAGTTGTGCCTTGTGTGGAAAAATCCGGCGGGAATGGCTTCAACGGTTCAAAACCGGTGATCTTTACACCCATCCAAAAAATTTTAAGATGGAGATTATTCGATAAAAACAATCCCCAGACGCAAAAAAAGTTAGCCGTGAAGCTAAAGCTGACTCAGAAAGCAGTTTCACAGAGTCTGCAACAAAAGTGAAAGACGCAGGGAGCAAGGAGTTGGGTACCATATTAATTGACCTAAAACAATATGCCATATTCTGATGGAAAGACAGAAAAGAAATTCTTTTTGCCTCAATTCGTGACCGGGGGCAAACAATAAATGAATTTTGACAACAGTTACAGCTACCGGAATAAAAAAAATTTATCCTGTTTTTTGGTCATTTCAGACTCTATGTTGAAAAACTGGCCAAGGCCCGCTAGAACACCTAAGGTTAAAGGTCCTACCCTACCCGCTATACTCTTCTGACACCACACTTTCAGAATAACACTTGTTTCGACCGATGAAACCCGATCTGAGGCAGCAGCGCTTCGCTGAATACAAAAATGTCCAAAATTGGCCCGATGACTAAATTGCCTCAAAACATAAAATCGTTTTCACTGATGGTATCGAAAAGTTGCTCAAATTGTGGGAAAATGTCGTAGTTAATAATGGTAATAATAATTAAATAAGCTTTAATGTAAAAATTTTTTGTTTTGATTAAAATTGTCAAGCCAAAAAAACGGCGGAGTCATACTTTTAGACCTAATAAATATTTCAGTTCGAAAAATACTTGTCATGTCTGAACTCCTGCCTCCTCCCCTCGCTCGGTCTTTAGCGTTGAAAAATAAATAAGGAAATAAATTAAAATCCCAAAATCTCGCGCCTTTCCGTTCCGAGACATCCGCAAATCCTCGAGAATCTCATTGCCTCAGGCAATTCGCGGGCCCACAAAGTGCGAACGGAAGATTTTCAAAGTTTTTTTTAACTCTCGAAAAAAACAAAAATGGGTTACTTTCGGAAAAAGTGGCCCAAAACAAATGAACCCGTCGATGGCCTCGAGGGAAAATGCCCACGGGGGAAATCTGCGAGATGATCCTGGTTATTTTTACAACAAATGGAGGTCAAAAGACGAAGAAGTAACGAAATTTCGGGCGATGACTTTTCTCCATTTTCTCGAACTTGCTTTCAGTGTAATTTGATTGAAAAAAGAAAATTTTGAAAAATTGAAAACGTCAAAAAATCACTAACAAAGTTTGTTGTCGCAGTCAGAGGGCATTTGAAAGAGATCCGAAGGCATGCTTAAATTAGCCCGTTGAACAAAAGGACTTGGCCGACGCTCATTCGGCCTTAAACAAATTTGCAAAAGAGTGCTAAGCTAATTCCCAAACCGACAGAAAACCCTATTTCCAGTCTGGAATTGGTAATTCGTGAGCACCGTCAGACTAAAGAAGCTACAAAGAAAACAAAAATTTTTGAGTATTTTATTCAGATTTTGAAATTATTCGAGTGGAATAAATGTTCAAAGCATAACACCATATGGAAACACAAATGGCAGTACATTTTAGCGTACTCTATAAATTTTGAATAAATCTGAAGAAGTGACATTTTATACGCTGAAAAATGTTTCATCGTATACGATGCCACCAAGGGATTACATTGCTAGAAATTGATATTATGCGAAAAAACACATGAGAAAACCAAAATGCCTAAGGAAATTTTCATTTTTTTAAAAGGCGACATCTTATACGCTCAAACATGTTTCGTCGTATAAGATGTCGCCAGGACATTAAAACTTCAGAAAATATGTTCAAAGTGCGTGAAAAGGGAGTATGACGCTAGAAATAAAATTTTTCCACTTTATTCTTACTGTAACTAAGCAAATTTCAAAAAATTTTGCTGTTTGCGACCAAATTTGGAAAAATGGTATCTTCGACGAAAGGAATCACTGACAAACCGCAAAAAGACGCATCATACAAACTTTACCATGCTATTTATATGCAAAACCAAAAGGAAATCCGAATTTATGTTTGGCGAAAAACAGAAGTAATTGGCTCCAATGAACTGCCGAATTCGCTTCAAAAAAACTCAGAAATCACTTCAAAAAACATAATTAAAAGATGCGCGGGCCGAAAATAGTCGGCGAGATAAGTCGAGTTCCGCGAGTTCATTGGGATCCTTTTTTATTATGCGCATTGAACAGATGTCATGCTTTTCGAAGTAGGAAGTACGTGAGAACAGAGCCATTCGGTAATTATGCACGTGTTTGATAACTTGTAGGTGTACAAAAAAATACAAATCTCGTAGAACCTCGAGAAAGTTGTTTGCTATAGAACCTCTATAGCAATATACCAAATGATGGCCAAAGTAAAGCTGGATTCAATTATCTGTTCATCGGGAAAATAATGAGCGAAAAAAGCCGCTGAGGATCAAAAGCAATTTGATTTTGCCGCGACACTATTCATTTTCCCAGCGGCGATGCGATTTTCGATGCAACAGACCAATCATTATTTTCGCTGCAGACTGATATACAGTTGTCGTTCTTTGCGTTTTTAATTTATTTGGAGCTTTTCGCTAGAGCTTATACTGGTTTTTGTTTTGTCAGAATATACTGCACGTCAAAAGTTTGGAACAGGCCAGATCTTCTTTGCGGCTTGAGATGGGAGTTTCATTTCTTTTTTATTAGAAGCTCCATGTATTAAGAACCTCAATGAATACATAGCCATGGATATCAGAAAGCTCGTTGGAGTTTAAAAAAAAATTTTTTAAAATAAGTGCGTCAAAAGTTTGGAACAGCTTTTGGAAGGTGATTATAAACTTCGGGATGGAGGCAGGTATCCTCGCATTTAGTGTTTCTGGATGATGTATGGAACCGGCATGCCAATGGCATACTGATTTTCATCGATAAACCCAAAATGAAAAAAATGCTTATTGAGACAAAAACTACGGTCAAATTTGCGAAAAAATGAATTTTTTGGTTTGGGTTCTCTATGTTATCGGTGTGTAAGCGTTCTAAAATATTTAATGTGGTCGCACAATTGTACAAGGACACTCAGATCTTCACATAGAAACTGTATCCGGACAGCATAATTTATGAAAATTTTGAGTTTTGCTATGAATCTTTATTTAATGTATTTTATATTTTTTATAGAGCGGCTTGGAGGCTAATTGGCTTTAACACCGTTATCGTTGAATAAAAAGGTGTCTTCAAGAAACAAAAACCCACGCTACTTGCAACATCCAAGGCCACATCTTTCAGATATTAAAAAAAATTTTTGTCCCCAAAATCAATATTCATATCTGACCCGGATTTGTGGCGCGATAATTCGGCGAGTTGGTTTATAATACTGTATCGGTGTGATAACGATAAAGGCACTTAGTTTTGAGCCATGCAGCGGCTTCAAATCCAAGATAAAAAATATGGGAATATTAACATTTCATATACCCGCTATTTTTAAAGATGTGGCCTTGATATTGCAAATAGTGGCCAGGTTCTGCTTCTTAAAGACACCTTTTTATTCAACGATAACGGTGTTAAAGCCAATTAGCCTCCAAGCCGCTCTATAAAAAATATAAAATACATTAAATAAAGATTCATAGCAAAACTCAAAATTTTCATAAATTATGCTGTCCGGATACAGTTTCTATGTGAAGATCTGAGTGTCCTTGTACAATTGTGCGACCACATTAAATATTTTAGAACGCTTACACACCGATAACATAGAGAACCCAAACCAAAAAATTCATTTTTTCGCAAATTTGACCGTAGTTTTTGTCTCAATAAGCATTTTTTTCATTTTGGGTTTATCGATGAAAATCAGTATGCCATTGGCATGCCGGTTCCATACATCATCCAGAAACACTAAATGCGAGGATACCTGCCTCCATCCCGAAGTTTATAATCACCTTCCAAAAGCTGTTCCAAACTTTTGACGCACTTATTTTAAAAATTTTTTTTTTAAACTCCAACGAGCTTTCTGATTTCCATGGCTATGTAAACATTGAGGTTCTTAATACATGGAGCTTCTAATAAAAAAGAAATTAAACTCCCATCTCAAGCCGCAAAGAAGATCTGGCCTGTTCCAAACTTTTGACGTGCAGTATACGCTAGTTGGCCTAGACGGGCCGGGCCACGATTTTCGGCCCTGCCCACAAGTCATGTCTATTCTAGAGAGGATTCATTGCATTTTTCAAAACTTTTTGAAAGGGTAGTTTCTATAAAAATTTGTAGCTCGCTACGAAAAATTCACAAGGTTATGTCAACTAGGAGTGCTTTTTAGGACCTTTTTTGTCATAAGCCCCAAATAAAGCTTCGATGGGCTGAACGATGATTATAATATTATTCACTAGGGTACCCTCTTTCATTTCTGCATGGAGTTGCTGGCTCGATTCAAAAATTTATTTCACTATTCTTTTCGAAATAAAACTTAGTTCGCTAATATCAACTTCTAAAAATACCAAGTCCCCCTCCAACCCATCAAACAAAAACCTGCCATAATTCGGTCAATAAAACCGTAAACTTTTCGCCATGCCTTTTGAAAGAATTTCCGATACGCTGGGCAGTGGGAATAAATCATAAAACGGGGCTTAATGCTACTATTAAAAATAGCCTCATAAACTCTCAATAAAACCCCGCCGTGGTTGTGGGGCCGGATGGAGGAGGGGGGTTTTTCGAACCTCTTATAAATATTCAGTTAATGGACCACCTACAATAAACGAGCCGCCGTTAAATATAGAATTATCGGGTTCGGGGTCTGGAGATTTCGAGCCGAGACACAATAACGAACATATGAGAAGAGGGAAGCTGTAGTAAAAAAAATATTTTTTGCAATTTCCAGCTCACAAATTTCTTTCAGACTCATTTATTATTGCGGCACACAATTGTTATATTATACAAAGAATGAGATGTCTCCGGGCGAAAACAAAAAGTTATATGCAAAAACGCAGTTCTTATTTACAGGGGAAGTACTCCAAGTGCGACGCTCAGATTTTGATGACACAAATTTAGAATAATTTTTTCTAACGATAAGATATATGCGAGAATCCTAGCTTGCGCTTTGCAGAAACAACCGAGATTTTTTAATCGAAAGTCGGCCAAAATTTTGGACTTTTTGCCGAATTTCGGCACGAAAAGTTTCGTGCCTATTTCTACCGTAACGGATAATGTTTCTACAAAAGATCAAATTTTTCCGCACGAAACTACCAAAGTTATGGCCAAAAAGCTTTTTTCTCTCTGGCCGCTCTCTATGTTTAGCGTGCTCTCTCGGCGGCAAAAATCGTTCGATATCTCGGCGGCGCCCGCAAAGCGCGAGCTAAAACTTTCAGGAATTGATATTTAGTCCATACCCGACGTGTGTGCAAAATTTAAAGAAAATCTGGGCGTCGCACTTGGAGTACTTCCCCTGTGAGACGTATTTCGAAGACAAGTACCCCAAATGCGGCGCTTAGGTTTTCATTAAATTTTGTGCATCAATTCTTGAAAGTTTTAGCTCGTGCTTTTCAGGCGTCAATAAAACATTGAGTAATGATCTTTACTGCCGAGAGCGTTCGCGAAACGTGGAGGGCGGTCAGAGGGGAAAACAGTTTTGACTTTGCCAGTTTCGTGGAAATAGGCATGAAATGTTTCGTGCCAAAATTTGCCAAAAACCCTTGCCTTTTTTCCAACTTTCAATCTAAAATCTCATTAGTTTCTGCAAAGCGCAAGCTGACCCATGCATATTTCTTATGCAAGATTTTTCTAAATTTGTGCCAAGTTTTATCAAGATCTGAGACAAGAGCCAGTTGTCATCAAATTCGCAGAAACCTCCCTACAAAGTCAACCCTAAATCATCCTCAAAATGAAGAATTTCCTACTTTTCGCGAAATCATGTACTCTTTCCAAACATTCCAAGAACACCACCCAAATCCTTACCCCTCCAACTCTCTCACCCGCCGATGATAAACTTTGGGAAAGAACCGCAAAACTCCGGCCGGACCCTTTGATTCGCGCAATTCCCGGTCGACCATTTAAGGGCCCGAGATTTATGTGTTTTAACACGAGCCCGCTCTTGCGTTATATTCGTTATAAAACGGCGCCATGATGTGGGAGGATGTGTCAGTGCTGCCGTGACATGCCGAATACATGCATTCGGAATGTTGCTTTTTTTGAAATGTGAACTATTTTTAATCGAAAAGCGTCGGGGATCTTTGGGGAATTGGATCAAGGGGGAGATGAGGAGCGCTCAAAATTAAAACGGCTGGATTTTGATAAAGCTTAGGTCATGTTTAGATGCACGCTTTCTACAGGATGTACAAGATTTGTAGCTTGCGCTTTGCAAGCCAAGCTAAGTTTTTTATCAGCCTGTTGGGAAAATAATGAGCAAAATGTCGCGTTGATAATCGTATCGCCGCCGAGAAAATGAATTGTGTCGCGGGAAAATCAGATTGCTTTTTACTTCAGCGGCACGATTGGATACTAATATCAGGCTTGGAAATAATGATACTGCCAAAAAAAGGCTCTTGAATTGCCCTCCGAACTTTGCTGTTACTGCCCTCGACAAGGATCGTTGGATGTCTTATCTGTCCCTGAAAAAACCGGGCTGAAATCTACAGGAATTTCTAAAAAACTTCTTTTCCCTAAAGGTATTATAGCATGAGCAAAATTGAGGAAAGTCTCTTCAAGCACTTCCTTGTAAAAATACCGAAAGCAACATTTACTTTTTCCCTGATCTCTCTTGCCCTATTCATTGAGCTCTCTTCAAGATCGTTGAATATCTCGATTACCTCGTGATCGCTAGCTAACAGAGTCTTTGAAGAAGAGGTAAAAGACGTATACATAATAGAAGCACATAACTTCCGATTGAAGTCGTATCTTGCGGCTTGTTTTTTCGCATAAAAATTTGTCAAACGGAGATGCCTGCTGGAGAACAACAACTACATAAACTTGCCGAGTCTGCTTTATAATTTGCTATATATAGCCTTCACTTGACCGAAATGGCATTTCTTGAGTATGCGCTCGACCTACATATTAGTACAATGAAAGTCTGATGACAACAACAAAGGCATAAAATACATAAATAAAAAGAGTTTACAGGCATGTAAACCCCCTTACAAAGTAAAAATTCACAACGAAAAATCAGCTTTTTTATAGCAACTTTAACGTCGTAATTTGTGTTAAAGTTTCCGTTGAACGCCTGCAAATGCCCATGTCGACGATCAAAAGAGCATTTTTATAAAAACCGTTCAATTGGGATGGGGGAAAAGATGGATGAACGGCTTACATAAACGTAAATAAACTTTGCCTCTTAATCTTCGTTTTCGTGTTTTTTCAGGCTCAATTATCCATCAAACGCCTCAGGAAGAGGAAATTTATACACATGAGACTTCCTTTCGCCTTCAATAAGAGGTCTGGAAATTTATTTATTTACAGGAAATTCACGATTAAAAAGCCAATATGAGCTTATTAAAATGATGATGAAACAAAGACATATAACAGAAAAATGTTGCAAAATTTACTTTGTATACGGTGAAACCTCTATACGACAAACATTTGTGCAGCAAACACGTTTTTTGATACAATTACATAGGTCCCAAAAACAGATCTTTAGGCAACAAAAACCTCTATACAACGACGCCTTGATAAGAAAAAAATCGTGGGGTGAATCAGTACGGCTTCCATTAACCGCTCAGAGTAAGATCTTTCCATCCTGAGCCACGACCATATTGGAAATCCTACTTTTGGCCGGCCGAGTTTACAAGGGAAGTGCCTCAAGTGCGGCGCTCAGATTTTCTTTAACCTTTGCACACGCGCTGTGCGTGTTCCATACGTCAACTCCTGAAAATTTTAGCATTCATTCTGCAAAGACAGCTGAGATATTCAATGATTTTTTTGGCCTAGAGATCACGCGAAATGCGGAAACGACCAGAGAGAAAACCACTTTTTGACTATAAATATCTTGCCAGTTTCGTGCGAAAAACGCTGCGTTAGAATGTTGCACTTTGCCAAGTATTAAACTAAAATTTATTTGTCGATTTATCAATGGTTACTTACGGTTGATCGTCTTTCATCTTGTTCATTGTCCATCATGCTTTCCCACAAACATTTTTTTTGTACCTCCGGTCAAGCCTCTAAGCCCTTCCCGGATGTTACAAATGCACTTCTTGGTAGACTAGTCCCGCGGGCAATTCGCATTAAGCCTTCCGAGACGTGCAATTAGTTTCTTTTTTAATTTTATGGACTTTAATGAAACAGTAAGGCGAAATGATGAGTAGTCTTATATAGAAGACAAAAGGAACTTCTTCTTTTCCGGATGACATTTCTTGGAGTCCGTTCTGGTCCTTTCATTATGCTAGAGTGTTGAGGGTAATATTTTTTGTTGTAAAAAACTTGTTGCAATATTAGTGCATGTTTTGAAAATAGTCATTTTGCAATTCAGTGGAAACTCTGTACAACATACTTTTCGGATAAAAACTTAGAAGGAATAGATTTTTGGATCCCTTGATTCTTTGTGCAATGATTTTATTTTTGAGCTAAATTTCGACCGGTAAATCCAAGAGGAAAAATCTCATACCATTTTTCAATCATCCCTGGTTACGAAATGATAATTATGAACAACTCCATTCTCAATCTGACGTACGACTGCACTTTTTCCAGTACGCATAGCTCACTTCCTAAATCTTTCGGCCCGGGCCGGCCGGCTCGATTTCAAAGGAAATTCAAATTTCCCGAAAATTAATACAGTTATTTCTTCGCAAACAAAAAAATGTCTGGTCTTCCTCCAAAAAGAACAAAATAATAGAAGGGCAAGGGTTTCTGGCTAGACGTCCTTCACAGAATGAAAATTTCGAAAATTAAGAAATTTAGACAAGGAAATTTTCCGGGCTTTCGGAAATTTCCAGGCCGGGTTTGAAACCTCGGGCTGGGCTATTGCAGCCATGCTTATCTCAGAGGGTTCGTCTTGCACTGTACGTGGTCGGGGATGCACTGTGAATTCTGTCTGTTCCTCTATGTTTCGAGAAAGTCTTCGCACTGCTCAGAGATTCCAAGACTTTTTGATTAGACATGGCTCCGGACCACCCTGAGGCCCCAAATCGGCCCCTAATGATTAAAATTCTGAGTCTCGAAGCGAAAATTGGGGCTGCCAATAAAAATAAAGGGCCCGATTGGATTTTTTTTGAAGTATTTACTTTAGGCAATGGCCAGTAACTCTTGGTTTTAAAAATTGACCAAGCAAATTTAAAGGGGGTTTTGGCCGGGTCGAACTATTCGAGAAGGGGCCAGCCCGCGATTTTCAACCCGGCCCCAGAGCCATGTTTATTTTTATTCCATTTATCAGTCTGTCGGGAAAATAATGAGTACAATCTCTCTACCAATTGTGTCGCTGAAGTAGAAAGCAATTTAATTTTTTCTCGATACAATTCATTTTCTCGGGGGCTATGCGATTTTCAACGCGACAGAGTGCTCATTATTTTCCCGACAGACTGACACATCTTAAACACATCTTGAATCCCATTCGGTGTTTCTATTCCTGTTTCAGCGTCGAGCTGTCAACCCCTCTTACATTCGGCGGCCGTTCTGATGCGAGGACTCGATTAAAAATAGTCATGCACCCATCTCTCCCACTCATCATTTCGCGGATGAGAAATCCCGAAATCTTGAGGATAATCGAATTTCCCCACAAACATTTTCTCCCCTCACATATTCGTACTTGATTTTATTTCTTTGCATATCTCATGTAGCGAGTAATTTTGTATGCGCTCTGTTTATTGTTTGCGGATACGGGTATCGGTGTTGAGTTTCTGCCCCAAGGGCAGAGGTTCAAAGCGGGGGGTTGACTTTTGTTGGGTCAAGTTGAGCAGGGATTTTTTGAAGGTATTGTTCAGGTTTGAAAAGGTAGAAAAAGCGGAGGATGAGGAAGTACGTTAGGCGGTAAATAGGAACCTAAATTTAGTTGGTTATGCCATGACCTCAAAACAAGTTTTTTTCGGTCAGCTATGTGAAATGAATAATTGAAGAAAAACAAATGCTTATTCAAGTGTTCAAATTTTAACGATTTGAATAAAACTTGGCACAGAGATATATCAGTCTGTCGGGAAAATAATGAGCGCTCTGTCGCATCGAAAATCTCATCGCCGCCGAGGAAATAAATTGTGTCGCGGCAAAATCGAATTGGTTTTACTTCAGCGATGTGATTGGCACAGCGATATTGTGCTCATTATTTTTCCGACAGACTTATAATAGGCTTTTCCAAATTTATGAGATTTCTAGCTCGCACTTTGCAGAAAACGATCCAGATTTTGAGATAATAGAAGCCTGACAAAAATTCAGCATTTTTTTTGCAAATTTTGACCTGAAAAGTAACACATCAGTCTGTCGGGAAAATAATGAGCAAAATATATATTTTGAGCCTCTATAGTGAAAAGCAACTTGATTTTGTCGCGACACAATTCATTTTCTCGGCGGTGATGCAATTTTCGATGCGACGAAAGGCTCATTATTTTCCCGACAGACTGATACCTCTTTTCTACCGTAGCGTTTCTACAGAAAAAGTCAATTTTTCCACTTCCTTCCATTCCAAGCTGGCAAAGATATACTAAAGAGTGATTTTTCTTTGACCGCTCTCTACGTTTTGCACACTCTCTCCGCCGCAAACATCGTTGAATATCTTAGTTGCAGCAGCAAAGCGCAAGCTAAAATTTCGACAAATTATTGTGTGTCTATAACTATAAAGCCTTGAAAAATTTAGCGAAAATCTGAGTGTGGCACTTATGACAATTGTCTTGTTTACCATTGAGCCGTCTTGCCACTCTTTACTCCCTTCATTTCACTGGTTGTTCGTTTCAAATTCGTTTCCGATAAGCCCCAATGTTTTTTCATTTACTTTTCCAACAATAGCCATCCATTCTTCGCCCCGAAAACCCGTATTGGATTATAATCGTAGCCCCGAAAAGAGGATTGCCTTATTTATGAGGGCTTTCGGGGGAATTTGACGTTCGTTTATCATTGTTTGTAGGTATTAAAATCTGACCGGTGAGGTCAGAAACAGTAGTAAATCGGTCATTTTTTACGTGTCAGAGCAAGTCCACGGGAGCGTCGCACTCCAAGTGCGACGCTCAGAGTTTCTTTAAATTTTGCATACACGTCGGGTATGGACTAGACATCAATTCCTGAAAGTTTTAGCTCGCGCTTTGCGAGCGCCGCCGAGATATCGAACGATTTTTGCCGCCGAGAGAGCACGTTAAACGTGGAGAGAGGTCATAGAGAAAAACGCTTTTTGGCCATAACTTCGGCAGTTTCGTGCGGAAAAATTTGATTTTATGTGGAAACATTATCCTTTACGGTAGAAATAGGCATGAAACTTTTCGTACCGAAATTCGGCAAAAACTCCTAAATTTTCGCCGACTTTCGCTCTTAAAATCTCGGTTGTTTCTGCAAAGCGCGAGCTAGGATTCTCGCATATATCTTAGAAAAAATTATTCTAAATTTGCGCCAAGGCGTCGCACTTGGAGTACTTCCCCTGTAAATTTGATAATATGATTTCTCTAATTGTAAGTTCCAAAGTCATCGTTAGAGCTTCCTCTTATAAGCAAATGTTGGCTGATTTCCTAACATTGCTTAAGAAATCTCCTACTTTACTCGGAAGAAAGGAAAAAAGTGACCGCAAAGTGATCGGTCCATTACATTTATATCAACATCGGTCGGTTTATGCTAATTCTTGGGAACTTCTCACGGAATTGTGACACTCGGCAGCTAAATTACGAATTAATTATCTGAACGTTGCACTTGAACAACGAGATCCTTCTATGACAAATATAAAATTTTTCGTTAGGTTTGTTGTTCAGACCGTTTTTATTACCTTTTTTGCAAGTTTTATTATCACAACGCACCTGTCACATCCCGTGACAATCGGCCTGACAAATCTGTTTGGGTGATAAAAGGGCATCCCGAAGAAGAATCCCTCCGGTAAAGCGGTAAACAAACAACTTCAGGAATAGTAATCGCTTCGGATCAAAAAAGTGCATCGTCTTGGCACCAAAGGTGAGAGTTAGACGAATCGCCCGAGGGCTTTATGATTCTCTCCGGGCTTTTCGGTGCCCATTTTGACTTCAAATGAAGGTAATCAAAACGGGAAACGGAAATGAATATTTTCGGAATGGAAAATGTACTTTTTGGCCCGAACGGGGTCAGAAATCCAGACCAAGATATTGCTTTTTAGGGTTTTCCAAGGCTTGAAAAACGTCTGGTTTTTCTCCAGGTTTGTCAAGGTTTTTTGAACCAACAGGGAAGTAGTCCAAGTGCGGCGTTATTGTAATGTTTTGTTAGGCATTTGCGAGACTTCTAAAACGCGCTTTCCGTAAATGATGCTTTCAGGTTAAAAATTGCAAAATTTTTTTGGATATATATTTTTAGGTCAAAAATTGAAAAAAAACATTTTTTTGGAAGTTTTTTTGTGAATTTCATCATGAAAATTTTGATGCAATACAGAGTAATGTATCCACGAAAAATCAGTCTTTCCCGCACAAAG
Organism: Bursaphelenchus xylophilus; assembly: GCA_904066235.2. Taxonomy (NCBI): domain Eukaryota; kingdom Metazoa; phylum Nematoda; class Chromadorea; order Rhabditida; family Aphelenchoididae; genus Bursaphelenchus; species Bursaphelenchus xylophilus. The sequence continues at coordinate 10,594,429 of CAJFCV020000003.1, read as the reverse complement.
CTGCTAACTATATGACCAAAATGTGTTTTGTCTCTGACCGATCTCCGCATTTTTCGTACTCTCTCGGCCACAAAGCTCGTTGAATATCTCGGCCTATGCGGCACTTGGTTTTTCATTCTGACCGCTCTCCTTTCTCTCTGACCGATCTCCGCGTTTTTCGTTCTTTCACGGCCGCAAAGACGGTTGGATATCTCGGCTGCGTCTGCAAAACGCGACCTAATATTTTCGTGACTTTGTATATGGTCTACGCCCGACGCGCAAAAAAATTAAAAGAAAATCTGCACTTTGGAAATTTCCCTTTTTTGTCAAGCTTTCATCTCACTTTGTAGCCAGACATGAACACCATTTTGCTTGTCCACTTTTCCATACGTCTGTTTTATTACCATATTTATCCTTTTCGATATATTTTTAGCCCTTTATACAGTGGTTTGTCAAACAGGAATAATAAAATAAAACTCGGGCTTTATCGGGTTTTCCCTCCAAAATACTCTGTTTGTTTTCCGGTGGCCTTACACTTTTATCCGGCAGATTTGATTTGGAATTCAGTTGTTGGAAACGCCCGATTATTTATGACTTCAAGTTTGGCATCTCGGCCATTTCTTCAAATATTTTCTTTTTATTTTCTTTGCGGATAAATTTATGACTTTGTTTTTTGTTTGCACATTGGGTGTTGTCAAATTTAGGAGTCTTTGATTTGTTTTGTGAATCAATCTTCATGCCGTGAAACCCCGTATAGCAAACGAGGTTTCACTACATGAAGGAAAAAAATGATTTGTTTTTGAAAGTCTCCGTCGCTGCGGAACGCGTTGAAGAAAGGTTGATTTTGGCCTGTAATTGAACGAAATTTCAAACAAAAGTGTTGAATTTTGAAAGCTAGTGTTTACTTTATTGTAATCTCACTTTATTGGTATGAACCACATATCGGAAATTTAATTTTAGCTTGCGCTTTGCAGGAGATAATATTTTTTGAAAACTTTCCCACAAATTTTGTGTTTACCGCGTATCAATTCCAGAAAATTTCAGCTCGCTCTTTGCAGACCCAGCCGAGATATTCAACGGTTTTTTCGGCCGAGAGAGTACGCAAAACTCGGAGAGCGGTCAGAAAACAAAATACTTTTTTGTCATACTGTTGCTAGCTTCGAACGGAAAGAAATTTATTTTTGGAAACATTACCCTTTACGGTATAAATAAGCACACAACTTTTCATGCCAAAATTTGCAAAAAAGTGTTTTGTCTTTTACCAACATTTTACCTAAAAATCATGGTTGTTTCTGCAAAGCGCAAGCTAGGAGTATGTCATATGTCTTACAGAAAAATTCGTTTTAAATTTGTTCGAAGTTTCATCAAAATCTGAGCGTCGCTCTTCGAGCTGTGAACATCACACCTCGAGAACTCCCCGTATTATTTTATTTTATCTTCTGTCGTTCAATTTTTCTGACAAAAGTCGAATTTCCAAACTTTTGACCTCAAACTCCACTTGCCGTTCCTTCATCTTTTTCCTCAAAACATCTATTTCCATCCCCGAATTTACAGTTTTACGCCCACAATTTACGGGATTCCTTTCGAAACCCCTCTGGCGACATCCGGTTTATTGTTTCAAGCCGGGCCCAAACTTTTTTCGATTATAATCAAGTGGATTTGTTTGTGGCCCCCAACTCCTCATCCCCTGCGGAATTTCAAATTGCCAAAAAAGGGGGGAATTGCAAAATTAAATAATTCATCCGCCGCACATTTCCCCGCGGGGATTCGAGTCTGTTTGATGAGGCGGAAACCCTGTAGCGGTTTGATCAATGAACTGGCAAATGTATTGGGGAGTTTCGTCTGTGTTTTTTTTGTTGTATAATTTTCTTGTTGTGCAACATTATCTGTGCACACACTTTTTTTCAGTCTGTCGGGAAAATAATAAGCGCTCTGTCGCATCGAAAATCTCATCGCCGCGGGGAAAACGAATTGTGTTGTGGCAAAATCAAATTGCTTTTCACTTCAGCGACCCGATCGGCGCAGCGACACTCATTATTTTCCCGACAGACTGATATGATGTTTTTTGCAAAATTGGCAAAAAAATGCTGCATTTTGTCAGCTGACGATCTAAAAATCTCGATCGTGTCTGCAAAGAGCAAGTTAGCAATCTCATAGATTAAATCAATTTTAAATTTGACGCAAGTTTCATCCAATTCTGAGCGTTTCACTTGAATAAGGATTCGTTTTTCGAATATTTGCAAGTTCGGTGACAAACAGAGAAGAGTGTGGCTGTGATTTTGCAGAGAAAAATTACAAGGGAAGTGCTCGCAGTGCGACGCTCAGATTTCGATCACACTTGGCACAAATTCAGATAAAATCTTCTGGGACATACGGGAGATTCCTAGACCGCGCTTTGCAGAAACGACGGAGATTTTTAGGTCAAAATTTGAAAAAAATGTGACACTTTTTTTGCGATTTTTTGGATGAAAAATTTTATGCTTATTACTACAGTAGAGGGTAATGTTTCCACAAAAAATATTTTTTTTTTCGTACAAAACAGGCAAAAATATGGCCAACAAGTGTTTATCTTTCTGGCAGTTCTCCCCATTTTTCGTACTCTCTTGGCCACAAAGATCGTTGTGTTATATTTTCCCTTTCATCATTGCCCCTGCTAATCTTCATAGTAAAGTCTAGTTTCTAAACTTTTCAAACTTTCAATTTTCCCTCCAGACCGCTCCAAATCCCGCCATACATTGTTATTGCTCCGCTTATCCTACAGAAGACGGATTTTGGGAATTTTAAAACATTCTTTTTAACGCCGGCATCTGACGTCCGCGGGAACATGAAGGGAGAACTTTGAGGCTCTCGAAGGTGGTTGAGAGGAGATTAGAGCGATTAAAAAACTGGTGGTGTATTAGGTCCTAATCGGTAAGGCTGCGAGATTTTGGAGGGGTAATTTGGAATTTTTTGGGTTTAAAATTTGAATTTTAAATTTTCTAATTTTTCAATAAATTTTTTTTTATTTTGGGTTGAAATAATTTTTTTTTTATTTTGGGCGGATTTAAAAGTTTATTTCCTTTATTTCGAAGTGTTGTTGGAACAATGTAATTTTTTTATTTATTTATTTCTTTATTGAAAAAATTTGAATTTTGGGATTTTTCAATTCAATTTTTTTTTTTTTTATTTTGGGCATTTTTTAAAAAATATTTATTTTTTAAAAACTTTTTAATTTCGTTCCAAATTTCACTTTTTTTTATTTTCTTTTTTGATTCCAAAAATTTGAATTTTTTGCTGTTTTCAATTTTTTATAATTCTTACTGTAAAAAATATTGATCAAATAAGCGATGCTCAACAAATAAAAAATCGAAAAAAATATTTTTCAGTCAAGTTTGTTTGCTTTTTAAGACTTTTTTTTTGTTACCCTTTATGATTTGTTTATGTAAAATCTGTCTTGCCCCCTTTTAAAAAACCAAAACTTCTCCAATAACCACATCTTTAACCAAAAAAAAATATTTGAAGTTCTCAATTTTTTCCAAAAAAAAAGAAAATTTCATTTTTCGAATCATTTCAAAGTCACGCCGCCATTCCCTGAGGGCCTTGTGAATTGATGTCGCATTTAATCAGAACCCATGACATCCGCGAAATTATTCTTTTTGGGTGCAGAAAATGTAAAAAAATGTGCTACAGGGGTTTATATATTTATATATTTTGCTTTTTTTTGATGATTTTACAATATTTCTCTTTCTCGGAGAAATCAATTGGTATTATTCTGCAACGAAAGTTTTTGTTTCATTTTTTTGCCGTTGAGGAACGCTTTATTTGCCCAAAAGATATTTTTTCCACCGCAAATTGGCCGATTTATTGAAAAAAAACACTTTTTTCTTTCTGGCCGCTCTCCAATTTCGTGTACTCTTGAGCCAAAGATCGTGGAATATCTCGGATGCCCTTGCAAAGAGCAAGCGGAATTATCAACAAATTGACACCCTACAGCGGCGGACCTTATCCAGTGGCAAAAATTTTCCGGGAAGTATCAAAAAGGTGGCAAAATACCTCCTTCTCCAAGTGACGCCAATTTTGAAATCGTGCCCGCTCTTTTTGTGAGAAAAAGGCGCGCCCAAATCGGGATTATTTTGCCACATTTTTTGATACTTCCCTGATGAAAATTGTACGTTTTTTCCACCGGATTAGGTCTGCCACTGTATGGACAATTCGTGTACAAAATTAAGCGCAAATATGAGTTTTACATATCAAATCGAAAAAGCAAGGAAAAGAGAACTCTTTAGGTTGGCTTTTCATCACAAAGAAAGGTCCGAGAATTCTTTTTAGGTCGATTGCTTGACTACCCTGCTCTCTCATCGTTTATCTTTGCTTCTCTTGTTTTCAATTTACAATCATATGGTTCTTTCCTATTGTTCTGGCATTGCTTCCTTTTATAGCTTTTTTACAGCGGCTTTGTGGATAATCCGGAGTGTAAAAAAATATCTCTTTATATTCCAGCCGTTTTACACCTTTTTATACATACTGCGGAAATGAGGCAATGAAAATTTTTAATACATCTGAAAAAACTGACCATATAGTCAGGATCAAAAAATGCATCATAATGGGTCGAACGCATGATAATAGTTTTTCTTTGCAAAAATGCATCCAAACCCATTTGGATGCATTTTTTGTCACATGATGGAATTTGTTACTGCATTTGGTGCAAAAATAGCCAAAATAAAACTGCTTCTTGATTAAAAAAACGAGGTAGCAAAGTTGAAAAAAATGTGAAATTTTTTTGCAAATTTTAGCATAGAAATAGGCAATATTTCATGCCTATTTCTACTGTACAGAGTAAAATTTCCACAAAAAAATCGATTTTTTTCCATACGAAACTGCAAAAGATATGGGCAGAAGTGTTTCTCTGCCCACTCTCCGCGTTTTGCGTACTCTCTCGACCGCAAAGATCGTTGAGTATCAAGGCGTGAGCTGAAACTTTCAGGAATTTATATGTGGCCTATACCAAACGTATGCGCAAAATCTAAAGAAAATCTGAGCATGTTAATTTTTGAATTTTCTCTTGTAAGGGAAAGGTAAAACCTCCGTAAAACAAAGGTTTTTTTATGATCAATAAATCTTTTTTTCTCTTCAGATTCGTTGTGAAATATACCACAGTATTTCACTGCACTATAAAAAAACTCATATCCTCCAGAAACCGTTTAAATCTCCGCCAAAAAGAAATTAATTTTTGCTCTTTGACTGTTGATCCTTCAAACTAATAACAACAAAAATGACACCACCGTCTCCGTGTGTGAAACGCATGCCCAATTTGAAGCGTAATTTGATGAGTTCCGAGAATCTCCCGACAACGCGAATAGCCGCTTCGTCCGACTAATTAGGCCTTATGCGGGAAAAATTGGATCAGGAAGCCGAGTCCAACCCTCGCTGATTGGCACTGTTGCATTTTCACACGTTTAAATGCATTTTCCGGGAAGCAATTTGCGATTTTTAATTGCAATTTAGACCATGGAGTTCAAGGGGATGTGGTAGCAGTGGAAAAATGAAATGTAAATTCTTGGCGGTTCAGAGGCAGAAGGGGTTTTACAGTCATCTTTGGTCCCTTCTCTCGTCCGCAAATTTATGGGAATTTTACATTCGATTTGGCAATTCGATTTAGAGAACTTGAATCCAATTTTGGCGTTATCAACAGGGGATTTTGCCAATATTTTATGTTAATTTTTGTCTTTGAATAATGGAATCTTAGTCTTCGAGAGAAGTCTTTGATGTGGGACGCTCAGCCTTTCAAGGCTTTGGCTCATGATTTTTGACAGCAGTCAAACGATTTTTGCTTACACCTTTTTTGTCCACGTACGGAAAAATCTGATTTTTTGTAACAAAATTATATGTCCTAGTAGTAACTGTTCCCTAAAATTTTTAGACCGAAAATTGACAAAAATTACGAATTTTTCCAGATTTCCGACCAAAAAAATTCGGTGGTTTTTGTAAAGAGCAAGCTGAAGAAGCCTCGCAATATGTTTAGAAGTGCATGCTGTAAATTTGAGCCAACTTTCATCAATTTTTTTTGCCCCACTTCAATTACTTCCCTTTTTAGGCACCAACCACTAAAGGCACTGTGCGATTTATAGGGGAAGTACTAAAAGTGCGACGCTCAGATTTTCTTCAAATTTTGCACACACGTCGGGTGTGGACTAAATATCAATTCCTGAAAGTTTTACCTTGCGCTTTGCGGGCGCCGCCGAGATATCGAACGATTTTTGCCGCCGAGAGAGCACGCTAAACGTGTAGAGCGGTCAAAGAGAAAAACGTTTTTTGGCCATAACTTTGGCAGTTTCGTGCGGAAAAATTTGATTTTTTGTAGAAACATTATCCTTTACGGTAGAAATAGGCATGAAACTTTTCATGCCAAAATTCGGCAAAAAGTCCTAAATTTTGACCGACTTTCGTTCTAAAAACCTCGGTCGTTTCTGCAAAGCGCGAGCTAGGATTCTCTCATACCTTTTAGAAAAAATTATTCTAAATTTGTGCCAAGTTTCAACAAAATCTGAGCGTCGCACTTGGAGTACTTCCCCTGTTAGTTAGAACAAACCTCTTGTATACACAAAACCCCTATATAGCAAACAATTTTTTTGGTTTTTGTGGCTCGTTGTACAAAGTTCTGTATTAACTTTCGGGCTTTATTTCGGGGTTTCTGCAAATCGCGTTCTAAAATGACAAGCGTATTGGAGTTTTTGTTTGATGATCTTTGGCCTAAAATTCCGATATTTTTTTTTGATTTTCTAAATTTATTTTTACATATTTTTTAGACCGTTTCCTCGATAAACATATTTTGTTTTTCACGCCGCATCCGCGATTAGAGTTCAACCGCTACGGGGCTGATTGATTTATCGTACATATTGGATTTATTCTATTTTTCGCAACAAAATCAAGCCCTCAAAACTCTCGAGGATACCATAAAACATGTGATAATTCGATTTGAATGCCCAAATATGTGCGCTCAATTTGCGCGGATTGTGGGTCTTCCGTTTGGGCGGCGCAGAATGAAACAGATCCCCGTCCGCGAACAACTTGCTATTTTAATTCGGTTATCGCCCTTTTATGGGAGGGGATTTGGGGCGCTTAGCTGTTGCCAACGTCATATCTTGGGCTGTTTAAAAGCCTTTACTGTTTGTGACTTGTTTTGGTTCCGCTTTGAGGGTGGTGATGTGAGGAGAGAGACCAGTGAAATATAGCGTTAGACATAGTTTCCAGGCCGGACTGAAGCAAATTTGGAATGGGCCAGCCCTGCCCGCGGAAGGCATGTCTAGGCCAAGATAAATGTCCCATATAAGGTGCGATTTTTTTTAATTTTGGACAAATCTTGGGCCTAATCTTGGGCCTAGGCCATATATCAATTCCTGAAAATTTAGCTCTCAATTTGCTGGCGCAGCTGATATATTCAACGGTTTTTGCAACCGAGAGAGTACGAAAAACGCACAGGGCGGCCAGAGAAAAAAGCGTTTTTTGGTCATAGCTTCGCCACGCCGTTTCTGAAAACTTTTATTTTTTGTAGAAACCTTGTCTTCTCCAGTAGAAAAAAAGCTGAAATGTTTTATGCATTAACTCAAAAAGCTAGCGTCAAATTTTGACCAATTTTTTGACCAAAAAGCCCGGTTTTTTTACAAATTGCGGTATGAACATCTCGTATATAATAGTCCGTTTGTAAAGTCGCTAGAGTGATTTTTGCGGCATGCACTGTAAGAAAACAAAAGATCACCTTGCACTGTGCAATTTGTGGCTTTTTGCACCGTGCAATAGGCTTTTTTTTTGGCTGTTGCTCACATTTCAAAATATATAGTAATATGCGCCATATTTCATCAAAATCCGTAATTCTCGTAGACAATTGTCTCAGACATGATATTTTGTCATCCTAACAGTATACAACGCCCTAAATGCCCCTTAATTTACCATTCTGCAACAAAAAAATATTATACATAAAAAATGTAAACAGCCCGCAGTTTATTTGTTCCAGAACCCATAAAAGACGCTATAAATGTCGTCCAGATTCCCAAGCCCACACAATTATGAAACTCGGCGGCTTACGGCGTTTGTTTAAACCATTTCCCCGCTCCTCGTCCTCCCTTTTATTGAGCAGCTCGGTCTGACTGCGGAGAAAAGTGCCACGAACAGGGGTGGTCGTTTTATTATTTGTCAACATCGCTTCCGGTTATGAAAGTAGTGTTCCGGAACACTTTGATGTCTGACGTGTCGGCAAATCCCTGTCGGATTTGTTGTTTCCCCCGACCCTCAAAAGTACTTCTTTCGAGGATCAAAGAGATTGAGTTTTGGACGGGGGTCACAACAGGGCTCAGATATGACAAGCACAATTCTCCAATTTGTCAGACGAATTTTTTTACGTTTAAATTTTGAGGAAACTTAATCTCGGGCCAGGACTTTCATCGGGATGGTCTGAAGGAAATTCTGAGCGGGCCGGACCGGCTTTTTTTGGCCAAGTCTGGCCAGGAAAATTGAGTTCGCTAGTAGCCGAAAAAGTGTTGGTACAAAAAAATCAAAGATGAAACGGGAGCGATTCGTAAAAATGTTTCAAATTATGAAAATTATGACCGAATTAAAAATGTGCTTATTTTGCTTTTTCTATTTATTATACCTATATTTTGAACTTTAGGGGTTAAGGTAGTACAACCCCCAGTCTCTCGGCTGCGATCAGCCTGAACCACAAGAACGAATTTGGAGGGTAACTAGGGGTTTGAGCTAAAACGCCGGGGGTCATTTTACTCTAATTTGCACTTTTTGTATTATTCTCATTTTTTCATTATGGGGGTGTGAAATGGACAAAACAGTGGGGGTTTGAACTACCTTTTCTGGGGGGCTGAACTACCAAAGCCCCGAGCTTTTATGTGTTATATGTATACACATGTATGTGTTAGTATATATGATTATATATGGTTCTGAAAAAAATTTTTGGAGATTTTTGCGAGTTTCCGGCAGTTACATATTGTTGTTGACACATCATATAAAAGCCGGAAGGAGGGCCTGAGTTTGCAGCCGGCCCTGAATTTTATTGTGCCGGGACCGGGCCGAAAAAAATTTGAAATCTGGACCTTGCCGACCACATTGGGTCCGTTGACCGGGCCAGCCCTTTCGTTTCTTTTTTAAAGACTGTTCCATAAAATTTTTTTGAGCTTCGGCTAGGTTCTACCGTTCTTTCTCACACCAGAATATACAATCAAGCTAAACCGGGCCGGGTCGGTATTTAATCGGGCCGAAAATTTTTGACTAGCTACAGAGGTGAAGCGAGCCAAAAATACTGGGGGTCACCATGTAAAAAAAATTTTAAGAATTACCTTGGATAAAAGAATTACCTGTCTTTTACCATCTTTTCCTTCACGGCCTGGCCAACTACTCGTCTTTCAGACCAAAAAAATTTTTTTTCACGCGCTTGGCCGCGATTTTGGGCCGGGCGCGAGAGCCGGTGTATACAGGACATCGGGGTAAAGTACATATTATATAAAAGTCCACGTCGATTCTTGCGCCAAATCCGCTCAGCTTTATTACACTAACTCCCCATTATATATGTGTATATATGTGTATTTGTATGAGTTTCCTAATCTCCGCTACAACGTGTCTATTTTTCGCCTTTTTTGCAGCCACTTGACAAACCAGAACACTTATTTTACTACCAAAACCACTTTTGCTCTATTGTATTCTCCTTGACGTACCATGGCTTAAAATATACTATTCATAAAGATACGTACATGTCAGATTTTTGTGTTACGCTTTTTGTTCCGTCGAGGGCCATTGAAGCCATTAATATTTCCGTGGTTCGCGTGTTGATATTCGAAACATGTCGTGTGTGGGCAAAAAATTACATCTTTCTTTACCTACCGCGTGCTGTTTTAGATACCAATACAGCGAGGATTGATAGAAACGTGTTGGTTTTGTTTGTAATAACAGGTTGATGCGACGCTCAGATTTTGATGAAACTTGGGAAAAATCTAGAATTATTTTTTCTGGGGCATATGCGAGACTTCTATCTTGTGATTTGCAGAAACGACAGGGATTTTTAGGCCGAGAGTTGGCTAAAATGTCGTTCTCTTTTGCAAATTTTGGTATATAATTTAAGGCATCTTCACATCATAACGTAGTGTTTCTAGCTTCATAAAACAGTAAAATCTCTGTACAACGAACTGCAAGGGACCAAAAGAATTTGTTTGCTATAGAAAGGTTCTCTTTTGCGGAGGGTCATTTTGGCCTAATAAAAGTGACTCATGGGGCCTTAAAATTGTCCGTTATAGACAGGTTTTGCCCTATGTAACTTACAGGGGAAGTACCCCAAGTGCGACGCTCAGATTTTCTTCAAATTTTGCACACACGTCGGTCATGGACTAAGTATCAATTCCTGAAAGTTTTAGCTCGCGCTTTGCAAGAGACGTCGAGATATTGAGCGATATTTGCCGCTGTGAGAGTACGCTAATCGCGGAGAGCGGTCAGAGAGAAAAACATTTTTTGGTTATAAATTTGCTATTTTCGTGCGGAAAAAAATTGATTTTTTGTAGAAACATTATCCTTTACGGTAGAAATAGGCAAGAAACTTTTCGTGCCGAAATTCGGCAAAAAGTCCTAAATTTTCGCCGACTTTCGATCTAAAAATCTCGGTTGTTTCTGCAAAGCGCGAGCTAAGAATCTTGCATATATCTTAGGAAAAAATATTCTAAATTTGCGTGAAGTTTCATCAAAATCTGAGCGTCGCACTTGGGGTACTTCCCGTGTTAGCTGTAAATATTTGATATTCTACTGTAATTTTTTTACCGCCGTATCATGGGCGATAAACAAACAAATTTTTGGCATTTCTTTTCTCACGCCATAAAAAGGAAAATTTGAAATTACGAACTTTCTTAAAAGCTACATAACTTACATAACCTTTCGGCTTTCATTACCCAACCTAGAGGCTTAGTCAGTTTATGTTTCCAGTTCCTCGGATCTTTGAAACATTACACCCACTTTTCTCATGGCTTTGTTCTGAGAACAGCATTTCGCGAAAGCCAAATTTGTAGTTCTATTTTGCATTTCTTTTTTTTCTCTCCAGAAACCGGCTTGTTCAAGTGGTATATGTAAAAATTATGCTTTTGGAAAAGTGAAAAAAACGTCAAATTTTGGAACAATGTTTTTTTGTGAGGTACGTCAAGAAAATTCAAAAAAAAATATCGTTTTGCTTTCCTAAAGCCATAAAAAATGTCTGACAAAGCATTTTTGTGAAAGAAATAGAAATAGGACTTGTGTAATTTCTCGTATCTTCGTTAAAAAATCTACCAGTGTTGCGGAATTTTATGATTTGTTTTTCACTTTTTTTTGGAAACATTTTTTTTTTATTTTTACGTCCGAGGTGTCGCCGATATATTTCACTGTCAATGTGTCTGGATGATACTGATCGCTCTGTCGCTACGAGCGGTCATTACATATTATCCCGTCGCTGAAATGAAAAGCAATTTGATTTTGTCGCGACTCAATTCATTTTCTCGGCGGCGATGCGATTTTCGATGCGACTGAGCGCTTATTATTTTCCCGACAGACTCACAGCCCGTTCGTAAAGCCGGCGTCGCGACACTTGCGGGCAACCACTTTGCGGGCAACCAGTTTGCGGGCAAATTTTTTGCGGGCAACCACTTTGCGGGCAAAATTTGGGGGTCACATTTGCGGGCAGCTGAAACATTTGCGGGCAGCTGAGACACTTGCGGGCAGCCTGGGACACTTGCGGGCAACCGACACTTGCGGGCAGCCGACATTTGCGGGCAACCGGCACCTGAGGGTAACAGGGTGGAGGTGGAAATATTACTGCGATATTTTGGAAATCTGCCGACATTTGCGGGCAGCCGACACTTGCGGGCAGCCGACATTTGCGGGCAACAGGAAAAAACAATCACACAGACTGTATTGGTACTTTTGGAACTGTTGCCCGCAAATGTCGGCTGCCCGCAAGTGTCGGCTGCCCGCAAATGTCGGAAAACTTCCAAAATATCGAAGTAATTTTTTCACCTCCACCTTGTTGTCCTCAAGTGCCGGTTGCCCGCAAATGTCGGCTGCCCGCAAATGTCGGCAATTTCCAAAATATCATAGTAATTTTTCCACGTCCACCCTGTTACCCTCCCAATCAGGTGTCCGGTTGCCCGCAAATGTCGGCTGCCCGCAACTGTCGACCCTGCCCGCAAATGTCCCAGACTGCCCGCAAATGCCGCTGCTGGCCGCAAATGTCGGCTGCCCGCAAAGTGGCTGCCCGCAAAAAATTTGCCCGCAAACTGGTTGCCCGCAAAGTGGTTGCCCGCAAGTGTGCGCCCGCCGTAAAGCCCCTAGATTGATTTTTTGACGTTTGCATTGTGTGAAAAAAGTGTAGATGCAGCCCAAAAAAGCCTATTGCACGGTGCAAAGAGCAAGAAATTGCACAGTGCGAAGTGAACTTTTGTTTTGTCAAAGTGCATGCCCTCCGAAATTTGTGTCCAAATTTAGCTCTGCACCGAATTTGCCGCGTTTGACTCGATTGAAAAACAAAACTGATAAATCACCTCCCACACTTGTATAATTCCTCAAGATAAATATTTTCCACCGTGAAGAAAACAATTTGTCTTCGTTGTTGTTGTTTATGATTTCGTGACACTTGGCCAAAACTGCAAATAGAAATTCTCAACGGGAAGTCTGACAAGGGGCACACAGAATTTGATTAAAATCGGGTCAAGTTGTGGGACATCATTTTCTAAGGCGTATATGAGATTTGGGATGTTTTTGACGCTTTGCAAAATTTTAGAAAAGGGCTGGTTGATCTTGACGGAGACCGGGCTGGCGGTCGGACCTGATTTTTTAAACCCTTGGCCGTTTTACATATACAGCGATCATTTGTCGGGAAAATAATGAGCGATTCTGTCGCTGCGCCGATCGTGTCGCCGACGTAAACAAAAACAATTTGATTTTGCCGCGACACAATTCATTTTCTCGGCGGCAATGCGATTTTTGACACAACAGATCGCTTGTTATTTTTCCCGACGGGCTGATAGAGGGTGTTTGTTATACGACAAGTTTTGGGCAGTAAGGATGATTTCTTTTATACAGTGAAGGTCCTGATCCAGTGGCAAAAAACGTATCAATTTGCATCCGGGAAGTATCAAAAATGTGGCAAAATGCCTCCCTCTCCAACTAACAAAGCTCAGTTTTTAACTGCGCGCCCTTTTTCCTCACAAAAATAATGGGCGCGCTTTTGAAATCGGAGTTTTTTTCACTTGGAGAGGGAAGCATTTCGCCACATTTTTGATACTTCCCGGATTCAAAATGGTACGTTCTTGGTCAATGGATCAGATCCGCCACTGTACAGGGCGTCCAGAAAAATTCCGCGGAAAGTTTTTATCGATTTCTTGGCGCTGAGACAAGATATTCAAAAAATTCTGTTTGCAGGACAAAGAAAGAGAAAAAGATGATTTCTTTTTGCCTAAAAAAGTTTTTTGTTCCGCCATACCCAATATACAGTTGGGTATTCGGCGGAGACTTGAGACCATCCGAAAAGTCGCAGGACTGAAAACTTTCTCCGCAATAGGCTTTACCTTTTGCTGTCGCTCACAGCCTGACTTTTTTCGCATTGTGCAAACGCCAAAAATCAATCCGGCAACTTTACGGATGGCCTAGTAATACTTGCCTGTAAACAAAAAAGTGAGGAAAACAAGTAAACAAAAACAAAGGAAAATAAATATTTAGGACCAGCCCAGGTGGGTGGGCACATGGGGACCAGGATTTCGGGGTTTTAAAAATTTTGAACCGGACCGGAGGGCTCTCCGGCACCTTGACGGGGGCCGGGCCGCGACCCCGGAGGGTCAAAAGCCCGGCCCACACGCCAAGTCTGTAGAGTTATTTTTAATCTTCCCGGAATGATGGGTAGTCTCTAGACCCTGCCTACTTTTCTCTCAAGCACGCGGTAATCCCGGAATAATAAAGTCAGTAATCTTTGAATAATAAAGATAATACTTTTATTTTTTCCTTCCCCCTTTGCAGTTTAAAATTAGAAAAACATATCGCCGACCTACTCGTTTATAACGCAACTATCTCAAGTTACACCCCCCGCAAATTTGATCCTTTTGGTCATATTTTAGGACACATGAAAGCTTCTTTTTTTGTTCTACGTAGACTGATTGTGAATGTTTTTTGGAACAATTAATTGCTTCTTCATTAATTTCTTGGCTTATTGCTAGACGTTTGTTTCACTGGCCAAATTCATCGAATTAGAGGGACTTTTAAAAGTGCAATTGTGTTTTATTTTTATGGAGAGGTCTAGCAAAGTTTACGCAATGTTTACGGGACCCTTCGTTTGGAAAAAAATGCCCGCTGCAGACATGTTTTTGGGGAAAACAAATCATCAAAAAAACCCCGAATTCTGAACCTCAAATGTTACAGTAAACGTCATAAGCGAGCGCTCGTGACAAAGTTAAGTGCTCAAAGATCAAAGCTCGGTTTTTGATGAAACTTGACACATCTGTCGGGAAAATAACGGTGGATCGTCGCAGCAAAAATCGCAAAGCGATGATGGGCGATTCCGAGGCGCGACGATCCGCCGTTATTTTCCCGACAGACTGATATTTAGAGTAATTTTTTCTAAGGCATGTGCGAGACTCCTAGCTCGCGCTTTGCAGAAACGATAACCGAAATTTTTCGATTGAAGATTTGAGAAAATTGTGACACTTTGTAGCGGATTTTACTATGAGAATTTTACATCTATTTCAAAGGTAGACAGTAATCTTTCCACAAAAAAAAATCATTTTTTTCCTCGCAAAGCTGGCAAAGATATGGCCAAAAAATGTTCTTTTCTTTGACCACTCTCCGGATTTCGCGTACTCTCTCGGCAGCAAAGATCGTTCAATATCTCGGCTGTGCCTGCAAAGCGCGAGCTAAAACTTTCGGTAAATGATATGTGGCCTATAAATGACATGTGTATTAAATTTAATGAGAATCTGAATTTGTCTCTTTACACTCTTCCCATGTTGTAATACCCTCCTCTTTACCGCCCAATTGTTCGACCGAATATCACTTTCCACGTCACTTTCCACCCTGCATGTGAAGCAAGGAACTCCCTTATAAAACTAAGGAACTGAAACGTCGTGTTAAATTTGCGCCCTCCGCACTTGCGTCGTCCAAATATTTCAATTTTCGGCGCCGGGGGTCTTGTGCATTTTGAGTGCAAAAAAAACCGAAAACCCCAGACGAATCCCGCATTTCGAGGAGTTGACGGGACTTGTAATCTTGACGGGTTACTTTTTACTTTCTGAAAAAAAACATTTTGATGTTGAAGTCTTCTGGAAAGATGGGATTTTTTAATTTTGATTTATTTTTTTAAATGTTTTTTTACTTCCTAGTCCAAAAAGTTTTTGTTTTCAAAATCACGTCCACCATAAAAAAATTTGTCTCCTACATTCCAGGCATTAACCAAATTAAAGAAGTTTCTTTTTGGCCGAGGGGAATTAGGAACGTGTGGTGACAAACCTGGAACTCCCTTCGAAGGGAAGGTCATATTTTTCTGTCGGGAAAATAGTGAGCAATGTCGCTGCGTCTGTCGCGCCGCTGAAGTGAAACGAAATTTTATTTTGCCGCGACAAAATTCATTTTCTCGGTAGCGATGCGATTTTCGATGCCACAGAGCTCATTATTTTCCCGACAGACTGATATAGCCGAACCTTTACATAAAAACTCCCAAGGACTAAAAAAAAAATTATTTGTTATAGAAAGTTTCGTTGTATTCGTTCTATGGTCCATTTTGGTCTACAGTTGGCTATGGGGACCTCTGAAATTTTTTCGTTATAGACAGGCTTGGTTTTGCTGACAAAGGCGAGCGCACTGACCACTCGGCCACTGCTTCACACTTTTTATCTCTCATTTTCCGGGATCCCTATCCTTTGATTTTGGTCAAAACTTTGAAGCCGATTTTCTCGGCTTTGAAGCCCCGCGCAGAGATTTCCCCCCAAGTGAATAATCGACTACCACACAGCTTTCGATCTGACTATGTCCCAAGCCAAAATCGATTTACACATAAAGTCCATTCCCTTGTGAGCTTCCACTTTTTTCTAACACTCTCATTTTTAGACAAGTTTTCTCTAATTCTTTTAAACGTCAATGCAACAGATGACACTTTTTTCTCTACCCATTGGTTCTTTTACACTGCCATTAGACAACATTTTTACTGCCGCCTTGGAAGACAGTGTAATATAATACATACATATGTATATATAATATAATATATTGTTAAGATGGCTCTTAATTCTTGCATCCTCTATTACTTCCGGTTAACAAATTTTTTGTAGTAAATATTTTTTTCTCCTACAATTGGGTTATTTTTGTGTGTAGGATTAATTTACTATAGCTGTTTATTTAAATTTATTTTGAGGAGAAAAGGAGGCGGGATTTTTAATTTTTGTAGCGGCTTATTTTATCTTCCCTTGCCATGATGTGTGCCGGATCGCTTGCAAGAAAATAATATTATTTTAAAGCGGAAGTGTGACGGTCAAGTTTTGACGAAACTTGGCTAAATTTAGATTAATCTTTTCTAGGGCATACGCGAGACTTTTAGCTCACGTTTTACAAAAACGGTTTTTTCCCCGTTTTGTGAATTTACCTATTTATACTGTAGGTGGTAATGTCTCCACAGAAAGTTAGTTATTTTTTCCCATGTGAAGCTGGCAAAGATCTGGCCAAAACCTTTTCTCTCTGCCCTCTAGATAGTACGCAGGTAAATGGGTGTGATCACCGTCACAGAGAGAGCGACATTAGTAAGAGTTTTTTATATCGAAAGTCGGTAAAAACGCGACACTTTTTTTGCGAATTTTCACATGAAAAATTTCATACCTATTTCTACTGTAGAGGGTAATGTTCCACATAAAGTTAGTTTTTCCCATGTGAAGCTGCCAAAGATACGGCCAAAAAATTGTTTTTCCCTCTTCACGCTCTCCACGTTTCGCGTACTCTTTCGGCCTCAAAAAATTGTTGAATACCTTGACTGTGTCTAGAAAGCGGAAGCCAAAACTTTCGAAGAAAAATGCGTGGGAAAAAGTTCAAAAAATCCAAGGACAGTGCTTCCAGAAATTGTTTTTGCCCCAAAAACTTTCTATTAGGTCAGGAGGTCCTACCTTGCCCGCTATACTCTACTGACAACGAGCCTTCAGATAAGCACTTATTTCCACCGATAGCACACGAGCTGAGGCAGCAGCGCTTCGCTAAACACAATGATGCCAAAAATTGGGTTGATATTTGGATGGCTTCAAAACAGCCAAAAAAATTTTTTCGTCGATTGAAAAGTTGACCAAATTACGGAAACACCTGGTAATTAATAGTAGAGTGTAAAATTGGATGAGGTTTAGGGTAAAAATTTTTTGCTATGATCAAAACAATCAGCAGAAAGAAACGTCGGAGTCATACTTCTAAACCTAATAATTTGAAATTTTAGACGTTTTTCTAAATTTTGATGACTAAAAATATACCGCATATTGATTCTACGGAACTCCACAACCACATGCTGTTATTAATAGGCCACTTTAAGGTCGAAGATTCACCAGACTTCCCTGATATGTGGCCCAATGTTCGGGACGTTTTCTAAATTTGAAAAAATACTGAGTTTGAGCCCATTAGCACCCTTTCTTATTGTAATACCTTGTTTCTTTGTAAGAAAATTTGTATGGCAAGGCTACAACTTCATATTTTTTCTATTTTTATCACCTCAAATTTGACCCCATTTTTTGCATTTCATCACTTCCTTCATGCTGCCGCCAGAAGTGTTCCAAAAGGCCCCGAAAATAGTCACTTTTCCCGGATTCTCATCCGATACTCCATCTAATTTTATCTGTTAAACGAGCTCATAAATTGGAGAGGCATTTGCAATTCGGTCTGTAACCTTTACAGCCGTAATGGAACAAACTTAATGAGTTTTTTATATCCTCTCATTAAGTTGATAAAAGGCCCGGACTTTTGGGCCTTTGTTTTTCGATTCCGGCAAGCTTAGGTTTGTTTTCGAGTTCTTTAACGATCAGCAGATCTTGTATTCTCATAGAAATGGTCCGTTCGGCTGTTTGGAGATATTTACAGGGCACGTACTCCATTTGTATTTACAGAGGAAGTACTCCAAGTGCAATGCTCAGACTTTCTTTAAATTCTGCACACGCGTCCGGCATAGAGCCAATATGAATTCCTGAAGAATTTAGCTCGCGCTTTGCAGAGGCTGTCCAGATATTCAACGATCTTTTTGGCCAAGAGAGTGCGCGAAACGCGGAGAGCGGTCAGAGAAAAAACATTTTTGTGGCCATATCTTTGCCAGTTTCGCGAGGAAAATTTTGTTTTTTTGTGGAAAGATTACCCTATACAGTAGAAATAGGTATGAAAATTTTCATTCCAAAATTCGCAAAAATTTTCGTATTAGACGCGAAACTTCTCATGCTAAAATACGCAAAAAATACCACGTTTTCGCCGACTGTTGCTCAAAGAAAATCTCGTTTCATTTCTTCCTAAAAATGCTTTCATACTTTCATATCAAAACCCTACTATACAATTTTTGATAAATTAAGATGCTATACATTTTTTCGATGACTTAAAACCCCTCTCCGCTTTTCGCGTACTCTTTCGGCCGCCAATTTTTTTATCAATTAATATGCGGCACATTTCCTGCACGTGTGCAAAATTTTGAAAAAAAAAACTGAGCGTCGCACGTTGCACTCTTTCTTTGTGAGCCTTGCATATTTCATTAGTATTATGCACATGTCTGGGCCTAGCATTTTTCCATCCTCAACCCTTGTTCTCTCCTTTTTGCCATTACCTTTCATATGTGATTTTCTCCCCCTATGCTTTTCAATACCTTTTCCCAAACAAATCCCATAACTCTGCTGCGGGCTCGATTGGAAACATGTTCCACATTGTTCCCAAAACTCATTATTTTTATAACCCATCGGCGCCAGAATTTCAAATCAGGCGGCGTTCGGGAAACGGAAGCAGAACGGAGGCATTTCGAGACAGACGGGCCCGAGATTCGAGCCGAAAGTTTCTATTCCCCGACGAGCTGCTCTTCGACGTGTTTGGGTTCAAATGAGTGGGCGGGGCCGATTACTGTATTTCTGAAAGACAGTACGTATTTTCGGTTTTAACTTGTGGTTTTTTATTGACTTTTGCCTTCCCAAATACTCGAAGTTTCCGCTTTAAATCGCGCTTAATTTCCGGATTTTTTATGGTAATTTTTTGCTTTGAATAATAAAATCTGACGAGGAAAGTGTTTGACGTGAGAATTCAGATTTTCTAATACATTTTTAAAATTTTGCCTGCGGGTTTTGAACTACAGTGGGGGACCTGATCCAGTGGCAGAAAACGTACCATTTTGCATCCAGGATACATCAAAAAATGTGGCAAAATACCTCCCTCTCCAAGTGAAAAAACTCAGATTTCAAAAGCGCGCCTGCTCTTTTTGTTAGGAAAAAGGGCGCGCCCTTCAAAACGAAGTTTTTTTCACTTGGAGAGGGAAGCATTTTGCCACATTTTTGATACTTCTCGCATGCAAAATGGTACGTTTTTTGCCACTGGATCCGGTCAACCACTGTAGCTACACGTCAATTTGTAAATTTTTTAACTCGCGCTTTCCAGCAGCGCCCGGGATAGTCTGTCGGGAAAGTAATGAGCACAATGCCGCTGCGCGGATCGTGTCGCTGAAGTGAAAATCAATTTGATTTTGCCGCGACGCTATTCATTTTCTCGGCGGCGATGCGATTTTCGCTGCGACAGAGCGCTCATTATTTTCCCGGGCGACTAAAATTCAACGGTTTTTTTTTGAGAGAGCACGCGAAATGAGGAGAGCCGCCTAGAGAAAAAACCGGTTTTTCCTTTTTAGCCAAAATCAAAAAATAAATTTTTGAACTTTTTGTTGAACTTTGATCAAAAAATCTCAGCGTTCTTTACCAAGCATGACCTCGGAAGCCCACATAATCCTTGTCAGAAATTTATGCTCTTCCAAATTTGGGAGGGGCTTTCATGCAATTCTGCTGTTGCCGTCAAATAAATACTTCTTTTGTTAGGCTTCAAATTATTGCTAGCCTTTGGTTTTTTTCTATTGCATTTTTTATTTACCAAAAACACATAATTTCCCCTCCAAATCTCATATAATTTCTGGAATTGTCACAATTTCTTTTATTTTATTTTCTTCTCAGATTACTATTTCTCTCATTTTTCAAAAATAATACGTGTTTTTTCGCAATTTTTACGTAGCTTATTTGATACATTTGTCATCGCTATGTTTCGTTTCCAATATAAATTTTTTGGACTTTTCAGATAAACCAGGAAGCAGTGTCGACAAAGTTTTGAATTCCCAAGCTCCCGAAAATTAATTGCTCAGACGAATAAACATCCGAATTCGTAGTGGATTTAGCCTCAAAGCTCAACAGTGTCCAGAAATTTCGTTGAACCCACCGGATTAAAGAGAGAGAAGGAAGGAGTGGATTGAAAAGGCTGCAACGATAATTTCCGCCATGATGGTAAGTTTATTATTCTGAATTTTTAGTGGCTATTGCTTTTTTATTTTTGCTTGTCTAAATTTTTGCTTAACGCTACGCAACTTTTTTAAAAAGTCTAAAATTCTTGAAAAAGTCTTCTGGACGTACGTATTTAACTAGGGTACCTCAGATCAGGGTCTTGAATTTTATTCAAATTTTATATGCCTACTCTACATAAAAAGCCAAAATTTTAATTGTTGAAAATCTTAGCTTGTGCTATGCACACAAAAACAAGATCAGGCTTATGATCTTTTATCGAGAGGGTGTGCAAGATATTTTGAATTTTTTGCATGCCTTCCAAGTAAAGAAAATTGATTTTTTGGAACTCTCATACTGCGGAGCCTATGTATAACGAATAGCAAAGGACCAAAAGTGTACTTTGTGTTAGAGAAAGGTTTTGTTGTACGAAAAAGCTTTCTAGCCAGCCCGTAAAGTCGCCGGGCTGATTTCGGCAACATACATTGTGCAAAAACAAAAATTTATCTTGCACTGTGTAATTGGCTTTTTTTCGGCTGTCGCTCACGATTCAATTTTTTGTTTGCAAAAGCGAAATATCAGCCGCCGACTTTCCGGCAGGACTGGTACTTGGCCCTAAAATACACATTGTTTAGAAGAAATGTATGCGGCTTCGTTGTGGAGAGATTCTACGGTAACTTTTGAATGGTAAATTTTTCTCCTCTGCAGTTTAGAAAACGTGAATTTTTGCCAATTTGCATTTCTCAAAAGTTCTTTAGCCTACGTTCCAAATCCGTCATATACAGATATACCCATTATAGACACTGTTTACGTTCCATTGTTCTAGCATTTTCTGGGCCCAAATCCGGCCCCTGAAACGATTATAGGTTTACCTTCCAAGTAATCTGTGTTATAATTGCATTTTCATTTTCGAGTAGTCTTAAGTATTTTGGGCCCATCAAGAAGTAAACCCTCTCTTCTCAAGGCCCAATTTTTGACTTGTTTATATCAAGCAGTATTAAAATTAAATACAAAAAACAGCACACTTATTTTCAAGTTTAATTTAATTTCTTTCTATGGTAAATATTTAGCAAATGCTTGGGGATCTCTTAGTTGCCGGAAGGAGTTCAAAAACAATGAAGTTCAGGGGGTCCTAGACCTGCACTTCGAAAACAAGCGCCGTGGGGAATTATTTATTTTCGAAATTTCGAATTATTCGGACCACTTGAAGTGTGTGACCACAAATTTCTTGGCAATAACTCGACTTTAGGCCAAGTATTTACAGCTCTTTGGCTCTTGGGGTTTAGATAAATAAATTGATGGGGAAGAAGCGAGCTCTACTGGGGAAATTCAATTTGAACTACGGTCTATCCACAGCAAATCAGTAAAAAGCAAAAAAAATTGTTCGTTATAGAAGGGTTTTGTTGTGCGGATGCTCATTTTGACCTGAGATTGGCTCTTAGAAACGCTGATATTTTTCGTTATAGATAGGTTACGTTTATATCAGTTTGTCGCAAAAAATAGTATTATACAAGGAAAGTACTTTTATGGGGGCTCCTACTTTTTGACGAGACATATCTCAAAACATCAGAAAAAATGTGCTGATCAAGGATATATAAATCTTAGCTGTCCATTTTAGGTTTTTATGGGTGAAAATGCCCAAAAATTAAAATTAAGCGAAAAGGGGTTCATATAGGACTTTAAGTCAACTTCCGATCGAGTTTTCACCCCTAAAAACCTAAAATGGGCAGCTAAGATTTATATATCCTTGATCAGCACATTTTTTCTGATTTTTTGAGGTATGTCCCGTCAAAAAGTAGGAGCCCCCATAAAAGTACTTTCCTTGTTAAAAAAGAAGATGAAAGATTAGTCACGTATTTTAAAAATCATCATTTTTTTACCTTTGCTTGAGGATAACTGCCATAAAAATCACTGACCCGGCTTCTTCTCGGGCTTGGTTTTTTTGGGATACTTGAACCGGGCAAGACAAATTAACACTATTTTCCCGACAGACCGATATCACTACTGGCGCAAAAAGTGCTCAAATCACGGCCCAAAATTCTGTCGCACTTTGAAATTTCAAAACTTCACTTCTTCTGCAAACCATGCAGATATTCTTGCCGTAGCCTCCGAACACATATCTTAATCCCCAAATTTGATTTGTTCATCCTCACCCTTCGTTCCACATGCAGCATTTATTTAAAACACAAAATTTTTTGGGGCTTCTTAATCCCAGGAATATCACGAGACGTTTATCCGCCGGTACCTCGGGCGGATTAGCGGCGGCCCAAAGTCATCGCAGAAGTAGTGAGATTGTCGACTCTTCTTGCGTCGACATTACGTTTTCCGCCGCGTTTTCGGGCGATTTCAAATGCTATTCGAGGGATTGGGGGATGGTCGTTTTGACGGGGATTGTTTAGATGGCGTTTTCTACGTAAATTATTTTGAATAAATGGGTAATTTTGGCTTGCAGTACGACTTGAGGGAGGTCTTGTTTATTGTGTCCTTTTCTGGCATCAACAAGGCTTATATTTCGTTGTTTACC
Source organism: Bursaphelenchus xylophilus (assembly GCA_904066235.2). NCBI lineage: Eukaryota > Metazoa > Nematoda > Chromadorea > Rhabditida > Aphelenchoididae > Bursaphelenchus > Bursaphelenchus xylophilus. The sequence goes on along the minus strand of CAJFCV020000003.1, from coordinate 10,571,431 downwards.
ATGTTTTTTAATCAAGGATGTGCCTAAAATTTGACTCGCAGAATTTCCTCAAATTTTGCGTATAGTAGAACCTCTGTAGAACGAATTCTCTGATAGCAAACACTGTCTATAGCGAACAATTTTTGAGGCCCCAAGAGCAAATCTTATCTTTCTTTGGCCTAAATAAACTATCGTATAACAGACCCCGTCTATCGTTTATAATAGTAAGACCTCTGCACAATGAATGCATTGGCCAAGTTTAATCCCCAACAAATTTTATCATCTAAATAATAAGATGATATCTGCACGCGCGTCCGAGATATTCCCCAATCTTTAAGACAATAGAGTACTTCTTCACCGATCTTTAAGACAATAGAGTACTTCTTAACCGATCTTTAAAACAATAGAGTACTTCCTCTGTCTGTCAAATTTGTTTCTACATATTCGACAGGTGCTATTGTCGCGTGCCGTTCACAGTCCAAAAGCGCAAAATTTTTGTGAGTAATTGAAAACACCTCCATGATTAACTTCAGACTTTTTTTGGTTCCAGAATCTTCCAAATAACGGTTTTTACTTTGCGTTTGACAAAAAAGGTTACTGTTGTCATGCTTTAGAAGTTAGGAAATGTTTTGGATTACCGTCATGTTCTGTACAACGAACTAAAAGAGACCAAAAAGTTCTTTGTTATACTAGTTCATTCGCAAAGTCGCTCGGGTGATTTTTGCGACAGGCACAGAAAAAGTTAAGCTGCTAGCGACAGCCCAAAAATGTCTATTGCATAGTGCAAAAAGCCAGAAATTGCACAGTGCAAAGTGATCTTTTGTTTTTGCACAGTGCATGTCGCCAAAATCACTCCAGCGACTTTGCAAACGGACTAGTATAACAAAGAACTTTTTGCTCTCTTGCAGCTCTGTGTACAGAACATGACGGTAGATCAAACCATTTTTCTAAATTTTAAAGTACGACAAAGGTATCCGTTTTTGGTCAAACGCAAAGATAAGACTCTGGTAAAAGTTTTTCGTTGTATAGATGTTCATTCCGCCCAAAAAATTACTTGCGCTGCTTCTGCAATTATTATATTTTTCTATAGACATTTTTCGCTTTAAAAGGATTTTTTTGCAGATTTTCTATTGTAATGTTTGTTTCAAGAATAGTCCCATTAAAAATCTATTTATTCTTGAATGATTCACTTCTCTTTCTATTATGAGATATCGGCAGTGTAAAATTTCTCAAAAAAGAAACAATTAAGAAAGCTTTCTTGCATGAAAGTCTGCGAAAAGTCGTGTTATTTCTTTTGATTTGAATTTTATTAATTTTTGATATCATCACATATCTTTTTGTCGGGAAAATCTCATCTCATATCTTTTTGTCCGGAAAATAATGAGCACTGTGTCGCATCCAAAATCGCAGAAGCGATAGGCGCAGCACGTCAAGAAAAAATAAAACAAAAGCGCTCAAGCAATGAAAAATTCTTGGCATTCTGTTTGATCTCAAAGACAATTTTTTGCTCCAAAGATAGCCTGATTACACGATGAAGATGGGGTAGAATGGGGTTATTGCATACATAAATTTGAAGCTGGGCTCCTGCTTAACCTGAACATATATATTTCATATAAAAAATCGGTCGTCTTCTATCTGTTTGAAGCCTAAACTAACAACGCCTAAAAAATGTTGCGATTTCGAGGATTTCTCTAAGATTTTCCCTCGCCCCTATTTGAAGTTTCGTGGAAACATAGTCTGGAACAAGGCGGATTTTTTGAGTCTAAAACGAAAAAAATCAAATGAGCCAGTTTCGAGATAGAAAATCTCTTCATTTTGCGCAATATTTCGCCTTTCCTCTGACTTCATCCAAAAAAAACGTCATTGAGACGGATTTTTTGGACACTTTCACAAGCGGGAACAGAATGCCAACTTTCGTGTTGAAAGATAACCCTTTGAGCGCAAAATCTTGACGTGCGCAGCGACATTGCACTCACTATTTTCCCGACAGACTGACAAGGTGATGTAATCTTAATCCATATTATCCAAGAGATCGAAATAAGATCTCAATCCGCAGGAAGAAGGAACTTAATCTCTAATTTAATATTTTCTCCTGTCTGGAAGCGTACAGTGAGAACGCTCAAAGAGGCCAGTTTCTGAATTACCAAGGGCTCGCTAAAACATGACGTTCATATTTTCGTTAAATTTTGTTGCTTTGCCATACGCTCTGGTATTCTCAGAGGCCCTCCGAGAAGTGTCCATTGCGTTGCATAAGGCCATGTACTAAAGCAATTATCCATTTCTTTTGAATCTCCCAATTCCTTCGAAATAGATTATGGCTTCATGGATTTTATTTTTATTGCCGGGTTTTTTTCGCTCCCCGATAAGATGGATTAGGAAACGGGAATCTGAAGAGACGAAGGCTTCCCGAAAATTCCATATTTTGAATTATAAAATTTTTACTGAAAGGTAAATTTCTGTCTTTCAGTGGAATATTTTTGCAAAATCAAGTTGAAAAGTTCATCACTCCGCCCCCGAAACGCTGGAGATAATAGCGCTGTAATTTCGCTTCCGTTCCATTTCGCACTGATTAACGGAAAAATTGTGTTTTTTCTTGGAAAAATACGGTAATGGACATTATCAGTCTGTCGGGAAAATAATGAGCGCAATCGATCGCTAAAGTAAAAACTGATTTAATTTTACCGCAAAAAGAAGTCATTTTCTCGACAGCATTGTGATTTTCGATGCGACAGAACGCTCATTATTTTCCCGACAGACTGATAATGCCATGAAGAAGTCACGTAATAATGAAGGGCTCAATTAATACGAGGCAAGAGGGGATTACAATTCCCCTCACACCTACACCTTTGTTGGGATTATAAACAATTTTTTCGGATAATCATGGCTTTTGCCACTAGATCATTAGACTCAATTTGGGGGAAAATGTGTTTTAATTGAGGGCCGGTAAGTTTTGGTTTTGAGAGAGCGCGTGAAATGAGGAGAGTGGCTAGACGAAAAACGGTTTTCGCCAATAACTTTTTTGTTTCCGCTCGGAAAAATCTGATTTTTTTGAGGAAAAATTTTACATTCTAGTAGTGGTTGAACCTGAAATTTTTAGACCGAAAATCGAAAAAAGAATTCTGAATTTTTTTTTCAATTTCCGATCAAAAAATCTCGGCGGTCTTTGGAAAGTCCTTGAGTGATTTCTGCGACATGCACTATGAAAAAACAAGTTTTCTTTTCACTACGAAATTTCTTGCTTTTTGCACCGTGCAATAAACTTTTTTGGGTGTCGCTTGGACTCTAACTTTTTCTACATAGTGCAAGCGCCAAAAATTACTCCAACGACTTTACGAACGAACTACTAATCCGGAGAATTTTTTTCCGTAAATTTGAGCGGATTTTTATTTTTTATTTTCTTTAGTCTGTCTGCGCCATGTCAACTACTTCCTTATAAGATTTTTGTTTTCATTTGTTCCTAGTTAAGTCAAAATCTGGGCCCATCACTTTCTAAGAAGCTCAAAAACAGTTCTTCTGTAAAAGACAAGCTCCAGTCTACAAAGCTCTTCTATAACAAACAAATTTTTGGTCGTTTTGTCACGCTTTTTAATCAATTTTTATGGCTGGAATTAGCAGGCGTATTTTTACTAAACTTTTGCAAACTTGTTTCCACTTGTTTCCCCATTACTTTACCCTTCTATTCTATTCTCTTCACGTTTCTCGTTTTGTATGCCAGGCCGAGTAAAAAGCCGAGTAGTACTCGACTTTTCCTCCCCTCAGGCATTCCCCTCCACCTGCACTAGGTATTTCTCATTACCGGCTCTTTAATCCCCCTCTTCCCGGCGTCTATCACATACAACGTTGTTTGTATAAATATTCAATTCGTGGCGCCGAAAACAATCTCCGCTTTGGCCAAAAGTTTGGGCGCCGAACGGAAGCCCAATTTGACCTCATCTGTTCTGGAGCGGATGCCCGCTAACCCGCGCCGATTTGACATTCTATTGCGTGCAAACGATGTAAAAAGCAAAGTATCATGTAGACAGGATGGAAACCCGTCATGCTGTAGGCCAGTTTTTTTCGCGACGTTTTAGGGTAGGCGCGCTCAATTAGGACAACTTTTGAGATCGTTTGAGCTTTTTGGAAGGGTCTGAATTACTGTGCAATGGACTGTAATTCCTCACGAATTTTTTTTACAATACGGGCTGCAAACCTAGAAGAAAAAACAATGGTTAATGATACATTTATATCTTTTGCAAGCGATTTTTTTTCGCTTTGAAAATGCTGTTATTTTTTTTATCATGAAAATTTCGAAAAGGTCTCGAATCCCAAATTTTTGCAAGCTTCTGACTAGACATGGCTCGTCGGCCGGCCCGGGCCGAAAATCTCGGCCCGGCCCGTCGGCCTGAAGGGTTCCGGCCGGCCCGGCCCGTTTCAAATTTTCCGTCGGCCCGGCCCGGCCCGTTTTAAATTTGCTTCGGCCCGGCCTGGGCCGGCCCGGGCCGGCCCATTGAAACGAAAGTCTCCCCAAGTCTAACTCCTAAAACTCCTTATGACCAAATTTTTTTCTATCATCATGTGAAATGGATAAATACTGTGTCCCATAGCTATCTAAAAACAAAAATACCTTAAAAAAAACCAATTGTGTCTTGACATTGCGTTTATTTTCATTATCAAACCCAATTTTCGCTTCAAGATTCTGGATTTTAAATATTCCGGGCCGGGCCGAAAAGCCGGCCCGGCCGACGGCCCGGCCGACGGGCCGGAAATGGTCCGGCCGGCCCGGCCGATCTGAAATCGGGCCGACGGGCCGAAATTTTGGCCCGGCCCACGGCCCGGCCCAGGCCGGCCCGGGCCGGCCCGGCCCGAGAGCCATGTCTACTTCTGACCTAAAAACCTTGGTTGTTTTTGCAAAGCGCGAGCTTGGAGTCTCGAGTATGTCTTATTTTCAGAAAAAATTAACATAAACTTGTCCCAAATTTTGTCAAAATTGGAGGCGTTTCTTCTGTAAATGTCCCTCTTTATCCTCGCGAAATCTTGAGATTTTTCGAGATTTTTTATCATCCATTTTAAGAGGTCTTTATGTATAACATTCGCCACTGTTTTAGCCTTATTCTCATCTATACAATAAACATTTTCCCTGCAAACTCTTTCTATTTGTTCCCTTCTTCGCATTACTACAAGTACGACACTTCAATGGCATATTAATCTACAGTTTGTCGAATCTTTCTCGTGACTCTGACGTCACTTCTATTCCCATTTTTCTAGCATTCCGTTTGCAAACCCCGATAAATATATATTAGCTCTATGTTGTAGTTGTAGTAGAATATTTATACCAACTTTACATAGATGAACTTTTTGTAATTGCCACTTAATGTACACATCACGATTTTGCGAGACTGGTGTCGTGCCCAAAACAGCTTGTAATTACAATTTTATGGGTTAAAAATATGCAATGAGGTGCGTATTTTTTAAAATACTCCCATTTTTGGCTAACCCAAACAACTTGCTGTGTTACAGTTAATGTTGAAAATGTCGCGTAAACATTTCTTAACAAGGCCAATTTCGACGACTTCCTCAATTTTTAGACTTCAGAAAATCTTTAGTGGATGCCAGAAAACATGGCTTCAGGGCCGCACCAGATAAAATTTAAAAAGGGCCGGGCCAACAGCTTTCGATCCTGCCGTGACGGTGCTGATCCAGTGGCAAAACACGTACCATTTTGCATCCGGGAGGTATCAAAAAATGTAGCAAAATACCTCCCTCTTCAATTAAAAAACTCCGTTTTGAAAGACGCGCTATTGAAATCGGAGTTTTTTAACTTGGAGAGGGAGGTATTTTGCTAGATTTTTGATACTTCCCGGATGTAAAATGGTACGTTTTTTGTCACTGGATCTTTCACTGTATTCTCAAGCCCTAAAAATTTTAGCTTGCGCTTTAGAAAGCCAAAATATTTAACCATCTTTGCCGACGAAATACTACGCGAAACGTAGAGAGCGGCCAGAGACAAATTATTTTTGACCAGGCCGAGCGCTTAGTTTAGACCCATATGGCTAACATGTCAAATCAATCTCAAAGTTTCGTTCATTATGTCTGCTGATCTCATTAAACGCCTTGAATCATATCCCTTTTAGTCATTTCGCATTTCGAAGGAAAACTTTTCTAGGCCACACCGAAGGTCCCGAAATTGTTTTTAGTTGGCTTTGGCTCGAAAATGCGATAATCAGTTTAATTCTTTGATTTATTGACATTTTTTGAAGCTTTCTTTTGATTTTTTCTACTTGAATTTGATGTCATAGGCTGTGAAATTGAGGCTTGTAGACTCTCTGAGCTCTTTTTAAGAGGATAAAAAATTATAATTTCGGTAAAATACGGCATACAAAATGAAGCTTCTTCTAAATCGGGTTTTGGGGCAACCTTAAAAGCGAGGTTAGATTTCGGTAAATTCATATGCCTATACCAATCGTACGTGCAAAATTTGAGAAACCCCGAGTATTAGCCATGAGTATTTTGACTTACAGTTTGTAGGGCTTCCTAATCGGATAATTTTTTACACTCAAAACGCCCCCTTCAATCTCTGTACTCACTTGTAGATTCGTAATCCAAAAATTACAGTTCTTGAAGCCTTGCTTAATTTTTTTTGTTTTGATTTGATGTCATAGGCTGACTGATTGAGGCTTTTAGGACTTTCCGAGCTCTGTTTAACATTTTTTACGATAAAAAGTAATACTTTTGGTAAAATACGCCGCGGGGTAGCTCAGGTTCCTTAAACTGTCTTACAGTGAGAAATTGAGCCTATGGGTTCAAAAAAATAATTTTCAGCCAAAAATTTTTTTTCTCATTGTCATATGGCTCTCCGCATTTCGCATACTCTCTCGTAAAAACCTCTGAATATTTTGAACTTAAATTTTTTTAAGTTTTTATGTTGACTATACAGTACCCTTGGCCAAAATTTGAAAAAAAATGACGCTTTCGTCGTTGCAAGCGTTTTTCTTCCAAATTCCGAAGGTAAACGGCATAAACTGTAACCGGTTTTTGAACTCAAAATACGCCCATTGAACTCTGCACTCACTTGTAAATTCGTAATCTCAAAATTCCCCACTTTTCTCGGTACAAATTCTAAATTCTCGACGCTTGAAACACCTCTCAGCATTAGCTGTTTCCGTGAGGCGTAAAGGACGAACGGCTTAGGCCAGATTCCCCACGGGCACTCTTCATCGTTTATCTTTTTCAATTGCCCAAATTAAAGCCAATCTCCGCCACCGGAATAACTCAAGCCTACAACCTCGGGCTGTTTTGCGAATTCGCTGAACCGAACATGCCCTGAGGGTCGGAAAATTGAAAGCCTATTATTTTCGGGGGGAGCGGTTTGATGCGTTCTGACAAATTCCGATGAGAATATTCATCTTTGGCCACATGTTTTGCCAATAAATGAGAGGCGGTTTGCTTAGTCGCATTTTTAATTTCAAATTCGAAATTTCGGGAGGTTCGAGAATTTTTAATTTTAGATTGGGATATTAATAATATCACGAGGTGGTGGGTGTATCATAAAACTTTTCTGTGGAAAATTTGTAGTCTTCAAAATGTAGAAAACGTCCAAATTTCCAAGTAAAACCTTTTATAGATCATAAATAATTGCAAGCGAATTGCTCATAGTGCTATTCTCAGGTCTTCTTGAAATTTTGCCCAAGTATTTTATATTTGCCACTTATCAATTGCGTAAAAATTTGGCTTGCGCTTTGCTACCGCAGCCCAGATATTCAACGATCTTTCTGGCCGAGAGAATAAATATGGGAGTGGTTAGAAAGCGAAACATTTCATTATCTATTCATATGAAAAATATTAATTTTTTGTAAAAACATGCATATCGCATCAAAAACAAATTGCAATTTTTTCCGACCCCTCTCCGCGCAAAAAAATATGAGAATTTTTTTGCCAACCTTTGACCTCAAAGTCTCTATTATTTTTGTAAAAAAAGCGAAAAATCTCCCAAATATCATAAAAAATTTCCTGTAAAATCTGCGCCATGTTTCATCAAAATCTAAGCATTAAATTTCCTCTGCTGATATGATTAGTTCTACAACTCGTCAAATTGTTTTTATCATATTTTATGAGGCAAAATTGTTTTTAATTCTCCGCCTACTGAGCCAGCAGAATCGCAAAGTAGCCGTGAAATTTGTCGCCAATTTGACGTACTACGTCTATTTCTAGTTCTACTTTGTTTTCATGTTGTCTTCCGGTTTCGCAGGGAGCTGTAAACAAAGCAGGCATCAAAGGGTTCGACACGGAAGCAATTTTTGTTTTTTGCTTTTTTTAAATACTCTAAATGTTCTCAAATACAGCGAAACCTCCGTACTACGAACCGCAGGTCAGTTCGAAAATTAACTTTGTTATATTAGGTTTATTTTGGCCTGAAATTAACTTTTGAGACATCCAAAAAATCTTCGGTATAAAGAGGTGTTTTTGTGCAGAGGTTCTACTGTACTACTAGAAAAAAATTATGCTCAAACTGAAAAATCAAAGTGCTTTGAGCCCAAGATTCTTGAAGAATCAGCGCCCCAATTCTTGCCAAATAAATAATTCAGCTGTGTTTCCTCCGCTAAACGTTTCTGCATGACATTTGCCGGGGCCGCGCCTCCGTCTATACATGTTCTTGGGCTTATATTTTATTCGGTTTTGGCTTTTATAAATAAAATATTTGAAGAGGAATCTCGCCAGTGCATGTTGACTATCTGTTTCTGGGCTATTTTTGTCTTCGCAGACCCGAAAAGCGCTTGATTTTCGAGGCTGAGATTTTCATAAAATTTGGTGCAAAATAAGATTGCTGTTTACCAAGACACATGCCAGAATTTGATAGGCAAGTTCAAAAAAACAGCTGCACGGCAACCCGAAGTGTTTCCTGGCTCCTTTCGACACTTCGCCCATTTTGTATCGGTTGAAATCAAACGAAATGTCACAAAGGAATTTTTCGTGGGATTTTCCGACCGAAAAACGTTTTTCTCGGAATTATTTTATTTCTTTTGTCAATTTTGACACTTCGTTTGGACGGAACTCAAAAGTGGGCGGGAAATATTTTTCTTCTATTTCGGTTGCCGTGAGCTGTGGTTTTTTTGTCAAAAGTTGTTAAAAATTGGTCGTATTTTAGGCCGTAGAAAATTGTATAATATAATTTTTGGCGTTCTGTTTCTCCTGTGATGGATAGCATTTTCACTAAAAATCTTGATTTTTAATTCGACATTTGTAAAAGTATAGCTAAATGCGCCTTTCTCTCTGCTCGCGTAGCGAACATTCTCAATAATTGACATGTGCCCTAGGCTAAATTTTTATAAAAATCTATGAGTCGCATCTTTATTATGAATGTTCTTGGTATGATATTCTATACACCAACAAATTAAAAATGAATTATGTTTGCCCCTACTGGTTAATACATAGTTCACTTCGTACTCTTCTTGGGTTTTTGCGGGAAATTATAGTCTTATCCGTCCCCATTTTTAATCTCTGACGTTGAAACACTGTAAACCCCATGTTCCAAAGGCAAATACTGGAAGTGCGGCGCTCAGGTTTTGATGAAACTTGGTACAACTTCATATTAAATTTTTCGAAGGCACATGCAAGATTTCTAGCTCGCGCTTTGCAGAAACGACCGAGGCTTTTCGGTCGCAAGTTGGCGAAAATGTCCGACTTTTTAGTGAACTAATTGTAAGCTTCCGCTTCCTTTCTACCGAAGAGCAAAACGGCTCTAAAGGAGTTCAAATCTCTCTGGGAATTTTGGACTTTTTGGAACCACGAACGTTTCGGTCTTCTTGAACGGCAATTAAAACGCTCGAAAAAAGTTTTAAAGTCCCTAGACATTGGGAATTCCCCACGCGTGCAATTTTAAACCCCGTGAAATCGTTTAGAACATTGAGATGTTAGTGTTGTACAAAGAAGCAATTTTTCGTACACTGCATTTCCATTTTTTTATTACTCCCCCTGCTTACGCATCCTCGAACCACTCCGCCATTCCAAAAAACTATTAGTTATTACATTCGAAAACGAATTCCCGTCGCAAATTCCAATGACATCCACTATAATATGTCGGAAGTCAATAATCATCCGCTCAAAAAGAGCTCCATGATTCTAATTTCTGCCAGTTTGTCATGCATTTTTTCTTGACTCTTCTGGCATTTGGCAGAGACGTTCAAATGCCAGAAGATGTAATCATCTTCCGATTTGCTGTTCGAAAGAATGTTTTTCGTTCAAGTCACGTCTTCCGGCAAATCAGATTCGAATAGCAGGCCTTGGGGGATGTAATCGAGTTTGTATGAAAAATTGGATTCGCAACTTCCAAAAGTCATCGGAAATGGGGATCTGGCACGCAACTTGCGGAATGGCACGACAGATTTTGATTTTCAATTCCTTTTAATGTTGTAAAATAACGGAGGAAGTGTTTCAAGAGCGGCGGCCACACTTTTTCTAAAATTTGGCCCTCACATTGCGCCTAGATCAGGGGCCAATGCGCTAACTGAAACTTGACTGAAAGTTGGCTGAAAATGGTAGGGCGCAGCTCGGAAAACTTGCACGGGCGTAGCTCGCATCTCGGGGGCAGCTCGAAAAACAAGCTTTCGCAGCTCGCCGGAGCTGTTTCAGCTTGTTTTCGAGCTGCGCCCAAGACGCGAGCTGCGCCCGTGCAAGTTTTCCCAGCTGCGCCCTACCATTTTTAGGCCAACTTTCAGTCAAGTTTCAGTTAGCGCATTGGCCCCTGATCTAGGCGCAATGTGAGGGCCAAATTTTAGAAAAAAGTGTGGCCGCCGCTCTTGAAACACTTCCTCCGTTATTTTACAACCCTACCATTTTAGACCAACTTTTAGCCAAGTTTCAGTTAGCGAATTGACCCCAGTCTGGACTGAGCTATAGTGATTTATAGTGCATGTCTCAAAAAAAAAATAAAAATTAATCTAAACTTTTGCCAAGTTTCATTAAACTTTTGAGACAAAACCTTTCCGCACCTCATTACTAATTCTGCCCTTCGCCGCTGTAATTTTTTGCCACATTTTCTAAATTTTTTATCCAGCGGCCTCATTACAACTCAGTCTTTGGACCGGCGACAGTTAACCCAATTTTCGGTCATATGTCAAAAGAATAAGCAAGTTGTTATGACAAGACTGTAAAATAGATGATTTTAGTCTTTTTTTATACGGTCACTAATTAATTTTCCTGTCTACAAGCCTTTTCTGGATCATAATTGAATTAGAAATCTATTACTTGTGTTTCGTCATAGTCCTGTAAAAGGCTTAAAATTCGTTATTGAAATATTTTCTAGGGCAAAAAAGTTGTCTTGGACTCTGAAAGCGCCAAATTGTTGTAAACAACAAAGTAATAAACATTTTAATGTGTTTTTTGAAGTTTTTATGCATTGGAATTCGGAATTTTTATTGGCATAAAGCCCTGTTTTTTTGTCATTTCTTTCAGCGATAGTAAACGGCAGAAAAAATGTGACTTTTTGATAACAAAAATCATCAAAACCCCGCTGATTTGACAGCATAACTGTATCTTGACCACATTTTGCAACATTTTTTCTAATTTTTCACCCTTTTTCCTCTCCAAAAAAAACAATAACTGTAGCTCAAAACGTCCCCAAAGACAATGCCATCAATTCATTTGCCCTTTACAACATTGCATGTGTCATCCATGACATGGCAGTGATGTGAGGGCAATAAGCCTTCCATCTCTCATCATGCGTCACTAATCTCCCAAAACTAATTTTCATCGCCTTCCCTTTACTTGATGTACTCCCAAAATACTAGTGTGTAATATGTTATTATTCCAAACACCGCGGATTTAATTGGCAGGGAAGGGCTTTATTTTTGAAGTTTTTTTTTAAATTACAACCCATAAGATCACTTTCGAACGAAATTTCAAGTACTCCATTAGTTTCAAAACTACCTTTTCGTTTTTAAAATCGAGATTTTTTGATTTTCAAGGTAAATTTAACAAATTTACTGGCATGTTTTTCGAGTATTTTGGTGGCATTTCTTCCGGAAACGTCGTAAAATGTAAACCATTTGCCCTTCCTGTTTACCCGCTTGTACTGCGCAGTTTTGAGACGAGTTTGAGGGAGACGGATTGGATTTATGGGTAGTGTTAGTCTCTGCTGTTATAGGCATGTCTTTCACTCTAGATTTTTCCACTGTTCTAACGAGAAAAAGTTACAATTTCCACCTAAAGTTTTGCACGTTTCTGTCGGGCTAAAGTTCACCATGTGCAGATTAAACCCGCATTGACGTTCAGCCGACCCACACTAACGCTTCCTTCCTGTTTGCAGGCGCATGTCTTTGGCCAGTCCGGCCCGAAATGTGTCGCATTATGTCACCAACGCTCAGCCCTCCACATCGACCGCCCTCTCAACGCCGTTGGCGCCGCTCGCGCACAATGCGCTCTTGTCGATTGAGGGCCTGCGCTCCAATCTCGCCGAAACCATGGATCAATGTTTGGCGGCGCTCGAGAAGGGCGGGCTTCCCACCTTCCCGCATTCCGGTAGGTGGTTTTGAGAAATTTCGAGGTGTTTTTTGAACTGCACGTTACCAACGGTCTTTAACAAAGACGTTTGCCAATATTTGTGAGAAGAACTGGCATAGTCTATGTAAACGAACCTCAAGGAACCAAAAAATGATTCGTTACAAGGGTTTAGTTGCATGGAGATTCACCTTGGCCTCACAACGAAGCGTAGAACCTGCGAAATTGTTCATAATAGACAGGGTTTGTCGTACCGGAGTTCGTTATACAAAGGTTCCACTGTAATAGATTAATTTCCTTTACAATGGTACCTCTGCACAACAAACTCGAGTACAACAACACCTGCCTAAAAACGAACAAATTTCAGAGGTCCCAGGAATAACGAATAAATTTTTTGGTCCCTTGCGATTCGTTGTACAGAGGATTACCTGTGATAACCTTCATTTATTCTTCTTTCGCAGCATTTGCTCCCAAATTTTACTCCGAAACTACAATCTTTGTCTTCTTTTTACTTTTTTTACTCTTTATCCCCCTACAGTAAACAAAAAGGTCTCGCGAAAGGGTAGATTCGGAACAGCGTCGATATAACAAAACAGTATTGAAAAAAAAGAATGTTAATCCTTCGCTCTACCCACGAACTCATCCCCAATTTTAGACGACGGCTCATTGTGGTGCAACGCGACATGGGACACTGTGCTTTGCTGGCCGGCCACGCCCGCCGGCTCCACAATAACCCTACAATGCCCGCCGTTGAAGGGGCTTAACCCAGCCAGTAAGTCTTATCCGACAAAGCTCATGACTATGCAAATTTATAGCACGTTTAAATGAATTAAAATTCCGTTTAAATGCCAACAAGTAATTGGCATAATTAGAAGTATAATTTTTACTGTTAATCCAAAAAAACTAATCAAAAAGTATATTGGACATTAATTACAGAAACAATAACGAAGATATGCCATTCGAGCGGTCATTGGCAGGGCAAAACCGCCGACGACTTCTCACGGCCATACGGATGGACAAACTTCTCCATGTGCTTCACTCAACAAGTGGAAGACATTATGAGGATGAGTAACGGGTCACTTGTTGTAAGTCAACCGTCCTTTAAATTCCAAAAGCAGTTACCACAAAAATCGGGTATACTGTATCTCAGAATCTCGGGAAAATAATGTGGATTTGTCGCGCAAATCCACGTTATTTTCCCAACAGACTGGTGCTGTGCAATTTTGGCATTTTTACGATATGTTCTGATCTTATCACGTTTCTTTCCAGATGGCACAAGAAATCGCCAAAAATACGAGGAAATTGGAATTTGTCGGGCTTGGCTTGTCATTTATCAGTTTGCTAGTTAGTATTCTAATCCTCTCCTCATTCAGGTATGTTTTTTCACAATAACCCATATTTTCAACCCATTTTCATTCTTTTCTTATAACTTTTCGGTCACATTGTCACCCCTTTACCAACTTTTTAACTCATCAAAATCTCTACCCAAAAATTTCAGCCGATTACGGGTATTTCGGAACATGTTGCACCTTCAACTAATGATAGCCATCATGATGATGGTGATCATTCGACTTGTCATCTACATTGACCTCCAATTTACGGACATTTCCCAGCCGATGGCGGACCTGGGCGGGAAAACCATCAATTCAATGGTGTTTGTCTGCGAGTTGGCCTACTTCCTACTGGAATACTTCAAAACAGTCGGATTCTGGTGGATGTTTTTGGAGGGCTTCTACCTGCATAACCAACTGGTTTTCACGGTTTTCAATACGGAACCGAAGCTACTACCCTACCTAGTTGCTGGCTACGGAATTCCGTTTCTACATACGATGCTATGGCTAGCCGTAATTGTGGTCAGGAAGCAGGGAAAAGTGGAGAGATGTCTGGGAAACTACTATTTGGAGCCAGACTTTTGGATTTTGGACGGCCCGAGGATGATTCAACTGGTTATCAACACCCTTTTCATCTGCAACGTGATACGGGTTCTGTGGTCAAAGGTCCGAGATTCGCATAGCACCAGCGAACTGGACAGGATGAAGTGGGTGTTCGTTTTTCTCTCTTATAGGGTGAAAGCGAACCTTCAAAATCAAACCTTTTACGAAGAAAATTATACCAAGCAATAATTTTTGCATCCCAAAAACCACAAACTATTTTACAAGCGAAAAAATTTCATTTTTCCAAAACTTAATGGCTACAATTTCAGAAAAAGTGTGAAAGCAGCGCTGATGCTGATACCATTGCTGGGAATTCCCAATATAATGCAGACCATTCCATTTTCACCCACTCAGGAAAACATGATGGTGAGTTGATTCTATTCTCTTTATACCGTAACACAGTCGGAGATAGGCTTCCGCGGCAAAAACACACCCTTGACGCAACAAAATGCTTCCTAATCACTCCCGCTTCACCGAAAATAGTCTCTCTGAAAGAAACAACAATGAGAGAGTTTGTTTCTCTTTGTTTCTTTCAGAGAGGCTATTTTTGGCCAAGAAAGAATCACTAGAAAGCATTTTGTTGCCTCAAGGATGCATTTGGAGACATTTGCACGCTTGATCCAGTCAAATGCTGTGATAACCTTTGAAAATCACATTTTATATCTTTCCTTATCCCCAAATTGTTTTAGTATTTTGCCATATGGACGTACGTCGCGTCCTTCACCTACATGTATCAGGGATTTTTCATTTCGATTATTTATTGTTTCACCAATCGGGAGGTAAGTTCAGGCCACTCAATGCCAATCTCATTCTAATTTTTAGGTGATAGCGGTTCTAAAGTCGTGCTACCGAAGGTTTAAACTGCAACACTCAACAGATTTACGAAGGGGATCCAAATCGATCGCTTCGTATTATCAAGTCAGGAATGGGACAACCAGAGTTAGCGTAACTAGTAAACCGGATGACAGTCGCGATACTAAAATTAAGATGGTAAGAACATCCCTCGTACATACTGCACTTTGCAACCCACAAAACAACAAATTTTTTGTAGATAGATCACAAAACAATATTTTTATATAACGACTCTCCCAGTAACGATCATTATTTTAGATATCACCCAGATGTAACTGCCAATCGACAGACACCGGAACCGAAAATGGATCAACCCCGTTGAACTTCGGATTTGACGAAAACACGCCTCTAAAATCTTGCCTTCGCTGTGATTTGGACTACGACCCGTATCAAGATCAGACAACCAAGTAAGAGCTTCATGCATAACAAGACTTTCGGCAAGGCCTATTTTTTGCCATGGATAACATAACTTAGCTCTCTAAAGCTTAGTTTCTATTGCTAAATACGCTCTCTAGGCCCTAGATAATCCCATAATATCCGTTTAGCAGCTTTATTCCAACGATTTTCAATTCAAAAAGGTTCATCTTACACGGATAATATTATTATCTCCAAAAAATCCCCTTAATTGACAGATTTACCCTTTTGACCTTTAAAGTGCGAGGTTCCGTAAGCCAGCGCCCAAAGAAAGAGTGTTCCCGCTGCGGGACCCAACACGGCAGATCTCTCTTGCCAGAAAATAAAGAAAATAAATGTTTTTTTGTTGTACAAAATGGATCAAACAATGTGAAAGATGGATGGAGATCAGTGAAGAAGGTATGTTTTATTGTGTTTTCTGATTTAGAGCAGCTCGACAAAAATTTTTACGAAATCTGGTCCAAGATTTTTTTGTGTTTTGAGCGATTTTTGACATAACGAAGCATGAAAATAGGTGTAGTTTCCCAAAGAACCGTCCAGGAGCGCTGGTGATTGACTTTTGGTCAAGTTAGAGGCAAAACCTTCACCAAACTGCCTAGTATAATATAATTTTTTTCCAGGAATACGAATCCAGATGCAGCCAGACGGCTAGACTTCACCACGAGAACTCGTTGAAGCCAGAAGGATGCTCGATATCGTCCAAAGTCAAAGCTGCTTTGACTTTCCAACTTTTTCCGAGGCTGATGTCGCATCGAAAAGGTGAGAGTTTTGCTGTGCTTTCACGTTTTAGGCCTGGATGTCTTTGCTCCTTGAGCAAGGCAATGGGGTTTCTTCGCAATGATGCCATCTGGAATGCGGTTGCTTCGTCTTGCGCCACATCAGACCCAATATTCCAGTGTAATACAATTTTTTCAGGGGTACCAGCTCATTCAGTACCATGTCGGCAGCCCGGTCCGGAGGACTTAGCAGCCCACTCTTACAGATTCAACAACAGCCAGATCAATGGTATTATACTTTATACGAATATCAAAATATTTATTGCTATTTTTACAATAAATTGATTATGTTTTCCTCAGTGTTTGTCCTCTGCGAGACCTTCTTTATCGTCCATATAACGTCCCACATGTTTCGCATAGTCCAAACTTCGCGGTCGGGGGAGTGATCGCCTAAAAAAATTGTATTACACCGGATATATTAGGTCTGCTGTGACGCAAGATGAAACAACCGCATTCCAGATAGCATCATTGCGAAGCAACACCCATTGCCTTGCTCAAGGAGCAAAGACATCCAGGCCTAAAACGTGAAAGCACAGCAAAACTCTCACCTTTTCGATGCGACATCAGCCCCGGAAAAAGTTGGAAGGTCAAAGCAGCATTGACTTTGGACGATATCGAGCATTCTTCTGGCTTCAACGAGTCCTCGTGGTGAAGTCTAGCCGTCTGGCTGCATCTGGATTCGAATTCCTGGAAAAAATTATATTATACAGGGTGATAAATAAAAAATGCAACTTTTTTTCATGGGTCCTGCCGCGAAAATGTTTAGGTGTAGCGAAATATTTTTTATACCATTAAATTCTCCGTGTTTTTCTGTCCTAGTCTTTTGATTTTCATGCCCATATCGATTGATTATCATCTTTGTATTGAGTGTCAAACAGAGGGACCTCGATTTTAAACCTGTCTCGGGAAGAAAAAGGACAGTGTGAGATTGCTAAACTGCTCGGTGTAGGAAAATCTGCTATGCCAAAAGCCACCAAACGAATCCACGAGCTTGGCCACGATGTTAAGTGTCCAGGAAATAGAAGAAAGCGCATCTTGAACACTTCTGGCAACTTTGAGATCATCAAAAAGCGAGTGAAGCAAAATCTGATGGTGTCCATGAAAAAGATTGCCCGGCAGACCGTCATCAACACAACAGCTGGTCGATGAATGGCCAGTAATGCACCATAGCGCAAGCCTAACAAGCTCCAAAAGACCTAGCGCCTCACGGAACACTACAAGCAAGTACGGCTCAAAAAATGTCGAAAACTCAAGCGTCGCGCCGCAGCTCAGCGATGAGAGAAGGTCCTGTTCGCGGATGAGAAGTATTTCAACATCGAGCAGGCCTACAACCACCAGAATTGCAGGAGTTGGACTGTTGAGAGTCAAAAACCGTCCGCCATTTTTGAACCCAGTAAAAATCCGACCTCTCATGGCCTGGGGCAAAGTCTTGCGCCAGCGGCGTGATATCCTTGGTTTTCCTTGGTTTTCTTGGATAAAGGGGCCAGAACCAAACCGATAAGTCTACCAGCGACATTTTGTACACCATCGTGATTCCGTGGGCTCAGTAGCACTTTGGCGGTTCAAAACAGACACCGTAGCATGATTCCCCCATCAGCTATAAAGCAAAAAAGACGCAAGGCCAGGAAAGGACATGTTTTCCCGATTTTATGTGGTCTGCGAAATCGCCGTCTACTCGCTGGATCTGAATCCGGTGGACTATGTTTTTTGTTGAGTTAGAAGCCAGGACCTCTAGTTCACGCCAAAAAAGTTTGGAGCCGCTAATTGATTGCTGCGGTAAGAACGGAACCGATTTCCCCAAAAAAAGCTTCGGCGAATCGGCCAAAATTTAAAGTCACGTTTTGAGCTCTATCTCGGGGCCAAGAACAGCCACCTTAAAACTGGTCGAGCATACTATTAACAATGCTCTATGTTACTGATATTCACCGTTACTTTGGTTAAGTTTGGTGTTTTAGACAAAATATGGCCATAAATATGAGTTGCATTTTTTCTTTGTCACCCTGTACTAGGCAGTTTGGTGAAGGTTTTGCCTCTAACTTGACCAAAAGTCAATCACCAGCGCTCCTGGACGGTTCTTTGGGAAACTACACCTATTTTCATGCTTCGTTATGTCAAAAATTGCGTAAAATCGCTCAAAACACAAAAAATCTTGGACCAGATTTCGTAAAAATTTTTGCCGAGCTGCTCTAAATCAGAAAACACAATAAAACATACCTTCTTCACTGATCTCCATCCATCTTTCACATTGTTTGATCCATTTTGTACAACAAAAAAACAATTTTTTTATTTTCTGGCAAGAGAGATCTGCCGTGTTGGGTCCCGCAGCGGGAACACTCTTTCTTTGGGCGCTGGCTTACGGAACCTCGCACTTTAAGTTAAGCTTCCGGATTATACATAAAATATCTGCGGATATCACTAAGCTCATTTTATGGTACTAACAGCTTTACAGACCTTCTTTTACAAAAAAATTTTTTAATGTCATGTGCCATATAATTTCCCCTCTAATACGCAATTTTCCAGGAAAACCTCAGTTGTCACCTTCCTAAATGGAGTGGGATGATCGAATCTTCCATTCAACATCATCTAACTTCCTATTCTTGATCGACAACACCATCAATAAGGTCTTTGATCCGAAAATCCCGAAATCCTCAACAAAATTTTATGTAATCCTCCTTACGCGATCCTATTTCACAACGAAGAAGACATTGCCAGTCCCACGGTGTAATTAGCGCTCTATTCTCGGCTCAAACGCGTAGACTTCGACTTGTTTTAATCGCATTATAACGCAATTTGTACAGCCACTTCTTTCCACTCGTTTTTTAAAGTATTTGTGTCAAGATTTTTTAACAGATATACTTTTTTGCCCGGTTTTCTCTCCCCATTTATGAGTATTACTTTTTTTATTGACTTTTTGTTCGAATAAACGTTTTGCAACCGCTCAAAACAACGGTCACATCAAAGGCGTCAAGTATAATATAAAAATGGTATGCAATCAAAGCAAAACGCGGAAATATCAATCAAACAGATAACATCAACGATGAAACGACTTTCTACAACATTAACAGCCCAAGCAACATCAAAAATCACGATTTATTTATTGGAAATCATCAATTTTCTCAGATTTTTCAACATTTTCCTTGCGAAGTCGGCACAGTTTTGGTGACGCCACGGCCAAGGGTCGGGCGGAGGATCTGCAAATTCAATCATCAATTCTCAATCCCATTATTCACCCTAAAAAAAGACAACAAATAAAAAAAGTCCTTACCTGAAATGAGCAGACGAGGTTCGAATCGACGATCATCATAGCCGCAGCGTTGTCAAATTGGCCACAATAATGTGGGGCGGAGAAGATGGTGACCAGCTTTCGATTGCCGAAGAATTCATACCCATCCTGGACGACTTGATGAGCTCTGGCGACCATGTCGATATTTAATTCCGCACAAAGTTTGGCCAAGACATCTGGACCAAAGCCAAAGGAAGCTCCTCTCATATTCTCTTGGAACCCGGTAAGACCTAAAAACAGAACAATCAGGAGATTTTCTGTAGGCCAATTTATTAAAACGACCAAAATTATATTGATTTCGGCATCAAACCGGAATTTTCAAAAAATTTTAGCCATAATTACCTAAAACAATAAAAAATTTATCCAAAAAATAAACTTGCCCACAACTGGATCAGCCCAGAGCAAGTCCATCTCCAATGTGGGTCCCGTAGCATCATTGGGCCGTTTGATATCCCGTAATTGCTTCAGACTCTTCAATTGCGGCGAGATTCCTCCATGCATACATAAGATTCGATCCCCGACCAAACCAGAGAGTGGCATCACTTGGAAAACATCTTGGAACGCTTGCCAGATCCTCTGGCCACTCTGTTGATAACGGCGCGCACACTCCTCGGCAAATCCTGGAAGAAAACCATCAATTTTTGGATCGACTACCCCATTAGTAATATAAAGTCCAACAAAGAAACAAATTCGTTGCAACGTTGAACAAGACGTCCTAAACAGCAAGAAAAAGCCAAAATACTTACCATAGACCTTGTTGATGTTGGCACACTCATGATTTCCACGGAGCAAAAAGAAATTATTCGGGTACTTGAGCTAAAACAATGTAAATTTGACAAAGTCTTTGTATTACCTTGTAAATAAACAAAATCAAGATCGTCTCAAGATTCTGGCGTCCTCTGTCAACGTAATCTCCCAGAAACAAGTAGTTCGAGGTGGGCGGGAACCCTCCTCGATTGAAAAGACGCAATAAATCGCCATATTGGCCATGAGTGTCGCCACAAATACGAACCGGCGGATCAATCTCAACAAACACTGATTGTGAGAGAAAAACATCATGAGC
The DNA here is from genome assembly GCA_904066235.2 of Bursaphelenchus xylophilus. Classification (NCBI taxonomy): domain Eukaryota; kingdom Metazoa; phylum Nematoda; class Chromadorea; order Rhabditida; family Aphelenchoididae; genus Bursaphelenchus; species Bursaphelenchus xylophilus. Next base: position 10,550,659 of record CAJFCV020000003.1, on the reverse strand, counting down.
CTTTGCTGAAAACATAAGAATCAGCCATCTCAATGATCAAAATTCAAATGTTGTTGCCTAAAATAACAAAACACTATCAACAAATACTCTTACCGCAGACTGTCAAGATCTCTTCATCCTTCACTGTTTTGGTCAGACCCTTTTCCGGATTGCCGACACTGAGAAGGCGGATCAACAGGTCGGTCAGATTGAGATTACTCGCGGTTCCCGCCATCAAGAAAATTGATGCTGCCTGGTGTTCCTTGACGGAATTTCAGCGGAACTGGAGAAAAATACGACGAGGGCGACCGTCTGCAGGTGGTTCTTGCGGAAATGAATGAAAAATGTCGGGATTTTCGGACAATTCATCTTGTACTTGCTGAAAATGATAAACAATGCAAATTTCAATGGGAAAATCGATTTTTTTCCAAAAAAATGCAATGAGCATTTATTTCAGGAAGTTTAGGCCATTTTGTCAAAACATCTCAAAAATTTTTTATATTATCCATGACAAAAAACTCGAATTTGATGTTTTGATGGCCAAACCGGCAATTTTTGATGTTCATGTAATTAAAAATTCAACTTTTATATGAAATATGTCTCTTACACTAATTCTGTAAAAAAAATTATATTATCCATGAGGACTTCATCCTGAAGTTCGATCTTTAATACAGTCCCTTTTGTCGAACACTGCACAAACACCAATTTCCTGCCCTAAAGTTCTATTTACACTCGATAATGGTTGCGTTCGCTCAGCCATTACGTCCATTATAAGGAAACTCTCGGTCATTAGAACAATTTTCCGGTAAATGCACCTTTCCCTTTTCGGAATTTGCGCAAGGATCTTATAAAAGGAGGTGTCCTTGTGTAATTATTCAACCTGGCTGATCAAAATTTCGAATTGCGAGGCGAAATTTGAGATTTTTTCAATTAGATGCCTACTACAAGGTAAAAACTCGAAATTTAAGTGGTTAAGATATTTCAATCGGATAAAACCAGGTATATATAGCAATAATAAGTCTCCTAGATGCTCGCTAGACAAAGATTTATGATCAAAATTTCGAATTGCGAGGCGAAATTTGAGATTTTTTCAATAGCTGCCTACTATAAGGTAAAATCTCAAAATTTTGGTGGTTAAGGTACTTCATGTGGATAAAACCAGATATATTTAGCAAGAATATGAATTTTAGATGCTTGCTAGACAAAGATTTATTAAGTTAAACAACAAAGGTTAGTAGAATTGGCGGTAGAAGTCATGGATAATATATATAGTTAGTATAACTATTTACAAGGGCTCTTCAGCTGGAATGCTTGAACTTTTTGTGCTCGCAGTCTCGTAGTTGGTCTTCTGGCTTCCGTTTGCCGAGTATTGTCTGCTTTTTGTACTCTGATTCGGCCCGATTTAGTTGGAAACATCCGCCATTTGTGCTGAAATCGGTGCCATCTCGGGATAAGTTGAACTTGGAAGACGCTCTGAACATTGCGAGACCTAAATATGGAGAAATAAGCAGTGAAAAGGTCTAAAATACGGGGGAAACACGCGAAGCACGGCTATTTCGAAAGGTGTTCGGGAGAATTTGGCAGAGAAAATAAAAGTTGTTGATTTTTCACTGCAATCTGCGGAAGCTAGGGCGCGAGCCGGCGGAAGGCAAATGACTTTGTTCTTGACCAAATGAGGTCTCAATTAGTCCATGAGGTCAAAACATACATTGCTAACCCGTGTCTGAACTTTTTAAACTGCTTTTTGGCAAATTATCCACCTTTTTCTCCGTCATCATATCTGATGTCAAGGATAATATAAAAATGCGCGTTTTTATCCAGCAATCTGGTGGAAAATAACTTCAAAAGGGCTCACAAGGAATATAAAGCCTTTTTAGCTATTACTTTTTGAATGTAAAATACGTTCTTCTACGAGTTTGCATGGGTTTCATAGATATTTTTAGATATTTATGCAAATTTAAGATTCATCTTATTCAAAACGCCTCTTCACACTTCAAAGCGCCCAATAATCGTATTGTAAAGAGTTGCGATGGTCCACTCTTGATCGGGAGGGATTTCCGGTCTTCTTTTATATTCAAATTCTCTTCTCTTTTTTCGGAAGTCCGCGAAAATGATCTTGGAAAATGGAGCGGAGAAGGCCGTATACTTTTTGGAGTATGGGAAGATACGATCTAGAGTTTGGTCATCAAAAAATTTTTTTTTTTATTTTTTTTTTTTTAATTTTTGAAATTTTTTTTGAAAATTCAAAAAATTTAATTTTTAATATTCAAATTCGGAATTTTATTTACAGTTTTGTCCGACAAAGTCGTCTAACTGTACGGCGATTTTAATTACCGGCCGTTTCGCCGCCCAAACAATGCGCGCACAGTGCGAAATGACCCCGCAACAAATAAATACAAAAAGTTTCGGAAAGCAATTTGTTTTGATGAGTTTGGAGGGTTCCTTGGATACATTTTGAGTTCGTAAATGTTTGAATTTTATTTACAGGGGAATTGCCTCAAGCGCGACCCTCGGATTTTGATGAAACCTGAGAAAATTTTAGAAAAATTTTTTCTACGGCATGCTAGCTTTTGCACGGTGCAAAAAGCCACAAATTGCACAGTGCGAAATGAAAAATAGCTTAGGTTTTGCAGAAATAACTGAGATTTTTAGATCGAAAGTTGGGAAAAATGTGACACTTTTTTGCGAATTTTGGCGTGAAAAGTTTCATGCCGATTGCTACTGTAGAAAGATATATTTCTATAAAAAAAATATTTTTTCCGTATTTTTAAAAGTACGGCTTTGTTGTCTTCAAAACCCGTTAAAAAGCACGGCTTTACATGTGGAATTTCGTCAAATTTTTGAAGACTTTTTAAAAATAGATTTCTTTTATTAATTTGGAAATTTGATTTTCACATTTTTTGTATTGCAAACACAACGTATTTTACCGCAAAAATTTTCGCTCCAAATTCTTTTTCAAACTTTCCAAAATATCTAAATTGACTCCCGCCTTTTCCCTGAGGTCATTTATCAACCCAAAAAAGGACAAAGTCTGAAAAAACAATTGCCAATTTTTTGCAGTCAAAGTAAAAAATAATTTTTTTTCAAATCTATATTTTTCAAACCTTCATGTCTATTTTAATCCAAGAAAATTTTGTCTGCCATCAGATAGCGTTCGTAATATTAATTGCGCCATAATCCGGAGGCTATTTCTTCTTTGGCCTCATTAATCAGAAGCCGAAAGGCGGATCGAAGCGTAAGAATGACAAAGAGCCATAGGAGAAAACATAAAAAAGAGGGAGTGTGCGGCCAAAGTGGCGGATAACATGACAAAGAATGATTTAATTTGAGTTTTAAGAGTTGTTTTGGGCTTTGTAAAAGTTTTTAGTGGATTGTAAAGGCGTTAGGAGTTATAGTTATTGATATTTGAGAGTACTGGAATGCAGCGATTGTTTTAGGAAGACTAAAATTGTAATCCTAGAAAAAATTTTTTTTGAAACGTTCAAATTTTCATGAATCTCGCTTTAAATTAGGGATAAATTAATTTATGCCAAATTTTCTTTGACTTTCTCCTCGTTTTCCATACTCTCTCGCCCACAAAGAGCGATCACGTCGATCCAAAATAGAAGAAAAAAGTTCCCGCCCCTTTTTGGTGATTCGTTCAAAACGAAATGTCACTATCCGATAAAACGCATTTTCTTATCTTTCTCCTTTCTTTTCGAGAAAAAGCAATTATTTCGGGCGAGAAAAGTGCCGATAATTTCGCGACATTTCGTCTCTCTTTTAAATCGATGAAAACGATACGAAGTTTCGAAACGGTTCAGGAAATTCGCTCGATTGACGTGCGGTAAAAATGTCGGCTGCGACTGCAAAGCTAGAGTTAAAATTTTTAGGAATTACTATGTGCTTTACAAGGTGAAATTTTTTTTGAGAGCAAAATTATTTTTTTGCAATGCCGTTTTTCTTCAAAAAATCTCAGTTTTATTAATATTAGCCAACTGAAGCTTCTCAATTTCCCCTCGATTTATCTGTGGTAGAACTGTGATTAAAGTGGGGAGAGCGGAACAGCTGGTCCCCACAAAATCCTCTCCGTTCTGTTTGACGACTTTTTGGAAACACTTCCCCCCAGAGGCGTTCATTTACGTGCCGCTGAACGTGGGAGTGACATGAGTAATGAAAAAATAACTCTTAATCGCGACTCCTGTTTGATTTATCTCGAGTTTTATAGGAATATCAATGGCATAGGCCTCGTATTTTAAAATAGGGTCGGAACTTTGTAAAATAAATTGTGAGAACAAAAAAATTGTTTGTTATAGAAAGCGTTTGTTTTAGGCAGGTTAATTTTGGCCAAAATTTAAATAAGACTTTCAAAATTTTGATTTTTTAATCTTAAAAATTCCCGGAGTCCTCAATTTTTTTCGTTTTTTTCTCATTTATTTCCCAAAACCGTTCTCTTTTTTTGCGTTTTTTATTAGTTGGATTTAGCTGCCGCCGAATTTTCACTCAATTAAAAAATGGGAACAAAATTGGACACCGCTGCTTTTGGAGGCTCAAAAACAAAGCCGTTCTTCCTGAAAGACGTTTTTTTGAGGGTTAGAGATTTTTTTCAATATTGAAAAAAAAAATTTAATTTGAATTTAGTTATTTAGCAAAAAAAATTTAAATAAAGTTTTTGGATTTTTCCATATTTTTTAATTAAAAAAATCTTAATTTTTTAAATTTTTTAAACCATTTTTTAAAATGGTTTTAAAAAAATATTCAAGCCAAATTTTCAATTATTTTGTTTTCAAATTTCTGTAATTAGCAATCCAGAAGCCGCCATTATTTCAAATTTTGAATCAAATGTTTTGAATTTTGAAACCATTCGAATCAAGGGCTTCTTTTTCTGTTTTGACCTTTTGATTGCCTTTTAGGGCCTAATGAGAAACAAAGAGGCCAAAAACTTGGCCGATTTTGGAAGCTAAAAACTTTTCTGATTCCGAAAAAAACAAAAGATTCCTGTCATTCGATACACGCACTGATGGTTTTACAGCTTCGTATTTTGGATGGTCTTTTAGGGGAAATTTGAGTTTTGATAGAAATTTGATAGGCCCATCGTATTTTACCTTTTTTTCAAATATCTGATATACTTGTTGTAGGACCTTTTTCAAATTTTACAAAAATAATATTGTTAGGCCTTGAATTATTTCCTATAAAAATTTTAGCTCTTCTTTTGCAATGGCAGCCGAGATATTCAAAATGTTTTTACCGATGAGAGAGTACGCGAAAAACGGATTACGGTCACAGAAAAATGCTTTTTCGTCGTATCTTTGCCAGTTCCACGTGGAAAAAATTAATCTTTTGTGATGACATTACCCTCTACGGTAGAAATAGGCATGGAACTTTTAATGTTAAAATTCTCAAAAAAAGTGTCGGATTTTCATCAACTTTCTGACTAAAATTCAAAATTTTTTCCAAAAATTGTAGCCTCACTAGGGAAATTTACAAACATAAAATTTTGCGTTTGTTTTGAAATATGTAGCATCTATTTTGCTCCATATCAGATTTTGCAACTAGTCACAAGTAAGCATACAAAGGAACCGCTCATAATTGTGTGCCCTGAGGCGCTCTGTAAAAACTAAAGGTAGTTTCTAATAGTACTTTTCAAGGGCTTTCGAACGGTATATAACACTTGCGATTTGGTGAGTGTCAATTTGCACACTTCCCTAGTCAATTTGGCCAAGTTTTGCCACTACCTACTCTTTTCATCTTGACCATATCCCCTGCAAATTCACACTGAAACCAGCAGTTTTCTTCACCGGTTCCTTCCCTGTCAAGAAATTTCATAAATTCACAAGCTCTTATCTCCAAAATCATCTGCATCATAAACCGTACCTCATAAAGTCCTCTAAAACACCGTTTGTTTTTACCAAACGCCTCGGTGTTTGCTTAAAGAACGGCCATAAAAGTAGTGATAAACCCGGGAAAGCGGTTGATTAGGCATTCCGCTTTGTCGGCGCCTTGGGTGGCCATGAATTTAGTGACGGAGTTGAGTGGTCGCTGCAACTCATAAATGGCTGTAAAAATGATTGGTGGTTATAAAGTTTTTGTCTGGGAATTGTAAAATGTGAATTAAAATGAAGATTTACACCATACTACCAGTTGTTTTTTTCGGTGGGTTACTGTAATTTTTTTTTTGAAATTTTTCCGAAATTTTTGAAAAAATTGGATTAAAAATATTAATTGTATTACTTGCAAAGTCGTATTTTACATTACCATAGAAACTCCAGATTACAAAGCCTATCTATAATGTATATTACGAATAATTTCAGAGATGTCAAGGGGCTTTGTTATAGCAAAGTAAGGCCTTTTTGTCGCTTGCGATGTGCTACACAGAAATCGCACTGTAAAGTAGCCATAAATTATTTCCAGAAAATCATAGCTCAAGCTTAACAATGTCAGCAGAGATATTGAACGGTCATTGCCAACAAGAGAGTGTGCGAAATGCGGAGAGCAGCAAGAAAAAGATTCTTTGACCGTAGTTTTGTCAATTTCGCGTGGAAAAAAATTAATTTTTTTGTGGGAATATTATATAGCACCTGAGAAAGATAATAATAAAAACTTCTACGTGAAAAATTTTTTTGAAAATTTCGCAATTTTTTTGGGCTAAAAATATCGGTTCTTCTTCCGCACAGCACAAGGTCAGAACCTCGCACGGCAACCCAAAATAGAATAAAAATGTCTCCCGCCCACTTTTGAATTTCGTCCAAACGAAGTGTCAAAATTCACAAAAGAAATAAAATAATTCCGAGAAAAATGTTTTTCGGTCGGATACCCGCACGAAAAATTCATTTTTGACATTTCGCTTGAATTCAACCGATACTAGGTGGGCGAAGCGCCGAAACGAGGCGGGAGACTCCCTGGGTTGCCGTGCCTCGTACTTGTCATAAAAAAAGATCTTTTAAATTTATGCCAAGTTTCATTGAAATGCACGTTGTGGTAAGTTTTCGACCTAAGAATCTCGTTCGTTTCTGCACAGCGCGAGCTTTGAGTCGAGCATCCGCCAAAAAAAATCATTCTAAATTTGTGCCAAGTTTCATCAAAATCTGAACGTTGCATTTGAGGAACCTTCCCTTTTAAAGTTAGTCAAATTATTCGAAATTTCATGCAAAATTCTTTAAAGAACCTTGAAATGCTTTACTATATTTTTTGTTAAGGCGATAACTTCGATAGATTCGTCGTATTTTACCTATATTCTTCTGAATTTTCTCGATATTCAATTCAATTCTATTTTATTATAACTTTATGACCCGAAAATTTCAAGAATTCCAGTTTATGGAAATGCTCTTTTTCCATACGAAAAGAATGCAAAGGAAAGAGTCTCCAGACATGTGACGTTGCCTTGCGTAATCCTGAAATTGGTTCGGACTAGCTTTTGTATTTTTTGATTCCTTTTTTCCGAATTGGAATGGGAAAATGGCCAAAGACTTTTTTTTTGCGGAAGGCGGGCAAGTTGCGAAGTGACTTTTTTTTGTTTTTGTAAACTTAGTCTTGTGTCGTTTTTTTATTGTTTTTAAATTGGACGTGAAAACAGTTCATTCACGTTTATTTACGGCGTCTTTTTATACGTGCGGCTGGATAGTTTTTGTAAGGGGTTTTCAGGACTTCAAATGAGTAAAACGTAAAGTTTGATGCGCCGATTTTGATGAAACTTGGAACGGATTTATAAGATAAAGGTTTTCTGAGACTTTTGCGGGAATATTAGCTCAAGGTTTTCAGAGAAATCCGAGTGTTTTTAGTCCAAAAGTTGGCCGAAATTTTATACCTTTCTCCCATTCTATGCATGGAAAATTTTTGGCCTGTTCTATTAACACTGTAAAAAAAATATTTTTTTCTGGAATTGTATCAGTCTGTCAGGAATATAGTGAGCACGATGTCGCTACGCCAATCGCGTATCGCGTCGCTGAAATGAGAAACAATTTGATGACACAATTCATTTTCTCGGCGGCGATGCGACCTTCGAGTTGACATTGAGCGCATTATTTTCCCGACAGAAGGATGAGTCAGGGCAAAAATTGTTTTTTATGACCGCTCAGTCTCCGTATCTCATGTTACAGAAACGACCGAGCTAACACTTTTTTGCATATTTTGATATGAAAAGTTTATACTTTTTTCTACTGTGGAGGATGTTGTTTCTATAAAAAATCAATTTTTTCCGCACAAAACTGGCAAAGATATGGCCAAAATTTTGGTTCTCCGGTCGCTCCCCGCATTTGTCGGAAAAAAATGTCGATTATCCCGGCTGCTAGTGCAAAGCACGCGCTAATTTTTTCAGGAATTGATGTTGGCTAAGGCACAGTAAGTGCCCAAACTTTAGTGAAAATCTGTCTTTACTCTCATGATATTCTCAAAAGAAATCCAAAAATTACAAATTAACGTTTTCCTCTAATCTTTTTGTTGTCTTGTCATACTCAATGAACGTGTGGTTTGTAAGCCCATAAAATATAACGATCAAGAAGCAGAACTGAGGCAAAAATGCGGAAACAAAAGGATTATTTGAATGCGGAACGAATTCAAATGTTCCATTCATATTTTAAAATACAAATCGAGAGGGTTTGCAAGTTATTTTTGAGAGAGAATCTTTGTTTTTGTTTGTCTGAATTGGTAATTTTTTCTTGCTTTTTTCACGTGTTATGGTTAGTCACGTTATGATTTTCATTTTTTTGTAAAATTTTGCTCATCCTTTGCAGAAACAGTAGATATATTTAACTGTCTTTTGCCGACGAGAGAGTACGTAAAATGCGGAGAGCGGTCAGACAGAGAAAAGTCTTTTGGCCATAAATTTGCCAAATCTGCTTGTAAAAAATAGATTTTTTTATTGAAACGTTGCTGTTTACAGTAGAAATACGTAAGGCGTTTGCGAGTTATTTTTCGTTTTGTTCCTTGTGGTGGCATTAGAACTGTAATATTATCCGTTCATCCGGCTCGTCGTTAAATTAACCTCCGTCTGGTCAAATAAACATCCTTGCGGAGAATAATTATCCGTATACCGTGGAGGTTAATGTATCCACAAAAAATTAAGTTCTTCTGAATTGGCCAAGATATGGCCATAAAGTGTTTTTTTCTGCGTCCGTACTCCGCTTTTCGCGTACTCTCTTGTCGGCAAGTACCTGTTGAATATCCCGGCTGGCATTGTGAAGGAGGAGCTAAAATTTTTAAATAATTCATGATTGCAAAATTTGAAAAAGATCGAAGTTGAACTCTCTTAGCCGTAAAGATTGCAAAGTATCTCTGGAAAGCGCGATGTAAGCTAGCCTATTACCTAGGTGCAAAAAAATCAGACATGACACAGGCCTCGAAAACTTCGAAAAGGCTGGGCCTAGCTCTCCTGAGGCCGGGCTTGGGGCTCGACCCAATTTTTTTGGGACCGGACCGGGCTTTTGAAGATTTCACAAAGGCCTCAGCCGGGCCGACTTTTACAAGGGCTGGGCCGGAGGCTCCAAGTCCAAAGCTCGGCCCTGTAGCCATACCTAGTGCGGTGTATGATCAACCGTTGACAGGTAGAGGTAATAGACACGAGATTAGGAGTAAAGTTTATTGAGACCACCGCACACGAAGAAAGAGAAATGAGATTAATAATGATAATTGGTGACGAGACATAGCTTTTATATGACTTGGTTTATGCTAATTTCTGTGGGAATTGTGGGGCTTTTGAGGCTCCACAACACCTAGTAAAAATTAAAAAAAATCTGAACGTCCGACTTGGGGTACTTTCCCTTGTTAATCAAAAAAATTAGAATATCTCGCCCTCCTTCTCCAAGACGCTCCTCGAAAAGAGCAATAATGTGTTTATTTATTTTTTCTCCGGGATTTCATTTAGTCTCCCTCGGCCATCCGATCTCCCCCCGATCGGGAAAGGGGTTTCTGCGAATGTTTGAACTTTTTTCTCTGACCTCGAAAACAAGCATTGTTCTCGAGACGGGCCCCAATTATTTCGGGATTTAATTTTATTTGGTTTGAGATTTGAATTAAAACTGTTGCGGAGGAGAATTGACAGAATTTTTAGGGAAAATGGAGGTCAATGGTGTGATGAGGTTCATGGGAGAAGATTAGTTTTTATTTCTGATTTTTTTCAGTTGGCTATATGTATAATATATCAGTCTGTCGGAAAAATAATGAGCACAGTGTTGCACCAAAAATTGCATCGCACGCCGAGAAAATGAATTGTGTTGCGACAAGATCAAATTCCTTTTCACTTCAGCAACGGGGTCGGCGAAGCGACATGTGCTCATTATTTTCCCGACAGACTAAAAAAATCATTTCATATTGTCTTGAAATTTTACCTACGTGCTACACATCAATTCCAGAAAGTCTTAGCTCACGTTTTCTCGTCGAAACTTAACAACATTTTTGTGGCAAAAATAGTATGAAAAGTAGGAGATCGGCCAGAGAAAAGACTTCTTTTTGGGTCAATTCGTTGCTGATTCTTTGTGAAAAAAAATATTTTTTTGTTGAAAAAAGTTGTCTTGGCCGGAAAAATACTTCTGATATTTTGTGTCGTTAAACTTGCAAAAAATGTTGAATTTTCATCAACTTACGATATAAAAATTTCGGGTATCTCTGCAAATCCCAAGAAGGACTTATAATCCAGAAAACGTTTTAACCCCGTATTTTACCCTCAAAAAATTCAGTTTACAAGTTTACAATCTGTTTATTTCCAAATTTATTACATTTTGATTTCAATCATTGACCATTACCCCGCCCAAAAATCACTCACTCATGTTTTCACTTCTCCTTTTCCTTTCGTCTCGAAATTCCTTCCATTTCGATCAAAGAATGGGCGGAGTTTCGATGTTACTTTCCCTTCATCCTCCCATTATTTATTCTATAGACTACCGGCGCACGGCAACCCGAAATAGAAGAAAAATGTTTCCCGCCCTCTTTTGAATTTCGTCCAAACGAAGTGTCAAAATTGACAAAACAAATAAAATAATTCCGGGAAAAATATTTTTCGGTCGGAAAATCCCACGAAAAATTGCTTTGTGACATTTCGTTTGATTTCAACCGATACAAAATGGGCGAAGTGTCGAAAGGAGCCAGGAAACACTTCGGGTTGCCGTGCGGCGCCTCAATTTTGATCGAATAACTACTGCGATTTTCAAAAATGGCGGAGACTTTTTGTCTCGCGGCACAGTCCATTTCGCGGTTTTTGCACGGTGAAATCGCCGTTTTGAACCATTTTTCACTGTGTATCAGTCTGTCGGGAAAATAACGGCGGATCGTCGCAGAAAAATGTCTCGCTCGCCTCTATCGCGCGACAAATCTTCAGCTTCGGCAGCCGTCGCAAAGCGATGACGGGCGATTCCGAGGCGCGATGATCCGCCGTTATTTTTCCGACAGACTGATATTGTCTGTCGTGCTTTGAAAATTCGCGACAAAATAATTGAAAAATGCTTGAGCTCGGCGATAACAGTCTGTCGGGAAAATAACGTGTATTTGTCGGAGCAAAGTGTCTTGTCTTGCTGCAATCGCGCATTAAATTTTCAGCCGTAGCTGGCCATCGTAAGACAAGGTGGGCGATTCTAGGGCTCGGCAAGTCCACATTATTTTCCCGACAAACTGATATTTCGATTTTTCGTTGCAAAATGTGAAATCTACAATGAAGAGCAGCCTCTCGACAGGAATTTTAACTATCAGTCTGTCGGGAAAATAATGAGCACAGCGTCGCGGCGCCCATCATCCTGCTGAAGCCAAAATCAATATTTTAGATCTAAAATCGACAAAAATCCAGCATTTTTTTGCAAATTTCGGTTTGAAAAGTATGACATCAGTCTGTCGAGAAAATAATGAGCACAATGTTTTAGTCGCTGAAGCAAAAAGCAATTCGGTTTTGCCGCGACACAATTTATTTTCTCGGCGGTGATGCGACTTTCGATACGACATTGTGTTCATTATTTTCCCGACAGACTGATATTCTTGCAGTATTGTCATTGATGACCACTTTTGAACTTTTTTTCAAAAAGATCTCCCGTAAATTGGGCATGCGACAAATTTCGAATTCCATCGTTTTGACCTTTTATGCAACGTGCGCTTTACATTTTACACCTTGTTTAAACTTGATCAGTAGTCAAGAAGGGGGAGCACATTTATCATCTTTGATGGGAAATTTATATAACTCTTAGTTGAAGTCCGAGCTTCTTTATTATTTCGCCCAAAAAAAGGATTGTTTTTGCTAAGGGGAAAATGAAACATTTTGTAGTCAAAAAATTTTTATTTTAAAATTTTTATTTTTCTGTGGTAACGTGGGTCTCAACGCAAAAACAATCTTTATTTGAGCAATATAATGAAAAAACTCGGCGCTTTAGGACACTAAAAACAGTGACTCTTGACCATTGCAAGCTTTGTTGTCATTTACCACGGCTACAGTAAACCCTCCGTACAACAAAAACTGTCTACAACAAACCATCTCAGAGGTCCTAAAAACCAATTTTAGGCCAAGATGAACCTTTCTATTATACAACAAAACCCCACTATAACACACACATTTTTAGTTCTTTTGCCATTCGCCATGCAGACTCTTGCCTGTATTAGCATCATAGACACATATTTGACAACAATGAATATTTTTATACGGCTTTTTGCAATTCTCCTCCAAGGTTGTTGCCTGCAGCAAAACGAAATCTCTATTGTCATGCAAATGACGTTTCGCATAGAGTTCTGGCGTTGAACAGGCATTGTAACCGCTCTTTGACGCATGTCCATTCGAAACGAGCGGATTAGAGCGCATTTTTGACCTTGATTCAGACGGTTTGCACTTTTGAAACGAGATTTTTCAACTGTAAATTTTTAAAAAGCTTTATTTTACTCTGATATTTTTGAGATGTTGAGATTTTTTTATTCTTAAAATATTTCCTTTTTTTTATTTTTTTCAAAAGTCAAAAATTCAAAAAAAAATTTCGAAAGCGCCTCGAGGCAAATCTTCGAAATTGGTCAGCTGTTTTGTTGGGATTAGCTTTTTGATTAAGTTTTAATTCATTAACTTCTTTCATGTCCAGGGGCGCTTTGTTTTTTGAATGAAGAAGATGGGAAACATTCTGTGATTTTTATGACGTGCCGGGGATTGAGTCGGCTTGTTTTTCGCTAATTGAGCTTGCTTGCAGATACAAGACCGGTTGTCCGAGATGGCCATAGACTTGAAGTTTTTGGCGGTGGTGTTGTTGCTGCCGATTGTGGCGGTAAGTTTTAATTTTTTTTTGAATTTTGATGACAAATAACAAAAAAATAAAAAAATATAAAAATTATGATTGCCCGAGGCGCAACGTTCAGATTTTCTTGAAATTTTGGACATGAACCTTACCTAGGCCACTTATAAATCCCTGAAAATCTTGGTTCTCTCTTTGCAGAGGCAGCCAAGATATTCAACTTTTTTTTTACCGACGAGAGACTACGCAAAATGCGGAGAGCGCTCAAAAGAAAAACATTTTTTGAAAGTTTATAAACTTTTGATCAAAAATCAGAGTGGTTCTGACGAGCAAAATACTTCTTTGTGGTATGGAGTTACAGGGCGAAAAAATTCTCAGAACTTTTCTCGCAACACCACACAAATTTCCCTTTTTTTAATTTGGAACTACCGATTAAGGTGTAGTATTAATCAAATTTGATATTTTAAGGCTTACCAAGATACCAGGATTTACTTTAGCTCAAAAACAAACTTCTGATTTGGTAAAAACTTTGTCAAAAAGGCATTTGCGTGGTGCTGCGTGAAAACTTCTGAGGATTTTTTCACCCTTACAAACCAAAATTGGGCAGCTAGCTTCTACATATTCTGAATCAGTAAAATTTTGCGATTCTTTTGATATATGACTCGACCTGCAACTCCATACCCTATAGAAGCACTTTCCTTGTGAAATTTTCGCAAAGCGCGACAGGTCAATTTTTTCAATTTTTATAGTCAATTTTAGCTCGCGCTTTGCAAAGGCAGCCGAGAAATTCTCACTCAATAAAAGACGAATTTTAGTGTCAATCGATCTGGTTGTTTTCTTGTCCAAACATTCTGTCTTCCTTTCCAAATACAACTGAAATTTTTTATGCATACATAAGGACTCGAAGTGTCATATTTTCATCATTTTTCGACCTGAAAATCCCTCCTTTTGAAAGAAAAAATTACTCTAAACTTGTGGCAAGTTCGATTAAAGCCTGATGGTGAGTGCCGCACTTTGAGCCCTTCCCTGTCAATTTTCTGTTGACAACAAAAATCGCCAAACTCATAACCAATCATCACTTGATTTTTTTTTATCTTTTCAACATTCGTCAAAAATCTCGAGGTAAAAATACGTTCTTATTAATTGCTCTTGAAAAAACAATTGACATCTGTCAAACTCTTTCAGTTTTGAAGATTAGAAAAGTTTCCTCAGGGCTTTTTTACCTTTCAAAGGGCAAGCTTCGAAAATGGCCGTAAATTTTTTTATTGCTGTTATAATTTTTACATTGTAAAAAAAGTGAAAACACATAAATAATGGATCATTAAAGTGTGAGTGGAGTTTTGAAATTTTAATTCGTTATTACACTAAACAGTCATCATGTTGAAGGAAAATCAGAGGTTACGGGAAAAGGAGTTGCCACTTAACAAAAGCAAAAAAATCAGAAATTGTGTAAAATACGTCGGTTTCACCTGTTTATAAAATATTAAAAATGCAATTTAAAAAAAATCTTACAAGGGAAGTACTTGAAGTGTGACGCTCAGATTTTGATGAAACTTGGCACAAATTTAGAATAATTTTTTCTAAGATATATGCGGGAATCCTAGCTCGCGCTTTGCAGAAACAACCGAGATTTTTAGATCGAAAGTCGGCGAAATTTTAGGACTTTTTGCCGAATTTCGGCACGAAAAGTTTCATGCCTATTTCAACTGTAAAGGATAATGTTTCTACAAAAAATCAAATTTTTCCGCACGAAACTGCCAAAGTTATGGCCAAAAAACGGTTTTCTCTCTGACCGCTCTCCACGTTTAGCGTGCTCTCTCGGCGGCAAAAATCGTTTGATATCTCGGCGGCGCCCGCAAAGCGCGAGCTAAAACTTTCAGGAATTGATATTTAGTCCATACCCGACGTGTGTGCAAATTTTAAAGAAAATCTGAGCGTCACACTTGAAGTACTTCCCCTGTTAGAAAAATAAATAAAGTTTACTTGTAAAATAATGTAATAATATAAATTGTAATAAATTTTCAGGCCAATCCCTTGCCAAAACCTCCGCGCCCATTCAAATGCGCGGGAGACACGGATCGAGTTTGCGAGACTGGCTTCTGCTACGACGCCTTGGGATTCTATGAGGTAATTATTATTTTTTTTAATTCTTGGAAAAACGTAAATATCAGTCTGTCGGGAAAATAATGAGCGCAGTGTCGCTGTGCCAACTTGCGTCGCTGAAGTTAAAAACAACTTGATTTTTTCGCGACACAATTCATTTTCTCGCCGGCGATGCCATTTTCAACGCGTCGGAGTGCTCATTATTTTCCCGACAGACTGATAACTAAAGAATTTTGAGTTGAAATCGCTGGATTTCTTCTGGAAAAGTCTAATTCTTGCGCACACTTGAGGTCCTCATTTTTTACAAAGATTGAATTTTTACCGACAAAACCGCCAAAAAGCTTTGATTTTTTGCCTTGCCAACAAAAAGATTTCTTCTGTAAGTGTCAAACATGTAAAATCTTTCTGTTTTTATAGGTAATTTTTCTCTCAAAATTGTTTAACTTGCCTTTCTTATTTTCAAAAAAGGTCTAGAACAAAGCAATCAAAGCTAGCGTTTCCTTTTTTTCGCCGTAAACTGAAACTATCTACAAAATCTACATTTCAGGGCGGGAAAAATGTCGGTTGCGCGCCTCCGGACATGTGCCAAAACAATGACTGTTTTATGTACAAAGAAGTCTTTACTTGTTGCTGTAACACGCGGTTCTGCAATGGCAAGACGGACAGCTTGATGTACTCGAAGTATCGGCGATTCCAGGACAACAACAATGTGTGGCCGACCTTCTTCCCGCGACTTCATGTTCGAAATGTTACTACGGGTTGGTTATACACATCTATTATCAATTCGTATTTTACAAATCTCAAAAAATAATTTCTAGTCCCTCAACCAGCCGATGACAACCGAGAAGTCAGGCTGAGTCCCTTGAAGACGACCACTACCTTCCCGGATAAGTCAACAACTTTTGGCACCACGGTGAAGAAGATTGTGCCAGCTGGGCATCCAGAACACACAACAACGACTATTCAAAAGCAAGCTGAAGTTGCCACGACAACACTGAAATCTACTACAGTGAAAAGGATTGAAACGTAAGGATTTTATGATCAAAAAAACTGATTTTAAAATACGCGTTATCTGGTATTTAATGAAAAATTGATTATTCAAGCCAGACAACAATAGATGTACAATACATATACGGAAAAATGGAATAAACTTAAATTTCTGTACAAAAAATTCCAAGAGATCAAAAATAAGTTTGTTTTAGAAGATCTTCGTTGAACGGTGGGCCAAAAAGTCTTTTTCTTTTTTTGAGTTGTCCACTAAAAGAGCCCTCAGGGTAACATTAGCAGGCTCTACGAAGACGTTTCCGATTTTGGTACTTATAAGCCTACAGTTTCTGTAATTTAGACAGTTTTTGAAACTTGAAGATCACTGGAGCTTTTGTATTTTATCTCTTAACATAACCTGTATATCTCTATTAAAAATCACTTTTTTCTGTTTATAAATTCTCACTTTTAGCCAGCCCCCAACAACTACCAAAGCCACTGTTGCTCCGACCACAACTTCCACTTCAACTCAAAAATTAGAAGTTACAACCAAAGCTCAGCCAAAAACAGTTCAACCAGTGGCCGCAGAAGACAGCGACTTTGACGACGACGTTGACGATGAATTCGATCTTCGAACCACTCGCTCAAACAACAATCGTGAGCGCCCAACAACTTCGCCGACCACTACTCGCAAAGCAACCACCAAATCGCGACGTCCCAATACCGTACCCCCTCACCCGACTTTCATCCCGGCCACCGAAGCGCCAGTAATTCCGCCGAAGCAACGGGAAACACATGTTCAACAGGCCTTCCCGTGGTACTATGTCACCATTGTTGGCTTCATAATCGCGTGTGTTTTGTTCGGAATTGTGGTCTACGCGATTCGTTGGTGTAGAGCGAGGAAAGCGGACGCTGATAGACGCCATTCCAACGACTCGGCGCCAAATTCGTCGTTGGATTCGAGCAGAGTCAGCGATCTGGGCCATCTGCAGGCCAATGAGCATGCAAGGGAGCCGGTGGATCCGTTGCTGAGGAAGAATTAGAACTTTTTTGATGATTTTTTAGAAAATCGTTGATTATTAACATGTTGATGTCTTGTATTCTTTTTTAGCGGTCACATAATGTTTTTTGAGGCAAGATCTTTGAGTATTTTTTGGTTTTGCAGTTTCTGAAAGACATTTTAGAGGTTTTTACAAATTGAGATGTTTTCGTGGTGGGACCCATTTTGAGTCATCAAAATTTTAAAAATAAGTATATTTTAGCATGCAAACACATAACACATGTTTTGAAAGCTCAATTTAGATTTTCGAAAACAAAATTGTTTTCGCGGTGGGACCCAGACCAAAATTCAAAATTTTGCTTTTTTTTAAATTTTTGGCCAAATTCCGGCTCTTTAGACTCTCAAGTAATTTAATTAAAATTATCGAGGCCGCTTCTCCACTCATGGCTTCAGAAATTCCAATTCAATAGGTCTAACCTAGTATCTAAAACAAGGTCACAATTGTCATAAAATTACATAAATTGATATAAAGGAGTACTGATTTACTATTCTCCGTCCTTAACTTTACTTTTTACCATCTTTGATGACCCAACCCTTGCATATGTCACCATGTTTTGCAATGTTTTTATCATGAACAATATCCATTCAGATATCTCATCCGCCTGTTTATGCTTAAAATTGTAGAGTTTTCTGTTTTCTGGTCTTTCTTTTTTAGCTAACGATAATGTTTTTTCAGACAATTTTTCTAGTTATTTATCTCAATTTCATCTCCATATTTATCACCGCCCATTTTTTAGACATTATTTTTTATTTTTTTTTTCATAATTTAGACTTTGTTTGTACATTTCATGCAGAAATACACTGGATTATTTTTTCATATTGGAGTAATAAAAGAAACTAACTAATTTTACAAATTTTTCTTTAACTGTTTTACCATGAATCTTACAATGGACGTTTTCTTTTCCGGCGGGGAGAGTACACAAAATGTGGAGTGCGGTCATAGAGAAAATCATCTTTTGGCCGTATCTTTGCCATTTTCGCAAGGAAAAAATTGGTTTTTCTTACATTATACTCGACGGTAGAAATGTATACGTTTTTAAGATTACAAGATTTTTAATGCTAAAATTCGAAAAAAGGTGGCTTATTTTTGACAAATTTCGATATAAAAGTCTCGGTGAATTATGCAGAACGCGAGCTAGGTATCTCGAATATGACTTATTGTTAGGTAAAATTAATTAAAACTTGCGTCAATCAGACCTTCCGTTACTATTTCTATTATAAACGATAATGCTTTCTGGCCGCTCTCCGCATTTAGCACGCTCTCTCAGCCGCAAAGTTCGTTGAATGTCTCGGCTGCTTCTGCAAAGCGCGAGCCAAAACTTTAAGGAATTAATATCGGGCCTATAATACGTTGCGCTGATAAAGAAGTTAGTTTTCCTTAAATTAATTTCCCTTATCAGCGAAAAAGGAATTTTTTTGAGTTAAAAGTTTCCTTTTTTTTGTGGCATGTTTTGATCACCAAATTGTCGTTTAGCACCTCCAAATCTCAGCTATCTCTATGACAGATGTCCCACTTAGTCACCTTTAATTGAGCTATAAATTTCAATGACTTTTCTGATATGATAATTAGGTCTGCTTTTTAATCCGCTTCAATTCTTCGTCCCATCCCAAACCTATCTTTTTTGGACCACATTTTCTTCATCCCAAAATATTTGACAATTCAAGCCTACAATGACAACATCCTCTTCTCTTGGCCATGTCTGCAAATACAAAAAGATCAAACGTGTTATGAAGCGCTTCTCGCCAAAGAATCGAAAAAGAGGGACAAACAAATGGGGGAATATAGACCACGTACGGGATGAGTCAGGGTTTGGAAATCACTGATAAACCGAGAGTTCTATTTCCCCTGCGGCCACTCCTCTCAATTCTCGCAAAAAACACAATTAGAAGGCATTTCCATACATTGGAAGAGAGAGGTTTCAAATTTTTCTTGAGGAATTTTGGGGTTGTTTAACGTTGAACATTATTTTTTGGTATTTCGAGCCTTAAAACCGAGTTAAATTATTGCCTTTTTGAATGTTTTCAGCAGTTTTTTCTTGTCTTTTAAAAAGTTTTGTTTTCATAGCAACCCAAAGAACAGTGTAAAAGAGTATTTTAAAAGAGCATTTGGGTTATTTTGACGTAAAGAGAAAGGAAGAGTAACCGCTGAAAATATTAAATTTCGAAAATATCACAAGATATTGGCTTCAAATTATAAGGGGAACGCTAGGAATGAGACATTTATTTAGATCTTGATAAGTTTTGTGTAAATGTATATTATTGTCTGTTATGTATACATTGTGGGTAATTTTGGCTCGCACTTTTCAAAGCAATCAAGGTTGTTTATCAGAAGTTGCCCTAAATTTTATTTTTTTGTTTATACTTTCTTTGCAACAACTTGGTGTTTTCTTTCTTGCTGATATGTGTCTACGTTCTACAATTACAAAAAAAAAAATGTTTTTTCTTCTAAAAATTCGCAAAGATTCGGGTATTATATCGCTTGCAAAGTTAGTTGAATCTTGGCTCTGTTTTCCATACTCGGACGAAAATGTTGCATCGATATCTCAATCAGTCACCTGACATTTTGGGAGCGTTTCATATATGGCTCGGGACTTCTAAATCTCTCCGCAAGAGTCCATCCGAACCCTGCAAATTTAGTACAAAGTTAAAAGTTGCGCAATCTGACATAACATTGCGCAATTTCTCTCTTTGTAAGAATTTCTGCCTTTCTCTGTCGTCTCCTCCTTTTTTGTCAACTTTTAACTTTGGACTAAATTTCCAGGGTTCGGATGGACTCTTGCGGAGAGATTTAGAAGTCCCGAGCCATATATCGAATTTTCTAGAGATTCTTTCCCTTTTCTAATCTTCGAAAAAAGGCTTGACTATGAACAATGGAACCTCTGTACCACGCCCTCTAGTACAAAAAGCCTGTCTACAGCCAACCACGATTTCGCACTAGACGTGGCTCCCGGGCCGGGCCGAAATTTCGGCCCGTCGGCCGGATTTCAGGTCGGCCGGGCCGGCCGGACCATTCCCGGCCCGAAATAGTTAAAATCCAGAATCTCGAAGCGAAAATTGGGAATGATAATGAAAATAAACGATATGTGAAGACATAATTGGTTTTTTTAAAGGTATTTTTGTTTTTAGATAGCTATGGAACACAGTATTTATCCATTTACATGATGATAAAAAAAATTTGGTCATAAGGAGTTAGACTTGGGGAGACTTTCGTTTTAATGGGCCGGCCCGGGCCGGGCCGAAGCAAATTTAGAACGGGCCGGGCCGGGCCGACGGAAAATTTGAAACGGTCCGGCATGGCCGAAACCCTTCAGGCCGACGGGCCGGGCCGAGATTTTCGGCCCGGGCCGGCCGACGAGCCATGTCTACTTCGCACATACAGGAAATTTGCTTTTTTTTATTGAAAGTCGACAGGAAAGTGCGCTTATAGGGCGATGAAGTTGCAAAATTTGAGGTTTTTTAATCAAAGAATGCCACGTCGCTAGAGACGTAGTGAAACAAAATTTGCATAATCCGAGAAATTGATGACTGCTCTATCACTGTAGCATGTTATTCTCCTTTTGTCTACCCTGGCAAAAGTACAGAGTCATTCCGAATAAAATGGTTTTTTGACACCGGGTTTTGCCCACACAAAAATTTCGGAATGATGTGCGGTGCAAACATCAAAAATCAGTCCACCGACTTTCCGGATGGACTAATACAACTAATCCTTTTATACCAAGCAAATTTTTCGGTCTCTTGCAATTTGAAAAATCAATTTTTTTGCCTTACATTAGCTCTTCTGACTTTTGTTTTATAGTATACCTTTCTTTGTGGGCTGATACTAATCCTAGGCGTTGACAAAAGTATAAGTTTCAAATCCTCGAGCAGTTTTTTTGCGAAATGCCCATCCCTAAAGGCGATCGAAATTGTTGACTAATCAAGGTGCGGTTTTTGGAAAACTTGCCTACAGTTTACCATCCAGATTTTAATGCGAACGTGAACTTGCTTACTCATTCTTCGCTTAATGTTTTATTTCCAGGAAAACCTTTTTTTGCTGTTTATCAGTCAATTGTAATTTAATGGAGTGTAGTGGTAAAAGAAGGAAGACATAAAAAGGTTTAGAATTTGTTTCAGTAGGTTTGAAAAACGTTTTTTACCACCCTTGAAAATTTTAGCTCTTAATTTGCTAGTACTGCCAAATTATTCAACGATCTTTGCTGCCAAGAGAGTACGCAGATTGCGGAGAGCGGTCAGACAAAAGCTTTTTTGCCAATGTCTTTTGGATTGTTTAATAAATTTCTTTTGATACTTTAGAAACATAATGCTAAATTTTCGCAACTCCACATACAAACATCTGTCGAAATCTTTTTTCGACTTTAAAATCTCTTTTTTCTTTTTTCAAAAGGGACTGTGATTTATTCTCAAATTCTGACGAAACTTTTCATAGGTTTAGACTACGTTTTTCGAAGACATAGGTGACATTTTTCAGATGACGATTTGCAGAAAAGAACTGAGAGTTAGTCCGAAACTTACAAGGGAAGGACTCCAAGTGCGACGCTCAGATTTTGGTGAAACTTGGCACAAATTTAGAATAATTTTTTCTAAGATATATGCGAGAATCCTAGCTCGCGCTTTGCAGAAGCAACCGAGATTTTTAGATCGAAAGTCGGCCAAAATTTAGGACTTTTTGTCGAATTTAGGTTCAAAAAGTTTCATGCCTAATTCTACCGCACGCCACGAAAAAAGTGGAAATAGAGAAATTCGCGGGAAAATGTTTTCGACATTTCATACGCTGAAACCGTTACAAATAAATAATAAAAATCTTTGCAAAATTCTAATAAACAACAATTTACGTGTGAAACCGGCGAGAAAGCATCGAAAGGATTCTAGGAGGTGCACCCCGAACTTCTCAGATTGATCGAAGAAGAGAAAAGAAATTATATTGTACTAGGCACAATTGGATCAAAATCGATGAATCTGACCGAATTCGAGCTCTTCCGGGGTTTACAAGACTAACAGGGCTTTGATCTTGCTACAACAGACCACTACTAAATTGAAATTCATCAAATCTTGTTTAATTCCACCTAAACATCAAACCAATAAGAATAATCAAAATTACATAAATTTTTGACAATCCATCGCATTTGTCGGATGCAATCTGAACTCGGAAATCAATCTCCACACCCTTTGGTACATTATGCTGGCTTTCACATTCTACTTCAACATGGACCGGCTGAAATATCAATTATATTATTTTAGGTATAACCAGAGAAAATTATTAGCTCAACGGCCTAGAAAAACCGAAAAATCAAAAAGACAACGTCACAAACTTACCTTGAAATGTTCTGAACGTCGTCTGCTTCCTCTGATCCAGCTTTGCTCACGCCTTCTCTTCGCGTTTCTCCATCAGTTCCTGCAAAATGATGCAATAATCTATTGACAAGTGCCCTTTTGCTATTGTCAAATTTCCAGATTTCTTCTTCATAACGTCCGCTAGGATGTCTCACACAACACCACATATCGATGGATCTCTAAACATAAGGACCAAAGAGAAATCTTACTGTTTCTGGAGACACATCAACCGGTGGAGAATCAGATTTTGCGTCAGAGCGCGATGGGCCGGCCTCCGTGGACCCATCCATTATATTCAACACTTGGAACTGACAACAACGTAATTTTTGACATACTATTCATCACCAAATTATTCCAAATCTCAGAGTTACAATACTATCTAACACAATATTCATTCTTTCAAAAAAAATTAAAAATATTGGGCGCAGCTCGAAATCTCTATTTCCAATTTTACCTTACGTTTTTCGTGGCGTGCTACCGTAAAGGATAATGCTTCTAGAAAAAATCAAATTTTTAGGCACGAAACTGCCAAAGTTATGGCCAAAAATCGTTTTTCTCTCTGACCGCTCTCCACGTTTAGCGTGCTCTCTCGGCGGCAAAAATCGCTCGATATCTCGGCGGCGCCCGGAAAGCGCGAGCTAAAACTTTCAGGAATTGATATTTAGTCCATACCCGACGCGTGCGCAAAATTTAAAGAAAATCTGAGCGTCGCACTTGGAGTACTTCCCCCGTTAGCTAAAATTTGATTCTTTTTTGCGATTTTTTGCGTGAAATTTTTCTGCATATTTATTTTACATGTAGACAAAAATCGTTGAGTTTCTTGGCTTCATCTACTGTAAAGCGACGGCTGATAAGGCATAATCTGCACTTCGCTTGAATCATCTTTTCGCAATTAATAAATATTTTATCTATGTTAAATTTGTTTCATGTTAAACCACAATCACTTCGACGACGCCTATCCCCATTTTCCGACCTCGTTGCCTATCCTCTTGCATTCTTTTGCGTTATACTTTGGAATTTATAATTTTCTGATAACACTCTTCTAATCGAATCTTTCATAACTTCAAAAAATCTCTTTTTCAGAATTGCCCCCAAATGTCGACTGGTGCCCAATTATGGGCATTGGCCGCGAAGGACTTGCGGATAACGGCGCGGAGTAAGAAACGATGCTGTTGCGAGATCCTGGTGCCTTGTTTTGTGTTGCCAATCATAATTGGAGGGTTAATTGCGTCACAGAACTTTGATAAGCTCATTCAACCGAATTCAGTTACATTGGATTTGTCGTTGGATGGGCTGGATCAAGTGGAAGTGAAGTAAGTGTAAAGAGACACAATCGATTTTTTGTGAAAAATAGTAAAGCATGAGGCATTAAAAAGCCCTTTATTATGGCTTTGAACACTTTTTGGGTGCGAATTTACCGAGTTGGGCACAAAAACGGAATGCCAAAATTGGCGGGAGTTTTGAAGTTGGAAATTAAAAAATTTTTGCTGTAAAAAGTGTTTCACAAAGTTTATAATGAAATTAAAACACGATTTCTGAGTCAGTGAATCAGCCGCCAGTTAGGCCTGGACATAGGAAAAAATCGATTTCGAGTTTTTGATTTTAAAATGACCGCAGGCATCCAGTAAACATATTCCTGAAATATTTTTGCCTAATTCTCTCAGTAACCTACTGTAATTTACAATTTAATGTTTTTACAGTAATCAACCATTACTGGACAACTAAGCATCGGAATCGGCTGAAATTGAGAATACTGATGTTTTCGAGCATGCTCGTCATAATAGACACAGAATTTCGGCATACAGGTTACTGTAACATACCGCAATATAGGTTCGGCCGCACAAAATCGGCCATAAAAAATTTGTTTCTGAAAACCCGCAGCTGATTTTTACATATGTTGATCAGCGTAAAATTCTGCCCTAGAAACATTTAAAAAAAATTTAAAAAATCATGCCCCGATTTTCGTGGTGTAGTGGATTTTGGCCGAGTTTAGTAATCCGAAGGTCGCGGGTTCGATCCCCGTGGAACAAAAATCTGTAAAACCCCACAAAACTTCAAAAAATCGTGTCGAGGGGAATTGCTAATATACATGCAGAGTGCCAAAATCTGTATCATGGGTTATTCGCAAATTACAAGGCGTTTTTCGGAGTTAAAATTATTATTCTGGTCTTCGTGGATTCTGGCCCAAATTTAGTTAAGAAAAATGGCTAAAAATTATAGTATATACGTTTTCTTGCCTTCTGAGTTCAATGGACCCATTTTTCGACCCTAGGATTACTGTAACATGGCGAAAACGGATTTCGGCCGCGAAAATCGGCCGTAAAACCGTTCATTGCGAGTATACGCAGCTAATTCTTCGATTTTTCGAATCAGCATGAAATTCCACACTAGCGGCACTCAAAGTTGGCTTTCTCCGTTAAACACTTTTTTCAATATGGTGAATTACTTTCAAATTTGAAAATTGTAAATAAAACTACATTAGTTCTTGATTAAGCCAAAAATACTTCAAATCTGAATTTAAACGATGGATCCACACATTTATAGTCCAAAAACCCATTTCAACCAAAAAATTTGTATGTAATATTCAGCGCAAAATTTCTGCAAAGTTAAAATGGTCAGCTAAGACATATTATATAATGATTCTGGGGCAAAATTTCACGCTGATTCGAAAAATCGAAGAATTAGCTGCGTATACTCGCAATGAACGGTTTTACGGCCGATTTTCGCGGCCGAAATCCGTTTTCGCCATGTTACAGTAATCCTAGGGTCGAAAAATTGGGTCCATTGAACTCAGAAGGCAAGAAAACGTATATACTATAATTTTTAGCCATTTTTCTTAACTAAATTTGGGCCAGAATCCACGAAGACCAAAATAATAATTTTAACTCCGAAAAATGCCTTGTAATTTGCGAATAACCCATGATACAGATTTTGGCACTCTGCATGTATATTAGCAATTCCCCTCGACACGATTTTTTGAAGTTTTGTGGGGTTTTACAGATTTTTGTTCCACGGGGATCGAACCCGCGACCTTCGGATTACTAAACTTGGCCAAAATCCACTACACCACGAAAATCGGGGCATGACTTTTTAAACTTTTTTTAAATGTTTCTAGGGCAGAATTTTACGCTGATCAACATATGTAAAAATCAGCTGCGGGTTTTCAGAAACAAATTTTTTATGGCCGATTTTGTGCGGCCGAACCTATATTGCGGTATGTTACAGTAACCTGTATGTCGAAATTCTGTGTCTATTATGACGAGCATGCTCGGAAACATCAGTATTCTCCATTTCAGCCGATTCCGATGCTTAATTGTCTAGTAATGGTCGATTACTGTAAAAACATTAAATTGTAAATTACAGTAGGTTAATGAGAAAATTAGGCAAAAATATTTCAGGAATATGTTTACTGGATGCCTGCGGTCATTTTAAAATCAAAAACTCAAAATCGATTTTTTCCTATGTCCACGGCTGATTCAGTGACTCAGAAATCGTGTTTTAAATTTTTTTTATTAGTGTTACAAAATTTTTTAGGGCATGAAACAGAATGCCAAAATTAGCGGGAAGTTTTGAATTTTCGAAAAATTTTTTTTTGAATCAAAATTGTAGTGTTTTGAGGCGCTTTACAACAATAATTCAGTTTTTCTATGTTATTGACGATAATCTCAACCCTTAAAACAGAATGCCAAAATTGGCGCAGTTTTGTAATTTGAAAATTTTTCATTCTGCTTGGCAAAAATCGCGTCTTACAAGTCTTGATTTTAGTATTTTACATTTTTCAGCCACCTAAATGACAGCGATTTTCAACTCCTCCAAGAGGCGGCCAACCAATTGGGGCTGCATTTCAAAGACCGGCCATATCCGGAGAACGACCATTCCGAAGCCATTCATTTCGAAAAGTTCTCCATCGACAAAAAAGAATTTGTCTATTATTTCACGGAGAATCGGCCACACAGCAGTTTCTCGTACATAAATTATAACTTTGCTACCGGCTGGATGGCCAACAACCCGTTTGAGTCGGATATTCTGAATGATTTGACGAATGTAACAAGATACCTCGAGCATATCTATTTACGAAGGCAGATGACCATTGACAAGATTTTGATGATCGCGTCAAAGATGCAATTTCCTGCGGAATTCAGCAAAGTGAGTTTTGTAAAATACGGTTTTTATAAATGCGTCTTTTAGAGATCTACTTTAAAGATATTTCTAATATTTTTGTAGCTGATATCATCGCATATCCCTCAGCACTCCTACAACTTCTCTGTTCTGGCATTCCTTTTGCCCTACTTATTTGTGGGCCTTGTCCTTTGCTCCCTCATTCCAATGGCCATGGTGATCAAAGACTTGATTGCAGAGACGGAAAGTGAAATCAAAGTGAGTAAACTGTAATCGGATGTATATATTTTCTGTGGAAATTTTCAGACCTACCTTCTCGTCATGGGAATGGGCCGGTTCAGTTTCTACATCTCCCATTATCTCTTTGGCCTAATAAAAATGCTGATCATCATGTTCATCATTGTCCTGCCATTAGCTATCGGTCTGAAAGTAAGTTTCAACTACATGGCCTTCACTTCTACATATAAAACTTATATATGGCTCGGGACTTCTAAATCTCTCCGCAAGAGTCCATCCGAACCCTGGAAATTTAGTCCAAAGTTAAAAGTTGACAAAAAAGGAGGAGACGACAGAGAAAGGCAGAAATTCTTACAAAGAGAGAGATTGCGCAATGTTATGTCAGATTGCGCAACTTTTAACTTTGTACTAAATTTGCAGGGTTCGGATGGACTCTTGCGGAGAGATTTAGAAGTCCCGAGCCATATATCTATATAGCCATCGTCTACAAAAAACATCATTTTCAGCCAGTTCTCGGGATCATCCTTGTCTTTCTCACCTTTATTTATGTGACTGTTTGCGTGGCATTTGCACTTCTTTGCGGAACAGTTTTCCACCGGCCAGCCTTAGCTATTACTGTCAATTTGTTGGCCTGGATTGGCTCGGCCGCTTTGGCATTCGTCTTGGCCACAAACACTCTGGAAGTTGGACTCATGTGCGTCTACTCGCTGAATCCGTTAAGCGCGTTGAAAATGGCCATCAACGACTTGGAGATGTTCCAGAGATACGGTAGGAGAAATGATGACTATTGTTTATATCTTGGTATCTTTTCAGACACGCCAGTAACTGTCTTTGAGCGTTTCACATATCAATATACCTTCCTTCACGGAGCCATCTTCTTGTTTGTGGATGCAATACTTATTATTGTTGTGACTCAAATCCTTGATCTTATCCTTCCATCTGCTGGATATCCGGGGGTCGATTTCTTATCCATCTTCAAGCAGGCTAAGAATAGAAGAAAGCGAGTTGGCGATTTCAAGCATGAAGAGTCTTTGAAGCTACAAGATGGGGATTTTGAGCCAGTCAGTCAGAAGACCAGCACTCCCGATGTTGAAGTAGGTTTGGAGATGATTTTGGATCGATTTTTATTTTCTTAGCCATCGTTTCAAGCGCTTTCGTCGCTGAAATAGTTACAAAAAAAGATAAATGCTATAGTCTACATGAAAAACTTCTTTTAGGTCATAAATCTTCGAAAACGCTGGGGTTACGGCGATTACGCGGTAAACGGGACTAGTTTCCAAGCATTCCGCGGCGATATCACCGCTCTTCTCGGCCACAACGGAGCAGGAAAGTCGACTACATTCAGCTGTCTCACAGGTTACACCTCTCCAACATCCGGCGATGTAAAAGTAAGTCGATTCTTGGTGGGTTTTATATTGCCATTGACATCAATGTCATGTGCAATATAAAACTTATATAATTAATAGGGAAATGTACCGGTAACATCAAATATGATGCAATTCTAGGTGTGTGGGATGCTGATCGACGACGATCTAAGCGAAATTCGAAAGAACATTGGCTACTGCCCTCAGGGCAACCCGTTGTTTGATCGCCTCAGTTGCTTGGAACATCTGAGATTGGCCGCAAAATTGAGAGGTTCTTATCATGGCGATGAAGATTGTCGTCACGTGCTACAGCAAGTGGGACTTGGCGATGCTGAAAGTGTGGTAAGGGTGGACAATTTTCCTCTTTTTTGCTCATTTTTGGAAACCTTTAGAAAAATCATTTTTGATGTCAAGTATAATATAAAAAATGACTATACAATATTTTTAGCTAGCTGAAGAGTTGAGTGGCGGTATGAAACGAAAATTGTGTGTTGCTATGGCGTTGGTGGGAAAGAGTCAAGTCGTTTTGTTGGACGAACCGACTGCTGGAATGGATCCAACCGCTCGAAGGCAGATCGGAGATATCTTGGAGAAATTCAAGCATGAAAGGTAGGGATTTTACATCGCTAATGAATTAATAATATTATAATTACCTTAGCGGTAAATATGGTATGAATTTTTGATTGAATAAGTGGTTTGAAAGTTCCGAAAATTTGAATTTTTTCAATTTTGGCATTCTGTTTTAGATCCTCAAAAAAAACATTTTGAAATGTAAATTGATAGAAAAAACACTTGTAAAATACGCTGCGGACAAATGTAAATTTCTTTTTTTCATTTTGGCAAAAAAGTTTCAAAATTCAAATTTCCCGCCTTTTTTTGGCATTCTGTCTCAGGACTCCGAAATGCTCAAGAATCAAAAATCAAGTGTCTAAAAGTGTTTTAAAATACGTTTTTTCTCTTCCAGAACGATTATTTTGACCACCCACTACATGGACGAAGCGGACATGCTCTCAGATCGGATATTAATCATGGTCAAAGGGAAGGTCACCTGCGCCGGCTCCTCCACATTCCTCAAAAACCGCTTTGGCACCGGCTTCTTGCTCACAATCACTCTCCGACAAGGGGTGGAGCCGATCGCCGGAGCCAATCAGGTCCTCGAGCTGGTCCGCCGAACAATTCCCACCGCCAAAATGGACGGAAGCCCGGCGGCGCAATTTACGCTGAATTTACCGTACGAAAGCAAAGCGCGCTTTGTGGAATTATTCGCATTCTTGGAGAAGGAGCGAAACAATTTGGGAATAGACTCTTTTGGGCTGTCAGTGAATACTTTGGAGCAAGTTTTCATCAAAGTTGGGGAGAAGGCGGAGAAGAGCAGTAGTCGACAATTGGCCGAGAAAATTGCGGAGAATGCGTTGAAAGTGGAACGACAGGATTGTAAGGATCGATTTTTGTTTACATTTCTTGGGGACTGAGACCAAATTTGACCGGTCAGATATTGAAAAAGTGACCGGGGAAACGACTAGTTTAACTGGTTCAAAAAATCGTCAAATTCAAAAAAAAATTTTTTTTGATCGAAACTGAAATTCGACAGGTCAAATAACCAAATTAATTGGTCAAATTGCCATTTAGATGGGTTGAAAAATTTGAAAAATCAGATAGACTTGAAAAAAAATTACTTTTTTTTACCGTCAAATTGAAAAAATGACCCGTCAACTTGCCCAATATAACCGGTCAGATTGGTCATCTTGCCCAATACGACCAGTCAGATTGGTCATCTTGTCCAATCAAATTTACTTGACTATAATTCTCTTTTTATTCAGTCCATCGACACCCGAATTTTTTCAAACAATCAATTGCCCTAATGTGGAGAAATTACTTGTACATGTATCGGCACTTGCTCAGATCGATCGTCCCATTCTTTGTTTGTCTGGTGTGCTTCCTCTTTTTGTATATTAAACAAAAAGATGAGCCAAAAAGTGCCGTCAATTTTGACACTCAAGGTAAGGAGCTTTGGGATTTTCTGTTTTTTTTTTAGTTTTACAGGGGAAGTACCCCAAGTGTGACTCTCAGATTTTCTTAAAATTTTGCACACATATCGGGAATAGATTAAATATCAATTCCTGAAAGTGTTGGCTCGCGCTTTGCAGGCGCCGCCGAGATATTAAACGATTTTTGCCGCCGAGAGAGTACGCAAAACATGGAAAGCGGTCAGAGAGAAAAACACTTTTTGGCCATAACTTCGGTAGTTTCGCGCGGAAAAAATTGATTTTTTGTGGAAATATTACCCTTTACGGCCGAAATAGGTATAAAATTTTCGTGCCAAATTTCGGCAAAAATTGTCAAATTTTCGCCAACTTTCGACCTAAAAATCTCGGTGGTTTCTGCAAAGCGCGAGCTAGGATTCTCGCACAAGCCTTAGAAAAAAATATTGTAAATTTGTCACAAGCTTCATCAAAATCTGAGCGTCGCATTTGGAGTACTTCCCCTGTTAGATTTAAAAATTTTTTTCAATTTTTTTTACAATTAAAAATTTTTTTTTATTTTTTAAAAATTGTAAAAATAAGTTTAAATCGAAATTTTTGAAAAAATAAAATAATTTTTTTTACAAAATAATGCTAAAAAATATCAAAACATTTCAGAAAAAGTCGTTCTCCAAACCTTGGAATCCATCCCGCATTCGCATCTCCTCTCTTCCGCCAAATATTTCGACAGTATCAGCAAACTGGCCAAGGAGAAAATTGAGCAATGTTCGGTGGACAGGATGGAATATGACGCCGAGAAACTGAAATCACAGCAATTTAGAATCCCTCCGAATGCGTTGGGAATTTTCGAACAGGGCTCGACATTGTACTTGATGGGAAGCCCATTTCTGCACAATAGTTTGATGTTGGCCATCAATTTATTCAGCAATTTGGTGTTCGGAAATGGAAAGGATAGTAAGTTAAAAAAAATTTTATTTTTTTTTTATTTTTTGGGAAATCTAAAAAATGAAAAAATCGATTTTTTTATTTTTTTTATTTTTTTGGGAAATTTAAAAAAATGAAAAAATTGATTTTTTTAATTTTTTTTTATTTTTTTTTCTTTGGAAGTTTTAAAAATGAAAAAATTGATTTTTTTAATGTTTTTTTATTTTTTTGGAAATTTAAAAATGAAAAAATTGATTTTTTTAATTTTTTTTAATTAAAAAAAAATTATTTTTTTTTGCATTTTAATAAAAAAATTTAATTTTTCTCTTATTTTTAGCTAATATCCAAGTCGGATTTATGGGAAATTCGACCGATTTTTCGTTCAACATCGGAATCTTCTTCAACGGAGTTATGAACAGCGTCTTCAATGCATTCGGATTGACGTTTGGTTTGGCCATGTTGCTCTCTACTATTATTAGTGAAAGAAAGAAGAAGTTCAAACATCAGGTAAGAGAATTTTGAATTTCTTTTGGACAAAAATTGAAAAAAAAGTATTTTTGACTTTTTTGATTTATTTTTTTTTGTGTGTTAAAATAAAATATTTGTCGTAAAAAATGCTTAAAATCAGTTTTTTGTGGTGATTTATTAAATTATTTTTTGAATTCCCGCCATTTAAGAAAATCTTGGCATTCTGTTCTAAGGTTTGGAAATGCCCATAAATGGGGCAAAAGTAGATAAAAAATAACTTTGAAGGCTTGATAAGACATACTCTCCCATTTGGCCCATGGATTACTCTTTTTTTACATGAATTTTCACAATTTTTATCTTTGTCATGATTAATATACCAAAATTTCGTTTTGGTATCTACATCAATATAAGTGATGTCAAAGCACTTGATAAGACTTTTAAATCACCAAAAGTTCCATTTTACTTTTTTTCAAATTCCAAAAATTTTTTATTTCAGCTTTACTTGGCGTCAGCTCGACCTTATACCTACTGGATTTCCCAATTCCTCACCGATCTCTCCTACTTCGCAGTCTTGGCCATTTTCGTTTTCGGCCTGAGTTTCTGGGCCTCTGAGCCCAACTTTGCATGCACTTTGGGAATCGTCCCGATTTGGATCTTGTACTTTACGGCCAGCTCTTTGGCCAGCTACGTGATGAGTTTCGCATTCGAATCACCGACGAAAGGAACCGTTTTTATCTTGGCATTCCACACGATCATTCCGATGGTCTTATTTATTGCGTTTTCGATCGCAGTGGGAGTTATTTCATTCGTTTTGAAACAAGATCCGAGCGATTATTTTCAGTTTGGACTGGTAAG
The DNA here is from genome assembly GCA_904066235.2 of Bursaphelenchus xylophilus. Classification (NCBI taxonomy): domain Eukaryota; kingdom Metazoa; phylum Nematoda; class Chromadorea; order Rhabditida; family Aphelenchoididae; genus Bursaphelenchus; species Bursaphelenchus xylophilus. The sequence continues at coordinate 10,518,093 of CAJFCV020000003.1, read as the reverse complement.
TGAAAAAATAAAAAAATTTTATTTCCAAGCCTAAAGTGGTGATAAATATCAGCAACCTTGTACCTATAATATTTTATAGTTCTTCCTCGACATCCTCTTCCCCGCCGTTGGGCTTTTCCGCTCTCAAAACACTTGCACCATTGAATGCGACAAGTCCAAAAAAGGCACCGACTTCGCTACCATCTACAACAGCAGGGACCTGTTCACACCGTCGAAGGAAAAAGATTTCTGGTCAATTGCGCCGAAGGTTTCGCTGGTTGCGCTCGGTTTGAGCATCCTATTTTACTTGGCTTGGCTGATTTTGATTGAAAGCAAAGTCATCGGAAGAATCGTGCATAAACTGCACATCAAAAAGTTTGTCAGTGTAAGTTTATTTTTTTCAAATATGCAAACACCCTAAAAAAGAAATCTAAAATGTTCTGAAACTAAGAATTCTTTTTGAAATTTCATTTTCCCGCCAATTTTTTAAATCATGGCATTCTGTTGCAAGGTCTGATTCTAGCTTACAGTTTTAAGTAGTCACGTTAAAACATGGGTAAACAAAAATGGTGTTGGTTTGACCGAAAAAACGGAAAATTTTAACTTCCCGCCAAATTTATTCAAATTTTGGCATTCTGTTGCAATCGCTCAAAATGATCAATAATGCAAGATTTAGAAGTCATACAGCCTTAAACGTCAAAATCCCAAACCATTTTGTCGGTGTTACTCTTTAAAATTTTAAATTTCGCGCCAATTTTGAAAATCTTGGCATTATGTTGCAATCGCCAAAAACCTTCCATAAAGCAAGGTCTAATAGTCCTAAGGGTATGTAAGCCTGATAAATCAATTTCTCGCTGTTTTGGCGTTGTGATTTATTTTAAATTTCAAATTTCCCGCTAATTTTGAAAATCTTGGCATTTTGTTGCAGCTAATCAAATTTTTTATATATCCATTTATAAACTAAATTTTTGCATTTCAGTACCTTCGCCGACCATTGGACGAAGATTACGATGTTGCGCAAGAACGTGAGAGAGTATCCGCCTTGGGGGATTATCAACAATCTTTGGCCGTCCGAAGCCTCTTCAAATTTTATTCCGAATCCAAATGCGCCGTTCAAGATCTCACCTTTGGGATGGCACCCAACGAGTGTTTTGGACTTTTGGGTAGGACTTCTTTTTAAATTTTTTAAAATTAAAACTAAAAAAAATGTTTTATTTTTCAGGAGTAAATGGTGCCGGTAAAACAACAACATTCGACATGCTGACCAATCAAATCTATCCCTCCAGCGGAACAGCGACAATTCTCGGAATTCCCATTCAACAGACCCCTCCTATCGGGTATTGCCCTCAATTTGATGCGCTTTCTGGAAGTTTAACCGGCCGCGAAACTTTGCAACTGCTCGGTAGACTGAACGGATTCGAAAATGTGGATGAGCGAGTCAGATTGGTGTTGGAATGCGTGATGATGGAGGAAAAGGCGGATAAATTGGTCAAAACTTACAGGTAAGGTGGAATAAGCTATAAATAATTTGAGGGTAAAATACGTTGACCATTGATAGTCATACATTCATATCATTGTCGAAGAAAATTTGCAATCGGTTCAAACTGTCGGTCATAGATAGGTTTCAACGTATTTATGTTTGAAACAATCCACCAAAAACGTTGTTTTGCGCAGTGGAGCGTCTTGACCTCTAGTATAACAAAACCTGACTATAACGAACAAATTCAGAAGGCTGATTCAGCTGATTATAAAGCCAAAACAACCCTCCGTAAGACACTTCTAGAACAAATGAAGCGTTGGTTCTTTAATATTCTTTGTACGCATCTAGGTTTGACTGTACTTTTATTGCAACTTGTTATACTTGTTTTATCCCACAAGTCATAACATACATAGTCTATGAAAGGATGGACTCTTAGAACTTATTTCTACATATTTCTATACAGCTTATGTTGTTTTAGCGGCGGTCAAAAGCGTCGTATTTCGATTGCCTGCTGTCTCATGTCCGGCTCCAAATTCCTCGTTCTGGACGAGCCCACTGCTGGTGTTGATCCCGCCACTCGTCGCCACATTTGGGACCTTCTGATCGCAATGAGAAACCAGAACAAAGCAATTCTTCTCACCACCCACTCCATGGAAGAGTGTGAAGCACTTTGCACGAGAATCGGCTTTCTTCGAGCCGGAAGGCTGCGAGGAATCGGCAGCTCGCAACATCTCAAGTCCCGCTATGGCAACTCGTACATCTTGACGTTGATCTTGAACGATCCCGGCCAAGCGAACGCCGCTTTCGTGGATGATGCGGTCCGAAAAATGTTCGACGTTGCGGCGACGGACTCATCGCCCGAACACAGCGCGCTCTCGTGGACGTTGCCCAAGAAAGCGGGCTCTTATTGGAGTCAAATGTATGGAGATGTGGAGCGATTTGTGAACGAGGTCAACCGACAAGCCGGAGTTCAGTTGATCGGCGATTTCTACTTGATTCAAGACTCTTTGGAACAGGTGTTTACGAGGTTAGCAACGTTGGAGGAGAGTCAAGTGGAACAGCCGGCGGCAATAGTAAGTTGAGGGGTTTTTTACAATCTTCGAAGATAGAAGATCTTCTATATAAAGTTGTTTGTCTCGTCCCATGTCTTCAGAAAATTCTGTTCTCATGAGTAAAAGTCGAGGAACTTATTATAATACTTACAAAGCTTTATGTGTTTAGAAATTGTGGCACAATGACACCCGTTTAAGACGTGCCAGTGGTATAACCAACCGCTGCAGTGACGGCTTCATCCAATGGAAAAAAACGTACCATTTTGCATTCGGGAAATATCAAAAAACATAGCAAAATGCCTCCCTTTAGAAATAAAAAAAAATCTGTCTTGAAGCCGCGCTTTTGGAATTGGAGTTTTTTTTTCATTTTGAGAGGGATGTATTTTGCTACATTTTTTGATACTTCCCGGACGCAAAATGGTGCTTTTTCGCCACTGTATGTATGGCTAGGAATACTCTCCAAAGAACCTCGAGAAATCTCCTAGCCTTATACGCGGTGTTCCGGAAAATATGCCGGAATGTTTTGCCAATTTCTTGGCACTCCGTGAAGACATCCAAAAAATCCTTTTGCAGAATATAGAAGAAGATGGGTGGTTTTTTGCCCAAAAGAATCCCTTCCTCCGCCAACGCAGAAAGTAATCTATTCGAGAGAGTTTTGACCGGTTTTTTGGTCATCACACCAGTTTTGTAGTGATTGCCGAAGTGTCCAATGTATCCGAGTGTATATGTATATGTATGTTGTGAAAGTCCGGTAAATGTTCGCTGATGGCTGTATTATGTTTCTACTTTGCTTTTGTATATGTTACATCTGTTTTAAGAACTTTCTGATAGTGTTCTTTTTGTCATCATTTCCTTTGTGCTGACTGCCAACCTTTCTCGAAGTGGTAGAGCATAAAACGGCAAATATGAGTATGGTTTTCGACACGGATTTTGTTAACTAAATAAAGAAGATCACTATAATGAAAAAAATTAACAAAACGCAAATTTTAACTAACAAAAACCGCGCCAATAAATCCGCCGGATAATTATGCATCAACCTAATACGTATTTTAAAAATTTCAGCTCTGTATTTCAATTTTCCGCCATTTTCATTAATTTTCTCTGTCCTACAATCTTCCAAACATGGTCTTATATATTTTTATTTTCAGTTCCCACCTCCCCCTCCGTACAACCAAGCAGCGAACGGAGCGCCCCTCGCCTCCGCTCCGGATCCCTGGGCATTGGAGCAGCCACAACGGCCGGCTCAAGACTCTCTGCATTTCTAAATCACTTCATGAAACGTTATGAAATATACACATATCATATATATAATACAACGTGTACTCCATAAATGCCAGAACATATCATTTCGGTGGAATAAATTTTGTTTCGTTTTCTTTGATTGGAACTCTTTTTGTCAAATTCCACGGCCTTACGAGTCATGTCTTCCGCAAGCAGTGATTCATGATATAACGTTATTCTTCTGCATTACTTTGCGAATTTCGCAAATTTGAGCAGCTCGATTTTCATTTCAAAAAGTGATGCCCATTTTAGGGAATGATGGTTCATAAGGGATGTACCTCAAGTGCGACGCTCAGATTTTTTTTATGTTTTGCGCACATGTCGGGCATAGACTAAATATCAATTCCTAAAAATCTTAGTTCTCGCTTTGCAAACGTCATGACACGTCACCCAGTTATTGAACGATCTTTGCCACCGAGAGAGTACGCTAAACGCCGAGAGCCGTCAGAGAGAAAAACACTTTTTGGCCATAACTTAGCCCGTTTCGTGCAGAAAAAATTGATTTTTTACGGAAATATACCCTTCTGTGGTAAAAAAAGGCATTAAGCTTTTTGCGACAAAATTCGCCAAAAATTCGGGAGATTTTCGCCGACTTCCGATCTAAAAATTTCGGTTGTTTTTGCAAAGCGCGAGCTAGGATTCTTGCATCTAAATTAGAAAAAAATTTTCTTAGTCTTTTCACGACTTCGCGTGCGAAATTGCATATTCCCACGGAATGACCGACAAATTGGCATAAAAGGAAGAGAAATCGCCAATTATTAGGATTTATTTTGTGTCTGTTCTTTCCCGGTTGTGTTGTATTCAATAAACCGTCATATTTCCTACTGCCTATTATTGATTGGTCTATGGCCAGCTCTTGTGAAGTTGGTTCCTCAAGTATTGTGAGTTCAGTTGTGAAGTTGTTGCCTAGGGCATAGTTAGTTGCATTGTCGCTTGTTTGTATATTTGTTGTTGTTGTATTCGCATAGGGCTTGGGATCTTAGGTAGAACTAGATTAGGGACCCTTATTACTTGACCCAAGGTCTTGACAGTCTGTGCCAAGTTTCATCAAAATCTGAGCGCCGAATTTGGTGTACTCCACAATTTTTTGCGCGCGACAAAAAGCTTTGTTATAGAGAGGCTTATTTGGCCCAGGAATTGCCCCTCTTTCTATAAAAATTGTCTGTAGCAGAAACCCTTTTTTTAAAACAAGTCTTTGTCTTATACATAGCATGGAGTAAGACATACTATACGGCAAACATTGCCGATCTAAAGCCATGCGCCCCTAGAATAGGAAATGAAAAGAAAACCTCTTTTTTTAGGTCTTACGTGCCCGAAGAATAATCATATTTTTTTATGTTTTTTGGCCGAAAACACGCTTTGATTCGCCACAGTTTACATTTATTCACGTTTTTGATTATGATTACTATATGTATTTTGATTTACAGTGTCCTCAGACAGTCGCAAAGAGCTTCGTTTTGGCTATTACGCCGGACTCTTTGATCCATTGTGCAGTGTTGTGCATTACATAATATAAATTTTGTATAGATCCATTGTTTCTTTTTGTAAAAGAAGCAGACGGTGTTTTTGGCCGGAGGTTCAAATATATACAGCGTCTGGAAACATTGACCAGAAATTTTCTCATTTTGTTAATTTTTTTATGTACAAAATTTTCGTATGCGTAATATCAGTCTGTCGGGAAAATAATGAGCACAAATTATTTCGCTGCGTCAATCGCGCCGCTAAAGTTGAAAATTTCTGATTTTGTCGCGACACAATTCATTTTCTCGGCGGCGTTTTGATTTTTGACGCAACAGAGTGCACATTATTTTCCCGACAGACCGATATTCTTGCAATTTTATGTTGAGAAGGTATTATTTTTAGGATTTAGATGCCTTCAGGGCCTTTTTAATTTAAATTTTTTTGTACATTCCCTTATAATGGAATTCGTTTTTAATCAAACATCCTTTTCAGCCATGTCCACACTCGGACAGCTCAAAGCCTTGGCCATAAAGGACCTCCAAGTGTCCAAGCGCAGTAAAAAGCGGCTGTGTTGCGAGCTATTGGTCCCGTTATTCGTGCTGCCGATGATTATTATGGCCGCAAAGTTATCCGACAAGTATGTTCAGGCAATTGTCCCGGTTAGTCCGGAGACCTGCGTTTTGGAGGTGAATACAACAACTGAGTTCAACATTGAGTAAGTTTTCATTGACTTCAATGTATACTAACAGGGGATGTACCACAAAAATAAGTTTGTTATAGAAGGGTTTCGTTGTATAAAGGTTCATTTTAGCTTACTGGGAGTACCCCAAGTGCGACGCTCAGATTTTGATGAAACTTGGCGCAAATTAAGAAGAATTTTTATAAAGATATATGCGAGAATCCTAGCTCGCGCTATGCAGAAACAACTTAAATTTTTAGAACCAAAATTGGGAAAAAAAGACATTTTTTTGCAATTTTCGACACAAAAATTGTCATGCCTATTTCTACCATAGAGGGTAATGTTTCCACAAAAAATTAATTTTTTCGCATGAAACTTGCAAAGTTATGGTCAAAAGCATTTTTTTCTCTCTGACCGCCCTCCGCGTTTAGCGTACTCTCTCGGCGCCAAAGACCGTTCAATAACTGGGTGGCGCTTGCAAAGCGCGAGCTAAAATTTTCGGCACTTTCGGTACTTCCCTTGTAACCCAATTTTTCTAGGAATTTAAACCCCGCGGATTACGCTGAGTTCTCGAATGCTGCGAAATCGCTCAACGTAAAACTTGTCGACTCCTCGCCGGATCGCATATTTTTCAACAAATTTGACAGAGCTTCCAAGAAGTTTGAGTATTACATCGGCATTGGAGGTCACACTGCGGGTCGGGTCAAGTTTTTTTCATGGGGTGGTCAAGTCTTTCCCCCTAATGTTATTTTTTCCCCGAAATTCAGACTGTTATGTCGGAGGTTAATCAAGGTAAATCTGGTCAGTTCTTGTTGATTATTTCAAGAACAAGTCTTATTCTATTTTTAGAAATCAAATTTGATTGAATTACGGTGTGGGTTTGCCTCAATTTTTAGCATTCTTTGGGGGTAGGTATTCTATACCTAGATGATCAATTGTGAGACAGTTTCAAGTCGGATTTACAATTTCGTCTCCATTTCACCTTCGGACGTACGCCCTCTGTCTCATAAAAGTAAGTATTTGTTATTCTGGTTGTACATTTTTTAGCTTTCAAAGATTTTGTATATTCTAGGTTATTCAGAAAATTTTGTGTGGGATTTGGCAGGGTTTTCCTCAAAATGACGTCCAAAATATTAATTTTACTGTCCTAACCGCGTTTTCCATTTCCAGAAGTCTTCACAGATGTGTTCCAGGTACCATACATTACGGGGACCATGTATAACATCCGCCTGAAAAAATGCTAGATTGGTTTCAAACACATTTGTTCTTTATTTGATAAGTCTTCACAAGTATTTTCCTTCATTTTTATGAACATTTCGCATAGTTTGGGCGTTGAATTTCATCTCTACCTAAAATCTGCATCAAGTTTGGTCATGAAGAAAAAGTCTAAAAGAGAAGGAGAAACCTGTCCAATTATGTTTTTATAGGCACTAAAGAGCAATATTACGCCAAAATAATCTTATCCAGGCTGAAAACTCGGAAATGTCAACTAAAATCTTCAAAAGTACCTAGTATAATAAACAAAATCTCTAATAACTAAAAAACGTACAACCAGAATAACAAATACTTACTTTTGTGAGACAGAGGGCGTACGTCCGAAGGTGAAATGAAGACGATATTGTAAATCCGACTTGAAACCGTCTCACAATTGATCATCTAGGTATAGAATACCTACCCCCAAAGAATGCTAAAAATTGAGGCAAACCCACACCGTAATTCAATCAAATTTGATTTCTAAAAATAGAATAAGACTTGTTCTTGAAATAATCAACAAGAACTGACCAGATTTACCTTGATTAACCTCCGACATAACAGTCTGAATTTCGGGGAAAAAATAACATTAGGGGCAAAGACTTGACCACCCCATGAAAAAAACTTGACCCGACCCGCAGTGGGTCATGATGAGAGCAATAAAATAAGCGATGGCTGGATCTCCGATGATCCCTATCAAAGTCAAGGGCTCTCTGACTATTTCAACTTGACTCTGAGCAATCGTCAAGCCCAAGAGGAACACATGAAGCTACAGTATACGATTGATCAAGTGCTATTGAAACTGGCATCAGGAAACAACGGAAATGAAAAGGCGAGTTCAACAACAGCTCTTGTAATCAATGAATTTTTAGGTGACAGTAAAATTCTTCCCGGAAAATCCCTACGGATTCTCATTCCTCACAATCAGCTTGCCCTTTCTTTTTGTGGCTTTTGTATTTTCATCGCTGATCCCGATGGCTATGATCATCAAAGACGTGATATATGAGGGAGAAACCGAAATTAAGGTGGGTTGAAAATTGAGATCGGATACAAAAAGGTCAGCGTTCAAAAAGAAAGGCCAAAAAGCGACACTGAGCTAGAGATATTGAGCTGTCTTTGCCGCCGGTAGAGTACGCAAAACACAAAGACTAAAACGCTTCTCCAGTGGCGAAAAACGTACCATTTTGCAGAAGTATCAAAAAATGTAGCAAAATACCTCCCACTTCAAGTGAAAAACTCCGATTTCAAAATTGCGCCCACTCTTTTTGTGAGGGAACGGGTTTTTTTTTAATTGGAGAAGGAGGTATTTTGCTGCATTTTTGATATTTCCCGGATGCGAAATGATACTTTTTTTGCCATGAGATCAGGTCTGTCACTGTAGGTCGCCTATGTATTTATAAATCTTTGTGTGTCCAGAAAATGTGTCAGGAAGACACCAGGTTAAAATGCGCCAGTAGTATATGTAAACAGTGGCTGTATATAAAGATGGTCATATAAGAATTCACAAAATTTTTTTCCCAAATCGCGATTTTCGGTGCACAAAAAAGTGGACGCCCAAATCGGTGCAGACTTAGCTTTTTGGGGGAACAGTTGACCCATTTTGTATTTCTGCTCGAGAAGAATTTTTTTGGTTTTCGCCAATCTTCAAGTGTATTTTCTGAATGAAGACAAGATGGAAATTGTCCAAAAAGGGGATTTTTACCAAGAGCCGGCTGCCCCGTTCGATTTGATGTCTAGATTTCCCGTTTTCTGCTCTGATAAAGCACCAAATTTTGGAATGTTGTGATGTTTGCTGTATCATGGATAATGTAAGCCGATTTGCCTATTTTTGCCAACCATAGATAGCCATTGTTTATGCTACTGGCCCATTTTAAAGCAGCGTCGTCGTGACAAATTTTCTGGACACAAAATAAACCTTGTTCCAGACCTACCTTCTCGTAATGGGAATGTCGCGGCACAGTTTCTACGCCTCGCATTTCCTGTTTGGTCTCGTAAAGATGAGCATCATCATGGCGATTATTACCATCCCATTTTTTTGGGCTTTCAAGGTAAGTCCAATCTACTTGAAAAACCAATGACCTTTTCAGTTAAAAGTCAACATTTTACTCGTTATCTTCGTATTTCTCTACGTTTTGTTCTGCGTGGCGTTTGCTTTGTTATGCGGGACGATCTTACAACGAGTTGGGCTGGCAGTAACTCTAAATGTTTTGGTTACACTAGGACTCACTGCTCTTGCGTTTCAAGCGGCAAATCGTTTGAATGTAGTGGAGATGTGTTTGCATTCGCTCAATCCGCTGGCTGCTTTCCGCCTTGGCTTGACGGATTTGGAGCTCATGCAGAGATACGGTAAGATATGCCGTCCTTGTAGCAGAGTAGAGGCTGTCCTAAAATAACTTAACCATCTCGCTTACTCAAGGTGACCGAGAAAACTTTAGTTTTTATTTTCTATGTTATCAGAAAGTTTTGTCCGTCAATTTTTAGAAAATTTTCATAACTTGTCTTAGGACAGATATACAAAAAACATTTTTACGTGTCATATTCTGTTTGTCATGGCTAGAATACATGCCAAGTTTTAAAGTGATTGAGTTGTATTTACTTGAGATATGGGTGGTCAAAAATTTATGTCCTGGGGTATACAGTGGGGGACCTGATCCATTGGCAAAAAACGTCTCATTTTGCATCCCGGAAGGGACCAAAATGTCTCCAAACCCTTCCCTTCTTTAAGCTAAAAAACTCTGCTTTGAAAAGCGCGCCCTTTCCTTCAAGGCGGGCTCTTCAAAACGGGGTTTTTTAGCTTAGAGAAGGGAAGGGTTTGGAGACATTTTGGTCCCTTCCCGGATGCAAATGGGACGTTTTTTGCCATTGGATCCGGTCCCTCACTGTAGTACATAGACAGATTTACATTTTTCTTTCAGAAACCTCACCTTCCCCACTTAGCCGGTTCACTTATCAATACAACTTGATTCATGCCTTTATTTTTTTGCTCCTTGACACCTTCATCATTATCTCGTTGACTTTTCTCTTGGAGTTGATTGTGCCGACCGCTGGGAATCCAGGGATGGATTTCAGCCAACTTCTTGGGATCTTCCAACGAAAAGGCAAGGTTTCGGGTATGAAAGAAGGTCAGTCAGATGTGCGGTTGGATAAAAATGACTTTGAATCAACAGAAGGGAGAATGGACAAACCGGACGTCGATGTAAGTGGATTTTACTATTCTGTTAAGTGGTATATAGGCATAGAAATAATAATTTGAATGGCGATTTGGCTGCTTTCTACCAAAAAATCAATTCTAGGTCCAAAATCTGCGAAAACGCTGGGGTTACAGTGGAGACTATGCTGTAAATGGAGCCACTTTCCAAGCCTTTCCCGGCGATATCACTGCACTTCTTGGGCATAATGGTGCTGGTAAATCAACAACGTTTTCTTGCTTGACTGGATATACAAAACCGACTTCGGGAAAAGTTATGGTAAGCCGATGAAAATTGCCACTTCCTAAGGGCAAACTTTCTCTCATAAAAACAAAATCCGTCTCCTTCCAGGTGTGCGGTTATGACGTCGAATCCAGCCTCAGCGCCGCTCGAAAATACATTGGCTACTGCCCGCAAGGCAATCCTTTGTACGAACGTCTCTCTTGCGTAGAACATCTGCGGCTGGCCGCAAGGCTACGCAACGCTTACATTGGCGATGATGATTGTATGTCGATCTTGGAGAAGGTTGGCCTCGAAGAGTCTCCGAATGTGCTGGCTAGTGATCTGAGTGGCGGGATGAAGCGGAAGCTGTGTGTTGGCATGGCTTTGGTTGGGAATAGTAGAGTGGTTTTATTGGACGAGCCCACCGCTGGAATGGACCCCACTGCCAGAAGACAAATCGGAGATATCTTGGAGAAATTTAAGCAGGACCGGTAAGGATATCTTTTACATTCATCCGCGGTCATTCTGGACGTTAAAAGACGATTTTTGGCTCACTGCGTCAGCCCGTAATGGACCCGGGACATAGGAAAAAATCGATTTTGAGTTTTTTGCATAAAAATGACCGTCGACATGTGCTAAGGAAAAGCGAACAACAGTTTTTCCCAATTCTGCCCGGAAGGCATAAATTTGCTTAAATTTGTCTTTTTTGGAATTTTCGACCTGGTGACGTCATAGAAAGAGCAAATCACCCAAAATTTTGCTTGTGTACGTTTTCGACCTTTGGGAATTCATTTTTTTGAAAATTAAGTCTCTCAGATTACTGTAACATAGGCATATTGTAATCCGGTCGATAAAAATCGACCGTAACTCCTTCGTATCAAAAATCCCACAGGATTTTATTTCAGATTCGGAATCAGCATAAAATTCTGCATATTATACACATAATGTGAGGTCATAACTCCAGGGGGGAGATCGCGTAGTATATTGGATTTTGGCAAAAAGTACGTTTGAAAGGTCGCGGGTTCGATCCCCGCTTGGTGCAAATATTGAAAACACGGCGGAAATCGCGTTTAATGGACACCTAAGGGTTATATGAGATACACTAAGCAATTTTAAACATTAATGCATATCTAATTGCGATTAAAACTGATTTTATATAATTTTTGGAGACTGAATATGCCAAAAATGAAATTGCTTCAAACCGCTTGAAATTGGCAACACTTATTCTAGGGTCAATTGTAAGAAACTTTTGTGTTAACTTTTTTTGGCAAATCACCGTACCATGGATTACTGCAACATTAAACCTGATTTGGTTTTTCGTGTACCACATGGCGCATAGAAGTCGGATTGTCATCATTGTGGTCAGAATGGTTAAGAAAGGGTTTTCTTGTGTACAAAAAAATTTTTATGGCTGTACCGTTTGGAATGGCCGAGTTATTTGACGCACTTTCACCAATTGATTATGACATCAAAACGCGTTGCAGTTAAGGTTGAATTTTCTTTCATATATAGAAAGTGGATCTTTTCGCTGTCTAAAACGACTAATTAAAACGATTTAATATTTTATGCAAGAATTTTGCAGAAAATTGCTGTTAATCAGGACACGTTTAATGCTACAGTAATCCATGGTACGGTGATCTGCCAAAAAAAGTTAACACAAAAGTTTCTTACAATTGACCCTAGAATAAGTGTTGCAAATTTCAAGCGGTTTGAAGCAATTTCATTTTTTGCATATTCAGTCTCCAAAATTATATAAAATCAGTTTTAATCGCAATTAGATAAGCATTAATGTTTAAAATTGCTTAGTGTATCTCATACAACCCTTAGGTGTCCATTAAACGCGATTTCCGCCGTGTTTTCAATATTTGCACCAAGCGGGGATCGAACCCGCGACCTTTCAAACGTACTTTTTGCCAAAATCCAATATACTACGCGATCTCCCCCCTGGAGTTATGACCTCACATTATGTGTATAATATGCAGAATTTTATGCTGATTCCGAATCTGAAATAAAATCCTGTGGGATTTTTGATACGAAGGAGTTACGGTCGATTTTTATCGACCGGATTACAATATGCCTATGTTACAGTAATCCGAGAGACTTAATTTTTAAAAACATGAATTCCCAAAGGTCGAAAACGTACACAAGCAAAATTTTGGGTGATTTGCTCTTTCTATGACGTCACCAGGTCGAAAATTCCAAAAAAGACAAATTTAAGCAAATTTATGCCTTCCGGGCAGAATTGGGAAAGACTGTTGTTCGCTTTTCCTTAGCACATGTCGACGGTCATTTTTATGCAAAAAACTCAAAATCGATTTTTTCCTATGTCCACCGCTGACGCAGCGAGCCAAAAATCGTCTTTTAAAATCGAAGGGAAATTTGAATTTCGGACTTCCCGCCAAAATTGGCATTGTGATGCAAGGGTCTGAAAGTTGGTTTTATCGCGCCTAAAGGCTGTAAATTTAATCGTATGGGTTGTTTTTCAAACAATAAAAGACGTTTTGCAGCAAAATTTTCAAAATTAAAATTTCCCGCATTTTTTGGCATTCTGTCTTAGGCCTCCGGAATACTCAAAAATGGGTAAATTAAGTGTTTAAAAGTAATTTAAAATACGAGTTTTTGCTTCTAGAACCATTATCTTGACCACACATTACATGGACGAGGCGGATCTTCTTTCCGACCGAATATTAATCATGGTCAAAGGAAAGGTAATTTGCGCCGGATCCTCGGCCTTCCTCAAAAACCGATTTGGCACCGGATTCCTGCTTACCGTAACTCTCCGACAAGGCGTTGACCCCGTAAAAAACTCCGCCGAGATTTTGTATTTGATCCAAGATTACGTGGAGGACGCGAAATTCGATGGCAGCCCTGCGGCGCAATTCACTGTGAACCTGCCATTCGAAGGCAAAAAACAGTTTGTAAGACTGTTTTCGGCGTTGGAAAGGAGCAAGGATGCGCTGGGAATAGACTCTTTCGGACTGTCCGTTAACACTTTGGAACAGGTCTTTATTAATGTGGGAGAACGAGCCGAGAACAAAGATGGAAGAGAGGTGGCGGACAAGATCGCGGAGAACGCAAGGAGAGTTGAACAGCAGGATTGTAAGTTCAAATTTATATATAAGATCGTCTGAAAAGTCTGTCCGGAAAATCATGACTTATGTGTCCCGTTTAGTAAGTCGCAATCCCAATATCGTCAAGCAAATCATCGCGTTGGTCTGGAGAAACATCCTATACCAATTTCGGAGCCCTGTCCGCACAATCGTCCCATTTTTGGTATGTCTGGCCTCATTTGCCTACCTTTGGTTTGGATTGAAAAACAAACGAGAAAGTCATATGGAGCTGAAAGGTAAGCGCTGAATTTTTTTAATTTCTTATATTACAAGGAAAGTACTTCTATGGGGTGTGGAGTTACAGGTCGAGATATATATCAAAAAATTCGCAAAAATTTTCTGATTCAGAATATATAAAAATTAGCTGCCTAATTTTGGTCTATTAACGAGTTTTATGAATAAATGTATTTCTCGAGGAAAAAAAAGTGCGGCAACAAAAGCGCGCTCGGTCTCTTCCTCCGGAAGAGAGCGGTGTGGCCGAGTGGTTAGAGCGCTATATTGGAAATCCGAGGGGAACGGGTTCGATTCTTTTTGCCACACAAGAACCCATTTTTTACATTGGAACTACTTTTAAGGTGTAGTTGTAATCCAATTTGATATTTTAAGGCTTGTCAAGGCCTCAGAATTTATTTTAACACAAAACAAAACTTTTTTATTGATAAAAACACGGTCAACAAGACACTTGCATGGTGTCGCGAGAAAACTTCTGAGGACAAAAACATGTCATCAGACCAAAATTAGGCAGCTAATTTTTATATATTCTGAATCAGAAAATTTTTGCGAATTTTTTGATGTATATCTCGACCTGTAACTCCACACCCCATAGAAGTACTTTCCTTGTTAAAAAAATGTGTCGCCGCGCTTTGAAGGCTCAGTCGTGATTTTCATAGATTTTCCGGCAAAGAGAGCACACAAAACGTGGAGAGCAGGCCAAAGAGAAAACGCTTTTTGGCCATATCTCTCCCAGTTTCGTGTGGCTAATGAGCTAACAATTGAAGCCATTCTTTTCGTAGATCGATCCATACTGGTACCTAGTGGATGATGAAGGCCTTGCAATTAGGCGGTGAAAGAAGCATTTACCTTTTTTTGCATGAACTTTGACGAGCCATAACTTCGCCTTCAGGGCCTGTAAACAGTTTTGGAAGACAGTTGCTTCTTTCACTGTCTAAGGCCTTCAATATCCACTAGGTTCTCAGTATAATCGATCTGCAAAAAAAGTGAAAAAGCGTCTTCCTTTGTAAGCTTTCATCTTCTAGAAGAAGAAGAGCTCCAGCTTATTGGAAGCCTGCCATACAGTAAAATCGTCACGAATTCAAAGGCCAGGCTGGAGAGCCTACTGAACAATTGGCCTCAATGTCCAGTCAGTGAGATCGATTACAACGAAAAGAAGTTTCTGGACCTTCAATTCGACGTTCCGCCGGCATCCTTCGGCTTCTTTAAGCCTGATGCGGGCTCTGTTTTTCTGTTTGTCAGCCCATTCTTGGACGCTGGAAAATTGATCGCACTTAATATTTGGAGCAATTTGGCGTTTGGCAATGGAGAACTGTGTAGGTTACGTTAACATCATATGATTTCACTGCCTTTTGAGGGCTGTTTTCTATTGATTTTTTTCCAGCTAACATCAAGACAGGCATAATCCAAAAGAAGCTGATTACGGGAAGTATGATGGACCTGTTCAAGAATTTGCTAAGCGGTCTCGCTGCCGTGTTTGGACTCACTTATGGTATTACAATGCTGCTGAATACGGTTATCACGGAACGCGTGAAACGGTTCAAGCATCAGGTAGGGCAGATTTAGTAGCAAAATCTTTTCTAAGACCACTAACCATAAGAGACTTTTTATCTTGCGCTTTGCAGAAACGACCGAGATTTTTAGATCTAAAGTTGTCGAAAATCTCGCATTCTTTTGCGAATTTCCAAAAAAAAATCCAAAATTAAAACTTTCGTTTCAGATCCATTTGGCCTCCGCCAAATGGCCAACTTATTGGATCGCCCAATTCATCTCGGATTTGGCCTATTTCTCAGTCCTGGTCTTGTTCGTTTATATTGCAACAGTGGCCACAATTGGCCTCAATTTCGCATGTTCGTTGGGAATATTGCCGATCTACTTTCTGTACTTCGCCTCAAGCTCATTGGCAAGCTATGTGATCAGTTTTGCGTTCGAATCGCCAACCAAAGGCTCGGTTTTTATTCTGGCGTTCCACACAATTATCCCGCCCTTGGTGGCCATGGCGTATTTTGCCGGCGTTGCTTTGGTTAAAAACATTTTGCAACAAGAGCCGGCTGCGCTGGCAACAATTGGAATTGTAAGCAATTTTGTGTAGATTTGATTTTTAGGCCAAGAATAGTCATTTTTTGAGGTTTTAGCCCAAATAGGGTGGTTGAAACAGAATGCCAAAAATGGTGGGAAATATTAGTTTTAAAAGATTTCAACGCTACAAAGAAGAGTGTAGTGGAGAATTGAAATCTTTCCGGTCTTTTTCAAAGGCCTCTTTTGGCAAAAACAAGTTTTTTGAAGGAATTTTGAAAATTTTAGGTCTCACCACGAAAACAATAAAAATGTCAGATATTGTGTCTTTCGGCTCTTGGCTGTTAGGACGTTCAAACCAGACGGTTTTCAAAAAATCTTCGCTCAAAATTGAACACAAAAAGCTCTTAAAAATCCAAAAAATCTCGATTTTTACGTCCTCAATAATTAAAAAAATTATTGTAAAAAATGCCCATAAAACTATTTCAGTACGGTCTCCGAATCCTCTTCCCCGCGATCAGCCTGATTTTTGGGCAAGTCAGCTGCATTAGCAATTGTAACACAAAAAAAGAAGTGTTCGCCATGTACACCGAAAAATCGAAGGAAGGCGACTTGAATGAGAGCTGGAAAGCAGTGATCACACTTTCACTGGGCTCACTCTTCTATCTGTTCTGGTTGGCATTTATCGAGATGAAAATCTGGAATAGGATCTCTCATCCATGGCATGTTCGACGGTTCAGAAATGTGAGTTCTCAAAAGTGGGAGATGCGCGAAGTGTGACGGTCCGATTTGCTTCACAAGGAAAGTACTTCTATGGGGTGTGGAGTTACAGGTCGAGATATATATCAAAAAATTCGCAAAAATTTTCTGATTCAGATTATATAAAAATTAGCTGCCTAATTTTGGTCTATCAACGAGTTTTATGAATAAATGTTTTTCTCGAGGAAAAAAATCTGCGGCAACAAAAGCCCGCTCGGTCTCTTCCTTCGGAAGAGAGCGGTGTGGCCGAGTGGTTAGAGCGCTAGATTGGGAATCCGAAGGGAACGGGTTCGATTCGTTTTGCCACACTAGAACCCATTTTTTACATTGGAACTACTTCTAAGGTGTAGTTGTAATCTAATTTGATATTTTAAGGCTTGTCAAGGCCTCAGAATTTATTTTAGCACTAAACAAAAATTTTTTATTGGTAAAAACACGGTCAAAAAGACACTTGCATGGTGTCGCGAGAAAACTTCTGAGGACAAAAACATGTCATCAGACCAAAATTAGGCAGCTAATTTTTATATATTCTGAATCAGAAAATTTTTGCGAATTTTTTGATATATATCTCGACCTGTAACTCCACACCCCATAGAAGTACTTTCCTTGTCAAATTTTCCGAATACAGTGGTGGATCTGACGCAGTGGCAAAAAACGTACCATTTTGCGTCCGGGAAGTATTAAAAAATATAGCAAAACACCTCCCTCTCCAAGTGAAAAACTCCGTTTTAAAGGGTAGCTTTTGAAATTGGAGTTTTTTCACTTGGCGATGGAAGTATTTTGCTACATTTTTTGTAGGTTCCCGAATGCAAAATGATACGTTTTTTGCCACTAGATCAGGTCCACCACTGTAGATGTAAATAGCTACAAACTTTTCATGCCAAAGTTTCACCAGAAAGTACCGAGTTTCGGAAGAGTTTCGAGTGAAAAAAAAAACTTTGGTTGTTTCTGCAAAACGCGAACAGAGAATCACGTATGCCTTGGAAAATATAAATTTTATTTTTTTTCTAATTTTCATCGTAATTCGAGCGTCGCATTGAGAACTTTGTAAACCTTCCCTCTTTCAGCAAATTTCTTCTGCAATTGATGAAGACTACGATGTCACAATGGAACGTCAACGAGTCGCTGGATTGTCGGATGACCAACAGGCTCTAGCGACTCGGAGTCTATTCAAATTTTTCCCTCCGAAGAAATGCGCCGTGCAAAATCTGACCTTCGGAATGGCTCCCAACGAATGTTTCGGACTTTTGGGTTGGTTTACAGTACTATGGATGAATACAGTCAAACCTCTGTACAACACACCACAAGGGACCAAAAAATTTACTTTTTACAGACAGCTTTCGTTGCAAAACGGTTCATTTTGACCTAAAAAATACTCTTGTGACTTGCGAAATTGTTCGCTATAGACAGAAATAGAGCGTCAATTTAGTTTTCCATCACTTTAACAAACTATTTAGGAGTAAATGGAGCCGGCAAAACGACAACTTTCGATATGCTGACGAACAAAATCTTGCCCACCAGCGGGACCGCCAAAATCCTCGGAATTCCGATTCAGAACACCCCAGCTATCGGATATTGCCCTCAATTCGATGCATTATCCGACAACCTAACTGGCCGGGAAACTCTTCAATTATTGGGAAGATTGAATGGATTCCAAAATGTTGACGAAAGAGTCAAATTGGTGCTGGAATGTGTGTTGCTGGAGAAGAAGGCGAACAGTCTGGTGAAAACCTACAGGTGAGAGATTGTGAAAGGTTTTCACAGCCCAAATGCGGTGTATTTGCGACTTGAAGATAAAATTCAATGAAGAATTCATCTTTTTTGTCAAAAATTAGCTTCAAAAAAGAGTTTTGAAGAGAAAAAGCCCAATTTTTTCTTGCATCTCTTGATAGCACTTGGGGTACTTCATCTGTGAGTTTTTTGGATTAACGGGAAATTTTTCGACTTGTTCCAGTTTTTCTCAAGTTCTCTGTGAGTTTCAAAAATTAACCAGTGATTATAAACTGGACTGATGTGATTTTAGCGTCGGATAAAATTTATATTGTTTTAGTGGAGGTCAGAAGCGCCGTCTCTCCATCGCCGCCTGCCTCATGTCCGGCTCCAAATTCCTGATCCTGGACGAGCCCACCGCCGGTGTGGACCCGGCTACCCGCCGCCACATCTGGGACCTTCTGATTGCAATGAGAAATCAGAATAAGGCCATTTTGTTGACCACCCACTCCATGGAAGAGTGTGAAGCACTGTGCACACGGATCGGATTTCTGCGAGCCGGCAGACTACGAGGAATCGGGACAAGTCAGCATCTCAAATCCCGCTATGGAAATTCTTTCATCTTGACGTTGATTTTGAATTTCCCTAGCAGAGAAAACGCCGCATTCATTGATGATGCAGTTCGTCGACGATTTGATGTTTCGTCGACCGACTCCTCGCCCGAACACAGCGCTCTCTCCTGGACGCTGCCCAAGAAGGAAGGCTCAATTTGGAGCGAAATGTACGCAGTTGTGGAGGACTTTGTGGACAGAGTGAATAGAGAAAGTGGAGTGGAGGTTATCCATGACTTCTACTTGATTCAAGACTCCTTGGAACAAGTGTTCACAAGGCTGGCAAATTCGGAAGAAGATCTTCCAGATGAAAACCAAGAAGTATGTTCGAAATTTTTAGGCATTCTTATTTACCTACTTTATGATACTGATTTTATTCCCAGGAACCTCTACAAAACGCGCCGAGAAATTCAACCCTCTTGAGGAATGAGAGACGAACGACTTTGGATTCGTTGAAGTTTTAATTCAATTTTTTATTATTTAATAAATTTTATCTAGACTATTGCATCAGTAATCGTCAAAGAGCACTATTACCCACGAAAAATTTCAAAAAGTGCCAAGTCCAATAAAATTTTTATTGTCTATTGTCTAGACAGCTAATGCACAATGCATATTCAAGGATTTGAGGACGTAATCTACACAAATGTGATATTTACAAACCCTCGAAAATCCAAAACCTCAGTTTGTTACCTCTACCGCAAAGAAATTCTAAATTTGCTCCGAAAAAGCCGCCCTCCTCAAACGTTCCCATAAATTCCAGAAAAAGCCTCTGTATTCCATCTGGACACACGAACACATACCTAAACATCAACAATAAACTCAAAAATTACCTGTCTGCAACGATTTTTCCATCGACTGGCTACTTTGGCGCAATAATTTTGCCCTTGAATAAGATTACGCCAACTTTTCCTGAAAAAGACCAAGCACAATGAGGAGGAAATACCAAATACCATCCTCTTGAATAAGAAAAACAAAGCTATCAGAAAACCAAAATCTCCTATGATTATGGCACGATTTTATGATCTTATATCCCCTTTTTCTCGGTAAATACCGATGCCTAACACGTGAGGAGTGCTGGGAGTCGTGACCAATAGCCTTGATATTACATTAGACAAGACTGCGGTACAACGAGAACCACTGAAAATTGTGCTATTTATATTGCACTTACATCGTATTTTACTGTATAAAAAGTGCCGACACAGGGGACTCGGATTTACTTATAAGTAAAATTTTTTACTTATATTTACCAATAACTTACATATAAGTTAAAAAAGGCGGGGCTTATTTATTTTTACTTATATTTACGTTTATTTACTTATATTTACAAATAGCGGAACTTATATGTAAAAAACGGCGGAGCTCGTTCATTTTTACTTATATGTACATATATGAGCTCGAAAAGAAAACTTTTGAGCGTCAAAGACGCTTTTTGGTTTCTGCACGCGTTGGCCGGACTTGGAAAAATTCTAAGTTTTTGGAGCGCCAAAGAACGTATCTCAACCTCGGACCGAATAAAGTAAGATGCTTGTAGTCAGTTTTTTTTCTTTTACAGGAGAACAGAGTACTCAGATCAAAAGTCGCGAACGTGAGAACCTTCTAGAGCACGGAGCGTCAAACTTCACGCAGTTCCAAAAAATCTATAAACAAGCACTATGAGGCAGGAATTTGGATGAAGAATTGTTTGCTCAAACTTGGTAGGTGTTTTTTTAAACTGCTTTCACATTTCATAAATCCAAAGATTTTTCCCATAGTTTTGCTATGTTGTACTAGGTCCAGGTGAAGCCTCTAGGTTTCAGATTATCGAAAAATTGGTCGTGGAGGGTAGTAAATGGGCAATACACACGATCCCGAAAAAATGGCACTCGGATGATTCAGGTATGTTGAGAATATTCACCTGGACCTAGTACAACATGAAAAACTTAGTGTCTCGAAATTTCATTTACAAACTTGGTGAACCTAAAACTAATTTTTCGGGGTGGAGAAGCACAAACAATTGAGAAGGGCTTATAGTAAATGTCGTCGAACGACCTTATCTTCTTTATTTGTTACTATTTTCAGTGAATGCAGACGCAGAAGTCCCCATAGAAGATCTCGAAAGCAAGCAATTGATGCCTAATAAGGACAAAAACAGATGAGAAAACTATCCGGAGCACACAAGATGCGTTATCCACATGTATTTGTTGTTTTTGAGAATCAAAATAAACGTTTATAATATAATCTGCACTGTGCATAATTCTGGGTTACAAATAAGTAAAATACCCTTATTGGTAAATATAAGTAAAAAATCCTTATTTGTAAATATAAGTAAATTTGTGGAGCGTCGAAAATAAAGTTTACATATAAGTAATTTCAGAATTACTTATATGTACGATTATTTACTTATATGTACGTTTATTTACTTATATAAACTTCAATTTCATATAAGTAAAAAAGGCGTACATATAAGTAAATCCGAGTCCCCTGTGGACAGAATTCTTATTGGGCATTATGCCAAAAAATCCCTGAATTTATTTGAGTCCCGCACCGATTACAGCACCGTACTTTGCCGCATTCATCAAGCTTCCGGCAATTTTCGCGTCATTTTCGTACACGTGTGCACCTGTCAGTCTGTCGGGGAACTAGCTAGCGGACTGTTGCTGCCCGTCGCTGAAGTGAAAAACAATTTGACTTTGCCGCGGCACAATTCATTTTCTCAGTGGTGATACGATTTTCGGTGCCACACTCATTTATTTGTTGTTTTTTGATACGATTTTCGATTATTTGCGGTTTTTTGAGGGATTGAATGTTGTATTAGGTCGTCTGACAATTTTTGTGAGAATTTATGATTGTTTTTTATCGTGTTACACCTATTTTAATGGCCTTCGTGTTGAACACTTTATGTTCCAGAGTTCGCTGTCCATCTACCGCTCCATGCACCCCAGATCACGGATCCCCGAATCGCCATGGCGCAGACCGGGACTTGCCGAGCGAACGAAGAACATGGATGGAAGGGGAGCTCAAATGGCCTTCACAATGTTTATAACGTAAGTTTCCCTTTACATTGGTTTGTTTTGAATTTAGGCAGTCTTAGTGTATATTGTAGTAGATGTAATCTTGAGGCGTGATATCACCTGAAAGTTGGCAAAATTTGTCAGCTTTCAGGAGTGTTTCTGTATAACGAGGCTTACTGGAATATTGTACTTGGTTGACTGTCCGCTTTTTTGAATTTGTGCCGAGTTTTTATTGCGTTTAAGACTATTTCGCCTTTATGTTGAGACCTTTCTATTCCTTCTGTTTCAGAGTCCAGTGCCCCGTCGCCGGCCGTCCAAGATCTTTCGTGACCCGTCCGATGGCAAAGGAGATGAGAGAGAGATGGCAATCAAATAAAGAAGGTCGATGGCACAGGCTCAAATGGACTTTTTTACAATTGTTATGAGGTAAGGTTTCTTTTACATTGGTTTGTTTGGGATTTAGGGTTGTTTTTTTGTTGTTGGGGAATGACATTGTAGTAGATATAGGATTGAAGCATGATTTGGCCTGAAAGTTGGTAAATTTGACTGCTTTCAGCAGAATTTTCGGATGAAAAGTACTTTAGGAGATTGTTGCTTGCAGGTAGCATTAATTATCGAAATTCACCAGATTTCTTTCGATCTTGTACTTGATATTTGTTCAGAGCTCAAGTTTATTGTTGAAGGCGGTCTCTGAGAGCTCTTGGGGAGTTAGTATTGCTTCAAAATTCTTTTTCTTGTCCCTCAAACCAGTACAGTGCTCGGTGTAGTGTTATTGTTGAGTTTATTTAGTTAATAGTTGTTATTGTTTATCAACGTGTTTATCAAAAATGGATGGTGGTACGCGAAGAGGGTGCTGTTTATAACTTTAGTAGTAGGTCTGAATTATTGTTATAGAAACAAATTAGCTCTTAATATTGTTGTTATATAATTTTACATCACTTTTGTTATGTAATACTGTGTAATATTGTTTTATGCTTTTTCATTGGCTTTTATGTATGGTCCGATCTTTTTTAAGGCCTTTGGTGGGTCTTTCTTGAGATAATTTGCTTTTTGTTGAGTTGAAATTGTCGCCTTTTACTGTTTCATGTTGTTTTAGTCAGTTTTTGTTGTGTTATTGTCCATAAAATTATGTACTAATTGCTTTTTCAAGTGTTGTATTAGTACGATGATGTTGTTTTTATATTTTCGGTGTCTCTGTTACTTCTTTATGCAACAAAATGGATGGTTTTTATTCAAATGGAGCCGTAGAAGAGGTTATATTGTTTTAGTTTGTTTTCTTCCATGTTTTTTGTATCGAATTTTAATTGTGAAGGTGACTCATTTGTTATGCTTACTCATTGTATTAGGTCGCCCAGAAAGTTGGTTTGTTATTTCGTTGCTTTGTTTTACGAGGATTGTTTATAGTTTGGCAAAGGGTACATTTATTTGATACAGCCAGTTTTGTAGAGGAGAAAACGCTGTATCATAAATACGTTCCATTTGCCAAAGAACAAACAATCCTTGTAAAACAAAGCAATGAAAAAACGAACGAACTTTCTGGACGACCTAATATTTTGCTCTTACCTTTTTTTTTTGATTTTTGTGCCTTATTTGGTGTCATTTTGCCTTATACTGACTTTTGGTGCTTTATTATCTTATATTTAGTCATTTTCATTCAAACCTTTGTTATGTTATTGCATATACGTTTATTTATTTGTATGTTCTTCAAGTGTTATTAGTAAGAGGATGTTCTTACATTGTCAGCGTCTCTGTTAGTTCTTTGTGCAATGTAGCCATCAGATAGACTGTATTGTATTAGCTTGTTTTTCTAAAAGCCGTAGCAAATTTTTATTGTGATCTTGACCCGATTTGGTGTCATTTTGACTTATATAATACATTGTATTTTCCCTTATTACTGATTTTTGATCTTTTATTTTCTTTACAGTCGGTAATTGTTTATCTTATACTACTTTCATGTTATACTTGATCAAGTTTGTATTGAATGCACTGCAGGTTTATACATTTAGTCCTGTGTTTTTAACCTGTTTGCATAATGCGACTTTTTCGTTGCTTTCGCCTCTGATTTTATTACGTTTTGATGTTTTTGTGATTAGATTTTTTGGTTATTTTGCTACTTATTTTGATGTTTTGGTCTTTTATTGTGGTGTATTTCTTCTATTTTTATTTTATAGATAATTTTTTTAAAAGTAGATCTACCCGTCGCTGTACCGCCCTTTTCATGGGTTTGTCTGATATTATAATTTGTAATATCAGAAATTAAAATTCCCCATTTATTGTGGCCATTGTTTCGGGACCAAAAAAGGTCTCAAGACATGGTCGGCGATACAAATTCTTCTTGAGCTTTTAGAGGTCACTTCCACTTTAATTTTGAGCCTTGATAGAATAGTAATTGGAGAAAGGGGCGAGAAATTTGAAGTTTGGGAGATTTGAGGTTTTTAAGATGAAGGTTTGACAAATATTTTGTTTTTTCTTTGTATGTATTATTAATGATTGTATTTTCATCGACTTCTGAACATTGAGCGCTCAAAATCGATCCAGAAAGTGCCAAAGAACAATGCCATCTCGTCCAGTGTCCGATAAGTTTGATTTTTTGAAGGTAGGATACTTTTAATTGTGTAATTACATGTGTATTGGGTTTTATTTGTAATTATTTTACTTTCAGACTTCCGATCAGGTTCCAGTCGTGCCCGCAAGCAAAGGAGGAAAGTTTTTTGATGTTTTTGCATTATTAATGTTATAATTTTTTATTGGTTGAATATGGCCGTACAAGCGCCGATTTTGTAGGGCTCGGAAAATCCTTGCCCTTGTTTTTTTCGTGAACATACCATTTGAAAGAGCGCGAAAAGTGCTCTAGAAGCGACTTTTTTCGCTGCTATTTTTCGCTTACGTGCTGGCTAGCGGGAAGTTTTCAGTTTTAGGTTAGTCGTTAGCATGCTTTGATGCTTTGCACCGTGCAGTGTGCAATACAATACTCCCGGACTGACCACTCTTTAATTTTGTTTATTGGGCCCATGTTTCAAAGTTTTAGCTACTCTCAGGAAAAGCTGCCAAATATTTGGTGGAAATTTTATGAATGGGATTTTGTATATTTGCACTTCAGGTGTAGTTTTTTGGGCGTTTTCGAGAAGATAGTGGACAAGACTTTATTGATCACCTAGGTAAATCACCCGCTGCAATGAGTATTCAGCGCATTGCAAGATTTTGTTAGTATACGATTGATAGAGATAGGGTAAAAAGATAAAATCCGCGTTATGTAATTGTTGATATATTGTCAATCAACGGTAATCGTAGCCATAGATATCCCCGGTTTTATCATTCGCAAATTATTAGATTCGCCGGCTGGCTGGGCTTGGTGGCTTGTAACTTTTTCAGAATCAGTCCAAACTTTATCCCTATCCAATGTAAGCTAAGGTTATGTGAGTGTTGGCCCGGGCTCTTGCAACCTTGATGTGAAACTGAAGGAAATCCAAAACTTTAGTATTTTGTGACGGATTGTGATAGGAAAATCGAAATAGTTGTGTCTTTTTTGGGGGACTTTCATTAGTGCCGAACGCTCTAGGTAATTTTCAGCATAGTTTAATGTGGCATGGAGTTACAGGTCGGGCCATATATCAAAAAATTTGCAAAATTTTTTTTTTGTTTTTTCTCACTTCGGGTCAACGACAACTCGGGTCAACGACACTTCGGGTCAACGACACCTCGGGTCAACGACATTTCGGGTCAACGATACCGTTTAATATTTTCGCTTCGGGACTGGGAAAAAAGAATCTTTTGGTGAATTTGAGAAATTTTTTTAATATTTTCGCTTCGGGACTGGGAAAAAAGAATTTTTTTGGTGAATTTAAAAAATTTTTCAAATGTTTTCGCTTCGGGACTTGAAAAAAAGATTTTTTTGAGAGTTTGAACAAATTTTTGAAATGTTTTCGCTTCAAGAACTGGAGAAAAGAATTTTCTGGAGAATTGAGGTTTATTTTTAAAAATTTTTTAAGAAAATAGTGTATAAGCGACGAGTAAATAAGAAAATCGTATCCATTGTCTATGTTTTTAACTGGAAGCACGGGATTTAAACGCAGACAGTGCCAGAGAGTGGAGTAAGAAGATAGTCGTAATGATTGCATGCACATAACAATTTTCTTATTTGCTCCTCGCTTATAAACACTATTTTCCCAAAAATTTTTAAAATGAACCTCAATTACCTCTAAAATAACTATTTATCTAAAAAATTAAAGAAATAACATTCGTACCTTATGTAAAATAAAATAGTAACATTCAGAACAAAAAATCCTTTTCCCAATTCCCGAAGCAAAAAAATTTTCAAAAATTTGTTCAAACTCTCCAAAAAACCTTTTTTCCAAGTCCCGAAGCGAAAACATTTCAAAAATTTCTCAAATTCACCAAAAGATTCTTTTTTCCCAGTCCCGAAGCGAAAACATTTCAAAAATTTCTCAAATTCACCAAAAGATTCTTTTTTCCCAGTCCCGAAGCGAAAATATTAAACGGTATCGTTGACCCGAAATGTCGTTGACCCGAGGTGTCGTTGACCCGAAGTGTCGTTGACCCGAGTTGTCGTTGACCCGAGTTGTCGCGACCCGAGTTGTCCCTGACCCGAAATGTCGGGACGCGTCCAGCACGTAAGGTAATAATCGCGGCTATTAGCATTTTCACAAAGTGCCTCTCGATTGCACGGTGCAATTGATTTGATTCCTGCGCTTTGTAGGGAATTTTGTTTCCCTACAAATTCCCTGTGCACGAAGATTTTTTATGAACTGCGATAAGTTAATCGATGCACAGTGCAAAAAACTAAGTTTTTGTCTACACGGTGCAGTGACCGGGTCACTGATGGGTGAATTTGATTTTCCGCGCACTGCAAACAAGAGCTTGCACCGTGTATTTCATATTTTTTTGCGAGAAAATTCCAGGCGCTTTGAGAAGATGCTGACGGTAAAACGCGGTTCTTGACTGGCTTTTTCCACTCTTTCAAATGGTATGTTCAAGAAAAAAACGGGCGGGGTTTTTGACGAGGAGCCCTTGTGTGCTTTATTTTTTGTTCATATACGTATGTATTGGTGACTTAGTTGTCGACGCAGTAATTCGTGAAAAGTTTTCGCACCGCGTCGGCGAATGCATTGCTCTTTTCTCTCTTTTCTAAGGCTAACGACTCTCTTGTGTAAAACGGAAACTGTGAGCAGCCGCGCGGTACAAAAGAGTCACGAATTATTGCGCCGGTGATTTGTAGGAAAGGTAAGTAAGGTAAACCCCTTGCTGGACACTGTCGCGCACTTTGGAAATCGGTAAAATACGGTGTGCCGGGTTGTATGATGGAATATGTTTCCAAGTTGTGCAGCTCTCTCTTTTTTTCGGTTCGCTCCTTTTCGTTGTGTCGAATTTTTTGGCGGGGAGTGCTGATTTTTCGTACGATTGACATATTTTTTGCATTTTTCAAAATTTTCCCATTGTATAGCACGGCACATCCTATTTTTTCGATTTTCAAAAAGGTGAGATGGTGTTCACCTGTAACAGTAAATCTATAAGGCAAAGGTTACAGGAAAAGGTTGAACAAATCGAACCAGGCAATATGGTTTGTTGTCTCAAGAATGTCTAGCTAAAAGGCTGAATAGTCAATCGAGGGTTTCGGAAATTCGGCGGTCATTTGCAATTTTTTTCACTAGCTTTCCGTGACTCCCGAAGAAGTATGACACATTTTCAATCCATTCTAAAATTTTGGGTTTGATTTCAACTCATCTGCTACAAGTGGGACAATTTTCAAAAAAATCGTACATTATTCCTTCGTACGACGACCGTTTATTCGTTAAAAAATCATTTTGTAAAATACGTTCCTTTTATGCGACAGCAGAGCTGTTTTTGGACGTTTTTCTCGGAGCACTAGAGGCGGAGCTTGAGGCAGATTTGCTCGAAGGTCCTTCCTTGATGCTCTAAAACAATTTTTCCTCTTAAAAACTGCTCTCCGGTCATCTTACAGCATCGTTTTCGTTTTCCACCGAATTGTCTCCTTGATTTGCCAGCCTTGTAAACACCTGTTCCAACGAGTCTTGGATCAAATAAAAGTCGGTGACCACTTCCGTCTGATGTTTTTTATTCACTTCCTCCACAAATCTTTCCACTTCTGCGTACATCCTACTCCATTTCGCCCCTTCCTTCTTGGGGATTGTCCAGGAGAGAGCCGCTTGTTCTGGGGACGAATCGGTGGCGGGAACATCAAATTTCTCTCTGACTTCTTCATCAATCAACCTGGTGTTTTCTTTTCCGGGATTCTTCACAACCAACGTCAAAATATACGAGTTGCCGTATCGAGATTTGAGATGCTGACTTGTTCCGACTCCACGCAACTTTCCCGCTCTCAAAAATCCGATCCGTGTGCACAGTGCTTCACACTCTTCCATGGAGTGGGTGGTCAACAAAATGGCCTTATTCTGATTTCTCATTGCAATCAGAAGGTCCCAGATGTGGCGGCGGGTGGCCGGGTCTACACCGGCGGTGGGCTCGTCTAGGATCAGGAATTTGGAACCGGACATGAGGCAGGCGGCGATGGAGAGGCGGCGCTTCTGACCTCCACTAAAACAATATAAAATTTCTCTCACGAATGGAAATATGGTCTGAATTCACATCAGTCTTTATATTCTGAAACTTACAGAAAACTAGAGAAAAATAGGATCAAGTCAAAAATTTCCCGTTAATCCAAAAAATCTCAAATTTAGATCAAAATCTCTCCTCCCAAAAAAATCTTCACCTCCAACTTGCCTGTACGTATCCACCAATTCATTCTGTTTGTCTTCCAGCAACACACATTCCAATATCAAGTCCACTCGCTCATTTACATTCGAAAATCCATTCAATTTCCCCAACAATTGCAGGGTTTGACGGCCAGTTAAAATTCCGGAAAGGGTGTCAAATTGTGGGCAATATCCGATGGCTGGGGTGCGGCTCACATCAATTCCTAAGATGTAAGCTTCTCCACTTGTTGGGTAGGTCTGATTCGTCAGCATATCAAAGGTTGTGGTCTTGCCCGCTCCGTTCACACCTAAAATGAGGTAAATTAGGAAATTAACCCAAATCAATACAAAAAATTTCACTTTTCACCCTTTTAAGAGGCAAATATACCTCTTTTACCTTACAACAAGACCTAAAAAACCTACCCAAGAGTCCAAAACATTCGTTGGGGGCCATTCCAAAAGTCAGATCCTTGACCGCGCATTTCGTTTTTGAATAAAACTTGAACAAACTCTGAACCAACAACGCTAGTTCCTCATGATCTTTGTTGGAGACACGTTCTCTTTCCTTGGCGACATCCGATTCTTCATGACTTATTGGACTAACAAACTAAAAATTCAAAACTTCAAAATGCTAAACCAACTCACTTTTCCGAATCTCATGACATGAATTTTCTTTGCAATGGCTCTGAACACCTTCAACTCGATGATGATCAGTAAAGTCAGGTAAAACATTGTCCCTGCGGTCATGTAATACACTGGCTTAAGTGTTCTATCCAGGTTGTCGTTGGTGTCTTTAGGCGCCGAATTGTACTTCGCAGCATCGCATACTCGGCTATATTCACTTTGCATATTCAGGAGGGCGACGGATGGAAACACAGCGGAAAGAACATGCTACAAAAAATTGATTTTTAGACTACGTATTATATACAAATTACAGTGACAGACCATTTTATCCAGCGGCAAAAAAAAGTATCATTTTGCATCCGGGAAGCATCAAAAAATGTAGCAAAATACCTCCCTCTTCAAGTGAAAAAACGCCGATTTCAAAAGCCCGTTTTGTGAGGGAAAGGGCTCGCGCTTCGAGACAGAGTTTTTTTCACTTGGAGAGGGAGGTATTTTGCCACATTTTTTGATACTTCCCGGATACAAACTGATACGTTTTTTGCCATTGCAACAGGTCCGTCACTGTATTCGGAAAATTTGAAGCAAATCGGACGTCGCAATTCGAGAACCTCCTACTTTTCAGAACCTACATTTCTAAACCGTCGAACATGCCATTGGTGAGAGATCCTGTTCAAAAAAAAACCGTACCATTTTGCGTCCGGGAAGTATCAAAAAATGCAGCAAAACCTCCCCCTCCAAGTGAAAAAATCGCTTCAAAACGGAGTTTTTTCACTTGGAGAGGGAGGCATCTTGCCACATTTGTGATACTTCCCGGATACAAAATGATACGTTTTTGCCACCGGATCAGGTCAGCCACTGTAAATTTATACAAAATTTGTCATTTTTTCTAAACCATTCCCTCACACTTTCCCAATTCAACATACCATGACAGCCTGGTATTCCACTGGAGAGGTCGAAATTTTCGTAATTGGGAAGATTATGTTGACCACAATCACATCCGCAATACCGATCACGAGCGGGATGAAGATGTGGAAAGCGTTCATTGTAGCCGACGCCTTTGTCGGAGAATCAAACGCAAAGCTGAACACGTAATTTGCCATTGATGAGGCCGTAAAATACAGCATATATAATGGGAAAATCGAAGCGCTACATGCGAAATCCTGTTTCTCGGTTACGACAAAACAAGCAAAAACAGCGATGGCCAGGACAAAGAAGTACGCCAATTCTGGGATGAATTGGGCAAGCCAGTACGTGTGCCACTTTACGGAGGCCAAACGGAGCTAAAATTGCATAGAAATTATATTATCCATGACAAATTTGTTCAAAAAGTTCCAAGATTTTAACGAAATCTCACTCAAAAATCATATATTCTCTAACTGTTGACCTCATTCTAAGATCAATCCCCCTTTAAATGACAATAACAAAAAATTTTTTATATTACCCATGACAAAATTGCTCGAAAATTAAATTTTTTTTTTGTTTTACAGGCCCCAAAAACAATTACCACACCATTTATTCTGCAGCAACCCACCTGATGTTTAAATTTTGTCACTCTTTCGGTGATCACCGTGTTCAGCAACAACGACATTGTCGTGCCCAAAACATATATGGTAATCATAAAAGGGATCATTTCAATCAGCGAACCAAACAAGGAGGTGGTTCCGGCATCAATTATGGTCTCGATATTGGCTAAAAGATGTGATTTAATAAGAAAAATTCAAAAAAAAATTCAAAAAAAAAAAAAAAAAAAAAAAATATTTTTGTATTTATCCATCATGTGTAATATAAAAAATTAAATTCCAAAATTCCCTTCCAAACCTACTCAATTCCCCATTTCCAAACGCCAAGTTGCTCCAAATGTTGAGAATTCGGTTTTGACCGTTGACCAGCGTCGCGCTGTAGAGTAAATGCGTTTCGTTTGGCTTGAAATGATTAAAGTATCCAATGGAAATCGGCGGAATTTCAAATTGTTTTTGTTTGAAAATTTCCCAATCATACGGCATCTCTGTTAGGATGGTTTTCGGAAGTGATTTCTCCACCATTTCCTTTAGTTCGTCTTCAGAGTCGGTGAGAATTTGAGAGTAGGGAAGCGGGCCAAACGAATGCAAATGTTTCGGATCTAAAAGCAAAATTCGACAATTATTTAGACGCTTAAAAGACGATTTTTGGCTCGCTGCGTCAGCGGTGGACATAGGAAAAAATCGATTTTGAGTTTTTTGCATAAAAATGACCGTCGACATGTGCTAAGGAAAAGCGAACAACAGTTTTTCTTAATTCTGCCCGGAAGGCATAAATTTGCTTAAATTTGTCTTTTTTGGAATTTTCGACCTGGCGACGTCATAGAAAGAGCAAATCACCCAAAATTTTGCTTGTATACGTTTTCGACCATTGGGAATTCATTTTTTTGAAAATTAAGTCTATCAGATTACTGTAACATAGGCATATTGTAATCCGGTCGATAAAAATCGACCGTAACTCCTTCATATCAAAAATCCCACAGGATTTTATTTCAGATTCGGAATCAGCATAAAATTCTGCATATTATACACATAATGTGAGGTCATAACTCCAGGGGGGAGATCGCGTAGTATATTGGATTTTGGCAAAAAGTACGTTTGAAAGGTCGCGGGTTCGATCCCCGCTTGGTGCAAATATTGAAAACACGGCGGAAATCGCGTTTAATAGACACCTAAGGGTTATATGAGATACACGAAGCAATTTTAAACATTAATGCTTATCTAATTGCGATTAAAACTGATTTTATATAATTTTTGGAGACTGAATATGCAAAAAATGAAACTGCTTCAAACCGCTTGAAATTGGCAACACTTATTCTAGGGTCAATTGTAAGAAACTTTTCTGTTAACTTTTTTTGGTGGATCACCGTATCATGGATTACTGTAACATTAAACCTGATTTGGTTTTTCGTGTACTACATGGCGCATAAAAGTCGGATTGTCATCATTGTTCTCAGAATGGTTAAGAAAGGGTTTTCTCGTGTACAAAAAAATTTTTATGGCTGTACCGTTTGGAATGGCCGAGTTATTTGACGCACTTTCACCAATTGATTATGACATCAAGACGCGTTGCAATTAAGGTCGAATTTTCTTTCATATATAGAAAGTGGATCTTTTCGCTGTCTAAAACGACTAATTAAAACGATTTAATATTTTATGCAAGAATTTTGAAGAAAATTGCAGTTAATCAGGACACGGTTAATGCTACAGTAATCCATGGTACGGTGCTCTGCCAAAAAAAGTTAACACAAAAGTTTCTTATAATTGACCCTAGAATAAGTGTTGCCAATTTCAAGCGGTTTGAAGCAATTTCATTTTTTGCATATTCAGTCTCCAAAAATTATATAAAATCAGTTTTAATCACAATTAGATAAGCATTAATGTTTAAAATTGCTTAGTGTATCTCATATAACCCTTAGGTGTCCATTAAACGCGATTTACGCCGTGTTTTCAATATTTGCACCAAGCGGGGATCGAACCCGCGACCTTTCAAACGTAATTTTTGCCAAAATCCAATATACTACGCGATCTCCCCCCTGGAGTTATGACCTCACATTATGTGTATAATATGCAGAATTTTATGCTGATTCCGAATCTGCAATAAAATCCTGTGGGATTTTTGATACGAAGGAGTTACGGTCGATTTTTATCGACCGGATTACAATATGCCTATGTTACAGTAATCTGAGAGACTCAATTTTCAAAAAAATGAATTCCCAAAGGTCGAAAACGTACACAAGCAAAATTTTGGGTGATTTGCTTTTTCTATGACGTCACCAGGCCGAAAATTCCAAAAAAGACAAATTTAAGCAAATTTATGCCTTCCGGGCAGAATTGAGAAAAACTGTTGTTCGCTTTTCCTTAGCACATGTCGATGGTCATTTTTATGTAAAAAACTCAAAATCGATTTTTTCCTATGTCCCGGGTCCATTACGGGCTGACGCAGCGAGCCAAAAATCGTCTTTTAAACTCGCCAAATTTACTCATAATATCTCGCTATGTCTATAAATTAATCTCAGACAATTTAAATTGTATGAAACTTACCTCTGGAGCGCCATCCCCAAACCAAACCGAATCCAAGGAAGAGCAAAACAAATGGAGAAAGTAATCGGATTGGGCTCCGACAAAAGTAAAGCAAGTTGCGCCAGATCAGGGCAGCCAATTGACGGCAGAAACTCGGGTTGCGGTCCTCCTCTAAATTTCAATTTTCAGCCATTAAATCAAAATTTTTTTAATGAATCATACCTAATGTCTAAATCTTACCATCCTCTTCCACAATTTTTTCAGCATTGGCCGTAATTTTGGCCGCCACTTCATCGCTGCTTTTCTTCTCCGCCATTTCTCCGACGCTTATAAAAACCTGCTCCAGGGTGTTCAAGGACAACCCGAATGCATCAATCGCGAGTTCATTCTGTTCCTGCTCAATTTCCTCAAACATTTTTGCGAAATTTGTACTGCTTCCTTGCGGAATATTGATTCGAAATTGGGACATTAAATTTCCATCGAATTTGGCTTGTGGAGCAAACTTTTTGACCAATTCTAGTGCCCTCTGTGCGCTCTGCTTGATGTCGACATTCTGCTTGAGGGTGATGGTAAGAATGAAGCCAGTTCCAAACCGGGCTTTCAGAAATTCCGGTGATCCCGAGCAGATGACTTTGCCTTTGACCATGATTAAAATGCGGTCCGAGAGCGAATCGGCTTCGTCCATGTAGTGCGTGGTCAAAATTATTGTCCTGTAAGCGACCAATTATGCTATTCGTCAACTATTTCCACTTGATTTTACTCTTTGAAACACAAATTTGGCGGAAAAATTCAAAAAAATCTTGTAATCGACTGCCTAAAAATCAGAACAACACAAAAAAGTCAATTCCTCACCGATCCTGTTTGAATTTCTCCAAAATATCCCCAATTTGTCTTCTGGCAGTCGGATCCATTCCAGCGGTCGGTTCGTCAAGAAGAACAACCCTGCTCTCGCCAACTAGCGCCATTGCCACGCACAGCTTCCGCTTCATTCCCCCACTCAGATTCGCGGCCAAAACATCTTCCGATTCTTCCAATCCAACCTTGCTCAAGATTTCTCGACATTCCTCAGATCCGTTATAAACTCCTCGGAGTCGGGCGGACAATTTCAGATGTTCCATGCAGGTGAGGCGGTCAAACAGTGGATTTGTTTGAGGGCAATACCCAATATGCTTTCTTGCTTCAGCCAGTTCACCGGGAATTTCCGAATCGCACACCTAAATCAAAATTTTCATTCTTTTACATTTGAGGTCAAGTGCAATATAGAAATCAGCTCACAGTTATAGATCCCGCAGTGGGAGTGGTAAATCCGGTGAGACAAGAGAAGGTAGTCGATTTTCCGGCTCCATTGTGTCCAAGAAGTGCCGTAATTTCGCCGCGAAACGCTTGGAAAGTTGCGTTTTTTACCGCAAAGTTGTTGGAGATCCCCCATTTCTTTTGAAGGCCGACAACCTGTAAAAATTATAGTAAAATCGTTGTGAATGGGGATAAATCGTCTCCTTCAAGCTTAATAATGATGAAATGAAAAGAAAAAACCCGTTTTCGTCCATAATTTTCACTCAAAACCATCTTACTTTCACATCCGGTTTATTGGTCCTTCCCTCGATTGGTTCAAAATCTTTTGTATTCAACTTGATCGATTTCTTCGACGATCCCGTTGCCTCATCTTCTCCGCTCTTTCTCCTCATCATTTGCCAAAAATTTCCAAACGTAACATTATCCAGGTTGGCGTCCAGCATCAAGGTGAAGATAATCAAAATAATCGTATCCAAAATTAAAAAAATCAAAGAATGGATTATGTTGAATTCATACGAGATTCGTTCGAGGGCATATAATGAGTCTGAAATTGGCTACAACTCTTCAAAAAATTGAGTTTTATATCATCTTTTCATTATATAACACCCACCGTAACGTTGCAGCAGTTCCAAATCTCTGACGCCAAAAGAAAGGGCGGAGACCGGGCTGAGAGCCGACAGGCAGGCCGCGACCAAATTCAACCTGTTGCTGAGAAAGATTGCCAGACATAAAAGGCCCAAAATCCCAATGACATTGATCGCCACCGCAACAGATGAGCGTTTGAAGATTGTCGCGCAAAATAAGGCAAACGCTACCGAAAATGCGGAATAAATAATAACCAATCCCATATAGGCGGCACCGACCGTCGACTAGAACAACATTCATCAATTTTCGACCAAAAATTGGGGAAAAATCGACCAAACTTATATTATACTACCTTTAGAAGGTAGACGACTGGCATGGAGAGGATTATCATTATCAGAACCATCTTCAAGAATCCAAAAATAAAGTGAGAGGCGTAGTAACTCCTTCTGCTCATTCCCATAACCAGCAGGTATGTCTAAACATAAAACACAATCAAAAAATTGAACAAACCTTGATCTCGGTCTCCTTTTCATGCATAACATCCTTGACAATCAACGCCATCGGAACCAATGTCGAAAAAACGACCAGGACAAACATCAGCGGAATGAAGCCCGTAACCAGATCGGATACATACTCTTGTTGAGGAAATAAGTTGATATTCACCTAAACATTCAATATCCATCAATTGCAATATAAAATTTGCAAAAAATCGAAAAAATAAAGACCAACCTTTCTGGCTTCACGGTAATCGGTTCCAATGAGTTTGAGGAGGATCACGTCAACTGTGTATTGTTGTAAACCAGCATGAGTGAGATATCCCGTGTTTTTTAACGAAGTTTCTGAAACCAAGAACGGCTCGTTTTCAATCCAATCCCCCAGGTCGAAGGAATCCCCGCCAACACGATACTGGAATCGGCGAGAGTCGACATCAAAACGAGTAAAATTAATTGTCCTGTATGGGTACTCGTCGTCTGTAGCTGCCACAAGATGAATTCCAATTGATTCGGCGGAATCATTGAACAGACGTAGTTGGTCCTGGTTTAGGCCGCTGAAAAGAGACAAAGGATCTTTGGCCAATTGGAGATTGAATTTGGAGTGCACTCAGTGCCAGGTTTTTACATAATCGACCATTTCCGCAAAGACCAGAGCTGGCCAGAGAGGACAGTGCGCGAACTGCGCCCACAAATCAATAAGGCCCATTTTATACGATGAAATGTGTTATACCGGAGATCCTCGGCTCAACGCAAATACGTTGATCTCAACGCATTCTTACCCCACCAAGACTGCCGGAAGCGGCTCCAAGCTCGGCAGCGTCGGGATTGACACTGTTTTTGGGGTCTCCGCTTGGCTGAGCAAGACCAAAGCGATCAGTATTGGCAAGAAGAACAGAGGAAACGCCAGTTCACAGAGGAGCTTCTTCTTGCTTCGTTTCGTGACCACTAGGTCCTTGATGATCAATGCCCTCAACTGCGCAGCTGTTGACATGTTGAACAGAGAAAATTCTTGGGTTTTCGGATCGAAGCGGCCTATTCAACCAACAAATTTGGGGTTGAGAAATGAAAGAATAAAGTCTCTAAATTTTTGTGTCCAGAAAATTTTTTGAACAAGCATTACTGTCCTATGCAAATTTATTGAAAATTTAAAAATCATCCACATTGTCTCACAGACATTTATTTGGCCGAATACTATCTTTCAAACATCTTTCATCGTATAAAACGACCTCCTTTTCTTTTCGTCGAAAAAAAATATTTTTCGCGCGTTTCTTTTTTCGTCTGTTCCAAGTAGGTCTGTTTGATACTAGAAATACAACTTTTACAGTGTAAGTTGACGATTAAATTGTTATTTACACCCCTCTTCAGAGCCTCGTATGGATTAATAATATAAACCATGTCTGAAACGGAAGTTTGCGTTCTTCAGGTCAGCAACATCTCCCCAAGTGCCACCAAGGAGCAGATCAACACCTTGTTCTCGTATATTGGCAGGATTGTCGAGTTTGCGGTGAGTTTTTCTGTTTTTTTTTTGAGATTGTTTTTTAGGTGTACCCATCGGAAGGAAGCCACACGGAGAAGTTTGCTTTCGTCAAGTATGATCGGGATTCTTGTGTGGAAGTTGGCCAGCACTTGACAAACACGGTTTTCATTGACCGAGCGTTGGTTTGTGTGCCGGCGCCGAGCAGTAAGCAAAGGAAATGTTTCTTGACCATATTTTAGATAAAATTCCTGATGAAGAGACGGCTTTGAGGACCGGACCGTCCTTACCTGGTCAAAGACAGCTTCCTCCTAGTGTTACGAATTCGGTGCAAAGGAATGGGGACGAAGAAATGGTAAGAAAGTTTGTTTTTGTGTTTTCTTTGATTTTTAGGCATCAAGTTTAATACCACGGGAATTGTGGGGAATTTTCTGCAAGTTGTTTACGGTTTCTATCTGCACGGAGCTCACTGGGTGTTTTATGATCTCTACTAGCGAAAAAGAAACTATAGAATACATTGTTTTATCATCAAACTTTCTCATGGATAACATAATTCTCTTCTTTTTTCAGCTCTATACAAATGATCCCACACTATCGTCGCTTGGTCTACCGGCCTATCCACCTCTCCCGGTTGACACGGAGCCGGGAAAAGTCGAAGAAATTCGACGAACTGTCTACATTGGGAATTTGGAAAAGGGATGCGATGGAGAGAAGTTGATGGCCTTCCTAAATGCCTGTATCGGAGAGGTAATGTATCTCCGAATGACTCAGGAGAACGATGCTTTAGCCTGCTCCTATGCCTATGTGGAATTCAGCAAACAATCGTCGGTACCGTTGGCCTTGCAGAATAATGGGATTGACTACAACGGCAGAGCTCTAAAGTAAGATAATTTTAGTTTGTTTTTGGGATTTTTTATGGATTTATTGTTGAGTATAGTTTGTAGCAGGTGTAATAAGTCTTTTGCCTTTTAGAATTCAACATTCGAGAGTTGCGATTATAAAACCCAAGCAAAAAACGGCAAATCAAGCCTTGGAAGAGGTCGAAGAAGCAATTCGACAAAATGAGGGCAGAGAAGCTGCTGAAATCGGTAAGCACTTTTCTTATTATTGGTTATTCTGTATTTAGGAAGAGGTTATTCCCCAGCATCCGGACGTTCCGGCAGCAAAAGACGGTCCCCATCACCAAGAAGAAGGTCTTCGCGAAGTCCCAGACGCTCCAGAGACCGGGAGCGAGAACGAAGTCCAAGAAGAAGCCGAGAGGGTGATCGTGACAGAAAAAGCCGGTGAGAATTTGGAAAGGATGGGTTGATTTTAATTATATTACTTTAGGTCACCGAGAAGGAGAAGAAGTCGATCCCGCGACCGTTCTGATAGGGATAGAGACAGAAGACGAGATCGAGATGGAGACAGAGATCGGGATTCAGAAAGGGATAGAGACCGAGATAGAAAGGATCGTTCTAGTGAAAAGGACGAGCGAAAATCCTCAAAGAACTCATCAAAAGATAAGGATAGGGATAAAGAACGCAAGGAAAAGAAGAGAAGTCGATCAAAGAGTCCTAAAAAGGTGAGTTAATAAATTTATAATTAGTATACCTTCTGTATTATCTCAAAGTTTGAGATTTTTTGAAAAATTTGCTGTGATTTTAGGTATTTATTGAAAATTTTGATTGATTTTACTAAAATTTTATATAAAAAGTTTGATTTTTTGTTGTAATTATGATGTATTTTGTTGCAGAGTAAGAAAAGCAAGCACTCCAGTCGCTCCCCAACTCCGAAAAAGTCGAAAAAAGAGCGAAAAAGCTCTCCGACCAGCCTCGAAGAAGAGGAAGCCGAGCTCCGCCGAAGACTCCTGGAGAAGGCCAGCCTCGCCAAATGATCTTAAATTAACTTTGTTCAAGCATATAAATAAACGTGTTATTTATCAAACAAAGACCTTGATTGAGGTTGCATCCCCAATATTGTACTAGGCAAAGTTGTCAAATTTGTCAATTTTTTATTGATTTCACTATATTTTTGGGATGTTTAGAGTATAAAAAGACTTGCCAAAGCTCAATAATGATCAGAAACATCTGTAAACAGCGCTTTTCCGGTAGAATATTGTTATCGACCAGATCTTTGACGGCCAAGAAATTGGTCTACGAAGGCTATGGAGATCCCGCAGAGGTCGTCAAACTACAAGAATTTGAACTCCCAGATAGCCTAGGGCCTAATGAAGTGCAAATCCGGTGGAATGCCGCGCCAGTCAACCCGGCCGACATCAATCAACTTCAAGGTGTATATCCGGTAAAACCGAAGCTTCCGGCGATCGCTGGAAACGAAGGAAGTGCTACGGTTGAGAAGGTGAGGCTGTAAAAAGGTCGTAAAATTACTAGGCTTTGAATTTGACCGTGAATTTAAGGGTTTCTTGGATGCTCAGGTTTTCGTGGTGGGACTCAAATTGAGTAAATTTAAAATTGAAAAGAAGTGATAAATATGTTTTTAAAAGTTTGCTACTTTAGGTTGGCCCCAAAGTTTCTGTTTTCAAACCCGGAGACCTTGTTATACCATCACAATCCGGCCTGGGAACCTGGCGCACCCACTCAATTCATGGTGAAGATGAAATGTTCCCATTGGACCCAAAGTTGAATCATATACACGCATCAACGTTCCAAGTCAACCCTCCGACGGCCTACAGAATGCTCCATGACTTTGTGAAACTTCAGAAAGGGGATACTGTAATTCAAAATGGCGCCAATTCCGCGGTCGGCCGATTTGTCATACAGGTATGGGGATTTTGAGATTTTTTTGGTCTGTAGTAAATAGTAGGGGTCTTTGTTGCTCTGATTATCTCGTTTTATTCCAGTTGTGCCGGGTTTTTGGTTGGAAATCGATCAATATTGTTCGTGAGAGACCTGATATTCAAGACCTCAAAAATGACCTCAAACAACTCGGAGCGGATGTGGTGTATACTGAAGAAGAGGTGAGAAGTTATAAATTTACTAGCTATAACCATGAAATTGTCAAAATTTGTGGAAATTTATGATTTTTGACATTAATTTATATTACACTTGACAGCTGGCCAAAAATATCCGAGAAATCTCGAATGTTCGTCTCGCCCTGAACTGTGTTGGTGGCAAATCCTCATTCCAACTGTGTAGAACCCTCACGGATCAGGGATGCATGGTCACGTACGGTGGGATGTCCAAACAACCCACTCAAACTCCAACCGGACCTCTGATCTTCAAGGATATCTCGCTTCGCGGATTTTGGATGTCCCATTGGTACACGGTCCCGGAGAATCTCGCAGAAAGGAAGAGAATGTATCAGGTGTTGGCTGATTTGTTCATAAATGGTGGAATCAAGCCGGCTCCGTACACGGAACATCGCCTTGGAGAGTATAAAGAAGTGCTGGGGATTGGACTTCAAGCCAAGAAAAAACCCATTTTTGTCTTTGAATAGTGAATATTGTTGATGAATATGGAACAGTGTAGGCTTGTAATATATTTTGATAAGATTATTGATTAAAATTTTTATTGATTTTTTGTTGGAATTTGCGAAAAAAACGAAATTTTTGAAGTTCGCACAGTGCAGAGGGAAATTTTGAGATTTTTGTGAAAATAAGGAACATTCTTGGCGTATTTTGCATTTTAAAAACTTCAATGAGCCTTGATGACATTGCTTTTACCAAAAAATTTTTGAAATTTTTGAATTTACAACACCTTTTCGGCCTTGAAAAATTTCGCACAGTGCTCAAAAACCAGAAATTCCAGAGACAATTTTAGATGTTGTAACTTACTCCCGCTATTCTAATTAGTCATTACAATTTATTTTCACTCAATTTCACGTTCATTTCGGCTACGATTCAACGCCAAATTAATTGAACATCCGAAAAATATTCGCTTCGAGGGATGACAAAAGATAATTTGAGGACCGCAAATGTGTTAATCCCGTATAATCCAGCACCTTGACAACTCTCAGGCATTTGTAAGAGATTTCTGGCCGGGAGCGGAGGAAGCAAATTGGGCCGTTTTTTGGTGTGTAATTAGAGATTTGAGGGGGATTTTTAAGGGTATTTGTAAACTGAGAGTGTTAAAATTGTTAAAAACAATCTTTAGCCGTGTTTTCAGTGGCCGTGTAACTTGTTTCAACCTAATTTTTCAATTTTGGGAGATTTCAGGTTTTCGTGGTGGGACCCAAAATTTTGAAAATTTTTTGATTTTTGAGTAATTTTGAGTCATGTGAGGCTTGTACGTTCTCTAAAAGAAAAAAGAATTATTTTCAAACCTCAAAAAAATTTTTGCTGCCATTTACGTAACATTTACATCAGCATTTATCTTTTTACAATACATTATTCATCACAAATCCCCCGTAATTCCAGCAAAAAGCCAAAGTTTCCAAGAGTTCTGGCAATTTAATACGCTTAATTCCTCTTGTTATCCATTCGTTTAATCACTGCGTTCATTTTTTCGTGACTTTTAATACCTTGAGTTTCGGGCCCTCAAATGTAAATAGATTAATCTGTTTTAAAATGTCGGGCAAATTATTACATTTTTTGTAAAAGGAGAAGCTAAGCAGTGACTTTACGATTTCTTTTGTTTTTGACATTCTCGATACATTTTTTGAGCCGCGCGGTGCAAAAATTAACCGAAAGTCATTGCATTGTGCGGGCGATTTTTTTGAAATTTGCACGGTGCATCGAGGCCTTCGATTTTTTGCACTGTGCAGTTAGAAATTTTTTTGAGCCGCACTGTGCACTGTGTTTCAGTTTTTACTGCACAGTGCAGTATTTTTTCCACATAAAAAGGTCGCACTGTGCAGTCAGAAATTTGTCTTGGGCTGCACTGTGCAATATTTTTGCCTTACAAGGGCTCGGCAAAACCTCGTCCCCTGGTTTCTTCTTGAAACATATACCATTTGAAAGAGCGTAAAAAACTGGTCTAGGATCACCTTTAATTAGCTGCTAAGATTCTCTTACATACTAGCTAGCGAGCATTTTTTAGTTCTAAGCCAGTCTCACCCTTCTTTCAAGAAAACAAAAGGAATCGATTTCAAAAGCACGGCGAAGCAGTGCTTCGGTGGCCTAGTGGGGTAAGGCGCTTTACAAGGCGGACTAGGTTCGAATCCTCTTTTGAATTTTTGGATTTTTTTTGGCTATTATGGAATGAAGAAGGCTAGCATCTAGTCTTTAATTTTAAATTGATTTTTGGGGTACCCTAGATTAGTTTTACTAGAAAAATCGACAGGTTTTTAAATTTCTTGTGATATAGGTGTCTTTGACCCTGCAGTGGGCATCCAAGATGGTCGAAACTTTCAACGGTTTTTAATATTTTTTGCCAGGAATGCCCATTTACGGACAGTACGTGAAAAACGAGCCTGAAAACGGTATACATGTTTGAAACCTCCTAGTATGACTCGGGTGACAAGACCTAAAACATCGCCTAATCACTCGTTGAGGGCATCGACCTGAGAGTTTCAAGCTCGGACAAAACTTTATGTTTTTTGATCTTGATTGAAGCCTCAAATGTCATAGGTGACTAATATTTGTATGAAAAGTGATTATTCGATCTCGTTGGCATCTCAGAAGAAAAGGTTCCCAAAGTCTAATTGGGAATTTTGAAAAAAAAGTCCGCTAGCTAGCACGTAAGTGAATCTTAGCAGCTAATTGAAGGTGATCTTAGACCAGTTTTTTGCGCTCTTTCAAATGGTATATGTTTCAAGAAGAAACCAGGGGACGAGGTTTTGCCGAGCCCTTGTTACTGGCATCGTATTTCAACTACATTTCAAAAAATTTTTTTGCACTGTGCGTTTAAAATTTCTTCGAGCCGCACTGTGCAATGTTGTTCAGCTTTTTTTACCGCACAGTGCAGCATTTTTCATCACATAAAAATTGCACTGTGCAGTCAGAAATTTGTCTTGGACTGCACAATATTTTTTCGCACCGTGCGCAACTTTTGACACAAAAAATTGCACTGTGCTTTGAATTCCCCATTTTTTGAACATCATTTTTCGCCCAAAA
The DNA here is from genome assembly GCA_904066235.2 of Bursaphelenchus xylophilus. Taxonomy (NCBI): domain Eukaryota; kingdom Metazoa; phylum Nematoda; class Chromadorea; order Rhabditida; family Aphelenchoididae; genus Bursaphelenchus; species Bursaphelenchus xylophilus. Next base: position 10,474,837 of record CAJFCV020000003.1, on the reverse strand, counting down.
CTCCTCATTTTATAGCTTCCAAACACATCCACTGTGCCCTCACCAAGAGGTCCAACTACAATCTGCTACTCATTTATACATTCTTCTCTTGTTTCCCACTTTTCTCGTCAACGTGGCCAACCTGGAGACTCCACGACCGCGGCGTGTTGCCTCGAGGGCGTCCTTTGCTTCGATGGATGTGGCCAATGCTGGGATGCATCTGCTGGGTGCCCGGAGGGCCCCAATGAATCAGGTTTGACAAGAAAAAAACTTTGTTACTCTTGGGGGTAATGCTGTTGGAAATGCTCGAAGTTAGACGCTCAGATTTTCTTTAAATTTCGGTCATGGGTAATGTCTCTGCCGCACACAAATTCCTGGAAATTTGAGCTCACTGCTAGCAGAGGCAGCCAAGATATTCAACGACCTTTGCTGACGAGAGAGTAGGCGAAATACGGAGGGCGGTCAGAGAGGAAAACACTTTTTGGCCGTTCCTTTTTCAATTTCGCACTGAAAAAAAAAATATTTTTTGTAGAAGTGTTGTCATCTGCAATAGAAATGAAGCTGAAAATTTTCATTTCAAAAATTCGAAAAAAAATCCAAATTTCCCAGAACTTTCAGACAAAAAATCTCGATTATTACTGCAAAGTACCGACTAGCAATCTCGGATACGACTTTGAACGAAATAATCTAAATTTTTTTCAATTTTCATCGAAATCTTTATGTCGCACTACGAGCACTTCCCCTGTAAAAAAATATTGGAATCTTAAAGAATATCAGGCTGTCGGGAAAATAATGAGCACTCTGTCGCATCGAAAATCGCAAAAAAAGGATCTTCTCGTGGCAAAATCAAATTGCTTTTCATTTCAGCGATGCAATTGGCGCACCGAAATTTCGCTCATTATTTTCCCGACGGACTGATATTTTGATTTCTTCACTTTTTTCTGGCAAAGTTCCGTATTTTACATTTTTTTCAGGACGAATTCGACACCAAATTCAACTACCTAAAGTCCTCCAAATATCATCGCTACTCCGAGGACGGCCCAGCTGCTGATTTTTGCATTTGTTGCCGACTAAATGTCAGATCGCCGCGTCGCGGGTTCTCCGCCAACGAACCAGTCATCTACGATCCGAATTTAACCCCATTAAGACAGCTACTAAACATTCTCGAAACATACATACCAATTTTCTATTGGGTCCCCAAATACGACCTAAATAAGGATTTTATCGGAGATCTGTACAGCGGAGTTTGTTTGGGACTGTTGAGTTTGGCGCAAGGTGAGTTGCAACGATCTTTATGGGAGGCTTTGATTTTTAGGGCTGGCATTTTCATTTCTATCCGGACTGCCGCCAGTTTGCGGACTGTATACAACAGGAATTGCGGCGTTTGTCTATGTCATCACTGGAACATCACCGTTCAGCTTTTTGGGTAAGATTTGGGAAGGCCAGCTGCTTTGAACAAATGGAAAACTTGGTCAGAGCTTTACACTTTTTAAGGCTTTTTTGGGCTGTAGCTCGCATCTTGACCTTTACAAGTTTGGCTGTAACGCGCAAAATTTATCTAAATTCTGACTACGTTAGAGCAAAAAAAAATTATTAAAAAATCGTTTGTTTCAGCGAGTGTAAGCCAAAAATTACGCTGCGCTTTTATCAATAACCTTTTTTGGGCTGCCGCTCGCATTATGACTTTTTTCTACGCAAACGTCGAAAATCGCTCCAGCGACTTTATAGAACATAATAGTGTCAAAAAGTTTTGCACTGACCAAAAAATCGGCACAGCAGTGCTCACTATTTTTTCGACAGACTGATACTATAAATTCCGAGTCCTCATGATTTCGCTTTTCCGAATTTTGTCCGTGGCATAGAGATAGAGAGAATGCAATTACTCTTTGTTTCAGGTACAAATGCAATTATCTGTTACTTCTTCCGCAATGTTTTGGAGCGATTTTCCACTCCGCAGGACTACATTTATCTGATGGATGAGAAAAGCGAGATTTACAAGAAGCTCCTGGATGGCAGTGAGCAATTGGGATATGCATCGGCTTTGACGTTGCTTACAGCTGGCTTTCAGGTAAATAGATCCAATACGACAGCGACTACAATGGAACCTTTGTACAACAAATTCCCACATAGTAAAACCTGCCTATAACGGACGCTTTCAGCGGTCGTTAAAGTCAATTTTAGGGCAAAAGAACCTTCGTGGAACAAAATCCTTCTATAGCAAACAATTTTTCGGTCCTTCGTTATGCCGAAATATAACTGTATCCCATAAAAATACCCATTTTCAGGCCGCAATTTATATGTTTCGAGTGGAATTTCTCTTCTCTTATGTCTCCAAGCACGTCGTTGGAGGGATTTGTTTCGGGACTGCAGTGAGAATTGTCTTAAGTCAACTACAACATATCCTACATGTCCGAGGAAATCAATGTGTCTCTGAGTTTTCGGCAACAGTAAGACTACCAAATGTCATCAAATTTTTGGGTTTTCAGCTCTCTCTGATCGCGTCAAAAACAATGCCGCCCACTTTTACACAATGCACATTCTTGTCAGCATACAAATCGCTGCATTCCAACAGGACACTAAAGGTGTTTCCGCTGCTGTTTGGAGAGGGCAACGGAGGTGCGAATTTCACGGCACCGCCCGGAGTAAGTCGTGTTTTGTTGGCGTACTTGGGCTAATTTTTTTTGGAGCGAGATTTGAATTGCAACGCTGACCTATAGCGCAACTTTTTTATGTCCCGCTATATAAGATAAACAAGTTTTTAGTCTAAAATTTGTAAAGATCCACGATTTTTTGGTAAGCGCTTGCGTTAAAAATTTTAACTTGTTTTTTACCGGAGACGGCAACCTTTCTACAAAGAGGCGTTTTTGCTTTGACTCACAGGGGAAGTATGTCAGCTACGACGCTCAGATTTTGACGGAACTTGGCTAAATTTACATAAGTATTTTTTAAGACATATAATACGAGACTCGCGTTCTGCAGAAAGTCCAAGATTTTTAGGTGGAAAGCTGGCCAAAAAATTACATTATTTTTGCGAGTGTTGGCATAGAAAGTTGCATACCTCTTTCTGCCGAAGCGCAAAACTCTCTGAGGTACTGCTGAAAAATGTTTTTTCTTTCTGACCGCTCTCTGCATTTCGCGTACTCTCTCTGCAGCAAAGATCGTTAAATTTCTCGGCTACATCTGCAAAGCGAGAGCTAAAATTTTCAGGATTTAATATATGGTTTATGCCCGAAGCGTGAACAAAATTTTAAAAAATGAAAGAGCTTTGAGCGTTGAATATTATAGGATATTACTTTTTCAATCACCCTTTTTTCAGTGCGTCCTCTCCGTCTGGGACTGTTTCCGGTTTCTGAACATCTACACCCTGGCCTTTAGCGTCTGCTCATTTTTGATGTTGGTTTTTATCCGCCAAATTGTTGGCCCAATCGTCCAAAACCACGTCAATTTCCCAGTTCCGTTTGAATTCGTTTTGGTAAGTCAATTTTACCACAGCAATTTCATCAAGAATTATCCTCTATTTTTAGATGATGATAACAAGCTTCATTGCCTACGGCTTTGATATGCAGTACAATTACAATGTAGAGGTTATCAAGCATTTTGGAACGGGATGGAATTTTGTTGGTTTGCCGTCGTATCAGCAATTTCATGATGTGTTCTACGATGCGTTCGCGTTGGCATTGCCCGTGTATGCGATGCACTATTACGCGGCAAGTGAGATGAGTCGGATCTGCAAGTATCGGATGGATAGTCGGCAGGTAGGAACTTTCAGTGTTTTTTTTTGTAAACTCTGTGTAGAAAAACCGTTTTTTTGTTAAATTTGTCACAAAATTAGTGAAAGGATTACAGACATCGCAAAATTTTGGGTAATTTTCAGAACTTTAGCGTTATACGATATCAATTTATGAAATTAATGTTTCAAGAAAAGGGTCCCAAATGCTATAATTTTCTGCAGACTTTGGATACAGAAAGTGCATAGACCGCATATTGATTCTTAAAAGTCTTAGCTGGCGCTTTCCAGGTGCAGCCGAGATATTCAACAAGCTCTGTGGCCGAGAGAGAATTCGGAACACAGAGCGGTCACAAAGAAAAATACTTTTTGCCTATTTTTTTTGAAAATGTTTACATATTGGACTAAAAATCTCAGTTGTTTCTGCAAAGCGCAAGCTAGGAGTCGCGAATATCCTTTAATAAACGTCATACGGAAGTTATGTCACCTTTACCAAAGGCTTAGTAGCACTTGGAGAACTTTTCCTGTCAGGGAATTTTCGACCTTCTGCCGAACTTCTAGAATTCGCCAATACTCGTTAGCTTCTTAAAAGTCAAAATCAACTATCTTCAGGAATTAATGGCGCTAATTGTCTCCAGTGGAATCGTCAGCTTGCTCGGCGGTCATCCTCCAAGCCAGTCGATAAATCGCAATCGAATTGGGTTGGATGCGGGCGCTTGCACTATTGTAAGTCGCATTAAGCGTCTGTCTACAGTTTTCTGATATATCAAGGCTATGATTTTCATGACAATAATGACGATTTTTCTAGTTCACCAACATTTTCATTGTTTTCTTTATCATCCCCATGGTATTTTGGGCGAAATATTTGTTCGGCTTCATTCCTGTGGTAAGTTCAAAGTTCTGCACATAAATCAGCACGTTTAGGATGCAATGCAACAGAACAATGATATAAATTTCAAATTTCAGTGTGTTTTCTCGGCAATCATCGTCCATAGCATGGGCGAATACCTCAAAGAGCCGAGGCATTTCTCCCTTCTCTGGGCTGTCTCCAAACTTGATGCGGTAGGTCTTTGCCTACTTTTCTTTGTGCTGTGAGGCCTTGAAGCCACTGGATCTTCTAAAACAAGCTTGCAAATGATTTTAGAAGATCCCAAGAGGGAATTTTATCAGTCTGTCGGGAAAATAATGTGGATTAGTCGCGCCTTGGAATCAACTGTCACCGCTTTGTGACGGCTAGCCGCGGCTGACTATGAGGATTTGTTGTGTGACTTCTACAGGGCGAGTTTACCGCGACAAATCCACATTATTTTCCCGACCGAAGGGTATAACGAGCTCTCTCGAAGCGGAACTCTTCTATTCACAACTACTAGAGGTGCAAATCGGGCCAGGCCAAAAATCCCGGCCCGATTGCCATTTCTATAATATTTACAACACATACAGTCAAACCATGTACAATAAGTTTCAAAAAACCAGAAAAATTATTTGTGATGGAAGGGTTTCGCTGTATGTATAATAGATTCATCTTCTTCCAAAACTGACTTTTGGCGCCTATCAGTCTGTCGGGAAAATAATGAGCAAAATTTTGCAACGACGATTGTGTCGCTGAAGTGAAAATTAATTTGATTTTGCCGCGACACAATTCATTTCGTCGATGATTTTCGATGCGACAAAGTCCCCATTATTTTCCCGACAGATTGCTGTGAAGTTATTTGCATTGCCATACGGAGATTCATAATTTTTTTGCTTTTTACAATTCGCTTTCTCGAGCATGTAAATATCAAAATTTTGTGCTCATCATCAGATCAAATTTACTGTATTTCCAGTGTACCTTTCTGTTTTCATCGCTCAGCGCAATCTTTTGCCGAAGTTGTTCGGACGCGCTGATTTATTCGACTGGATTTGGACTACTCACTATTATTTTTAGAGCTCAATGGTAATCTTTATATCAAAACCAAGCCATATATTTTGTAAAATACGTTGTTTTGATTTTTACAGTCATCTAAGAAGTGACAAATCAAAAAAAAAAATACAAAAAAACTTAAGAAGAATAGCTCTTTTCAGGCCAAAATTCCAGCACCTGGTCAACGTGACCGGCTCCGGGACCTACTACGCCGAGCGGAATTGCTATGGCTCGGATCTGCTGGAAGAATCGGGCGTTGCGATTGTCCGTTTCGAAGCCGCATTACTCTTTCATAATGTTCAACAGTTCCGGAGAGACATTGCTTTCGCCTGCTCTCAGATCAAAGGGTATAACTTTGAATCAAAATATATAACACAACAATTAATCTCGCTTGCAGTCTTTTGTCTCACCACGAAAATGGAAAGGAGTTTGGCATTCTGCAAAATAAAAGAATTTCCAAAGAATATTTTTTTTATAAAAACCATTTTCTCGCCTTCCAAGTCCCGTTTCCTAGCCAAAAGTTCCTTTAGCCGTCGGCAAGTTGCCAAATGACATGGGTATGAACCACCAAAGTCTTAATTATTACATAAAGACACTATAATTGATAAAATATATAAATCTTCATGACTTTTTTATATTTATTTTTCCCATTTGCAGAATGCCAAAAAGTGCCAAAAAGCCGGGAACTGATTTTTGTTATGGGGAAAGATTGATGTATAACTCCTCAGCCGAGTAGTAAATGTGCCGCGATTTTTTGCATACTGTTTGATAAGAATGTGTCAATGTTGACTTCCAAGTTTCATGCGATTTTTCGTTATTATAAGTCGGTTAGACCACGGTAAAGATTGCAATTGTTGAATACTTAAGGTGGCTATATCTTGCAAACGGTAAAAACTGCAAAAATTATTTTAGGTGGTGCAGATAGAGTTCTATTCCCTCCTTCTTATTTACTATTCATCCAATCACCCGATGTCCTCAAAAGTGAGAGGCGATAATATTTGTTGGACCGTGTTTTTGTAACGAAGTGTTCAAAAATTTCAATCAATAATTGAGACGATTAGCTAAAAAAGCGCTTTTCAATTGGGATTAATTGTTGTGTAACGTTTACGGAAAACAAAGATGATTTTTGCTGTTTTTAGCCAACTTCTCGGCCCCGGAATTGGCACTCGAACCGGCAGCATGAAGAGCAATAATGCGCTGTCGGTGAAGGACGTTCAAATGAGGTCGACGTTGCTGATCAGTGGGGATGTTGTTGTGAGTTTTGATGAAATTATTTTGGCAACGGAGGGTCCTAAATGCGACGCTCAGATTTTTTAATCACATCAGCGACATTGTGTCGATTATTTTTTAACGACAGACTGATATCTCAAAAAACTCATCGTTAGGATCAGAGATTGCCACGGCTCCGGAGCCGGCTCTTGGCTCCGGCTCTGAGCGGCTCCGGCTCCGAGCCGCGAGCCAGAGCCGGAGCCGGAAATTTTGGATGCGGCTCCGGCTCCTGACCCCAAAGTCGGAGCCAGGCTTCACAGCGTTCAGAAAAGTAAAAATTTCGTGATCTTGTTAAACCAATTTGCTTGAAAAATACTGGGAAGAATGTGTTGCATACGACTTGGCTGCAAAAACGTTGGCTGTTTGACCAGAGGGCACTAATAACTTTTATTTTCGAAAAAATATTTTAAAAAGAAATTTTGCATAGGAGCCGGGATTCGGGGCCGGAGACCTTTTTAAATTTTGCACGGAGCCGGAGCCGCAGCTGCAAATTCGGCCTTGGATCCGGCTCTGGGAGCTAAAAGCCGGAGCCGGAGTCAAAATTTTGACCGTGCAATCTCTGGTTAGGATGACCTATTCACATTAGCTTACAGGGGAAAGGTCCTAAATGTGACGCTCAGATTTTGATGAAATTTGGCACAGATTTAGATTAATATTTTCTAACAAAAAGAAGAGAGACTTATGCAAGATTTGAAGCCATCATTTTGCAGAAACGACTGAGATTTTTAGGCCAAGAGATGGTAAAAATGGAAACGTTTTTTTTTCGAATTTTGGCATAAAAAGTTAGGAAAGAGTTCCCCAGATTCGCCACAACCTCAAAAAAAAATGAAAATTCAGCGCCAACTGCACAGAGGAAACAAAAATAGAAGCCTGAGCCTAGGTACTAATCTAAGCCTAGGCTAACAGGGAAAGTTCTCCAAGTGCGACACTCAGATTTTGATGAAACTTGGCACGGATTTAGGACAATTTTTTCTAAAATACATGCGAGAATCCTAGCTCGCGCTTTGCAGAAACAAACAAGATTTTTAGGTCGAAATTTGGATATAACGTGACACTTTTTTGCGAATTTTGGCGCGAAAAGTTTTATAGCCGTTTTTACTGTAGAGGGTAATGTTTCCACATAAAATCAATTTTTTCCGCCCAAAACTGGCAAAGATTTGGCCAAAAAGAGTTTTTCTCTGACCGCCCTCCCTTTTTCGTGCGCTCTCTCGGCCACGAATAGTATCATACCTATTTCCACTCTAAAGGGTTATATTTCTACAAAAAACCAATTTTTCCCCGCGCAAAATTGGCAAAGATACGGCCCAAAAGGCGCTTCTCTCTGACCGCTCTCCTTGTTTTGTGTGCTTTCTCGGCCGCCAAATATTGTTGAATATCTCGGCTGCGCTTGCAAAACATGAGCTAAAATTTTCAGGAATTTATACGTGGTCTATACCCAATTTATCTGCAAAATTCAAAGACTCTCTATGCGTCGCAGTTGAAACCCGATTATTTTTTTCTTTATTAACCTAAACCTTGCTTTTCAGCCAAATTTCGACGCTCCAGGCACTTCAATGCAAAAAGTCTGCATTATCGACTTCTCATCGGTGCCGACGATCGACACCGCCGGCTTGGAAGCCATGCGCGACGTTTTTGAGCAAATGGCCGAACAAAAAGTTCGCATCCTTTATGCGGCGGTAAACGCGACAATTCGGCATCGTTTCAAGATGTGCGAAGGCTTCGAGGTCGTCCCAAAACATTACTTTTTCCCGTCCGTTCATGATGCTGTTCTTTGCGCCCAACAAATGGGGGGAATTGTGGCACCAAGTGTTCATATGAGGTGAGGAGAAAAAATAGGAAATTTTTGCTTGGAAAAATCGAAATTTTAGAGTGAAAATTTTGGAAAAATCTTGGGAAAATCATGATCCAGCAATTTGAAGGCAAATTTTAGGAGTTTCAGTCAAAATTCAGCCGGTTTTTTAAATGTTTATGAAAAAAAATCACACAAAATTTTTAGAAAAAGTTAAAAAAATGTATTTTTTGATTTCCAAAATGTCCCAAGAATATTTATAAGCCCTTTTTAAACAAAATTGGACTTGTTCAAGTATTACTTGACCAAAAAAACGTCAAAAATGTGTTTTTCAAGTTCCAAAATGACCTAAAAATATTTTTTTTGACCAAAACCGGACTTATTGTAGTATATTTTTACCAATTTTAGTCTTCCTCTTTCAAATAGTAGTCTCAAAAGCGCATAAAATCTCTTTTTCTTCTCTCCTCTCTGCCCTTTGCTCGCCCGAAAAAACGAAAGAGCTTTTCCCGCCGAATGCGAACAGCGGTTCCATGGTGTAGCGGTTAGCACTCAGGACTTTGAATCCTGCGACCCGAGTTCGAATCTCGGTGGGACCTAAGCGTAAACTTTTTGTTTTTTTTTATAAATTTAAGGGTGTAATAGTGTAAATTATTGTATAATTTTAATTTTTACATCTTGGTTAGTAAATTTACTTGGCTTTGAAGTAGGAAAACAAGATTTTTTGAGCAAAAACGGTTAAAAAATTGCATTTTTAGTGTGTCAATGAATGGCTATCGAGATTTGATCGCGTTATCGAGTGCCACATCTCATCACGACATGCTCAATCGATCTCCCCAACCGCAGCAGCAGGACAATCCAAATGCGGACAATTTGTCCGCAGGAACTCGGAACTCTTTCTCGGAACAGCGAATTACACCGCCATTAACTTTGAAATTATAATTTAAAAAATATATTTTTTGCTTTCCAAATAAACATCAATATTTTCGCTCTTCTTGTTGCACTTTTTTTCTGCAGACCGATTGTGCAAGAGCTTAAAAAATCTTTTTAAAAATTTTGCTTTCAAGGGTTTTTTTTTCAATTTTTGTTTTTTAAAGTTCAATGGAGAAGATTTTTGATGAATTCTATTGTCCAAAAAAAGCTATTCAGGTTGAGGTCGCGTGCTCTAGTGTTCTCTGAAGGTTGAAAAAACTATTTATGATGCAATTCGCAACACTTCTGCAGCAAAAATCTTAAAAAAAAAAGAAAAAAAAATTTTGTCGCCTTTTGACCATGGTTAATATAAATCCAAAAATTAAAACAAAACTTTTGCTCCGGGAACAAAATCTCTTCTCACGTCATAATTCAAGCCCTCAGGCACTCAAAAATCGGTTGACCTCAAAAGGTCGGACCTTTTTTCGTCCACTAAAATGAGATTTTCCCTTCCGGGCAAATGACGGAAATCAGATTTTCACCCCGAATTTATTTGCACCGCCGTCTTCTTGGCGCCGAAAACAAGAGATGCGGCCCCGATGTGGACAACAATAGGCCAAGGAGTTAGAGGTCTTTATTGTCATAGAGGCTTTCCCGAATGCGTGGAGGCGTTTTTTCGAGGTTTAGAGATTATTCTGCTCAATTGAGTCCGTCATAACAAAGTTTTTGATTTTATATCTGAAAAAGGAAGTATTCGAAAAAATCGTGGCACAGCTTTTAGGCTAGTCTTTTCCAGAGATTGCTACGGCTCCTGAGCCGGCTCATGGCTCCGGCTCTGAGCGGCTCCGGCTCCGAGCCGGAGCCAAAGTTTAGAGCCGGAGCCGGAACCAAAATTTTGACCGTGGCAAACCTTTCTCATTCTCTGACCCAAAGTGTGCAACATTTAAAAAAAATTGAGTATCGTACTTGGAATAGTTCTCTTGTGGGATAATATATCATAGGAAGTCACCTCGTAACGAAGTTTTTTTTTGATATATAGTCAAACCCATATACAACGAGCCCCAGTGGTAAAAACGGATTTATTTGTTATAGAAGGGTTTCGTTGTACAGGGGTTCATTTTGGTCTAGAATTGGCTCTTGGGACCTCTGAAGTTGTCCGTTATATACAGGCTTTTTTGTACGTAGATTTGTAGAGTTCCACTGAACTTACTCTCTCAGCCAAGTTTCCTCTTGATTTCCGGATTTCCCGAATTTCAAACTCCCCAAAAAACAGTCTTGCAATTATGCAAATCAAGGAGCGGCCGCGAAGAAAAATCTCATAAAATTATTCCGCGAAAAAAGTCGATCCAAAGCAATTTTATGAGCCTTTATTGGTCAAAACATTTGAAAAGAAATCAATTTTACTTTCTTCAAGCTTTTTAAAAAGTGATTACAGAGCCACTTCCTCGCAGTTTATTGTAATTTATTATGATCCCTTCCTTATTGTTTATCCCCGAAGATGTTTTGGCAGTCCGTTTGCTTCCCGGTATGGGCGCAATTGCACCCCAGGGACCGTTGTTTGGAATCAAATATGGAGAAAATATGTCTGTGGGTGAGAAAAAACGGACGGAATGTCGCAAGTGGAGTTGATGCGTATTTTGTTTATGGTTATTGTATAAATAATATATATAATAATAGCTGACAAGCTGGGTAATGAGTGGATGGAAATTTTTTTTTGACAATATGCAACAGGGGTCCGGGAGTGGCTATACAATTTTTCTGGCTTCTTATCCAGGAGAATCGTATAGGCAGTCTGTCGGGAAAATAATGAGCCCTCTGTCGCATCGAAAAATCGCATCGCCGCTGAGAAAATAAATTGTATCGCGAAAAAATCAAATTGCTTTTCACTTCAGCGACGTGATTGGCTCAGCGAAAGTGGGCTCATTATTTTCCCGACATACTGATATGTAGTTGACAATCATGGTATTTTGATTGGATCCGAATTCTTTTTTGGATCTTGGGACCTCTGAAATTCTGTACGAGGGCCCCCGTGAACTTGGGCACGCCATATCTAGTGGACAAAAAATGGGGTACCTCATCTTCCCATTGATATAAATTTCATAGAAATTGGTGCATTATTGGCGGAGAAATACTTGAAATATGGTTGCAAGCTTCGGCTGAACCACGCTTTATTGTAGTTCTATTTACAAAACGGAAATTTTGTAAGTGCAATATTTTCAATGGTTAGATTTTCCTTATATTTTACACACACGTTAAAACGCACTTCGCGAGCTGTGGAAGGGGGGTCTGCCCTAGAAATTGACCCCCACTTTTTTTTGTCTTAACTGATGACATGTAGGATGCTAAAGAACTTGGTGAATTTTTTTCGAAAAATTCGTCATCATGACCGAGATATGACGTATTTATTGAATTTCGCATAATGTGATATATTGTACTGATTTATTGCCGAAATATCTCAGAACTGAGTATATATACGTTATTGGCCATGCTGAACAACTTTGTAATTGACCCGAAGTTTGTCAGGTTACTGTAACATACCGTAACGCCAATGCTCAATCAAAAAATCTCGATTTTCTCGATTTTTTTCAATAATTTTCTCGGAATTTTTTTCATTTTTGGAATCAGCATCAAATTCTGCATCGGATAGGCTATATGCGCATCTCCAGATAGGTGTACAAAAATGTCGTGGCGCAACCGGTAGTGGGTCGGACTACCATTCAAAAGGTCCCGGGTTCGAGTCCGGGTGGAAGAAAAAATGCTCAAACGCGCTGGAAATTGTCCCAAAACAGTTGTAATGTATTGGAACTGTGTTAAAAATAAATAATAATTAACATTTTCCCCTAAAAAGGCTAAGTTTTGGATTTTACGAAATTTTTGAAAATCATGATTTTTGTGGGCCCAAATCTGCCGAAGAAATGAAAATTTTTTGTTAGCGATTTTTTTGTTTAGAAACAACGCAGGGCACACAGAAAGACTATTCCTCAGAGGATTTCGCTCTATTTTGCCCAAAACACCAAAAAGTTTTCGCATTTTGCCATTTGACAAAAAATTGAGATAATGATTTTCAGGTGTTCTTACGCGAAAACGTTTCCAGTTTTTCTAGAGCAGTTTTTTGCGCTGCCTTCAAATAGCTTTCTAACAGCCGCGAAAATCTTCCACAAAAAAATTTTACATTCAAAAATTTGTAGATATTCACATATTTCATGATGTTACAGTATTTAATCTTGTAAAATTTGCTAAAATTTCGACTCCTCATAGTACAAAACATTTGTATCCACATTTGAATGACGTTACTTCGGTTTACTGGGTTCTGGCGGGGCTCTCCGATTAAAACAAAAAAGTGCAACTTTTTGGTGTTTTGGGCAAAATTGAGCGAAATCTTCTGAGGAATAGTCTTTCTGTGTGCCCTGTGTTGTTTCTAAACAAAAAATCGCTAACAAAAAATTTTCATTTCTTCGGCAGATTTGGGCCCCCAAAAATCATGATTTTCAAAAATTTCGTAAAATCCAAAATTTAGCCTTTTTAGGGGAAAATGTTAATTATTATTTATTTTTAACACAGTTCCAATACATTACAACTGTTTTGGGACAATTTCCAGCGCGTTTGAGCATTTTTGCTTCCACCCGGACTCGAACCCGGGACCTTTTGAATGGTAGTCCGACCCACTACCGGTTGCGCCACGACATTTTTGTACACCTATCTGGAGATGCGCATATAGCCTATCCGATGCAGAATTTGATGCTGATTCCAAAAATGAAAAAAAATTCCGAGAAAATTATTGAAAAAAATCGAGAAAATCGAGATTATTTGATTGAGCATTGGCGTTACGGTATGTTAAAGTAACCTGACAAACTTCGGGTCAATTACAAAGTTGTTCAGCATGGCCAATAACGTATACATACTCAGTTCTGAGATATTTTGGCAATAAATCAGTACAATATATCACATTATGCGAAATTCAATAAATACGTCATATCTCGGTCATGATGACCAATTTTTCGAAAAAAATTCACCAAGTTCTTTAGCATCCTACATGTCATCAGTTAAGACAAAAAAAAGTGGGGGTCAATTTCTAGGGCAGACCCCCCTTTGAGCCTGCTTCAGCAACTCGCGAAGTGCGTTTTAAGCATAGGATTTTTTAAAATTTTGTGCACATGTTGAGAATAGACCCCATATCAATGCCTGAAAATTTTAGCTCGCGATTTGCAAGTGAGGCCGAGATATTCAACGATCTTTGCCGCCGAGAGAGTACGCAAAACGCGGAGAGCGGTCAGAGAGAAGAAACTTTTTAGCCGTATCTTTCTCAGTTTCGCAAGGAAAAAATTGATTTTTTGTAGAAACATTACCCTCTACAGTAGTAACAAGTATGAAACTTTTCATGCCAAAATTTGCAAAAAAAATTGTTGCAATTTTTCCAAATTTCGACTAAAAAATCTCACAGGGGAAGTACTCCAAGTGCGACGCTCAGATTTTGATGAAACTTGGCATAAATTTAGAATAATTTTTTCTAAGATATATGCGAGGATTCTAGCTCGCGCTTTGCAGAAACAACCGAGATTTTTAGATCGAAAGTCGGCAAAAATTCAGGATTTTTTGACGAATTTCGGCACGAAAAGTTTCATGCCTATTTCAACCGTAAAGGATAATGTTTCTACAAAAAATCAAATTTTTCCGCACGAAACTGCCAAAGTTATGGCCAAAAAGCGTTTTTCTCTCTGACCGCTCTCCACGTTTAACGTGCTCTCTCGGCGGCAAAAATCGTTCGATATCTCGGCGGAGCCCGCAAAGCGCGAGCTAAAACTTTCAGGAATTGATATTTAGTCCATACCCGACGTGTGCGCAAAATTTAAAGAAAACCTGAGCGTCGCACTTGGAGTACTTCCCCTGTCAGTAGTTTTTGCAAAACGTGAGCTAGAAGTCTTTCACTGGCTTTCGAAAAAATTATTCAAAATTTGCGCCAAGTTTCATCAAAATCTGAGCCTCTCCTTTCGAACATTTTTCCCCTGTTAGCACTCAATCTTTGGCTATTTTCGGTGTAAGCCCGTCATTGTTCGTCAAGCCACGTAGCGGCTCAAACTCTGACCTCCCCCTGCGTACGTGTCCTGTACGCATGCTCAACCATGTGGGGCCTTTGTTTTACTTGACTGACCTTCAATCTTTGCCGGGTGCATTCTTCTGATGGCCCTGTCATTGTTTCGCTTGTGTTCGCTACAATTTTCGACGTTGGGGTTTTTCCATGAAAAACTTTTTTCTGTCGTTGTTTAGTACTATGTGAATGGGGAAAGTTTCGAAACTGCTTGGTGATTTTAAATGCATGCGGAGCGCAGAGAAAAGAGGATTGACAGGAAAGTCCTCGTGCGAAGCTCAGATTTTGATGAAAGTTGGCACGAATTTAGAGTAATCTCTTCTAATGTAATTCACATGAGAGAAACTTAGCTAACGATTTGCAAAAACGACCGAGATTTTTAAGTCAAAAGTTGGCAAAAATGCAAAACTTTTATTGCAAATTTTAGCATGAAAAGTTTCATACCTATATATTTCTACCATAGAGTGTAATTTTTCCACAAAAAAAATCAATTTTTTCCACACAAAACTGGTAAATATTAATGCCAGTTTTAATCAAAATTTGGTAAAAATATGACACATTTTTTGCAAATTTTAGCATGAAAAATTTACCCCTCTTTCTACTCCGACAAACATGGCTAACAATCTAAGGCCCCGAGCCCAGGCCAAAACTTCCCAGCTCGGTCCTGGCCAAGAAAATTTTGAAAACCCAGCAATTAAGCATGCGCATATCACAGAGGGAATTCATTCACAAAAAAATCAATATTTTCCGCGCGAAAATGGCAGAGATATGACCAAAAAATGGTTTCCTCCTTGACCGCTCTCCGCATTTCGCGTACTCTCTCGGCCGCAAAGATAGTCGAATATCTCGGCTGTGTCTGAAAAGTGCAAGTTAAAAATTTCAAGAAGTTATATGTCCCCATATGCCCGGTGAGCGAGAAAAATAAAAAAAATGTCTGGAGATCGCACTTGAGAGTTCCTTGTGAGTTTCACCGCTTCCGCAAATGATTACATCAAGTAAGCGGTGAGAGTGTTCGTCGCTTTGTCTGGGAAAGTTCCGGTAGAAAAAAAACCGCTTCATTTACACCCGACATACACATAGTATAACAAAAAAGCAGTAAGTAAATAGAATATACTTGCTGTTTTTAATACCATTTATTTACTGTTTGCTGGACATGGTTAATCCGGGTCTAAAGGGACCCAAGAAAAGCAGCTAATGACTAGTACTTTAAAGAAAATATCCACAGACTCGGGAGCCATGTCTACGAGTAATGATTAGTACTTTAAAAAAACAAGGCCGCACGTCAATCCGGCGTAGTTCAAGTTATTTCCTGACCAAGATTTAATCAATTTGGCGTTTTGTGTATAAATCGAATTTTAGAATAGAAATCTTTGGCTATTTTTTTTTGGCTAGCTGATATTTCAATTACCTTTCAATTGATCATCATGCGGCACTTTTATAGAAAAGTTCCCTTCATTTTTTTTTAAATTAGTACTACGATTTATCGTTTTGCTATTAACAGGGGAAGTACCCCAAGTGCGACGCTCAGATTTGGACAAAACTTGGTACAAATTTAGAATAATTTTTTCTAACAATAAGATATATGCGAGAATCGTAGCTCACGCTTTGCAGAAACAACCGAGATTTTTAGATCGAAAGTTGGCGAAAATTTGACACTTTTTGCCGAGTTTCGCCACGAAAAGTTTCATGCCTATTTCTACTATGAAGGGTAATGTTTCCACAAAAAATCAATTTTTTCCGCATGGAACTAGCAAAGTTATGGCCAAAAAGTGTTTTTCTCTCTGACCGCCCTCCGTATTTAGCGTACTCTCTCAGCGGCAAAGATCGTTCAATATCTAGGCGGCGCTTGCAAAGCGCGAACTAAAACTTTCAGGAATTGACACTTATATAGTTCATGACCGACGTGTATGCAAAATTTAAAGAAAATCTGAGCGTCGCACTTGGGGTACTTCCCTTGTAATCTCAATTTACCGGGCCCGCGTTCAAAGGGGAATTGGCCGGGTTAGGGATGTCTCAAATTTACTTCTGCCTGGCCTAGCAGACATGTCTACATACTAGGGTGTCCCATATGATCTACGTATTATTGGGTCCCATAAGTCTCTTAGATTTAGGGGTAGTCAAGTTGTGTGAATCGTTGTGAACTTTACAGTGTGTTACATAGTATGTTGAAGGTACATTTTTGTAGATGAGGAAGTGCTCTTTTATACCGTATATGGCAACGTGACATAAAGTCAACCCAGTACATACACTGCCCAATCTTCTGCTACACAGAAGAATGAGTAAAAGCGCACAAAAAAACACTTGCTTTTTTCGTCTCCTCTCAAAAAATATTCTCATCTTGGCATTTTAAACGGCCCGAAAATTTTATTTCCTCATTGGATCGATGAGTTTGTTGTTCCACCCATATTTGTTCTCTGGTTTTCATAAACCCGACCCCCGACCGCGATAATCTATGGAAAGTCGCAAACGCACCGAGCACTAGACTGCAAAAAAAAAATCCAAGCTTTTTCTTTGATGCCGTTGTTGTTGTTTGAGAGAAAAGAATATTTTAAGCACGCTTTTTGCTGGGTTTTCAAAAAGGGGTGCAGGGTGACAAGATGTTTTTGCAATTGTCAACATGTTTTCAATCATAGGAGGAGGTTTGAAGTATGAGGATTAGATTTTGATGAAAGCTGGCATAGAGTTAGATTAAGCTTTTCTGAGGCATTTGAGAGATTTCTAGTCGCCGCTTTGCAGAAACGACCGAGATTTTTTGGTCGAAAAGTTGGCATAAGTCTGACACAAAGAAGAGGCTCAGATTTGAACAAAACTTGGCACAGATTTACAATTATTTTTTTTAGGACAAATGGAAGACTTCTGGCTTCCGCTTTGCAAAAACGACCGAGATTTTTATATTTTTATGTAAAAAGGTGGCATAAATTTGACACTTTTTTTGCGAATTTTGGCATGAAAAATGTTATGCCTATTTCTACCGTAAAGGGTCATATTTCTACAAAAAATCAATTTTTCCCCGCGCAAAATTGGCAAAGAGAAGGTAAAAAGTGTTTTTTCTCTGACCGCTCTCCGCGTTTCGCCCACTCTCTCGGCCGCAAAGATTGTTCAATATCCCGACTGCGCCTGCAAATTGCGAGCTAAAACTTTCGGCAATTAATATATGGCATATTCCCAACACGTGTACAAAATTTAAAGAAAATCTGAGTATCTCACTTGGGACTCTTTCCTTGTCAATATTACTCGATTTTTACACTTTTTTTGCAATTTAAATTTATATTTCCAAAAAATTCCACTTTCACTGTTTCCCATAGACTTATTACACCTTTCGGGTGTTTTCTCACCTTTTCCGGACATTACATTATAACCCGCCTGCTGCACTGTGCACATTCCCACGTCGTATCGTTGCAGACGCCATTAGGTGTGACGGGAATTTTTTTTTGTTTTTTTGGGATTTTCTGTGGGCCAATTAAGTCGTAACAGCCTAGAAAGCCTAAGGCAGATTTGACGGGTGACATTTTATACGATGAAACGTGTTTTTCCTTTTTTTTGAAAGTACAAGATCTCATTTGGAAATTAAGCCTGCTGATAATACAGCCTCCGTAAAACAAATCGTAAGAGACCATCAAAATAATTATTCGTTTTTTTGCTATACAGAGGTTCATTTTGCCAGAAAACTGCCTTTCAACCCCGCCGAAGTTGTTTGTTATAGAGAGATTTTGTTGTACAGAGGTTTCACTATATACCCTCAATACTATCTTTTTCACAGTGAAATAGTTACAATTCTGGTTTTGTTCAATTACCCTTCACCAAAAACGGCAGGGAAGGACGACATTTTCCACATGTGCTGTAATTTGATATTTGTTTGCATATTACAGGGTGCGGCAATTTTTCGGCCGGATTTTAATTGGCCATAACTTTTTTAGATTTTGGGCAAATGTTAAAATTCTTTTTTTCCCTGAATCCATAGACAACCCCATTTTGTTTAATACCAAGTATGTTATACCCGTTCGTTAGACTACAGTAAAAATTCGAGACAAAGAAAAAGCTCTAATTTTCATAGCTGACAATGGAATTACCCCAAGTGCGACTCTCAGATTTTCTTTAAATTTTGCACATGGGCCGGACATAGGCCACACATCAATTCCTGAAAGTTTCAGCCCGCACCTTTCAGAGGCGATCAAGATATTCAACGATTCTTTGCGGTCAGGAGGGCACATGAGTGGTCACACAGAAAAACTTTTTGGCCATATCTTCGCTAGTTTTGTGCGGAGATAGCTGATTTTTTGTGGAAACGGTATTCTCCATGGCATGAACAGGCATGAATCTTTTTACGACAAAACTCGTAAAAAAAGACATTTTTTTCTGGCGATTTTCACACACGCCGAAAAAGCAGAGAAAACGTCCGAAAGGCCAATAACTATGAACTAGGTCCCTGTATGAATAACATATTTGGTATTAAACAAAATGGGGTTGTCTGAGGATTCAGGGAAAAAAAGAATTTTAACATTCGGATAAAAACTAAAAAAGTTATAACCAATTCAAATCCGGCCGAAAAATTGCCGCACCCTGTACATATATTTTATTAATTTCTGGGAAGGATTTCTTGCCTTTGATCTCCGAAATGTTGCCAGACAAGATTTAGAATTTCTTTAAGAATCTCAAAAAAAATCTCATTTTTAAATTTAAAAAAATTATCTTTTTTCTTTCTAAAGATACGATGACTTTAAATTTACTTAGTTCACCACGGTTTTACAGAATTTGTAATATTATTTTACCCCTTTTTTATTCAAATTTCCGTTAGATTTTGTAATGAGTTCTCATGGTGGTCCTTGAAGTTTATTACACAAAAAATACTGGAAAACCTCTGCAAAAACTTTGCTAATGAAATTAACTCAAACTTTGACCTAATGGCTTAAGAATTCTTTGGACCCGGACCCTGAAGGGATATTAGCTTGTCCCGAGAACGAACTAATTTAAAAGCTCTTAAGAGTTTTGGGAACTCACTACTTCACTGTAATTGCAAGCACTTTGTTTCGAAGGAAACGTGCCTGGCATTTTTTTTTGTTCTTGAGACTTTGAGTTTGGCGAATTTTACTTTTAAAATTGAGTGTTGTAAATTGGATCAATGAGAAATAAAATTTGGGACAAATTTAGAATTAAACCGTTCATGCCATAGGCAAGATCTAGCGGCGTCGCGACACTTGCGGGCAACCACTTTGGGGGCAGCCGACATTTTTTGATTAGAACTACGATTTCCGTCCCGTAATCTACGTAGTACGATAGAAATTCTACATTGACAACTCCGTGGTACTGATAAGTACACAAATATATTAAATTCATCCGCTGCTTTCAAAGTTATGGGTGTTTGTTTTCAAAAAATGGTGAAAAATGCCTGGATAAGCTTATGATAACTATTCAAGCCACTTATACACCTGGAAACTTAATCCGCAACATCTAATCGTCAAGCCAACCGTTTGAATTTAGAGTTGAAAGCAAATTTTGGCTGATTTCATGACATGTCCGCAGAATCTCCGTGGTTTTTCAAGCTGCCCGCAAAGTGGTTGCCCGCAAGTGTGGGCCTGCCGATCTAGCTGTTTTCGAATTTTTTTTTGGGTTTTTACAATCCTTTTTGCCGTGTAAAATATATGTTATGCCTTTACAGTGAAATAAATATAATTTTCCTACCTTCCAAATGCCTAGCTGGTAGAAAATCCCAAAAAAATAAAAAAATATTTTCCGTCAAACCTAATGGCGTCTGCAACGATACGACGTGGGAAGGTGCACAGTGCAGCAGGGGGGTTATAACGTAATGTCCGGAAAAGGTGGGAAAACACCCGTGAGGTGTAATAAGTCTATGGAAAACATTTTTAAAACCCTCAAAATCTATCTATATCGAAAATTCTCGGAGGTCGCAAAAGTTGTTTTCTCTTGTTTTCAGGCCAAAATGAACTTCCATACAACAAGACCTTTCTATGGCAAACAAAACCTTTCTAGACTTGTGTTACAGACCCCGTACAAAAAAGCTGTAGGATATCTCGGCTTTCCTTGCCACGAAGTAGCTAAAATTTTCGGACATCAGAACCTGTCCTAGTTAGATGATGTGGTCAAAATTTGAAACAAATCTGCGCCTTCTTCCTCTAAATTATGCAATTTTTTATTTTTCCGAGTTTTTTCTGATTAAAAAATTAAATTTTTTTTTCAAACTTTTGAATTCACGTTTAACGCCCTAAAGTGCCCTAAAAATCATAAAATTTCGATTTTTATATCCCCCTTTATCTTTATTGATATGCCCTATTCAAATCTCCTATCCCATTTATAATCCACCAGCTGGCCAGACTTGCTAAAACAAACGATAAAAGCCGGAAATTTCGTTCAAATCCCTTTTTTATCCTTTTTGTTTTTGCAAAAGTACAACATAATTTTTTATTGTTCGGATTTTGTAAGAAAAAACTCTTGATTTCGGAAAAAAAGCGGAAGAATAGTCGAAGAAAACGCATTGTTTGGCCGCGTGGCTATGGCAATGAACGTGACCCAACTTGAGTCAAGAATTGGGGCTGGTGAGCTCAAGCAGGGACGGTAAGAGGGTCTTTGGGGCAAAGGGATGTCAGATAACCGCGATTTGTTGGCCCAAAAAGTCCGTTTTTGCCTTTAGGGCCTCCGTTTTACTAATCTATAGCATTAACTTTACAAGCGAAGTGTTCAAGCACACATATCGAGTATAGGTCACTTATTTATTACTAAAATTTTTAGCTCTCGGTTTGCAGGCACAGCCGAGATATTCAACGCTTTTTTTGACCGAGAGAGTACGCAAAAAGCGGAGAGCGACACATGGGAAACATTTTTTGCCCATATCTTTGCCAGTTTCGCGCGGAAAAAGTTGATTTTTTGTGGAGACATTACCCTTTACGGTAGAAATAGACTGTAAACTTTTCATGTCAAAATTCGAAAAAAAAATTCATATCTTTTCCAATTTTTGAGCCAAAAAAAGTATTGCATTTACACTACAAGTACAAGACACGGCCAAGAGAAACACTGTTTAGCGGATAGGCCACGTATTTGTATTTTTGTTAGCCTGTTTCAACATATCTTGGCATCACAAAGAAACAACCCTTTCAATTTATAAATTGGCAAAAAAGTGTCGAATTTTCACCAGCTTCCGGACCAAAGATCACTATAAATTTTGGTGTCGCACTTCTAGAACTTTCTTTATTTGTTTTGATGCTTCGAAATGGGTAATTGCCCTTTTTGGAGAAAGCCTCAAAGTGATATTACTTTAGGTTCGATAGTAGCCAGATCTTCCTCAAATTTTTCACACGTTATCTACCTAGCCCATAGACAAAATACCTAAATTTTTGGGTTAATCTTTAAAGGCGCGGTCGAAACATTCAACGCCATTTATCCGCAATACATTATGGACAATAGAAGAAGCTATCAGACGAAAAAAATTTTTTTGGATATACGTATTTTTGCAAAGTGTTCCCGCCCAAATTCTTTCCAAAAAACGCCTCTAATTTCCATTTTTTCTCTAATTATTTTTTTATCTTCCCAGAAACGTCAAGTTGCAACGCCCCTATTTACACTTGTGAGACGTTTTTTTCTCACTGAAACTATAAAAGAAAGGCATCGTTAACTCATCCCCCACGTTTGTCCCCTTCCTTGAGGGCGTCTGACTTTTTTTTCGTTGTTCTTTACTCTAACAAGGGAAGGGCAGATTTTCTTTAAATTTTTCACACAGCACATACTTAGAATTGTTCGATTTTTGAGCCTCCTCAATTTCATGGGCTATAAAAGAGTCAAAAGAGCATAAAATGGTTGCATAGTTAACTCGCTCACACGACTAATTGGACGTGCTCTTTAGCCTTTGATAATGGTTTATGTAGTCTTACGTTTTGTCATTTTCGTTGGTGAAAAGCCTTGATTTTTATATTAGAGAAGGCTCTTAGACTTTCTTGAATTTTCAATGAGCGAAAGGCGACATTTTATACGATGAAAATTTTGATGACTAAAAAATTTATTATGAGATTTCTCGAAGTGCGAGCTTCAGATCGTGCTCAAATTTTGCAGAAATTTTGTGTACAATCCACCTATTAACTACTGAATTAATAGCTACAAAATTTTTTTTTTAATTTTTGACATTTTTGGACCAAAAAATATTGATGTTTTTTGCAAAGCGTGAGCTAAAAAAGCCGTTTATGTCATAGACAATTTGATTACAATTTAGTTTTATCAAAACAAATATTCATTTTTTCAACATTTCTTTGTGTTCTAGCCGAAAATTCAAATTTTTATTTCTGCAGATTAAAAAAAATTAAAAAAATTTTTTTTGCTCTAAAAACAAAAAAATTTTTTTTGCAAAACCCAATAAAAAGTGCTCTAAAAATACCGCAAACAAAGTAATTTCGGCAACAAACCGGTGATGACTTCCTCCCACTCGTCATATTCCCCCCTCCTCTCTGCGATCGTACTTATAGTTGCAACTGGCTGTAATTTCCGGAAGTAATTACTCCCATTGTTTTCCGAACTTTTCGCCTCCAAACCCCTAAGGCGATGCGGCGGCCAAAGGGCCCTCAAGGCGGCGGAAAGCCGCTTTCTGAAACTCTGGGAATTAGCGTGCGAAAGGCGAGGGAAATCCCGAATTTTTTAACAAATTCCCTGACGCACAGACTTTTCACAGCTATTTTTACAATTTTTCGAAACGTTTTACTGTCTTAGAGGGTCTATTTTTTAAATTTCATTTTTGAAAATTTGCTTTAGGGCCCAATTTTGATTTTTTTTTTTGAAAATTTGCCTGAGGGTCCATTCTGAAATTTCTTGAAAATTGGCCGGATAGTCCATTTTTTATTTTTTTTTTATTTTTGAACTTTTTTCAATAAATTTTTTTTTGAAATTTTCTGAAATTATCAAAATTCAAAAAATTTTTTTTAAGGTCCAAATTTTTTTTTCAATTTTTTGGAAGATCCCATTTTTATAATTCCCTTGAGGCCAATGTTTATCAAAAAAAAATTTTAGAGAGTCCAAAATTTTTTTTATTCAGTTTTTGTCAAGTAATTTGGGTTAATCATCGCGTGACTGCCGCTGGGCATATGTGTGACTTATCAAATTTTTTCGCCTCGAAATGAGAAAATTGGTGGGGAGTTGGGATTAATTAGTATACTCTAGATGACACTTTTCGGTCCGGGAATTTTTTTAGTTTTGGAAAGAAAAAAGTCAAAAAAATGTATGTAAGAGAAGTATATGTATGTATAACTAGTATGACACCCAAAATTTTTGTTAAATTTTGCAACATATTTTGCGTAGGCGAGTTAAAAATTGCTGAAAATGGCAGCTCTATTTTTACAAAGACAGCCGGCATATTTAACGGTCTTTCCGACGAGAGAGTATGCAAAACGCGGAGAGCGGTGAGAGAAAGAAAAGTTTTTTTTCTTTATTAGATGTCAAAAAAGAATTTTTCGTGCGGGTTTACGGTGTAAAAAAAGTTTTTCTTGAAATTACTTTTTTTTGTCAATTGTGACATTTCGTTTGAACGAAATTTCAATGTGGGAGGGAAACATTTTTATTCCATCAGTCCGTTCACAAAGTCGCTAGAGTGATTCTCGGTGACATGCACTGTGAAAAAACAAAAGTTGACTCTGCACTGTGAAATCTGTTGCTCTTTTATAGGCTAGCTTGGGCTGTTGCCTGCAATGTTTTTACAAAGTTGCCATAAAAACAGTCTGGCGACTTTCCGGATGGACTAGTGCAACTAATCCTGTTTAAGAAACAAATTTTTTGGTCTCTTGTAATTTAAAAAATCATTTTTTTTGCCTTACAGTAACCCTTCTGACCTTATTTTATACCATCCCATTTCTTTCGCAACTTATGTACTAATTCTAGGCGTTGATAAAGTTGAAAGTTACAAATCCTCAAGCGTTTTTTTTTTTGCGAAATGCCCATCCCTAAAGACAATCGAAATTGACTAATCAAGGTGCGGTTTTTGGAAAACTTGTCTACAATTTGCTTTCCAGATATTGATGGGAATATACGTGAACCTGCTTACTCATTGTTCGCCCGATTTTTTTATTTCCAAGAAAAATTTCTTTTTGCTGTTACCTTTTGTTTTCACAGTCGCAAATGTCAAGATTCATCCCAACAACTTTCCGGACGGACTAGCGTCTTTGTGAATTCTTCATAGCAAAAAATGATTTTTTTTTGTGAAAATGTGATTTCCATCGGTTGGAAAAAGAGAACTTTTCAAATTTTCGTGATGTTTCTTCCTCGAGTTTATCCTAAAAATCCTGTTTTCAGTTTTTATCTTTTTCGATTACGTAATGTTTTCCTAAAAATCTCAAAACTGTTCCCTACATCTTCAAAAACAAAAAAAAAATCTAAAGTGTTTCCCATAGCTTATCTCGAAATCTTCAACTTGGGGCTTCAAAGAAGGCCAAGCTGGCCTTTAGATAGCAAAAAAAACTTCCTCAATGAGAAAAAAAGAGCAAAGACCACGGATTTTTTTTTTGTTTTTACCGAGTCAAAGGACCAAACGCAAATCGACGGAAATTTATTTAATTTTCGAAAAATTTGCGAATAACTTGAACTTAGAAATGGGTTCGTGTTTTTTCCAAATAAAATTTTTTCTTCAGCAGTCTTGTCCACGAAATTTGGTTAATTTTTTTTTGATGACATATGCAAGATTTGCAGCTCGCGCTTTGTAGAGAAGACCGAGATTTTTGGTTTGAAAGTTGGTGTAAATTTGACATTTTTTGATGAATTTTGACATGAAAAAAAAGGCTACACCTGTCAGCATAGCGTGATTTTTTGCAAAAAAATACATTTTTTCCATGCGAAACTGGGAGATCTATGGCCTAAAAGTGTTTTCTGTTTCATCCTCTCCGCGTTTTGCGTTTTCTCTCGGCCGCAAAGGCTTATACGAGACTGCTAGCTTTCATTTTACAGCAACAGCCGAGATTTTTTAAGTCAAAATTTGGAAAAAATGTGTCATTTTTTACGAATTTTGGCATTACAATTTTCATGCTTGTTGCTATTGTAGAGGCTAATGTTTCTACAAAAAATCAACTTTTTCCATGCGAAAGCGGGAAATCTATGGCCAAAAAGGTCTTTTCTCTGCCCACCCTCCGCGTTCCCTCACTCTCTCTCTCTCTCTCGGCCGCAAAGATCGTTGAATATTTCGGCTGAGCCTGAAAAGCGCGAGTCAAAATTTTTAGGAAGTGATGCGTAGACCACACACTAAGTGTATGCAAAATGTAAAGAAAATTTGATATCTTGACAAACTTGAATTGTCAGTCCATTACATCAAGTCCTGCAAGTCCGGTAGTTGATCAAAATGTAGCTTTTTTTGTGAGGTTACCCATGGCTCTAATATTGAGTTCCTATTTCAAAAACGGTTTCTGAGCTTTTAAATGTGCCTGGTTAACTTAGTGATAACTACCATGCAGGGCTAAATACAAGGCAAAAAATGCGGATACAAACCCTAAATGGCAAGAAAACCTGCATTTTCACCTAGTAAATACTATTCGAACACCCGGCTCATCTCTAGTTATAATATTCTGCTGTTTTCATGGAAAGTGAGAGCTAAAATTTTTAGTGTTCAAAAAAGGTTACACCCACAAAATTTTACTCAAATCTGATTATCGTTCCTCCAGCATTTTCCCTATGAAATCAACCCTCTATAAACAGCATAACACTGACAATACAATTCACGGTTCACTGCCTCTAAATCCCGATGACAACGACATTACTCCCCTTACTGTTCCTCCCTGAAACTCCGCGAATTCCCTCGTCTTTTGCCTCTATTTTTGGCCGCGAGAATTTGAAAAACGAGTAACTCCCAAATTGGCGAATTTGTCAGCTGAATTGGGCTTTGATTTCTAATCCCGGCTCCGTCCCTTTTTCGGCTCCGTCTGGACAAATTTGTTTGTTTTCCGGGGCCGCAAATTGAAATGACAATACTAATCGCATTTCCATATCAATGATTCCCTTTCTTCCTTTAATGGGTTTTTGTAGAACGCCTGCGGGCATTTTTTTCTTGAATTTAGAGGCCTAGAGATATTTAGAAAAGAGGACGGAAAGATGGCATTGTTAGACCTGTCCGTGTACGAGAATTGCAGCAAAGGAAAAAATGAGGAAGAGGAGTTTAACAATTACCTACAACTTTCATTTTGTACTACTTTTCAATTGAGTATTAATTGAAGTTTTGGGGGAAAATTTTAAAGTAATATTTCTTGAGGGTACCTTGACAGAAATTTTTGAAAATTTGCATGCGTAAAATGTCTAGTATACACAATGATTTTTATAAAGTTTTGGCTCGCGCTTAGCAGGGGCTGCCAAGATATTCAACCACTTTTGTGGTAGAGTAAGTGAAAATTGAAAGGACAATTTTCGAGCAGAAAAAAGTCACCTCTTTGAATTTTTCGATTAGAAAATTGACACCTTTTTAGAGTTGCCAATTACCTTGTTGCTTTTAGAAAATCAATCTACTCAGATCCCAAGTAAGATCCCAGGTATGACGCTCAGATTTTATTTATCTTTTGCTCACACCTTTAGGGCATTGGCCGCATAAAAAAGCCTGAAACTTTTAGCGATACTCCTTGCAGGGGGAGCCGGAATATTAGGAATATTCAGTGATTTTTGAGGCAGACACTTTTTGCCATACTTTTGCCGTTTTGAGCAAGAAAAAACAATTTTTTTTATGTAGAAATTTTCCTCTACGGTAAAAGAAACTATGAAATTTTTCATGCCAAAATTTGCAAAGCCTCATATTTTCCAACTTTCAACCTAAAAATCTCGGGTTTTTTCTGCAAAACGCAAGTTAGGAGTCTCGCATATACCCTAGAAAAAAATTAATCTAATGCTATGCAGATTTTCATCAAAATCTGAAGGTCGCAGTTGGAGCACATCTCCTGTAAATTCTTTCTAATTATTCTATTATACCATATCTCTTGATAATCAACGTCCAAAAAGTTTTATTTTTAACGCGCTGGGACCTTTTTCCCCCTGCTGCAAAAACATAATTACCAACCCAGAATTCCCATAGTAATTTATACAGATGGATTTCCAATTTATTTTTCATCGAAAATCCCCTCTAATCTACTATATTATCCATCCGCTTCCCATGGCGAATCAGTTTACAATTTCCGTTACTGTCCAATTTCCTATGCAAGGTAGTGAAAACAAAAACACCACCCTGACCCCGCGGGTTTTGTTTTTTAAGCGAATTAAAAAGGGGTTTTGTGCCTCTTTAACCCGGGAATTTGTCTGAAAAGCTTTGGTGAAATTTTGAACGAAAACAGCAGAATATTATAATTAGAGATGAGCCGGGTGTGCGAGTGGTATTTACTAGGTGAAAATGCAGTTTTTGTTAGCGTTTGTTGTTATTTCGGGTTTGTATCCGCATTTTTTTCCTTTTATTCAAGCATTTTTTAAGGTTCAGGAGGTTCAAAACCATTTTTCAAAATAGGAACTCACAAGGGAAGTACTTGAAGTGTGACGCTCAGATTTTGATGAAACTTGGCATAAATTTAGAATCATTTTTTCTAAGATATATGCGGGAATCCTAGCTCGCGCTTTGCAGAAACAACCGAGATTTTTAGATCGAAAGTCGGCGAAAATTTGGGACTTTTTGCCGAATTTCGGTACGAAAAGTTTCATGCCTATTTCAACCGTAAAGAATAATGTTTCTACAAAAAATCAAATTTTTCCGCACGAAACTGCCAAAGTTATGGCCAAAAAGCGGTTTTCTCTCTGACCGCTCTCCACGTTGAGCGTGCTCTCTCGGCGGCAAAAATCGTTCAATATCTCGGCGGCGCCCGCAAAGCGCGAGCTAAAACTTTCAGGAATTGATATTTAGTCCATACCCGATGTGTGTGCAAAATTTAAAGAAAATCTGAGTGTCACACCTGAAGTACTTCCCCTGTCAATATTAGAGCTCTCTGGAAGGGCAATATAATTACTATATTTATCAGCAAATGTCGTTAGAAACGGTGAGATGCCGAAAAAATTGAGCTATACTTTGTCGGGAAAATAATGAGCATTCTGTCGCTTTTAAGATCTCATTGCCGTCGATAAAATGAGCTGTGTTACGGCAAAATCAAATCGCTTTTCACTTCAGCGACACTATCATAGCGATATATAGTTTTTGTGTTTATTATTTTCCCGACAGACTGCTAAGGCTTAATTTTTGATCACAATGTTTGTTCTCGCGCCACCAGAGAGTGTCGCACACTTGCGGACAACCGCTTTGCGGGCAGCTAGATGAACCGCAGAAATTCTGCGGGAACAATTGGAAATCACCCAACTTTTGCCTACAACTTGAAATTCTAACGAAGAATTTGGCAATTGGATGTTGCGAATTATGTTTCCAGGTGGTGAAATGGCTTGATAGCTGCTATAATGTTAACCAGGCATTTTTAAAGGTTCAGAAACGACCTTTTTGTAAACAAACTCGCATAACTTTGGAAGTGGTGGATAGTTTTAGATGAAGCTTGTCAGATTTTGTACTTATCAGTAAAAGGGAGCTGTCAACAAAAGATTTATTTATATCATGTACTACGTAAATTACGGCAGAAAAATAGTAGTTGTCATAGAATTTTAGGGCAACAGTTGGCAATAAAAAATACAGTCTTTTGGCAAATTTTGAGGGCAT
This sequence comes from Bursaphelenchus xylophilus, assembly GCA_904066235.2. Taxonomy (NCBI): domain Eukaryota; kingdom Metazoa; phylum Nematoda; class Chromadorea; order Rhabditida; family Aphelenchoididae; genus Bursaphelenchus; species Bursaphelenchus xylophilus. The sequence goes on along the minus strand of CAJFCV020000003.1, from coordinate 10,445,546 downwards.
TTTTCAAGCCAAAATTCATAAAAACTTTCTGCATTTTTGATCTAAAAATCTCGGTAGTTTTTGCAAAGTGTAAGGTAAAAATCTTGCATGTATCTTCGAAAAATTGGTTCTGAGTATGCCTCGTTTTTCATAAAAACCTGAGTGTCGCACTTTGAGCACTTCCCCTGCAAACCAAACGGAATAATTGGCCGGAGACATATATAGGTCTCTGCTTCTTGTATAAGAATACTTCCTCATGTTGACATCTTATATCACACTTTTTTTAAAATTTGATCTTGTCTGTCAAAACGTTCAATTTCCGTCTTTTTACTATACTTTTTCTTGTGCCTTTGTTCCCAATTTATCCAGTGAAACCCCAAAAAAAATTTCGTCGACAACTGACAATGACGTTCAATTATCATCTTCCGGTTGCCTCAGGGCGTTCAATTTTCCCGAAATCCCCTTATAATGAGTGTTAAGCCGTCCTCGCCTAATTTTAGAACGCGTGACCAATTTGTCGATATTTTTTTGAGAAGAGAAGATTAGCCAAATCAGAAAAATGTAAAGTCTTTCTACGAAGGTTTTCCGAGGGCCGGGAACTTTTATCGAGTCTGCAAAGTGGTGGCCACACTTTTAATGACCTCGAGCACGTGATGACGCGAGAAGCGTGCGTGGGAAACGCGCGCTACACGAGCAAACATTTTCTGGTCGTTTCACGATGTAGGGGACAATGGGATCGACTCCAATGGGTTTGTTATAGCAAATATTCACAGGGCAAGGGTCTCAAGTGCTCCCTTTAAATTCTGCAGACATCTTTGGCATAGGGTTCCGTAAAAACAGTCAAATTAATTTCTGAAAGTTTTAGCCCGCGCTTTGCAGCCTCAGCCAAGATATTCAACGATCTTTGTGGCCGAGAGAGTATACTGGTCGACAAAATTTTTTCTTTCCACCATGTATCGCAGGAACCGCTGGGCCTAGAACCTCCAAATTCGGCATAGAAACATCCTGAGACAATCTAACGCCATACCCAAAAAATCATGTCAACCAGAAGACAAAACGCGGAGAACGGTCAAAGAAAAGCCCCTTTTGGCCATATCTTTACCTGTGTCGTGGAGAAAAAAAGTGATTTATTGTAGAAACACTGCCTACTACGGTAGAAATCGATATATATTGAAACTTTTTGATGGGTTCGTTGTACGGAAAAATACATTCATTTTGGCCAAAAAAATGACTTTTAGGATCTCTGAAATAGCTTGATATAGGGCTTCGTCTACAATTTTCGTTGTACTTACATAGTTCATTGTACTTACACTTAATTTTGTTGTATTTACATAGTTTAACATAGGGCTTTGTATACGGACTTTCGTTGTACTTATTGTAATATACAGAGGCTCTACTATAAGGTCTTTTCAAAGCGTCCGCTAATGTCCTTATATTTTTTTACTAATGCGATTCCCTATTTTCTTTGTAGATTCTCATCTCTCCAAAACATACCACAAACCACAATTCCACTTCCGATTACTTGTTCGAAGTAATAACTGAGCCGGACCGTTGACTCAGCTGCACGCGAAGCCCTAGAAAACAAATGCCCTAACTGGGAAAGAATGGATGAGTTACCCCCCGTTTTTTATTAATCTCTCTTCCCTCTCTAATTCGTGTTTATTACACATGCAGTCTATGTCATTGTCCCACGATTATCCTCGGGGCCGACATACTAATAATTCGGAGCGCTTTCCGGGGATGAGCGGGGTATTGTATAATTAGCGGTGGAAGACATCACTTGAGGAAGTCCTCAGGGTCGTGATGATATTATGATGATGATATTAAGGAAATGCAGAATAATAGTTCATATTTGAGATGATAGAGGTTGTGATTTATGGTCACAAAAGAAATGGAAGGTTCTCGAAATGCGGCTTTTAGATTATGGCAAGATTTTGCACAGGCTTTGGGTTAAGGGCCATAGATCAAGTACTGGGAATGCAAGCTTTTACGGTGCGGGGGAAGCAAAGATATTCAGCAATGATTGCCGACAAGAGCGTGTTAAAAGCGCGGCTAGAGAGATATTGCTGTCATTTTGGGAATTAAGGAGTGGCCCGTTAAACGGGCTTTTGTTATGCGATAAAATATGTACGTGTTCTGTTCTGCGAGGTCCTATATATTGTATACATTGTATTTTTCGAGCCAATTTTACCGCGTATGTTTTTCAAAAACGTTTTTCTCCTCATTTTCTATTATCTGTCATCTGTGAAAATCCTTGAATATCTCAGCCGCGTTAGCAATCCAAACGCTAGAAGTCTTAAGGATCGCCTTGTATGTCCGAGACAAAGCATTCACAAGGGATCGGCAAATAGTTGTAACCTGCTTTCTTAACGAAACCTATATCATTTGAAAGAGGCTTAAAAATAGTTCACAGCGCAAAAAGAATTAGCTGCCTAAATTCACTTTGGACAAAGTTATGGCCAAAACACAGATTTTAGCCTAATTTCCGCCTCGCTTTATAAGCTCTCGGAATGGCAACAGAGTTGTGTCCAGTTGGCCGAGTGGTAGTGAGCCCACTTCCGGCTCAGCGAGTCCTGGTTTCGAATCCGGTCTCTGTAAATATTTTGCGTTTCGTCTCTTATATGCCACAAAACCATGGTATGTTGACATTTTTTTATAATTTTTGTTCCTCCGCAGACAAAATCCATGGTTACGCAATTTTTCTGAGATTTTGAATTTTTTTGAAACGACCACAAATTTGATGGTGATGAGAGTGGGTATGCACGGCAACCCGAAGTGTTTCCTGGCTCCTTTCGACACTTCGCCCATTTTGTATCGGTTGAAATCAAACAAAATGTCACAAAAGAATTTTTCGTGGGATTTTGCGACCGAAAAATATTTTTCTCGGAATTATTTTATTTCTTTTGTCAATTTTGACACTTCGTTTGGACGAAACTCAAAAGTGGGCGGGAAACATTTTTCTTCTATTTCGGGTTGCCGTGGTATGTCACTATCGTATAATTACAAGGGTGTTGTGCCAGTAACCTGACCGATTATGATTACTGGAGGATTATTCAATTTAGAAGGGCCTATAAATATACATTTTTTCGAAAAAATACGAAGATAAAATTGTAAAATCGGCCAAAGACACTATTGCTGACACAGTGGACCAACCATTGGTAAGGCTAGGACATAAGAAATTTTCGATTTTGAAATTTTCGTTTGTGAATGACCACTACGATCATATAAATGTATTTCCAAAGCTTTTTGCTCCAATTTTCCCTTTAACCTAGTTTTATTTACAATTTACTGTAACTAGCAGTAATGTCTAATAACATATAACCGAGGATTGGTAAAGCCATAAAACGACCGTGATAGACGTTTTTGGATAGCAGGAAATTAATAAAGACGATTTCAAACCGCCAGGATTACTGTAATATAAGGAACCGGCGTTTTGGCCGCATATAACCCCTTTCAAAAAGCGGTCGTATCTATGCCCTAAGGTAATTTAGGCAGCTAATTTTTTTTGCGCTGTGCACTATTTTTAATGCTCTTTCAAACGGTGTATGTTTCGTTAAGAAAGCAGGGTGCAACTATTTGCCGATCCCTTGTCAGTCAAAGCTTTAGGAAAATGGAAATTTCGCCTCGTGAGAACCGTCATACTTTGGAACCTCTGTACAACGAATCGCAACAGACAAAAAAGTCATTCTAAACAATATTTCTAACGCCTTCATAGACAGGGTTCGCTTCAGGGAGGTTGATTTTGGGCTAACATTTGCCTCTAGAAGCCTCGGGAATTTCTCTTGCCATAAAAGTTTGTTTTACGGCGTTCGCTGTACAGAGATTCTACTGTTATTTCTCCTGTCTCCTCCACCTCTTCGTCTAGATGAAAGCGGCTTTTGAGCTACAGCGCTGTACTTATTAAGGGATGATCCCTCCACGGTACATAGGATGGTCTATGAAATATACGATTCTATGTTAATTACAGGCGTTCTTGTAGCTCAATATATAGATGCACTAAGTGCCCACAACAGCTCTATTATTACCAGTTTGCTTTTTTGACCTTGCTCAAGAATTACTTGGCATTTAATAACACCCCAGGGCATGTTATAGTTAAACATGATTATTATGTTCGTATCTAAAAATTGCCTCCTAAAATTGTACTTTGCTGGAATTTAAGGTAATTGGCTGTTATGCGAGTGCTTAGAATGCAATTTTTAATTACTTCCCGGCCATGAAATAGGTGCAAAAATTGTAATATTACTGTTTTTCGATATGTTTTTTGCGTGTTTGCTTAATTTCGAAGCAAATTTGCAAATCTTGATTACATTTCGAAAATTTCCAGCGCCTCCGCAACCTTCACAATGAACTCCTCACTTCCCATACAGACCTAACATATTCAGCTCTCAATGTCCAACCTCACCTAGCCATGTTCACGGTCCTCACGTTGGCCACGCAGATCCTCAGCAACTTCAATGTGATCGCGCAGACGCTGGAGCAGGCCAACAACTTTGGCTCCCACCAGAATCACATCAAACAACTGCGAATACCGGGCGATCTGATCATTGGCGGGGTTTTTCCCGTGCACGCCAAAGGACCGCAGGGCGGTGGGCCATGCGGCGAGATCAGCGAGACCAGGTGGGAAATGGGAGGTTTGGGGGTTGCTTTACAGTTGTACATAGAAGTAAATACTTCAAGTGCATCACTTTAATTTTTGCTAAAATTTAGTACAAACTTATGTCAGAGCATGAAAAAAAGCTTTTTATTAGCCTGTCGGGAAAATAATGAGCACTCTATCGCATCGAAAATCTAGAATCGCCGCCGAGAAAATCAATAGTGTCGCGGCAAAATCAAGTTACTTTTCACCGCAGCGACATTGTGCTCATTATTTTCTCTACAGACTGGTAAAAAACTCGCTGTTTTTTTACTCACGTTCTGCGAATAAATGGTACCAAATTTTACCAAAAATTTTTTTTTCTGTCCGCTTTCCGTATTACCCTCTTACCTTTGGAGATGGCAAAAAATTGAGCTGCGACTTTTATGAAAGAATACTAGTAATGGAACTTCATTAAAAAATATCCATGCAAAGCTAATCTTTTCATATCAATCATCAATTTCCAGAGGTGTTCATCGGGTTGAAGCAATGTTATATGCCTTAGACATCATAAACTCACAGCCCGACTTTCTCAGAGGATACAAACTTGTAAGTCGCTTTTATTTGACCATATATCAGTCTGCGAATTTGTTGGGAAAATAATGGGCCCAATGCCGGTGCGCCGATCATGTCGCTGAAATCGAAAACAATTCGATTTTGCCACAACACAATTAATTTTCTCGGCGGCAATACAATTTTGAATGCTACAGAGTGCTCATTATTTTCCCGACAGACTGATAGCTCAATTATTTCGGCATCTTCCCATTCCTAACGACATTTGCTGACAAAATTTACAGTAATTTATGACCTTCCAGGGTGCTCTAATATTGGATTCCTGCAGTAATCCCTCGTACGCTTTGAATCAAAGTTTGGATTTTGTCCGTGATATGATTGGCTCCACCGACTCCTCCGAATATCAATGTGGCGACGGCTCACAGCCCGCGTTGCGGAATACACCGAAGAAAAAGGTGGTGGCAGTCGTTGGAGCGTCTTATTCGTCGGTTACTGTGCAGGTGAGGTGGTGTAATTTAGGCTTGTAAAATTTAAATTCAATTTTGATGACTATTTTCGTTTCAGATAGCAAATCTACTGCGGCTATTTCGGATAGTTCAAGTCAGTCCGGCCAGCACAAATGCCGATCTCAGCGATAAAAGTCGCTTCGAATTTTTCGCGAGGTAACTTTTTAAATACCGTAGAGTGTAGTAAATATAATATATGTCGCCTCTGTACAACAAATCCCGATATATCAAAAACTCTGTGTAACGTTGTTTTTGTTGTTGTTTCAAGGGGCCCAAGAGTCAATTTAAGGTCAAAATAGACCCCTGTACACCGAAAACTTTCTATAACGAATATGTCTTCTTGGTCCCACAATTCGTTCTACAGAGGTTTGACTGCATTTTGCCCCCTATTTTATAACTTTTTTCATATTTTTTTTAATTTTTATTTTTCAGAACAGTCCCCAGCGACACTTATCAAGCTCGGGCGATGGGTGAGATCGCCGCCAAGTTCAATTGGACGTATGTTTCGCTAGTCTACTCGGCCGATGAATATGGAGAGCTTGGAGCGGACGCGTTCAAAAGAGAGGCCCGCAAGTTGAACATTTGCATCGCGGCGGAAGAAAGGTTGTCGATTAATGATTTGTCATCAATCAAAGAGTCCGTGGGGAATTTGGTGAAAAAGTAAGTGGACAGTCAATCTCAACGATGAATCAAGTACGTTTCAAACTTTTGAAATCGTTGGCTACAGACAGGGTTCGTTGCACGGGAGTTGTGCATCAAAACAAAAGGTTTTTACTGTAATTTACCGTTAGTATATTTTCACTAAACTTCCAGCAGTGTCTGGGGATCAAAGCTAAGAAATATCGAACATAGATCATATTAAAATTTAATTAAAAGTTGATTTTGTGACCATTCCTGCATAACCCGATTTTTCAGGCTCCAACCTGACAAAGATGTGGGCGCCCGAGTGGTTGTTCTCTTCGTTGGCACTGAGTACATTCCCATTCTAATGCAAACAACGGCAAATGAGATAAAACAGTATGGCCTCAACAAGAAGAATATTATCTGGTAAGCGCCTTATTGTCATTTCTTTGGAAGATATAAAAAATCACGGCCTCCGGGATGGTAATTCAAAGTTTCCTTACTTTCAGGCTTGCTAGTGAGAGTTGGGATCGCAATAATGAGGCGTATACGTCCGGAGCAAGGCGGCTGGCCGCCGAGGGCGCGATTGTTTTGATGTTGGAGTCGCAACGGGTACCCAGTTTCGAAAATGTGAGTTTTAACATTTTTTTGATGACAAACAAATTGCGCTTGGTTTAAAATACGTTGCACAAATTTTTTCAGTACTATTTATCGCTTTATCCGGGTCAAGAGAAGTTCGAACGAAACAAATGGTTGAGGGAGTTGTGGCGGAGGAAATTCAATTGCGAATTCGATTTGCCGGAGGACACAACGATCAATCGGTAAGACAGTGAAATTTTGAACCAGCATACAACAAAAGCTGCCTATAACAAACAGTTTCAGATATAGTAAAAGTCATTTATACGCTAAAACAAAACTCGCTAAAACGAAACCTCTCAATAACAACAACATTTCTTGGCCTCTTGCCATTTGTTGCACAGAAACCTGACTATATTTTATTGACTTCTACTGCGATATTTCCAAATTTTTTTATCTTTTTTCTAGCCTATCTAAATATTATATGTATAATAAATACATATTTCATTTACAGCTGTGAAGCCCAACGGGAATCGCGTGAAAGTTTCACTCCCGACGACAAAATCCAATTCGTCATTGAGGCCGTGTTCGCCATCGCGCACGGCCTTCAGGAGATGAAGAACGAGCACTGCAAACAAGATACAATCGAAACTTCATGGATCTCTCGCCACTCCGGATATCCGCAGATCTGCGCCGCCATGAGACACATTGATGGCGCCGATTTTTACACCAAATACCTGCTGAATGTCACATTCTCCGACTTGGTGGGACGGCAGGTCCATTTCAGCCCCGAGGGTGATGGGCCGGCGCATTACACGATTTTGAATTATCAACCGGATCGACAGAACAAAGTGGGGAGTCGGACGAGCAGTGACTACGTGGAAGTGGGGAGCTGGTCGGAGAGGAAGGTGAGGAGAATCTGCCGACAGAAAAGTATTAGGTTGATGCATAATTATCAGGCGTTTTTTCAACAAGTTGCGCGATTAGCTTTGTTGTTGTCGGAGGGTTCGTGAGGGACCCATCCAGCCAATTTCCATACCTAATAACAAAAATCGGGAAGATAAGATATCAGTCTACTGGAAAAATAATGAGCAGAACATAGCTTACCGATCGCGTCACTGAAGTAAAAGACAATTTGATTTCGCCGCAACATAATTGATTTTCTCGGCGGCGATGCGGTTTTCAATGCGATATTGAGCTCATTATTTTCCAGACAGACTCATAGCAAAATTCGTGGCACTGCGGGTCGGGTCAAGTTTTTTTCATGGGGTGGTCAAGTCTTTCCCCTAATATTATTTTTTCCCCGAAATTCAGACTGTTATATGGGAGGTTAATCAAGGTAAATCTGGTCAGTTCTTGTTGATTATTTCAAGAACAAGTCTTATTCTATTTTTAGAAATCAAATTTGATTGAATTACGGTGTGGGTTTGCCTCAATTTTTAGCATTCTTTGGGGGTATGTATTCTATACCTAAATGATCAATTGTGAGACAGTTTCAAGTCTGATTTACGATATCGTTTCCATTTCACCTTCGGACGTACGCCACCTGTCCAATAAAGGTAAGTAACTGTGAATCTGGTAGTCCGTTTTTTAGTAATTAAAGATTTTGTATATTATTCTAGGTTATTCAGAAAATTTTGTACGGGATTTGCCTGGTTTTCCCTCAAAATCACGTCCAACATATTAATTTTACTGTCCTAACCACGTTTTCCATCACCAGAGGTCTTCACAGATGTGATCCAGACGTTATACGTTACAGGGATCATGTATAACATCCGCCTGAAAAAAACGCTAGATTGGTCTCAAACACATTTTTGCTTCGCTTGATGATCCTCGAAAGTATTTTCTTTGATTTTTATGAAAATTCCGCATAGTTTGGGCGTTGAATTTCATCTCTACCTAAAATCTGCATCAACTTTGGACACAAAGAAAAAGTCTAAAAGAGAAGGAGAAACCTGTCCACTTACGTTTTTATAGGCACTAGAGACCAATATTACGCTAAATAATCTAATCCAGGCCGAAAACTTGGCAAATCTCAACAAAAATCTTCAAAAGTACCTAGTATAATATACAAAATCTTTAATTACTAGAAAACGGACTACCAGATTCACAGTTACTTACCTTTATTGGACAGGTGGCGTACGTCCGAAGGTGAAATGGAAACGATATCGTAAATCAGACTTGAAACTGTCTCACAATTGATCATTTAGGTATAGAATACATGCCCCCAAGGAATGCTAAAAATTGAGGCAAACCCACACCGTAATTCAATCAAATTTGATTTCTAAAAATAGAATAAGACTTGTTCTTGAAATAATCAACAAGAACTGACCAGATTTACCTTGATTAATCTCCCATATAACAGTCTGAATTTCGGGGAAAAAATAATATTAGGGGAAAGACTTGACCACCCCATGAAAAAAACTTGACCCGACCCGCAGTGCGTGGTGCTGTTTCCAGAATTTCCCCACATTTTGCAAAGATTTTTGCCATGCAAATGGATTACAATGAGGGATGAGGGACCTGATCCAGTGGCAAAAAAACGCCCGCCACTGTAGTTTTCAAAAATTTTTGCTCCAATTTTACTTGGCCAATTTTCATGCCTCAAACCGTGATTTTTTGTCAGCCTTTGACGTAAAAATATAGTCAAAAAATAAGTACAACCAAATCTTTTGCAACCAAGCCTGCCTACAACAAATAATTTCAAAGGTTCTAAAAGTCAATTTTAGGCCAAAATTCTCCTTTATAAAAAATTTCTTGAGCTCTGAGATTAGTTGTACAGAGGTTTCAATATCTTTTTAAAACCCCTCCTCTACATTTCATCTTCAATTTTCAGCTCGAAATCGACCATAATGCAATGTTCTGGGCTGCTGAGGAGGGCGGAAAGATCCCAATCTCCCAATGCAGTATGCCTTGCCCGGTTGGCTACAAAAAACAGTTAATAAAGTCGGACGAAGTCTGTTGCTGGGCCTGCGGAAAGTGCGAAGACTACGAGTACTTGATCAATGACACAACTTGTATGGACTGTGGCCAAGGACGATGGCCAAAGCCCGACCGGAAGTCCTGCTTCGACCTGAAGGACCGGCATTTACGTTACATGCGCTGGAACAGCTACTATTCGATTGTGCCGTGCATTTTTGCGGTCATTGGAATTACAGTAACCTTGTTTGTGATTGCATGCTACGCGATCTATAATGACACGCCGGTGGTTAAAGCGTCGGGCAGAGAACTGTCGTACATCTTGCTGATATCGCTGATCATGTGCTATTCGATGACGTTTGTGTTGATTTCGCCGCCAACAACTTTTGCGTGCGCTGTGAAACGGACCGGTAAGTTGGGCGCGAACACAGATTGACTTCTTTTGCGCTACCGCCTAGGTCCTCCCTGCAAAATTCTGAAAATTCTACAAGGAAATGCGACGCTCAGATTTTGATGAAATTTGGCGCAAATTTACAACAATTTTTTCAACACATATACAAGATTTCTAGCTGGTTTTTTGAAGGAACTACCGAGATCTTTAAGACAAAATTTGGTAAAAGATGACGCACTTTTTTGCGAATTTTGGCACAAAAAGTTCCATGTATATTTTCACCGCAGAGTGTGATGTTTCGATTAAAAAATATTTTTTTTGCGCAAAACTGGCAAAGATATAACCAAAGAGTGTTTCTCTCTGACCGGTCTGCGCGTTTTACACATTCTCTCGGCCGAAAAGATCCTTGAATATCTCCGCTGCGCCTTCAAATCGCGGGCTAGAATTTTGAGGAATTGATATGTGGATTATGTCTGACGCGTATGCAAGCTCCAAAGAAAATCTGAGACGGCTTCTATGCAAAAGCAAAATCAAAGCAAGACTATCAGCAGCGTATTTTAAACTCAATCTTATTTCTATATTTCTTTTTCAGGCATCGGATTTGCCTTCTCCGTTCTCTACTCTGCATTGCTCGTCAAAACCAACCGAGTCCATCGAATTTTCGCCTCCGCAACTCGATCCGCGAAACGCCCAGCCTGCATCTCACCTTCCAGCCAAATCGTTCTCACCTGCATTCTGGCCGGCGTTCAACTAATCGGCTCCATTTTCTGGCTCTTTATTGTGCCTGCGGGCACAAGAATCGACCATCCGACCAGAGATCAGGTCGTGTTGACCTGCAATGTGCCGGATCATCATTTCTTGTATTCGTTGGCGTATGATGGCGCGTTGTTGATTACGTGCACCGTTTTCGCCGTGATGACAAGAAAAGTCCCCGAGAATTTCAACGAGACAAAATTCGTGGGGTTCAGCATGTACACAACGTGTGTTATTTGGGTCTCATGGATCGCGTTCTTCTTCGGGACGGCGAATAATTTTGAGGTGAGCGAGGAAATTATTTGTTTTGTAAAATACGAAAAATCCTAAAAATTACACAAAAATTAGATTTTCCGACATTTTAAGGGCAAGAAAATACATTTTTTGGGATTTTATTCAAAAAGCTCAGTAAGATCTTCAACAAAAAATAGTCTTTTCAGACTCGAATTCAAACAAAAAGTATTGCAAAAAAGTTATTTTTCTCTTCGACTTTCCGCATTTTCCGCACTCTCTCATCCGCAAAGACCGCTGAGAATCTAGGCTACAATTTCAAAACTACATAATATTATACTTTCAAGCGTTAAAATACAGGGTACTTATCAGTCTGTCGGGAAAATAATGAGCACTGTGCCGCATCGAAAATCGCATCGCCGTCGAGAAAATGAAGTTTGTCGTGGTAAAATCAAATTTCTTTTCACTTTAGCGATGGAATTATGCTCATTATTTTCCCGACAGACTGATAGGACTAAATTTAAAAAAATTTTTTTTGAGTGACCCCGAATTCGAGTAAAAACTCTCTTTATATTCATAATTTTTTTGGACAAAAAAATATGAGCTTCGTCCTTAAACTGATTTCCATGTCAAATCATATTTTATTACGTTAATTTCCAGATTCAAACCACCTCGCTTTGCATATCAATCTCCATGTCCGCAAATGTGGTTTTGGCGTGCATTTTCTCGCCGAAACTTTGGATCATCTTCTTCGAGAAGCACAAAAATAAGCCCGAAGGCTTCGAAAACAGTGTCCACAAGAAATGGAATTCAAAGTGAGTTCAATTAAAAAAAATTTTTTTTTTATTTTTTTTTTGAAAAATATTCAAAATTTTCTTCCAGTTACAACTCGATTGCCCGCCACAACACTGTAAATCATAGCAACAATGCGAGCAATCATCGCGATACCTCAAACACGTCGACGGAAAAAGAGGACCCCGACATTTACACGGGTTTGTTGTCCAATCAACGAAGACGCAGCAGTCGGAAACAGTCGGAGAAGGACAGTACCAGTACGATCAATGCGCATGACACTTTCTTGTAAATAAATTGAATCGACTTTTCTGTGAAAAAATCTTGATTTTTTATTGCAATCAATGCGAGAAGTTCAAAAAATATAAAAACCAAGACTTCCGGGCTCCAAGCAACTCGGGCCAGTGTAAACGTATCAGCGTGTCGGGAAAATAATGAGAACAATGTCGCTGCGCCGATTGATGAAGTTAAAAGCAATTTGATTTTGCAACGACACAATTCATTTTCTCGGCAGCGATGCGATTTTGAACCTTGAAATACCTCAAATAAGATAGCTTAAAAAATTAGATTGGATCGGGATTCGCCTCAACGACTAGATAAGGGCTCAAAGGCCCCTGAATTACCAAAATAACAAACTCCTAGCAAGAAATTTGGCGAGACATTTATGGAAACTCAGAGTCGATCTAATTTATGGAGTTTTGAAAATCTCTGCGGTCTGTGATAACTGCAAGCGAAACTTTGCACATCTTTTATTGTTTGAAAAAAGTTGTTCGAGATTTGTGCCAGCTTTCATTAATTGGGAATGTTGCTCTTGGAGTGCTTTTGTTCTCAATTTTTGATATACCAATCTATCAGTCTGTCGGGAAAATAGCGACTGCGATTTCGCTGCGCCAATCGACGCTGAAGTTAAAAGCAATTTGATTTTGTCGCTACACAATTCATTTTCGATACGACAGAGTGCTTATTATTTTCCCTACAGACTGATTGCTGTCCATACATATTTAACTATATTCAAACTATCTTTGGCATCTTTGCCATTTCCCTTCAATGTTTTCCAGTACAAATCCCTTCTTTTCTCGCATTTCAGGTCATTTGGTCATCAAATGGACATCGGGTTTCTAAGAGACCACGAAATAAATAGTCGGCTTTGTATTATTTTTTAGTCTTGTATCATTCTTAGCAAGTGTCATGCCATTTCTCAATTGATAAACCCCAAACATTCTGGTGGATCTGACCCACCTTTCCTCTTCTCCTTCTTCGATTCTCTTCCCTTCAAGATTCCGCAAAATTCGCAGGTGGATCGGAAGAGAGAGGAGAGAGATTCATTGCCTGCGGGCGAACAGAAAATGGAAAACGGAATCCGGCGCAAAAATTTTTCGTTCGGGATTTCGCGCGGCGCGCTGGGATGTGTTGGCTGTGCGGAGGGCACCCGAGTTCCATGACGGAAAATCTCGCGCGAGAGTGGAGGTATCCCGGATCGAAGTTCGGGATACCTTCGATATCTCTTCGGGCGCGTTGCTGCACGGGATTTTATTTGAATTAGCGCGCGCACCTCAAGCCGCTGACCCGCCCCGTAAAATGGGTGAAGATCCAGGAAATTTTCGGGCAAGCCATCTTCAGGTCATCGCCAACTTAAACCAGACGCTTATTTAACAGTTGTGCGGGGTTGCGGGGTGAGTGGGCGAAAGTGAATTTTTGAGGCGAAAGGCATTGAAATTTTCGGAAATACCATGCCTCTATGAAGTTGTCTTGTCATCTTCATCGGTTCAATTTTTATTTTAGTCCCAATTTAGATTGTTTTGTCAGAAGCAACAACTATTTTTAAGGATACATGATCTACACGTCCACTAGTTCAAACTTAAAGTCCCACCTTCCCGTGTACGAGTATCTTAAGACAGCCTTGTTTTATCAGCATACTATTTTCAGTATTCCCCGCAAAATGCGTTACGCTTTGGCGTTGACAGCGCTAGCTGTCTGTGCCCTCGCTCAAAGCCCGGATGAGACAGTTGTGGTCCGCCTAGAGCCCCAATCCGTGATTCGCGCCGTTCCCCAAGCACCCAGAGCCATGGAGCCGGTCGCAACTCCACCTGCAGCCGTCCACCAACGCCAAATGCCGCCACCATCGGCACAACAGCCTCAAGCCCGCGCTCCGGTCGCCTCTCAGCAACCTCAACAAGTTGCTTCGCCCGCTCCGCAACCCGCTCAGCCTGCCGAGCAGGTGCGACAGGTTCATAGTGCTGCCGCTGCTCCAGGAATTCGAGCGCAAACTCCCACTTTGCCTCAGGCCGGTATTGCTGGAGCTCAAGAGTTTACTCCAAGAGAAAGTGCTGTCCCCCCACAGGCTCCACCAGTCAACATTCCTCCAGATGTTCAGAACCAGCTGATCAAATTCTTCGGGCTTGATTCCTTCGGAATTCCAGGTCTGACCGGAAGCCATCCCGATGGATTTGCTGGAGCTGTCCAGGAAATGCGAGCTGCCGGAATCCCTATTCAAGGCCTTCCTCTTGACCATGTTGCAGGTCAACCAGTTCCGGCCGCCAACGCTAATGCACAGCCCGACCTTTTGGGTCAAGCCAACCCCAACTTTGCCCTGAACAACATCATGAATGACGCTTCGAATGTCCCACACACCGCTGGCTCCATTCCTCTGCCAGATGCCAAGCCAGGAGAGAATGGACTCATCGGGTTGTTGAGCTCTTCCATCAGGAAGTTGGTCAAGGATTGTAAGTCTATTTGCTGATGTTTTGACTGCTCAAACTTTGTGAAACGTTCCAAATTCTTGCCTTTTGAACTGATCTTCAACCTTCATTTAACCCCTCATTTTCAGCCGGAGTTGCCGACGCTCTAGCTCAAGGACTTCCCAACGTCTTGGGCACCAACAACCTCCCAACTGGCCAAGCCAACGGTCCCACCTCCTCCGCCGTCGCCGGAGCTTCTCGCTCCTTCAGCCAGGACGAGGCTCCCGCTCTAGCCGCTGGAAACCGTCCCTCTGAAGTTGCCGTGAATGCCGGAGGCGTTCGTCGTCAACAATCAACCGCCGAGCGCGCCTTGAGTGGATTTGCTGCCGCTTTGGGAGGTGGCGGTCAGAACGGGCCATCTCACGCCGGACTTCCTCGAATCCCCGGTATTCCCATTTTGCCCGGAGGTATTCCACGTAACGCTCAAGGACAGATCGACGTAGTAAACCTTATCGGATCTATTACTCGCCGAGTCTCAAATGGCACCACTTTGGCCGATGTTTTGCCACCAGAGCAGCTTCAAACTCTTGCCGACAACGTTACTGACGCTCTGTTGCCCGCTACTCCCGAAGACTTCGACTTAAACAAGTTCATGGGCCGTTGGTTCGAAGGAATCAACTCCCCGAGAGCTTCGGAGCAACGATGTGTTGTACATCATTACGGAGGATTGACCAAGAACGATAAGACCGCCACGTTTACGGCGTTGAAGATCTACAGAGAGGGATCGGAGTTCGGGTCGGTCAGATACTCGATTGGATACGCGTTCAGAGCCGGAAACAAGGATGCCATGTTGCAATTGCATAGCAGCGAGAACAGTGATGCACAGCCTTGTAAGTGGAAATTCTCTTATTATCTTTGGAGCGCTCTCTGATCCATCAAACGTGTAAAAAATCACCATTTTGTAACCCTCTCGTTCTAACTCTACCTTTTTCAGTCTGGGTCTACAAACTCGGTCCCGAAGGCACGGATCCCTTCGGCAACAAGCAATACGAATATGCCATCGTGTCCAACTGGGTGAAATACCCCGTGACCGTGCTCGTCCGCGACCCCGACACCTTCAAAGCCAAATACGAGTTGGAGGTGTTGCGTTGGCTGGAGGACCAAGGCTTCATCAACGGCTTCGTGCGCGCCTTCAACCTGCTGCAGCCCGCCTCCTACTCGTCGTGCCAGTATGCCGACAATACGTTCGAGTTGTTCGGGAAGAAATAACTGATCTAAGACCTCTGTGTGTACATCTCATTTCCATTTTTGTTTTGTTTTCGCCCAAAGATTGATGCATATTGTTGCGGACAATATCCATGCGAGTTTTTTTTTTTGAAAAATGTCTAATAACCCTGAATAATTAATAAATATGAAAAAAATTGATATTTGGATTATTTTTAGCGACTCCTAAATGCGCTGCGTGTCTTAAAAAAGATCCAAAAACTTTTTTCCGACTGCACTGTGCAAAAAATAAATTTCTTTTTTTGCACAGTGCAAAGAAAAAAATCGTTGTTGCCTATTTTCAAGGTGTAAAATTTGTGTCTATTCAATAAAAATATCAACTTAACTTGACGCCATAAAAGGTCAGTAACCAAAAAATCCTATTTTTTTCTACCTCACAATGAATTCTCAAGCTTTCCTTTTTTTGCACTGTGCAGTTTTTCTCTGAGCCTTCTGCACCGTGCAGACATCCCTAATCTTCTTCAAAATCGCTTTTTTGCACTTTCATCTTCGCCCCCGTCAACCTGGATCTCAAAAATCCAAGGAATCAAATCCCGCAATCATTGCGACGTATCTTCGCCGACCCGCTTTTTCTTTCATCCGCGCGAGGCCGTTCATCGTTTCGCTTTCGACGCGGGATCATCCGCCGACCGACTGACCCAAATTTCCACTTTTCCATTCTAATTGTTATCCAATATCTTGAATGATGGGAATTTTGATCATATTTCTTATGATAGCGAGATAAAATTGAAGACTCAAAGAGATCATCCAAAACGAAGAGGGGTGAATAAAACGCAATATTATTCATAGCTCATAAACTTCGAAATAGAGTCGAGTTTTTGAGCTTTTGCAAACCAGTAGTGAAACCAGTCGCATTCGAGATTATGCATGCCATTTTGGGCAACGAAACCGGTTAGTTGCGAAATCAAGGTGACAAAAAATAGATCGCCATACGGCCATGACGACCAAAAATAGTCATCACACATTTATCAAAAGCTAATCTACTGCCCTTCTTCAAAATATTAGGTCGTCCAGAAGATTCGTTCGTTTTTTCATTGCTTTGTTTTACAAGCACTGTTTGTTCTTTGGCAAATGGAATATATTTATTTGATACCGCTTTTTCTCCTCTACAAAACTGGCAGTAACAAATAAATATATACCCCTTGCCGAACAACAAACAATCCTCGTAAAACAAAGCAATAAAAAAACAAACAAACTTTCTGGACGAGCTAATATAATATTAGTCTTCTTTTCTTCGTCAAACTGCGTCATAATTACTTATTGCATTACCAATCCCATAAATCATATATCAAATCTTCTCAAATGACCAGGGGCCTGTCCCACTAAGAAAGCGTAGCGCGAATCACGAATTGGAAGCGCGAAAAATCATGCGAAAGTGAGAGAGTCGAGAGAAAAAGCGGGCTCTCTCGGAAATCCGCGCTACGGTTTTTTTGTGCTAACTACCGAAATTTTTTTTACTTTTTTTGCCATAACTTCTTTCAAAGACGTCCGATTTACATGATTTTAAAAATCATGAACAGAGGAGACCAACAGCTTCCAGAAAATGTAAATTTTGTTTGCTTTAACGCAGATTAAGGCTTCCCGCCTGGACGAATTACAATTTCCTCCTCAAGAATCACGATTACAAAATGTCGTATTTTCAAGTAAAACTTATCCTTAAACTACTCATCATAACCCCCAACGTTCATATTGTCATTTATCAGCCCAAACTGCCCCTTCCAAGCCCAAACTGCCCCTTCCAAGCCCAATTTTGACCTCCTCTTGCCATAATTTGTTTGGATCGCAAAAAAATTTAAGTTTGATTTTTTTTTTAAAAAAATACTCTATTCGTCATTCAGAGGGACTGGGTCGGTTTTATCAGCCCAAATTAGCCCTTCCAAGCCCAATTTTGATCGCCCCTTGCCATAATTTGTTTGATTGCACACGGAGACACTCCTGGAACGTCCCATTGAATAATTAATCGCGCTTTCGTTGTTATTTGAAAACGTTTGTTGAAGAGGAGGTCAAAATTGGGCTTGGCAGGGCTAATTTGGGCTGATAAAACCGCCCCAGTCCCTCTGGGAGATGAATGGAATAATTTTTTTTTTTAAAAATTTTTAAATGTAAATGTTTTTGTGATTCAAATAAATTATGGCAAGGGGCGATCAAAATTGGGCTTGGAAGGGCTAATTTGGGCTGATAAAACCGACCCAGTCCCTCTGAATGACGAATAGAGTATTTTTTTTTTAAATCAAACTTAAATTTTTTTGCGATCCAAACAAATTATGGCAAGAGGAGGTCAAAATTAGGCTTGGAAGGGGCAGTTTGGGCTTGGGAGGGACAGTTTGGGCTGATAAATGACAATATGAACGTTGGGGGTTATGATGAGTAGATTAAGGATAAATTTTACTTGAAAATACGACATTTTGGAATCGTGATTCTTGAGGAGGAAATTGTAATTCGTCCAGGCGGGAAGCCTTAATCTGCGTTAAAGCAAACAAAATTTACATTTTCTGGAAGCTGTTGGTCTCCTCTGTTCATGATTTTTAAAATCATGTAAATCGGACGTCTTTGAAAGAAGTTATGGCAAAAAAAGTAAAAAAAATTCGGTATTTAGCACAAAAAAACCGTAGCGCGGATTTCCGAGAGAGCCCGCTTTTTCTCTCGACTCTCTCACTTTCGCATGATTTTTCGCGCTTCCAATTCGTGATTCGCGCTACGCTTTCTTAGTGGGACAGGCCCCAGATTTTCTCAATTTACGAGTCGATTTCGCCATCCGCAGTGCCATCTTCGCCGCAACAGGGTCAGTTGATCGGATCCGGAGAGGAGAACCCGAAAGGGAAAACCGATCGGAAAGAGTCAGCGGCGCGAATCCACGAAATATCAGCGGGCAGTGGGCATTGTTACTTTATAAATAAAAATGCCATCGGAGGGTCGCGAGATCGGGGGTTTGGAGTGAATTTTTTAAATTCTGATAGAGATATTAGAGGGTCTAAAGTAGTATTGGGATGAGTTGCGAAACAACACGCCCGGGAGAGCAATTTTAGACAAGTTTTTAACTCATTTTCTGGATTTGACCAAAAATTTTCGAAGATTATGACATTTTTTAGATCTATTTGGGAAGTCCAAGTCTTGAATCTCTAAGCAAATGAAAGAAATCATACCATAATAGCTTACTATACCCTTACATCAGCAAAAAATTCCGTAATTTCGCGAATTCCCCATTTTTTCTATTGCGAAAATAAATTCTAACTACTCTTGTTTCAGACAGTAAACCATGTCGAAATACCTTCTACTAGCTATGCTGCCTTTAACGGCCTTTGGAATTGGAGAAAATCCAGTAAGTCATCTTACAATAACTACCCTTACAGCATAGTGTAAAAAAATTACTTTTACGTCCAAAAAATCATCTTTCTATTTTAGATGGACCTCCAAACTATGGCCGGAGTCATCACAGGGATTGGCCATATGCTTCAAAATCAAGTCGACACAATTGATGTGCCAACGAGTTTGATTATGGGAAAATGGTATCAAGTGTACAAAGCGGCAGTCAATTTTGACATGTACAGGAATCAGATGTACTGCCCAATCGCTTACTGCAAGTTATTTTTTTATTTTTGTCGTCAATACCTATAGATTATTGTTTTTCCACCGCACAGTGCAGAAATCAAAAGTTTAATTTTTGCACTGTGCGCCAATTTTGCAAAGTTTATAGCTTACTCAGTTGGGTATAGATATGTTCCAAATTTTGAACATTAGCAAGCAGCATAATAAACATTAATTCGATTGTTTTTAAATCTGGATCTGTGCAACACACAGTGCAAAAAACGAAAGCCAAAATTTCTGCACCGTGCGGCTGCCTTTCGTTACAACAAATCTGCTAGACAAAAAAACAATAAAAAGATTGTTTGAAATACTCCTTTCATTCATAACAATATCTTATTTTCAGTCAAAGAGAACCGAGTGATGGGAGAAGACGGATTCTCGATCGAAGAAGCTTACAGAGTGCACACCAAGAACGGACCAATTGAAACCTACAAAAGGGACTTGAACAAGGTCGGAACTGGACGCTACTGGATGTACACTGAAGAGTATTTCTACCCAAGACAATGTAAGTTTAGAAACACTTTCGTTGGAAAGTGTAATAAGCAAAAATTTCGACCTGCACTGTGCAAGAACTAAAATATGAAATTTTTCAATATGCGGCTGATAAAAACGATTCGTAATAGGAAAAATAGTGACGATAATAATCTAAAATTTCACAACGATGATATCTTGGAAACCATTTTGCCCGCATTGTGCAAATTTTCTCAAAAACTTTCATCGCACTGTGCACAAAACAAAAAAGTAAAAAATAAGTAAAAAAAGCAGTCAAATCTCCAAAAACTTTTTAAAATACGTGTACTTGTTCCAATTCTTCTTGATTTTCAGTCTATATCATCAAAGCCGGCCCCAACTTTGACAACGAGACCAAGATCGAAGACGCCAAGATTGAATATATTGTGGTAACCGACGCTTCCCGCATGGGATTGATGGTTTACGCGCGCGACCCAATGACTTTCTATCAACAATACAACAAGGAGGTCACCGACTTCTTGGAGGAAGCCGGATTCGGCGGGCGAATCTTCTGGAACTCTCCCAGACCCATCTATCAAGGACCTGACTGCGAGTGGCCCACTGAGAAGGAAGTGTTTGCCCGCAGGGTGCTGAAGAACCACGAGAACAACATGAGACAGCAAAATTCGAGTGAACCCGGACCAAATGCCTTCGCCGATATGCTCAAAAACCCCGAGGTCATTCTGCAAAAACTCGTTCAAATGCACTAATTGCCTCAGGCAATTATTGCAAACTTCCGATGCGAAAATTTTGCAAGAAGTTGTAATAACTGTAATAACACTCACTGAAATCTCATCCACGCCCAAAATTCGTTGTTTTTGATTGTAAATTTATAACGCTTTGATTGGATTGCTAATAAACCTGATTTTCATTGCAAATAATAAAATTGTAATTGGAAAACAGACCTTAAAAAATATAAAATAGCAGGAGGATCTTTTAGATTTCAATTTTCATTTTCTTTTTTCTAAAAAATCAAAGATTTTTTCAATTTTTTGACCTCAAACTTGTCATGGTGAACATAAAACAAGGTCAATCGACACTAAAAATAAAAAATGATCCTTCCATTTCATAATATACTCCATTTCAAGACTAAATAAGTGCCCGTTTAAGCCATTCCCAGCAAAATTTTTTATTTTTATCCTACCTTCCATCTTATTTTTTATATAGCAATATCTCAAAACCTCTTATCAACTAAACTTTGAAAATTTAAACCCTGTAACTGATCACACTATCAAGTATCTCCTTCCAAGTTCCATAAAAATCCAAGCAATTCAAACCGAGATATCATGAGTTGAACATTGATACCTACTACAACATCAAAATCGTTTTGAGATCCAAATTTTTTATTCATAATCAATTTTTGAGACCTCCAAATTGAATAAAAATACTAGATTATTACCAAAAACCGCCAAAAGACTATCCAAAAATACTGAAATTACCGTATACTATCTAAAGAGTCGGAAAGACCACAAAAATTTACAAAAATCATCCAAAAAAAAATACCAAAAGACGGACTTTAAAAGACCTATCCACAATCTTGCTATAATTTCCAACCCACTAATATACAAATTACTTATCTGACTGACTCTTCTCCACATCAGAGATTGAAATCCACAAAAATCCATTCGAATCCAGTTGATCCTTCTTTTTAGAGCCTTGAAACTTGACCAATCCTTCATCAAAGTTGCAATCAAGCAAAAGCTGAGAGATCATTTCCCTAGCCGACCCGTCATTTGACAGAAGTAGCCATTTGCTGATTAGTTTAAGGGGCCATTTCGCAATCGGTGATTGGCTTGCGGAATGGAGAGCGGTGAGGGCAAGAACTCGCATTTCTGAGATCGCTGATGATAGGGCATATCTGAAAATGGCCAGTAAAAATATTATCCACCGTTTTTGATTATACATCTACTTCATGATTTCGCTTTTCAGCAATAAAAAATTTTGGCGCCAAATCCAAAATTCAAATTTTTACAACATCCAAAACTCAAAGAAAAATCAAAAAGAACTGGCAGCTCTGAGGTCGCTGATGATAGGGCATATCCGAAAATGGTCGATAAAAATATTATCCAACAATTTTAATTATCAATTTACACCCAGACTTCTTTTTCCACCAATAAAAAATTTTGGCGCCAAATCCAAAATTCAAATTTTTAAAAAATCCAAAACTCAAAGAAAAATTTAAAAAAAAACTTCTTTCACCTCACTTACTTATAATATTCCTCCAAACCGTTCACTATCCTAAAGAAACGAACAAAATTTCCAGTGACATACGCTGATATCAACATCATCATTGTTTCATATTTTTCGTCCAAGATTTTCTTTTGACCATGAACAATATTGACAATATCGGGGCGTTGGATTGAATGCAAAATGTAAATAATTGTCGTCTAAACAAACAAATAAATAATTTAGCCAAACTTGATCTCCGCACTGTGCAGATGACCTACTTCTTGACTGGAATGCTGGGCTTCAAACCATCGCTCGAGGGTCTCTGTCAATTCTCGTTGATGATGCACTCGAACATACGTCGATGTGGTAAGACGTTCACATCTGAAAATATTTTGATCAAAAGTTACAGCAAATTTAAAAATCTTGGACTGCACTGTGCGAATTTTTGATAAAAAAAACTGCGCACAGTGCGGCCAAAAAAACAAAAAAAAAATAATTTTTTTCGTTTAAAAAATCAAAAAACTTATCTCAAAATGCCTCAATCACCTACCGATAGCCACTGCGTAGATAAAATTTGATGATTTTTTCATAAATTTCTCCAGCTTTGGGGTCTTTATGCTTGTTTTGTACTATAATATCCTGTCGAATGGCTCTTAATCGGTCATTTATGTATTCGTAGACCAACGACCATTGATGATCTGCTGGGAACTCCTTTTCCAGCGATTCTAGATAGTTTATCTGAAATTTATTCGAATTAAAAATGGGGTATTTTTGAAAATTTTCCATTTTTCCTGATATTTCGATAAAAAATTGCAAAATTTTGAGAAAAATCATAATTTTACAAGGAATAAAAATGGTAATTAGCTGATGGGAAATGAAAGAATATAGCTCAGAAAATCATTCGAAACTCCATTAAACTTCAAAAAAAGTTTCTTTCAGCCGATTTCATCAAAGTTTTGACTAAAACAATATAAATTTCCGATTTCTTTGTCAAAATCAATGCCACTACCGCTCAAACCAACATTCCACCCTTTAAAAACCCCCAAAACATCTTCTGCTTACCGTTTCCAAGCAGGCATCCAGCGTTCTCACATCATTCGGATCAATTTTCTTCGCCGCTGCTGATCGACAATAACTTTTGCAAATTCGACTTGGATCCGGGACTCTTTTTACTGGATGAATTTTAGCGAACGGTTCTCTAGTCTCCAACGCATGTAATAGGCCGTTGTCCGAGCGGAATTTCAGCTCTTTTTGGGGGCATTTTGTTGTACAACGGGCTTTGAACATCTACTAAAAGATCAAAAAAATTTCAAAAAAATCTATGTCAAAGTTCGAATCAACTCACAAGGGAACTACCCCAAGTGCGACGCTCAGATTTTCGTTAAATTTTGCACAACACGTCGGTTATGAACTACAGTGACGGATCCGGTCCAGTGGCAAAAAACGTGCCATTTTGCATCCGTGAAGCATAAAAAATGTGTCAAAATGCTTCACTCTCCAAGTGAAAAAACTTCGCTTTCAAAAGCGCGTCCGCTCCTTCTGTGAGGAAAAAGAGCGCGCTCTTCAAAACGAAGTTTTTTCTTGGAGAGGGAAGCATTTTGCCACATTTTTTAAGCTTCCCGGATACAAAAGGGTACGTTTTTTGCTACTGAATCAGGTTCCCCACTGTAAGTATCAATTCCTGAAAGTTTTAGCTCGCGCTCTGCAAGCGCCACCGAGAAATTGAACGACCTTTGCCGCCGAGAGAGTACGCTAAACGCGTAGAGCGGTCAGAGAGAAAAACACTTTTTTAGCCATAACTTTGCTAGTTTCGTGCGGAAAAAATTGATTTTTTGTGGAAACATTACACTCTATAGTATTATAGAAATAGGCATGAAATTTTTGTGCCGAAATTCGGCAAAAAGTGTCAAATTTTCGCCAACTTTCGATCCAAAAATCTCGGTTGTTTCTGCAAAGCGCAAGCCAGGATTCTCGCATATATTTTAGAAAAAATTATTCTAAATTTGTGCCAAGTTTCATCAAAATCTGAGCGTCGCACTTGTGGTATTATACTTCCTCTGTCAACCACAATATCAATCTTTTTACGCCCTTTTCCATACAATTCCTCCTAAAATCCCCCAAAAAAATCACGAATAATCTCCATATTCTTTATCTTTCTGATACCGCAAACAAAAATCATAGATAATAATAGAATATTTACAATCCATCCGACAACGAATGGGTGATATTGAAGCTGGGGGAAACAATTTTTTATTCATTTTAGTTAAAAAACTGAGAAAAATAATAGCCAAACTGAAAAGAAGACAAAAAATCGGAAATTATTCGAATAAATATAGAGAAAAGTGTAGAGTATATTGAGGGATGGGGTGTGGGGGACAACAATAAAGGGATGGGGAGGGGGTGGGACAAGGGGGACCACATTAATTTCCAAAATTCGAGGAAACGTGGCAAAACTATGTATATTGATAAAGAAAACCGATAACAACGCTCTGAAACGAGCTCTAGATGGGGCGCGGATGTGTGCTGGAGTGGAGTTCTGATTCCCTGGGTAATTGACAATCCATGATTCTTCACAATCTTCCTTCAATTTCGCAATCCATCCAATTTTATATTCAAAAATCCAAAATTTCGTCGAAAATTACAAAAAATCCCAAAACTCCATCTACAATCGTCGCTCTTCTTCCGGATTCAACTTCCCAGTGCTCTTCATCCTCTCCTCGACCATGAACAATATAAATCCTTCTATTCCGTGATGTGGTCCGGCTCCAGACCTTGATCATACCTCCTCCAGATTTTATGGAAAAGGTCCTCCATGTCCGAGCAATATTGTCGGACATTGAAGAGGGTCGAGGTCGTTCTGGCCTTCCATACTTTTGTTCGGACGTCTGCCAGGCTAAAAGAAGACAATTTCATTTCAAAAATTTTCCAACTTTCTCTTTAATCCCTTCTTAATTCCTAAAAACCAAAGAAAAACTCAAAAAACTCACTGTGCTTTGTCGTTTCCTAATCGTACGGCCATATTTATATAATCCTCTCGGCTTTTGGCGACCAATTCCGGGCATCCGAGGGCGTGAAGTTGGCTGGAGGCTACTCGGGAAGCGAGGGTTTCCACTAAAAAATCAAATATAGCATCAAATATGGTATACTTGACCATCGAAACAGTCTCTCCAAAAAATTTAAAAAATCTTACATGGCATGGTGATCATGGGCGTCCCAGTCCACAAAATATCCATTCCAGTTGTATGGCCGTTACACAACGGGGTATCCAGACACACATCGGCCAGTTGACCTCTTCGGACATGCTCTTCTTTGGCGGCGACATTCGAAAAGACCACTTTGCTCGCCGGCAACCCCCTCTCCATGATGAATTTCAAAACATTCGCCTCTCCGTGGATTGGGAACCTCAGCAGCCACAAAACCGAGTTCGGTACTCGTTTCAGGATTTCACACCACATTTCCAGCGTGTGCGGGTCGATTTTGTAGAGCTGATTGAAATTGCAGTAGACGATCGCGTCTTCTGGGAGGCCATACTGTTGACGGGAGGTGACAATAATAGTTTTGGGGACTTCTTCACCGGTTGCGGCTTTGACATGGGTCTGAAAAATATGAAAGTCAAAGATTGAAAAATCCCAAAAATTTCAAAAAAAAAATTTACAAAAAATCTCAATTTAAAAAAAAATTTTTGTCTAAAACAATATCGTCAAGTCCAAAATTCTTTTAAAATTCCCTGTAAATATTGTTTTCCCCTATTTCACGGCCAAAACTCCCAAAAAATTTGATTTTTATACCAAAAATCGCAAAATTTTGCCTAAAAAAATATAAAATCATGGATTTTTTACTCAAAATAACCCAAAATTCCACTCCCAACCCTCCCTCATTCTGTACTCACCTGATTCAACGTCGTCAATCCATTCTGAATTGGGATTCCTTCCACTGAAGCAGCAATCATCCCAGTTCCGATCATTTGTTTGACCGGGTCGGTTGTTGGGACCTCAACCACCGGCATGATCACCTCCGTCTTTTTCATCTCCTTCTCCGGTCCATGGGAGACTTCAGTCTCTCTGACCAACGACCTTGCCGTCGTTTTGTCCAACAATGGTTGTAAATTCGTCGCATTCACAACTGTTACCGTGTCTCTCGGTTCGGCGGATTCGGTGTTTCGCTGTTCTTTGAGGATGACTCGTTCCGTCAAATGTTTGAGCATCTGTGCGTGGTCTCCGACGAAGAATGTGTGGGGAAGATAGGCCAGCTTTTCCGAGTAGGCAAAGGCGAATTCTAATGGAGAGGTGACACAATCAGTGATGATATAGTCCATAAACGGAGCGCCTGATGTTCCCGGGTAGCCGAGCCACATAACCTGAAAGAGAATGATCAATAAACTTTTGTCAGCTTGATTTTTCAAAAAAAATTTAATTTTCATTATGCACAGTGCAAAATTAAAACTTTTAATTTCCGCACTGTGCAAAAGAAATTTTCATAAACTAAACCCTGTAACTAATGCTATATGAGCCCCAAAACAAAAAAATAAATCATAAATTGCAATTTCAAACAACACAAAAGTAAAAAATAGTGTTCCAATATTCCGCACTGTGCAAAATTAAAAATTCCAAATTCCGCACAGTGCAATCGAATTTTTTAGTCTCAAACTGCCAAAAATTTTAAAAAACCCCATAATATTTAAATCTCATATAATCCTTTAAAACTTTCAACCCTTTCAAGCTCAAAAAAATTTAATTTCAACCTCCGCACCGTGCAAAAATTCCATTTTCGAATTTCTCGCACAGTGCAATCAAATTTTTAAGTCTCTAATTGCCAAAAAATTTTTAAAAACCCCATGAAATTTAAATCTCTATATAATCTTTTAGAACTTTCAAACCCTTCAAGCCCAAAAAATTTTGATTTCAACCTTTGCACCGTGTAAAAATTCCATTTTCAAATTTCTCGCACGGTGCGATCCAAATGCCTCAAAATGCCGTTCAATTTCTCACCTGAACTGGAGCCGGTCTTAGCGCAAAAATTTCATTTCTGGCTCCTTTCGTGTATCCATTCATATTCACCAGGATATGAATTCCGTCTTGATTAATTTTGTCGGCGGCGGCTCCATTGCATGGGTATTGGGTTAGGTCCACGAAATGCTCGCTTTCATTCATGATTTTGCTTCGGAACGTGGTTCCATCATTCGGTGAAAGGGCATAACAGAAAATTTCCACCTTTTCTCGTTTATGGAACCCGGGGACGGACTGCATTAGATGGCTGGTTGGGTGGTTTCCAAAGTCCGAGGAGACGTATCCGATCCGCAATCGTCCGCCGGGCTGGATTTTCCGGTACTGATATGGTGGTTTATGAAGAATCGAGATCTTTTCTATGCAGAGTTGGGCGTGTTTCGCGGCGATGGCCATGCGTTGCTGGTGGGTGAGGGGGTAGAGCATGCTGTGGTGGGGATGGACGCTCGGCAGCCGCCTTCCCTTCAGCTGATTCTCGATTATCTTCACCAATTTCTCCATTCGATAGGAATAGTCGGTCCATTCGCAAGTGATTTGATAGCAATGGATCAGGTTGCAGTAGGCATCCGGAAAGTCGGGTTTTAGCCGCAGTGCCATTTTATACGAATTGATGGCTTCTGGGACATTTCCCGCGTCCTTGTGGATACTGGCCAGGTTGTTATGGGCGTCCGCAAACCCGGGGTTGATTTGAATCGCTCGAGCGTAGCATTGAAGGGCTCCATTCACATCTCCCATCTCTTTTAGGGTGTTTCCCATGTTAGAGTAGGCATCAGCAAAGGTTGGGGCTATTCGGATGGCTTCTTGATAATGTTCGATCGCTTTTTGGAGCTGGCCTTGCTGCTGGAGGATCGATGCAAGATTGGAGTGGGCTGCAGCAAATTCTGGGTGATTCTGAAGAGATTTATATTAATTTAGGAAAACCATGTCTACTACAATATAAAAAAATCTCAAAATCGATCCTAATCACCTAATCTTTCTCTAAAATTCCTCTCTCACTAATTAAAATAACAAATTATCTCTACATATTACATTAAACCAATATTTACAATTTTTTAAACTTTTCGTCTACTACAACATAAAACTCATTTCAAATCTATTTCAAAATGTCTAATACTAAACAAAACCTACATAAAAAGTCCCTATGAACCTCTTGTAAAGACTTTAACACTCACCTTCAACGCCTGTAGATACAATTCCATCGCCTCTTCAACTTTTCCTTGCTCTCGTTTGATGTTCGCCAAATTGTTTTGAGAGTCAGCATGAGTTGGACAGAGCTGTAAGGCCGTATTGTAGGCCTGGATGGCTTCTTCTACCCGCCCTCGTTCCTTATACGCGTTGGCCAAGTTGCAGTAGGCATCTGGGAAGTTGGGCTGGAGTTCGATGGCCCGTTTGTATTCTTCAATGGCCAAATCGACATTTCTGAAAGAAGCAACAGTTCAAGAAGCGTATTTTACAAGTATAAAAAAGGATTAAAATTTTTCGAAAAAAAAAGAAATAAAAAAAAATTTTTTTTGAAATTTTGAGGTCTACAGGGTGCGCCAAAAAAAATGGACAAAAATAAAAACGGTTGTGTCTCGCCACGAAAACAATAACGAGTAGGGAAAAAGGGGCGATTAAGACCGTGCAAAGGACTCACTTGCAAACCCCTTAAATCTTTTTTTCCTTTCCCACCAGTTTTTGCAACAATGGACAAAAAACCAAAGAGGTACCAAGTTGTGCCTTTATTTTCTATAGAATTTTGTCGGAAGAAAATAGTTTGACGTTGTGGTTCTCTCCGTACAACTGTAACCCGAGCTTCGGATAAGTTTGAGGATGTGCTAGCATCCAGAAGTTTCTAGGGAGTGATAAGCCCAGGACAGAAAAGACTCCGGCTCGGAAGAAGAGCATCGGAAGTCGGAGTGACCCAGATCCTTGCAGATCTTTGGGACGAATGGCTTCTGAATTGAATATCTCGGCGTTGTCGGTCAGCAGAATTGTAAAAACCGACATGAGGTGTTCCTCATATTTTATTCTACGTGGGCCATGCGTTGATTCTACAGAAAAATGCAAGACGCGGCTCCAGTGCGTCCAAAACTTGAGAACAGAAGCCCCTGACACGGTCCTTTGCACGGGTATCCACCGTTTCCGTTTTGGGCCCTCGGCTCTCCGCCGAAAACGCAGGTTTAAGCTTGAAACTTTTTGACGCTACAGAAGAGACGCAGATTTGCTCAGCATAGGCTGTTTGAGCCAGCTAGAGTTAACAGCGGCTTTGCAGCGACTCTTTTAAAGAAATCATCCATTTTTCGTCCAAAATTTTGAAATTTTGTAACTACCTCGAAGCATGATGATGCCGGAAAGTTAAAAATCGGTATGTTTAGTACGTACTCGGTCGGGGAACAACCCAAAGCTTAAAAGTTATCCAAAGCCTAATCAGTTTCTCACTACAAAATTTTTTCTGGTTTTCAAAGTTTTGAGTTTTATTTTTTTGCCTCAGCAACGGAGGTTTGGATGTCTGCGGCATTGAAACAGAAAGTTACTATTACTATTCCTTTGCATATGTGATAGTACTCGTCTTAACGTATTCGACAACTTTTATTTGAAGTTTTGGTGACGCCTCAAAAAATATTTATGCCTGATTTTCCAAAGGACCCATTTTCGAGAATTGTGATCGGGACATGGTCAACTTGAACCTCCGAGAAAAAAAGTTGCAGTAAAGTTATACCTCCATTCTTATCGTGAATATACTGTTTTAATGTCGCTATTTATTGGACCAAAACGTTTCCCCGAATAGTTTACCGAAGAGCCAGATATCTGCAAAAAATTTTTGTCCATTTTTTTTGGCGCACCCTGTATAACAATATAATATACCGACTATATAATAAGGTGCGTATTTTAAAAACCACAAAGATTTTTTCAAAGACTTCCGAGACACCCTTCAGCCAAAAAAAAATCAAAAATTTCTTCAAAATCTCCCTTTTGCTCCCTAAAACACCAATACAAATCTCAAAAAAATCCCACTTACCCTTGTTCATAATACACGCAAGCCAGATTCCCATGGACGATTGCGTGATTCGGCGAGAGTGCCAAAGCTCGGAGATATGCCGAAGCGGCTCGATCGAATATCCGCGCCTCTTTCAGCACATTCCCCAAATTGATCAGAGCATCCAGGAAGTTGGGGTCTAATGTGATTGCTTTTTCGAAGTGATGAATGGCCAGCCAGAGTTCGTTTTGCGCGTTGAAAACGCATCCCAAATTGGACCAGGCGACCGCGAACTGGGGCTGAGTTTCGATTGCTTTTAAGTAGCAGACCTGGAAAAAAGAGGTGTAAATGAAATGTAAAAGCATTTCAGACATCTTCTAGTACATTCAGAGAAAAAATAAAGACCACAGATTACTGTAATTTCCGAGAAAACCTCAAAAATTTTACTAAAAAACCAAAAAATCGACAAAAATTGAAAGAAACATATTTTCAGCGAAAAAAGTGCGATAAGGAAGCCATAAACAATCAAAAAAATAAAGCTCCCTACATAATCATACTCTTTGATACCTAAACCACTCAAAAAATAAATGAAAATCCTCACCTTTGCCTCCTCAAACTTCCCCATGGCCTTGAAAAGGTTCCCCAGATCGTTTCGCACGCAATACAAATCTGGATTGTACTGTAATGCAGTCAAATACGAGTTCGCAGCATGCTCAAAGTCTCCAGTTTGTACTAAAGCGGCCGCCAAATTGATATAACCATCGATGAAATCGGGTTTCAATCGAATTGCGTGTCTGTAGTTCTCCAATGCCGCATTCATCTCGCCAATCTCTTTGTAGATGTTCCCAATATTGCTGTAAGCTTCCGCACAGTTGGGATTTATCCTCGTTGCCATCGTGGAGTAGCGGAGGGATCTAGAAGCAAGGAAAATTAAAATTTAAAAAAATATTTTATATTTTAGACCATGTGTAATATAATGCACAAAATAATGTGTCTAAATTAATATATCAAAGAAAACAGATGTCAATGAGGCTCAGAAATACTGTAATCTTGCCTAATATAACCATTGCCACTTACATTTTATCCATCTTTTAGGAAAACACGACCAATTTTGAAAAACAATGGATCAAAAAGACATGGATAAGAAAATAAGTGAAAAACTGCTCAAAAGGTCAAAAGTTCAGATATCGACATACCAAAATAGCTAGAAAAATTCACAAGCTACCTTGAAATACTATTTTTTCATCAATTCCGAAGCTTTTCCGCAAAAATTAGAGCAATTTTCTTCAGCGACGAGAAAAGTTCGACATGGATAATATAGCGTCAAAACAGCAGTAAAAAGCCAAAAAATTAGCTGAATTTTGGCTTCAGAGCATCTACTCCCTTAAACACACCAAAAAATAGAAGACCGAAGAACAAAACGACTAAAAACATCAACAAAATTTACAAATCTAGAAGATCACCTACTTTTCAAAGTCCTTGAGCTGAAAGTAGATGGATGAGATCAACAGCATTGCTCCCAGGTTCTGTGGCTCCTCTTCCAGCAACTGCAGACATAATCGTTCGGCTTCGGCGTAATTCCCGAGCTGGTAATGGCGATGCGCGGAGTCTGAAAGTTGGCGTTGTCGGATGGGTAAGGTGGCTTGAAGGGATTGGGCCAGGGAAATGATCGGCAGCGACATGATAACCGTCATCCATTCGGAAGGTGGGTGCAAACACCGTGGTTTGATCGAAATACGGGGAAAACATTGCCAAGTTCGCGAAATTTTCGAGAAAATGACTTGAAACAGAATGCCAAGGATTCTGGGGGATTTGCCAAATTGGTTGGGAAAGGTGGAATTTGAAGACTTTTTAGGGTGAAATTGTGTGTAAAAGGACAATTAGTCCGTGAACTCGACTTTCAAAAAAATTTTTGTCGATGCCGACATATCTTGGCCCAAAAAAATTGAAATTTTAATATAAATCCACCTACCTTTCAAGCTAATTCCCGCATGTTGTCCTGCGGCCGATGCAATGGCTTGGGCCGCTTGTGTGACGGCATTCTGAAGTTGTGCTGTCGTCGCATTGCCCCCGATGAGAGCTGCGGCCGCCGCTACAGCCGACGGCGTCACATTTTGTTGTCCTAGAGACCCTAATCCGCTTGCCTGCGCCAAATTCAGACTAGCCGGATTTAATCCCAGCTGCTGAAGGCTTTGTAGGTTTATCATTGATGAAACCGCCGCTGCAGTTAGCTGTTGTGGCGCTGCAGATTGGGGTTTTTGGGCGGCCATTAGGTTTCGATAAATATTCGAGTTCATCGAGTTGTTCTGGACGTCCTGTAAAAGACCACCGATCTGTTGATTCAAATTGATGGATTGCGGGGCCACGGAGGGCTGAACTGCGCCGGCTGGGACAAGCTGCTGCAGTTGGGGGAATGCATTCGCGTTTTGGAGGATAATGGGCTGAAATTTTTTGGAAATTTATGTTGGAAAAAAAAAATTTTTTTGGAAAAGTATCAAAATGTCTCAAAATTTAAAAAATCGATTTTTTTGCTTAAAAGAAAAAGAATTTTTCATAAAAAAATTTGTAAAAAAAAATCCCAAAACCAACCTTTTGAAGTCCATTCAATCTCAGGGCTTGTTGCTGAAGCTGGTCCATGTTTCAAAATCGGCTTTCGTATATCTGCGAAACAAGAAATAAACCCGGAAACCGTTTCAGAGTCGACGTTCTTTGGCGGATTTAACCCATGTACAATTGGTGGGGGAAGAGAGGAAGGAGCGTATTTGTTATATCCAAACCACCCTGTTTGTGACAATCTAATATAGAAGTTTGCGGAAGATGGGTGGCGTGGAGGTGTTTGAGAAAGAGTGGATATCTGAAAAAAAAATTTTGAAAATGAAAAATTTTTTTTTGAAATTGAAAAATCTCGAAAAAATTTTATAAAAAAAATTTTGTAACGGTAAAGTACG
Source organism: Bursaphelenchus xylophilus (assembly GCA_904066235.2). Classification (NCBI taxonomy): domain Eukaryota; kingdom Metazoa; phylum Nematoda; class Chromadorea; order Rhabditida; family Aphelenchoididae; genus Bursaphelenchus; species Bursaphelenchus xylophilus. Next base: position 10,412,496 of record CAJFCV020000003.1, on the reverse strand, counting down.
GAAGATGCACTAGGCGGATGAAAAAGTCTTGACATGTTTTCGCACAACGCCGAATGCGCATCCATTCGGCGTTGCGACGAGGTGTCGCGCGACAAAAGTTCCGCGGGGTGCGAAAAAAAGGGTGCACTGTGCATTCGATTGCCCTTTTCAAAAGCACAGTGCTTTTTTTGCACTGTGCGGGGTCACATTGCACTGTTTTTTTTCTTGTCGCACGGCGACAAGCAAAATTCACAGTGCGCGGCGGCCGCGCACAGTGCGAAAACATTTGCTTTGGAAAAGGAAATCAAAGCACAGTGCACTCTCGTTTCGCACCCTGCTTGTTGTTTGTCGCGCAACTTCGCGACGCCGGTTGCACCGTGCGAAAAACTTGCCGCGCTGCGACAAATAAAATTCAAGGTGCACTGCGATTCCGCACAGTGCAAAAAAAAATGTTTTGAAAAGGGCAATCAAAAGCACGGTGCGCTGTTTTTGTGCACCCCGCCAAATTTTTATCGCGTGACACCATGTCGCAAAATGCCGAATGCACCCGCACAGTGCGAAAACATGCCAAAAATTTTTGACCCGCCCAGAAAAAATGTCACATAAAATCAAAAAAAAAAATTATTTTTTATTTTTATTTTTTTTCGCACTGTGCACTAGTCTTCGCCCCAAAGATTAAAAAAAACCTAATCCTGAATGCTCCAAACACTCCAAAAAAAATCTTTATCACATTTCCCCCATATGATCCCTTCATGATTCAGAAAAAGTTTGATTTTTAAAAGGACAAACACCATAACAGCCGACGACTTTATAGCGGGCCGGATAGATTAATAGCTGAAAAAAGCAATTTTAATTTCCGCTGTAATTACCAAGGCGATCTCGGACCTAGAGCAATAATTTGGGAGTTAAAAAAAGGCCTGAAATTGAAAGAGCAACGATTAATTTTGAAAAAAATATTAAAAATAAAAGAAAAGTTTTTTTGAAAAGGGCTAAAAATATTGTAAAATACGCCACATAGGATTTCATTGTCTTTAAAAAATAAATTTCAAAAAATGTCGAAAGTCTCAAAACTATAATATTTTTTTATTTTCGCGCTTGAAAATCCATTAAATTTCCTCAAAATCCAGAAACGCCATATAAATCAAATGCTCAGCTCTCTCTTCCACGCTGAAATGTTAGCCGGCTGACCTCATTTTGAATGAGAAAAAGATCGGGATAACGTTGGAGAGAAGGGGGAAACCAGAGGCTTTCAACTGACTTTTTTGGTCGTTTTTTTTATGACTTCAAGGTCGGATTTTTCACTAAAAAAATTCAATAAGAAAACAAATTTTTTTGAGGTACCCAAAGGAAATTATTTTCGGACACCATAATTAATCAAAAATCGATTCTAAAAAGTAATTTTAACGAGCATAAACAAGATTTTTTCCTTGAAATTTTCATTTTCCCCAAAAATCCGGCTGTTTTTATTGGTCCTTTCAAGAAGTCTCCGAAATGATTTTTGGTGTGCCTTTTTCGCCACAAAAAGGAAGAAATTTGCACATAAAGAAAACTTTTGGTTTTGCACAGTGCGCGTCGCCGAACTTTGGCGTTTGCACTGTGCGAAAAAAGTCAGGGTGCGCGCGACACCCCAGAAAAGCCTATTGCACTGTGCAAAGAGCAAGAAATTGCACAGTGCAAAGAAAACCCTTGTTTTCGCACAGTGCGCGTCGCCGATTTCAGCCCGGCGACTTTCCGGAAGGCCTAGTACGCATTTTCCGTCAAAAAATCCCACCCAAAAAAATCTTTAAGACAACAGAAATTAGGACTCCGAAGTATTATGCATGATTTGAAAACAAAGAAATTCCTTTTTGGTTAAAAAATCCGATGCGACCGAAGAAATCGTTGGTAAACAAGGTATTTGGCCATGGTAAACAATAATAGTGTTGGTTCCTTGCACTCACAAACAACCCCATTTTTGAATATTTATTTTTTTTGCGTTGGAAAAAACGGTTTCATTCGGCTTTTGGTGATAAATCAGAGATCACTTTTTAGGTTTCAAAATAGCAAAGTTACAAACAAATTTTTTGAAGTGAAAAAATATTTTTTTTTGTTGAATAATAGAGTCGTATGTAAAAAACAAGCCCTCCGAAATTTCTAGATTACTTTTTTAAAGATAAAAATTACCGATAAAACAAAGTTTTTGACTAAAAATTGAAAATAAACTTTTCGCAAAAAGTCCAATTTGACTTGCCCAATCAAACCTAGAAAATATTTCTTGTCATCATGAAAAATTTTTTTGGAATTTATAAGAAAACAATAGAAAAAATAAGAAAAATCGGATAAAAATTTAATTTTCGTGCCAAAATAAGTCTATAAAGCAGCTAAAAAGAAAGCCGGCCAGGCCAATCCCCCCAGAACATTGACTAATTTAGTCCAACGTCAGCGTTCAGCGAAGCTTCCAGTCCGTTCGGGTCGGTGGAGAAAACCGCGTATGGAGCGCAAAAAAGCCCGAGAAAAAATGTTTTTTGCTGAATCCGCCCGACTCCGCAAAAAAGTCTTCGGTTTTCGAAAACCCCCTCTCGTCTTCTCTGGCCCATGCAGTGTTTACACGTGGGGCAAGTGGCGAGAGAGCAGTGGGTCGTCTCCGTTGCGCGCGCTCTTTCCGCTTTTCCGCTTTTTCTGCGGCCCTCCTCTCCGCTTTCCGCCTTCTATTTTTGCGCCCTCTGCCCATGTCTGTGGACCTCCGAACTGGCGGCGATCCCGCTGCGGTCTCTTCTGCGCAGTGCGATATTTCCGCGATGCGTCGGGCCCTCTGGGCGTCTCTCATGCGGCTGAAATCCATCGTGGTTTTCGTTTATTTCGCTTTTGCTCCGCGTTCTCTGACCCTCTCTCGCCGCTCTCCTCACGCCCCACGCTCTAGCGCTTTTCTAGGCTTTTCTCTGTCCCTCTCGTATTTTTCCCGTATTCTTTTCGCTTCTCTCGCACTCTCCCCATTCTCCGCGCTCTCGGCCGATTTCTATGGATGGCTGGTGCTCCCTTCGATCGCAACGGTGTTTTGGTGTGTGTTCGCAATTGAGGAGACGAAATATCACAAGGAAATTTGAGTTGCGACAGACGAGCAAATTGCTCAACACATCAGATGACCTTAGTCATGGTAGAGCCATAAATTTTATATCAGTAATTGAAAAGCAGCCAGACGGGGGATAAAAATCGAAATTTAACGTATTGACGATTAAAATTTTTGGCGATTTTTTGATGGAAAAATAAAAAAAAATAGCAAAAACCAAAAAAAAATTAAAGAAAAAAATCAGCAATATTCAAATTTCAAAAAAAAAATTTTTTTTTGTAGTTTCCGAATTGAATGTACTGCTCAGAAAATTGATAGAGTTGATAACTCTGTTTGCCAATCCGGTCAAAGGACTGTTTTCCACTGCACTGTGCGATAAGCAAAAACACATCTGACTGCACAGTGCGGAATAAAGAGAAAAAGAAGCGAGGGGTTTTTGATGAAAAACGGTGAAATAAAAGTCCAAAGTCGATGAAAACGTCAAAAAGTATTTTTTTTAGAAGTTTTGAGAACATGTGAACTTGATTTTTTGCATCAAAAATCAAAATTTTATGAAGTTAAAAAAAAATTTTTTTTGGTTTTTTACTCAAAAATTTTTTCTATTCTCCCCGAAAAAATGTTTATAATGATTTAATGTTTGGGCTTCACATAAAAAAAGTTATTTTGAGCGGAAAAAGCGAGTTATTTCATAAATAGATGAGACCAATTTGTAATAAGGATCTTATAAACAAATATACCGTGGGAAATATGATGGGAGAGGAGTGTAAAAATAAACACTACACTGTTAAAAATTGGTGAAACTTTTCAATTTTGCAATTCTGCTAACAAAAATGAAAAAATAAAAAAATATTTTTTTGCACTGTGCAGTCCAATTTTTAGCCAGAATTTCGCCTTGCACTGTGCAAAAAATTATTTTTGAAAAAATATGAAAGGGCTCTGACAAAAAGAAAGCAAAACATAAAAATGTCTCCCAGCCACACAACGAGTAAAAATAGCATCTCATCGGTTTGCAAGGGTATTATTTTTCGAATTTTATGGGTCAAATGGAATGACAGATGTTCATTTCTTTGCCGTCGCTCTATGCGGTGAGGTCATTTGGGCTAAAACTGTGGTTACAAGGGGTTTTTGGTCTCTTGGAGTATATATGTAAATGAACTGTAATTAAAATTCGCCATTTTCGTTTTTCAATACAATATCCAAAAAATTGATGAAAATGCAGAATTCCCCGAAAAAGTAGAAAAGTAAATGCACAGTGCGATCATTGAACCTAAATGTTGCGCAATAGCGAAGACTACGAAAAAGTGGGCAGTAAGCAAACATCGGATGAACCCATCAAGTCGAGAGACTGGGTTCCTTGCACTTTTCGACTTTGTAAATTCCTTGCACTGGACGATGCAGCAGAAATTTCAAAAAGTAGCTGCACAGTGCAAAAAAACCAAATTTTAAAAATAATTATGAAAGTGTAAAATTGAAAAAAATATAAAAATTAAACTTGTTGCATTTTTCAACTGTTTCGTCATCAGTTTTTGAAATAGTTTTTTGTAACTTTTTCAAAAAGTTCATAAACTTCTTACAAGACTCACAAAACTGTTGACTAAACTACAAATTTCTGCATTTTCAAAGGTCAAGATACAAAATTAAAACAATTGGCCTTTACAAATTTTAGTTGGAATTGATAAATGAACCCATTAAAAAAATTTTTTAGGGAAATTCTATGATGACTAAAAAAACGGTACATCACGAAAGATTACACGTATTACCTTGACATACTATTTAGTGTCGATAAAAATAAAGAACAATGAAAGAAAATGTAAAACTTTTTTACTTTCGAAATGAAACAACGCTGTTTTAATTTCAGCAAAAAATTAGCAAAAAAACAAAGAGTATGTATTTTCTGCGCTCTTGGACTTTGCACAGCAAAAAAAAGATAAAAAATGTGGATGGTTGTGTAATAAGGTGGTGTTTGCTTTCGATACGCCACCTGAAATGTCATTGACAAGAAGAATGTTGCATAAAAGTTGCAAATGACAATTGGGAAAGTTTATATTTGTTAGAAAAAATAAGTTAGAAAAAATATGACTGACGACCTTCAGAGAGGACGTTCAGATTTGCCCAAAATTTTGCCGAGTATCTTTAAAATAGCCAATTATTCATTATTTAGCGTTTAGGCTCACAGTCTTCAGCCGTAGCTGAGATATTCAGCGGTCTTTGCGAGAGAGCGCACGAAAGGAGGAGAGCCAGCCAGACAAAAAATAACGTTTTTCGCTTATGACTTTTTTGCTTACTGTTAGAAAAATATGATTTTTTGTAGAAAAATTATACGCCTCAGCAACAATTTAGCCGGAATTTTGAAAGTGGAAAATTACTGAAATTAAAATTTTTGATAGTATCAATTAAAAAATTTCGACTATTTCTATAAAACGCAAGCTAAAAATCTCGGGTATTCTTTAGAAGTCGACGTGCTGAGTCTAACTAGACTCTCGTCCAATTCCTTTTCCCTTACGTCGAAGAATTCCCTTCCGAATTTTTTTTCGAACTAAAAACAAACACGGTTTTTGAACCGAAGCTGAGAGTCCAATGCTCTCCCAACGTCACTAACTTTGTTGGCTTCTTCTTACAAACTGTTTTTGTTGAGATGAACTATTTCCTAATTTTGTCAGGTTCGGCTGCACAAAATTATCCAAATATTTGATAAAAAAGAAATTGTTTTGACACAAGAAAGTCAGCGGACTGAAATCGGCGACACGCACTGTGCGAAAACAGAAGTTCACTTTGCACTGTGCAATTTGTCGCTTTTTGCACCGTGCAATAGGCTTTTTTCGGCTGTCGCTTGCACCTTGACTTTTTTCGCACTGTGCAAGCGCCAAAAATCAGCCCGGCGACTTTCCGGAAGGATAAAATTCAAATTTCCACTGAAATCGCGATGATATTTTACACCAAACTTGATGTAAAAATTCGCAAAGATTCGTACGATTACAAGGTATTATATCTTGATTCTGACATTACAGACAGTGTGCTTGTGTTACTGTCATTTTTCCTGTCATTAACCCACCCACGGACAAAGAAATTGTCGGAGAAAACGAAAGAAGCGATTAGAGAACGAACGGATTAACTGTCCAGAAATAAATTGGCCAATCTTGAAGCACACAAAACCCGGATGTACTGAGATATTAGAGATGGTGGAGGCAATATCAAATAAATACTCTTTTCGGCAACATTTAAAAGCGTTAAAATAGAATTTCGTAATGAGATTTTAGTTAAAAAAAATAGGAGATGCAATGCTGAAAGTCACTTCAAAATTTGCCTACTAGTCTTTCCACAAAGAGCGTAGACTTTATTTTGAAGTGCACAGTGCATACTGACTCCTTTGCACTGTGCAATTTTTTTCGCTGTCACGCGCCAAAAATAGCCGGCGATGCAGTTGAAAAAAGCTTGTTGCTCGGTAAAACATACACATCGCTGCATGCTTGCGACTAAACGCACTTTATGGAAAGAGTAGCAGTGAGTCCATAAATCAGCTTAAAATTTTGGCTACGGCTTTGCAGGCGCGGCTTGGGATGGCTTATCATTTGTAAAGACGAGATAACAAGAGAAGAAAAGTTAGAGAGAAGCGATTTGTGGTGGTATCTCTGCAAATTTTATGTTTGAAAAAACCGTTTTTTTTTTGTAAATTTGTCCTCCATTAAAGAGAAACTTAATGACAATCATAATTATCTACTGTCCTATATGAAAAGAAGTGTCAAAGATCCGCAAAGCACGAGGTATCAGTCTGTTGGCCTATTATTTTCCCAGCAGGCTGAGATGAAGTAATTTGTCATATCCAGCTATTGCCGTACGGTTTTCTTTGGCGGGGAGATTATGTACAGTCACCAAGGAAAGAAGACAGGATGGAAAATCCAAAGGTTCTTTCAGTCTGTCGGCAAAATAATGAGCACAATGTCGCTGTAGTAACTGAAGTAAAAAGCAATTCGATTTTTTCGCGACACAATTCATTTTCTATTTTCAATCCGACATAGTGCTCGTTATTTTCCCGACATACCGTTAATACCTTATAAAACTGTAATCCAAAAATTCTGTTAGGAGTTCATCCAAATCCGCGAATTGCACTCTAACTTCCTCTGAAAACAGGAAGACAACAAGTGCATTTTTATACGACAAATTTTTGGGGGAATAAAAAATAAGCTTGTTTTTTCAGACGCCTCGTACTTTCCAACGCATTTCGGAGGCTCCTCCGAAAAGTTCACGCCAATTTTGCTTCTTATCCCCACAGGGCGTGGATATTAATCAAGCAAAAACTATAAGCTGAACGTCAAAACCCTCGGTACACGGATGTGTAATCCGCCGCCCTAAACGATCCGCATGACGTCAATGCCTTAGGGGCGACTTAATTCGTCCGCAGAGAGCGCTCCATTTGAGAGTATGGAAAGGGAAAAAACGTTGCGAGCCGCTTAAGCAAAACGCATTTGTCTCCGTTTCTCCGTGCGTCTCTTCGAACTGCACGCTCTCTCGCTTCTTCCAGACCTTTCCGGCGCTTCCGCATCGTGCGACCTTACTTTCCGCAAATATTGCTCGCTATCTCGACATCCAAAACTCCCCGAAACCATCTTCAATTCACCCGATATTTCCGTTGATGTTTGTGTGTTTGGGAAAAGGTTTGGTAAAAAACGAAAACGAACCAAAAACGGGGGGTTTCTCGGAAATTGGCATCAAACATCAACTTATAGTTTATTTACGATAGGATTGCTGAATCATCCTGTTGATAAACATGGAGGAAATAAGGGAAAATGGAGGCAGAGACACAGCTAGAGCAAATACTTGGCACATAATCTCTAGCTAGTAATGCATATCGGTGCCAAATATGTATGACATATTTCCACTGACAACCAAAAAGGCTACAATCATTTTAAGTACAGTCATAATTATGACCTACACTGTATTCCACGAATATATATATTGTTTCAGTTGATGCTAACGAATGTGATATTTCAGCATGTTAGCGACTATACACCGTGTGACAACGCAGAACCTACTATTATAAAGAAAAAATTGGCAAACGATAATGAGAATACAAGTGTATAACTTGACCGGAAGCATTTTATAATTTGAAAAATGATGCTACTGGCGTTGCGACACTTGCGGGCAAAAACTTTGCGAGCAGCCGACATCTTCTTGGTTAAAATGCCTGGCTAACCTTATGGTAACTATCCAAGCCACCTATTCACCTGGAAACGTATTTCGCAACGTCTATCTGATACATCCATCGTTTGAATTTCCTGTTGTAAGCAAATGTTGGCTGCTTTCCAGACACGCCCGCATAATCCCCATGGTTCTTCTAGCTGCCCGCGAAGTGATGGCCCGCAAGTGTGGGCCCGCCATGCTTCTCTTGCGCTAAAACAAGATATTGTTTTTCCAATGTTACAATGTCGAAACAATGCTCGGGTATCGTTGCGTACAAAACTTGCGAGTCTGGATCAAATATTAATTTTAGGATATTGCACAATATTGTTGATCTTGTGCACTTTCACTGTGAAAATGTAACTCACCCTTGAACTGTCTTTTGCTGCTGCTTCATGTACAAGCCGGTCAAGGCGAATAATTTTGATTTCTCGTGGCAAAATGTCTCGCCTCGTAGCAGGCACACAATAAAGTCTCAAGCCGCACTAGCTATTGCAAAGCGATGATGGGCAATTTCAAGACACAACATATCCACATTATTTTCCCGACAAACTGATACTATGCAATGTTGGCATTGCTGCGATATGTTCGGATCCTATCGAGTTTCTTTTCAGATGGCAGAAGAAATCGCCAAAAACATGAGGAAATTGGCATTTGTCGTGCTTGGCTTGTCGTTTTTCAGCTTGCTAGTTAGTATTCTAATCCTCTCATCATTCAGTTACTTTTTTCACGATATTTCAAAGTTTTCACTCAATTTTATTCGGAATACTATATAATTTTTCGGTCCCATTCTTTGACCTTTTGACCTACTTTTTTAAGTCATCAAAATCTCAATCCCAACCTTTTTTGTCAATTACGGGTATTTCTGAGCATTTGCACCTTCAACGCATGTGATGGCCATTATTTTCCCGACAGACTGATATTTTGTCAACAAACATCTCTTGTTCGCTTCCTGCATCTTCGCCATGCATTCCTTTATCACCAAATCGCATTGTTCGAAAGGTCAAGCCAATCCAATGTTTGCCTACTATCAATCGCCCAAAAATGCAACCGTTTGAAGCCACGATTGAAGGAATAATCCAATTCGTTTCCCGAGGGGTTGATTTCCAGGCAGGCGAATCATTCAAACAAATCGGTTTATATTCCGACGTCGACACATTTTTGGTGTCGCGGGACACTTTCGGGTTTCTCCAACGCTCTTTTATTTATGCACAACAATACTTTGTCAGCGAGTCGAGGGTTTTGGCAGGGTCTGTACGATTTTTTGACGTAATCCTCGGCTTGGTTGACAGAGTTATGAAATGGACGGTTGGTAGGGCATTTTCTGCGGCCGATTTCTTGGTGTTCCGTATTTTAGACGGGCAAGGCAAGATTGTGGACTGTCCATAACTTCTTTTTGCATCACCACAAAATAGCTTATCAGTCTGTCTGCAAAAGAATGAGCACTCTGTCGCATCCAAAATCGCATCGCCGCCGGGAAAATGAATTGTTTCGCGGCAAAGTCCAATTTTTTTCACTTTAGCGACACAACTGGCGCAGCGACACTGTGCTCATTATTTTCCCGACAGACTGATAATTCGCGGCTTGGGCATTACTTACAACACTATTCAGAATTCAATTTTTTTCCTTGAACTTTTGCCCCCAAAAAGTAGAGCTGCCACTGCAACCTGTTGTTTTTCCGGGGGTTTTTAGACAATTCGCCCTCTTGATATCGATTAAAATCCAAGAAGAGGTCACAAAAGAATTTTTCGTTTGATTGTAAACTTACGGCGTATAAAAATTTTCTCGGAAATGTTATATTTTTTTGTCAATTGCGACATTCCTTTGGAAAAAATTCCAAAGTAAGCGGGAATCATTTTTCCTCTATTTTTCAGCGACTTTACGGGAAAAATTTCGGGTTACCGTGGTCTACAAATCTTGCGTACATGCCTTACATGCCTTGTAATGTGCCTTGTTAGAAAACAAATGATTTCAATATGAGCCGAATTTTATCCAGAGATGCTTGCCAACTTCGTAGACCTCCAGCCTTAATTATCCGAGCTGTTGTTGGTCTTGACGATGTCGAAGCATTCTAAGCAAGCTGTAAAAATTTTCGCGACTTTGGATATATAAACTAACCAATGCCTCACAGAACCTGCTCTAATGTTCTTATTTTTATTGCAGATCAAAATTTTCTTATGAAAAGCCAATAAAAACGTTTGATTACAACATCACACAATTGTCGACTTCCGGATCCTTCAACATCAAGGTAAGCTTAGACGAATCAAAAAAAGCGCCATATTTTACCATAATTTTCTTTATATTGTATGATGTTGTATCGTATTTTACCCTTTGTTTACTTTTTACTTTATTCCATATATCAAACATGGAGATTTCCCTCTCTTTTTTGGGAGCTGAATGAGCGGAACGGAGTGATCCGCCACTCCCAATCCCGCTCATTGTTCTGCTCATGGGCTATCTGCAATACAAAAAATAACTCGTTGCTCCTATTTTTTTGTCAATATTTTTATTTCTGACCGGAGGAAAAAATTCAACACGACGTATTTTACTTTCAAGTTGCGGTCTAAAATTTAATTTCTAAATTCTACTATCTCAACCGGAAATTGTAATTGCGCCAACCCAGATCTACGCCAATTTGGCGGCCTCTGGCCATGAGTTTGACCCTGAGATTTTTCCGAAACAGAAAAAGTCGGGTGCTCCGCCAGAGGCCCCCAATGTGAGGCAGCTTGCGCCAAGGACTATTGTACAATCTCGTATAAGCTATGTCGGCGCTAATGGAAGGAAAGGCTCAGCAAGGCGAAGGCTAAAACGGTAATAACAAATTCGATTTTGTGGCGGAAAGAAAGGGATTTTTAAAGATATTACAATATATGTGGTATATATTGTATACTATCAAGTCGGATTGCAAGGGACCCAAAAGTCTATTCGTTATAACAAAGGTCTGTTATATGGAGGTTTATAGAGAGCCGGCATTTGGAGTATTAAAAACTGTTTTCTATCGAAAGGTTTTGTGTATAGGAGCTTCTTGTAAGGAGCCACTGTAATGTCTTCAAAGTTTTCCTTGTCATCCCTTTATGAATTTAGCAAAAATAGTTCTTCTTCTGCACGACAAAAGCCCCTTACAACAAAAAACCTCTTTATAAAATACAATTTTAGAGTTCTTGAAGGCCAATCTTAGGCCAAAACCTGTGTACAGCAAAACCTTTCCCGATTTTTTGGGTTTATTGTACAGGGTACTTTTACATAAATTATTGAACTTTTGCAATACAACGAGTCCCCTTACAGCAAACCTCTCTATAACAAACAACGTCAGAGAGTTTTGTAGCCAATTCTATGTCAAAATAACCTTCCTTACAATAAAACCATTCTTATAACAAATAAATTTTTTGGTCTCTTCCGATTTGTTGTACAGTGGTTCTAATATATAATATTTTATACTATAGTAATACTATAGTATCCAGCTCCTAATCCTATTTGCAATCGGTTCTCTGTATTATGACGCCTCTATATTTACGGTTACTTTCTTCTCCTCGTTGATTTGTTTGCCGATTCTAGATCGTCTTTCTCTTTTTCCTGATTGGAATTCTTCTTTCTGAATACACTCTTGAAGGAAGTACGGGATAAACAAAGAGGGTATTCCGGTAAATAAGATATTGAAAATGACATGAGGAGGTTTTGAGATTTTTTTGGAGAGGGGTTTTCGATTTGTAAATATTGTCAAAATTGTGTGCTGGGACCGAGAGAAAACAGCTGAAGAGCTCAAAGCAAATTGTTCAGAGTTTGGTGAAATTTGGCCAACTTTACGGCTACATCTTTTAATGAGGTCAACGAGATTTTCAGCTGTTTCGTTGCAGAGATCGCGGAGATTTTGAGAATAGAAGTTGGCAAAAATTTTGAGATTTCTGTGAGATTTTATTCCAGGAAAATCAGCGCTGTGTTTTCAATATTAGAGAGCCTTTTTTAGTTCCAAGCAAAAAACGAAAAGATATGCTAAAAAAAGATTGTTTCTCTGCCCATATCTCCTTTTGTGATATACACTCTCTTCTGAAAAGAGTGTGGGATTTTTTGGACTGTTTTGAAAGCTGGAGGTGAAATTTTCGATAACCGCAACGTATTCTAGATAGATGATAAATTCAAAGTTGTAAGGAAATCTGAGCGTCGCACTTCATTTTCGCTTCCCTTTTTGCATAAGCTGCCCCGTTTTTACTAAATTTTACACTTTCACCCCAAAAAAGCTGACAATTAAAAACTTTTTTTTGCTGGCAATACAACTATACAATACGATGAGTAATCGTTGACTCATTTCGCCCCTCTTAACTTTACCACTCAAACTGATTAAACCCTTTTTTTATGATACTTTTCCCGTTGCGGTCCCGCACTTGAAGCCCCGTTTTTATAAATATCCCTGAACCCAATCCACGGGAATCCTCAAACAATAGAAGGGGATCTAGCGAACACTCTTTTTGAGGGGGCTTTTTGTATTTTTGTTTGGTCGAGAGCAATGGAAATTGAGAACGGAAGGGCGATACGTCGAAAAAACAATTGGATAGGGTTGTTTTTGGATAAGGACAATGTTTGAGGAGGTTAAAGGGGATGAGTGGCGGATTTGATGATATTTTGGTAAAATACGCAACCTAATGTATCTTTGTAATTTCAAAAACTCCCCGCAAAAGACGACACAAAAATTCGCGAATTCTTGCACCGTGCACTCACCTTTTTTTGGTTTTGCACTGTGCATTTGAAATATCGCCGCGACGTGAGCTTTTCTCAACTGCGGTTTTGCTCAAAAATGCGCACAGTGCAATCGGCTTTTTTGAGGTTTGCACGGGAATTCCATCGATTGCGACCCCGCATCGATTGCGACCCAGCATCGATTGCGACCCCGCATCGATTGCGACCCAAAATGGGGTAAAGCGACCCCGGGATGAAAATTCTTTGATTCTCTTCGGGAAAAACTTGCTTCAGGGGTTTTCGAGGGTGCTGATTTCGAAAATCATGTTCATTTTTCCTCTAGTACTACATAGTACTGTCTGATACTATATAGTACGAAGTGAAAATATGGCTTTTGACGTTAATGGTGTTGGTTTGATGCTTAGTACTCTTCAAAAACACGTTTTAAAGACTTGGTGCTATATAGTACTATCTGATACTATGTAGTACGAGGTGTAAAGTTGGCCTCTAGGCGTTCGTGGTGTTGTTTTGGTGTTTAGTACGCCTATTTTTACTTCGTACTATATAGTATCAGACAGTACTATATAGTACCAAGTCTTTAAAACGTGTTTTTGAAGAGTACTAAGCATCAAACCAACGCCATTAACGTCAAAAGCCATATTTTGACTTCGTACTATATAGTATCAGACAGCACTATGTAGTACTAGAGGAAAAATAAACATCATTTTCGAAATCAGCACCCTCGAAAACCCCTAAAGCAAGTTTTTCCCGAAGAGAATCAAGGAATTTTCATCCCGGGGTCGCTTTACCCCATTTTGGGTCGCAATCGATGCGGGGTCGCAATCGATGCGAGGTCGCAATCGAGCGGGGTCGCAATCGAAGGATTCCTTTGCACGGTGCGCAAAGGCAAAAATCCACTGTGCGATGGCGACAAAAATTCAAGATGCACTGTGCGGCGAAAGCGAAAAAAAAGATTTCCAGGCATTTTTTGAAAATGTCTTGTCGCGGAAAAAAGTCTTTGGAATTTTCTGCGACTCTGCACTGTGCATCAACTCAAAAAAATTGCACCGTGCACCGAGCCCAAAAAATGGCTTTGCACAGTGCAATTTTGTTTTTTGGCTTACGTCGCGCGCGATTCCCATTTTTCGCCGCGACAAATCGAATTTTTCGGAGTGCGAGGGAATCTGGGAACCGCAAAAAATTCCATGGACTTTTTGCCGCGGCTACGGATTTTTTTTTGAAATTTTGATTAAAAAAAAATCTGAATTTTTTTCAACGATAAATTCCGATAATTTTATAATACTTTCAAAGCGTTCTTTATTCATTTAACGGTGTATTTTTACCTCTTTCATTTCATCCATGTTCCAGAAATCTCTTTATGCCTGTCTTTCAATTGTACATACCAGAGAACGGCTGAGCTTTCAATCTGACTTCCATTGCCATAAATTTTTTTATTCAACTTGTCTACTGAGATGGTCACAATAATCCGCACCGAGTTGTCTCCGTTGCCTCCGCCGGAGCAGCTCGCTGTTGCAGGCCTCAAAATCCTCAGGTAAAATTACGAAAACGGAGAAAAAAGAAAACAAAAGAAGGGTAAAATACGGTTAAAAAAGTTTATTATATTTAAATTGCATTTTTTTTTATTTGAAAGTGATTAAAATTACTTTAGCCATTCCGAGGAGCCAATGAAGGACCAATTGTGCACATTGTTGATCACTTTCCAGGATTTCAAAAATCCGGTAAGCAGATTTTGAAGTTTTGAAAATTACAGTCAAACCTCTGTACAACTAATCGCAATGGACCAAAAAAATAAATTTTTTATAGAAAGATTTTGTTGTACAGACGTTCACTTTTGGTAAAAAATTTACTCTTGGAACTTGCGAAATTTTTTTTTAGACATTGTTTGTCATGCAAGTATTCGTTGTACAGAGGCTCTGATAATAGCTTTTCAAAATAAAAAAACTGGGTAAAATACGTAATGTTTTCTAAAAATACGTTTTTTTTTAAGATCTTACAAACAGAAAAAATGAAAATATATACGGTATCTAAAATACTAATTTTTTGTCACTCAAAATCTCAAAAATAAAAAAATATCTGGTTAAAGCACTGTCCTAAACATAGCCATAAACTTTTTTTCATTGTAAAATACGTACCCTTTTCCTTGTCAACAATTACTGCCCAACAAAAATAATTGTTACCTACAAAGCATAACTTTGAAAACCCCCAAAAACTTTTTCTTGAAGCGTTTATAACACCTTTCCGCATATAATAACCATCTTTCCATGTCATCCGTCAAGAATGGCGATGGTAAAAAGTAATTCTTTAACAAAGGTAATCCTCCAAAAAAGGAAGGGTGGGGGATTTCCGAGGGAGAGACAAAAAGCGATCAAAGGCATGGTAAAAAAATATTTTTTTGACTTTTCGAGCCGATGTTTTTACTTCCCCCCGACTTGCAAAAAGAGTAAAAAGTAAATATTTACGGATCTGCTTCTTCGCAGGCGAATATTGCTATTTTCGACGGCTAAAACGGGTTGAATATTCAAGTCAGAATGGGTGAAATGTGATGTAAATCTGATCGGCGATATGTGGATTTATCAGAAGACGGAGAGTCACTTCTATTGCACACCTTTTCAGGTAAAGTTTGAGGGGTTTTAGGGGGGAAATTTGAGCCGAAAATGTATGTATTTTTTTGGGGGGAAGAAGTAGGGAAAGTGCTCAAAATTGTATGATTGAATGTTAATAAGACTTGCGACAAATTTCGATGACTTTTTTGCTCTAATACATACAGTGCTGGACAAAATGATATGGTCACCACATTTTTGCGCTGGCAATTTGTCCTCAGTGAATGAATCGCTTTAATATTTGGCACAAGTGAGTACGAGGCAAGGTAACATGCACACAAAAAGTATCAAAGGATTTCAAAAAGTGCAAGGTGAGTAAAATTTGGAAAAACGCGAAACCGCCAAAAAATCGGCTGGACAAAATGATATGACCACGTGGTTTAATTCAATCTTTTACTAATCAACGCAATTTAACAAACAATCCTAGTAATGAGTGAGTCCTCCACTGATTACTAGGACTGGTATGGGGACACGTTCGGCCAGGTTTAGTCGGCTTTGAACGCGTTAAACCATGTTTGATGCAGAGCTACCCAAACTGGCGATTATCTTCCATTAACGCTTTCTAAAACTTTTAAATGACGTTTTTATCATGTGATCTAGACGTGTAATCACCTGTACAAGAGTTCGCTTTTCGCACAAACTCCATGGTGGTCTGGTAGTGTGGATTCAGCAAACATCTGGTTACCATGTCCAGCTTTGGCGACCCATTTGCTATTTGACCCTGGGGATAGATGTGCTCCTTAGGTTTAAAATGTAACCCGGAATCTCTCTAGAAACCGGCGAAGCCAAGAAAAGTCCCCGCTGACACGATCACAGCTTTGCAGATGCAACTTTGCCGACCTTCACCTTAACCAGCAAAACCGAGTTTTTCAAATGGATTTTTAGCGATGCAAAACGGCTTTCATTCGATGGCCTATGTAATTTTAGAAGCTACAGCACACCTCATGCATCCTGGGCCATCAAATGAACTGTTTTTTGTCGCTAACGATCCCTTTGAAAAACTCGGTTTTGCTGGTTAAGGTGAAGGTCGGCAAAGTTGCATCTGCAAAGCTGTGATCGTGTCAGCGGGGACTTTTCTTGGCTTCGCCGTTTTCTAGAGAGATTCCGGGTTACATTTTAAACCTAAGGAGCACATCTATCCCCAGGGTCAAATAGCAAATGGGTCGCCAAAGCTGGACATGGTAACCAGATGTTTGCTGAATCCACACTACCAGACCACCATGGAGTTTGTGCGAAAAGCGAACTCTTGTACAGGTGATTACACGTCTAGATCACATGATAAAAACGTCATTTAAAAGTTTTAGAAAGCGTTAATGGAAGATAATCGCCAGTTTGGGTAGCTCTGCATCAAACATGGTTTAACGCGTTCAAAGCCGACTAAACCTGGCCGAACGTGTCCCCATACCAGTCCTAGTAATCAGTGGAGGACTCACACATTACTAGGATTGTTTGTTAAATTGCGTTGATTAGTAAAAGATTGAATTAAACCACGTGGTCATATCATTTTGTCCAGCCGATTTTTTGGCGGTTTCGCGTTTTTCCAAATTTTACTCACCTTGCACTTTTTGAAATCCTTTGATACTTTTTGTGTGCATGTTACCTTGCCTCGTACTCACTTGTGCCAAATATTAAAGCGATTCATTCACTGAGGACAAATTGCCAGCGCAAAAATGTGGTGACCATATCATTTTGTCCAGCACTGTATAACTTTCCAGCTCAAGCTTTGCAGAAACGACTGGTTTTTTCGAAATTTGGTGATTTTTTTTGCATGAAAAGTTTCAGCATTATTTTTACAGCGCATGTGGCATAAAAAATCCTGCCGAGCATTGCATATGCATTAAAAATTTTAGGTCTCCCCTCGATTCCTAAAATTTTTTAGCTTGTTCTTTGTAGGCACATTTGAAATATTCAGTGATTTTTGTCGCGGAGGGAGTACGCGGAACGCGGAGAACGGTCATAGAGAAAAAATTTTTTGGCTTTATCTTTGCAAGGTTAGTACCAACTTTTTTGAAAGCACTTGTCGAAATCTGGGAGTCTCACTTTGAACACTTCCCCTTTTGGAATATTATTTTTGCGAACTAAATTCAATCAGTTGTTAGCACTTCATCATGTTGGTATTTTACACTGTTTTTGAGCCCTTTACTCACTGTTTTTAAGGTCAAAAATCTGTCCTCAACCTCCACTGGGTTCAAATTCCCAGAGAAAATTAGAAAATTTGTTGTCTTCGGTAAGATGTTTTCGTCTCGGACCTGAAAATGACCTTCATGCAGATTTCGAAAAAAAACTTGTTGACTCGTAAAAAGGTCTCAGATTCAAATTCCTCCTCATGATTCTTACTTGAATGTAAGCGGATTCACTTGATGTTCAGAGACTTTGACAGTTCGAGGAGTGACCAACGGCAATGTTGTGTTATGTGGGTGATTTTTGGCTTTTTGCGGTTTGAAAAAAGGCGTGAGAGTAGCGGGATAAAGAAGACTGTTTTGTGGCGGAGCGCGGTTTGCTAAGGCTGGACATCTGCTGACGTAATAAATTACTTTGTTTATTAAGGACTGAAACGAGGAAACTTTGGAGGAAGATTTTTTTCGTGCTGTGTTCTTTTGGGTTCTGGAAATACGTGGGTTGGGATTTTGGGGTTTTCTTGGGCTTGTTGGTATCTCCGGGTACTGTAGAAATAAATGACGGTTCTCTAGTGACTAGATACATAATAGTGGTTAACCCAGGCACTCTATGACAAGAAAACGTCATAAAAATGCTTGCTGACTTAAGTTTTTATACCATGAAAGTTGCTATTGATCAAAAACTTTATCTAAAACAAAGTTTAGGGGGTCTTGCTACTGTTGGATTCAAGAAAATTCCAAATCTGATAACTATGGAATTTCGTATCAATTTTTAAAACGCACATTATAAATTTAGATCGATTTTTGACCTAAAAACATGTATGTCATCCCGCCATTTTGTCAAAAAAAAGTTTTATTTATCTAACCGCATCTTGTGTATGCAACAACCGTAAAAACTTTGCGTATACCTGAAACTGAAATCACAACATTTTTTCAGTCATATTCCCTGATTTATTCCAATTCCACCGCTCGTATTTTAAACAATTCTTTCGATACGTTCGACCCAAAATTCAGTTTTTTTTCTCAACTCAACAACAATTTCCCACTTTTGTTTGTTGGCTTTGAGGATTTCCTCCTCGAAGAATAACTGTTTTCGCCTTCGAGAAGTGATTCCTTTGTCAAAAAAAAGAGTTCGAAATTTCGTGCTGCCGTGAAAATAAAACAAACCGACGTGAGAGGAATATAAATTTAGCAGTAAAAAGGTTGTTTTACTCGTTTTATGACTTTGTCAGCCTTTTCGGAGTAATGGTTTTTGATGGCATGCGGAGATAAGGGCCCGGAAAGGGGAATGGATGAGGAATTTGGGGATCATGAGATAATATTGTAGAGTAGGAATGCAATAGAGTAATTTTGGAGCTAATCGCGGTTACGGTGAAATCAACAGCCCCGTACTGAAAAATCCATCTGTAACGAACAATTTCAGAGGTCCCAGAGTAAGATATACCTCCCTACAGCAAAACCTGCCTATAACAAATCACTTTTTTTTGGCCCGTGTCGTAAAGATTTCCGTAGTGTTCCTCCTAAAAAATCGTTGCATATCTCAGCTCCTTTTGCAAATTAAAAGCTAAAATCATCATATTTTGACTACTTCCCTTTATAGGCCACATAGATGAAATTTGGAAAAAATTACATCACTTGCATCTGTATAACTTTCCCAGTGAAAAAACCTCTCCAATTTGCCTTCCTAATGGCCAATTACAATTTCGATTTTCGCACCCAAAACATGGGTAAAATTCCTTTGAGTTGAAATACAAATTACCTTTAATTTCTGCGGAACGTATGCGGAACATTTGCTTTTTTTCGAAGAAAAAACATTTGAGGGGAAAAGTTTTTGTTGTTTTAGGCTTGATTTTGCGCTAAAAAAGATATTTTTGATGATTTTGTTCAAAATTCCGGAACTCGTATTTTACAAAAGACTTTTTTAAAGGGCTAATAAATGCTATTTTTGACAACATGACGTATTTTTGTTCGTTGAAATTGCATTTAAAATTATTTTTTTGCCTCGCAAACCATGTTGTATCGGAGATTTTGAAGATTTCGCACGAAAATCTCTCATCTCACAACCATATTTTTTTTTCTATTTATCAGAATGGACAAGCCCTCTCCCAAGTCCCGTCAGGCCAGAGAATCGTATATTCGTCGATCGTTCCGCAAGTTTCGGGAAAAGAAAAAGCGAAAAAAGCCCAAGACTCCGGTCTCGAGTGGATTTCATCGGGTTAGCAAAGTCTCCGTGGGCTACAAGAAACCCGGTTGGATCTTTATCTCACAAGACAATGAGCTAGAGTCGCTGGACAGCGCGGATTCAGCGTTCTTGTCGTTGGAGAGTCGGCCAAATTCGGCGTTCTCAACTCTGCATTATTTCGATTTCTCGGACAAAAATAGCAGTGATGTGGATAATGCGGGGAACATTGGGGGTATTGATGATAGTAGGGTTGTGGCTAAGACTGT
Organism: Bursaphelenchus xylophilus; assembly: GCA_904066235.2. NCBI lineage: Eukaryota > Metazoa > Nematoda > Chromadorea > Rhabditida > Aphelenchoididae > Bursaphelenchus > Bursaphelenchus xylophilus. The sequence goes on along the minus strand of CAJFCV020000003.1, from coordinate 10,392,439 downwards.
GGACGAGGAATTGAATGATGAACGGCGGAGATTGACGGATCGTGAAGAGCTTGAGGCGAAGGATAATGATTTGGAGGTAGAGTGTAATATACATAGAGTGGACAAAATGAAAAAAAAACAGGTTGATACTTTCCTGCTCGTATTTTACAAAGCTTTATTTAAAATTGCATGGTAAAAAATTTGAAAAAAGTTTTGCTGCTGCAAAAGTTATTAACGAAAATCTACCACTTCCTTTTTTGGAAGAAAAAAATTTAATTTTATTTTATTTTTAAAATACGTAGTGTGAAGATTCATCAGAAATTTCTAAAAACGACACAAAATTTCCAAAACTATTATAAAAACAAAAAATTTTGAAAACAAACTAAATCATATGAACTTTATTTTCAGCTGAAGCAAATAACAACAGCTCATACGTTCGCATCCACAAATCCAGCGCACTATCCGCAACAGCGGAGTGTGGTTCATGCGGAATGTAACGGTAAGGTTTTATTTGTAAAATACGTTGTGGTACCGTTTCTTCGGGATTTTTTTCAATTATTGAAAAAATTTAAGCATAATTCTGCGCAACGAATCGGTGGAATAAGCAGAAATTCTTCGTTATGGAAGGGTTTCATTGTATGGAGGCTCACTTTGGCCTAAAACTGACTTTTTTGGCCCTCTAAAATTACTATTTGTAAACAGGTTTTGTTGTAACGGATGTAGCGACAAACCTCTGTACGGCGGACAAAAAATTTTTAAGTTCGGAACTTGAAGTCTTTCTACAGGGTGTCCAGAGAAATTCCGCGGAAAGTGTTTGCCAATTTCTCGGCGCTCAGGTACGATATCCAAAAAATTCTTTTTGCATTAGAAAGAAGGCTATGGGCGGTTTTTTTGTCTATAAAAGTTTCTTTGTCCGCCGACGCGAAACCTACTGTATTCGGCGGAGACTTTTGATCGCTTTTTTGGTCATCACACCAATCTTAAAAGCTTCAGTACGATTTCTGATGGATAAAAAGAGAATTTTATCTTATTTTTATTTTTACCAAACGTTCGGTAGTGGAATGGCGAGCTTTCCATATCGGCTGAGGCCACAGCTCAGCTTCGGATAGGAGATGTCCCAAACATTATGTGGCTAGCATTCTCTGCTGATCCCATATGCTCTCCAAAATTAAAAAAAAATGGATTCTTAGACCTTTCAATTCACTGTACGGAAGGTGTGCCTAAATTTGGGCTATAAGTCAAATTTGTACCTTACTTTTACTCGGCTTCCCAATATTACGGCCTCCCCTTTGATGCAAACCAAAAAAATGTTTTTTTTTTATAATTTGTTTCCATTCAAAAAACGCCTGCAGTCGAGAAAAGGAAACAAAAAAATTTTTGTATGCATTCGGATTCCAGGCCACTTTTTTGTAATCTTTTTTTCGGTTTTTCGATCTTTACTAAATTCCTTTGCACAACGTTAGGTGAATTTTTGAGCCTTATGCAAGAACAAATGAGATTTTTTTTAAAATTTTTATGCCAAAAAAATTGAAATTTTCAATTTTCTCGTACCGAATTACTCACCTAATTGTCGTATACATTACTGAGGAGTTCTTTGTATTTTTTTTACATTCCTCTATGTTTGTTTTTTGACTCTCAATTTCCTCCATTTTATTCGCTTTTGGATCAGCCGGGTTGTTTTTCGAAAAAAGGAGTGAAAATAAAGGTAAATACCCATTTTTGGAGCATAAAAACTAGTGTCTCGCGACTCAACAGTCGCCAAAAATTTTTATAAAAATTCTAGACCTATTTTTAGCATTTTCGCTATGCAAAAAAAATGATCTTGACTAGGGCTCGAGACTAACGCAGCCTGCGGCTGCTACCGTCTCTCGGGCAGCTCTGCGGATAAAGGCAACTTTGCGCGCGATTTGGACCTGTTCAACGTCGAAAACCAACGTAAATCCGCCTATGTGGAAGAAACGCTCGCCAAAGCTTTGCCGACGTCCTCCGGCCGCGGCAGAAAAACGCTACGCGTTAGACTGAGCCTAGTGGAAAGCTGCAGCGCTCAAAACGCTATGCCGACTTTGTTTTAGATCGAGAAGTTAAGATTGTTAAGCTTACCCTAATCGCTAAGCTCAGGTCAGTTCCAGATCGCTAAGCTCGACTAAAGAGCCCGCCGGCATGAGGCGACGGCCTACGGCCGCCACGGACTACATTTTGTTACCTAAAATAATTTTTCTTCCACCAAAAGCTGATCAAAATCACATAAAATAAGCAAAAATCAACTAAAAAAAGGACTCAGCACTCAAAAGTATCCTTAGATAATATTTTTCCCGAACTCCCCGTCAAATTTGGCCCTAAAACGGCCAAATCCCGAGAATCCAGGACCAAAAAAATAATTTTACAAAAATTTCTCGAAAAAATCCAGAAATCCCCGTCATTACGCGTCACGATGACAGTTTCCGTACCACCCTCTTCACACTCAGCACTCTCTCCGTCTTATCTCTGACCCGGATCGAAAGGGAAAACCTTTGTCTAACCACCCTCCACACCTTTCTCACTCTCTCTTTTCTCCCGCCAAACGAAGAAGGAAGCGGTTCTCTGCCCGCTCTCTCTCTTCGCCGCGCTCTTTTCTTGTGTTTTCGGTCATGGAAGTGGGCGTTTTTTCAAAACTGGCACTTGTTGCACTAAAAGCACCGGGGGAAAAGATACGACCATGTCCGAAATGACATGGAGATTCCGAATATGTAACTTTTAGACGAATTTTAGTTGGAAATTTTAGAGAAAAATCGGGTTTACAAAATTTTGACTTTTGGGTGCCTCCGGGGTTCACACGATTTGCGTTCATAACTTGTTTGTACATCTCCTATATTCCGGTTGTAGAGTGATACTGCGACTCGCTATCATTTAACCGAGGCGATTTTTGAATTTCGACCTTGTTCCCGAGCTATGGTAACTTTCGTCAAAGTAAGTAAAATCCAAAAATTCGGAAATTTCAACACTGCCTTTTCACCTTGTCCGTATTTTAGGAGTCGATACCTGTTTCTACGTCAGTTTGCTATGCTGAATACGATAGTGGCAATAAAAATCCGAAAAAAATCCGTTTCAAGCCCTCAGGGCCGAAATTCGGGCAAAATTTCGAATTTTTTTTCTGAGCCACAGTGCGCACGGAATATTGGAGATAGAAAGCTAAAACTTGACACGATGGTAGTTCATTTTGTGTCCTATAGTACCCGTGAGATCAATTTTCTCCACCTCACTTATTGCCCTGAGGGCAATGTTTTTCGCACAGTGCACCAGAAATCGACCGAAATTTCCGGCCGCTCTGACGACCGTAATTTTAAAGATACGCTGAAGATGTAAGCGGGTAATGTGTAGACCTCTTTGAGCTCTACAAACCATAGTTGGACGTTTTTGACGTCGTTGTTGTTCATCAGGGAGAAAAATTTGAAAAAGTCAAAATTTTGAAAATTTCGAAAAATTGCGTTTTCCGTCGGGAGATTTGTTTGAGGAGATGGCTACGTAGAATGTTCTGAAAAAGTTTGGGGACAATCTTCGGGCAAAAAAAATAAGATTTGCGAGTGATTTTTTTGAATTTCGACCTGGGAGCCGAGAACCATTTTGTCGAACTTTGCACTGTGCAAATCGTATTTTTTACAGTAAGCCATGGCTAAAATACGAAGTGCACTACAAAAAGAAAGACACAACCTAATAGGAAGTTTGGTACGTAGAATTCAATGGAATCGAAAAAATGCAGAAAATCCGTCATCATGACGGGGTTTTCTGGAAGTGTAACTTTGTACATGGCCGTATCTACACATACATTGAGATATCTCTTAGTTATGAATTTGCTTTTCCGATATGGACCTGTAGAAGCTTGCATTTCAATAAAGCTGGACGCGTCAAACGTTTACGAAAAAAGGTCATTTTTTGAGATTTTTTTTGTAAATTTTGAAATTTCGAAAAAATCTCGACAGTGATTGTCCCATTATGTACCATACGCGACGAAACCAAAATTCAAGTCGATACCTATAAAACAAAGCGAGATATGGTAGCTCAAAGTTTTGACTTTTCGTGACGTCATAGGTCACTCAAAATTGAAAATTTCGAAATTTTTTTTCAAATTTATGATGAGACAGTCTTAAGCAACCCTCATGCCAAAAATCAAGTCAATCGGAGCAAAACAAAAAAGAAACCAAAAACCTTATGAATACTTGTATTTTTTTTTAGAAAATAAAATTTTTATTGATTTTATGACGTCATTCTTACATTTTTGTTTATAAAAACGCCCAATTCCCCCCAAAAATGCTGTAAATTCCAGCGTTATCAAAATAATTACGCTTCCCACACTCAGCGAACCCTCCAATAAAGCCTATCTGTGACAAAAATTTTGAAATTTACGATTTTCCCTCCAAAAAAACTGTCACATTTTTTTGCTCACATTGCTGTTTCGTAATCACGCGAAAAAACTTTTTTGTTGTCCAAAAACGGACGCGCTAATATTCTTATCATTATTTGCGTTGATTCTCGAAAAGAAAAGTGGGAAAAATTCAGCTGCCGATATCTTTTCCAGCCCTTTCTTTGCGGTGTAGTATTCGTATTCTACTTTCCGGATATTTTGGAGGAAAATATCTTATTTCGCTATAAATGGTCTATCAATGTAAGTGTCTGAAAATTTATTGGTTAAAAAGTATTTTTTTTTTACAAAAAATAATTTTTTCTAACTGACTACAAAGTTCCTTGTTTTTATACATCTCGGTGTTTGAGTAGTACCGATAAGACTTCGGTTTGAATTTTTGGAATTTTATCTAGGGCAAAGTCCAGAATTTTATTTTTTTATCCGTTTTGACATTGCATGAATCCGAAGCACTTATTTTTTTGACTACATACCGGTCAGCTGGTCTATAATATTCTGTGTTTGAATTCCACAGCAACTCAAAGAGAATCGAAATGCCTCCGCCCTTTTTGGAGTTTCGTCCAAGCGAAATGTCAAAACCAAATAAAATAAAATAATCTGGAAATTATTTATTTTCCACCGATGACTCTCATGGAAAACTAATTTTTTATGGCGAAGACTTCCTAGGTTGCCATAAAGTCCAACAATTTTTCAGATTTTCTCAAAATTTTGCATAAACGTAATTACTATAATAAAATATAATAATATAATCCTATGAGACTTTCAATGCCAATCCATCCTGATTTTTTGAGATAAAGGAAATCCCCTAACCTCCATAAACTTTTAGATCATGAACATTCCGAGCAGAGTGCTCACGTCACCACCGTCCTGAGATCCGCCCAAACACCGTTGGGCGAGGTCGGCTCGGACATGATTGAGCACACGCAATTCCCAGTCTATGCGCAAAAACCCTACTGGAGCGGCGATGGGAAGGTCGGACAGACCTACAAAGTCTATGACAAAGAGCCGTTTAAACGGGAGAGGAAACCAACAGACATTGAGACTGGTCGCGGAACCGGGCTGAATGTTAAACAGGTATGCTAACTTTTCAAAAAAGTCTCACAAAAATAGCAAAAAATCTCAAAAACCTTCAAAGTTACGTTCTGATTTCCAGCTAAATACCTCATACGAAGCACGAACAACTTATCAGCGCTCCACCAACGTCCCAGTTGGCCTACGACGGATTGAAAGTCCAAAAGTTTCTCCGCAGTCATCACCACCAATTTACAAAATAACCTCAGCTCAGAGTAGCCCCAAAGGCAGCGTGAGAGGATTCCAATCGGCAGCGTTGAAATCGCTGGAAGAAAAGGGAAAACGGAAATTGGAGCAAACCAAGACAACAACTGCGGTCACCACGCACAGCAAGACCACTCTTCATCATCATCATGGAGGCAAGGGTGAGTATAACTAAATAAAAAAAGTTGAAATCAGTCTGTCGGGAAAATAATGAGCACTATGTTACTTCAAAAATATCGCCGCCGCCGAGGAAATAAATTGTGTAGCGACAAAATAAAATTGCTTTTCACTTCAGCGGCGCGATCGACGTAGCCGCGTTGCACTCATTACTTTCCCGACAAACTAGTATTTGGGCATCAAAAGACAAATTGGCATTCGGGCCTTTCCAGAACGGGAACTCTCCAAGTACACCTTTCAGATTTTCTTCTTAGCTTTTGCGGACAGTTTGGGTCTAAGCCCCATAGCAATCCCTCAAAATTTTAGCTTGCGCCTTTCAGGGGCAACCGGGTTTCTCAACGGTCTTTGCGACCGAGTGAGTGTGAAAAATGTGGATAGCCGGGTCATAAAGAGAAAAAAAGTTTTTAGCCATATCTCTGCCATTTAAGCGTGGCAAAAATCATTTTTACTAAAAATATTACATTCTACAGTAGAAATAAATATCCCCTTTTCTTGGCAAGATTCGCTAAAAATGGATCGCTTTCTCCAATCATTTATGTAATGAGAAATTCTAGCTGATCAAAAATCGACATCTCCTACGCCAGTCAAAATCGAAAGAGTGTCTCCGAAGCCAACAACCGAGCAAACTACACATACAACTTCCATTTTTGAGAGATTTGAGAGACAACGGAAAGAGAGAGAAGCGGCAGAGAAAAAGAGGAAAGAGGAGGCAGAGCTGAGAAAAAGAGAGGTGAAAACAGAAGAAAGGTAAGATTTGAAAGACATTTTGTATTTTTTAATATGTCTTCAGCATGTCAAATACTTGCCGTATAAGGAAAAAAGTAAAATCTTTCTTAAAAATAATAAAAAATGCGAAAAATTCAGAATTTTTATATTTGCAAAATCCATCCCACGTAGTCGGCGTCAAGAGTACTTGAAACCCCCAAAGAATCACGTTGACAAACAAAAAATTCTACGTCATTTTGAGTAACTGTCCATTTTTGAGACCAGTTTTTGGGGTTTTACTCGGATTTTTCTTTTTTTTTCATTTTTCAAAAAAATTTTTGAAATTTCAAAGCTCAAAACTTTGATTTCAAAAGTTTACCTTTGACCTTTGCGCTCGATTATTAAGCCGTTTGACGTTTTGTTTAACCAGAAATGAGTAATCGCGCTGATCTTGGAGGGTATTATACATTGTTTATTCAAGGTGGGCGAGTGATTTTGCATAAGGAAATTTGATTTTATTCCCCACGAAATATGAAATTCAAGCCTCCTGCGGATTTTTAAAATATCTGCTGATATTTGTGAGGCGTATTTTACTAATGAGAGCGATTTTTGACCGATATTTTGGTCAAAAATTGTTGTAAATGGCTTGTCTGGAAGTTGATGAGATAGAGTAAGTTTAGAATGGAGTTGCTTGAGATATGATGGGGGTCTTTGCTTCAAATTTTGCATAGATGATGTACATAGATTACATAGCAATTACTAAAAATTATCCCCCTTTTTTGTAACAGGAGTAGCTGAGATATTTGGCAATTTTTGCTGACTATACTTTATGTAAAATTAGGAAATTTTTTTTTTGCAATTTGTCAGTCTAACTAAGGAATAATGTATATAAAATAAACTTTTTTGTATATATGTTACACTTGGTATCTTAAATTAAATTCTAATTTTGTATGACCCGAAGCAAGAATAGTTTCTTTTTACGAGAGAGCACAGGAAATGAGGAGCCGGCGAGGTAAAATTTCACTATAACTTTAAGCTTCTGCATCGCAAAATTTTATCTTTTTTTATAGAAAAAATTAACGTCTGACTAATTGAACTTCAAATTTTAAAAGAAAAAATTGCAAAAAATTTGAATTTTTTCATCAACTTTTGCCCTAAAAATCAACTAAAAAATCAACTTATTTCACAACACTTTCTAATCAAAAACTTAAATATCAGCGCTATAGCCATTAAAAGGTTGCTTCCAATATTTCCCATTCAAGCCTGAATAACAATATTACAGACGGCTTCTTTACAATATTCCCGATTTTTATTGTATTCTCAGGAATCATTACTATATAATAACCAAAATTGATTGAAAAAAAATTGCTTTTAATTTGGATTGCTATAGTAATATTATTACGACTGTAATTCCTATCTAAAAATGCCAAGATGTAACAAAAATCGTGTGATAAATGCTGTTGTGATACGATATTTGATTGACTTTGGGTATTTTAGGTAAGCATCATCCGAGTAGTAAAGGCGTATTTTACAAAAAATAAATATACTTTTTTCCGTAAAAATTATGTTTGCGTATCTCGCCATTACATAAGATTATCCCGTATTTCCGTGAAAGTTCCGTTACGCATATGCTATGCAAATATTACACGCTATAAATTTCCGGTGTTAATGAGCTTCCTCTCCGCTCTCATTAAATCGCAGTGTGTTCAGAATTGTCTTGATCTTTTGGAAGATATTGTTCTTCCGGATAAGTTACTGTAAGTTAAATAGGGGAAGAACTTTTCAATAGAGTCAGAGCTCTACAACAATGGGGCCAACAAATTTATTTTTTATAGAGCGGGGTTGTTGTATGAAATTTTTTTTATGGACAGGTTAAATAGTACAAGGGTTTGTCACACATACAAAGTGGTCATTTTTTCTGGAAAATTGCAGTCGTCGTATTTTAAAAATAAAACAAGAAATCTCGGATCATTGATTTTTTGCGAAGTGCCACATTATCGAATTCGAAAAATCATTTTTCTCAAAAAAAAATTTTTCTCTGGGAAAGTTTTCTTTGTGACAATCCGGCGCCATTTCGTCAAAAATCAATGATCCGACTTTCTTTGTTATTTCACTTTTTTTTGACGTGCGATACTTTTTGCTTACATTTTGTTAGTATAATTTTTGCACACATGTTGGCCATGGGCCAAGGTCACGAATTAATATCAATATTTGAAAATTTTAGCAACGTGAAGGGTACTAATTTCGCATATGCCTCGGAAAGAATAAATTTTAATTTGTACCAAGTTTCATCAAAATCAAAAAAAAAAAAAAAAAAAAAAAAAATCTTGGCCACCAAAGAAAGTTCAACGGTCGAAATCACAAAAAAAATCTAGAATTTTTCTTCAAAAATCACATTTTCATTTCCCTGTTTCAGACCCGAGCCCCAAGTCCACAATCAAGGTCGTGTTTACGAGCGCGTTGAAGACAACTATGAGCGAGAAGGTCGGCAGCATCATGTCACATATGAGCGTCACGTCAGCGAGTATCATTCCAGCAGTCCGATTCGCAAATCTCGACCCGAAAGTGCCGCTGAAAGAACGGAAGAAAGAGTGGGCCGAGTATCGCCTCGAGGGTTGACCCGGTACAACGAAGATGGCACCATCAACTACGGAAAATACGATGACTGTGAGTTTCTTTTAACTATATCAAAAAAAATTTTTGTTCATATTACTAGACTTGCTATAGTTATACATAGATGATCCGTAATTTTTTATCTATATAGTTGTTCTTGTTGATCTGTAGGTCATGATGATCTGAATGTCGCGTAAACAAGGTTTTTTGTATTGTTTTTTCAAACCTTTGCGCAAACAAGCCGCTTTTCCTAGCAGCCAATTTTTTAGGATGTTTGGGAAAAAACAATTTATTTTTTATTTTTTTTTGTCCTTGCAAGTTTGTAAAATACGGCAAGGTCAAATAATTTTTCTCTAATAATAGAGGAAACATGATTAAATCATTTTAAAATACGTGATACCGATTGATATATTTTTTTCTAACAGTAAAAAAATCAACTATATCTTCCGTAGAACCTCAATAAATTTGAAGAAAAAGAAATCTCTGAATAAGAATAATTTACTATCTTTTTAGCCAATCAATACGAATACCTCTCCACCAAGTCCCAAGGCCCTCAAATCTCCCCTCAACCCGCGGCCATCAGCCCCGGACGTCGCATAATAAAAGAAGAGCATATTGTAGAGGAAGAGAGATACTCCCGAACTTTCGGAGGACGCCGGCCAATGGAGACAGAGGTCCAACCTTACCACACCTCTCAGATTCATCATTTCAAGTCTTATGGCGACGATAAAACACGTCACAGTTCAGCACCCCCGCCAGGTCAACTCACGGTGGACGTTGAGAGTAGGCCTTCCGAATTTAAGCGGTCTCCACCAACGCCATTGCGGCAGATTGACTATGAAACGTATCAGGCTGAAGTTCGAAGGCTGAAAGAAGAAGCTAGTAAGCAGAAGACAACTAGCACCAGTATTGTCCCGCCAGAGCCGGCAATTGTTAATTTGGACGGCAAACCAAGTGTAGAGGCGGCTCGTGCAGTCATCACTGGAGTTCACGTTTCTCCAAGGACGGACAGCCCTAGAGAAGCGTCCAGACCGAAGGTGAAATACTTTACAACTACTCGCGAGACTCACGAAGAGTTTTATCGACGCCATCCCAAGAGCCTGGAGCCTTCACCGACTCCGCTGAACACTCCGTCAAACGAAGATCCTCATCGCGAACAATTCCGAGAGAAAATTGAGATATTGAAACAATCCAAGCGCTTTAGAGAATACGGCGGCGGCTCGCAAGGAGTCTCACCGGCTCCGAGATCTTCCTCGGCCGATACTTCAAGACAACATGACGAAACGTTCAGTCCATTGCCAGCTTATCCTGATTCTACAAACTTCCCAGTGTCATCAGAATCCCGACAAAGCGACTACGATCAACATTTTCGCTCGGAGATCGAGGAGAAAGAAACATATGAACGTGATGCCAGAGACGCAAGAGATTCGCCATTGGCATCGTCAACACCCACTCCCTATAAACCTCGCTATACGGGGGTATTGAGAAAGGAGGTCAAACAAGAGATCATCACCGAGAAGTACGAGCAAAAGCCCGGCCCACAACTCGCTCGGGCCACAAAAGAAGATCGCCCTACTGTGGCCACCGAGGTCGTTGAAAGGTACAGTAGGCCGGCAAGTGGGGAAACATGGGTGGAGAGTTCTACCGAGAGAGTTGAAACGGTCCGCGCACCCGCGGATGAGCTGGTCGAGTCGGAGGAAGTGGCGCGCGACATTGAGGAGCACGTCCGCTCGGAATCCGGGCACGCCCGCGAACTCACCGACCCCGAGCCCATTGGACATCGGACAGTGGAAGAGGTGGTCGTGAAAGAAGAGCAATCCATTGGTGTTGATCTCGTGGAATCCGAGGATATTCAGAAGATCGAACCTGCAGATTCGGCGAAAAAATTGTTGGTAGTAGAAACTATTGTTGAAGAAGAGGAAGACGAACGGAGAGAGGAAGAAGAGAGAATTAGAGAGGAAAGAGAGAGACGGGAAGAAGAAGAGAGACTCAGAAAAGAGCATGAGAGGAGAGAGAGAATCGAGAGGGAACGAGAAGAACGAGAGACTCGAGAAAGAGAGGTCAGAGAGCGCGAAGATATCACACGAATCGAAAGAGAGACCAGAGAATTCGAGGAGAGACAACGAATTGCCCGAGAGCAACAGGAAAAAGAGGCTCAAAGACTGCAAAAAGAACAGGCCGAGAAGGAGAGACGCGAGAAGATCAGAGAGAAACGAGAGAAAGAGCAAAAGGAGCAAGAGGAAAGATTGCGACTGGAACGGGCGGATCAGGAGCGCCTGGACAAGATTCGCCAAGACGTGGACGAAAGGGATCGGCTGGCCAGAGAGCGCGAACAACGCCAGCTGGAAGAGGAGCGCGATGAGCGCGTTTACTTGGACCGACTGCGCCAGGACATACGGTACGAAGAGGAGCTGGAGATGGAGATTAGACGCAGAAGACGGCCTCACACCGACATGTACGCGGAAGAACAGTTGAGCATCGTGGATGAGGAGGACGAGGAGGCAGTGGAGGAGCGGACGCCCAGAGAGAGTCCGGAACTGGTAAGTTGCGTGGTGCTTTGGGTACGGTAGATGGACTGTAAGGCATTTCTAGGTCAACGAATTTAAGGGATACCTACCTGAAGCTTGGGTTAACAATATAATGGGCCAATTTTGACTGCAAGAAACTTTCAGAGCCTTATAAGATCTTTTTAACTTGAACCTCTTCAAAAAACGCAAGATTAAGGTAGCTATTCATACTTTTTTGTCATCCTTTGTCGTGTTTTAGCCTTCAAGAGGCCTGAAAATCCTTTTATAGACTATATTTTCGACCTAAAGTCTCCTATAAAAATTTCGTTATGATATTACGTAACTGTCTCTCTAACTAGTCACCTATGAAACACACGTTTTTTCCGAGACATCACTGATATTTCCGCAAACAAAGAAGAGTTATACATAACGTCTTTTGTTGCATTCTCGTATTATACATGACTCTCCGGATCAAGCTGTCTCCTCGGGCTTCAGTAATCAGCTTAAAACACTAATCGAGGAATTCGCTTGATTGAAATTGAAAGAAATAGTCCATTTTGCATCTTTTCGGGGTCAATCGGTCATTTTGTTACTGTAGGATTAGCGGTCATTGGAAGGGGAAACGTTAATTTTATACATACTACAGTAAGATTGTGTACTACGATTTTTTCAGCGGACCGACGAGACTGTAACGACCACAGTCACCCGTCAAATAGAGCCTTCGCCGCGTCATCGCTTCACCGAAAGCCAATACAAAACCATCACCAAATATTCGTATCTTTCGCATCTTGTCGAGCCATATTCCGGGCCTTTGGACATCATGCGAAGAGGTCGTGAAATCCCGGCCATTGAGTTTGAGCCAGTTCGCCCGACTTCGCGGGAAAGTCGACCGGTCAGAAGGAGGAGGAGTAGTGATGAAAGTCGGTTCGAAGAAACTGTTACCAGTATCAATACGGTAAGGTCTTGTGGCATTAGTTGTCATGTCATCATACGCCTTTCTCTTTAGTTTAGCAAAGAATTTTTATTGAAATGACTGCGACAATACGAAGTCTTAAATTTAGGTGACAACTCGAAAACGCGAGCCCTCAGCGCCACCACCATCGGAGTACGGTAGAAGACGCTTCGAAGAAACGCAGGAAGACTTTGATCGTAGAATTGAGGTATGTCGAGAATATTATGGGATATTTTTAATTTTGATCTATGGTCTTTAGAAGAAAAGCCTTTAAAAGAGAGCCTTTCTAGTTGCCTCAAAATTTACATGCGCTGTGAACAGGCTACGGAAAAATCCCTGAAAGTTGCAGCTCACACCTGTCAGGGGTCGCCAAAAGTTTTAACGGTTTTCTTCCTGGGAGATCAGGCGGGATTAGGAGAGCCACGTCAATCCAGCGCATTTCCTGGCCCGTCTATACGTTTCTTCAACGCAGTATCAATTGACCAAAAAATATAATGTAACAAAATTCTTTCGCAAGGATTTTTGGAAAGTAAAATTGGAATCAAGAAAAATTATGGCATTATTATCTGATCGGAAATTGAAGTCTTATAGCTTCAACTACGTTAGTTTGGAGAGGTAGCTAGACGTGTAAGGGACATGTGACCCGGCTTTCATTCTGCTTACTCTACGCCGCAGATCCCGTCCGTTTTGGATTTTGACGACATTTGGAACGCTTAGCGGGGGCAATCGAGGTCTAGACATCGCAAGTTATGCAATATTCCAAATTTTTTGATGTGTTTATATGACTTTTGTGAATAGGAAAAATCATTTTTAAGCCGCCAGATTCCAAAAAATGAATGCTATGAAGTGTCATTGCAAAGCGTATTTTAAAAAAAACTTATATTTTTCGATTTTTTTACTTAACTTCCTTATTCAACGATTCCCTAAAGGTTCTTTTCGTTCATATTTTTGAGGAACTCGGAACAAAAACTGTTTTACTTTCTAAGGCAATTAAAGTTCGGAACTGCAATTGCACAACAAAACTGATCGTTTTGCGGTCAGATCTCGAGTGCGCCATTACGAACCGGATTTGCATTCCAAATTTTGTCGGGCATTGTGCAGAGACCAGTCGGAATATTGTTTTTATTTGTAATATTCGATTTGATATTCAAATGGTTACATGGTATTTGGGTTTGGAAAGGGATGAGTGGTCTAGTAGTCGGATTAAAGGTTGGAGAATAGTTATTGAGCAGTTGATATTGACATGTAAATAGATTGGAATGCGGTCCACAAGCTTTGATGAAACTTTTCGAGAAGGAAGTATTGTGTACCGTGGGACTGATAGCATTCAATGAAAGTCGCTGAAAATTGAGAATATTTTTCTGAAAATTAGATGAAAAGCTTTGAGATTTTTTGATAGGACGATGTTAAAATTTTCGCATTTTTTTGAAAATTTGAGCTTTGGAGACCCCCTCATTTCAAAGCGTCGGCCCGCAAATTGACCTGGCTCTCAGACCGCGCCAAGGCTGCTCGTTGAAAGTCAGGCCAGGCATGGTTAAACCTGTAAGAGTATTTTACTAAAACAATAAAAAAAGTGCGCTAAATTGTCACAGCTTTCATTTCCTTATTGTATTTCGAACATCTACAAAATATTCCCTATTGATTTATCCATTTTTAATACTACAAATTTTTGATTTTTCGACTAGACTCAATTTGCCGGTCCGGGCCAAAAATGCCTGCTCGTCCCGCACAGAAAACGCGGTTGGCCCGGCCCGGTCCAGAAAAGTCATATCTACTTGGGAAGAAGACCGTCGACAGTCTGGGCTGTGACCGAAAAGTGTGGGCTCAAATTTTGAAACAACGATTTTTCGTTAGCTTTAAGCCAACGGGAAAACTTTCAAAAATCAGAATTTCTCCTTGAATTCAAATTTTCAAGATTTGACATGTGGCCTGCTTAGGATCGGATACCTCAGTAATTATCCAAGTTTTAAGATTCCGTTGCATACAGCATTTTGCGTTACGTTATACAATGTTTTACCCTAGAACTCCCACTTCACCTGTCATTTCCCCCGCTGACCTCGATTAAAACTGGCTTTTCCCAAAAAATTTTTTTTCATATTCATAATCGCATCACGTCATATTCAAACCATTTCATTTGTCATCCAAATTTCGCCTCGTTTCAGGAAGAGCTGCGACGAAGAATGGCTCAAATCGAAGAGCGCCCGCGCAGAGACTACGATCCATATAAGGTATGCAAAAGAGTGTTTATGACGTTGACAGATCCGAAATTGACTTCCGCGCGCGAAAAGGCTATATTATTGTGCCCTTCGAGGGCTCAGCGTAATCTGTAATGTTGTCTTTTGTGCGGAAAGGGAAGAAATCCACAAAAGTAAGCGAGTTTGGGATGTTTTCGAAGGTATTTTTTTACGAAAATAATAGTCAATATTTTGAGTTTTAAAATTTTTTTTGTTAAGCGGCCTTAGGGCAAATTCTTATTGTTGACCTTGCAGTGCAAATTCTCAAAGATTTTAACGCAATTTTGCACAAACTTATATCAGTATGACATACTTGAGATTTCTGACTCGCATTTTTGGGAAACAACCGAGAATTTTGGTACGAAAATTGGTAAAAATTTGACACTTTTTTTGGGAATTTCTCCAAAAAGTTTTCGCCTTGTTTCTAACGGATAGGGTCATGATTCTTCAACGAATCTATTTTTCCGGGCGAAAGTTGCAAGGAAATGGACAAAAAGTGTTTTTACCTCTCTCTGCTTTCTGCATTTTTTGTACTCTCTCAGCGGCTGTCGAATATCTCGGCTGCGTCTGCAAAGCGCAAACTAAAAATTTTAGGAATTGACCTGTGGCCGCCAAAGCACAATATGCGCAAGATTTTGATTATGCATAAGCGACGCTTTTTTTGTGACTACGTACTTATCAATCTTTCGGGAAAATAATGTGGATTTGTCAAGCCTTGGAATCGCCCTTCATGGCTCTGCAACCGCGGCTGGTGATTTAGTACGCTACCAGAAAAAGGCGAGAGATTTTTCTGCGACCACATTATTTTCCCGACAGACTGATATTTCATTAGGGCAGCAAAAACTTATACACCAGGTTTTTGGTGTATAAGCTTTCAAATTTTCATTTTTTAATTTCCTTTTCCATACAAAATCAATGTCTTTTGATCTTAACTTCCAGTTGCGAGGTAAAACCTCCACCTTCAACTTGCTGTTTACCCGTCAGCTTAACCGAAAATGATACGTTTTGGAATAAGCGTCGTAAAGGAAGTTGGGAGGATCAGTCGTCGCAAACATTAAAAGCTCTCGGCGCAAAAGTGTAAATTTTGACGCATCTCGGATTAACACTGAATATTTTTCAACAAAATTTCTGAAAATGGACAATGAATCATAACCAAAAAGTTTTTTTTGACATTCAAAAAAATCAAAAATGAGATTCATCAAAATTTCCGGTTTTGCGTGTGTTTACATTTCCTTCAAAATGGCTTCTTCTGACCCTCGTTAATCGTCCTGAACATATAAAATACATAGGGGAATAACAAAAAAATGCTTTGAAGATTTTGAAAAAGGTTGTCAAAGTGTCCGAAGGTTGGGTCTTTTCAAGTTGCCGCTGATTGTAAACAATTACAATCAGAAATGATTTTTAATCTCTGAAAGGGCTGTACAGCTACTTTTGAGTTGCGTTTTTTACGGCTTAGGAAATGAGATGTCAAAGAAGTTTTTTTCTGTCTCCTACCACGAAACTTTCCAATCTCAAACACAGTGCAACTTCGGTACCACGAACATACATACAACAGATCCCTCTGAAAACGAATGATGTCAGAGGCCATGAGGCATATTTTTTGGCCAAATAGTACCTCTGTACAACAAAACCCTTGGTGTAGAATAATTTTTTCGGCTCCTACAATTCCTTGTAGAGGTATCTGATTGTAAAGAATGATAACAATCCAAGAAACTTTTCGGACATTCCGTTTTGTCAAGCGGTAAACTGCAATATTCAAAAGTATAGTTAAATCTCGGCAACGAATCGCAGTTATCGAAGAATTTTTGACTTTTTGTACGAGGATTCATTTTGGGCCAAAATTACGGCTTGAGACCTCCGGAATCGTTTTTTATAGACAGCTATGCTCGTACGGGGTATTTGTTATACAGAGATCCAGCTGCTGTTGCACTCCATCTTTTCTACGGCCAAAAAAATTACGTTTGCTTGACCTTACTCCTTTATTTCAATTGATCTTTTTATTTGTGACTTTTTCTCCATATCCACTTTACTGTTTCTCCCTGTCGACCGGCAAGGTTTGCGTTCCGTCGCCTTGACTTTAGATTCTGAATCACACCGGCTTTTTTGGGAGTAAAGCCCTCGCAAACGCGGGGTGTGCCTCAAGGGCAAGCTGGAATTTTGTTTACCAAACATGACAATCAGTTTTTGTTGGAGTAGAGGGAGTCATTAACGTCCTTATCAGTCGACCGTCGGGCCTTTTACGACGACGGAGGACGCGGGTGGAGGGAGTTGGGGATTGCCGAAAAGGAGGGCGTTTTGTATAGTAATTCTAGAGTAGTGAGATGAAAAATGTTTCTTACAATGTAACATTTGAACGGTAGACTCATTTGCTGTAAAACCTGCCTATAACGAACAATTTTAGGGATCGCAAAAGTGAACTTTAGGGCAAAATGAGCCTGGTGGGGATGCGATTTTCGATGCGACGTTAAGCTCATTATTTTCCCGGCAGAGTGTAATGGTAACTTGATGATTTGATTTTGTAGCTAATATATTTTATTCCAGTCAAAAATTGTCGATAAGCCCACTCAAATATGCCCTGCAATTTGGAGATTTAATTTTTGATGCTTCCACTGATAATCTCGAAATTCTTGAGGTTCATTAAGCGAGGGTGTGGCTTCTGTATCGGCAAAAAAGTGGTCTGTAATTAAGCCTACGCCTTTTATGAGTCACCATTCGTGGTTGTAAAGCTACAACCCGACCGTATTTATCAAGGATAGCCCGCTTTTTAGGGTCTTACTTCAATTTTCTGACTAGAGAATTAATTTTAATTAATTCTAAATCTTGACATCCTTTCAACTCAAAAATATCATTTCCAAACTTCGGCTTCACTCTTAACCCTTGGCATCACAAAACAGCCGTCTTAATCATCGAGACGTCTCAAAGACCGTCTCCAAAACTTCCCCGTCTCCCCTCTTTTGTTGATAAACAATAAATGTGCGGCAGTGTTCCGGAACGACGGTTTTTTTTATTATAGCGACCGGAGCATTTCTCCGTACTGATAACACACAACTGCCTAGAGAATTTCGGGCCTTTTATCACTCATTCCTGTTTGTGATTTCAGTTTGACTCGCTCCATTCGTCGAAGACGCATTCAGCGACGCCACTGGCTTCCACTACCCAGTTGAAGTACCCAATCAGCGAGCCGTCTTCGAAGTAAGTCAACGGGGATGGTTGGTGGACTTGGTTTAGGTGTTGTTGGGGAAGCGTTGGGGAAAGAATGTGAGGAAACAAATTGAGATGTAGCCTGTTAAAGACATCATAGTATTTTTAGAAGCTAATTTGATCTAAAATGTAGACAAAAAATGCGTTTTTTGTTAGACAAACAACTTTTTATGATCATTAAACTATGATAAAGTTTATAACAATACCTAGGTATAATAAGCTCCAGTAAAAAATCCTCTGTAACAATCAGTTTCAGCGGCCCAAAGAGTAAATTTTCGATCAAGATAAACGATTGCCAAACAGGAGGATGTTCTGTATAGTAATTTAAAAGTAGTAAGATGAAAAATTTTTGTTACTCCGGAATCGTCGAATAGTTATCTCCCGTACAACAAAACCTCCCTATAACGAGCAATTTCATAGATTCCAGAAGTAAATTTTTTTGGCCAAAATAAAGCTAAACAAAACCTCTTTATAACAAACAAATTTTTTAATCGCTTCCGATCGTTCTACAGAACTTTCACTGTAAACATTAGGCCCTAAAATCTATGTAGCATCAAAAACTTTACCCTCCAAAACGGTCAAAATCCCCAATTGCGCAAAATAAAACAATCCGTAAAACGTTGTTTTCCCCTCCAACGTAATGAACAAACCCATGCAACGACCCGCATATTATCGGTCAAGCATAATGAACACCCTCCATTCCTCCCCTCTCTACCCTGTTGTTCACGGACGCATATGGATCAAGCCCTCTTTTTTTGTGGGGATTAGGGAGCTGCGAACGGCGGGGAAAATACGGAGCGATACTCTGGTACAGGTCCCGCTCACGTTCGTTTCCTTTTCCAGGCGCGCTTCCTCCAGCTAGCCGCCCTTTTCGCGCGCTGAGGTCATTGTAAACAACACCGGCTGGAATGTTTACCTGAGGGTTTTTCGGGATGGGCGTGCTGGAAGACGGAATTTGGTGGGGCTGTAACCCGACTCTCGGAGCTGTTGGAGAGGTTGTTGATTGCCTGCGGGGCCCCCACCGTTGCGATTTGTTTATTTTGAAAAGTTTTGATGCGCGAGGAGGGAATTGAGGATCGGGCTGCGGGGATTGGTTTTTTGATTGGGAAATTGGGGTTTGAAAAAAATTTGAGTTGACTTGATGATAGTTAAGATAGTCTGTGATTATTTTTAATCAGCAAATTTCAGAATGGAATCAAAAACAGAATACCGCAGCAACATCCAGTCGCGTGCCAACTTCAGCAGGCCCAACCGGGCGTTGTCTCCTCGTAAGTTGACTAAAAACTGTACACTTCTTTTTTTCCTACCCTAACTCAACTTGCGATTGATTTTTCACCCCTAAAACCCTAAATTGGGCAGCTAATTTTTAAACATCCTTGATCAGCACTAATTTTCTGATTTTTTGATATATGTCCCGTCAAAAAGTGGGAGCCCCCATAAAAGTACTTTCCTTGCGAAATTTCTCCCTCTATTAACCCTCTAATTTTACAGAAGGAGGCTTCGGCTCCAACCGTGTCCTCAAAATTGTCACTGAATCCTCATCCATCGGAAGTGGAGCCGTCTTCAGCCCATATGGCGGATCCACTGCCGCCTCCACCATCCGCGACACTCGTGAACGCGAGAAGAAGGAGATGTCCGACCTGAACGACCGCCTGGCCAGCTACATCGAGAAGGTGCGCTTCTTGGAAGCGCAGAACCGAAAACTCGGCACCGACTTGGAATTCCTCCGCTCCCGTTGGGGCCATGACAGCAGTAGTGTGAAGGACATGTACGAGGGAGATCTCCGGCAAGCGAGAAAGGTGCTGGCCGAGACTGAAAAGCACCGTTTTGACTTGGCCGATCAGCTGAAACAACTGCAAGACGACATCCTTGCATACCGCCGTAAATACGACGATGCTGTCAAGTCGCGCCAGATCAACCGGGATCAGTTGGAGGAGCTGTTGCTAAGACTGAGTGCGCTGGAAAGTGAAGTGAGCTTGCTGAAGAGACGCATCGCCAATTTGGAGGGAGATATTGCCAGTATTAAGAGAGAGAACCAGTACTTGATCACTGGACTTCAGAGGGCTAGAACTGACTTGGATCAGGAGACCTTGAACAGGATCGATTATCAGAACCAAGCGCAGACCTTGCTCGAGGAAATTGAGTTCCTGCGAAGGGCTCACGAGTCCGAGATTAGGGATCTTCAGGTGAGTTGATGATTTAGGATGCAGGAAGCCACCTTGGCCTTGTTAGAGTAGGCAAATTGAACCGAGTTTAGTATTTTGAAGCTAATAACAGAGCAGAAATTAAGCCGAAATTTCAAAAAGTAATTTCTGCTTCAAACCTCACTTTTATTTTGTCATCACACCCAAATTCCAGGCCATGGCATCTCGTGACACCACCAGCGAGAACCGCGAATACTTCAAGAACGAGTTGGCCGCCGCGATCCGCGAGATCCGCCAAGACTACGACCAGCTCACCACCGCCAACCGCACCGACATGGAGAGCTGGTACAAGCTGAAGGTCCAGGAGATCCAGACCCAATCCGTCCGTCACTCCATGGAGCAGTCCTACGCCTACGAAGAGGTGAAACGGCTGCGCTCTCAGGTCAGCGAGCTGCGCGGAAAGTTGGCCGACCTCGAGGGCCGCAACTCGTTGTTGGAGAAACAGTTGGAGGAGTTGAACTATCAGCTTGAAGATGATCAAAGAACGTATGAGAGTGCGTTGAACGATAGGGATACGCAGATCCGCAAGATCCGCGATGAATGCCAAATGCTGATGGTGGAGCTGCAAATGTTGCTGGATACGAAGCAGACGTTGGACGCGGAGATCGCGATCTACAGGAAGATGTTGGAGGGAGAGGAGGATCGTGCCGGTCTGAGGCAGCTGGTTGAGCAGGTCTATCGGACTCATCATGTCAAGGAGAGCAATGAGAGCGGTAAGAAGGCCTAGGAATTGGGGTAGCTATAAAAAGATTTTAAACAGGCCAATTAAAAGTTTTAATATATATTATGATAAAGCAGTTCAAGACCTTTAAAAATATGTGTAATACATTCATATAAAAATCTTTATTTCGTAAAAAAACAATTGGAAAAAAAGATATATAAAAATCGGAAAAAATTTTTGGTTCACCCTAATATCATTTTCAATTATATTTTATCCTTGATCATGACCAGTTGGCCCGAATATTTACCCTTATATATTTAAAAAATGCATATATATCATCGATTTTCCAGAATCCACCCGCGTTCTCCGCGGCGAGACCTCCAGCCGTCATTCCTACCAACGCTCCGCCAAAGGCAACGTCTCCATCTACGAGGCCAACCCCGAAGGTCGTTTCATTATCCTGGAGAACACCCACCGCGCCCGCGAGGAGCACATCGGTGAATGGAAGCTGAAACGTCGCATCGACAACCGCCGCGACATTGTCTACACCTTCCCCCGTGACTTTGTGTTGCGCCCCGGCAAGTCTGTGAAGGTAGGGTGGAACCGAACAAGTTTTGGGGGGTTTTTATAAAGATTCTTGATATTTTGGGACGATTTTTTGAGGTTTTCCAAATTTACTGTAGTATATATTTTTTTGTTAATTTTTGTGGGGTTCATTTTGAATATTTCAGATCTGGGCCCGCAACCAAGGCATCCACAGTCCCCCGGAACAACTGGTCTTCGACGCCGAGGAGTCATTCGGCTCCGGCACCAACGTCCAGACCATTCTCTACAATACTCAAGGAGAGGTGAGAAAAACTAGGCATATCATATCATTGAGGCATTTACGCAATATTAAACCCTATATAGCAAACCCTAATACAACAAAACACTTTTATAACGAACAATTTTGAAGGTCCTAGGAAAAAATCTTGGGAAAAATGAACCTTCCTACAACAAAACCCTTCCATAACGAACAATTTCGGAGGTCACAAAGAAGAACCTTCCTACAACGAAGCCCTTCTATAATCTCTTTTTTCGGAGGTCCTAGGAAAAAATCCTGGGAAAAATGAACCTTCCTAGAACTAAACCCTTCCATAACGAACAATTTTTTTGGCGTTTTTTGTACAGAGGTTTTCCAACACTTTTATTTTTCGAAATCCCTTGAAACTGCCATCTTTTTTTCAACTTTTATGCCCCTTTTTTCAGGAACGTGCCACCCTAATCCAGCGGTCCAGCCAATCTGCAACTGCCCATTAAATGCTGCCAGTCCACATAACGTTTTTCACGTCTTAATTTGCCCATAGTACGTATTTCGCCTAAATTTCTACGCAGCTTTTCGTAACCCGATCGAAACAAAGACAAAATTCCCTGCCAAAGAGTTCGTTTGTAATCCTTCTCTTGTAGACGACAGTATTAATTTGAATAAATGCTAATTCTATATGTCATTTTTTTCTTATCTATTATCGCCCAGATTATCTCCGAATTGCAAATTTAGGACAACATTTATTAACACCAATTAGAATTATTTGAATAATTGCTTTGCAAAGAGATTATAACACTACACAGGTAAAAACAACTTCTACATTGCTCATAATTTGGCACCATGTGGAAAAATGAAACTGACTAGACGTCACATCTACACAACGAGACTCTTTTTAAATGCCATTTGAATTATAAGTCAGTGAAACCGGCGGAACGTAGTCGGGGTTGACGTAGGTGAAGCCCTCGAACTCGCTTTGGTCGAGGTTCATCAGGAACAGTCGATCCACGGGTGTTAGTTTCGGGGCTTCGTGCGTGAATTCGGCGTCGAAGTTGCTGACGTCGTCGGCTCCACGCTGCAAAAATTGGATTAGCGGGGTTAATGGGTTAGACAAGCTTTTGGGGGATGTGTTGTTATAAAGCGAAAATTTTAGCTCAAGATAAGCGCAGCTAAACTTGTGAACTTGAAAGGGACGAAAAATTGGTTTCGTTATAGGAAGACTTCGTTGTAAGAAGATTCATTTTGGCCAAGAACTGAGTTGTGGGATATCTAAAACTGTTTGTCATAGACAGGTTTTTTTGTATGCAAGTTTTTTTGTACAGAGGTCTTACTGTAATATAGAAAAATTAACATTTTGCTTGGAATTAGTTCGAATACAGTAAAGCCTATGCACAACGATTGCTCACACAACAAGATGTCTCTATAACAACCAGTCACCGAAGTCTTAAAAATCAATAGAACGCCCAAAATAAACCTCCGTACAACGATACTCCCGGACATAAATTTCTGACCACCCATATCTGAATTGAATATAACGCAATCTTTTTGAAACTTGGCATATGTAATACTAGTCATGACAGGCAGAATCTGCCACATAAAATTGTTTTTCGTGTCTCGGTCCTTAGGCGAGTTATGCAGATTTTCCAAAAATTGGTGGACAAAACTTCCTGATGGTGGTCAGAGAGATATGTCCGGGAGTATAGCCAATATTTTTTTGTTAAGATTCGTTTTGTTAGAAATCATTATTAAAACTCTATAATGGCAGTGACTACCACCTGGTTTGAGCTTCTATTTACGTATAGATTTATAAAAAGAAGCGGGTTTCTGCGATTTGCGATGCTAACCAAGGATTAATTTATTTGGTAATTTTGTGTATACAAATTGGCACATTGAAATTTGAAAAAAAATGATATAACATGGTGAACAGTCGTTCGTGTTTGACAAGTCAACTCCTTATGAGTTTAAAAAAGTATGGCAACAGACTTTTGACGCAACAAAAAAAATCATAAAAATCTGACAGGGGAAGTCTTTGAGGTGTGCTAACATGTAAAACAAAGAGAGTCGGCTAGAGAAACTGTAAATATTTTAAATTTGCGCCGATTTTTATCCAATTTTGTCCACACCCCCGTCAAAGACTTCCCTTATAAGTTTTGAATCAGCAGACTGTTGCCAAGGCAGACCAAAGTTCGGTGACGAAAACAACAACAATATTACACTACTACTTACAACAAAAAAACAAATACTAGAAAGAATAGGAAAACTCCCGAGACTTTGGTCCAAATACGATGACTTTTTAAGGCCGTCGATTTGTCGCAAACACGTTGAAGCGATCAGTTCCACAGACACTGTTTTTGCTCGATCTAACAACTCGTAATTACTGTACAATACGTCGACTATGATATACCAGTGAAGATAAGTAAAAGAGTAATGATATGACGACAGAGAGAGAAAGCACCAAAAAATTTTAAAAAAAGTTTGGCTTCTGGGGTTATATGGGCATATCTTGCGGTAGAACTTTTTTTGTTATATTGAAAAACAGGTTGATAAGCAAAAATGTCAAAATTTAAAAAAGATTTTTTTGCAAGTTACATGTCCAATAACGACCAGTAAGCATCAATGAACAACAATACCGTAAGACAATCACATTTTCTACCAACAACGCCGAAATACAATGCAACCTCTGTACAACGAATTTCGTACCGAAGAACCTGTCTATAACGAGTAATTTTGTAGGCCAAAAAAGTCAGTTTTAAGCCTGAAAGCAACAAAATTTTTCGATAAAACATTTATTTCTTTCTGGGTTCTTTAGGTCCTCTGCGATTCGCTGTACAGAGGTTTGCCCGCCAATCACAAATGAGGCAAGAAACATCGATGATTTTCGGTGATTTCCCCCCGAGAAACCCCTCAGTTTTCCGTGCCATTCTTCGCCACGGGGATTTCGATTTGCACCGGCGCCGCCTCCTCATGATACGCCGGATTCGTGTAGTTGAACTCCGCGAACTCATCACCCTTCAGATTCTCCAACACGTCCCATTCGGGAGGGGTCAATTTCAGGGGAAGCCGCAAGAATTGCAGATCGAAATTCTCGGTGGAATGTGCGTCGCTCTAAAATCACAACGGTACAAAACAACATCAACACCACCACCAAACAATATGTAAAGCCATACGACAGTAATAAATGATAGAAAAAATAAAAGTCGAAGAATTTGAGATTTTTGAAATTTTTTGGAAAAATTTGAATTTTTGTGGGAAAAATGTCATAGTTTTTGCAAAAAAATTGTAGACTAGAAAGAACGGTGTGTCACCATTTTTTTGAGGGATAAACTTACAATTTTGGGCTTGAATGGCGGCTGAACTTGTCGGTTTTCAATCTTCAGCCAGTCAATTCGTCGGAAGAAGGGATGTTCCTAAAGAATTGTAAATTAAATAGTTTGGAGGGAAAGTGCCTCAAAGAAATTTGGCTCTAATTTAGGGTATACCTATATATAGCACACCCTGAATTTCTGGCCCTAGCTTTGTAGAGACAACCGAGATTTTTAGATCGAAAGTTGGCACAAATCCGCTACTTTTTGATTACTTTTGATACAAAAATTTTTACACATGTCTACCTTGTAATATTTCTACAAAAATTTTTTTTTCGCCGAAGCTGGCAAAGATACGGCCAAAAAGTGTTTTTCTCCCTGACCGCTCTCCGCGTTTTGCGTACTCTCTCGGCCGCAAAGACGGCTGAATATCTTAGACCTCTCTGCAAATCGCCAGCCAAAACTTTCGCGAATTCATGCGTGGTACATGAGCATTGCATGGACAAAATTTAGAAGAAATCTGAGCGTCGCACTTCGAGCGCTTTTCTAATCATCACCACAAGCCAAGTGTTGATGACTACAAAACTTTCTACGCGTCCCAAAAAAAACCTTACCATAATGTCCCGTTGGCCTTGTGGAGAGCACCCCAACCGTTTTGAGGGGGCTTTTTGCAAGAAGCCTTTGCAAATCAGCACCGACTCCTTGGACATTGACTTCGGATAGGAGACGTTGTGTTCGGTGATTGCGGTGAAGAGCTCATCCTCGTCCTCGCCGTCGAAGGGAGGCTGGCCGGCCAACATTTCAAACAATAAAACTCCGTAGGCCCACCAGTCAACTGACTTTCCGTATGGCTGATAGAGAATGATCTGGAATTTGAGGGGGTTGGATTTTGAAATGATGTACTGTATCTTTTATTTTATAATTTTTAAAATTCAATTTGATTTTTTAAATTATTTGTAAATATATTTTATTCCTGTACAGTGCAACGGCAAAAATTTGGCTAAAATTCTGGTTGCACTGTGCGATTGGAAAAAGAGGTTAAAAATCGATCTGCACAGTGCGACGGAAAAAATAGGCCAAAATTCGTGTTGCACCGTGCAGTAGCAAAAATAGGCTAAAAACCGGCCTGCACAGTGCGGCGGAAAAAATAGGCTAAAAATCGGGCTGCACAGTGCGATAGAAAAAATAGGCCGAAATTCGCGTTGCACCGTGCAACGGGAAAAATAGGCTAAAATCGGGCTGCACCGTGCAATATTTCTTCCTTGTTTTTTGCATGGTGCGAGTAAAAAAAAATTATGTGAATTTTACCTCCGGAGCAATGTAATCTGGTGTTCCGCAGAAGGTCTTGGTCGTGTTTCCATCCACAATTCCCTCTTTACACATTCCAAAATCGGTGATTTTGATATGACCGTCCCTCTCTAACATCACATTATCCAGTTTCAAGTCTCGGTAAATAATTCCTTTCGAATGGAGGAAAAAGAGGCCAACGGCAATTTCAGCAGCGTAAAATCTGAAATAAAAAAATTTCAGTGAATGGCATCAAAATAAAATTTTTGAAAATTTCAAATTTTAAAAAAATTAAAAGATCTCGATTGCTTTTAGAAATCGACCAGTAGTTGATCTAAACTAGAGGTGGCAATCGGGCCGGCCCAGGGCTTTTTCAAATTTGCTCAGGCCCGGCCCGGCCCGGCCCGGTTTGGCCCGCTAATACAGAAAAGTTGGATAAAGTCTTTGCACTTTCTACTGGAAGTTCTTATGCCTTCCACAAGGTTTTTACGTGTGTCTGCGTGAAATTAAAAAGTCTAGTCGGATGACTGGAACATCCGTATAGAAAAAAAAACTAAAAAAAAACCTAGCCAAAAAGTTGGATTGTGTTGAATTTTTTAATCCTATAGGAAGTTAGCTATATAAAAGTATGGACGTTATAAGGTACATTAACCAAAAACTGTTTAAACACTTTCATTTACATCAAGGAATCAAAATTACAGTGAGATTTTTAAATTTATCATAAAAAATTCGAAGGTTTTTGCCCGACCCTTGCATATTTGGGTGGGACTTTACATATACATAATAAGTTACACATACATATACATAATTTTAAAAGGTAGTAAAACAGAGTATAAGTCAAAAAAAGGTTTAATCTAATTTCCATCCATTCTATTATACAAAGCATTTGTGCTGTATTTTGCTGGTTTAGCATTAAACATTTTTTACATAATTAACCTTCCGGCCCGGCCCGGCCCAATCACCGGGCCCGGCCGGGCCGGGCCGGCCCAGCCCGATTGCCACCTCTAATCTAAACCCAAGAAAATCCTAAATCCAAGCCACTCACACTGCCACAGGTTCCTTGAACTTGCCAACTTGCTGAATTTGATACATCAAATCGCCGCCATTCACAAACTCCATAACAAAATACAGGCGGTCCATGGTCTGGAAACAGGAGTGGAGAGTGACCAAAAATGGAGGTTTTTCCGGCAGCGCCAGCACTCGCTTCTCGGTCATTGTGCATTCAACATCATCGTCTTGGATGATCACGTCTTTTTTGAGGATTTTTATGGCGAACAGCTCTTTGCTTTGCTTGTGTTCGCCGAGAAGGACCTGAAAGTTGAAGATGAATGGTTTATTCGGTAGAAAAATGATGATTTAATGGCTAATAAGACTTGAATATATAATCAAACCACTCCTCAGACAGTCAAGCTCAATTTTCTCACCTTTCCGAACGACCCTTTCCCCAAGACCGTCAAGAAATTGAAGTCCGACGCCTTCACCACGTCCTTATTTACACTAACTCCATCCTTGTTGATCATGGACACGGTCGACTTTTGTCTTGGACTTTTTTGCGTTGAATTCAGCTCCAGCATTCGTTTCCGCAGATTCTCAACTTCTCCCTCGTCTTCCGGAGGTATTCGAATATTGTAATATTCGCCTTCTTCGTCGTTCAGAAGCTTGAACCAGCCTTGGGTGGGCTCTTTGATCAATTCGCTGATTCCAAAGGACAGAGAGCCCATAAAGTCATTGCGAGAGGTTCGGTCCCAGTCCCAGACCTCGACCGAAAGCCGACGGTCTTTGTCTGTGATCTCGAGTTTGCTGAAAACGAGATTTTTTGATTTTTTTGTGGATTTTAGGGTGAAATAGAGGGGATAGTTTCAAATGAATTTTTTCAAGGGTAGCCTTGACATCTGGGGCTAATTTTTTGGCTCAATAATGCTGGTAATGTATAGTTTTGCGAAAAAAATTTTTTTCAAAAAAAATTTTTTTTGATGATTACAAAAAATTCTTTTTTCAAAAATTTTTTTTTCCTTTTTTCCAAATTTTTCGACGTTTTCCTGTCCAACTTACTATGTGAAATGTTCGTCCCAGACAGGGTTGAGTGTGGCCCGCAGCGTTCGGGACTTCTGTTTACTTTTCCCCTTCCCGTCGTCTGGAATTAATTTCAGCTTCACGTAGGGGTCGGACAAGCCATTCGGGTCCATGGGAATTAGATTACGGGCCTCCTTGACATGCACGTACAGCACGCCATCAACGACTCGGATGTCCAAGTAGATGCGGCCCCGCTTCTCCGTGTGATCCGTGCCGCACATGTTCGGCACGTAGCGGACGCAGCGATGGTGGACGTTCGTGTCGCAGCATTGGCATTTCATACCCTGAAATGGTGAAATTAGTGGCAAGAATCAAAAAGATAAGCCCTACGAATTTTCAAAATAAAAAAAAATTTTTTGCACTGTGCAGTAAAAAAAATTTTCTGCACTGTGCAGTGAATAAAAAAATTCTGCACGGTGCAGCCGATCGAAAATTTCGCACCGTGCAATCAAAAAAATTTTTTTTGCACTGTGCGGTCAACATCTGGTTTCGCACCGTGCAGTAAAAAATTATTTTGGCGCGATGCGACAAAGAGAAAATTTCGCACTGTGCGATCAAAAAAAATCGCATTGTGCATTGAACCAATAATTCTGCACGGTGCAGAGATAAATTAATTTTGCACTGTGCAGTGAACCAAAAAATTTGCACTGTGCGGCTAAAATATCGGTCGCACTGTGCAGTAAAAAAAAGAAATCTGCACGGTGCAATTGCAAGAAAATTTTGCACCGTGCAGTCAAAAAAAATTTTTTGCACTGTGCGGCTAAAAAATCGGTCGCGCTGTGCAGAGAAAATAATTCTGCACAGTGCAGTAAACTAAAAGTTTTGCACAGTGCGTCAAAAAATTTTTTTGCACTGTGCAGTCAACATCAAATTTCGCACTGTGCAGTGAAACAATAATTCTGCACGGTGCAGTGGACCGAAAATTCTGCACGGTGCAGGCAAACAAGATTTTTTTTATCTCGAAAAAAATCCATACTTACCTGATGTATCAACCCATACAACAACGATCCACAATGATCACAAAACGTTGGCGAGGAGTAAGTCTGGACCTTCCATTTGTGTTGCTGCCTCGGATCGTCGGTGTCCACGCCTTTATCCGCACCCGGACAGCCGAAATTTACAAATTCGTGGCATCGCTTATGTACAACCAGAGTGCAGACTGTAAAAAATGGAATTAATTTTATTTATATACACTAGTAAAAACGGTGACTAAAAAGCAACTGAAAAATTAAAGAGTTTTACTTACTTTGACATTGGAATCCTTGTTTATTGAGGCCCCAAAGGAAGTCCTTGCAGTGTGAACAAAAGGTGGGCTGTTTGAAGAACCGGGCGATAAATTTGTGTTGTCTAAAATACGATGATATTTAAAGAAAGTTTCAAAAAAATTTCCAAAAAAATTTGAATACTCACTTGACTTCATGCACATTTTTCTGTCGTAATGCACCTCTGCGAACAAATGCCTTGCCTTCGATTCGTTGGGCTAAAATGAGACTGGGTTAATGGGCAATAAACCGGGTTTATTACTACTATTTTAGTCTGAATTTTACAACTTTTTGGTCTCACAGAGTTCTGACATCATCTTTATTTTTACATACAGTATTTTCAACCGCTAATTAACTTTATTTTTGGGGGTAATTTTCATAAATTTTCGCTACTGCCTTTGTAGCAAGCCAAGGTAAAAGTTTGAAGTTCGACGCTCAGATTTTCTTTTAATTTTGTAGACACATCGGCTATAGGCCACATATCACTGACTGAAAATTTTAGTTCGCGTTTTGCAGTGTCAGCCGAGATATTCAACGATCTTTGCGGACGAAAGAGTACGCAAAAAGAGGAGATCAGTCAAAAAAAAAACTCTTTTGGCCATATATTTGCCAGTTTCGCGTGGAAAAAATTGATTTTTTGTGGGAACACTATTCTTTACCATAGAAATAGGTATTGATATTTGGCATGTCAAAGTTTGCAAAAAAATGTCAAAATTTTCCCAACTTTAACCCTAAAAATCCCGGTCGTTTCTGCAAAGTGCGAGCTAGAAGTCTCGCATATGTCATAAAAATAACTATTCTAAATTTGTGTCAAGTTTCATCCAAATCTGAGCGTCGCACTTCGACCATTTGGCCTACAAACTTGATGATTTCAAAAATCAAAAATTTAAAACCCCTAAAGCACGATCAAAAATTATTACTCCGTTGGCTCGCACCGCCCTGACCCATCTTGAACTCACATTTGGTGGACAGACGTTTAAACAGCGGCATCACAACCCGCCCATGGACCAGATTTCCATTTAGTAAAGCCCCATAAACCGCCGCAATTTACAGTCGTTTCCAAACTCCCCGAATAAACTCGCCGCTTTTCATGAATAATTTGAAATCATTCCCCGGGACCGCTCCTTTCTCTCCCGATTCGCACTGCCCTCAGGCTACTTGATTCTGGAAACAGAATTTGGGGGAGATGCGGAACGAGTTATAATGTGATATGTGTGTGGTACTGACACGTTGATGACATTAGGTGACATTTTCTGAGTAGACAGCGGGAACTTTTAGGTTTCGGAATTAGACTAGATGACGAGAGGGGATTAGACATCCGTTTGGGGATTAAACTTTGGAAAAATTTGAATTTCCCGCCAAAGTGAGAAATTCTTGGCATTGTGTTGTAGGGATCAAAAATTGCCCTATGATCGTTCTATCACTTCGTAGAAACGCTGGTTGGCTTCTAAGATTAAAAAATCGTGCGAGGAAACCATAAAATTCAAATTTCCCGCCAAATTTGAAAAATCTTGGCATTCTGTTTCAAGGGTCGGAAGTTGGTCCTAATGGCTTCTAAATAATATATGATTGTTGTAAAAATATTTTTACGTATTTTAGTCATTATAATAAACAATATTTTACAAAGAATGAGAGATTTCCCACTGCACAGTTCAACAACAAAAAAAGGTTATAATTGCGCCGTGCAGAGCAAAGTGATGTAACTTTTGGGCTCACTGCTTATATTGAGTGTTGAAGGGACAATATCAGTACTCATCTAAAATTTACAACCCACCTCCGACCCCAAAATGGACCCTAAAACAACCTGCACAGTTCGGACGCCCTACGGGGTGGAAGTCAAATTTAATAAGCGAAAAGCTCATAAACAAATCAAGACGCAATTTATCACGAAGATAAAGACGAACGGACGCCGAATGGAAGAGAGAGAAAAGAGTTTAAGACGTGGTGGACGGGGAGAAATTATGATTCCCTATCAGCGACAACCATCTGCAGCGCGATCGCTGCAACTCGATCGGACCTGCGAATCGGTGGGAATAATATCGAGTTATTTACAAAGTCAGCGGAATCGCAATATTTTTGGAGAAAAAATCTAAGTTTTTGGAAATTCTTTACAAGGGAAGTAGATCAAGTTCGACGCTCAGATGTTCTTTAAATTTTGCACACATAATGAACATAGATCACATATGAATTATCAAAATTTTTAGCAGGCACAAATTTTTAGCTGCTGAAATATTCAACGAGCTTTGTGGCTGAGAGAGGACGCAAAACGAGGAGAGCGGTCAGAGAGAAAAACACTTTTTGGCCATATCTTTGCCCGTTCCGCGTGGAAAAAATTGATTTTTTGTGGAAACATTACTCTCTACGTTAGAAATAAGCATACAACTTTTGGTGTCTAAATTCGCAAAAAAAATTTTTCTTTTTTAAAATTTTCGACTAAAAAATCTCGGTCGTTTGTGCAAAGCGCGAGCTAGAAGTCTTATATAAGTCTCAGAAAAAGTAATTCTAAATTCGAGTCAAGTTTCATCTAAATCTGAGCGTCGCACTTGGAGTATTTCCCCTAGTATTTTTCGCTATGAAAAAAAAAGAATTTTCAAAATAATCCAAATTTTTCGCTCTAAAAACGGAAATTCGAAGATTTCTTATCAGCCAGAGTATAATTACGTCAAATACCGATTATTTACACCAGAAAGAGGCCTTAGAATTTTTGATAACAGCATGATATTAGCCATATTATTTATGATACCCTAAAAATTTTAAAAATTTGAAATTCAAAAAAATATTTTTACAGTAATTACAATAAAAATTACTGTGTTTTTGAGCTAAAAAATTCTCTAAAATTAGTGTTTAGACTTACTTTTTCGCTTAAAAAGTAATAAAAAAGTCACTAAGCTGCGCCATAATGGAGTTTTAGACCTCTTCCTCATAGTTTTATAATAAATATTTAGATCAGTAACACGCTTTGTCCATAGAAATTTCCTTTTCTCCGCAAAATACTGGCCAAACTTTTGCTCGGAAAAGTTGCATTCCGTGCAAATTCCAGCTGAAGGCGACAAAAAACAAGCGTGAAACAGGGCGCGAAATAATAAAAAGATGTGTTTTATTGTCCTTGAAACCACTCGGAAACGGCGGGGCCGGCGTACTCAAAAATGCTCGAATAACCGCTCAGCACAATGAGGAGCGCGCTGGCGTTTGATGCTTGGCCTATCGAAACATTGAAAATTTCGAAAATTGGAATAAAAGTCATGCCAAAAATGGACGGAAAATTGTATTCCACATGGCGTGCTATGTGGGATGACTTATGTTTCTTGCAATAATTTATGAACTAGATGGTTTAACAAGAAAGAATATAAGGTTAAAAGGGCAAACAAAGATCTGGAATAGAGTAAAAATTGAGATATAGCAAAAATTTGGAGTGAATTGCATAATATTAGAGTACATAGAGGTGCAAACACCTGTTTCAATGTCCTTCAATGCCATTGAAAAACGTTGGTCTTCATTTAGAGGCTTCTCTACCTCAGGGAATTAATATAAGTCTCAAAAATCTAAGAGGATCATGCCACAATGGGGCTTCATCCGCAAAAACAGCAAGAAATTTGAAGAATTACAAAATTTTCATCAATTTTGTGACAAAATCTGCAAATTTGGCCATTTTTCATCAAAAAAATCTTCATTTTCACGGTCGATCTGGTCTTCAAGCTCTGATGAGCAACCTCAAATCTTAAAAACCCATCAATTTACAGTAGGCTCCCACTCAATGGCCCCATTTTTTTGTCTGAGTTTGCAGACATTTGGCCCCAACTTGGCTCTCAAAATAATGAAAATCTCGGCGGAACGGACTTGCATTCCCGTGGTTATGCCCATTTAGGAAACTCAGTCAAACGTCAAAAAAAAAAAAAGAAAACCGCGAGGAGGCTTTTTAATTCGGAAAAACGAAATCTCCGAAATAATGAACTCATTCGCCCCGAAAAAGCGCCCGGAGATTGACGAAGGCGTCTTTAATTTGGAGTAGGGCGCAAATGAGGTCAAAGAGTACCGAAATTGTCATGGGGAACGTGCGGAGGTAAGGGGCTGCTATTTGCGGGTTGTGGCGGCTATTTATACAGCTTGAAACAGGCAAGAAAGTTGGGGGGAGAATAAGAGGTAATTAGGGAATGGGGGAAAGTGAGGGGAAAACATGATGAATGTAGTGTGTGTGGGGAGTTTCCTAGACACGTACAGTAAGGTTTGAGTCATTGTCAACAGAACAGTGTGTAAAATTGGTTAGTTGTAGTCTTACTTTTTGCGTTAACTGGCAAGGAAGTAATGAAAAACGTGAGAAATGATGATTTTTTGATGAATTTCCAAGAAAACCTTAATTTTCTTTAAAGTTTCTCCCTAAATATATCAATTTTACTGCCCAATAATACACAAGCTTCCCTAACTCACCTCTCCAAAACTTGACGACCACCCGGAACCCACCCAAAATCCACATTTATCCATGTTTTCCCCACCCACCCTCACATGCAAATATCCCCGCGTACATGGCCGCTAATCAAACACGAACCCCGCAAAAGTTTCCCCACCCGGTTCACGTTGGTTCCGAAACGATGATGCGAAGACCTGCGGCGCTTTTGTAAATCAAATTTTGAAGCGCTGCCTTGCCTTTCGAAAATAGAAAATCGATTTAACTCCAAAGGGAAGGGGGAGAGGTTCAAGTTAGCGGGGATTTGGGGGAAACTCTTGGAATGGAGTTAACATGTCGCAAGAGGAAGGGAGAATTAGGGCTAGGCTGGGAGGACTGGACATGTTTGGGTGAGCTTATCGATAATTTTGGGGGAAATGAAATATTTTGGCAGCAAAATCATCAAGTTACTATACTACGGTTTGTCGGGAAAATAATGAGCGAAATGTCGCATCGAAAATCGTATCACTAAAATAAATTGTGTCACGGCAAAGTCATATTTCTTTTCGCTTCAGCGACCCGATCGGCGCAGCGACATTGTACTCATTATTCCCCCGACAAGCTGATACTACAGCCAACCCCTGTAGAAAGGACTCCAGATGGCCAAAAAAAAGACTTGTTATAGAAAAGTTGTTGTTATACAGAGGTTCATTTAGGCCTTAGATTGACTCTTACGTCCTCTCAAATCGTTTGCTATAGCCAGGTTTTGTTGTACAAAAGTTTTTTGCTCAGAGCTTCCACTGCATTTCGGCTGATACTACAGCCAAAAACTCTGTAGAAAGGACCCCAAAGTGCTAAGAAAAAAGATTCGTTATAGAAAGGCTTTACTGTACAGAGGTTCATTTTGGTCTTATATTAACTCTTAGGGCCTCTAAAATAGTTTGCTATAAACAGGTTTTGTTGTATGCAAGATTTTTGCTTAGAGCTTCCACTTTACTTCTTTTTACGCCCTTCTTACCATCATTGTCATTGTAGCGCTTCGACAACTTTGTCACGAATCTCGTCACCGGCTTCAGACAGCTCTTGCTGCGCGGCTTAAAGTCGATTTTGCGCTTAGACCCTCCGGGCCGGCAATCCGGCTTGGTCGGGTCCTCATTCTCCTTTTCCTCTTTTGGCAGGCAGACTTTGTCGGTATTTCGAAGTGATCGGAATCGCTTCAAAATGTCCGGGAACTGCGAGGTATTCCGTTCGGAGGCCGTTCGAGTCTTGAGCTTTCGATCCATCAAGTTGAAATATGGTTAGAGTACTGGAGTGTTATAACTACAGCATTTGGAAATGACGTCTACAATAGGTTGAATATGAGGTTTTTAGTGGAAACGCGGAGAACGGAGGACGGTAGGGGCAATATACATGATGATTTAGAGATTCAGCGTCATTAGAGGATAAATCTTTGGGCAAAAAGTGCCTTGGGACAAGACATAGCCGATTTTTAAATTTGCAGGATCTATTGGTCAATGTTAGAAAGCTTCAAAGATTTTACGCGAATTGTCGGTGAAACCCAATAAGCGCTTGAAGGAAGCAACATAATCTCTAAAAGACACCATCCAATAGCGCAAAACACAAACTAATTTATGC
Source organism: Bursaphelenchus xylophilus (assembly GCA_904066235.2). NCBI lineage: Eukaryota > Metazoa > Nematoda > Chromadorea > Rhabditida > Aphelenchoididae > Bursaphelenchus > Bursaphelenchus xylophilus. Next base: position 10,356,793 of record CAJFCV020000003.1, on the reverse strand, counting down.
CTTCGAAGTCTGTCGGGGAAATAATGAGCACAATTTCGCTTTGCCAAACGTGTCGCTGAAGTGAAAGGCAATTTTATTTTACCGCAATGCAATTCATTTTCATGAGATTTTCGATAAGATTTTTGATGCAACATCATGCTCATTATTTTCCCGACAGACTGGTACTATGTATACTAATAAAGCTACCGATAAAATCTCTTCATCTCTCTCTCTCATTCAACTAAATCTAGACTATATTTCCCTTGTTATTTCCTTACTAATAACCCACAAAAATCCCCCGGAATGTCCTTATTCAATCCCCAGACTTATGTGATATTATACATCATAATGTCCGCTAATCCGAGGAAAAAACAGCTAAACCGCAATGGCTCCACTCTTTCGACCTTGGGGCGTTGAAAAGCAAGGGTGAATTGAAATTGTCATCTGTAACCCCGAAATCAGTCGCCGCCCCAACAATCATCATAAACATCCCGCGCAATTATGAACACTCAAACCCATAAAAAGTCGAGGGGTCGGAGTTTGAGAGTTAAAAAATCGACTTGAGGCTTTGAAAAATACAGTCAAAGCTTTGTACAACGAATTGCAACGAAATAAAAAAAATTTTGTTATAGAAGGAGTTTGTTATATGAAGCTTTATTTTGGCTTATAATGGATTCTATAGCTCTGAAAATGTTCGCTATAGAGAGGTTTTGTTATAAGGTAGTTATAATTTGACCTAAAAATCTCAATTTGCAATATTACGACTAAATTTATAAACTTGCGTAATACAAAGCCCCTTAAAAACCAATAATTTTTTCGCCCATACAGTTCGTTATACAGAGTTTTCACTATGTATATTTTGTCTCTCAAAAAATGTAACTATTTGTAGCCCTAAAAATTGTTGGCAATTGTAAAACCTCTGCCGCCTAATTAATTGATGACCGCCACCCCGAATCGCCTTTTATACGGGGCCCGAAGGTGGGGGAGTTGTAAAGTTTGGGGTCGAAAACAAAAAAAGATGAACGGCGGTTGCGGTCGACGATTGCGTCAAAACAATTTGGCGAGTAACCCGAAAAAGTGAATGGGGGGTATCAATGGGTGATTAAAAAAGTACAACTTATTGAAGAAAATATGTGTTGAACCCCTTCCAAAATAACAAATACGAATCAAATTTAATTGAAAAAAGGTCATTTTGGGTTGAAATAGGGAGGTGATTGAACCGATTTTACGTGAGATATTCAGCGGTATACGAATTTATTAAAGTACTTTGGCGTTCTTTACAGCGAACAGGAAAAGTTCTTGAAGTGCGACGTTCGGATTTACACGAAGTTTGGCAGAACTTTAGATTAATTTTTTGAAGGCATATAATACAATATTCCTAGCTCGCGCTTTGCAGAAAAAATAAAAATTTTTAGTCCAAACTTGGAAAAAATGTGACAGTTTTTTTGTGAGTTTTGGCATGAAAAGTGACATACCCATTTCTACCGTAGAGAGTAATGTTTCCACAAAAAATAAATTTTTTCCCTTTGAAACTGGCAAAGATATAACTAAAAATTATTTTTTTCTATGACCGTTCTCTAATCGCCCTCTTCATTTTGCGTACTCTCTCGGCCGTAAAAATCGTTCAAGATCTCGGCTGTGACTGCAAAGCGCGAGCTAAAACTTTCACGAATTGATTTGTGGCCTATGCCCAACCTGTGTGCAAAATTTAAAAAAAATCTGAGCGCCACCTTTCCAAAACTTCCCTTGCCTTTTTCTGGATATTCCTAGTCAAGAAAGCCTTTCACTACGATTTTTTTTTCTAAAAAAATCCTTCCTAAAATACGCTAAAAATCACTAAAAAGCTCCTGCACAACTTCACACCATTGCTTTTTAATCTAAAAAAGGAATACTCCCCAATTTGCCCCCACCCGCTGCCGGGTCACATGTTTTTTCTGTCAACTGAAACTTGACACCGGCCAAATTGCACTAACAACTTTATGAAGCTAATTATTAGTCGTCGTCCGACCGCTGTGTAACAAAAATATCGCCAGTGTAAAAATTTTATTGCTCAGAAAAGCGTCGCCAATTTTTTTAAATAAGGCATAGGACCAGGTAAAATTATGATGACATTTTTGAAAATGGTATTTTCCAATTTTCTCAAAAATCATCAAAATGAACAACAATGATACGATGACAATCCAGCTATCCCATTTTCCCCATAAACCCTAAAACGAATATTTTTCCACCACCAAAACCAGCCCCATCACCACTAAACCCCGCGCGAAACCCAATTTCCATTCATTTATTCCGATTAGCTCAAGATCTGATCGGAAACCCCCAACCTAGCGAACGAAGAGAGAAAATGGAAGGTAATTCCATTTCCTTCGAACACTCGTAAAATCACACATCGATTTTTTATTTACAAATCACCGCTTCGCTGAAACTCTTACTCGGCGGAAATTTTACGAGCGCATATTGTAAATAATAAGTTGGAGTGTAACGGAAACGTATAATTAGTGGCTTTATGGGTAGCAAAATTAAAAAAAAAGGTTTTCAAGCCGCTTTAACATTGATTTTCAAAATATTTTTTGACTGCACAGTGCAGTGTCAAAAATAGGTTAAAAATCGCTTTGCACGGTGCAATGCCAAAAATAAGGTAAAAATTCCTCTGCACTGTGCAGTGAAAAGAATAGGCTAAAAATTGCCTTGCACTGTGCAATACCGAAAATAGGCTAAAAATGGCTTTGCACTGTGCGGAACCAAAAATAAGCTAAAAATGGTTCTGCACGGTGCAGTGCCAAAATAGGCTAAAAATCTCTCTGCACTGTGCGGTGTCAAAAATAGGCTAAAAATTGCTTTGCACTGTGCAAGACAAAAAATAGGCTTAAAATTGTCTTGCACGGTGCAATGATAAAAGTAGGCTGAAAATCACTCCGCACTGTGCAGAATTTTTTTACGAGCGGAAGGTAGTGAAATTGAAGTACAGGGTGCGGCAATTTTTCGGCCGGATTTGAATTGGCTATAACTTTTTTAGTTTTCATACGAATGTTAAAATTCTTTTTTTTCCTGAATCCTCTGACAACCCCATTTTGTTTAATACCAAATATGTTATATATACAGGGACCTAGTTCACAGTTATTGGCATTTCGGTCGTTTTCTCTGCTTTTTCGGCGTGTCTGAAAATCGCCAGAAAAAATGACTTTTTTTACGAATTTTGTCGCAAAAAGTTTCATGCCTGTTAATGCCATGGAAAATACCGTTTCCACAAAAAAATCAGCTATCTCCGCACAAAACTAGCGAAGATATAGCCAAAAAGTTTTTCTGTGTGACCACTCATGTGCCCTCCTGACCGCAAAGAATCGTTGAATATCTTGGTCGCCCCTGAAAGGTGCGGGCTGAAACTTTCAGGAATTGATGTGTGGCCTATGTGCGGACCATATGCAAAATTTAAAGAAAATCTGAGAGTCGCACTAGGGGTAATTCCATTGTCAGCTATGAAAATTAGAGCTTTTTCTTTGTCTCGAATTTTTACTGTAGTCTAATGAACGGGTATAACATATTTCGTATTAAACAAAATGGGGTTGTCTATGGATTCAGGGAAAAAAAGAATTTTAACATTTGCCCAAAAACTAAGAAAGTTATGGCCAATTAAAATCCGGCCGAAAAATTGCCGCACCCTGTATTATAAAAATAATGGAGAATTAAAAAACACTAAATTTACTATAAAATATAGCCCATTTTCGATTATTTTTATGGATGACACATGCCTCTAAGACGACTTTTTAGAGGCTATAAATTTAAATTGAATTTTCATATATTATTACGCCGTAAACCTTAAAACGCGTTTTGCCACACTTTGGGGCTTAGCCTAACAGGGGGCGGACATTGTTAAAATCGGTGTCTCAGAATTTAACGAAACTTGGTCAATCTAATCAACACTAGACATAGAACATTCGCTTTCTTTGTTTTTGCCCAAAATTACCGTATGACGGATTACTGTAACTTTCTTCCCCAAAAAAGATGTGCCCTGATCGAGAAAATGAAGCTCAGTTTTAGTGCAAATCGAGTTTAGGTGTATGTTTTCGACCATGTAGAACATTTTTGTAATTATCACCAAAAACTCAAAATTACATCTAAGCTATGTTACACTTGAGGCAATATACCATTTCGGGTGTAAAAAGTGCAGTTTTGAGGTGACGCAGATTTTGAAACCGGAATATTAAACTTCAAGCCTTGTCTAATAAACCATAAAAATTTCAGAAAAATCAAATGTATAGTTTTTGAGAAATTGGACATTGAATGACTCATGTGCAATATCACCTTGACCCGAAAAAAACTGGCATTCTTGGGGTTTTGACCTGACGCAGATTTTGAAAGTTTCCACTACATTTTTATCACATTTTAGGAGGATTTGGAAAGTTTCAGAGGAAAAAAATGTATAGTTTTTGAGAAATCGGCCGAAATACCTTGTTTTAGGTCATCAGATGCCCGAAAAAAACTGGCATTCTTGGGGTTTTGACCTGACGCAGATTTTGAAAGTTTCCAATACATTCTTAGCACATTTTAGGAGGATATGGAAAGTTTCAGAGGAATAAAATGTATAGTTTTTGAGAAATCGGCCGAAATACCTTGTTTTAGGTCATCATATGCCCGAAAAAAACTGGCATTCTTGGGGTTTTGACCTGACGCAGATTTTGAAAGTTTCCAATACATTCTTAGCACATTTTAGGAGGATATGGAAAGTTTCAGAGGAATAAAATGTATAGTTTTTGAGAAATCGGCCAAAATACCTTGTTTTAGGTCATTATATGCCCGAAAAAAACTGGCATTCTTGGGGTTTTGACCTGACGCTGATTTTGAAAGTTTCCAATACATTTTTATGACATTTCAGCAGAATATAGAAAGTTTCAGAGGAAAACAGTGAATAGTTTTTGAGATATCGACCAAGGTGAACCTGTTATAGGTCAAGTTGCTGGAAAATTCGACCAATTTTCTTCGGCATCTCTTTTTTTCGAGATATATGCGTGTTACTGTTTTTTCTCCAAATTGTCACTAATAAATTCGAGCTCTCTGCAAAACTTTTGTCAAATGTAAGCCGATGGCTACGATTCTGTGTTCTGATGACCTAAAACAAGGTATTTTGGTCGATTTCTCAAAAACTATTCATTTTTTTCCTCTGAAACTTTCTACATCCTTCTGAAATGTCATGAAAATGTATTGGAAGCTTTCAAAATCTGCGCCTAGCCAAAAACCTAAGAATGCCAGATTTTTTCGGGCATCTGATGACCTAAAACAAGGTATTTCGGCCGATTTCTCAAAAACTATACATTTTTTTCCTCTGAAACTTTCCAAATCCTCCTAAAATGTGATAAAAATGTAGCGGAAACTTTCAAAATCTGCGTCAGGTCAAAACCCCAAGAATGCCAGTTTTTTTCGGGCATCTGATGACCTAAAACAAGGTATTTTGGCCGATTTCTCAAAAACTATACATTTTTTTCCTCTGAAACTTTCCAAATCCTCCTAAAATGTGATAAAAATGTAGTGGAAACTTTCAAAATCTGCGTCAGGTCAAAACCCCAAGAATGCCAGTTTTTTTCGGGTCAAGGTGATATTGCACATGAGTCATTCAATGTCCAATTTCTCAAAAACTATACATTTGATTTTTCTGAAATTTTTATGGTTTATTAGACAAGGCTTGAAGTTTAATATTCCGGTTTCAAAATTTGCGTCACCTCAAAACTGCATTTTTTACACCCGAAATGGTATGTTGCCTCAAGTGTAACATAGCTTAGATGTAATTTTTAGTTTTTGGTGATAATTACAAAAATGTTCAACATGGTCGAAAACATACACCTGAACTCAATTTGCACTAAAATACAGCTTCGTTTTCACGATTAGGGCACATCTTTTTTGAGGAAGAAAGTTACAGTAATCCGTCATATGGTAATTTTGGGAAAAATTAAAGAAAGCGAATGTTCTATGCCTAGCAGTGATTAAATCTACCAAGTTTCGTTGAATTCTGAGACACCGATTTTAACAATGTCCGGGCCAAACTACGATTTGTAATAAAACGCGTTTTAAGAAATTGGCAAATTTTGTCCGAAATTTCCATATTGCGAATAATGAAAAAAATTGAAGCCACAAAATTCTACTAGTACAATTACAATACGGCCCATAAACACCAATCAAAAAGTTCAAAGGAATTGTATTTTGAAAAATAATCTCCAATATTTACATCCAGCAAAAAAGTACACTTCTGCGGCATCATCCATTAAAAACCGAGCGAAATTGCACTTTCCGAATAATAACAATACTATTTACGGGATTTACAAGGAAGTTCGGCTCGATTTACTCTCAAATGAAGAGAGAAAATCGAGGGGAAAATGGAAATTTGAATGGATTTTGAATAAAAGAAAAATTGAGTTACTGACGTAACAACGATTTTATAGGAGGGCACGTACTTTAAAGAACACCGAAAAATGATTTTTCAGTCGACAAATTTAATTTCCTTTTTGTAGAAGTTAACAGGGGAAGTGCGTGGAATGTGACATTCAAACTTTGTCCATATTTGGGAAGCTGGCTGGGAATTGGCCGGAGATCAATTTTGCAGAGATTTAGCGCAGAATTTGGGATCAAAAGTATAGTATTATATGTATTCAAGTATGAAAAGCGGAGAGCAGTAAGAAAAAGAAACAGCTTTTGGTGGTATACGAAAAAAGCTCTTCAAATTGGCCCTAGTCCAAGCAATGTACCGCAGAAATTATTTTCATTTTTGTCTAAATTTCTCACTAGGTATTATATACTGATCAGAACCTGCCCCCCTTCAAGTTTCCCGAAAATTTTTGAAGGCTTGAAAATGCGCAGTCTTTTTTCAAAAAAGCCCATTTTTTTCAGATTGGTCAAAAAGCCGGTTCAAAAATTTTGTCCAGATCACCAATTTGGGACGAAAAGTCAACTTGAATTTCTGTTTGTGTCGCTTTTTCGAATCAATCTCTGTCGATTTAGCTAGGAAAAAAATTTATTGGCCGGGCCGGCCTGGTCACTTCGGCCCGCGGGCCGGGCCGCAAAAATCGGCCCGGCCCGGCCCGATTGCCACCTCTACTCCTGAATAAAAAAGCCAAATTTTTATCTACTATAAAACCTTCAAAAAAGCATCAAAAAATCTCTCGTTTCTGCAAAGCGTGACATACAAAACCCGCACAAAAATGAAGTCTAAAAATGACTTTGTACCAAGTTCACAAGCTTATTTAAAAGTCCCCCACCTTTGCGGATATGCTGAGAAATCCGTCGACGAAGTCGGACACCCAACGACAGTTGACGTCGCTCTTTCAGCGATCGAAAGTCGACCATCGCAAAACAACTGGTAGAAAATGAAATCTAGGCTGAGGGAATTTTGGATATCACGAATAGTTGATCAAAAAAAGGTAGATTACAAATAAAAATCTGTTCCAAAATTGTCTAGAGCAATTTTCATAGTCAAAAATGACTAATTTTTTAGTCATGGCCGGTAAATTGGACTGTAAAACAAAATTTTATTTTTGAATTTTTGGCCAAAAAAACTTTTTTCACCCCAAAAAAACGTGTGTTTTATCCAAAATTCCCTCAAAATTTGACCGCTTAACGGGAAATCAATCCCTTCCCACAAGTATTTAGCACTTTGCATAACTGTCCAGCGTGCTGTCAGCTGAACCGCCCGTTTCCACCCGATTCCAGACCATTCGCCGCTCCCCCGAAAAAACGTGAACGCCCGGCCGAACGACGAGGGGAAATCGAATAAAACCAAAAATGCAAATCCCCGGGAAAACGCCTCGAGCGCCGTAAACAGGGGCCTCGGATTTCGTGGCGCGCGAATGTGTGAATTGAGAAAGTTTTGGGGCACGAAATGCAAATAGAGAAAGGGGATAGGCTTGTTCGATGGTAATACATACGACGACAAATGCCTTGTTTGTCGACCATGATATTGCTGTTTTGACAAAATGGTCGTGTGCGGTGTGATATACGAGTGTATTTGCGTTCGACGTGTTGGGGAGCCAAAAGTTTAATTTTGAGGGTATTTTTGGAAAAGCATTCGTTTTTTTTGAAAATGATCTGGCCATTAGATACTGAGAAAATGACGTAAAAATAGAGGGTGAGATAAAAATAGCACGTTCCGACTTTTCCGGTCATACGACAGTTCTTCGTTGTATGCATGGAAGAGGCTAGGGGAAGGCTTAGTTAGTAGAAGTAATAATGAGATTGGTCGGGTCCTAAGGTATCCTAAAACCTATTTTGTGGTATTTTACATTTACTGACATCAATAATGACTAGATAAAAGTTACAGATATTCGTTTTTTGCCACAAATTTTGATTTTTTATATGCTACAATAACTCAAGGTAAAGAAAACTAACGTTATTAATAGTAAAATTAGAAAAAATGGACATATTGCAAGTCTCCGCTGAGCCTTCGCCGAGCCTTTGCCGAGCGTCCGCCGACCATACAACGGCTTCTCTAGAGCTTATCAAGAAAGAACAGCAGCTCTAAAATTCCTTGTAAAGTCGTATTTTAGGATCAACTCCGGCCTTTTTTAAAAATAAGAGCTGTCTTCAAAAAAAACAAAAAAAAATGTAAGATCAAAAGATAATTGAAAATGAGTAGTATGACGGCTTAGAATAGAACACTGAGTCATTTGCAATTTGAAAAAAGCGATGATCTAGCAAAAACCACATAGTTTTGACTTCATCTTTGCTATTTTTATATTTTTTTTCGGCCCAATAATCATCATTTTTAATTTTTTTTTCACATTTTTAATTATTTTTTTTTTCAAATTTACGACCGGCCAAAAAATTTTTTTTTAACTTTTTTTAACCAAAAAAATCGTTTTTGAATACGCTGTGCAAAGAAACATAAAGATAAAATTGTAAAAAAATAAAAAAAGATGTACATTGCACTTACCAAACGCCTCCGACAACTTCCTCATCGCAAGACTCGTCTCCAGCACCGGGTCCGGCGCTTGACCATCCTCTGCGGCGCGGGGAAAGGTGTCCAGGAAGCTGGCCGACGGGCGTTTGTCGTCTGTGCGGCAGTCGGACGTGGAGGAGCCGCCGCCGCCGCCGCGTTTGTCGGGCCGGAGTTGGGCAGGGCGCTGGGTTTGATCCACCATGGCCATGGTTTAATTTTGGTAATTCGCTTTTACAGCCGCCGCCGCACCAATGATGTGTGTGTGTGTGTGTGCGGGGGGAATTCGGGGCTGTGTTAAACTGATGAGAGAGGATTATTTTCTCGACGAAAAGATGATAAACACGACGTGTATGATATTAGAGGTGAAATCGGCGGGAGTATTGAAAGTTTAAGCGGGATTTGAGGTCAATTCTTTTGAGAGATGGAATCATAATGATATATACCAGAGCTGACATGACAAATCGGCAAAAAGAAGGCAAAAAACCAAAGTCTAGGTCAGGATATGTATACAAAAAAAATTTTTTTGTATTCCTAATTACAATCGTATCCAAAATTAAACCAAACGAATTCAAAGACTCCCATTATCAGGATTAACGTCTGTATTATGCAATCTCAAGTATCTCAGCGCGTAAAAACGAACTCAAAATGCCATACGAACGCAGAACATGTAGGTACGATGATAATTCCGTTTTCTCACGTTCTCGTTATTTGATAGCGGGGATTTGGCGAAAATGTTAACGTTTTTAGAGGGCTCAATGAAACTATCAAAAAGTCATAAATCCCGGAACAATTCCTTTTATAGTGTGAATCAGAGACTTTAGAGGGAGGAAACGTTTGATTTTTATGATTAACCATGGAGGAAATAGGGAATTTTGAAAAAAGTTTGGGGAAAGGCGGTCAAATAAGGAGAAAAAATATAATATATAGCAAAACCTCTGTACAGCAACTCTCAAAAATTTAAAATTTGTTTGTTATACAGGTTTTTTACGAGGGTTATATTGGTATAAAATTGACCCTTGGAGGTCAAAAAATTCTTTGTTATAGAGAGCTTTTGCTGTACGATAGGTCGTTGTACAAAGGCAACGTTTGAAGTCAGAAAGAACACCCTTCTTCAAGCCTCATAACCCCCTATGTCACTGCAATGACATGTCTAATAAGTGGGCCTAAAAATGAAAACATGGAACACAAATTAGTCGCAAATTTCCCAGGAGAGCCAAAGTTCGAGCCAAGTTTCAGACCAAAGGGATTAATGGAAAAAAAAGTTCAAAACATGCACTACAAAGGATGGAACGACCAAAAATAGCCCATCTTCCCACAGAAACATACTCAACGTGAAGGGTTTTAATGGAGAGATTAATTCTGCGTGCAATGAGGCCATCTAATATTAATGAAAAGGTCATGGATTCGTGCTAGATTCCGATTATTTTTGGTGCAGGTGAATTTGTGAATTTGCTCGGGGGTTTTTTTAGTTTTTGCAACGTTAATGGAAAGCGTGGAGCTCGAAATATAAAAAGAATTAAAACGTAGAAAGTTTACGGAAAACTGGTTATGATTTTTGACGGGGTTTGTCATCATTTAAGACTAGATTTTACAAGGGAAATATACCAAGTTCAACGCCCAGATTTTCTTTAAATTTTGCTAGCATTTAGGCTATAGAGTACATAACACTTCCAAAAAATTTTGGCTTCCGCTTTGCAGAGGCAGCAGAGATATTCAACAATCTTTGCGGCCGAGTGCATGCAAAAACGCGGAGAGCGGTCAGAGAAAAAAACACTTTTTTAGCGAGATCTTTGTCAGTTTCGTTTGGAAAAAAGATGATTTTTTTGAAGGAACATAAAGCTTCGTCAAAATCTGAGCATCGCACTTGGGATACTTATTTCTATTACCTGTAAATTATAATCAAAAGTTTATCAAAACATGGAAATTTTTGATTTCAAATAACCCCGGAAATTTAAGACATATATTGCGAGCGACCCTAGCAATTTGCTATTTATTTTGTTTCTATGTAATGTAGTGAGCAATATTTTGGAGAAACACGAGTTGTTTTTTAAAAAAATTCACAAAAACAGGGCAAAAAACACTTTTAACACTCTCATTTGTAGTATCCTCTAGCCTACAAAAATCCCTGAATATCTCGGCTTACAATGCAAAGATAGAACTCAAACTTTCAGTATTTTTTATATAGCCTAGATTCGCCATGCACACAAAATTTGAAGAAAATCTGAGCATTTTATTTCTAGCAATTTCCTTCCATAAGATCAAGACTCTAAAACACCTTTTCTAAACCCCTATCTTTCCTTTTCAACAAACTGTCAAAACCGAAACCGAAACTCGGAAAAACAACATGTATATTTTGGACACTTTCCGCCCCCAGCTCATCCTCACACAACAAGTGCGGCTTGCGGAACAGGTGGATGTAGAGAAATTCACCCAATGAAATTTGAGAAGCAAACGCGCAAAAATTATTCTCTCCTCGCGGTTTTGTTTGCAAAATATTTATGAATGAACAGAACATGATATAAGAGGATTACCGGCCAAGGTCAATGCTGGTGATGGGATCGAAAAAAAGAAAAAAGTTCAAATCTTCGAAATGGGGGGATAATAAAAACAAACGGGATTTATGGGCCTCTTGATAGGATAGGTGTTAATATTTTAGGAGAGACGAATTTCATAGTGTTGAGGGTCATTTTAGAAAGTTTTTAGATGGAAAGTGCATACTACTATGTTTACTTTAAAAGTACTTCTATGGGGTCTGGATTTATAGGTCAAGAGATATATCAAAAAATCCGCAAAATTATGCTGATTAAGGCTATGTTAAAATTAGCTGCTCAAACATGGTCTAACAAGTTTTATTTTACGGAAGAAAGCGGTGTGGCCGAGTGGTTAGAACGGTATGTTGAGAATCTGGTGGAAAAACCAGCAGGGTTCGATCCTCTTTGGCGCAGGACTCCTCCTTTTTTTACAGTGAAACTATATACTGTTAAGTATATAGTTCTGTCTCAAATTTGATATTTTAAGGCTTGCAAAGACGCTGGAGTTTATTTTAGCCCGAAAACGTTTTTTCAAAATTGGTAAAAACCTCGTCAAACAAGTTCTTTTTTTCAGGCCATAACATGCGCCATACAGTAAATAATGAACAGAAAATTATGCTGCATGCAGTACAGTCATGTCCCCTTAGAATAAATGCACTTTTACTCCTAAATATCTCTTTGTATTACTGTAATTTCCCAAGTTCCTCCAATTGATCCCTCACCTATCAGCACCATCAAAACTCCCATAATCTCTCCAGTAAACTAGGCCAATGCCATGTCTCAGCCAAAGATCACGAGATTTGCATTGTATTAAACACGCCACGCTGCTCATCACGCATTCAAAACCAGGCAAATAATTTATAACCTAATCACGACTTGTCTCCATTCCTATTTATCTCCACAAGCCATTACTCCCCCGGGGTGTGCCGCAAAGATAACAAAGAAGGTCGTGGAAAGCGGATTGCGGTTATGGTAGGTCAAAACAAGAGGGGATGACGGTAGTTTCTGGATCATGATCGTCCTAATGGCGGAACACCTATTTTTGGGGCTGGTTGGGAATTTAGCGGGGAATTTGAGCTGAGTTGAGGATTGTTGGTCGAAAAAATAGGTGTGACTTGACGTGGAATTACGGGTTAGGTCATGAGAAATTTGGATAGCGATAAATTTAGCTGAAAATTTGAAAAAAAAATGTAAAAAGGTTAAAGAAAAAAAAGACTTCTTCAAATTTTTAAAAATTTCATTTTCTAAAACAGACGCTGCTATACATTTTACATAGCATTTTACTCATTTTAATTGCTATACTAGGCTTGAAAAAGTTCCAGAGTTAAAACTAGTGCCACTATTAGCAAAAAAACCTTCTAAACTCCTCGTTTTTCTCTGATTTTTAATTCTTTACACCGCCACACCTCCAATATCTCCCAAATCCTTGATAAAACACATCAACATACCAGGAAGACAAAAATAATCTGCAAAAATCCCCAAAGCTTTCCCATATAATCCAGACCAAACCTCGCGGAAAATGCGACTTCCACACCAGCAAAAGTGTATTCATAAAGGCGATGATAAGACGATAAGACCCCCTCTCTCCTCTCTCGCCATCGGCTATTAAAACGATTTCTGGTTGAACCTTGGAGCGGCCGAAAAAAACTGATTTGAAAAATGGAGACGGATGCGAGGGAAAACAAGGGCAAGAGCACTCGGAATTAGCTCCAATCGCCGAAAGTTGGGGCGAGATGTTGAGGCTTTTTTGCCGCCGACTTTTTTGTTTTGAGTTGGGTTTTTCGACGGTTTATTGTGTGCATGATGGATGGGGCAGAGGTTTGGGAGGTTATATGGACAAATTAGCTAAGAAACCTTGAAAAAATTAAAAGCTGCCGGGAGTTTAGCCTAGTCCAGCAAGGATAGCCAAAGCTAGATTGTTTTTACCGCCCAGTCTTGCCGATTCTTTACGGATTTTATCTTTATTTTGACCCGATAAAACGGAAACCGTCTATATCGTCATGATAGCCATAGTCTGGCTCAGATAAAAGCTCAGAGAATTAGTTACTTGTTAACCAAGACGACTAGTAATCCCAGACAAAACAAGGTGTGGAAAAATGTTATTCTTTCCTTATAAACAAGTCGCAGACTTGTCGGGATCTCAGCTTTCTGAAAAGCTGAGATCCTAACATGTCTGAGCCTCTGATCTTACATAATAGCGGAAATGCGCATAGTGCGAAGCTCAGATTTTGTCCATGCTTGGCGTAAATTGCAATTCTGGCTTGGAGTGACATATATGAAAATTCAGACCTGAGATTTCAATATAGTAACATCGAGATTTTTAGTTAGAAACTTGGCAAAGACTCTACTGTATAAACCGTTAGCTGTAGAAAGGTTGGAAATAAAATAAGTCGTCGTGTTATGCAGCATGTAATATCTCAGATCCACAGCCAAGCTAAATTTTTAAGAAATTGACATCCGCAAAACACTTGTTCAAAATTGAAAAAAAACCCCTAAAAATTTCGTTTTTAGTCATCGTCAAGACCTTCAAAAATGATTTCAAATTACAGAAAAACCTTTGTACAACAAACCTCTATAAAATTTTGTTGTAGAAAACCTCTTTACAACAAACATTTTCTGAGCCTACACAAGTCAATATTAGAGTATGATAACCCCTCGTACAGCGAAACCCTTCTATAACAAACAAATTTTTTGGTCCTTTCAGTCATTCGTTATACAGAGATTTAGCTCTGCCATAATCCTGGCAATGCAAAACAAATCCCAATGAACCTTTGAAAAGTTGAACAAACTGTCAAGACTTTACTTGAAACCCTCTAAAACTACTTTTCGTCCTCTAGAAACCCTCAGCTGTCAGATCCGTCAAAAAATTTGTGAGAAATGGAAAATATTTTTGAATTTGTCGGAATGTATAAATTATGGCTCGGACATGTGAAATGGACATATATCAAAATGTAAAGTGGTGCATGTCAGGAAGAGGAGGGGCCGCGTAACGCATACGTGTTCCGGGGACATGTGAGACGCTAAACTTGGAACACATACGATAAGTGGCGGGTGTTTGCTTTATTTGAATGGGAAGCTGCTCTTGCAAAGACATGAAACTTGGGAAAACGAGGGTTTTGTGGAGCCTCTGGAGAACGAACAGAAAGCCTGTTCATAACAAAGTTTCTTAGGGATCGACTCTTGTAAGAAGGTTCATTTTAGGCCAAGATGAACCTTCGTACAATAAAACCTTTGTATAACAAACAATTTTTTTTATTTCCTTTCGATTCGTTGCACAGAGGTTCTACTTTATACAAAGAATTCAAAGAAATGGGTCAATTTTTCTCTGCTACAGTAAGACCTCTATAAAAAGAATTTCCATACAGCAAAACCTCTCTATAACAAACATTTTTTTCCTAAAATTCAATTTTACTTTAAAATAAACCTGTTTAAAAACAAAAATTTTCTATAACAAACCATTTTTTATTCCCTTCTGGCACTTTCTACAGAGATCTCAATGTATTTTTCCTCCAAAAAATCTCAAATTTTCACTAATAAAAATCTCTCAGCTCCTCAAAAAAAAAACGAAACAAAAGAAAAGTGAGAGTTCGAGACGCACTTTTATACCCAACTTTTTCCTCAAAATTAATCAAATTTTATGTGAAACGGGTTTTTTCTTGAGAATTTTTGAGGCTTACGACAAAAAACAAGGGCAACATTCGAGGTTCGGATTACAATAAATGAAAGGCCGCTAATTATGATATGTTTCTTTTTTGAAATCGGATATGCAACCAGAGCGGGATCAGAGTTCGAAATGGGTGAGAATTCGGTGGGTGGAGGTGAAAAGTTTTGTTTTTTTGGGATTTTTTAGAGGGATAAACGCGATCAGAAAGGGTCAAAGGACAGTAAAAAATCTCCTCGAGCATAAAGAAGGTCGTCAAAATTGAGAGCTGAGATTTTTTTCTAATTTTTCCAACATGTCTTAGGTAGCTCTCAAGGTCCAAAAAATCTTAGCTTGCGCATATCCGACATACGATTTTTGAGTGAGAAATCAGGTGAGCGGTCATGGCGAAAACGCGCAGAAAAGATGATTTTTTTGTGGTAACATTAGTTTACGGTAGAAATACACACTTTTTTTAAAAGTTTTCATGCCAAAATTTTTTAGCAAAATGCACCGCATTTTTCAAATTATCGACAAAAATTGTCGGTTGTTTCGGTAAAGGGCCAGCTAATGTCATAAAAAATAGCAAAATTTATGAGCGGAAATTTTTTAACGAATTTTAAATAAAATTTTTTTTGTTTTCAAACTGGAGAAATTATATTACATATGCGATTTTAAGAGATTCTTACGCAATACGTCATCAACACACTCACTGAATACTCCTGCAAAGCCCTGATTTATTTTTGATGGCTATGATAACCATAGCCCCTTTCAATGAATAATAAATTAGGCCTTCTAGCATAATAGCGAACCGACACCAAGATTGTCAAATTACACGGGAAGAAATTTTTTATTAAATCAAGTCTAGTCAAAGATTGAATAAGTCAGAATCTCCGAAAAATTAGATTATCACTATTACCTGTTATTTGCCAATTAAAACTTACAATTAATTTTGCCAATATAAAATAAAGCTCAAAGACAAAATCGTAAATACAAATATCAAATTATAAAGGTTATTTTGCGGTCTAGCACATGTAAACACGATTAACAATTTGTGGGAAAAAAAGATTTGGGGCAAAAACTCTCGGTGGGAGGTCTGTTGTAAGCCAAGTTCAGACTAGCAAAATAACGCTTACAAATTTGAAATTTTGACAAGTCTTTATTCTCCGGAGAGACTAGTTAGAACAACATTTTTTTCGGGCTGGATAGTTTTTTTTACGTAAAAGCTACGTGAAATTCGACAGAAACCCCGGTAATACGCTCATTAAAATCTTCTCTGCTCACTCTAGACACCTTGATGAATCCTCAAAAAAAAACGATTAGAGTGCATTCACAAAATTAAAAGTATGGAGCTTAATGTTTGGCCAGCTTAACACCACCCACAAGTATGTACATATCCAATTTGTTGACCTGAAAAATTCAAGTCAAATATTTGGCACTTGGAAAGTGAGCACAATCATACAATTAATTCAGAAGTTTGGTTATTATAAATCAACGTGGAATTGAGGAGTGTGGGGCAATGCTAGACACAAAAGTAACAAAAATACTGATAAAAAATCAATTAGAACAGAAGCTTTTCTGTTTTCTAAAAAATCCTTATCGATCAAAATTAGTGTAGGGCACAAAACAGTTATCAGTTTGTCGGGGAAACAATGCGGATTTTTTGCGGAAAAATGTCTTGCTTCGTCGAGTCGCGGATTAAATCTCCGGCCGCGGCTGGCCGTCGCAGAGCGATGATGGGTGATTTTTAGGCGCGATGAATCCACATTATTTTTCCGACAGACTGATTCTGATAAAACGGAATTTTTTCCAGTGTGATTAGTTATCTTTTAGCCAGCCCATTTATCAATTTCTTAAATTGATAAATGTTATAGATGACATAGAGAGGAAATATTCAACGATATTTGGCAATCAGAGGGTGCAAAAAATGAGGAGAGTGGTCGAAAAGAAGATATTTTGCTTATCGTTAGTTCTTGTACTATGATAGCTGAAGGTCAGCACGAATTTTTAGTCTCGGAAATTACCGTAGAAGGGAGTTACAATAGACACATTTTTCAAACATGTTGGATTTGTGTGTAAAAACCCCAAGAAGTATAAGCCCAAAACTTCGCTGTTTTACGTTTTTGACTATCAATTTGCGGCCTGATTGCATGTAGCGATAGTTTTTATAAAATGAGAGGCAGAATTCCAACGGTCAAAAGTCCTTCAACAGTCCATTTTTTTTAAAGTTTGCCGATTTCGACCTGTTTTTTTCATATACTCTAGTCAAAAAATCATCCACGTAGTCTTTGAAAAGCTCAGGCTACCTTTCCACTTGGCCTCATCAAGACCTATGAGCCACATTATGAGTACAAGCCCTGTAAAATAAGCGCCATTGTCTTAACGACAACGAAAAATCAGGTCCCCACAGAGTGTTCTCAAATTTCGTTGAAATGTCCATTCCCCTGCGGATTCGCAATCCCGGCTAATTTCTTATTTTCCCATGGCCAAAGGGGGTGGGGAGAATAACAAATAGCCATGTGAGATTTTGATTAAAATTCCGGAACATCTGTCAAAAGAGACGGACCTGGGAACAGATGAGGGGCATGGTATTAAACGGAAGTCTAGGGTTTATGCCGACATACCAGCGTGTGTTGTTGATATGAGGATTTTTTGCAAGGGCATTTTCAACTCTCAAAAGGATGTTTTTTTGAGGGGGAAAGTAAACATGAAAAATGTCATAATATTTATTTTGAGACAAGTTTATGGAGGAAAAGTTATAAAAATAGTATTTTTAAGACAGTCAAGGTAGTTTGGAATGTCTGGGAAAAATGTTCTCAGACATCGACAGCAAACATTAAAATAAGAAAAGTTTTTTCGTTATTACACATATATAGGGTTGTACAGCAAGCCCTTCTAGCCCTAAAATTGGCTTCTTAAACCATCAAAATTATTCGTTATAAAGAGATTTTGTTCTACTGACATTTGTTGTTCAATAGCTCAAATTAAAATCTATTTCAAGCGTTCGGCGAAAAATCTCGGACGCCTGCCAAAACAAGCCCTCATGGAGAGGACGTCAACTCAAAAGGAAATAGGGACGAGCCGCTAAGCCTATAAAAAGTTGAAAACTATAAACATAAAGGGTTGTACAAACAATCGAACAATAAAAATTCTGAGCAAATCCCTTTTTCGCTTCTCTACAAATGAGAGTCTGTTTATGAGGTGATAAAAAACAAAAATATCGATGATTTAAGATTTTTTTTTTTGATTTTTTTCAGGCGTCGAATTGAGAAATGGCGCAATTTTTTAGTGTAAAACACAGACGCCAGCAGGGTATTGAAAATCTACATGATGCTAGAAGACCTGTAATCCCATAGTTTTAGAAATCCTTCAAACTCGGCATGACAAATTAAAGCCCTGAGGGTATCAAAAACCATTTGAAGAAACCAAAATCCCACAGTAGATTCAAAGAATTACAATATATTATAGATTAAAATACTCAAAGTCTAACGCTCAGAGTTTGATGAAAATTGGCAAGAATATAATTATAAAGCGATTTTTTAAGACATCAGCGAAATTTTTAGCTCACGCTTTGCAGAAGCAACCGAGAGAATTTTAAGTCAGAATTTTGGAAAAGATGTGGCACTTTTTTTGTAAATTTTTCATGAAAAATTTCACAGTTGTTTCTACCATGGATAGCAAGGACCCTGCAAAAAAATCGTCTTTTTCCTTGCGGAGCTCATAAAGATATGGCTTTCACTTTTCGCGTACTCTCTCGGCCGCAAACATTTTTGAATATCTCAGCTGTGCCTTAAAAGCTCGAGCTATTTTAAAATTTTCAGGAATTGATATGGGGCCTATGCTCAATACGTGTGCAAAATCTAGGGGAAACATCAGTGTCGTACTTGGCGATTTCAAATCATGTTCTCCTGACTTG
Source organism: Bursaphelenchus xylophilus (assembly GCA_904066235.2). Lineage (NCBI taxonomy): Eukaryota > Metazoa > Nematoda > Chromadorea > Rhabditida > Aphelenchoididae > Bursaphelenchus > Bursaphelenchus xylophilus. The sequence goes on along the minus strand of CAJFCV020000003.1, from coordinate 10,337,807 downwards.
ATCTTTGTCCCTAAAAGCTGCTAACTAGCCACTTTTCCCTTTTTCCAATTACCCTCCAACTACTCTAGATCCTATTATCTACGCCATCGGCAATAATTTTCCAAATTCAAACCAACTTCAATCTAATTCTATTCTATCCGCGGCACGTTAAAGACTCCTCTTGTAAGCATGTTTGCAACCAAGAGGAAAATTTCTCTCGAGGTATTAAAGAGTTTTTTTTTTCTTGGCCGAATAAAAACACATACCCGAACTATCTTCTAAATGGATTTTGGCCTTTCTCGGCGAAAGGAGGAGGGGATCCTCGAATAAATCTTTTTGCGTTTCAAGCAAATTTTCATGGGTTTCGGCGGCCCCCCAAAAGTTCCGCAGCCACATGGGTTTGGTGAGTGGAACGGAAAGGGCGAAGATCCTGGGCAGAGAGCCGGAGGAAATGATGCCAATCGACCGCTTCCGGCGATAAATTTTGATAAATGTGGCGGGAAACTTGAGAATTAACGGGGAATGAGAGAGGTTCAGATTTCTTCATAATAATTGATGTCTGACCATCAGTCAGTCGGGAAAATAATGAGCACAATATCGCAGTGAAAATAGCATCGGCGCCGAGAACATGGAATGTGTCGCAGAAAGAGCGTTTTTTTCATTTCAGCGATACGATTGGCGCAGCGACATAGTGGTCATTATTTTCCCGACAGACTGACAAAAATTTGTAATTTTTTTGCTGCCGTATACGGAAATATCGTTAATATTAATTGTGATAAACGTTAATGTCATGAGTCAAACGAATTCGATAAAATCCGGAATTTTTTTATGACGTCATTTTCAAAAGGTATGTGACAGCTCGGTTTTTCAAAAATCACAGGTTTTTTTGATGAAAAGTTGTCGAAAAATCGACAATTTTTTTGCGATTATCGGTATAAAAAACTAAATATTTATAACCTAGTACGGGGAACTTTTGTCTTGCCGACTCTTCTCATTTCATGCGCTCTCTTGCAATGCAGGCCGATGACTATCTCTTATGCCGCTGGAAAACGTACAGTCATGCTATAAAACCTTAGAGGCTGATTTACAACTAGTCCCTAGTCCGTATCAAAAATTTCAGGCGATCTAGACAATATGTTACTTTAACATACTTAAAAGACATTTCCGAATACACCCAGTCAAAACGGAAAATTCAACACTCTTCGTTCGTAAAAAACCACACTGGATTTTTGGCCTTTTTCCACTGTGTGATCAGGCTGTAAACTTATTTTTTTAGCCCTCAAAATTAGCCTATAAATTTATTTCCAACTCTACCATATCCCGGATTTTTAATGCGAGCTTTACAACATACGTCAAAAGCAATCCGCTTTTCAATGAATGTTTCACCAGGAAACGGTTTAAATCTTCTTATCATCACACCCCCTTGTACGAAGATCATAGGGGCGGTGCAAGAGGACCAATCTATTATCCGATTCATAGACAAATCTAAATCCCCTTCCCACATTCGAATTCAGATTTCGAGGCTCAAACATAGGTCAGTCCCCAATTTAGGGATAATAATGGGAAAATAGACGTGCAGTTTGGGAAAATAACAAAGAGAGTAATTAAGAATGTGCAATAAAAAGTGCAAAATTTGAGAATTTCAATTTTCGCAGCGTCGTATTAGATGATGATTTAGAAAAGTCTCAAAAAACCTTATTAAAGCCTGAATTTCATTGAAAACTCAGTGAAATCTTCTTGCACAGCGCAGAGTTCGTATCCACGAACGTAAAGCAAGAAGTTACATGGCTGCAGTTCTATAAGAAAAAACAAGAAAATCAAATTTCGGGGGATGCGGCCATCCGTGCCCATCAAGGGAAAGAACAACGAAATTATCCTTTGATATATACGTTCTGACATGATGTGAAGTAACACGTACTTTAGTTCCTGGATGAAAATAGATTTTTTGGGGAGAAAAAGACGAAAATTTTGATTTCTCAAATATTTGAATAATTGAAATTTTATGCAAATTTACGCAAATTTTCGTTAAATTCTGAGATTGAAAAGTCAAAAAACACCTAGTTACACTTCACACTTGACAAAAATTTTAATTTTTTGATAAATAAAAATTTTCGAAAATTTGCATAATTTATGCAAATTTATGCAAATTTTCGTTGAGTATTTAGATTAAAAAATCAGAAAAAACGTAGTTTGACTTCGCACTTGACAAAAATCTTAATTTTTTTATAAATAAAAATTTTCGAAAATTTGCATAATTTATGCAAATTTATGCAAATTTTCGTTGAGTATTTAGATTAAAAAATCAGAAAAAACGTAGTTTGACTTCGCACTTGACAAAAATCTTAATTTTTTTATAAATAAAAATTTTCGAAAATTTGCATAATTTATGCAAATTTATGCAAATTTTCGTTGAGTATTTAAATTAAAAAATCAAAAAAAACGTAGTTAGACTTCACACTTGACAAAAATCTTAATTCTTCGAATAATGTTTAAAATTTCAAAAATTTGCATAATTTATGCAAATTTCTTCCACCTCACAAATTATTGCGCAAAAATGCAAAAAGTCATGAGATGATGTGAAAAGTTGACAAAAGCAGTCACACTCCCCGCACTCCCATTCATTATGCCCATATCGGATATCCAGCAACCTTTCGACAAAGTCGGCCCTCATAATAAAGTTGAATATACTCTTTACGTGCGACTTTTTATCTCGCTCTCTTAATTCACGCCGAGGACCTCGCACTCCCCCCTCCTCTCCTCGATTTAATTTCCGTTTCTTTCGGCGCGTGCGAATCCCTTACCTACTATTTATTTTTAGGGCCTTCGGGAAAGAAAGTTTTTCGCCGATAAATGGCCAAATTGCGATGAGTTCTCGGGAAAAAAGGAGGATAATATAAGTGACGAGGGGTGATAAAATGCATCAACATAGGCAGTAGAGTCAGCACAGTGCATTCAAAAATTTGAGAATTTTCTTTTTAAAAAATTTTGAAAATATCGACCAGTCGTAAATTTTATTTTTAATTTTTTCAATACTTTTAGAAAATTTTTGATGACCTCAGAACTAAAAAAAAAAATATTTTTTTATTAGTAAAATTGATTTTTATGTAATTTAAAAAAATGTAAAAATATTTAAAAAAATAAAAAAAAAATATTTTTTTTTATTTCGCTGGCAAATTTTACTCTTTTTTCACTGCAAAAATCATGTAAAAAACAAAAAAAAAATCACTTTTTAACAGTCGTAAATTTTTGATTTTTTATGGAAGCATTTTCATAAAATTGTTTTTGATGTCAAAACTCCGTAAAAATACAAAAAAAATACATAAAAAAAATACATAATATTTCGACTCACACATTTCCTGCGACACCAATTGATCGCCCACGGTGCCACTGATCAAGGGGACGCTGCTGAGAACGGCAGTGGGAACGGACGATTTTCTGGTGACGGAGCCCAAGGAGCCTGCAAATTTTCATAATTAATATCAAAATTTTTGGAGAAGAAAAAATCAAATTTTAGAAAAAAAATATCCAATGCCTCTGGAAAGCCCTTTATGAACTAAAAATTATGACCAAATTGAAAAACAAAATTAAAAATATGCGAAAGTGGGAAAAATGCAGAGAAAACTTAATAAAGTAGCTGCAAAGAGAACATATATTACAAACATGTCAAGGCGATATTAAATTTCATCAGAAAATACAAGGCCCATAACTGGAAGGCCAGACAGTTTTTGAGCAGAAGAATTTTCGGAAACACAAGATTAACTTGCCAAAGATATCATGAAAATAAGACAAAACTTGAAAGCAACTGGACTGCCAGACAGGACAACCATCACAGCCTATTTTAAGGCAAGAAAAACCTTCCGGAATGGCCATAAATAATATCAAAATCACTCAAATCCCATCACCTTCACGCTAAACCCCCCAAAAAACACATATATAAAAAAAATAAAACCAAAGCCGCCACCACGAAACTATAAACCTCTAATTGTCATGAATAATGTATGAAGCCCATCACACAATCGATCACCCCAAAAAAAACACCCCCAATCTCTTCTCCTACTCATCAAAGACGAATGGGCCAACTTCAGGAAGCTCAACTTTTTGGCTTTTTTGCGATGCGCGCCGCCGGTCTTGCGGCGCGTGAAGCCGATGCTGGAGTTGGGTCGGCTCTCTTCCACGTTTTGCATCGGTACCCAACGCTCCGACTCCGTGGATTGTTGCGAGCTTCTGGAGTTGTTGGAGGCATTGGATTCGGGACGATAATGACGGAGACTTTCGTCGTAGGACCAGGTGGAATGAGAGCGAAGAAGAACGGCGCGGCGGATGGAATCCGGACGGTGATGGAAGAACATAGCTTAGAGTTTGAGAAAAGAATGCTTCAGAAGCTTGTTAGCGAAGTTTCAGAAGGTTTTGTTAACGTGTCAACGCTTCCCAAGGCCTCAAATAAAGCCCTGTTTTTTCTCAAGGCGTCAAGTAGCAAATCCCGTTTAATTGAAGCCAACAAAAGCCGACAGTCCCAGTAACGTTCGCAGATGTCGCTCTGGCTCCAACACCTCCTTTTTTGATCAATAAAACGCTAGCCGAAAGTCAGCTCAGCGGTAGAAATCGACAGGTTTCCAAAAGTATCTTAATAGTGCAATTTCCTTGTGGGCCGAAAAACTTCCTTCAAACTCGTATCAATAGCCGAAAATTGGCCAAAAATCTCTTCTGTACCAATTCCAATAAACCACCAAAAACTGGGCACACCGACTTAACACCACTGTTTCAACACGGCACACATTTACAAAAAGTTACAAATCTGGTTAAGGCGTCTGAAATTATAAGATTGCAAATCAATTACTGAGGACGCTCGTAAATCTCGCTGTATTGTAGGGAGCAGTCTAAACCGGAAGTCGGGGAAAAGTTGCAAGTTTCAGGGATTAATTGGAACAGAAAGATTATCTTATATAGCCTACATTAGTTGACCTTTGGGTTCTATTTAATGATAAATCTTTTAAAGACATAATTTCAAAGTTATAATAGACGTATAAACCTCTTAAAAGTGAGCATCAGGGCTTTATGGCCCTTCTATTACCCATCCAATTATATTTTATGATCTATGGAGCGGCCAGACGGAGTCCATTTATTTGAAGAGCGTTCGGTTCAAGTCTCTGTGGACAACTTTGAACTTTGAAATGTCATTAAAAATTTTGGCTGCGCAAGACGCTTTCAATGTATCGGTTAGCAGTGGGTCGGGTAAATAGCGTGGATCTGGCGCGGCCTAGAAGATCCCGTCATCGGTTTGCGATGACTAGTTGCAGCTTTAGATTTGGTGCGCGATTGCGAAAAGGCGAGGCAATCTGCTGCGACAAATCCACATTATTTTCCCGACAGGCTGATACGTTAGCCAGTTAGGGGTAATGTATAGGGAGATAACTTACTGACAAAGAAAATTAAAGAATGAAAAGTTACAAAGATGGTAATTCCGGCAAAACATTCAGATCAGATGCCAATGCTTACATAATGACCCATCGCGGCAAAACAAAAATCCTACAAGATCGCAACGTACGCTATGAAGTTGCAGCTGAGATATATGAATGCTAAATTTGTAACACAGAAATCAAAGAAAACCTCTTCAAAACAACGGCAGAACACTAGCTCTCTCTTGTATAATATAAAGCCCTATGTATATATATGTGTATTACACTGAGTAACCAATAAAACAAAGGCAAACTCCTCTGCAACCAAAGAACCGTCACCTTATCCGACGGCAACCTTTCTGAATCCCTAAACCCTCCCAATATATGATCCTTAAGTCTTATCCCTTGAAACCCCACATTTCTCATACGCAATGCCCTAATCTCCACCTCACTAATGTCATCCTAATATGATTATCATAAAAAAAGAGACCTGTACTTGGCGGATTATCGCAATACGTGGTTTGGATGTGCAGGACTTGGTATTATTAGGCCATTCAATTAATTAAGCGAGACGCTGATTAAGGCCTTGCGTAAAAACGGTACGTAAGAACCGAGATTGCAATTTCCAGGATTAAATCGAGTTCATTACGAGGGATTAATGGAGAGTAATACACTGTTAGGCCAATGGAAAATACTCGGAGGATTCAGCAAAGTGTTTCTGGTCTTTGGAGCATACCTGAGGCAGGGAAATTTCAAACTATTGACGACAAGCGTGCCATGTAAATACTATGTTGCTGTTACATATTATCTAAAAACAACGAAATGCCAACCAAAAAATTAGCAACTGGTTGCGTCTACATAAAATGTAAACCCGTCTGAATCTAACATACAAATTTTTCAGCAAAAACAGGTGACCATTACAGCCGAATAACCCCATATTCAAGAGACAAAAAGTATGCGCAAAATGTTGGGAGAAACTGACCAAAAATTAATTCGCTGAATTCATTTTGTGCGTTGAACTGCTAGAAATATTGTCAACTCACAGCTGGCACAAAAGCCTACAAAAAATCTTACAAATTGAATGGTTACCTAAGCCCTGCGGCCAAAATGCAAAATTTGAAAAATCTTTTAGGTTTTACGTGGCTTACAAACAATAAGGATTATGCGAAAATGAACATCCGTACTACAAGAGCTCTCCGAAACTAACGTTTGCAGAGGTCACAATATTCAATCTTCGACCAAAATGAACCTCCGTATAACAAAGCCTTTCTATAACAAATAAATTTTGTGACTCGCAGTTCCTTATTTTGGGTTTTCGGTATCTAAAAAATCCTCGAAATCAGAAGTCTTCAACAGCATGTAAGTAACACTTCAATCTCGCTAGCAACCATAGTAATGAGTAACCCATCAACGTCAATCTTGCTCATCCCTCCCAATCTCCCTCTTCCTCACATCAAACTTCTCGGAATCAAACCCCTCTTCTGGCCCGGAGATAATCCCACTCCCGCACTCTCCAAAAAAGTTCTGCAGCCCATCACGCGCAGATTACATTCGAGACAAAGACAGGATTGTAAATATTTTCAGGGTGACATCAGACGGAAACTCTGTTGTTGTGATAAGCAAGATTAGACGGGCTTTGGCTGTGGAGGAGGAGGAATGCAGTATGAAGGGGGTAATAATGGGAACCTTGCCGGGGATCAGACTTTATTTAAAGCCTTTTCAGAAGGATAGAAGTATTGTAATACGGTTAAACCGAATAGTAAAAAAAGGTGAAATCATTAAGAAGGTGATACAGTGGAATCTCGGCAAAATAAATTACACGGCTCCAAAAAAATTTTCCTCAAATGCCATCTTCCTGGGACGAAGTTAGTCATCTGTGAAGCTTCATAAAAACCGTTGTGATAAGCATGACCACACAAAACATACACCGATAGATGGCGTTTTCAACGTTCTTTCAGGCGATATTAACAGAAGCTCCAAAACATTAATTCTGCCTGTAAAAAATGCACAACAAAAAAAACGGCAGGGTCATACTTCTAGGCTGGTTCACATACCAATTCCTGGAAAAAGCCTCTCATTGTCAAAACCCACGATTTTAATTGTTTCTAACAATAAGGTGTACACAAAGTTAGCAAGTCAGATAGTAAAAACATATTTCCCCATTACCTTTTTGAAATTCAGGCTAAAGAAACTGAACTTGCAGGCTTTCTTTCACCAAATTCTAATCAAATTTTTAGCCTTTCTGACCCTCTAAAATCTCCATACTCTAAAAAAAGATTTGTCCAGCCCTTTCAGACTTCATACAACTTGATATGAGGCCACAACTTCCTCCTACTCTCCAAAAAAGCCAACTTGTTTATCACCACCTCGACACATATATAATATTTAAGGAGCGAAGACGGGCCTTCCGGCTATTCCTTGCGCATCGCTCTCTATCGAACAAAGGCGCGAAGAACCCCGGCCAAACTAAACGAATCTGATGATGGCGGGAAATAAGATTGCTACGGCGGAAAGAAGACGTTATATCCGCCGAGAAGAAAGGATGTCAGCTTTGAGATGTCAACTTGCCTAAGGAGACGAGTGGGAGGAACGGGAGTTCACAAAAATAGTTTGGAGTAAACCCAAAAGTTTTTGAATCTTTTTCAATCTTTGGCAGTCATAAAACTGCTTCCTACAAGAGGAATTGTCAGAGCTTTATAAAGGCCGGTAAAACTGCGGTTTGGCTTTTGCATAGTGAAAAGGAAAAATAATTTTCTAGGTAGTTTCTTCTTACCAGTGCCCTGCTTCCTGAATCATTTAGACCTTTTGTGCACATACTATCGATTAACCAACAGATTTGAGATAACGAAATTCGTTTGTGAGAATTTTTGGAAGACAAAATTCATAATAAAAAAACAAGAAAAATTTACGACCTTCCTTTCTGTGGAGAAAGCAAGGTTTTTTCCCGGCTAGCCAGGAAAAACCGGCCAAAGATTCTTCCCAAAACTCGGTTTTTGACGCCGCATTGATTAGCCAGGAAAACAGCTTAGCCAGGAAACAGCTTCAACTATGCTGGATAGACATGTTTCTAGCTTACAGCCTCATTTTTCCAAGTATGAATTAACAAGAAAATAAAGATTTTCCTTGGATTAATTGTTTAAAAAATCATTTGCGTGGGCTCATGGTGGCCTTAAGTTTTGTGCACAAAATTTACAATAGGATCTTACTAATACCCGGATCTTGCCGATAATCCTACAATACCGTTGCTAGAGCAAAGAAAGGTCCATGAAAAAAATGCCAATAGGGAGGGGGACCACGGTAAATTTATTATTTTTCAATGTTTTGGTTTTTATTTTTTCCCAGGTGGCTTTCTTACTGTGGTAAAAAAACCACCCCCTCCTACAACAGTTCCACCAGCTGCCCTCTTATAATCCTAGTCATCAAAACAAGGACAAGATCAAGACGACTTTACAACCAGCACTCTGCTTGCACTTTTCATTAAAATCTAATCTTTACACCAATTCCCTCAGCCCAAAGCAAATGATCCTCTTTCCACTATATATAAATTTTAGCCGTCTAGTAAACATTAACGCCGGAGGAAATTTACTTTTTTTTCGCATTGGTCTTTTGACTACAAAAACGGCAAAGAAACGGAACATCAGCGTTTCTAATTGTTCCTGTGCAGCAACGCGGAATGCCCCTCGCAAACTTGGCGGGTTGTCGAAGAAAGGGAGCGAGGGTGTGAGAAGTCACGCTGCAGAATATTAGAGTGGGTAATAGCCTTAGGGTGAGCAGAAAAGTAAAAAAGTTGAAAAAATAACATATAAAAGAACTCTTCTAATCAGGGAAGATTTCCACGTGCGACGCTCAGATTTTGTTGAGGTTTGGCACACTCGACCGGTATAGGGCACATATCAATTCCTGAGCGTTTTAGCTTGCGCTTTGCAGGGACGGCTGAGATATTCAACGATCTTTGTGACCGAGAGGGTATGCGAAACGGGGAGAGCATTTCGCTCATAAAGAAAAAAATTTTTTGACTGTATCCTTGCCAGTTTCATTTTGAAAAAAATGTTTTTTTGTGGAAAAATTACCCTCTACGGTAGAAATAGGCATGACACTTTTCATACCAAAATTCACAAAAAAGTGGCTTATTCTTCCCGACTTTTGATGTAAAACCCTTCGTCATTTCTGCAAACCGCGGGCTAGAAGTATCGCAACATACCTAAGAAATGCCATTACTTTAATGGCACCAATTTTCATCAAAATCTGAGCGTCACATAAGTGTAACTCAATGATCGCGCAAGATGGACAGTACTCAAAGCGCAACGTTATAGTTTCCTAACACAATGGAACCACTGTTCAAAAAAAAAACTCCCGTGTAATGAAATTTATGCGTTGCAAGCAATTTCAAAGATCTGAGTTACGTGAATACAGCGCAATTGAAGCTGCATGCTTACTGACAAATCTTTAATCAATGCGGCGTTTCGTCACAAATCGAATTTTCGGGAAAATCTATGGCATTTTTTTCTTGGCTAGCCGAGACGCAACCTTACTTCCTGGTCAGAAAATAACGTTCAAAATTCTTCTTGATTTTTGAAGACCAAGTTTTGCTCTACAAAAAGAAACCCCTTCTGCAAAAAAAATTTTAACATCTAAAATCGTCCTGTAATGTCGCCTTGAGACCTTCTTACATACCAAACAAAATTCTAGCAGATAAAAGTCTCAAACTTTTCCGTTTACCAAGCCTACAATGGTCCGAGATACTCATCCAAAACTAATTTTTTAAACCGGAAATAGCGACATATGCATTATCAAGTATGTTAAAAATAAAGACTACTGACAGCACAAAAAATCATATTTTCCCACGCCGCTACGTGTCCAAAACAACACCTTGCAAGCAAATATACACTGCTAAAAAACGGGTGTAGAAATCTACCTACGTTGTTTTCATCGTATTACATTATCCCGAATGGCAGCCAAGAGATCCCTGAAAACTGCCCACTTTTTAAACATCCAATATATCACTAATCTCCCAGAATTTAGGAAACGAGAAGGAAATTTGGCTTAATCCAACGACTACATTTCGACTGCAAGCCGCAGAAACCAAAGACTGGCGTTGGTAAAGTCCGTGGGAGATTTTTACCAACTTGTAAGTTGGTAAGTTGTAAAATTGTGATTTTGAAGGGAAGCTTACAAAGCGCAACATTCATACATGTATATATATATGTAATTATTCGATGAGAATTGGGGCAAGCAAATAAAAAGCGAATAAAAATTTTGGAAACGGTGCCACACTTTTCCCAGCGTTCCACCCAAAAATCTCGGCCTAGTGTGCATTCCGCGCGCTAGGAAACTGATAAATTAGAATAATAGATCTAAATTTGTGCCAAATTTCATCAACCTATCTGTCGGGAAAATAATGAGCACCCTGACGCATCGAAAATCGCATCGAGAAAATGAATTGCGTCGCAGCAAAATAAAATTTTCTTTCAATTCACTGACGCAACGGCCAAGTGCTCACTATTTCCCCGACAGTCTGTTATTTTTGCTGCTTTTATAAAAACAGGAAAATTTTCAAAATATGTATTCTAAATTTTTCGTTTAAAAGTCCGCATTTCCTTCGCTCTTATGTAGGAACCAAGCTGCAAAGCATAAGCAGGAATTTTTGCAAATGGCTGTGAAGCCTAGAAAAGCCTTGGGGACGAATTTTTGAGAGACATAAAAGTGCAGCACTTCCTTCTTGGGAGGTGTGAAAGAGAGCAAAAACTAAGTTCATTGAGCTATGCAAATAAGAAAACACAAACAAAATAATAGAAAAAAATATCAACGCGGCAAAAAAAAACAAAACAAAAAATCGGCTGACAAGATTTACCACATTTCCGCCACCCAATAGGTATAGAAGCAAACGAAAATTACTTTTCCTACCAGTTGAGGTCCGGCTCAGCAGCCTGGCCAAGGCCCGATGATGCCCAGGCTTGTCGCTCTTCACTTTGAAACTCATGGCTACCGTATTCTAGCCCCTTCGGTGTTATGTCTGGCAACTCCTCGAATCAAACGTGACTGTTGGTGGATTAGGATGACATAGTTGGCGGAAGACAATAGAAATCCTGTAAAGATTTGTAGGGTAATTCTTAGCAAAGGAGTAGATGATTCACCCGCGAAAATGTAGTTTATTTACTCGCAAGGGCACGCGAACGGCACGGTGAATAATAAAATAAATATTATGCTAAGATTATACTAATTATATGGCAATTATTATGTAGTTGTAATATAGGGCAAAGAAAACTGAGGTTTGGTAGATAAAAGTCCAAGAAAAAGCAAAAAAGAAGGTGAAAAAATTACAGTGCCCTCACCAAGAATGTTTGCAAAAAATGCACATATTTGCTTTATATTATATTTTGTAAGCATGTTTCGCATAGTCCATATATAAAATTCTGAGAATTTCAGTTGGAAAATTCAACGAATCGACCGAGAGAGTACGCGAAATGTGGAGAGCAGAGAAACACGCTTTTTGTCCATTTCTTTGCCAGTATCGTGCAAAAAAACGATTTTTTTGTGGAAAAACTTTTCCTACGTTTTTTGTGCAAAACCTGTTATGCAAAAGCACGCCAAAACCATAATTTTTTTCAATTTTCGACCTAAAAACCTCGGTTGTTTCTGCAAGGGGCAAACTAGGAATCCCGTATGTTTTAGAAAAAATAATTCTAAATTTTTGCCAAGCCTCATAAAAATCTGAGCGTCGCCCTTGGAGTACATCCTCTGTTAGTATTATATCCCAAATCAGCAGTTTCCAAAAAAATTCCTCCAGGTTACGCAATTTTTTACACCTTTGAAACCTCTTACAATCTTTTCCATTAACTATCCCCCTTGATTCAAGCAATCCAACCCTATTACTCCCCAACCCAAACTTTTATCACGTGCCCGCCGTAAACGGTTTATTTCCAGGAAAAAACAAGTCGTTTCCGGACGAAGAAGATCCTTCAAGGTTATCTCCTTCAGCGGCACAACTCTTAAAGCCAAGTTTATTTTCCACAAAATTTGTAAATTGTCAAGGAAGAGGGGAGGGGAGGAAGAAGGGTGGGTTAAAGAAGGTCGTTTAATACATCTGAAATTGCCCTGGTTCGCGTGGTCGATGGGGTAAATAATGATGTCTAGGGTATTCGGAGGATAATTGGAGAGGGAACGGTAGCTAGGCAGTAGGATTTAGGGGCAAAGATCAAGCCGGGACAATGGAATTTCAGTTGGAAGCAAAATATGGGAAGTTGTCAAAGTGCGACGGTCAGATTTTCTTTAAATTTTACATATATATTGTGTATGGGCCCCATATCAAGTTCTGAAAATTTTAGCTCGCGCTCTGCAGGGGCAGCACAGATATTGAACAATATTTTCCACCGAGAGAGTACGCAAAACGCGGAGAGCGGTCAGAGAAAAGACTCTTTTCGGCCATAGCTTTGCCAGTTTCGTTCGGAAAAAAATATTTTTTGTGGAAACATTATTATACTTTCTGCTGTAGAAATGGGTGTGAAATTTTCATGCCAAAGATTTGCAAAAAAATGCCACATTTTTTTAAAATTTCGACTTAAAAATCTCGATCGTTTCTGCATCGCCGCGAGCTAGCAATCTCTATATTTCGAAAACAATATTCTAAATTTGTCTCATCAAAATCCGAGCGTCGCACTTGAAGTGCATCTCCCGTTCGACGTTTTTGGCAATTAAAAAGATGGATTGTTTTTCTCTATATTATAATTGGAAAGCAAAGTCTGCAAAACTCTGTTTTTTCCCCAAAAAATCTATCACAACTACGTGTAAATCCGAGAAATATTCCAAAGCCTTGGCGAATTTGAGAATATAATTAGCATGTTTTCGGCAGCCGACAAGCATTTGTCGTTATGAGCCCTTCGACTCTCCAGCCGAATGTTTCTTTGGAGGATTGGATTTCAATGAGCGTTCCAAGCAAAGTACGACGAAAAACAGATGATAATCAAAACTTGAGTGCGAAAAAAGTAGGAGGGTCCAAGTTTTGTGATGTAGAAGAACAGGGCATGTTTAGCTATGAAAAAGAAGTCAAAAGGGATCCGACGTATTTTACAAAACTTGCAATGAAGATGTCATAGATGCAGAGGAAGCTCTATACGACCTTATTCCGCACAACAAAACCTGTCTATAACAAACAGTTTTAGAGGTCCGAAGAGTCAATTTAAAGGCAAAATAAACCTCCGTATAACAGGACCCTTTGTTAACATAATGAATCATTTTTTGGCCCTTCCGATTCGTTGTACAGAGGCTCAACTCTCACCTCTAACAGGTCAATAAGCAAAAATATAATAATATCTAAGTGCTCTAGATTTTTTGCAAAGGAACTAACCAACAAATCTTGCAGAATCGGCGAGACAAAAGGCATTAACCTTTGCCAAATTCGATTTCCGCATCGTTTTTCCCCCAATAACAAGGGTTTTCTTTGTTTTCTTCCTTATCGATGATGTCTGGAGGTTCATTGCTAAGGGGCTGTGGTAAAGATCTAGCTGGGAAATGAACTGTCAAACCATAGACACTCAAGCGAGCACAGCCGCCAAGAGGATTTCCAATTAAACAGACAGGATAGATGACAATCAAATATGACAGGGGAAGTACTCCAAGTGCAAAGCTCAGACTTTGATGAAAGTTGGCGCAAATTTAGAGCAATTCTTTCAAAGACATGTTCGAGACTTCCAGCTTAGGTTTCGCAGAGACGATCGAGACTTTCAGGCCAAAAGTTGGAAAAACCGTGACAATTTTTTGTGAATTTTGGGATGGAAAGTTGTAGGCCTATTTCCACCATAGACTGCAATGGCTCCACAAAAAAAATGTTTTTTCCTCACAAAACTGACAAGATACGGCCAAAAAGTGTTTTCCTCTGTGACAGCTCCCCGCGTTTTGCATACTCTCTCGGCCGCAAAAATTGTTGAATATCCCGGCTGCCTCTGCAAGGCGAGAGCTAAAACTCTCAGGAATTGACATGTGGCCTATGCCCGAAGTGTGTGCAAAAATTAATAAAAATCTGAAAGAAAATTGTTTGAGGTACCTCCCTTTCAAGCATACAATATTCTCTAGCCTTTTCATAAGCATTGTACAAACATCCGACCACCCTTTTCCACACCCAAACACCTCATTTCCTCTAACATCATAAAAAATACTGTAAATACCCCGCGACCTCAGCTCTGCTGGTAATAATAAAATCCATTCATCCAACAATAGAATCCACATCTCGGCCGTCCGCCTCCCTTGCTCCAAAAGTCCAAGAAGAATTAAATAAATTTGAAGAGCGACCCCTTCCCTTCTATCAAGTTAGTCCCCGCAGGGCATGTCATAAACACGCGTATTCGAATACTTTCTTTTTCCTGTCCAATGCATCGCCGAATGGTCCACGACAGTTGCATCGGGAAGAAAAAGTAAATGGAAGAAAATGAGGTTGCGAAGAACCGACTTGAACGCAGATAATATAATAATAGAAGAAGTAGTACTAGGCTTTGCGAAAAGCCGCCGGACTGATTTTTGACGTTTGCAATGAACTGTAAAAGAAGATTCAGAGTGCGAGCGATGACCTAAATAAGCCTAATGCACGATGTAAAAAGGAAGAAAATTAACAGTGCAAATTAACAGGAAACTGTTGTTTCCTTATACAGTTTGTGTTGTCAATACGCGACTTTCCGGAAGGACTAGTGGAAGGGGAACGCTCACAGATTTTGATGAAACCTGGCACAAGTTTAGAATAATTTTTCATAAGACAAGTGCGAGACTCCTAGCTTGCGCTTTGCAGAAACGACCGCGATTTTCAAGTTAAAAATTGGCAAAAAGAAATTGTTTTTTTTTTGCGAATTTTCGTATAAAAAGTTTCATGCCTATTTCTACCGCAGAATCTATCCATTGTTTCCACTAAAAATCATTTTTTTCGAGCGAACTGGCAAAGATATTGCCAGAAAATGTTTTTCTCTCTGACCAGTCTCAGCGTTTTGCTCGCTCTCTCGGAGGCAAAGACCAGGCTGCAAAGCGCAAACCAAGGTCTTCATTGTGAACAACTTTGATTTAAAAAACCATTTTTTCGCCGGTTTGGCCTACAAAATCACAAAAACGCTTTATGCCTTGTACTTTCATTAAAAAAACATCCTATAATAGCATAACAGTTTCAAAAAGAGCGAAGAAAACAAAAAACCTTCAGGGAACTTTAATGCCGTAAGTCGCCAAAAAGTTTCCATTTCCGAAACAATCAAAAGTTCATTAGCATCCCAGGGAGCGGGCCATGTGTTCGTCTGCCACTAATCCACTGTAACTCAGCGAGTCTAGAGAATTAAAAATTGCTAAATGTGTTGTCATTCATCTCTGCCCATGATGGGAGGTATGCGAGGATCGGATTAGCGAGTAGGCGAAATTTATTAATGAGGAAGTTGTTTTACGAAAAAGTGGGATTTTGTTTGCACTTTTCCAAGAAGGAAAAGGCATTTTGTAATTTACAGTGGAATTGTTCAAAGGGTGAGGCGTACTAAAATTGTTATTATAGATTACAAGGTAGTGTTCAATGTGGAACACACAGATTTTCTTTTAATTTTACACAGAAATTGGGCCGTGGTCGTACATCAAGTCCAGGAAATCTTAGCTCGCGCTATAAAGCTTCCGGCCGCTGTATTCAACGGTCTTTTCTGACGAGAAATGTAGGTAAACTCGAAGAGTAGAAATAGAAAAAGAACTCCTTTTGACAACATCTTTGCAAGTTTCGTTTGGAAAAAAAATATTTTTTGAAGAAACATTACCTTCTACAGTAAAATTAGGCGTGAAAATTGTCATGTTAAAAGTCACAAAAAAAAGTATTACATTTTGTCAACTTTCAACCTCAAAATCTAGTTCTGAAAAACGTAAAATACAATCACTTTTCCTGCAAAATTTTGCGAGTTTCCTCTAAAAATTATAGTATGAAGTATACATGCTTATTTAAAGTTCCGTATAGTTTATGACAATTTCATGATGACAAAAAATTCTCCACCCACGATGTTAAAAAGACACACAATTTATAACCTTGTTAACGCCCTGGTAAAGCAAAATAATAAATCCTCAGCCTCTCCGCTTATTATATTAACGTTTAATTCTCCTGGTAAAAATTCGTCATTCTACAAACTCTCCAAAAACGTCATTTTAAACTTCCCATCAGCGAAGATTAAGACTATCAACCCGTTAAACCCCAAACAATTCGATAAGGCATTTCTTTGAAGAGTAATAATGCAAATCCATGTGAAATACATACTAGTTAAAGAAATATAAAAGTCAGAAGAGCCGAAAAGATAACGGAAAAGATTAAGCGATTAATTATCCGCACATAAAAATAGACAATTGCCCTTATTATAGCCCAATTCCACACTCTCACTTGCTGCGGAACAAATTGCAAATGAAAAGGGAGCAAAGGTACCAAAAATTAATTCCGAAAAGGAAATGGCCAACGAACTTTCAAATGGGAGGTCGTTAAGGATGGATATCTTCGAGGAAACTCGTCACGAAGTAATTTGAAAAGAGAAAAGTTCCTGGTTTTTACAGTTTACGGTGAAATTATCATCATCATGGGCAGATGATGATCGTGGCACTCCTTAGTTGAGGCTTAAGTGAAGCGGAAAGCACAGTAATATTCGAGACTCTGAAGAAATTAAAAGTCATCGCGACTTTTTCCAATAGAGATGAAAAATAGCTGATATAAATTGCAAAAATTCCATCAAAAATTTTTCAAAAAAGCTGATCGATTTTTTTTTATGCAGTAGAGGTTTTCGGGCAGCTACTTTGGGACAATTACTGGGGTTCTAAAGTCGAAAGTTTCGAGAAAGTTGCCTTTGGAAAAGAAAATTTCAATATGGAGTGCAACATTTCAGCCCATGTCATATGTGTAAAGAAATACTCCAGCCACTCTTGACCATTTTTCATGCAGATTTTGGCAACGCTGATAAAACAGCAATAACTTGATTTTTCGCCGGCAGCATTTTTTTCATTATTTTTTATTCAATTTTTGATAAAGGTCGTTGAAGCTGTAACTTGGCTGCGCTTAGGAGTGGTTAAATATTCAAAAATTGACATTCAAGCTTTCATGTAAAATCTTGATATAAATTTACAGGGTCCCGCTAGCAAAATAGTTGATTTTTCAGCTCGGAATTATTAGAATTATAATCAATCACATAAATTACCCTTCAAATTGCCAAAAATAAATTTAAGCCCCACTGATAATCACCACGACCGATGTTTAAACTACAGACGTCCTAAATACTAGTAGCTTCTCTCCCGTCAATATCAAGACACCAAAAACTTTATAATACGCTTATTGACCGAAAAAAAGCAGATAAGATCGCTTTAAGAATCTCTAGAGTAAAGGTGCAGCAATTTGGTCGAAGCAGTTTGCAATACAAAAGAGTAGGAGATCAGGGGATTTAAATTTTTCGAAGGAATTAATAAATTGGGATTGTAAGAGGTCGCTAAAGATTAATGTATTAAAATTCGACGCAGAGCTTGTCTTGGATTTGTCCAATTTTTTAATTTTTTGGGGATTTGTAAAATTTAATGAGCAAATTATCTGAAATTTTTAAAAAATGATTTAAAGCTGAAGAAAATGATTCAAAAATATTTGGTTTTTTAAAAACGAAGGGGCTAAAATGCGAACATCGTGACTAATGATTTGTTTATAAAAGATATTCAAAAATAAGAAAGGAAAAAAAGAAGGAGCTCAGTGGAGCCGGATTGTCTTTGGCACAGTGTTTTTGAGCACGTGTTGTTTTTTCAAGAGTGAAGACTAAAGACTCTAATAACGTCGGAAATTCTTGAAAAAAAGAAATATTCTGATTTTTGTCCGAATTTGTGCATCAAAATTACAGTAGGATCTCAGTACATCAAACTGTCCAAGGTCACATGTCTATAACAAACGATTTTCGAGACCCTAACGATCAAAATTGAAGGGAAAATACAGCTTAAAAGACGTCTGTTAATTAGGACACCTTTTTGTTTCTGACGACTTCATTTCGATATATCATTCTCAAACTATACAATAATACCAAACCACGCAAATTATGACTTTGCCAACGTCTTTAACAAACGAAATTACAAAGCTACAGCCTCTAATTTGTTTTTATTTACCGCAGCTTTTCTTCGCAGTATTCGTCATTCTACAAAGTCATGAGAAAGAAGCGGTATTGTAAATATGCCATATAGAAAAACTCGAGTACAGCAGTAATTATTTTGAGATTTTCAAACTCGCAAAAAAGTATTTTCGCAACGTTTTGAGCTATCAAGGAAAGGGTCTCAAGTCAGACGATCAGGTTTTCTTTAAATTTTGTAAACGTCTTCATATGGCACCTATCTATTGCTGAGAGTTTTAGCTCGCACTTCGAGATATTGAACGATATTTGCGACCGAGAGAGTACGCGAAACACGCAGAGCGGTCAGAGAGAAACACTTTTTGAACAGATCACCGCCAATCTCGCTGAAAAAAAATCTTTTTTTGGAACATTAACAAGGAAAAAAGTGCCCAATTACCCCAAGGGCAACACCCCCATTTCTTAAAAATTTTGCAAGCAATATCAATTTCTGAAAATTTTTTGAGAAAATATAGAGAATACGCAACATGCGGAGAGCAGTCACAGAGCAAAACACTTTTTTGCCATATCATCGCCAGCCTTGCGAGGAAAAAATTTCTTTTTTGTCAAAACACTACCCTCTAAGGAAGACATAGACATGAAATTTATAAAACCGCAAAAAAGGTTTTTTTGCCAACGCTCGACCTAAAAATCTCCGTTTTTTCTGCAAATCTGAAGCTGGGAATCTTGCAAAATTTTAATTTTATCAGAGCGTCGCACTCATTCCGCAATCTCAAAAAAAAACACTTTTTTTCAAATTTCACCCAAAATTTGCCCAAATTTATGCTTGTTTCCCAGCCTTACAAATCAAAAAACAAAACACCCCAGGGGTCCCAATTCCAATTTGCAATTCTCCAAAAGGTCTCGCCATGCTCCCATTTCAGAAATTTAAACCGAATAATTCTCGGCCGTTCCCTTTGTCACTCCCCTCGATAATCACTTTTTAATGCATATACACTTTGCGATGCTGTTGACAAAAAACGTTTCCATATTTAATTGACCAAAATCCCCGCACTTATCCCTCAAAAAAAGAACTTCCTTTTTGGACCAACTTTCTTCTCTGGCTCCAAAGAATATCCGAGAGCCCGCGGAAACATGGGGAATTGAATAAAAAACGGAACAATAAGCAATTGGGCAAATAATTGAAAGCTATTTTTCTTCGCCTTTTGGCGACAACGTCTTCACTGTTTGCTAATGGTATTTAGGGGAGAAAAAAAGAAGATGGGATTGATAAGTGTTCAGAGTGATGTAATTGGGACAGGAGAGAGATCAATCGGTTATGTGGGAGATCAAAAAGAAACGGTAACTGGAAGTGGTGTTTAGAATTGTCAAGTTTTTGACCTGGCCTCTAAATATAAAGACAACCAACCCCCATGTTGGCTCATATAAGGCCGGCCAAGGCTTGGGCACGTTAAAAAATATTTCAGAAAACTGAAAACAACAAGGAATCTCGGATCCTCGACTTTTTTTGCAATGTCCCTCCGAATTATCGAGTTAGAAAAATTATTTATCTCTTCGAAAAAACATTCTCGAAAAAACACTTTTTCTCTGTGAAAATTTTCTTTTGTGACTCGATAATCCGGCGATACTTCGTCAAAAATCAATGTCGCGGAACTTCACCTTTTTTACCTTTTTTTTGATCTGTGGCGGAGTAATCATTACAGATAAAATTCAAGTTTTTCTTGCCATTTTCAGCCCAGAAAACTTGAAACTCAAGACAGTCATCATTTTTGAGTACTGTAGGGAGCATTAGAAAATTGTTTCTTGCATAAGAAAGACAGCAAAAAATTGTCAAAAACTCTTATTAAAAGTCTATGGCTAGTTGAAAACAGTACGTAAAATCTTTGGAAAATTTGAAAAGAATTCTCATTTGGCGCTTCATACAATATGGGAAGTTTCCTTGCAAATAGGGAAGCTTTCCAGATAAGATTTCGAGAGGCTAACCCATTGCTAGAGACAGAATAGACCTGACAAATTTAATAACATCTAAATATATAAGACCTAGAACACTCAATAAAAATTAGCCCTCTAGCATCCGCAAAGCTACCAAAAATCCTCAAGCACTTTGCTGACAAACATCCGGCAGTTTTATAGCGCATGATGTGAGATTAATGCTCAACAACCTTTCGTGGCTTCACAACACATCACTCTTCTCTAAACCGTATTTCTCCACCAAATGTCACTAGTGTATGCGGCGCGAAACAGAAAAGAATAATCTCCAAAAAATGGTCTAATCCATTCTCCGGCTATTTATTTATTGTAATATAACTCCCCTATCTTCCATTCAGATTCCCGGGATATCCTCCAAAACAAAAACATTTTAGAATCCTTGCAAGCGAAAAAAAGAGTAATGACGTTGTTTCCGAAAAGAAGATTATATATGTTACCTTTGTGGGCTTGTCAACCTACGTTTGGAAGTAGAAATGAGAAAACTAACAAGCTTAATGAAGCCATAAAAGGCGTGTTCATAGAGGGCATAATGGCCCATGTTTCCAATGCAACCATTTCCCACGACGGCTCTAATAATGAAAGCGTAACGAAGATCACGTGCAATTGAAGGCATTAACCTTTTATACTTTGAATAAAAGCAATTGTTAAAGGTCGAAAATCAGCAAAAACTATTTCTTCGCCAGATGAGTGGAGAAATGGCATTGTGTTTCGCACGTGGAGCAAAACATATCTCCAAAAAAAGGCATTTTTCCGCATGATTTTTGCAAAAATATTATGCAATTTTCTCTGACCTCTCTCCTCTTTTTGCGTATTCCCTCCTCGTCAAAGGTTGCTGATTTTCTCTGCGGATACTATACAAAGAGCAAACTAAAATTATCAAACTATGATACAGATAAAAGTAGATCATGCATCCTATGTCTGAAGAAAATCTGACAAGGGAATTACCTCAAGTCGACGTTCAGAGATTTTTACATTCTGCACATGCACACCGAGCATAGGACACGTATCAACTCATGAGAATATTAGCTTACGCTTTGCAGGGGCAGTAGAGATATTCAACGATCCTTGCCGCCGAAACAGCGAGGGAAACACGGAGATCGGGCAGAGAGAAAAGACTTTTTGGCCAATAATCTGTCAGTTTTCAGTGGAAAAAGATAAACAGTAGAAATAATCACAAAAGTTTTGATGCCAAAATTCGCCAAAAAGTGGCACGTTTTTTCAAGTGACGCATGTCAAACTGAGGAGTCCGGTGACCGGAATAGACTCTTCGCTATCGGTTTTTTACACTTCGTCTTAATTTCGCAGAGAAAGAGAGAAAAACGACACGCAAATGCGTGCTCTCTCGCCCCAAAAAATTCCCCATTTCTTCCCCGACAAACCGTTTTTTCGCGTTTTTTTTGGCAAATTACCAATCCATTCACCGGACTGCTTTAGCTTACCTCAGTTTGACGTGTGGCGTCCAAAAATCCATAGCCTTTTATGCAAAGCGCGAGCTAGGATTGTGGCACGTGTCTTGAAAAAAAATCTAATAGAAGCCTCGAAATTCGAACGCTATAGTACACATATAGTACCATGTATTCATAAGTGCTAAAGATTTAGAAATTGAGATTATTGTTAAAAGGGGCATGCAAGACACTAAAAACATGCATCTCTTAAAGTGCCACACATCGGTCATTCCTAAATTACTTTTGTCATCCTTTAACAAACCATTGGCGTTCACCTATTGCTTAAAAGACGATTTTTGGCTCGCTGCGTCAGCGGTGGACATAGGAAAAAATCGATTTTGAGTTTTTTGCATAAAAATGACCGTCGGCATGTGCTAAGGAAAAGCGAACAACAGTTTTTCTCAATTCTGCCCGGAAGGCATAAATTTGCTTAAATTTGTCTTTTTTGGAATTTTTGACCTGGTGACGTCATAGAAAGAGCAAATCACCCAAAATTTTGCTTGTATACGTTTTCGACCATTGGGAATTCATTTTTTTGAAAACTAAGTCTCTCAGATTACTGTAACATAGGCATATTGCAATCCGGTCGATAAAAATCGACCGTAACTCCTTCGTATCAAAAATCCCACAGGATTTTATTTCAGATTCGGATTCAGCGTAAAATTCTGCATAATGTACACATAATGTGAGGTCATAACTCCAGGGGGGAGATCGCGTAGTATATTGGATTTTGACAAAAATTACGTTTGAAAGGTCGCGGGTTCGATCCCCGCTTGGTGCAAATATTGAAAACATGGCGGAAATCGCGTTTTATGGACACCTAAGGGTTATGTGAGATACACTAAGCAATTTTAAACATTAATGCATATCTAATTGCGAGTAAAACAGATTTTATATAATTTTTGGGGACTGAATATGCAAAAAATGAAACTGCTTCAAACCGCTTGAAATTGGCAGCACTTATTGTAGGGTCAATTGTAAGAAACTTTTCCGTTAACTTTTTTTGGTAATAGATCACCGTACCATGGATTACTGTAACATTAAACCTGATTTGGTTTTTCGTGTACCACATGGCGCATCGAAGTCGGATTGTCATCATTGTGCTCAGAATAGTTAAGAAAGAGTTTTCCTGTGTACAAAAAAAATTTTATGGCTGTACCGTTTGGAACGGCCGAGTTATTTGACGCACTTTCACCAATTGATTATGACATCAAGACGCGTTGCAATTAAGGGCAAATTTTCTTTCATATATAGGAAGTGGATCTTTTCGCTGTCTAAAGCGACTAATTAAAACGATTTAAAATTTTATGCAAGAATTTTTAAGAAAACTGCTGTTAATCAGGACACGTTTAACGCTACAGTAATCCATCGTACGGTGATCTACCAAAAAAAGTTAACGGAAAAGTTTCTTACAATTGACCCTAGAATAAGTGTTGCCAATTTCAAGCGGTTTGAAGCAGTTTCGTTTTTTGCATATTCAGTCCCCAAAAATTATATAAAATCAGTTTTACTCGCAATTAGACATGCATTAATGTTTAAAATTGCGTAGTGTATCTCACATAACCCTTAGGTGTCCATAAAACGCGATTTCCGCCATGTTTTCAATATTTGCACCAAGCGGGGATCGAACCCGCGACCTTTCAAACGTAATTTTTGTCAAAATCCAATATACTACGCGATCTCCCCCCTGGAGTTATGACCTCACATTATGTGTACATTATGCAGAATTTTACGCTGAATCCGAATCTGAAATAAAATCCTGTGGGATTTTTGATACGAAGGAGTTACGGTCGATTTTTATCGACCGGATTGCAATATGCCTATGTTACAGTAATCTGAGAGACTTAATTTTCAAAAAAATGAATTCCCAATGGTCGAAAACGTATACAAGCAAAATTTTGGGTGATTTGCTCTTTCTATGACGTCACTATGTCGAAAATTCCAAAAAAGACAAATTTAAGCAAATTTATGCCTTCCGGGCAGAATTGAGAAAAACTGTTGTTCGCTTTTCCTTAGCACATGCCGACGGTCATTTTTATGCAAAAAACTCAAAATCGATTTTTTCCTATGTCCCGGGTCCATTACGGGCTGACGCAGCGAGCCAAAAATCGTCTTTTAAAAGACGATTTCTGAGTCACTGAAGCAAGCCGTAGTTAGGCCAGGACATAGGATTTTTTCGATGTTGAGTTTTTTACATTATTATGACCCATGGCACCTGTAGAGAAAAAGCGAACCACAGTTTTCCTTAATTCTTCCATTAACTGTACTTTTTATACAATTTTCTGTTTATACAGTAATTCGTCATAACTTTCTACAATGGTGTCCGTTTGTCATAAAAATAAGGCTACTACGGTTTTCGGGCATGACGAGTTCAATAAAACCAAAAAAAATTACATCCGGTTACGGTAACATATAAAAATACTGTATCGGTCGGTAAAAATCGACCATAAAAAGTTTGTTTCAAAAAACCCACAGCCAATTTTTTCATATTCGTAATCAGCGTAAAATTCTGCTCTAGGACCAATTTTAAAAAGTTCAAAAATAGGACCCCCATTTTCCGTGGTGTAGTGGTTTTTGACCAAAACTGGTAATCTGATCACCCAGGTTCGAATCCGGGTGGGTGCGAATGTAGAAAAAAGACCTAAAATCACTTTTAATGAAAACCTGAGAGTTATTTGAAGCACGATGAGCAATTTTAGGCATTAAAACTCTCTGAATTTGGGATTAAAACGATTTTTATGTAATCTTAGAGGATTAATGCATCAAAAATAAAACTGCTTCAAACTGGTTGAAATTGATAACACTTATTCTATGGCTAATTGTAAGAAACTTTCCTGTTAACTTTTTTTGGTAGAATGCTGTATCATGGATTACTGTAACATTAAACCCGTTTTCGTTTTTGGTATGCCACAGGGCGTAGAGACTTCAGTGTATCACAATTATGATAGGAATGCTTGAGAACACGTTGGTTATCACACAAATGTGTTTTCTATGTCCGTAGGACTTGAAGCACGTCCGTTAAAACGCGCAGGTTTCCAAGCGATAATGATGTCAAGATGCACAATATATCATGTAAAATTCTTTTTTTGAAATATGGAGCGTTGAGATTTCTTGCTTTTTAATAGATCTAATCAAAAAAAGAAAAACATTTACCCAAGAATTTTGAAGAAAACATCTGCTAAGTAGAATAAGTTTTATGTTACAGTAATCCATGATACAGCACTCTACCAAAAAAGTTAACAGGAAAGTTTCTTACAATTAGCCATAGAATAAGTGTTATCAATTTCAACCAGTTTGAAGCAGTTTTATTTTTGATGCATTAATCCTCTAAAATTACATAAAAATCGTTTTAATCCCAAATTCAGAGAGTTTTAATGCCTAAAATTGCTCAGCGTGCTTCAAATAACTCTCAGGTTTTCATTAAAAGTGATTTTAGGTCTTTTTCTACATTCGCACCCACCCGGATTCGAACCTGGGTGGTCAGATTACCAGTTTTGGTCAAAAACCACTACACCACGGAAAATGGGGGTCCTATTTTTGAACTTTTTAAAATTGGTCCTAGAGCAGAATTTTACGCTGATTACGAATATGAAAAAATTGGCTGTGGGTTTTTTGAAACAAACTTTTTATCGTCGATTTTTACCGACCGATACAGTATTTTTATATGTTACCGTAACCGGATGTAATTTTTTTGGTTTTATTGAACTCGTCATGCCCGAAAACCATAGTAGCCTTATTTTTATGACAAACGGACACCATTGTAGAAAGTTATGACGAATTACTGTATAAACAGAAAATTGTATAAAAAGTACAGTTAATGGAAGAATTGAGGAAAACTGTGGTTCGCTTTTTCCCTACTGGTGCTGTGGATCATATTTATGCAAAAAACTCAACTTCGAAAAAATCCTATGTCACGGCTTGCTTCACTGACTCAGAAATCGTCTTTTAATATCCGCTAATCTCCGATCTCCTGTACTAATAATAGTCAAACGAGCGACTATTCAAAACATATTTTCCATTTCGGTTTAGGAAATTGCCACAAAACAAAGGACCAAAAAGCTCATTACACTGCTTCTTTGATCCCCGGAAAAAAACTATGACATCGCAGGAATTTTTAATATCCGAAAAATCCAAAAATCGATAATCATCTTATCAATGCATATCTCTGACTTTTTTCATCGATCATACGTTGCAAAGGGGCTGAAAAAAAAGATTTAAAATCGAAAAGGGAAAAGATTCGGTCTTCCGCTTTCGTGGCCAGAAAATGAAAACAATTCACGATCTGGCGTTTCGCTGTGTCAGCGGTTACAGGGTTTCGA
This sequence comes from Bursaphelenchus xylophilus, assembly GCA_904066235.2. NCBI lineage: Eukaryota > Metazoa > Nematoda > Chromadorea > Rhabditida > Aphelenchoididae > Bursaphelenchus > Bursaphelenchus xylophilus. The sequence continues at coordinate 10,311,606 of CAJFCV020000003.1, read as the reverse complement.
CATTACAAAACAGCCCGCAGTTTAAAGTCATTCCCGCTTATAAAAGCGGCTGATTCAAAGTATGCTGATCGGCAATGTGATGGACATTGGCATTTGACCCGGTGTTTTGACCGACTCCAGGGCTTTCCGGTGGGGTGATCGGAATGTGTTGTTGGCATAAATAGAAGGCTGACTTGTGAGTTGGCCTTAGTTTCAAGTTTTTTATTAGTGGGGTGGCGGGTTGTGGAGATGAGTTTGTAGGTCAGTTAAAGTACGTATAATCACATAGCAGATGTCTTTACTTTCATTGAGCTGCGATTAATTGCCATTTTGTTTTGCGTAGTATATCAGTCTAAGAAAATAATCAGCGTAATGTCGGTGCCCCAACGCCGTCACAGAAATGAAAAGCGATTTGATTTTTTCTCTACACATTTCATTTTCTCGACGGCGATGCGATTTTCGATGGGACATTGCCTTCATTATTTTCTCGACAGACTGATGGTCAAAACTATCGGTCTGTCGGGAAAAAAACGGCGGATCGTCGCGCCTCGGAGTCGCTCATCATCGCTTTGCGACGGCAAGCCGCGGCTTGGGATTTGGTGCGCGATAGCGGCGAGGCGAGACATTTTGCTGCGACGATCCGCCGTTATTTTCCCGACAGACTGATATGTAGAACGAATCGCAAGAGGTCATAAGAATTTTTCTATGCGAGACGAGAAACATTCCTGCGCGTTTTGGTACAATAACTGCCCTAATTGTAAATGGACTTTTTTAGATTGTCTGTCGCTGCTTCTTGTTTTTACCACCTCTTCTTTCAAGCCGCTGCATTCGTATAATATTTGCTATTTTCAAAATCATGGACTGTATGGAGGTCCTAGTAATTGGCGATCCACTATTCGGAAAAAGCCTCTTGTCAGAGCGGTTTGCCCTGGCGACACGAGCATACTGCGTGATTGAGTGAGTATCATCATTCATCAGCAATCTTGCTATCAATCTGTCGGGAAATAATGAGCACAATGCCGCATCAAAAATGGAGCTTTGCTGCGACACAATCCATTTTTCTCAGCGGCAACGCGATAGTCGGGGCGACATTATGCTCAGTATTTCCCCGACAGACCGACACGAATTATTCTGAAGACTGTTAATATTTATTTTTATTACCATGGCCATCTTTCAGACCGTATATCCACAGAGTGATCCATCAGCACACCGACGGCTCTTCGGTTCAGTTTAGTCTAATGAATCTTCCAAATGAGGTAAGGCCGGATATACAAATGTGTAGATAACGACTTTTTTAGGATATCAGGGCCAACGACTTCTCCAAAGCAAACGCAATTCTTCTTTTGTTTGATGAAGACGATGTAGAGTCTCTTGAAAAGCTTCAGACACTTTGGCTGGATAAATTTGAACAACTTTGCGAGTCTTCGTTGATTGCGGTTTGTGGTAGGTTTAGACCCTAAACTAATGCCGTGGTCCATAAATTTCAAGGTGTTTTTAAAGCGGGTATTTTTATCTAATTATACAAACGGGTACGTTTTATGGCCACAAAAATTGTTACCCTCTAATTTTAACATCCTTTACAGGACTCACCAGCTTTTTGCATCGAGAAAAGTTGTTTTATCACGCAGAGCCGTCCCGCGTTGACATCGACAGATTTGTGGAGCAAGCCGATGCCACCTGTTACTTCAGCGTTGACCTGGGCAGTCACGAACAGATCTTTCAAGTAAGCAGCTTTATTTTTCATGCAAAAAATTGTGTTTGTATCAAACTTTCGTATGTTTGCAGGTATTCGATCGCCTCTGCAGCGAATTCTACGTCCCGAAAGTGCAGAAGCGAGAGCGAAGCCTGTCTTTGAAATCTTTGAAAAGTCTGAAGTTTTGGTGAATTTGGTGACTGATCTTTCTACAACGTCATTCATGTATATATTTGTGAGTTGTTACAGTTTTTTAAATGCAATAAAATAAATACAAAGTTTTTGTCTTTTAACCCTATCATATGATCATGCACATCGGTTTTTGCATTACAACTATGCTGAAAGGTCCAGTAAAATTACGAAATTTAAATATGTATGTTATAGCTCTCGAAACTTTCCACATAATACATAAATGAAAGCTTTTTACTACATTTTTATTAATTGAAACTCGAAATTTTGTGATTTTTTATCATGCACTAATGACAAAAACTATGATGACACGATTTGTATACTTGGAGAGGAAGTGCCTCGGCCTGTAACGTACTCTTTTTTACTTAATATTTGTGGCTACGAAAATACACAAAGAATTTTAAGCATTACTTTTTAACTTCTTAATTTTTTAGGCACCGACGGCAGCAAAAAATTGCTCGAAACACTGTGCATTGTTCTTGGAGTTTACAACAAAGAATTAAACGAATCTTTGTTTGCAGAAAGCACGAATTAGTCACCACTCCCACATATTTCTTTGGCGTTGAGACTTTTTGACAACTAATTGTTAACGCACAATTAGTCTTGTTGGCTAAACAAATGTATGATAAATCCGCGGTATAAAAGTAAACGATCATTTCCCATTGTATGTTCATTCAAAATTTGCTATGCGTAATATTCAAATTGTGAGAAGTCCTCCGAGCAATGAATCTATTACATTCCAAGCTTCGTCGTAGCTTTTGCGTGCCGCTGAGTATCCGCAAAAATCCGGAGAAGATCAGAAAAAGAGGTTGTGTCAATTTGGATATGATGGACTCGTTGGATGTGTTGGTAATTGGGGATCCCTTATTTGGCAAGTCCTTGATGACCGAAAGATTTGCGAACGCTTCAGGGGCTTATTGTGTGATTGAGTAAGCCTGGTCTTGCAGCGGGATTTCTTTATAACAAATTTTGCAAAAAAAATCCGTTTTGAAAGCGGTTTTTGTGGGCTTGCCTTGGCCTAAATTTATATATAGTTTCCTTGATAACTGTTATTACAAGTAGGGCTTGATTTACAAGACTTCGGTGTACAAAGCTTTCACGGTAATGGTAGAAGAAGTATTAAACTCCAAGTGCGACGCTCAGGCTTTGATTTACATTTTTTCTAAGACATGCAAGACTTCTAACTTGCGGTCTGCAGAAACGACCGGAATTTTTAAATCAAAATACGGAAAAAATTTAAATTTTTTTTTGCAAATTTTGGCATGAAAAGCTTCTTGGCTATTTCTTCCTTTGAAGTATACTGCATTTACTGTCTACTCTTTTTTTAGGCCTTACATTCACAAAGTGATTCATCGTCACATCAACGGGCAACTTGTGCATTTTACATTGACCAATCTTCCCGACGAAGTAATACCACCTTGAAATTGAGATTTTAACTTATGTAGAATGCAACTAAATTACTTATTTCAGCACATCTCACTGAAAGACATTACCAAAGCCAACGCGATTATTCTTCTGTTTGATGAAGAAGATGCGGAATCTCTCGACAGATTGCGAAGGGTTTGGATGGATAAATTCGCCAAACTCTGCGAGAACGCGCTCGTTTTTGTTTGTGGTAGGCAGATCTGTGCCCCGAAAAAGGGTGCCAATTACAAGAACGTATTTTACATTTTTTTTGTATTTTTTGCAGGCATAACCAGCTATATTCACCAAAGAAGATTATTCTTTCATTCTCGGCCTTCTCGAGAAGACATTCAAAAATTTGTGCGACTGGTGAACGCAGTGGATTTCTTTAGTGTCGAGTTGGAAAGCTCGGCACAGATTTGTCAGGTACCCTTTGTTTACCTTTTTTGGGGTTTTTTGAAATCTTAAAGCCAAAATTTTTATCTTTTTTTAGGTTTTCGACAGTGTGCACGATAAATGTTACGTCCCTATGCGACGTAAAAAGCGCCGCAGTTTGTCGCCAAAGTCACTCAGCAATCTCAAATTTTGGTGACGTCTAGAATTTACGGTGGATCTATGCTTTTTATAACAATAAGTTTAATTTATTTCTATAAATTTTTTGGCTTTTTTGTTCGCGATTTATTGTACAGAGGCATAGCCGTATCTTCAATCAAAAAAAAAACTTCAAAAACATTCTAATTACGAACCCCATGACTTGATTAATCGTAGCTTCGATGATTTATTTCGTGGAATGTGACGAAATCGGGGGAATTCGTTTTTGACTTCCCGTTATCATCGCGACAAACTCCTACTTGTTTAAACACCCCACGTGGTGAGGAACGCTGTCAACTGATTTGGGGGTATAAAAGAGAGCCAGACATTTTGTCATAGGATTTTTATCGAATTTTACATCAAACTTTATTGTTTGTTTGTCTTCGTTAACGCTGCAATATGCAGCGCTAAACTTATTTTTAGGTTGCATTGTAATGATGACTTATATCCAGTGGATTTGCATGATACGAAAAGCCTTACTAGGAAAGTTTCTGGCGCTAGGAAAGTATGATTACAATTAGACAAAAGCCAGCCCAAATACCGGGAGTCCTTTTCCGCTAAATACCAGATAGTCTTATTGTTAGCCGTTATTTTTTAGATTAGCACATATTTTTTGTTTTGTACCTTTCACATAGTTATCATATTTTTGGCCTAGCTTCCTCCAACAAATTTAGCCGGAATATCATATTCGGCCGTTGTGATATTTTACAAACTTTATGTAATTTCTAGATAAGCTAACCGTGAAATTTTTGGAATTTAGCGAATCTGAGTTCCTCACCAAAAACTACTTTTGTAGAACAAGAAACAGCTTCGTTCTTGGCGATTTGTTTTTCTTGTCTCCCTATTCCGTAGTATTATCTGCGAACCCATCTTGTCTGCACTTTTATATTTTTACTATTGGTATTTTTGGCGCTAAGCTTCGCCAAATGTTTTCCTGAATCGGCCCGTTGGGAATTCACTCGATGTGCTCTGCGGAATGCCTCGCAAAATATCGGCTTTTACACGTCATTTGATGGTCCCGCGTCTGAAGATATCATGCCTTGCTCTTTCATCTGGGCATTCGACCTGCTAGACGTTACAATTCGAAAGACCATGTCAACTTTTTTCCCAACTTTTTTGGCTTTGACGTCCCGCCAACGCTCTCTTCTTTGGACTAAAAACAAACAAAAAGTTTGGTTGTCAGGTTTACCCGCCATCTTTCGGAGCTTCTTGCAAAAAAAACTTTAAACGCACCTTTTTATGGAAGGACAGAAAAGCGAAACTTTACCTACTGTTGTGATGACCATTAGCTTTTGAAAAGTTTATGGAAAAAAAAGTTTGCAGGGTGTTACAGCTTGAACTTTGTATACAGAACTGTCTTCGAAAAAAGATTTCTGGAAAACGGCGTATCATGAGTGAAGTATTATCTGTCGGGAAAATAACGTGGATTGTAGTAGTACTTAGAAGTCTTCCGTCATCGGTTTGCAACGTCTGGCTGCGACTGAAAATTTGGAAGGAGTCTGCGACGAGGCGAAACATTTTGCTATTCGACAAGTCCACATTATTTTCCCGACATGCCAATATGATAAACTGAAAGCGCCTTCCAGGAGACGGCAAAGATCACAAAGATAAAAACGGTGTAATCTCTGCGCAACAAACTTTCCGAGCCCAATCATTCAATAGCGAACAATCCTCGAGGCCTCGCGGAATTTTAGAAAAGATTACTCTCGGTACTGCCTAGCTATCTTATGTACGTATGTACGATCATGGATTTTTGGGTCCCTTGCGACTTGTTGCACCAAATTACCCAATTGTGGGTAAACAAGGTTCTTAGGTCGGGCCAACAAATATACGGTCCGTGCCACAATATTCTGCCAGCTTGGAGCCGCAGCCACATTGACTGAACTTTAATTTCTTAACTTTTTTCGTTGTCGCTATAAACTTTGTCCTCCCTCTAAAAAACAGTAATCAACGAGACGTCCAATGACCACTCACACAATCCGACAAAGTTCTCATAAGTAACCCACATTTGCCTTCCTCCACTATCCCTGATCACAGTTTCCATCACAAACTATTATAATACAAAACCTATAGTTTATTCTCGCCTCCTCACTACTTTTCGTCTAATTCATCAAAATTTTCCGAACATTTCCAGCATCGATATCATCTCCAAAACCCAGTGACCTTTAACTTTTTGTCGCCTCCGTTCTTTGCAATAATAATTTCGTTGTTGATCCCGCGCCTCAGTGCAAAGTATATCATGCACTTCGCACGTGAACCGCATGACCGCCCGCGGGCTTAATTCAAAGTGATTTTCGGAGACAGTTAAACGTACAACCACCTGATCGGGAGCGCTTGAAAACCACTGATTTTCAGCGATTTTTTGGGGCAATTCGGGTAAACAGTATCTCTTAAGGGTACTTATAGATGTGCGAAAGTGATTTTAATACAAAAAATTCTCGTGAAACTCGCTAAATTCTTCATCATCCCTTTTTCGCTCTTTGTTTTGTATTTCCCCCAACAGTTCTTTCCATTTTTTTAATTCCCAGACCTCTTGAAACCGCGGTGATGACTTTTTTGATCGTATTGAAATCGTGTAAACACTTGTTATTGTTCTGTTTTCTTTTGATGATATTTACAGTTTGTGATTTCGATTTCTCCCGAATTCTCCTTTTTAGACGGGGGTTTTGAGTTTGTTTATCAGAAATTGCGTCATTTATCAAAATAAATGATTGAACTTTGACTGGGATTAAATTAGAGATGGTGTATTTTTGAACAACGAATCATATGGGAACACAAAATTTATTTGTTATGTTATACAAGGGCTTTGCTGTAGGGAGCCTCATTTTGGCCTAATTTTGGCTTTGCAGCATACGAAAGCGTTTGCAATATACGGTTTTTGTTGTATTGGATTTCGCTGTAAAGAGGTTCCACTGTATTTGAAAATCTTATAGAGGCATCCGTCTGTTCTATGCAGCCAAAAAATTTGTGTTTTTGAAGTCTTCCGGCCTCAAATAGGTCCTTTGCGTTGTAATTACAACTTTCCAGCACAAGCTCTACCCCTAATCGAAAGTTTCTTTGTATTTTCCACTCGATTTGCCCTCCCAATCAGTAACATCTGACGATATGGCGGTTCCACTTCCTAGCCGAGCTATTTTGATGTCTCTTTGATCAGTGTTTTTGTGAGCCCGCACGATCAAAAACACGTACCATTAATTATGTTATTTTTTGTAACATAAAAAAATGAGAAACGTCAAAAAAAGATTGTTAATCTTGTTTCTTCTTGGCAATGAATGCATAGCCTCCAATATTTTCATAATTTACGCCCCACTAGGCTATCTAAAATCATCAAAAATTATTGTAAGCCATAACCAGTTTCCTTTGTAATTTTTGCAAGGTTTTGAACCGGAAACTGCTTCCGTCATTTTCCGGGAAAAACGAGGTATGTCAGAATTTGCAAATCACTTCCTTCGCCATAACTTGGGTGACTATTGTCCTGTTTGCATAAAGAATGTCTGGTGACGAAGACGGCGAAAGTTTTGAAGACGAGTTGAGCGAACTTTGAGACTTGCCAAACCGGAAATTTTAGAAAACTCGCTGGATTTTCAATGTAAAGGAGATTATGGTTTGAATTTTGAGTGTTGGAAAAGCTCGTTCAAAGGGTTACGTTTGGATTAGGCTTGTGCTGGAGTGGCTTTTTAACTAAATCATCGTTTTTTATAAGGTTTTTTTGTCTACAGTGACGGGCCTGATCCAGTGGCAAAAAACTGCACCCGGGAAGAATCAAAAAATATAGCACAGTGCCTGCCTATAACGCCGTTTTTGGAGGCTTTTGAAGTCTGAGGCTTTTCACTTGCAATTGGAGGTATTTTGCTACATTTTTGATACTTCTCGGATGCAAAATGGTTCCTTTTTTGTCACTGGACTAGGTCGGCTACTGTACCAGACTACCTAAAAGCGTTTTTTGACAATCCCCGCCAATTTCTAGCAGAAAAAATATGACTTTTTGTACAAATCTTGCACAAGAAACAAACTTTTAAAAAGTAGAAAAAGGGCTGCAAAATTTTCATCGATACTCGCATAAAAATGCCAAATTTTAACCAATTTTCGGACTAAACATCTTGTGTACCCCTGTAGAACCAAATTTCACAGTTTTTGAAATCTCCAGTTTTTCCCAACACTCCCCCACATGTTTTTCTATTTTTTCCCGCGTTGTTTCCTAATCCCCCTATTCGTGTCGTCTAAACAAATTTCGTTATGTTATTTTCTCCCGTTCGCTGTTTGATATTCGAATAACAAGCCCTGGGATTGTCCTGATGAGAAATCAATTCATTTCCTCCTGCATCTCCGGTTCTCCTTCATTTTTAACCCTTGCCCCGAAACTAATGAGTTTGTTGTGTCCTCATTCATAAAAAAAATGTCTAGGGCATTGGCAAAAGCCACCGAAAAGAAACAGGCTCGGGGGCCGGCTTTTATTTTTGTTGTGCAGCCGTTGGAAATGCGATTATGGCGCTGCGGAAAACAAGAAGCATCATTTTTCGCTCGGCTTCACGAAACTTTGGCCTGCTCCTTTTTTGCGGATGTTTTTTTGGGCCGGATTTGGTTTGTTTTGGCCCGGGTTTTGAGGGATTTTATTTTTTCCGTTTTTCGGGTGAAATTTTTTGATAACAAACTTGCTTATTACATATATACAACAAAAAAATTTTTTTTTGTATTGGATTGCATAATTTTTAGCAGTATCGTAAGCAGAATAATCGAATTTTACCCTAAATTCTAGCCACAATTTCCCTTAAAAATCTCTCGAATACGTCTCAAACCCTCTTTTTTCTATTTTAAAATTCCAATTTAATTAAGCCAAAGCTTTTTTTCAATTTTTTCGATAGTTTTTTGGTTCGAACTCAGGCCCACAAAACTTTTTTAAGACATCTTGACTTCATCAGACATTCCTTTTATGCTAAACAAACAAATTTTGGGGAATTTCGAACATGACGTTGACTGGAATAAAGTTATGTGATGAGAAAGCTTTTTGTCATATTTGGGGAGTAGAGAACAGAAAAGCTTTTTTTTTGTTTTTTGGATGATGCGGGGGGCCAAGTGTGGGAGATTTTATAATGTAAAGATGCTTTTAGGGTTTAATATAGAGAGAGGATGGGGGAGAAGTGCAATTTCTGATGATTTAGATAACAGAGGCAGTACTTGCGATGCTCAGGTTTTAATGAAGCTTGGCTTAAATTTAGATTCATTATTTTTTTATATTAGAGCGGAGATTTTTCAGATGAAGAAATTTCTGATGACTTGGATAGCAAAGGAAATTTTCTTAAAGTGCGACGTTTAGAATTGCTTCAACTTTTGTACTTTTTCATGCCAGTTAGACAAAAATTGTCATATTTTTGTAAATTTTTAACTTGAAAATTTTGGTCGTTTCTGCATAGCGCGAGTTATAAATCTCGAATACTCTTATGTTAGAAAAAAATAATCTTCATTTGTACCAAGTTTCAATAAAATCTGAGCTTCACACTTGGAGAACTTCCCCTGTTAGACCTTCAAGTCTCTTCTCCTGAACCTCTTCTTTTTATGATTTACTCTTTACTCGTAATTTCAATTTGAGAAATGCCCTTTCCAAGTCGATATTTCGATATTTACGGCGTTACGCCATTTTGAGTGGGCGTTGAGAAAAAACGAGGGCTCATCCGTGGCTCACGATAGCATAGTCAAAAGTAAAAACTTATACAGTAATAATGGCAAAGAGAGTTGTGCCAATTTGGTGGTCAGTTTTTTGATAAGTCCTCAAAAAAAGTGATTCTTTATACAACCTTTCGTACATAAAGAAGCCAAATCTCAGTCAAAATATGGCCGCTAAAACTTTCAAAAATTGATTTATTGCTATCTCTCACTGTAATATCAGATATCATTTTTTCTGTTTTTTGACCTTCTCTTTTTTCAAAGACTAATCCTTCCAGAATGTGTTCGAAGACTCTTTGTCCCATTATCTCTTTTATCCGTCGGCTTTTGTAAACAACAATACGTAGGAATGTTAGAAATGAAGTGGCTCTCTTTTATTATTCATGCTTTTTTGTTAGGTTAGTAAGTCAGAAAAACCCTAAAAATTTTTAATTTTTGTTGTCGCTATCATGTAACTTATACACGGCGTTGCAGACACATAGGTTTGGCCGTACAATCAAATATTAAAAAAAACTGTACAGTAAATCCTAGGAATCCAACAAAATTTTTCGTCGTAAAAAATGCCCAGAGGTTTCTGAAATCCACATATTAGAATGTTGTTTTTTACTCTGAAAATGAAATTTTCTTCTCTGAAAATGTCATGAAATTTTCAGAGAAGAAAATTTCATGACTTTCTATGTGGTGGGTTAGACGTCATAGTAGAATATATGGACCTCTAAAACTTTTGATGCCTGCAAAAAAGTTTTATTTCTCCTAAAAGGGCGTGCCCGAAGATTTTCTTCCAGTTTTGTGCACACGTCAGGCATAGGCCACATATCAATTCCTGAGAGTTTTAGCTCTCGCTTTGCAGGGGCAGCCGAGATATTCAACTATCTTTGCTGCCGAGAGAGTACGCAAAACGCGAGGTCAGAGAAGAAAAGTTTCAGGCCTTATCTTGCATAAAAATAATATTCTTCTTCAAATATCAGCTCAAAGAACGGCCTCGTAACTCATGCTCTTCATTTTCCATATGTGATTTATAAATTATTCGGGTTTTTTGCTGCAATTTTTTATGGAATTTCAAAACGAAAATTCTTTCGAGACGATTTTTCAGCCGTCCAAAAGCAAGACCAAAATTTTTTCCAGGAAAAGCTGTGACGTTTTGAATCTTCGTGCCACAGTGCAAATTGTCTGTACAACGAATCGTAGAGCAATAAAAACTATTCGTTATGGAAAGGTTTCGTAATACAGAGTCATTTTTTGACCAAAAAACATATCCAGCTTAGAAATTGTTCGTTATATAGAGGTTTTGTTGTATGGCAGTTTATCATATACATGTTAGGTATCAATTATTTTTACCGCATGCCCCTTTTTACTCTACATTTTTTGTCAATTCCCCTCAAAAAACATCATTTCCCTTCGCTCCTTCGAATTGGAAGAAAATGGAATAAAAACAAATTTATTTCAATGTATCGTATATCCATTTACGTCTTCTCCCGAACATATCCGATATTTACATAAAATGTTGTTCCGTTTCCACTTCAAATTCCCCCCGCTTCGCTTTTATTTCGGTTTTATTTCAGGCATTTTTTCGGCCAAAAGCCGGCTTGCAATGGGGCCGAAGAGAGAGTGCGAGTAAAAAAGAGAGGGTGGTTAGAGACCTTGGAAGTTGTTAGAGAAAAAAGTGGAGAGGGGTGAATTTGCAGGACTTTTCTGGAAGGTTGGTGGTGAAATTTAGGGAGTACAATAAAAAAAATTTTTTGGAGGATTAAACAAATTTTATGGTAGAATAAGCGAATAAAATAGTGTCTGAATTTTCGTCAAGGAAGTAAAAAAAATTTTGGTTTTTTAAGGGGAATTTTGATAAGTTTGAGCTCCTAATTTTGAGGAAATGAAATTTTTTTAATTTAAAAAGTCATAATGTACTTATTTTCTGGATATAAAATGCAGTAAAATCGGACTGTAAGGCACTAAAGAAATGTGTTTGTTAAAGCGAGATTTTATTTTATAGGGGTCGATTTTGGTTCAAAATTGACTAAAAGTTTGGAAATTTTTTGCGATATCAGTTTGTCGGGAAAATACTGAGCTTTCTGTCACATCATCGCTGAGAAAATGAATTGTGTCGCGGCGAAATCAAATTGCTTTTCAATTTAGCGACCCAATTGGCACAGTGACATTTTGCTCATTATTTTCCCGACAGACTGAAATTACAGGTTTTATCATATGACAGTGTATTGTACAAAAGTTCTATTGTGATTTACTACGAAAAAAAATTTTGATTTCCTTTTACCCACAATTTACACCAAGTCTTCCCACAAACTCCAAAATTTCCAAATCTTTTCGCAAAATCTCTCATTGAGGTTTGCTGTTTCGGTCCAAAGAACGACCCAGTGCGCTCTTTTTTTATTCTTTTGCAACGTAGCAAAGATAAAAAACGCTTTTTTTGCGGATATTCCTCTTTCTTTTAGGCGGAAACTTCATTTATTTCGGAACGAAAAAAAAAAACTTTTTCAAATTCAAATTTTTTTTTTTATTTTTTTAAATTGAAAATCAATATTTTAAAAATCTTTTTGCTTCACATTTAACTTTGTTTTCAATTTCCACCCCGCTCAAAGTTCAAAGGCACAGCGTTTTGTACTTTTTTGGAATGATTCCGACACCGATTTTTTCGAATTTTTCTAAAATAGCCCGCATTTACGCGAGTGTCGCGAGGGAACACTGTAAGATTGACGTGTAAAATTTGCAGTGCTTATAGAGTAAAGAGAGATCTTTCCAACGATACAACTTACGTAAATTAATATGGAAAAAGAAATTTGTAATCAACGCTGAAAAATGACCGACTTTGGATTTTCGGCGCTAAAGATTGCCCTTAGGCAGATCTTTTAGAAGAAGTGGATGGTACCACCGTATGCGGAATTTAATTCTCTACAACATATCCAAAAACAACAAAATTTTACTGCTTTTCCGTCGAATTATGCCTCAAAAATGCAATTTTTGCACTAGTTTTACCAATATTTTTAAAATATTTGCACTTTAAGGGCATTATTACAAAAACAGAGTCGTACATATTGAAGCTTGCATGCTAATTGACCGTACTGTTTCATTTTACCCTGCCATCTTTCTCCATCTTCAAGAACACCGGAGCTAAAGTTTGGTGTTTGGACCCAGCATAAAAATGCCCTAAGGGCGAATTTCAACAATGCGGTAGTGCCACTGAACGTAGAATTTTTTATACTACAGGTACTCCAAGTTTGATGAAACAATCAACGTCGGGAGTTTCCGGAATAGTTTGAAACATCGGTGGCCTCATGAACACATTTACGCGTTCATGATGTTGCATGGATTTCTCGGAGCAGTCACAGAAGAAAGAATTGAACCGTTGCCTTTTGAGCATGGCTGTTTGAACGCTTATTCTACGTTCAGTGTCACTATCGCATTTTTGAAATTCGCCCTTAGGGCATTTTTATGCGGCGTCCAAGCACCAAACTTTAGCTCCGTTGTTCTTGAAGATGGAGAAAGATGACAGGTTAAAATTAAACAGTTCTGTCAGTTAGCATGCAAGCTTCAATATGTACGACTTTGTTTTTGTAATAATGCCCTTAAAGTGCAAATATTTTAAAAATATTGGTAAAACTAGTGCAAAAATTTCATTTTTGATGCATAATTCGACGGAAAAGCAGTAAAATTTTGTTGTTTTTGGATATGTTGTAGAGAATTAAATTCCGCATACGGTGGTACCATCCACTTCTTCTAAAAGATCTGCCTAAGGGCAATCTTTAGCGCCGAAAATCCAAAGTCGGTCATTTTTCAGCGTTGATTACAAATTTCTTTTTCCATATTAATTTACGTAAGTTGTATCGTTGGAAAGATCTCTCTTTACTCTATAAGCACTGCAAATTTTACACGTCAATCTTACAGTGTTCCCTCGCGACACCCGCGTAAATGCGGGCTATTTTAGAAAAATTCGAAAAAATCGGTGTCGGAATCATTCCAAAAAAGTACAGAACGCTGTGAAAGGCATCTTTCGTTGTGTTTTGTCTTATTTTTTGAGCGTTTCGTCAGATTTATGATCCTTGCGGTTTCGCATGACTTCATAAACCAAACAATATCGTCCGTTCCCATTGCGAACCCGTGACGTTCAATGTTTTGATAACACGGACAGTTAAACATGTCTTTTTGAACTTTCATTGATACACGTATAAAACTTTATAACAGAGCATTTTTTAGGCAAAAAATTAAATTTTTGATGACTTTTCAAAAAAATTTTTTTCTATTTTTTGAAAAAGGAGAAATAATGCTTCGTATTTTACCTTTTTACCACCGTATTTTACTCTAATTTTTTTTTGTCAAAAATCGTATTAAACCGTTATATATTGCATTTTTCTTAATGCCTTCAAAAAAACGCCCCCAAGTGCCCTATTATCTATCTATTTTTGAATTTATTACATCGTATTCATGCCAACTACGTATTCTCCCGTGTACCTAACTGAATTTTTACCGCCTTATTTTGAGTTCTTTATCGGTTTTGCCATAAAAATATACATCGTTCTCCAAAAATTCCAATAAAAGACGCTCTAAAAACCTTTCTTTTTGTTTAACATAAACGTATATGGTCATAAAAAAAGATTGTTACTCCATTTTGATGCATCATTTGTTGCTACTGTTATCGTAGCTTTTTGAAAGACGATTTGGCAATAGTAGGCGTACCTTGAAGTTGCATACTTCGGACCGCAGTCAAAACAAACTCAAAGAAATGAAGGATTCTTACGTAAGAAACGCCGAGGCTTCGCATGTTGTTATGTAAATGTCTAGGGCTATAAAAGTAAAGGCTTTTTTGAATTCGAGGAGTTTCGAGAGACGTCTTGAAGGGTAGTGGCTAATTCTTGCTGGGTTTAAAAGAAGACTTATGCTAGCTTTGGTTAGATTACTAGAAATGACAAAAGAGATTCCTGACAGCGTCAAAAGATATACCTCAAAAGAAGACAAATTTTGAAGACAATCCGATAGTCACTATTTGTACACGTGCTCTAAGTCTTAGAACTGAGATGTCGCTGACGAAATCAACCTATAAAAGTATTTGTTGGCAAAGTCGGAAGAAGACGTTGCTATATAGCATTATCTATCGGTCTGTCGGAAAAATAATGAGCACAATGCCGCTGTGCCAATCATGTCGGTGAAGCGAAAAGCAATTTGATTTCACTGCGACACAATTCATTTTCCAGGCGGCGATTTTCGGTGCGACAGAGTTTTCATTATTTTCCCTACAGACTGACAACTGAAACTCTTTTTTGCAATATTCTCTGGCCATTACTGACAATTACCCAGCCTTTTTCCGGCCATGAACCCTCAAATAATGACCAATTAATCCCACTCCCCTCCCCCTTTATGTCCATTTTCCCTTAGGGTCTCATCTCCCCCACCAATTTCCCACCCGTCCATTCAAAACTCCATTTTTTACCCGACTAATAGATACTACAATAAACAGTAAAAGTGAAAGCCGATTAGATTCCGCTCCATTTTCGAGAGCGCTTAATTGGAGGGCAAAGAATGCATATTCTTGTATGGGTTCCCGACACTTTCTCCCCCCATTTTTATTTACTTTTTCGTGGATTTCGAATGGAGATATTTTTTAGAGTCATTTCGAATTTCGGCGGGCGCCAAACCCACCCTCTTTTTTACGTTTCTTTGCGGTTTTTTACTCACATTTGGAAGGCATTTCCAAGCCGTATATAGCGGGCTGTATAAAGAAAAGGATGAATTTTTATTTTTACTTCTTTTTTGGTATGATTTAGGTTGCTTTGGCCATTTTTCAAGCCATTTTTTGTGGAAAATGATGATAATTCTTACATTTTTGCCTTTTTTCTTTATTTTTCTTTCAAAAACTCGCAATTTTTCGATGAAAAATGCGATCAAAGACTGTCTATTGTTCACAGATGTAATTTGTTTCCAGTTTCAAAAAAATATTTTTTGATAATTTTGCACCCAATTACGTAACATGTATAATTTATGCCCTATTATGTCATCCACCACAAATTTTTTCGTGTTTTGATCCGCGCAACCTTTGTACCCTGATGATATTTTCGCCTAGGTTTTATTATCGCCGTTCGTTTGGATAAGACTCCAAAGTTCTAGATGTTTCCGCTAATAATTCCCAAGTAACTGGCTTTATTTCGCGTTTGCGTGCCGCATTTTGTGTGTTTTGAAGTCTGAAATGAGCAATTTTCTTTGTGTTCCGGGTATTAATGAAGGGAATGGAGCTGTAAAATACGACATACGTTAATAGGCAGTTAGCTTAGAGTGGTGAACATTACAATTTTTAATTTTGCTTGACTAAAAATAGGCTATTGTTTGGAATTTTGACTTTTTTAAAAGGCCATGTCCAAAAACCGGGTGTAACTCACTTAGCAGTCCTGTTGTTTCCTCAATATTTTACTCAATATATCTACTGTATATCTGCTTTTTTACTGCCAAAAATCTTTCGTTTCCCTCCATCCATCGCTAAGAAATGAACCTTGACATTTATGGTCTTTTTCAAAATTTCACACGTTCTTTTTTGATGAATTCGTTGAAATTGAGCTCCCAAAATCTGAGCCAATACTCATTTGAGACGAAACACGTCTATCTCTCCATCTGTGCACCATGTTTGGCCTCCCAACAATGACAATTCACGATAAATTTCTTATCATCAGACGTTTAAAGGTGCATGTGTATTTAAAACATAAAACAAATAATCTGAGGGAGCGTTAATTAAATTCCTCGAACAATTGGGGCTATTTAAGCTCCTGGAACATTGGGAATGATAAAAAAATTTCATGTTTTAATGCTTAATCACATTTTTTCAAAGACGTTTTGGCGTGTTTTTTGACATTCTCATGTCATGTTTGACATGAACGTGTGCTTTCCGGAAAATTTGGACATTTCAAGGTTCATCAAGTGGGTGTGAGAGCACTTTCAGTTGTTTTGAGGGCAATTTTAGGGCAAAATTTGAAAAATTTGACATTGATGACCTAAGGTAATATCATTTTCAAAATTTAAGATTTCTCAGTGTATTTTTGAACAGAAACACAAAGCATATGATATCTAATATCCCCAGAGGGCTTATTTTTACATGATGAAAGAAACAAGCCTCATATTTAACTGACTTCTGACCTTATTTTAGTTATCTGATGTTCCCATTGTAAGATTTCTCAAAAATCATCACTTTTACTTCCGTCCTCACCCTTCGTACCCACTCCTACCCGTCTTCGAGTCCTCTTCTACCAGCCGGTGACATAATTCACCCAATAAAGTTTCATTTCCCTCTCTTCCGGTCCCCGTTTCTCGTCCCCATGCCAATAACAACCTAAAACAAGAAAAGTTGGCAAGAAAAACAACCTCAAAAAATATCCCAACCGCCCTCAAGTTGCACTCGAGCCTCATAGTCCCTTAGCGGATGGTAAGCGCTGCGGTACCATCTGTTTTCTGTGACTTTAAACCGCCGGAATAATCGATGAGTGCACTTGTGTTTACACGTCCGCCGATGCTGCGTTTTGTGTCAGAAGTGGGGATTCAGCCGGAATGTTTGATGATGTGAGGGTGGTGGGAGGGACTAACGCTCGTGGCGTGTTGCTCCAGGATACTCAAAATCGGGATTTTACCGATTTTTTGGGGTTATTTTTGGAGTGGGACGTCAGAGCTGCCTAGTACAACATAAAAAGCCCAAAAACTTGCTTTTTCTTTACTTTTCCTCGTTCTTTCGGTTAATGAACAGTCTAAAAATACTCGCCAACTTGTCTTCTCCGCTAATTTCCGAGAGATTCTTTGATCTTCTCGGATTTCCGTCGAGCTGACCCATTTCTTGGACAAAAATAGTCTCTTTGTCAAAAAATTTGCGAAATCCTGCATTCCTGTGGATTTCTGAAGAAGATCAAGGATCTTGACTTGTTTATCAGTCGTTTTTTTCAATTGTACTTTTCATTTTATCCCACGTGACCGCCTTTTACACAAATCTTTATCTGACGTCTAGTGTAATATCCGTTTTTTGCAGAAGACCGCGATCCATCCTCCAAGATCTCTCGGCCGTCCCTATTGACGACCGTTTCCAATTGTTTCCGCATTTTACACCAGTTCCACGCCAAGAATCGGTGGTCTTCTCGGCGAGTCAGTTCCAAAACGGTTTTATGACGCTTCATGATGGGTATATACACACTGGTTGTTGATTCGGCTGCAGAGGTGAGTGACGAGCTTTGCGGATGTCTGAGTTGACTATTTTTTCTTTTTGTTTTAATTTTAGACCTCTTTTTTGACGTTTTTTGATGTTTTACACCAAGGTTGTCATGGATAAGTTATTTTTTGTTCTGTTTGGTGTTATGACTGTCTAAAAAGTTGTTAGATAGCTTTGTTAGACTGTTAGCTTCCTTTTATACTTGGAGTCTTAAACGTTACTTTGATTTTTACTTGGTTATACCTTATTTTTGAGATCAGATCAAATACCTCATGATTAATATAACTTTTGAGATGTTTTCAGGTGCCAACGATTCTTGTAGTAGCAGCATGCCTCTCATTCGCATGTTTAGTCGCGTTTGCCGGCTCCTTCTTGATTTCCAAGCTGGTTGCATGGTGTGAGTTTATCTTTGCCATGGATAATATCAAAAAATCCCCGCAAATCGCTTATTTCTCCCCATTTTTTCAGTATTTCCCCCGGAATCTCAAGATGAAGCAGAGATCTCACCCTCGCCCTCCAATTCCAACCTCACCAGCGAAGTGGAACGGCCTCGCGGCTCGAGGAGACGGCGGATTAAACGAGCGATAAAACGAATGTATTCGAATATTATTCAGGACGATGGCAGTCGATCCAGCGATGAGAACTCGACTCCGTCGAACAACGGTCAGCCGGTACGGAGGAGGAGACATTCGGCGAGTGGGCCGATGAATTTCGCGAGAGCTGCAAAAGAGTAAGATGAATGTTGCAATTTGGGGTGGGGTGTTGTTTATTGATAGTTTTATGGTATGATTTAGCTGTTTTTTGGACTGAATACGTTTGTTTGTTTGTTTGCAGAAGACTTTCTGGAAATTTTTATATTGCTCATGAGCTTTGGACCTTGTTTTAGATAAAAGTTGTTGGGTTTGTTATTATTTCCTGGATTTTTTTATCTATTGATGTTGCAAACGTTTTTTAAAAACATTAGAGGCTGTATTGAATGTAAATAATTGAAATTTTATTATCTTAATAACCTTATATTACTTTAGTTTCTTCCGCGGCCGATCCTATCGCCGTCAAACGAGTGAGACTCGGGGAGTCTTGCCAAAGCCTCCACAAGAGTTTTTCGAGCCCTCAGCTCGTCCAGCAGTCCCCTCCGACATGTCCCCCGAACTCTTCTACCTAAAACACAACCTCAGTATGCTCGAACTCCCCGAAGATTGGCCTCTAAAACAGTCGGACATCAAAATCCGCGACGTCAAAGACGATGAGATCATTCTGCAGCCCGGTGATGCGGATGACTCGATTATCGTGGTATTGCAAGGATCATTGTCGGTTTATATTTCGCCATGCGAAGGGAAAATGGTCATGGTGAAGAGGATTGATCCTGGACAGAGCTTTTTTTCGTTATTGTCACTTTTGGACATTCTAATGGAGTCTCCGAGCAAGTTCAAAACTGTTTCGGTCAAGGCGAATGATGCCAGCAGAATTGCAATGTAAGCGATTTTTTGAAATTTTTAGATGACTAGATTTTATTATTTCCATTTTTTTGGAAGATTTGAGAGTCAAAATTTTTTTTGAACCACTTTTTACTTGATTTTTTACCAGAAATTTTTCGAAAAATCGATTTTTTAAAAATTTGGCCACCACCAGATGTCATGAATAATATAAAGCTGTATAACTTTTTGATTTCAGTTATTCCTTCCACAAATTCCATCAAGACTTTAAGGAACGACCCTATATTTGGACCAGGCCCATTCAAATCATCTGCACTCGCCTTCTCCAAGTCACGTTGACCACTTTAAATCAACATCTGGGACTTGGCGAGGAGTTGATGAAGAGGGTAAGTTTTTGAGTTTTTTTCGTAAAATACGGATCGGCCGGCTTTTGTTTGCATATCAATTACGGTTTTCAGAAACTGGACGACAAATTTGACGATAGAGGCCGTCATATTTCCGGTCAGTCCGTCCGAGGGAACAAGCATCGCCCACAGCTCCGTCAGCGACGGATGAGCAGCAGTGATGGTGAGTTGGAAGCGGGTTTTGAGTTGATTACGACATTTTTTATTGGATTTTTACAGTATCTATGATACGATAAGACTGTTTATGAGGCTCTGAGTTATTTCCAATCTGTTTATTGCACTCTGGCTATGGTTTCTATATTGTTTTAGACATCTGAGGCAGCCTGGGTTGTTTGAAGGAATTTTGATGATTTTTTGCCAAGAAAATAAGATTTTTTGCAATGATTAGATATTGTTTTATCTAACGAAGAGAATGGCATCTAATTTAGCCTTGATTTTAGCCCTAAAAATTTAGTTATAACCCTTCAAACCCGGCCATGTTGCTTCTCTTTCCATAATCTCTCCTTTCAATTAACAATCCTTGGTTCAAGCCTCTATTTACAGCGCTTTTAACGAAAATGCGCGGTCCGCTGATGCATTGCGCTTCCATCGATGAGTCCTCGGTGGTGCTAAGCCGAAGGGATTCGCGCCGACTCCGCGAAATCCCAATTATTGAGGGTTAGTTCTAGGTGTGATGGGTAATATAAAGTGTTGTTGTGGGAACATGCTAAGTGTTATATGAGTTCAAGCCGTTGTGAATTATGTTTTGTGGGATATTAGAGAGTCTGTGGTTGCTTCTGACCGAGATTTTTTGGATTTTTCAAGCGCTTCGGAGCAGCGATATTATCCATGGCAGCTGATGATTTTTATTGGTGATTTTTGTCTCGTTTTTGATGGAGTGTTGTTGCCATTCGTTGTCTGAGCACGTAATACGGTTGCTTCTATTATTTTGAGTTTGCGGTTTTGGTAAAATACGAAGTTTATTAATAATATAAAAAAAAATTGGAGTTTTTTTGTCTAAAATAATATTTTTGGTCGATTTATACGCTTGATGTTCCTGCTGTAGTCAGTAGAGTTGTTTTTAGTGACAAAAATGAGTTTTTGCAGGTATTTATTGAGTATTTCAGACCAAAACGAGCTCCAGAACACGGCCGTGAAATGGTTTGGCGAAGCCCTCCAACTCCCACAGGCGGATGCTCAACGACTTTTGACCGGCAGACTTACGATAAAACACTATGAAGATGGTAAAGTACTCGTTGAGCAGGCGTCAGTTGATACCTCACAACTTATTTTGGTCATTCATGGAGGCCTGAAAGTCACTCAAGAGAATGATGATGAAGATAATGAGAACGATGAGACTTATATTGCATTGGTTCAGCCTAGAGAGCTAGTCGGAGGACTTCAGGTAGGATTTGGAGGGGATTTGAGAAGATTTTTGGTAATTTTTGGGATAATTTTTGTCATGGATAATATAATTTTTGGTCGGAAAATTTGGAAAAGCCAAGTATATAGGCTGAAAAACTAATGGAGATTTTGAAAAAAGTTGTTTTGACGAAAAATTTTGCAGTTTTACCCTGATTATATTGTACTAGGCAAGAAAATATTTTTCGGTTCCTAAATTTTTCATTTCAGCTCCTAACCAACGAACCATCATTTTTCAACATCAGCACGGTCGGACCAACCACTGTGGCCGCCCTGGACAGGGCAGCATTCTCCGATCTGCTCGAACTTCGCCCGAAAATTTGTCTTCCGGTCGCGTTCTGGGTGCATCGACGACTCTCAACCTTTGTGCGAGCCGTCGACTTTGCCATCGATTGGGTCCTCCTGGACTCGGGACAAGCCGTCTACAGACAGGGAGATTTGGCCGAAAGCTTGTTTGTGGTGCTGAGCGGACGATTGCGGTCGGTTGATAAGAATACGGCCATTGAAGAGTTTGGAAGAGGCGATGCATTGGGAATGCTGGAAGTTTTGCAAAGAAAGCCAAGACAAACCACGGTGCTGGCTGTGAGATACTCGCAGTTGGCGAGGGTTCCTGAGGGCCTGCTCAATTTCGTCAAAATGCAGTATCCACAGGTAGGGAGGATTGATTATTATCTCCCATTATGTTGGTTTAGAGATCTGTGAGGGGTATTTTTGGAAAGGCTTTTAGAAATCGAAAAATTTTGAGGTTTTGAACAAAAAATGTGTAAAATAATGTGAAAGAAGAAATTTTTGTTTGATTTAAAGGCTGAAATTGAAGTTTTGATGGGGAAAATTTTCTGAAAAAAAGGTTTTTGCTATGATTTTTTGAAGAAAATTTTTGAAAAAATCAAAAAAAAAATTTTTTTGCTGTTGGGGTATGGGTGTCTAAAATAAGGTAAATTTGACCTCTTCTAGGTCTTTAGAATTACTTGTAATTTGTAATAAGTTTGTTGTTTTAAAACGCGTTTTGCCGCACTTTGGCGCTTAGCCTAACAGAGGGCGGACATTGTTAAAATCGGCATCTCAGAATTGAACGAAAATTGGTCAACTTAATCACTGATAGGCACAAAACATTCGCTTTCTTTGTTTTTGCCCAAAATTACCGTATGGCGGCATACTGTAACATCATTTAAAAAAAAAGATATGCCCTAATCGAGAAAACGAAGCGCTATTTCAGCGCAAATTGAGTTCAGGTATATGTTTTCGATCATGTAGAACATTTTTGTAATTGTCACCGAAAACTAAAAATTACATCTAAGCTATGTTACACTTGAGACAACATACCATTTCGGGTATAAAAAATGCAGTTCGGACGAGGCGCAGATTTTGAAACCGGAATACTAAACTTCAAGCCTCGTCTAACAAACCATAAAAATTTCAGAAAGATCAAATATATAGTTTTTGAGATATCGGACATTCAATGTCTCATGTGCAAGATCACCTTGACCCGGAAAAAATCTGGCATTCTTAGGTTTTTGGCTAGGCGCAGATTTTGAAAGTTTCCAATACATTTTTATGAGATTTTAGGAGGATATAGAAAGTTTCAGAGGAAAAAAATGAATAGTTTTTGAGAAATCGACCAAAATACCTTGTTTTAGGTCATCAGATGCCCGAAAAAATCTGGCATTCCTAGGTTTTTGGCTAGGCGCAGATTTTGAAAGTTTCCAATACTTTTTTGTGACATTTTAGGAGGATATAGAAAGTTTCAGAGGAAAAAAATGAATAGTTTTTGAGAAATCGACCAAAATACCTTGTTTTAGGTCATCAGAACACAGAATCGTAGCCATCGGCGTACATTTGACAAAAGTTTTGCAGAGAGCTCGAATTTATTTGTGACAATTTGGAAAAAAAAACTGTAACACACACATATATCTCGGAAAAAAAGAGATGCCGAAGAAAATTGGTCGAATTTTCCAGCAACTTGACCTATAACAGGTTCACCATGGTCGATATCTCAAAAACTATTCACTTTTTTCCTCTGAAACTTTCTATTTCCTCCTAAAATGTCATAAAAATGTATTGGAAACTTTCAAAATCTGCGCCTAGCCAAAAACCTATGAATGCCAGATTTTTTCGGGCATCTGATGACCTAAAACAAGGTATTTTGGACGATTTCTCAAAAACTATTCATTTTTTCCTCTGAAACTTTCTATATCCTCCTAAAATCTCATAAAAATGTATTGGAAACTTTCAAAATCTGCGCCTAGCCAAAAACCTAAGAATGCCAGATTTTTTCGGGCATCTGATGACCTAAAACAAGGTATTTTGGACGATTTCTCAAAAACTATTCATTTTTTTCCTCTGAAACTTCCTGTATCATCCTAAAATCTCATAAAAAAGTATTGGAAACTTTCAAAATCTGCGCCTAGCCAAAAACCTAAGAATGCCAGATTTTTTCGGGCATCTGATGACCTAAAACAAGGTATTTTGGACGATTTCTCAAAAACTATTCATTTTTTTCCTCTGAAACTTTCTATATCCTCCTAAAATCTCATAAAAATGCATTGGAAACTTTCAAAATCTGCGCCTAGCCAAAAACCTAAGAATGCCAGATTTTTTCCGGGTCAAGGTGATCTTGCACATGAGACATTGAATGTCCGATATCTCAAAAACTATATATTTGATCTTTCTGAAATTTTTATGGTTTGTTAGACGAGGCTTGAAGTTTAGTATTCCGGTTTCAAAATCTGCGCCTCGTCCGAACTGCATTTTTTATACCCGAAATGGTATGTTGTCTCAAGTGTAACATAGCTTAGATGTAATTTTTAGTTTTCGGTGACAATTACAAAAATGTTCTACATGATCGAAAACATATACCTGAACTCAATTTGCGCTGAAATAGCGCTTCGTTTTCTCGATTAGGGCATATCTTTTTTTTAAAATGATGTTACAGTATGCCGTCATACGGTAATTTTGGGCAAAAACAAAGAAAGCGAATGTTTTGTGCCTATCAGTGATTAAGTTGACCAATTTTCGTTCAATTCTGAGACACTGATTTTAACAATGTCCGGGCCAAATTACGATTTGTAATAAAACGCGTTTTAAGGCTTTGTCATGATTTTTTGAAGAAAATTTTTGAAAAAATCAAAAAAAATTTTTTTTTTGTTTTTGGATTTTAATGTCTAAAGTAAGGTAAATTTGATCTCTTATAGTCTCAAAATTTAGAATTATTTGTAATTTATAATAATTTTGATGTTTTCAGGTGGGATTCCGCCTGGTCCGCCTTCTGGGCCAGTTCTTCAGCGACTCCAAACGCCCCATTTCGATGGCCCCGGCGCACGCCGCCTACATGGATTCGAGTTCAACGGACCCAATGAGCCAGCTGAAAAATCTCCACACTGTCGCTGTGATGCCAGCCTCCCTGGATGTCCCACTGACCGCATTTACATGCGAATTGTATCACGCTCTAAGCGCCTCGACCCGAGTTTTGAGGCTGAGCTCGAAACAGATCGCCCAAACTCTGGGCGAAAGCGTACTGGAAAAACAGGCCGATTTTCGGTTGATGCACTGGCTGAACGCTCAAGAGGATACGTACCCACTGGTGATTTATGAATGCGATTATACGGCAACGAATTGGACAAGAAGGTGTCTGAGGCAGGCGGATTGCATCCTTTTTGTTGGCCTGGGACAAGTGAAGCCTCCGAAGAAACAGTTTGTAAGTTGGATTGGGAGAGGTGGATAGGGCGGATCGGATGGGAAAGAAATGAAAAGGAATTTGAGAAATGGTGAAATTGATTTTGAGGTTGTAAAATACGACGTCGGGCGTTTTTGATTGGAAAAATTTTTGCACGATGAGAAAAAATTATTTTTTTTAAAAGTTTTGGGGTACAATAGTCAAATTAAGTTTGCAATTTGCTTTTATCACGATTTTTTGAGTCCTTTGGTTACTGTAATTTTGAAAATTTTTAAGATTTTTTTGCACTGTGCAAAGAAAAAAGTTTTTTTTTAAGGTTTGGGGGAACAATAATCAAATTGAAGTTATAATTTGCTTTTATTACGATTTTTTGAGTCTTTTGGTTACTGTAATTTTGAAAATTTGCAAATTTTTTTTGCACTCCATTTTCAAAAAAATTTTTTTTTTTGGTTTTATAAAAATTTTTTTGCAGATTGAAGACCACCTAAAAATGAGTCAAGACGGAATTCGAACCCGGAAAGAGCTGGTTCTCCTGTGGAAAGAGGAGTTCGAACAGCCAACCGGCACCTACAACTGGCTGAAGGGCTCCTGGTTCAGCGGCCATTGCCATGTGCGCGCCAACTCCCGAATGTTCAAGTGGAACTGGAACGTGGACGAGAAGGAGGTGATCCGCTTCTACGAGGAGCACGTCTTCAGCAAACGCCTCGATTTCAACTCGGACTTTGCCCGATTGGGCCGCTGCCTGACCGGAAATGCGGTGGGATTGGTGCTGGGCGGAGGTGGCGCCAGAGGCGCCGCCCACATCGGCATCATCAAATCGATCCGCGAACACGGAATCCCGGTGGATATTGTGGGCGGCACCTCGATCGGCGCCATGATTGGCGGCGTTTTTGCGGACAACCCGTCTAAAGACGCCGAGCAAAGGGTTCGAGGATGGTTTGCGGTAGGGAATTGAGTTTCAATTGGATTAATTTTGAATTTTTTTGTTGTAGACGATGTGTGTTCTGTGGAGAAAGATTATGGACCTGACATACGCGTATTCGGCCATGTTCACTGGCGTCGGATTCAATAAGACTCTGCAGGAACTGTTTGGCGAAAGGAATATCGAAGACATGTGGTTGCCTTATTATTGCATCACAACGGATATTTCGTAAGTAGAGGGGATTTTTTTGAGGAATTTTTTTTTTTTTTTTTGAATTTTTAGGATTTTTGGGGATTTTTTTTTATTCTTGGGGATTTTTTTTTGAATTTTTGGGATTTTCGGGGATTTTTTTTTTAATTTTTGGGATTTTTTGAGGAGAGATTTTTTTAAATTTTTGGGATTTTTTGGTATTGTGAAGGCTTTCTTGGATTTTTTTGAATGCAAAAATTGCTTTCGCGTATTTTAAACGTATTTTTAAGGTATATAGAGGCACTTCAAAGACTTTTGAGTGCTTCGGACACTAATTTTAAAAATGACTTTGGAAATTTTTGAGATTAAAAAAAAAAATTTTTTTTTTAATTTTGCCTTCAAAAATTTTTTTTGATGTCTAAATGTACATCCTGACCATTTTCAGAACCTCCGAGATGCGAGTCCACCGACAAGGACCCCTCTGGGCATACGTTCGCGCCTCCATGTCACTAGCCGGCTATCTCCCACCGCTCTGTGACCCCCATGATGGACACTTACTCCTGGATGGAGGATATGTAAACAACCTCCCCGCAGATGTCATGCGCTCGATGGGAGCGAAATGTGTCCTCGCGTGTGACGTGGGCTCGGCGTCAGAGACGAATTTGTACAATTATGGAGACTCGTTGAGCGGGTTTTGGGTGCTAATGAAAAAATTGAACCCCTTCTCGGAACCGATCTCCATCTTGAATATGGAGGAGATCCAGACAAGATTGGCCTTTGTTTCATGTGTCCGACAACTGGAACAGGTCAAAAAAGCGCCATATTGTCACTATCTGAGGCCCGCGATTGATGCCTACAAGACGTTGGAATTTAATCGATTTGATGAAATTCTGCAGGCCGGATTCGAGTACGCGGAACAAGCGATTGGAGAACTGGTCCAGAACAATGAGAATGTGAAGTCGGTCATGAATCCGGACGCGTTGAAGTCGCTGACGAGGAGGACGAGAAGAAAGGAACGGGCCCACTCGATGAGGAACTCGTTCACTGATTTGGCCGCTCAAATCTCGAAAATTCCGGGACGGAAACATGGCGGATCGCTGACGGATGTGTCGGTCTTTGATGAGGACTGGATGGATGATGATTGTAAGTGAAAAGTTTGGGGGTATGAGACGATAAGGGAGAATGTGTAAATTTGATGAAGTCTTGATGATTTTGAATAATTTTGTGTGAGATTTTGATGTCATTGGATAGAGTAGTAAATGAGAAAAGCTTTAGGGTAGTTTTGACAAGTTCGTCATGCCTTTATATTGATTTTAAGACCGCTTTTTGCCATGGATAATATAATTTTTATCGAAATTTTGGAAATTTTTTGTTTTTTTCGTGTTTTTAAGTGATTTTATGGCTGATTAGGGCTACCAGGGGATAGTACAATTATTTATGAGCTTAAATTTCAGACGATTCAAGTGAATTCGACTCCTACGACGATATGAGCGAAGCGGACGACGACCCGAACGCGACAACTCGCACTCAAACCCCACTAATTTGAGCCTTTAATAAACCCGGTATTGCTCTCCCCAATTATGCCTTACAATTTTTTACCGCACCATCGGGTAGCCAACATCCATTCTCTCACTTCTTTTAGCTCTCTCTTTTTTTCTATTGTACTTGATCTCAGATCTCCTCAGTATTAAATGTCATAGCCAAAACACGAGTTTAGATGGCATTCTTGTCGTACAGGTGACATTCGATCCAATAATCCGAAATCTCAGCCATTTTTTTCTTTGCACTTTTCTCTCCCGCTCATCTCCAAGATACCAAGTCTGATATGGGTAGCCCCGCGAAACGGTTCACAACCTTGAAACGTCTATTTCTTCAGTATTTTGAAAGTTTGTCTATTTCATTTCCAAGGCTTTTATGTGTGGTAAAGTGATAAATGATTAGGAAAATGCTCGGATTCGGCAAGTGTTATACAGGGTGTCCAGAGAAATGTGCCGGAAAGTTTTTGTCGATTTCTTGGCGCTCAATAAAGATATCCGAAAGATTCTTTTTGCAGGATAAAGAAGAATATGGGCGGTTTTTTGTGCAAAAGAATCATTTTCTCCGCCAGCGCGGAAGGCAGTGTATTCGGCGGAGACTTTTGATCGCTTTTTTGGCCATCACACCAATTTTAAACGCATTATTATGATGCTGAAACTTCCGGAAAGTCTTCAAATTTTTGACGCAATAAATCACACAGACAGCGACATCGCAATGCGATCCCATATAGCGACTGCACGGTGCAGCCTGTCGCTGCAACACCGATAAAGTCCGAGTGCACCGTGCGGAGGTTTGAAACAGCAAGGCAAAAGGAAATTTGAACAAAAAATATTTTGTTGTTTTCTGGTGCGCCCAGTGGTTTTCCGATGGCTTGGCTTCTTCCAAAGCTTGGTGAAAAAAATTTTCGAAGGCATACGAAGCCAGCAGGGTGTTCTAGCCAGGCCATAAAAATTGTGTTGGACCATGTCTTGTCCGCAGCTGAGTTATGGCCTCCGCCGATTCGGCGAGCGTCCGCCATACCTTCGCCAAACACTTGGTAAACATGAAAATATGCAAATATCTTTGTTTCAACCATCGAAGTTCATAATAAAGCGTTTAAAGTTGGTGTGATGATCAAAAAAGCTATCAAAAGTCTCCGCCGAATACACTGCCTTCCGCGCTGGCGGAGAAAATGATTCTTTTGCACAAAAAACCGCCCATATTCTTCTTTATCCTGCAAAAAGAATCTTTCGGATATCTTGATTGAGCGCCAAGAAATCGACAAAAACTTTCCGGCACATTTCTCTGGACACCCTGTATTGTACATGGGATATCTGATGAAATTTGGGGATTTTTGGGTGGAATGGTGTGTTAATTGATGCGCAAGTGGTTTGTGTGGAGAGCATGGAGTAGACGGGGTTTGTTGGGGTATGATAGACAGTGGTTTTTGCTTTGGAAAAGCGATTTTTTTAATCAATTCTGACTAAAATGAGATGAACTTTTGGAATTTTCCTCGATTTAAAAGGTTCGTAGATTCATGGCCAAAATAGGTAACTAGATGCTGAGATAAGGCTGAAATCAACTTTATTCACCAGTTCTCAGCAGTCAGCATCCTCCTCGACATAGCTATAATAGAATTGAGCCAGAAAAATAAAGACGATTGAGATGATCAACATCAGAAGCCCGCTGATCAAAAACTCGTATGCTGTATCTTCCAAGTGTATCTTTTTGATGAGGTAGCTTAGAAGTAGGAAGATTAGATTGCCAACAGCCATGTTCATTGTCCAAATTGCCTGAAATTTTAAAAATTTTTCGATTTTTTCAAAAATTGTCCTAAAAAATTCGCAATTGAAAAAATAGTGGCGAATGCAAAAAAGAGTACCTGAACAAGTGATTTCATTGCTGGCGCCGCTTCGGCGTACGAAAATTCCATCCCAGTGACTACGAATAAGATCTCGCCGATTGTCAGCAGGGTGTAAGGGATGACTTGCCAGAGGATGTGGACTCTATTGTCGGGGACCAAACATTCCATGGAGAATTGCATAGTCGAGTTGTCGAAGATCTGAAACGTGAAAATTGATGGTTTTTGCGTCTTTTGCTGTTTTGAAAAAATACGGCGGACCAGAGAGGTTTTATTTTATTTTGTTAATAACTGGGAAGTAGTGGATCAATTTTAATATAAAAAAAATTTTTTTGACCTCTGGGCATTTATGTTTTTGGCATCCACCTATTTATTAATATTATTAGTATCGTGGCCTCCGGGTGTTTACAATTTTTTATTTTGATTTTAAAGATGAGATGCGGGTGTATGAGACAAAAATTACACCCCAGAAACTTCAAGTAGGCCACAAAAAATTTATTGCAATTTACATCCGTCATTCGCCAAGTTACAGTGGAGGACCTAATCCAGTGGCAAAAAACGTACCATTTTGCATCCGGGAAATATCAAAAATATGGCAAAATGCTTCCTTCTCCAAGTGAAAAACTCCGATTTCCAAAGCTCTCTTTTTTGTGAGGGAAAGGACTAAGTTTTTTCATTTGGAAAGGGAAGCATTTTGCCACATTTTTGATGCCTCCCGGATACAAAATGGTACGTTTTTTGTCACTTGATCGGGCCCTTCACTGTATTGGCCAATCAAACCTCCCAGGTCGGTCTGACCCATCCTGAAGGAGTTTTCCTTTTTTTTTAACTCTAAAAATCCCGCCTACCTGTGCAATTAGTATGTGAACTCCTCCCACCGAGTCACGATTGAAGCAGAATCCTTTCTGCTTCAAGTTTAAATCGTCTTCCGTGTAGACGCACCATGAGCCGTGCAGCAGGTTCTTCACCTTTGTCAAACTGACTAAGGTGTCTCTTTTGCAGCAATCCCGCCGAACAATGTCGTCCTTGGTGAAAACGGCAAAGTTCTTGACACTTGAAGGGTCACAGTTATTGTTGCGGCAAAACATGATCTTGGGAAGGGTTATTGTGTCGTTTGCGATGAAGAGAATGCTGAAAAAGGTGTGGTGTTAGATATTGAAGGGTTGCCAGTCTGTCGGGAAAATAATGTGGATTCGTGGTGCCTTGGAATGATCATCGTTTTGCGACGGCAGCCGCGGCTGGAGATTTGGTGCGCGTTTGCTACGATGCTTGATATTTTGCTGCGACAAATCCACATTATTTTCCACACAGGCTAAAATGAATTTCTTTGGACACCCTGTACAATATGACTTTTTTCGGCGAACTCTATGCCAAACCTAGTGTCATAAAAATCAGGTCATCGAATTTCGAGCAATCTCCTTGGCAAGTACAGTGAGGGACTTGATCCAGCGGCAAAAAAAGTACCATTTTGCATCCAGGAAGTATCAAAAATGTGTCAAAATGCTTCCCTCTCCAAGTGAAAAAACTTCGTTTTAAAGGCCGCGCCCTTTTCCTCACAAAAAGAGTGGGTACGCTTTCGAAACCGGGGTTTGTTCACTTGGAAAGGGAAGCATTTTGCCATATTTTTGATACTTCAGGGATGCAAAATGGTATGTTTTTTGCCACTGGATCAGGCCCGCCACTGTAGTAGTACAAGTTGGCCTCTAAACTCACCTCTGAAATGACTCCGCCTGCCCACTGTTCGGTTTCTCCACCTCCGTTTGCACAATCGAAATCCCTTCCTCCAGTGTGACAATAAGGTAGTGTTTCATGTCCTCAAAGGTGAAGGTCTTGTCCTTTCTTTCGGGCCTGGGACTTCGCCTCGCGCGCGCAATAGGCCGTTTTTCGTAAAAAATGTTGAATCTGCCGGCATTGATTTCAACGTCATCCACGTCGTTTTTGAACTGAAAATAGGGGGGAATAAGTAAATAAATAGTTAGCTAACTTAAGGTTTTAATTGATCGTCGCAACATCAAAATGGCTTGTCAACGCGTTGAATCGGCTGTATCAGCGCTTTGACTAGTCATTTGGATGACCCGGATGTCAATTGCCGGGTCATCCAAGGGACTGATTTCGGCAAGAAACGAACCTGCAACGCATCAAGTCCCTTGACCAACGTGTCGGATGTGGTAGTCTGTTGCGAGCCATTGTTGTACGAGATGTCGACCGGAACAGTCAGCATGTTCTTGACGGCGAGTTGTGCTTTTCCGGAGTAGTCAAACGGGTTCCTGCTCTGAGAAATCACCAACTATTAGTTTTCATGGATGTGATTCGAACGAATTTTGTTAGAATAGGCTTACATCCAAGTGAATTTGAATTACGCACATCATCAGAAAGGAGAGTGACGCCATCAGCATTCCAGCGCTCATTTTTCGGAGATACCTGAAAAATTTTGGGCGTTTCTGGACGAATCTTATTCTGTGACATTTAATAGATGCTTTTAGAGTTGATTACACTCAACAAGCTTTTGCTAGGCAACTCTTTTACTGGGCCAAAATTGAGGGTGCGCCAGATGGACTTGATGAAGTTATTTTGACCATAACTTTGGGAATAAAGGGTCAAAATTCAAATGAATTGAAATTTTTGATCCACAAGTCATTCCTTTTTTGTCATGTACCTTGTTGTGACTCAAAGAACCTTCTAATGTCTGATGACATCATTTTGATGATTTTCTGGGACAAAATCGAATAAATGATGTTAGCAGAGCTCCTGGAGGCTTTGAGCAACAAACAGATATACAACAAAAAGATCGCGGTGCTCTGTGAATCCAAATACAAATCATTTGAGTTTTGGCCCTTTATTCCCAAAGTTATGTTCAAAATAACTTCTTCAAGTCCATCTGGCCCACCCTCAATTCTGGCCCAGTAAAAGAGTTGTCTAGCAAAATCTTGTAGAGTGTAATCAACTCTAAAGGCATCTATTAGATGTCGAAGAATAAGAACACACCCTCGCCAAACATGTAAACTCACGTGGGTTTGCAGCAAAGCCGGCACAACGGGTAGATGACAAAGTGAAAAACTGGCAGTAAGATGACCACAAGTAGCATATTAAACGCCGGCATTTGGTCGGGCAGGATGTACAAATTATTTCCCAAGCTCAGATCCATCTCATTTCCTTGTCTGTAGAAATTGTTGTATTGCTGATCAAAAAGGGTCCAGAAGATGGGGATGGGCAAGAAAATTACGAGAATCTTTCCTAAGGTGCGAATATCGTTGATGAGTGTCACCTGAAGAGAAAAGAAAAGTATGAAGAATAGAAGAGACTTATAGTCCGCGTTTTCGCAAATTTACTCATCGTTGTTTGAGGTAATTTACGGTGACTCAAACCCTATGAAAAGTTGTTTCGGCTAGCCTAACTCATAGTCTACAGTGAGGGACCTGATCCAGTGGCAAAAAACGTACCATTTTGCATCCGGGAAGCATCAAAAATGTGGCAAAATGCTTTCCTCTACAAGTGAGGACAACTTCGGTTTGAAGGACGCGCCATTTCCCTTACAAACAGAGCGGGCGCGCTTTTGAAATCGGAGTTTTTTTAACTTGGAGAGGGAAGCATTTTGCCACATTTTTGATGATTCCCGTATGAAAAATAGTACGTTTTTTGCAACTGGATCATGTCCTCTACTGTATGAATCCTTACTTTTCTACACGCAGGACTGTCGCATTCATGGTCATCCAAGGCGTGGTCCAGCCAACAGCCCACCTCTTTGTCGTGATACTTCCTCTTGTTTTTGAGAGCGGTCTGAAGAGCAAGTCTTATACTTTTTGTCATCAAAAGTTCCAGTATCCAATGGAAAACCTCCTCCATGCGTATTTTACCCTCTTACCCAAATCGTTTTCGCAACTGACGCATAAATATTCTCCTTGACTTCATGCACACTTCGGAGGCATTTGTAGCCCACAATTAGAACAAACATCATCATGAAAAGCACCAAAGTCGAGACGCTGAATGGAAACGGGTAGCAGGAGCGCTCGGAGAGGCATGAGAAGTCTAAATAGACCTTGTTATGATCTTTTTGAGGTTAAAAATGGGCTGCAACGGTTGAAAAATCGCTCTTACCCCTCATCAGTGGTGTGGTTGCGCCTGCAAGGATGCAGCCCAAATTGAACGACGTGTAGAGCAAGGCGAAGAACATTGAACGCAATTTGACGTCCGTTTTTTCAAATTGGTCCCCTCCAAAGGCCGCCATACAGGGTCTAAGGGCGCCAGTGCCAACTGAGATCAAAAGCAGTCCAAGTAGGTCCAACCATGGATGGGCATATGCCTGTTCTGGTTCAAAGCAAGAGGAAACGATCATAAAAACTTGGCCAATCCCGTATATCAGGATGAGGTAGATTATGGTCCTGAAACGACGTAAAGATACCTTTGTTTTGGTGCTGAATCATCTACAGTGTGGGACCTCATCCAGTGGCAAAAAACGTACCATTTTGCATCCGGGAAGTATCCAAAATGTGGCAAAATGCTTCCCTCTCCAAGTGTAAAAAACTCCGATTTCAAAAGACCTTCAAAACGAAGTTTTCTCACTTGGAGAGGGAAGCATTTTGCCATATTTTTGATGCTTCCCGGATGCAAAATGGTACGTTTTTTGCCACAAGAAATGTATTTTCTTTGACAGAGAACGTATTTTACTCACTTATAAAGTCCAAAGAATCCATCGGCCAAAACACATCCAATAATCGGGAAAACATGTGTGAAAAAAAGATAAACTTGGGTATAAAAAATGGCGTCATCCTCGGACAACATTAATTTTTGGATCAAATAGTAGTACAGGATGATCCTCAGCGCATACGATGTGAAACTGTGGCAGAATTCGGCGAGTAGGATTACATGAGCGCCCGGAGGGAAGCGTCGCAGCTTTCGGAAGACCTCGATTCGAAACGAGTGACTCGAACTGTGCGAGTCGCGGTTTTGACTTGGCATTGTTTGGGCTGGAAAGGATGGCCATTTTAGCGATGATTTCTGCTTCAAAACTAAGGTTCGATAACTTACTAGGCATCACGGAGAAAGAGATCGAGTCGAGCTCGACGGCGGTGTCAGTTGCGGGAGATGGCTCTTTGCCGGTTTTGATTTCTGCAAAACTGACATTGCAAGATGATTTATACAAGTTATAATATGAAAAATAATTTGAAAAAGATATTTGTTTGCTGGTGTGGCATTAACCAACTATAAGGTTATCAAAAAAAAAAACCTACTACAAGGTTATCAAAAAAACGTAAGATTAAGGCTTGGGCGCAGCTTGAAAAAATAATTCTTTTGAGTGGCCAGGGGCCAATGCGCTATCTGAAAGTTTGCTGAAAATCATAGGGCGCAGCTCGGAGAAATTGCACGGGCGCAGCTTGCATCTTGGGCGCAGCTCGAAAACAGACTGAAAACTTACTTCAAGTACAAGGGAAGTACTTGAAGTGTGACGCTCAGATTTTGATGAAACTTGGCACAAATTTAGAATAATTTTTTCTAAGATATATGCGGGAATCCTAGCTCGCGCTTTGCAGAAACAACCGAGATTTTTAGATCGAAAGTCGGCGAAAATTTGGGACTTTTTGCCGAATTTCGGCACGAAAAGTTTCATGCCTATTTCAACCGTAAAGAATAATGTTTCTACAAAAAATCAAATTTTTCCGCACGAAACTGCCAAAGTTATGGCCAAAAAGCGGTTTTCTCTCTGACCGCTCTCCACGTTGAGCGTGCTCTCTCGGCGGCAAAAATCGTTCAATATCTCGGCGGCGCCCGCAAAGCGCGAGCTAAAACTTTCAGGAATTGATATTTAGTCCATACCCGATGTGTGTGCAAAATTTAAAGAAAATCTGAGCGTCACACTTGAAGTACTTCCCCTGTTAGCTCCGGCAAGCTGCGAAAACTTTTTTCCGAGCTGCGCCCTGCAATTTTCAGCTAACCTTCAGCAAACCTTCAGACAGCGCATTGGCCCCAGAACAGAGTTTTTTACTACTGATGATATGGCTAATCAACCATTCTTTTTGGCCGTCTTATTTTTCAAGCTGCGCCCGAGCTTTTCAAAAATCGGTCAAAAATCCCCAAAAATCCCAACTTCACAGCTCCTCACCCTCCTTATCCTTCCTTCCTCTCCGTCTGACCTGGTTTGCCTCCTCACTGTCCTCCGCTCCGGACCGAATACTGTTCGGCGCACTTTCGGCGTTAAAATACGACTTCGGCTTGGTCTCATCATCGTTCTCGCCCGTATAGGAGTGTAGACCTTCCTCGGAGGCTTGAGTTTGACTCGGCGCCAGATAAAAGATACTCTTCACTTCATCGGCTTTCTTTGGGCCCAGCAGCGGAGCCGACTCTTCGGGTTCGACCGACTTCGAGGTCATTTTAACAGAGGAATGAGGAGAAATGCGAGGGAAAAGCGGAAGTAAAGTTTGGGAAAAACATTTTTCCCAAGGTTTGAGAAGCATTTTTTGAAATTTTTTTGTCGAAATTCCATGGACAACTTCAATTTCTCATGCATTTAGTGCAAAATTTGCATGAAAATGGAATTTTCGCTCATTCGGCGGCATTTTCATTCACGAGGAAGGTTGGTTGATTGCTCGCCGAGAGCTCTGAACATCCAAATTTCTCAAGGTTTTGAACTTTTTTTGAAATTTGCATAATCGAAGTTTGGAATCATGAGAATTTCGAATTTTCAGAGCTCCCAGAGAGCCGCCACACAACCTCACCCCAAGAATAAAAATGAGCCCTAAATGAGCAAAAATTAAATTTTTATGCAGATTTTGCACTAAATTTGTGAGAGATTGGGGTTGTCAAAAGCCGAGTATCCAAACAACACGTCATGTAAACTCACTCAGCTACTCGAAATATCAAGGGTGTTCCTCATCTCCTTGCCCTTTAAATTCAAATTTTAATTGTCTTCTTTTTCGTTCTTGAACATGTTCTTTCCAAAATTCTTGTAAATAATTTATTCCAATGGAAAATGATGACTCTCTCAAGATCCGTAAAATCTTGGCTATAATCGGATTTTTCCTTGGCATTGAGACTATTCTAGTCAACATGTTCGCTATATGGTTTTACTATCACACTTCTAATTGCAAAAATGTTCATACGAAGCTGGTTATAATCAAAATGCTGTCGGATCTGCCTAACGTGCTCATCATGACGTTCTTTTGGATTCCGATGAGTTACTTTGATCTATCGACAAGCATAGCAAACCGCTCAGCCATTCTCAACAGTACAAGTGCCGTTTCGACTTCTGTGGCTTTTACCTCCAGTAATTTTGCGTTGAACACGCAATTGCTCATTGTGATTACGCGATTTGTTGGTGTGTTTTATACGTTCTACTTTGATCAAGTGTTTCGATCGAGATATGTTGTCCTTATGTTGGTTGTGGCGGGTATTATGGCATTAAATCAGCATGGTAAGATTTGCAATAGCGTTTTCACTAATGATACGGCAAAACCTCGGTACGACAGACGCCAATGCAGCGAAAAATGAAAGAACTTTAAGGAACTATTATAAAGGTCTCACAAGTCAATTTCAGACCGAAATAGACCTCTCTACAACAAAGCCTCTACATAACAAGCAGTGTTTATCCCTCGGGCATTGCCATTTCATTGTCAGATTCCTTTACAGATAAGATACCCTCTGATTTCAGCGATTGGAAGCCTCTATTTGAGAAGATCGGTCCATTTTGATCCACTTACCTTTGGGTTCCATTATGTGCCTTTCGACGGCACCATTGATAATCAAGCCCACAACACATCTTACATCATTTCCTTGGTCCATTTTTGGTGCTTGATTTTGGCCTGTGTCGTCTTAGCTCTTGTGACCATGATCAAATTGCACATGGTAAATAACGTATGTCCTTTACTACCTCTACGACAAAGAAAATCTTACAACCGGGGACAAATTATTATCTTATTTTCAGGTCCATCATAAAGGCCCTGGAATTCACAAAAAAGTGAAACGCAGGCGACGCCAAGCCGAGTGGAAACTGCTTGTGGTCAGCATTTCCACACCACTCATTATGTCGGTCCAGGCGATCGTGGCTGCAACTTCATATCTCCTGTTTTCATTTCCTCCTGGAATGATCGTTCTTTTCGTATTCAATTGGGTATTCGAACTGATTACTGTACAGTCGTTTGCGTAGGTGATGGCGATTTGAGCACGGCAGTGCATACTTTTTAGAATAGTCCTGCTGCTTATAAATCGATCCTTCTGGAAGTTCCTGCAATGTCAGCAGGCATCATGCGATATCAACAGTTTACGAGGTGTGCCTTCGACAAAAACGACATTCTAATCTTATGTTTATATCTTGGTGCCCCTGAGCCTACCAAAAAAAAGCTCTACAGATTTGGTACGGAACGTATCTACCCTGTGTGTACAATTACTGCCTCGGGACTTATAAACAAATCTTTGTGTGTCCAGAAAATGTGTCACGATGACAAACCTTTGAAATTTTCCAGTGGTATAAACAACGGCTGTACATGGCTAGGAGTTCTTCGTAGAGTATCCTCAAAAAAATTTAGGCTCAAAACTTTAGCAAAGCGCGGTTTTAATGACGTATTTTTTGAATTTTGCTTCATTTTTCTGCGTCGACAACGTTTACAGTGCCAGTAAATTCCCATTTCCCTGACGTGCTTCAGGGAGTATGCTTCCAGCCACTGATGCATTTTAACTCAGTGTCATCGTGACACATTTTCTGGAGACACAAAGATTTATAAGTCCCTAAGTTTAGCCTAATGTAAGCATATTTTACTAATAAATCACCGAGATTTCTATATAGCGGAATTGTTCCTGATGTCCTTAAATGTGTGTATGTTCCGTATTTATGTCAGTTTCTCCTTGTGTTCTTCTTTTCCTTCTAAATGCCGAGTGATTGTTCCCTGTT
The DNA here is from genome assembly GCA_904066235.2 of Bursaphelenchus xylophilus. Taxonomy (NCBI): domain Eukaryota; kingdom Metazoa; phylum Nematoda; class Chromadorea; order Rhabditida; family Aphelenchoididae; genus Bursaphelenchus; species Bursaphelenchus xylophilus. Next base: position 10,273,631 of record CAJFCV020000003.1, on the reverse strand, counting down.
CTCCACTTTTGTTCAACCTCCCTTCAAGCCCTTTGGACTCCAATCAAACTCCTCAATTTGAACACTCAAATGGCTTCAAGTTCCTCCGATTCGACCGATTTCGTTGATGATATTCCGGAGCTGCGTCGAGTTTTATCTGTTGTTGGATTTGTCCTTGGACTCGAATCAATTGCTGTAAATGTATTTGCTATATGGTTTCTGTGCAGGACATCTCCGCTAAGGAATTTTAACGCAGCTTTAACGGTTCTGAAAATTGCGCTGGATATTCCAACGGCATTGGTCTGGACTTTCTGGTGGTTGCCTTGGTCCTTTGCGGCCGAGTCCAGTCGTACGGAGGATCAAGATCCCTGGTGTTTGCCACGAGCTTACATGGGTATTGACATTGCTTTGTACTTTGTTGTTGTGTCATCCTTTCATTTGTCGCTCTATGCACAGGTTCACATTATTCTGGCGAGATTTTTTGGGGTTTTCTACGGGTTTCTCTTCCAACGAATATATCGGAAGCAGTACATTGTCATCGGGGCGCTGATTACCGTATTTATCGTCTTCAACAGAGTCGGTACGTTGTTTCTAACAGTTGGTAATTCTAGAGCAGAGATTACTCTATAAAATTGAATATTTTTCAGCTGTGGAATCGCTGTACATTCAGTGCGTCGCTGAGTACTCTCCATCGTTCTTCGTTTTCTTGGGGGCTCCAATGGACGATCTTGGCAAAGATTGCGACACGCCAAAATTTTTGTACCCTCTGCTGATTACTCACTTTTGGATTGTTGTGGGCATATGCCTCGTGGTGGCATTGGTGACCGTTGTCAAATTGAGATTACTGAATCGAGTGAGTCAAAACATGGGTTCCCGTCAGTTCGTAAAGCACCCGGAAGGTATTATTTTTGACGTGCTGGTCGACGAAATCATTCCAACGGCTCTGCGAACGGACTGGAAATATACTCCCCGTACAATGTTTTGACCCCCCTCCTAACTCCGTCCAAAGTGTACTAATTCGGACCAAATTTGGTATGTAGTATACTCACAGGCTAGTAACAAAAAATAACATGGCTGGACCTACCTTATAGTTGAATATCAAAATCTGGGGGCAATTTTCAAAAATCACCTTAAAAAATCGAGGAAAAAGTTTTGACCCCCCTTAAAAAAAAGTTAGATATCGCCAGCGGATGCCACGCAAACTTATTGTAATCGACGTCCCATACCTGAATACAGGTTAATATATGGTTTTCCGTTGAATGCTTCGTTGCATTTGAGGATTCAACGCGTTAAACCGTTTTTGATGTAGAGGTGCCCAAAATAGTACAAATCTTGCCCTAGCGTTTTCCTAGAGCTCTAAATCGGGTTTATATTATGTGATTTAGACCTGTGTTAACCTTCTCCTTTCGATAAAAGTGCGTGGTGGCCTGACGGTGTAGATTCGGCAGATACCCTCTTGTCATGCCCAGCCTTGGTGAGCTATTTGCTCTTTGACTCAAGGTCGAGATGTGGTTATTAGATCCTCAATGTAATCCTGAGACTCCTAGTTACTCTCAAAGAAAAAATAAACTCCGGCTGACACGGTCTCATATGGTTTGCAGGCGCAACTTCGCCGATCTGCACCTTAACGAAAAACCCGCGTTTTTCAAATGGATTTTTAGCCACCAAAGACAGCTTTCATTTGATGGACCAGGAAATTTAAGACGCTACAGCACTTACCATACTCATTTGAGACGTATGAAACGCCAAATGGGAGGTGGTGATGTCATCGTACTCGGGGTCATCTACAGTAATGGCAAAGTTAAGATTAAGGTGAATGAAACCCATTACAAAACGTGTCAAATCAAAACATTTTACATTGCTGAGAGTAACTAGGAGTCTCAGGATTACATTGAGGACCTAATGACCACATCTCGACCTTGAGTCAAAGAGCAAATGGCTCACCAAGGCTGAGCATGACAAGAGGGTATCTGCCGAATCTACACCGCCAGGCCACCATGCACTTTTATTGAAAGGAGAAGGTAAATACAGGTCTAAAGCACATAATATAAACCCAATTTAGAGCTCTAGGAAAGCGCTAGGGCAAGATTTTTACAATTTTGGGCAGCTCTACATCAAAAACGGTTTAACGCGTTGAATCCTCAAATGCAACGAAGCATTCAACGGAAAACCATATATTAACCTGTATTCAGGTATGGGACGTCGATTACAATAAGTTTGCGTGGCATCCGCTGGCGATATCTAACTTTTTTTAAGGGGGTCAAAACTTTTTCCTCGATTTTTTAAGGTGATTTTTGAAAATTGCCCCTAGCTTTTAAAATTCAACTATAAGGTATGTCCTGCTATGTTATTTTTTGTTACTAGACTGTGAGTATACTACATACCAAATTTGGTCCGAATTAGTACACTTTGGACGGAGTTAGGAGGGGGGTCAAAACATTGTACGGGGAGTATAAGAATGCGGTACCAAGTGCGATGACCAAAGCTTCTTTAAATTTTCTCCACAAGCTAACGATAGGCCACATAGCAATTCCTTAAAGTTTTATCTGGAATTTTGAGGCGCAGCCGAGATTAAGCATGGCTGCAAACCGGGCCAGCCCGGCCTGGGCTTGGAAAATTTGGAAAGCCCGGCCTGGTTCGGCCCGGAAAAATTTTGTACTAGGCTGGAAAGAAACAAAGCAGGAAATGAAGGGAAAGTTACGGCACGTTTTCGCAAAATGTAAAGAATAATTTAGCAAAACCTATACATAGTGCAATTGCCGCTTGACTATTTTTATAAATTACTAAGTCGCCACAAAATTAGTCAGCCCGGCCCGGGCCGGAAAATTTTGGAAAGCCCGGCCCGGAGCCATGCCTAGCCGAGATATGGAACGAAATTTGCGAGACGTTTTGACCGTATTGTGCCGTGTTTCATGCAGACAAAGTGTACTTGTATTGTCGTTTTTTTTGACGAACCTTTTCTTGCCAAATTTGACAAACAGTGCCACCTATAAGAAATTTGTAGGAACAAAGCAAGCTTGCCCACATCTCCGAGCCGGTAAAGTCGCATCGCCGAAGTGCTGAATGGAAACTTCTCATCATCAGCGTGACAACGCCAGTTCTACTTTCGATTCAAGTCGTTGCAATAATGGAAACTGATTGGACGATAAACGAAAAACGGACAATCGGGACAATCGCCATACTTAGCTATGTCTTAAATTGCATTGCGGAGTTAATTGTTATACAATCCTTTGCGTAAGTCCATCTTTTTGCATATAACCAGTTAGCTTCCATTTAGGATCGTGCAACTTTTGATTAATCAGTCGTTTTGGAGGTGGATAAAATGTCAACCGATCGAAGTGGCGCAGTGCAGCACTAAGACTCTGATATCAGCAAAGAACTCAAGTTGATTGTTTATCTTACTGATTTGAAATTTTACATTGTTTGCTTGCGCCATTGAACTCTCATCTTTTCGGGAAATGATGTGGATAAATTTGACATAGGATCCGGGAAATAAAATGGATAAATTTGACAAGGGTCTATCAAAACAGTAATATTAGTCTTTGGGAAAATAATGTGGATTTGTCACAGCAGAATGTCTCATTCCATCGCAATCGTACACCAAAGCTCCAACCGCGGCTAGCTGTCGCAAGGCGATGATGGACGACCCAAGATGTGATAAATCCACATTATTTCCCCGACGGACTGACAATTTGCTAATAAATCAGAGAAGTCTAATAAAAGGACACCTTGGGAAGTCCAATTTACGAAGGTCATCTATAATTAATAAAAAATGCGAAATTGTTAACGCAAGCTGACCCTGTAAAGTGCAAATCGTTTAAATTTGATTATCATTCTGACAACATTTGTCAGTAACAGTCCGTGTCGGCTCTGTGGTCCATCGATTGATACCTCATTCATCACCACGCTTTCTAATGCTTCAAGGCTCGTGGAAAGAGCCTTGCTAAAGCTGCCGAAGGTCAGGAAGAGGCGTGGCAGAGACTTGCCAAAAAACTTGTAAGAATGCATTAAAAACTTGTAATAATGAATTAGTGACGAAAAAGAAGATAAGTATGTTTCGTCAGAAGGAAAGGATGGCTAAAGCATCACCAAAGGGATCCCCGTTCTTTAAAGGTTGTTATCCCCGAGAAACTTGCAGCGGATGACGAATGAGATAATCATTTTTCTTGGTTAAAGCTGCTTCTTGATTCGATCTTTGATATCGTCCTTTAAGTTCACCCTTAAAATGACCTTACTGGACGCTGCACTTCTGTTCCGAGGAAAGAGAAAGATGAAATTTTGTGGAAATTTCGGTCGTTTTTCTTGTCGGCTGGGCTTCTTTTGCAGCTGGAAAATAACTCTTTTTACCAACGTTGACCTGCTCTATCCACTTGAAATAGTCACTTTCTCGAGCGCTGGAAAAAAGCTCAGATAATTCCCTTGTTAGCAAACTCCTACGTCATTTTTCTTGAACTTTAAAGGCCGTCAAAGCCCATGTCAGCTGGTGATTCTCTGAAATCATAGTACCTCCAACATTCCACGGTTTGTTTTGATAAATGTTCGTAGATCCATCAGTTTTCATATATCTTCTACCCGCGAGCTGAACAATCGCACGTTGGAATTTCGCGAAATGTCGACGAATTTCGTTGACGAAAAAGTGAAGATTTTTTATTTGCTTTATGAATGCGTAGGGTTACGACGGTTTATCGCTTTTTGGAATGCCTTTATGATATATTACACGCCTATTTACACGTCAATGGCGGCAATATACGGGCTTGTTAAAATAAATGAGCCTGAGGGAATATTGATAGGGGTTTGAGGGGGTAAGTGGGAATTGGGATTGGTTCTGAGGCAATTTATTAGGAACGAAGGTAAGAAACAACAATAAAGTTATGGCTCTTCGCAAATCCTAACGTAAGATGAGATATGTCTTATTAATAAAATGCTAGAAATTGTCAATCCTATTTTTTTAAAATTTTCATTGCCTACCGTACTTTCCGACCTTACGCAATCGTTTCAGTGAGTTTCTGGACAAACTGGTAGGCATTATTCCTGCCTCTAAGTGCAGCAACGAGAGAGACAATGCTTAAAAAGGCGTCGCGTTTCAAAAAAAGAGAAAAAACAAGGGATCTCGGAATATTGATCTTTGGCGTAATGTCGTCGAATTATCAAGTCACAAACGAAAACTTTCCTAGAGAAAAAGATTTTTTTCGAAAAAAAATGTTTATTCGAAGACAAAAATAATCTTTCGGACTCGTTAATTCTGTGGCACTTCGCAAAAAATCAATGATCCGAGATTCCTTTTTTTCAGTTTTCTGAACGAATTTTTTTTGACGTCCCCCATCAATCTACAGTAGTATGCACTTTTAAACGCGTTACGATCTAAAAAACAATAGTTTTTTTTCGGATGAAAAAGCCAAATAGACCCTATTGTAGTCAGATCCGTCATAACAACCGTAGAATAGGAGTTGTTTTCCAAGTTAAAAGTACATTGCTTATCTGCATTTCTAGTTTTTTTATCTGGCCCATCATCTTGTCGTAATGTTGATTCAATATGTGTATAAAGATGATTGTTTGGGCTTAGCGTGGGTTGAAACAAAAAGAATCGGCAATTTTTCGCTCGAACTTATTGTTATTCGCGGTCATATGGGAAGAAAAAGAGAGGCTAAACTTTACGAAAAAATTCTTACGACTATTAGTCAGTGGGTCGGCCTGGAAGGGCTGTTTATTTTTGAGGCAATGGCTTTGGAACTTTTATTCCTCGAGAGGTCCCACGCACGGATTTTCCATAATTTGTTATGTTGATGATAGCCACGGCAAGGTATAATATTTATTATTTCGGATAGCTTTGGCTCAATTTTGGGTAAGCAACCGAGATATTTAATAAGCTGTTTCGGTTAGAGTGAACAGGGAAAAAAGAGACGCCAGGTCGGAAAAGCGCTTTCAAATACAGTGAAACCTCTGTTACAACAAAGTCTCGTTAAGACGAACAAAGTCAGACGTTTCATGGGCTGTCTTGAAGCCAAATTAAATATCCATAACGCAAAGCCATTTTTGTGAATAAATTTTTTGGTATTTTGCGACTTATTGTAGGCATTTGATTGTATGCTCTTCGAAATTAACTCGGAACAACCTGACGTTTTGCGTAGACATTGCTGAGTTTATGAGAAATGGAGAAATGGTATGCCAATTCTTCACACTTCTTCTGCAAAAAATACCGGAGCTCTGCCAAAAAATAAAACAAAACAAAAAAAATCCGCATTTTTTGATGACTCACAAATTTCCGTTTAAAAAGTTCCGTTTACACCCCCTTTCCGTCTCCCATATTTCCTGCTAGTTTGCAGGGGTAAATTGCGTGCTTACGTGTAATTACCTGGGTCTTGTCCGTAATTATTATGTATTTGTTCCACCTCCTTCCGGTTCTAGAATGGGTGTAATGAGGAATTTTGCTTTGAGCACAGATGATGCTAACAAATAATTTTTTTATGTATAAAGGGCTCAGTATTTTTGTTGGCTACAAGATGGTAATCATTTCTTTCCTGATTACAGCAGGCGTCGCATTTTACATCATGTCTTTCAAAGTGTTTGTATATTTTTGGTTTTTAAATTTTTTATGGGAAATTTTTTATGGCAAGTGTAGATTTGGCCTATAAGTTCGAATAAACATGGCTCTCGCGCCGAAGAAAATTTGAAATGGAGCCGGGACTGACCTGTTTTAGCCCGCAGGCCGGGCATTTTTACCCCGGTCGGGCTCGAGAGCCATGCCTATTCACAACCGTCGAAAAAAAGTAAATTATTAGTTCACAATACTACATATATTTTTGCGTGTTTTACCCTTTATTTCCGTATTTTCCCCTCTAAACTTCCTCAATTCCCAGACAAATTCTTTTGTTTTTCCGTCTATCCTTATCTATTTACCCATGGCCAAGACTTCCGTCCGGGCGTTCCGTCTGACGTCCCCAACATTTTTCTCATGTTGTAATCAGCTGAACGGGCCAACTGTTTGGCTGATTGTAAACACATTCATGAGTCAGTTGGCGGCCGAGAGGGGAGAAGATCAGGCCCGTCAAGCCCAAAGATTTTCCTCCTCTTTTTCTTTTTTCTCGTCCTCCGTGGGCTGCGATCAATAACGTCTGCGTATGTAGGCCGATCGATATGAGGACAAGAGTGCATTTTCAAATTGGTTTCGAATGGACAATGATATGAAAATTAATTCTTTTGGGGTGGAAAAGGTCAGACAGAGGAGGCAACGTCATTTGACGTTATTTAATTGTTTTTTTGGATTTTAATCATTAAAAAAACTCGAAAATTAACATTGTTATTGAATTGATGGACAGTAGTTTCTATTGTCAAAAAACCGTCAGAAAAAAAATTGTAAAAGTGCCAAAAACAAATCATAAGAGCAAAAAAATGTTGTTGAATTCCTCTTTGTTTGATTTCAAATTGCCTGTCTGCAACGTTTCGCGTATCTCTAAGCTGCTTAGCATTGCCTTTTGTTTCTCAACTTTCTATATTTTCTTTTGGCCACGATTTGCACGGCCTTCCACTTCATTGCGCAGTTCAAAGAAACATTTTTCTTCAATTTGTTTACAGTAGAAGCACTCCAAGTGCTCCAAGTGCGCCGCTCAGCTTTTGCGGAAACTTGGCACAAATTTAGAATACAGTGTTTCTTCTAGCGCATACGGGAGATTTCTAGCTTGCGCTTAGCAGAAACGACCAAGATTTTTCGGCAAAACTGTTAGAGATATGCGCTATTTTTTGCGAATTTTTTCATGAAACTTTCCTTCGTATTTTGATCATACTTGTTCGGCCGTGAAAGCAACTTGCAAGAAAACAAAAAAATTAGTCGGTATCGGAAGGTTTAGAGGCGCAATGGCCAGCTGTGGCCTAAAATTGGTCTGGCCGTTTCTACTGTACGTCTACATATTTTTTAAACGTCAAGGAGCTTCATTTGTCACTTCGAATGCTGAAAAACTGATAACAATGATGTCAAATTACTATAGTACATATTTGCTCTCATCTTTTGGCTATTTTTCAGATCGTCCCAAAAAAATCGCTTTTTTGCCCGATTTTCTCCGAATGTTTTCCAAACATACGGAACTTCTTACTGTATTCGTTGCGGTCAGAAATTTCGCCATATGTCACGTGAAATTTGCAGATCATATGTTTGCGCGATTCGAAGAGACTCCTTTTATTGTTTTTTGCGTTTATTTTGCGAACGAATTATTCTTGTGGGCCAAGGGTTTTTTATTTTTTTTCTTTTGGGAATTCGAAAAAAATGGGAAACATATTGGAGGACCAAAAGTCCGAAGAGAATGGGAACTCTTGGCCTCCATTCTTCGAGGGGTTTATGAAAATTTCTCAATTTTTCCTTCTTCTTTCGAGTTCTTGTACTGAAATACGGGGTCAAAATATTATTTCAACAATCTAGGGTAAGATCTGGTACAGTTTGCAGCAGGTCGCATATAACACAACCTGTATGTAGCAAACAATTTTAAGGCCCCAAAGTTGATCTTCGTGTCCAATCGAACTTCCGTACAACAAAGCCCTTCTATAATATAACGAACAAATTTTTGGTGCCCTGCAATTGGTTTCATAGGATCATTTGCATGTAGTTTTGTTTACTTGAGGCGAAGATAAAGCTCTATTTTTATATAAAAAATATATTTCCTTATTTGACTTCTAGGCCTACTATACGTATATTGATTACAAATTCAGTAAAAACCCTGTATAACAAATCAAAAAAAGAGCAAAAAGATCGATTTGTTATAAAAGGACTTTTTAACTTTGTTAAATAGAATTTTATTTTGGTTTCATATAGACTCTGTATATTTTACGAGAGTACGTTATAGACAGGTTTCAATCTTGGTACAGAGCTTCCACTGTATTTTTTTTTATTTTTTTTTGCAGCGCCTTCCTCAGGTTTTTAGATATTCATTTCAAAAAACCCTTCACGTCCCTTCGAACGTCAACGTTCGGACCAATTGGGTTTGTTCGCAAAAACTGAGAAACCCTCCCACGTCATTTCCGATACTCGTAAGGAAACAAGGATTTATGTATTACAAAATTGCTAGCAGAGAACAATGGTCATGTTCGTTTCTTACAAATCGTAATTAACTTATGTCTAGACATTTCTTATACATACATACTGAAAAGTGCAAATTACTAAAACAAACTATATTCGTTGTAGGCAGGCTTTTTTTTGCGGTAGTTTTGGTCTAAAATTGGCGCTTGTCTCCGGCATAAAATATATGTTATTGACAGGTTTTGTTGTACGGAGGTTTTATAGCAATTTAACACACAAAAAGTCCTTAAAAAACCTGCGTATGATAAAAAAAAAATTTATTTTTTGTGACAAACGTAAGATAACTGTAAGATAATTTTGTGCCTCTGTAAACATTGCCTGCAAAAAATTTGCAATTTCTCGGTATTATACCATTTTCTTACACATTCGACCTTTGCATCGCCTGCAGCATTTTTGTTCAAATTGTTTGATTTTCTCGTGATTATTTGTTCTGACTCTTCTTATAGCTTATTCATATATAGTTTGATCTCTTGCTTTTTCAGCCAATTCTATGCAAACCTTGCCGGAAGTGCAGCCATCAGCAACCATGGAAAAGGTGGAAGAATGTCGATTCGAACGGTTGCTCAACGTCTACAACTACGGAACCTTTTCGAACTCCGCCGTGTCGCAGGCCATGCTCAAGGATTATTTGGACAATAATCGTAAGTTTTTTGCATTTGAATTTGTAAAATACGAATTAGTACGTAACGAGTAGCCCTTTAGTGTAATAAAGGGCTACTCTTCTAAGTTGAAAGTCAGTACAACGAAACCTGTCAATAATATATACATATCATATCATATTTCCTTGTAGATGACTCAATTAATTTCAGGTCCCAACCAGAACTAGCCCTCCAAAAAGCCTATCAACTTACTCCAGAGCAGGTCCCTCATGTGTACAATACTCAACATACTCCATGTTCCAAATTCACTCAAGTTTTACGGTACTCATCACTCGGTATTACGTGGTCTAACAACCTCTTTTTTAACGATGAAATTGTAAAATACCAGGTACTTGTAGAAAATCGTGCTGCAATAAAGATTCAATTCTTATTTGAATTTGGCTTTTATGTTGTGTTTTATCTTTGCGTAATTGTTGACGGATCTGTGTGTGACAAGATAAGATATGTGCGAGACTCCTGCTCGGCGCTTTGCAGATAAAGAACGACCGAGATTTTTTTGTCGAAATTTGGATGTAACCCTTAAAACTGTCAGTGATAAAAACGTTTCGTTGCAAGCCTGAAATGTATAGCTTTTACCAGACGTGGCAAGGGCCGGGCCTGACAGTCTTTAGGGCCGGAAAGTAGTCCCCCATGTTACTCACGGGATTTAAAAATTTCGAAAAGAGCCGGCCCGAATCTTCGAAGATTTGATACGCCATCCAGTAAGGTTACCAAGAGTAAATTTAATCAAAATTTGTCTTTTGTACGTTTTGTGCTGTGTGATCTTATAAACTACTCAACGGATTGCCACTGTTAAAATACGAATGAGGAAATTATTCGGGGCTTCGGTTGTTGAGCCCCCCCACGAAAGGAAGTTCAAACCCCCACTGTTTTGCCCGTTTCACACCCCACATAATGAACAAATTAGAATAATACAAAAAATGTAAGTGGGGGTTTGATCTAAAACGTAGGGGCTTGACCTAAAACGTAGGGGGCTTTTTCTAAAACGGAGGGGGCTTGATCTAAAACGTAAGGGGCTTGATCTAAAACGTAGGGGGCTTGTGCTGGACCATACAACTTGAATTAATTCTTTGAAATAAATTTTGGGGTTCAGAATGGACGAGGGGGGTTGTACAGGGTTATGGGGGGCTAAACTGGACTGGGGGGCTGTACTACCTTAGCCCCAATTATTCTTTACTAAAGCTTCTTTTCCGAAAAAACCAAGACTATAAAGCAATTACAGCAAACTTGCAGATGTTTGTAACAAAATATCAGCCTATCGAGAAAGAGCCGCTCAAGTGAAAAGCAATTTGATTTTTTCACGACACCAGTCATTTTCTCGGCGGCTATGCGATTTTGGACGCGACGTTGCGCTTATTCTTTTGCCGACAGACTGATAAGTTAGGCCAGGTAAAAGAAAGTTCCAAAGGACGCTAGACAATGCGTGTTTTGAACGTTACAATGCATTGCCTTGTGTTTAGGGTGTATTTTTGCAAAGTGCTTCTCGGATTGCCATTGGTAAAATACGTATCACGAAGCGATTCCTGAGTATACTTTTTTAAAGCGACAACAGGACCATAGATAAGTTAGAGTAAATTTACAGAGGTTTCTGGCAAACTATTTACAGTCGTTCTACGAAAAGAACAACCGTCAAGCTTTGCTCTCATACCCTTTGGCATGAATGTCTTATTACTAACTTCCAAGTACAATCAATAAATTAACAACTATTTCCTCCATTTCAACGCAACTTTTGTAAACATAATTCATTTTCATAATTCAATTATTTATTCAATTAAAATTAACAATTGGAAAAATACTAGAAAGTAAAACTCTGAGAAAGTTTTTGTAAAGCTGACTAGACAATAAATATTACACCAAGTACCCGTACGTTATAGTACAATGTAAAGCGAAGAACGGAGAATCACTCGTATTTGTCCATCTCGTTGATGATCTTGGGCGCCTCCATCGGACCGAACACATTCAAGCATTTCCGGAAGTGCTCCGATTTGAAGCAGTTGGAGCTGCAGTCCGCTCGGAAGTTGGGGTTCTCGTGCGAGAACATTTCATGGCACAGCATGCAGATTCGGTCCATCACCACGTGTAGATGGGTATTTACATGGACCTGGAAATGGAGAAGGTTAGGGAAATTGATTTGTAACTTTTTTTGAAAAAATTGGAAAAATCTTCTATCAATCTTGTCGGGAAAATAATGAGCATTCTGAAGACTCGAAAATCGCATAGCAAAAAAATCTAATTACTTTTCAGCGACACGATTGACACGAGACGGCCCTCACTGTTTTCCCGACAGAAATTTTGTAAATTTACTGTAAGTAGGGCATATGTTAATCATTGAAAATTTAAGCCTTCCCTTTTTACCCCCAACGGAAAAATTAAGCAATTATTTTTCTAGCAGAGAGACAGCAAACTGAGGAGAGTGGCGAGACAAAAAATTTGTTAAATTTTTCCAACTATGTCATTGCAGAGTACGTGGTGAAAAAATGGTTTTCCCGAATGGATCCTCTGCTACCGCTTATGCTTTTTCATGGGCAAAAATCCAAAAAAGTTTTACTTTTTATCCAATTATTGGGCTAAAAACCTCATCAATTTTTTTCCAGAACATCAGAAAACTTCCAAGCATACTTTAGAAATCCTTAGAACCAAATTTACACCAAGAATCAGCAAAAAATAGCGCAGTCACAGGTAGAAAACCCCCTCAGTGAAACATTAATATTTTGCCTACGGTAAACTCTCAAATTTCCAAAAATACTCTTTCCCCCGCGATTCTTGCTTTTGTCGGAACTACTCCCAACTTTTTTCCTACTACGAAAAAACAACTCTTACGTCCAACATCAGGAATTCCGATATCCTACAAACACTCTGCCCTCTTCCCGATTCCTCGACCATGTTTGGTCGATGAATTATTCCGGCCATGGGCCAATCGAATATTATACCCGAAATGTGAATCCCGCTGTGGCTGACTCAAACTCCCTGCTCCCATCTACATTGCAAAACAGCGATATTTCAGCCATAGTTCAGGCCGGCCAAGGAGCTGTAGCTGCGGAATATGAAAAAAGGTTTAGCGAAAAGACCCTAAGGGTCTTGGCGAGTTTCGGGTTTCGCGGAGGCGGAATCCGCGAGAAGGCCAAAAACTTACTCTGCACTTTTTGGAGACGGGCTTCTTCTGCGATTTGACGACGTAAACTCGTGCCGACGCTTCCTCAAAACAGTCGACGAACACGATGATACAAAGGAAAATACATAGACAAACGGTTGTGGAGCTGGCGGGATGCCTCGTAAGCAGCGACATTTCTGTGGAAGTCTGGAATAAACTAGGGTAAAATCAAAGGTTGGCTTACAAGGGAATGGACTTTATGTGTAAATCGATTTTGGCTTGGGACCTAGTCAGAACGAAAGGTGTGTGGTAGCCGATTATTCACTTGGGGGGAAATTTCTGCGCGGGGCTTCAATGCCGAGAAAATCGGCTTCAAAGTTTGGACGAAAGTCAAAGGATAGGGATACCGGAAAAGGAGCGATAAAAAGTGTTAAGCAGTGGCCGAGTGGTCAGTGCGCCCGCTTTTTGCGCAAAAGGTCGCAAGTTCGAATCTGCTTCCATTCATAACTTTTTTAGACAAAAACTTCTATTAATTTTTTTCCACTGAACTCGATTATCGATGCAAGAAGTATATTTTAAAAGGAACTTTTCCATCTTCAACGGCTTCGCACCTTCCTTTTACAGTTTTAGAGCGCAGGGCACACCATCAACCTGATGTATTCAAAAACAACTTTCCATTATGTTAACTTTTTTATCTATACCCCTGTTTTAAATGTACAGCTGGATTAGCACGAAGAAAGCAAAAGTAAAAACGATAAATGATGACTTGAGCTTGGAAAGATTCGAAACTGCAACTTTTTGCGCAAAAGGCGAGCGCACTGACCACTCGGCCACTGCTTCACACTTTTTATCGCTCCTTTTCCGGTATCCCTATCCTTTGATTTTCGTCCAAACTTTGAAGCCGATTTTCTCGGCATTGAAGCCCCGCGCAGAGATTTCCCCCCAAGTGAATAATCGGCTACCACACACCTTTTGATCTGACTAGGTCCCAAGCCAAAATCGATTTACACATAAAGTCCATTCCCTTGTTAAAAGAAAATGGACATTACGCGTGGTAAAAGTCATCAAATTTCAAACGAATGGCTGAAGAAAGAAAAAAAGGTATCAAAGTTAAAAATGTCGGTCAATTCGGAAAATACCTTGTGGCATTTTTTGAAAAATCAAGATATTCTCGTGACTTTTTAGTCCACAAAGGAGCCAAAAAATCAGTAACAATAAGTACAAGTTTCAATCAGATTAATTAACATAGAAGCTCTATAAAAATCATCAAATTTTAGTCAAAGTAAACTACTTCTACCAAGCTGCTAATTGCATATTCTGCACAAGATACAGCAAAAACCAGACTACATAAATGGCACATAAAAATCGTTTCCCTATCAAAGAACAAAAGAAAATGATTAAAAATCTATTGCAGCTTCTAAAAGTCCATTAAAACTACGGCTATAGTACGAGCCCAATTATTACGTTTCGTTTCTACTTCGCTAAGGGAGTTGACGTGTTTTCCCAGGGTTTTCGAGTCTACGAGTGCTTGTGAGTGTTACTATGTGTTTTTTGTCGTATTTTAACAGATAGCGGGGTATGCGAATTTACAATTTTGCAGGCAAACTTGGAATAAACTACATTCCGAAAATCTTTTTTTTTTCAATTTTCAAGGATGGATGATATTGGGAAAGTTACAGGGACTCGCGCCTTTAAAATCAAAAAAAAAAACAAAGCGTGCTTGGCGCTATCAGTTTGTCGGGAAAATATTGAGCAAAATTTTGCTGCACCAATCTCATCGCTGAAATACAAATCAATCTGATTTTTCCGCGACACAATTAATTTTTTGGGTGGCGCACGGTATTCTGTACTTCTGCGACACAACCGGTCTCTTCAAATTTTTTCTATTCTTTCAAAATGGACCTCCTTCTTTAGTTCATTGCTCGCTAGCCGTTGAAGCTAGAGACCTGAAAATTGGCATCGATATAGAGTAAAGGCTCCCCTTTCAGAATGCATAAATATTATAATGAACCCCGCGCTCTAAGGTCCGAAATAAGATGCCAAACTTTTTCGCTCTTGAAAGAAGTGATTTTCGATGTGACTGAATGCTCATTATTTTGCTGGCAGACTGATAGACAATGCTCTAGCAATAAGCTATGATTGACATAAGTCTTAGAGCAATTTCTTAGGAAATGCAATGATATATCCTCAAATTTTTAAAATCTCCAAAATTTGATGATTTTCCAAAAAATCGGCGAAAATATGCCCCATTGGTAAATTTAGGACCAGTAAGCTCTAAATATAGATGAGAAACAATAGACAATCGAAGCTAATGTTTAATTTACCCCTATAAAACCCAAACCAAACCCTCCAAACCCCTCCTTTCTTGAACGCCATTCCAACTCCCCGCTCTAACAAACAACTTCCAGACCCATTACCAAAGTACTCGGATGATGTTCGCTCTTTGTTCACCCATCATTGCCATAAGAACCGAGTACTATTAATGTCTTGCCAAGTGCTCATGTAGGGTTCATAAGCATTAGTTTCTAAAAAAGTATAGTTATACCACTGTCTTGTGTAATCTCCGTGGAAATGGTAATCCCCCACGTAGGAAACATTTCCCCGCTCCTCGTGCTCAGATTTGGCCGGGATTTTGTTGTAGAGTAAGCTAGAAAATAGAAACTGGTGGGCTCAAAATATTTATATAAATAACAATAGAAAACAAAAAAAATAGAAAAGCGAACTTGCACGGATTTTCCCACCATTACGAATATTTTGGGCGAAATTGAAAAATTGTGGGGGTTAGAGAGTGCGCTGCACTTGGTTTTTGGCAACAATACCAAATGTGCAAACTAAACTCATTTTAGCCAGGAAAAATTTTGAAATTTTGAATGCCCGCCAATTCAAAAAAATCTTGGCATTCTGTTGCAAGCGCAAAAAAGCTCCGAAAACTGTGGAGGAATAAAAATATATGACAATGTCGAGCTTATAAGGTCGAATTACAACAGATTTTTGGAGAATTAAACCGAAAAATCAAAATTTGCGCCAAATTTGGCATTCTGTTTCAATGCCATAAAAGTTCTAAAGAACAGTCGAAAATTGATAAAACAATGTTAACATCGTGTAGAAAACCACCTAGAAGAGATATCGAACCCTTTTACAATCTAGGGCGCATAATATAGCAACTTAGGTATCTAGTGTCCCAAGTGTAATATAAAAAAATTCTCAGCTCCTACACTTTTCTTTTTTCTAAAACCACAATTTATTGTAAGCTCTCAAGATCCCTATAAAAGACTTAACTGTAACCCACACAATGCAAAAACTCACGTAGAATATCTTGCCTTTTATACCACATTGAGCAGATGGTAAATAATGCCACAGCAGTCTGATGAATCACTAATAAGTACAAAAATTGTCCTCAATTAACAATTCCCACCTATTTTGCTTAGCGGTTCTATAGATTTCTCAATCTTTGCCCTCTCTCTACCCACCCACTTTGATTTATTGTAGAGGCGGAATTTCAGAAATTTCTCCCGCACACTTCTTCGCCAATGGTAATCCGTCATAGTGAACGGAAAAATCATCGGGGGAGATTGTGATTCTCAGAACTAATGGGTGAAATATGGATGTTTGCAGGGAAGAGCAGAAGACTATTGGGCGATTTGTGATGTAAAAGGCGGGAATACTGTAATTTACGCGACTGTGGGTATTGAAGTTGATCGAAAGTGGTTTAAAAATCGATGGAAAGGTAAGGTTATGACTATAAAACTTTCGGTCAAAGATACTAACACTTTTTCTTGCCATGCCTTTGACAGTTGCTCATGGAAAAAATGATCGTAAAAGATGACTTTCTATGGCTGAAATTAGTGTGAAACTTGTCAGACAAAATTTTTTAAACTATGATTTAGTTTTGCCAAATTTGGACTCGGTTGTTTCTACAAATCGCAAGCTGGGAAACTAACATATATCTTACAAAAAATTAACCCCAATTTGTGCCATTTTTCATCAGAATCTAAGTAAAGTTCCCATCCAAATCTTTACGACCCTGTTATTAAGTAGCTCGAGCAAAACTGACGTCAAACACCTTTAGGTCTTCAATTACCTTATACCATCAATTAATTGCTATTTTAAAACTGCCTAACGAATATTTTCAACATACAAAAAATGGCTCAAAAAATGATATCACTGTAAATGTTCCATCAAAAATCAAAAAACTGCCGTTCCAAGCGCTCAACGCAGCCTCTTGCTGCGCTTACGGTGGCCTGGGATTACTCGTCAAAAGCGTTTACTTAGCCCTTGTGCCTGGCGTTTTTCTATTTGTATTTTCCATAATCGGTGGGAAAGTTGGGGGAAATTCGAGCCAGATGTTGAAAAAATTTCAATTCACAAAAGAAACATTTTGTTTTTGCAAAGGAATCCGAAAAAAGCGAAGAAGACAATGATGATGATACAAACCCAACACCCACCAGGGTTCAACAGATGACAAACCGAAGACATATTGCTGGTGTATTACGAATATTGCTACTAGGAAAAGCGTCAATTTTATTTTTTTCGCAGAATTTTTGATGCTGTCTCATCCTAATGATTAATAACGACGTGAAGGCGGGCAAGTCGAATTTCGTGCCACAAAATTTTGGACTGTAAAAACTAATAAGCAATTGACGGGGTATAATTACCGAGCACACTACAATTGGTGTGTCAAAAATGGGCATAATGTCGAAAAATAAAGTCTAAATTCCCCAAGGGCAGTGTATTATAATTTGTCGTTGTGAATGAGGTAAGTATAAAATTATGGTATTTGCAGGTGCTTCAAAGTATTTTTCAAGGTCTTGTCGCAGTTACGCAACACCGTCTGTAAATTTATTTATTATGAACGGCGCGATTAGTTATGACAATAAATTTGGAATTTGAAATGGGCGAAAAATATGGGGGATGTGGGTAAAATGGCAACAAAACAAGGTCGATGTAAAAAATTGGATGATATCAAAAAAAAAATATATTTTTTCATCAACTTGGATAATTTTGCCAGGCTTTTTTGTAAGCATCATGATAATAGGGTTATCACTCACAGCAAGGCGAACATTCAGGCCAAAAATACCTTTTTTTCTATTCTTAAAATATATGATAAAGCTCTCTTCAAACACCCTTCTCCCTATGACAATTCAGTGTAAACTACACCACCCACTAACACACCAACAGCGGACTGCAGAACCGGATCTCTGCTATACCATCAAGGCTGCAATGTTGAGCCGAATACTCGAATACATCCATTCGCAAACGGGCTGCCCTCTCACGCGCCCAAAGACTCAATGAATTCTCCGGTAGGCCCAGAACGCTCCAGCTCAAGGAACGGCCGACTAGCCGGCCCCAAAAAAAGGACAAGAGGTATACTCGAGATGGGTGGGAGACTAGTTCAAACCTGCAAATCCGCGGCCCCTTTTCAAGGACCCGAAACCCACAACCCAGAGCCCGCCCCAACGCCGCTGCATAAACGATCAGGCGAACCCGATACTGCCAGCGCGCGCATTGAATATTTCGGGGACTATCGGCATGCGCACTGTTTACTGCGGGTTGTTAGAGCTGGAATAGCATGAATATTCTCGACGTAACGCTCATGCATGTGTTGGCCTACGCATATGATCTAGAACTTGAATAACATGCTGGATTATGAATGCTAACGGGCCGAATATTCAGGAGGTTGGGGTGTTGCGAAAGAATGAGCTATTAGAGAGTGAAGGTGGGAAGGTTATGTAAATTACGAATAGTCATCAAGAAAGGAAGGCAGGATGGAAAATCTAAATCAAGAATGCAACCCAAACATTCTTAGCGTTATCCTAATCAGAGACAGACACATTGTCTAGGCCGTATCTTTAGAAACACTGCAATTTTTTTTGAACATTAATAAAAAATGAGGTAATCAGTAGCAGCAATTGAAAATTTATCGCAATTTTGGGTATCAGGCTGTCGGGAAAATAGTGGGCGCAAGGTGTATTTCCAGTTAAAAACAGCTTGATTTTTCTGCGACACTATTCACTTTCTTGGCGGCGATGAGATTTTTTTGCCACAATTGTCATTATTTTCCCGACAGGCTGATACAATGTGAATCTCAGAGCAAGATAGTGATGACAAAAGAACGCTCGGAAACCCGAAATTATGGTACTTCTTCGGCCTTTACTCTCCTTATAAAGACCAAAATAAAAATGAAAAAAAAAATAAAAAAAATCCAAAAATATCCCAAATAAATCTCAAAAAATCATAGACGTCTGAGACCGATAAAATAAATCTTTATGACGAAACAAAACCGAAAAGCTAAACCAATTCCTAATTAATCAACATTAAAAAAGCGTCATCCCTCATTTGTAGGCTGTTATTCCAAAGAAATAATAAATATTTTTGCGGAAGAAATGAATGAATGATTATAAGGAAAAGTGCCATAAACAATTAGACATGTTTATCGTCAAATTTGCAGAAAGGAAAAAAAATTAAAATGCCGTTGTACGCGTTGCTGTAGGCGTTAAAAATAATGGGAAATAGAGCACTTCTTTTTTGGCACAACAAAAATAATTTGAATTTTTTAGGGGGGTGTATGGTAAAATTTTTATTTTTGGCAGCTAAGAAGTACACATATGAGTTCAAGGCTACAAAATTGGCGTTCTGTGTGAAGTGTGACTTTCTGTACTCGAATAAAATTTCATTTCCCCGCATACGCTTTTACGGGAAGATGTCCGAAAAAATGTTGTTTTATGAAATGCATCCTTTAGTATCCAAAAAGCAAATCCTTACCGTCTCTCAAAAATAAACAGTTCTTTTTTGGTCAAGAAGCAAAAAAGGTAATTTGGTTACTAATCGGTTATTGCAAAACGAATTTCGTACACGATCTTGTCTGGAATTGTCCATAAAAGGCTTGACTTTCCCAAGGAAAGTGTTTGAACGGGCAGACGGAATTTGATGAATGTTGGCTTCATTTTGCAGCACAAATCTCTGAGAATCATGCGAACAAGTTTGCAAGCCCTCTGCATTCAGAAACCGCGGAGATTTATTGATCAAACATTCGAAAAAATCTTTTTGCCATTTTATTATAATAGATTTGAGAAATTTAAAGAAGCAGTTACTCTCGTGGCCAAGAATATTTATACAAAAAATAAAAAAAATTTCATAAACAAAAAAAGAAGCATGCAAAAACCATTTCTCGCTTTGCCATTTCTCCTTTACTTTGCATGATATCTCAAAGCAAACAATGTTGAAAGTAAAAATTTAAATGTTCTAGCTCAACTTTTATACCCATTTCTGAACCCACTCGAATCCCACTGAACCCTCTCGAAGACGTGACTTGTAAGCTTCTTCATCGTCTGCCTCTCACGCGAATTAGAGAGCAATTCACTTGACCTGACAAATCCGCTACAAAAGGAGGAACATCGCACTAAAGTGCGCACAAAACTTGAATCAGTCGGAAATTACAAATCACAAGTCAAAAATAGTAATATTGTAAAACAGACAATGTAATATATATATGTTCATATACGTTCCTACAACATGACTCATTGGGTTCAAAACTTGCCAGATCGACCGGAAATGTCAAACTTTACAATAGTAGCAATGCAGGACAACAATAAATCATTGGAACCACAATCAAATCGTTGTATACAAAACATGAGACACGAAAATCACGAAGGTGTGGTTCCGGATTTTTTACTTTATAACACTTCTTCTACCAAGACTGATCCCTTTGATAAGCATTGCTACTTATGACGTAATCTAAACCCCCGACTTAAAGTCTTCAAAATACAGTCTCTGACGATAGCGGGTCTTGAAGAAAGAAGAACTACGGTGGTTTTAGAGCTGATAAGAAAGAGAGGGGCGAATAAGTTCGAAACTGCGTAACAAAATGTAGCATGGAGCTTTATTAGCGTAAAATGTTGCGTCAAAAAAAAGGAGTAAAGGGAACTGGCTTACAAGAGAGCCTCATGGGGTTGTTAGGTCAGACTTAAGACATGCTTAGTATTTGATCGGCATGCTGAAGACGGTGTAGTTTGCGACACAGAAAGCCGCGATATCAGACGTCGTTTACGTACGGGGTTATCAATTCTGCTGGCGAGACGTTTGCTAGGTACATAAGGCACTTGGAAGATTCGGTCGAATTTTTACACTGCGGTTTGCAAAAATGTCCAGTTTTCCTCACAATCGGAAACGCACAAAACCCTGTTTCTATTGCGATTTTTTTATCGAATTTGCAAAGCTACCGGCAGAAGTAGTTTGTTCTTTGGTTGTTGCTTTTTCATCAAAAACAATCAATGCTTAACACTTTCTAGAAAGGTTGTTTTTGAGTATCAGTTTGTCGGGAAAATAGTGGGTTCTCTGTCGCTGCGCTGAAGTGAAAAGTAATTTGATGTTGTCGCGATACAATTCATTTTCTCGGCGGCTATGTAATCGATGCAATAAAATGGTTTTCCCTACAGACTAACATTGTTGCATTTAATACCCTTTTTTTATCCTTATAAAAAGACGATCCATTTTTTTACAGATCGATTTGCAGCTTCCATTATTTTACTTTTCAGTTTTTAAGACTACTGATATTTCCCATAAGTTTCCTCGCCAACCCCATTGCTGTTTAAGTATGTCTAAAAATAATACCCAAACCGTAAGTAATGACTCCCTCCAAAAACATTACTGCATAATAACTAATAAAGCTCAATTGCTTCGGCTCTGCCGCCTACTGTCTTGCTCAAAAATAACCTCGAGTTCAGTTTCCACGAAAGCATTATATATCGCCCGAAAACGAGTGGGTTTCAAGGCAAAAGTTTCGGTCCGAGTCTATTTTCCCTGCAAATCCTCCAAGGTTAAGCTCTTGTTTGAAATTCAATCGCATCCCAGCCAAAATAACACGTTTCCTTGTTGACCACGCTGGATGACGTTTGAGAGATTTCGGTAAGGTCGAGCTAAAGAGGCTCAACAACTTCGAAATCTCGGTTTATTTAAGGATGCGACTTGGAAGATTGAACTGTTGGCCTTGTCGGAAAACAGTAAGAAAAGGGGGCCTAGAAAGAACGTTGCTATTGTGAAGAACAGGAATTGCAAGTGACATGAGAAGTGATGAAATTTCAGTGGGAGGTGTCTGATTAGTAATCGAAAATTTTCGTGGGGCTAAATTAGTAATAAGCTACAATTAGGCGAGCAGAGATCGATGAGTTCGATTTAGAGCCTTGAAGATCTAGGATGTCCGAGAAATCGATCTTCGAAAGTATTGGCTTTGATTTTGCAGGACCAACTGAGGAAACTATCCTGTAAGTCAAGCATTTGTAAAAAAATTGGAAACGGATGAAAAAATCCAATTCTTTGGACACCTCTTTGCAAAATTTGGGGTCGAAATAACTTCTTAAGAACGTCGTATAGTCGCGCTACAAACATAATATCGGTACTTCAACTTATGAGGGAAGTACCCCAAGTGTGACTCTTAGATTTAGATGAAGTTTGACACACAGTTCGCTTTTGTTCTAAGCCATATGCGGGATTTCTAGCTTGCGCTGTGCAGAAACGGCCGGAATTT
This sequence comes from Bursaphelenchus xylophilus, assembly GCA_904066235.2. NCBI lineage: Eukaryota > Metazoa > Nematoda > Chromadorea > Rhabditida > Aphelenchoididae > Bursaphelenchus > Bursaphelenchus xylophilus. The sequence goes on along the minus strand of CAJFCV020000003.1, from coordinate 10,251,315 downwards.
TTTGACCAAAAGCTGGCAAAAATGTGACAGTTTTTTGGCAACTTTTTTTGCGCAACAAGTTTCTTTTACGTTCAGAGTAACTTTTCAAAAAAAGTTTTTTTCATGATAAAGTTGCAAAGAAATACGGCCAATTTTTTTCGCTTGCTAAAAAAATCCTTGCTACCCTTTTGGCCGCAACGGTCGTTGAAATATTTCCTGAAAAACGCGAGCTAAAACTTTCAGGAACTGATACGTGACCTATCCCCGGCATGATGGCAAAACTTTTAAAAAATTGAAGCATCGCGCTTGCGGTACTTCCCTTTTCAGCAAAAACTTGGAGACCTACGGTAACTCTGAAACAGCATTTTATCAACACCCCCCGTAACTACCATTTTTATTGGGAATAACTCCAAACATAGCCTTGGCTACACTTGCCTAAAGGGCAAATGTAGCCATATAAAAATATAATAATCACCTCTCATGCAAGAAAATTCGGATATTTGAGCTGTTTTGAATTGCACTTTAAATCTAGGTTTGAGTCAGCTAAAAAAACATGAGACGAATTGTTGATATGAAATCCAAGACGAATAAGATTACAATCAACATTTAGTCATACTGCATGAACCACAGTGATTTGTAAACAAACCGGTTCTTTGTTTCATAGATTTTGAAATTGAGCTAAAAAACAATTTTTGTCATACATAGAATGGAGTGAAAAATTACTGTAAAAATAAAAGGTCAAGAAATAAGTGTAGCGGGTCCTTCATACTGAAAACAAATTCAAGGTCGTAGGAACAATTTTGACGCCACGAGGAAACTCCGGATATAAAGCCTTTCTAAAACAAACAATTTATTTATTGTTGCATTGAAACTCCACAGACGTTTGACTGACAATTCTTGATTAAGCAAGACATATACATATACCTAGAAAAACAGTACGAAAGTTGCGACCAAAACTTGCATGTATAATAATATTATCTACTCCGCTCAAGGGTAAGGACTTTAGGACATTTAGGAGCGAAAAAATTTTAAATTTCCCTGCGGGAATGCGCGTGCTGACCCGGCGACTTCAAGCAAGCATATGTCATCAAATTCCGCAGCTAGCGAAAAAATTTTGCAGTGAATTTGTTCACATAACGTTGCAGTTTTATGCCATGGGCACCTTTTTCCGATAAACATTCCAAGCCAAGAGAAATCAAAAATTAAAATGGCCACTTTTTTAATTACCCTGTACGTCTGCAAGGAACATGAAAAAAGCCTGAATACTTTCTTACAAAGACCGTGAGATAACCTCCATAAAAATTTATGCTAACCTTTGTCAGAATTGTTGGCATAAATTTATAGTCTTTGAACATTTTCGCGGCGAAAAAACTACCTCAAACCTCAAAGAATCCCCGGTTTGTTTACCCTACAGAATCACAGCCATCGATTATCATGTAAATCCCCCCAAACAGCGTAGGATTTGTTTTCTTTTACTACGGTCAGCCCCGAAAAAAACAAACTATGTGGGCACTGCAAGCTGGAGTTACATGAAACTTTGAGAACGGGAGCAAACAAGAAATGTTCATAACGTCATCCAGGAATAAAAAAAAAAGTATAGACTCTGAATTCACTGACTCAGACCGCTTTCTTTATCAAAATGTCAGTCAAATTGAAAGGCAACCTGTAGTCGGAGAACGTGTATGTATGAAAATAAAAATTTGCAAAAAACAATGACTATTATTGTAGACGGGAAATAACTTTTTTTTGACGAATTTGAAGATCCCTCAAATTTGAAGTCTGCATGGCTTCAGGGTCTGTAAATTGACGTGGCCGTGAGTACATAAAGAGCCATAGAAGCCGTAGAATCTGGATTTGAACAGTATCTGGGAAGGGACTGGGGGTTTGTGAGACAATGGCCAAATTTAAATTTGACGGTATACTATGTATGCATAATACGGAAGAAGAGTACGGTAACCAATTGGAGATTTTCAAGGAAGTCTCTCATCAATGAAGGCACATATTCTTGGAATTCTGCACTTGGATTCTTAGAAGATTTAGAGCTAGCCACGGATGACAGGAATAGGCCAAAAATCAATCTTGATAAAGTTTTAGCTCGTGCTTTCCGGCAGCGGCCGAAATGAAAGATTTTCAACGGCCTTATTTTCGAAAGATCACAGGAGATAAGAAGAGTCGGAATGGCGAGAAACAATAAACTGTTATATTAATAAAAAAACGCTCAGAAACTTATCAGTCTGTCGGAAAAATAAAGTGGATTTATCGCAACTAAATGCCTTGTTTCGCTGCAGTTGCCGCAGCTAGCCATCGCAAAGCAGTAATGGGCGATTTGAAGGCGCGATTAATCCACATTATTTTTCCGATAGACTGGTAGTAATTGAGCCTTATAATGTTCAAGCCTTCATTGCAAAAAACTACATTTTTTTGGCGCTACCTTAACAAAAAATCTCGGCGGCTTATGAAGATAAGAAGGCAAAAAGAAATCTGGGCAACTTCAAAAAATCAGAGGCCCATCCGTTTAGAAAAGCACATAAATTTTTGCAAAAATCACAAGGAATTACTTTGTAAGCGTAAATTTTTAAGTCATCCAAAAAATCACGAGAAAAATTACATGGCCTTCCACAGTAATGCCCTCTAAAAGAAGGTCTATAAATCGCGACTGATTTGTCATGCCACATCAATCTTTTCAGGTCCAAAACGACCGTAGTCGGCGTCTAGTCAGAACGTGGAAATTCGCATTTATTTCGACTAATTACATGGGGGGAATATACACGTGTTTCGGAGTCATCCAATTGCGAAATACATTAACGACGCAGACCAAAGGAAAGGCGGGCTACAACTTGGCGGCGTCCGTCTCGTCATTCTGAATCATTTTCGCGATTAGCTGGTCCGCATTGTCCACGAAGAAAATGTTCATCTTTTCCTGAAATCGTCATGCATTCACTTATAATGGGCGTCTATTGACTCACCACAACGCTGGGATCCAAATCCGCCACGTCTCTTTTGTTCTCCATGGGCAATGAGACCCGCATAATGCCGGCACGGTGCGCAGCCAGCACTTTTTCCTTCACACCGCCCACCTGCAACGGAGAAGATCAAAGAAAAAAATTTGGGAAAAGAGAAAATATAAATATTTTGCTATTATTTTTGGGAAGTTGTTGGGGGACTAGTCCGGAGTCCGGACTTTTTATATAACTTATACGGTAAAAAATGAAAAATCCTCTGGGAAAAATGTACTATGAAGAGTGATAAAGGGGAGGTTACAGTATTAAGAATTTATATTTGGAATCTAGACGCCAATTTGGGAAATGAAAATTTGAGAGTGAAGAAATAAGACCGATTTTGGGATTTTTGAAAAAAAAGACGCTAACAGGGGAAGTACCCCAAGTGCGACGCTCAGATTTTGATGAAACATGGCACAAATTTAGAATAATTTTTTCTAAAATATATGCGAGAATCCTAGCTCGCGCTTTGCAGAAACAACCGAGATTTTTAGATTGAAAGTCGGCGAAAATTTGGCACTTTTTGCCGAATTTCGGCACGGAAAGTTTCGTGCCTGTTTCAACCGTAAAGGATAATGTTTCTACAAAAAATCAAATTTTTCCGCACGAAACTGCCAAAGTTATGGCCAAAAAGGTGTTTTCTCTCTGACCGCTCTCCACGTTTAGCGTGCTCTCTCGGCGGCAAAAATCGTTCGATATCTCGGCGGCGCCCGCGAAGCGCGAGCTAAAACTTTCAGGAATTGATATTTAGTCTATTCCCGACGTGTGTGCAAAATTTAACGAAAACCTGAGCGTCGCACTTGGAGTACTTCCCTGTATATTTGCTTTCTCGAGCTCTTTTCTCATGTCGGCCTCATTTTTTCCATTCTATTTTTTCAAAAAAAGTGTCTTTGTCTCTCAAAAGGCAATATCGGTCTGCCAGTAAAATGCTGAACGCAATATTGCCGCACCAATTGTGTCGCTGAAGTGAAAAGCAATTTGATTTTTCAGCGACGCAATTCACTTTTTCGGCGCCGATGCGACTTCCGATGCGACGCAGTGCTCACAATTTTCCCGACAGACTGATAAAAAGCCAGAATATTGATGTCGAAGCTGTGAAAAGAAAAAAAATTACTTACCGGTAGCACCTTCCCGGTTAACGAAATTTCCCCGGTGCATGCAGAATCTGATCGGACCTTTCTTCCGGAAAGAAGGGAGAACAAGGCCAGGGTGAAAGCGCAACCGGCTGAAGGCCCGTCTTTGGAGACTGCGCCGGCCGGCATGTGGACGTGAAGATCGGACTGGAATTTCAAATTTAAGAAACATTTTACATATAGCTTTAACTCGTCATAACTTTGCTATCTTTGAAAGTTATAAAGACTGGAAATGCTTCTTAAAAATTTTGCTGTTTAGTTGTTGATTTGTCATTAAAATTAGTCAATGTTGTACAGCTTACCCCTTTCAATAAATGCTTTTTTTGATTATCAATTTGTCGGGAAAATAATGAGCACAATGTCGCTTCACTCGGAACCTGTCGGTGAAGTAAAAAGCAATTTGATTTTGCCGCGACACAATTTATTTTCTCGGCGGCGATGCGATTTTCGATGCGACATTGTGCTCATTATTTTTCCGACAGACTGATACTTGCCTTGTCTTAAAAATCCCTAACAGTATCTTCAAATATCCCTGATCTCCTTTATTCCCCATTTTCCCAACAACCTCCGTATCACTTACATTTTTCAGCTGACCAAAGTCCAGCGCGTATTCGCCGGCCTTGCTCCGCAGCAGACTCAGGGCCACTTGGACCGACTCCCGGATGACATCACCCAGCTTTCCGGTCAGGTTGACTTTCCCAGTGCCCGCACTCAGCACCGTCTCAATAACCAGTACCTCGCCGCCGAACGGCGTCCACGCCAGCCCCAGCGCCACGCCGACGTTCCGCGAGGCGTGTTTCAGGAGGGCACGTGAACGGGTAAAGCGCTCCTTCTAAAAAAAGCGAGGCGAATGAGGTGAATTTTGGAGATTTCAAAGGCTTGACGTCAAAAGACGGTTTTGGAAACAAGGGAAATGATCCGTGAAATTGAAAGTGCAAACTCAAAAAGGTGAAACTTGTATTATAACTTTGAAGGAAAGGGATCTTCGAATTGTTGGGCCCGAAATAAGCTTCCTTTGAGAGTTAAATACATGCAAGGAAAATCAAAAGATGATATATAAAAAACACGTTAAAATAGTCATCATAGACATGAAAGAGATTCAAAATACCGCTACGACCTCACAACCTTACAAAAATCAAAAAAAAACAGAATAATTTTCAAAAGACTTGCAGGGCTGTCAACCAATTCACAACATGAAAAAATAGTGGCAAACATGACTAGTGGTAAAATACGCAACAGCTCTATACACAGTGATAAATATAGACAATCACCCAGACCTACCCCTAAAATCTCCTGCAGAGTCTCGGCTTTCACAACAATCGGCAAGTTCAGCTTATTTGACACGGTATCCAACTCCACTGCGCCGCCATTCAAGACTTCAGCCACCTTCAACGCTGCCCATCGGCAAATCGCCGCCACCGTACGCTCCAGTTGTCTAACTCCAGCCTCTCGAGTGTATCTTGACACAATTCTCTCCAACGCTTCAGGCTTGACCTCCAGATAATCCGGAGTCAACGCATGGTATGCCAGCTGTCTTGGAATGATATACTTCTTGGCAATTTCGACTTTCTGAGACATTGTGTAGCCCGACATCTCAATCAACTCCATTCGATCCAATAGAGGGCCGGGAATTGTGCTGGAGTCATTTGCGGTGGCGACAAAGAGGACTTGGCTAATGTCGAAGGGAAGATTGAGGTATTGGTCTTGGAAGGTGTGGTTTTGTGCGGGATCTAGGACTTCAAGGAGGGCTGCAGCTGGATCTCCTTGCGGTCCGGAACCCTGAAATCAAAAATGAAAACTTCATGCTTATAGAAAGTGTATAAGTATTATAAAAAGGCTGGAAAAGAGTTTCAAAATTGCATTTTTATTGCAGACCCTACCATTTTATCCACCTCGTCCAATAAAATCACTGGATTCCTAGTCTTGGCCTGTTTTACGGCCTGAATAATTCTCCCAGGCATAGCTCCAACATATGTTCTTCTATGGCCTCTGATTGAGCTTTGATCATGCACTCCGCCCAAAGCAATTCGCTCAAACTTTCGATTCAAAGTGTCTGCAATTGCCTTGGCAATACTGGTCTTCCCAACTCCCGGAGGACCAACCAAACAGAGGATTGGACCCTTGATATCTTTCTTCATTTGTTTGACGGCCAGGAATTCAAGAACTCGCTTCTTCACGTCCGCCATTCCTTCATGATCGGCGTCTAGGATCTTTCTGAAAAATCATTGTTAGTCTAGCTGCATCTGAGTTAAGATGTAAGCAAGTACATGATATAAACAGCTCTTACCTTGACTTTTCCAGATCACAAGAATCTTCGGTTGTTTTGTTCCATGGCAGTGCCGCAACAAGCTTCAAATACCCATACAAAACTTGATAATCATGAGAGCCATTTGGCAGACTTTTCAGCCTTTGGAAATCATCCATTACATTGTCTTTTACGGTTCCTTCAGGCAGCTCACAGCCTTGCAAGTCCTGTTCCAGCTGCTCTAGCTCATTCAGCCTCTTCTTGACCGGAGGGCGTTTATTTTGCAACATATTCATTGGGAGCAACGCTGCGCTTCCATCCAACTCATCCTTTGGTGAAACACTGCCGTAGGCTTTGATTGCTTCCTTCGCATACTGCAGCGCAATTTCCATGCGCTTGAAGCCATCGTTTTCAGCCAAGAATTTGAGCTGATCGTGATAAGAGACCATGCGGAGAAGAGCCATGGTCAAGTAGACAATCTTGTTGATGTCCCGATCTTTGTTGGCCAAGACTCGCTGCAACGCCAGCTAGATCCTAACCCAATATTTTCAACCTACCCTCAAATTGTCTCTTGTGGAATTCGCTGGGGCAAACGACAATAAAACCATTAAATGCGCAAGAAAGTCGGAGATTACCGAGGGCTCTGGCAATGGAACATCTGGATCCAAAAGTTGATTAATTTCGATCAACGGAACTCCGTGTTTAACAATCTCTCCTCGAGCGATTCCACGGACGTGGAGAGTGTATTGGGTTGCGGTGTTGTTTGTGCTCCAACATACCACTTTCTCGACAGAGGCGATGGTGCAAATGTTGAAGAATTTCTGGAAGAAATATGTATAGGAAACTAGTGGGTTCACAAGTTTTGGAACTCAAAAAAAAAAATAGCAAATGTTTCTATGAAATTTTTGTAAATATATTTCTCAAAAAAGCCAATTATGTTGTTCTCTGCGTACAAAAAAAACTTGTGTATAAAAATCAAGCTGAGTGGTCCTAAAGTCCTAATAGTTAACCTGACATGTGAGACAAAAAAATAAACCTTTTTTTTAACAAAACCTAGCTATTACAAACAAATTCAGTGGTCCCAAAATCAAATTTTAGGCAAAAATAAATCTTTTTGTAACAAAACCTCCCTATAACGAACACTTTTTTTTGGCCTCTTACTACAAAATTTGGACTGAACAATCTGTATTCTGTATCAAAGTCAACAACAAAAACTGCTGATTAAAAAGTTTAAGAACGACCAGGTCTTATGACTCTCACCTGTTCAGATTCTGGAAGATCTGTCCCATAAACAATGGCGACCATTGTAAACGCACTCTTGCCCATCAAACATGACTCTATCATGAAGAAACTGAAAACAAATTGTCTTAAAATTGATGAAATATCGACAAATCTACATGATTATACAGGTTTTTTGAGGCTACTAAATAAACAGGTGCTTTAAGGCCACTAAAAATGGCACGTTCTTGACGATCAACTTACTTGGATTTACTCCTAATAGGCAGCTTGATCTGTGCATGCGGATAAACAACCCCATCCGAGACGAACAACACCGGCAGTTCCATTTTCATTTTCGCTGAAGATTAAACCGTTACAAGTGCGGGGAAAACGCCTCGTCGCCTGACTACGAACCCTCTAGTTTGTGGAAAACTCGCGAAAACGAAGAGATCTGTTAATGTAATTAGTGCAAAAACAAGTGACCTGAGTTCGGGAGGGCTGTGGTTTCAAAGAGTTTAAGAGATACTGAAAGTCATAAGAAAACAAAATAGTTATTGGTTGAGATGCGTAGGCGGAAGATGCTGAAAAATGGGGATATTTTGGAGTAAGTTTTCCAAGGTTTCTGCGAGATTTTTTCTGTCGATTTTTCTCCAAAACACACAAACATCAGAGTGCAATGTGCAAAAAGTTTTGCGAAGTTTGATCAAAACTAAAATGGAATTGTCTTTACACATATTCAACATCAGTCTGTCGGGAAAATAATGAGCACAATATCGCTAGGTTGATCACACCACTGAAGTGAAAATCAATTGATTTTGCCGCGCTACCATTCACTTTTTCGGCGGCGATGCAACATTCGCTGCGATCGAGTACTCATAATTTTTCCGACAGTTTTGCATGTTTTCAAAAATTTATGTGAAATTCTGTCCTGTTTTGTAATATGGTTGAAAAAACTATGAGAAAAAAAGCCTTTTGTCAGACGGATACCAAATTTAATACCACGCCGTAAAAGGTCAAGGTACCTCCAAGGGAAGGTAAGGAGTTGATATATCTATTCACTAATTAACAAACAGCAAAGATCCGAATAAAATCAATCTTGATAAAAAAAAGCATTGTTATATATTAGGTATATACACATTGCAAGCGATCGGTTATCTTAAAAACATAGATATTTTATAAAATATCTTGAACCTTCTCGATGAATTACATTCTAAACACTCTTGCTTTCAGCATCTAACTGCACACTGAAAGCTCATCGTATACTCAGTATCACAATTACAAAATTAAGGATCCTAATGGTTACAAATTTTATGTGTAATAAAACACTTACACCCATAAATTAAAATACAAACCCCGCCGTCTATCAATTACCGAAAACGTATACATAGATCAATAACACATCGAGCGGCGGTTCTAAAAATCACTGCTTATAAAAACAGTTTCATCATTTTGCGTCTGATAAAAAGAGCGTATGATCAAAGTTTTATCGAAAAAATGGAGTCGATCTTAGCGGTCAGTTCATCTGTTTATAAACAAGGATTGGTCAGTAATAGAGTAGCCATAAACTTTGCTTTCCTTACTGATCTAAAAAGGGCATGATTTGTTCCGATGGACTTTCGAGTTATGCACCAGTTACACCGAATCTCAAGTGACTCATATTTCAATTAAAAAAGGAAATTTCTAACACATTCATCCGAAGGGCCGAGCCGGGATTTTAGGCCAGCAAGCTGAGTTGGCTAACAACAAAAATTGTGCTGATTGCAAAAGACGGTAGGAAATGAGGTGAAAATGCTTACAAAGACAAATGATGAAAAAGTTAAAGCGGTTTACTTTATCGCGCAGTTCAAAGAAACATTTTTTCTCAATTTGTTGCTCTTACAACGGAAGCACCCAAGTAAAGACGCCCGGATTTTATTTAAATTTTGCATACACGGGGCAAAGCACCAGGCATCACTCCTTGAAAGTTTTGCCGCGCGCTTTCAAGGAATACGAAAGATACGCAACATACGGAGAGCAGTCAGAGAACGATTTTTTTTGGTCATATCTTTAATAGGTTCAAACAAAAAAAATTATTTTTTGCCGAAACATTACCGTCCACAGTATTCAGAATTTGCTATGAAACTTCTCGTGCCACAACTCTTAATAAAGTGCCACATTTTTGCCAACTCTAGGCCTAAAAAATCTAGGTGCAAGGCGCGAGCGAGGAGTGTAGCGCATGTGCTATGTGATACCAAAATCTGAAGTACCTCCTCAACCATGTTTATAATTATAATAATTTTGGTAGCTCTGAACTCTCTTGTCACTTTTTTAACAGTCTGTCGGGTTGAAAAAGTCCCTTCCGGGCAGCTTTTTCTTTTTCTCGCTGGGTCTTTTCTCCGATGGGTCTTTTTATCCGGAAACGAATTGCGAAACGTTTTTCGTTTTTCGTATTCGTAAAAATTGTTGGCGAGAGGAAGAGAGCGCACGCGGGAAAAAGAGTGTTTAGAGAAAGGAGCGGAATGATGCAAGCCTCTTTTACGCTGGCCGCTGGCGACCTCTTTTTTGGTCGGTCTTTATAGACGTTTCTTTTTATGCGCCTCTTAGTTGCACGTTTCACTGCCTGTAAACCTGCAACCGACTAATTCTATAGAAAAATCCGTCTAAGCTGCCGGAAAGGGTGATGGAATTTTAGTCATGCCTTTTTCTTTATTTAAGCTCGCCCGCAAATACGACAAGGTTATAAATGCACTTTTAAAATCGTTGTAACTTTTGTGGTTTTCAATAAAACTGTGCCATATTTGACCCCAATATGTACTTGTTTTTGTTGTAGCATGCCAGAAGGACCCCTAAGGATACCACTAAGCCGAATAACTTACTTTGCGTCAGCACCAACGGCAAGAAAATTGCAAAATATTGCGCGAATTTATAATTTTGTTGCAAAGAAAATCACCGAAATTTTGGTTTCTTCGACTTTTTTCCAAATTGTGAAAACTTTCCAAAATAATTTTTTGTCACAAGATTTACAGTAAACTGGTACATATTGGGACCAAATAGGGCACAGTTTTATTGAAAACCACAAAAGTTGCAGCGATTTCAAAAGTGCATTTATATAATTTTGTCGAGCAGTGTATTTTTTTTTGTCAAAAGCCGGTTATTTCTATACAGGGTGCGGCAATTTTTTGGTTGGCTTTGAATTGGCTTTAACTTTTTTATTTTTTATCCAGATGTTAAAATTATTTTTTCCCACGAATCCTCAGACGTCCCCATTTTGTTTAAAACTCAATTTCTGACATTGTGAGTCACTGAATCAGTTAAAAGTGTCGTATATAAAAAAATCGTTTCTTGATTGTTACTAGAGCAAAATTTTGCGGCGATTCCGAAAATCGAATAAGTGTCAGCTTGACGTTGAAAATAAAAATTTTACGTCCGACTTTTAGCGGCCGAACCTTTGTATTTCTATGTTATTGTATCCTTGGTTCCGAAAAATCGCTTTTGTTGAATTAAGTATACTCGAAAACCCTATACATTTTAGTCTTACCGGTTTTCTGCAACTAAGCTTGTTGGAAATTCCAATAAAACCGAAACGATGATTTTACTGATTCTACCTTCAAAAAATATGTTAAAATTTGCCTTAACGCCTTGGATATGGTCTTATATGGCTTAAATGTGCATAACAAACCCATCTGGGTCGATTTCGTAAGGTTCTATGCAGCCTGTCACATTTTTCGTCCGGTGGGAATCGAACCCGGGACCTTCAGATTACAAATTTTGACCAAAATCCACTCTACCACAAAAATGGTATTATGACTTTTGCACTTTTTTTAAAGCTTCTATAGCAAAATTTTATGCTTATTAACATATCCAAAAATTGGCTGTGGGTTTTCAGAAACAATTTTTTTATGGCCGAGTTTGTGCGGCCGAACAAAGGTTTCACTATGTTACAGTAACCCAACCGCCAAAATTTGATATCCATTGCACATCAGATACAAAATTTTTTTACTTAAATCGAGAAATCTGATTTGGAGGTTCTATTAGCATTGGTCCATATAGGAAATATCCAAAATATTATCAAAATTCGTCTATTCAAAAAAAAGTTGATGCGATTTGAAAATTTGGGATTAAAACAGGCGTTTTTGGGACTGAAAACAATTGCGATTGTAGGAATTGCGGGTTTTCTTCACCAATCATGCTCATTTAGATCTAATCTATCAATTACCGGGTAAAAAAGACGGTTTTCACAGTGTGCCATAACGTCAGCATGTTATACATGACAATATTCACCACTAAATTTTTTAAGGTTTTGAAGCTGCAAATCATTCTTACAAAAAGTGATATTGATTATAAGATCAAATTAGTTTCCAAACATCCGTTTTTACCCTAAAAAGTTCAAAAATTGAGGAACTAGGTTGTTGTATAGATCACCTTAACAAGTCCAAACGAGGTCTGAGCCCGACTACTAGCCCTTTTTTGAATCTTATTTTAGTCATGTTGTACATGGTAAAGTTATGAAAACATATAGTGGAGATTCTTTTCCATCTAAAAAGAAATACGTAGCCAACGAAAGGATGTTATTACGTTTTCAAAACATATATTACCGATGCAGCAAACCCAAATATGAACATGTGAAGACGTATGTTATTCATGCTAAATTGATGGCAAAATGTCATTTAATTTGGCATTATGGACTCTGAAAGAAGGTTTTATAAACTGAGATACCCTATAATGAATGTGTCCATGCAGTGAGCAGCCTTAGCCGTTGCAAAACCGAAAAAATTTTTTGATATACCCAGTTTCATGTATTTCGCCATCATCTCCAAAACTTGCAGACCAATTCTGCCGAAACTTTTCATATAGAAAGAAAATAACATTATTGATAACTCCTCCAAATCAGATTTCTTAATATAAGTTGCGTATTGGCAAAATTCGAATCAGCGTTTTCAAAAATTCCAAATTTTGCAACCTTTTTGTAGGCTTCCCATGAGGTCGCCAGACCCCAAATTAATTTTTAAAAATAGGTAGATGTCTTTTCTTTAATTTGGTTCATATCTTGGAAGAATGCCGCAATCATACCTTGTAAACTATCAATTTTCCCGAGGCCCATAAAAAATTTTTAAAAAAATAAATGCCAAAAATCCTTGGCATTCCGTTTGTATCTGATGTGCATTGTAATGAAAAGGTGCCAAAACCATTATACTACCAATTTCAGCCAATTACGACGTGTACTTTTTGCGTAATACCCGATTGCTGTAAAATCATACTATTGCAAATTAGAGTAGGTTAACGGAAGAATTAGGCAAAAATTCTAAGGTAATATGTTAGTAGGATGCCCCCGGACATTTTAAAACAAAAATCTCAAAATAAATTTTTTTGAATGTCCACGGCTGATACAGTGACTCACAAATCGTGTTTTAAAACGCACTTCGGGAGCTGTGGAACGGCGCCTAGAAATTGACCCCCATTTTTTTTGTCTTAACTGATGACATATAGGACGCTAAAGAACTTGGTGAATTTTTTTCGAAAAATTCTTCATCATGACCGAGATAATGACGTATTTATTGAATTTTGTTTAATGTGATATATTGTGTTAATTTATTTTCGAAACATCTCAGAACTGTGTTATTGGCCATGCTGAACAACTTTGTAATTGACCCGAAGTTTGTCAGGTTACTGTAACACCCCGTAACGCCCATGGTCAATGAAAAAATCTCAATTTTCACGATTTTTTCAATAATTTTCTCGGATTTTTCTTTTATCTTTGGAATCAGCAGTGTTTTATGCAAAATGGAACGAAATCCTTTGAGGAGTACTCTTTCTATGTGCCATGCGTTGTTTCTAAACAAAAAAATCGCTTACAAAAAATTTTCATTTCTTCGGCAGATTTGGGCCCACAAAAATCATGACTTTCAAAAATTTCGTAAAATCCAAAATTTAGCCTTTTTAGGGAAAATGTTAATTATTATTTATGTTTACCACAGTTCTAATAGATTAAAACTGTTTTGGGACAATTTCCAGCGCGTTTGAGCATTTTTGCTTCCACCCGGACTCGAACCCGGGACCTTTTGAATGGCAGTCCGATCCACTACCGGTTGCGCCACGACATTTTTGTACACCTATCTGGAGATGCGCATATAGCCTATCCGATGCAGAATTTGATGCCGATTCCAAAAATGAAAAGAAATTCCGAGAAAATTATTGAAAAAATCGAGAAAATCGAGATTTTTCCATTGAGCTTGGGCGTTACGGTGTGTTACAGTAACCTGACAAACTTTGGGTCAATTACAAAGTTGTTCAGCATGGCCAATAACGTATATATACACAGTTCTGAGATGTCTCGGAAATAAATTTGCACAATATATCACATTAAACGAAATTCAGTAAATACGTCATATCTCGGTCATGATGGCGAATTTTTCGAAAAAAGTTCACCAAGTTTTTTAGAATCCTATATGTCATCAGCTAAGACAAAAAAAGTGGAGGTCAATTTCTAGGGCAGACCCCATTTGTGCCTTCAGCAACTCGCGAAGTGCGTTTTAATACTAACAGGGGAAGTACTCCAATTGCGACGCTCAGATTTTGATGAAACTTGGCACAAATTTAGAATATTTTTTTCTAAGATATAGGCGAGAATCCTAGTTCGCGCTTTGCAGAAACAACCGAGATTTTTAGAACGAAAGTCGGCGAAAATTTAGGACTTTTTGCCGAATTTCGGCACGAAAAGTTTCAAGTATATTTCAACCGTAAAGGATAATGTTTCTACAAAAAATCGAATTTTTCCGCACAAAACTGCCAAAGCTATGGCCAAAAAGCGCTTTTCTCTCTGACCGCTCTCCACGTTTAGCGTGCTCTCTCGGCGACAAAAATCGTTCGATATCTCGGCGGCGCCCGCAAAGCGCGAGCTAAAACTTTCAAGAATTGATGTTTAGTCCATACCCGGCGTGTGTGCAAAATTTAAAGAAAATCTAAGCGTCGCACTTGGAGTACTTCCCCTGTAAGTATGTTATATATACAGGGGTCTAGTTCATAGTTATTGGCTTTTCGGTCGTTTTCTTGGCTTTTCCGGTGTGTGTGAAAATTATGGCTTTTTCACGAATTTTGTCGTAAAAAGTTTCATGCTTGTTCATGCCGAATACTGTTTCCAAATCAGCTCTTTCCGCACAAAACTGGCGAGGATACAGCCAAATGTTTTTCTGTGTGACCACTCATGTACCCTCCTGACCGCAAATATCGTTAAATATCTTGACCGCCCCTGAAATCAGGCGCGGGCTGAAACTTTCAGAAATTAATATGTGGCCTATGCCCGGCATATGTGCAAAATTTAACGAAAATCTGAGAGTCGCACTAGTGGTATCCATTGTCAGCTATGAAACTTAGAGCTTATTCTTTCTAAGGATGTCGGTTACGTTTATTTTGAGTGTTTGTTCAAAAAATTACTACAAACGCTGATATACATTAGTACTTAATAGATTTTACTAGTAAAATTACTTATTATTACCCATGTTTGAGCACTTCCGTGCTTTATGTTTATAAAATTATTGCTACTGTGAGAAAAATATAAACCTCATTCTTGGCTTTGGGTTAATTTTATTGGCAATGCAACTTTTCGCTTTGAAATTCAGAATTTTAATTTTGCCGGGCCGGCCCGGCCCGTTTCAATTTGGCTTTGGCCCGGCCCGGCAGCCAAGTCTAGCTGTCTATGGATTCAGGGAAAAAAAGAGTTTTCACATATGACCAAAAACTAAAAAAATTATAGCCAATTCAAATCCGGCCGAAAAATTGCCGCACCCAAATAAAACGGATTTTTCAGCCAAAAAAGATCGATTCGAGATTAATGCGAAAAATGCAGGCAGCTATCGATTTAATCTCCGGTCGCGAGCCGTCAAAATTTGCGTGCAGTAAAACCCTCAATATATATATTATTACAGGAACAACGTACATCTTGCGTCCGTGGTCTTTTCTCTATCTGCGACGAAATGGCTGCCAATAAAATTGCTGCTGATGAAGGATCTGTTATCGATCCACCTACCCATCGTGAAGTTAATCCGGAAGAAAAATTCGAAAACTCTGTCTTGCTTTTGGGTGTCCCGGAGTTCTCAGCACCCGAGTCTGACTCCAATGCTGATGATGCAACTGCTCACGACCTTGCTGCAATCAACAAATGTTTGGACTCCATAAGATGCCGTAAAAAAGTTGAAGTGGTCTCTTTGGTTCGGTTGGGAAAAAGAGACGATGCGGACCCGCGACCTCTTCTACTCGGGCTGGGAACGCATCGGAAGGCCTGCTGGATCGTCGATAAAGCAAGAAATTCTTCGGACAAGCTTGGTGGTATTCGCATCATTCAGGCGGAGACCAAAATGCAATTTGCTATCAGACGCATTAATCACTGGATTTGCAATGAGTTGAAGAAGGACAACGGAAAAAAGGACTTCTGCATTCATGGAAACGAAATTTGCAATGGAACGCTGGAATCGAAGAAAAAACCAACGCCAATCGCCGAGGAGATCTGGCACCAATATTTTGTACGTTTCCTTTATACTTTGTCTTTGCACAAATTAGAAGAACTTTTGCTCACTGCTTCCAGCTCAATTAATTTTAATTTGAAAAATAATATACTAAAAATTTTTAATACCAAAACTTATAATAAAACCCATACAACTACAATCCAATACAACTGTCTACTTTTAAACTTCTGCAGCTTGAAGAGCAAATTAGATAAACATAAAGAGCTTCTGCATGGCAAGAAGTTCGACATGATATTTGTCACTGAAACGTGGCTTAAAGAAAGTGACGAAGACGACTATATTCTTTTAAATTCTGATTACACGGTCCACCGTGCCGATCGTAAGAAGAAAAGGGGAGGCGGTTGTGCCATATTCGTAAAGAACGGAATCCCCGTATCGAACGTAAGGAATGTAGACAATCACTATAATCTCAGTTGTTTCGACCTCTTGTCACCCGATAACAGCATTTACTTGCGAGTTATTTTGGTCTATCGTCCACCGTCGCTGAAAGCTGAATATAATCGTCGAATGATCGCTAGAATTTACGGCCTGTGCTTTGATAGCCGTAGAGTTGTCGTTTTAGGTGACTTTAATTTTCCGTCAATCGATTGGTCTCAGCACTCCTGGAAGCATGCTCAGGAGCGTGAATTCGTTAACTTTGCGAAGAACCTCAACCTCGGCCAAAAAGTACTTAAATCGACTCGAAAAGAACATATCATTGACCTGGTATTGGCGGATTTCAATCTCCCGGAAGATGTCGTTGTTTCTGATTCTCACGTTGGCAGTGACCATAGGTCTGTGCAGTTTAAGCTTCCGTTTTCCTCAATGTTAGACAGTGTTTCCTACTCTCATCGAAATTTTCACGAGGCTGACTGGCCGAAAATTGAGAGCGTCTTGGCCAAAGCTGATTGGGATGGTATGCTTCGCGTTGACCCGTCGCTGTCGCCTCAAGAAAATATTGATCGGCTCTACGCGACTTTCTCTCTTTTCCTACTCAGTGTAATAGCAAAATTTGTTCCAGTGTCGCCTTCCGAAGATACATCTGAACTGATTGATAAGCGTGGAAAAATTTTCTCCGAGTTCTGTAAATTTCCCCCAGCTGAACAGGATTGCATTTCCACGTCTGAACAACTCGACGGATTGCTTCTTGAATACGCGAAATCCCAGTCGGAAGAAAATGAAAAGAAAATTTTCGATGCATCTGTTATTGCCGGTGACGCAGTTCCTACCCTAAGTGGAAACCCCATCTCTACAAGCGATCAAAAAGCTAAAGCGTTCGCAGATTATTACTCCACAAAATGTAATAATAATGATGATCGTGCCGCAAGTTTCGCTTACGTCCCAAGGCGCACCAATCGAATTTGTATTAATGCAGTAACTCCCGAATATGTTTTCGATGTTCTGTCTGTAACACCTTTCAAATCCGACACTACAGGGTCTTACAAAAAACGTGAAGGAAAGTGGAAGGTCATAACTTCCGGCGGAGGCGGCGCAGAGACTTCGTATTTGAAATGTGTATTTTTAAAAGACATAAGTTTTTGTCTATGAAATAACAAGCTTTTATAGTGCAAACTGAGGTCGCTACGACCTTCTGAAGTAGAGGCATCTCTACCCCGAAAACCAGGTTTTTTCGGTTGAAAATGATCGAGAAATTTCGGACTTTGTCGGTTGAAAATCACCAGGAAATGTCGGATTTTTTGGGGGTTTCTTGATATAGTCTTTAAGAAAACGTCGAAAAAATTGCACGTGTTGGCACTTTCCTCCTCTTTTTCAACATCACCCATATCAAAACCCCCCAAAAAATCCGACATTTCTTGGTGCTTTTCAACCGAAAAAGTCCGAAATTTCACGATCATTTTCAACCGAAAAAACCTGGTTTTCGGGGTAGAGATGCCTCTACTTCAGAAGGTCGTAGCGACCTCAGTTTGCACTCTAAAAGCTTGTTATTTCGTAGACAAAAACTTATGTCTTTTAAAAATACACATTTCAAATACGAAGTCTCTGCGCCGCCTCCGCCGGAAGTTATAGCCTTCCACTTTCCTTCACGTTTTTTGTAAGACCCTGTACTTGCGATTCGATCCCACTCATTTTTGTCGCACATCTTAAAGCCCACCTGTCTTCCCCATTGGCCACAATAATCAACTACTCTTTTAACAATGGCTGTCTTCCATCATTATGGAAAAAAACATTACCGCAGCACGGAATGGGTGCTAAGGACGACATATCCAACTATCGCCCTACGTATCACTTAAATACTTGTTCTATGATATCGGAATTCATCGTTCACAAATACCTGCTGTCCTATATTCAAAGAAAGGGCCTGCTCTCGTCAAGCCAGCATGCTTTTGTTCCGAAGCGTTCGGAAACGACAAATTTAATAGAGAGTGTTACTCTTCTGTTTGAAAATTTTGATAGAAACAAACGATACGATGTAGTCTATGTAGAATTTTCCAACGCCTTTGAATCGGTCGATCGAAACCTTCTGATGGCGAAATTGTGTTCTCTCGAGATTGAAGGCGCATTTCTAGCATGGATCCGAGCCTATCTGTTCGACCGCACCTTCGCCGTAAAGGTTGATGACTCTATATCTCCTCGTCAGCCAACTAACTCTGGGGTCCCTCAGGGCGGGATAATAGGCCCTTTATTGTTCATTCTTTATCTGAACGACCTTCCGTCTTCTTGCAAAGCAGAAGGTGTAGAAATTTTTATGTTTGCGGACAAGATTAAGCTAATTGCTCCTTCTGCCTTGTGTTCGAAGCTTAGAGGATCCTTAAAGAGACTTGAAAACTACTGTGATGATAATAGACTGACTATTGCTTATAATAAATGCCAAGTTCTACACATCTGTAAATCTAATCCCAGAAATGAGTATAAAATAGGGGATTGCTTAATTGAAAAAACAGATTGTTTTTGCGATCTAGGTCTGTGTCTCACCCCCAATCTCTCGTTTGACAAACACGTCGACTATGTGGTAGATAAAGCTATATCCGAAATGCATAGTATCCTCCGTAAAACTCAATCTAAAAGTAAGGATGTCATAGTTCACATATACACAACGCATATTCGCCCTATAATTGAAAAGACTCTTCCTCTATATCGTCCTTATACAGATCAAAATATAAAAAAAATAGAAAAGGTCCAAGAAATTTTTACTTCAATTGCGTGCCAACGCTGCTTCAATTCCTGCCCCAATTATATGAAGAGACTGTCTAAACTCGGCCTGGAAACCTTGAAGTCTAGGTTTAATCAAATAGACATCGCTCTCTTTGAAAGTATTCTGGATTGGAGAACAATAATATCAGCTGAATTAATGCCTAGCTATGAAATAAATCGCAGTCTTCGGAGACCTTATCGCATATATGTCCCATTATGTCGTAAAACGTGCAGGAAAAAGTTCTTCATAAACCGTTTCTACAACTCTAAGCCCACAGAAAAAGCCCTGAAAACTACCGTTTCCGCTTTGGAAAGTAAGTCAGGGTCTTCAACGGTTTCTAACGGAACATTGGAAAGTAAATGAATGTGGAAAGACAAATTGAAATTGTATTCGGCTATGCCAATTTGACTTGATCGATGTCTTCAAAAAAATAAATAAATAACTAAATAAATAAACAAATAAAAATAAAAAAAGATCCGTCAAAAGCAAAAATTTACGCTAGGCTTCGTATGTTGAATCTTATCTCTCTTGCTGATTTTGTACATCTTTATATTTATTTTCTTATTGTTGCTCGAGTAGTTTTCAAGATAATCCTTTACATTGTCTACAAATTCTTTCCGATTCATACTTGCTTGTTTATGTTCCGTTTCTTCTAAATTATAGGACGCTTTTCTCAATTCATCAATTTATTCTTCCTCCATAAAACTCCTATTGTTAAAAATGTGCTCTTTAATTACTAATCATTTTTTTATATTCTCCAAATCATACTTTTTCTTAACTTCAAATTCTTTTACTGCTTCTTTTACAATATTTTTATTTTCTTCGATTTTATCATCTATTAGATTATCCATTTTTATTCTTAAACAATATTGTAAATCACTGTTGTATTATTTCTCCATATTTTATTTTGTAATTTTTTCTCATAAAGTTTCTATTATTATGGAATAAATAAATATATAAATATAAATTTGCACAGTTTCGTCGAAATCTAAGCATTCCACCCCTGTTAAATATAGCTATGGCGCTGTTTCTTCATCAATGTAGAATCACGGTTAACCGAGATTACGACATCTTCACAGGATTATGGTAATTGTAAGTGTAACAAAAATCACGCTGGAAAATAACAAGTTTGCCTATAAACCATTAAAACGTAGACATGTGAAATAATCTATATAGCCGCAGTCACCTTTTAAAATGAATAAAAACAGTTTTATCATTTTTCGTCTGATGAGACGAGCGCACGACCAAAATGTTTATCAAAAAATTAGTTGATCTTAGCGGCCATTTTTTTTGTTTGTAGACAAGAATTGACCGGTGATAGAGAAGCTTGTTTTTCGTGTTTAACTAAAAAGGCCACAAAAAACTTTTGATTGTCATACGCCAGTTACACTAGCAGCATTATTGAGGATTTACTATGTTGCAAACCGATTGAACACTTCGCTCCTAGACGCGATAACACTTGAAAAATTTCAAAGCTAGATATTAATACATAGGCTAATACATATCCTCTCTGACTTATACAGCGTCTATCAATACATATAGGTATTGATAAAAGTGTAAACCATCTTCTAATCACCATTACAAACTCCGATCTTGAAAGGATCAACAAGTACAACTGTGCATCAAAAATCAGCAAGACCTGACAAACAACGTTTAAGTCCAGATTACAACGAAAAAACTTAAAATCAAGTTTAAAGTGTAACACTGTATCTCACGTTTAAATAAAAGGTCAAACGGGTGAGCGACCACCAACATTGATGGAAAAATTGATTACAATGGATTCGAGAGGCTTTACTCTCCGTTTTCATGTTTGTTTGAGTTTTACAATGACATTACACTAACAATTTTTTTGTCAAGCCGCCGGTTTCACCTATTTTGGAGTCAAATTGCGCTCGTAGCAGAGCAAACCATCTGATATTATACCAGGCACCAGTTACGAAAAAAAGTGAATTAGAGATGTCGGAGTGTAGCGACGTGACATATACCATTTGAAAC